>OX344724.1:35494388-40294388 GCA_947034835.1 Ballota nigra | reverse complement strand
AACTTTTTCTTCTTAACTCCTCCTTTTCTCTCGAGCTGGACCACGTCCACCTTTTTCACTTCTTCATCCTTCAATTTCTTCTCTTTATCCCTATCAAAACAAGTCAGATCATAATGCTCTTGGGTTAAATCAACAGGTGAAGGATTATCAAACTCATAAATAAAAGAAGGATTAGGGATAAGAGGTGTGTCTTCAATACTAGGATCAATGGCATCCATGCAATACAAACTCTCATCCTCCTTCGGGTACTTCATGGCTTCATATCATCAACTTTCAACGTAATCTTCCCATTTGCCACGTCTAGCACCATCCCCGCCGTCGCTAAGAACGGTCTTCCCAAGATCAGGGGCACGCGCTCATCTTCCTCCATTTCGAGCACTACAAAGTCGGCTGGAAAAATATGATCTCCAACTCTCACGAGGACGTATTCAACCACACCTTGAGGTCGAGTAATAGACCGGTTGGCTAGTTGAAGCGTCATCATTGTCGGCTGAAGTTCACCATCTTCCAACTTCTTGAAAAGCGACAAGGGCATAAGATTTATGCTCGCCCCTAAATCACATAGCGCTCCTTTCTTGATCCCATTCCCAATGTCACATAAGATGGTAAAGCTCCCGGGATCCTTCAGCTTTGGAGGAAGCACCTTGTGCACTAATGCACTCACCTCATGGTTCAACTGCACCAACTTTAGCTCATCCACTCGCTGTCTTTTCACGATCAAGTCCTTCAGAAACTTTGCATAGTTGGGCATCTGTTCCAAAGCATCATAAAAAGGAATGTTAATATGCATCTTTTGTAAAAACATCAAGGAATTTAGCAAATTTCTCATCAAGCTTTTTCTTCTTGAAGCGCTGTGGATACAGGACGGGTATCACCGATTTGGGTACCCCCCATTCATCATGCTCAGTCTCGTTTACTTTCTCCCTTGCTTCCTTTGCCTTCTTCCACTTAGGAACTCTATCAATCTTCTCAATGCCTTCCTCTTCAGGCTCTTTGCTCTCATGGGACTCATCCACATCTTTACTCTGTTAAATGCCTTCACCCTCAACTCTTTTCTCAACTCTCATCTCTTCAATCTCATCTCTATCCTTCTCAAGCTCTTTCTGAGGCGTCTCAAAATCAGCAGGCATCTGGAGACCTTCATAGTTGGTTCCACTTCTTAACTGGATAGCCTTGCAATGCTCTTTCGGGTTCCCCTCCGGCATTGAAGAATACTTACCCGACTCTCTACCCAATGTTTTTACAATCTGGCTCATCTGAAACTCAATCGAAGTGAATCGCCTATTGTTCTCTTGCTGAATTCGATTCAGCTCTACATCTCTCTTCTGGAGTTCTTGATCACACTGATCGTCTTTCTTATGCAACTCCTTCACATCGTACTCCAAAGAGGACAATCTCTTGCTTCCTTCCTCCACCTTCTGTAGGATAGCTCTCAACATCTCCTCAGTTGAGGAACCGCCTTCTCCACCCGGAGGTTTAGAACCCGGATCAACACCTGGGGGAACTGTAATACCCGCTTTCGGGTTAGCATATGAAAAATTCTCGTTCTTTCTCCATTGGTTCTGAGGAAGCTGCTGGCCTCCTTGGTACCCTTGTGTGTTCCTCCATTGATTTTGAGGCGGCTGTGGACCTGGAGATACAAATGGTTGGCCATAAGAAGGCCTTCCTTGAACATTTCCACCTTGTGGATACCCATTCTGATTGTAATAAGGACCTTCCATATAATTTAATACTTCTTGCTGAATTGTGGGCTTGTCCTCTTGTTCATTCTCTGCTGCATTCCCTCCAACCATATTCTTCCCCAACTCAAGATTGTTAATCTTTTCCATCATGGCCATCAATAGCCTTCTCGTTCCTTCATCTTCGTAAACCTGATGAACTCTCTGGAAATCTGCGTCCACATTCCAATCCCCGGCATTTGTGAGAATGTTGTCCACGATCTCTCTACACCTCACTATTCCTTGATTCAGGAATGATCCACTAGCACAGACGTCTAGATGGTCTTGCCCAGCCTTGTTAGAACCACTATAGAAAAATGCCATGACATCTCCCTCATTGTACTCGTACTGCGGGCACTCTATCAACATGTTTGAGTATCTCTCCCACGCTTGACGTAGGTCCTCTCCTTGCTTCTGGCGGAAGGAAGAGATCTCAATCCTTGGTTTGATCATTCTGGATGGAGGGTAGAATCGCTCGAGGAACAGACGCTCGAGCTCGGCCCAAGTGGTAATACCTCCCCGTGGAAGCGTATTATCGTACCACTCTTTAGCTTTTCCCGTCAATGAGAATGAGAACAACCTAAGCCTCTTGGCATCTTCAGACATGCCATTATAATTGAAAGTGGAGTCTATCATTAGAAAACTCCTCAGATGAGTATGAGGATTCTCCTTCCCGATCACCCCCTTGAACTGGTTCTCTATAAGCAGCTTTAGAATTCCCGGGGAAATCGAGAAGTTATTTGCCTCTATTGGAGGTAATGCCACTCCATCATAGTACCGTTGTGGCTACGCTGTAAACCTTCCTCGAATAGCCATATTCTGATCTGCGTTCTGAGGAATGTGCTGCGGAACCACAGGTGGTACGGGTACTTGTTGAACTGGTGGTGGTTGGTAAACAGGTGGTGGATTGTAAACTGGAGGTGGAGGATACGGGTATGGTGGATACGGATATGGTGGGTATGGGTAAGGTGGATAAGGTAAGTTGTTTTGTGGTAAGTTAGGATATGGGTAAGCAGGGTTGTTCTGAGGATGTTGGACAATGTTATGAGCTGGACTATTTTGATTCTGTATACCCGGGTTTTGGCTCTGGCTTTCCCCTGACGGATCTTGATTCTTACTGGTGTTGCCATCAGCCCAGTTCAATGTCTGATTAAACTCATTCTCGACATCATCCAACTCATTAGTAATGTCCATTGGTTCTTTCCCTCCTCCAACAGTGTTCATCCTTCTTAAGAAGGCTCGGTTTCTTTTTGCTATTGTCTCAGGATCCAACGGTAATCTCTCTTCGCTCGTATTGCCTTGTGAGTGTGTTTTTATAAACCTGAAACACTAACAAAAGAATAAAAATGCAACTGCCGAATACGTATGAAATAAAACAGAAAAGTAAAGCACTCACTACTAACTACTAAGCTATCGACAAGTCCTATTCAAAAGACATACAACGCCATCCCCGACAACGGTGCCATTGACTTGAACCAAAAATACTAGCTTTCTACTAGTAGCTTCCCCGCAAGAGTACGGGTTCACTATAGTATGAATAAGTATAATAACCAAGTATATCGAACCCAAGGGAAAGTGTGTATGCGAATAGATCCCTGAAGATCTACGCGTCGTAGTTAATAAGAGTGAAATATTTTTTGTTTTTGAAAAGAGAAAATAATCTAAACTAAATTACTCTACGAATGCAAAAGGAAAATTAAACTAAGTATCTAAGGTTTGTATGCAAGTATGTGATGGTGATTCTTAGGAAATGAATCCCTACGTATACTAACGGAGCAGGTACATAATCAAAATAAGTGTGACGCGCAAGAGATAATCTAAGTTAAAGATTGTAAGATGAAAGCTCAAGACTTAATACCCTAATACTTTATCCTAGCAATCGACTTCACTAATCCACTAACAAGTTAATAGATCGTGCTTAATTAAAGAGGCCCTAATTTAACTAATGGTGATGCGGCCGTCCTCCATAGCTAAACCGGCAGATTAATCAACCCCTTCTAAACCCTCTAGTTAAGTCTACTAGTTGCTAAAGAGTGATGCGGTCGTCCTCTCCCTAACACATTTCGAACGAATTTCAAAGGCAAAGTTAAGATTGATTTTAAGAATTCATTAATTAAGAGAATTAAAACCTAACGTCACGAATTACCCTAATTACGTACCCACAACCTACTTCTACGAGCTCATCTATCCCAAGCATGCAAAGGTTTTAGCTAGATATGGGTTTTACGTAAACAAGAACGATTGAATAAATAACGAACATGAACATAATGATTAGAACGAAGAAATGATCAAACATAAACTAGGGTTTCAAGAAATAAAGGAATAAACTGAAATTAAATAAATAAAATGAAGTCTTAACGTGTTCAAGAACAAAGGTCTAAAGAAACAAAACTAAAAAATAAAACCGTGCTATGAATTCGTCAAGAAAACCTTGAAAACGTAAAAGTAAAGCTTGCTCGTCTCCTTCCTCTCCAAAAACGAACTCTAAAAGTCAAAATCTATCAAGTGGTAAGTAGTGGTCTCCAGTTCTCAAGTTGTATGTAAAAACATGCTCGGAAGGGGTATATATAGGCAACGGGTCGAGTCGGGAATGTATGGGCCGAAAAATCACGCAAGCTCGTGCACTGCTCGTGCACTAGTGCACTAGCTCATTCCACTCAAGCACCCTAAATCGTCCAGAGAGCAAAAACTGCACGACCCCCTTTGCTCGTGCACTAGTGCACGACCTGCGATTGCTCATGCACCCTGCACGAGTGCTCGTGCACTAGTGCATGAGTTACACCTTCTCGAGCGCCTTGCACGGCCGCTCGTGCACTATGTGCACGAGTGCTCCTTGCTTGTGCACTCCAATGATACTTTTGCTACCTCGAACTAATACTTTTCATATTTCTTCGATACCTTCTCATCCGGGCATCCGTTTGAGTCGATTCAAAGTCCTACGAACTCCTCTTTTCACCCTCTATCCATCTATGAGCATCAAAGAGACAAACTCATCAGTTTATGAAAATGATAATCAAATGACTCTAAAAACTCATATAAATTAATCAAAACAAGGGCATTTCGAGTGATGAATCATGACAATTTCACGCCTAATCAATCCTCTGTTGGGACATTGTCAGTTTAGATTAAGATCCCAAAGTCCCTGAAAAGATGATTGGCCTTAGATTATCTTAGTCAGGCTAGTCTTGGTTAGGTTCTTGTACTTAGTTATTTTACACTTCACAGGTACTCAGTGAGAGGAGAACTCACTGATGACAATCAAGACTAAGAGCCTGAAGATGAAGAGCACCATCCTGAACTTATGGCAGTCTTCTAAGCTGGCTGAGTAAGTGTCAGTGATGAAGAGTATGACCCTGAGGTCATTACTAACTCAGTCCTGAGGGGAACAGGATGATACTGAGTTAATGGGAAAGACTTGGAGTAGAGCCAAGCAATGCAAAAGGAATGTCAGCGCCAGAACAAGACCGTTGTGCTCGAGACAAAAAGAACTTAATAAGATAAACCTGAAGCCTAGGAATAAGTTCTGACATTCTCACCAACCTGATGACGTGGACCAATCCAGGAAGGACACGCACGTACGGACCCTGACATGAAGAGTGGCTTCAGACTGCACATTCAACGGCCAAGCATTAAATGGTAAATATGTCCGTTTGAACCACTCTACATAGATGACTAGAAGGCTATCTCTTCCAACGGATAGTTTTCAAATCACCTATATATACAGAAGGCCTTGAACCCATTCAAAGTTACGGGAATTTTCCAAGCCAGAAATTATTCAAACTCTCAAGTATTCAAAGCATTCAGCCTTTAGAAGAAGCACTCGAAACCAGTTAAATTTCCCAAGTGTTTCTTAGTTACTGAGAGTTATTATGTATTCCAAAGAGCGTACTACCATTATCTTAAGTTTAGAGTGATTATCCAACCCTTAGCAAAGCCTTGTCTTGTAAGGATAATCACAATCTAGTTGGAATCCATTCTGAAACCAAAACCCTAAGTTAGGTTTGTTGGTAGTTAGTTCAGTTAGTGAGTTAGTAAGGAGTTGTATAGGTCAGTGAGGTTAGCTGATCTTGGTGCACCTTGGCACGTTAAAAACAAGAATCCCTTGAGTGGATTTCCTATTAAATCAGGTCGTGGACGTAGGAGCTTGAGTCTCCGAACCACGTTAAACTCCCTGTGTTCTTACTGCTTTGATATTGTGTTTGCTTGTCATACTATTTGTTCATTCATAGCATTTGGTTTTTATCAGGCCTGAATCAATCAACCTGATCATCAAACAGAGCACTGTCCTACTAACCACTATTTCAGAATTGAGTAATCAAGTTTTTCAGAAAGCAAACTAAATAAGACTGTTGGGACATTGTCAGTTTTGATTAAGATCCCAAAGCCCCTAAAAAGATGAGTTGCCTTTGTTTGTCCTTGTCAAGCTAGTCTTGGTTAGGATTTGTACTTAGTCATTTTACACTTCACAGGTACTCAGTAAGAGGAGCACTTGCTGATGACAATCAAGACTCAGAGCCTGAAGATGAAGTTTACCATCCTGAACTTATGGCAGTCTTCTAAGCTGGCAGAGTAAGTATAAGTGATGAAGAGTATGACCCTAAGGTCATCACTAACTCAGTCCTGAAGGGAACAGGATGATACTGAGTTTATGGGAAAGACTTGGAGTAGAGCCAAGCAATGCAAAAGGAATGTCAGCGTCAGGACAAGACCGGTGAGCTCAAGACAAAATGAACCTAATAAGACAAGCCCGAAGCTCAGGAATAAGTTCTGACATTCTCACCAACCTGATGACGTGGACCAATCCGGGAAGAACACGCACGAACGGAACCTGACAAGAAGACTTACTTCAGACTACACTTTCAACGGGCAAGCATTTAATGTGCATTTAATGTAACTACCTAATTCCATGCAAAGGATGGCTGCTGCATGAAGATATGTCCGTTTGAAGCTACTCTGCATAGTTGACAAGAAAGGCTATCTCTCCAATGGATAGTTTTTCAAATCACCTATAAATACAGAAGACCTTGAACCCATTCAAGGTTACGGGAAATTTCCAAGCCAGAAATTACTCAAACTCTCAAAGCATTCAAAAGCATACAGCCTTAGAAGAAGCACTCGAAACCGTCTAAATTTCCCAAGTGTTTCTTAGTTACTGAGAGTCATTCTGTATTCCAAGAGCGAACTAGCTTTATCTTAAGCTTAGAGGGATTTTATAATCCTTAGCATAGTTTTGCCTTGTAAGGATAATCTCAACATAGTTGGAATCCAAACTGAAACCAAAACCCTAAGTTAGGTTTGTTGGGAGTAAGTCAGTTAGTGAGTTAGTAAGTGGAGTTGTATAGATCAGTGAGGTTAGTTGGTCTTGGTGCACCTTGGCACATTAAAAACAAGAATCCCTTGAGTGGATTTCCTGTTAAATCAGGCCGTGGACGTAGGAGCTTGAGTCTCTGAACCACGTTAAACTCCCTGTGTTCCTATTGCTTTGATATTGTGCATGTTTGCTATATTACTTGTTTATTCATTGCATTCGGTTTATCAGGCTTGAATCAATCAGCCTGGTCCTTAAAATGAGCATTGCCCTACTAATCACTATTCAGTTTTGAGTAAAACAAGTTTTTCAGAAAGCAAACTAAACAAGACTTTAAACTATCAGGGCTCACACATTTCCGCACTGAACTTGAACTGATAGTTAGCCAACTGACCCGCACCAAGTATAGTCAGTAGGTGTGTTATCAGCTCCTAGTTCTTTACCACTCTGAGTAAAGGGGACTCAGTCAGGTTTTAAGTTTTAAAAATTGGTATACGTGTATTCCCCCCATACACGTATTTCTCAGTCTTGTACCGGGACCAACAAGTGGTATCAGAGCAGTGGTTCAAAAGACCACTGACTTTGAATACTAATAGTTTCAAAGGAGAAACTGTTGGTGGTCACTGAACAGATCTGAGTTTGCTTTTCATAAACTTGCATCATCATGACTTTGAGGAGACTTGAAGCCTCGTTACCTGAATTTTTTGTGTCTAACTTTATCTATTGGAAGTTCAGATTAGAAGCACATCTAGACGCCATCCATGACCAGATGCCACATGTTCTCAGGGAAGGACCGATCAAGATCACTGTCCCTAATACCAGAGGAAGAGGATATGATGATCTTGATATTGGTGTACCCATTCCTAAGGAAATGAAGGATTGACCACTGATGAGATCAAGATGATGGCACTGGATAATGTGGCCAGAAATATCATCTTGCACACGGTACCTTTCGAGGAGTCAGCAAGGCTGATGAACTTAAAGACGGCAAAGTAGGTTAGGGATGAGCTGACCAGGAAGTGCGAGGGGTCAGAGAAGATAAAGGAGAACAAGAGAAACATTGCCATTCAGAAGTTCGAAGCGTTCGAGATGTTGCCTGATGAGACAATCGATCAGATGGAGTCAAGATTCATCAAGTTGATGAATGAGTTGGTGATGCTGGACAAAGATGTCCCAAAGAGAGATGTTGCTTCAAAGATCCTGAATGCCCTTCCTAAGAGATGGGATAACAATGTAATTATGCTTAAGAATACTCAGGATATGAGCAACATAACTTCTGCTTTACTTTTTTCAGAGCTAAAGGCACTGGAATTTGATCTTAACAAAAGAAAGAAGAAAGTTCAGCTAGAAGAGGAAGAAAAGGTGAAAACTCCTGAGAAAAGCGTGGCGTTCAAGGCCAGGTCTGAACCTGTTGAGTCTTCATCAAAGTCACTGATGGAGATGAGCAAGGAAGAGCTTGCTGAAGAGTACAACCTGATTGCCAGACGCTTTGATAAGCTCAATTCCAGGTTTGGTCGTTATAAGAAATTTTATCAGGACTCACATGACAGGAAACCTGAAGGAACCCACCAAAGTTCAAGGAGATATGAGGAAAGGAGAAACACTGACCAGAGGAGAGATCGTGGCGAAGAAAGAAGATATTCAGATCCAAAGCCTGATCGTCGAGATGAACAGAGACGTACTCATGAAGACAAGCACTCAGGAAAGACTAAAAGCTCATCAAGACAGAGGAAACCTGACTTAAGAAGGAACCCTAAACCCTGAGAGAAAGAGGAGATGAACAACCAATATGTTACAATTGTTACAAGAGCGGACACTACCAGTATGATTGTCCGAAGCTGAGTGCAAGGGAAAGAGAGGACAGGAGGGCCAAGAGAGACCAGAGACTTGCTGACCGGAGAGCCATGCTCGCTGAGGATGCAACTGACTCTGATGGTCCTGAGGAGAGGTCGCCTGAACTCTTTTCTGATGATGAGTACGATGATGTTTGCCTGATGGCAAGGGAGGAACCTGAGGTAACATCTAACTCTGTATGTGGTTCCTACACTGGTCAAAATTCTGAGCTGAGCTCAGAGTCAGTTAGAGAAATGAACCTTCAGATCTATCTGGATCAATTGATGGTTGATTTCTCCAGACTGCAGGAAACTAATGTCTTTTTGGTAGAGGAGAACAAGAAATTGAGTACTGAGGTTCAAAACCTGAATGATCAACCCACTCAGTCTGATCTGAAAGAATCAACTCAGATTGTGAGACTAACTCAGGAGATTGATTTAATCAATGCTGAGCGTCTCCCAAGAGAGAAGATTCTGAAGGAATTGGCTGAGGAAGAATTGGTGAGAAAGGAAGAACTGAAGGTACTTAAGAGTAAGTTTGATGACCTCTTTACCAGACATGAAATCCTGAAAAAGAGTGAGGACTCACTCAAGCAAAAGGCTGCAGCAATGAATAAATCCTCAGTGGCTAGAGAGGAAATAAATAGCAGCCAGATGCTTGGGAATGAGAAAAAGGGAATTGGATATGTCCCTAAGAAATCTTCACAAGGTCAGTCTCATGTTGCTTCAGGGAGCAACACTGAGAGGGTATTTGTTCAGGCAGGCCAGAGTACACCTAAGGTTGTACTTCAGGCCCGTCAAACTGATAAGGGCAAGAAAACTGTTGACACAGTCAGGGTTGCCCCTAAGGTAGCTAAGCCAAAACCCAAGGGAAAGGCAAAGCAACCTAAGGAAGCTCCTGAGAACTCAGGCCAGGGAAAGCCTCAGCGAAAGCAGAGGAAGACTCAGGCCAAGAGTTCTCAGACTGGTCAGCGAGGGTACCATCATGCGTGGCAATACCAACAGGGAAGGCCAAACATGATGACACCCCCGTGGTTTTGGCATCCTGAGGCCTTTAACTGTTTTCCATTCCCTCACTTGCCTAGTGGGAATAGAACACAGGGCCCCTATCAAGAACAAGGCCCAAGATCTACTGCACCCAGACCTAGGAAGAACAGGAAGCCAGCCCAAAAGGCAACCACTCAGGCTCCTGTGAAGCCTAAGTCTAGCACTCATACACCATCTTCCTCTAAGGCAAAGAAGAATAAAGTTGTGTATGTTGATGTTTCAGGGAGACTGATTTACCACTCTGAGGCAATCAGGGTTGTTAAGCAAGTCTGGATCCCGAAGGGTACAACTAACACGATATGACCCAACACCCAATGGGTACCTAAAGCCTGATTTGCTTGCAGGCGACTGTGGATCACAACAAGAGGAGATGAGACTCAATCAAAGTTGTTTGGTACCTAGACAGTGGTTGCTCAAGGCACATGACTGGAATGAAGAGTCTTCTCCAAGAATATCAAGCTAAAGATGGTCCACAGGTAACCTTTGGTGATAACTCAAAAGGTGTTACTAAAGGTTTTGGTGTCTTAATAATAGGTACAATCAGAGTGGAAAATGTGTCCTTTGTGGAAGGACTGAAGCATAACTTGTTGTCAGTAAGCCAATTCTGTACAAAGGGTTCAGTGTTGAGTTCTCATCAAATATATGTTCAGTCAAGGACAATTCAACACAAGTGCTTCTATCAGGTATCAGGAAAGGTAACGTTTATCTCGCTGATTGGAGCAGCACTATTCCTAATACTTGTTTTGTTGCTAAAAGCTCTCAAGAGCTTCGTTGGTTATGGCATAAAAGGTTAAGCCACCTGAACTTCAAGATTCTTAACAAAATTTCTAGACAGTCACTTGTTGAAGGTCTACCTAATGAAGTTTTTAGCAAAGATCATGTGTGCAAAGCTTGTCAGGAAGGAAAACAAGTCAGAGCATCATTCAAAGAGAAAGCTTTTCATTCCACTGACAGGATACTTCAGCTCTTGCACATGGATTTATTTGGTCCCATAACACCTATGAGTATGAATGGTAGGAAATATACCCTTGTGGTTATTGATGACTATTCTAGATATACTTGGGTTATTTTCTTGTTGAGTAAGAAGGAAACACAAGTGAAGCTTCCAGAGTTGCTCAGGAGATTCAGCAATGAGAAGAATCAGTCCATTACTAAGATCAGATCTGACAAGGGCACTGAATTTATAAATTCATATATTTCTGACTTTTGTAATGAACTTGGTATAGCTCATGAGACTTCTGTAGCTAGAACCCCACAGCAGAATGGTGTCGCTGAAAGGAGGAACAGGACACTGAAGGAAGCAGCAAGGACCATGCTGGCTGAGTCAGGATTGCCCAAGAAATTCTGGGCTGAGGCAATAAACACTGCGTGCTACACTCAGAACAGATCCATGCTGAACAAACAACATGTACAGACCCCATATGAGACATGGAATAAGAGAAAACCTCGTATTTCTTATTTTCATGTATTTGGTTGTAAGTGCTTCATCCTCAACAATGGGAAGACCCAACTGAAAGCCTTTGATAGCAAATCTGATGAAGGAATATTCTTAGGATATTCTGAAGTTAGTAAAGCCTTCAGGGTTTACAATTGTAGGACCCTTGTTGTGGAAGAATCACCTCATGTTGTTTTTGATTAATCTGCTAATGAGTCAAGGGTAAAAGTGTTGAATCCTGACACTGAGGAGGTCACAAAAAGAGTGACAAGGCTGAGCTTAAAGAATCAACCTGATCCAAAGGTCAAAACTGTGCCAATTCCAAGATGGGATGATGATGACGACAGGATGATGAATCAAGTGCCATTCCTAAGCCCAGCACATCAGGGATTGTTGAGCCTCAGA
Organism: Ballota nigra; assembly: GCA_947034835.1. NCBI lineage: Eukaryota > Viridiplantae > Streptophyta > Magnoliopsida > Lamiales > Lamiaceae > Ballota > Ballota nigra. Next base: position 40,282,643 of record OX344724.1, on the reverse strand, counting down.
CTGAGGAACAGGCTCAACCTGAGGTAAGTACCGTCTATAAAGATGCTGTCGCAGCTGAGACGGTTCCTGAGTCACCTCATCAAGGGGGAATCAATGTCCCTGACATTGAGCTTGTTAATCCCTTTGGTATAGACTCAGGAACATCCCCTTCTGTTCAATTTACTGAATTTTAAGAGCCTGTAGACACTAACATTGCATGAACTTCAGGAACAACTACTGGCAAGAGAACATGGCTAGAGGATCATCCCATTGATCAAATTATTGGTGATCCAACTGAGGGAGTCAGGACCAGACGGTTCCATGGTGAGAGTGCATTGTTCTGTTGCTTTCTCTCTGAGCAAGAGCCTCAGAACATTGAAGAAGCTCTCACTGACTCGAACTGGATCATTGCCATGCAGAAGGAGTTGAATCAGTTCACAAGGAATCAGGTTTGGGAACTGGTGGATAGACCTAGGCATCAAGGAGTAATTGGTACCAAGTGGGTCTTCAAGAACAAGAAGGATGAAAATGGTGTTGTGGTAAGGAACAAGGCTAGACTGGTTGCAAAAGGGTTTTGTCAATCTGATGGAATAGACTATGATGAGACTTTTGCTCCAGTGGCTAGGTTGGAAGCTATCAGATTGTTCCTTGCGTATGCAACATATAAGAAGTTCAAGGTGTATCAAATGGATGTCAAGAGTGCCTTCCTGAATGGTGTACTCAATGAAGAGGTATATGTTGAACAACCTCCTGGGTTTGAGGGTGGAGATAGAGTATACCATTTGAAGAAAGCACTCTATGGACTTAAGCAAGCACCAAGAGCTTGGTATGATACCCTCTCTCAATTCCTGACAGATCATGGGTTCAAGAAGGGAACTGTGGATAGGACACTGTTCAGGATCACTGAAGGTGATGACATTCTCTTGGTCCAGATTTATGTGGATGACATAATATTTGGATCACCAAATCATCAGCTATGTGAGAAATTCTCTAAGTTGATGACTGGTAAATTTGAGATGTTAATGATGGGAGAGATGAACTTCTTCTTAGGATTGCTGGTCAAGCAGACTGATCAAAGTATCTTCATAAATCAGGCCAAGTATACAAGAGACTTGATTCATAAGTTTGGTGTTCAGAACAGCAATCCAGCCAGGATCCATATGAACACAAATTGAAAGATGGATCCTGACACTGAAGGGACTTCAGTAAATCAGACTGAGTATCGAGGGCTGATAGGTTCTTTGTTGTATCTGACTGCAAGTAGGCCTGACATTACGTTTGCAGTTGGTGTGTGTGCTAGGTATCAGTCTGATCCCAAGAGAAGTCATTTGGAGGCTGCTAAGAGGATACTAAAGTATTTGAAAAGGACAGTCAATATGGGACTATGGTATCCTTCAGATGATAACTTAGAACTGACAGGTTATTCAGATGCAGATTATGGAGGTTGTAGGATTGATAGGAAATCAACCTCAGGGACATGTCAGTTTTTGGGGAGTAAGTTGATCTCGTGGTTTAGTAAGAAGCAGAATTCAGTGGCGACATCCACAACTGAGGCTGAATATATAGCTGCAGGTAGTTGTTGTGCTCAGATTTTATGGTTGAGGCAACAGTTGAGGGACTATCAGGTATTTGCTATCCAATCTATTGTGACAACAATAGTGCAATAGCAATTACTCAGAACCCAGTGCTTCACACAAGGTGCAAGCATGTGGATATTAGGCATCACTTTATTCGAGATCATGTGGAGAAGAAAGATATTAGGATGGAGAAGATTCACACTGACAGGTAAAGAGCTGACATCTTGACTAAGCCTTTGGCTGAGGCAAAATTTATGGAACTGTCAGTAGAGTTAGGACTCTTAGATCCGGGAGAGCAGTCAGTGTAGGGTTCTAGGGGGAACTCAGGCCAGACTCGACTCAGCGAGGTATCAGGGTGCTACAATGTCTCCCTGACAGGTATGAGTTCTATCCTGACTCTTATGAATTCCAAGCGTCTTCCTGAGTCCTTCGTCCTGAAAATCTTTATTAAATGCATTCTATTTTCATTAAAAGCGCGCCTTTTCATATTTAAACCCACGCGCAATGGAGCATTTAATGCCTAAGTTACTTTTTCATATACGTGTCCATTTTATACGGATTATGACTGACGTAGGTAATTGATTAAAACTGAGATTAATCCTGGCCCTTCATTTCAAAACCTTTCGAATTCAGGAATTAATCTCAACCCCACGTCTGAGTAACTGACTTAGTCATATCAATCAAGAATGCCATTCGAGGTTTTTACGCAAACACAAAGCACATCTGCACACTGAGTTTTCTCTTGCTCAAGCAATCTCAGAATTTTCAAAAATCTATCTTCTTCAAAATCAATGGCACTTCTTGATTCCAACTGGACAACCGACAAGATCGAGGATGTTGTCCATAACAAGGTAGTACACATGGAGCAAGTCATCTCCATGGAGGGTACCTATCTTACAGTGGAGGAAATCAAACCGGTTTTTAAATGGATTTCCAAAGCTGGGTTGGAAACATACTTTACCACTCGCCCTATCTCCGTTCTTCCAAGAACGGTCATGGAAGCCTATCTCAACATGTTCTTATGGAGGGATGAACTCTTCACGAAAGTGACCGCGCTCAAGCCGACGGGGGAGAAGGACGGCGACGACGAACCTCTCTACAACTCAGAGGTGGTCACCATCGATATTGGAGGGCGGTGAGAGAAGTTTTTGGACTGCCATCCTCAGGCATCAACCCAAGGCTCTACAAGGAGAACTCGGAGGGAGAACTCCTGGGTAAATGGACCAAGAAGGGGTCGTCTGTGTTCAGGGCTCGTCAGAATAAGAACACTCTGAAGCCTGAATATAGAGCGCTTGTGGACCTTGTGTCCAAGATGGTGATGGGATCCACGGGATCTCATGAGCAGTTGAGCCTGCCCAAGTTGAGGCTGATGGGGGCTATTGTAGATGGCGTGGAAGCCAACTGGTAGCAGTTCTTTCTGGACCAACTTCATCAGGCTGGTGTGGACAAGCTGAAGAGGGATGAGGAGAAGAAGCACATCTCCGTTGGTGCTATTCTGCCTTTCGGAACCAGACTCTCGGTCCTGATTGCTCATGCTTGCCATGGGTACACCTTCGACTTTGAGGATAGTCTCTCCTCGAAGAAGGTAATGTTTACCTCACAGAGCGATACCTACTCAGTGCTAGGGCTGACTGATCCCAATGCTACGGCAAAGGGTCAGGCCAAAAAGCCAGCTGGTAAGGCCAAGAAGGTGGCTACCAGTCTCATTGAAAGGGTAGATGACCTCTTTGAGAGGAGCAAGGAGGTGGAGGAGGATGTGGCGCCTGAGAAGGAAGTGGATCAGCCTGCAGTGGAGGAGGCTGAGAAGAAGAAAAAGAAGGTAAGGGTTGTGCTGTCAGGGAAGAGCACTGCGTCTGGGACTGAGTCTGATCCCAAGAGAGCCAGACCTGAGGCTGAGGGAACTGACGATGATGTCAGGAAGGAGAGTGATCAGGGTGAGAGGCCCTTAAAGAGACTAAGGAGAGGGGTCAGAAAGTCTTCGGCTAAGAGCCTACCGACACTGAGTGAGAGGGAGAAGTCAAGCTCTCCTGGAGCCTCTGACTTAGAGGAGGTGAGAAAATCTATCGAGACGGCTGAGTTGTTGCAGCCTGAGATAGTACCCCCTAAATCACCCACACACCCTGAACCCCAAATTCCTGAACCCCAAACTCAATCCATCCCTGATCCAACACCTCAACTCACCCAAACACCCCAAACCTCAGAGCCAAACATTCCAACTGAGTCAGTGCCATCAAACTCACCCACGAATGAGCCTGACCAGTCATCTGAGCCAAACCTTCCTGATCCCACAGATTTTCCCTCTTACCCCAACCCCAAGGATTGCCCCAAATCCTTCCAAACTGAAGAGGACGATTTCCTTGTAATTCAGGAGGAGGAGGAGCTGGATGAACATTTGATGGGTGGTGTGATTGAGAACACCCATAGGGGTAATGCTACTGAATGGGCAGCTAAGTGCTGGCCCGGGCTAAATAGGTACAAGGAGCTGCTGGCAAATGTGATTGAACTGAAAGTTTGGTTGGAATTCGAACAATCAAATATGCAAGAGCAACATTTGCTGGTGGATGCTCGTAGCTGGGAGCACTGGGAAACTGAGGAAGCCAGGTTATGCTCTTTCTTTGGACTTACTAGCTGGCTTCAACTACTCAACTTTGAAAATCTGAAGGAACTAGTAAACAGCATGATGTCCAAGAGCAAGGCTGACATCCTGTCCGAGGCTGAGGGGGATGAGGATGATGAAGGTGCTTAGGGTAGAGCAATGGAGAAAGTCGTGGAGGAGACGGCAAAGGAAGTTGATGATATGGACTCTGAGCCTCAGGCTCAGGGGGAAGGTGAGAAGGACACTGGTGCCAAGGGTGGACCAGTGGCTGAGGATGTATTGAACATCTCAGCCGCCGATGAGACATCTGTCGATGAAGGGATTCCCTGCCCTGAGACAAGGGAGAAAGATGTTGAGGCGTCTAAGGAAACTCCCAGTTCTGAGGGACAAGTTCCTAAGGTTCGAGATGGCAAGGCTGAGCCTGAGCAGACGGCCTTGACCACTCAACAACTGCCTTCAGTGCACCCTGAAGAGGGGACTGAGGATGCAGGGGCTGACAAGGGAAAACAGCCAATCACTGATGAGGCCGTTGATGAAGATGAAGATATGATGATAACTGGGGTCGGCCGTGCTGAGTTTACGAGCATTGTGGAGGTCAAAAAGGAGAAAACTACTGAAAATCTAGCTGAACTTCAGGAGGAAGTAATGAGGCTACGAGCTGAAAAAGAATGTTGGTCCCAAAAAGGTTATCCAGCGGAAAGCGTTTTGAGTTTATTTTTAAGAAAACCCTTTTAAATTAAGTGCTAAAAGAAAAGTGCAGAAAAATTAAAAGCATAAAGTAGAGAACACCAGATTTTATAGTGGTTCGGACCAACTTGTCCTACGTCCACTCTCCCTTTCTCCAAAGGGGACTTTCTCTCTAACCAACGTACTCACGAACCACTGGAATTTGGAAGTACCAGCTCCTTCGTACAACTTGCTTACAACAACCTTTCAAGGTGAATAGGTTGATTATAAGATCCAACTAAAACTCCTAAAAGAGTGGATAAAATATTTGAATGAACAAGGTGAGTAAGTGGAAGAGTTCATGTGTCTTGTGTGCTCTCGCCCGACTCTTATGTAGAACTCATCCAAGTACTCCTATATATAGTTGTGAGAATTAACTAGCCGTTGGAAGCTAGAAAATCAAATAACAATAATTGGAGGAATATAATCAATCAAAGATTGATTATATGATTGATTAGTTGACTTTCAATCAAGCAATCAATCAATCAGATCCTCCATCAGTTGACTCTCTAGATTACCTTCTTCTCCATCATTGAACTCCAAGATCTTCTTGTCTCCAGATTACACGCAGCCTCCAAGTGGGTGAACTAATCCGTCTCCCTCATCTGGTCAGAACTAGTCTGGTCTGGGAAAGTCTTCTGCCTCTGCTCTAGTCCTCTTCTGGTGAGATCTTCTGGCAGACTCCTCTGGTCAGACTCCTCTGGCAGACTCCTCTGGTCAGAGCTCATCTGGTCAGACTCCTCTGGTCAGAGCTCATCTGGTCAGACTCCTCTGGTCAGACTCCTCTGGCAGACTCCTCTGGACCTCATCTTCTCTGGTGACTCTTCTTCTCTGGTCTGGACACCTCATCTGGTCACCTCTCATCTGGTCTGCACAGATTTCTTCCCCCTTAACCAAAGACCTATTCTAGACCAAAACTAATCTGTAGCTGACTAACAGGTTCAGCTAGTCCTATTTCAAGTTCTTGTTTTAACATCTTCAAAACATCTAATCTATATCCTAACAATTTCCCCCTTTTTGATGATGTTAAAACTGGAAGAACTTTAAATAAAACAAGACAAGAAAAATATTGAAATAACAATTAGAGATTCTAGCAGGCTGGGTCAACTGATCTTCCCCCTCAAAGTATGCTCAGCTGATATTGGGGCAAAACATCAACTGGCCTTCTTGTGTATCTGTAGGCAATCAACTTTTTGGTACCCTTCTGGGTCCAGGGGGGTTAGCACAATTTTTAGGAAGCCACAAGAATAGATCATCCCTTTTTGGATCAGGTGATCTTATCTTTCTTCCATATACGTCCACAAAAACACACTCAATAAAAGAACCTTTGACATAGTTATTTCTTCTAGAGACTCTTCTTCTCTTATGAGCTTGTCCAGTAGAAGAAGTAACTTGTCTTAAAGCAACAGTCTTGAAATTCTTTTGATAAGGATAAGTCTTACTAGAACCATCAAAGGTTCCAGCTGGTCTGGCAGATGACTTGAAAGTCTTCTGTAGGTGAGTAGGAGTCATCTGGTTTTGCCATTTTTGAAAAGATCTAGGCTGTCTTCTACTCTGCTGGCCTGGCTGAGGTATTTTATTCTGGGTATAACCCTTCTTAAAATTCCTCCTCTGCCTTTTGGGTTTTTGAGTTTCAATACTCATCTGCCCATTAGGCTAAGTTGCCTGGTCAGCTGACCTCTTGCCCTTATCAATAAAATTTCTAGGCTGTTCTTCTTTCTGAACATGTGAGGATTCAGGTTTGGAATAACCAAGGCCTGTCTTATCATTCTCTCTTTGAGATGAGGCAGCTATGTGTGACACAGCATTGCTTGCTGTAGTCAGCTGCTCCAGTCTCATTTTGAGCTTGTCCTCACTTTCTCTTACAATTTTGTTTTGATGGAAGAGTTCATCAAACTTAGCTTTAACAGGTTATATTCATTGTCTTTCTCAATGTTTTCAACAACCAACCTTTCTATCAGCGTAACTTGTTCAATACACCTGGTTGTCAAGTCAGGAGACTCTTCAACTAGTGTATGATTTTGTTCAGCTGGTAGATTAGCTGAGTTGCCTAAACATTGTGAAAGCTTCTGATTTTCTGCTTTTAGCTTTGAGTTCTCATCTTCCAATTTTTGACAAAGTTGTATAGATTTTTGGAGATCTAATAGCAGAGTTTGCGTATAAGACTCCTCTGATTGTTCAGAAAAAGAAGAATAAGAAGAAGAAGAGGGAGTTCGATTGCATACCTCATCTGTCACAAGACATATCTCTTCGTCTGGTCCAAAATTAGATGATGAACCAGAAGTGGACACCTCTTCTTCCTCATCTGCTAAGCTTCTTTTGGAGTAACTCCTAGTGTATCTTCTACTGCTTTTCTTCGAACCCATTTCTGCAAGAAAATGTTAGCACAACAAATATTTGGGTTTTCAAAAAAATGGATCTGCCCTGGTGACCACCAAAATAATTTCAAAACAGTGGTCTGTAGGACACACTGCTCTGATGCCACTTGTTGGTCCCAAAAAGGTTATCCAGCGGAAAGCGTTTTGAGTTTATTTTTAAGAAAACCCTTTTAAATTAAGTGCTAAAAGAAAAGTGCAGAAAAATTAAAAGAATAAAGTAGAGAACACCAGATTTTATAGTGGTTCGGACCAACTTGTCCTACGTCCACTCTCCCTTTCTCCAAAGGGGACTTTCTCTCTAACCAACGTACTCACGAACCACTGGAATTTGGAAGTACCAGCTCCTTCATACAACTTGCTTACAACAACCTTTCAAGGTGAATAGGTTGATTATAAGACCCAACTAAAACTCCTAAAAGAGTGGATAAAATATTTGAATGAACAAGGTGAGTAAGTGGAAGAGTTAATGTGTCTTGTGTGCTCTCGCCCGACTCTTATGTAGAACTCATCCAAGTACTCCTATATATAGTTGTGAGAATTAACTAGCCGTTGGAAGCTAGAAAATCAAACAACAATAATTGGAGGAATATAATCAATCAAAGATTGATTATATGATTGATTAGTTGACTTTCAATCAAGCAATCAATCAATCAGATCCTCCATCAGTTGACTCTCTAGAATACCTTCTTCTCCATCATTGAACTCCAAGATCTTCTTGTCTACAGATTACACGCAGCCTCCAAGTGGGTGAACTAATCTGTCTCCCTCATCTGGTCAGAACTAGTCTGGTCTGGGAAAGTCTTCTGCCTCTTCTCTGGTCCTCTACTGGTGAGGTCTTCTGGCAGACTCCTCTGGTTAGACTCCTCTGGCAGACTCCTCTGGTCAGAGCTCATCTGGTCAGACTCCTCTGGCAGACTCCTCTGGTCAGAGCTCATCTGGTCAGACTCCTCTGGTCAGACTCCTCTGGCAGACTCCTCTGGACCTCATCTGCTCTTGTGACTCTTCTTCTCTGGTCTGGACACCTCATCTGGCCACCTCTCATCTGGTCTGCACAGATTTCTTCCCCCTTAACCAAAGACTTATTCTAGACCAAAACTAATCTGTAGCTGACTAACAGGTTCAGCTAGTCCTATTTCAAGTTCTTGTTTTAACATCTTCAAAACATCTAATCTATATCCTAACAATTTCCCCCTTTTTGATGATGTTAAAACTGGAAGAACTTTAAATAAAACAAGACAAGAAAAATATTGAAATAACAATTAGAGATTCTAGCATGCTGGGTCAACTGATCTTCCCCCTCAAAGTATGCTCAGCTGATATTGGGGCAAAACATCAACTGGTCTTCTTGTGTATCTGCAGGCAATCAACTTTTTGGTACCCTTCTGGGTCCAGTGGGGTTAGCACAATTTTTAGGAAGCCACAAGAATAGATCATCCCTTTTTGGATCAGGTGATCTTATCTTTCTTCCATATACGTCCACAAAAACACACTCAATAAAAGAACCTTTGACATAGTTATTTCTTCTAGAGGCTCTTCTTCTCTTATGAGCTTGTCCAGTAGAAGAAGTAACTTGTCTTAAAGCAACAGTCTTGAAATTCTTTTGGTAAGGATAAGTCTTACTAGAACCATCAAAGGTTCCAGCTGGTCTGGCAGATGACTTGAAAGTCTTCTGTAGGTGAGTAGGAGTCATCTGGTTCTGCCTCTTTTGAAAAGATCTAGGCTGTCTTCTACTCTGCTGGCCTGGCTGAGGTATTTTATTCTGGGTATAACCCTTCTTAAAATTCCTCCTCTGCCTTTTGGGTTTTTGAGTTTCAATACTCATCTGCCCATTAGGCTGAGTTGCCTGGTCAGCTGACCTCTTGCCCTTATCAATAAAATTTCTAGGCTGTTCTTCTTTCTGAACATGTGAGGATTCATGTTTGGAATAACCAAGGCCTGTCTTATCATGCTCTCTTTGAGATGAGGTAGCTATGTGTGACACAGCATTGCTTGCTGTAGTCAGCTGCTCCAGTCTCATTTTGAGCTTGTCCTCACTTTCTCTTACAATTTTGTTTTGATGGAAGAGTTCATCAAACTTAGCTTTTAGCAGGTTATATTCATTGTCTTTCTCAATGTTTTCAACAACCAACCTTTCTATAAGCTTAACTTGTTCAATACACCTGGTTGTCAAGTCAGGAGACTCTTCAACTAGTGTATGATTTTGTTCAGCTGGTAGATTAGCTGAGTTGCCTAAACATTGTGAAAGCTTCTGATTTTCTGCTTTTAGCTTTGAGTTCTTATCTTCCAATTTTTGACAAAGTTGTATAGATTTTTGGAGATCTAATTGCAGAGTTTGCGTATAAGACTCCTCTGATTGTTCAGAAAAAGAAGAATAAGAAGAAGAAGAGGGAGTTCGATTGCATACCTCATCTGTCACAAGACATATCTCTTCGTCTGGTCCAAAATTAGATGATGAACCAGAAGTGGACACCTCTTCTTCCTCATCTGCTAAGCTTCTTTTGGAGTAACTCCTAGTGTATCTTCTACTGCTTTTCTTCAAACCCATTTCTGCAAGAAAATGTTAGCACAACAAATATTTGGGTTTTCAAAAAAAGGGATCTGCCCTGGTGACCACCAAAATAATTTCAAAACAGTGGTCTGTAGGACACACTGCTCTGATGCCACTTGTTGGTACCAAAAAGGTTATCCAGCGGAAAGCGTTTTGAGTTTATTTTTAAGAAAACCCTTTTAAATTAAGTGCTAAAAGAAAAGTGCAGAAAAATTAAAAGCATAAAGTAGAGAACACCAGATTTTATAGTGGTTCGGACCAACTTGTCCTACGTCCACTATCCCTTTCTCCAAAGGGGACTTTCTCTCTAACCAACGTACTCACGAACCACTGGAATTTGGAAGTACCAGCTCCTTCGTACAACTTGCTTACAACAACCTTTCAAGGTGAATAGGTTGATTATAAGATCCAACTAAAACTCCTAAAAGAGTGGATAAAATATTTGAATGAACAAGGTGAGTAAGTGGAAGAGTTCATGTGTCTTGTGTGCTCTCGCCCGACTCTTATGTAGAACTCATCCAAGCACTCCTATATATAGTTGTGTGAATTAACTAGCCGTTGGAAGCTAGAAAATCAAACAACCATAATTGGAGGAATATAATCAATCAAAGATTGATTAGTTGACTTTCAATCAAGCAATCAATCAATCAGATCCTCCATCAGTTGACTCTTTAGATTACCTTCTTCTCCATCATTGAACTCCAAGATCTTCTTGTCTCCAGATTACACGCATCCTCCAAGTGGGTGAACTAATCCGTCTCCCTCATCTGGTCAGAACTAGTCTTGTCTGGGGAAAGTCTTATGCCTCTGCTCTGGTCCTCTTCTGGTGAGGTCTTCTGGCAGACTCCTCTGGACAGACTCCTCAGGCAGACTCCTCTGGTCAGAGCTCATCTGGTCAGACTCCTCTGGCAGACTCCTCTGGTCAGAGCTCATCTGGTCAGACTCCTCTGGTCAGACTCCTCTGACAGACTCCTCTGGATCTCATCTTCTCTGGTGACTCTTCTTCTCTGGTCTGGACACCTCATCTGGTCACCTCTCATCTGGTCTGCACAGATTTCTTCCCTCTTAACCAAAGACCTATTCTAGACCAAAACTAATCTGTAGCTGACTAACAGGTTCAACTAGTCCTATTTCAAGTTCTTGTTTTAACATCTTCAAAACATCTAATCTATATCCTAACAAAGAAGAAGACTCCAAGGCCCTAGCGAAACACATCAGGTGGACGAAGTCAGCCTACAACACCCTTGCCAACAAGGAGCTGACTTTGTTGAAGAGAACGATGACTGACACGGCCAAGTCAGTGAGAAATGAGAGGAAGAGAACAAAGAAGATGCTAAGGCAAGCCTTGAAGCAATTAGCTGAGAAGGATGAGCAAAGGAAGGAGGATCTCAATCAGGCTGTGGAGAAACTTGCAGCTCAGGCTGGAGCACTATTAACTCAGGCCATTTCTGGCTCAGCCTCAAAGTTAGAGCTGGAGTCAAAACGAATTGCTCAGACTTCAAAGGATATTGCTGAGAGGCTGTCTCAAGCAGATGAGCGATCCGCTCTGGTGGAGGAGAAGATCGAGAAGGCTGAACAAAGACTCTAACTCTCCATGGAGGTCTTTGAGAAGAAGGTGAACGCTGCAATCAGTTTCGTTTCTTTTGCAGGAACCGGTATCTCGATGGGAGTTGAGTTATTGAAGGAGGGAATCAATGATGTCCATTCCCTAGCCTCCTTCGTAATCAACAGCGGATCTGACGCATTCCCATCCGGGGCCAATGATGATGCTAAAAAGGGGGAAAAGAAGAGGAAAAGATCCCGCCCTGAGGCATCTGAGGCAGTCAACCAAGGCGAAATAGTTCAAGCCAATCCTGAAGTCGATCCTGAAGGAAATGTGCTGAGGGTAAGGAAGTCAACAAGGTTGGCGGCAGTGGAGAAGGAAGGAGAAGAAATTGTTGCCAGGCTGAGGGCGGAGGCAGCAAAGGCAAAGGCTGATGAACCTTCTAAGCAACCTGAGCCAGTTCAGAAGTCTTCTCCCATGAGCACAAGGAAGAACCCCATCACTTACTCAGCTGAGGCAGTGGCGGAGTTATGCGCTGAAGCATGGGGAGATCTTTCTGAGAAATCTGAGGCTGTGCGCAGAGCTGAAATTGCTCAAAAGGAGAAGATGCATATCTTGGAGAAGAAGGTTGAAAAGCTGACTGACATCACTGAGCTTCAACAAAGAGAACTTGATGATGCGATGATCATTCTGCTGAGGAGGAAGAAGGCGAAGCCTGAGCCTAGGAAGTACAGAAAGAGGCCAACAGTTAGGAAGTCATCAATTCTTCAAGTCAGTAGGCCAGAATCAGGATTAAGGGAAGCTTATGTCGATGAGTTCATCTCAGAGGTATTGAAGGAGTTTTGGGCTGATGCAAAGGATGAGTTTGTGAAGTTGTGGTATGTTGTGAAGAAATGGGGCGACACTGACGATATCAATGCCCACTTCACTGACTACATGATGGACAATCATCCTGAGTTGTTCCAAAAGATCTTAGAGGAGGCTGATGCAGCTCAAGTCCAAGTGAAGGCTCCTGAGTTCACCATTCGAGCTCCTCTCTTAGTTCCTGGAACTCAGAAGCACAACACGAAGGCCATTATGATGGAAGTCTTGAAGATCACAAAGGCTGAAGGGTACGTGAACCAACCTAGAAGACTTGATGAGCTGAAGGCAAGAGTCTATGCTGGCTATGGACTTGAACCTGAAATGAGATTAGTCTAGGTGTTCACAGCTTACTGTAATAGATTAGATTCATTGTAACTACTTTCATATCAATCAATGAAATCAATTACTTTTGCCCACAGACAAAAACTCATTGTCTTTTTGGCTGTTGTTTAAATTCTGTACTTTATCAAGAATTGCTCTAACACTGTCTTATCTTATAGATAGGTCTTTATATTTCCTCTAAGTGTTGTGAGGATCTTTTCAGTGTTTTGGCATCATCAAAAAGGGGGAAATTGTTGGGACATTGTCAGTTTTGATTAAGATTCCAAAGCCTCTGAAAAGATGAGTTGCCTTTGTTTGTCCTTGTCAGGCTAGTCTTGGTTAGGATTTGTACTTAGTCATTTTACACTTCACAGGTACTCAGTAAGAGGAGCACTTGCTGATGACAATCAAGACTTAGAGCCTGAAGAAAAAGTTTACCATCCTGAACTTATGGCAGTCTTCTAAGCTGGCTGAGTAAGTATCAGTGATGAAGAGTATGACCCTAAGGTCATCACTAACTCAGTCCTGAAGGGAACAGGATGATACTGAGTTTATGGGAAAGACTTGAAGTAGAGCCAAGCAATGCAAAAGGAATGTCAGCGTCAGGACAAGACCGGTGAGCTCAAGACAAAATGAACCTAATATGACAAGCCTGAAGCTCAGGAATAAGTTCTGACATTCTCACCAACCTGATGACGTGAACCAATCTGGGAAGGACACGCACGTACGGAACCTGACAAGAAGACTAACTTCAGACCGCACTTTCAACGGACAAGCATTTAATGTGCATTTAATGCAACTACCTAATTCCATGCAAAGGATGGCTGCTGCATGAAGATATGTCCGTTTGAAGCTACTCTACATAGTTGACAAGAAAGGCTATCTCTCCAACAGATAGTTTTTCAAATCACCTATAAATACAGAAGACCTTGAACCCATTCAAGGTTACGGGAAATTTCCAAGCCAGAAATTACTCAAAATCTCAAAGCATTCAAAAGCATATAACCTTAGAAGAAGCACTCGAAACCATCTAAATTTCCCAAGTGTTTCTTAGTTACTGAGAGTCATTCTGTATTCCAAGAGCGAACTAGCATTATCTTAAGCTTAGAGAGATTATTCAATCCTTAGCATAGCTTTGCCTTGTAAGGATAATCTCAACTTAGTTGGAATCCAAACTTAAACCAAAACCCTAAGTTAGGTTTGTTGGGAGTAAGTCAGTTAGTGAGTTAGTAAGTGGAGTTGTATAGATCAGTGAGGTTAGCTGGTCTTGGTGCACCTTGGCACGTTAAAAACAAGAATCCCTTGAGTGGATTTCCTGTTAAATCAGGCCGTGGACGTAGGAGCTTAAGTCTCTGAACCACGTTAAACTCCCTGTGTTCCTATTGCTTTGATATTGTGCATGCTAGCTATATTACTTGTTTATTCATTGCATTCGGTTTATCAGGCTTGAATCAATCAGCCTGATCCTTAAAAAGAGCACTGTCCTACTAATCACTATTCAGTTTTGAGTAAAACAAGTTTTTCAGAAAGCAAACTAAACAAGACTTTAAACTATCATGGCTCATGCATTTCCGCACTAAACTTGAACTGATAGTTAGCCAACATACCCGTACCAAGTGTAGTCAGTAGGTGTGTTATCAGCTCCTAGTTCTTTACCACTCTGAGTAAAGGGGACTCAGTCAGGTTTTATGTTTGAAAAATTGGTATACGTGTATTCCCCCCTGTTGGTCCCAAAAATATCCAGCGGAAAGCGTTTTTAAGTTAATTTTAATGAAAACCCAATTTCTAATTAAGTACTAAAATTTAAAATGCAGAAATCTAAATTGCAGAAAAGTAAATAACACCGGAATTTATAGTGGTTCGGATATAACGATCCTACGTCCACTCTCCCTTTCTCCAAAGGGGTCTTTCTCTCTCACCAACGTACTCACTAACCACTGGAATTGCGAAGTACCAGCTCCTTCGTACAACAACTTACAACAACCTTATCTTGTAGATGAACAGGTTGAATAAAGCTCCAACTAGAACTCCTAAAGAGTATATAATACTTGAATGAACAAGGTGAGTGTTTGGAAGAGTTCGTGTGTTCTTGTTGTGTGCTCTCGCGCGACTCTTGTATTGAACTAATCCAAGCACTCCTATTTATAGTTGTGGAATAAACTAGTCGTTGGAAGCTAGAAATTCAAACAACCATAATTGGAGGAATATAATCAATCAAAGATTGATTATATGATTGATTAGTTGACTTCAATCAAGCAATCAATCAATCAGATCCTCCATCAGTTGACTCTCTAGATTGCCTTTTTCTCCATCAATGATTTCCAAAGTCTTCTTGTCTCCAGATTACTAAGAAGCTTCTGGTAGATGAATTAATCCGTCTCTCTCATCTAGTCTGGTCTCGTCTGGGGTCTTCTGGTCTGGTCTCATCTGGGAGAGGTCTTCTGGGGAGTCCTCTGGTGGGGTCTTCTGGTGACTCCTCTGGTCAGACTCCTCTGGTCCAAGCTCATCTGGTCAGACTCCTCTGGCCGGACTCCTCTGGACCTCATCTGCTCTGGTGACTCTTCTGCTCTGGACATCTCATCTGGTCATACCTCATCTGGTCACCTCATCTGGTACCTTCTCTGGTCACCTTCTCTGGTTCTGGTCACCTACTCTGGTACCTTCTCTGGTCTGCACAGATTTCTTCCCCCTTAACCAAAGACTTATTCTAGACCTGGACTAATCTGTAGCTGACTAACAGGTTCAGCTAGTCCTATTACAAGTTCTTGTTTTAACATCTTCAAAACATCTACTCTATATCCCACCAATTTCCCCCTTTTTGATGATGTTAAAACTGGAAGAACTTTAAATAAAACAAGACAAGAAAAATTGAAACAACATGATAAAGAATCTAGCAGGCTGGGTCAACTGATCTTCCCCCTCAAAGTATGCTCAGCTGATATCGGGGCAAAACATCAGCTGGTCTTCTTGTGTATCTGCAGGCAATCAACTTTTTGGTACCCTACTGGGTCCAGTGGGGTTAGCACAATATTTAGAAAGCCACAAGAATAGATCATCCCTTTTTGGATCAGGTGATCTTATCTTTCTTCCTTACATATCAACAAAAACACACTGAACATAAGAAGCTTCGACATGGTTATTTCTTCTAGAGGCTCTTCTTCTCTTATGAGCTTGTCCAGTAGAAGGAATAACTTGTCTTAATGCAACAGACTTGAAATTCTTTTGATAAGGATAAGTTTTACTAGAACCATTAAATGTTCCAGCTGGTCTGGCAGATGACTTGAAAGTCCTCTGCAGGTGAGTAGAAGTCATCTGGTTCTGCCTCTTTTGAGAAGATCCAGATTGTCTTCTACTCTGCTGGCCTGACTGAGGTCTTTTATTCTGGGTATAACCCTTCTTAAAATTCCTCCTCTGCCTTTTGGGTTTTTTAGTTTTAGGACTCATCTGCCCATTAGGCTGAGTTGCCTGGTCAGCTGGCCTTTTACCCTTATCAATAAAATTACTAGTCTGTTCTTCTTTCTGAACATGTGAGGATTCAGGTTTGGTATAACCAAGGCCTGTTTTATCATGCTCTCTTTGAGATGAGGCAGCTATATGTGACACAGCATTGTTTGCTTTAGTCAGCTGCTCCAGTCTCAGCTTGAGCTTGTCCTCACTATCTTTTACAATTTTGTTTTGATGGAAGAGTTCATCGAACTTAGCTTCCAGCAGAGTATATTCATTATCTTTCTCAATGTTTTCAGCAAGCAACTTTTCTATTAGCTTAGTTTGTTCATCACATCTGGTTTTCAAGTCAGTGGACTCTTCTACCAGAGTTTGAACTTGTTCAGCTGGTAGATCAGTTGGGTTGCTAAAACATTGTGAAAGCTTCTGATTTTCTGCTTTCAACTTTGTGTTCTCTTCTTCCAACTTTTGACAAAGTTGTATAGAAGTTTGGAGATCTAATATCATCTTCTGCATATCAGACTCCTCTGATTGTTCAGAAAATGAAGAATAAGAAGAAGATGGAGTTCGATTGCATACCTCGTCTGTCATAAGACAAACCTCTTCGTCTGGTCCAAAATTAGATGATGAACCAGAAGTGGATACCTCATCTTCCTCATCTGCTATGCTTCTTTTGGAGTATCTCCTGGTATCTCCTCTAATGCCTCTCTTTGAGCCCATTTCTGCAAAATTTGTTAGCACAACAAATATTTGGGATTTCAAAAAAATGGATCTGCCCTGGTGACCACCAAAATAACTTCAAAACAGTGGTCTGTAGGACACACTGCTTTGATACCACTTGTTGGTCCCAAAAATATCCAGCGGAAAGCATTTTTAAGTTAATTTTAATGAAAACCCAATTTCTAATTAAGTACTAAAATTTAAAATGCAGAAATCTAAATTGCAGAAAAGTAAATAACACCGGAATTTATAGTGGTTCGGATATAACGATCCTACGTCCACTCTCCCTTTCTCCAAAGGGGTCTTTCTCTCTCACCAACGTACTCACTAACCACTGGAATTGCGAAGTACCAGCTCCTTCGTACAACAACTTACAACAACCTTATCTTGTAGATGAACAGGTTGAATAAAGCTCCAACTAGAACTCCTAAAGAGTATATAATACTTGAATGAACAAGGTGAGTGTTTGGAAGAGTTCGTGTGTTCTTGTTGTGTGCTCTCGTGCGACTCTTGTATTGAACTAATCCAAGCACTCCTATTTATAGTTGTGGAATAAACTAGCCGTTGGAAGCTAGAAATTCAAACAACCATAATTGGAGGAATATAATCAATCAAAGATTGATTATATGATTGATTAGTTGACTTCAATAAAGCAATCAATCAATCAGATCCTCCATCAGTTGACTCTCTAGATTGTCTTTTTCTCCATCAATGATTTCCAAAGTCTTCTTGTCTCCAGATTACTAAGATGCTTCTGGTAGGTGAATTAATCCGTCTCTCTCATCTAGTCTGGTCTCATCTGGGGTCTTCTGGTCTGGTCTCATCTGGGAGAGGTCTTCTGGGGAGTCCTCTGGTGAAGTCCTCTGGTGGGGTCTTCTGGTGACTCCTCTGGTCAGACTCCTCTGGTCCAAGCTCATCTGGTCAGACTCCTCTGGCCGGACTCCTCTGGACCTCATCTGCTCTGGTGACTCTTCTGCTCTGTACATCTCATCTGGTCATACCTCATCTGGTCACCTCATCTCGTACCTTCTCTGGTCACCTTCTCTGGTTCTGGTCACCTACTCTGGTACCTTCTCTGGTACCTTCTCTGGTCTGCACAGATTTCTTCCCCCTTAACCAAAGACTTATTCTAGACCTGGACTAATCTGTAGCTGACTAACAGGTTCAGCTAGTCCTATTACAAGTTCTTGTTTTAACATCTTCAAAACATCTACTCTATATCCCAACACCCCCCCATACACGTATTCCTCAGTCTTGTACCGGGACCAACAAGTGGTATCAGAGCAGTGGTTCAAAAGACCACTGACTTTGAATACTAATAGTTTCAAAGGAGAAACTGTTGGTGGTCACTAAACAGATCAGAGTTTGCTTTTCATAAAACTTGCATCATCATGACTTCGAGGAGACTTGAAGCCTCGTTACCTGAATTCTCTATGTCTAACTTTGTCTATTGGAAGTTCAAATTAGAAGCACATCTAGACGCCATCCATGACCAGATGCCACATGTTCTCAGGGAATGACCGATCAAGATCGCTGTCCCTAATACCAGAGGAAGAGGATATGATGATCCTGATATTGGTGTACCCATTCCTAAGGAAAAAGAAGAATATGACCACTGATGAGATCAAGATGATGGGGCTGGATAATATGGCCAGAAATATCATCTTGCACACGGTGCCTTTCGAGGAGTCAGCAAGGCTGATGAACTTTAAGACGGCAAAGGTGGTTTGGGATGAGCTGACCAGGATGTGCGAGGGGTCAGAGAAGATAAAGAAGAACAAGAGAAACATTGTCATTCAGAAGTTCAAAGCGTTCGAGATGTTACCTGATGAGACAATCGATCAGATGGAGTCAAGATTCATCAAGTTGATGAATGAGTTGGTGATGCTGGACAAAGATGTCCAAAAGAGAGATGTTGCTTCAAAGATCTTGAATGCCCTTCCTGAGAGATGGGATAACAGTGTAAATATGCTTAAGAATACTCAGGATATGAGCAAACATAACTTCTTCTTTACTTTTTTCAGAGCTTAAGGCACTGGAATTTGATCTTAACAAAAGAAAGAAGAAAGTTCAGCCAGAAGAGGAAGAAAAGGAGAAAACTCCTGAGAAAAACGTGGCGTTCAAGGCCAGGTCTGAACCTGTTGAGTCTTCATCAAAGTCACTGATGGAGATGAGCAAGGAAGAGCTTGCTGAAGAGTACAGCCCGATGGCCAGACACTTTGATAAGCTCAATTCCAGGTTTGGTCGTTATAAGAAATTTTATCAGGACTCACATGACAGGAAACCTGAAGGAACCCACCAAAGCTCAAGGAGATATGAGGAAAGGAGAAACACTGACCAGATGAGAGATCGTGGCGAAGAAAGAAGATATTCAGATCCAAAGCCCGATCGTCGAGATGAACAGAGACGTACTCATGATGACAAGCACTCAGGAAAGACTGAAAGCTCATCAAGACAGAGGGAACCTGACTCAAGAAGGAACCCTGAACCAAGGAGAGAAAGAGGAGATGAGCAACCAACATGTTACAACTGTAACAAGAGCGGACACTACCAGTATGATTGTCTGAAGCTGAGTGCAAGGGAAAGAGAGGACGGGAGGGCCAAGAGAGACCAGAGACTTGCTGACCGGAGAGCCATGCTCGCTGAGGATGCAACTGACTCTGATGGTCCTGAGGAGAGGTCGCCTGAACTCTTTTCTGATGATGAGTACGATGATGTTTGCCTGATGGCAAGAGAGGAACCTGAGGTAACATCTAACTCTGTATGTGGTTCCTACACTGGTCAGAATCCTGAGCTGAGCTCAGAGTCAGTTAGAGAAATGAACCTTCAGATCTGTCTGGATCAATTGATGGTTGATTTCTCCAGACTGTAGGAAATTAATGTCTTTTTGGTAGAGGAGAACAAGAAATTGAGTACTGAGGTTCAAAACCTGAATGATCAACTCACTCAGTCTGATCTGAAAGAATCGACTCAAATTGTGAGACTAACTCAGGAGATTGATTTAATCAATGCTGAGTGTCTCCCAAGAGAGAAGATTCTGAAGGAATTGGCTGAGGAAGAATTGGTGAGAAAGGAAGAACTGAAGGTACTTAAGAGTAAGTTTGATGACCTCTTAAAAAATTGGTATACGTGTATTCCCCCCCATACACGTATTCATCAGTCATGTACCAGGACCAACAAGTGGTATCAGAGCAGTGGTTCAAAAGACCACTGACTTTGAATACTAATAGTTTCAGAGGAGAAACTGTTGATGGTCACTGAACAGATCAGAGTTTGCTTTTCATAAAACTTGCATCATCATGACTTCGAGGAGACTTGAAGCTTCATTACCTGAATTCTCTATATCTAACTTTGTCAATTGGAAGTTCAGACTAGAGGCACATCTTGATGCCATCCATGACCAAATACCGCGTGTTATAAGGGAAGGACCGATCAAGATTACTATCCCCAATGTTAGAGAACTGGGATATGAACATCTTGAGATTGGTGTACAGGTTCCTAAAGAAAGGAAATACATGACCAGTGACGAAATCAAGATGGTGGGACTGGACAATGTAGCCAGGAACATCATTTTGCATACGGTGCCTTTCGAGGAGTCAGCAGGGCTGATGAACTTAAAGATGGTAAATGAGGTTTAGGATGAGCTGACCAGGATGTGCGAGGGGTCAGAAAAGATAAAGGAGAACAGGAGAAACACTGACCAGAGGAGAGATCGTGGCGATGAAAGAAGATATTCAGACCAAAAGCCAGATCGTAGAGATGAACAGAGACGTACTCCTGATGACAGGCATTCAGGAAAGACTGAAAGCTCATCAAGACAGAGGGAACCTGACTCAAGGAGGAACCCTGAACCTAGGAAAGAAAGGGGAGATGAGCAATCAATATGTTACAACTGTAACAACACCGAGCACTATCAGTATGACTGTCCGGAGCTGAGTGCAAGGGAAAGAGAGTACATGAGGACCAAGAGAGACCAGAGATTTGCTGACCGGAGAGCCATGCTCGTTGAGAATGTAACTGACTCGGATGGTCCTGAGGAGAGGTCGCCTGAACTCTTTTCCAACGATGAGTACGATGATGTTTGCTTGATGGCTAGGGAAGAGCCTGAGGTAACATCTAACTCTGTGTGTGGTTCTTACACTGGTTAAAATCCTGAGCTTAGCTCAGAGTCAGCCAGAGAAATGAACCTTCAGATCTGCCTGGATCAATTGATGGTTGATTTCTCCAGGTTGCAGGAAACTAATGTCTTCTTGGTAGAGGAGAACAAGAAATTGAGTACTGAGGTCCAGAACCTGAATGATCAGCTCACTCAATCTGATCTTAAAGAATCAGCTCAGATTGTGAGACTAACTCAGGAAATTGATTTAATCAATGCTGAGCGTCTCCCAAGAGAGAAGATTCTGAAGGAACTGGCTGATGAAGAGTTGGTCAGGAAGGTAGAACTGAAAGTACTTAAGAGTAAGTTTAATGACCTCTTTCCCAGACACGAAATCCTAAAAAGGAGTGAGGACTCACTCAAGCAAAAGGTTGCAGCAATGAATAAATCCGCAGTGGCTAGAGAGGAAATAAATAGCAGCCAAATGATTGGGAACGAGAAAAGGGGACTTGGATATATTCCTAAGAAATCCTCACAAGGTCAGTTTCATGTTGCTTCAGGGAGCAACACTGAGAGGGTATTTGTTCAGGCAGGCCAAAGTGCATCTAAGGTTGTACTTCAGGCCCGTCAAACTGATAAGGGCAAGGAAACTGTTGACTCAGTCAGGGTTGCCCCCAAGGTTGCTAAGCCAAAACCTAAGGGAAAGGCCAAGCAACCAAAGGAGGTCCCTGAGAGCTCAGGCCTGAGAAAGCCTCAGTGAAAGCAGAGGAAGACTCAGGCCAAGAGCCCCCAGACTGGTCAGCGAGGGTACCATCATACTTGACAATACCAGCAGGGAAGGCCAAACATGATGACACCCCCATAGTTGTGGCATCCTGGGGCCTTTAACTGTTTTTTTTTCCTCACTTGCCTAGGGGGAATAGAACACAGGGTCCTTATTAAGAACAAGTCCCAAGAGCTGTTGCACCCAGACCTAGGAAGAACAGGAAGCAAGCCCAAAAGGCACCCACTCAGGCTCCTGTGAAACCTAAGTCTAGCACTCATACACCATCTTCCTCTCAGGAAAAGAAGAAGAAAGTTGTGTATGTTGATGTTTCAGGGAGACAGATTTACCACTCTGAGGCAATCAGGGTTGTTAAGCAATTCTGGATCCCGAAGGATACAACTGACACTATAGGACCCAACACCCAATGAGTACCTAAAGCCTGATTTGCTTGCAGGCTGCTGTGGATCACAACAAGAGGAGAGGAGACTCAAACAAAGTTATTTGGTACCTAGAGAGTGGATGCTCAACAGCATATGACTGGAATGAAGAGTCTTCTCCAAGAGTATCAAGCTAAAGATGGTCCACAGGTAACCTTTGGTGATAACTCAAAAGGTATTACTAAAGGTTTTGGTGTCTTAATAATAGGTAAAATCAGAGTGGAGAATGTGTCCTTTGTGGAAGGACTGAAGTATAACCTGTTGTCAGTAAGTCAGTTATGTGACAAAGGTTTCAGTGTTGAGTTCTCATCGAATATATGTTCAGTCAAGGACAAATCAACACAAGTGCTTCTATCAGGTATCAGGAAAGGTAATGTTTATCTCGCTGATTGGAGCAGCACTATTCCTAATACTTATTTTGTTGCTAAAAGCTCTCTAGAGCTCAGTTGGTTATGGCATAAACGATTAAGCCACCTGAACTTCAAGATTCTTTACAAAATTTCTAGACAATCACTTGTTGAAGGTCTACTTAATGAAGTTTTTAGCAAAGATCATGTGTGCAAAGCCTGTCAGAAGGGGAAGCAGGTCAGAGCGTCATTCAAGGAGAAAGTTACCTTCTCCAATGATAGGATTCTTCAGCTCTTGCACATGGATTTATTTGGTCCCATAACACTTGAGAGTATGAATGGTAGGAAATACACCCTTATGGTTATTGATGATTATTCTAGATATACTTGGGTTATTTTCTTGTTGAATAAGAAGGAAACACAGGTGAAGCTTCCTGAGTTGCTCAGAAGGCTCAGCAATGAGAAGAATCAGTCCATTACTAAGATCAGATCTGACAAGGGCACTGAATTTATAAATTCATATATTTCTGACTTTTGTAATGAACTTGATATAGCTCATGAGACTTCTGCAGCTAGAACCCCACAACAGAACGGTATCGCTGAAAGGAGAAACAGGACACTGAAGGAAGCTGCCAGGACCATGTTGGCTGAGTCATGATTGCCCAAGAAATTCTGGGCTGAGGCAATCAACACTGCATGCTACACTCAGAACAGATCCATGCTGAACAAACAACATGCTCAGACTCCATATGAGACATGGAATAAGAGGAAGCCTTGTATCTCTTACTTTCATGTATTTGATTGTAAGTGCTTCATCCTCAACAATGGGAAGACCAAATTTAAAGTCTTTGATAGCAAATCTGATGAATGGATATTCTTAGGAGATTCTGAAATCAGCAAAGCATTCAGGGTTTACAATTGTAGGACCCTTGTTGTGGAAGAATCACCACATGTTGTATTTGATGAATCTGCTAATGAGTCTAGGGTAAAAGTGTTGAATCCTAACACTGAGGAGGTCACAAGAAGGGTGACAAGGCTGAGCTTAAAGAATCAACCTGACCCAAAGGTAAAAATAGTGTCAATTCCAAGATGGGATGATGAAGACAATCAGGAAGATGATCCAAGAGCCACTCTAAGCCCAGCACATCAGGGATTGTTGTGCCTCAGACTGAGGAATAGGCTCAACCTGAGGTAAGTACCGTCTATGAAGATGCGGTCGAGGCTGAGATGGTTCCTGAGTCACCTCATCAAGGGGGAATCAATGTCCCTGACATTGAGCTTGTAAATCCCTTTGGTATAGACTCAGGTTCATCCCCTTCTATTCAATTTCCTGAATTTTATAAGCCTGTAGACACTAACATTGCAGGTACTCCAGGAACAACTCCAGGTAAGAGAACATGGCTAGAGAGTCATCCCATTGACTAAGTCATTGGTGGTCCAACTGAGGGAGTCAGGACCAGACGATTTCATGGTGAGAGCGCATTGTTCTGTTACTTTCTCTCTGAGCAAGAGCCTCAGATCATTGAAGAAGCTCTCACTGACTCAAACTGGATCATAGCCATGCAAGAGGAGTTGAATCAGTTCACAAGGAATCAGGTTTGGGAACTGGTAGATAGACCTAGGCATCAAGGTGTTATTGGTACCAAGTGGGTCTTCAAGAAAAAGAAGGATGAGAATGGTGTTGTAGTGAGGAACAAAGCAAGACTGGTTGCAAAGGAGTATTGTCAGTCTGAAGGGATAGACTATGATGAGACTTTTGCTCCAGTGGCTAGGTTGGAAGATATCAGGTTGTTCCTTGCTTATGAAACATATAAGAAGTTTAAGGTGTATCAAATGGACGTCAAGAGTGCCTTCCTGAATGGTGTACTAAATGAAGAATTATATGTTGAACAACCTCTCGGGTTAGAGGTTGGAGATAGAGTATACCATTTGAAGAAAGCACTCTATGGACTTAAGCAAGCACCAAGAGCTTGGTATGATACCCTCTCCCAATTACTGACTGATCATGGGTTCAAGAAGGGACTGTGGATAGGACCTTGTTCAGGATCACTGAAGGTGATGACATTCTCTTAGTCCAGATTTATGTGGATGACATAATATTTGGATCACCAAATCATCAGCTATGTGAGAAGTTCTCTAAGTTGATGACTGGTAAATTTAAGATGCCAATGATGGGAGAGATGAACTTCTTTTTAGGATTGCAGGTTAAGCAGACTGATCAAGGTATCTTTATTAATTAGGCTAAGTATACAAGAGACATGATTCAAAAGTTTGGTGTTCAGAACAGCAATCTGGCAAGGATCCCAATGAACACAAATTGGAAGATGGATCCTGACATTAAGGGTATTCAGTGAATTAGACTTAGTACCGAGAGCAGATTGGTTCTTTGTTGTACCTGACTGCAAGCAGGCCTGACATTACGTTTGCAGTTGGTGTGTGTGCTTGGTATCAGTCTGAACCCAAGAGGAGTCAGTTGGAGGCTGCTAAGAGGATATTTAAGTATTTGAAAAGGACAGTCAATATGGGACTATGGTATCCTTCAGATGACAACTTAGAACTGACATTTATTCAGATGCAGATTATGGAGGTTGTAGGATTGATAGGAAATCAACCTCAGGGACATGTCAGTTTTTGGGAAGTAAGTTGATCTCGTGGTTCAACAAGAAGAAGAATTCAGTGGCTACATCCACAACTGAGGTTGAGTATATGGCTGCAGGTAGTTGTTGTGCTCAGATTTTGTGGTTGAGACAACAATTAAGAGACTACCAAGTATTTCCTAATGAGGTTCCAATCTATTGTGATAACAATAGTGCTATAGCAATTACTCAGAACCTAGTGCTTCACACAAGGTGCAAGCATGTGGATATTAGACATCACTTCATTCGAGATCATGTGGAGAAGAAGGACATTAGGATGGAAAAAAATTCACACTGACAGGCAGAGAGCTGACATCTTGACTAAGCCTTTGGCTGAAGCAAGATTTATGGAACTGTCAGTGGAGTTAGGTCTCTTAGATCCGGGAGAGCAGTCAGTATAGGGTCTAGGGGGAACTCAGGCCAGACTCGACTCAGCGAGGTATCAGGGTGCTACAATGTCTCCCTGACAGGTATGAGTTCTATCCTGGCTCTTGTGAATTTAAAGCATCTCCCTGAGTCCTTCGTCCTGAAAATCTTTATTAAATGCATTCCATTTTCATTAAAGTGCACCTTTTCATATTTAAACCCACGCGTATCGGAGCATTTAATGCTTCAGTTACTTTTTCATATATGTGTCTGTTTTATACGGAATATGACTGACATGAGGATATAATTGATGCGGAGATTAATCCTGGCCCTTAATTTTAAAACTTTTCAAATTCAGGATTAATCCCAACCTCACGCTTGAGTAAATGACTAATTCATATCAATCTAGTCTTCCATTTGAGGAATTTACGTAAACACAAACGCACATTGCACACTGAGTATTCTGTTGCTCAAACAAAAATCTTTTGTAAAATCTTTTCTCAAACAAATCAAAACAAATGGCATTCTTGGATTCCAACTGGACAACTGACAAGCCTGAAGAAGTAGTCAAGAACCGGTTGGTTAATATGGAGCACGTTATCACCATGGAGGGTGCGTGCCTTTCTGTGAAGGAGATTCTTCCAGTCTTCGAGTGGATCTCGAAAGTTGGGTACCCACAAACCCATATCTGTACTTCCAAAGACAGTGGTGGAGGCTTATTACAATTTGTTTCTGCGCAAGGGAGAATTATTCACCAGGGTGACCATGCTGATACCCACTGGTGAGAAGGATGTTGATGGAGAGCCCTTCTACAACGTCGAGACGCGGGACGTCAACTAGAGGAAGGCCATAAAGGAGGTGTATGCACTTCCATGCTCTGGCATCAACCCTAGGACGTACAAGGAGAACGCAGAAGGAGAAAACTCCTGAGAAAAGTGTGGCGTTCAAGGCCAGGTCTGAACCTGTTGAATCTTCATCAAAGTCACTGATGGAGATGAGCAAGGAAGAACTTGCTGAGGAGTACAGCCTGATGGCCAGACACTTTGAGAAGCTTAATTCCAGGTTTGGTCGTTATAAGAAATTTTATCAGGACTCACTAAGGTTTAAGTTGAAAAATTGGTATACGTGTATTCCCCCCATCCCCCCATACACGTATTCATCAATCTTGTACCGGGACCAACAAGTGGTATCAGAGCATATTTCAGTAGGAGCCATGCTCCCCTTCGGAACGAGGTTATCCATCCTCATCGCCCACGCTTGTCAGGGGTGTACTTTTGACTTGGAAGATAATCTAACCTCAAAGAAGATCATGTTCACGTCAGCGAGTGATACCTACTTTGTCCTTGGTCTCACTAACCCCAATGCTCCACCAAAGGGTCAGAGAAAGAAGCATGTGGGCAAGACCAAGAAGGTGGTCACGAGCCTGATGGAGCGAGTGGATAAGCTCTTTGAGAAGAGCAATGAGGTGGAAGCTGAGGTAGCAGCAGAGCGTGCTGAGGCGCAGGAGGTTTCGGAGAGATTCCTGGAGGAGAAGAGGACTAAGCTGAAGGTGGTCCTGAAAGAAAAGGCCACAGCCAAGGGTGTTGGCAAATGGACTGAGAAAGTCTCCAAGAAGGCCATCTCTGAGGCTGAGGAGACTGACGATGAAGTCAGGTCCGGGGGAGAGGAAGGTGATAGGCCTTGAAGAGGCTAAGTAGGGGACCCAAGAAATCCCCTGCCAAGGGCCTGAAGGAAGTGAGTGAGAGGGAGAAGTCAAGCTCACCACGAGCCTCTGACTTGGAGGTTGTGAGAGCCACGAACGAGACGGCTGAGATTTTGCAGCCTGAGATCAACCCAACCCCTTCACCAAAACCCACTGAACCCACTCCATCATCCAACCATGACCCCACACCCCAACAGCCAGATATACCCATCCCTGACACCAACCCCACCCCATCTGAGTTAGTGTCATCAACCTCACAAACCACTGAGCTTGACCAGGTCACTAAACCCTCCATAAATCATCCAAACCCTGATGACTCTGAGCCTACCCTTAACCTTCCAAACCCTGACAATTTCCCCACATATCCCAATCCCAAAGACTGCCCCAAAACCTCTCAAGCTGGAGATCAGGATGATGATTTCTTGGAGATGCAGGAGGAAGAGGAGCTGGATGCCAACATGGTTGGTGGGATGTTGGAGAACAATTTGAGGGGGAACGCCACAGAATGGGCAGCCAAGTGTTGGCCTAATCTGAATAGGTATAGGGAGTTGTGTGCTAATGTGGTAGAGCTCAAGGTATGGCTGTACTTCAAACAGTCAAACATGCAGGAGCAACACATGCTCGTTGATGCCAGGGGCTGGGAGCACTGGGAGCTGGAGGAAGCCAAGCTCTGTACCTACTTTAATCTCACTAGCTGGCTGCAACTTCTAAATTTTGAAAATCTGAAGCAGCTGATTACTGAGATGATGGCGAGGATGAAGGCTGATCTTCTCACTGAATCTGAGAAGGAGGATGAGGATGAAGATGGAGCTCGGGGTGGAGCTTGTGAGAAGATGGTGGAGGAGACGGCTGGAGAAGTTGATGAGATGATCCCTGAGTCTCAAACTCAGGGGGAAGGTGTTACAGACGTTGGTGCCAAGGGTGGACCAACGGCTGAGGATGTTTAGAACATCTCAGCTGCCGATGACACATCAGTCAATGACGGGATTCCCTGCCCTGAGACAAAGGAGGATGATGTTGAGGTATCTAAGGAGACTCCTAGTTCTGAGGGACTTGTTCCCAAAGTTCAAGTGGGCTTAGTTGAGCCTGAGCAGACTGCTATGACCACTTCACAACTGCCTTCAGTGCACCGTGAAGAGGGGACTGATGATGCAGGGGCTAACAAGGGAAAACAACCACTTACTGATGAGGCCAATAATGGGGATGATGATGTGCTTATCACAGGAGTAGGAAGAGCTGAGTTCACCAGCATTGTCGAGGTGAAGAAGGAAAAGACAACGGAGAACTTAGCTGAGCTTCAGGAGGAGGTGATGAAGCTCAGGGCTGAAAAAGAAGATTCCAAGGCCCTGGCTAAACACATCAAATGGACCAAGTCAGTGTACAACACTCTTGCAAATAGGGAGTTGATACTGCTGAAGCGCACAATGGTGGATACGGCCAAGTCAGTGAGGAGTGAGAGAAGGAGGAGGAAGAAGATATTGAGGCAGACTCTAAAGCAGCTTGGGAAGAGGGATGAGCTCAGAGATGGAAAGCTTAATCTTGCTATAGAGAGGCTTGCAGCTCAGGCTGGAGCACTCTTTACTCAGGCTATGAACGACTCAGCGTCCAAGATGGAGCTGGAGTCTTGGAGGTTAGCTCAGACTTCTCAAACTGCTGCTGAGGTTTTGGCTAAGGCCACTGATGAGTCGGCTAAGATACTGGCTGAGGCGAGCAGGGTCAGCGATGAGTCCTTGAAGGTGGAGGAAAGGATCACCAAGGCTGAACAAAGTCTCCAACACAACATGGAGGTCTTTGAAAAGAAGCTGAAAGCTGCCATCAGTTTTGTATTATATGCAGGCACTGGGATTGCCATGGGAGTTGATATGTTGAAGGAGGGCGTGCAGGAAGTTCAATCATTAGTTGCCTTCATCATCAACGGTGGAGCTGAAGTGTTCCCATCCCAGGCCAATGATGATGCCAAAAAGGGGGAAAAGAAGAGGAAAAGATCCCGCCCTGAGGCATCTGAGGCAGTCAACCAAGGAGAGGTTGTTGTGGCAGACCCTGAGGCAAACCCTGATGGGAATGTCCTTTTTGTGCCGAAGTCAGCTAGGCTGGCTGAAGCAGCGGCAAAGGCAGAGGCTCTGGCAAAGAAGGCTAATGACCCCTCCAAGAAACTCCCTTCCAACCCAGTTGAGGTCATTCAGAAGTCGCCCCCATTCAATACAAGAAAGAATCCCATCACATACTCTGCGGAGACAGTGGCGGAACTTTACACTGAAGAATGGGGAACACCTTCTGAGAAGTCGGAGGCTGAGCGCAGGACAGACATAGCTCAGAAAGAGAAGATGTGCATACTGGAAAAGAAGGTGGAGAAGCTGACTGATCTGCAACAGCGTGAACTTGACGATGTTGTGGTCAGTCTGCTGAGGAGAAGGAAGGCGAAGCCTGAGCCGCGCAAGTACTGGAAGAAGCCAACAGCTAGGAAGTCAACACTACTGCAAGTCAGGAGGCCGGAAACAGTTCAGAGGGAAGCTTATGTTGATGAGTTCATCTCAGAAACATTGAAGGAATTTGGATTGATGTAAGGGATGAGTTTGTCAAGTTGTGGTACGTAGTGAAGAAGTGGGGTGACTCTGAAGACATCAATGCCCACTTCACTGACTATATGATGGACAACCACCCTGAGTTGATTCAGAAGATCTTGGAAGAAGCTGAAGCAGCCCAAGTCCAAGTGAAAGCTCCTGAGTTCATTGTTCGTCCACCCCCTCTTGTACCTGGAACTGGAAAGCACGATACAAAGGCAATCATGACTGAAGTTTTGAAGATTGCTAAGGCTGAAGGTTATGTGAATCGGGTTAAGAGAGTTGACGAATTGAAGGTTAGAGTCTATGCTGGTTATGGACTCGAGCCTGAAATGAAATTAGTCTAGTGATTCACATCCTTTTTTTGTAATAGATTAGATTCATTGTAACCAAGTCCATATCAATCAGTGAAATCTATTACTTTGCCCACAGACAAAAACTCATTGTCTTTTTGGCTGTTATTTAAATTTTGTACTTTATCAAGAATTGCTATAACACTGACTTGTCTTATAGATAGGATTTATTTTTCCTCTAAGTGTTTTGAGGATCTTTTCAGTATTTTGGCATCATCAAAAAGGGGGAAATTGTTGTGACATTGTCAGTTTTGATTAAGATTACAAATCCCCTGAAAAGATGATTGGCCTTAGATTGTCTTAGTCAGGCTAGTCTTGGTTAGGTTCTTGTACTTAGTTATTATACACTTCACAGGTACTCATTGAGAGGAGAACTCACTGATGACAATCAAGACTAAGAGCCTGAAGACGAAGAGCACCATCCTGAACTTATGGCAGTCTTCTAAGTTGGCTGAGTAAGTGTCAGTGATGAAGAGTATGACCCTGAGGTCATTACTAACTCAGTCCTGAAGGGAACATGATGATACTGAGTTAATGGGAAAGACTTGGAGTAGAGCCAAGCAATGCAAAAGGAATGTCAGCGTCAAGACAAGACCGTTGTGCTCGAGACAAAAAGAACTTAATAAGATAAGCCTGAAGTCTAGGAATAAGTTCTGACATTCTCACCAACCTGATGACGTGGACCAATCCAGGAAGGACACGCACGTATGGACCCTGACATGAAGACTGACTTCAGACTGCACATTCAACAGGAAAGCATTAAATGGTGCATTAAATGCAATTACCAAATCCATGCAAGGACGGCTGCTGCATGGGAAATATGTCCATTTGAACCACTCTACATAGATGACTAGAAGGCTATCTCTTCCAACGGATAGTTTTCAAATCACCTATATATACAGAAGGCCTTGAACCCATTCAAGGTTACGGGAAATTTCCAAGCCAGAAATTACTCAAACTCTCAAGCATTCAAAGCATTCAGCCTTTAGAAGAAGCACTCAAAACCAGCTAAATTTCCCAAGTATTTCTTAGTTACTGAGAGTTATTCTGTATTCCAAAGATCGTACTACCATTATCTTAAGCTTAGAGTGATTATCCAACCCTTAGCAAAGCCTTGTCTTGTAAGGATAATCACAATCTAGTTGGAACCCAAACTGAAACCAAAACCTTAAGTTAGGTTTGTTGGTAGTAAGTTCAGTTAGTGAGTTAGTAAGGAGTTGTATAGGTCAGTGAGGTTAGCTGATCTTGGTGCACCTTGGTACGTTAAAAACAAGAATTCCTTGAGTGGATTTCCTGTTAAATCAGGTCGTGGACGTAGGAGCTTGAGTCTCCGAACCACGTTAAACTCCCTGTGTTCTTACTGCTTTGATATTGTGCTTGATTGTCATACTATCTGTTCATTCATAGCATTTGGTTATTATCAGGCCTGAATCAATCAGCCTGATCATCAAACAGAGCACTGCCCTACTGACCACTATTTCAGAATTGAGTAATCAAGTTTTTCAGAAAGCAAACTAAACAAGACTTTAAACTATCAGGGCTCACGCATTTCCACACTGAACTTGAATTGATAGTTAGCCAACTAACCCGCACTAAGTGTAGTCAGTGGGTATATTATCAGCTCTTAGTTCTTTATCACTCTGAGTAAAGGGGACTCACTAAGGTTTAAGATGAAAAATTGGTATACGTGTTATCCCCCTCAACCCCCATACACGTATTCATCAGTCTTGTACCGGGACCAACACCCTCAACAAGTGAAAGGCTAGAAATTTTGTTAAGAATATTGAAGTTCATATGGTTTAATCTTTTTTTAGATAACTAACTGAGCTTAGTAGAGCTTTTAGCAGCAAAATAAGTATCAGGAATATTGCTGCTCTAATCAGCTAAATAAACATTACCTTTCTTAATACCGGTAAGAAGCACTTGAAGTGTTGACTTGTTCTTAACTAAACAAATATTTGATGAGAATTCAACATTGAAACATTTGTCACAAAAGTGGCTCACTGACAACAGGTTGTGCTTCGGTCCTTCAACATAGGACACATTTTCCACCCTGACTGTACCTATCAGAAGAGTACCAAAACCTTAGGTTAAACCTTTAGAGTTATCACCAAAAGTTACCTGCGGGCCATCTTTGGCAGTGAAGTCCTGAAGAAGACTCTTTGATACTGTCATATGCTTTGAGCGTCTGCTATCTAGGTACCAAACAGCTCTGAGTGAGTCATCCTTCTTCTTCTTGTAGCCCATAGCCACCTGCAATGAAATCAGGTTTTAGGTACCCATTGGGTGTTGTGTCCTATGGTGTCAGCCCAAATTTGCTTAACCACCCTGATTACCTCAGAGGAGTAGATTTGTCTCCCATTCACATCAACATACACAACTTTCTTCTTATTTGCCTTAGAGGAAGATGGTGTATGAGTGTCAGGATTAGGAGGCACAAGAGCCTCAGTGTTTGACCTTGGGGTAGGCCTCATATTTCTCCTAGGCCTAGGTGCAGTTGGCCTTGGGGCTTTTCCCTAACTGGGGCCCTGTTTTCTATTCCCCCTAGGCAAGTGAAGGACTAGAAAACAATTATAGGCTTCAGGTTGCCAAAACCATGGAGGTGCTATCATATTTGGCTTTCCCTGATGGTAATGTCAAGCATGATAATACCTCTATTGAGCAGTCTGAGGTCTCTTGGCCTGAGTGCTCCTATGCTTACGCTGAGAAGTTCTCTGACCTGAGCTCTTAGGGGCCTGTTGAGGTTGCTTAGCCTTTTCCTTGGATTTTGGCTTTACAACCTTGGGGGCAACCCTGACTGTCTCAATAGTTTCTTTGCCCTTGTCAGTTTGGCAAGCCTTGTACACAACCTTTTTTGTACTTAGCCCAGCCTGGACAAACACCCTCTCAGTGTTGCTACCTGAAGCAACATGAGACTGGCCTTGTGAGGTCTTCCTGGAATCAAAGCCAATTCCATATCTTTCATTCCCAAGTTTCTGGCAGCTATTTATTTCCTCCACAGCCATTGAGGATCTATTCATTGCTGCTACCTTTTTTTTAGAGTGTCCTCACTCTTTTTCAGGATTTCATGTCTGGCAAAAAGGTCATCAAACTTACTTTTGAGTTCCTTTAGTTCATTCATCTTGGCTAACTGATCTTCAGCCAGTTCTTTAAGAAGCTTCTCTCTTGGAAGGTGCTCAGCATTGACCATGTCAAGCTCTTGAGTAAGCCTTACCATTTGAGAGGCTTCCTTCAGATCTGACTGAGTCAACTGGTCAGTCAGTGTTTGAACCTCAGTACTCAATTTCTCGTTCTCCTTAGCCAAGAAGACATTAATTTCCTGCAGCCTGGCGAAATCAACCATCAATTGATCAAGACAGAGCTGAAGGTTCATTACTCTAACTGACTCTGAGATTGGCTCAGGATTTTGACCAGTGAAAAAAGCACACTTAGAGTTGGAGTTTACCTCAGGTTCCTCCCTAGTCATAAGGCAGAGATCATCGTACTCATCGTTAGAAAAGAGATCAAGCGACCTTTGCTCAGGACTATCCGAGTCTGATGCGTCTTCAGCGAGCATAACCCTCATATCATCATATCTCTGGTCTCTCTTAGTCATCTTGTCCTCCCTTTCCCTAGCAATGAGCTCTGGACAGTCATACTGATAATGTCAAGTCTTGTTGCAGTTGTAGCACTTGGTTGGTTCATCTGCGCTTTCTCTTCTTGTCTCAGGGTTGTTGGTGTATACTGTAAAGCAAACTTTTGTTGGGCTTTTATGGATATATTCGATTTCCTTATTATCTGAAATAAATGGTTTTTCACATTATTGCAATCTTATTAATTGCTTGTATTACTTGTATGTCTATTTATCTTATATTGTAGATAATGTGGTGGGTTTGTAGTCACACAGAAGATCACATTGTCAGTTCCTTATAAGATATAAACAGTATTCACAACTGAGATAGTTCTGGACATAACTATTGGTATAAGTTGTAGTATGAACTTGTTAGTGGCTTGTCTTGGCCATTAGTTCATACTAGTACGCTATGTCGTATTGAATGGATCACAGTTAAGACATGTTCTTCTATTCTGACTGTTATGAAGTACTAAAGTTCTTGGTGACTCTTATAATTCTTAACCCTAATTGTGATATCTAGATATGTGGAGCGCTTGTTCACTACTTTGATTTACTATGGGTGAGAATCTTGTTAGATTCAACGCACTATGTATTTTGGGTAGTGACATCGTTTGCACGATGTCTATTTATTGACATTAAGGCACCGTGTCCTGGTGATCCAGGTTGATGACGTCCCCTTGAGGAAACTCATAAAGGATTGTCGTATTAAACCCTGCAGGTGGATTATATCCGTACGACAACAAGGTTGAGTGGTACTACTCAAGGAATATTAGATGTTAATTAATTAAAGCGGTCAAGAGCTTTAATAATTAATGGACGTGCGATATCTTTAACACGGGGAATTATAGAGTCTAATAGAAGCCCTGATTCGGTTCGGGATAGGATGGGAGTGCAATATTAATTCTCTAGTGGAATTAATTAATGTTCACGGGCCAAATGAATGTTCTGGGCTGAACATAAGAGTATTTGGGTCCGTGAGGAGCCCAAACCCTATACCTTCTAACAGATCCCTAGTCTGGCCCATGAAACTTAAGGAGTCTATATAAAGGCTTCAATTTCGTGTTTTAAAACCCTAGCACTCTTAGATAAAACGTGCAACAGCCGAAATTCCTGAGTGGGGTTTAGAGGGAGATGAAAATGTGAGGCACTTTCTCCACGTTCGCTAGTTCGCCGTCCACCCGGTGTACGAACGAGGTTGGGAGACAGACTAGAAGATCAGTAGTGGAATCAACGCCTCGGTCTTCAAGGGTAACAGATCTAAACTTATCTTTAGGTGCATGTTTAGGTCTTTAATTGTTTATACATGTTTGGTATCCCAACAACGATCTTGGGGACGGACCGCCTTCACCGGCGCGTTCCATCAAATGGTATCAGAGCGGGCGATGTCGGATGGAGGATGTGGAAATGGATTTCTGGTTTCTCGTGTTAAAGGTTTTTGGCCCTAGATGGTGACGTTCACTGTTTTGGCCATAACTTTTGACTCGGGAGTCCGTTTTCTGCAAGTAAGCCCATTTCGGAAACCAGCGAACAAAACCCTAATACAGTGATCTATTGCAAAAGAAACCTATACTACCCACACTTATTATCTGGTGGGAAAAACGATTACAAAATCACACAAGGGTTGCGATAGATATGCATTTATTTATGCTTTTATTTATCGTTTTATGGCATGTTTGTATTTTATATTTTTTTTATTATAATCTGCTTTGCCTGCGAATAATCTTCAATTTTAAATGACTAAGTGAGTAGAATTTAATTTAATTAATTCATTGGCCTCCACAATTGGTCTTTAAGTAAGGTGATTGTTGCTCGTGGGACCTTGGGAGTCCCCCCCTAACGGATGCAACATTCACAAGCTTACTAGTTAAGACTTCTAATCAAATTTTTTTTAATCTTTAGATGAAGTGTGTGATCATCCCCAACGGATGTATTATTCATGAGTTCATTAGTTAAGATTAGTGCAAGATAACTGTAGTGAATTATTTACTGGCGATGTATTCTTGAAATGAGCCTGTCAATAGTGAATAATTTTTCTTACAGTTAAATTGTGGTCATCACTTAGATGTGAATTTTGATATAACCCCCCAACGGGGTCCCTGTTCTAATTCACATGGCCAGTTGAGGTCCGACTATTAATTTCATTCGTCATAAGGATAAGTTGACGTGATATTAAAATTAAAGACTTGGTGTCTGGTTGATGAACACACGCGTAAACGACCATCCTAACGTGGCTTACGTGTGTGTTTGTTGGGCTGTTGGAGGTTGCGTTAAATGTTGGTTTTGAAGGTTTCCAATATTTTATGCTTCAATTTATGTGATTTTAATACTTGCTTGCATTCATTTATTTCAGATTTAATAAGATGACGTTCAACCCGCTTATGGTTATTTTAAAAGAAAATAAGCTTACTGGTCCGAATTATTTGGATTGGAAGAGAAATCTGGACATTGTTCTAGTTGCAGATGAGTACAAGTTTGTGCTCAATACTCCTGCTCCTGCCGATCTGGCACCCGATTCCACTGAAGAGCAAAAGGAGGCTCATAAAAAGTGGCACAAGGCTGATGAGATGGCTCGTTGTTACATTTTGGCCTCTATGTCAAATGTTTTACAACAGCAGCATCAAAACATGCCTACTGCCGTACATATGATGTTGAGCCTAAAAGAGCTTTTTGGTGAGAAAGATAGGGCTGCCCGTTTTGAGGCTATGAGGAAAATTATGACTACCTCTATGCCAGAGGGAGCGTCGGTGAGGGACCACTGTCTCAAGATGATGGAATATCTGAATGAGATAGAGGTACTCGGGGGAGAAATCGACGGTGACGCCAAGGTCGATATGATCCTCAACTCGCTCCCAAAATCCTTTGAAAACTTCCGTTTGAACATAATCATGAGTAAGAAGGGCTATAATGTAGTTGAGCTTCTTGCGGAGTTGGTTGCGGCGGAAGGTCTCATGGGTAAGGGTCCACAAGCCCATGTTTCTGTTCAGGCTGGATCTTCTTCGTCCAAGGGCAGGAAGAAGAAAAAGCCTTCTCAGAAAAAGGCTGGTGGAAGTAGTGGTGGAAGCAGTGGGAGCAAGGTTTTGGCGCCTTCTGGTGGCGTGAAAAAGCCGAAGGGTAAATGCTTCAAGTGCAACAAGACAGGACATTGGAAGCCTGATTGTCCTTTCCTGAAAAAGGATAACTCTGGTACGTCTCTTGCTCTAGTTTTTGAAACATGCTTTGCTGCTTGTTCTGCCCTTTCTTGGGTAGTAGATACAGGAGCCACTGATCATGTTTGTTATACCTTGCAGGGGTTTCTGCAAACAAGGCAACTGAGTGAGGGCGAGATTACTATCAGTTTGGGCAATGCTACGACTGTAGCAGTGGTCGCAGTGGGAGATGTGCACTTATGTTTTTCTAATTCTGTTTTAGTATTAAAGAACGTTTTGTACGTGCCGAGTTTTCGGAAGAATTTAATTTCTGTTTCGAAGTTGTTTTTGGATGGATGCTCAGTTGTTTTTACTTCAAAGATGAATCAAACATATCTTTGGCACCTAAGACTAGGTCATGTCAATCTGAGGAGAATTCAAAGACTTGTAAGTAGTGGTTCTTTGGAGTCTCTCCAAGTGGAACCATTCTCAGTCTGCGAATCCTGCTTGGAAGGCAAGATGACTTCAAGGCCTTTTAAGGCCAAGGGGAATAGGGCCAGTGATGTGTTAGAATTGATTCACTCTGATTTATGTGGGCCTATGTCTGTTCAAGCTAGAGGTGGTTTTGAGTATTTCGTCACTTTCATTGATGATTACTCAAGATAT
This sequence comes from Ballota nigra, assembly GCA_947034835.1. NCBI lineage: Eukaryota > Viridiplantae > Streptophyta > Magnoliopsida > Lamiales > Lamiaceae > Ballota > Ballota nigra. Next base: position 40,245,279 of record OX344724.1, on the reverse strand, counting down.
GGGTACATCTATCTGATGCGCCACAAGTCTGAATGCTTTGGCAAGTTCAAAGAATTTAAGGCAGAAGTGGAGAACCGTCATGGTAAGAATATCAAGTCACTACGATCTGATCGTGGTGGCGAATACCTTAGTAATGAATTTAGGCAATACTTATTAGAGAATGGGATTACATCCCAGCTCACTGCGCCTGGTACTCCCCAACAGAATGGTGTAGCTGAAAGAAGGAATAGGACTCTATTAGAAATGGTGATATCAATGATGAGTTATGCTTCATTACCTACCTCGTTTTGGGGATATGCCTTGGAAACAGTGGTGTACCTTCTAAATTACGTACATTCTAAAGCGGTTCCAAAAACTCCGATTGAACTGTGGTCTGGGCGAAAGCCCAGTCTCAACCACATTCGGATTTGGGGTTGTCCAGCACATGTGCTGGATAAGGAAGCTGATAAGTTTGCACCTAGAACTGAAGTACGGTTGTTTGTAGGATATCCTAAGGGAACAAAAGGTGGTTATTTTTATAGTCCTAAAGATCAGAGGGTGATAGTCAGTACTAATGCCCGATTTTTAGAGGAAGACTATATGAATGAGCATAAGTCCAATAGTGAGATCATTCTCAATGAGTTAAGGGGAGACAATGGCACACCGAGTGTGCAAGAGGAAATACCATAAGAGACTGCACAACGTGATTACTCTGATGAACCTTTGCATGCATTGCCTCGTCGTAGTGGGAGGGTTGTACGTCAACCTGATCGTTTCATGTTTGTGGGAGAGTCTGTGGACTTGATTCCAAGCGATGAACATGATGATAACGATCCCTGGACTTACAAAGAGGCAATTCAAGACAAAGATGCAGAGTCTTGGCACAAGTCTATGGATTCAGAAATTGAATCTATGGATGCTATGGAAGTGTACGACCTAAGCGAACTTCCCCATGGAAAGGAAGTCATCGGGTGTAAGTGGGTCTACAGACGTAAGAGAGGATCTGATGGGAAGGTTATTGCCTTTAAAGCAAGGTTGGTGGCAAAGGGTTTTACCCAGAAAGAAGGAATCGACTATGACGAGACCTTCTCACCAGTAGCCATGCTAAAATCGATCCAGATTCTCTTATCCATAGCTAATCACATGAACTATGAGGTTTGGCAAATGGATGTCAAGACAGCTTTCCTTAATGGAAATCTGAATAAGGACATCTACATGCGGCAACCTGAGGGTTATGTGAAGAAAGGCCAAGAGGATCTGGTCTGGAAGCTGAAAAAGTCCCTTTATGGGCTAAAGCAAGCTTCCAGGTCTTGGAACATTCATTTTGATGAGGTGATCAAATCTTTTGGATTTGAACAATGTCAAAATGAAAGTTGTGTGTATAAGAAGAGTAACGGAGACGTCGTGGTATTCTTAGTACTGTACGTAGATGATATTCTTCTCATTGGCAACAATGTGAAAGTATTATCAGACGTAAAGGTGTGGCTTTCAGAGCAGTTTCAAATGAAGGATTTGGGAGATGCATCGTACATTCTTGGTATAAAGGTCATTCGTGATCGGAAAAAGAGAATGTTGTGTTTATCTCAAGCATCTTACATTGATACTGTGATTGCTCGTTTCAGCATGCAGAACTCAAAGAAGGGTTTACTACCTTTTAGACATGGAGTTCCCTTATCTAAAGATATGTGTCCTAAGACACAGAAGGAGATATAGGAGATGGCTAAGGTTCCTTATGCTTCGGCTGTAGGAAGCCTTATGTATGCGATGTTGTGTACGAGGCCTGATATTTGCTATGCAGTCGGCATGGTAGCAAGATATCAGTCTAACCCTGGTCAAGGACATTGGACTGCTGTCAAGCATATTCTCAAGTACTTGAAAAGGACTCGAGATTATATGCTGGTATACCAGTCAGATAGTATTGTTCCTTTAGGTTATACTGATTCAGATTTCCAAGCTGATCTAGATGAACGGAAGTCTACCTCGGGTTATGTGTTTGAGTTGGGAGGCGGAGCCATATCTTGGAGAAGTGTGAAGCAGAAATGCATCGCGGACTCCACTATGGAGGCCGAGTACGTAGCTGCCTCAGAGGTTGCCAAAGAGGCTGTTTGGCTACGTAATTTCCTTTTGGACTTGGAGGTGTCCAAGAGTATGCCAAGGTGTATCACTGTTTATTGTGATAACGCGGGTGCAGTGGCAAACTCAAAGGAACCTAGAGCTCATAAAGCGAGTAAACACATAGAGCGGAAGTACCACATTATACTAGACATCGTACATCGAGGAGACGTGGCTGTAGCTAAAATTGCATCATTGAACAACCTGGATGATCCTTTCACAAAGACTCTGGGGATGAAAGTTTTTTAGCAGCATGTGGAAGGTCTTGGTTTACGATGTATACCAGCTAGACTTTAAGTATAAGTGGGAGAATTGATATGTCTTTATGTGTATACTAAAAGTTTAGCTTTAGTATAAGTGGGAGATTGTTGGTGTATACTGTAAAGCAAACTTTTGTTGGGCTTTTATGGATATATTCGATTTCCTTATTATCTGAAATAAAAGGTTTTTCACATTATTGCAATCTTATTAATTGCTTGTATTACTTGTATGTCTATTTATCTTATATTGTAGATAATGTGGTGGGTTTGTAGTCACACAGAAGATCACATTGTCAGTTCCTTATAAGATATAAACAGTATTCACAGCTGAGATAGTTCTGGACATAACTATTGGTATAAGTTGTAGTATGAACTTGTTAGTGGCTTATCTTGGCCATTAGTTCATACTAGTACGCTATGTCGAATTGAATGGATCACAGTTAAGACATGTTCTTCTATTCTGACTGTTATGAAGTACTAAAGGTCTTGGTGACTCTTATAATTCTTAAGCCTAATTGTGATATCTAGATATGTGGAGCGCTTGTTCACTACTTTGATTTACTATGGGTGAGAATCTTGTTAGATTCAACGCACTATGTATTTTGGGTAGTGACATCGTTTGCACGATGTCTATTTATTGACATTAAGGCACCGTATCCTGGTGATCCAGGTTGATGACGTCCCCTTGAGGAAACTCATAAAGGATTGTCGTATTAAACCCTGCAGGTGGATTATATCCATACGACAACAAGGTTGAGTGGTACTACTCAAGGAATATTAGATGTTAATTAATTAAAGCGGTCAGGAGCTTTAATAATTAATGGACGTGCGATATCTTTAACACGGGGAATTATAGAGTCTAATAAAAGCCCTAATTCGGTTCGGGATAGGATGGGAGTGCAATATTAATTCTCTAGTGGAATGAATTAATGTTCACGGGCCAAATAAATGTTCTGGGCTGAACATAAGAGTATTTGGGTCCGTGAGGAGCCCAAACCCTATACCTTCTAACAGATCCCTAGTCTGGCCCATGAAACTTAAGAAGTCTATATAAAGGCTTCAATTTCGTGTTTTAAAACCCTAGCACTCTCAGATAAAACGTGCAGCAGCCGAAATTCGTGAGTGGGGTTTAGAGGAAGACGAAATTGTGAGGCACTTTTCTCCACGTTCGCTAGTTCGCCGTCCACCCGGTGTACGAACGAGGTTGGGAGACAGACTAGAAGATCAGTAGTGGAATCAACGCCTCGGTCTTCAAGGGTAATGGATCTAAACTTATCTTTAGGTGCATGTTTAGGTCTTTAATTGTTTATACATGTTTGGTATCCCAACAACGATCTTGGGGACGGACCGCCTTCACCGGCGCGTTCCATCAAGGGTTCCTCCTTGAGTCAGGTTCCCTCCGCCTTGATGAACCTTCAGGTCTACTAGGGTACTTATTATCATGAGCACGTCTCTTGTTCAACTCCTCACAATCAGGTTTCGGGTTAGAGTACCTCCTTTCTTCACCTCGATCGCGTCTCTGGTCAGAGTTCCTCTGGTCTTCATACCTTCTGGAACTATTTTTGTTTCCCTCAGATTTCCTATCTCATGTGTCCTTATAATACTTTTTATAACGATAAAATCTTGAATTCAGCTTCTCAAATCTTCTGGCCATCATACTGTATTCCTCAACGAGCTCTTCTTTACTCGTCTCCATTAGTGACTTTGATAGTGATTCAATAGGTTCTGGCTTGACTTTGAAAACCACATTCTTCTCTGGGCTTTCTCCTCCTCTCCAACCACTACTTTCTTCTTCCTCTTATTCAGGTCGAATTCAAGAGCTTTCAGTTCAGAGAAAAGTAGGGCTGAAGTAATGTTGCTCATATCCTAAGTGTTCTTCAGCATGATAACACTATTGTCCCATCTCTCAGGGAGAGAATTTAGGATCTTTGAAGCAACCTCACTCTTAGGAATATCTTTCCCTAAGAGAGATAATTCATTTCTTGACTTCATCCGATCAATTATTTCCTCGGGCAGTATCTTGAAGCTTTCAAATTTCTGAATGATAATATTTATCTTGTTCTCCGTGATCTTCTCAGATCCCTCGCACATCTGGTTCAGCTCATCCCATACCTCCTTGGAAGTTGTGAAGTCCATCAACCTCGATGACTCTTCAAACGACACTGTATGAAGGATGATATTCCTTGCCACATTGTCCAGTCCAATCATCTTGATCTGGTTAGCACTGAGTTCATATCTGGGCTTTGGAACTGGCTCTCCTATGGGCAGATCATCATATCCAAGACCTCGAACGTTGGGTATGGTGCTATTGATAGGGTCGTTCTTGAAGACCAAGTGCATCTGGTCATGGATGGCCTCCAACTGTACAAGCAACCTGAATCTCCAATACACAAAGTTAGAGACAGAGAATTCAGGCAAATAAGCTTCGAGCCTCTTTGAAGTCATGATGCAAGTTTTTAGAAAATATGCAACTTAGAACTGTTCAGTGACCACCAACAGTTTCTCCTCTGAAACTATTAGCATTTAGAGTCAGTAGTCTTTTGAACCACTGCTCTGATACCACTTGTTGGTCCCGGGCAAGTTTAAGATACGTGTATGGGGGAAAATACACGTATACAAATCATTTTCAAAACTGAGTCCCTCTACTCATAGTTTAGTTTTAGGTACTGAATAGATAATACACCTACTAACAGATCTGAAGCAAATCAGTTGGCTAACTATCTATTTATGCCTGAGTGTGGAATGTGTGAGCCCTGAAGATTTTAGACTTGTTTAGTGATTTCTGAAAACTGAGTTTTCTTAACTTATGAAGTCGTGGTTAAAGGGCAATACACTGAGCTTACTAAGTCAGGCTGATTGATTCAACACTGACAAATATGCAATGAATGAATGATAAAATAGTTAAGCAAATATCAAAACAGTAAAGACTTAGAGCAGTTTAACGTGGTTCAGAGACTCAAGCTCCTACGTCCATGGTTCTGATTGAACAGGAGAATCCCTTAAGGATTAACTTATATTTAACGTGCCAAGGTGCACAATGATCAATCACACTGATCCCTAGAATTTATGAGTTCTAGTCCTCCTTCCTTAACCACTAACAACCGCTACCAACAAACCTAACACTGACTCATCTTAGGGTTTTGGTTTTGGTTTGGATTCCAACTAAGTTGTGAAAAATCCTTACAAGGAAAAGTTATGCTAAGGATTGGATTATCACTCTAAGCTTAGGATATGTAAGTTAAAGCTCTTGCAAATATAGATCAACTCTGGACTATAAGAAACATTTGGGAAATTTGTGAGGGTTCGAGTGCTTCTTTGAATGCTTGAATACTTGGGAGTCTGAGTAATTTCTTGGCTTCAAAATTTCCCGTGACCTTATTTGGGCCACGGTCTTTTGTATTTATAAATGATTCAAAAAATAATCAGTTGGAGAGATAGTCTTCTAACACCTTTCTTAAAGGATAATTCAAACGGACATAAGTCTGCATGCAGCCGCCTACTTGCATGGATTAGGTAAATGCATTAAATGCATGTCTGTTGAACTCCGCAGGGATGTAAGGCTCGTGTCAGGATCCGTACATGACTTGTCTTTCTCTGATTGATCCACGTCTTCAGGTAGGTGAGAATATCAGGACTCATTCTTCAGTTCAGTCTTATCTTTTCTGAGTTCAGGTTTGTCCTCATCTACGAAGTACTTGATCCAACGCTGACATTTCTTTTGCTTGCTTGGCTCCTACTCCAAGTCTTTCCCAAATACTCAGTGCAGCCTGACTCCTTCAGGACTGATGAGTTAGCAATGATCTCAGGATCATGCTCTTCATCTTTGACTCTGAGCTATCCAACCTAGATAGAATAACTTCAGGATCAGTGATGGTGCTCTTGTGTTCTTCAGGCTTCAGTCTTGAATGTCTTCAGTGAGTTCTCCTCTCACTGAGTACCTGTGAATGGAAAACATTCTAAGTCCTATCCAAACCTATCAAGACTAATCCTGACTATCAAACACTTAGGAAAATTCATCTTTTCAGGGGCTTTGGGATCAACTCAAAATTGACATTGTCCCAACATTAACAAATGAGTATGCAAATATCAAATGAAGAATAAAAGCAATGCTAGTTTATTTATTCATAGCATTGTTACTTAATTTATTCAAATAAATTAATCTACAAAATCATCACTAATACTGCTATACAAATAAAATAGGTAACATCATGAATATGATACATACATGTGATTATACTCACAATTACAGGTAAGATCACTCTCGAAAAGAATTAGTCTCACCCGCTGCACAGCGCAGCCAATTTGTTGGTCACAAAGATATTTATGCAGAGCAGTAAATCTGAATTACCAATTTTATGTAGAAATTTCGAATACAACCTAATTTCGTCATTAATAATTACATCTGGAGGCGTACCAAGCCAGGAGGATTTCACTAATTTTTTGTCTATTCACTATAGCGCACTCTCATATGCACCTGATGTATGGTGCACAACAGTTGGGGCTGTTTACACATAAAAGTGTAGGATGCTTATATTGAAATGTATGGTTAGATTAACTGGAAAGTTTGCATTGAAAACTGACTTGAAGCGATTTTACTAACTTCTACTAGTCGCTCACCCACAAGCGGACGGGTTCACTGTAGTATAAGTACGTATAATGACCAAGTAGTATCGAACCCAAGGGATGGTGTATATGCGAATAGATCCCTGAAGATCAACGCGTCATAGTTAATATAAGTGTATGTTTTTGGATTTGAAAACTAAAAGAATTAAGTCTAAACTAAATTACTCTACGAATGCAAAAGGAAAATTAAACTAAGTATCTAAGGTGTGTATGCAAGTATGAGATGGTGATGCTTAAGAGAGGAATCCCTACGTATACTAACGGAGCAGGTACATAATCAGAATAATTGTGACAAACAAGAATTAACCTAAGTCTAAGAATGCAAGGTGAAAGCTCAAGATTCTAAACCCTAATACTTTACCCTAACACTCGACTCCACTAATCCACTAACAAGTTAATGGATTGTGCTCAATTAATGAGACCCTAATTTAACTAAGGTGATGCGGTCGTCCTCCTTCGCTAAACCGGTAGATGAATTAACCTTTCCTAAACCTTTTCGTTAAGACTACTAATTGTTATTGAGTGATGCGGCCGTCCTCTCTCTAACACTTTCGTACTAAATTCAAAGGTAAAGTTCAGATTAATTATAATAATTCGTTAACCAAGAGAATTAAAACCTAACGTCACGAGTTACCCTAATTACGTACCCACAACCTACTTCTACGAGTTCATCCTACCCTAAGCATGCAAGGGTTTTAGCTAGACATGACGTTGACAAACACAAAAGCAATAGAAGAAACAACGAACATAAACATAATGAATTGAAGAACGATAATATGAAACATGAACCAGGGTTTAAAGAAATAAATACTAAGAACTGAAATTTGAATTGATAAAAACGAAGTTTAAAGCGCTAAAAGTAATCGAGCTAATTAAAAGAAACTAAGAAAGAAAAGAAACTAAGAATTCGTATGCAAAACCTCAACAAAACGTAAAATAAAGCTTGCTCCTCTCCTTCCTCTCCAAAAACTAAGTCTAAAATTATTTCTAAAGTTCGGGGATCCTTCAAAACGTGTTTGGAAGAGGTATATATAGGCACGGGTCGAAACGGGAGTTAATGGGCCGAAAATACGCATCCGGAGGCAAAAATCCGAAGTTGCTCGAGCAAAACGCTCGAGCGGTCCCGCTCGAGTAGTGTAGCTCGAATGACACAATCGCTCGAGCGGTTCCGCTTGAGCCGGTCGTGCGCTGAAATTGCACTGTATGTTTTGGGCGCTCGAGCAATTCGCTCGAGCGGTGGCACTCGAGCTGCTCGAGTGCAAGAAAAGTTCTGTAAGATTAGGCGCTCGAGCAATGCGCTCGAGCGGTGGCGCTCGACCTAGTCACTCGAGTGACTTCCAACTCATCCCAACTAATACTTTTCCTCGTCCGCACTAATACCAATCGTATTTCTTCAATATCTTCTCATCCGGGCATCCGTTTGAGTCGATTCAAAGTCCTACGAACTCCATTTTTTGTCCTCTATTCACCTATGAGCATCAAAGAGACAAATTCATCAATGTGTAGAAATAATCATCAATTGACTCTAAATACTCGATAAACTCGACCAAGATTGGGGTATTTCAAGCTACGAATCATGACAATTTCACGCCTAATCAACCCCCCCAAACTTACCATATTGCTTGTCCTCAAGCAATGAAATAATAAGTCAAGTGAAAATTGTTAGGAATGAGTCAAAGAAACAAATCATGCAAGCAAATGAACTCAAGCTTCAAAAGTCAATCACCCGTATACTCACTCACTTTCTTTTATCGTACTCACGCAACAATGACAAGAAACACCAAGATCAAACATGGACGTGCACTCAACGATGTGTTTCACTCCCTCACAAGTGTATAACAGTGTTTAAGGGACTCACTCAATCAATCAATCACACATATTGGCAGCCATAGGCTTGTAAGCACTCTCAACTCCGACCATACTCTAGAAATCAATGCCGAATCAAAAAGGGCTTTTCTCAAGGTTGTAATGTCGGCTCTTTGGACAGGTGGGATAACAATATGGGTTAGTGACTTAAGTGAATGGAGAATAGAAAATCAAACTTTGGCACTTCGAGATTAGGGACAAACTACTTCAAGCATATTCAATTAACACTCTTTCAATTCCACTTCTATCAACACTTCAATTTTTTTCTTTCTCACTCTTTTCACTTTTTTTTCAATCACTTCACTTTTTTTTCTCTTTTTTCGCACAAACACATGAACTCAATTTTTCTTTTGCTCATTCTCAATTTTTTTTTTCCCACAACTCAAATCTCATTCACACCCTTATTTTATCACCACTCAACCATCATAATTCATTTTCTCAACTCAATCCCTTCAACATTCACACTTTTCCTATTCTCCACTCAAATTGGGACAAAAGGCTTAGGAACTGGAAATAGTGTTAAAATGTGCTAGCAAATAAAAATAGGCTTAAAGGCTCAAAGGGGCTAGCAAGGGATACATGTCATTGGTAAGGAAAATTTTGGCTAAGTGACTCAATAAAAACAAAGATGGCCTAAGATCACATTCGGCATATCAAACAAGACACAATCAAGAAGCAAGAGCACACACAAGTTCTAGCATCCTCTAAGGTGACGATCCACTCACAAACGAAGAGATTAATTAATGCATCAAAATCTCATAAGGCTCAAAAGCTCACGGCTTTCACATCCATGCTAGTCCTAGTGCATTCTCACTCTCATCACACAAGTACTTAAAAGAAAAACTCATAAGCATACAAGTTCTTTCTCAAATCAGCTCAAACTCAAACACTCACACAAAAGAATTTCTAACTCACCCTTACAACTCACTCTACTCATCAAATCATACTCAAAGATAGCAATCAACAAGCATAAGATGATTGATAGGCATGAAATATGCAATAGCGAGTCAAATCGAAATCACCCCAAGGAGTATCTCAACAAACCAATAATCAATCAAACTCAACTCAAAGATAGGGTGTGCATGCATGTGCAATGTAATCATAAAACAAATAAAAAACTCCACCCCCCCCAAACTTCGACCTTGCTAGAGGTCTAAGTTTGGGGTTGTGGGTTACCTCAACCAAATAATTCAATTTCTCTCAATAGACTTGCACACTCCCTTGCTTGAGTTGGTTCCTTCAATCTCCACTTCTTTGGTACTCTATGATACCTTTACTCTTTTAGAGACAAGCCTACAAAATAAACTCTCAAGTACGAGGTTAAACATACGACTCAACAACACCCTAATAACATAATAGGACACTAAAAACAAATAAAAATGGGTTGCCTCCCATTCAGCGCTATTTTTAAGGTCCTCATGCCGGACCGAGCTCAAAGGAGCTTATGGGACATCATACTAAAAAATACCTCCCTTACTCTCATAAGAGTGGTATTTGAACTCCTTTCCTTGATGCCCCATCATCATGAGCTCCTTTGCTTTCTTCTCATCCCCAAGTGTTATGGGTCTCAACTCCTTCTTGCCTCTATCTGGAGGAGTCTTACTAAACAGTTTCTTGAGTTTGGAGTTCTTCTTCTTAACTCCTTCTTTTCCCTCTAACTGGACCACGTCCACTCTTTTCACCTCTTCTTCTTCCTTCAACTTCTTCACTTTATCCCTATCAAAATAATCAAGATCATAATGCTCATGGGTTAAATAATCAAGTGAAGGACTATAAAATTCATGAATATGAGAAGGATTAGGGATAGGAAGTGTGTCTTCAACACTAGGATCAATGGCATCCATGCAATACAAGCTCTCATCCTCCTTCGGGTGCTTCATGGCTTCATATAGGGAGATCTTCACTTCTTGTTCATCAACCTTCAATGTAATCTTCCCATTTGCCACGTCTAGCACCATCCCCGCCATAGCTAAGAACGGTCTTCCCAAGATTAGGGGCACGTGCTCATCTTCCTCCATCTCTAGCACTACAAAGTCGGCTGGAAAAATGTGATCTCCAACTCTCACTAGGACGTCTTCAACCACACCTTGAGGTCTAGTAATAGACCGGTCGGCAAGTTGAAGCGTCATCATTGTGGGTTGAAGTTCAACACCTTCCAACTTCTTGAAAAGCGACAGTGGCATCAAATTAATGCTCGCCCCGAGGTCGCACAACGCTCCCTTCTTGATCTCGTTCCCAATATCACATAGGATTGTGAAGCTCCCGGGATCCTTCAGCTTCGGTGGAAGCGCCTTGTGCACTAATGCACTCACCTCGTGGTTCAGCTGCATCAACTTCGGCTCATCCACTCGCCGTCTTTTCGCGATCAAGTCCTTCAAAAACTTCGCATAGTGCGGCATCTGTTCCAAAGCATCATAAAAAGGAATGTTAATGTGAAGTTGTTTAAAAACATCAAGAAATTTTGCAAATTTTTCATCAAGCTTCTTTTTCATGAAGCGTTGTGGATACGGGACGGGTATCACAGATTTGGGTACCCCCCATTCATCTCGCTCAGTCACTTTCACTTTCTCCCTTGCTTCCTTTGCTTTCTTCCACTTTGGAACTCTCTCAACCTCTTCCCTTTCCTTGCCCTTTTGGGACTCATCCATATCTACATGCCTCTCAATCCCTTCACTTTCAATCCCCTTCTCAACTTGGGGCGTCTCAGAATCAGCAGGCTTCTGAGGCCCTTCATAGTTGGTTCCACTTCTTAACTGGATAGCCTTGCAATGCTCCTTCGGGTTCCCCTCCGGCATTCTATTCACTGACTTTGCAATCTGACTCATCTGGAACTCTAAAGAAGTGAACCTTCGATTGTTCTCTTGTTGAGTTCTAGTCCACTCAACGTTCATCTTCTGGAGCTCTTGATCACGATGATCACCCTTCTTGTGCAACTCCTTCACATCGTACTCCAAGGATGACAACCACTTGCTCCCTTCCTCCACCTTCTGAAGGATCGCTCTCAACATCTCCTCGGTTGATGCACCGCCTTCTCCACCAGGAGGTTTAGACCCCGGATCAACACCTGCAGGAACAGTAACACCAGTTTTTGGGTTAGCATAAGAAAAGTTCTCATTCTTTCTCCATGTGTTTTGAGGAGACTGCTGGCCTCCTTGAACTCCTTGTGTGTTCCTCCATTGATTTTGAAGTGGCTGAGGACCTAGAGGTACAATTGGTTGGCCATAAGAAGGCCTTCCATACTGGTTTCCACCTTGGTAGCCATTCTGGTTGTAATACGGACCTCCCATGTAATTGGCTACCTCTTGCTGCCCACTTGGTTGGTCTACTCTCTCATTCTCTACTGCATGCTCTCCAACCAAACTCTTCCCCAACTCGAGGTTGTTGATCTTCTCCATCATGGCCATCAATAGCCTTCTCGTTCCTTCACCCTCTTCAACCTGATGAACTCTTTGAAAATCTGCATCCACACCCCAAGCACCGGTATTCATGACAATGTTGTCCACGATCTCCCTACACCTCTCTATGCCTTGATTCAGGAATGCTCCGCCCGCACAGGCGTCTAAATGGTCTTGCCCCGCCTTGTTGGCACCACTATAGAAGAATGCCATAATGTCTCCCTCGTTGTACCCGTGCTGCGGGCACTCAATCAGCATGTTTGAGTATCTCTCCCACGCTTGGCGTAAATCTTCTCCAGACTTCTGGCGAAAGGACGAGATCTCAATTCTAGCCTTGATCGTCCTAGATGGAGGGTAGAATCGCTCGAGGAACAGACGCTCGAGCTCGGCCCAAGTGGTAATACCTCCCCGCGGGAGCGTATTATCGTACCACTCCTTAGCTATTCCCGTCAATGAGAATGGGAACAGCCTAAGCCTCTTGGCATCTTCAGACATGCCATTGTAATTAAATGTTGAGGCTATCATGAGAAAACTCCTCAGGTGAGTGTGAGGATTCTCCTTCCCGATCACCCCCTTGAACTGATTCTCGGTCAGCAGCTTTAGAATTCCTGGGGAAATAGAGAAATTATTTGCCTCAACAGGAGGCAATGCCACTCCATCATAGTACCGCTGTGGCTGCGCTGCAAACCTCCCTCGAATAGCCATATTGTGATCTACGTTCTGAGGAACGTGTTGAGGATTAGCAGCTGGTACGGGTACTTGTTGGGGTGGTGGTTGGTAAACAGGTGGTTGGTTGTAGACAGGAGGTGGATGATATGGATATGGTGGGTAAGGATAAGGTCGGTATGGGTAATGTTGGTATACTGGGTTGTTAAAAGTGTTATTTGGGTTTTGTGGGTAAGCAGGGTTGTTATGAGGATTATGGACAAGGTTCTGAGCTGGATTCCCTACGTTTTGTGTATCCGGGTTTAGGCTCTGGCTATCCCCTAATGGAATTTGATTCTGGCTACCACTAACTCCAGTGCCTTCAACTCGGTCTACTGCCTAATTGAAATCGTTGGCAACATCGTCCAACTCATTATTGATATCCATTGGTTCCTTTCCTAAGTCGGCAGCGTTCATCCTTCTCAAGAAGGCTCGGTTCCTTCTGGCTATTGTCTCAGGGTCCAACGGTATTCTCTCTTCGCTCGTATTGCCTTGTGAGTGTGTTTTCATATACCTGACACACTAACAGAAAGATCAAAACGCAACTGCCGAATGAACAAAAATAAAAATAAAGACAAAAAATAATCACTCACTACTAATTACTAAGCTATCTACAAGTCCTATTCAAAAAGCATACAACGCCATCCCCGGCAACAGCGCCATTGACTTGAAGCGATTTTACTAACTTCTACTAGTCGCTCACCCGCAAGCGGACGGGTTCACTGTAGTATAAGTACGTATAATGACCAAGTAGTATCGAACCCAAGGGATGGTGTATATGCGAATAGATCCCTGAAGATCTACGCGTCGTAGTTAATATGAGTGTATGTTTTTGGATTTGAAAACTAAAAGAATTAAGTCTAAACTAAATTACTCTACGAATGCAAAAGGAAAATTAAACTAAGTATCTAAGGTGTGTATGCAAGTATGAGATGGTGATGCTTAAGATAGGAATCCCTACGTATACTAACGGAGCAGGTACATAATCAGAATAACTGTGACAAACAAGAATTAACCTAAGTCTAAGAATGCAAGGTGAAAGCTCAAGATTCTAAACCCTAATACTTTACCCTAACACTCGACTCCACTAATCCATTAACAAGTTAATGGATTGTGCTCAATTAATGAGACCCTAATTTAACTAAGGTGATGCGGTCGTCCTCCTTCGCTAAACCGGTAGATGAATTAACCTTTCCTAAACCTTTTCGTTAAGACTACTAATTGTTATTGAGTGATGCGGCCGTCCTCTCTCTAACACTTTCGTACTAAATTCAAAGGTAAAGTTCAGATTAATTATAATAATTCATTAACCAAGAGAATTAAAACCTAACGTCACGAGTTACCCTAATTACGTACCCACAACCTACTTCTACGAGTTCATCCTACCCTAAGCATGCAAGGGTTTTAGCTAGACATGACGTTGACAAACACAAAAGCAATAGAAGAAAAAACGAACATAAACATAATGAATTGAAGAACGATAATATGAAACATGAACTAGGGTTTAAAGAAATAAATACTAAGAACTGAAATTTGAATTGATAAAAATAAAGTTTAAAGCGCTAAAAGTAATCGAGCTAATTAAAAGAAACTAAGAAAGAAAAGAAACTAAGAATTCGTATGCAAAACCTCAACAAAACGTAAAATAAAGCTTCCTCCTCTCCTTCCTCTCCAAAAACTAAGTCTAAAATTATTTCTAAAGTTCGGGGATCCTTCAAAACGTGTTTGGAAGAGGTATATATAGGCACGGGTCGAAACGGGAGTTAATGGGCCGAAAATACGCATCCGGAGGCAAAAATCCGAAGTTGCTCGAGCAAAATGCTCGAGCGGTCCCGCTCGAGTAGTGTAGCTCGAATGACACAATCGCTCGAGCGGTTCTGCTCGAGCCGGTCGTGCGCTGAAATTGCACTGTATGTTTTGGGCGCTCGAGCAATCCGCTCGAGCGGTGGCGCTCGAGCTGCTCGAGCGCAAGAAAAGTTCTGTAAGCTTAGGCGCTCGAGCGGTGGCGCTCGACCTAGTCACTCGAGTGACTTCCAACTCATCCCAACTAATACTTTTCCTCGTCCGCACTAATACCAATCGTATTTCTTCAATATCTTCTCATCCGGGCATCCGTTTGAGTCGATTCAAAGTCCTACGAACTCCGTTTTTCGTCCTCTATTCACCTATGAGCATCAAAGAGACAAATTCATCAATGTGTAGAAATAATGCATCAATTGACTCTAAATACTCGATAAACTCGACCAAGATTGGGGTATTTCAAGCTACGAATCATGACAATTTCACGCCTAATCAAAAACCGATTTTTAGTGTGAACTTTTCAGTGTAATCTAACCACACTTTTCAATGTAATCAAATCATATTTTTCAGTATAAACAATTTCAACTATTTAGTGATTGCATCATACACCAAGTGCACAAGAGAGTTACTCATTCTCTATTGTGTACAATAATACAATAACCAAAGATATATGTATACTAGTGATAGAGATGTAACCTTAAAAGCCCATGAGACATCATGACCTATTAAGTATCTTACCCTACTAGTAAATTTACAACACATAGTATGCACTTGGATATTAAATTCAATTTCAAATTAATTTTGCATTTTCAAAGTCCAATTTAGTTAATGAGATTTGAAAAGTCAAATTTGATTTGAATTGGACTCAAAATTCAAGAATTTGTGAATCTTATTAAGTTGAGAATCACCATCATGTACTTATTACCTTATATAAGTTCTTAAATTTTATTGGTACTTAAGATTTTACAATTTTCTAATGTGATAACATAATTTAAACTAGTTTTATCGTAATTTTTTTTGTGCAGTGTATATTATTAAAAGCATTACTTGTTTCACAAAAATATATTGGTTTGATAGTAATATTGCATAATGAAAACAACTAATTGTTTTGAGTTATATGGTAAAAGTAGTTTACAAACTTACCATTTTCTACTTAATCTAGCCACATAGAGATTGTTACTTACAACATTCATCATTTTAATATAAGCATAAAAATGCTCATTTTGGCACAATATATATTTAATGTTGTATTATTTAAAATTTTGTATTGTCAATAAGTTCATATAATTGGAAAGATTATGAGGGACCTACTTTTAATCTCGACTTAGGCCTCTTAAATGCTAAGATCGGCCCTGGCGGCATGCCCTAAAGATCACTTTGCAATGCCGCACTGAGATTACTTGGGGGATAATACAGTCGGACATGAGATGATGTCCTTCATGTTTTTTACTATAAAAATATTAGTTGTAGATAAGGGTTAACTGCGAATTTCAAATTGCAATCTAATCTAAACTTTTGAAGTTGCAAATAAAACCTCAATTTAAAATTTGTTAGCAATTCTAACCAAATGATAACTGACCGAAATGATGATTAATTATGCGTTGTCCTACGAACCAATCTAAATATATTGATACAATTAATTATTCATTGTCAGGTAAGTGAAATATTATTTTCGGACAATTAAAAATTTATTTCTTGATTTGAATTGCAACCAAATATTAAGTTGAGATTTTATTTACAAAAATTTAAAAGTTTAGATTAAATTACAGTTTGCGAAAAAACTGTGATTTTATTTGCAATGAACCCTTTAAATTATACTCCCTCCAATTCATTCTAGAATGATTCAAAAAAAATTACACGGGTTTTAATAAAATAGTTGTTTATTAGTATTTGTGGGTATATAATTACTCTTTAGCAAGGGTAAAACGGTTCTTTAAACTTTTTAAAGAGTAAATTTAAGAGGATGAGGTTTTCTTTTGCTATTTTGAGAAAGGGGGAAAACAAAAAAAAATCTTCTTTTTATGGAGAAATAGGTAATCTAAAAGAACCGGAGAGAGTACTAGTTGTTTTGTTAAATGATATTCCCTCTGTCTCAGTTTTTATTTTTCCGCTTCACTATTCACCACCTTCAAACATTTCTAAATTACACATCATAATAGTTATATAGAAAAATATCTTCACTGTTTCATGCACTTAAATTGAATAATATGTCATTAGAAAAATTATTTTATTCATTTAAATATTCAAAATCAAGTCTCATATTAGAGTAAAAAAAAAATTAAATGGAAAACCAAAACTGTGACAGAGAGAGTATTAATTAACATATGTATTAATTATTTTATTTAAGGTATTAGTTGTAAATGATTTTTATAGCAAAATTTATTAAAAAAACAACTCCTCAACTAACAGTAAAGATAAATCCATAAATCCACCGTTGTCCTTATTAACCAACTATTGTATTCGTTTACTCTAGTTCACTCGAGTGAATTGGAGTGAAGACCAATAAATATTGTTAATTAACCACCAGTTCAGTGTAAAGTTGTAATCATACCCACTAAAATATTATTTTTCTACTGAATCATGTCTTCTCCAATGCCTTTCTTTGCAAGATTTCGTTAATTTACCACCATAAAACCCATAGCTATAAAAATGGTACTAATTTTACTTGAACCACTAAACTAAGTAGATTCTAAAACTCTATTCACATAATACATTGTTTCTATTGTTTTATTACTAATATATTATATACATATTCATTTTGTTATGAATGTGTAAAAGTAAAATATTGAAAGTAATATATAATACATATTTCATCACCTCTGTATACTAATTGGGAGTTCATTTGACGTGACAAATATTTATGATTAATTTAGCATATGTGTTGTTTATAGTAAATTTAAATCCTATCTTTATTGAACACCACTCTTCTAAAATATTCAACTGTAAAATTATATATAAATAAGTACATTTTCAAATCTTGCGGATCAATGGATGGATCCAGTAAAAAATCGTGGATTCTAAGCGAGTCGCACCGCATCGCGTGGGTTTTCTGAAAAAAAAAATCAAGTCAAGTAAAAAACATAAACTCGCTCTCTGGTGTGTTACCAAACCTATTACCAGAGATGCATTCTAGGACATGTTAAGGGTTTGATTTGTGTAGAAATAATACAATGCGATGGAAATTTGAATGTTATTAATTGTTATTAATATAATTGTTCATGTATTATGAATCATATGATATTTCATATAATAGTGTGCCTACAAGTAGATTGACTCCCTCATACGAGCAATCGCGTTTGATATCGAGGAATATGCAAACATGAGATTATTCAATTTTTATTAATAATCAGAATAGATTTTTTTACCATGACCTATTTAACTTGTTATAAAGATAGATTGATGAATTATCTGGACAGTAGTGGGAGGAAGATTCAAGTTAAGTGTGTCCGGGGTAAACACTTGAACAACAATTTATATGATGTTTATTTAATAAAATGACATACACTTCTATTTCGGGAAGTTAAAATATCATGACGTGTGTTCATACCACATGTGATAAATTGGTCATAAGGAAATAAGGAAATAAGAAATAGATCCTTGTTTTCTCATTATATGAGACCTTAAAGTTCATTCAAACCTCTTACAAGCACCCTTAAGACTTTTGACTATATTTTAAGTCATCACTACAATGATGCTACTTTAACATGTTTCCAATAGCTATTATTTTATGGTAATGCGGCACATGTCTGGGAAAACAATTGTACTGGGAGTCTAGAAATATATTGTATGAAAAGGAAGAACATATTTATTTAAGATATTTTGTTGTGTTAAACGATCAATCAATCAAGTTGAGAAATTGATTATATACACTTAGATAGTTCAAATATCGAATATGCTCTTATGTTAATAAGAGATACAGAGATATACCGATTGTATGTTAAAATTAAAAGAGTTCTAAGTATGTAACAAGCCTTGATTCCATCATATAAAATTGGTTGAATTGCTATACATCATTAACACATTGTATATCTTGAAGAAATCATATCCTCGAGGGTCACACGATTTATTTGCTTGTATGAAGAAGTGATCACGTAGATGACTTTAAGGCTCAAGTGTCATGTGTAAGTAGGAGATGAAATTTATTTTAAATAAATAATATTTAATCATATTATTTATATAATATATTCCACTCATGAAAAATAATGATTGGGAGTTATTGGATAACTCCAAGTTTCAAGAGTTAGGGAAACTACCTTCTCCCTATAAATATGTATCAGATCATAAGGGAGAAGGGGTTTTTTTTTTTTAAATCTCATCACATTCTTATCTCATGCACTTTTAATAAAAAGGGCATTTACGTTGTGAAAACAAAATACAATTCTATTATTGTATTCGGATCCTAGAATCACAGTTATTCACGGTGGTGGTACTTGTGGTGCGGTCTTGATTGATTCGAGAGGACAGTATGTACGTGAAATCCAATTATTATAATCTTCTTTCGTTGGTGAAAGGTAAACGAAATGCATTTGTTTCCCAACACATGCCTTTAACTAGCCTTGAAAGGTAAACAAAATGCATTTATTTCCTAACACATGCCTTTAACTAGTCTTTCATTTCATGAGATTTGTTGGATCTAGCTATTGTGAGATATTTAATGATAAGATTTAGTTTCATCTTCATTTCAAGAAATTATATACTATGTAAATGCATTGACTAGTGTTAGAAATTAGTACTAGTTCATTGTCATAGTATGGGTTATTTAACATTGTTCATTAAGAGGAATTGTTGTTATTAGACTAATAGTTTAATTCTTTCCTACACCATGTATTTATATTAAAGAGAGTAGGTCGAAAGATACTAGCAATCACATTTCAACTATACATTAAAAAAAATAAGTGAATGTGAATTTGAATATTTTTTAATAAAATTACTTTATTAACTTTTATTAAAAAGAGTTATTTCCTTTATAGAAGTGTGAAAATAGTTTTTAGACGTTCAAAAAGATAGGTCTGAGAGTAATTGTGGGGAGGGGGAGTGTCTATTAGTGTTTCCAAAATTTAGTTTACAATATAAAATCATGATTTTTTTTTTTTTTGTGTTTTTTTTTTTTTTGCTTAAATAGAATCATGTACCTCTCTCTTTATATTTGGATGTTAAGTTCACATGGTTTCTTGACTATAGTTTATATATTATATTGTATTCCCTTCCGTCACAAGCATATTTATTAGTAATATCACATATTCACAATTTACTAAGTTATCCTCATGCTACCATGAATTATTTTGATATTTAAAAGAAAACTAAAACATTGATTCTGCACAAATTAAGCTTTGAGCCTTTTTGGGCATTATTCACTACAAAAAGTCGTATTTTTGTGACCGACATTAGCGACCGCTAAATAATCAGTCTCAAAATCAAGTATTAGCGATAGATCAGCGCGGTCGCTAATCCCGAAGGACGGTCAAAAGGATCCATAATTCTTAACCGCCCGATTAGCGACCACCTCGACGGTTGCTAATTTCAATTTTATAAGCAGACCGGTAAGTTTGACCCGTTCTTGCAAACGGTTGAGGCTCATTAGTGGCAGAAAAATTAGGCGGTCGCTAATCGTAAAATCTGTCAAAAGGACCAAAAAATTACTATTTTTAACCCTTTTTATCCAGAATTTGTACGCTATTTTTCTCACACACTGGCAACGGGGCGGGGAATCCCCGATTCCCGCGGGGATCCACCCCGAAAGGGGCGGAAAATCGCTAAAGCAAATGGGGACGGGAACTTTTTTAGCCCCGTAGGTGGGGACGGGGATAGTATTCCCCGTCTCGTGGGGATCCCCTCCCTGTTCCCCGCGAGGACCCGTATTATTTTTATATAATTAATATATTTATATGTACATAATATATAAATTTAGAAGTAAATTATAAATAAATATTTCATAATTTTCCTACTCAATTAACTATTTATTTTAAAATTACATCTTATTTTATTTAATAATATGTTATTAGTTTCAACTTGTATAATTTTCACGTTAATACATATGTTAACTAAAATATTAGAATTAAAGACTCTTCAAATTGCTTAAATTAATTTTTCTTAACACCAACTTACACTAATTGTTGTGTATAATTAAAATTTTAATTTATATATTATATTATATTATTATTTTTATTTAAAAATGGGATAAAAAATAATTAGACGGGGAACGGGGAATCCACGAGGGGACAGGAATTCCTGCAGGGCGGGAATGGGGAAAAAAAATTCCCCGTTTATTTCGCGGGGACGGGGATGGGAAATGGCATCCCCGGCACTGCCCCGTCCCGCCCCGCCTCGTTGCCATCCCCACACGCATACATTTTTTTCCACCGCCGCTGCCTCCATCGAGGAATTCCGGTCAAAACACTCGTTACATCCCGTTTACTCAATAACTGTAAATTTTTTAAATTATAACCGTTTAAATTATTTTTAAATCAATTTTTATGAATATAATGTTGAGGCAATTATATATGTTAGTAGGATAATTATATGCATTTATATATATATATATGTATATATATATATATATATATGCTTATAGGATAGTTATATATACGTTTGTTATAAAATTATATAATATTATTGATGAAATTTATATTTATGTGTTTGTTGGAATTGATATACATGTTCTATATATGAAATTATATATGTTGTTAAGAATATACATGTTTACATGTTGATTAGTAGTTAATTGGTATGTTAGTTGAAATTATATATGTTTACATGTTATGAAATTATATATATATATTAGTTTATTGGTATGAAATTTAGTTGATTACTATACATAGGTATGAATTTAGTTGATTGGTATATGTAGGTATGAATTTAGTTGATTAGTATACGTATGTATGAATTTAGTTGATTGGTATATATTTAGTTGATTAGTATACGTATGTATAAATTTCGTTGATTGGTATACATATATATAAATTTAGTTGATTGGTATACGTATGTATAAATTTAGTTGATTGGTATACGTAGGTATAAACTTAGTTGATTGGTATACATAGGTATGAATTTAGTTGATTGGTATACGTATGTATGAATTTAGTTGAATGAGTATAAATAAAATATGGTATGTTGATATGTTGAATTTATAATTATTACAGATGAGCTCTTCAGCACCCAGATCATCGGCTTCACAACAACATCCTCTGGTGGATAGCCGTCTCACTGTTGTCCCGGTCGACAACATGTAAGTATTTTTTAATGACTTATATACTTTTAATTATATTAGTTGGTCCCACTAGATTGATAAATTGCGGAAGCTTTAAAGTAAATGTCTTAGACAACTTTTTTTTACAAGAGCACACAATAATAAACAAAAATTTAAGTGCAGAAAATAGTAAATAAGACCGGATATATAGTGGTTCGGATCTGAATATCCTAGTCCACTCTCCCTTGAACAAGGGGTCTCACTATCCACCCAACAACCAACTTACTTACTGGAATTGAGAAGTACCAGTTCCTTCTTACACTCTCTTTAGATCTAACTTTGATCTAAAGATCAACAGCCTTCAACCTTATCTTGTAGATGAACAGGTTGAGGTCCAACTACTCCTTAAGAGTGAATAATTAGTTAAGAACAATATAAGAGTGCTATGTGCTTGGATGAACAAGAGCTTTGAATGTATCTTCTTGCGCGTATAATAACTCTCTAGCCCTTTTTCTTGAGGATGCACTCTGTATTTATAGAGGTGATTAGGGAGTAGCCGTTGGAGAGCTAATCCAATCAGATCCTCTATTTAGGGAAGCTTCAATCAATCAATTCCCTAATTGATTGATTGGGTTGGTGAGATCCTTGGATTGATTGACTTCAAGACTTTCCAATCCTGATCTTGTTGACTTGATTTGAATCACCAACGGTCAATAGCTTCCAATACCAAACTCTGATTCTCTCCGGAGAAGGCAATACCAGACACCAGGCAACCTTGATGTCTTCTGGTCCTGATCTGGTTATGAAACAGATAGCTCATCAGAATCAGGAGATGATTATGAGCATCTTTTGTTTCACCAGACTCGTCTGGTCTGGGGAAGGTCCTCTGCCTCAGGTCAGTCTCTTCTGGTGAAGTCCTCTGGTGAGTCCTCTGGTAACTCTTCTGGTGAGGTCTTCTGGTCTGGCAGTTCCCCCTAGACTAAGTCCTAATCTAGATCATCATCTGGCTAACAGGTCCAGATGGTCCTATTACATCTTCTGGTTTGTTTTAACTCATCAAAACTATACAATTTATATCCTAACAATTTCCCCCTTTTTGATGGAGTTAAAACACAACCAGAACTGATCAAAATAAATAACTTAAGCATAAAACAGTAAAAGGATAAGACCTTAGAATAGATCTTATCAGGCAAACAATTAAGACAACAAGAGGTTGTCTTTTGAACAGAGAAGATATGATACTTTCATTAATAATAAGAATAAAGGAGATTACAGATTACAAAGCAAGTCTGGTCCTATCTAAGTATATCTTCTGTTCTCTTTAGGCACCAGGAACCAGTCAAGGAATCTATCCTGAATGGCCTTCAACTCTGCAGAAGATGTTGGAGTGAAATTGACCAACACCTTAGTCTTGTACAGTTTCTTCAATTCAGCCCAATCAACCGGGTCTCCTACCATTGGAGTGTTGAGATAATGGAATTCAGGGGCAGTAACCTCCAGGTTGAACTCAATAGTTGAATCCATCAGCTGCTTGTAAAGATCTGCATCATAGACTTTCATCCAAGTGTGGAAGGTTCTGTTGATGAGAGCATCATCCTCTGGTGGAGGCCTCTGGATGTAGTGTTGAATGAACCAGAGAGTCTTGGCTTCTCTCCACTTCTCTATCAAAGGCACAGGCACAGTTGAGTCAAAGGACCCTTCTGTCCTGAGAGGCAGGATGTTCATAACTTCAACAGGTGCCTTCCGCTTCTGACTTGATCCACTGGCACCAGGAATGATACCAGTTTCTCTGCTCTTCTTATTTTGCCTCCTAACATATCAGAGCCTCTGCTCTTCATCTATGTTCTTCCTAATCCTGGCTTGCCTCTCTTCTGGCGTCTCTTCACGGAATCTCTTCTCTGCTTCCTCCACAACTTCTTCTAGGAAGCTCTTCTTGACTTTTCTGATTTTCTTCTTGGCAGGTCCAGAGATAGAAATAGGATCCTGCTCTGCTTCCGATGATTCCTCTTCTGCAGCAAGTTGCTTAGCCATGGTAAGGGACTTGAGCTCTTCTTTCTTCTTCTTCTGCAGCTCTGCCTGGGCCAAGGTGTTCTCTAGCAGGTCCAGACGAGCACCATGACTAAAGAGAGTTTCATTGGTGGTCTTCGCCAGATCAGTTCTGGCCTTCTCTTACCCCTTTTTAACTTCATCAAGGAGGGGCTCCACTACCTGCCTAATGAGATCGGGCAAGGCAGTGTTGGAGGAAGAGTGAAGATCACGTAATTGTCTGGCCTCCTCCAGGTAAGCTTTCGACTTTGCAACAAGTTTTTCCTGCTTCTCCAACATCTCCTGGAGGGAGTCCTTCAGCTTAGCAGTCTGCAGCATTTGAGAAGCCATCTCTACCTTCAGCACAGAGACTGGCCTCAGCTGCTCAAGCACATGCTCCTGGAGCTGCTTCTGGCTATGCATAACATCCAGCTTAACCAGGAGACCATTGGCCTTGAAAGAAGCTTTGGCAGCTGCGAAGGTAGACTTGATCTGCTTCAAAAAGATCCTCCTCTCCTGCCGGATCTGGTGCTCAATCATAGCAGGGGCCATGTGCTGGATTGCCTTGGAGAAGCGCCCAATCTGCATTATTTGTTCATTGAAGAACGTCTTCATCTTCTGCAGCACGGCAGGAGTGACATCAAAGTCCTCCTCATCTGAATAGAGCTCTGGAGGGAAGACAAATTGAGGGCCAAAATTGTAGGATGGGCCCTCTGGAGTGATCATAACCCCTCTTTGGATAAGCAGGGTGTGAATCAAGACTTTGGCTGCTACAGGGGTCTCCAGCTCAGCTGGGTTTTGGATGTTCAGCCTCTGCTTCAGATCAATCTCCCATGCAGTGAAGTTGGATGGATCCATTTCCTCAAGCAATAACATAAGGTCCTTCACATCTTCAAGTCTGGCCTTGCTCCAGACCTTGGCATCAGTCAACTCTGCCAAAAGGGGTAAGTGCTCCAACAGAATAGGGAAATGCTCTCTTAGCCAGAGCTGAGCACTTACACTCATACTCTGTCTGATGGGACCCATTTCTACAGATGAGAAAGTGAAGGGTCTGGGCCCAGAGGCAGAGGAGGAAGGTGCTAAGTTAGAAGGCTCAAGTGAAGCTTCCTCATCTTCACTATCATCGCTGGTTAAACAGGTGGGAGAGGGAGGGGCAGGGAAACCCAGAGCCATAGAAATGGTTGGGTCCTATTCTGTATGGGATTGGGGAGGGGTAGGAATTTGAGAGGTAGAGGTGGAAGGGAGGGGTTGTTCTGCACCAGAAGAAGTAGATGGTAATTCTGGTACAGAAACAGAGAAGGTTGTTTGTGAAGTGGAAGAGGGAGGCAGGGGCGGTTCAGCACCAGAAGTGGAAGGCACTTCTGGTACAGGGGCTGGGGGAGAAGGATTTGTGGTAAGGGGTGTTTGAGAAGGTGGAGGAGAAGGTGTTTGGGTAGGTATGGTGGAGGGAGTGTATATAGGGGTATCTGGAAGGGTCTGCTCTGGTGAGGTAATGGGGGCACCAGAAGCAGATGGGGGATTTTGGGAAAGGTTATCTGGGGGAGAGGTTGATGGGGAAACAAGGTTAATGGGGGTAGAGGTAGAGATATGGGGGATTACCTCTTCTGTAGGGACAGGAGTAGAGGAGTCCTGCAAGATTCTGGCAGCCTCATCAATGGCTTGCTCAAGAGCATCTCCAAGATCAGAGCCAGAGTCTGAATCTTGAAGAATGGCCCTCTTGGCCCTGGACTTCTTCTTCTTCAGAGGCTCAACCTCCTCTTCTACTTCCTCTTCTTATGGCTCATCCACCAGAAGTGTCTTTGGAGCTCGCCTGCCTGTTCTTGGCTTCTTGGCAGAACCCTTCTTGGCTCCTCTGGTCTCTTCCTCTTGGAAGCTCCTGCCTTCTTGGCAACCTCAGCTCCTTCACTCTTCTTCTTCAAGAGATTAAGAAGAGGAATCTGGTCCTCCTCTGAGGAACCAGAGAACACAACTGTTGAGGAACCAGTTGCTTCAGCAGCTTTCTTCTAGGTCTTCAGCTTCTGCTACTGCTTCTGCCCCTTTGCAGGTGAGGGAATAGCTTGAAGGGAAGGGGCAGGGATGGCTTGCTCACCATCAGAATCAGGATGGCCATGGAGAGGACCATCCTTAGAAAACAAGATTTTGGACTTGTGGAAGCCCTTACACCAGGTATCTTTCCACTTCTTCTCTGGAAAAATTGAATCCAAGATTAGTGTAAGCTTGGTTCCCAGGGAGACATTAACATTGAAAAAGAATTGTTGCTCCCCTGGCTTGCTGGGACATTCCTCCTTCTGAACCTTCAGCTTGTTCTTCCTCAGCACTCCCCAGAAGAACTCCGCCCAGTTGCATTGGGCACCATCCAAAATGGCCCTCATAACACAGAGCCTGCCAGTAAAGATGGCATCTGTGCTATGACTCTCGCACATGAGAACCTTCACCACAATGTCAAACAACACTTTATACTTCTACCTCAAGTGCTTGTCCAAGAAGCCCTTGGTCAGATTCTGGCATGAATTTCTGGTGAACATCTTGAAGGATTCCAACGCCTCTCCTTCCTTGTACTTCAACGGATCCACACCCTCCGCAGAAATGTTACCAAAAAGGCTACAGAAATCCGCCTTTGAGAAGACCACGTCCTCCTTATCAAGTTTAGAGGAAATATGATCCTCATGAATCTTCATCCGGACAAGGAACTGGGCAGCATACCCATCTAAAGTGCGCAGGTCCTTGGGAACCTTGGAAATCAACTCTTCCACGCCCAATCGCCTGAGCAGTTACAAAATTTCCAGTGCGGCTGGGTTCTTGGTGGAATAGAAGTCCTCCACCATCTCCGACTTCAACTTCTTACAGACGTAGTCTGGGTCAAAGTTGCATTTGGGTGCCATTGCTGTGAGAGAGAGAGAGAGAGAAACTTGCAGAGAGAAAGTTAGGGCTTTGAAAAGATAGGAAACGTGAAAGGACAGATTGAATAGAGACACGTGGCTTGATTAATTAATAAAGTGTGAACGCGTGTATTTTCAAAATTTAATTTAGGGAACAAAATTAATTTTCAAATTGATTGACATATTGCACATTGATTAAATCTGATGGCCAAGATTAAAAGGCAAAATACAGATTTAATCTGGTGCGTAGGCGTGGACATTGGGACTGGGTTTGAGGGGGTTTTGTGGCAGTTAAGAGAAAAGGCAAAATGATTGCCTCGGCCCTATACCCTAGTCTTAAATACACTCTGAAGTTGAAACATTTTGGGTGTATTAAGTAATTTGAAAAGTGTATCCCAATGATCAGAGGCCAGAGAAGTAAAAACATATCTGTCACCTGATATTGTAACCAGATGATACCACAGCTAGTCTGGTGTTACATCTCTTCTGATAGAACCCATCTGGTTCTGGTCAGAGAAGACTTCAAATGTTTTCTGGAATCTTGTACAGCACCTTATCTGGATGTACCTTATCTGGTACAAGCCTCGTCTGGTGTGACTCTCCTCTGGAAATGTAACATCCCTGCTATATCTAGCCTTTAGGCAGGGTTTGAAAATAAATATTTTAAGTAAAGCAATGAAACAAAGGATACTTCTCTGATGTTCCCCCTAAAACAAATATGTCTCTGGATCCAATAAGCCTAACTCAAATGCTAATTCTCTGAATCTGGTCTCAGCCAAAGGCTTAGTCAGAATATCTGCTCTCTGCTTCTCTGTTGCAATCTTTTCCATCCTTATATCTCCCTTCTCAACATGATCTCTGATAAAGTGATGCCTTATATCAACATGTTTGCACCTGGTATGAAGAACTGGATTCTGGGTGATTGCAATTGCACTATTACTATCACAAAATTTAGGAATATCCTTGACTCTAATCTGGTAGGCCCTAAGCTGTTGACTAATCCAGAGTAGTTGTGAACAACAGCTCCCTGCAGCCATGTACTCTGCTTCTGTGGTTGAAGTTGCAACTGAAGTCTGCTTCTTAGAAAACCAAGATACCAATTTATTTCCTAAAAATTGGCATGTTCCACTTGTAGACTTCCTATCTATTCTGCATCCACCATAATCTGAATCCGAATAACCACTCAACTCTAGGTTGTCATCTGCAGGATACCATAATCCCAAATTTACTGTACCTTTGAGATACTTCAATATTTTCCTAGCTGCTTCCAAGTGACTTTTCTTAGGATTAGCTTGAAATCTGGCACACACACCTACAGCAAAGGTAATATTTGGTCTGCTTGCAGTCAGATATAGAAGAGAACCAATGAGTGCTCTGTACTGAGTCTGGTCCACACTCTCTCCAGACTCATCTGGATCCATGTTGAAATTTGTCATCATAGGAATCTTGGCTACCTTGCTAAATCATATTCCAAATTTCTCTAACATGTTTCTGATGTACTTTACCAGATTAATGAAGATTCCCTTCTCTGTTTGCTTAACATGCAGACCTAAAAAGTAATTCATTTCACCCATCATTGACATCTCAAACTGACTCTACATGAGATCACCAAACTTCTCACACAGCTTCTTGTTAGGGGATCCAAATATAATGTCATCAACATATATTTGGACCAGAAGGATGTTCTTTCCTTCTTCTTTCCTAAACAAGGTCCTATCAATCTTTCCCTTAGAAAAACCATTGTCCAGAAGAAACTGAGATAGAGTGTCATACCATGCTCTGGGTACCTGCTTCAGCCCATAAAGAGCTTTCTTAAGCTTAAACACCTTGTCACCTTGTTCAAAACCAGGAGGTTGTTCCACATACACTTCCTCAATGAGAATCCCATTAAGAAAGGCAGATTTCACATCCATCTGGTATACTTTGAACTTCATGTGAGCAGCATATGCTAAGAACAATCTGATGGCTTCTAGTCTGGCAACAGGAGCAAAAGTCTCATCATAGTCTATTCCTTCAGACTGAGAATAGCCCTGAGCCACTAGCCTTGCCTTGTTCCTAGTAATGACATCATTCTCATCTTTCTTATTCTTGAAAACCCACTTAGTGCCTATCACCTTTTGATATCTTGGTCTGTCTACCAGCTCCCAAACATCCTGTCTGGTGAATTGATTCAACTTCTCTTGCATAGCAACAATCCAATTTGAATCCATCAGTGTTTCCTTGATGTTCTTGGGCTCAATCAAGGATACATAGCAACTGAATAAGGCAGCAAAGTTAAGAGTTCTCCTGGTCTGGACACCCTTAGTTGGATCTCCAAGTATCAGGTCATTGGGGTGATCAACCAGGGTCCTCCTTCCCGTGGTCTTGCCTGGTTGATCATCCTCTGCAGTACCTTGGTGAGTATCACCAACTGCAGAAGAGCTTCCCCCTACAGGAGTTCCAACCTCCTCTGGTTCTGCTCCTTGTGAAGACTTCTCCTTCAGAGAACCAGAAGATGGGTCACCATCTGAATCTGAATCTGAGTCTGAATTGAAAGTGTACGTGTGTTATAAAGTGCAGATGTTGTAACAAATACTAAAACAAATATTACAACAATCTGTTAAATCAGAATATAAAACGTATACAGCGGAAGACTTAAACACACAATTGCAAAAGGAAATACTTTTTAACACAAACTATCATAAATAGCTTGTGCTAGCCTTATGGCGAAAGGTTCACTATAAAATATTAGTGATACAAAAGTTGTGTGAAGAGTA
This sequence comes from Ballota nigra, assembly GCA_947034835.1. Lineage (NCBI taxonomy): Eukaryota > Viridiplantae > Streptophyta > Magnoliopsida > Lamiales > Lamiaceae > Ballota > Ballota nigra. The sequence continues at coordinate 40,215,693 of OX344724.1, read as the reverse complement.
TGATCGTTCACAACGGAAACAAGACTCGATATCACCTATCAAATCTAAATTGGCTAAGTGTATAACATAATACACCGTCAAAATTTATCTCACTTTATATCGATGATCTCACTATCTATGGATATAAGTTCGATCACAAGCTATGCGTGAAAAACTCTATTTCAAGGCATAACATAAATGTTGGAATAACTGCCCTATCACCTTTAAACTCAGGATCAACACTAGAGTAGGTGTACTCGTTTACTCCACACTTGGTACAGAAAGATTCGGCCTCTATTTATAGGCAGAAGTCTTCAATCCAAAAATAACTTCTCTATGTAACCGCTTCCATGATCTTCATGTTGTCCCACGTCTCTTTCTTTATTCTTCATGCTTCTTGATGCAACCGCCTGATCTAGACAGTTCTAAAACATCCTGGATAAGTCTGGAACGTGTAGCCCTTGTAGATCCTTCTGGAACCCGTAACTGCTCATGTTGCTACCAATGTTATGCAACATTCACTGCAACATTGATAATTCCAGAACCTTGTAGATCCTTGTAGATCTTCATCCTGCATGTTAAAACATCTAAGACAACATTTGATCATAAAGTGTTGGTTAATGAGAAGAAAGGGCAAATTCATGTTGTTTCAAAGTAAATAGTGAATACTTCACTACCAACAACATCAACAATCTCCCCCAATTTGACCTTTCTACAACAACACACCTGATGTATATATTTGTTCAATATATAAGTCAGTGATGTATGTACAATAGAGATCAACATCGTATTGTACACTTATCTCTTCAACTCAGGTAAGATATTCAGAGAATAGGTTGTGGGAGCTGGAATGTTGCTAGGTATGTTCCCAACATTCTGTGCAGCATCTTGTGCAAGAGCAGGATCAGGAACAGATTGGTGTGGTTTTGCATCTTCTTCTTCAGCATTATCCTGCAGAGGTAAGTCTAACACTCTATTTCCAGACAGTAAATAATGAGATATACCCATCAGATGAACTCTCCCCCTCAACAACTCATTCCTTTTGTGAACAAAGTTGTGACTCCTCAAATATCCATAAATCAGCACAGGGTAAGGCAGGTTGCCTTTCTCAGAGATCTTCCTAGCAAACTTCATCATGTGATGAAAAATAACCAAGCCCAGGTTAAAAAATTTCATCACATCAATTCTGTACATCAGTACAGCTTGATCTCTGGTCACCTTTGTGGAGTTTGTAGAGAGTATCCAGTTATACACCACTAGCTTGTGTAACACTGAATACAGAGAGGTCAATGAGGCAGCTAACATATTCTTCTTCCATTTGTTAACTCTTCCCCCAGTAAGAACAGTAATGATCTCATCCATATGAGGAACATATTCTTCCTCAACATCCTCAACATGTAGAAACTGATTAATCAACTTAGGAGTAAAAGGAACACTCCTATCTCTAAATCTTACAGCACCATACCACCTAGAATTCCTTCTAGCCTGGTTCTTTCTCAGACAAGCATAAAACTCATACACCCAATCAGTAACAAATGCATCAGCAAAAGTAACAACATGCATCAAACTTCTTTCTTCTAAAAATCTAACTAGACCCTTGGATTCAAACTCATCAATGTTAATTTTTCTTTCAATTAACAGATTTCTTTTCCTCAAACTTTCCAACTTTTGGTCTAAAGATTCATCATCATCATCATTATCAGAACTAACATGCTCAACAGAATGTTCAGATGCATTACCTTGATCAGAATCAGTTTTGGTTCTGTCTGAGCTACTTTCAGAACTGCTGTCATCAGCTTCAGGTTCTGGTGCTGCTGCACTTGTTCCAGCACCACCAGTAGCATACTCAAACTTTCTCTTAGTCCTCATCTCAACTCTTGCTCTCCTCCTCAGTTCAAAAATAGGTACATCACTCTCATCAGTTTCTTCTTTCTCCTGGCTTTCAGATTGATCAGTCTCTTTCTCAGATGAGTCTTTGGAGCTTGACTCCTTTTCAGATTCTGAAAACACTCGAATAGGTCGAGTAGCAACATCTCCTTCATCATCCTTCTTCTTCCTTGCGGTTTCAGAATAGTTCACCTTTTTCTTTGCTCTACCTGATCTCCTCCTTGATTGAACAGGGCTCCTTTTCCTCTTGCCACCCTTTTTCTTCACAGCTTTGGCTATTGGAGCAGGCTCAGAATCCTCAGACATTGAAGAATCAGTTTTGGGTGATTCTTCTTTGTCCTCCTCTGACATTTCAACATCAGGGACTTCAGCATTAGGGCTTTTCTCCCTAGTTTCTTTAGCAAAAATTTCCTTGACAATGGGGATCTCCGTTGTAGCCTGATCACCTGTTTCAACACTCTTTGAAACATTAGCAGTAGGGCTTTTGGCTTGGCTAGAGGATTTTGGATTTTCTGATTGTACAGTCGAAGAAGGGCCTCCGACATGAACAGTAGGAGAAAGGTTTTGAGTTTGGTTCAAGTAGGATGCAACATCTACTTCAATAGAGCCAATGGTTAGTTTGGGAACCACAGGGCTTCCTTGAAGGCTTTGTGCAATGCCGCGTGCGATCATCTCAAGCTGATCGACAGTGGCCTCACTTGGGATGTAGATGTTTACGGGAAAAGCTTGAACAGGTGTTAGAGTAGTAGGAGGTGTAGTGCTAGATGATGGAGCAACAGATGCAGCATTCTGGTTTTGGCTTGAGGCCATTTCTGCAATAAGGTTCAGATTTGAATGTGGAGGAGTTGAAGGGTTTGCGCGAGTTTTTGAACTGTGAGAGGTCTTCTTTTGATTTCCAGCCATTAAGTAAATAGTAAAATTAAGCAAAAAATAAGATTTTAAAAGAAATAACACTAAAACCCTAAGATGTGAACACACATCTTTCAACACTTATACGAAAAATCTGAATTTCACTCATATGCTGACACTGAGAATTAAACATAAGACATGAAGGATATATATAGAAGAGAGTACGGAAGTTATTTTAATTACCCACGAAAATGAATATTCTGGAATTTTTAAGAAGTTGAAACTACCCACTCCCCCATAAGAGATCGTGGGTTATTTCATGATTAAGAAATCTGAAATTTAATTAATTAAACACACTAAATTATGCACTACTTGAATAAATTGAAAAACGTGGATTTATGCATGTGGAAATTAAAAACAAATTCCTGAAAAATCGGTCTAAAATTTAACTTTAGAAAAATAAATACGAATTGCATATGATGTTGTATTCAAAATTGGAACACACACTTCAACATCGGTTTTAATATCCAATGTCGCACTTTTTATCAAACATTTTTAGCACTTTTTATTCACATTGATCCATCTTTTCAAGAGAGTGCATCGTAGCAGTGAACTCCGTGCCCCATAATTACTCAATGGATTTGTGACCTATTGATGTTTTACTAACCACCTTTTGAAAAGAAGACATCGTAGTAGCGAACTCCGTGCTCCATAGTTACTCAGTGAATTAGTTACATGTTGATGTGCTTTTTCAAAAACTTATTATGCGTTTGAGAAGAGTGATTCCTCTTTATTTTTACACAACAAACATACTTAGTCCAGATTTATTTTACAAAGGAATTAAGAATCAAAATACAAGAACAGGCTTTAATTAGAACATGCAAATACCCTGATGTTGTTATAGATGTTTTAACAACATCCGCTTCTCAGTTACCCAGATTGTGCACATACCAAGAGATTTTCTCAAAAATGAGAATCTCCCATGGTCTAATGCTTTAGTAAACACATCACCAAATTGATTTTCAGTGGGTATGAATTCTAACTTCACAATATTCTTCTCTACAAGATCCCTTATGAAATGATGTTTAATACTTATGGGTTTAGTAAGTGAGTGTTGAACTGGATTTTTCGAAATGTTGATAGCACTAGTGTTATCACAAAATACAGTTAAAGTGTCACTCTCTAAACCATAATCACTAAACATTTTACTCAACCAAAGAAGTTGTGTACAACAACTACCTGCTGCAATGTACTCAGACTCTGCAGTAGATTGTGATACACAATTCTGTTTTCTACTATGCCATGAAATCAAATTGTTACCCATGTAAAAGCAACCACCACTTGTGCTTTTCCTATCATCAATATCTCCAGCCCAATCAGCATCACTATATCCAACAAGTGCACTGCTTGTGTCTTTGGTATACCATATACCAAGATCAGTTGTACCAGCCACATATCTTATGATTCTCTTGACTGCATTCAAATGAGACTCTTTGGGAAAAGCTTGGTACCTAGCACAAACACAAACACTATACATAATATCAGGCCTGCTTGAAGTTAAGTACAGAAGACTACCTATCATGGATCTATACAAAGGTGGATCAACATCTTGACCAACAGTGTCTTTACACAACTTTTGTGTAGATCCCATAGGAATTTTCATGACTTTTGCGCTTTCTAAACCAAACCTTTTCACTAAATTCTTTGCATACTTACTCTGAGAGAAGAAAATACCTTTATTAGTTTGTTTGATTTGAAGTCCTAGAAAGTAATTCAAATCACCTACCATGCTCATCTCAAATGTTGTTGTAATTGCTTCAACAAACTTGTTTAACATAATGTTACAAGTTGAACCAAAAACAATGTCATCAACATATATTTGAGCTATTAACAAGTCTTCTCCGGAATTTTTAATGAACAAGGTTCTATCAGCCTCTCCTCTTATGAAACCAAATTGCAATAGAAAGTCAGTAAGTCTACCATACCAAGCTCTAGGAGCTTGTTTGAGACCATACAAGGCTTTCTTTAGTTTGTACACATGATTAGGATACTGTGGGTTTTCAAAACCTTTAGGTTGTTCAACAAATGCATCTTCAATTAGTATGTCATTCAGAAATACAGCTTTTACATCCATTTGATGAAGATTAATGTTGATGTAACATGCAATTGCTAGTAACAGTCTAATGGACTCTATCCTAGCAACATGTGCAAATGTTTCATCAAAATCAATACCTTCAACTTGAGTGTAACCTTGTGCAACTAATCTAGCTTTGTTCCTAATTATGTTACCAGACTCATTAGTTTTGTTTTTAAAGATCCATTTAGTTCCAATGACATTGACATTATCAGGTCTTGGAACTAATGACCAAACATCATTTCTCTCAAACTGATTAAGTTCCTCATGCATAGCATTAATCCAATTTTCATCTTTTAATGCTTCTGTAACATTTTTAGGTTCAATTTCAGAATAGTAAAACTGAGCATTCACAATATTGCATATTGAAGACATGCGCACATACCTTACCATATCAACACGATTTGCACTTACTCTTCTTCTTGTTTGAACACCAACTGAAGCATCACCAATAATCTGATTCGAAGGATGACTTTTGGTAATCCAAGTAGCTGGATTCTTCTTTGGGGTATACTGATTGTTCTGTGAAGTATCAACTGAATCTACAGGTGATGTTGAACCAGATGCTGTAACATTTGGTGTAACATTCTCTGTTTTCAGTGATTCTTTTGGAACATCAGTAACTCCAGTCACATCTTCAGTGTCATTTCCATCTATCAGATTCCTGTCATCATAAAAAACAACATTCACAGATTCTTGAACAATGTTAGTTCTAAGGTTATAGACTCTATAGGTTTTGCTATTTATAGAATAACCTAAGAAAAAACTTTTATTACTCTTAGAATCAAACTTGTGCAGTTGATCCCTATCATTCAGAATGTAACACACACAACCAAAAACATAAAAGTATTTCACATTCGGTTTCTTATTGTTCAAGATCTCATATGGGGTTTTGTTGCTTCCAAATCTAAAATAGACTCTATTAGCAATATGACATGTTGTATTCAATGCTTCAGCCCAAAATTTCTTTGCAAGATTTTTTGAAGTAAGCATTACTCTTGCCATTTCTTGAAGAGTTCTATTTTTCCTTTCAGCTATCCCATTTTGTTGTGGAGTTTTAGGAGAAGAAAACTCTTGGACAATTCCTTTCTTATTACAGAATTCTGAAAACCTGCTATTTTCAAATTCTCTACCATGATCAGATCTAATCCTGTTTACTTTCAAGTTGAAAACAGTTTTAAATCTTTTGTAAAGAATTTTAAAAACATCAAATGTTTCAGATTTCTCTCTTAAGAACTCAATCCATGTAAACCTAGAGTAATCATCTACCACAACTAGTGCATATTTCTTACCACCAATGCTTTCAGTTTCCATAGGACCCATAAGATCCATATGCAGTAATTCAAAACAACGATGTGTCATGCAATGTGATAACATTTTATGCGACATTCTTACCTGCTTACCTTTTTTACATGAACCACATATAGTGGGAGCAACAATCTTCAGTTTTGGTAAACCTCTCACTGCTTCAGACTTAACCAATTTTTGCATGAATCTATAATTTGCATGTCCAAGTCTTTGATGCCATAGGACATTCTCATCACAATTTGACAAATGACATACTTTGTTTGTTCCAATTAGATAACAATTATCTGCTGACCTATTTCCAGTCATTAGACACTTATTATCCTTGTTTAGAACATAACATGAATCTTTATCAAATTTAACATGCAAATTGTCATCACATAGTTGACTTATACTAAGAAGATTAGCAAGTAAACCATCAACATGCAAAACATTCTTAAATTTAGGAAAACCTTCAACATCTAAGGTCCCTTTTTCAATGATTTTACCTTTTGATCCACCACCATATGTAACAGTTCCACCATTACAAGGTTCATAGTCAGACAAGTATTTAACATAACCAGTCATATGTCTAGAACAACCACTGTCAAAGTACCATAGATCAGGAACACATGCTTTTAGAGAAGTTTGAACAACATTACATGTAACATGTTCTTTCTTTTTCTTAGCAGATTTTGACCAGTATTTCTTAGAATGTGAAGACATTTCAGACAACACTTTCTGAATTTCTAGATCCCTTTTCATATTTTGACAGTAAGGATGAATATGACCAATTTCAGAACAGTAGTGACACACATACTTCTTCACAGGTTTTTCAATCTCATGTATTTTTGTTTTGGCAAAAAACTCAGTTTTTCCCTTAACAAATTTTACAGGATTATTCACCAATTTAGAAGCAGTCTCACTATAATAGCCCAAACCATGTTTATTAGACTGTCCGGTAGTTAAGGAGTCACTTACAATGGAAGAACTTTTAGAGTATTTCTTAAAACTTAAGGTAGAATTTTTCAATTCTTCCTTCAGCTTAGAAATTTCTAAATCCTTCCTTGTTAGAATGACTTCTAACTTTGTCACAGTCTCTCTGAGATCATCATTCTCTTTGGCTATACTGGAATCATCATCCCTTATGTCATTAGAACCTGTCTCATCAACACACCAATTAAAACAGTTCAAATCTGAATGATTTTTGACAAATGTTGTTTCTGATGTTAGAACATTAGAAACAGCATCAGTGTCTAGATCATCCAGATCATCATCTAGAGAATCATCATAATCAATTATTGCTGAAAAAGCTAGTTCCTCATCTTTAGAACCTTCAGGTTCATCATCATCTGAGTCATCACTTAAGGTAACATTAAAATTCAGTTTCTATCTTAATCTGGTATTTGCACACTCATTTGCATAGTGTCCAAATCCAGTACATGCATCACATCTAACTGGTTTTCTATATTCAGGATCATACCTTGATTTATTACCTCTGAATTGCCTTGATTAATTCTGATCCTTCCTTTTCTCTGGGTCTGATGGTGTGTTGTTGAAAGGAGTTCTCTGTTGGACATTTCCTCTGGATCTATTCAGTTTCTTCTTCAGGTAGGAAATGAACTTCTTTGTAAGGAGGGCAGTGTGCTCAGGAGTGTTGTAACATTGGTCTAGAACATCTTCATCAGACTCAACTTCAGTCACAAAGGGCTGATTTTCAGTGTTGGATGATGTTTCACCTTTGAAAACAACAACCTTCTTTCCTTCACTTGTATCATCAGATTGAGTTGTGTTCATCTCATATGTTTTGAGAATACTTACAAGCTCATTCTAACTTAAAGTGTCGGTGTCCTTGGCTTCTTCGATAGCACAAATTTTTGCATCGAACCGTTTAGGAACAGATCGCAAAATTTTGTGTACAACTCGTACATTGGAAATTGGATTACCAAGTGCATGTGACTCGTTGACAATCTCACTCAGCCTCTCATTATACGCCGTGATTGTCTCATCATCCTTCATCTTTAGATTCTCGAACTTGATCCCAAGCATTCGAAGTTTGGTCCTTCGAACACTTCCACTTCCTTCGCAATGCTCTTGAAGCCTCTCCCATGCATCTTTAGCCGTAGTACATGTTGATATAATCTTGAACATAGATACATCAACAGAGGTAAAGATAGCATTGAGAGCTTTGGAATTGTAGCTTGCCGTCGTGGTCTCCTCATTTGTCCATTCAATCTCCCGTTTGACTCTTGTCTCGTCATTATCATCTGTTTGATTTCTGGGCCATTCCCAACCGGTCAGAACACTTCTCCTAGCACGTTCATCAATAGAATTGATGTACATGCGCATCTTAGGTTTCCAATAGGCATAGTTATTTCCATCTAGTATAGGGGGCCTAAGTGGGGTATTTACAGGATATTCCATAGCAAAAGACACACTTAAAAACTCAGGATCTAAACTTAGTATATCAAGTTTATGGCTCTGGTGCCAATTGAAAGTGTACATGTGTTATAAAGTGCAGATGTTGTAACAAATGCTAAAACAAATATTACAACAATCTGTTAAATCAGAATATAAAACGTATACAGCGGAAGACTTAAACACACAATTGCAAAAGGAAATACTTTTTAACACAAACTATCATAAATAGCTTGTGCTAGCCTTATGGCGAAAGGTTCACTATAAAATATTAGTGATACAAAAGTTGTGTGAAGAGTATGATCGTTCACAACGGAAACAAGACTCGATATCACCTATCAAATCTAAATTGGCTAAGTGTATAACATAATACACCGTCAAAATTGATCTCACTTTATATCGATGATCTCACTATCTATGGATATAAGTTCGATCACAAGCTATACGTGAAAAACTCTATTTCAAGGCATAACATAAATGTTAGAATAACTGCCCTATCACCTTTAAACTCAGGATCAACACTAGAGTAGGTGTACTCGTTTACTCCACACTTGGTACAGAAAGATTCAGCCTCTATTTATAGGCAGAAGTCTTCAATCCAAAAATAACTTCTCTATGTAACCGCTTCCATGATCTTCATGTTGTCCCACGTCTCTTTCTTTATTCCTCATGCTTCTTGATGCAACCGCCTGATCTAGACAGTTCTAAAACGTCCTGGATAAGTCTGGAACGTGTAGGCCCTTGTAGATCCTTCTGGAACCCGTAACTGCTCATGTTGCTACCAATGTTATGCAACCTTCACTGCAACATTGATAATTCCAGAACCTTGTAGATCCTTCTAGATCTTCATCCTGCATGTTAAAACATCTAAGACAACATTTGATCATAAAGTGTTGGTTAATGAGAAGAAAGGGCAAATTCATGTAGTTTTAAAGTAAATAGTGCATACTTCACTACCAACAACATCAACATGAATCAAGAATAGATGGATTGACCTTGATTACTCTGGGAGTGATCCGATTCTGGGTCTCTCCAGAAGACTTTAATTCCACCTTGCACTCAACAGTAGATTCATCAAAAACAACATGGGGTGTTTCCTCCACACAAAGTGAATTCTTATTAAAAACTCTAAAAAGCTTTACTGGTGCTAGAATATCCTAAAAATATTTCATCAGCCACTTTAGCATCAAAAGTTTTTAATTTAGATTTCCCATTGTCATGGATGAAACACTTACATCCAAAAACATGAAAATATAAAACAGGTGGGGTTTTACCTTTCCATACCTCATATGGAGTCTTGTTATGTCTCTGGGCAATTAGGCATCTGTTCTGGGTATAACAAGCTGTATTAATGGCTTCTGCCCAAAACCTTTGTGGTGTGTTATATTCTACTAGAAGAGTCTTTGCAGCTTCTTTGAGAGTTCTATTCCTCCTTTCTGCTACTCCATTTTGTTGGGGTGTTCTGGCTGAAGATGTCTCATGAAAAATCCCATGTTCTCTGCAATACTCTGCAATGTGTGAATTCAAGAACTCTGTTCCCTTGTCACTTCTAATTCTGACTATGCTCTGGTTCTGCTAATTCTGAATCTGCTTGAAGAACTCTGGCAGCTTAGTGATAGTTTCATTTTTCTTAAACAAGAACACTACCCAAGTGTATCTTGAAAAGTCATCTACTATCACCAAGGTGTACTTCCTTCCACTGAAACTAAGAGGAGAAACGGGTCCAAACAGGTCCATGTGAAGTAGTTGAAGTACTCTGGTTGTGGTTGTGCTCTGGACATCCTTAAAGGAGGTCTTGGGTTGTTTACCCTTCTGGCATGAACCACAAACCTGATCCTTCTTAAACACTTCATTAGGAAGACCTCGAATAAGACCTTTTCTGGCAATCTTATTCAGTGTCTTGAAGTTAAGGTGGCTCAATCTCTTGTGCCATAACCAGCTATCTTCTGCAGATCCTTTAGCAACCAGGCAAGCATTTCTTGGGCAACTGCTAAAATCTGCAAAATAAATGTTACCCTTCCTCAAGCCTATTAGCAAGATATCATTATAATCAGAAGAGAAGACAATGCATGAATCACTAGAGAACTTCACTGAGTATCCCCTGTCACAAAATTGGGATACTGAAAGCAGATTATGCTTGAGTCCTTCAACATAGTAGACTTCATCTACAGATACTCCATTGAAGGTCAATTTTCCAACTCCTCTGGTGACACCATAGTTGTTGTCACCAAACATCACTCTTGGCCCATTCATTGGCTTGAAATCCTGGAGATGATCTTTCTGGAAAGTCATATGCTTGGAACATCTACTATCAATGTACCACACATGTTTGCTTGAAAGTCCTTCTCCAATGGGCTCTTGTCATCCTGCAGAGAAATCAATTAGGTCACCTACTAGAGCTGGGTCCTGAATGGTTAGTTGCAGGTTTTGTAGGAATCCAAAAATAAAGATCATCCCTTGCAGGATGAGGAGATCTTATCTTCCTTCCAAATCTATCTACCAGCACATGTCCTCTTACAATGACATATTGAGCTACTGGTCTGATCAGAACACCTTTCCTATACACAGGTCTGGTGTATCTTTTCTCAAATCTGGCTTTTGGAATAGCCTGCCTTAAAGACATGGTCCTAAAGGTCTGGTTGTAAGGGTACATCCTAGAAGAACCATCTCTAGTGTCATAGCTACCCAGATCAGTTGGTTTTCTATAGATGGGTCTGGAAGACCACCTCTGGTTCTGATAAGTAGACCTGTTCTGGTGGTTATGGTTCCTTTGAGTATACCTATTCTGGAATTTATTCTTCTGAGAAAATTTTCTCTGGGGTACCTGGTGTTGTTGAACATAGTTCCTTCTCTGGTAGTTCTTATTCTGATTGGTATTCCCCTTTCTTGAGTGTTTCCTTTGAGGTCCCCTAATCTGCTTACGTTCCCTTTGAGGATTTCTCTGAGGTCCTCCAATCTGAGTAAGTTCTACTCTTTGGGACTCATTGCTCACAGGACAATCAATCCTTGATGGTTCCCCTTGTTGACTCTTATTCTCTAGGATCTTCTCTTCCAGAGTAGTCAACTCTTCTGGACCATATTCGATGTGATTAGCAGAGTGATTCCTTTTCCAATCAGGATTGTGTACCACTTTGTAACCATTACCAGTTGAGTCTTTATCATCCCAGATTTCTACCAATTTACCAGCTCTTACAGACTTGTCTTTATTGTAAAGGTACTTATGAGTTTTAGTAGTAATTCCAGGATATCCTGAACCACTCTTATCATTAATGCGCTGAGAAGACTCTGATATGATAGATACAACAGATGGTATCTTAGGAGCTTCTCTGGGCATGGGTATCTCCTCTAAGTTTTGCTCAACTTGTTTCCCCTTGATAAGAGTCTGGTATTTGGCTCTGAGTTCATTGAACTCATCTTCTTGAGAGTTCTTTTCTTTCATGAGTTGATCTACCAGAGTATCTCTTTCTGTGATCTTATCCTGAAGTTCAGAGACTTCTTTGGAATGATATTTCATGAGTTCTCTGGTGGATTTATGCTCATGAGAGAGAGACTGAACTTCAGCTCTGAGCCTACCATTCTCTTTCTCAAGTTTTTGACATAATTGAACACAATTTTGGAGATCTGATAGCATTTGCTGCATATCAAACTCTCTGGAGTTACCAGATGAATGAGATGATTCAGTATATTTGGAATTAGATAAACATAGGGTAGTTTCATTTACCTCAGTGATGTCTGCCATAAGGCATACATCATCATCTGATCCAAAATCAGAAGAAGAAGAGAAACTGGAACTTGTGTCTTCCTCCTCTGCTTCTGCCAGTAGTGCTCTCTTGTCAGCATATCTCTTATCTCTCTTGATTCTTTTCTCTTCTATTTCTCTAGGAGTTAATTGAGGACAATCATAGCTGTAGTGACCAGGCTTGTTGCAGGTGTAACATGTGTTATCTCCTCTGGGACTGGGGCTTGGATCCCTCCTTCTCTGGTTGAACTCTGCTCTGGCTGGACTACTCTCTCTCCTCTGGTAGTCTGATCTGCCAGAACTGCCATTCCTCCTCTGGTAATCTAATCTCCCAGAGCTGCTTTCTATTCTCCTCTCTGGAGTTCTGAATCTGGTCTCCCTTGAGTCTCCAGATTTTCTTTCTTTATCTGCAGCTTTGAAGGAACTCTTCCTGTCTCTGGTAGATTCCTTCCAGTGCTTCTTATACCTGCCATATTTTGAACTCATTTTATCCAATTTACGGGTTAGAAGTGCTACCTGTTCCTTGAGACTCAGGTTATCTGCAGGAGACTCCTTTGGTTTGTCATCTGTCTTGATGGTAGAGGAGAAGGCAACTCCCTTCTGACCAGAAGAGGAAACCTCTTCTGTTTGATCCTCCTCTTGAAGATCATATTCATAGGCTTTAAGATCAGATAGCAGAAGATGATGATCCAGAGTGTTGAGATCCTTGCTATCTTTAATTACAGTCACTTTGATTCTCCACCTGCTGGTTAGTGAGTGCAATATTTTACTATTAATTTCCTTTTCAGAGTAGGTCTTACCTAAGGCACTAGCCTTGTTGAGAAGATTTGTGAGATGCATATCCAGCTGGTCAATGGTCTCGTCTGGTTTCATTTTGAAGGTGTCAAACGAGTGTTGAACATCTTGAAGTTTGTTATCCTTGATCTTCTCTGTTCCATCATAGAGTAGGGCAAGTTTATCCCACATCTCCTTGGCAGTTGCACAGGTTCTGACCTTCTCTATCACTTCCTTGGTGAGTGTGTTGATAATCTCAGTCCGTGCCACCTGGTCCAGATTGTAAAGTTTTCTTTCATCGTTGTCAAGCTTATCTTTCTTTTTTAGGATTCTTTGCCTGGGGACTCTGTCCTCTGCAGCTTTCTGGGCAGTTTCACTAGTTTCTTCCCTGGACTCTGACCTGCCACTATCAATAGGAGTCCAGTAAAATTTAATTGGGCCACTTTCTACCACATCTAACATGCGGTGATGAATAGCTCCAAGATGATTGCTCATCATGAAGCTCCAGTGGTTGTAATCCTCGAAAGAGAATTCTGGAAGCTTACGGCTCTTGTAAGAAGATTTTGCAGACATTGTGACAAAAGAAATCTAATAAAAAATTTAACCAAAACACAAAAAGAGCAATAGGTCTGCCCAGTGACCGCCAAAAAGCTTTACAAAGCAGTGGCCGTTGGACACACTGCTCTGATACCACTTGTTGGTCCCACTAGATTGATAAATTGCGGAAGCTTTAAAGTAAATGTCTTAGACAACTTCTTTTTACAAGAGCACACAATAATAAACAAGAATTTAAGTGCAGAAAATAGTAAATAAGACCGGATATATAGTGGTTCGGATCTGAATATCCTACGTCCACTCTCCCTTGAACAAGGGGTCTCACTATCCACCCAACAACCAACTTACTTACTGGAATTGAGAAGTACCAGTTCCTTTTTACACTCTCTTTAGATCTAATTTTGATCTAAAGATCAACAGCCTTCAACCTTATCTTGTAGATGAACAGTTTTAGGTCCAACTACTCCTTAAGAGTGAATAATTAGGTAAGAACAATATAAGAGTGTTATGTGCTTGGATGAACAAGAGCTTTGAATGTATCTTCGTGCGCGTATATTAACTCTCTAGCCCTTTTTCTTGAGGATGCACTCTGTATTTATAGAGGTGATTAGGGAGTAGCCGTTGGAGAGCTAATCCAATCAGATCCTCTATTTAGGGAAGCTTCAATCAATCAATTCCCTAATTGATTGATTGGGTTGGTGAGATCCTTGGATTGATTGACTTCAAGACTTTCCAATCCTGATCTTGTTGACTTGATTTGAATCACCAACGGTCAATAGCTTCCAATACCAAACTCTGATTCTCTCCGGAGAAGGCAATACCAGACACCAGGCAACCTTGATGTCTTCTGGTCCTGATCTGGTTATGAAACAGATAGCTCATCAGAATCAGGAGATGATTCTGAGCATCTTTTATTTCACCAGACTCGTCTGGTCCGGACTCGTCTGGTCTGGGGAAGGTCCTCTGCCTCTGGTCAGTCTCTTCTAGTGAAGTCCTCTGGTAACTCTTATGGTGACTCTTCTGGTGATGTCTTCTGGTCTGGCAGTTCCCCCTAGACTAAGTCCTAATCTAGATCATCATCTGGCTAACAGGTCCAGATGGTCCTATTACATCTTCTGGTTTGTTTTAACTCATCAAAACTATATAATTTATATCCTAACAATATTAATTATTAATATTAAATTGAATTTTTATTTTATTTTCACAGTCTGCTTACAGACCATGAGACTGGCTCTCGCGTCTTAATAGGCCATTAAGAAGATCCCATTTGAGTTTGGTGTCTTCTTGTGGACCTTAGTGTCCGAGCGAAAGAGGATGTAGTACTTTAAGGAATTCAACGTATAAAAAATTTATTTATTATGATTTTAATTTTTAATATTTTATTTTGAATTTATTTGTTAATATGTAATTTTTAATTTAATTGCAGAAACTATGCGTTTGGGACTCTGCCCACAATAGTGTTATGTATGGCTTGTTCTGCGTGAAAGTGCAGAAGAGGTACAAAGACATTATCTACGGGCTGAAGAAGCAGTGGGAGGTGGGGAAGCAGGTGGAGTTGGGCCGAGCACCAGACGGGCATTCCGTTTGGGACGCTCTGGTGAATCACTGGAATAGTGATTCATTCATCAGATTGCAGAGGGAGGGAGGGAGGGAGGGAGGGAGGGAGAGAGAGAGAGAGAGAGAGAGAGAGGGGGGAAGTAATAAACTATTTATTTAATTTTTATTTTTTTGAATATTTTATATTTTTTGTTGAATATTTTTTTTAAAAGGGACTCAATTTGGAGTTATATACAATTAAATGCATAAAAATGAATAAATTAAGAATTTATAGCGGTCTAAAATATTAAATTTACAAAATAAAAATAATAATGAATATATATATATATATATATATATATATATATATATTAGAAATAAAAAGGAGTTAATTTGATGAATTTTTAAAAAAACGGGACTCAATTTGAAGTTATATACAATTAAATGCATAAAAATGAATAAATTAATAATTTATATTAGTCTAAAATATTAAATTTACAAAATAAAAAAAATGGTGAATATATATATATATATATATATATAAATTATAAACAAAAATGAATTAATTTGATGAATTTAAAAAAAGGGACTCAATTTGAGTTATATACAATTAAATGTATAAAAAAAATGAATAAATTAATAATTTATATTAGTTTAAAATATTATATTTACAAAAAAAAGATAGTAAATATATATATAAATGAATTAGAAACAAAAAGGAATTAATTTGATGAATTAAAAAAAAAGACTCAATTTGAAGTTATATACAATTAAATGCATAAGAATGAACAATAAAAGCAAGTGTCCGAGTGGTTCACGCCTCATCCAGATAACCCAGAGGTCAGCGGTTTGATTCCTCTAGTCGGTCGCTAATCATAAATTTTAAATTAAACAATTATTTTTATTAAAAATAAGGGTAGCGATCGCCAGCTTTAGCGGTCGCAACACCCACGACCCAACCGGGTCATACCTGGTCGAATCAGCAACTGGTCGGAGGCAATCCTAAATATTAGCGACCACCTAGGCGGTTGATGATTGGCGACCCAGCTAAAATGACGGTTGCTAATATTAACTATCCGTATTTTAGCGACCACCGTTAATTGGTCAGAAATCGATCGCAAATTCTTTTTTTTTTACAAAACATCGGTCGTTAATCCATATTTTTTAGTGATGATCTTATTGTCAGAATATTATGACTTGGGTGTATATATTTTTTTATTAACATGTTTGTCTACTATGTTGAGGTGATTTATCCGCTTCAAGAAAGCTAAAGACAAGGTCATTTGTGTGCCTTAAACTTTATTTTAAATATCACTGTTTTTTTAATTATTCTCTCTCAAAGTTTATCCATGGTTGATATTGTTTTTTTTTATTCAACATGCAGATTATTTTGGGCGAAGATGAAAATTGATGCAAGAATTTATTGGAAACACTCAATTTCAAAGGATCAACTTCACAATTCAGATAATATCATTTTTTATATTTCGTATTCTGTAGAAACCATGTTATGATTTTGTCTAGTTTTTTCTTGCATATTTAGATATGAAGGATTGAACATGAGTTCTATGTGTAGTTGTTATTTGCTTAGTTTGGTTATTGAGTTGTTAAATGACATTATAAAATAATCGTTTGTAAAAAGTATGTATGTGGACGGAGGTAGTACTATTTATAGATGTATCAAAATATGATTGTATTTTTGTTGAATATAGCGACACATAGATATGGTATACAAGTGCACATAAGTGCCTCAATATATAAATTTGGGGGCACTAAATTTTATTGCTACGCATAAAAGTGTATCTAGTTTCATTTAAATGCACAAACAAGTGTCTCATGTGAGCACTTTAAGACGCATAAGTGCCCCGTTAAATTAATTTAGGGGTAAAAAATAGTATTTTGTCGCTACATTTATGTGTCTCGATATATATATACAAACACAATTAAGTGCCCCGATATTTTATTTGAAGGCACAAGTAAGTGCCCTTATATACTCATCAGTAGAATTTTAAACCTTTTAAAGGGGAATTATATGTATCTTGAAAAATCAATCTTGGGACATTTATAAATGTCTAAAAAGCTATTGATGAAGAGACACTTAAAAAGTGTTCTTAACTTTATCGGGACACACTATTTGGAAGCACGTGTGATAAGTGCCCCAATAGAGTACATATCAAGACACTGTCCAGGAAAACTTTTTGTTTTAAATGATTCATAAATAATTATTTTATTTATAAATGCACCCCATAATACTTCGTGTATAGGTGGACTAATACTTTTCATACAAGTGATGCTTCCATCATAATGGGAAACAAAATTAATTTGAGGAAAAGTGCACTGGAAGTCAGGCAAAAGATGGCAAAGAAAAGGAAATCAAGACAAAAGTAAAGGATGAAAATGCAATTTCATCCAAGTTTGATATGATTATCGACTCTTGCTTTTGCACTTAGTCTACTACAAATGCTAACTTCCTTCTAATAATTTATTATGGATGTGTCTGATGAAACTATAAACAAATACTCAAAACCCAAGATTATTAATCAATGTAATAATTATATGTTTGGCCATATTAGATTGATAACTCGTACAAATAAATAGTATACAAATAGACAAATTCGGTACACATAAGTTGCATGGTGTAACTCACATGTATTTTTAAATAGTAGTATTAATTATCATAACTGAATAATATTAGTTTTATTCACTAAACAATATCAATATTGTTAATGTTGTTGGTAGTGAATTATTCACTATTTACTTTGAAACAACATGAATTTGCTCTTTCTTCACATTAACTAACACTTTATGATCAAATATTGATTTAGATGTTTTGGCATGCAGGTTGAAGATCTAGAAGGATCTACAAAAATCTGGAAGACTCGATGTTGCGGTGAAGGTTGCAACATTGAATGCAACATGGAGCGGTTACGGGTTCCAGAAGGTTCTATAAAGACCTACAAGGACCTACATGATCTAGGCTATTCCAGAACCTTTAGAACAATCTAGATCAGACGGTTGCAGTCAATATCATCATAATAAAGATAAGATTATGGACGGTTAACAAAAGATCATGGAGGAAGTTACATGAGAAGTTATTTGAAGATGAATATTTCCATCTATAAATAGAGGCTGAAATTTTCAATGCCAGAGTGTGGAATAATCAAGTACACCTACTCTAGTGTCAATCCTGAGTTCAAAGGTGTTAGGGCAATTATTTCAACTTTTATGTTATGCCTAGATGTTTTGTACATCTCGCATAACTTGCGATCAATCATATATCTTTAGATAGAGAGATCATTGATATAGTGAGAGATCAACTTTGACGGTGTATAGTTTATACACTTAGCCAATTTAGATTTGATATTTGATATCGAGTCTTATTTCCGTTGTGAACGATTTAACTCTTCACACAACTTTTGTATCACTAACCTTATTCCATCTTGCAAAAGTGTGTTTTAGACTTCCGTTGTTCTAAATTTATACTCTATTTTCCAGATTATTGTAATTAGTGTTTTAACATTCATTACAACATCTACACTTAACACACACGACACACCTTAAAAGATTAATTGTACATCAATTGTACAATGCAACTAATGCATACAAGTGTTACTCAATCATTATTTTATACGAAAAACTTTTGTGAAATGATTCACAAACTAGTAAAAATTATCATTCATCTATTTCAAATGTTAAAACGTCCATCTCAGATTTATATTTCATCTTACAGTAAGATAGTTTCCCGCAATACTTAGGGGGTGTTTGGTATTATCTGAGGAAATGATAATGGGTATGGAAAGTGTTTTGGTTTGAGGAAGTGGGGAACGCTTTGTATAGAAGAAGAATGGTTGATTCCTCAATAATAGGGTTTCATTCTATTCATCACCCTATACCAAACATATAGATTTAATTTCATGCACATTCCTCATATTCCAAAGTGCTTTACCCCCATATTCTATTTTCTAACATTGTTCAACAAAGTTAGAACTGTGTAATGCTAGAGATACTTGTTGTTAGTCATTTATGTTGATAGTGATTTCGGGAAGGAATCACTCGAAGTTCCTAACGAGTAGCAATATTAAAAGCTGGTAAACTGGATGCAATAAGTGTGATAGTAATTATGCTCTCTTGTGGAACCTTATCTCATTAATGTGGTGTGTGTTACAATGAGCATTTAAGGCTCTATTTATAGGCTACAAAGTTGGGATCCCCACTGGGCATGGCCTCCCCGTGGGTCCCGCCAAATCCTAGCTGCGTAGACATGATTGACTATGGCCCCCTCTACTTGCCAATTGGAGTCTGTCACATGTCTTTGTTGAACTTTGCTGATAAGACCTCTCCCTCTTTCCCTACTCTACCCCAATCACATCCGCACGTCCGATGGAACAACACTGGTCTAGTGGCTGAATCTGCCTAGATCACCAAGCGCGTGGCCGGGTAGTGGCCAAAGGACATTGGATCTATGTCGTCAGGTTGTTCCGAGTAGCGGGTAAGGGTGGCCACAGAAGCCTCTCCGTGGTGCTCGCTACCCTTCATCTCCCAAGTCAATCTGAGCAACTCTTCCCGCTATCCTTCCCAGGTCGTGTTGTCCATTTTCTCTACTCGGTACCTGACCCCTATCGGGTCGGGCTCCGCCTCATCCCCCTGCGTTGGTCTACTGCCAGGCTGGCCGTTCCTAGTGAGGCCACGTCGCATCAATTATAACCGGATGTAACAATTGCCCCACCAGCCCGTTTCCGGGAAGGACCTGCTGCTCGGAAGCGGACTGGTCTCTCTACCGTGATGCTTCGATTCAAGTTGTGATGCTTTGTTTTATATGTCTGCTGACATCACTGGGTGGCGTATTTGATATGCCGGATCCCTAAGCATCATGTCCGCCGATTCGGTTGCTCGATCGACGGGCGCGTGCCTCTCATGTGCCCCCTACACTTAGGGTTTGTTGTGTTTTTTACCCCGATTTTTGGCACATTAGTACTCCCTTTTTTTCATATAAATAGGGGCATTCACCTTTCATTCGTACTTTTTTTACTCTCACATTTTTGCGCTCACAAGTAATTTGTATTTTTCGGCACCTTCCTATTTTCCTCCGCCGTCCAATTCCCGAATTCTGGCGGATCCTTTCTAGGTAATCTCCATACGCAATTCATATCTTCATTTCTTTATATTTTGTTCGAACGATGGCCGATTCTGATACCTCTGTCGCCACCGTCCACTCGTACTCCTTCCACCGCGGGGAGCCTGGCCCCGCTGCCGAGCTGCCGCAAGAACTCGCTCCGTCACACTACCCAGTCGACGAGGGAACGTTGCGTGCTGTCGAGAGGAAAAACCAGGGCAACTCAGGCAATATCAATACCTATGACGAAGCCCTGGACAACTTGAGCCCTCTCTACGACGTGTTTATTCTGAGTGTGTCACACATTGCCGCCAGGTACCCGCAGCAACCCGCCATGGCCGAAAATCCAGATGCACCAGCTGTGGAAGCCATGGCCGAGAACCCTAACGCCCTGGTTGTGGATGCTATGATCAAACTCATCCCCGGTGATGTTGGAGAGGATGAGCTCGTAGAGTACTCGGACAGCGGGCTCATCCACCTCGGATACGCCAAATACATCTCTGAACATGCCCGTCGTCGTCCTGCCAGGGAGTATCTCCAGGCCACGGAGACCAAGTTCGGGGCCTCTCGGTGCGCCAGTTCCCTGCTTCCACACGCCGATATGTCAAAGTTGTACTTCAACTTTGAGGTTCCCATCGATGTTTATTTCTACTCGTCTCAGGCGGACGAGAGAGCCGACCAGCCACCGGCCAGGCTCATCGCTGTCAATGCGGACACCATGCTCGCTGGCCTCCGCTTCCCGCTGCATCTCTCCATCTCCCGATTGCTCGCTGCGTAGAACTTGTCCATCATGCAGATCACACCCAACAGGTGGAGCTACATCTTGGTCGCCCTGGGTCGTCGCGGCCTACATCACATGCCGGTCCCCAAGGAGTTTAATCATATCTTCTACACCGTGGTGTCCTCGGGTCACAATAATTCTAGCTACTACTCAATTAAGTCCTGGGGGGCCCAGGTAGTGTACGACATACCCACCAAGGTGACCGGCTGGTATTCGAAGTGGTGGTGGTTGGCGGCGCGTGGAAAAGTCTGGAATGCGGCAGCGACCAACCCGTCAAATTGTTGCGTGAATATTGTCTTCACAACTACATAGGTATATCCCCGTACTAACTTTTCTTCATGTACTGATCTAATTTCTTTCTTTCCTTGCAAGCAACCCCTCCCTGCAGACCACCGATCAAAACGAGGATTTTACCCTCGGCCTCGCCCTAGCGACTAGTGAGCCTACCGAGCTTCGAGTGTCGGACAAATTGAACACCAACGAGCATCGTTGACTGTCCAGCATGCAGACTTTCCCCCGCCATCTCAACTTCGGAGGTAACCATTTCCCTAGCTTTTATAACAATTCCTCGACTTATCTGAATTTTATTCTCTTGGCTAATTATTGATTATTTTTTACAGAGCAAAGGTTTCCCGCTATCCAACCGCGGCCCCTGGTTATCAGCTCCACAACCTCTTCCTCTTCTTCCTCCTCATCGTCGAGCTCCTCCTCAGGTGAATCAGTGCACATGGCCCCTCACCGATCAGCTCTGGGTGCCCTCTTGAAATGGGGAGCCGGGATGGCCATCGGTCACCAAACCCTTAGGATCGGGGACTCGCCTACCCCATCGGTACCTGCCGTGGTCCAGCCCGCTAGCCTGCCCGTGGCCCATAAAAAAGCTCGCCTTATCGGCCCCGAGGCCAAGCCTGTCGCGACCCCAACACCGCTGGCCGCCATAACCGCCACAGGTACGTCTACCCTGGCCTCTGACCTTCCACCTTCGTCTGCCCAGGCCAGGGACAACTTCATCTTCCTGGGGTGGGGCAACTGAATCTCATAAGTCCACCGACTCTTTCTTTTATATAAGCCATTTTCTCGATTTTCTTTTACTTAAGTATGCATGCTGCTTCACGCAGGCCCGATCCATTTGTTGGAGTTATACGTGAAAGTATGCTTTTACTTTGTATAACTCATGTATTAAACACTTATTTATGAGA
Source organism: Ballota nigra (assembly GCA_947034835.1). Classification (NCBI taxonomy): domain Eukaryota; kingdom Viridiplantae; phylum Streptophyta; class Magnoliopsida; order Lamiales; family Lamiaceae; genus Ballota; species Ballota nigra. The sequence goes on along the minus strand of OX344724.1, from coordinate 40,193,451 downwards.
ATAAATCTTTTATCATTATTGCTTCGAATATGAATTAATGTTAAATATTTATTGCAAATCGTTCAATATATAGTATGTGTTACATTGTAGTTAATGTGGTGATACCAGACCACGGAAGATCACATTAACGGTTTTCTTATAATTAAACGTACAAGTTCACAACCCTGGTGGAATTGTACAATCCGTCGTGAAAGGTCGATTTGTAGTTCTTAGATTGGCCTATCTTCACCAAGAGATTGCACTAGCACATTTTGTATGTGTTGAAGTGGACCTACAACAAGGATAAATTCTTATGTTCTGAAATGTGAAGAATTAAACCTCAGTGGTTATTGATTTCTTAATCTCCGTCACTTAAATAGGACCGTGTGTGCTTAATGGTTACTGCTTTGATTCATCTTGGGTGAGAATCATCGTGACTTCGAACATTCTGTTTTGGACAATAATATTAATCATACGACAGTTTCTAAGATTTAATACGGAGAAACGTGTGCGAGTACGGCTTGTGTGATTTGTCCCCTTGGTGGGCTCAGAAGTTTTATCGTACCAAATCTTGCCAGTGGAGAATTAATTTCTCCGGTACAGATAATAATGTTGAGTTGTCTTTACTCTAAGGTACAAGAAGTTAATTAATTTAGAGCTATTCAGAAGCTCAATTAATTAATGGACTAGATAATCTTAAACACGGAAAATAATAACTGGGAGCCTATATTATCGTAATATGGATTAAGATGGATAGTGTAATACTAATTTGATAGTGGTATTAACTAATATTAATGGGATGAATAAAATTGTGGCTCAATATTGAAATTCAGAAGCCCATTGGAGGTCAAATCTTAATTCTCCTAAAGGCCCCTCAAGTAGCCCAATAAGTAGTCCAATAATAATAAGGTGATTAAAATAAAAGAAAATATAAATTGCTAATTTTTTCCTATTAAATTCTAAAATTATATGTAGGAGAGAGAAAAGATTTTGTTGATTTTCTTGGAAAGATATTATGGAAGATATGTATTCTAGGAATACAAGATTATCTCATAAATTCAAAAATATCCAAATCTAGTATTTTTCTCCCTAAATTTTCAAAAATAATATATATATGAGAAGATTGAGATTTTTGTGGAATATTTTATTATGGAGAAAATAATATATGGGATATATTCAAGATTTCTTGAAGTCCAAGAAAAATATTTTTTCCTTCGTATTCCTATGCATATTTTCGCCCCCCCCCTCCCCCTCACTATTATATATAGGAGATTATTATTTCATCTCCAGTTTACAAGTTCCATGAGTTGGAAAAATCGAAAGCAATAAATATTTTTTTCCTCCCTTATATTATTAAACTGTTCGTGAGCACTTTCCACCGACGAACAAATAAGGCGAAGAGGGAATACTTGAGAAGACTTTTACGGTTGATAGGATTGTTTCACTTATCCCGGTCTTCTCGGTTGGACATCGCTTCAAGAGGTACGTGTTCATGTAAAACTCCTAGATATTCCGCGATATGATTTTACGTGATTATATTCATTGACGTTAATTATTTGTTATTGATTAATTATTATTTGGATTAATTCATGCTAGTAATAATTGAATTTAAATTTGTATTTAAATTTTATCTTGAATAGATCGGGCACCTCGATTTCCCCAACACCATTGTCGCCGGCTGAGGTCCACCATTTCCTCCGGTGAACTTGCCCCGTTCCTAGACCACCAACTGCCAAAAAATTCTGCAAACGGGTTCCACCGCCGACAAGCTGAGGACGATGGCTATTCGGGCGGCCAGGGATGTGATCACCATGGAACACATCATCCTCGACCATGAACGCGAGGAGAGGACCCTGGAAGTGCTGCAGGTGGGTTACCAGGGGAAGAAAACAGAGTTGGCCGATTAGGTGGAGGCTAACAAGAAGCTGCGGCAGGAGCTTGCCGCCGCCCGCTCCCAATGCATTGAACTGGACGGGCAGAGAGAGACCTGGAAGAAGCAATTGGCGGATGCCCAGGCCCAAGCTTTCAACACCCGGACCGAGCTGAAAGTTGCTCGGCGGTCATTCGCCCAAGAGGTCGAATCTCGTGTGGCCACAGAGCTGGCCCGCATGGAAGGGCAGCGGGATGCGATAGCGACTATGGTGTATATCAATGCCTATGCTGACTCTATTCGCTCATTACTAAAGAAGGATCCCCGCACCGACCTCTACGGCCCCCTCGAGGACCTGAAGGAATATGTGGCCGCCAACCCTCATCTTGACGAATACAACGTGAAACTGAAAGATCTGGTCGATCGAGGGGTTGATCTGTCTTTCTTCTCCAACCAGGAGGTCTTCATCCTTCCCCTCCCTAATGAGGAAGAGGTCGGAGGGGGTCAGGCGGCTGCCGAAGGCGATGCGACAGCGGGCGGCGGGACTGATGAAGCCGGGGTGGTTGAGGATACTGGGCTCCCCCATCTTAAATTTGTTTTAGTTTCTTTGTACTTTCTTTATTTTTCCTTTGTAATTGAATTTCCCTTTCTCATTATAAATGACATTCTCCTTTTACCCAAGTATTTTGCCCATTTTTGTTGCTTGTCGAATAAAATTGACTTAAGTTCGAGGCGGCTAGGTATAAGTAGAGCTTCTCCACTGGGATGGGCTTGGCCAAGATTTGGGTGTTTGAGAGGTACTCCTTAGTTGATAAAATGCTAGTTGGCTCTGTGGTGTCCAGTTGAGTTTCCTCTTCCGCATGCTATCAAAAAGCGGTTTGCACCGGTCCCTCATGCGGGAGATGAAACGACTGAGGGCCGCTTCCCATTACCCGTTGTACCTCCTTCACTGTGCGAGGAGCATCCATGTCCAAGATTGCCTGGACCCTGTTCGGGTTGGCCTCGATCCCCCCGCTGACTGACCATGTGTCCCAGGAACTTGCCCCACTTGACCCCGAAGCTGCATTTTTTCGGGTTGAGTCTCATGCAAAATATCCTTAGAATCGCAAACGCTTCTACGAGGGGGGTAAGGTAAGCTTCCCGCTTCTTGCTCTTCTTCATGATGTCGTTGATGTATACCTCCATCGTCGTACCGATCTGGTCGTGGAACATGTGGTTCACCAATCTCTGATATGTTGCCCCGTCATTCATGACCCCGAATGACATTCATTTTCAGTAGTACATATTCTTCTCAGTGAGGAAGGTGGTGTGTTTCTGGTCGTCCTCAGCCATCGGGATCTGGTGGTAGCCTGTAAAGGTGTCCATAAAGGTGAGCATCTCGTGCCGGACCATGTTCTCTACCAGGTGGTCGATGTGCGGCATCAGGAAATGATCTTTAGGGCATGCTTTATTTAAATCTGTGAAGTTAATGCACAGCCGCCATTGTCATCTTTTTTCTTGATGAGTTGGATACCCACTGTGGCTTATCGTCGGGGTCGACCATCCCGATTAACTTGTTGTCGAGGAGCTTCTTGACCTCGACGGCTATGACCGCATACTTGTCCGGGCTAAATTTTCATCTCTTCTGTGATATCGGCTTGCTGGCAGGATCGATGTGCAGCTGGTGAGAGCATATTGCTGGATCGATCTCGACCATATCTTCATGCGACCACGCGAACACGTCTAGGTTCTCTTCGAGAAATGTTGTTGTGGTTGCTCGCATTTCACTGGATATTTTGGACCCTAGCTGAACGCTGACTTCTGGTCGATTCTTCATGGTGATCGATATTAGTTTCTCTATTGGGCTTGTCCCTCATCCCCAATGCAAGGGTCATCGATTTCTCCGGTTAGGTTGGTGTCAATCTCCATAGGCTTGAACCTGATTCGTAGTTCTAACTCTATTTGAATATCTTCAAATGTTTGGGTATCTACTTCCATGGGGTGGGCTTCGGGTGGTACTTCAGGGATCTCGCCTTCAATTTCCATTTCTTCCCCCCAATTGCAAAAATACTATCATTTAATTTGACAGAATTTAAATTGAGATCAATGTACGCCAAACAACTGGGTGTCATTTTCTGATTTCCTTTTAGAGTTCCCACCTTGCCTGAGGGGGTTGGGAACTTAATACAATAGTAATAGGCCAAGGCGGCGGCCTTGAACTCATGTTCAAACAGCCTGCCAAGAAAACTATTGTAGGTCAATGGCTGGTCAATGATTACAAAGCCAAGTTATTTCGAGGCCTTGACCTCGACATCTATGCTAGATACTAACTCTACAGCAAGTCTAACTATATTGTATGGCTTGATGGTTGTGTCGCCAAAATCCTTGATGATTTGGTCGCAGGGTTCCACATACTTCTCGAAGGAGCTGTCGAGCTGGTCGAACACGCTCATGAAGATGATGTTGTAGTACGCTCTATTATCGATGAGCATGTGGTGGACGGTGACTCCCATGATATTGACCGACACGACAAGAGTGTCGTGGTTGGGGTAGATGACGCCGGTGCGGTCTTCATCTTTGAAGGCGAGGAGGTTCGACTCTTTTGTCATCATATTGACCGGTATGGTGATCTGGTAAACATTGTCCATTGCTCGCATTCCACTCTTCTGCCTGCGGTTAAAGAGAGTGGAGAGAGAGTGAATCCCCCTATCGGGGAAAGTGTGTTGATTATCTGGCAGGCACCGTTCTCGGGCATCGGCGGGAAGATAAGGGTTGCTTCCTAGTTGAGCTCGACGGGGAGCGCTACGGGCTGGGCCACCGGCTTGGCTGCTGGCCTCTTCATGAACTCCTCCAGTTTCCCCTCCTCGAATAACCGCCATAGCGGGCTTAGCAGGTCGCAACACTCACTGGTGTTGTGTTGGATGCTCTAATGGTAATGCCAGTATTTGTTAGGGTTGAGTTGTTTTTCTTCCTTGTGCACCTGGGGACGGGCAGCGGGGATCATGTTCCTATCGTGGATCTGTACATACACGTACTCCGGTGTAGCGTTCAGCTTTTCTGCCAGCTTTACCTAGACCGAGTCGAAGGGTTTGAAAGGTTGAGGAGCCCTGGTACATAAAGTTCCTCCGGGATGGTCCATTGGCTGGCTGTGCGTGGGGCTTCTCCCAGTCCGCCGAGGCGCTACTCTCGCCCAGCCATTGCGCCAGAATTTTAGCATTGTAGATTATCTTCCCAGCCCGCTGCCGGAACTCGGCGTAAGAGGTCGGGTAGTCCTTGTTCATGAAATTCCAGAGTTTTTTTTCACACGGAGCCTGTCGATAACCCCAACGAGTTTCACCTCGTCACCCACGAGCTCACCCTCCATGATGATGCGATCTACCCAGTCGATGTATGCCCGGTCAGATTCATCCTTTCCTTGAACCAAGTTCATCATGCGATTGGTGCCGGCCACACGTGGTGCCATTGAGGAGAAGTGCTCTAGGAACAGCTCCCCGAGCTAGTGGAATGAGCACACCTTCCCCACTAGGAGTGAGGAGTACCACCTATGAGCTTGGTCGCCCAAGGTGAGGGGGAACATCTTACATTGGGTGACATCGGTGGCCCCCATGGAAATCATGTAGGTAGCGTACTTGCTCATGTGGGTGATAAGGTCTGTTTCCCATCGTATTGCCCCAAGGCAGTGAAGTTGATTTTAGGCTGGGCGGGTGCTTGCACCAGAATTTCCGCCAGCGACGAGTTCGGCATATGGGCGAGGTGAGGCTGCCCTGCCCGCTTGGCTACCTTCTCCTCTAAGGCCTTGAGGGACCTTAGAATTTCGGCCATGGCATTGTTAGTCGCCAGCGGGGACCTGGGACTGGCGGGGAGACCCAGTCGGTCGTGGACAGACGGCCTCGGGGTTGTTTCCCCTTGTCGTTTGGTGGGGGGATCCTCGGCTCGCTCGCAGGGTCTGGTGCTGGAGTTTGACACGCAAGGGCGGGGGGGCCCTCGAGTCTGAGATCCTAGCGGGGAGAAGACTGATCCCGCTGTTCGGCGAGGTGCCAGACGAGAGTCTGCTGTTGATAGGCGAGCATCAATCATTGTTGGGCGAACATGTATTATGGTCTAAATAGAGATTACAAAGGATCAACCCTAAATCAAAGATGATTAACAAAGAAAATCAAAAGGGAGTGTACAAATCAATCCGGGAGGTGTACGAAATGACGAACAACTCCGGTGACGAACAACATACTGGCGAACATAATTTAAGACCCGAGACCAGACATGAACATTCTGCCAAGCCGCTAATGACGAGCAACATTGATAAAAGGTGGTGTATATACCAGTCTAAGAGGTATATGTAGACGAACAAAGAACCAAGACTCCAAAGCTCAGCTCAACAAGAAATATGGGCGAACAACTTTGAAGTCATGTCCTCAAAAGGTGAACAACTTTTATTGAAAGGTCCTACTGGATAAATCAAGCCGGCCTGGATGAACAACAATAAGTCCGAGATAAGACCAAAGAAGACTTTGTAACTAAGATTCTGCTTGGATAAGGTCAAACAAAGGTCAAAGGACACATGTTTAGCATGCAAGCTAGGAAGTCCAAGAGTCTTGGACACCTCCTGCTTGCTAGTCTCTATAAATAGTTGTTCTCCAGCTAAGAAATATAAGTAAAAATTCACAAACAATTCCCAAAACACACACAAACACACCTAAACATACACATACACGAGATAAATACGATTTTGACTTTCGTATCTACGTTTTCATAACCCAAATCTTCGATTTACCATTTATGGTGGTAATCAATCACACGTAATTGATTGGGGGTCTTAAACCAAACTAAAACAGTCACTAATCCATCCGATTAAATTCGATCACCAACAAATTGGCGCTAGAAGGAGGGTCCGAACATTCGGTTAGGTGTGATTAGTCAAGAACTTCAAGTTGAAAACTTGAAGATTCAAAGAAGTTCTCAAGAAATCCTTGAAGATTCAAGCAAAAGTGTTCTTGGTGTTCTTCAATATAAAATTTGAAGATAACATAATTAAAAATGCCTCAATCCAAGGAAACACAAGGTTCACGTTTGTCAAGGAGAGCATCTCCTACTCGAGCTTCGTCGGCTGACCACCAGGATCGTGAACCCAGACATGCGAATAGATCGTAACGTACAACCATAAGTCATAACCTCCCACCTGAAATGGAGGCCCTAGAGAACAACCCTAACAAACTGGTCAAGACCATTTTTGCTCTCCAAAGATAGCAAGAACAAAATAGACCTTCACAAGCAAGGCCTAAGGATAAACCCCTGGAAGTTGTTAGGGCCAGGTCTGTTAGGGGATAGCAACACGAGGTGAACAGTGCCCAGGTCAGGCGGGATAAGGGTAAAGCCAAGGTGGCCGACCGGAGAGGAGCAAGTTGAGTCTGCTCGCGGGCGAACAACAATGTCGAGCCATGGGACAACCCGTTCCAGTGCCCAAGATAGACTTGGCCAACCTCAGCCTCAAGATAAAGTTGCTCGTCAGGGAGCAGAACATGGGCGAGCAACTTTTGAACAACCTCGCCCATCAATTCATGAAAGACTTTTCCAGTCTGCCTTCAGGCGTCTAGGGCCAAATGCGGCGGGCAACCCTAGAAAGCAGCTCCAGGACATGCCCGCTCCGAGTGAGGGACTGCGACGAGCAGAAAGGCTTGTGTCTTTGCTCGCCGAACAGCCTCCAAGCCAGGGGGCATCTTTGGATGAGCTGTCAACCCTAAGAAAGGTCGTGGAGAGCATGCAGGGCCAATTGGACCAGCAAAGAGGAGTGGGGACGACCAGCTTACCATCTTCACCCCTATCATCTATCATTCTAAAAGCCCCGATTCAGAAAAAGGTCCAATTCCCGGCAAGTATATAATATGATGGCCTTGCTGATCCTAGGGTTCATCTGACAAAGTATTCGGATTATATGGTCTCGGTTGGAGCCAGCGATGCCACCCAATGTCGAAACTTCCCATTAACTTTGGGGGACCGGGTGCACAAGTGGTTTTCGGCAATGCCACCGGCATCTATCCACTCGTTCATCCAGCCGAGTCGAGAGTTTCTCTCCCATTTCTCAATGGCAGGATCGTATTTGTCCCAAAAACACCGATTATCGGACCTAAAGCAAAATGACCATGAATCGGATCGGGCCTTTATGGAAAGGTTCAATAAGGTACTGTTGGAAGGGGAGCCCATCAGCGAGGACACAAAAATTGTTGCTGTTATGGCCGGATTGAAGAAATGATCAAAGCTATGGAAAGAGGTACGTCTGAAGTGCCCCAGGAGCTATGCCGAATTCAGAAATCAAGCCGGCATATTCGTTTCCATGCATGAAGCTTTGCAATCAAACTTGGGGGAGAACAAAGCTGATCCCAAGGAGAACAACAAGAAACTTAGTGGAACAGGCTACCGAGTCCCGAAGAACATGAAGGCATTCAATGAAGGGACAGAGCTCAAGGAAAAGTTGAACCAAGTGTTAACAGTGTCAGTCGATGCTCTATATGAAAATGTAAAGGAGAAAGAGTTGCTCTCCCCTCCACGGAAAATCCATCAAGATACCGGCAAACTCAACCCCAACAAGTATTGTTCCTACCATCAAAGTGTGGGGCATTTTATGAGCGAGTGTAGAGATTTGCTTAAATAGCTTTGGCGGTTTTACGAGAAAGGGAAGCTCTCCAACTTTGTTAAAAGACAACCTGGAAAGAGAGCCCGGGAGAACAACTCCGAAGATGAGAATGATCAACCTCAAAAAAATAATAAACCCGGGCGACCAGTTCCGGCCGTTGCTGCTCGTCCACTTGAAGACCTATACAAGATGGAACCCGCGGAACCAGCGGGAGGATGTTCTGATGGACGACCGCCAATCTCCAACCGAAAAAGAAAAGTCAAATTGCGAGCGATCGATCAAGTACAAGGAATGGGGGTTAAGCCATCCATCATGCAAACAACAGAACTGACCTTTACCGAGAATGATTTGGAGGGAATCTTGACCCCCCATAATAATTCGCTCGTGATCTGTGCCAAGATTATGGAGACCAGAGTGCACAGATTGTTGGTGGACAACGGAGCCTACACCAAGATTCTTTTCAAGAAGACGCTTGATCAACTTGGAGACTACTCGGGCTACATCCGACCTTCAAATCACAGAATCTTAGGCTTCGAAAATACTGTAACAGTCCCATTAGGGGAAATTAGGTTGTCCGTTCAGCTTGTAACGGTCGAGGAACCCGAGAAAAACATAATGAGAATGGTTGACTTCTTGGTCGTCCATTAGGAATCAACCTACAACGGGTTTCTTGGTCGACCTTTTCTGAATGAATTTAAAGCTGCATGTTCAACTTACCATTATTGCCTAAAGTTCCCTACAGCAAGCGGAGCAGGCACAATAAAGGGAGATCAAAGAAAGGCTCGGGAATGCCTCCTGCAGTTACAGGCAAAGCATGCACTGGTATCCATGATGGAAGCCACCACCAGTTATCCTGCCGATGAACCATCAATACTGGAGAACATGATGGACATAGAGGAGGACCACATGGATACTGACGAACAACATCTTGACGAGCAAGTGTTCGACGAGCAACTTATCACCACCCAAGGGGAACCTCATTCTGATGAACAACAAAGGGGTGGTGACGAGCAACACCCACCAGGTGACTCGGAGGGCCAGATGTTGACTAACAATGACGAATCAGGACCAACAGATGATTTAGATCCCCGCCTGGGAGCAGAGCCAATGAGCATCGAAAATGATTTCAACCCTGAGGGACCAATGCTTGATCCTCGTTGGAAAGGAAAAAACGACGAGCAACTCCAGTTGAAGAACTGGAGGAGTTCAAAGTTAATTCTGAAAACAAGGATCTCGAATTATACATAGGATCTGGGCTCTCTGAGCCTTACAGATCACGAATGAAAGAGTGCCCCAGCAAAAATCTAGATATTTTTACTTGGTCTCATGCAGACATAGTGAGAATAGATCCAAAACATGCTTGTCACAAGCTCAACATCAATCAAGCAAAAAGGCATGTCCATCAAAAACGAAGAAAATATGGCCCAGACAAGTATCAGGCTTTGAATGAAGAGGTAAAGAAGTTGTTAGACAATGACCTAATCCGAAAAGCACTCTGTCCACAATGGGTAGCAAACCCAGTCCTTGTGAGGAAACCAAACGGGACCTGGAGGCTATGCATAGACTTTACAGATCTGAATGCAGCATGCCCGAAGGACAACTTTCCTCTCCCTCATATTGACCAATTGGTGGACAGTACAGCAGGTCATGAAATGCTAACATTCATGGATGCCTTTGTCGGGTACCATCAAATTCTGATGCATCCGGACGATCAAGAAAACACAGCATTTTATACGAACAAAAACTTGTTGTGTTGGAAGAGAATACCCTTCGGCCTCATCAATGCCGGAGCAACATACCAGAGGTTGGTGAACAAGATGTTCGACGAACAAATTGGAAATACGGTAGAAGTCTATGTAGACGATATCGTATTCAAGATCCCCCGAAAAGAAGACCATCTTCAGCATTTGACCCAGGTGTTCGATATTCTTCGACATTACAACATGAAGCTAAACCCGAAGAAGAGCAGCTTTGGAGTCCATTCTGGAAAGTTTATGTGTCATCTTGTTAGTTGACGTGGGATTGAAGTCAATCCAACAAAAGTCAAAGCTATCGTGGATATGCAACCACCACGTTCGATAAAAGAAGTGCAAAGGCTTACAGGATGCCTAGCAACATTGAATCGATTCATATCCAGATCGGGGGACAAAGGCCATCCATTCTTTGAAGCAATAAAAAAAGAACAGTTCACATGGACTAACAACTGTCAGAAGGCGTTCGACCAACTTAAGGACTACCTGGGAGATGTTAAAATTCTATCAAAACACGTCCCTGGAGAAAAACTATATTTGTACCTGGCAGCATCAGAAGTGGCAATCAGCTCTGTTTTGGTGCGACAAGACGGCAAATTCCATCAACCCATTTACTACATCAGCCAGGCTTTGCATGAGGCAGAGATCAAATACTCTCCAACCGAAAAGCTGGCATACGCACTTGTCATGAGTGTGAGGAAGTTACGGCCATACTTCTTTGATCATCAAGTTGAAGTGCTAACAACTTTCCCACTCAGACAAATTCTCCATCGCCCCGACACAGCTGGTCGACTGCTAAAGTGGTCACTAGAGATTAGCAAATTCAGGGTAACCTATGCTCCTCGAACATCGATTAAAGGGCAAGCATTATGCGACTTTATAGTTGAACTAACCTTCCCACCAGATCCGGCGAGAGGACTTGATCACCTCTGGCATCTTTATGTTGACGGATCTTCGACTAATATAACATCGGGGGTAGGAGTAGTTCTGATCAGTCCTGACAGACAAGTATTCACCTCGGCGATCAGATTTGGTTTCATGGCAACCAACAACGAAGCTGAATATGAAGCTCTCATTGCTGGTCTCCACATATCTCTTGCAGTAGGTGTCAGACGGTTATAAATATTCGGCGACTCACAATTGATTGTGAACCAAGTCCGAGGTGAATACGAGGCGAAAGACGATCATATAATCGAATATCAGCGAATTGTTGCTTACTTGATGTCCATGCTAGATCAAGTCTTTATTGAGCAAATTCCAAGGACAAGCAACACACAAGCAGATGCGTTGGCCCGACTAGCAACAAGTGAAGGGTCAGCAGAGTTGGCTGATATTATAATTACAAAAATGAACGACCCATCAACAACAAGTTATAATGTCAACCAACTCGAAGAACAAACAAATGAAGAAGAAGATTGGAGAACAAATATAGTCAAATACTTGAAAAGTGGGGAAAAACCAAACAACCCTTTTGAAGCTGTCAAGCTAACAAAGCAAGCCGCCAGATATACTCTGGTGGGCGAGCAGCTTTACAAAAGGGGAATATCAATCCCACTTCTCAAATGTTTGCCTAGGGGGCAAGGACGAACAATTCTCGAAGAAATACATGCCAGAGTATGTGGAAATCACACTGGGGGGCAAGCCTTGGCGTACAAAACTATCAGACAGGGCTATTATTGGCCGACTTTACGTCAGGACGCAATCAAGAAAGCAAAAACTTGTCATCAATGTCAAATTTTTGCCCCAAACATTTATACTCCGGCCCAACAGCTCGTATCGGTTTATAGCCCATGGCCATTTGCAAGATGGGGGATGGACATTATTGGTCCCTTCCCAGCAGGAGTTGGAAATGTTCGATTTGCCGTCGTGGCAGTCGACTATTACACGAAATGGGCAGAAGCAGAGGTCATGGTAAAGATTACGCAATAGAAAATGATCAATTTTATTTGGAGGAACATTGTTTGTCGTTTTGGGGTTCCACAAACCATTGTGACAGACAATGGTCCGCAGTTTGATGGGAAAGAGTTGAGAGATTTCTGTATGAAGTGGGGGATCAAAAAACATTATTCTACACCCTATCATCCCCAGTCAAACGGACAAGTCGAAGCCGTGAATAAGATAATCAAGCATACATTAAAAGTACGGCTGGCGGAAAGCAAAAGCAGTTGGTCTGAAGAACTCCCGGAAGTCTTGTGGGCATACAAAGTTTCTCCCAGGTCAAGCACCGGAGAAACACCTTTTGCAATGGCTTTCGAAACAGAAGTTGTGATACTAATTGAATTAAAGACCAACACAATCAGGACGACCAACTTTGATGAGCAGGCGAACAACTCTGCTCTAGCTACAGAAATGGATCTGCTCGAGGAAAAAAGATTAAGCGCCGAGCTGAAAAATGCTACCTATAAGCAGCGAGAAGAACGCTACTATAATTCCCATGTTAAAATCAAGGAATTCAGAGTTGGAGATTTGGTTCAAAGAAAATTGCTCGCCCAACCTCCAGGTGTATTGGGACCAACTTGGGAGGGCCCGTATCGTATAACGGAAAAATTTGTTAATGGTGTATACGATATCGAAGATATGGAAGGCAAGTCGGCCCAATACTCCTGGAACGTTGTACATCTAAAAAAGTACTATCAATAAGTCAAACAAATTCTTGATTGGGCGAACAAATATTTTGGGGGGCAAGTGAACCAAGTAAGGCAAACCAAAAACTTGCCTAGTTTTTTTTTTAATTTTGCTAAGTATAGAATGGAAAGTTGTTCGGCACATTGTATTGTCGTGCTGTTTCATCTTTTTTAATTTTAGACAAAGTTGCTCAGCAAAAATATTATAAGCGAGCATGTTCTGGTTAGTTTTCAAAGTTGTTCGTCAGGTTGTATATGTTAATAACGAGCAGTCTTACAACATTTGTAATTTTTTTACAATGTACATATAGTTGTTCGTTGAAGGAAAAGTCCAAAGCTCGAGGTACAAGTCCATTTTTAAGGACCAAAGTCACTTAAAGGTTGTTCATTTTTTAAAATGGACAGAACCTAAGGCTAAACCCTGATTCCATTAAAAGGCAAAGTTCAAATCGAACAAAGCCCAAAATTATATGTTATAATTGCAAAAGCATTAATAAAAATGTAAAGGCAATTAACATATAAAAGGAAAATGAGCGAACAAAAGAAAGACACTTCATTAAAATAAAAGGCATTGAGCCTCAAAAATAGTACAAAAGTTTAAGTACTACAAAGACGAACAACTATGAGGAAGAGCCTATCAAGCAGCTATTACAAAATAAAGACAAAAAAGTCTAAGTAATAAACCTATTACTGCTCGGCGGGGGGAGGGCCTTGAGTCTGGTCGGCGGGAGGATCAACAATCATGTCCCTAGCCATATCTTCAGCAGCCTTTTGTTCCATCTCCCTAGTAGCTTGCTCGTCTGCGGCAGCCGGTTCTTCTTCTTGTTCGCCCTCATCAACTAGAGGTGGAGGGCGAGTAACAGTGATACTAGGGTCAAGACTGTCAATCTTAACCCCTAGCTCGGCGATATCCCAAAACTGGATCTCAATGTTGTTCGGCGGGGGATAGTGCTCTAGAAACTCGGTCAAGTCCTTGCCTATCTCTTCCACCATATCCTTGTAATCGTACGCGTCCATACGAATACAATCAGCGTAAGCGCAGATGTATCCCAAATTTGAGATGGGGGTAGACCGGGTCTGAAGCTCCGCCTCAAGATGATCGCGAGTGAAGGTGCTGGCCTCCACCTCCTTAAGGCGAGCATTTTCCGCTTCAAGCTCTACAATTCTTTGTTCGGTGGTGGACAACTTCTTTCCTTCCTCGACGACCACAGTGTCTTTGCCCTTCAGTTCGGCAGATAAGCCTTGAATTTCTTCAAGGTACTTCTTCTCGTTGTCGAGGTAGAGGGTGATTTGATTGTTGAGGCGAGCAAGTTTGGCCTCGTAAGTGTTGACAATGGAGTCCTTCTCCTCTGTTAGTTGCCGAGCAGTACTAGCATACCGACGAACGGCTTCTTCTTGCTCGGCCAACTGGGCCATTGCCTTTTGTGCCATCACGAGGCCGTTGGCGTGATGCATCATGGATAAGTGGAAGTTGTCTGCCAACCCTTGCATGGAGATAGTTTTCTCCATGGGCAGTGTCCAGGCTCGGGCGACCAACTCCGTTGCCCTGCGGACATGGTCGCCGGGGATCTCCCTTATGTTAACGGGAGTCTTGGAACAAGCATACTGGTGAACAACATGTGCTCGCCCAGGATGGTCATCAGCCCGATATCTGCGAACAAGAGAGCAAGCAACACTTAGAAAAATTTGCAAAATTAAGAAGCAAATCTTGCTCGGCAGAGAGGGATAAAAAACTTACTCGGCGAATTTGCGGTCGTCCCAGCCTAGAAGAGTAATGTCCTCTGGGCCACGGGCTGGGGCCACATCCTTTTCAGCTTTGCCCGCCCTATCAGTAGGCTCAACGGAAGAGCGGCGAGCAGCTTCTTCATCGGAGCGAGCAAGGTTCTTGCTCGTTTTCTCCTTCCCCTTGTGGCCGGTAGGGACTTCTTGCGTTACGGGAGTCCCGTCAGCACACTTTAATCATTTACCCCCGTGGGGGGGAGTAGGGGAAGAGAGTTCTGGTCGAGCATGGCCAGAGGGGGCAGCTTGTCGAGGAACTTTAGCCACCTCAGGTTTGTTCGTTAAGGCGAGCACTTTGGAGGGGGGTCCCCCTTCACTTTCCTTCCTTTCGGCGGGGGCATCTCGTGTACCCTCTGCTCCAAGAGACCAAAGCAAGGAGGAACCACAACAATAACTTGCTCGGCTAGATAAAAAAAAGATAAATATAATAAATAAGTCAGAATGCGAAAGGGACGAGCAAGTATTCTCTTCTTCCTTGGCGAACAAGAAAGTTTGTATAAGTTGGTGAAATTTCATACCTGGGGGCACCTCAACTTGAGCCTCTAAGTGGTGGGGATAGGTGAGTAGGCGAGCAGCTCTCTGGCACTTCTCCTCGCTCAGATGTTGGATGGTTCTATCCGCTTTGTTGCGCAGACCGACCAAGCAAGAAGTGAATAAAAACTCTGCACCAATCTCTTCTTCCTCCGAGTTCCACTTGGGCAATCGAGGGCCTGCGAGCAAACAAGAAAAGTTAAATTAGAACAATACAGTTCAAAAGCGAACAAAGATAAACTTAAGCTTAATTATTCCATAAGAAGCGGGAGAGTTTATTAGTCCAATGCCACCGTGTGGACCGGAAGATGCTCGCCAGTCACTCCCAATGAAGAAGAAGTGTTGTTTCCAGTCCCTGATCTTGTTCAGCACTCCTTCTACCATCTTGAGTCGGGTTCTGGCCTTGAGATAGTAGTAACCTTCTTCGCCTATAGGGCACTTGGTAATTGTCATGAGATAGTTGATCTCCTCCGCAGTAAGGCGATCAACATATCCCTCTAAGGCGAACATGCATATTGCGCCGAGCAAATTCATCCATCCGATCGGTGTGATCTTTGTAATGGCTAGATTGGTCGCCTCGAGGAAATGACCAACGTCTGGGGGCAGCGGCAGCTTCAAACCTGCGATCAGTGTATCAATGTTGATCGTTGTGCATCCTGGAGGTGGGCGATCATCTCTCTCTTTTCTCCTAGGGGCCCACATATGAATGTCATAAGGAATCTTGTAGGTCTCTCGGATCAAATCAAGATCCTCCTCGAGGACAACACTCTTGATTTTGCTCGCCTGGAAGTCAGTTTTTACCAAGTCCATTACTTGTCTCTGTGGGCGAGTAAAGTTGTTCACGTGTTCCTCAGCATATGCTCGCCATTCGAAAGGCCGAGAAACTCCAACTGGAATCTCATTTTCCAGCATCTTTGGAGATGGGAAGTTTATCCCCTCCAAAAATTCACGGGTCAGTTCGTCAAATTTGGGATCTTTCGATTCAGCACTGGACGAAGAGCCCTCGTCGGAATCCCTGTTCGCAACAACCACCACCTCCCTCCCTGACGGGCGAGCACCAGTATCCTCCACTGATCGAACAACGGAGTCTACGTGGGGGTCCGATGCCGAAGAAATCTCAAAGGGGGGTTGGTTTCTGTGTGCCACAATGGGAAAGAGGGGATCAAGGGTTTCCTCGGATTTGTTACTCGAATGGGAAGACATGGGAGAAAGAGAAAAAACACAGACGGCGGCGGAAAATTTTGCAGACGGCGGCGAATCCCCGGAGAAGATGGTGGCGCAGGGTCTCACACGACGGCGATGGAGATTTTTGAAGAAAAACGATAAATGAAAGAGGAAATTGAGCAATAAAGACAAAAAGACTACCTTAAAACCGGATTGGAGGCACGAAATCGGAATAGTCGCTGGAAAAAACTTGGCATCGCCGGAAGATAATGGAAGAAGACGGAGCACTGTAGCCAGAAGAAAAGAAGTGGGAAATTTTTCATTTCCCACTTCTATTTATACTGATTGGAAAAACGGGGTAAAACCCGTAATTTTCCCAAAAATTGGGGACCAAAATGACAAAAAATGGGGTAATTTTATGAATTCAAGAAGAAGTTGAAGGGTCTACGAGCAAATACAGGGGAGCATCACCTCAGGATTGATCGCGCGTGGGCGGCGCACAATCATGCCGCCCACGTCATCTTCGTACATCCCCCAGACCATGAGGAGATGAAACGACGGACCATTTGTTGTTCGTCAGGTTCAATGATGTTCGTCCCATATCCTCACCAGTTTAATATCCTAACTACTGTTGCTCGCTCAGAGATGCTCGTCAACAGCAACATCAAGTTAGGATAGGGGGCCATTATTGATAGGCGAGCATCAATCATTGTTGGGCGAACATGTATTAAGGTCTAAATAGAGATTACAAAGGATCAACCCTAAATCAAAGATGATTAACAAAAAAAATCAAAAGGGAGTGTACAAATCAATCCGGGAGGTGTACGAAATGACGAACAACTCCGGTGACGAACAACATATTGGCGAACATATTTTAAGACCCGATACCAGACATGAACATTCTGCCAAGCCGCTAATGACGAGCAATATTGATAAAAGGTGGTGTATCTACCAGCCTAAGAGGTATATGTAGACGAACAAAGAACCAAGACTCCAAAGCTCAGCTCAACAAGAAATATGGACGAACAACTTTGCGAACAACTTTGAAGCCATATCCTCAAAAGGCGAACAACTTTTATTGAAAGGTCCTACTGGACAAATCAAGCCGACCTGGACGAACAACAATAAGTCCGAGATAAGACCAAAGAAAGAAGATTTTGTAACTAAGATTCAACTTAGATAAGGTCAAACAAAGGTCAAAGGACACATGTTTAGCATGCAAGCTAGGAACTCCAAGAGTCTTGGGCACCTCCTGCTTGCTAGTCTCTATAAATAGTTTCACAAACAATTCCCAAAACACACACAAACACACCTAAACGTACACATACACGAGATAAATACGATTTCGACTTTCGTATCTACGTTTTCATAACCTAAATCTTCGATTTACCATTTACAGTGGTAATCAATCACACGTAATTGATTGGGGATCTTAAACCAAACTAAAACAGTCACAAATCAATCTGATTAAATTCGATCACCAACATCTGCCTCCTTTTCCAGGCGTCTCTTCAGGTTCTGCGCCCTGGTCATGTTGGAGGCCACCCTCCTGGCAGGCTTTTCTTCGGGCCGTGGGTTGTTGGCGCCCTGGTGTTGGCCGGTTCCTGGTCCGATGAACACGGAGGGGGGCAGCGTCCATCTCGGCCTGTCGGCGCTGGATTAGGGCCAATGCCGCCTGCAAGTCCTCGGGGGTTTTCATGGCGGAGATGAATTCGAGTGGCCCTTAGGCCATCTCCGTTGCGGTCGGAGCTGGAATCGTAGCTTCGGCCACGTCCTTGATTTGATGCTGGGTTCGGGTAGCTCTTGAGGTGGTCATTTTGTGGGTGATTTCTGAGGGTTTTTAGTGGTAAAGGTGGTTCTAGATAGCTAAATGAATAAAACCGAGTGTATTTTTGCTATTAGCTACCCTCCTTCTAGCGCCAAATTGTTGATAGTGATTTCGGGAAGGAATCACTAGAAGTTCCTAGCGCATAGCAATATTAAAAACTGGTAAACTAGATGCAATAAGTGTGATAGTAATTGTGCTCTCTTGTGGAGTCTTATCTCATTAATGTGTTGTGTGTTACAATGAGCATTTAAGACTCTATTTATAGGTTTCAAAGCTGGGAACCCACTAGGCCAGACCTTCCCGTGGGTCCCGCCAAATCCTAGCTGCGTGGACATGATTGACTATGACACCCTCTACTGGCCAATAGGGGTCTTCCACGTGTCTCTGTTGACCTTTGCTGATAAGACCTCTCCCTCTGGCTCTGCTCTGCCCCAATCACATCCGCACGCCCGATGGGACAACACTGGTCTAGTGGCTGACTCTACCTAGGTGACCAGGCGCGTGGCCGGGTTGCGGCCAAAGGACATCGGATCTACGCCGTCAGGTTGTTCCCGGTAGCGGATAAGGGTGGCCACAAAAGCCTCTCCACGGTGCTCACTACCCGTCATCTCCCAAGACGATCTGAGCGACTCTCCCCGCTATCCTTCCCAGGTCATGCCGCCCATTTTCTCTACTCGGTACCCGACTGCCTATCGGTTCGGGCTCTGCCTCATCCCCCTGCGCTTGTCTGCTGCCAGGCTGGCCGTTTCTCATGAGACCACGTGGCATCGGTTATACCCGGATGTAACAATTTACAATACTTAGATATTGTATATGGATGTATCTTAATGAACAACTACAACTAATAAATGTTGATGATTGAGTATTGAATGTTAAGATTGCTATTAAATGCTGAAGAACAATTAATTGAGAAAATAATAAATATTTAAGGGTTTGTCAAGTTTTTGTGTGAACTTTGACTTGAATGTTTGTGATGCATTATTATGAGCCTCAAAAGTCGGTATATATAACACAAAAAATATTTCTTGTGATGTCCTAATATCTTGGACAATCCATGCATTTTATGTTTGGATTGACTCTTTTTACAAGGATTGGTCGAATCCTCTGTGTCAGATGGATTCGGCCCTGTATGAGCTTGCCACATGTCTCTATAGTACAAGATCTATCATTTAGGTGAGATTTTAGTTCCTATTCTAGGAATTGAGGAGCAATTCTAGGCTTCGATTATTTGAGTCCCTTTCAGATGGATCTTGATAACTAGTCAGGTTCGGCTCTCCATAACCAGATCTCATTTGATGAGATATCGAAGTCGTGAGCACATGTCATCTCCTTGTCATTTGCGAGCCTTGGTGAGGTCATTGGGGCCGAGGTTGGTTGTCTCGGGCCTATTCCGAGGTGCTGAAAGTTGACCGAGGTCCCACATAGGTCATCGAGATAGTGAGAGTTTAGTGACCTCGGCCCAAATGCACAGTAAAATGGTTTTTGGTCTCACGCGGATAAATAGTGTCCCAAGTAAATTGTATTCAAGTAAATGCACTTCAATTACTCTTTTATTAACTCGAATTGGAATTTTTTTTAATTATTAATGAATTATTAGTATCAAACTACCAAACCAACAACACCACTTTTATTACCATTATTATTCTCTGTTTTCTCCACTCTCCACCATCAACAAAGATCACTCATCACCATAACTACACTACACACACTTGACTTCCCACACATTCTTTTCCACCCCACCCTAACCCACCCCCTCAAACATTCTCACTTCTATATCTTCTCTCTCACTCACTCACTCACTCACTCTTCCCCACAACATTCTCAAAGCCATGTCCCGAGACATCATATTCTTCTTCACTTTCCTCTTTTGCACATCCCACTCAATTATAGCCCTACCCATTTTACCCAACCCGGACCCGGCCTCCGTCCAAACCCAGACCCAAACCCTCCACCGCCCCCCTCCCGCCACCATCCCCGCCTTTCCGGAGCAATCCGCCGCATCGGGCTGCCCGCTCGACCTGACCGAAGACCTCTTCCACGGCATTAAATCCGCGTGCGGCTCCAAACCCCACCACCGCCCCGACCCCAATTCCCCCTCCGGGCAGCTCCACCGCAGCCGCTGCTGCCCCGTCCTCGCCGCCTGGCTCTACTCCGCCTACTCCAAAACCGGATTAAGCCCCACCGCCAGGTCCCCGCCGCAGACGGCGGCGTACGACATGCCGGTCCTCCCCGACGATTCGGAGACGTGCGTGGACACGCTGGAGAAAGCGCTGGGCAACTGGGGCATCGAGCTGCGCAGGCCCAACGAGACGTGCGACGTCGTTTACTGTTACTGCGGGATCCGGCTGCATCCGTTCTCCTGCCCCGAGGCGTTTTCGGTTAACGCGCGTGGGAAATTGGTGGGGGGAAAGGCGGTGAAGAAACTTGAGAGAGATTGCTTCAATGGCGGATATGCTGGTGGTGGCCTTGGGGGTTGCTCCAAATGCCTTACCTCCCTCAATTTGGTACCTACTTTATCTTAATTATCTTCTCTCTATCTTATACTAATCCCCCCATATTTATGAATACTATCTGCTAATTATTGTAAAATAGAAATTAAAAAAAAATGGTATAAAGGCTCATAAAATATCAAATTTGTTTCTAGACTAATTTTTGTTTTAGAAAGGCTCCAAACTATTAATTTGCATTTCATTAGACCCTGAACTGTTTTTTTTTTTTTAAAGACCCTTGTACTAAACTCCTATAATTTTATTTCATTAGAGCATTTTTTACAATTTGTTAGAGATGCATTTTGTTGAAATTCGATATTAATATCATTCAAATTGGTTAATTCGTGTTACATTTTAATAATATTAAGCTGATTCCAAAAAAAATCCCTTGATTTCCGTTAACAAGGATATCATTAAATTAAAAAAAAAAAACAAGGATATCATTAAATAAAAATTTACTCCCTCGTCTTTGAAAATTGATCCTGTATTTTTGCACGTGGTTTAATGTGATATGTCGGAGGGTATTAAGGGGTTTTCTGAGGTTCGTTTTTTAATAGAATGATCGTTTATGGAAAGTATGTGAAACAAATTTTCTATTAACGATCATTTTATTCAAAAACGAACCTCAGAAAACCCTGTAATACCCTCCGACATATCACATTATACTACGTGCAAAAAAAAAAAAAGGACCAATTTTCAGGGATGGAGATAGTATAATTTAAGAACTTTTAAAATAAAAAATAGTTTGGGGCCTCTCCAAACAAAAGTTGATTGTTTAGGGGGCAATTTATATGTTCAAGTAAAGTAATGAACAAAAATGAGGGGTGAAAGTGGGGGAGTTTGTTTTAGCTTTTGCACCGGAGCGGGGAGCCAGTCACATGGTAGTCATTTTCCATAAAGAGCCCACTTTTTTTGGCTTTTTCTGTTTCCTACAATCATATCATCATATTCTGCATTATATAATTGGCATAAATAATCATGTTTATTCGATTATGAAAGTGATCGTATAATCTTGTTTATGCGATATTTGGGAAATATCTTGATAATAAACTTCAGCAACTATTAGGGGAGCCCAAATCCATATCGTGTGGCTAAATTAATGAGACGGTTTTAAATGAGAAATAGCTACTTGACAATATATATACTTGAAACTTTAGTAATGTCACTCTGCAGTCCCTTTAACTATTGATTTCTAGTTACTTGACATTATCATTGAAATTATACAATTTAGTAAAATCCAAAAACGTGAGTTTACCCTTCCAGTTTTGCCTCTTTAAATTCAATGTAAAATTGTAAGAATCATTTTCTAATAAACTAATTTTAGTACTTAAAAAATATTATATGCTAATGCAACACTATAAATTCTATAGTGATGTGTGATAGCCCCTAATGGTGTATTTTCTATAGAGTTTAGCAGTGTTTCATGTCAAAATTTTGCCCTTGGAGCTATTTTACTAAAGTTGCATAGAAGCCATTATATCTCTCTTTATTTTGTTGAATGCTTATGCTATTGGGTAGCATTTCATACAGTACATCGTGTTTCGTTTGATCGATGTTTTCCCAGAGTCTTCGGCTCTACTGCACTTTATGCATCTGATCTTGATAGAACAAGTAGTAACCATGTGAATCAAGGATTGTAGCACAGTCAAAAAGATCTAACACCTAAAAATTGAATCAATTAGTGAATCAGTGAAAACCTATAATTTCTTAGTCTCTTATGAGATTGTCTCACATGAAATGATCGAATTCACCATCACTCAAATTCGTTCTTGTTAGTCTACAATGTGTTTACCTTTTAGTTCAGACAAAAACTTGTATGAGATGGTCTCATAGGAATCCCATCACACACACATTATATGATATGTGGGCTTATAAACCTACCCGAATCATTTTTTAAAGCAATGTGAGGTCTAAATACTAAATTGAAGTCCGTCTTATATATGAAACCGTCCTACACAAGACTCCCTCCTTTAGTTTATGATCCACAAGTGTACTGCATATTCTCAAAGAACTTTTTTATCTTCACTAACTTTATTGGTGTATTGATTCCATGCATTAATTTGTGCAGCTGAATGGTGATAAAGCTGGAAGAAGCAACAGAACGGAGAGGACGAGTAAAATGCACGACCAGGACTGCGAGCTAATGGGCTTGTCTTGGCTTCTCAACAAGGATCGATCTACTTATATACACACTGTGTCTGCCGTCTTAAGGGCCCTCATCATGAACACGGATGATGCAGCTCCCGACCCCACCTTCTGCAGTCTCAACACCGACGGAATGCCGCTTGCCGTTGATTCCTCCCAAATCAGCAATCAATCTTCCTCAACCATAAACCTTCATCACTACTTTCTACCACTTTCTTTCTTGTATATGATCGCCATTTTTTGTTGGTCTAGCTAGTTTCTTTTTGTTATGCATCGCTATCAACTTTATTCTTTGTTTAGTGTGGAGCAAAATTTGCTTGACTATTTTGGTTATTTAGCCTGTATTCCGATTTTTTTTTTAATGTTGCCTGTAAATAGAGCATTGGATCCAACTTCGTAGATTTCGTTCTTGATTGTTTACTGTTAAGTACAGAGCTAGCGATTCTAGACCAGTCTAATAATCGAATGAGCTAAGACTACCCACATCCATTAAAAAAAATATATATATTCAGTCCAATAAAATATTAATTCCTCTTTCATTTATCCACACAATCTATCACTTAATTTTATTTTATTTTTTTTATATTCACATTCACAATCCAACCTAAAATAATAATTATTATTTTATTATTTATTAATTATTTATATTTTATAATCAGTTTTTATTATATTTAAATGTATAAAAAATACGTAAATCGATTTAATATTCTAAATTTTTAATCATATTAAGAAAAATAATTTAAAACATAATTACAATAATTGAAATAAAAAATTGAAAAGAAATAGATCAAACTACAAATAGATGCACGAAAATATATATATATATATATATATATATATATATATACAAATACAAAAGATGCAAATTACATATTAATTCCTAGTTAGTTCCAAATTTTTGTCATATATGCTCAATCAAGTCGTTTTTTTAGAGCGATGTGAGCTTCTCTGTTCCGAAGTTGTTCCTTGTTAATCATATAAGTGGTAAAGTTGACCATCATTTGTAGGATCATCCATTAAAAATTCAGTGGGATCAAAATAATTTTGGTAAGTGTCTCGTTCATCATCTACTATCATATTGTGCATGATGATACACGCCATCATTATTTTCTATTCAACAGTTTATCCCAAATAAGACATGGACATTAAAGAAATGCAAAACGAGCTTGTAAAACTCCAAACGCTTGTTCAACATCTTTTCGCACAGACTCTTGGTGTTGAGCGAACAACTTGTGCTTTTGGAGCCGTAGAGAAGTAATTGACTTGACAAATGTTGCCCATGAAGGATATATGCCATCAGTGAGATAATTGCTCTATCATTTTCCCGACCATTCACAACATATCTAACCTTTGGTGCTCGATCTTCCAAAATATCACTAAAAACAGGAGATCGGTGAAGTACATTAATATCATTGCACGAACTTGGTGTTCCAAAGAAAGCATGTCATATCCATAAATCATAAGATGCAACAACTTCCAAAATGATTGTTGGTTTTCCACTTCTCCTTGCATATTGTCCAGCCCATGCAGTAGGACAATTTTTCCATTCCCAATGCATGCAGTCAATACTACCTATCATGCTCGGGAATCCACGTTGCTCCCCGACATATAGTAGTCATGTCAAATCTTGTTCATTGGGCTTTCTGAGGCACTCCTCACCAAAGCAAGAAATTATGCCTTGTACAAATTTTATGAGAGCTTGTCTTATCACAGTTGCACTCATTCGTAAGTATTCATCAACGACATCAGAAGATATCTTATGCGCCAACACCCTCATTGCTCCAGTGCATTTCTGAATCGGTGAAAGACCTTGTCTACCAGTTGCATCAGACCTTTGTTGAAAATATATGTCACTAGTATAGAACCCAAGTACCACGCGGGAACAGTGAAAACATATTACATTTTAAGGTAATATATAACTTAATTATTCATTAAGTATTTTAAATTGTATTTTTAAAATTTTGACAATATATAAATAATATAAACCGTGTTAATGTAAGTTTTTTCATTTAGGGTGTTAAGGGTAAGTTGTACGTTTCTTGTTCACACTCAATTAATATTAAAAAAGAACACACATCTCATGCCTAATTATTAATTAGATTATCTCTGTATCTTTCAATTTTCTATAACATCTTGACCACCATCTTTACATTAAGTAGTTTTAAAAAAATTTAAAATAAGTTGTGTAAAAAGCTAATGTAAAACTTAGTTTGGAACTGAAGGGAATATTAAGTAAAAACAATTAATTTTAAATGAAATATAATTTCAAATACATATGTGTATTTATTTTTAAATAGTTTTAATATATGTTAAATAAATATATCTGACTAATTATTCAAACCAATATGAAAGTGGAGCATCAAATTTGACGTGTGGAGAAAGCCAATGCTAAAGTAAGCTAAATAATGGCACACTTGCCTCCATAATCCAACTCCTCGTGTAAACATCCATAAAATCTAAATCCTAAAGAGATACAGAAATGTAAAAGTGACTATAAGTTTAAGCTAACTATGATTGTCTTACTACTAAGAAAATATGAGGCAAGTGCAAATTAAGATGTTACTTGATAATTTATACTCCCTCCATTTTTTAGTAAATGTCACTTTGAATTTTTCTTACAAATTAAGATTATAAAATTTTTGCCAATAATGCCCTTATTTTTTAAAATAAAATGAATCCCTAAATTTGTGGTAATTAAGGATTTGTGGGAGATTATATTTTTATCTAGATATTTAAAGAGGTAGAATTAGAATATTTGTGGTAAAATACATCAGAATGACATATATTAAAAAATAGTAAAAATGTCAAAGTGGCATTTATAAAAAAACGGAGGGAGTAATTACTTGTACGCATCATAGAAAGTACCATTTAAAAAATTATAAGAATTAAAATCATCTATTTTTTCTAGGAAATTATTAAATAGAATCCGATTCAGAATATATCCAAATAAAATCATGAGTAGGTTTTATATGAAAACGCTTTATAATAAGCTTAACATGAAATAGTTTTAAAGTATCATTAAACCTGTCGGGTGTATCATTAGTCTGAGTTCAAGAATTTTTTTTATTATTTTCTTGAACTCAGACTAGTGATACCCTGATGAGATTAATGATACTCCCGATAAAATTAATGATAGTTTAAAATTGTTTCGAACTATTTTCATATAATATTTTGCATAAAATCATGTGAGTTATATGATGTAGTTATACAAGCGATTGGTTATGGGAGTCGCTATATAAGTCTGCATGATTGATAATTTTATTTGTTAAGTCAAATATGAAATTCATTTTTATTATATTATATATGTATATTACAATTAAATAATTGAATTCATATTTTTAATTATAATACATCCAATATACGCACAACCTTGATAACTATATATATATATATATATATATATATATATATATATATATATATACATATAGTTTGGAAGATAAAAAAAGAAAAGAAAAAAAATGCCACACGACGTACATATTTTTTTACTATAACCCTTCATATTGTTGCCTCTAAATCATGATTGTGTAAATATTAATAATGAATTGAAAATGTAATCATTTAATCAATAAATCTTCAATAACTATGTTCTCGTGCAGTCATCCCAACACACATGCATATGTATGTATAAAAAAATAACACACACAATATTTCTAACGAATTATATATAGTATCAAGTATATATAACATATGTCATGTTTGTTTTAGATACCCGAGTCAACTGCTAAAAGACGCATATAACGCTAATAGTTTGTAGAAAATGTCTGATAGTACACAGAGAAGCCTAAGTAAGTAATTATGAATACAGAGAAGTAAATTCTTAAAACCCACAGAGAAAGAAGAAGAGACTATCATTTCCAGTAGTTATTCCACCTAGAAAACCACATTGAGACTCTTTTCCTATAGCAAAAATATTGATCCAGCCAAGTTAGACATGCTTACTTCAAGTCTTTATCATAAGGCTTGTTCTTATTATACCCATTGCTCATTGAAATCATAACCTTGCAGTCCATCGTTTTGTAACATTCTTCCTTGAAAATAGAAGGCAGTAAATGTACAATACAAAACAAAAAATAAGATCAGATAAAATTATATCAAATAATAAAAATTAAACCTTCAAGTACCAAATAGTTTATATAAAGTCAAAACTTCAAGTAACAAATTATTAAACCCCTCAAGTAGCAGTGTGACAATGCTTATTACTATGGATCTATCTTCTCTAATTTCCCAGGTTAAGCAAAAAAAGAATTAGATTCATTATTTTATGACCATTATTTTTCTCAAGAGCCTACAAAAGCTTTAGCAAAACAGAGGCAAAGAAGAAAACTCAAGATCTCGCCATAGCAGTGTTGATAGGCGACCAGTAGGAAAATAAGAATAAAATAAAAAATAATAAAAATAATAAGATTAAGAAGTCATTAAGAAAAAACAGAAGAGGACGAGCAGCAGGGAATAAGGGCATAGGAGGCGAGCAGCTGGGTCAGGTGATCAAGTCAGAGGAGGCGAGCAGCTGGTTATTTAGACATGGAAAGGAGATGACCAGCTAGACCAAGAAAGGATAAATAAGAATTAAAAGGAGGCGACCAGGCGAGCAAGAGGGCACCTCGGAAGATCATCAGAAATCCCAATAATTAGGCATTACATTAGGAGCAAACAAGTGTTTTAACACTTGTCATTGTGTAAAGATGTAATAGCTTAGGAATTAGCAAGTGTCTTAACACTTGTCACCATGTAAATAAGGATGATTAAGGAGGTGACACCTCCTACCTGCTTGTACCTCTATAAATACCTCTTCATGAGGTCATGAAAATAAGTTCAATTAATTCAAAAATAGGCAAAACTCTTGCAAATCTTATTCTCAATTCTTCCTTCAAGAAATGTGATTTTAATCTTCAATAAAATATTTGTTTGATGATCTTATTAGAGTAAACAACCACTAAATCATAAGTTTGAAGCAAGGTCATCAACAATTGGCGCTAGAAGGAGGGTCCGAACCTCCGTCAGTTGAAGAATTGAAGGAATTTCTGGAAAATCCGCCGGAAACTGCAAAAATCTGGCAATAAGTCATCGGAAACTGGAATTAGGAGGAAGGTTTAAGTGTTTTGGGTGGTGTTACACAAGACCTACAAGCTTGAATGCATGTATGTATGGATAAAGGTTTGTAAACAACCAAATCCTTACATGCAAGACTAGTTGTTTATAGGTCAAAACATCAACAAACACAAGATCTTCATCAAAAAAAAAAAAAAAAAAAAAAGACATCAAAATTCAGAAAATGGTACGATCACAAGATCACCAAGAATCAAGCAACCACCCGGCGAGCAAATCACGAACTAGGGTATCGTCAACGGGTGACCATGCAAGAACGGTGCGAGCCACGTCCCGGCAAAACGTCCAAGTCACTATCGACACTCTTCCTCCGGAAGTAGAGGCATTGGCTCAGAACCCGGAGGAATTAGCAAAAACAATCGTCTTTTTATAATCATTGCAACGGCGACAGGAAGCCACAGGACCATCGAGAGCCCGGGAGACGAGCAACCGGGCAGCAGGACACAAATCCTCTAAGACCCCAGAGGCGAGCAACCGGGCAACAGAGCAAAGAGCTAAACAAAGGGAAGACATAATGGTAGAAGAGGTAGATAGTGGTCAGGCAAAGAGAATCAAAGGCAAAATGCCAATAAGTGAGCGACTTGGGAGCCGAGGTGAGTCCACACCAGGAGGGGATAGGGAGTCGAGCAGTAGGGGTACAAGGAACCAAAATCATGAACTCAGGAGAGAGGACTCACAGAGGAGTGAGGAGCGAGCATGCCCTGCTACTCGCCCCTCAGTACATGATAGACTAAGAAGGTCAGCCTTTGGCCGGTTAGGTCCCAATGGAACAAGTAATATGGCCCGGCGGGCACACAGGAGAAACGTCCCATTAGCAAGGGACTGCACCATGGAGAAGGCCTCGAGCCAAACCACGATGAACAACCTTCTAATGAAAGAGCACCTCCGAATGAGTGGCTTGACCTCAAAAGAACGATCGAGGAGATGAAGAAGCAGTTAGATGCCCAGAACGGCGGAGGGGCAACCGTACTCCCATCATCGCCATTATCCCCAGCAATATTGAATGCATCGGTTCAGAAGAAAGTACAGTTCCCAGCTGTTAGCCTATATGAAGGGACGTCAAACCCGAAAGTACATTTGTCCAAGTATACCGACTACATGATATCTGTGAAAGCATCTGATGCAACACAATGCCGCAACTTTCCGTTAACTTTGGGCGATGGCCCTCACAGATGGTTCTCCACACTTGCTCCTGGTTCTATAAGCTCATTCATGCAACTTAGTAAGGAGTTCATGTCACATTTCTCCACTGTCGGATCCTACCTTACACAGAGACATAGGCTTGCAGATCTTAAACAAGAAGACGAGGAATCTGATAGAGCTTTCCTTGAAAGATTCGACAAAGTCCTACTGGAAGGAGAACCGGTGAGTGAGGACACTAAGATAGTGGCGGTGATGGCAGGACTCAGGAAGGGAACAGACTTGTGGAAGGAAATGCACCTGGCTTTCCCAAAGACTTACTCTGAATTCAGACACAAGGCAGGCGTATATATTTCGATGCAAGAGACTTTGCAAAAGGAGTTAGGTGATAAGGCTGACACCAAGAAGTCGGGAAAAAGGTCAGGAGGGGAATACAAAGCCCCTAAGAACATGAAAGCTTTCAATGAAGGTTCCGAACTGAAGGAGAAGTTGAATCATATCTTTTCCACATCAATAGAGGCTGTATACAACAACGTGAAGGATAAAGATATGCTGTCAGAACCCCGAAAGATACGACAAGAGCGGGGAAAGATGAACCCCAACAAGTACTGTGCATATCATCAAACCATAGGCCACTTCACAAGTGAATGTCGAGACCTCTTGAAGCAGTTATGGAGGTTCTACGAAGAGGGGAAGCTATCAGAATTCTTGAAGCGACAACCAGGAAAGAAACCAAGAGTGGCAATATCCTCCGGCTCGGAAGATGAGGATGGCGATGAACAACCGTGCAGGAGGGATCAAAAAAGGAAAAAGACAATGACCGCGCCAGCCGAACCCGTCCGGGAGATCCTAATGCTTGAGCCATCCGGACCGGTAGGGGGCTGTTCTGATGGAAGGCCACCAATATCCAAAAGAAAAAGGAAGGCAGACTTGAGATCAGTTGCTCAAGTCAGAGAGGTCGGGGTAAACTAAGCAACTAAGAAGACGGGAGATCTGGTATTTTCTGAGAAGGACCTAGACGGGATACTTACTCCACACAATGATTAACTAATCATCTGTGCTAACATCATGGGGGTCCGAGTCCACCGTCTGCTCGTGGACACCGGATCTTACACAAATATCATATTCAAGAGCACACTAGATCAATTAGGTGATTGTGATGAGTATGTAAAAGAATGTAATCATAAGATAGTAGGGTTCGGAGATGCTGTAACCGTCCCTTTAGGTCTAGTTACGTTGCCGGTCGAACTTGTATCGACCGAGGATCCCAAAAGGAGACTGACTAGAATGGTAGAGTTTTTAGTTGTAAACCAACAGTCTGCCTACAACGGGTTTCTCGGTCGGCCTTTTATGAATGAATTCAAAGCGACCGTTTCAACGTACTACTACTGTCTTAAATTTCCCACAACAAAAGGTTCAGCTACAGTCAAAGGTGATCAAAAAAAAGCTCGAGAGTGCCTCCTGCAACTCCAACCTAAAGATAATAGTGTGTCCGTCATGGACGAGCAGCCGAGCAGCAGGGACGAAAGTGAACCCTCCATCTTGGATGAAATTATGGAGTCTGTCGATATTGAAATGATGGAAGTGGACGACCAGCAGGGCGAGGACGAGCAGGAGGGCTTTGGCGAGCAGCAGGGAAAAGAGGTCATACCTGAACCAAAAGAAGTAGACGATATCGAGCCAAGGTTGGAGGCGGAACCCATGATCGAAGATGAACTCAACTTAGAAGGTCCAATAATTGATCCTCGTTGGAAGAGCCAAAAGAGGAAAGCAACCCCGGTTAAGGGGTTGGAAACAATAAAAGTCGACCCGAACAGAGAAGACTTGGAATTGTTCATTGGATCTGAGCTCCCAGAGCCATACAAATCCAGAATAAGCGAGTTCCTTAAGTCCAATCTTGATGTATTCGCATGGTCACATGCAGATATGGTAGGCATTAGCCCTGAGCATGCTTGCCATAAGCTAAATATTGATCCAACTAGGAAACCGGTGAAGCAGAAGAGAAGGAAATTCGGACCTGACAAATATGAGGCACTAGATGTCGAAGTGAAGAAGTTACTTGATAACGATCTGATCAAAGAAGCTTTGTGTCCTCGATGGGTGGCAAATCCAGTGTTGGTAAAAAAGCCAAATGGCACGTGGAGGTTGTGCATTGATTTCACAGACCTGAATGCTGCATGTCCCAAAGACAACTTTCCGCTACCACATATTGATCAACTGGTGGATAACACAGCAGGACACGAACTTCTTACCTTCATGGACGCATTCGCTAGATATCACCAGATACCGATGCACCCAGACGACCAGGAAAGCACGGCGTTCTACACCAACAAGAACCTGCTATGTTGGAAAAGGATGCCATTCGGATTAATCAACGCAGGAGCCACGTACCAAAGACTTGTCAATAAAATGTTCAATGATCACATCGGCAGAACAATGGAAGTGTACGTAGACGACATAGTCGTGAAAAGCCTAAGGAAGGAGGATCACTTGGAACATCTGACACAAGCATTTGAGATTATTCGAGATTATAACATAAAGCTGAACCCGAAGAAAAGTAGCTTCGGGGTACATTCGGGAAAATTCTTGGGACACCTGGTAAGTCAGCGAGGGATTGAGGAAAACCCATCAAAAGTCAAAGCAATAATAGACATGCAACCACCAAGGTCGGTCAGGGAAGTTCAACGACTAACCGGATGTTTGGCAGCCCTGAATAGGTTCATTTCCAGGTCCGGAGACAAGTGTCGACCTTTTTTTACTCCATCAAGAAAGGGCAGTTTCAGTGGACGAGTAGTTGTCAACAAGTGTTTGAACAGCTAAAGGAGTATCTGAGTGACACCAAGATTCTATCAAAACCTATCTCCGGAGAAAAACTATACCTGTATCTCGCCGCGTCAGAGGTGGCCATCAGCTCGGTCTTGGTTCAAGCAGAAGGAAAATTTCACTTGCCAATCTACTACGTGAGTCAGGCCTTGCATGAGGCAGAGATTAAATATTCACCCATGGAAAAGTTGGCCTACGCACTAGTGATGAGTGTAAGAAAGCTACGGCCATATTTCTTTGATCACCAAGTGGAAGTTTTAACAACTTTCCCATTAAGGCAAATCTTGCAAAGACCTGACACTGTTGGTCGCCTCCTCAAGTGGTCACTCGAAATAAGCCAATTTGGAATATCTTATGTACCTCGAACAATGATCAAGGGACAAGCGTTAGCCGACTTTATAGTCAAATTAACCTTTCCTCAAGATCCGACGAGAGGTCATAATCATCCATGGCACATGTACGTAGATGGGTCATCAAATAACACAACAACAGGAGTTGGGATAGTGCTAATCAGTCCAGACAGATAAGTGTTCACCTCAGCGGTCAGGTTCGAGTTTATGGAAACAAACAACAAAGTGGAGTACGAGGCACTGATAGCTGGTCTGCATCTGGCATTGGCCGTGGGAGTCCGAAGAGTCCAAATCTACGGAGATTCCCAGTTGATAGTCAACCAGGTCCGTGGGGAGTATGAAGCCAAAGATGAAAACATGGCACTGTACCAAAAGATTGTTGCTCACTTGGCTTCACTATTCGAACAAATTTACATCAAACAAGTGCCAAGGGACAACAATGCACAGGCAGATGCACTTGCTCGATTGGCTACCAGTACGGGACCAGCAGAACTTACAGAAGTCACAATAACAAGAATTTCTAATCCATCCACCAGTGACTACAAGATCAACCAGGTTGAAGAAGAGTTAACAGAAGAGGATTGGAGGACGCCAATATACAAATATCTCAAGGACAATGAGATACCCGAAGACCCACAAGAAACAACCAAAATAGCCAAGCGAGCAGCAAGATTCACAATCATGGACAACCAACTTTACAAAAGAGGATTTTCACTACCCCTGCTAAAATGTTTAGCAAGGGGACAAGGCCAAGAAGTGTTAAAAGAAATACATGAAGGCGTATGTGGAAATCACGCAGGAGGGCGAGAATTGGCATACAGGACGGTAAGGCAAGGATACTACTGACCAACTCTGTTACAAGACGCGATCAAAGTTGCAAAAACATGCCACAGGTGCCAGCTGTTCGCTCCCAACATCCATAAGCCACCAAAAGAACTGATCTCGGTAAATAGTCCATGGCCATTCGCAAATAGGACCTTTCGCAACGGGAAAGGGAAATGTAAGATTTACAGTAGTGGTCGTGGACTATTACACAAAATGGGCCGAAGTTGAAGCACTGGTAAAGATAACTCAGGAGAAAATGATCAGTTTTATTTAGAAGAGCATAGTATGTCGATTTGGAGTTCCACAGGCAATATTAACCGACAATGGAAGACAGTTCGAAGGGAAAAAGATAAGAAATTTCTGCAAAAAATGGGGAATCAAGAAATATTTTTCGACACCCTACCACCCTCAGTCTAATGGACAAGTCAAGACAGTTAATAAGATAATCAAACATATCTTAAAAATTCGGCTGGTAGACAAAAAAGGCAAATGGTCAGAAGAACTACCAGAAGTACTTTGGGCATATAGGATATCACACAGAACAAGTACAGGAGAGACACCGTTTGCTATGGCATTCGGTACAGAAGTAGTTATACCTATAGAACTCAAAGTACCAACTGAAAGGATAGCCGAGTTTAATGAACAAGAAAACAACAAGGCACTAGCTACAGATGGGTCTAATTGACGAAAAAAAAATCTCGGCAGAAATAAAAAATGAGATATACAAAAGTAGGATCGCAAAATACTATAACTCGCAAGTGAAAGTCAGAGAATTTGAAGTCGGGGATCTCGTGCTCCGAAAGGTTTTAGCAACACCGCCAGGAGTATTTGAACCGACTTGGGAGGGCCCATTCAAGATAACCCACAAGTGGTACAACGGCACATATGATCTTGAAGATATGAAAGGCAACTCGGTCCAATACACCTGGAATGCGGCTTTATTGAAAAAATATTATCAGTAGTGAGGAAGCCAGTGTAAAGTTTTCTATAAAGACTATCGTTTGTATTATATCATTTGTATTATGGTAGGGTTGATAAAATTTTCAAACTTTTTTGACAAAATTTTGTAAGTAGAGACGATTATTCATTAAATTGTGTAACTAAGGAAACAAAAAGGCATTAAAGCCCAGTTGTTCGCCTAGCAGAAAAGCTGCTCGCCGGAGGACAAGCAAGTGTTGTAAGCACAAGTCCAGAAGGAGACGAGCAGCAGGGTTCTTGAAACCCAGAAGCCCAACTGATTGCCCCATAACATAAAGTTGCTCGCCCAAGAGACTAAATGCATGAGCACAAGTATAGTGGAGGCGAGCAACAGGGCGTTAAAGACATAAAAAAGGTCAAGTCCTCAAAAGGACCTAAGTGACCCATGTATAACAAACAAACAGAGATTTTATTGCAAGAAAAGTATTGAACTTTCATTTATGAAGGAAAATACTTAAGCAAAAACAAACAAAAGGCGAATAAAACGCGAACAAGTAAAATAAGAAGTACCATTCTATTCATTCAAGTTGCAAAGATACAAAGAAGGAAAAGCGTACAGAAATCATCCTACTACATCAAACTAGAAAATCAGAAAAACAAAAGGAGTCTCCTAAGCCTCGGATGCCGGAGGAGCTGGTGCTGCTGGGAATTCTTCAGTAGGGGGAGGAGGAGGAGCATCTTGGTTGGTCGCCACCGGGACCTGCTGCTCGCCTACAGTGGCAGAAGTACTTGTCTCACCAAGGAGACTTGGAAGGATGGGGCTTAAAGCATAAAAAACGGTGGCATCCTTGCTCACCTCAACCCTCTCCTTTGGAGCAACGACTTGGACACCCCATCTCCCCTAGGTCGGCAACAGGGATCTCAAAGCCAGCAGCAGGCGGGTTCTCGAGAACGTAATCCGTGAAGTCATTGACGGTACTAATCATGACATCAAGACCATTGTCCAAGGCGTACTTCACGGATCGTACATAATCTGCATACACACAGATGTAACCGAGATTAGTGTTATCAGTTACATCCTGCACGTACGTGTTGTAAGAAATGACCAGTCTCTTCTCCTTCTCCAGCTGGTCAACATGGAC
Organism: Ballota nigra; assembly: GCA_947034835.1. Lineage (NCBI taxonomy): Eukaryota > Viridiplantae > Streptophyta > Magnoliopsida > Lamiales > Lamiaceae > Ballota > Ballota nigra. The sequence continues at coordinate 40,158,377 of OX344724.1, read as the reverse complement.
CTTCAAAGACTCGACCCGCTCCACCAGTCCCACCCGCTCCGTCTCCAAGACCTGAAGACGGTCAGTGGCAACGTCCAAATCCAACTTAAGCTTCTCCGAAGCATTGGATGCTACCCTCTCTCGGTCTTCGGAAGCCTTCACTTCCCGCTCCCAAGTGTGCTTGAACCTCTCAAAGTCAGCCTTTAGCTTGGCCAGCTCTTCTTCTTTCCTCTTCAGCTGGGCATCCCGGTCTACCTCAAGCTGTTCTATTTTCCGTCCCAAGCTCCGGTTTGTCCTCTCAAGCTCGATGGCTTGGTCAACGACTCTCTGGGTAGTGATAGCTTGGTGACTAGCATTATATCCAAGGAGGCGAGCGTTGTCGCTAAGACTCTGGTTTTGCAGGATTTCTTCACCTGTCTTCGTCCAGGAGCGGGGGACAAACTCTGTAGCCCACCGAACATGAGAATCTTTGATGTCGGGGTAGGCAGGGGCTGACTTCACACAACTAAGTTGGTGAAAGCACTCTAGAACGACCGGGATAATCATCTCTCTGGTACCTACATAAGATAAAGAAAAACTTGTTAGAAAAGTTGAAACATATGCAGGGAAGCGAGCAGCTGAGCAGGAGGGAAGTTACTTACTCCCTCATCTTCACTGGGTTATAGCCCAGGTAGGAGCTGTCAGGTGAAGAGCTCCTTCGACCGGCGACCATTGCGCTGATGACCTATTGTTCGGTCACTTCCTCTACGGGCGAGGAGCGAGCAACCGACTTGCTCGCCTGAGAGGAGCCTTGCCCCTTAGCTCGCTTGGAGCGATCATCCTCCTTGTGAGGAGCAGTCTCCTTAGTAAGTCTTTTCTTACCCCGAGTATCTCTAGGAGGCGAAGAACGGGGAGGGGGGCGAGGAATTGGGGCAGGTGCTGGAGGAGCCTTCTCCTCATCAAGTGCTCCCGCCCTTAGTCTGATTAAGGAAGTGCAGGGATCGAACTTTTTCTTCTTCGATGGCTGGTTGGCTGCCATTTGCTTTACTCGGCGAGCAAGAAGATGATAACTTTCAGGGATTTGAGGGACGGCTACCGTAACCCTTTGAGCTGAGAACAAAATTATAAAAAGAGAGGTTAAGCGACCAACAAGTATGAGGCGACCAACAGGGAAAAAGAACTTGTAGAAATAATCAAGGTGCATAAGAAAAGTTACCTTCCGGGACCTCCGCTTGTGCTTCCAAGTGGTGAGCACTAGTGGTGAGTTGAGCAAGTTTCCGGCAGTGCGCCTGTGAAAGATGATCAATACTCCGATCCTTAACATTTCATAAAGAAATCAGAGCGAGGACGTAGAGGAATTCTTCACTCAGCTCGGGATGCCCCCACTTTAAGATGCGCAGACCTGCAAAACAAGGAAGAAAAAAAATTAAAATTAGTTCACCTAAGATATGATGAACTAGGGAACAAAACCTACGCCGAATTTTGCCAAAATGCATAGGTGAATTTATACGCCCTGGTCCTCCTGAGAGATCGGAAGACGTCTGCCAATCGCCGCCGATGAAGAAGAATTGCTTGTGCCAACTTTTGATTTTGTTGGGTACTCTTTCAATCAGCTTCACGCCACTACGGGCCTTGATATAATACCACCCCGAGCCCCTCTTCATTGATAGCCGAGGAGATAGTCATTGCGTAGTGCATCTCCACCGTGCTGATTTTATTTTTGTAGCCTTCCAATCCAAAAAGAGTGATGAAGGCTAACAAGGTACTCCATCTATTTGGGGTAATCTGGGTGATCGCCAAATTTATATCTTCCAAGAACCGCCCAATCACCGGATGCAAAGGAAGAGGGAATCCCGTGTTGAGGACGTCTAAGTTAATGGCAGTGCATCCAGGGGGCGGGTTGTCAGCGGTCTCCCCTTTCTGTGGAGCATACATGTGGATATCGTACGGGATGTGGTAGGAAGACCGGATCCGAGCTAAGTCATCTTCCGTGACTACATTTGCCACCTTGCTTGTTGTATACACAGATTCCCGAGCTTCCATGATAGGCCTTGGCGGAGTAGGAAAAGTGTTGTGATACTTGTTGGCATAGTCAATCCACTCTTACCTCCGAACTACGGCCTTAGGAATGAGAGATTCGAGGGTTGGCCTTGAGACAGGGAAATTTATTTCTCGAAGAAATTCCCATGTCACGCCCACCTGCTCGCTCCCTGATTAGGCTACCTGCTCGCTCCTAGCCTGTTGCCCACTGCTCGCTCCCGTATCTCCAGGGAGACTCATCCCTTCTATCTCAGCAGCAACTTCAGTGGAGTCTTCGCCCAAATCCGAAGAGGTACCTTCATGAGGCGAGGAGCGAGCAACAGGACCTTGGATGTCCTGCTCGCCTGAGTTGTCCACGGCATATAAGTCGTCGAAGGAGCGAACAACAGAGCTCGCCTCGGAACCCATGTCCTCATCGACGAGCAAGGTCCTAGGGTTTTATCCAACTGCTCGCCGGAGCGAGCGGCGAGGAGCAGGGATCGATGGTTCATTTTCCATGGGTCTTTTTCCTGGGTTTCGTCCAACAAACTCGATGGATAGGGTATTGCTTGAAGAAGGAGACACCATTTTAGGGATTTCTTTTGAGAGAATCAAACGAATAAAAGAAAAACACTAAAGCGGGGGCGTTAACGGCGGCGGCGATACGGTGGCGGCGATGGCAAAATAATAAAAGGAAGAACGGAAATAGCAGAGAAGAAAAAGGGGGAAGGAAAAATCGAAAGGAGAATGCGGGCAATGCTATAGATAAACAAAACAGATCAAAATGTTTACCTTCGATTTAGAAGAAATCGACTGGAGATTCAAAGAGAACGGAGGAGAAAAAGCTTGAAAAACTCGTCAATGGGGTTTTTGCATGTAAGAATCGAAAAAGAAAGAAAAGGGAGAGAAAGGGCTATTTATAGATATGGATTCGGGGGGAGAATTAAAGAATTCAAAAAATGAGGCTCCTATGCGCAATTTAGGGGGCACACGCGTGGGCGGCCACGTCGCTTCGTGTTCCGTGCCTCGGGAAACGAAACGACGCTAGACCAAGTATCGTTCCCTGTTGCTCGCTCCAAGAGTTCCCGCCTAAAAAAATTCAAAAACCTGTTGCTCGCTTCCTCCCAAAAGTAAGGGTAAATTCCCTGTTGGTCCCTGTTATAAAATATAGCCTGTCTTATAGTTTGACATGAAAGGGAAAATTTATCCTTACATACCAAACTAGGGGGCATTGTTGATAGGCGACCAGTAGGAAAATAAGAATAAAATAAAAAATAATAAAAATAATAAGATTAAGAAGTCATTAAGAAAAAATAGAAGATGATGAGCAGCTGGTCATTTACACTTGGAAAGGAGGTGACCAGCTAGACCAAGAAAGGATAAATAAGAATTAAAAGGAGGCGACCAGGCGAGCAAGAGGGCACCTCGGAAGATCATAAGAAATCCCAATAATTAGGCATTACATTAGGAGCAAACAAGTGTTTTAACACTTGTCATTGTGTAAAGATGTAATAGCTTAGGAATTAGCAAGTGTCTTAACACTTGTCACCATGTAAATAAGGATGATTAAGGAGGTGACACCTCCTACCTGCTTGTACCTCTATAAATACCTCTTCATGAGGTCATGAAAATAAGTTCAATTAATTCAAAAATAGGCAAAACTCTTGCAAATCTTCTTCTCAATTCTTCCTTCAAGAAATGTGATTTTAATCTTCATTCAAATCTTTGTTTGATGATCTTATTAGAGTAAACAACCACTAAATCATAAGTTTGAAGCAAGGTCATCAACAAGCAGGTTACCATATTATTTGCGCCAATCAAAGTTCAATGCAACTCATGTTTTAGTACTTGACACTATCTTTAAAACAATAATGGAATTTCAGTAAGAATCATTTTTTTTCAAGGAATTGTTATGCAGTCGCCCTAAGTTCGTCAAACCGAAACACCATAATCAAAATCCCAAAACATGGTATGAGAGGGTTGCAAGGCTTACAGAAAAATGATCAGTATACAATTAGGATTAAAAGTCATGCTTCAAAGCATAAGAATCGGAACTGCAAAAATTAGATCATCTATTCGATGAGAGACCATTTTGAGCGGCGACTTAGAATATCGTTTACCAAATGAGCCTGCAGATTTAAACCAAATCAAAATAACATATTGTTAGAAAACTTATTCCAACAAAGAAGAGAGAAATTATTAGATCGAAGTGGGAAATTTTTTTCCCTCTCTCCCCCTTGAAGTAGACATGGTAATGAAGAGTTTAAATCCTTTAGCAGCTGCCATTAACGTCAAACATACACCAATATTACCACGTGTATGTTCCCTAATGACACTGTTCAAAACATATTGTAAAAACAGAATAGTATAATATAAAATTGCAAAATTGTTTAATATAATAGGCTGAAACTTAATTAAATTATCACACAAGAATTCTATCAAACATCTGGACTTGTATCAGTTGCTCAACCAATAAACTGGATTTTTTTTCAATGTTATTGATAAAAAGGAATTGCAAATAAAATTACAGATGTGTCATTAGAATTAAAGCTAATTATGCACATATAAATTCACTAATTAATTTAAAAAGTTACTTGTGTAGGCTATAGATTTGTTATATGATTGAACCAAAATCTGAACTGTAATTCCGAAGCATCCTGGCCTTAGAATAATGCAGTATTGCAAAGGATAGAAAATGAAAAATTAATAACAGAATGAAAAATTGATAATATCACCAAAACATGGGGAAATTTTGATATTCATCGGGAAAGCGATTAATGAAACCATGAAGATGAAGCACACAAAAGAAAGAAACAATATAGCCATACTTCAGAGAGACCATACCTGTTTGCAGAAACTGGGGTTTGATAATTCTATGGGTGAAGATAATAGGGTCATAGACCAGATTTTTGAAAATTAAAGACGCTAAATGCGTGCGGCACTGAATCTGAATCGGATAGGCACGAACAAAAATATAAATTTTACGTTTAATTATCCCGATCATATGACAGCGACCGTCTTCGAAAATTGAAAAATCACGGTAGCCGCAGGGTAAGCAACCAAGCAGTACAGAGAAATAAAATAATTCAATCCAAACTCAATTGATCCACGAAATTGGATCACGACACCAGAAAAATAATCGGAAAAGAAAGCAGAACAACCCTTGCATATAATTTGAGAAATGGGAAGAAAGAATAAGAATGAAGTTGTCCCTATTGTTATGCATATGGGGGCATGAGTTCTCTCTAAACCCCAAATCTAAAGCATGAAAGAAAAGTATTGAACCATAAATCAAAACGAAAAGTACCCGAGGAGTAGGACACCGCGGGAATGGTGGAGACACACAGAAGGTTTGGCTGTACAATGGATGGAATAGGAAGAACCGGCGGTGAAAGTTGATTTAGGAGAAATAATTAGATCAGCAATTAGATTTGCAAAAGTTGATTTAGGAGAGATACTTAGATCATCAATTAGATTTGCTTACATCTTTGAATAAAAAATATGATTTTCGAATTTTTGCAACAGAATGATAAAATTGTGATTTGAAAAAAAAAATGGCGGTTGATATATGGCAGCTGGAAGTTGTTGTGCTTAAATTCTTTGGCTAAGACAACAACAAAGAGATTACAACATCTTTGCTAATGAAGTTCCTATTTTTTGTGACAACAATAGTGCAATTGCTATCTCAGAAAATCCAGTTCTCCACACAAGATGCAAACATGTGGATATAAGGCATCATTTCATCAGAGATCATGTGGAGAAGAAGGATATCAAAATGCTCAAGATTCATACTGACAAACAAAAGGCTGACATATTTACTAAACCTTTGGGTGACAAAACAAAAAAATGACTAGTGCATATGAATAAATGACAACGCAAATGCATGTGATGAATGCTGAAAGCTGGAACGAAATTAACAAGTGCATGTCAAATTGTTACAAGACAACAACATGTGATTAAAGCTGAAACCCCTAACAGACTGGGTCGCAAAACAGGTTCAAAACTCAAATTGAGCTCAAACATAACATACACCGTAAAGAGACGAATACGACTCAATAGGTTTCGACCCCCGACCAGCTCAACATAGAGGGCTTGAGTTCAAAGCATCTTGACAACAAAAGGTGTACAAAGAGACAAATAAGACTCAATAGGTTCTGAAATAAATGTAACTTTTTGAACTTTTTTAGATTAAAATGACACAAATTTAAATTACAAGAATTTAAATTACATAAATTAAATGACATAAAAATTAAAATTACAGGAAAACAGACTACATTAACTATTTGGACACAACTTACATTAGATGACGTTTCATCACTTCCTCTTCTGCGGATAAGTTATTTTTAGCCATCAATGACCTCAAGATACCAGAATTTATCTTCATAATCTTCCTTTGTTCCTTCATTTGTTCCTTTTTTTTTTCACAAATTCGAGTATATCTCTTCCCAGTTGGGTTAATTTTCCAGCTTCATTTTCTCTAGTGAGCCTCATTGCACGAATTTCTGTAACAATTTCAGTAGTACCTGCATATTGTGAAATCTTATATTTTCCTTTTCTTTTTGTCACATCTCTGCCTATAGGACGGGGATTAGTTGAACATCCACTGCCTGGAGTTTCTGTATTGGAGGGGATTAAATAATCTCCACTTTCACTGGTTTTTGCTCTCTTTGAGCTACCACCACTTTCTTGGTTAACCTCTCCATATGATTCACCCTCCATGTTTTCATCTGGTGTTGAATCAGGATCTAGTTTTAAAGCCCACTTTTTAATTTTACTCATTAAATACAAACAAGTCTTGAAACTTTTTAGAACGCCCTGCATCTTTTTCAAAAATTGTATGATTTTCTCCCTCAATATTCGTCTGACTCATTCTGCTTCCTTTTTTAGAATACGCTTCTCTGTAAGAAGTAATCCATTTGTTTGCACTTATATTAAGTCGTTTTCAATGACCTTTCAAAGAATCCACATTTCTTTATCTTATCTCCTCTGAATTTTCACCTCGATGATTTGTGTACATTGTATGTACTTGTGTCTATAAAGAGAGATTTTTTTTATGTTTTCCATGTTTGCTATCTTCACTAACGAAACACCAAGACAAAATTAAAGCTATATCTTCTTCACACTCCAAACTTTTTGGTTTTGAACATCTTGGAACAAGTTTCGGGATATATTTTGTGGTGGTTGGACATGCTCAGAGATAGGAACTTGAGTTAGACTCGGAGAAAACTAAGAGTTTTGATAATGACTTGGATAATATTCTGAGTTCATAAAAGATTGAAAGTTTGGATAATTTTGAGAGTTTGAATAATTTTGAGAATTTGGATAATTTTGAGAGTTTGAAAAATAATCAGGATGATTTGGATCCATGGTAGAAATCAAGAGATAAATTGTTAAAGATAGAGGAGAAAATAGAGGATATGAGATTATGTTTCAAAATATATTAATATTGGTGTCTATTTATAGAGAATTGAAAAATACAAATTTTGATTTTTTTTATTTTTTTAAATAACTTATTATCCAAAATATTTATAATATACATTTTATCTACATAAAATTTAATCATCATATTACATCACACCATATGTCATGCTCTCATTAGGCAACCCACCAATTCATCAAGGTTGAGGTTGCGCCCCTCCCCTGCATACGGTAAGTTGCGATCTCAATTTTAATTTTTTTGTCTTCTCATGTATAGGTTGATCGCGACCCTTGGCAATGTGGGTAGTCTAAGGTTGTGTTTGGATAGAGGGATTTGGTCTATGAATTTTAAATCTACTCCACTGTTTGGATAAAATATTTTAATTGAGAGTAGATTTTATATGAAAACGGTTCATGATAAATTTATCATGAAATTATTTTAAAGTATTTGAAGGGCGTGCGTGAATGTTTTTCCAGAATATTGTCGAATGTGTTGAAATATAAAAGACAACATACAAAGCGGAAGACTTTGAAAAACAGAAAATAAATTTGCAAACGAGATATCAAAACTTTTTCATAGATTATAAAATAATCTATGATGCCTCATGACGAAACTTCATTATAACGAAGTAGTGATACAAAGACAAAGTAAAATCCTACTGTAAGGTTTTACATCAAGATCATATACCCGAGGTATACAATAAAAAACCTAGAATTCTAATTGTGCATAAATAACCTATTTAAAGGTCTACCAAAAACACTCTTAGAATTACAATGGAGAGAATCGAAACAACTACACTTGCTATAGGTAAATAGATATCTCGATTTCTTCACTTGATAGCATCCAATACATACGGTATTTATAGAGTTCGTATCTTGCATGTGAACACATAAAATCATGGTTTCTCATAATGTAAAACCGTTCAACACTAAGCCTCTATGATCTTGATAACCACCCATGTTTTTTCTTTAAATAAATCACTCTAACTGCAACCGCCTGATCTGGTAACTGCCATGTCGTCATCCTGCATATTTAGACATTAAAGACAACATTGAAACAAATTGAGTTAGTGTTAGGAGAAAGGACGAATTCTGATGTTGTGGAAAATGTTGTAACATATTGGACAACATTGACCTAACATCAAGAGTATCAAATATTTGATCAAGAGTATCAAAATTTTTACCAGGAGGGTAAAAAATCGAGTCACATGTATTATATTGTAATTGTTGTTGAATTTTTTGACCTAAAAAGCCTAGTGAGTTTTTGATATTCTTGATCAAATATTTGATAATTTAAAATAGTTTCATGATAAGTTTACCATGAATCATTTTCATGTAAAATTTTGTCTTAAATTGATGGATTTAAAATTTCTAGTTTTAATCCTAGTTCAAATTGTTGAATTTAAAATGCCATAAATCCACACCACTTCTTTGTTTATTATGGTGATTGAACTCCAGAGATTTGTACTCAGAGGCGGATTTAATTAAGAACAAGGGTGCACTCCCAAATGATTTTATATTGTTCACCTAGTATCTATGGTTTACGGAAGTTACACTCGTTTAATTATACTAGTGACTCAATCACCCGTGCATTACACAGAAACTAGTTTCGTCTGAATACTGAAATAAATTTTAACCACCTGTTCCAATTTAAAAAATCATGTTACTGAACTGTCCTGGTTGAATAGTGTACCACATGAATTATATTTATTTGTATATTTTTTTCCAACAAAGATTCTCACAACATATCATAATCTTCTAAAAAAATTAAAATGAATAATATTAATTAAAATTCATTCATCAAAACACTCAAACACTTGAACCCTTCTTTTTAGAAATAATTCATGTTAAATTCATCTCTAATACACTAACTAAATACACCAACATATACAAAACATATCCCTAAACACCAAAAAAAAAAAAAATTTACTAAAACATACTCAAAATAAATATATATTATCATCCAAAATGTATTGAAACCAATAAATAAAAAAAATGTAAATAACAAATTCAAAAACCTAAACATTCCTAAAAACTTCATTGTATACAACATTTTTTGTTATGTTGTAACCAAGACGTTCATTATCACACAACATAATCTTCAAACTGCGGCGATTGGTAACTCTAGACACCGAAACATAAAGTTTTCCATGAGTAAACACCGGCCTTTTGAGAAACACCCCGACATGGCTAAAAGATTGACCTTGACTTTTATTTATAGACATAGCACCGTGTAAATTTGAAATGTAACCTAGGATCAGACGGTGTCAACGACGAACACGGTATCAATATTAGCTCCCCAACACTACCACCATTAAAAACTTTAGCTTCAATTACCCTATCACCTAACCTAGTGATTCCCATCCTGTATAAACAAAAAAAAAAAAATTAAAAAATCAAATTTCTCAAATTTTTAAAAATATTTAAAATAACAATAGTAAGTGAACCCAAAAAGACATAAATAATATAATAAACTAACCTTGTTCTGTTGCATAATGTAACACCCCAGTTTTTCAAAGTGGAGATTCGACACTCTAGAAATCTAAGTCGTCACTTAGTGACCCAAAAATCCGAACTAATTTTTTTTTGTTTAAAAGTACCAATGATAACACTTCATAGACAGCGGAAGATTATGATTTTTGTTATGAAAAATGTAGTTATGTTTTCTTTTTTAAAAAGAGGACTCGCAAGAATCTTTTTAAAAGATTTGGCACGAAATAGATAATTAGTTTAAACATCATATATTCTACCATCAAGAGACTATGTAACTGTTTGTCACCTCGGCACACACCAAGTCAATATAAACATCATCGCTTAAAGTCATACTTAATTAGCACAAAAATTATAAGTCATACTTAAGTAACACAAAAAATCGTCAGAACAAGTATCACTCCTCCTCTGGTACGAACTCCCCGTCATCCTGAGCTGAAAATATTTAAAATAAGGGGGTGAGATTTGAATTCTCAGTGTGGGCAGTCTGCATGCTATTATATAGTTGGGCAAAATAAATATGATCATTTTATAAAACATTTTAATATCATGTCATCAAACCATCATGTAACATTCCTGGCACCGAGCCACACAGGTCAGGCCGTCAAATATAATACATCATTTTCTGGTGCCGAGCCACACAGGACAGATAAATATAATACATCATTTCCTGGCGCCGAGCCACACAAGCCAGGCCGTCAAACATCATTTATCATTTACTGGCGTCGAGTCACACAGGCCAAGCCGTCAAACATAATACATCATATAGCCCGTAGGCTCGCCCGAAAGCAACATGACGCTTAACTACACAAGCCAGACCATTACATATCGTTTGAGATACCATATATCATGTAATAACCATGTAACCCGACCCGAAGGTCAAAATATTCGTAATACCAACAAACCATATAATATTCCAAGCAATGCAGTAAAAACCACCCACCTTAAACACTTTTCTTTCGTAAAAGTTATCCCCCGTTCGTTCACCCGTCAATCCTCATCACCGTGGCTGTACACAACCTAGCACATTCTTATTTACTTCAGTTATTGATAACTTAGAAATTCTTCTTAAAGTTTATGCACGTTGGTTCGATAAGGATTTGTATTTTACTTAGTATTTTATCGCTTATAGAGTTTACCAAAAGCTCTTAACGTGACTAGTATTTATGGAGAATATGAATCCTCATCTAGGCATATTTAGTATATTTAAATATTTTAGGATTTTCATAAGGTTTTCCTTTATTCTTTTTCTCTTTTTAGGATGCACATAGAAACATATAGTCCTTACTTTAAAACTAACACTAAACAACACATTATTCACATGTATTCACATAATATTCGAGTGCAATAAGTTAATTCCTATCATGCTCATCAAGTTAAGTAAGTAAACAGTCCGTTCTTAAGCTATAAGAAGAAAAACAGATTGAGGAAGTCACATCCGAAGATGAACAGTTTGCTCCTTCGGATGTTCGTCCCCTAACTTTAACTATTTTGGAAAAATACTAAAACACGTCCATTTGCCATGAAATTTATACAGTAGGTACCTTTTTAAGTGTAATTCACATATAAAACTTGTTTCATGTTATTTGGTTTAAGAAAATATGAGTTCTAGGTCCGTTTTCAAAATGTGACATTACTTTCCTGAAGCTCACAGTTTGTGTGCAGTGCCAAAAATAATTTTGGTAAAACTATTTTTACTCATATAAAAATCATGGAAAAATCCATGGAGATAGCTAACTTCATGTAGTATTTTATAATATTTTTTTTAAAATCCAAACTTGACTCGAATGATACATTTTGGCCCATGAAAGTGAAAAATCTAACAGTTTTGTCACACTTTCTTCAAAAACCCATAACTTATCAAAGAAAATCTTGAATTGACTCAAACTAGTGGAAAATGAAAGATGACTTGATCTAATTTCATGAAATATAAACACTTTCCCAAAATACATAACATTTTGAGTTCAAAAAATTATACAGAAACTCAATGACACTGTTCACAGTTGATAGTTGTGCAAACTTTCTCTTGTATATCCTATTTCACAACTATCATGACACTAACATTTTAACACCTTAATACACATCATTAAAGACTCCATTCAGCATGTATTTGAACATTCAAAGAGAAGATAGCCCTAAGTGTTGGGATATATTTAGATTTGATGATTTTCCAAAACCACTTGTAATAGGTTTGAAAGCAGTCAGGATTGTATCTTTTGTTTCAGGTCAGGCTAGGTTATTTCTCAGTAGAATAGGTTGTCAGTTGAGAAGAACTCAGTTGAGGGGGAACTCAGCGAGGGGGAACTCAGCAACACAGCCTGCGGATATCAAGAGGACACCAAGAAGAACTAACTGAAGCCATGCTAGTAACCTGAACCAGAAGAGAAGCCTGTAGGATGTCCCACTGAGTGTAAACCGGGCTGATCTAAGCTAAGTCAGGTGGACCACTCAGTGAAGAGCATGATCAGGAGGATCAGTGCTGCACCAAGTAGGCCCTGAAGGAGTCAGGCTACTGTGGTCAGGGAAGTTTGTCATTCAGCCTTATGACAAACTTCTTGGAGAGATCTTCAAACAGTCTCTGGAGGACAACTACACTGAAGACGTTCAGTCCACTGAAGATCATCAAGTCAGTGAAGGAGGAAGCTACCTAAAGTCAGTGGTCTTGGTCAAGCCACTGAGTCAAAGATCCGTTGGATCCAGCCCACGTGGACCAATCAGCACGAGGCAGCAACTCTGACACTAACAAGGCCGCATTCCAAGAAAAGTGGTTGAAACCATTAATTGTATGGATTCAAATGTAATTTCCTCCAACGGTTACATTTGAATCCACACTATAAATACAAGCTCATAGCTTCGGTTTAAGTGTGTGTGAAGAAAGAAGAATCAACACCTACGAGCTGTGAAGGTGTGAGTATTTAGTGCATTATATTGGGAGTTATAAGGAGGCACGATTCACATCTTGTACACTGAACTTTAGAGTTCATAGATATACACAAATGAGTGTTCAGCTTGTAACTCATAGCTTAGAGAGGTTGTCCTAATCTTAGCTTTAGGCTAACACATTTTAAAGGAAAACCTCACCTAGTTGGAGAAACCAAACTGAAACCAAAACCCTCTAGTTAGGTTTGTTGGTTGAAGTTAGTTAGAGAGGAGAGGCAGCTCAGGGAGTGGTGTGAGTCCAGTGTTTTGTGTACCTTGGCACGTTAAAAACAAGAATCCCAGTTAGTGGATTTTCTGTTAAATCAGGTCGTGGATGTAAGAGCTTGAGTCTCCGAACCACGTTAAACTGAGCGTTCTTATCTTTTAAAGTATTTACTAAAGTGTTGTGAAAATCTGCTCACTGAGATCATTGTTAAAAGAAAACTTTGGTTAAGTATTTAGGTCAGGGAGAATCCTTCTCACTGACCAGTTCAGGCAACACACTCGAGAGTTCAGCATCTCGAGTCTCTGCCTTGCTTAGAGCATGAGTGTTAGGATAAAAGTTGTTAGTTTTGATGAGTTAAAACAAACCAGAGAATGTAATAGGACCATCTGGACCTGTTAGCCAGATGATGAACTAGATTAGGACTTAGTCTAGGGGAACTGCCAGACCAGAAGACTTCACCAGAAGAGTCACCAGAAGACCTACCAGAAGACCCACCAGAGGACTTCACCAGAGGACTTCACCAGAGGACTCCACCAGAAGACTTCACCAGTTGAGACTGACCAGAGGCAGAGAACCTTCCCCAGACCAGACGAGTCTGGTGAACCAAAAGATGCTCAGAATTATCTCTTAATTCTACTGAGTATTCTGGTTCTTGACCAGATCCAGTCCAGAAGATACTGAGGTCACCTGGTACCTGGTCATGCCTTCTCTGGAGAGAATCAGAGTTAGGCATTGGAAGCACTTGACCATTGGTGATTTAGATCAAGTCAACAAGATCAGGATTGAAAAGTTTTGAAGTCAATCAATCCAAATATCCCACCAACCAAATCAATCAATTAGGGAATTGATTGATTGAAAGCTTCCCTAAATAGAGGATCTGATTAGATTAGCTCTCCAACGGCTATACTCTAATCACCTCTATAAATACAAGAGTGCAGATTCAAAGAAAGGCTCTAGAGATTCTCACGCGCAAGAAGACATTATCCAAGCCTTGTTCATCTACTCTTAAGCACTCTTAATTCTCTTATCTTACATATAGACTCTAAAAGGAGTTGTTGGATCTTAACCTGTTCATCTCTAAGAAAAGGTTGAAGGCTGTAGACTTTAGATCGAAGTTAGATCTAAAGTGTTTGTAAGAAGGAACTGGTACTTCACAATTCCAGTACGTAAGTGGTTTGTTGGTTGGTTAGTGAGACCCCTTTTGATCAAAGGAGAGTGGACGTAGGACTTGTTGTTCGAACCACTATATATCCCGTCCATTTACTGCTTTCTTCATTTCTGCTTTAATTCATTTGTTTAGTGCTCTTATAAAAGACCTTGTGAAAGACATAATCTTTAAAACTTCCGCAAACTAATCTACTTAGTGGGACCAACAAGTGGTATCAGAGCAGTGTGTCCAAAGACCACTGCTTTGTAAAGCTTTTTGGTGGTCACCGGGCAGATTCATTGCTCTTTGTTGTGTTTGATCAAATTTCTTATTAAATATATATTTAGTAAAAATGTCTTCAAAATCTTCTTATAAGAGCCGCAAGTTACCAAAATTCTCCTTTGAGGATTACAGCCACTGGAGCTTCATGATGAGTAATCATCTTGGAGCTATCCATCACCGCATGTTAGATGTGGTAGAGAGTGGACCAATTCAATTTTACTGGACTCCTATTGATAGTGGCAGGTTAAAGTCCAGAGAAGAAACGAGTGAAACTGCCCAGAAAGCTGCTGAGGACAGAGTTCCCTGACAGAAGATCCTCAAGAAGAAAGATGAGCTTGACAATGATGAAAGGAAGTTATATAATTTGGACCAGGTGGCAAGGACTGAAATCATCAACACACTCACAAAGGAGGTGATAAAGAAAGTCAGAACTTGTGCCACTGCCAAGGAAATGTGGGATAAACTTGCCTTGCTCTGTGAAGGAACAGAGAATATTAAGGACAACAAACTCCAAGTTGTTCAACACTCGTTTGACACATTTAAGATAAAACCAGACGAGACCATTGACCAGCTGGATATGCGCCTTACAAATCTCCTCAACAAGGCTAGTGCCTTAGGTAAGACTTATTCAGAGAAAGAGATTAATAGTAAAATTTTGCGTTCACTAACCAGCAGGTGGAGAATCAAAGTGACTGTGATTAAAGACAATAAAGATCTCAACACTCTGGATCAGCATCTCCTGCTGTCTGATCTCAAAGCTTACGAGTATGATCTTCAAGAGGAGGATCAAACATAAGAGGTTTTTTCTTCTGGCCAGAAATGAGTTGCATTTTCCTCAACTATCAAGACAGATGAAAAGCTAAAGGAGTCTACTGCAGATGACTTGAGTCTCAAGGAGCAGGTAGCACTTCTAACCCGTAAACTTGATAAGATGAGTTCTAAATATGGCAGGTACAAAAAGCACTGGAAGAAATCTACTAGAGATAGGAAGAGTTCCTTCAAAGCTGCAGAATAAGAGAAAACATCTGGAGACTCAAGGGAGACCAGATTCAGAACTCCAGAGAGGAGAAGAGATAGCAGCTCTGGGAGATCAGATTACCAGAGGAGGGATGACAGTTCTGGCAGATCTGACTACCAGAGAAGAGAGAGTAGTCCAGCCAGAACAGAGTACAACCAGAGAAGGAGAGATCTAAGTCCCAGTCCCAGAGGAGATAACACCTGTTACACCTACAACAAGCCTGGTCACTACAGCTATGATTGTCCTCAATTGACTCCTAGAGAAAGAGAAGAGAAAAGACTCAAGAGAGATAGGAGATATGCAGACAAGAGAGCACTACTGGCAGAAGTAGAGGAGGAGGATACTAGTTCCAGTTCTTCTTCTTCTGATTTCGGATCTGATGATGATGTATGTCTTGTGGCAGACATTACTGAGGTAAATGAAACTACCCTATGCTTATCTAATTCCAAATATACTGAATCATCTCATTCATCTGGTAACTCCAAAGAGTCTGATATGCAACAAATGCTATCAGATCTCCAAAATTGTGTTCAACTATGTCAAAAACTTGAGAAGGAAAATGGTAGGCTCAGAGCTGAAGTTCAATCCCTCTCTCATAAGCAAAAATCCACCAGAGAACTCATGAAAGATCATTCCAAAGAAGTCTCTGAACTTCAGGATAAGATCACAGAAAGAGATACTTTGGTAGATCAACTCATGAAGGAAAGGAACTCTCAGGAAGATGAGTTCAATGAACTTAGAGCTAAATACCAGACTCTTATCAAGGGAAAACAAGTTAAGCAAATCATAGAAGAGATACCCATCCCCAGAGAAGCTCATAAGATACCATATGTTGTATCTATTATATCAGAGTCTTCTCAGCGCATTAATGATAAGAGTGGTTTAGGATATTCTGGAATTACTACCAAATCTCATAAATATCTTTACAACAAAGATAAGTCTGTAAGATCTGGTGAATTGGTAGAAATCTGGGATGAAAATGACTCAACTGGTGATGGTTACAAAGTGGTTCACAATCCTGGTTGGAAAAGGAATCACTCTGCTAATCTCATAGAATATGGTCCAGAAGAGTTAACTGTCCTGGAAGAAAGAATCCTAGAGAGTAAACGTCAATAAGGGGAACCACTGAAGATTGATGGATCTGTTAACAATAAGTCTCAAAGAGCAGAACTTACTCAGATTGAAGGAACCCAGAGGAATCCTCAAAGGGGGGAACCTAACCAAGTTAGGGGACCTCAGAGGAGACACTCAAGAAGGGGAAATTCCAATCAGAATAGGAACTATCAGAGATGGAATAATGTTCAACAGAACCAGGTACCCCAGAGACGGTTTTCTCAAAGGAATCAATTCCAGAACAGATACACTCGGAGGAACTATAACCACCAGAAAAGGTCCAGTTTTCATCAAGACCAGAGACCCATCTATAGAAAACCAACTGATCTGGGTAGTTATGACACCAGAGATGGTTCTTCTAGGATGTACCCTTACAACTAGACCTTTAAGACCATGTCTTTAAGGCAGGCTATTCCAAAGGCCAGATTTGAGAAAAGATACACCAGACCTGTTTATAGGAAAGGTGTTCTGATCAGACCAGTAGCTCAATATGTCATTGTAAGAGGACATGTGCTGGTAGATAGATTTGGAAGGAAGATAAGATCTCCTCATCCAGCAAGGGATGATCTTTATCTTTGGATTCCTACAAAACCTGCAACTAACCAATCAGGAACTATCTCTAGTAGGGGACCTAATTGATTTCTCTGCAGGATGATAAGAGCCCATTGGAGAAAGGACTTTCAAGCAAACATGTGTGGTATATTGATAGTGGACGTTCCAAGCACATGACATTCCAGAAAGATTATCTCCAGGATTTCAAGCCATTGAATGGGCCAAGAGTGATGTTTGGTGACAACAATTATGGAGTCACCAGAGGTGTTGGAAAGTTGATCTTTAATGGCGTATCTGTAGAAGAAGTCTACTATGTTGAAGGCCTCAAGAATAATCTACTTTTTGTATCCCAATTTTGTGACAGGGATACTCAGTAAAGTTTTCTAGTGATTCATGCACTGTATTTTCTTCTGATTATAATGACATTTTGCTTATAGGCTTGAGGAAGGGTAACATTTATCTTGCAGATTTCAGCAGTTGCCCAAGAAATGCTTGCCTGGTTGCTAAAGGATCTACAGAAGATAGCTGGTTATGGCACAAGAGATTGAGCCATCTTAACTTCAAAACACTGAATAAGATTTCCAGAAAAGGTCTTATTCGAGGTCTTCCTAATGAAGTGTTTAAGAAGGATCAGCTTTGTGGTTCATGCCAGAAGGGTAAACAACCCAAGACCTCCTTTAAGGATGTCCAGAGCAAAACCACAACCAGAGTACTTCAACTACTTCACATGGACCTGTTTCTCCTCTTAGTTTCAGTGGAAGGAAGTACACCTTGGTGATAGTAGATGACTTTTCAAGATACACTTGGGTATTGTTCTTGTTTAAGAAAAATGAAACTATCACCAAACTACCATAATTCTTCAAGCAAATTCAGAATGAGCAGAACCAGAGCATAGTCAGGATCAGAAGTGACAAAGGGACAGAGTTCTTGAATTCACACATTGCTGAGTATTGCAAGGCACGTGGAATTTTTCATGAGACATCTGCTGCCAGAACACCACAACAAAATGGAGTAGCAGAAAGGAGGAATAGAACCCTAAAGGATGATGCAAGGACTCTTCTAGCAAAGTACAACACACCACAAAGGTTTTGGGCAGAAGTTATCAACACAGCTTGTTATACCCAGAACAGATGCCTAATTGCCCAGAGACATAGCAAGACTCCATATGAGGTATGGAAAGGTAAAACACCATATGTTTCATATTTTCATGTGTTTTTGTTGCAAGTGTTTCATCCATGACAATGGGAAATCAAAATTAAAAACTTTTGATGCTAAAGTAGCAGATGGAATATTTTTAGGATATTCCACCACTAGTAAAGCATTCAGAATTTTTAATAAGAATTCACTTTGTGTGGAGGAAACACCCCATGTTGTTTTTGATGAATCTGTTGTTGGGTGCAAGGTGGAATTACAGTCTTCTGATAAGACACAGAATCAGACTAATCCCAGAGTAATCAAGGTCAATCCACCTATTCTTGATTTAGACTCAGATTCAGATTCAGATGGTGACCCATCTTCTGGTTCTCTAAAGGAGAAGTCTTCACAAGGAGCAGAACCAGAGGAGGTTGGAACTCCTGTAGGGGGGAAGCTCTTCTGCAGTTGGTGATATTCACCAAGGTACTGCAGAGGATAGTCAATCAGGAAAGGCCACGGGAAGGAGGACCCTGGTTGATCACCCCAATGACCTGATAATTGGAGATCCAACTAAGGGTGTCCAGACTAGGAGAACTCTTAACTTAGCTGCCTTATTCAGTTGCTATTTGTCCTTGATTAGGCCCAAGAACATCAAGGAGGTACTGAAAGATTCAAATTGGATTGTTGATATGCAAGAGGAGTTGAATCAATTCACCAGACAGGATGTTTGGGAGCTGGTAGACAGACCAAGACATCAAAAGGTGATAGGAACTAAGTGGGTTTTCAAGAATAAGAAAGATGAGAATGATGTCATTACTAGGAACAAGGCAAGGCTAGTGGCTCAGGGCTATTCTCAGTCTGAAGGAATAGACTATGATGAGACTTTTGCTCCTGTTGCCAGACTAGAAGCCATCAGATTGTTCTTATCATATGCTGCTCACATGAAGTTCAAAGTATACCAGATGGATATGAAATCTGCCTTTCTTAATGGGATTCTCATTGAGGAAGTGTATGTGGAACAACCTCCTGGTTTTGAACAAGGTGACAAAGTGTTTAAGCTTAAGAAAGCTCTTTATGGGCTAAAGCAGGCACCCAGAGCATGGTATTACACTCTTTCTAAATTTCTTCTGGACAATGGTTTTATCAAAGGTAAGATTGATAGGACCTTGTTTAGGAAAGAAGAAGGAAAGGACATCTTTCTGGTCCAAATATATGTTGATGATATTATATTTGGATCCCCTAACAAGAAGTTGTGTGAGAAGTTTGGTGAACTCATGCAGAGCCAGTTTGAGATGTCTATGATGGGTGAAATGAATTATTTCTTAGGTCTGCAGGTAAAGCAAACAGAGAAGGGAATTTTCATCAATCAGGCAAAGTACATCAGAAACATGTTAGAGAAATTTGGAATAGGATCTAGCAAAGCAGCCAAGATCCCTATGATGACAAATTTCAATATGGATCCAGATGAGTCTGGAGAAAGTGTATACCAGACTCAATACAGAGCACTTATTGGTTCTCTTCTGTACTTGACAGCAAGCAGACCAGATATAACCTTTGCAGTTGGTGTGTGTGCCAGATTTCAAGCTAATCCTAAGAAAAGTCATTTGGAAGCAGCTAGGAAGATATTGAAGTATCTTAAAGGGACAGTAAACTTGGGGTTATGGTATCCTGCAGATGACAACTTAGAGTTAAGTGGTTATTCGAATTCAGACTATGGTGGGTGCAGAATTGATAGGAAATCTACAAGTGGAACATGCCAATTTTTAGGGATTAAGTTGGTATCTTGGTTTTCTAAGAAGCAGACTTCAGTTGCTACATCAACAACAGAAGCAGAGTATATGGCCGCAGGGAGCTGTTGTTCACAACTACTCTGTATTAGTCAACAGTTAAGGGACTACCAGATTAGAACTAAAGATATTCCAATCTTCTGTGATAGTAATAGTGCAATAACAATCACCCAGAATCCAGTTCTTCATACCAGATGCAAACATGTTGATATAAGGCATCACTTTATCAGAGATCATGTTGAGAAGGGAGATATAAGGATGGAAAAGATTGCAATAGAGAAGCAGAGAGCAGATATCTTGACTAAGCCTTTGGCTGAAACCAGATTCAGAAAGTTAGCATTTGAGTTAGGACTTTTGGATCCAGAGACAGATTTGGTTTAGGGGGAACATCAGAGAAGTATCCTTTGTCTCATTTTGTTACATAAATTTTATGTATTCAAACTAACATGCCTACAGGTTAGATATACCAGGGAAGTTACATCTCCAGATGACATATGTACCAGATGAGGCGTGTACCAGGTGAGGTACATCCAAGATGAGGTGCAGAAACAAACTCCAGAACCAGATGAGGTTCTATCAGATAAGATGTAACACCAGACTAGCTGTGGTATCATCTGGTTATAATACCAGTTGACATGTATGTATTTACTTCTCTGGCCTCTGATCATTGGGATACACTTTCAAAATTAGTAAGTAAACTCAAAACGTTTCGTCTTTGGAGTGTATTTAAGACTAGGGTAGAGGGTCTAGGCAATCATTTCTCTTTTTCTCTTGACTGCCACAAAACCCCCTCGATCCCAGTCCCAATGACCATGCCCACGCACTATATTAAATCTGCAACTTGCCTTTTAATCGTAGCAGTCAGATTTAACAACAGTGCAATATGTCAATCAATTCAAAAATTGATTTTGTTCCCTAAATTAAAATTTTCAATTACACGCGTTCACACTTCATTAATTGATCAGGCCACGCGGCTTGCCCTATTTAAATCAAACATTTCTTCAATCTGTCCTTTCACGTTTCCTTACTTTCAAATCCCTAACCTCTCTCTGCAAGTTCTCTCTCTCCTTCTCTTTCACAGAAATGGCACCCAAATGCAATTTCGATCCAGAGCACGTATGCAAGAAATTGAAGTCAGAAATGGTGGTGGACTTCTATTCCACCAAGAATCCAGCGGCGCTAGAGATTTTGGAACTTTTGAGGAAGTCTGGAGTGGAAGAATTGATCTCAAAAGTCCCCAAAGACTTGCGCACTTTGGATGGGTACGCAGCCCAGTTTTTGGTCAGGATGAAAATCCACGATGACCACATCTCCCCCAAGCTTGACAAGGAGGATGTCGTCTTCTCGAAGCATGATTTGTGCAGGCTGTTTGGAAACCTTTCTTCAGACGGAGTGGACCCTTTGAAGTACAAGGAAGGAGAAGCAGTTGAATCCTTCAAGATCTTTGCCAGATCTTCTTGCCAGAATTTGACGAAGGGCTTTCTGGACAAACACTTGAGGCAAAAGTACAAGGTACTTTTCGATATTGTGGTGAAGGTATTGATGTGCGAGAGCCATAGCACAGATGCCATCTTCACAGGCAGGCTCTGTGTTATGAGGGCCATTTTTTACGGCGCCAAGTGTAATTGGGCCGAGTTCTTCTAGGGTGTCTTGAGGAAGAACAAGTTGAAGGTACAGAAGGAGGAGTGTCCCAGCTTGCCAGGGGAGCTGCAATATTTCTTCAATGCCAACGTGTCTCTTGGCACCAAGCTTACCCTGATCTTGGACTTCATCTTCCCAGAGAAGAAGTGGAAGGAGTCATGGTGCAAGGGCTTTCACAAGTCCAAGATCTTCTTTTCCAAGGATGGGCCTCTTCATGGCCATCCTGATTCTGATGGTGAGCAAGCCATCCCTGCCCCCCCCCCCCCCTCTTCAAGCAGTGCCCTCACCTGCTAAGGGGCAGAAGCAGCAGCAGAGCAAGAAGAAGACTGTTGAAGCTACTGGTTCTTCAACCATAGCTTTCTCTGGTTCCTCAGAGGAGGACCAGATTCCCCTTCTTGATGTGCTGAAGCAGAAGGGTGATGGTGAAAAAGCTGCCAAGAAGGTTGGTGCAGCTAAGAGGAAGAGGCCAGAGGAGGCCAAGAAAGTTTCTGCAAAGAAGCCCAGGACAAGCAGAAGGGCCAAGAAAACACTTCTGGTGGATGAGCCATCAGAAGAGGAGGAAGAAGAAGAGGTTGAGCCTCTTAAGAGGAAGCCAAGGGTCAAGAGAGCTATTCTTCAAGATTCAGACTATGGCTCTGATCTAGGAGATGCATTAGAGCAGGCCATTGAGGAGGCCTCTCATCCGATGGAGGAAGCCACGGCTTCAGAGTAGGTAAACCTTTCTCCCCCATCTATCCCCATAAACCTTGTAACCCCATCTACTTCTCCCCCAGAATACATTCCCCACAACCTCTCTAGTGTCCCCATTTCTTCTCCAGTGGCACCCTTACCTGATACTCCCCAATATACTCCCTCCACCATCCCCACACAAACACCTTCTCCTCCTACCTCTCAAATCCCTCTCCCTACAAATCCTTCTCCCCCAGCCCCTGTACCAGATATCCCATCCTCTTCTGGTGCAGAACAACCCCTTCCCCCCACCTCTACCTCCCAAACAGTTTTCCCTCCCCAATCTCATACAGAACAAAACCCCTCCATCTCTATGGCAATGGGATTCCCTTTTCCCCCCTCTTCTCCCAACTGCCTGACCAGCGATGATAGTGAAGGTGAGGATGCTTCACTGGAGCCGGAGTGCTTAGCACCATCCTCCTCTGCCTCTGGGCCCAAACTCTTTTCATTCTCATCTGTAGAAATGGGTCCCATTAGGCAGAGTATGAGTGTAAGTGCTTAGCTCTGGCTGAGAGAGCATTTTCCCATCCTATTGGAGCATTTACCTCTGTTGGCAGATCTGACTGACGCCAAGGTCTGGAGCAAGGCCAGACTAGAGGACGTGGAGGACCTAATGTTGTTGCTTGAGGAGATGGGTCCTCCTACTTTTTCTACCTGGGAGATTGAATTGAAGAAGAAGCTTAATCTCCAGAATCCACCGGAGTTGGAGACTTCAGAGGCAGCCAAAGTGGTGATTCACACTTTATTGATCCAGAAAGGAGTCATGATCACTCCTGAGGGCCCTTCTTACAAGTTTGGCCCCCACTTCTCCTTTCCTCCAGAGCTCTATTCTGATGAGGAGGACTTCGATGTCACTCTTGCCGTGCTGCAAAAGATGAAGACTTTCTTCAATGAGCAGATCATGCAGATTGGGCGCTTTTCTAAGGCAATTCAACACATGGCTCCTGCTATGATAGAGAACCAGATCCGGCAGGAGAGGAAGCTCTTTTTAAAACAGATCAAGTCCACTTTTGCCGCTGCCAAAGCATCCTTTAAGGCAAATGAACTATTTGTGAAGCTTGATGTGATGCAGAGCCAGAGACAGCTCCAGGAGCATGTGCTGGAGCAGCTGAGGCCAGTCTCTGTGTTGAAGGTGGAAATGGCTTCTCAGATGTTGCAGACTGCGAAGATCAAAGACTCCCTCCAGGAGATGCTCGAGAAGCAGGAGAAGCTGGTAGCTGACTCTAAGGCCTATCTGGAAGAAGCCAGGCAACTCCGTGATCTTCACTCTTCCTCCTCCACTGCCTTGCCTGATCTCATAAGGCAGGTAGTGCAGCCCCTTATTGATGAAGTTAAAAAGGGGGAAGAGCAGGCCAGAACTGATCTGACGAAGAGCACTCTGGAGACCCTCTTTAGCCATGGGGCTCGTCTGGACCTGCTGGAGAATACTTTGGCCCAGGCGGAGCTGCAGAAGAAAAAGAAGGAAGAGCTGAAATCTCTTACCATGGCGAAGCAGCTGGCGGTAGAAGAGGAGTCCACGAACACAGAGCAGGATCCTATGTCCATTTCTGGACCTGCCAAGAGGAAGTTAAGGAAGGTGAAGAAAAGCTTCCCTGAAGAAGGAAGTTGTTGAGGAAGCAGAGAAAAGATTTAAAGAGGAGACTCCAGAAGAGAAGCAGGCAAGAATAAGGAAGAACATAGATGAAGAGCAGAGGCTCCGATATGTTAGGAGGTAAAAAAAGAAAGCCAGAGAAGCTAGTATTACTCCTGGTGCCAGTGGATCCAGCCAGAGGAGGAAGGCTCTTGTTGAAGTGATGGAGATTCTGCCACTTAGGACAGAAGGGTCTTTTGACTCTACTGTGTATGTTCCTCTCATTGAGAAGTGGAGAGAAGCAAAGACTCTGTGGTTTATCCAACACTATATCCAGAGGTCCCCTCCAGAGGATGATGCGCTTATCAATAGAATCTTCCACTCTTGGATGAAGGCCTACGATGCAGATCTCTACAAGCAACTGATGGATCCCACCATAGAATTCAATCTGGAAGTCACTGCCCCAGAGTTTCACTATCTCAACACACCTATGCTTGGGGACCAGATTGATTGGATAGAGTTGAAGAAGTTGTTCAAGACCAAGGTGTTGGTGAATTTCACTCCAACATCTTCTGCAGAATTGAAGGCAGTTCAAGACAGATTCCTTGACTGGTTTCTGGTGCCAAAGGAGAACAGAAGATATGCATAGCTTAGGACTCTGAAATGAAATGTAACATGTAATCCTTTGTCCTCAATTATTAATGAACAGTCATATCTCCTCTGTTCAAAAGACAACCTCTTGCTGTCTTATTGTTTGCCAGATAAGATCTATTCTAAGGTCTTATCATTTTATTGTTTTCATGCTTAAGTGTTTATTGTTTTTTATCAGTTCTGGTTAGTTTTAACTCCATCAAAAAGGGGGAAATTGTTAGGATAAAAGTTGTTAGTTTTGATGAGTTAAAACAAACCAGAGAATGTAATAGGACCATCTGGACCTGTTAGCCAGATGATGAACTAGATTAGGACTTAGTCTAGGGGAACTGCCAGACCAGAAGACTTCACCAGAAGAGTCACCAGAAGACCTACCAGAAGACCCACCAGAGGACTTCACCAGAGGACTCCACCAGAAGACTTCACCAGATGAGACTGACAAGAGGCAGAGAACCTTCCCCAGACCAGGCGAGTCCGGACCAGACGAGTCTGGTAAACCAAAAGATGCTCAGAATTATCTCTTAATTCTACTGAGTATTCTGGTTCTTGACCAGATCCAGACCAGAAGACACTGAGGTCACCTGGTACCTGGTCATGCCTTCTCTGGAGAGAATCAGAGTTAGGCATTGGAAGCACTTGACCGTTGGTGATTTAGATCAAGTCAACAAGATCAGGATTGGAAAGTTTTGAAGTCAATCAATCCAAAGATCCCACCAACCAAATCAATCAATTAGGGAATTGATTGATTGAAAGCTTCCCTAAATAGAGGATCTGATTAGATTAGCTCTCCAACGACTATACTCTAATCACCTCTATAAATACAAGAGTGCAGATTCAAAGAAAGGCTCTAGAGATTCTCACGCGCAAGAAGACATTATCCAAGCCTTGTTCATCTACTCTTAAGCACTCTTATTGCTCTTATCTTACATATACACTCTAAAAGGAGTTGTTGGATCTCAACCTGTTCATCTCTAAGAAAAGTTTGAAGGCTGTAGACTTTAGATCGAAGTTAGATCTAAAGTGTTTGTAAGAAGGAACTGGTACTTCACAATTCCAGTACGTAAGTGGTTTGTTGGTTGGTTAGTGAGACCCCTTTAGATCAAAGGGAGAGTGGACGTAGGACTTGTTGTCCGAACCACTATATATCCGGTCCATTTACTGCTTTCTTCATTTATGTTTTAATTCATTTATTTAGTGCTCTTATAAAAGACCTTGTGAAAGACATAATCTTTAAAACTTCTGCAAACTAATCTACTTAGTGGGACCAACAATGAGCCTCCAAGTCTCCACACTGACTTGGTAGCTCAGCCTCTAAGCAGCGCAGTGACTTGAAGTGAAATCTCTCGAGTCACTGCCTTGTTAAGAGCCTGAGCTCACAAGTCAGTTGCACTGACTTGAGTGCTCTGACTCTTAGCAATGCAGTGACCTGAGTATTATTCACTCTTGTTGAACTCCCTGAGAAAAAGGTTTAAAAAAAATTTGCTCCTGAATTCCCATTTGCCCTTCGAAAACGGGACCATCAATTGGTATCAGAGCGGGTTGTTCACATGACCACTGATCCAGTTTTGTTAAGAAAAATGGTCTACCGAACAGATCTTAAACGAATTAAAATTATGGGAATTCCTGCATATTTCAAACTATTACTTGTGTTCTGACATTATTCTTATAATAGAAAATCATTTGGTTAGGAGTTTTGGAATCATCAAAAAGGGGGAAATTGTTGGAATATGTTTAGTTTTGATAATTTTCCAAAACCACTTGATATAGGTTTGAAAGTAGTCAGGATTGTATCTTTTGTTTCAGGTCAGGCTAGGTTATTTCTCAGTAGAATAGGTTGTTAGTTGAGAAGAACTCAGTTGAGGGGGAACTCAGCGAGGGAGAACTCAGCAACACAGCCTGAGGATATCAAGAGGACACCAAGAAGAACTAACTGAAGCCATGCTAGTAACCTGAACCAGAAGAGAAGCCTGAAGGATATCCCACTGAGTGTAAACCGGGCTGATCTAAGCTAAGTCAGGTGGACCACTCAGTGAAGAGCATGATCAGGAGGATCAGTGCTGCACCAAGTAGGCCCTGAAGGAGTCAGGCTACTGTGGTCAGGGAAGTTTGTCATTCAGCCTTATGACAAACTTCTTGGAGATATCTTCAAACAGTCTCTGGAGGACAACTACACTGAAGACGTTCAGTCCACTGAAGATCATCAAGTCAGTAAAGGAGGAAGCTACCTAAAGTCAGTGGGTTTTGGTCAACCCACCGAGTCAAAGATCCGTTGGATCCAGCCCACGTGGACCAATCAGCACGAGGTAGCAACTCTGACACTGACAAGGCCGCATTCCAAGAAAAGTGGTTGAAACCATTAATTGTATGGATTCAAATGTAATTTCCTCCAACGGTTACATTTGAATCCACACTGTAAATACAAGCTCATAGCTTCGGTTTAAGTGTGTGTGAAGAAAGAAGAATCAACACCTACGAGCTGTGAAGGTGTGAGTATTTAGTGCATTATATTGGGAGTTATAAGGAGGCACGATTCACATCTTGTACGCTGAACCTTAGAGTTCATAGATATACACAAATGAGTGTTCAGCTTGTAACTCATAGCTTAGAGAGGTTTTCCTAATCTTAGTTTTAGGCTAACACATTGTAAAGGAAAACCTCACCTAGTTGGAGAAACCAAACTGAAACCAAAACCCTCTAGTTAGGTTTGTTGGTTGAAGTTAGTTAGAGAGGAGAGGCAGCCTAGGAAGTGGCGTGAGTCCAGTGTTTTGTGCACCTTGGCACGTTAAAACAAGAATCCCAGTTAGTGGATTTCCTGTTAAATCAGGCCGTGGATGTAAGAGCTTGAGTCTCCGAACCACGTTAAACTGAGTGTTCTTATCTTTTAAAGTATTTACTAAAGTGTTGTGAAAATCTGCTCACGGAGAGCATTGTTAAAAGAAAACTTTGGTTAAGTATTTAGGTTAGGGAGATTCCTTCTCACTGACCAGTTCAGGCAACGCACTCGAGAGTTCAGCATCTCGAGTCACTGCCTTGCTTAGAGCATGAGCCTCCAAGTCTCCACACTGACTTGGTAGCTCAGCCTCTAAGCAGCGCAGTGACTTGAAGTGAAATCTCTCGAGTCACTGCCTTGTTAAGAGCCTGAGCTAACAAGTCAGTTGCACTGACTTGAGTGCTCTGACTCTTAGCAATGCAGTGACTTGAGTATTATTCACTCTTGTTGAACTCCCTGAGAAAAAGGTTTAAAAAAAATTTACTCCTGAGTTCCCATTTGCCCTTCGAAAACGGGACCATCACTAAGGTTTCATGGTTTCTAAGTAGCAACAAAACAGTGACATTTCAAGGAAAATATTCATATTAGCTATGTTTTGAATTGAAGGGTTTTACAACCTTTATAGACTTGTCTTCTTAAACTAGAGGGCCTTATTAGATCTTCAATATCTTAGTTCATGATGTGTATGAGGG
The DNA here is from genome assembly GCA_947034835.1 of Ballota nigra. NCBI lineage: Eukaryota > Viridiplantae > Streptophyta > Magnoliopsida > Lamiales > Lamiaceae > Ballota > Ballota nigra. The sequence goes on along the minus strand of OX344724.1, from coordinate 40,130,261 downwards.
CTCCTTGAAAGAAAATCCTTGTTTTGAGCTAAAACAAAACAAGAGTTAGAGTTAGAAGTTGAAGATGTAAGATTTCATGAATTTGAAAGAGAGAGGGAGAAGAATGGTTCATTTCTTGCTCGGAGATGGCTTCAAACCTTCAAACCAACGCCTAGGGAAGCTTGGAGCTTGAATTTGAAGTCCTTCTATGGTTGGAAATGGGAGAAGAAAATTTTATTTTCCCTTGGAATGGTGATGATCAAAGCTAGGAGAAAGGGAGAGGGAGAGAGCTCTTTTCTCTTTGATTTTTTTCTTGGCTTTTCTTGCAATGATTTGAAGGAATCCAAGACAAATAATATAAGTTAGGGAGAGGGCTGTGATTGGCCAGAATTAGCTGAGGGAGAGAGAGGAGTTGGTAGGAAAGGAGAGGGGAGGTATGGGGTGTGTTTGTTGATTTTTTTTATTAGGAATGGGGTTAAATATTTTAAAGGGTATGGCCAAGATTTTCGACTGTCTTTTCCCAGAATTTTGGCAGTCAAGGTGGGGCCCAGGGGCATTCCAATTGGCTTGCTTGGTATTTTGGACACGATGTAGTTGAAATCGGGTATTTTTCGGCTAGATTTTGGGATCCAAAAATTAACGTTTTTGCTTGTTTTGTTATCAAAAAGTTTAGCTTTTTATTTCTTTTATTTAAACTGCCATTTAACTTCATTTTATTAATTTCTTCTTGTGTTGGGTTTGTATTGATTCAAAGGATTCAAAATTGCGGGGTTTAAACGACTTTTGGCGACGAACTTATTGTTTTCTTCGAGAATTTTCCATTAAGTTAAAGATCTCAAAATTTCTATTATAGGATTTCATTTTGCTTATTTTTTTTAGTCTGTATAGATTCGTTTCGTTATTACAGTGCTATGTGTGCTGCCGGTTCTGATCTATCCGTTCGTCGTTAAGATATAGGGCTTAAATTGCAAAGCGTTTCATTTTGTAAACTTTCATGAAATCTTTCCGTTTTAAAAAAAGGTATTATAAATAAAATAATAATAATAATAATACTAATTTGGTTTGGGGTATTACACATAATCATCTAGAATGATCAATATTCCTCAATAACATAACAAGAGTTCCAACTTTAAGGTTCAGTTCATGATCAAGAACACCAATTTTTTTTAAAGTATTAAGGAACTCAGAAGTAAACATCAGCAAGATAATCGAGATTCGAATTAGACTTGCAAAGACTATCGGAATTGAGATACTTGCGAGGCTCCTTTTCATTTAATTTTACCATGTACTCATTAATATATCTGACAGAATCAAGAATCGGTGCAAGAATAACCTTTCCTGCAAAAATATGTGGTCGTACATCCTTGATTTAAAATCAAGATAAATACAATCCACAATAGTAGCAACAAGATCATGACCACCTCTCAACAAAATATCTTTTGAAATAGTAATGTCAGAATCATAATCAGTTTCTATTCCTATGGTTCCATCACCAACCAATTCAATCCACTTAGAAAATAACCTCATTTCATCCATCCACTCAATAGAATCAGACTGCATCAATCTCATATTTCTTGTTAACCTCAAAACAGTGCAGTCATTACATATATTAGATTAATTAATTGTGGCATGTACAATATCCTTCCTCTTTCCTTTTGGAATGACAGGTAAATTTTAGCGAAAATCTCCACAAAAAAAAATTGTCTTCCCACCAAATGGTAATAAATTACACGCTAGATTAGATAACTGCATAATATCCCTCAACAATGTATCTAATGCCTCAATACAATGCCTGTGAACCATTAATACTTCATCCCATACAATAAGTTTGCATTTAATCAAAAGTTTAGAGAGGTGACTACCTTGCCTAATGTTACACGTAGAATCCTTTAAATAATTTATTGGAATGCAAAATCTAGAATGAGTTATACGTCCACCATGAAGCAACATCGAAGTTATTCCACTCGATGCCGCATTCAACACAATTTTCCCCTCGGATCGCAAATTTGCAGCAGAGTTTTCCATAGGAAATTTTTTCCGGTACCTCCATAGTCATATACAAAAAACACATTTCCAATATCTGAGGAGACCGATTCAATTATTCTATAAAAAACAATACTCTACTCAATATTCAATTTGCCTACTAAAACTTCAAATTCCCTCCGCAAATCAACTCTATTATACGATAGCTCACTCAAAAGTATCCTATTACGAGATGTTAAAATTATTATCAGCAACAGCTATTGGCATTCCACCAAAGTCGTTCAAACTTTTACCAAGAAAACGCAACATATTTTCAATCTCCAAAAGCAGCAGTTCTTAATATCATCGTCCATCATCCTTAACTCTAGAAAATTTAAGGGCAAAAAAAATATTTAACAATTAATAATGCACAACTTAACAAAACCAAATTTTATTATATAATTAAAAAAAAAGAATACACAATACACCACGATATATCTTTATTACATATAACAAAGAAAACAAAATTATCACAACATAATGGAAGAACACATTATTCAAATTATAAAGAAGTTAAACAAAAAATATAAATTTAATAGAATCGAACAAAATACGCTACAAAAAAAGGTGTTCCATTATTCTAATACATATATGGTAAATATGCATTTAAAAAAAATACATGAAACAATTTTATCTACTATTAAAAGTATTTAAATTCTAATGCAGGTGATAAAGAAAAAATATTTAAAGAAGAGAATACAGAAAAGAAAAATGCACATGGAAAACGCATTATCTTCCTTCTCTTTACAAAATATCATCCGACACATATTTTCAACATCTATCATATATATCACAAGGATTACTCAAAGACCCAGAGGTGATCAGAGTAACAAAAAGAGACCTCAAAGATGATGCAGACACCCAAAAGCTAGTCTGTTCAAATCCATCAACATATTCACTATCATCATCCAACAAACCCATCGCAAAGCATGCATCACAAAATGTTGAATAAACAACTCCTCAAAATTTCTTGATATCATTGAAACACTTAGATCCATTAACCACTCTCAGCAAAATCCTCAAATAGTATGCTTCACCAGTGCCAGAAGGGACATAACAGATACGACCAACATCAAATCCCTTCTGCCTAGGTTCCCAAGTTCTTGATTTATTTAAAACCGAAAAACTGAGGAATTTGGGAATATGTTAATGAAGCAGCAAAATCATTATCATCATTCAACTTAAACCAAGCTAAGAACAAGCTAGTCTTAATACTTGGTTTCTCCATAATAGAATTCAACGAATTTGGATCCCTAAAGGTGAAATGCTAACCGCTCAATGGATGGATATCTGGATCCCTAAAGGTGACATTTTGCCTGTCCGAAAGGTGAAATGCTAACCGCTCAATGGATGGATATCTATAATTGATCTCAAAATCGAATAATCTCCAAGCTTCGGATGGTGAAATATATCTACAATCATAATACATTTTGATTTCATCAACACCTGTACTTTGATTTGAATCGCCAACATTCTCAACAAAAGTAACAGTAACACGATCATGACCCTTGTTTATATACTTGAATAAGTATTTTATGGCTCTTGATTGATTTCACCATTCTACATTAATATGAGCGCCATATTTTAAGAGAATGTATTTATTATGAGGAACAACAAACTTGTTGTCCATAAGAAACCCCTTTTTTCTTCACAGTTCTACCATCATCTCTTCACCTATAGACAGGATATCCATCATCATCAAAAGAACTCTCAGAAGCAAATCTATTTGGAATTTTTTTGTACATTCACCATTATCAAACATACATGGAGTGTACTTAACAATTGGACCACACGGGCATGCATCATAAAATCACGAACATCATTGGAATATTATTTATCACTCACCTCATAAGATAACTCAGCTGAAATTATACGATGAACATCATCACTCGAAGGAGCATCCTTATAATTTTTAAGGAAGATGAGGATATGAGCATGAGGCAACCCGTACTTCTGGAACTACACAGTATACAAAACTTCTTAACAATAAATATATCTCAATAAAAAACACAAAAATATAATTAGTATTAATTGAAACAATACTTTGCAACTTCTTACCTACACTAACATCTCCAAATATTTTATTCTGACGAATATCACGAATCAATGCATCTAATTTAACCTTAAAAACTCGACAAACAATATCAGGACAATCCTCCGGATGCTGATCCTTCAGTGACAAATTCCTGACAATCTCAGGATATTTGGCATTGAATGTAATTATGATGAACAACTGTGGATAACCAATCCAACGATAAATCATCATAATATGCTGGTAATTCTGCATCATGTATCATAGACCTCCAGTAAACGAAAGTGGAAAAATAAAACGCTTACCTATAGCCCTTCCATCAGTTTCTCCGTTCAAATAGGCATCCTCAACTCCGATATACATATCACAATAGAGTTCTTTTTTATGATTTTAATGTACAAAAGACGTGCAAATTCCGGCATAGTGTATGCATCTACAATGTACTAATGTGTTAGCCTCTTGCAAGATAAAAGCATAGATGGATCACCATGTCTCCCCTGAAGACGAAATGCAAAAAACTCTCTAATACTAATATCGTTTCTCTGTCCAGTTCTCCCAGAAGCAGATTCAGAAAATGGTATGTTTTCCCTATAACCATCCTCACCATAGAGAAAAAGAATAGGATATTGCAAGGTAAGATAAGACGGATTCAACTTAGTTATGCGATGAAGTTCATCAAAATAGGTTTAAATAATATTATCACGAACTTCAATAGTACCATCAAGATCACCAGTAACTACTGTGACGTCCCCACTTAATATAGTACGGAAAATATGATGTGGCATAAGTAGAAACGACACTAAAATAGTACTTTGTATTAAAATATACACACGCCACACATTTACACAGCGGAAGTAGTAAATAAGTATGCTTGTAGCTTAAGATATAAACCAAAATTTAAAAACATAATTCTTGAAAATGTAAAGTTTTTAGGGAAACTTCACAGCCCGCCGAGTTCATTCGCCCACGTCTGGATCCACAGCATCTGTCAAAATTTAAAAGTGGAAGGAATAAGTGCTTGAAAACACTTAGTGGGAAACCTCTTTATAATTGCACAAACTATATATAAATTGTTTATCATATGTGAGTCTCCGGAATTTCACCGGGTATCTTCTTGGGTGGAGCGACCAACCCGTGGTGCCGGAGCGACCGGACTATCTCATTTGCCAACATATAGTTGGACTATCTCAGGGGCCAGTCGATAGTGGGCCAGACTCAAAATACTTAACATTAAACATTTAATAAGTGCAATTAAATAATAATAGAACACTCGGTGAAGAGCGAAGTGATTCCCCACCTTGCAGGTTTGTACCTACAAGTAAAATTTTTAAAATAGAAACATTGTTACTTATCCCTTCACTTTTGTAAATTGTAAGACTTAAATTCAATTTCAATACATATTCAAATATTGTATACTAACACCCAAATATCAATTAAGTGTATAAAATCATCAAATAATAAGTTATAAATAAATATCGACTGTAAAAATGTAACCGGACCATTTCGAACCTTTCATACAAAAATTCGATTTTGGCAGATTATACATTTAACTTTGAAAATTCACATTAAATTATCTATACGTCCAAAAATTATGAAATTTTAACAGTAGTTTTTCAACTCAATAAAGTTCATCACCATATTTTCAGATTTCTCAAACTCTTTGGCAAACATCAAATATTTTGTGACGAACACACTGTTACAGATTCTAGTCACTTAACTTTAAAAATTCACCATAAATCAACCATAAGTCAAATACTCATAAAATTTTAACCATGAACTTTAAACTTCATTTAATTTACCAGCATACTTTTGTTTTATATAAAAACCTAACCGATATTCTCAGATCATAGCAAACTTCTACTGTTCCTGCTATAAAGTCCAAAACCCTAGTTCAACTTTGAAAAATCACCATGCATCGAATACTAGTCCAAAAGCTATGAAATTTGAAACCTAAGTTCCTTCGCAAGTCTATTATCTCATATAAAACTTTCGGAATTTTCCACCAAATGAATTGGTCAAAACGAAATTTACCCCAAAGTTGGTTCAGAAATTCGTTTTTATCCATACATGAAGAACATATCATCTTAAACTCACTTTAAACCATATAATTTCATGATTTCTACTTCTAAAGCATAGATAATCAAGTAATAAACATGATTTTGGTCATAACTCATGAAGAAATTGAATTAAACATTCAAACATGAAGTAAAACATGGATAACATGCAATTTACTCAACAAAACTCATTTTCCTATTAATTCACATATCATGCATAAACTTCATACTACTACTTAAGTAATTACTCAAACAAGAAGAGAAGCTTACTTAGAGATAGGTAGCTACAAGAATTCTCTTCTTCTCCTTTCTCAACTTCTAAGTATAAGAGTAGTAGTATTTGTTTTAAACTTTTTCTTATGAATAATTTTTCATGCAAGGACATGTATTTATAGAAGAAATCAACCTTGGAGGCTACTCCATCCTCTTGGCCGACTTCAAGGAATGTTGTGGAGTAATCTTGGAGGTTAGATTAATAAACACATGGCATCTTATAATTAGTATCTAATTTTGACTTTGATTCTACTAATTTTGACTTTAATTTCTTGAAACTTCACCACTCTTCTTCCTTTCCTCACATTGGCCGAATTTTGTAGAGTTTTCAAGAGAAAAATTTTGTGTCTTGTAGTTAAGACACATGTAGCCTTTGAAAAAAATAATTATGATTTTTCTAAAGTATTTAATAATTTTTTTTAAGGTATATTATGCATACAATTACTTATACTATCTTATAAAGTAAAATTAAAACTTTTCTAGGACTCTAAATAAATTACAAAGCCTATATACTAATCATAGAAAACATCGAGCAATCGATACGCAATTCGTTTCTTAAAGAAACGTTCATTTTACAACTTATAACTTATGAAATAAAATTACTATACTTAAGGACTATATTAATTTCTAAATTAAACACTTTATGACATAAAATAAAGAACATATAAAAATTATAAAGTCTCAAGAATAAGCATGTATTGAGCAAATAATACATTAATTTTAAGTATCGAGTAATTAAAACACATAAACGTGCATTTGCATAAATTTGGATGTAAATGCGTCACATAGATTCATGAAGAATTATAAAGCATTTAGTAAAGCAGATAAGGTCATGAAAACCTAGGGTATTACAGTCTAACCCCCTTAAATAAATTTCGTCCTCGAAATTCCAAGTGTTACCGTGGATATTGAGGTAGGGGTACTTTGCTAAGATTTCATCCTCTCGTTCCCATGTAGCTTCTTCCATTCCATGTCTATTCCACTGGACCTTAACCATAGGAATATCTCTATTTCTTAACCTATGAAGCTTTCTATCAAGTATGGCTATAGGGACTTCCTCATAGGTTAAGTTGGCATCAATTTCTAATTCAGGTTGGTTTACAATGTGGGTAGGGTCAGGTACATACTTTCGGAGCATCGAGATATGGAATACAGCGTATACTCCTGCCAATGGTGGTGGTAATGCTAGCCTATAAGCCAAATCTCCAATTCTTTCCAATATCTCATAAGGTCCAATATATCTAGGCTTCAACTTTCCTCTTTTCCCGAAGCGGAAAATTCCTTTCATTGGAGATACCTTCAAGAATACCTTGTCTCCAATCTCAAAACTTAATTCTTTCATTCGCCTATCCGCATACATTTTCTGTCGATCTTGAGTCGCTTGCATCTTTTCTTTAATTTCCTTTACCACTTTGTTAGTTTCTTCCACCAATTTCGGTCCTAACAATTTCTTTTCTCCGATTTCATCCCAGTATAGTGGAGATCTGCACTTCCTTCCGTACAATGCTTCGTATGGTGCCATTTCAATTGTAGCCTGATAACTATTGTTGTAGGCAAATTCCACTAAAGGTAGGTACCTTTCCCAACTTCCTCCAAAATCAATGATACAAGCTCTCAACATATCTTCCAAAATTTGAATTGTTCTTTCCGATTGACCATCTGTTTGAGGATGAAAAGTTGTACTGAATTCCAACTTGGTGCCCATAGCTTCTTGAAGACTGTACCAGAATCTTGATGTAAATCGTGGATCTCTATCTGACACAATAGAAATTGGAACTCCATGTAAGCGGACAATTTCCTTAATATAAATCTGAGTCAATTTATCCAATGTGAACGTCATCTTTATTGGTAAGAAATGTGCCGTCTTGGTCAATCTATCGATAATTACCCAAATAGCTTCATTTCCTTGTATTGACTTGGGCAATCCTACCACAAAATCTATTGTAATATGTTCCCATTTCCATTCAGGAATCTCAAGTGGCTTTAATAATCCTGATGGTCTTTGATGTTCAGCTTTCACCTGCTGACATGTTAAATATTTCTGTACGAAATTTCCAATATCCTTCTTCATATTTCTCCACCAGAATAACTTCTTTAATTCTTGGTACACTTTCGTTCCTCCAGGATGTACTGTATATGGTGTAGAATGTGTTTCTTTCAATATTTCCTTCTTGAGTTCTTCTTTTTCTGGGACACATATTCTTCCTTGACATACCAATGTACCATCCTCACATACTGAAAACTCCTTTGCTTTACCTTCCTTGATCTTTCGTTTTATTTTCTCTAAGAATGCATCATCATATTGAGCTTTTGCTAATCTTTCCTTCAAGGTTGGTTTCACAACCATGACATTGATCTTTATCTTTGTTTTGCGACTTAAGGCATCAGCCACTACATTTGCCTTTCCCGGATGGCATAATATTTCACAATCATAATCTTTTACCAACTCTAACCATCTTCTTTGCCTCATGTTCAATTCCTTCTGTTCGAAAATATACTTCAAACTCTTATGATCTGTGTAGATCTGACATTTACTTCCATACAAGTAATGCCTCCAAATCTTGAGTGCATGCACAACTACTGCTAGGTCTAAATCATGCGTAGGATAGTTCTGCTCATGTGGTTTTAATTGTCTTGATGCGTACGCTATTACTTTCCCATTCTGCATAAGTACACATCCCAAACCTTGTTTAGAACTGGGGCCGTTGTTAATCTTTGCTTTAGTTTTTGAAAACTCCTTTCACATTCTTCTGTCCATTCAAACTTTGTTTCTTTCCGAGTCAACTGAGTCAAAGGTTTTGCAATCCGAGCAAACCCTTCAATGAATCTTCGATAATACCCGGCTAAACCAAGAAAACTCCTGACTTCGTTCACATTAGTTGGTGTCTTCCATTGGTTTACAGCTTCTACCTTTGTTGGGTCAACTTCTATTCCCAAAGCTAAAACCGTATGTCCAAGAAATACAACTTTATCCAACCAGAATTCGCACTTGTTGAATTTAGCATACAATTTCTCTTTCCTCAGAGTTTCCAATGTAATTCGAAGATGTTCTGCAAGCTGCTCCTGATTTCTTGAATATACTAGAATATCATCAATAAAGACGATCATAAATTGATCTAAATATTGATGAAATACCCGATTCATCAAATCCATGAATATAGTTGGCGCGTTACTGAGTCCAAAAGGTAACACTACGAACTCATAATGACCATATCAGGTTCTGAATGCTGTCTTCGGAATATCGCTTTCTTTAATCTTTATCTGATGATATCCCGATCTCAAATCAATCTTTGAAAATACACAAGCTCCTCTTAACTGATCAAATAGATCTTCGATTCTGGGAAGTGGATATTTATTCTTGATAGTGAGCTTATTCAGTTCTCGATAATCGATGCACATCCTCAACGATCCATCTTTCTTTTTCACAAATAATACTGGTGCATCCCATGGTGACACACTTGGTTGAATAAAGCCCTTGTCCAATAATTCTTGCAATTGCACCTTCAACTCCTGTAACTCCTTTGGTGCCATTCTGTAAGGTGCTTTGGAAACAGGCGCGGTTCCAGGAATCAAATCAATAGTGAACTCCAACTGACGATCTGGGGGTAATCCTGATAAATCGTCTGGAAATACATCCTTGTATTCACATACTATCGGCACATCATCCAGTGTTGGACCATTGGATTCCGTTGCTACAATATTTACTAGAAATGACGTATTCTTTCCTTCCCTCAATAATTTCCGGGCTTTCATTGCTGAAATTACTTGAGGTATAGTTCCAATTCTAGTACCATATAGTGTAAAGTTCTCATCCGCTGATCTCCGTACTGATATTTCTTTTTCTTGACACTTGATGAGAGCATGATTAGCTATAAGCCAGTCCATTCCCAAGATAATATCAAAGTCCTTCATTTCTATTATATGTAGATTTGCCGGGAGTATTGCATGCTCAAAATCAATCTTCACATTCCTACACAGTCCTAAGGATTGTGTCGTACTACCAGAGGGAATATTTACTTCTAGGAAATTTTCTTCTACCATAATATGGGCAGTCTCAATTTGTTCAAACATCTTTGTAGAGATAAATGAATGTGTAGCACCAGTATCAAATAACGTGAAAACAGGTATTTGGAATATTTTGAACATACATGCCATCATTTCCGGATTTGTTGTTGCCTCCTGCTGACTCATGGCAAACACTCGAGCAGGTGCCATCTTTTGTTGTCCCCTCAGCTTTGGACAATCAGTTATAAGATGTCCAGGTTCTTTACACTTATAACATACCCCTGTTCCTTTCAGGTATTGTCCAGAATGTTCATTTCCACAATTTCTGCATTTAGACGGCCTCTTTTGTTGTTGTGGTATCATTCCCGTTTTTTTGACTTGTTTAAAATTTCCTCCTTGTTTCGTACCAACCCACTTCCTTTTATTTGGCTGTGATTATGAAATTCTTACTTCTTCTGGTTTCATATATACTGCTATCGTTTGAGCTTTCTCGAACATCTGGGCATAGGACTTAATATCTTGTGCTGCTAAGATGGTACTAATCTCTGGAAGTAGGTTTTGAACAAATCTTTTTGCCTTTCTGTCATCAGTATTAATCAAATGAGAAACATACCTTCCCAATTGATTAAACTTCATTTCATATTCTTGCACTGTCAGATTTCCCTACTTCAACTGTATAAATTCGGTCTCTTTCTGATCTAAGAACGACTGTGGTATATAATTCTTAACCACTGCTTCTACAAATTTTTCCCAAGTAACTGACATTCGTTCTTTTTCAGTCATTGTCCTACAGTGAGCTTCCCACCAATAATCTGCATCTTCAGTCAACTGAAATATAGCACAGGAAACTTTCTGCTCATCGGTGCACTTAAGATAAGTGAATATCTTCTCCAAGCTCCGAATCTAGTTTTCTACTTCCATAGGGTTTTCTTTTCCGGTCAGGGTTGAGGGGCTAAATTTCTTAAATTGGCTAACAATATCATGGTTTTGGGTTGATTGGCTTTGGTGATTTAGTTGCTGAGCTAACCCCCTTAAAACGGAAGCTAGATCCTCGCTCATGTCTGAGTTGTTTTGGTTTCCTCTACGACTCATAGTTCTATTCAATAACAAATTCATTAGTAACAAAATTTTAACATATATTTCGTACATTCAAAACATAATACATATATATTACATTCAAAAGCATATGATACATCAAGAGCATTTAGTACATATTAAGTACATATATCTACTAACACCGTACATCTATTACATCCAAAATCATATAGTATACCAAAAGCATTTAGTACACATATCATCATATATAGCCATATAGTATGCATATCAGGTAAAACACATAGTTTTAATCATCATCATCATCATTGATGATTATATCTGGTTCATTCTTTTCTTCTTCCCACATTTCGATGGAACTGTTGCTGCTATCTTCCTCCATTTCAGAACTTTCATAGCTACTATCCTCCTCCATTTTAGGACCTTCCTGTCTTCCACAGGTGCTACTATTCTCCTCCATTTTAGGACTTCCACAACTTTCTTGTACTGGCTCCCCCTCAAGCTGCCTTTCCTAGTTTTCCCTTATCTCAAATCTTGGACGTAGTGGTGTAAAATGGATTATTTCTGATTGGGCCCATTCACAATCAGGTGTCCATGTTTATCAAATACATAGTCAAGTATATCCAGAGATACACGTATCCAAGTAGATGGCAGGGTGTCAAGAAGCAAGTGACAAACATAATCATCAGTTATGTGATATCCGTTCATTAACGCATGCCGTACTGCGATGTTATTTCTCCGATATGAGCGCCTAGATCTTCTATCTCGGTTCTACCCATCTCATGTACTCGTCCTAATCTTTTAGCATTCTGCCTTCTAACATCCTCGTCCATTTTTATTTACTTTACACACTTTACTGGTTAGTTTAAACAATAATAACAAACTTTTAAATAATCAATCACAATTTCAAATAAATAACATAATTTAAGCACATATAAAACATTTACCTGATCCTGTCGTGGAGAATAATCTCGTTGCGGCTGTTTTCCTTTTAAAATTTTAAACACACTCTTTTTAAAATACTTTAGCAGGCGAACCTGCTCTGATACCACATGTGACGTCCCCACTTAATATAGTACGGAAAATATGATATGTCACAGGTACGAACGACACTAAAATAGTACTCTGTATTAAAATATACACACGCCAAACATTTACACAGCGGAAGTAGTAAATAAGTATGCTTGTAGCTTATGATACAAACCAAAATTTAAAAACATAATTCTTGAAAATGTAAAGTTTTTAGGAAAACTTCACAGCCCGCCGAGTTCATTCGCCCACGTCTGGATCCACAGCATCTGTCAAAATTTAAAAGTGGAAGGGATAAGTGCTTGAAAACACTTAGTGGGAAACCTCTTTATAATTGCACAAACTAAACATCAATTGTATATTATATGTGAGCCCCCAGAATTTCATCGGGTATCTCCTTGGGTGGCGCGACCAACCCGTGGTGCCGGAGCGACCGGACTATCTCATTTGCCAACATATAGTTGGACTATCTCAGGGGCCAGTCGATAGTGGGTCAGACTCAAAATACTTAACATTCAACATTTAATAAGTGAAATTAAATAATAATAGAACACTCGGTGAAGAGCGAAGTGATTCCCCACCTTGCAGGTTTGTACCTACAAGTAAAAATTTTAAAATAGAAATATTGTTACTTATCCCTTCACTTTTGTAAATTGTAAGACTTGAATTCAATTTCAATACATATTAAAATATTGTATACTAATACCCAAATATCAATTAAGTGTATAAAATCATCAAATAACAAGTTATATATAAATATCGACTGTAAAAATGTAACCGGACCATTTCGAACCTTTCATACAAAAATTCAATTTTGGCAGATTACACACCTAACTTTGAAAATTCATATTAAATTATCTATACGTCCAAAAATTATGAAATTTTAACAGTAGTTTTGCAACTCAATAAAGTTCATCGCCATATTTTCAGATTTCTCAAAATCTTTGCCAAACATCAAATATTTCGTGACGAACACACTGTTACAGATTCTGGTCACTTAACTTTAAAAATTCACCATAAATCAACCATAAGTCAAATACTCATGAAATTTTAACCATGAACTTTAAACTTCATTTAATTTACCAAAATACTTTAGTTTTCTATAAAAACCTAACCGATATTCTCAGATCATAGCAAACTTCTACTGTTCATGCTATAAAGTCCAAAACCCTAGTTCAACTTTAAAAAATCACCATGCATCGAATACTAGTCCAAGAGCTATGAAATTTGAAACCTAAGTTCCTTAGCAGGTCTATTTTCGCATATAAAATTTTCAGAATTTTCCACCGAATGAATTGGTCAAAACGAAATTTACCCCAAAGTTGGTTCAGAAATTCGGTTTTATGCATACATGAAGAACATATCATCTTAAACTCACTTTAAACCATATAATTTCATGATTTCTACTTCTAAAGCATAGATAATCAAGTAATAAACATGATTTTGGTCATAACTCATGAAGAAATTGAATTAAACATTCAAACATGAAGTAAAACATGGATAACATGCAATTTACTCAACAAAACTCATTTTCCTATAAATTTACATATCATGCATAAACTTCATACTACTACTTAAGTAATTACTCAAACAAGAAGAGAAGCTTACTTAGAGATAGGTAGCTACAAGAATTCTCTTATTCTCCTTTGTCAACTTCTAAGTATAAGAGTAGTAGTATTTGTTTTAAACTTTTTCTTATGAATAATTTTTCATGCAAGGAATGTTGTGGAGTAATCTTGGAGGTTAGATTAATAAACACATGACATCTTATAATTAATAGCTAATTTTGACTTTGATTCTACTAATTTTGACTTTAATTTCTTGAAACTTCACCACTCTTCTTCTTTTCCTCACATTGGCCGAATTTTGTAGAGTTTTCAAGAGAAATTTTTTGTGTCTTGTAGTTAAGACACATGTAGGCTTTGAAAAAAATAATTATGGTTTTTCTAAATTATTTAATAATTTTTTAAGGTATATTATGCATACAATTACTTATACTATCTTATAAAATAAAATTAAAACTCTTCTAGGACTCTAAATAAATTACAAAGTCTATATACTAATCATAGAAAACATCGAGCAATCGATACGTAATTCGTTTCTTAAAGAAACGTTCATTTTACAACTTATAACTTATGAAATAAAATTACTATACTTAAGGACTATATTAATTTCTAAATTAAACACTTTATGACATAAAATAAAGAACATATAAAAATTATAAAGTCTCAAGAATAAGCATGTATTGAGCAAATAATACATTAATTATAAGTATCGAGTAATTAAAATACATAAACGTGCCTTTGCATAAATTTGGATGTAAATGCGTCACATAGATTCATGAAGAATTATAAAGCATTTAGTAAAGCAGATAAGGTCATGAAAACCTAGGGTATTACAACTACAGCAGCAACTTCAGAAACTGTTGGTAAATTGCGAGTTCTAAGATCAACATATCTATCACCAATCAGCCTCATGGTCACCGTTCTATGTCCACATTAAAATTATCACTAGCCGTCCTAAAGCTTTGAACCAAAAAATTGTTGTTATCCAACATCTCTTCAGTTCGGAAACAACCTCATCTTGGAATTGTATTTACAGAATCCTCTAATTTGGGAATATAAAAAAGAAAAAAAATGTTATGAAAAAATATTGTACAACACGGTACTTCACCAATAACAAAAAAACATATTACCTAACATATCGAATTCTGTTGTGAACTTCATTGTTAGTATCATAGATGTAAAGTTGTGCATAAACTAGTGCATTACGACCACTTGGAAACAAACTTCCCAATCTATGATGCCCATGCAATCTAAACACCGGAGGTGAATCGCCCCTATTCAAATTTCTATCAACCGTTCCACCTAAAGATGTAAATGAATAAATATTATTAAATGAACGAATATTGTCCAAAAAATGCTTACTCCTATTAGTATGACCCTATATCAACTCCTAAAGAAGCAATGGAGGCCGAGGCATCAAAGACAGTTGAATTTTTCCTTGCATGCGACACAAAGAAAAATTGGGAGCCAAGTAACTTTTAGCATATTTCAACCATTCTTCAAACCAGAATATAGTACCACAGAATTCACACCAATGAATAGAATCACCAATATTCCAATATTCAACATCTGAAAAGAGAAAAAAAGTAAAATTATATTAATAAATTCAAATACTAAAAAAAATAACATATTAAATATATATTCAAGATAAATACTAAACTTAATACAATGGCTTACAATTAATATTATTATCATAACAAAATGAATCATCCAACTCCATCCCATCCATCTCTTGATTATATTCGTCATACGGGAGGACGTCATAAAATCAAATCCTTTATATTTGTGAAGCAAACTTTGCCTATGTGGCATCCTTCAATTTCATCCATTCCAACATCCTTTGCTTCATATTCATTTTAGGTGTCCAACTTTTGTGGCCGTTGATTCATTTTATGATTAATCTCGGCCGTAGATCATTGTTTTTCTTTCCTATAAATTTGTTCATTTGTCATTCCTGTTTTTGCACCCTCGGCTCCATCCTCCTCTATTATCTACATTTTTTTATCAATGTTGTGCGGTTGTTATTCCGTCTTGGCGATGTAGGGTGATTAGTTGGTCGAAAATATCGTTTTGTTTTTTATTTTTTTCCATTCTTCCTATTCCTTTGTATCGTGACCATGTTTGTTGGGCATATGTTGCCGTCGAACTTGGATGTAAGATATTGTATTTCTATTCGAATTTTAATGAAATATTCTTATTTAATTTTAGACCATGTATATTTTATTTTGGTATTGGTAGTGTACCATCGTTGGGATTGTACTCATTGCAAAATGTATTTCGTGTTCCTGTGTCGTTCTACCGTCCATTCTGGCGCAAGATGTATTTCGTTGTGTAATGTGTCTTCCGAATTCGTTCGCGGCAATGGCTTTAAGATCGGTACTGTAATTTTTTTTCATTCGCTCACGGCAATGGCTGTAAGTATTTTACCGACTGTGATCAATTCAACGCACTTGATTTCGTTGTAAAATTTGTTGTTCGAATGAGTTCACGGCAATGGCTTTAGAATATGTATATAATCCGATGCACATAGTTAATCTATTGTCCTATATCTTTAAGTTCTTTTGTGAAGTAGGCACTCATTTTTCTTTATCTTGTGGCTTCTTGCCATGGACGGCTGTGTTCACTACAAGGTGGCTAATATAAAAACATATATTATAATGCATGGAAATTGTTAATTTAAAATTAATACGATAGTTAATTTAATTAAATGTGCAGCATAATTTAATTGTCCTAATTGTGACATATGTTTTTTAAATGAATATGGTTGTTTTCATATTTTAATAATTGGTCCTTTAATTTTTTATTTTTTAATTTTAAATCATGGCATCAAGGCCTTTGTCGATCGTGTTCACGTCATTTGTCTTAAATTCGATTCAATGGTATTTATCTCTTCAACTACATTTATTGGGATATTTAAACATAATTAAATGTACATTTAGTATAATTAAACTAAGAATATACTCTCATACATGGAATTTCTTAATTATAAATTAATATGATATTTAATGTAATTAAATTTATAATCAATACCGTATAACCTAATTGCCCTAATTGTTGCCCTAATTTTGTGGTTTATAAATTGATCATTTAATTATTATTTTTTTAAAATAATGTCATCGAGGCCTTCAATTCGTTTTGAGTTGAATTTTATCTAGATTTTACTCAACCACGTTTTGAAGGGATATTTAGACATATTTGATTACACATTTAATTAAAATAAATAACATAAATCGCATGGTTTCGAAGTTGGTCCTATGTGGTATTACATCGTTGGTTTAAGAATATTTATCTCTTAAACTGCATTTTTTTGAATATTTAAACACACTTAATTACATATTTAATGGAATTAATCTGAGAATGTACTCTCATGCATGGAAATTCTTAATTATAAGTTAATATGATATTTAATTAAATTTGTAATGTATACCATTTAACCTAAACGCCCTAATTGTTCACATCGCTTGGTCTTAAATTCTATATGAGTTGATTTTTACGTAAATTTGATTCAAGGATATTTATCTCTTCAACTACATTTATTGGAATATTTAAACACGCTTAATTACATATTTAATGGAATTAATCTAAGAATGTACTCTCATGCATATAATTTCTTAATTATAAGTTAATATGATATTTAATGTAATTAAATTTGTAATGTATATACCATTAAGCTAAATGCCCTAATTGTTACGTGTATCTATCAGTGAATGTGCTTGCTTTCATGATTTAAAAATTGATCCCCTAATTGTTGCCCTAATTTCGTGGTTTATAAATTGATCCTTTAATTTTTTTTTTTTAAATTAATCGAGTCCTTCAATTTGTTTTGAGTTATTTTATCTAGATTTTATTCAACCACGTTTTGAAGGGATATTTAGACATATTTGATTACACATTTAATTAAAATAAATAACATAAATCGCATGGTTTCGAAATTTGTCCTATGTGGTATTACATCGTTGGTTTAAGAATATTTATCTCTTAAACTACATTTTTTGGAATATTTAAACACACTTAATTACATATTTAATGGAATTAATCTAAGAATGTACTCTCATGCATGGAAATTCTTAATTATAGGTTAATATGATATTTAATTTAATTAAATTTGTAATGTATACCATTTAACCTAAACGCCCTAATTGTTCACATCATTGGTTTTAAATTCTATATGAGTTGATTTTTACGTAAATTTGATTCAATGATATTTATCTCTTCAACTACATTTATTGGAATATTTAAACACGCTTAATTACATGTTTAATGGAATTAATCTAAGAATGTACTTTCATGATTTAAAAATTGATCCTTTAATTTTTTATTTTTTAAAAAAAAAAATGGCATCAAGGACTTAAATTCGATTTGAGTTCTTTTGTGCATGGAATTTGTTAATTTGAGGTTTTAAAAATATATATTATAATGCATGGAATTTGTTAATTAAAAATTAATACGATATTTAATTTAATTAAATGTGCAGTATAACTTAATTGTCCTAATTGTGACTTATGTTTTTAAATGACTATGGTTTCTTTAATATTTCAATAGATGGTCCTCTAATTTTTTAATTCGATATGAGTTGATCCTTAGAATTAATCTAAGAATGCACTTAAACTTCTAATAGATGAAATTTCTTAATTATAAATTAATACGAGATTTAATGTAATTAAACTTGTAATCAATACTGTATAAGCTAATCATATGAATGAAATGTTTAAACTTTTCATGATTTATAAATTGATCCTTTATTTTTTTGTAAATTATGTCATCAAGGCCTTCGAACCGATTTGAGTTGAATTTATATATTCTTCAACTGCATTTATTGTGATATTTCAAAATTGGTCCTTTATGTTTTTTATATTGTTTTTTTTTAATTTGTGGCTTCAACTACCTTCATTAGAATATTTAAATATACTTAATTATGCATTTAATAGAAATAAACATCATACTAATTTTAGTTCAACCATCTTAATCATGATTATATTTTTGTGTCATGAGCATTATCACCCGGGGCCTTGGTGGCAATAAAAAATAGAATTAAGGGACCAATTTTGCAAAAAACGTGGAATCAACCATGTTTAAAAAATCTCTTGGATTCCTTGTGATGAATAATGATTGGGAGTAAAATTAGATATGCAATTTGATATTTATATTGATATAATTTGATTTTGGTCCACTATATCCAAAAAATTTGACTGATTTAATTACAATACAAAAAGTATGATTAGTTGATTGTATTAATTAATTAATCTTTTGTGTTATACAAACCCCTACAGATATTAGTATTGTCTCCATTTGAATGTTAGACAAAAAGCCCATTTTTCTAATCTTGTCGCATATATAAAATATGGAATATAACTGGCCATTCGATTAATAATATGTTATATTAAGTTGTACATTTAAAAAGATATGTTATACTTTGACTCAATTATATATTAAGAACTGGTTCACGAAGACAATATTGATCAGTTATAGATCATATCATCACTAAAGTGATGTTTGGTTGATTATAGAATAATTCAAGAATATTTAGAAATTAATAATGTCTAATTTTAAATTACTTTCTATGTAGTTTCATCTAAGTAATTACACAATTCCTTGATTAAATTGACAAATTATTATTTATTCTAAGAATTCAATGGTTTGCTAATTTTTCTCCTTTGATAATACCTTGGAGATTATTAGTTTTTATTATGTTTCCACCGTTGTAAGTATTTATCGCTATATATGTATGTCGTCGTTGCAAGAAAGTCCATCAGTTGTTGTTTGTGTCTTTTTGTACGCATTTGTCATGGTTACTCCATTCCTTTTTTTATTTCTTTCTGACTTGTGTTCTTTAGTCGTCCATGTTAGAATTCTGCAAACATGGTTAACTAATGGCGTCGAGAGCATGAATATACTAATGATGGACTCCCAGGTTACTGGGATTCTTTTTTTTTTTTTTTTTGGTAAATAGGTTTATTGTTTATAATCTTTTTTCTTAAACTTAATTTTTTATCCAATTTTATTTTTAATCCAGGGAACGAGGATCTATTTCTATATTCCGTCAATTTTGGTCGTGAGATATCACGAATTTATTATCGAGGGCAACAAATATTACGTCACATATTTTGGTGTTGTCCCAAATAATAGACTTGTCAAGTATACTAATAATCAGTACACACTTGAATTTACTACCTCGACGGAGCTACGTAAGTGTTTTGTGCCCACTATTACTAATTCATCTTTTGATTTTATTGATTTTAAGGACGTTCAAAGTGGTTACGTTGATATTTCTGTGTTGAAAGTGAGATTTTTTTTATACCGGTTTTATATCCATCTTTTATTTTTTATTATTACTATTGTTTCATTTTTTTGATTAATTTGTTAAATTTCAGATGTTCGTGCCAGTTTGGTTCACATCGGTCCTGTGAATACTATTGAACTGCCGATTTCTAGTTATGTTAGATTTATTCGCTTGCATTTGCGGGACATAAGGTATATGAAGATCATTTTTTTTCACCGTTATTGTATGAAATGTCTAATTTATTATTTGGGTATAGTGATCATGAAATGCAGTGTGTTCTGGTTGGTGGATTATGCGATCAATTTGTGAGGTCTGTTGTCAGCGATCCATTACCTCCCGTAACAATTGTTGTGCAGAATGCGAGAATTTTCAATTCCAGGGGAGGTATATGTTTATATGCAGTTGATTCTGCTTAATTGAAAAACATGTCGGCTCTTATGTTTATATAATCTTTGATGTGACTTTTTTTTGTTAGTTCTTCGTCTTGGTGTTGTTCCTCATGCTACGAGGATATTTTTCACTGATGATATTGGTGATGATATTATTGATCGTTTGAGCCTGGTTAGGATTTGATTTTTTTTAGAGAGTTGTGGTTTGTGGTATTAATAAGAACATCTAATCATTTGTAACATTGACCTTGGATATGTAATGTTACATGTATTTATATAAATAAAATTATATTATATGAATACTCACTTAGAATATTACTCACTTATTGCAGATTTAATAGTCTACAAGATTAATAGACTACCCACTTATAATATTGGCTATTATATTGTATTCTTAATTTAGATACCTTTTTCATCTGATTTTTTGCAATCATTCAACCTCCATCTCAATCTGGAATAATTATCCTAAAATAGGAATTCAAAATTTAAAAAAATGTCTCTTCCGTAGCTTATCTGATTTCGTGAAAAAAAGATATATGGTAATGAGTTGTGGATGTAAACCTTTTCCTTGAGTATGATCGTGTGGTGCATTTTGCATTTATTAGTCCATGAATATGTGGGATTCTACTTTTTCTTGTAACAATCTTAATATAGAGATATTGTTGTTGATGCAAAATGTATGTCATTATTCATTAGTTTTGTGTGGAAAATTCCAGCAGATGTACCATAATTTGGTTAATTTCATTACAAATTATTAAAATCTAATAGTAATGATAATCTACGATCCTAATATTATATAGTCCCTTAAAAAATTTAATAGTGCGATACGCAGCAATATTCTCGACTTCTGCGAACGTACCTTCTTCTTCTCCACGAATAATTTGCGTATCATTATTGCGACAAAAACAAATAGTACAAGCAAATGCAGGAAAACGGTCGCATCCTACATTCTCAGTCTCGTATGCTGCCTCTTGGAACCCCAATCTTGTGAGTAGTTCATCAAGAATTGTCTTAAAATCGATCGTTATAACAATTGGGTCCATGCGAATGATATCTACAATATTACAACAAAATTATATCAAGTCAATTCAATAATTTAAATATGCATTTCTCTTTTTAGTCACTATAAAATTTGAAATCGTTTCATGTTTTCACCTTTTTTGTAGATAGTGATGAATAAAATGGTGGACACACTTCTAAGTCAAAAATTTGTAGGCTTTTTATGATTGATGGAGAGGTAGAGGTGGAAACAAAAATTCAAAAATCAAACTGCTAAAATTAATCCGCAAAGAATCAGGGATAGTTGTTTCCAAATTAAATCTTTTGGTCACATGTCATTATAAGATATGAAAAATATTTGGTTAGTCCTACTATATCCGATTATCTGTCGAACAAATGTGTTGAATGTCTGATTAAGATGGTTCAGTATTGTATCTTCCATTATTTTACACGAAACTCTATTCGACAATTTATATATTTTTAATGTAAATAATTTTTTATTCTCCAATATTAATAATAGATTTTTTATATTAATCTCAAATAATTTGTGATTATCCAGATGATGTTGATCAATTGATATCAATTGATATCGGCTGAGATCCCTGATAAAAATGATGATCCTTTGTTGTACGATCTGGTTAGTGAATATATGATGCATGGACCTTGTGGTTTTGCTAGATTATATTCACCTTGCATGAATGGGAAATACTGTTCGAAAAAATTCCCACGGAGGTACATAGATAATACATCGATTGATCAGGATGGATATCCACTGTACATGAGATGAAATGACGGTAGAACTGTTGTTAAAAGTAACGTTACTTTGGACAATGGGTTTGTTGTGCCGTACAGTCCTATTCTATTGAAGAGATATCAAGGGCATATAAATGTCGAGTGGTGTAATCGTCACAAGTCAATCAAGTATCTGTTCAAATATATTAATAAAGGTCCCGACAGAGCAATTATTTCTGTAGAAAATGGTGCAGAAGCATCTGTTGAGCACGATGAGGTTGAGAATTTTATTAATTGTAGATATATTTCTCCATGTGAGGCTGTGTGGAGGACTCTCCAGTTTGATATACATCATATATTTCCGCCGGTTGTCCGTTTGAATTTTCATCTTCCCGGTGAACAAAGTGTTGTTTTTGATGATGATGATTATATCGATGATGTTCTTGAGAGTAAGTCGAAGTTTGTGGCTTGGATGGAGTGTAATCGGAATAATTCTACGGCAAAGAGTTTAACATATATGGAGTTTCCTTCTAAGTATGTTTGGGACAGCAAGAAATATGTTTGGGTTGAGAGGAAGGACACTAGATTTGCATTAGGGAGGTTGTATAATGTTCCACCGAGTGCTGGTGAAAAATTTTATCTGGGGATTTTGTTACCGCATAGTAACGGGGCTGAGTCACATGAGGAGATCAGGACCATTGGTGGTGTTGTATATCCTACTTTCAAGGATGCCTATTATTCACTCGGGTTGTTAGAGGACGGCCGTGAATACATTGATGGAATAAATGAGGCAAGTTTCTGGGCATCGGCCCATTATGCTCGAAATTTATTCTCAATTCTTTTGTTGTCGTCTTCTATGAGTTCTCCTGAGCACGTATTTGAAAGGACGTTGGATTGTTTGTCGGATGACATTCAGTATAGACAGCGATAATTGCTAAACCAACCAGGTATTAATATTGAGTATAACCAAATAATTCTTTTTTCAACTTTTATTAAATTATAACTGATATTGTAAATTGTTCTAAAACAGATTTGATAATAACTGTCGAGGAGTTGAAGAACTGTACTTTGATTGAGATTGAAAAGTTGTTGCAAATGAATAGCAGCACCTTGGGTATGTTTCATTCGATGCCTCAACCGGTTCAACATTTGGTGTCGAGTGGTGTAAATAAATTATTGCGTGAGGAGCTTCGATATGATCGTTCGATGATGAGAGATGAATTCAATGAATTGAGTGCAATGCTCACGCCCGAGCAGAGAGGTGTATTTCGCGAGATAAATGATGCAGTTTTATTGGACCAAGGTGGAATATATTTTCTTTACGGGTATGGTGGTACTGGAAAAACATTTATCTGGAGGACATTGTCTGCTTCTATACGTTCCGAGGGACATGCTGTGTTGAATGTTGCATCCAGTGGGATTGCAGCGCTTCTTCCAGGCGGTCGTATGGCGCACTCTCGATTTGTTATCCCAATAAACATCGACGAGTCATCCACCTGTAATGTTGCTCCTGGGTCTGAACTATCTGAGTTGCTTATAAAAGCAAAACTAATTATATGGGATGAGGCCCCAATGGTTAACAGATTTTGCTTTGAGGCCTTGGATCGAACTCTTCGTGATATTGTTAGAATGACTGATGGATCAGTTAATGAACTATCGTTCGGAGGAAAGACGGTTGTTTTTGGCAGGGATTTTCGTCAGATTCTACCAGTTATACCAAAGGGTACAAGGGAAGATGTTGTTCATTCTGCGATTAATTCATCTCAATTGTGGCAATATTACAAGATGAATTAATTTGAACGATTTTCTTATTTAATTTCGCACAAAAAAAAAACACAGCGCATGTCATTGTCTAATTAATTTTTGTTTCGGTATTTTTTCAGGTGTTGAAGTTGACAAGGAATATGCGGCTGGATTCTAATGTGCATGGTACGGATGGAGGATTGGAGATTGCAAAATTTTCTGAATGGATTCTCAAGATAGGTGATGGAAGGCTTGGGGAAGGTACGGATGGTTATTCAGAGATTGAGATTCCATCAAACGTTCTTATTTCAAATGAGGTTGATCCTATTTCGGTAATCATTATAAGTATTTATCCTTCAATAGAATGTAATATTCGTACACGTAAATTCTTTGATGAGAGGGTTATTCTTGCACCCACGTACATGGATGTGGATTGTATCAATGATAAGGCTATTGCTATGATTCCCGGGGAATCGAGAATTTATTTGAGTTCGGATAGCGTGTGTAAGACAGAGTTTCGACCGGGTGGTCAAGGGGAGTTAGTTTCAGTAGATTTCTTAAACTCTCTCTGGTGCTCCGGAATGCCGTGCCATCGTTTAGTTCTTAAGGAGGGTGTTCCAATTGTTTTGCTCAGAAACATCGATAAAAAATCTGGTCTATGTAATGGCACAAGGTTAATTGTTGTTAGGCTTGGAAATCGTAATTGAAGCTGGGATTATATCTGGAAGAAATATTGGAAATAAAGTTTTCATTCCCAGGGTGACCTTAAGTAATTCGGATGTAACCATGCCAGTGAATTTCACTAGAAGACAATTTCCTGTTTTACTTTGCTTTGCAATGACCATAAACAAGAGTCAAGGTCAGTCTCTTTCTAATGTTGGATTGTATCTGCTCAAACCAGTGTTTACTCACGGTCAGCTTTACGTGGCGATCTCTAGGGTTAAGAGGATGAATGGGTTGAAGATCTTAAGTCTGGATTCGGAAGGAAATACATCGAAGTACACAACCAATGTTGTTTACAGAGAGGTTTTTAGGAATTTATAAGCCATTATTCGGACCACGATTGTGAATTTGGTATTTGATAAATTATTTTTTGTTTGTGTGGAAAAATAAATTTTTGTTATATTATTAACGATGTATCTATCGATGTGTTTGGTTTATAGATAAGAAAAATTTATATTTTAAATCTGCGAATTTTCGCGGGTCTATGACTAGTATTGGATATTTAGATCTCAACTCTTTAAGATAAATGTCATCTCGAGCTACATTCAAAGGAATAAAAGAACCTCCAATATTATAATCATTTATATCACGACTACTTGATCCACATCCTAAAATTAGAATAAATTGATTACCACTGATTAAAATCAATAAAAATAATTAAGATACTATATTCAATAAAAGTGTGTTAAAACATAAATTAATGCTAAAGTACCATCAGATAAACCATTCCGTGGTTGATTTTCATGAAAATCTTCACAAGAACCGTCAAATTTATCACAAAAAAATAACAAGATTTTCCCCTCGAAATAATATTCGTAGGATGCACAACACCAGAATCCGCTCCAACTTCAATATAAGTGAAATTTATTAGTTATATTGTTACCATTGAAATAAGGATACATTTAACACCAACAAAATCCACGAATACATAAAAAATATAAATCACAAAACATCAATTTACACTGACCATTATCCAGAGATAATGCACGATTCTTATTAATAGATGTTGAACCACGAAGCTTCTTCATTCTGGACTGCAATTTTAAGTGAATTTAATAGAACTACTGCCAATAAAAAACAACAATCATCGTTAGTAATCATCACAACACATTAAAACGTGATGAATTATTATAGTATGAATTATGTTATTATGAGGCTAATAACGAAATTGTATTTTTTACATAATGAATTATTATTATGAGGCTAATAACAAAATTGTATTTTTTTAAAAAAAATAATAATTTAATTTATGTTAATTGTGTCTCTTATGTGTATAAGTTGACCATCAAATTAATTTATTTGTTAATATCTCAAAGTTTTTAAGAATTTTATATCTGTGTACATTATTCTTTTAGTAAATGGAAATTTATTATTATTAAAATATTGAAACGGTAGGAGTTCTCTCTCCAAGAATCTTGACCTCTTTTTTCTTCATCTAGCTCAAAAAGCACAACACCAATTTTTTTCTATTATGAAATTTGATTAATTTAATCTCACCTGAATGGTTCCAAGTATATATTTACATATATAAATTAGGGGGACTTGCAGTGGGGTGTATTTTGAAACTCTAAATTGCATACAAGTGTAGTACCTTTTTACAATTGCAATGGGGTTAACTTTTCAGACACTATTCATTGATTAGACATCTATCTTTTAAATTTATTTTTCAATTTTTTTAATTTGACAAATTTTCTGTCAACTTTTTTATTTATTAAAATTACAACTTTTTCCCTGCATTTATTTATTTTGTAATTGTTCTCGCAAATTTATAGTACAAAAGTTAATAACATAGTACAAATTTGAACAATAGTATAAATTTGTATTTAACAAATGAATTATTTGTACCATAGTGTAATAATAATATCATAGTACAAATTCATAATCTGTAGTATAAGAGTGTGGGCTTTAGTGCAAATGAATTGTTTGTACGATGAATCTAAAATTAATACCACGTAATATATATTTTATTAATAAACAATTATCTTCTCCTCCTTCTATTCTCTTCTTCTTCTTCTTCTCCCCCTCTTCTTGTTTGCAGAGTCCTCCACTTCCAACATAATTTCCCTATCATAAAATAAACATATAATCATTCAAAACTCCTAATAATTTGTAAAGAATCCAAATTATCAAATATGAATAGGTAAACAAATTATCTCAAAACTATTAAGGAGAGATGGGCGCCGGTAGTTTATATGACACAAATCCAACTAATCAAACACAAATTTTATCGAAATGGATCACCTTCTTCTTCGTTTTTTACTTATCTCTAACATAAACGAACCGAATTACTTAGACCAAGTTCTAACTTCAGAAACTTATATCTATGTTCCATCTAGTAGTAGTAGAACAAAAGGGGGGCCAAAGTTACTTTTATTCAGTAAACCAGGGAAGAAGAATGAACTTATGATACATGTCTAGAAAAAGCAGTATTTAGTAAGATGTGATCCCCAACTTTTTGAAACGAATTAAGTTATCTTTCCACTTTTCTTTTTCTTATTTTCTCCAAAAGTTGTTCCAAAGCCAATGTTATAATGCATGGATGAATTTAAAGTAATTAAATATAAACTCAATTATTTTCTTGTAATCATAGAGTTGGCATCAATACCAAATCAACTGAAAACGAATCTTGATTATCACCAACCTTGAACATAAAAATCATCCACAACATGAACAAATCATATAATTTAGCAGCAAAAATAATACTTCATGATTATCTAAACTCGTATATTTTGAATTGCAAAAAATTGATACAGAGAACATCAAAATTTACCTGTACATAAACACATCCAGCCCATGAAGCATCTTGTCGCAAAGAAAGCAAGAACTAAAAAAATTGGCCGCTTGGAAGGACCAGAGAGTGAGGCGCGGGTGGAAACAGAGGCGGTGAAAGGTGTACGACGACGATTTGAACTTTCCGGTGGAAGAGGGGATGATGGGGTCCAGGTGGGATAGTATGGGCTTTAGCTGTGTCATCACCTCCAATTCTTCGCGAATTTCTCAATTGGAAGAAATTTTCGCCGTCCATCGCCGGAAAAAGCAGAAGCATAGCTCGTCGTCCATTTGTAGAGTTTGGATTTTGGGGAAATTTTTCAATAAGGGTTTGGATTTTGGGGGATTTTTTTAAGGGGATAAGGGAGAAGAGAAAGGGCTTTGCATTTTTATAGCAAAAGTGAAATATCTTGTCGATTATTGGGAGCTTGGAGGCGGAGGGCGGAATACGCTGACCGAAATATTTTGACGGGTGCTTTACTTTGAGAGAGAGAGTTTTGAATTTTGAAATGAGAGATGAGAGATAAAAATAGGTGTGAGGATATATGTATATTATTAAAAGTAAATTAAAAGATATAAATATATTATTAAATTAAAAAAGTTAACCTATATGCAATCTTAAGAAGGTACTACACTATAATGCAATTTTGACCTAAAAGACTACACTCTACTGCAATTTTCTCTATAAATTAATCAATAATAATATTGCTTAATTTTGAATACGAAACCAATGAGATCGACCCATACAATAACTATCGAATTGCATTATATGCTTTGAATTAAAAATATTAGTTACTTACACTAAATAATAATAATTAACAACACCGACGAATTTTAATTTCTTCATTATAAAAATAATAGCTTTTTGTTCATATAAGTAATACCCCATAGCAAAAAGCACAAACACGATCAAATGGTAAGTTGATGAACAATTATCAGTCTGATATTTTTATATAATTAAATATATAAGTCACAGAAAATTTGCAACAATATAAGCCAATAATGTAAAAAAAAATTATCATACCTCAACGCAGAATATAAGATAATAACGTTAATAAGATAACCACTTCATTCAGAATATTTGTACACTGTCATCATAAAAAAATAAAAAGTTTATGTTGAAACAACACAACTGTCATTTTTATCAATAAAAGTCAATACAAAAAAAATGACACTACAACAGTTTGTGATCTTTAGAATAAACAATCACAAAAAAATAATCACATGGACATCCAAAAATAATGAAAATTAACAAAAATAATCAAAGACTAAAATTATACATTCATAACACTAAACATCTTCAAAATGTCTGAATCATTCATGTAGTATATTGTCGTTGCGGGATTATGCACAACAACCAATCTACCTACACACATAACAAAAAACAAAATTAAATTTAATAAACAACATCAGTTGCATTATACAAAAGGTTAAGTATTAGACCTTGAATAGACGACTTTACTCTTGTGTTACGCATAAAAATAACAATTCCAGACATAGATCCATGAACAACACAATGTGTAAATACGCCACACCAATAATCCATCAGAACGCAATCCACAACCAAACCACTTGGAAAAAAATAAAAGTGTAAGGTCAATGTTCATATAATTATTGAGCATTTAAAAAGATATATACAACTTACGTATCATCCTCCCTCAATTGAAAGTGCATAATCTTTGACATTCCGTCAATAGTAAACTCCAGATCGTGCACAGGTATATAAATATATTATATTTCTATATTTGGGCTTAAAGAAGATAAATACTTATAATGGCTTGGCCCAATCTCCTTAAATTATGTGAAGACCCAAATGCTATTAATATTAATATTAATAATAATAATAAAAATAAAAGAATAAAAGACAGAGTCAAATAAAAATAAAAGTTCCAGGAGCTTCTTTATTTTCTCCAGGAACCAGAGAATATGAAACGACACTTTTCATTTCCGTCTCTCTCTCTCTCCATACTTTCTCTCACTAAAGATTTTTCTGAAGACGCCACCATTTTTATGCTATACTCCTAAGCTAGGTGAAGGAGTCAAGATATTTCAAGGTAAGATACAAATAAAAATACCTTTGTCAATTTTTTTCTTCAAATAGGTTTTCTTAACAAACTGATCGATCATTCTTTCACTATTAACTTCTTCTCCACTATATTCTGTAGTGGTTTCTTGAATGATGGTGATTAAATACTGGTGTTTGAAGCCCAGAGATGTTCTTTGACACTTGTTGAGAATTTTGATTTGATTTTACGATTTGGCTTATGAATATATGAGTTATGTGG
The DNA here is from genome assembly GCA_947034835.1 of Ballota nigra. NCBI lineage: Eukaryota > Viridiplantae > Streptophyta > Magnoliopsida > Lamiales > Lamiaceae > Ballota > Ballota nigra. Next base: position 40,100,329 of record OX344724.1, on the reverse strand, counting down.
TTATTTGGTATGTACTAGAGGATTGTGACTTTAGATAAATTTTTTTACCTATTGTAAGATTGTATCATGTCAATGTGGATTGTTTTAATGTCCTTTTTTGTGTTTAAAACATGTTGAGGGTCTCAACTATACCTTTTATGAAAAAAAAAAAAATTGTTGCTGAAAATATCCATTGAAACTATTCCATTTTACTGAATAGTTTCGGGCCCTTTATAGATTTTATTTGCTTAAATCCCTTTACCCAATTGAAGTACTAGAAGTCCTAGATATGTTCGGATTTTTATGAGTTTGTTTCAATTTTATACATTTTTCCTATGAAAGTGTTGTACAGAGATAATAATGTCTCATTTTAAGGTGTGTTTGTAAAAATCTCCATAGACAGATGAATTTTTACTGAGTTGTTTTAATACCTCTTGTGTGTTGGAGTTATACGTGAAAGTATGCTTTTACTTTGTATAACTCGTGTATCAAACACTTGTTTTATGAGAATAATTCTTTTATCGCATTTGCTTTAGTTATGATTGAATGTTGAATTTATATTGCAAACCGTTCAATATATAGTACGTGTTACATAGTAGTTAATGTGGTGATACCCGATCACGGAAGACAACATTAACAGTTTACTTGTAACTAAACGTACATTTCACGACCTAGGTGGAATTGAACAATCCGCCGTGAAAGGTCGATGTGTAAGGCTCAGATTGGTCTGTCTTGACCAAGAGATTGCACTAGCACATTTAGTATGTGTTGAAGAGGTCCTACAGCGAGGAGAAATTCTTCTGTTCTGAAAGGTGAAGAATTAGACCTCAGTGGTTGTTGATTTCTTAATCTCCGTCACTTAAATAGGACCGTGTGTGCTTAGTAGTTACTGCTTTGATTCATTTTGGGTGAGAATCATTGTGACTTCGAACTTTGTGTCTTGGGCAGTAATATTAATCATACGACGGTTGCTAAGATTTAATACGGAGAAACGCGTGCGAGTACGGCTCGTGTGATTAGTCCCCTTGGTGGGCTCAGAAGTTTTATTGTACCAAATCTTGCAAGTGAAGAATTAGTTTCTTCGGTACGAATAATAATGTTGAGCTGTCTTTACTCCAAGGTGAAAGATGTTAATTAATTTGGAGCTATTCGGAAGCTTGATTAATTAATGGACTTGATAATCTTAAACGCGGGAAATAATAACCGGGAGCCCATATTATCGTAATATGGATTAAGATGGATAGTGCAATATTAATTTATTAGTGGTAATAATTAATATTAATGGGCTGAATTATATTGGGGCTCAATATTGAAATTCAGAAGCCCATTAGGAGGTCCAATCTTAATTCTCCTTAAGGCCCCTCAAGTAGCCCATTAAGTAGCCCAATAATGATAAGGTGATTAAAATAAAAAGAATATATTAATGCTGATTTTTCTTCATATTTTCGAAAATAAGAGAATCAAGAAGAAATAAGATTTTGTTGATTTTCTTGGAAAGATATTATGGAAGATATGTATTCTAGGAATACAAGAATATCTCATATATTCAAGAAGATCCAAATCTTTGGATTTCCTCTTGAAGTTTTCGAAAATAAGGACTTAATATGTAGTATAAGATTTTTGTGGAATATTTTATTTTGGAGAAAAGAATATATGGGATATATTCAAGATTTCTTAGAGACTAAGAAAAGATTTTCTCCAAGCCCAAATCCACATGATATTTTCGGCCATTACATATTATAAATAGGAGATGATTATTTCATCTCCATGTACATAATTCCATGTGTTGGAAAAATCAAGAAGCATAGATATTTTTCTTTTTCCTTAGTTTATTAAATTGCTTGAAAGCGTCTCCCACCGGCGATCAAGTGAGGTGAAAAGGGAAATACTTGAGAAGGCTTTGGGTTGATAGAGCGAGATTACAAGTGTCCCGTATATCCAAAGGCCATTACTACGAGAGGTACGTCAATCGCATATTTACTTGTTTAATTCCGCCTAGTTAAATATGTGAAATTAATTTAACATGCATGATGATAATTAGTTGTTGGAATTATTATTTGAATTAATTAGGATTAATTCATGCTAGTAATAATTGTATTTAAATTCGTATTTAAATTTCATCCCGAATAGATTCCGGGCACCCCTATTTTCCCAACATTGTGTGCCTTAGAAATTTTACCTAGCTACTTTTGGATTAATATCCTATTTTTAGTGATTTTTCTCCCAAATAGTGTTTGTTCAGTAAAATCGATCTGTTTTTGTGCTCTATTGGAAGCACGCACAGATAAAATAAAATAAGAAATTTTGGAATATGTTACTACTGACTCTTAAGGTTATTTATAATTTTTCCTTATAATTTTATAAGCAATATACATTCTTCACCAAATTTTAGAAAATGACTTGACACAGGCCTTTTTGTAACCTGTTTTTCAGTCCTTTTGTAAAATTCACAATAAAATATCTACATGTTATTTTTAATTGAAATTTTTATATTACGTAACTATGTGTGGTATGAATCTATTGTATTAATTTCATACTTTTATAAAATGCATATGCTTGATGAAAAATAATATACTACAGACTGTCTTTTTAGGGTGTATAACATATAAAATGAGTTTACCAAATTATTTCATTTAAGATCCTAGTTGAATAAAAATTAGGACTTAATTTTCAAAATTGATGACTTGAACTTGTGACAAGCATTCCTTGAATATTTCATGATTTAATGATGTGTATTAAAATTACTTAATTGTTATTCCCCAACATGACCTTTATGTGCAAAATTAACTAACCTTTATAACTAGAATCGTCCCTTAATATATGATGGAATTGTGTAAGATTATCTAAGTCCTTTATGATTTCAAAATGACATTTATATATATATAAGATAAATAAATGTATATAGATAAATATGTTTAGGTGCTAAAAATAGTAAAACCACATATGAATACATTAATAAGATTTAATGTATCACAAAACTAGGAGATAGCCAAATTTGTCGAGTGCGGTGCGAGACAACCGGACTCTAAGGAAGTTATCCCATCAAATCCAACATCAAGAAAATGGGTAAATTTTAATATTTTATGCATTAGTTAGAATAATTTGTGTGTGTACGAGAAGACAGATCTTCGGATTATGCTCTGTGTGAATTATAGAAAGTCTACGGACTATGCTTTGTGTGAATTATGGCTAGTCGATGGGCTATGCTTTGTATTAAATAAGATGGGTCCACGGGCCTAGTGTGTACTCGGTTGACATGCTTATTAGTCTTTCTAATGTAATTGTATATTAGTGTTATCCCACTGGGCTTCTCCTCCGGGAGAAGACTCATGATGCTACCTTAAATTTTTTAGGTCCTACATATGACGAGGCGGACGTGTTATTGACTGGATAAACTCCACTAAATTAAACTACTACAAAATAAATTTATGTATGAACTGAATTTAGCTATAGCAGAATTTCGTTACCTTGAGTCGAATTTCATAACTACGTATGGATTGCTAGGTCGTGTGGTTGAGTCTCTTCTAATTTACTGGAAGTTATGTTGGTATTGGAAATAAATTTGCATGTATGACTAGTCTAGGCGGTTAATGTGATATTTTAATATGATAAGTTAGTTATAGTAGGAACACATGCATGCTAACTTGGTCTTAAAATTATCTCTAAAGTGTTTGACTTAGAAATATGGGTCTGATACTGTTGATAGGCGAACATCAATTACCCTTGGGCGAACAAGTATTAAAGCCTTAGAAGATGATTAACAAAGAAAATCAAACGGGAGTGTACAAAACAATCCAGGAGGTGCATGAAATGACGAACAGCTCTAGTGACGAACAATATAATGGCGAACAGGACTAGAGACCCGAAGCCAAATATGGGCCCTCCACCAAGTCAATAATGACGAACAACATTATGAAAGATGGTGCATTTACCAGCTTAAGAGGTGTATGGAAACGAACAAAGGACCAAGATCCCAAAGCCAATCTGTGTAAAACACAAAGGCGAACAACTTCCGAGCCATACCCTCAAAAGGCGAAAAACTTCTATGGAAAAACCATTTTGGATCAACTAAACCGACCTGGACGAACAACAATGAAGTCCGAGATAAGACCAAAGAAGACTTTGTAACTAAGATCCAGCTTAGATAAGGTCAAACAAAGGTCAATAGGACACTTGTCAAGCATGCAGGCTAGGGAGACCAAGAGTCATAGACACCTCATGCTTGCTAGTCTCTATAAATAGTTGTTCTCCAGCTAAGAAATACAAGTTCAAATTCATAAATACTCCCAAAACACACACTAACACACCTAAACGTGCACACATACGAAATTAATACAATTTCGACTTTCGTATTTTCGATTTCATAGCCAGAGTCTTCGATTTACCATTTACGGTGGTAATCAATCACATATAATTGATTGGTGATCTTAAACCGAACTAAAACAGTCACTGATCCACCCAATTAAATTTGATCACCAACAAATTTGGCGCTAAAAGGAGGGTTCGAACCTTCGATTCAGTGTGATTAATCAAGAACTTCAAGTTGAAAACTTGAAGATTTGAAGAAAGTTTCAAGAAACATTTGAAGATTCAAACAAAAGTGTTCTTGGTGTTCTTCATAAGAATTAAGACAAATTAATTTGAAATGCCTCAATTCAGGGAAACACAAGGATTACGCTTGTCAAGGAGAGCATCTCCTACCCGAGCTTCGTCGGCCGACCACCAGGATCGTAATCCCAGGCATACGAACAGATCGCAGCACACTGCCATAACCCATAATCTCCCTCCTGAAATGGAGGCCATGGCGAACAACCCTAACGAACTGGCCAAGACTATTGCTGCTCTCCAAGCTCTCCAAAAACAACAAGATCAGAATAGGCCTTCACAAGTGAGGCCTAAGGACAGACCCCTGGAAGTTGTTAGGGCCAGGTCAGTTAGGGGCGAGCAATGCGAGGTGAATAGTACCCAAGTCAGGCGGGATAAGGGCAAAGCCAAGGTGGTTGAACCAAGAGAGGGACAAGCCGAGTCTGCTCGCGGGCAAACAACAGTGTCAAGCCATGGAACAACTCGTTCCAGTGCCCAGGATAGACTTGGCCAACCCCAGCAACATGAGAAAGTTGCTCGCCAGGGAGGAGAGCATGGGCGAACAACATTTGAACAACCAAGCCCATCAGTTCATGAGAGACTCTCTCAGTCTGCCTTCAGGCTTCTAGGGCCAAATGCGGCGAGCAACCCTAAAAAATAGCTCCAGGATTTGCCCACTCCGAGTGAGGGACTGCGACGAGCAGAAAGGTTTGTACCTTTGCTCGCCGAACAACCTACAAGTTAGGGGGCATCTTTGGATGAGCTATCTAGCCTAAGAAAGGCGGTGGAGAACATGCAGGGACAATTGGACCAGCAAAGAGGAGTGGGGATGACCAGCTTACCATCCTCACCATTATCATCCCTCATTCTGAAAGCCCCGATTCAAAAGAAGGTCCAATTCCCGGCAAGTATCCAATACGATGGCCTTGCTGATCCCAGGGTTCATTTAACAAAATACTCTGATTATATGGTCTCTGTGGGAGCCAGCGATGCCACCCAATGCCGAAACTTCCCATTAACCTTGGGGGACCGGGTGCACAAGTGGTTTTAAGCGATGCCACCAGCATCTATTCACTCGTTCATTCAACTGAGTCGAGAGTTCATTTCCCATTTCTCTATGGCAGGATCATATTTGTCCCAGAAGCACCGACTGTCAGACCTAAAACAAAATGACGATGAGTCTGATCGGGCGTTCATGGAAAGGTTCGACAAGGTGCTGTTGGATGGTGAACCCGTCAGCGATGACACGAAAATTGTTGTCGTTATGGCCGGGTTGAAAAAAGGATCGAAGCTATGGAAGGAGGTACGTCTAAAGTGCCCAAGGAGTTATGCCGAATTCAGAAATTAAGCCGGCATATTCGTTTCCATGCACGAGGCCTTGCAATCAAACTTGGGGAGAACAAGACTGATCCTAAGGAGAACAATAAGAAACCCGGTGGAACCAGCTATCGAGTCCCGCAGAACATGAAGGCATTCACTGAAGGGACGGAACTCAAAGAAAAGTTAAATCAGGTGCTAACAGTGTCAGTCGATACTATTTATGAAAATGTGAAAGAGAAGGAGTTGCTCTCCCCTCCACGGAAAATCCGTCAAGACACCGGCAAACTCAACCCTAATAAGTATTGTGCCTACCATCAAAGCGTGGGGCACTTTACGAGCGAGTGTAGAGATTTGCTCAAGCAGCTTTGGCGGTTCTATGAGGAAGGGAAACTCTCCGACTTTATTAAGAGGCAACCCGGAAAGAGAGTCCGGGAGAACAACTCTGAGGATGAGGATGATCAGCCTCAGAAAAACAATAAACCAGGACGACCAGTTCCAGCTGTTGCTGCTCGTCCACTTGAGGACCTATACATGATGGAACCCGCGGGGCCAGCTGGAGGATGTTCTGATGGGCGACCGCCAATCTCCAATCGGAAAAGAAAGGCCAAATTACGAGCGATCGATCAAGTACAAGCGATGGGGGTTAAGCCATCCATTATGCAGACAACATAATTGACCTTTACTGAAAAGGATTTGGAGAGAATCCTGACCCCCCACAACGATTCGCTCGTGATCTGTGCTAAGATCATGGAGACCAGAGTGCACAGATTGTTGTGGACACCGGAGCCTACACCAACATTCTTTTCAAGAAAATGCTCGACCAGCTTGGAGACTACTCAGGCTACATCCGACCTTCAAATCACAGAATTTTAGGCTTCGGAAATGCTGTAACATTCCCGTTAGGGGAAATTAGGTTGTCCGTTCAGCTTGTAACGGTCGAGGAACCCGAAAAAAACATAACGAGAATGGTTGATTTCTTGGTCGTCGATCAGGAATCAACCTATAACGGGTTCCTTGGTCGACCTTTTCTAAATAAATTCAAAGTTGCATGTTCAACTTACCATTATTGCCTAAATTTCCCTACAGCAAACAGAGCAGGCACGGTGAAGGGAGATCAAAGAAAAGCCCGGGAATGCCTCCTACAGTTGCAGGCCAAACATGCATTAGTATCCTTGATGGAGGCCACAACTAGCTATCCTGTTGATGAACCATCAATACTCGAGAACATGATGGACATAGAGGACCACATAGATACTGACGATCAACACTCTGACGAACAAGTGTTGGACGAACAACTCATCACCGCCCATGGAGAACTTCTATCTGACGAACAACAAAGGAGGGGTGACGAGCAACATTCATCAGATGACTTGGAGGGCCAGGTGTTGACAAACAACAATGAATCAGGACCAGCAGACGATCTAGATCCCCGCCTGGGAGCAGAGCCCATGAACATCGAAAATGATTTCAACCCTGAGGGACCAATACTTGATCCTCGTTGGAAAGGACAAAAACGACGAGCAACTCCAGTTGAAGAACTGGAGGCGTTCAAAGTTAATCTTGAAAACCAGGATCTCGAATTATACATAGGATCTGAGCTCCCTGAGCCTTACAGATCCCTAATGAAAGAGTTCCTTAGCAAAAATCTAGATGTTGTTGCTTGGTCTCATGCAGACATAGTGGGAATAGATCCAAAACATGCTTGCCATAAACTCAACATTAATCAAGCAAATAGGCATGTCCATCAAAAACGAAGAAAATATGGCCCAGACAAGTATCAGGCTTTGAATGAAGAAGTAAAAAAGTTGTTAGATAATGACCTAATCCGACAAGCCCTCTGTCCACAATGGGTAGCAAACCTAGTCCTTGTGAGGAAACCAAACGGGACCTGGAGGCTATGCATAAACTTTATAGATCTGAATGCAGCATGCCCGAAGGACAACTTTCCTCTCCCTCATATTGACCAATTGGTGGACAGCACAGCAGGTCATGAAATGCTAACATTCATGGATGCCTTTGCTGGGTACCATCAAATTCCGATGCATCCAGACGATCAAGAGAACACAGCATTTTATACGAACAAAAACTTGTTGTGTTGGAAGAGAATGCCCTTCGGCCTCATCAACGCCGGAGCAGCATACCAAAGGTTGGTGAACAAGATGTTCGACGAACAAATCGGAGATACGGTGGAAGTCTACGTGGACGATATCGTAGTCAAAAGCCCCTGAAAGGAAGATCATCTTCAACATTTGACCCAGGTGTTCGATATTCTTCGGGAATACAACATGAAGCTGAATCCGAAGAAGAGTAGTTTTGGAGTCCATTCTGGAAAATTCCTGGGCCATCTTGTTAGTCGACGAGGGATTGAAGCTAATCCAGCAAAAGTCAAGGCTATTATGGATATGCAACCACCACGTTTGATAAAAGAAGTGCAAAGACTCACGGGATGCCTAGCAGCATTGAATCGGTTCATATCCAGATGAGGGGACAAAGCCATCCATTCTTTGAAGCCATCAAGAAAGGACAGTTTACATGGACTAACAACTGTCAAAAGGCGTTCGACCAACTTAAAGAATACCTGAGAGATGTTAAAATCCTATCAAAACCGTCCCAGGAGAAAAACTATACTTGTATTTAGCAGCGTCAGAAGTGGCGATCAGTTCTGTTCTGGTACGGGAAGATGGCAAATTTCATCAACCTATCTACTACGTCAGCCAAGCTTTGCACGAGGCGGAGATCAAGTACTCTCCAACCGAGAAACTGGCATACGCACTTGTCATGAGTGTGAGGAAGTTACGACCGTACTTTTTTTACCATCAAGTTGAAGTGCTAACAACTTTCCCACTCAGACAGATTCTCCATCGCCCCGACACAGCTGGTCGTTTACTAAAATGGTCACTAGAGATTAGCCAGTTCGGGGTGACCTATGCTCCTCGAATAGCGATCAAAGGGCAAGTGTTAGCCGACTTTATAGTCGAACTAACCTTCCCACCAGATCCGACGAGAGGACTTGATCACCCCTGGCATCTTTATGTTGACGGATCTTCAACCAATGTGGCCTCGGGGGCAGGAGTTGTTCTAATTAGCCCTGAAAGATAAGTATTCACCTCGGCGATCAAATTTGGTTTCATGGCAACCAACAACGAAGCTGAGTATGAAGCTCTTATTGCTGGTCTCCACCTATCTCTTGCAGTAGGTGTTAGACGGTTACAAATATTCGGTGACTCACAATTGATTGTGAACCAAGTCCGAGGTGAATACGAGGTGAAAAACGATCATATGATCGAATATCAGCGAATTGTTGCTTACCTGATGTCCTTGTTAGAATAAGTCTTCATTGAACAAATTCCAAGGACAAGCAACACGCAAGCAGATGCGTTGGCTCGACTAGCAACAAGCAAAGGACCTGAGTGTTGGCAAACATTATCATTACAAAGATGAATGATCCATCAACAAGAAGTTATAATGTCAATCAACTTGACGAACAAGCAAGCGAAGAAGAAGACTGAGGAATAAGTATAGTCAAATACTTAAAAAGTGGGGAAAAACCAAACAACCCTTTTGAAGCTGCCAAGCTAACAAAGCAAGCCGCCAGATATACTCTGGTGGGAAAGCAGCTTTACAAAAGGGGAATACCAATCCCACTTCTCAAGTGTTTGCCTAGGGGGCAAGGACGAGCAATACTCGAAGAAATACATGCCGGAGTATGCGGAAATCACACTGGGGGGCAAGCTTTGGCATACAAAACTATCAGACAAGGCTACTATTGGCCGACTTTACGCCAAGATGCGATCAAGAAAGCGAAGACTTGCCATCAATGCTAGATTTTTTCCTCAAACATTCATACCCCGGCCCAACAACTCGTATCAGTTTATAGCCCGTGGCCATTTGCAAGATGGGGGATGGACATTATTGGTCCTTTCCCAGCAGGAGTTGGAAATGTTCGATTTGCCGTCGTGGCAGTCGACTATTATACGAAATGGGCGGAAGCAGAGGCCATGGTAAAAATCACGCAACAGAAAATGATCAACTTCATTTGGAAGAACATTGTCTGTCGCTTTGGGGTTCTGCAAACCATCGTGATAGACAATGGTACGTAGTTTGATAGAAAAGAGTTGAGAGATTTCTGTATAAAGTGGGGGATCAAAAAACATTACTCTACGCCCTATCATCCCCAATCGAATGGACAAGTCGAAGCCGTAAACAAGATAATTAAGCATACATTAAAAGTACGGCTAGCGGAGAGCAAAAGCAGTTGGTCTGAAGAACTTCCGAAAGTCCTGTGGGCATATAGGGTTTCTCCCAGGTCAAGCACCGGAGAAACACCTTTTGCAATGGCTTTCGGAATAGAAGTCGTAATACCAATCGAGTTAAAGGCCAACACATTCAGAACGACCAACTTCGATGAGCAGACGAACAACTCTACTCTGGCTACTGAGATGGATTTGCTCGAAGAAAAAAGATTAAGTGCCAAGCTAAAAAATGCTACTTACAAGCAGCGAGCAGAATGATATTACAATTCCCATGTTAAAATCAGGGATCAGAGTTGGAGATTTGGTTATAAGAAAATTGCTCGCCCAACCTCCAGGTGTATTGAGACTAACTTGGGAGGGCCCGTATCGTATAACGGAAAAATTCATTAATGGTGTGTACGATATCGAAGATATGGAAGGCAAGTCGGCCCAATACTCCTGGAATGCTGTACATATGAAGAAGTACTATCAATGAGACGAATAAGTTCTTGATTGGGCGAACAAATGTCTTGGGGGGCAAGTGAACCAAGTAAGGCAAACCAAAAAACTTGCCTAATTTTTTAAAAATTTTGCTAAGTATAAATTGTAAAGTTGTTCGGCACATTGTATAGTCTAGTGCTATTTCATCTTTTTTAATTTTAGACAAAATTGCTCGGCAAAAATATTATAAGTGAGCATGTTTTTTTGTGTTCAAAGTTGTTCGTCAGGTTGTATATGTTAGTGACGAGCAGTCTTACAACACTTGTAAAGTTTTTACAATGTATACATAGTTGTTCGTCAAAAAGGAAAAGTCCGAAAGCTCGAGGTACAAGTCCATTTTGAGGACCAAAGCCAATTAAAGGTTGTTCGTCTTTTAAGATGAGCAGAACCTAAGGCTAAACCCAGATTCCATTAAGGCAAAGTTCAATTCGAACAAAAGCCCAACATTATATGTTATAATTGCAAAAGCATTGACAAAAATGTAAAGGTAATTAACATATATAAGAAAATGAGCGAACAAAAGAAAGACACTTCATTAAAATAAAGGCTTTGAAGCCTCAAAAATAGTACAAGTCAGGTACTACAAAAGACGAACAGCTATTACAAAAAGAAGACTAAAAAGTCTAAGTCCTAGATCTATTGCTGCTCGGCAGGAGGAGGGCTTTGAGTCTGATCGGCGGGAGGATCAACAATCATATCCCTTGCCATATCTTCAGCTGCCTTTTGCTCCCTTTCAGCTTGCTCGTCCGCGGCTGCCGGCTCTTCTTCTTGTTCGCCCTCATCAACTTGGGATGGAGGATGGGTAATAGTGATACTGGGGTCAAGGCTGTCAATCTTGAACCCCAGCTCGACGATATCCCCCAGTTGGATCTCAATGTTGTTCGGTGGGGGATAATGCTCCAGAAACTCAGTCAGGTCTTTGCCCATTTCCTCCACCATGTCCTTAAAATCATACGCATCGGCCATACGAATGCAATCGGCATAAGCACAGATATATCCCAAGTTTGAGATGGGGGCAGACCGGGCTTGGAGCTCGGCCTCGAGCTGCTCGTGAGTGAAGGTGTTGGCCTCCACATTTCTGAGGCGAGCAACTTCTGCTTCAAGCTCGGCGATTTTTGCTCGGTCGCGGACATCTTTTTTCCTCTCTTCGCCGAGCAAGGCCTCTTTGCCTCCCAATTCACCAGATAAACCCTGAATTTCTTCAAGGTGTTTCTTCTCAGTGTCAATGTAAACATTGATCTGGTTATTAAGACGAGCAAGTTTGGCCTCATACTGGCTGACCAGACCATCTTTCTCCTCTGTGAGCTGCCGAGCAGTGCTTGCATAGCGGCGAGCAGCTTCTTCTTGCTCGGCTAGCTGGGCCATTGTCTTCTGGGCCGTGATAAGGCAATTGGCATGATGCATCATGGAGAGATGAATGTTGTCTGCCAGCCCTTGTTGGGAGATAATTTTATCCAGGGGTCGTGTCCAAGCACGGGCGATCAACTCCGTCGCCCTGCGAACATGGTCGCCTGGGATCTCCCTTATGTTGACGGGAGTCTTGGAGCAGGCATACTGATGGACGACACTTGCTCACCCAGGATGGTCGCTAGAACGGTATCTGCGAACAAGAAAACAAATTATACTTAGAAAAATATAGAAGAAAAATGAAACTTGTTCGACAGAAGCGAAAGTAAACTTACTCTTGGAACTTTCGGTCATCTCAACACAAATGGGTAATATCTTCAGGGCCGCGAATAGGAGTGGAATCCCTGCCCGCCTTGCCTATCTTCTCCACAGGCTCATTGGGGGAGGGGCGAACAACTTCACCCTCCGTGTGATGGCGAGCATGACTCTGCCCCACTTTCTCCTTGCCTTTGGTCCCGGCAGGAGCAGCTTGGGACACGAAGGTCCCATCCCCTTTCTTTAGGCGCTTGGCGCCGCGCGGTGATGGAGCCGGAGGGGGAGAGGATTGAAGATTATATGAGGGCGCGGCTTGGCGAACAACTTTCGCCCCCTCGGCCTTGTTGGTCATTGCGAGCACTTTAGAGGGAGGGTCACCTTTCTTTCTCCTTCCCTTTGGAGGCAGCATCTCGTGGACTCTTTGCTCCAAAAGTCCAAAACAGGGAGGGACGACAACAGTGACTTGCTCGGCTAAAAAAAAAAAAGAAGAAGAAGATGAAATAAATGAGTTAGGCGAGCAAGTTAAGGAAACAAACGGGGCGAGCAACATGTATATTGAAAGTTAGAAACCTCCTGTACCTGGGGGCACCTCAATTTGGGCTTCCAGATGATGGGGGTACGTGAACAGGCGAGCAACTTTCTTACACTTAAGTTTGTTCACGTACTCAATGGTCCTCTCGGCCTTATCTCGGAGAGCGACCAAACACGAAGTAAAGAGGAACTCAGATCCGATCTCTTCCTCTTCCGAGTTCCACTTGAGTAACCGGGGACCTGCGAGCAAATAAAAAAAGTTAAATTAGAACTTTATGCAAGGGCGAACAAAGATGACCTTACGTTTGATTTGCCCATAGGTGGTGGGTTCGAATATACGCCCGACATCGCCGTGAGGACCAGAAGATGCTCGCCAGTCGCCCCCAATGAAGAAGAAATGCTCCTTCCAATCACGAATCTTATTCGACACCCCCTCCACCAGTTTCAATCCAGTCCAGGCCTTCAAGTAGTAGTACCCTTCCTCACCCCTCGGACATTTGGTGATGGTCATCAAGTAATTGACCTCCTCGACAGTGATGCGGTCGACATACCCCTCTAGGGCGAACAAGCCCATGATGCCGAGCAAGTTCATCCACCCAATGGGGGTTATTTGGGTGATAGCTAAGTTGGTCGCCTCCAGAAAGCGGCCAACAACAGGAGGCAGTGGCAATCTTAACCCCACGATCAACGTATCTATGTTGATCGCTGTACATCCAGGAGGAGGACGATCAGCTCTTTCATTCCTCTTAGGAGCCCACATGAAGATGTCATGGGGAATTTGATATGCTTCCCGTATGAGGTTGAGCTCGTCCTTGCGAAAAACACTCCGAATTCTGCTCGCCTGGTACTCAGTTCTCACCAGATCCAAAACTTGGCGCGGGGGTCGAGAAAAGTTCACGTGTTCATCGGAATATGCTCGCCAATCAAATGGGCGAGCAATACCAGTGGAAATCTCATTTTTGAGCATCTTAGGGCCTGGAAACCCTATCCCTTCCAAAAATTCAGGGGGTAAGCTCGTCAAACTCCGGATCTTCCTCAAATTCAGAGCCAGATGAAGGTTGCTCGTCGGAGGAACTGCTTGTGGCCTCCCTAGCCTCTTCGCCAGATTGGCGAGCACCATAATCCTCCACTGATCGAACCACCGAATCCACGTCAGGATGCGGTTCTGAGGAAACCTCAAACGGCGGCTGTTCAACCAATGGCACGATCGGGAAAAGGGGATCCAAATTATCCTCGGAATTTTGGTTGCTCGAATGGGAGGACATTAATTCAAGAATAAATATTATAAGTTTTAAAAATAGATTTGTGATCTCTGGTGACGGTTTTGGGCAGGCGACGGCGGCGCGAATCCTTCCACGGCGGTGGTGGTGCGAATTTGAAAAGAAAAATATAAAAGAGAAGAAGAAAGAAAAATAACTACTTTGGAAATGGAGTTGGAAGCCAAATGCAGGAAAAACGAACGCCGGAAAGCTGGGAGTCACCGGAAATGGAAGAAATTACCGGAGACACTGTAGCAAGAAATGAAGAAGTGGGAAAATTTTCGTTTCCCTCTTCTATTTATACCTCAAGAAAAAATGGGGTAAAACCCGTAATTACCCCAAAGAAGTGGACCAAAATGAAGAAAAACGGGGTAAATTCCGAGCAAGTTCGAAAATCGGAGGGCCTATATGCAAATATAGGGGCGCGTGGCCTCGGGACTGCTCGCGCGTGGACGGCGCGCAATCATGCCGCCCACGTCATCTTCGTACAACCTCCAGACCTTGGGAAGACGAAACGACGGACCATTTGTTGCTCGCCAGGACCAATGATGTTCGTCCCAACCCTCATCAGTTTAATATCCTAACTATTGTTGCTCGCTCAAAGATGCTTGTCAATGGCAACACCTAGTCAGGATAGGGGGCAATTGTTGATAGGCGAGCATAAATTACCCTTGGGCGAACAAGTATTAAAGCCTTAGAAGATGATTAACAAAGAAAATCAAACGGAAGTGTACTAAACAATCCAGAAGGTGCATGAAATGACGAACAGCTCTAGTGACGAACAATATAATGGCGAACAGGTCTAGAGACCCGAAGCCAAATATGGGCCCTCCACCAAGTCAATAATGACGAACAACATTATGAAAGATGGTGCATTTACCAGCTTAAGAGGTGTATGGAAACGAACAAAGGACCAAGATCCCAAAGCCAATCTGTGTGAAACACAAAGGCGAACAACTTCCGAGCCATACCCTCAAAAGGCGAACAACTTCTATGGAAAAACCATTTTGGATCAACTAAACCGACCTGGACGAACAACAATGAAGTCCGAGATAAGACCAAAGAAGACTTTGTAACTAAGATTCAACATAGATAAGGTCAAACAAAGGTCAATAGGACACTTGTCAAGCATGCAGGCTAGGGAGACCAAGAGTCATAGACACCTCATGCTTGCTAGTCTCTATAAATAGTTGTTCTCCAGCTAAGAAATACAAGTTCAAATTCATAAATACTTGCAAAACACACACTAACACACCTAAACATGCACACATACGAAATTAATACGATTTCGACTTTCGTATTTTCGATTTCATAACCCGAGTCTTCAATTTACCATTTACGGTGGTAATTAATCACACGTAATTGATTGGTGATCTTAAACCGAACTAAAACAGTCACTAATCCACCCGATTAAATTTAATCACCAACAGATACGAGTTAGGCACAAGCATGGTTAGGCACTTAAAAAAAAACTAGCTCGTATTTTTATTATATAGTCTTCCGCTTGAGAAATATATATTCATTTTCAATTGCAATTGATAATTACTTTTCAGAAAATCATTTTTTATGGTAAATATTGTCTATCTTTCACCGAGTATGGCGACGCTCTTTTCGGGGCGTCACACACTATCCTTCCATGAGCATAATATTTTGGCATGAAATCTAGCATAACAAAGGTCTATATTATCGATAGATGATAATGAAATAATCATTAAGACAAAATACTAGAATACAAATACACACAAATATAAAAACAAAAGCGAAGTGTCCTATATAAAAAAAAAAGACTACAAATCAACACCACAAATTTTGCAAATAATAAAAATGTTAAAGATATTAATAAATTAGACAACTAACCAAACAAAACAAATTAAAGACAGCAAAAAATGTCCAGATACATAATCAATACCTCTCATATCAATCAATACAAAGTATACTATTTCAAACTCAATAAATTACGAAACAATCATGCATTATACCACTCATAAGTCCAAAAATTAATATAATGAGAAATACTTTATATATTTACCATATCCATATTTTAATTATATATATAAATAGTTAATTGATAACATAAGATATATTTTTAAAAAACGCATGCACTTTCTAATTCTATGAATAAAGAATACATTTAGAAGTACATTAGTTACTCCAAATCGCTTCATTTCCACATTAGTGCTTTATAAACTATGTCAGAACGAAAATTATAAATACACAAATTATTAATTGCAATGGTTGTTTTACCTAAAAATCATTAGTTGTTTTCCATAAAAGACCACCATCTATATTAACCAAGTAATATATATTCATTCAAAACAAACTCAAACTAAATAACAAACACAACCTTTTAATGAAAACAAACTAATACATTCCAGTAAATACAACTAATACTCTTCAATAACACCGACACTAACAAAATTCAATGGAAAACCATTCAACTATCCAATCAATACAAAATCAAATGAATATCAAATATTAAATTTACTACTGGCTCTACTTACCAACATATATATTAAAAATAATCAAAACTCACATATTAAAACTAATACTGAAATAAATTGAATCCAGAAAGGATACTCCACAATAAAACATCAAAACATTTCACTACCGTCAATATAAAACACATTGTCTGAAAAAAAAAACACCAACACCAAAAGATCAGCATCAACACAGTCTACAATTCCAACACAACCCATAATCATCACACACCGTGGTGAAGAACATTTATTGTAAAATAAATATCGTCATAGCCGAAATATATGACATCACCAAACTAAACACCGGTATGAAATGCAATAAGCCTCAAGGTCCCCGACAGCCTTAGAATTCGATAATTTCTCCGTCCATGAACATTCATGAACTCATGCCTAACTCGAAATAGAAATCCATTGTCAATACTCTTCAAGGCAATCACCTTTGTTTCGGTTCCAAAAAGATCAGCAGCCCACGACGGCAACTTCTAAAATTTTAAAAGTTACATACAAAAAAATTATATATGAAATTATAACAATGTATTCTATGAATAAAATAAATAAAAAATACCGAATGACTATTCCACTCCGAAGAATCACAATAGGTGTACACCTCAAGACTCGGAATAAAAGCATAAAGCTGAAAATTAGTCAGAAAATAAGTAAAGATTGTAAGAGGTAGACAATTTTCCAACCACAATACTGTTGGAGTTATTATTTTCCCAACAAATACATTATATCATGGATTACCTACCTCAAGATAAGTTTTAGACGGAGGAAGAGGAATATCTTCAGTAATTATATTACAATTATCACCGTAAGCTCTTCTATACTTATCTGGAAAAAAAATTAAAATAAGAAAGTCTATAATGAAATACAACCAACAATTTACAAAATGATGCAAACCGATAAAGATCACACTTTAAAATTCATTGCACAACATATTAAAAAAAAGTCACCTTCTTCAAAATCTTCCGTATACATGAAGACAGAACAACGGTCGACATAGTAAGGAGTGATGCAAAACTTATTTCTACTATCATACAGAATCGTGACATGCGAAATCTTCGTTCTTTTGATTCCCATAAAAAACTCTCCAATCAAATGTAATTTCCCAGTCATCATATTTATAACACCGACAATTGATTACCCTGTCTGTGGAGGTCTATAGCATGCAAGTTGATGGGAAATGGTTGCCAAACAGCAGAGCAAACTCACGTGGTACAGTCTTTGATACAAAGGACATAAAAAAAATGAACAAGTCAATAAATCAAAATTTTAGACCAATGATATAAGAAAGTGTACAAAAATAAGTGATGTATTACACAACTACAAAAAAATCATATATTTACATCAAGTAAATAAACATACAATTGGATGTTCATACTTAACAACAAATTATGGAATGAACGGAATATCAATTACACGATCTACAAAAGATTATATTAAATATATAAACATATATAATCATACTTTAACCAGAAAAAATTGAGTAAAACAAATAAATACAATTGAAAACCATAAACATACCATATGAAATGGTAAAATTTAAATGTTGAATCACTTCTCCGACTTGATGTAGCTTGCCATCAACACCAATTTTTTTCACATAAAGCGAGGACGACATAGGCAGAAACGAAAAGAAAATGCCTCACCAATTTCAACACCAGAATACAATTTCAAATCCTCTCATTGTTCACTAGAAAACATAAGATAAGAACCATAACACATTTCAGATCTAACATACCATTCATGTCCAGAATTAGAAATGACATGAAACATACGCGGTGTGTAAAATCCCCTTCCATAATGTACATCAATAAATTTATCCAGAATACACTACATTAAATAAATAATAAAATAAAGATATATTAAATCACAGGTCAACACCTAACATGTACAAAAGCTACAATACATACACTAACAATTGAATACGAACTACATATCACAATAAAACATAATTGATAATAAATTTCCGATGAAAAACAAAAAATCTAATAAAAGAAAATCAAAAATATATTTACCATGTTGGACAGATAATCGTCATCATCCGGGAAAACATAGAAAAGGTAAAATGTTTCTTCATCCATGAAGAAGGATCTCTTCTCGCTTTATCAACAACTTCGAAATCTAATTTAATCAAAAAAATTTACAAAAAGAGGTAGCATGGATTAAATTACACAAACTATAATTGTAAAAATATATCTATATAACAACTGAATACACTGGAAAAAATACCTAAAACCACTACCATCACTCCCTCTGCAGTACATGCATAACATTTAAGCAAATCACATAATGTTAATTAATAATAAAACATAACAACACAGAAAAATATACTTATTTAGGCACCAACAACCAATAAAACAAAAACCCCAAGATACGAAAAACAACTATTTTCTAGTACAATTAAAAAATACAATTGAACAATAACCACTTTTACAATATAAACAAAAATTATTGAACACAATATGCACACACAAAAAACACTAAAATTTTCGATTTCAGTTTTTTTATACCGATAAAACCAACCACAAACGAAATATATCAATATAGTATAAAAAAACAAGTTAAAAAAAATCAACACGCATGAAGATGATCCGAGCACAGTATGTAAGACTAAGAAAATAACACGATCACCAGCCACAAAAAAAAGTAAACTATATGCTGAAATAAACAAAATAACGATCATATTCATAACAAATAACTCCCAAAAAATAATATACAACAACATGCAACATAGTTAAAAAGAAAAAAAAATACACACCTTCAAACTCGCCTATAGACAACACCAAAATGAAAAGAATAGAGATTACATTGAAGATTTCAATAACACAATATATATCATCAGTTGAAAAGAAAATTAAATTTTGAATTGACACATACCAATACCAAGACAGACGCAATGATGATATCGATTGAATAAAAAGGACGGACACTCAAGCAATGGATTATGCTCTGACCGAATATTATGGACAACACACTAATAAGTACTATTAATATTTTTTTTTATAATGAAATTATGATCTTTGATTGGTAGAGTAAATCTAGGATGATATAAATTTATTTGAAAAAGTATATTAATAAAGGTAACCAAAATCAAATAAAAAAATCATAATTATACAAAATTTGTCAATATATCGAAAGAAATCTCACCCAATATTATAGGTACAATTTCCGGAACTGTTAAAATTATACTTTATCCAACTAATAAATTCCACATATAAAAAGATGTGGCCCTGAAAAGGCTACATTAATAAGATATTGAGAAATGATTCCCTATGGTATCACTCATGTCTATGAAACGCATCATCGCCTAAAAGAACATCAAATGTGATCAATAAAATTATTAAATAAAATAGCAATACCAAATATTAATTATAATATTATTTGTGTCATTAAAAGCACTAAGTTCCAATAAATTAATAGGTATAATAAACAAATGACAAAGTATATAGCAATAATAGTTAATGCATAAATTATTAAAGGGTATTAGTTATTTTTACTAAAGATATTGACTGTTTTCACTGAAGGATATTAATTACTCATAACAAAGAATGTTAGTCCCTAACTGAAAAAAAAAACTAAGATTCTATAGTATATAGAAATAACACCCTGCAAGAAAAACATATAACAATGTTTAGTAAAAATAATCAATACCATGCAATGATACTCGTACAAATTAATTCCACCATATACATACTCCAAACCAATAGAGGCAATCAACAAAAAAAATTCTAAAATAATGCATATATTGGATCAACCAATATATTATAATAAAATCTCAAACAACATTAAATATATAACTTACGAAATCATAAATTGACAATCAAATATTCAATAAATATTTAAAATTTATTATACGTAAAGTATGTATTCCATGGAGATAATATACTAACACCCAGAAAAATATTAAACTAAGATATGAAAAAGTCCAATATCAATGGTATTAGCAATGTGTATGGAATGTATCAATAGCAATCAACACAAAGTATGATAAGTATAAATATTAATTCAGATAGTAATACTCAACCACAATAATAATATTATTTTCCTCGGTGCAACATAATAATAAACATCTGATTACACGACTACCAATATAAGCATCAACATGCAACATATACTGAATAATATAAGAGAAACTATTGGTCCCGGTACAAGACTGAGGAATACGTGTATGGGGGAGATACACGTATACAAGTTTTTCTGACTTTCAATCTACTGAGTCCCCTTTATTCAGAGTGTTTTAAGAACTCAGGGTTGATAACACACCTACTAACTACACTGAGTGCGAGTCAGTTGGCTAACTATCAACTCGAGTTCAATGCGGAAATGCGTGAGCCCTGAAAGTTTATAGTCTTGTTTTGTGTTTGCTTTCTGAAAACTTGTTTACTCAATTCTGAAATAGTGGTTAGTAGGGCAGTGTTCAGTTTAATGATCAGGCTGATTGATTCAAGCCTGATAAAACCCAATGCTATGAATGACTAAGTAAATAGACAAATAAGAGCAATATCAAAGCAGTAAGAACACAGGGAGTTTAACGTGGTTCAGAGACAAGCTCCTACGTCCACGACCTGATTTAACAGGAAATCCACTACTGAGATTCTTGCTTTTTACGTGCCAAGGTGCATCAAGATCAGCTAACCTCACTGGCCTATACAAACTCCTTACTAACTCACTAACACAACTTCCACCAACAAGCCTGACTAAGGGTTTTGGTTTCAGTTTGATTCCAACTAAGGTGTGATTATCCTTACTAGACTAAGCTCTGCTAAGGATGGATAATCACTCTAAACTTATGATAATGCTTGAAAGCTCAATGGAATACAGAATAACTCTCACTAGTCTAAGAAACACTTAGGAAATTTAACTGGTTTTGAGTGCTTCTTTTGTATGCTGAATGCTTTTGAAAGCTTGAGAGTTTGAGTAATTTCTTACTTGGAAATTTCCCGTAACCTTGAATGGGTTCAAGGCCTTCTGTATTTATAGGTGATTTGAAAACTATCCGTTGGAAGAGATAGCCTTCTAGTCATCTACGTAGAGAGGTTCAAACGGACATATCTCTCATGCAGCAGCCGTCCCTGCATGAATTAGGTAATGGCATTTAATGCATCATTTAATGCTTGCCCGTACGTGCGTGTCCTTCCAGGATTGGTCCAGTCATCAGGTTGGTGAAAATGTCAGAACTTATTCCTAGGCTTCAGGCTTGTCTTATTAAGTTCTTTTTATCTCGAGCACAACGGTCTTGTCCTGACGCTGACATTCCTTTTGCATTGCTTTGCTCTACTCCAAGTCTTTCCCATTACTCAGTATCAAATTGTTCCATACAGGACTGAGTTAGTAATAACCTCAGGGTCATACTCTTCATCATTGACACTTACTCAGCCAGCTTAGAAGACTGCCATAAGTTCAGGATGGTACACTGTGTCTTCAGGCTCCAGTCTTGAATGTCATCAGTAAGTACTCCTCTTACTGAGTTCCTGTGAAATGTAAAATACCTAAGTACAAAACTAACCACGACTAGCCTGACTACAAAAGCATAACATCTTTTCAGGGGCTTTGGGATCTAATCAAAACTGAAATTTTCCCAACAATTTCCCCATTTTTAATGATGCCAAAACACTGAAAAGATCCTCAAAACACTTAGAGGAAGATACAGTCATATCTATAAGATAAGTCAGTGTTAGAGTTGTTCTTGATAAAGTACAGAATGTAAATGACCGCCAAAAAGACAATGAGTTTTTGTCTGTGGGCAAAGTAATAGATTTCATTGAATGATATAGAGTTGGTACAATGAACCTGATCTATTACTAGGAAAGATGTGAACCCCTAAACTAATCTCATCTCAGGCTCGAGTCCATAACCAGCATAGACTCTAACCTTCAACTCGTCAACTCTCTTAGGTTGGTTCACATAGCCTTCAGCCTTGGCAATCTTCAGAACTTCAGTCATAATGGCCTTTGTGTCGTGATTTCCAGTTCCAGGGACAAGAGGTGGAGGGCGTGCAACAAACTCAGGAGCTTTGACTTGGACTTGGGCTGCTTCAGCTTCTTCCAATATCTTCTGAATAAGTTCAGGGTGATTGTCCATCATATAGTTAGTGAAGTGGGCATTGATGTCTTCATTGTCGCCCCATTTCTTCACAACATACCAAAGCATGACAAATTCATCCCTTGCATCGACCCAAAACTCCTTCAAGGTCTCTGAGATAAACTCATCGACAAGAGCTTCCCTCTGAGTCACCTCAGGCCTTCTAACTTGCAATAAAGTTGATTTCCTTGCCGTTGGCCTCTTTCTGTACTTACGCGGCTCAGGCTTTGCCTTCTTCCTCCTTCGCAATCTGAGCACAACATCATCAAGTTCTTGCTGTTGCATATCAGTGAGGTCAATTAGCTTCTCCACCTTCTTCTCCATAATGTGCATCTTCTCTTTATGAGCAATATCAGCCCTGCGCTCAGCTTCAGTCTTCTCCCTGGAGGCTCCCCATGCCTCAGCGCATAACTCAGCCACCGTCTCCGCAGAGTAAGTAATTGGGTTTTTCCTTGTATTCACTGGATGAGATTTCTGAACTGCTGATGAATCTAATTTGGAAGGGAGTTGAGGAACATCCTTCGAAGGTTCATTAGCCTTCTCCGATGCGGCCTCAGCCAGCCTCGCTGACTTCCGCACAAACAAAACATTCCACTTAAGGTCTGCTTCAGGATCAGCCACTTCAACTTCCTCAGGGTTTGCAGAATTTACCTCCGATGCCTCAGGGCAGGATCTTTTTCTCTTCTTTTCCCCCTTTTTGGCATCATCCTTGGAAGGTGAGGGTGGGAACACATCTTGCACACTGTTGATAACGAAGGCTGCCAAAGATTGGACTTCTCGAACTCCTTCCTTCAGCATATCAACCCCTGTGGCAATCCCAGTTCCTGTGTAGGACACAGTGCTGATGGCATCTTTGAGCTTCTTTTCAAAGACCTCCATGTTGAGTTGGAGACTTTGTTCAGCCTTGGTGATCCTTTCCTCAATCTTTAAGGACTCACCGCTGATCCTGCCAGCTTCACTCAGCACTTTCACAGACACTTCAGTAGCTTTAGCTAAGATCTCTGCGGGTGACTCTGAGGATTGAGCAATCCTCCCTGACTCTAGCGCCAACTTGGCTGATGAGTCGTTCAAAGCCTGAGTGAACAACGCTCCAGCCTGAGCTGCAAGATGCTCCACTGCTTGATTCAGCTTTTGCTCACGGTTCTCATCCCCCTCATCGAGTTGCTTCATCGTCCGCCTCAACATCTTTTTAGTCCTCTACCTTTCACTTCTTACTGACTTGGCCGTGTCAACCATTGTACACTTCAGCAGAATAAGCTCCTTGTTGGCAAGGGTATTGTAGGTTGACTTGGTTCATTTTATGTGTTTGGCCAGGGCTTTGGCATCTTCGTCTTTCTCAGCCCTGAGCCTCATCACCTCCTCTTGAAGCTCAGCCAAGTTCTCAGTCGTCTTCTCCTTCTTCACTTTGATGATACTGGTGAACTCAGCCCTCCGGACCCCAGTGATAAGCACATCATTATCCTCGCCATCGGCCTCATCAGTAAGTGGCTGCTTTCCCTTGTCAGTCCCTGCATCATCAGTCCCCTCTTCAGGGTGCACTAAAGGCAGTTGTGGAGTGGTCATAGCCGCCTGCACAGGCTCAGCTAAGCCAGCTCAAACTTCAGGAACAAGTCCCTCATAACTAGGAGTCACCTTGGATGCCTCTACATCATCCTCCTTTGTCGCAGGGCAGGGAATCCTGTCATCGACTGATGTATCATTGGCAGCTGAGATGTTCTCAACAATATCAGCAGTTGGTCCACCCTTGGCACCAACTTCCTTTACACCTTCCTCCTGAGCCTGAGGCTCAGGGTTTATCGCATCTACCTCCTCCACGGTCTCTTCCACCATCTTCTCACTAGCTCCACTCTGAGCTTCATCATCTTCATCATCCTTCTCCTCTGAGTCTACGTTGATGTCAGCCTTCATCCCAGCCATTATCTCACTCACCAACTGCTTTAGGTCTTTGAAATTCAGCAGTTGCAGCCAGCTCGTGAGATGGAAATAAGTGCACAGACGAGCCTCCTCCTGTTCCCAGTGCTTCCAGCCTCTGGCATCGACAAGCATATACTACTCCTGCATATTCAATTGCTTGAAGTCGAGCCAGACCTTGAGCTCTATGACATTAGCGCATAGCTCCCTGTACATTTGCAGGTTAGGCCAACACTTAGCTGCCCATTCAGTCGCGTTCCCCCTCAAATTATTCTCCACAATCCCACCCATCATTCCAGCATCTAGCTCCTCCTCCTCCTCCTCCTCCATCTCTAGAAAATCATCGGCTGAGTCTCCGGCGTTAGAGGTTTTTGGGCAAACTTTTGGATTTGGGTAAGTGGGGAAGTCTTTAGGGTTGGGAGTGTGTATGGCTGGCTCATAATTCTGGTCAGGCTCAGTGTTTTTAACGATGGTGTGGGTACTGACTCAGAAATGGGAATGGATTCAGGGTACGGGTTGTCAGGTGGGTTTGATGTGGGTTCAGGGTTTGTGGGTGTGGGTGTAGGGTTAGGGTCAGTGGGGGTTGGGTTTAGAGTGAGCCCAGGCTGTAGAAGTTCAGTTGTCTCAATGGTTCCTCTTACTCTCTCTAAGTCAGAGGCTCTAGGAGAGCTTGACTTCTCCCTCACTGGACTGATCTCCTTCAGGCCCTTCGCCGGAGATCGTTTGGGATCCTTCCTCAACCTCTTAAGGGGCCTGTCGCCCTTCTCCTCTCCCCTTGATCTGACTTCATCGTCAGTTTCCACAGCCTCTGAAATGGCCTTCTTGGAGACTGACTCAGTCCCTGATTTTTCTCCCTTGGTGGCCTTGGACTACAGCACCACCTTCAACTTGGTTCTCTTCTCCTCCAGAACCTTCTCCTCAGCTTCCTTCTCCCTCTCAGAAGCTACTCCAGCCTCAGCCTCCTTGCTCCTTTCAAAGAGCTCATCAACCTTCTCCATCAGGCTCGTCACAACCTTCTTGGCCTTGCCCGTAGGCTTCTTTCTCTGACCCTTCTGAGGAGCATTAGGGTCAGTGAGACCAAGAACCGCATAAGTGTCACCAATAGTGGTGAACATTATCTTCTTCGAGGACAGGTTATCCTCCATGTCAAACGTACAACCCTGACACGCATGGGCGATGAGAATGGATAACTTGGTCCCGAAGGGAAGAATATCACCAACAGTGATGTGCTTCTTCTCAGCATCTTTCTTTAGCTTGTCAGCAGCCGCCTGACTGATCTGGTCCAGAAAGAGTTGCTCCCAATTGGCCTCTACCCCATCCACGAGAGCACCAATGATCCTCAGCTTGGGCAAACTGAGTTGCTCGTGAGAGCCAGTAGTGCCCATGACAATCTTTGAGACCAAATCGATCAAGGCCCTATACTCAGACTTCAGGGTTTCCTTGTGCTGTCTCGATCTGAATTCCGATGAACTAGACTTTGTCCACTGTCCAAAGAGCTCTCCTTTAGCGTTCTCCTTGTATGTCTTGGGGTTGATGCCGGAGCATGGAAGCGCATAAACCTCCTTTACGGCCTTCCTCAAATTGACATCCCGTGTCTCATTGTTGTAAAGAGGCTCACCGTCTTCATCCTTCTCACCCGTGGGGACCAGCACTGTCACCCTGGTGAACAACTCACCCTTGCGAAGAAATAGATTGAGATAGGCCTCCACCACTGTCTTGGGAAGCACAGAGGTGGGTCGCAATGTGAAGTATTTCTCCAAACCCACCTTGGAGATCCAGTCAAATACTGGGAGTATCTCCTTCACGTTCAAGCATGCTTCTTCCATGGAGATAACATGCCCCATGTGAACCAACTTGCTCTTAACAACCTCATCGATGCTGTCAGTTGTCCAGTTGGAATCCAAGAATGCCATTTGTTTTTATTTTTGAGAAAAGAGACGAATTTGCAAAGAGGTGTTTGAACGAGAGAGAGTTCAGTGTGCAATGTGTGTTTGTGTTTGTGTAAATTCCTCAAATTGCAGTCTTGATTGATAAGACTTGTTCAGTTACTCAGACGTGTGGTTGAGATTAGTTCCTGAATTTGAAAAGTTTTGAAATGAAGGGCCAGGATTAATCTCTTCATCAATCATTTACCACGTCAGTCATATTCCGTATAAAATAGACACGTATATGAAAAAGTAACTGAGGCATTAAATGCTCCGCTGCGCGTGGGTTTAAATATAAAAATACATGCTTTAAATGAAAACAGAATACATTTAATAAAGATTTTCAGGACGAAGGACTCAGGGAGGCGCTTGAAATTTACAAAGGCCAGGATAGAACTCATACCTGTCAGGGAGACATTGTAGCACCCTGATACCTTGCTGAGTCGAGTCTGGCCTGAGTTCCCCCTAAATCCTATACTGACTGCTCTCCCGGATCTAAGAGACCTAACTCCACTGACAGTTCCATGAATCTTGTTTCAGCCAAAAGCTTAGTCAAAAGATGTCAGCTCTCTGCCTGTCAGTGTGAATTTTCTCCATCCTAATATCTTTTTTCTCAACATGATCTCGAATGAAGTGATGCCTAATATCCACATGCTTGCACCTTGTGTGAAGCACTAGATTCTGAGTAATTGCTATAGCACTATTGTTGTCACAATAGATTGGTACCTCATTAGCAAACACTTGGTAGTCTCTCAGTTGTTGTCTTAACCATAGAATCTGAGCACAACAGCTACCTGCAGCCATATACTCAGCCTCAGTTGTGGATGTAGCCACTGAATTCTGCTTCTTACTAAACCACGAGATCAACTTACTTCCCAAAAACTGACATGTCCCTGAGGTTGATTTCCTATCAATCCTACAACCTCCATAATCTGCATCTGAATAACCAGTCAGTTCTAAGTTGTCATCTGAAGGATACCATAGTTCCATATTGACTGTCTTTTTCAAATACTTAAGTATCCTCTTAGCAGCCTCCAAATGACTTCTCTTGGGATCGGATTGATACCTAGCACACACACCAACTGCAAAAGTAATGTCAGGCCTACTTGCAGTTAGGTACAACAAATATCCTATCAGCCATCGGTACTCAGTCTGATTTACTAAAGTCCCTTCAGTGTCAGGGTCCATTTTCCAACTTGTGTTCATTGGGATCCTAGCCGAATTGTTGTTCCGAACACCAAACTTTTGGATCAAGTCCCTTGTATACTTGGCCTGATTAATTAAGATCCCATGATCAGTCTACTTGACCTGCAATCCTAAAATGAAGTTCATCTCTCCCATCATTGAAATCTCAAATTTACCCGTCATCAACTTTGAGAATTTCTCACAGAGCTGATGATTTGGTGATCCAAATATTATGTCATCCACATGAATCTGGACCAAGAGAATGTCATCACCTGCAGTGATCCTGAACAAGGTCCTATCCACAGTTCCCTTCTTGAACCCATGATCAGTCAGGAATTGAGAGAGGGTATCATACAAAGCTTTTGGTGCTTGCTTAAGTCTATAGAGTGCTTTCTTCAAATGGTATACTCTATCTCCAACCTCAAACCCGGGAGGTTGTTCAACATATACCTCTTCGTTGAGTACACCATTCAGGAAGGCACTCTTGACGTCCATTTGATACACCTTAAACTTCTTATATGTTGCATACGCAAGGAACAACCTAATAGCTTCCAACCTAGCCACTGGAGCAAAAGTCTCATCATAGTCTATTCCTTCAGATTGACATTACCCTTTTACAACCAGTCTTGCCTTGTTCCTTACTACAACACCATTTTCATCCTTCTTGTTCTTGAAGACCCATTTGGTATCAATAACACCTTGATGCCTAGGTATATCTACCAGTTCCCAAACTTGATTCCTTGTGAACTGATTTAACTCCTCTTGCATGGCTATGATCCAGCTCGAGTCAGTGAGAGCTTTTTCAATGTTCCGAGGCTCTTGCTCAGAGAGAAAGCAACAGAACAATGCGCTCTCACCATGACACCATCTGGTCCTGACTCCCTCAGTTGGATCACCAATGATTTGGTCAATGGGATGACTTTCTATCCAAGTTCTCTTACCTAGAGTTGTTCCTGATGTACCTGCAATGTTAGTGTCTACAGGTTCATAAAATTTAGGAAATTGAACAGAAGGGATGATCCTGAGTCTATACCAAAGGGATTTACAAGCTCAATGTCAGGGACATCGATTCCCCCTTGATGAGGTGACTCAGGAACCTTCTCAGCTGCGACTGCATCTTCATAGATGGTGCTTACCTCAGGTTGAGCCCGTTCCTCAGTCTGAGGCTCAACTAATCCTGGTGTGCTGGGCTTAGGAATAGCCCTTGAATCATCTTCCTGATCGTCGTCATCATCCCATCTTGGAATTGGCACCGTTTTGACCTTTGGATCAGGTTGATTCTTCAAGCTCAGCATTGTCACCCTCCTTGTGACTTCCTCAGTGTCAGGATTCAACATTCTTGACCTAGACTCAGTGATAGATTCATCAAATACAATATGTGGTGATTCTTCTGTTGGAGTTATACGTGAAAGTATGCTTTTACTTTGTATAACTCATGTATTAAACACTTATTTTTTAGAATAAATCTTTTATCGCATTTTCTTTAGTTATGATTGAATGTTGAATATCTATTGCAAACCGTTCAATATATAGTACATGCTACATTGTAGTTAATGTGCTGATACCCGATCATGGAAGATCACATTAACAGTTTTCCTTGTAACTAAACGTACAAATTCATGACCCAGGTGAAATTAAACAATCCGCCGTGAAAGGTCGATGTGTATATCTCAGATTGGTCTGTCTTGACCAAGAGATTACACTAGCACATTTAGTATGTGTTGAAGAGGACCTACAGCGAGGATAAATTCTTCTGTTCTGATATGTGAAGAATTAGACCTCAGTGGTTATTGATTTCTTAATCTCCGTCACTTAAATAGGATCATGTGTGCTTAACAGTTACTGCTTTGATTCATGTTGGGTGAGAATCATCGTGACTTCGAACCTTATGCTTTGGGCAGTAATATTAATCATACGATGGTTGCTAAGATTTAATACGGAGAAACGCATGCGAGTACGGCTCGTGTGATTTGTCCCCTTGGTGGGCTCAGAAGTTTTATCGTACCAAATCTTGCAAGTGAAGAATTAGTTTCTTCGGTACAGATAATAATGTTGAGCTGTCTTTACTCCAAGGTAAAATATATTAATTAATTTAGAGCTATTCAGAAGCTTAATTAATTAATGGACTTGGTAATCTTAAATGCGGGAGATAATAACCGGGAGCCCATATTATCGTAATATGGATTAAGATGGATAGTGCAATATTAATTAATTAGTAGTACTAATTAATATTAATGGGATGAATTATATTGGGGCTCAATATTGAAATTCAGAAGTCCATTGGAGGTCTAATCTTAATTCTCCTAAAGGCCCCTCAAGTAGCCCAATAAGTAGCCTGATAATAATAAGATCATTAAAATAAAAGGAAATTATTATTGCTGATTTTTTGCTTATAATTTTCGAAATTTATAGATATGGTAGAGAAAAGATTTGTTGATTTTCTTGGAAAGATATTATGGAAGATATGTATTCTTGGAATACAAGATTATCTCATAAATTCAAGAAGATCCAAATCTAGTTTATTTCTCCCATGAATTTTGAAAATCTCATATATTAGGGAGGTGAGATTTTTATGGAATATTTTATTATGGAGAAAAGAATATATGAGATATATTCAAGATTTCTTGGAGGCCAAGAAATTTTTTTTCTCTCCCCTATTCTATATGCAAATTTCGAAATTCCTAGTCCTATATATAGGAGATGATTATTTCATCTCCAATTTACAGTTTCACAGTGTTGAAAAAAAATCAGCAACAATATTTTTCTCTTTCTTCCTTGTTATTCTAATTGCTTGTGAGCACTTCCCACCGGTGAACAAGCAAAGTGAAAGGGACATACTTGAGAAGGTATTTTGGTTGATAGCACGATCGTGATAGTCCCGTTATTATCAAAGGCCATATCTACAAAAGGTACGTAGTCACATAATCTATTAGTTTTCCGCCATAGATTTTATGTGAATTAATTCAACATGCATGATGATAAAATTGTTGTTGGAATTATTATTTGAATTAATTAGGATTAATTCATGCTAGTAATAATTGAATTTAAATTCGTATTTAATTATCATCCCGAATAGATTCTGGGCACCCTTATTTTCCCAACATCTTCCACAACAAGAGTCCTACAGTTATAAACCCTGAAGGCTTTACTGACTTCAGAATATCCCAAGAATATTCCTTCATCAGATTTGCTATCAAAGGCTTTCAACTGAGTCTTTCCATTGTTGAGGATGAAGCACTTGCAACCAAAAATATGGAAATAGGGAATCCGAGGCTTCCTCTTATTCCATGTCTTATATGGGGTCTGAGCATGTTGCTTGTTCAGCACGGATCTGTTCTGAGCGTAGCATGCAGTGTTGATTGCCTCAGCCCAGAACTTCTTGGGCAATCCTAACTCAGCCAGCATGGTCCTGGCAGCTTCCTTTAGTGTTCTGTTCCTCCTTTCAGCAACACCATTCTGTTGTAGGGTTCTAGCTGTAGAAGTCTCATGAGCAATACCAAGTTCATTACAGAAAACAGAATTATATGAGTTTATAAATTCAGTGCCCTTGTCAGACCTGGTCTTAGTAATTGACTGATTCTTCTCAATGCCGAGTCTTCTAGCAACTCTGGAAGCTTCACTTGTGTCTCCTTTTTATTTAACAAGAAAATAACCCAAGTATATCTAGAATAATCATCAATAACCACAAGGGTGTATTTCCTACCATTCATACTTACAGGTGTTATGGGACCAAATAAATCCATGTGCAAGAGCTGAAGAATCCTGTCAGTGGAGAAGGAATCTTTCTCCTTGAATGACACTCTGACCTGCTTCCCCTCCCGACAAGCTTTGCACACATGATCTTTGCTAAAAACTTTATTAGGTAGACCTTCAACAAGTGATTGTCTAGAAATTTTGTTAAGAATCTTGAAGTTCAGGTGGCTTAATCGTTTATGCCATAACCAACTGAGCTCTAGAGAGCTTTTAGCAACAAAAGAAGTATTGGGAATAGGGCTGCTCCAATCAGCGAGATAAACATTGCCTTTCTTAATACCTGATAGAAGCACCTATGTTGATTTGTTCTCTACTGAACATATATTCGATGAGAACTCAACATTGAAACCATTGTCACATAATTGACTTACTGACAACAGGTTGTGCTTCAGTCCTTCCACAAAGGACACATTCTCCACTCTGACTGTACCTGTTATCAAGACACCAAAACCTTTAGTAAAACCTTTTGAGTTGTCACCAAAGGTTACATGTGGACCATCTTTAGCTTGAAATTCTTGGAGAAGACTCTTCATTCCAGTCATATGCCTTGAGCAAACCACTGTCTAGGTACCAAACAGCCTTGTTTGAGTCTCCTCTCCTCTTGTTGTGATCCACAGCCGCCTGCAAACAATTCAGGCTTTAGGTACCCATTGGGTGTTGGATCCTATTGTGTCAGTTGTACCCTTCGGGATCCAGACTTGCTTAACAATCCTAATTGCCTCAAAGTTGTAAATGTATCTCCCTGAAACATCAACATACACGACTTTCTTCTTCTTAGCCTGAGAGGAAGATGGTGTATGATTGCTAGACTTAGGCTTCACAGGAGCCTGAGTGGGTGCCTTTTGGGCTGGCCTCCTGTTCTTCCTAGGTCTGGGTGCAGCAGGTCTCTGGGTTTGTTCTTAATAAGGGCCCTGTTTTCTGTTCCCCCTAGGCAAGTGAGGGAAAGGAAAATAGTTAAAGGCCTTAGGATGCCAAAACCATGGGGGTGTCATCATACTTGGTCTTCCCCGCTGGTATTGCCACGCATGATGGTACCCTCGTTGACCAGTCTGAGGACTCTTGGCCTGAGTCTTTCTCTGCTTTCGCTGAGGCTTTCTCTGGCCTGAGCTCTTAGGGACCTCATTTGATTGCTTGACCTCTCCCTTAGGTTTTGGCTTAGCAACCTTGGGGGCAACCCTGACTGTGTCAACAGTTTCCTTGCCCTTATCAGTCTGGCGGGCCTGAAGTACAACCTTAGGTGCATTCTGGCCTGCCTGAACGAAAACCCTCTCAGTGTTGCTCCCTGAAGCAACATGAGACTGACCTTGTGAGGATCTCTTAGGCACATATCCAAGTCCCTTTTTCTCACTCTCAAGCATCTGGCTGCTATTTATTTCCTCTCTAGCCACTAAGGATTTATTTTGTTGCTGCAACCTTTTGCTTGAGTGAGTCCTCACTCTTTCTCAGGATTTCATGTCTGGCAAAGAGGTCATCAAACTTACTCTCAAGTACCTTTAGTTCTTCCTTTCTGACCAACTCTTTCTCAGCCAAATCCTTCAGAATCTTCTCTCTTGGAAGAGGATCAGCGTTGATCATATCAATCTCCTGAGTTAGTCTCACAATTTGAGCTGACTCTTTCAGATCGGACTGAGTGAGTTGATTATTCAGGTTTTGAACCTCAGTACTCAATTTCTTGTTCTCCTCTACCAAGAATACATTAGTTTCATGCAGCCTGGAGAAATCAACCATCAATTGATCTAAACAGATCTGAAGGTTCATTTCTCTGGCTGACTCTAAGCTAGGCTCAGGATTTTGACCAGTGTAAGAACCACACACAGAGTTAGATGTTACCTCAGGTTCCTCCCTTGCCAAAAGACAAACATCATCGTACTTATCATCAGAGAAAAGTTCAGACGACCTCTCCTCAGGACCATCCGAGTCAGTAACATCCTCAGCGAGCATAGCTCTCCGATCAACGTACCTCTGGTCTCTCTTGGCCCTCCTTTCCTCTCTCTCCCTAGCACTCAGCTCAGGGTTCCTTCTTGAGTTAGGTTCCCTTTGTCTTGATGAGTTTTCAGTCTTTCCTGAGTGTCTATCATCACGAGTACGTCTCTGTTCATCTCTTTGATCGGGCTTTGGGTATGAATATCTTCTTTCATCGCCACGATCTCTCCTCTGGTCATTGTTCCTTCTTTCCTCATATCTCCTTGAGCTTTGGTGGGTTCCTTCAGGTTTCTTGTCACGAGTACCCTGATAATATTTCTTATAACGACCAAACCTGGAATTAAGCCTCTCAAAGCGTCTGACCATCAGGCTGTACTCCTCAGCAAGTTCTTTCTTGCTCATTTCCATCAGTGACTTTGGTGAAGACTCAACAGGTTCTGGCCTGGCTTTGAACGCCACACTTTTCTCGGGAGCTTTCTTTTTCTCCTCTTCCCACTGAACTTTCTTCTTTCTCTTGTTGAGATCATATTCCAGTGCTTTGAGCTCTGAAAAAAGTAAAGCAGAAGTTATGTTACTCATATCCTGAGTGTTCTTTAGCATAATTACGCTGTTGTCCCATCTCTCAGGAAGGGCATTCAGGATCTTAGAAGCAACATCTCTCTTTGGAACATCTTTGTCCAACATCACCAACTCATTCATCAACTTGATGAATCTTGACTCCATCTGATCTATAGTCTCATCAGGCTGCATCTCGAATGCTTCATACTTCTGAATGACAATATTCCTCTTATTCTCCTTTATCTTTTCTGACCCCTCACACATCCTGGTCAACTCATCCCAAACCTCCTTAGCCGTTTTTAAGTTCACCAGCCTCGCTGACTCCTCGAAAGGCGTCGTATGCAAGATGATATTTCTGGCCACATTATCCAGTCCCACCATCTTGATCTCGTCATTGGTCATACCCTTCCTATCCTTAGGTACATGTACGCCAGTGTCAAGATCATCATACCCCAGTCCTCTGAAATTAGGAATGGTGATCTTGATAGGTCCTTACCTGATAACACGCGGCATCTGGTCATGGATGGCAACTAGATGTGCCTCAAGTCTGAACTTCCAGTAGACAAAGTTAGAAACAGAGAATTCAGGTAATGAAGCTTCAAGTCTCCTCGAAGTCATGATGATGCAAGTTTTATGAAAAGCAAATTCAGATCTGTTCAGTGACCACCAACAGTTTCTCCTATGAAACTATTAGTATTCAAAGTCAGTGGTCTTTTGAACCACTGCTCTGATACCACTTGTTGATCCCGGTACAAGACTGATGAATACGTGTATGGGGGGATACACGTATACAAATTTTTCTGACTTTCAATCTACTGAGTCCCCTTTACTCAGAGTGTTTTAAGAATTCAGGGTTGATAACACACCTACTGACTACACTGAGTGCGGGTCAGTTGGCTAACTATCAACTCGAGTTTAGTGCGGAAATACGTGAGCCCTGAAAGTTTATAGTCTTTTTTATGTTTGCTTTCTGAAAACTTGTTTACTCAATTCTGAAATAGTGGTTAGTAGGGCAGTGTTCAGTTTAATGATCCGGCTGATTGATTCAAGCCTGATAAAACCCAAAGCGATGAATGACTTAAGTAGATAGACAAATAAAAGCAATATCAAAGCAGTAAGAACATAGGAAGTTTAATGTGGTTCAGAGACTCAAGCTCCTACGTCCACGGCCTGATTTAACAGGAAATCCACTACTGGGATTCTTGCTTTTTACGTGCCAAGGTGCACCAAGATCAGCTAACCTCACTGACCTATACAAACTCCGTACTAACTCACTAACACAACTTCCACCAACAAGCCTGACTAAGGGTTTTGGTTTCAGTTTGATTCCAACTAAGGTGTGATTATCCTTACAAGACTAAGTTCTTCTAAGGATGGATAATCACTCTAAGCTTATGATAATGCTTGAAAGCTCAATGGAATACAGAATAACTCTCAATAGTTTAAGAAACACTTGGGAAATTTAACTGGTTTCGAGTGCTTCTTTTGTATGCTGAATGCTTTTGAAAGCTTGAGAGTTTGAGTAATTTCTTGCTTGGAAATTTCCCGTAACCTTGAATGGGTTCAAGGCCTTCTGTATTTATAGGTGATTTGAAAACTATCTGTTGGAAGAAATAGCCTTCTAGTCATCTACGTAGAAATGTTCAAACGGACATATCTCCCATGCAACAGACGTCCTTGCATGAATTAGGTAATGGCATTTAATGCATCATTTAATGCTTGCCCATTGAAAATGCAATCTGAAGTCAGTCTTCATGTCAGGGTCCATACGTGCATGTCCTTCCTGGATTGGTCCACGTCATCAGGTTGGTGAGAATGTCAGAACTTATTCCTAGGCTTCAGGCTTGTCTTATTAAGTTCTTTTGTCTCGAGCACAAAGGTCTTGTCCTGACGCTGACATTCCTTTTGCATTGATTGGCTCTACTCCAAGTCTTTCCCATTACTCAGTATCATCATGTTCCCTACAGGACTGAGTTAGTAATGACCTCAGGGTTATACTCTTCATCACTGACACTTACTCAGCCAGCTTAGAAGACTGCCATAAGTTCAGGATGGTGCACTGCATCTTCAGGCTTCAGTCTTGAATGTCATCAGTAAGTACTCCTCTTACTGAGTACCTGTGAAATGTAAAATACCTAAGTACAAAACTAACCACGATTAGCCTGACTACAAATGCATAACATCTTTTCAGGGGCTTTGGGATCTAATCAAAACTGACATTGTCCCAACAGAAACATATACACATGGGAACAAAGACAGTCAAGAAAATTATGTATACATGACCAAAAACAACATATCATTAGGATACCTTGTTATAAAAAAGATTAGCTAAACAAAACAAGTGATTAATATCAATCAATAACAGATATCAAAATAAACCAATCCTGCATCTGATCCAAAAACATCACACTTTTATTGACAAAAATACACCTTTAAAAAATACTAAACAAAACCACATAAATTAAATACGAAAAAACAAACCTCCGACAATGAAAAAAAATACCATCAATTTATTAAAAGTATCAAATATCCAATAATAAACACAGCCAAACATAAAAATCTCAAACCGAATAAAGGGAAACAAAAAAAATCAATCCTTTTCTATTTTAACAATAACCGATTTTGCTTTCTTTAATGAACCGCTGCAGGAAGACATAACATCCAACCAATGTTTCAACTCCGTACCAGTACCTTCGACACATACAACCTTAGTGCAAGTCATGTTATCATTAGGTGTCACAGACTCATTGCACAAGGAACCAACCTATTAATAAAACAGTTCAAACATATTCTTGTAAGATGTATAAAATATTATTCAATATTACCGAACTCCAGTAACACATCAACCAAAATAAAACCAACCTTAGATGTGATAGACACTTCATTCTAAACATGAGCATGTTTATCATATCCCTGACAAAACCAAACCAAACAACAAACATTATTACAATAAAATAACACTTCAAAAAATATAAATAAGTACTAATAAGTAATTGTGATATTGCTAATTAAATAATAATCATAAAAAAAAAGTTATATCAATACCTCTTCAGATAAGGCAAAACTGGAATATCCGGAGATAAGTGAGGAATCCATATTCACCTTCACAACATAAAAAAAACCACTATATCGTGCAATCTCATCGGGCTTTAATTGAATTCTAAACAACATAGTACGATCGATAAGATCTTGAAGTTCAACCGGGATAACACAATCTCCACCTTTTTTCTAAATAGAAAAAGAAACACAATATTAATACAAAATCTATATAAGACTAATAGACATGCACATCACCAAACATGAAAAAAAAAAAACTTACATCACCCAAATTAGCTAGCAACTCATAAGCTCTTTTGTGAACAAGTTCACAACAAACGTTATCCCACAAATTAAGCATAACATTACTCGTACCATCAACAACAATAACTCTCATTCCATATCCATAAAAACTAAAAAGATTACACACAGAAAAAATTAAAAATAAAAATCAATCAATCTTCAATATTTCATCAGTAACAATATTTTAAATTAACAAAATATCTGAAGAAAAAAAATGAATGAAAATGTCAATAATCTTATTACAAATGGAACATCATCCTTCCCATATTTGTTATAACTAAACTTTCCACCAACTTTATATAATTTGAGAGAGCACCGTTTACACGAATAAAACCACTAGTTATAGTATGAATCCAACTCTACTATAGTTGTACAAATTCAAAACATACCAACCTACCAATAACAATAAATACTAGAAATAAGATACTCCCTCCGTCCATGAAATATAATCTTGGTTGCCTTATTTGGTTGTCCATGAAAAATAGTCATTTTGCCTAAAATGGAAATGTTGGTCCCGAAACGAGTAAACAGGTGTATGGGGGGAATACACCTGTGGTTACAAATTAAAACTTTTTGTAAAACTTATCAGGTTACTTAAGACAGTAGCTCGTCAGTGGACTTGAGGTCTGCTGAGAGTTACTTTGTGAAAGCTTACTGAGATAATACCTCCATGGAGAGCTCAAGACTTTCAGTTGAAATACTATCTAATTAGCTTTCAGAGGCGGATTAGTGAGCCCTTTAGAAAACTCGTTTTACTTTGATAAACTTTGAGATTAACACACAATTAGGGAATAGCAGAAAGTAAGTACACACGATATAAAGTGGTTCGGAGAAGAATCTCCTACGTCCACTGTCCTGATCAAACAGGAGAATTCCTTCCACTTGGAATTCCTTGTGTTATAGTGTCAAGGTGCATTGATCAACTAATCCTCTCTTAGGATGATTGATCACTAGGAAATTCCAGGTCGTAGTTCCCAAAACAAATCAGCTTTCAGACTGATACAACAATCAGCTTACTAACACCACTTAACACTAGCTCTCAACCTAAACACTGAGTAGGGTTTTGAGTAGGGTTTTGGTTCCAACTATTTTGAGACAATCCTTACAAATTTAGCTCAAGGCTTAGGATTGGATTATCTCTCTCTAAGATTTGGATATAGCTTTTAAGCTTGGTTACAGAAGGTTTGTTAGGCTCTCTACAAATGTGAAACACTTGGGAAACAATGGTGATTTTGAGTGCTTCTAGTTGTTATGAGTGTAGAGATAGCTTTGATCTTGTGAGTTTCCCGTGCATAGAAATGAGCACGTCCTTCTGTATTTATAGGCTTCCTTGAAAATCTTCCCGTTGGATTTGAATCTTCTCAAGTAAGTCTTCTTGTATCTGATTGGTTCAAACGGCTCTATTTGAAGCTTTAAGTCTTGTCAAGAAACGGCTGAAAGACTATGCCTGTTCACCAACTTTCTGTAGATTGCTAGGGAAAGACTTTTGGTACTTGTCAGTCTGGAGCAGGTCGGCTGTCAGAAAGGTACACTGACGTGTCATCTTCTCATCGGACCTTCAGTCTGCTTGCCCAGTTTCTTGTCTTGCTTTAAGGTGGAACTCCTCTGAGAGAACCTTCTTATTCCTTAATTTATTGCAAGCTTCACTGAAATTCGTTTTGCCTTGGTCCTCTCCTGATGGTTTTAGTCTTAGTGAGAATGCACTTAGAAAATATTCAAGACTTAGACTGTTTCTCAGATCACTTATCTTCAGTGGACTTCGTCTTCAGCAGACTTCATTCTTTAATACACTCTAGAAAATACTAACTGCACTTTAGTTCCTTAACAATTGAACTGATTAACTAAACACTAACTCTACTGAATATTTTACTTACAAATCAACTTAGGAGGAACATTTTGGCATCTAATCAAAACCTAAGTCTTATACATTTTCCCAACAATTTCCCCCTTTTTGATTATGCCGGAAGCTATCTTATTACATTTCTTCATTCAGATGAGGTTCTTCAGATGACATACAAAGTTCAAGGATTTTGTAAGTAAGAAACATTCAAGAACATAAGCCTAAATGATAATGAGATATTATCTTGGGCAAAACATCAGTAGAGTTCATTTCATGATAAATAGTGAAGTACAGATTACATGAATTCTAAACAAAAGATTCAAACTTAAAACCATCCGGGACTTATAAACAAATGCCCAGCAAAGATACTTAACTTCTCAGATGGATTCGAAAATGGGTTCAAGGCCATACTGCTTGAATACTCTGACCTTCAACTCGTTCTTCCTCTCCATCACTTCTTTTGAATGTCCTCTGAGTCCAAGATGTTCACATAAAGGATGTCCACTCTTCAGTGATCCTTTCTCTATCCACAGCACCAGTTGCATCTTGAGGAGGCTAGTAGACGATTGGCTCAGGAGCCTTCAAGGCATGATCTGGGAAGGCATCATTCCAAGCATCACTGATCTCAGGATAGAGTTTTGGATAGGCTTCAAACAACCATAAGTTGAAAACCTCTTGAGCATTATCTCTTCCCAGTTCTCCGCTGACATGGTAGGAGTATACAAACTCCCTCTTGACCGTTTCCCAAGCATCATTGAGCTTCTTGGGAACCCAAGTATCAAGATGAGGGTATTTGGCTTTTGAGAATGTCATTTTGTCTTTCTTAAGCTTAGCAGACCATCTTTGATAACCACTCCTGAACTTTTTTGAAGTAGTCTTATCAAAGGTGGTTAGCCTCTCCTTCGTCTTCCTTTCTGCCATCTCAGCTATGGTCTCCATCTTTCCTACCACCTTATCCTTCCTTTCTTGTTGTTGAGCAACCAGCTTCTGTGCTCTTTCATTCATCCCTCCAGCCTCTTTGATAAGCTCAGTGGGCTCTGTGACTCTTGTGGGGGCAGACTTAGGAGGTTCAGATGAAAGAGGTTCAGGGTTAAGAATGGGGAGTACCTCAACATCTTCAGATGAGCTAGTGGACTTTGCTGCTAACCTCCCTGAGGTTCTGGTCTTCTTTGTAACCTCTGCTGAGAGGCATCAGATGTCTTTCTCTTGGTGGTTTCCCCCTTCTTTGCAGCTCTCTCTTACATTTCTTTCAGATGAGCTTCCTTGAACTTTGAGTGGTCCTCTGATGCAGTCTCCTTCCCTTTCTTGGCCTCAGCAATCTTCTGAGCCTCTGCATCCACCTTCTTCAAAGTGCTCTTCACTTGTTAGTTTTTCTCAAAGTCAGGGGTGTCAAGGATAATCTTCATTTTGTTCTTGGGATCAAGCTTCATGTCCTTAGCGCTTATCCTCTTTTCCCCTTTTCCGACATTAATCATACATTCGGCCACAGTGACGTTGAGCTTCAGTTGATCATGAGCTAAGGCCTTCAACTCAGTTGAGCAATGATCAACTTCATCTTCAAGTCTCTCCAAAGCTGCTCCAGCCATTTGCCCAAATTGTACAAATTGTGCTAACTTCTCATCAATTAGCACATTTGTCTTCTCTTGTGTGGGGAAGTCCTCCGCTGCCTTCTTCAGAACTTCTCCTAGCTTAGCTCCCAATTCTGCATGCTTGGCCTCGAATTCTGTCAGCTTTGAATTCCACAACCCTTCAACCTTCCCAAGTAGGTCCGCTAAGAAAGCCTCTACTGAGGACTTTATGTTGATGGAGACATTCTCCACTGAATCTTTAAGAAATTGGGTTCTGGCATCTTCCTCCTTCTGCTCCAGCTTCTTCAATGCTTCTATGACAAGCACACTCTGTCCTTCAACAACATCAATCACCATCTGCTGAGAATCTTCAACTTTATGAGTAAGATTTTGAAGTGATGTTGTTGTGGATTCCATGAGTTCATCAACATGGTCTGAGAGGATGACCATCTCATCCACTTCTTCTTGCACTATCTCCTGGACATCCCTCAGTTGTGCTTGGAGAGCAGGAAGCTTTTCATCTTGAATAGAGTGAACAACATCACTCAGAGGAGTTAGGTTGACCTCTACTGGGGGAATCTCAACAGTTTGAGTACCTGCATGACAAATAAGGTTAGCTCTTTCCCCCTCAGCCTCACAACCTAAGTCTCCTGAAGCTTCTACTTCCATTGGGATTCCCTCCTCCTCTCTCTTCTCTCTTTTCTCACTTTCACTCTCTTTTTCGACTTGATTCTTTTCAGCCAATTCACCCTTTATAGGGATGATTGCTCTAATCTCACCACGTACAACTCCAGTAACCTCTACCTCAGTTTCTTTTTCTTTGTTATTTTCAACTCCAACATTACCAGACACCTCAGTTGACTCCTTAGCCACCACTGAGGGCTGTTGTGGGAGAACTTCAGTAGACACCTCTACTGAGCTCTCCTGTGGCAAATTTTGTGCCTCAGTATCCCTTGCCATGGATACATCCTTGACTACTTCACCATCACCTTGCCTAGGTGAAGTACCTCCTCCTTGTTCACTTTCTTTCTCCTTCTCCTCCTCCTTCTCTTTCTTCTTTTCTTTATCACCTGTCTCAACAGTTTGCACAATCTCAGCTCCTCCTTCAGCTAAAGCATCAGCTGGCTTCTCTTTATCACCTCCATCAACCTTCTCCTCTACATCTGCCTTCCTTGCCTCAGCTATTTTGTCCATAACCAGACTCTCAAAAATCTTCTCATCACAGAGAAGTCTGGTTTTGGTCATTCCAGGAAATTACATCACTTCCACCTCCTCCTTCTTCCAGTCATCTGCATTGCTGCCTCTGACAGCCAATAGAATTTCACCAAGTCTTCTGTCTTTGAGCTGGACAAGGAGTCTCAGTCTCAAGAACATTGCTTTCAGGGTGGGAAACCCATCAAGCTCAGGATACTTAGACTCCAAAGAGTAGGCTACCTCATCCTTAAGAGCATCTAAGAATGAGTACTCTTCTTCATCGTCTGAAGGAAGGAAAGGGGTAGGGGATCTGCTGTCTGTTGGCTGCTCTGGGATAGACTCCAGGTGAGTTGTGTGAGTTTCAGGAGGGTTTGGTTCAGATGAGGTTTAGGGTTGGGTATCAGTAGAGGTAAGATTTTGTTCAGTGGGGGTTGAGGGTAGGGGTTCAGATGGGGTTGAGGGGATGGGTTCAGTTGGGGTTGAGGTTGGTTCAGATGTGGTGGCGGTTTGGGATCCACTTTCAGGCTGTTGAGAGCCTTCAGTGGGGGTTTTAGTTATCTTGGAGATGCGTTTGGTTTTGGCAGGGGTGCGAGGTTTGGTTTTGGGTTTGATGGGGGTAGGGGCAGGGGCATCTGAGTCAGACTCAATTGAGATTATGTTGGGAGAAGAGTCAGGGTTACCTGATGAAGACTCATCAGTAGAGTTTGTGACTCTGACTTTCTTAGAGGCACTCTCCTTCTCAGCCTCAGTAGACCTCTTCTTCTCCTTCTTAGAAGCTTTTTCTGCCTCGGCCTCCTTGTGTTGGGCCATTTTATCACTCAGTTTAACCAGCCTTCTCTTTAGTTTGGTTTTCTTCCCTTCAGCAGGGTCAGCTTCTTCCTCTTCAACTGCCTCTGGGCTCTCCTCAGCAGGCTTAATCATTCTTGTTTTAAGAGCCTTTCTAGACTTGAACAAGGCTTTTAGATTACTCCACTTCCTGTCTGGAATCCAATCCACTCCCAGATCTACATTCTCTATCAAGTAAGAGATTTTTGTTGCAAAGTTTAGCTTACTTGATAGTTGGGGAGTTTTATCGGGTTGGAGCTTTGAGTGCTCTTTATTCAACGCTCTCAGAAAGAACTGTTGCCAGTTGAATGTATTTTTCTTACTCTCCACAATCGCCTTCATTAATTTGAGCTTGGGCTTGCTCACCTGCTCCGTGCTTCCCTGGTTTCCTAGTATACATTTTCCAACAACTTCACAGAGAACATTGTATACCGGCAAGAGTACACTTTTGTTCATTGTTGGACTGTATTTCAACTTCCTTTGCATAATGGAATTAACCCATTCTTCCTCCTTGTCCGCAATACACGTATCTGGATTCGGACCTTCAGAGGGGAGATTGAATAGCTCCTTCAAGTCATCTCCACTGATGCGGA
Organism: Ballota nigra; assembly: GCA_947034835.1. Classification (NCBI taxonomy): domain Eukaryota; kingdom Viridiplantae; phylum Streptophyta; class Magnoliopsida; order Lamiales; family Lamiaceae; genus Ballota; species Ballota nigra. Next base: position 40,057,086 of record OX344724.1, on the reverse strand, counting down.
TCTCCTTTCTAATCTTCTGGTGTTCAACGATTTCCATATCGTCTCTCATCACCTTCTTTTTCCTTTGTAAAATGAGATAAGACCTGATTCTTGAATCAGAGTTGGATATATGACAGAAAAACTCAAGAACCTGCCTGTCAAAACAGTTCTTAGGATGAACTGTTAAAAACTTCTCTAACCCAGCAGTTTTAATCATTTCTAGGGCCTCTTTGATGTGAGCAAATTCTGGCTTGGATTCTATCTCAGGGTTATCAAAAACCACGATGGGTTCATACCAGAAATTCTCTTTATTGGTAAGAAAACCTAGGTTTAATTTTACCATTGAAAGATAGGATTTGAGAGAAAATTTGCAGAGTGTATTTGGACAGATAGAAGGTGTTTGCTTGTGAGTGATTTCGAAAAGGTTTACAAGCGTAAGTTTGGGGTTTTTATATGAGTGTTGAATGGTGAGATTGAGAGAAGAGATTAACGTCTGAGATTAATTCGGTTTGAGATCGTGGATAGTCCAAGAGGTTAGTGAGGAGTTTTTAAGAGATCTTGACGGTTAGAAAGGAACCGCCAAAAATGGAAGGTTTAGATTGAAAGGGTTGGTAGCCGGATGGTCACATCATCCGGGTTTTAAGGCGCGTGAGATAGGTAACTGTAAAAGTGAACCTGACTTGTACAACGCGGATTAAATGCTTGCCATACTAAAATCTCTTCGAAAAAGTGTAAGAAAGATTTAATTTTCAGAAAGCACTCATTAGTAATTTTATTGAAACCAGATATATATTAAAAACTAAGAGACTTTAGATTTGAAAAAATATCAAAGGAATTAAAACTTTGACCTCCACTGAGGTTTGACCTCGTCTGAGAATCAAGACTCTTCTGAGATGAGGAGTCTCTACTGAGAAAGATCCTCCTCTGAAAATGAACCTCCACTGAGTTGAAAAATAACTCTTCTGAGATTAATCCTTTCATTACTCTCCTGGATCAAGGAGTCCAAGCTCTACTGACAACTCTTGAAAACTTGTTTCAGCCAAAGGTTTAGTGAAGATATCTGCCTTCTGCATGTCAGTGTGTGTTGGTCCCGAAACGAGTAAACAGGTGTATGGGGGGGGGAATACACCTGTTGTTACAAATTAAAACTTGTTCAAAACTTATCAGGTTACTTAAGACAGTAGCTCGTCAGTGGACTTGAGGTCTGCTGAGAGTTACTCTGTGAAAGCTTACTGATATAATACCTCCACTGAAAGCACAAGACTTTCAGTTGAACTACTATCTAATTAGCTTTCAGATGCGGATTAGTGAGCCCTTTAGAAAACTCGTTTTACTTTGATAAACTTGAGATTAACACACACCTATGAAATAGCAGAATGTAAGTACACAAGATGTAAAGTGGTTCAGAGATTAACACACACCTTTGAGTAGGGTTTTGGTTCCAACTATTTTGAGATAATTCTTACAAGTTTAGCTCAAGGCTTAGGATTGGATTATCTCTTTCTAAGATTTGGATATAGCTTTAAGCTTGGTTACAGAAGGTTTGTTAGGCTCTCTACAATTGTGAAACACTTGGGAAACAATGATAATTTCGAGTGCTTCTAGATGATTATGAATGTAGAGATAGCTTTGATCTTGTGAGTTTCCCGTGCTTGTAAATGTGCACGTCCTTCTGTATTTATAGGCTTCCTTTAAAATCTTCCCGTTGGATTTGAATCTTCTCAAGTAAGTCTTCTTGTATCTGATTGGTTCAAACGGCTATATTTGAAGCTTTAAGTCTTGTCAAGAAACGGCTGCAAAACCATGTTGTTCACCAACTTTCTATAGATTGCTAGGTGAAAGACTTTTGGTACTTGTCAGGCTGGGGCAGGTCGGCTGTCAGTAAAGTACACTGACGTGTCATCTTTTCATTGGACCTTAAGTCTGTATGCCCAGATTCTTGTCTTGCTTTAAGGTGGAACTCCTCTGAGAGAACCTTCTTATTCCTTCATTTATTGTAAGCTTCACTGAAATTCATTTTGCCTTGTTCCAACCAGATTAACTAACAGCTTTAAATATGTTTAGCATTTAATGTACTTGTTAGTTTCTTTATCAGTGGACCTTCGTCCTCTACTGATAGATTTAGTCTTAGTGAGAATGTACTTAGAAAACATTCAAGACTTAGACTTCTTTCTCAGATCACTTAGTCTTCAGTGGACTTCACTTCAGCGGATTTCATCTTCAGCAGACTTCATACTAAAATACACTCTAGTTATTACTAACTGTACTCCAGTTCTTAACATTTTGAACTGTTGAACTAAACATTAACTCTACTGAATAATTTACTTACAAAACAACTTAGGAGGGACATGTTGGCATCTAATCAAAACAAGTCTTATACATTTTCCCAACAATTTCCCCCTTTTTGATTATGCCGGAACCTATCTTATTGCATATCTTCTTCCAGATGAGGTTCTTCAGATTACATTCAAAGTTCACAGATTTTGTAAGTAAAAATATTCAAGTACATAAGCCTAAATGATAATGAGATATTATCTTGGGCAAGCATCAGTAGAGTTCATTTCATTGACAAAAGGATGAAGTACATTTTACATGAAGTCTACTTATCAAAGAGTTCAAACTAAAAACACACCTGGGACTTATAAACAAATGCCCAGCAAAAGATACAACATTCTCAGATGGACTCAAACAAAGGTTCAAGTCCATATTGTTTGAAGACTCTGATCTTCAGCTCATTCTTCCTTTCCATCATTTCCTTGGAATGTCCTTTGAGACCAAGATGCTCACATAAAGATGTCCACTCTTCAGTGATCCTTTCTCTATCAACAGCTCCTGTTGCATCTTGAGGAGGCCAGTAGGTGATTGGCTCAGGGGCCTTCAGAGCATGATCAGGGAAGGCATCATTCCAAGCACCACTGATCTCAGGATAGAGTTTGGGATAGGCATCAAACAACCATGAGTTGAAGACTTCTTGTGTATTGTCTCTTCCTAACTCTCCACTGACATAAAAGGAATAAACGAATTCCCTTTTTGCAGTCTCCCAAGCATCGTTGAGCTTCTTAGGAACCCAGGCATCATGGTGAGGGAATCTGTTTTGAGAAGGTGTGATCTTGTCTTTCTTTAGTTTGGCAGCCCACTTAAGATAACCACTTCTGAACTTCTTAGAAGTAGTTTTATCAAATGTGGCTAGCCTCTCCTTTCTTTTCCTCTCAGCCAGCTCTGCAATGGTCTCTATCTTATCAACCACCTTATCTCTCCTCTCCTGCTGCTGGGCTGTTAGCTTCCTTGCTCTCTCATTCATACCTCCAGCCTCTTTAATTAGCTCAGCGAGCTCTGTAACTTTGGTAGGTGCAGACTTGGGAGGTTCAGAAGATAGGGGTTCAGGGTTGAGAATAGGAAGTACCTGAACTTCATCAGTAGAGGTTGTGGACTTAGCTGCCAACCTCCCTGAGGTTCTTATCTTTTTAGCAACCTCTGCTGAGAGAGTTTCAGATGTCTTCCTCTTTGCAGGTTCCCCCTACTTTGCAGCTCTCTCTTCCTTCTCTTTCAGATGAGCTTCTTTGAACTTTGAAAGGTCTTCTGATGATGTCTCCTTGTCCTTCTTTTCTCCAACCAGCCTCTGGGCCTCAGCATCAACTTTCTTCAGGGTGCTCTTCACTTGTTGGCCTTTTTCGAAATCAGGGGTTTCAAGGATAATGTTCATTTTATTCTTGGGATCAGCCTTCATGTCCTTCGCACTTATCCTCTTTTCCCCCTTTCCGGCATTAATCATACACTCAGCCACTGTGATGTTGAGCTTCAGTTGATCATGTGCCAATGCCTTCAGCTCAGTTGAGCAGTGATCTACCTCATCCTCAAGCCTTTCTAAAGTAGCCCCAGCAGTCTGCCCAAATTGAACAAACTGCGCAAGCTTTTCATTGATAAACACATCAGTCTTCTCTTAAGTTGGGAAATCCTCAGCTGCCTTCTTTAGTACCTCTCCCAGTTTGGCTCCCAGCTCAGCATGCTTGGCCTCGAATTCAGACATCTTCGAGTTCCATAATCCTTCAACCTTTCCAAGAAGGTCAGTTGAGAAGGCCTCTACTGATGACTTCAGGTTGATGGAAACGTTCTCTACTGAGTCTTTGAGGAATTTGGCTATGGCCTCTTCTTCAGTTTCCTCCAGCTTCTTCAGGGCTTCAATGACTAGCACACTTTGCCCCTCAACTACATCAATCACCATCTGCTGAGAGTCGTCAATTTTAAGTGTGAGATTCTGGAGTGATGTAGTTGTGGACTCCATGAGTTCGTCAATGTGATCTGAGAGGATGACCATTTCGTCCACCTCCTCTTGGACAACTTCTTGGACATCTCTCAGCTGAGTTTCAAGAGCAGGGATTCTTTCTTCTTGAAGTTTAAGCACTTCATCCTTCAGGGGAGTTAGGTTGACTTGGACTGGGGGGATTTCATCAGTTTGAGTACCTGCATTTAAGACAGTGTTAGTTTTTCCTCCCTCAATCTCACCACCTAAGTCACCTATAACTTCTAACTCCATTGGAACTCCCTCCTCCTCACTCATCTTACTTCTCTCATCACTCTCATCACTCTCCTTTTCAACTATGTTTCTTTCAGCCAATTCACCCTTTACAGGAATGATTGCTTTTATTTGACCTCTCACAACTCCAGTGATTTCAACATCTTTCTCACCACCCTCAGTCTTTTTTCTTTTCTTTTCAACTCCTTCGATTCCAGTCACCTCAGTTGACTCTAAAGCCACCACTGAGGGCTGTTGTTGGAGAATCTCAGTAGACACCTCTACTGGACTCTCCTGTGGCAAATTTTGAGCCTCAGTATCCCTTGCCTTGGATACATCCTTGGCTACCTCACCATCACCTTGCCTTGGTGAGGTCCCTCCTCCTTGTATATTTTCTTCTTTCTCTCCCTCTTTCTCCTTCACCTCCTCTCCTTCAGCTAACACCTCAGTTGACTTCTCTTGCTCACCAACATCAGCCCTCTCCACCTCAGTTGCTGATGGTCCCGTTTTCGAAGGGCAAAATGGGAATTCAGGAGCAAATTTTTTTTTTTTTTTTTAAACCTTCGCGTTGCACCCTGACTGAGTTCAGTGGCGGAATACTCAAGTCACTGCGTTGCTGAGAGTCAAAGCTATCAAGTCAGTGAGGAGACTTGAAAGCTCAGGCTCTCAACAAGGCAGTGACTCGAGAGACTGAACTCTCGAGTGCCTAGCCTGATCTGGTCAGTGAGAGGAATCTCTCTGACCTGATTGCTTAACTAAAGTTTTCTTAACAAAGCTCTCAGTGAGCTGATTTTCACAACACTTTAGGAAATACTTTGAAAGATAAGTACGCTCAGTTTAACGTGGTTCAGAGTCTCAATACTCTTACATCCACGGCCTGATTTAACAGGAAATCCACTACTGGGATTCTTGTTTTTAACGTGCCAAGGTGCACTTACAACTGGACTCACGCCACTCCCTGGGCTGCCTCTCCTCACCTCACTACAAACCTGACATTCTCTGAAAGGGTTTAGTTTGGTTTGGTTTTCTCCAACTAGGTGAGGTTTTCCCTTTACAATGTGTTAGCCAATAGCTAAGATAGGAAAAACCTCTCTAAGCCTAGAGTTACAAGCTGAACACTCATATGTGTATATTTGAGGACCCTAATGGTCAGTGTTTAAGATGTGAGTAAACCCTCCTTATAACTCCCATGCACGTATGCTACTACCCACACCTTCACAGCTCGTAGGTGTTTGTTTTCTTACAATTCTTACAACAACAAAACACAACACACTCTATCAACAAGCCATGAGCTTGTATTTATAATGGGGATTCAAATGTATCCGTTGGAGAGGAAATACATTTGAATCCAGCATTAAATGGTTTCAACCACTTTTCTTGGAATTCGGCCTTTGTCAGTGTCAGAGTTGCTGCCTCGTGCTGATTGGTCCACGTGGCTTGGATTCACGGATCTTTGACTCAGTGGGTTTGACTAAGACCCACTGACTTTAGGTAGTTTTCTCCTTCACTGACAAGATGATCTTCAGTTGGACTGACTCGTCCTCAGTGTAGTTGTCCTTCAAGGACTGTTTGAAGATTACTCCAAGAAGTTTGTCATAAGGCTGAATGACAAACTTCCCTGACCACAGTAGCCTGACTCCTTCAGGGCCTACTTGGTGCAGCACTGATCCACCTGATCAGGCTCTTCACTGAGTGGTCCACCAGACTTGGCTTAGATCAGCCTGACTTGCACTCAGTGGGACATCCTTCAGGCTTCTCTTCAGGTTCAGGTCTTTCTTCAATGGCTTCAGTCAGTTCTCTTGAGATGTCATCTTGACTTCCTCAGGCTTTATCAATGAGTTCCCCCTCACTGAGTTCCCCCTCAACTGAGTGCTTCCTCAGCTAAGTTCTTCTCACATTACAACTTGTCTAACTGAATACACAAACTATCCTGACCTGAATCTAAAGATGCTATCCTGACTGCTTTCAAACCTACTACATGTTGTTTTGGAAAATCATCAAAACTAAAACATATCCCAACAATTTCCCCCTTTTTGATGATTCCAAAACTTCTAACCAAATGATTTTCTATAACAAGAACAATGTCAGAGTACAGGTAATAGTTTGAAATATGCAGGAATTCCCATAGTTTAAAACATTTAAGATCTGTTCGGTTGACCATTTTTCTTAACAAAACTGGATCAGTGGTCATGTGAACAACCCGCTTTGATACCAATTGATGGTCCCGTTTTCGAAGGGCAAAATGGGAATTCAGGAGCAAAATTTTTTTTTTTTTTAAAACCTTCGCGTTGCACCCTGACTGAGTTCAGTGGCGGAATACTCAAGTCACTGCGTTGCTGAGAGTCAGAGCTATCAAGTCAGTGAGGAGACTTGAAAGCTCAGGCTCTCAACAAGGCAGTGACTCGAGAGACTGAACTCTCGAGTGCCTAGCCTGATCTGGTCAGTGAGAGGAATCTCTCTGATCTGATTGCTTAACTAAAGTTTTCTTAACAAAGCTCTCAGTGAGCTGATTTTCACAACACTTTAGGAAATACTTTGAAAGATAAGTACGCTCAGTTTAACGTGGTTTAGAGTCTCAATACTCTTACATCCACGGCCTGATTTAACAGGAAATCCACTACTGGGATTCTTGTTTTTAACGTGACAAGGTGCACTTACAACTGGACTCACGCCACTCCCTGGGCTGCCTCTCCTCACCTCACTACAAACCTGACATTCTCTGAAAGGGTTTAGTTTGGTTTGGTTTTCTCCAACTAGGTGAGGTTTTCCCTTTACAATGTGTTAGCCAATAGCTAAGATAGGAAAAACCTCTCTAAGCCTAGAGTTACAAGCTGAACACTCATATGTGTATATTTGAGGACCCTAATGGTCAGTGTTTAAGATGTGAGTAAACCCTCCTTATAACTCCCATGCACGTATGCTACTACCCACACCTTCACAGCTCGTAGGTGTTTGTTTTCTTACAATTCTTACAACAACAAAACACAACACACTCTATCAACAAGCCATGAGCTTGTATTTATAATGGGGATTCAAATGTATCCGTTGGAGAGGAAATACATTTGAATCCAGCATTAAATGGTTTCAACCACTTTTCTTGGAATTCGGCCTTTGTCAGTGTCAGAGTTGCTGCCTCGTGCTGATTGGTCCACGTGGCCTGGATTCACGGATCTTTGACTCAGTGGGTTTGACTAAGACCCACTGACTTTAGGTAGTTTTCTCTTTAACTGACAAGATGATCTTCAGTTGGACTGACTCATCCTCAGTGTAGTTGTCCTTCAAGGACTGTTTGAAGATCACTCCAAGAAGTTTGTCATAAGGCTGAATGATAAACTTCCCTGACCACAGTAGTCTGACTCCTTCAGGGCCTACTTGGTGCAGCACCGATCCACCTGATCAGGCTCTTCACTGAGTGGTCCACCAGACTTGGCTTAGATCAGCCTGACTTGCACTCAGTGGGACATCCTTCAGGCTTCTCTTCAGGTTCAGGTCTTCCTTCAATGGCTTCAGTCAGTTCTCTTGAGATGTCATCTTGACTTCCTCAGGCTTTATCAATGAGTTCCCCCTCACTGAGTTCCCCTTCAGTTGAGTTCCCCCTCAACTGAGTGCTTCCTCAGCTAAGTTCTTCTCACATTACAACCTGTCTAACTGAATACACAAACTATCCTGACCTGAATCTAAAGATACTATCCTGACTGCTTTCAAACCTATTACATGTTGTTTTGGAAAATCATCAAAACTAAAACATATCCCAACAGTTGCCTTCTTAGCCTCAGCTATCTTCTCCATCACCAGACTCTCAAAAATTTTCTCATCACAGAGAAGTCTGGTTTTGGTCATCCCTGCAAACTGCAACACCTCCATCTCCTCCTTCTTCCAATCATCAGCATTGCTACCTTTGACTGCCAGTAGAATTTCTCCTAGCCTTCTATCTTTGAGCTGGACAAGGAGTCTCAGCCTCAAGAATAAAGCTTTCAGGGTTGGGTACCCATCAAGCTCAGGGTACTTAGACTCTAAAGAGTATGCAACTTCATCCTTGAGAGTATCAAGGAAAGAGTACTCTTCTTCATCGTCTGAAGAAAGGGAAGAGGTAGGGGATCTGCTTTCTGTTGTCTCTTCTGGGATAGACTCCAGTTGAGTTGGATTAATTTCAGGAGGGTTCAACTCAGATGAGGTTTGAGTGTCAGGTGAGGTTGGGTTTTGGTCAGTGGGGGTGGATGATACGGGTTCAGATGGGGTTGAGGGAATGGGTTCAGTAGGGTTTGATGGGGTGGTTTCAGTTGGGGTGGAGATGGGTTCAGTGGGGGTTTCAGTTTGGTTTTGAGAGCCATCAGTGGGGGTTTGAGTGTGAGTTATTTTGGAGATGCGTTTGGTTTTGGCAGCAGGGGTGCGAGGTTTAGTGATTTTAGGTTTGATGGGGGTAGGTGCAGGGACATCTGAGTCAGACTCAGTTGAGATAGTGTTGGGAGAAGAGGTAGGGTTACCTGATGAAGACTCATCAGTAGAGTTGGTGATTCTGACTTTCTTCGAAGCAGCCTCTTTCTCTGCTTCAGAAGACCTCTTCTTCTCCTTCCTTGAGGCCTTTTCTGCCACAACCTCCGTATGTTGAGCCATTTTGTCACTCAACTTTACCAATCTCCTTTTCAGCTTTGTTTTCTTCCCCTCAGCAGGGGTAGCTTCCTCCTCCTCAACTGCCTTTGGGCTTTCCACAGCAGGCTTAATCATCCTTGCCTCCAGAGTCTTTCCAGACTTGAATAAGATCTTTAGATTGCTCCATTTCCTATCAGGGATCCAATCTACTCCCAGATCTACATTCTCTATCAAGTAAGAGATTTTTGTTGCATAGTTTAGCTTACTTGATAGTTGAGGAGATTTGTCAGGTTGAAACTTCGAGTGCTCTTTATTCAAGGGCCTCCGAAAGAACTGCTGCCAATTGTATGGCTTTTCCTTGCTCTCAACTATCGCCTTCATCAGCCTGAGCTTTGGCTTGCTCACTTGCTCAGTACTCCCTTGGTTTCCCAAGATACATTTACTCACAACTTCACAGAGAACATTGTAAACTGGCAGGAGTTCACTTCTGTTCATTGTTGGGGTGTATTGTACCTTCCTCTGCATTATGGTTTTGACCCATTCTTCCTCTTTCTCTACTATGCACGTGTCTGGATTGGGACCTTCAGAAGAAAGATCAAAAAGCTCCTTCAGAACTTCTCCGCTCACACGAATCTCCTTCTTTATCTTTTGGTGCTCTGTGACCTCCATGTTATCTCTCATAACTTTCTTCTTCCTTTGCAAGATCAGATGAGACTTGATCCTTGTATCTGAGTTGGAGACATTGTTGTAGAATTCAAGAACATGTCTGTCAAAACAGTTCTTGGATGGACAAATAGAAATTTCTCTAACCCAGCACTTTTTATCATTTCAAGGGCTTCTTTGATGTGAGCATACTCTGGTCTGGACTCAATTTCTGGGTTATCAAAAACCATGATGGGTTCATACCAGAAGTTATCTTTATGGGTAAGGAAACTAAGATTTAGTTTTGCCATTTGAATAAGAGGGTTTGAGAGAAATGATTTGCAGAGAGTTGGGAAAAGAAGTAAGTGTTTGCTTTGGAAGTGTATAAGAAAAGGTTTACAAATGATCGTTTGGAGTTTTTATATGAGTAATGAATGGTGAGATTGAACAAAGAGATCAACGCCTGAGATTGATCGTGTTTGAGATCGTGGATAGTTGCAAGGTTTAGTGGGGGGGTTTTAAGAAATCTTGACGGTTAGAAAAGAACCGCCTAATTGAATGGTATGGATTGAGAGGGTTGGTAGTCGGAAGGTCATATCAACCGGCTTTTAGGGCGCGTGAGATAGGTAATTGAAAAATCATGTCTGACTTGTACCATGCGCATTAAATGCTTGCCATACCAAAATCTCTTCGGAACAGTGGAAAGAGATTTAATTTTTCAGAAAGCACTCATTAGTAAATATATTGAAACCAATTAAAATATATATAAAACTAAGAGGCTTTAGCTTTGAAAATAACATAAGTATAAATTTGACCTCTACTGAGGTTCGACCTCGTCTGATATTAAGGCCTCTTCTGAGATGAGGAGCTTCTTCTGAGAGAAGATCCTCTTCTGAGTATGAACCTCCACTGAGTTGAAGGTAACTCTACTGAGATTCAATCCTTTCTTAACTCCCCTGGATCTAGGAGTCCAAGCTCCACTGACAACTCTTGAAACCTTGCTTCAGCCAAAGGTTTAGTGAAGATATCTGCCTTCTGCTTGTCAGTGTGGATTTTGAGCATTTTGATGTCCTTCTTCTCCATATGATCTCTGATGAAGTGATGCCTTATATCCACATGTTTACATCTTGTGTGGAGAACTGGATTTTCTGAAATAGCAATTGCACTATTGTTGTCACAGAAAATAGGGACTTCATTGGCAAAGATGTTGTAATCTCTCAGTTGTTGTCTTAGCCAAAGAATTTGAGCACAACAACTTCCAGCTGCCATATACTCAGCTTCAGTAGTGCTTGTGGCTACTGAATTTTGTTTCTTGGAAAACCAAGAAATCAGTTTACTTCCCAAGAATTGACAAGTGCCTGAGGTTGATTTTCTATCAATTCTGCATCCACCATAGTCAGCATCTGAGTATCCTGTGAGTTCTAGATTGTCATCTGAGGGATACCACAATCCCATATTCACAGTACCCTTAAGATATTTGAGAATCCTCTTGGCAGCTTCCAGGTGACTTTTCTTGGGATTTGCTTGATATCTAGCACAAATGCCAACTGCAAATGTGATATCAGGCCTGCTTGCTGTGAGATACAGTAGAGATCCAATAATGGCTCTGTAGGAAGTCTGGTCTACTGATTCTCCATCCTCATCTGGTTCCATTTTAGTGTTGGTGTTGAGTGGAACTCTTGCAACCTTGCTGGTCTGGCATCCAAACTTGTTGATCAGCTCCCTTGTGTATTTGGCTTAGTTGATGAAGATTCCTTCAGTGGACTGCTTGACTTGAAGTCCTAGGAAGAAATTCATTTCTCCCATCATAGACATCTCAAACTTTCCCTTCATCAGTTGAGAAAATTTCTCACAGAGGACTTGGTTAGGACATCCAAAAATGATATCATCCACATAAATTTGAACCAGCAATGTGTCCTCTCCTTTTGTGATTCTGAAAAGTGTTCTATCAACTCTCCCCTTGATAAAACCATGATCCAAAAGGAATTGTGACAAAGTATCATACCAAGCTCTTGGAGCCTGTTTCAGTCCATATAGAGCTTTCCTCAGTCTATATACTTTGTGACTTTCTTCAAAACCTGGGGGTTGCTCCACATAAACTTCTTCATTGAGTACTCCATTCAGGAAGGCACTTTTAACATCCATCTGGTACACCTTGAATTTCTTGTGAGCAGCATATGCAAGAAATAACCTTATTGCCTCCAATCTGGCTACTGGAGCAAATGTTTCATCATAGTCAAATCCTTCAACTTGAGAGTAGCCCTTTGCAACTAGCCTGGCCTTGTTTCTGACTATGATATCATTCTCATCCTTCTTGTTCTTGAATACCCACTTGGTTCCTATCACATTGCAGTGATATGGTCTGTCCACCAACTCCCATACTTGATTCCTTGTGAACTGGTTGAGCTCTTCTTGCATGGCAATAATCCAGTTGGAATCTTGAAGTGCTTCTGCTATGGAACTTGGTTCCTGGTTTGATAAGAAACAACAAAACAAAGCACTTTCACCATGAAAACTTCTAGTTTTGACTCCTGAGGAAGGATCACCTAGGATTTGCTCAACAGGGTGATCTGAGAGCCATGTTCTCCCAGGCTGATGCCCTTCAGTATAATTTAACTCTTCTGAAGTTGAGTCACTAGATATTGGAATGAAATCGAATTCAGGAAATAAGACAGAGGGTTGTAGTCCTAAGTCATCATTCAAGGTATTTTCATTCTCAATGGTAATTTCATTGGTTCCCCCTTGAATGATGGATTCAGTGAGTGTCTCAGCTGTGACCACATCTTCATTGACAATGGTTACCTCTTGAACTGGGATGGTGTTCATCAGTTCAGTTATATCTGCAGGAGAGCTCTCAGGTGAGCTTTGAGGAGTAGTCTGATTTTGAGTGTCCTCTTTGAATTGTTGATCATTGAGGTTGTTCCAAGTTGGGATGAATGTATCAACACAATTCTCAGGATATCCTTTTGATTTGATACTCAGCCTAGTTAGCCTTTTGCTTATCACATCCTCATTCTCCTTACTTCTGGACTCAAAAGTAGATTCATCAAACACCACTTGAGGTGTTTCTTCCACAACAAGAGTTCTACAGTTGTAAACTCTGAAAGCTCTACTGATTTGGGAATATCCTAAGAAAATTCCTTCATCAGCTTTGCTATCAAAAGCTTTCAGTTGAGTTTTCCCATTGTTGTGAATGAAACACTTGCAACCAAAAATATGAAAGTAAGATACATGTGGCTTTCTGCCATTCCATAACTCATATGGAGTTTTTCCTTGATGTTTGGTTACCATGGATCTGTTTTGAGTGTGGCAGGCAGTATTAATAGCTTCAGCCCAGAATCTTTTAGGAACCTGAGCTTCAGCTAACATTGTCCTTGCTGCCTCCTTGAGAGTCCTATTTCTTCTTTCAGCTACTCCATTTTGTTGTGGAGTTCTTGCAGCTGATGTCTCATGTGAAATACCTAATTCTTTGCAATAATCAGATATAATAGAATTTATGAATTCAATGCCTTTATCTGATCTTATCTTTACAATGTTCAGGCTCTTTTCATTGCTAACTTTCTTCAGGAGCTCTGGCAGTCTCAGTTGAGTCTCCTTTTTGCTTGCAAGGAATATCACCCATGTGTACCTGGAGAAGTCATCTACAACAACAAGTGTATATTTTCTCCCATTGATACTTACAGGGGTTACTGGACCAAAAAGATCCATATGTAATAGTTGAAGTACTCTGTCAGTAGAGGTTGCTACTTTGCTTTTGAAAGATTCCTTTATTTGCTTCCCCTCCTGACAGGCTTTACAGATATGTTCTTTGTTGTAAACTTCATTTGGCATTCCTTCTACCAGTCCATGTCTTGCTATCCTGTTCATCATCTTGAAGTTCAGATGACTTAGCCTTTTATGCCATAACCAATTAGTGTCAGTTGAGCTCTTAGCTATAAGACATGCATTTGGTGTGCAAGACTTCCAATCTGCAAGATAGACATTTCCCTTTCTTGACCCAGTTAGTAATACCTGTTGTGAAGATACATTCTTAACAAAACACAGGTTACATGAAAATTCAACACTGTATCCTTTATCACAAAATTGACTTATGGACAGAAGATTGTGCTTAAGTCCACTGACAAAGGATACATTGCTTACTCTTACTGAGCCAATAATTAAAGTACCATAACCTCTAGTGGCTCCTTGAGAGTTGTCACCAAAAGTGACTTGTGGACCTTCCTTCTCAACAAATTCTGTCAGGAGATCTTTGTTGCCAGTCATGTGCCTAGAACATCCACTGTCCAAGTACCAGACTGATGATATAAGAGCTTCTCCTTTGTTGAGGTCCACTGAGCCCTGCAATCACAGATCAAGCTTTAGGTACCCATTTGGTGTTGGGTCCTACAAGGTTAGATGTACCTTTCGGAATCCAAATTTGCCTCACAGTTCTAATCACTTTAGATTGGCTAATTTATCTTCCATAAACATCTACATAGATTGTTATCTCCCTAGGTGCCTTGGGAGTAAACTTTCTATGGGTGTCAGCCTTTGAAGGAACATGAACCTTCTTCACATTCTTTCTCTTTGGCTTGGGTGCACCTGGTCTTGGTTTTTGTTGATAAAGGTATGAAGGACCTTTTCCTTTAGGCACAAAAGGACTAGGTCTTTCATATGAGTCATTCCTTGAGGACTGCTCATGCCTGGGTGTTCTCAGCTGAGGTTGCTTCATCTGTGAAGACCTCGGCTGATAGTACCTCTGCTGAGATCTAGTCTGATAAGTCACCTGAGCCTTTCCATTTGGTTTTGGCTTAGATTGACTTTTCTTTTGAGTGATCTCAGCTGGTATTTTTTCTTTATCCATAGTCTGTGGTTGAAATGTCACAGACTTGACAAAAACTCTCTTTGTGCCACTTGAAGAAGCAACACTCAGAGGACCTTCTGAAGGTTTTGGAATAAAGCCTATCCCACACTTGTTATTTGGATTGGTTTGAAAATTTTGGATCTCCTCTATGGCAAGAGAGGGTTTGTTTAGAGCATCAATCCTTTTTAACAAAGTCTCTTCAGATTTTTGTAAGACATCAATTTTCAGGAGAGAATCCTTTATTTGGCTTACCAATTTTAAATTCTCTTCAGTTAACTTTGTCTTAGATTCATTGAGATCTTTTATCAGTTGATCTCTACCATTTCCTTGACTTCTGAGGATTTCCACCTCTTTTGTCAGTTCAATGGTAGATTTGGCTGGGTTCAGATCTGCTTGATTTCCAGACTCAATTAACTTGGAGTTTTCACTCAAGAGTTGTTTGTTCTCATCTTGAAGACAGAAACTTGCTTCTTGCAACCTTGAGAAATCAATCATCAATTGTTCCAAGGCGGACTGAAGATTGAGTTCCTCAGTTGACTCTGAGCTTAGCTCAGGTGTGTGTTCTAGAGAAATGGATGGTTTAGATTGTACCTCTGGTTCTTCTCTTGCCATGAGGCACATGTCATCTTCACTGCTGTCAGAGAACAGTTCATCAGGTGATTCCAGGTTTTCATCAACATCCCCAGCCATCATGGCTTTCCTTTCTCCATATCTTCTGTCTCTTTTGGCTTGCCTTTCTCTTCTTTCTTTTGTGCTCAGTTGAGGACAGTCATATTGAAAATGCCCAATCTTTTTGCACTGAAAACACCTGTTGGCATCATCATTCTTTTCCTCAGTGGACTCTCTGGTCTTTGATGATGATCCTTCAGCCTTGGTGTAATTCTTGTATTCCTTCTTCTTTTCCAGCTCAGATGAGCTTTTCTCTCCTTCTCTGGTAGTCTTTTGTGGATAACTTCTACCTTCCCTATTATCCCTGTAAAATTTCCTATATTTGCCAAAGCGGCTGTTAAGTTGTTCAAACCTTCTAGCTATGAGGCTGAGTTCCTCCTACATCTCAGCCTTGCTTTGAGACTTACTTGCCTTTGTACTCTTCTGAGGCTTTGGGGATTTTGGCTCAGACTCCTTAGCTTTGAAGGCAACTCCCTTCTCAGCTGAGGTCTCATCAGGAGCCCTTTTCCTGTTCAGATCAAACTCATAAGCCTTAAGTTCAGAGAATATCTGTTGCATAGACATGCTGGATAGATCCTTGGTATTCTGCATCATTACGGAGTACACATCCCATCTTGAGGTTAGACCTCTCAGGATCTTTAAGGCAACTTCTCTTTTGGTGTAGACCTTTCCCAGAGAATTTATCTCATTCATGATGTCAGTGAACCTCCCATCAAGCTGGTCTATGGTCTCAGTGGACTCCATGGTGAACTGCTCATATTTTTGAACAGCTACTGAAAGCTTGTTCTCTTTTATCTTGTCAGTTCCTTCACACATGAGAGCAAGAGTGTCCCATAGTTCCTTTGCTGTCTTGCAGTGGATCACTCTTCCCATTATAGAATCTGGAATAGTGGTGTAGAGAATGTTCATGGCAATGAAGTTGAGGTTGTTTCTCCTCCTCTCATCTGCAGTGAAATTATCTTCATCTTTGGGCCATTCTTCTCTAGGATCTGCAATAGTTTCAGCTGTAGTTCTAGGGTTAGGTGTCATAAATACAAATGGACCTTTAGTAATAACCCTTAACATTTCATCATGCACACAGGCAAGATGAGCTCTCATTCTGATCTTCCAGAAATCATAGTTTTCCACTGAGAATTGTGGAAGCTTGTGATGAGACATATGGTTCAAGGGATTAACTCCCATGTTGTTCTCTGCTGGTGGTGCAACCCTAGCTGTGTTGTCAGCCATAGTATAAAAGCAAGTTTATCAAAAGATCAATTCAGGTGACCTTAATAAAATACCTTTACGCACAAGGTATACTTAGAACAATGGTCTTTTGAACCACTGCTCTGATACCAATTGTTGGTCCCGAAACGAGTAAACAGGTGTATGGGGGGGAATACACCTGTTGTTATAAATTAAAACTTGTTCAAAACTTATCAGGTTACTTAAGACAGTAGCTCGTCAGTGGACTTGAGGTCTGCTGAGAGTTACTCTGTGAAAGCTTACTGAGATAATACCTCCACTGAAAGCACAAGACTTTCAGTTGAACTACTATCTAATTAGCTTGCAGATGCGGATTAGTGAGCCCTTTAGAAAACTCGTTTTACTTTGATAAACTTGAGATTAACACACACCTATGAAATAGCATAATGTAAGTACACAAGATGTAAAGTGGTTCAGAGATAAATCTCCTACGTCCACTGGCCTGATCAAACAGGAGAATTCCTTTCACTTGGAATTCCTTGTGTTATAGTGCCAAGGTGCACTGATCAACTTCTCCTCTCTTAGGATGATTGATCACTAGGAAATTCCAGGTCCTAGTTCCCAAAACAAACCAGCTTTCAGACTGATACAACAATCAGCTTACAAACACCACTTAACACTAGCTCTCAACCTAAACACTGAGTAGGGTTTTGAGTAGGGTTTTGGTTCCAACTATTTTGAGATAATCCTTACAAGTTTAGCTCAAGGCTTAGGATTGGATTATCTCTTTCTAAGATTTGGATATAGCTTTAAGCTTGGTTACAGAAGGTTTGTTAGGCTCTCTACAATTGTGAAACACTTGGGAAACAATGATAATTTCGAGTGCTTCTAGATGATTATGAATGTAGAGAAAGCTTTGATCTTGTGAGTTTTCCGTGCTTGTAAATGTGCACGTCCTTCTGTATTTATAGGCTTCCTTGAAAATCTTCCCGTTGGATTTGAATCTTCTCAAGTAAGTCTTCTTGTATCTGATTGGTTCAAACGGCTATATTTGAAGCTTTAAGTCTTGTCAAGAAACGGCTGCAAAACCATGCTGTTCACCAACTTTCTGTAGATTGCTAGGTGAAAGACTTTTGGTACTTGTCAGGCTGGGGCAGGTCGGCTGTCAGTAAAGTACACTGACGTGTCATCTTTTCATTGGACCTTAAGTCTGTATGCCCAGATTCTTGTCTTGCTTTAAGGTGGAACTCCTCTGAGAGAACCTTCTTATTCCTTCATTTATTGTAAGCTTCACTGAAATTCATTTTGCCTTGTTCCAACCAGATTAACTAACAGCTTTAAATATGTTTAGCATTTAATGTACTTGTGAGTTTCTTTATCAGTGGACCTTCGTCCTCTACTGATAGATTTAGTCTTAGTGAGAATGTACTTAGAAAACATTCAAGACTTAGACTTCTTTCTCAGATCACTTAGTCTTCAGTGGACTTCACTTCAGCGGATTTCATCTTCAGCAGACTTCATACTAAAATACACTCTAGTTATTACTAATTGTACTCCAGTTCTTAACACTTTGAACTGTTGAACTAAACATTAACTCTACTGAATAATTTACTTACAAAACAACTTAGGAGGGACATGTTGGCATCTAATCAAAACAAGTCTTATACATTTTCCCAACAGTGTGGATTTTGAGCATTTTGATGTCCTTCTTTTCCACATGATCTCTGATGAAATGATGCCTTATATCCACATGTTTGCATCTTCTGTGGAGAACTGGATTTTCTGAAATAGCAATTGCACTATTGTTGTCACAGAAAATAGGGACTTCATTGGCAAAGATATTGTAATCTCTCAGTTGTTGTCTTAGCCAAAGAATTTGAGCACAACAACTTCCAGCTGCCATATACTCAGCTTCAGTAGTGCTTGTGGCTACTGAGTTTTGTTTCATGGAGAACCAAGAGATCAACTTACTTCCCAAGAATTGACAAGTGCCTGAGGTTGATTTCATGTCAATTCTGCATCGTCCATAGTCAGCATCTGAGTATCCTGTGAGTTCCAGATTATCATCTGATGGATACCACAATCCCATATTCACAGTACCCTTAAGGTATTTGAGAATTCTTTTAGCAGCTTCCAGATGACTTTTCTTTGGATTGGTTTGATATCTTGTACAAATCCCAACTGCAAAAGTAATATCAGGCCTGCTTGCTGTGAGATACAGTAGAGATCCAATAATAGCTCTGTAGTGAGTCTGGTCTACTGATTCACTATCTTCATCTGGTTCCATCTTGGTGTTGGTGTTGAGTGGAACTCTTGCTACTTTGCTGGTCTGGCATCCAAATTTGTTGATCAATTCCCTTGTATATTTGGCTTGGTTGATGAAGGTTCCTTCAGGAGACTGCTTAACTTGAAGTTCTAGGAAGAAGTTCATTTCTCCCATCATTGACATTTCAAATTTTCCCTTCATCAGTTGAGAGAACTTTTCACAGAGGACTTGATTGGGACAACCAAAAATGATATCATCCACATAGATTTGTACAAGCAAAGTGTCCTCTCCTTTTGTGATCCTGAATAGAGTTCTATCTACTCTTCCTTTGATGAAACCATGATCCAAAAGGAATTGTGACAAAGTATCATACCAAGCTCTTGGAGCTTGTTTCAGTCCATACAGAGCTTTTCTCAGTCTATATACTTTGTGACTTTCTTCAAAACCTGGGGGTTGCTCCACATAGACTTCTTCATTGAGTACTCCATTTAAAAAGGCACTCTTAACATCCATCTAGTACACCTTGAATTTCTTGTGAGCAGCATATGCAAGAAATAACCTTATTGCCTCCAATCTGGCTACTGGGGCAAACGTTTCATCATAGTCAAATCCTTCAACTTGAGAATAGCCCTTTGCAACAAGTCTGGCTTTGTTTCTGACTATGCCATCATTTTCATCCTTCTTGTTCTTGAATACCAACTTGGTTCCTATCACAATGCAGTGATATGGCCTGTCCACTAACTCCCAAACTTGATTCCTTGTGAACTGGTTGAGCTCTTCTTGCATGGCAATGATCCAGTTGGAATCTTGAAGTGCTTCTGCTATGGAACTTGGTTCCTGGTTGGATAAGAAACAACAAAACAAAGCACTTTCCCCATGAAAACTTCTAGTTTTGACTCCCGAGGTAGGATCACCTAGGATTTGCTCAACAGGGTGATCTGAGAGCCATGTTCTCCCAGGCTGATGCCCTTCAGTAGAATTTAACTCTTCTGAAGTTGAGTCACTAGATATAGGAACAAAATCAAATTCAGGAAATAAGACAGAGGGTTGAAGTCCTGAGTCATCATTCAAGGTATTCTCATTCTCAATGGTAATCTCATTGGTCCCCCCTTGAATGATGGGTTCAGTGGATGTCTCAGCTGTGACCACATCTTCATTGACATTACTTACCTCTTGAACTGGGATAGTGTTCATCAGTTCAGTTGCTTGTTCAGGAGAGCTCTCAGGTGAGCTTTGAGGGGTGTTTTGACTTTGGGAAACCTCCTTGAATTGTTGATCTTCTAAATTATCCCATGTTGGGATGTATGTATCAACACAATTCTCAGGTGAGCTTTGAGAAGTGGTTTGACTTTGGGTGACTTCCTTGAATTGTTGACCATCTAAATTATCTCAGGTTGGGATGTATGTATCAACACAATTCTCAAGATAGCCTTTAGACTTGATACTCAGTCTGGTTAGTCTTTTGCTTATTACCTCCTCATTCTCCTTACTCCTGGACTCAAAAGTAGGTTCATCAAGGACCACATGAGGTGTTTCTTCCACAACAAGAGTTCTACAATTGTAAACTCTAAAGGCTCTACTGATTTGGGAATATCCTAAGAAAATTCCTTCATCAGCTTTGCTATCAAAAGCTTTCAGTTGAGTTTTTCCATTGTTGTGAATAAACACTTGCAACCAAAAATATGAAAGTAATCATGTGGTTTTCTGCCATTCCATAACTCATATGGAGTTTTTCCTTGATGTTTGGTTACCATGGATCTATTTTGAGTGTGGCAGGCAGTGTTGATAGCTTCAGCCCAAAATCTTTTAGGAACTTGAGCTTCTGCAAGCATTGTTCTTGCTGCCTCCTTGAGAGTTCTATTTCTTCTTTCAGCTACTCCATTTTGTTGCGGAGTTCTTGCAGCTGATGTCTCATGTGCAATACCTAACTCTTTGCAATAATCAGATATAATAGAGTTAATGAATTCAGTGCCCTTATCTGATCTTATCTTTACAATGTTCAGGCTCTTTTCATTGCTAACTTTCTTCAGGAGTTCTGGAAGCCTCAGTTGAGTCTCATTTTTGCTTGCTAGGAATATCACCCATGTGTACCTGGAGAAATCATCAACAACAACAAGTGTATATTTTCTCCCATTGATACTTACAGGGGTTACTGGACCAAAAAGATCCATATGTAACAGTTAAAGTATTCTGTCAGTAGAGGTTGTTATTTTGCTTTTGAAAGATGCTTTCACTTGCTTTCCCTCCTGACAGGCTTTGCAGATATGTTCTTTGTTGTATACTTCATTTGGCATTCCTTCTACCAGTCCATGTCTTGCTATCCTGTTCATCATCTTGAAGTTCAGATGACTTAGTCTTTTGTGCCACAGCCAATTAGTGTCAGTTGAGCTCTTAGCAACAAGACATGCATTTGGTGTGCAGGACTTCCAATCTGCAAGATAGATATTTCCCTTCCTTGACCCAGTTAGTAGTACCTGTTGTGAAGATATATTCTTGACAAAACACAGGTTACATGAAAATTCAACACTGTATCCTTTATCACAGAATTGACTTATGGACAGAAGATTATGCTTAAGTCCACTGACAAAGGATACATTACTTACTCTTACTGAGCCAATGATTAAAGTACCATAACCTTTTGTGGCTCCTTGAGAGTTGTCACCAAAGGTGACTTGTGGACCTTCTCTCTCAACAAATTCTGTCAGGAGATCTTTGTTGCCAGTCATATGCCTAGAACATCCACTGTCCAAGTACCAGACTGAAGATTTAAGAGCATCTCCTTTGTTGAGGTCCACTGAGCCCCACATTCAAAATCAAGCTTTAGGTACCCATTTGGTGTTGGGTCTTAACAGGTTAGTTGTACCTTTCGGAATCCAAATTTGCCTCACAGTTCTAATCACTTTAGATTGGCTAATTTGTCTTCCATAAACATCTACATAGATTGTTATCTCCCTTGGTGCCTTGGGAGTAAACTTTCTATGGGTGTCAGCCTTTGAAGGAACAGGAACCTTCTTTACATTCTTTCTTTTAAGCTTGGGTGCACCTGGCCTGAGTTTTTGTTGATAAGAGTATGAAGGGCCTTTTCCTTTAGGCACAAAAGGAATATGTCTTCTGTATGAGTCATTCCTTGAGGAACGCTCATACCTGGGTGTTCTCAGCTGAGGTTGCTTCATCTGTGAAGACCTCGGCTGATATACCTCTGCTGAGATCTATTCTGATTAGTCACCTGAGCCTTTCCATTTAGGTTTAGCTCAGTTTGACTTCTCTTTTGTTGGACCTCAGCTAGTCTTTTTCCCTTATCCAAAATCTGTGGTTGAAAGGTCACAGACTTAATAAAAACTCTCTTTGTGCCACTTGAAGAAGCAACACTTAGAGGACCTTCTGAAGGTTTTGGAATAAAGCCTATCCCACATTTGTTATTAGGATTGATTTGAAAGTTTTGAATCTCCTCTATGGCAAGAGAGGGTTTGTTGATAGAATTAATCCTTTTTAACAAAGTCTCTTCAGATTTTTGTAAGACATCAATTTTCAGGAGAGATTCCTTTACTTGGCTTACCAATTTCAAATTCTCTCCTGTTAACCTTGTCTTAGATTCAGTAAGATCTTTTATCAGTTGATCTTTGCCATTTCCTTGAATCTTGAGGGTTTCAACCTCTTTTGTCAATTCAATGGTAGACGTAGCTGAGTTAAGATCTGCCTGATTCCCAGACTCAATTAACTTAGTGTTTTCTCTCAGGAGATTTTTGTTTTCATCTTGGAGACAAAAACTTGCTTCTTGCAACCTTGAGAAATCAATCATCAATTGTTCCAAAGAGGACTGAAGATTGAGTTCCTCAGTTGACTCTGAGCTTAGCTCAGGTGAGTGTCCTAGAGAATTGGATGGTTTAGATTGTACCTCTGGTTCTTCTCTTGCCATGAGGCACATGTCATCATCACTGCTGTTTGAGAACAGACCATCAGATGACTCCAGAACTTCATCAACATCCTCAGCCACCATGTCTTTTCTTTCTCCATATCTCCTGTCTTTTTTGGCTTGCCTTTCCTTCCTTTCCTTGGTGCTCAGTTGAGGACAATCATATTGAAAGTGCCCAACTTTCTTGCATTGGAAACATCTATTGACATCATCATTTCTTTCCTCAGTAGACTCCTTGGTCTTTGATGATGATCCTTCACCTCTGGAATAGTTCTTGTATTCTTTTCTCTTCTCTGGCTCAGTTGAGCTTTTCTCTCCTTCTCTGGTGTCTTTTTTAGGATAACTTTTTCCTTCTCTGTTATTCCTGTAAAATCTCTTATATTTGCCAAAACGGGTGTTAAGTTTCTCAAACCTTCTAGCCATCAGGCTGAGTTCCTCCTGCATCTCAGCCTTGCTCTGAGATTTGCTTGCCTTTGTACTCTTCTGAGGCTTTGGGGATTTTGGCTCAGTCTCCTTAGCTTTGAAGGCAACTCCCTTCTCAGCTGAGGTCTCATCAGGAGCCCTTTTCCTGTTCAGATCAAACTCATAAGCCTTAAGTTCAGAGAATACCTGTTGCATAGACATGCTGGATAAATCCTTGGTATTCTGCATCATCACAGAGTACACATCCCATCTTGAGGTTAGACCTCTCAGGATCTTTAAGGCAACTTCCCTTTTGGTATAGACTTTTCCCAGAGAGTTTATTTCATTCATGATGTCAGTGAACCTCCCATCAAGCTGGTCAATAGTCTCAGTGGGCTCCATGGTGAACTGCTCATACTTTTGAACAGCTACTGAAAGCTTGTTCTCCTTTATCTTGTCAGTTCCTTCACACATGAGAGCAAGAGTGTCTTATAGTTCCTTTGCAGTCTTGCAGTGGATCACTCTTCCCATTACAGAATCTGGAATGGTGGTGTAGAGAATATTCATGGCTATGAAGTTGAGGTTGTTTCTCCTCCTCTCATCTGCAGTGAAGTTATCCTCATCCTTGGACCATTCTTCTCTAGGATCTGCAATAGTCTCAGCTGTAGTTCTAGGGTTAGGTGTCATAAAAATAAATGGACCTTTAGTAATAACCCTTAGCATTTCATCATGCACACAGGCAAGATGAACTCTCATTCTGATCTTCAGAAGTCATAGTTTTCTACAGAGAATTGTGGAAGCTTGTGATGAGACATATGGTTCAAGGGACTAACTCCCATGTTGTTCTCTGCTGGTGGTGCTACCCTAGCTGCATTGTCAGCCATAGTATATAAACAAGTTTATCAAAAGATCAATTCAGATGACCTTAAAAAAATACCTTTAAGCACAAGGTATACTTAGAACAATGGTCTTTTGAAACACCGCTCGGATACCAATTGTTGGTCCCGAAACGAGTAAACAGGTGTATGTGGGGGAATACACCTGTGGTTACAAATTAAAACTTCTTGTAAAACTTATCAGGTTACTTAAGACAGTAGCTCGTCAGTGGACTTGAGGTCTGCTGAGAGTTACTTTGTGAAAGCTTACTGAGATAATACCTCCACTGAGAGCTCAAGACTTTCAGTTGAAACACTATCTAATTAGCTTTCAGATGCGGATTAATGAGCCCTTTAGAAAACTCGTTTTACTTTGATAAACTTTGAGATTAACACACACTTAGGGAATAGCAGAAAGTAAGTACACAAGATATAAAGTGGTTCAGAGAAGAATATCCTACGTCTACTGTCCTGATCAAGCAGGAGAATTCCTTTCACTTGGAATTCCTTGTGTTATAGTGCCAAGGTGCACTGATCAACTAATCCTCTCTTAGGATGATTGATCACTAGGAAATTCCAGGTCCTAGTTCCCAAAACAAACCAGCTTTCAGACTGATACAACAATCAGCTTACTAACACCACTTAACACTAGCTCTCAACCTAAACACTGAGTAGGGTTTTGGTTCCAACTATTTTGAGATAATCCTTACAAATTTAGCTCAAGGCTTAGGACTGGATTATCTCTCTCTAAGATTTGGATATATCTTTTAAGCATGGTTACAGAAGGTTTGTTAGGCTCTCTACAAATGTGAAACACTTGGGAAACAATGGTGATTTCGAGTGCTTCTAGTTGTTATGAGTGTAGAGATAGCTTCGATCTTGTGAGTTTCCCGTGCATAGAAATGAGCACGTCCTTCTGTATTTATAGGCTTCCTTGAAAATCTTCCCGTTGGATTTGAATCTTCTCAAGTAAGTCTTCTTGTATCTGATTGGCTCAAACGGATCTATTTGAAGCTTTAAGTCTTGTCAAGAAACGGCTGAAAGACCATGCCTGTTCACCAACTTTCTGTAGATTGCTAGGGAAAGACTTTTGGTACTTGTCAGTCTGGAGCAGGTCGGCTGTCAGTAAGGTACACTGATGTGTCATCTTCTCATTGGACCTTCAGTCTGCTTGCCCAGTTTCTTGTCTTCCTTTAAGGTGGAACTCCTCTGAGAGAACCTTCTTATTCCTTCATTTATTGCAAGCTTCACTGAAATTCGTTTTGCCTTGTTCCAACCAGATTAACTAACAGCTTTTAATATGTTTGGCATTGAATGTGCTTTGTTAGTTCTCATCAGTGGACCTTGGTCCTCTCCTGATGGTTTTAGTCTTAGTGAAAATGCACTTAGAAAACATTCAAGACTTAGACTGTTTCTCACATCACTTGTCTTCAGTGGACTTCGTCTTCAGCAGACTTCATTCTTTAATACACTCTAGAAAATACTAACTGCACTTCAGTTCCTTAACAATTGAACTGATTAACTAAACACTAACTCTACTGAATGTTTTACTTACAAATCAACTTAGGAGGAACATTTTGGCATCTAATCAAAACCTAAGTCTTATACATTTTCCCAACAGGAAATAATAAACTTTATCTACACTTTTTTTAACATACACACATAATATTTTTAAAATAATTTATTTTGTACTGATGTGACACAATATTCTTACTTTTTACATATTATATCAATTTTCTTAATAATCGTGCATAAAGCAACATGACTATATTTCATGGACGGAGGGAGTATATATTCTAAAAAAAATTATATTTCAAAAATAATAATCACCACATTATTCTGAAGAATCTAGTCAATTAACTTTACATCAAGATCCCGAAAATCACTGATTTTAGAACTATCCAGTAAAGATGACCAAGAAAATAAACTCGTCACTTGCTTGTCTTTTGAATTAATAGAAAATCTACAATAATAAGAGTTTGAAAAAACACATATTTAGCTTAAAATATTAAAAAATTCACAGTTAATAATAAAAAAAATACAACCTACCTGCTCCTCATATCCAAAATCTCATATATGTCATCGCCAAAAATAATCTGAGACATATTGAAAGCATTGGAAATTGACACCTCACCTGTAATACCCCAAAACTGAAAATAAAGTTTATGAGATTATTTATGCAATTCAATGAATTTTTCTAATAAAGAGGACCATATGTTTTAGAATTTGATTTTTGCAGGCGATGGACGAGCAATCTGAGCCGGAAGCACTTCTAGCACAATAAATATGAATCGAACATTATTTCTAAATTAAGAAATGAATAAGATATGAATTCCAAATAGGCATTTCAATGCCAAAATAACGCTTATAATTATTGAATAAAAATTTATGCTTTGTTGCCAAAAGTTGGACAAAAAATGCACGATTTTCGATCCGACGAATAAATACGAACCCAAATTAATACCCAATTAATAAAATAAGTTAAATACTAATTTTGAAATAGGAAAATTAAAACCCTAAATTAATTATTATGAAAATCGATCCAAACTTCACTTTTGGAGCCAAAAACATAGTCGAAAAATACCCGATTTCAACACCGAAAATTGTACCGCATCCGTAAAATACTTAGAGGACTCAAAAGTCCTCCCAAGGGCCCCCTTGGACGTGCTCCAGCTTCAAAGAGCAGCCAAGTCTTTGGCCTCCATCACTTCCCCAAAATTTAGGGACAAGTTTCAATATTATAATATTTAAGGACATGTACCCTCCCATCATGTGTCTTGACTTCTTTTTCTCTCCCCACACCTCCATATGGTCGGCCAACACCTCTCTCCCCTCTATAAATACTGATGGTCCCGTTTTTAAAGACTTTTTTAGGACAAATGGGAATTCAGGAGCAAATTTTTTTTTATAAAACCTTTTCCTCAGTGAGTTCAGCAAGAGTGAATAATACTCAAGTTACTGCATTGCTAAGAGTCAGAGCACTCAAGTCAGTGCAACTGACTTGCGAGCTCATTCTCTTAACAAGGCAGTGACTCGAGAGGTTTCACTTCAAGTCACTACACTGCTTAGAGGCTGAGTTACCAAGTCAGTGTGAAGACTTGGTGACTCATGCTTTAAGCAACACAGTGACTCGAGATGCTAAACTCTCGAGTGCGTTACCTGAACTGGTCAGTGAGAAGGATTCTCCCTGACCTAAATACTTACCCAAAGTTTTCTTTAACAATGCTCTCAGTGAGCAGATTTTTACAATACTTTAGTAAATACTTAAAGCAATAAAATGCTCAGTTTAACGTGGTTCAGAGACTCAAGCTCTTACATCCACGGGCCTGATTTAACATGAAATCCACTAACTGAGATTCTTGTTTTTAACGTGCTAAGGTGCACCCAGATCTACAACTCCAGATCTTGCTATCTTCCTTACTCACCAAAACAACTTACTTCCAACAACCTGACAATGGTTTTGATTTCAGCTGGGATTTCTCCAACTAGGTGAGGTTTTCCTTTACAATGTGTTAGCCTTAAGCTAAGATTAGGAAAACCTCTCTAAGCTATGATTTACAAGATGAACACTCATTTTATATCTGTGAAGACCCTAATGGTCAGTGTTCTAGGTGTAAGAAGTGCCTCCTTATAATTCCCTTTGAAACGCACTAAACACTCACACCTTCACAGCTCGTAGATGTTGATATTTCTTACTTCACACACATTTCAAACCACAGCTATGAGCTTGTATTTATAATGTGGATTCAAATGTAACCGTTGGAGGGAATTACATTTGAATCCAGCATTTAATGGTTTCAACCACTTTTCTTGGAATACGACCTTGTCAGTGTCAGATACGATGTCTTGACGTGATTGATCCACGTGGACTGAATCCAACGGATCTTTGACTCAGTGTGCTTGATCAGGGCGCACCTGACTTCAGATAGCATTATCCTCCACTGACTGATGATCTTTAGTAACATACTTGTCTTCAGTGTAGTTGTCCTTCGGTGGACTCTTTAAGATCTTTCCAAGAAGTTTGTCATAAGGTTGAACGACAAACTTCCCTGACCACAGTAGCCTGGCTCATTCAGGGCCTACTTGGTACAACACTGATCCTCTTGATCATGTTCTTCACTGAGTGGTCCGCCTGACTTAGCTTAGATCAACCAGGTTTACACTTAGTGGGACATCCTTCAGGCTTCTCTTCAGGTTCAGGTCTCTGACTTGGCTTCAGTCAGTTCTTCTTGTGATGTCATCTTGATTTCCTCGGACTGTGTTGCTGAGTTCCCCCTGCCGAGTTCCCCCTCAACTGAGTTCTTCTCAACTGACAGTCTATTCTACTGAGAGCTAACCTATCCTGACCTGAAACAAAAGATACAATCCTGACTGCTTTCAAACCTATTACATGTGGTTTTGGAAAATCATCAAAACTAAAATATATCCCAACAAATAGCCCTCAAATACTTCTTGTATCTCATTTGCCCCAAACTCCCACAAGAAGATAGAGAAAATTCCATTCCCTTTGCATCCATAGGAGGCCCCAAAGTTGAAGTATAAGCCCCATTGGTAGAAAGGTTTAAGGTTTGAGGCCTTTTGTGCCACCCATTTCCTCCATTCTTGCAAATCTTCCAAATTATCTTCCAACTATAGAATTCTAACTTATATTCTTGTTGTTTCTAGCATTTCCATCCAAGGAGATTCATTCCCACTCTTTTACAAGAACTTCAAGAGCTAAATAGGCCCTCTTGGCTAAAGAGACAAGTCCCCAAAAGGTTGGAAACAACCCTAACTTCATAACTCTTTAAATATGTGTTTTATGTGAACTTGTGAGCATGATAGGTTTGTATGTTAGAATATGTTAAAGTCTTGTATAAAATATGAGTATAGATGTTTAGATGCATGCTAAGAGATGTTGTTTAGATGTGTATTAAGTGGTGAAAGATTCTATGGCATGAGAGTTGTGAAAATGGAAATACAATTGAAAAGTGTACAAGTTGGAAACTTGCTGTGAACAGTAATATGATATTCTGTTACAAAAACGTTTTTCCAATTTTATGATTTTCGAGAAAGTGTTTATATGTTGTAAAAATAGGTTGAGTTAGCTTTCATTTTCCACTGGTCTTGTGCAATTTGGATTTTTCTTTGATAAGTTATGAATTTTTAAATAAAATGTGGCAATCTGTGACATTTTTCATGTTTAAGTACAAAACTGTATTAATGTGTTCATGTTTGAATTTTATAAAAAATATGATAAAATAATAAGTGAAGTTATCTATCTCTATAAACTTTTCCATGATTTATGCATAAGTCGAAACAATTTTACCGAAAATGTTTTGATCACTGCACACGTCCAAAACCCCACTGGACAGTTTCTGTAACTTAGTGTCACGTTTTAAAAACAAGTCTAGAACTCATATTTTCGTAAATCAAATGACATGGGGAAAATTTTATAAGTGAAATAAACTTGATTAAATACCTAGTGTACAAATTTCATGATTATTGAATGAGTTTTAGCATTTTTCAAAAATGATTAAAGTTCAAAGAAAACCATCTAAGGTAGCAAACTGCTCTTTTAAACTTAATGTCCTTAAGTTAGTTTCTTATTTTAAATGATTTATACTTAATGAGCATGTTAAATAGTAACTTGGAATACTAAAATGCTATGTAAATGTATGTTTTTTTAAGTGAATAACACATTGTTTGGTATTTGTTTTAGATTAAGGGCTATTTGTTTCTTATGTGTCCTTAAAAAGGAAAGATGAGTAAAACCTTAAAAGGTTTCAAATACTTATGTTTTGGTAAGAATGACTAGTCTTAGTCTTCGAATTGGAGAATATGTGTAGTGAACAAGTGATTTTACTAAAAGTACGCTTGATGACAATTTTATAAGTATGTGTAAATCCATGTCTTCATGAATAACTTGCTTATCTAGAAAAATATGTTTAGGAGAATGTTTATGTTAGTGATAATCATATTCATGTAGTATGTGTGTTAGAGTAATTTGATGACAAGTTTCAGATGACCTATGTGTTTTAGTGATTTGTCAAGATGCGTTAAATCATGTTTTTAAGAAATTAAATGTTAAGAAGTCTTCCTAGTATAAAAAATTTAAAGAAAGGAGTTTAACGTCCCTGTTAAACTCATCAACGGTCTATATAATATTAAAAGCTCTTGTTTGATTTATTAAGCGAAGAATTAAGAAAGTACCAAAAGAACTTTGGACGTAAAAGGCAATCTGAAGACCTAAAATTCTCAATTTGGAAAAATAACGAAATAACAGTTAAATGATAAATGTGCTTCGTCTATTGAAACCTAAGACGGCCTAAATGATATTCATGAATGTGTAAGAATGAAATAATGACTAAGATATGAAAGAAACTTTGCTAGGTAAAGTGTGGCATTGATCAGAGCTCAGATGTCCCTGTAGTCCTTGGGTTCCCAGACATTAGAAGAAGTTTATAACTTTTCTGAAAAGTTAAGAGGTGGGTGACATTTATCTGTATTGCAGTTGTAAATTTTATATGGACTGTTAGTATATTTCTGATGCAAATTAATCAAACATAAATATGAACGTATAAGAACGAATGCATAGAAATTTCATCAAAGGGGGCAATACTGCCTTAGCGTACCGTCAGGTGTACGTCTAACGTAAGTTGTCATAGTACGAGTAATAATGATGAACCGTCAAAGGGGGCAATACTGTCTTAGTGTACTCAATAATAAGACTAATGTAAGTTGTCATAGTACGGATATGAATGGTACATAAGTTATGAACCGCCAAAGGGGGCAATACTGCCTTAGCATACTCAAAGTAGTACGACTAATGTAAGTTGTCATAGTGCGAATATGCAAGAAAGATAAAACACATTTAAAACACTTTAAGATTCAAATATGGGAAGGGTAAAACTATTAACTTTTCAGGATCATACCAATCTGTATAAAAGCATACAGGTTATCCACTGAGATTTTTATCTCACGCCCAAAGTTTAACATTTTCAGGTTAAAATGTCGAGGCCCGGGAGCTGCAGTAGACACGGAGCTTCCCAAATCTATCTTATGATCTATTAATGAATCTTAAACTTTAATGTTTCTACTTTTGGGTATCAAATGTTTTACGAGCAACAAACTTATTTGGTTAATTGATGTTTCATGTTTAAGTGCTACTATTAAGACTAATAACTCCTCCACTCTTAAGTTTTAATTAATGAATTTCTTAATTATAATCCTCATCTTAAATAGATGTTTAAATTCCTACGCTGCAAAGTATCTTTTAAGTTGGTTATTTTATATTCAAAAGAAATTTCTTTTGCTCAAATTTTATGATCGCTAAGTTACGACCTGAGTTTAGAGTGTCAAAGCCACACGGGCCTGCATTCTGGATTCGGGGCGTTACATCACCTACAATTTACATATAACCAAATCAATTATTCGTTTATGTATATATATACACCACCAAATATTTTTGGACAGAACATCTTGAATATGAGTATCGAAGGAGTCTCATAACCAGACACATGAACTCTCCTCAATTCATCTATGAAATCACCCAGAGTGAAACCTTCAGTCGCAACCCCCTAACACAATTCATACTAATTAATATTAAATATTGTAAAATAATAATTAAATGATTTATAAAAATAATTTAATCGATAGTGATAAAAAAATTATGAAATGCTCACACACTGTCCTCAATAGTTAACTCCAACAACTTTTTAGTTCCAGTACCAACTGGTCTATCAATAATATCACCAATATACAAGACTTTTCCTATGACTTCACAATAAAAAAAAAAAAAAAAGTAACGAAATAAAAAAATATAAAAATGTCTATAATGAGAATGGACATTAATTTTTACTTTAAATATTAAATAACTCATCAATTTCACAGTCAATAGTAATTGTGACAAATCCTAAAAATATACATATTATAGGGAAAATCCACATCAATGACTGCCATCAGTCTAGTATTAGAAACAAATTGAATCTTGAAATTATTAGACGTTGTCTTGAAGGAAGACTTATAAACAGTAACAATTAAAAATTTCAGAGTATACACCGAGCCTTCAGATATCTTATTCTTGAACTTTTCAACATGATATGGCTTAACTGTAGCATGCCCTCTGTTACCCTAATCAAAGAAATGAACATCAACAAATGAATATTATAAACAACCGAGAAAAAAAATAGATATTCAAAACACAACAATATTAAAAACATATTTTCATAAAAAAATACCTTGGAATCATGAAAGACACACTCCAAATTGTGTAATGGATTATTAGGACCATAAGCCAGAGAATCATAGGCACGAATGCAACACAATTTTAACATCCACATAGTTTTGGATGTGTTCACATGTTTAATCAACGACAAAGTAGACGACATTGTAATGCAAATACAACTATCTGCAAATGACAAAAGCAAAAATAATTTTTTTAACTCAATCTAACATACATATTCCACACGAAAAAAAAGGAAAAAAATGCAAAAAAAATAATTGCCAACTACTGATAATGACTATACAAGATCGAAACGAATGTCGTGGATTTATAGCTCCTACACCACAAAATACATTTAGAAACTATAAAAAATATAGACAACATATTATACATCACAATTAAATAATACACTGAATAATTAAAAAAAATCAATCAAGAACACAAATACATGCAGAGACACACGCCACTTATATACCAATGCTAATTAATATAAAAACATTACACCAAATTTTTGGCGGACATTATTAACACATAATTAGGAATATATATAATTACGCATACATCCACACAAGAATAAAAATGTAGAATAACTATCTATACGAAATACATACAATGCTTACGCACAGTACTCAAATACTTATACCACAGTTAAAAAAAGTAGTAACCATTCAACGGAAAAGAAGGAAAGTGGAAGCCAACCGTTTAGTGAATATTGCATAACAAAACTACCAAATGATTATTTTTTAATACAATATTGACCTGGAATACTCATTGGAAAAAACACGCAATATATTAATTTTTGGCAAAAAAAATGTGGTCAATGCAAATATATCACACAAAATAAGAACACTCGACTCCTTGATTGTATATTATTTATCTACAATATTCCTTGAAAATATACATGGTTAAATACCAATTAACTAGACACTCTAACCAATAATACAATCATATTAATGTTGATATGACTACAAACCGCACACGTTAATGCACATGACATTAACTGCCATATTTTCATCCATTTTTCTCAACAAGACACCGAAATTAATCCAATATGGTCAACTCCTTTAAAAATAAAATATAATTTTACCTAATTTTACGAAATTCCAAATTAAGCTTGATTCCACCA
The DNA here is from genome assembly GCA_947034835.1 of Ballota nigra. Taxonomy (NCBI): domain Eukaryota; kingdom Viridiplantae; phylum Streptophyta; class Magnoliopsida; order Lamiales; family Lamiaceae; genus Ballota; species Ballota nigra. Next base: position 40,023,880 of record OX344724.1, on the reverse strand, counting down.
TTAAATAAACTTTAACCAGCAGTAGAATGCGAAATATCTCTGGCATTTAAAATTCGTTAGACAAAAAAGTACATTAAATTTTGTTAAAACACCGCACATCCTACAAATAATTTTCCCAAAAAAGTATGATCTATTTTTTTATTTAAATTACTTGAATAATTTATACGTATTACATCCTCTAAGCCAAAATCAATACATATTTTAGGCGGCTCATGTATATAAATTTAAAAAGACAAAATAAATTTATTTGTTTTACAACGGAACTTATAATATGCAAGCCACACCAACGATGTAATAATGATACAAATCTAGCGAAAATATAACATTGATAATCATTTGTTTTACAACGACAATGAAATAACTAAGGAATAGAGGAAGTATAATCTCAATTTACAATTCAATAAATTACAATAGATACATGTGACAACACCAAAACATAGCCCCTCACTATAAAAATGAAGAACGCATGATAGCTATGCTAATGACCCTAAACTGCCCACAATAATGAGAAATAAAATTCAGAAAACTTACTCACCAACTATTCCAAAAACAAGACACAACAAAAAAATTAACATCTATTCAAGAAATACAATAGCCAAATAAAAATAAAATCTAGACATCTATACGAACATTACACAATTTCAGTAACATAAATATTCAAAGGTAATAATGCATTCCAAAAGAATGCCCCCTCCAAAAAAATCAACCACAAGTCTGGAATGGAACACCAATAATTAAAAGACATGAAATACAAAACACCTAATAACCAAACGATAATTCAACTACAAAAGGTCCAGAACTAACAATATCAAAATCCAACACGACATCCAACCTGAAGACCCAAATCTGTAATAACCTTCTTGAAACCAGAGGATATCATAAAATGATGACCTTCATCCTTAAATGAAACAGTCCAACATCTGTCTTTGCTTCTAACTTCAACGTCTGGAAAAAATTTATGGATGTGTTTTTTCCAAAAAACAACTGGTATAGCACACACAAAAAAATCATTAAAAAAAGGAATTCCACACGCCATACTTCAAAATTATAATGACATTAGTCAAGAATATAAGAAACATAAAACATACTAATCTTCCCCTCTTTATGTCAGACAAAGTAAGATCTCGATAGAATAATGGGGTAGCTTCTATAAAGACATTCGGTACACCCTGCACAAAATACAAATATAAAACAAACACACTAAAATCGAACAAAACCAATACAGTTATATCAAAGAAAGCGTGACCAACTATATGCTACAGATACTAAGATCCAATTGATTATGATTTTAACAAACTTAACTGGAATTTTCAAAAAAGACATTGGTGTATTCAAAGTGTGATCAACCCCCATTCCACCACCCGAATCAGATTCCGAATTGGACGATTTAAAATCATCAAAAGCAACAAAAAAAACATTTGAAGGTTTATCCGACAAAGTAAACGCAACACCTAAAGAGAACAATACAAAAAAATATATATACATATATAAAAAAGAGCAAAGAACACATCAAACTACAAATAAAGTTTTATTTAAAAAACAAATCACACTAACACATAAATAAAACAAACAAAATACTTTAAATAATGAACATACCACCGCCTCCAGAACCGAGCAAAGAACAAACCTCACAATTGTTATCCAAATACACATTGACGTAAAAAGTGTGGATACCATTATACAAAAAAAGTCAAGTAATCAATCTCATTGCAAAAAGAAACCGAACAATACCAGGATTTATTCACTTTCAGATGCAAACCATCATCCCGGACCGAATATCGACACACGTATAGCTTCCCATCCCTAGTTGATATATAAAACTGATCCGGAAGAGTATACCCAAACAACACCACAATCAAGTTTGGAATTACCTAAAAGAAAAACTCTACAACAGTTAAGGTACAATAAATAAACAAATATATATACATACATATATGTATATATATATATATATATATATATATATATATACACACCAACTATTAAAAACTACACTCACAATAGTACTAGAAAACTCAACAACAAATTCCGAAATAATTCTGTAGAACCTACCAAAACCTAAAACCACAAAACAAAAACATAAAATAAATATACTAAGCAAATAAATTATAGGCTTATGTAAAAATTACCCAAAATATTGACTGGAAAATTTAGCAACCGTTCACCGAAAGACTCTTTAACACAACCATCAGATCCATTAAAGACCACAAAAGACAACGAACAATCACACTCTTCCTCCAGAAATATCAAATCCCTAGACTAAACATCATAGCAATTTTTTTCAAATAACCACTAAACTTGAAGAACCAATTCGCCTGAGACAAAACTACTTCAACTTCGTGGGTACAAACCCATGAATAAGACATCGAGCGCTGACTCAGTGTAATAACATTATTATTACACGAACGACCAAACCAATCACGAAACTTCATAGGTAATACCTAAAAATAAATATCAAAAAACACCATCACACTAAACTCTAAGGTAATATTCAATTAATACGAAAAATTAAATAATAAAATTTACAATAACTCACAATATATTAAGGATCTGAAGGTTTCTCAAAATGCAAGTAAAATCTAAACCTGTCCATTCTACGAACATTCGAAATATATATATCGATATGAAACGAAGGCACAAGAACATCATTCCCTACAAAGAAAAACAAAAGTTGAAAATTCACGTATAGAAAAATAAGATCGGTATATAATTTTTCCCCTAAAAATACATACTTCTCTCACCAGACTGATACATGATGCAATAGAACAAAACACTATACTGAACTAAACTTGCAAAACAAAAGAATTTTTTTTAGTAAATCCTCAAAAAACTACGTCAGGAAACAAAGATCACATAACAAAGATACAAACAACCGAAAAGAAATACACGACAATAATTCAATATACACAATCGGCTAACACCGACAAAACCACAAAAAACAACACACACATACAACCACACAAAATAATGAATTTTAGAAACAAAAATAATAAGAACAATATCACAACAGAGAGACCACACCATCAAATAATACCCACCGATTTTTTTATTTTTTTAAAGAAGTCGCCAAAAATCCACTAGGAAGGAAAAACAAAGAGGGAGTTCTAACCATAAAAAATCTATACGATCGGTTAATTTCATTAAAAACCAAAAAAAATCTAGACACATTCAACTAAAAGAGAAACAACGAACTTTATAAGAAAGACTAAAAACCCTAAAAATCGCCACACTATAGAACACAAAAATCCTCCATCAAAAAAAAAAAAAAAAACCTACGATTTTTTTTGTTTTGTTTTTTTTTTTCAAAAGTCACCAAAAGCAAAAATAAGGAATAAGAAGAAGTAAAAAAGGATGTGTAAAGCAGTCGCTCAAAAGATCTATCAAATCTAACATAACATAAGCCACTTACATTCAATGATACATGCACTCCAATCAAACCGAAATCAGAAACAATAGAAAAACTAATAAACAAAATAAAAAAAGTATTTATTTTTTGACTACCAACATTGAAAACTCAAAAGACAATCGAGAATATTCTGTCAAAAAAAATTTGATTCCTTATATATAAATAATGTAGAATATTATCCGAACATAGTCATGATCAAATATATATTAAAGATAATATGTAACATAACTTAATGTTATAATACAAATATGCAAGGGTTAATAATCAAATAATAAAAAGATATATACTGCCAAAATTATAGAGAATTAATTATTTATCATGCAAAGGGTAACAATTATTTTTCTAAACAGTATTAGACGTCATACAATGGAATCAAATCATAATATTTTAGAGAAAAATAGATCATTCTCAACTTTAAAAAACTACAAAAAATGATCGCGCTTTTAAAATAAAAATTAATTCAAAACTGGTCTCAAAATTCAAGTATGTATCATGCATCTGACACCACAAAAAATATTTCAATTTTATTTTTATGAATAATACGAAGCGCGTATGTATAAAAAAAAAGTTTTCGAATTTATAATATCTAAACAATGTAGAATATTCTCCAAAAATACACACGACCAAATATATATTAAAGTTAATTAATAAACCACATTCCAACATGAAAATACAAATTTGCAAGGGTTCATTCGCAAACAACTAAATGTTTTATACTGTCTCAATTATAGAGAATCATTTATTTATCATGCAAAGATAACAATTATTTTACTGAACAACATCACACAAAATACAACAACAAATCACTATATTTTAGAGCAAAATAGATAATGATCAACTCTAAGAAAAAACTACAAAAACTGATTGGTCTTCAAAAAGTAACAATTGATTTGAAATTGGACTCAAAATTCAAGTGCATATTATGCACCCGACAACATAAAAAAACAATATAATTTTAATTCTGTGAATAATACGAAGTGAGTATATATTAAAATACGTTAATGATATACACATATATCGGGTTGCAATAAAATTTGTTAATAAAAACTAGGGCAGAGCATAGCTCGGTTCGATTACCGAATCGAATAAAAAAATTAATCGAAATAAACCAAATTATATATAAAACTAACCGAATTCGAACCGAAATTTCTTAAAACCGAAAATACCAAAATTGAAAATTTCGGTTCAGTTTCGGTAAATAACAGTGTTGGTCCCAAAAGGTGTATCAAGGTCTAGAGGAGGGGGGTGAGTAGACCTTGATTCTTAAAAACGGATTTTAAAACTTTTAAACTATATCGTTTAAACTCTGCAGCTATAGAGTTGGAAAACTAAAGTGTGCAACTGCAGACTTGTTAAAAATAAAGTCTGTAAGTTTCAAACACTTATCAAAGTTAGTGTTGTAATACTTTTGAGTATTTTAACACTTTGTGCAGTGGAAATAAGTAAAGTGTGTGAAGTGAAAAATCAAACAACCAGATTATGAAAGATATGAATGATGCACTAAGTAATAAATAAATAAGTATGAAGATGCAGGAATTTAAATAGAAGGTAGTAGAGAGAGTTTATAATGGTTTAGAGGTGTTGTAATCCTCCTACGTCCACTGTTACACCACGAAGGTGCCAAATTCACTAAGAATATTCACTTAGACACAAAGTTGTTCCCCCTAAGACTTAGGATCTTCATTCAGAATACTCTAATCTAGGTTGAAACACAAAACTCACTCAGAACTACTCTCAATCTCACTTAGAACAACGCACTCACTAAGAATGATATCCACACTAAGTGGAATACAAATGTAAATGTATAGTGAGGGAACAACAACGAAAGATACAACACAAATTCCTAGCCTCTCAGTCCTAAAACTTCTAATTCTCTAAGAACTGTACATTTTTTTAGAGCTGTAGACTTTGTGTAGGTTTGCTTGAGAGCTTGGGGTTGTTGTTATCCGTCCTCTGAGATCTCCTCTCCTACTTATAGGAGTCTTGAGGGGCCCTCTAGCCATTGGAGGGTTTGAAATATTTTCTCCTCCAGCTTTGACTTCAGCTAATAAAAGCTTCTTGCATGTAGTTATGTCCTCAAAGTAGTACAAGTTATCTTTTAGTGATGACTGCTCAAAGAGCTTTTAATCACTGAGTCACTCGTTTCTACTGGCTAGTAATTAGCTCTGGTAAACACTGAGACATTTCAAACTAGGTGAGTGGGTGTACAGATTGTACTACACTTAATTAGTCCTTCTAGTCTCAAGTTTACAGCTTATAGTCTTTAACTCTACAGATGTAGATTCTTCGATTGTGGACTTGTCTTCAACTTTATAGATGTAGACTTGTCTTGAAAATAGTTGTAGGGTCTTTGTCTAATGTTTGCAGATCATTTCTCTTAGTACCTGCAATGTTAGTTTTCACAATACATATATATGTTTTGACATTATCAAAATCAAACAAGAAAATTCTTATGACAAAAATATCCTAAAAATTTTCCCCTATTTTGATGATGGCAAAACATTCAAACAAAATAATGAAAAACTAAATTGCATAAAGAGATAAACAAAAACTAGGTGATATAGGGAGAATTGTATTCATCTGCAAGTTCATTACAAATTCAGTGATCTATTACAATTCTTCCTGAATCAAACTAGATATCAACATTCTTACCTCCTCTTGTGTTTAGGGTCAACATCTTCATCAGAATCATTCCTTTCAGGACTCTCAGGGATGATTCCTTGTGCAATGAGTGCTGCATTCTTCAAATCTTCTTCTTCATAAGCTTTTAGCATCTCAAATTCAATCCTAGTACTCTCTGCTTCTTCTTCTTCTTTCCTTGCTCTGGATCTTGGGGATAGAGTCCTGGGCATCTTCTTCTTCCAGGCTTGCTTCTTCTGAGCTCCTCCTCCAAACTTCCTTAACAGTTTAGCATTGTCACCTGTATAGAGAGTACCTTGACCTTTCAAGGTTTTGAATAGTCTGAATCTGTCTGAAAGACTGGCATGCTTCTTGAGTAAAGAATGTAGAGGACCAATCTTCCAAAATTCATCCATAAGCTTCTTACTCTCTTCCATCAGGTTCTCATCTTCTTCAATCGTTGTGTCTGTAGACTCCTCAACCACTTCAGCTGTAGGATTAACCTCAACTGTTGAAACCAGGTCTACAGGCACAATAGCTGAAGATCTCTCGACTGTAGGATTCTCATAGTCTTGACTCTGAATGTTTCCTAACAGTTGTTGAGCAAAAACTGAGATAGGCTGTATTTTCCTTTCTTGTACTCTAGTACCTTGAAGTTTAGCCTCTCTCCTTTGAATCATCTTGACTTCCCATTTACCAATATACCTCTGGTTTTTAGTCTGTGGGATTTTGACAATTCTTCCTGTATAGTTTTATCCTTGAGGCTTCTCTTGTGGCTTGGCAAACAGGGAAACACCTCCAACTAGTTTATCAAAACTACTAAGTCCTTAGAAGCTTGATTTATCTCTCTCAAAGCTTCCTTGAAGATCTTGAGTATTGGATAGGGCTTTATCAAATGCCTATTTCTCTTCAGACTTCTCCACTAACCCCATGGATACAGTAGCATCTCCCCCTTTTTGCCATCAGCAAAATATCCAAGGAGGGTATCCATCTTTGCAGTTATGTTAGATTCCATCTGACTGGAATTAGCAGCTAGTGATTTCATGTTTTTGTTTATTCCTTCAATAGCTTCCTTGATTAGCTTGTTGTCATCCAAAACCTTTCCAAGGGTCTTATCCAATTCTCCAATCATCTCATCCTTCTGTTGTAGTTCTTTCTTCATGGTCAAATGCATACTGACAAGATTCTCAATAAATTCTTTGAATTTCTCCTGAATCTGCAATTTTTCTTCTTTTGCTTTCTCAAAGAGCTTGGTCAGCATATCTTGAATTCCATCCTTGATCTTTTTAGAAATAATGTGCTCTGCAATTCTCCTTAATTCATCCTTGATGTTCTTTAACATTTCCTCCACAGTAGTTTCAATCATGGTCACTTTCTTTAAAATTTCTTCATTATTCACAGTTTCCTCTTCAAGTATGTCTTTCTCTTCACCTCAGAAACTCTTAGAACAATTTCAGATTTTCCTTCATCTTCAATTAACTTCTGTCTCTTAGGGTCAGTCTTGGGAGGGGCAGGGTCTTCCTTTTCAGATTTAAAGGTGTAGGCACATCTGGGGTAGCCAACTCCTTTAAGTAATCATCAAAATCTTTCTCCGTCATAGTCTCTTCACCTAAAGGTGTAGATGGGTCAGCAGAGTCTAAAACAATGAAGGCGGATTGAGCTTTAAAAGTCTCTAAGTCCTTACCTAAATTGCCAGTAGACAGCAGCTGTTGAGATCCATCTGTAGACTCTTGAGCAACTTGGTCTGTAGGTTCAGCTTCACTTGCTTTTACTTTAAATGAAACATTTGAAATAGCCTGGCCTCCTTGAGGTGGTAAACCTCCATCACCAGCATCATCATCATCATCATCATCATTTCCTCCTTTCTTTGAATCATCTGGTTTGCAGGGAGACTTATAATCCTTCTTGGCATCCATTCCATTTTCTTTTTCCTCAGTTTCTTTCTCAGTAGGAAATCCAGCTTGAGCAGCAATTTGTACTCCTTCTACTAAAGTGTTAAGGTTAGATAAGTCTTCCATAGGAGGACTAGGTGGCACAGTTGAGCTTCCACCTAAATCTTCATTATGAGGCATGTCTTCCTCATCTGAGCTCTCATCATCTCCAGCCGCAGACAAAAGTTCTACTCCAGGAATTATAGCTTTGTCATCTAGCTCACTGGCAAGAACTATTCTGAGAGCCTCAGCTGCAGATTTACTCAAAGGTTTTCCTCTAGGGTGTTCAAATACCACTTCTTTCCCTTTTCCCTTCTTGGCTTCTAGGGACTTTCTTTCCTCAATCTGCTCTTTCTTCATCTCAGCTATCTTCTTGAAAAAGAACTTATTATCCAAAAGTTCCCCAATGTTTGAAGTATTACTCCATTCTTGAATCCAAATGAACTCTTCTGCCTCTTTATTTTTTAGAATATCCAGCTTGTTCCTGAGATCTCTCCATTCCTCATATCTTTGCAGTTGTTGAACATGCTCTGCAGATAACTGTTCATCATCTAACATAATATCTCTAGATTCTGCATCCACCAACTCCTTCATTCTCTCTTCAACGTCTCTTACTGGCAACTCTGCAGTTGAAGATATTATGATGTCTTGAGTCTCCTTAGGAACATTTTCTTTTTCTCCATCAGCCTTAGCTACAGTTTCTAAGTCTGCATCTGTAGACTTAGTCATATGAGCTGTAGATTCTGTAGCTTCTTTAGAATGTCTTCTTTTCCTCCTCATTTCCTTAGAAATTTCTTTGTTATTGAGAATAACAGTATCATCTTCATCGTCAACCAACTCCAGCTTTCTCTTAGCTTTAGATTTGTAGTGATGAACAACGGGGGGCTTTGAGGTTTCGACTACTTTAGACTTCTTTTGTTTCTTCTTAGCAATCAATGGTGCATCTGCAGCACCTCTTTTGAACTTTTCTAACCCAATAATCTTATGCACAAATACGGGTACAAGACCTCAAGTTTGAAACAATGGAATACCAAACTGTTTCAAGATATAGTTCAAGAACAGTCCAAATCCTTTAGTATTACCAGTTTTTGACACATTATAGGCAATTCTATTGAAAATCAACGAGCTTACATCTACCTTAACTCCTTTATCAAATGCAATCATTAAATCCCAGGCAATCTCAAGACCATCATCATGGCTACCAGTCCTATTGAGAAGGGATTTGTCCATTACCTCGTATAGATAGACGTAATCCTTTAAAAGTTGATTCTTCTTAAAGTGTCTACTCCAGTTCTTAGGTAGATCCAATCCACCAGTGAACTTGTTGCAATACACGATGTCTTCATTCTTGAAGTCGAATTTAGTGAAGTGAAGACCTTCTTGTGCTATCTTCAAAGCTTCACTTATGACTCTGATAGTGATCTTAACATCAACTCCATCAATGTTGGCAGTGATATAGTTCTTTCCTTCCGTGTATGATGCAGTTTTATAAAAATTTTGAGGTAGAACATCATCATAACCTTCGGGTCTGTTGGTTAGAACATATTCTAAGCCTTGGGTTTTGATGCATTGAAAAATGCGAGCCATTACTTCGGATTTATCAAGAGCTTCGTTTAGGGCATTGAAATTGAACAGAGATCCGAAGAGTATCTTCATGATATTTGGTATTTTAGAAACGAAGTAAGCTTTGGGTTCAAAGTTTGCAGTTTAGAATGCGAAAGGGGCTCAAGCAAAAATGAACCAATTTTGTGCTAAGGGGTCGTATTTATACTTGCACAAAGCTCAAGGAAAAAGTTAACGTTGAGAAAACGGTTTTTCCTATTATTTTGGATTTCTTCTAATAGTTGGGACGAAGTTTGAGAACATGAGGATGAAAGAAGATGAAACAATCTCATCCTACAATGAAAGGATCGGTGAGATTGCAAATGAAGCTCTTGCTCTGGGAGATCCTATCTCCAATACCAGGTTAGTACAAAAAATTCTTAGAATTGTTCCTAAAAGATTTGATTCTAAGATATATGCTATTGAGGAAGCTAAAGATACTGATACCATGTCTCAAAATGAACTTGTAAGTATCCTAAAAACCTATGAAATGAATATAACACGAGCTGAAAATTCAAAAGATGATAAAAAGGTTGTTATGTTCAAAGGTAGTACTTCTTCCAATTCTGAAAAGACTTCTTATATTACTGAAATTAAATCTGATGATGATGATGATGTTGTCAGTTTGTGTCTTGACAATCCAGAAAACATTGCTCTATTATCTAAGCAATTCAACAAGTTTCTTAAGAAGAAAATGAACAATGCTAAAGGTATTGCTCAACCTAAAGTTCAGATCAATAACTCACCTTAAGTTTCTAAAAGAAAAACAAGTTTCAATCAAACTAAACCTCAAAATAGGAATAGCAAATTTAGATATGATCCTGAATACAAAAAGAATGTGAAATGTGATGCATGTTCTGGTTTTGGTTATTATGCTAATAAATGTGCTAATACATTATTGAAAAAGAAGTATAGTTTGACTGCTACTTTTAGTGATAATTCTGGTGATGAAAAATGATTCTGATAAAGAAGAAGAATGTGTTTTTTCTGCTAGGATAGAGTATGATGATACTTTTGATGATCATCTGGATGATTATTACTCTGATATTGACGAAAATGACATGTAATTTCAGACAACACCGGGTAAAAATGGTCCAGATGTGAATTATTTTAATGGTTTACTTGATGAGACTAATAATACAGTTGAAGTTCACAAGGATTTTGAATCTGGAAGACAGAAGCTGAGTAAGGAACTTGAATCCAAAAATCAGATTCTAGAGTCATCGACTTTGGAAAATTCTGATTTAAGGAATTCTCTTACAAAGCTGGAAGTGATCTTGACTAGAAAGGACTTGGAATTGTGTAAACTTAAGGAGGATCTGAAAAGATCAACTTTGAGTTTCAAGAAATTCGCACAAGGGAAAATGAAGTTGGGTGATGTTATGAGATTTGGACAGACAAACAAAGTCGGTCTTGGCTTTGTTGGTGACACTTCTGAACCTTCTCATTCTGATAAGCATGTGAAATTTGTTAAAGCAAAACATGATAATGTTAATTCTGATATTTCTGAAAAGCATGTTAGGAAGAATGATAAAGTTTATATATGTCATTACTGTTCTAAAATAGGTCATATTAAGCCATATTGTGCAAAATTGAAAATTGATGAAGGCATGTTACCCAAAGTGTTACAACATACTGAGAGACATACTGATAAATCTTGGGCTTCTGAAACTAAAATCTCATGTAATGTTGTGTATACTTCTCTGAAAGCATGTGTACCAGGTTTATGGTATTTTGATTCAGGTTTCTCAAGACATATGACTGGACAAATTGAACATTTAGCTGATTATGAGTTATATGATGGTGGTAATGTAACTTATGGTGGTGGTTCTAAAGGAAAAATCATAGGAAAAGGAACTCTTAATGTGAATGGTTTTCCAAAGTTATCAAATGTGTTACATGTTAATGGTCTTCTTGCAAACTTGATTAGTATTAATCAGTTATGTGATGATAACTTGCATGTTAAATTTGACAAGAATGCATGTAATATTTTTAACCAAAACAATGAATGTTTGATAACTGGAAATAGATCTGCTGATAATTGCTATTTGATTGGTTCAAACAATGTTTGTAATAGCATGAAAACTGATGAAATCTTATGGCATAAAAATTAGGACATGCTAATTACAGAAATATTCAAAAACTAATTAAACATGATGTTGTAGTTGGTTTGCCTAAATTACAGTTTAATGATGTGAAAGTCTGTGGACCATGCCAAAAAGGTAAGCAATCAAGAGTGCCACACAAAGTGTTATCTTCATGTACCACAACAAGATGTTTAGAACTGTTATATATGGATTTAATGGGTCCTATGGAACCAGAAAATATAGGTGGTAAGAGATACTATTTAGTTGTTGTAGATGATTTTTCTAGATTTACATAGGTTGAATTCTTGAAAGAAAAATCAGATGCCTTTTCTGCATTCAAAATTCTTTACAAAAGGTTTAAAACTGTTTATAACTTGAAAGTAAGCAGGATAAGATCAGATCATTGTAGAGAATTTGGGAATAGCTTATTCACATAATTTTGTGAAAACAAAGGTATTTTTCAAGAGTTTTCATCTCCCAAAACTCCACAACAAAATGGCATTGCTGAAAGAAAGAATAGAACTCTTCAAGATATGGCTAGAGTCATGTTAATTTCAAAAAATCTTTCAAAAAGATTCTGGGCAGAAGCCTTGAATACTACATGTCATGTTGCAAATAGAGTGTTCATTAGATCTGGAACTTCTAAAACACCATATGAAATCCTGAACAACAGAAAACCTAACTTAAAGTACTTTCATGTTTTTAGGTGCGTTTGCTACATACTTAACCATAGAGATCAATTACACAAATTTGACTCTAAGAGTGACAAAGGATTTTTCTTAGGTTACTCTAGGAATTACAAAGCTTGCATAATATATAATCTAAGGACTGATACTGTTCAAGAATCCAATAATGTGGTATTTGATGATACTTCTAGTATTGCAGGTATAAATTATGAGGATGATGTTGCTGATCTCATTGAAACTCCAAAAGTTTCTGACCTGAAAAAGGATGTTGCCCAAAATGAGAGGTCATCTGGGACAACACTGCCTGAAAAATCTGAAAAGATTGTCAAGTCAGAAAATATTTTAGAAACAGGAAGAACACCTTCTTCCAGGATTCTAAAGAGTCATCCAATGAATCAGATAATTGGTGAACAGTACACTAGAGTGCAAACTAGAAGGAGATTTGAAACAGACCCCAAGGATATGGTAAGGTCTATTTGCATGTCCTCTATATGCAATCAGGTAAACTTTGAATGTTATCATTCATTAATTGAGCCTAAAAATGTAGCAGAACCTCTTAAAGATGTGAATTGGATAAATGCAATGCATGAAGAGCTAAACCAGTTTGAAAGAAATGAAGTTTGGAGTCTAGTTCCTAGACCTAGTCATACTAATGTCATAAGAACAAATTTTTTTTTTTCAAAAATAAAACAGATGAAACTGGTAATATTATTAGAAACAGAGCTAGGCTAGTAGCTCAAGGTTATACTCAAATAGAAGGAATAAACTTTGATGAAACTTTTGCTCATGTAGCAAGAATTGAGTCTATTAGACTGTTATCAGCCATTGCATGCTTTGTTGATATTAAGCTACGCCAAATGGATGTTAAAGCTACTTTCTTAAATGGAATACTTAAAGATGAAGCTTATGTAGAACAACCAAAAGGCTTTGAAATACCTGAATATCCTGATCATGTTTATAAATTGAATAAGGCTTTGTATGGTCTCAAACAAGCACCTAGAGCTTGGTATGGGAGACTAGTTGATTTCCTAATTTAATTTGGTTTTGTTAGAGGAGAAGCTGATAGGACTTTGTTTATTAAACATTCAAATGATTATCTCTTAATTGTTCAAATTTATGTGGATGATATTGTGTTTGGTTCAACAAGTGAACATATGCTGAATAATTTTTTGCATGAGATGACTTCTACATTTGAAATGTCTATGGTTGGTGATCTAAATTACTTTCTTGGATTGCAAATTAAACAGAGTAAAGATGGTATATTTTTCTCTCAAAGTAAGTATGCTAAGAGTCTGGTTAAAAGATTTGGATTAGAAAATGATAAAATCAAGAAAACACCAATGGGTTCTACATAAAAACTGAGTAAAGACAGTGATGGGCAGAATGTTGACCCAACATTGTACAAATCAATGATAGAAAGTTTGTTATATCTTACTTCTAGTAGACCTGACATCATGTGTTGGTCCCGAAACGAGTTACACAAGTGTATGGGGGGGATACACCGGTTGTTACAAATTCAAAATTCTTTCTTTAAAACTTATCAGATTTTACTTAAGACAGTAGATCTTCAGTGGACTTGGAAGTCTACTGAGATTTACTTAACGAAAGCTTGCTGAGATATCAGCTCTACTGAAAGTTCAAGACTTTCAGTTGAGTTGCTATCTAATTAGCTTTCAGTTGTGGAATCTTGAGCCCTTAAGAAAAACTCGTTTTGCTTGATAAAGACTAGTTTAAACAATACACACTAAAAGATTAACTAACAGAAATAAAGTGCACAAGATATAAAGTGGTTCAGAGAAGAATCTCCTACGTCCACTGTCCTGATCAAACAGGAGAATTCCTTTCACTTTGGAATTCCTTGTGTTATAGTGCCAAGGTGCACTGATCAAACAATCCTCTCTAAAGATATTTGATCCCTAGGATAATTCCAGGTCCTAGTTCCCAAAATAACTAACTTTCAGACCGATATCAATAATCAGCTTACTAACACCTCTTAACTCTAGCTCTCAACCTAACTCTGGGTATGGTTTTGAGTAGGGTTTGGTTCCAACTGTTTGTGAGATAATCCTTACAGGTTAGCTCTAAGCTTAAGGTTGGATTATCTCTTTTTAAGGTTTGGATATAGCTATAAGCTCAATTACAGAAGGTTTGTTATGCTCTCTACAAATTTGAAACACTTGGGAAACAAAGGTGATTTCGAGTGCTTCGTTGTAGAAATGAGCATGACCTTCTGTATTTATAGATCTTCTTAAAAATCTTCCCGTTGGAGATAAATCTTCTCAAGTACGTCTCTTGCATCTGATTTGGTTCAAATAACTCTATTTAAGCTTTATGTCTTGTCAAGAAACGGCTGAAAGACCTTGCCTGTTACCAGCTCTCTGGAAAAACTAAAGCAAGACTTTTGATACTTGTTAGTCTGTGACAGGTAGACTGTCAGTAGGGTACACCTACGTGTCATCTTCTTATTGGGTCGCGCAGTCTACTTGCTCAGAGTCTTGTCTGGTTTCAAGGTGGAACTCAACTGAGAGAACCTTCTTATTCCTTCATTTATTGCAAGCTTTGCTAACATTCGAATTGCCTTGTTCCAACCAGATTAACTAACAACTTTTAATGTGTTTAGCATTGAATGTGCTTTGTTAGTCTTCATCAGTGGACTTCAATCCTCTACTGATGGTACAACCTTAGCAAGAATGCACTTAGAAAACATTCATAACCCAGACTTCTTCTTTAGCTGACTTCTTCTTTAGTGGACTATGATCTTCTGAACAACTCTTAGATACACTCTAGAATTTAGCAAATGCACTCCAGTTCCTTAACATTTGAACGGGCTAATTCTAATCTAACTCTACTGAATATACTTCACTTACATTTAACTTAGGAGAAACCTTTTGGCATCTTAATCAAAACATAAGTCTATACAATTTCCCAACAATTTCCCCCTTTTTGATTATGCCGAAAACCTATCTATTACATATTCTCTTTCAGTTGAGCTCGTTCAATTGGCATATACTTTCAAGGAACTTTGTAAGTAAATATATTCAAGTACAAAGCCTAAATGATAATGAGATATTATCTTGGGCTGTAAGAACAGTAGAGTTTTCATTTCATATCAAATCAAGTACAAGTACAGATACAATGAAGTCTACTTGGAGGTTCAAAACAAAAGAACAACTGGGACTTATAAACAAATGCCCAGAAATACTTAAACAGATTAGATGGACTCAAAGGTTGGCTCCTATTCATATTGCTTGAATACTCTAATCTTCAGCTCAATCTTCCTCTCCATGATTTCCCTTGAATGTCCCTTGAGACCCATGTACTCACAAAGAGAAACCCATTCACTGGTGATCCTTTCTCTATCTTCTGCACCAGTAGCATCAGTTGGGGGCCAGTAGATGATGGGTTCAGGTGCCTTCAGAGCATGGTCTGGAAACTTGTCATTCCAAGCTTCATTCATGTCTGGGTAGAGCTTTGGATAAGATTCGAAGAGTCAATCATTGAACAAGTCTTGAGAAATTTCTCTTCCAAGTTCTCCACTAACATAGTAGGAGTAGACAAACTCCCTCTTGGCAGTCTCCCAAGTATCATTGAGCTTTTTGGGAACCCAAGTATCATGGTGTGGAAATTTGGCCTTTGAAGGAACCATCTTCTCCTTCTTCATCTTTGCAGTCCACTTTTGGTAGCCATTTCTGAACTTCTTAGAGGTGGTCTTATCAAAGGTTGCTAATCTTTCCTGCTTCTTCCTCTCTGCAAGTTCAGCAATTGACTCAATCCTTCCAACAACTTTGTCCCTCCTTTCCTGCTGTTGAGTTGTTTGCTTCTGAGCTCTCTCATTCATCCCTCCTGCTTTTTTTATCAGCTCAGTTAGCTCAGTGACTCGGGTTGGAGCAGACTTGGGGGCTTCAGATGAGATAGGCTCTGGGTTCAGTACAGGGATGATCTCAACTGAATATTCAGTTGACTTTGCAGCCAACCTTTGAGAAGATCTAGTCTTCTTCACTACCTCAGCTGAGAGCGCATCAGTAGCCTTCCTCTTTGGTGTCTCTCCCTTCAAAGCAGCTCTCTCCCTCTTGTCTTTTTCAACAGCTTCCTTGATCTTGGATAAATCCTTCTCCTTCTCCACTTCCTTCCCTTTCACCAGTTGATTTCTTTTATCATCCATCTGTTGGGCTTCCTTGTTCACCTTCTTCATTGTATTCTTGATTTGCTGACTCCTGACAAAGTCATCAGTCTCAAGAATTATTTCCATCTGGTTGTTTGAATCCAGCTTCATCTGCTTCCCAGAAACTAACTCTTCCCCCTTTTTGGCATTAATCATGAACTCCGCAATAGTGATGTTCATCTTCATTTGATCTTGTTCAACTGCCATCAGTTGGGTTGAGCAGTGATCCACCTCATCCTTCAGCCTTGTTAGTGTTGCTCCAGCTGTTTGGCCAAACTTGACAAATTGGTCAAATTTTGCACTGATAATTACATCTGTCTTTTCTTGGGTGGGGAAGTCTTCTGCTTCTTGCTTTAATACCTCCTTTAAGCTGGCCTTCATCTCCTAGTGCTTAGCCTCGAACTCAGTAACCTTCCTGTTCCACAACCCTTCAACCTTCTCCATAAGATCAGTTGAGAAAGCCTCTACTGAGGACTTTAGGTTGGTGGACACATTCTCCACTGAGTCTGCTAGAAATTTTGCCCTTGCTTCTTCTTCCTTCTTCTCCATTCCTTTGATGGCATCAATCACCAACACACTTTGCCCTTCTACCACATCAATAACTATTTGTTGAGAATCTTCAACTTTGAGAGTTAGATTTTGGAGAGATGAGGTTGTAGACTCCATAAGCTCATCAATGTGATCTGAGAGAATGACTGTCTCATCCACATCTTCTTGTATAATCTCCTCCAGATCTCTCAGTTGAGCTTCAATGGATGGAAGTCTCACTTCCTCAACATTGCTGATGGCAAGCTTCAGAGGACTTAGACTAGAAGTAGTCTTGGGTACCTCAAGGGTTGGATTTCATGCACATGAAGAAGGGTTAGCACGTTCCCCATCAAACTCACCTCCTAACCCAGCCTGCACACCTATTTCTATGCTTACTCCCTCAGTCTCCCTCTTCTCACTCTCATTCTCTTTCACATTTTCAACTACATTTTTCCAGCCAATTCTCCTTTTACAGGGACGATTGCTCTTATCTCTCCACTCACAACATTCGTGATTTCTACCTCATTTTCTTTCTCACTCATTTTTTTTACTCCTTCACTTCCAGTCACCTCAGTTGACTCTAAAGCCACCACTGAGGGTTGTTGTGGAGTAGTTTCAGTAGACACCTCTACTGAACTACTCTTTGGCAAGTTTTGTGCCTCAGTATCCCTTGCCTCGGATACATCCTTGGCTACTTCATCAACACCTTGCACAGGTGAAGTACCTTTCTCCTCCACTGACACCTCCTCCTTCTCACCTTCAACAACTTTCTCAGACTTAATCTCAGCTGTTTTCTACAACTCATCCTCCTTTGACTTCCCTGCTGCAGTCTTAGCTTCATTCATCTTATCAAAGACCGGGCTTTGAAAGATTTTCTCATCACATAATAGCCTGGTTTTGGTGAGACCAGTGAACTCGAGGACCTCCTGCTCCTCCTTCTTCCAGTCCTCCGCCTTTCCTCCTCCTACTGCAAGCAAAATCTCAGCTAGCCTTCTGTCCTTGAGTTGGATAAGTAGCTTGACCCTTAAGAACATAGCTTTTAGGTCAGGATATTCATCCAGCTCTGGATACTTCATCTCCAAGGAGTAGGCAACTTCATCCTTAAGAGTATCCAAGAAGGAATACTCTTCTTCATCATTAGATGGCAAAGAGGGGGTGGGGGGTTGGGGATCTATGGGCTCCCCAGGAATGGTTTCAAGGGGTTCTGAGATGTTAGATTCAGTGTGGGTGGGAGTGGCTTCAGTAGGGTTCTGTTCAGTAGAGGGTTGTTCAGTGGGGTTTTGTTCAGTGGGGGTTGTGTGAATTGGTTCAGTTGAGGTTTCAGTGGGGTTTTCTTTTGGGGATCCACTTTCAGGCTATTGAGAGCCTTCAGTGGGGGTTTTTGATGATGTTGAAAGTTTGGAAATTCGTTTGGTTTTGAGAGGGGTACGAGGTTTGGTTTTGATTTTTATGGGGGTGGGTGCATCAGAATCTGTTTCAGATGATATGATTTTAGGAGAAGATTCAGGGTTACCCGATGAAGAATCATCAGTAGGGGTTAACTTCCTTGCTTTCTTGGTGGTTTGAGTTGCTTCCTTCTCTGTCTCAGCAACTCTCTTCTCCTTCATTTTTGAGGCTTTTTCAGCGACCTCCTCTTTGTGCTTTGCCATCTTGTCACTCATCTTGACAAGTCTCCCCAACTTGGTTTTCTTTCCCTCAGTATGGTTCATCTTCTCTGTGTCCTCCTCTTCCTCTGGGCTGTCCCCACTCTCACTAAGTCTCCTTCCTTCCAGGGCTTTTCCAGATTTAAAAAGTGACTTCAAATTGCTCCACTTCCTGCCTCCTTCCAGTCAACTCCAACATCCACATTCTCAATCAGATATGAGATCTTTGTAGCATAGGTAAGCTTACTAGCCAATTGTGGTGTCTTCTCCGGTTGAAATTTTGTGCGCTCCTTGTTCAGTGCACAAAGGAAGAACTGTTGCCAGTTATATTCCTTATCCTTGCTTTCTACAATCGCCTTCATCAGTCTGAGCTTTAGCTTGCTCACTTGTTCTGGGCTCCCCTGGTTTGCAAGTATGCATTTTCCAACAATCTCACACAGTACGTTATATACTGGGAGAAGCACATTTCTGTTCATTGTAGGGTGATACTTCACCTTCTTCTGCATAATCGTGTACACCCACTCCTCCCCCCCCCCCCCCCCCTCTTTATCCGCGATACAAGTATCCAGATTAGGGCCTTTTGATGGAAGATCAAACAATTCCTTTAGATCTTCTCCGTCTAATTCGATCTCCTTACTCACTTTCTAAAATTCAATAAGCTCATCTCCATCCCGAACAATCTTCTTCTTCCTTTTCAAAAATATGCATGACTTAATCTCAGTGTCGGTGTTGTAGACACTGAAGAAGAAATCAAAACAGTTCTCAGGATGAACTGTTAGAAATCTTTCCAGACCAGTGGCTTTGACCATCTCCAAAGCCTCCTTGATGTGCCTGAACTCAGGCCTAGATTGGATTTTTGGGTTATCGAATAAGACATTTGGTTCGTACCAGAAATTATCTTTATTGGTAAGGTGTTTTAGGTTGATTTTCGCCATTTAGGGTTTAGGGATTGAGCTTTGAAGAACTTTGAAGAATTTCACAGAGGGTTCTTAGAGAGATAGTGATTTAGGACTTGTGAGATTTCGAAAAGGTTTCAGAGACTGATATGGAAGCCTTTTATATCTGATATGAACGGTGAGATCAAAAGATTAATCAATGACTGGGGTTGATTCAGATGAGATCGTGGTAAGTTGAAAAGGTTGTAGGGATTTTTTAGGTATCTAGATGGTTGAAAAAGAACCGCCTAAAATGGATGGTGAGGATTAAAGTAGTTGGTAGCCGGAAAGTCACATCATCCGGCTTTTGAGGTGCGTGAGATAAGAAACTAAAAAAGGTTTTACTGACTTGTACAACACGCATTAAATACTCCATTTATCAAAATCTTTTCAAAATAGTGTAAAAAGATATAATTTCGCAGAAAGTACTCATTAACATTTTTTAAGAAATTTCTTTTTTACCAAGAGGAATTCAGTTTTAAAAAAAACATATAAGTGAGAATATGATCGACCTCGACTGAAATTGTACCTCTACTGAGAGCTTCAGCTTAACTGAGATCTGCAGCTCTTCTGAAGTGACCATTTTACTGAATACATCTATCTCTTCTGAGATTGAATAGGACCTCTCTCTTATTCCCCTGGGTCCAGAAGTCCTAGCTCTACTGACAATTCTTGAAACCTTGCTTCTGCCAAAGATTTAGTAAATATATCTGCCTTTTGTTTGTCAGTGTGGATCTTGAGCATTTTGATATCCTTCTTCTCCATATGATCTCTAATGAAATGATGCCTGATATCCACATGTTTACATCTTGTGTGGAGAACTGGATTTTCTGAAATAGCAATGGCACTATTGTTGTCACAGAAAATAGGGACTTCATTAGCAAAGATGTTGTAATCTCTTAGTTGTTTTCTTAGCCTTAGGATTTGAGCACAACAACTTCCAGCTGTCATGTACTCAGCTTCAGTAGTGTTTGTGGCTACTGAACTTTGTTTCTTGGAAAACCAAGAAATCAATTTACTTCCCAAAAATTGACAAGTGCCTGAGGTAGTCAATTCTGCATCCTCCATAGTCTGCATCTGAGTATCCTATGAGTTCCAGATTGTCATCTGAGGGATACCATAATCCTAAATTCACAGTACCCTTTAGGTATTTGAGAATCCTTTTAGCTGCCTCTAGATGACTCTTCTTTGGATTTGCTTGATATCTAGCACATATTCCAACAATAAATGTGATATCTGGTCTGCTTGCTGTGAGATACAGTAGAGATCCACTGATTGCTCTGTAGTGAGCTTGGTCTACTGATTCACCATCTTCATCAGGTTCCATCTTTGAGTTGGTGTAGAGTGGAACTCTTGCAACCTTACTGTTTTGATATCCAAATTTGTTGATCAGCTCCCTTGTATATTTGGCTTGATTGATAAAAATTCCTTCAGTGGAATGGTTGACTTGAAGTCCAAGGAAGAAATTCATTTCTCCCATCATTGACTTCTCAAAATTTCCTTTCATCAGTTGAGAGAACTTTTCACAGAGGACTTGATTTGGAGAACCTAAAATGATATCATCCATATAGATATGCACCAATAGAGTGTCCTCTCCTTTTGTGATTCTGAAGAGAGTTCTATCTATTCTTCCTTTGATAAAACCATGATCAAGTAAAAACTGAGATAAAGTATCATACTAAGCTCTTGGAGCCTGTTTCAGTCCATATAGAGTTTTTCTCAGTCTAAATACTTTGTGACTTTCTTCAAAACCTGGGGGCTGCTCCACATACACTTCCTCATTGAGTACTCCATTCAAGAAAGCACTCTTGACATCCATTTGATACACCTTGAATCTCTTGTGAGCAGCATATGCAGGAAATAACCTTATTGCCTCCAATCTGGCCACCGGGGCAAAAGTTTCATCATAGTCAAAACCTTCAACTTGTGAGTAGCCCTTTGCCACTAGCCTGGCTTTGTTTCTGACTATGACAACATCATTTTCATCCTTCTTATTCTTGAACACCCATTTGGTTCCAATCACAGTGCAATGATATGGTCTATCCACCAACTCCCATACTTGATTCCTTGTGAATTGGTTGAGCTCTTCTTGCATGTCAATGATCCAGTTTGAATCTTGAAGTGCCTCTTCAATGGAACTTGGTTCCTGGTTAGATAAGAAACAACAAAACAAAGCACTTTCTCTATGAAAACTTCTAGTTTTGACTCCCGAGGTAGGATCACCTAGGATTTGCTCAATAGGGTGATCTGAGAGCCATGTTCTCCTAGACTGATGCCCTTCAGTAGAGTTTAACTCTCCTGAAGTTGAGTCAATAGATACAGGATTGAATTAAAATTCAGGAAATAAGACAGAGGGTTGAAGTCCTGAGTCATCATTCAAGGTATTCTCATTCTCAACGATAGTGTCATTGGTTCCCCCTTGAATGATGGGCTCATTAGATGTCTAAGTTGTGACCACATCTTCATTGACATCACTTACCTCTTGAACTGGGATGGTGTTCATCAGTTCAATTGACTGGTCATGGGACCTTTCAGTTGAGTTGTCAGGAGTGATCTTGGTCTGAGTATCTTTATTGAACTGTTGGTCATTGAGGTTATCCCAGGTTGGGATGTATGCATCAACACTGTTCTCAGGATAACCTTTTGACTTGATACTCAGTCTAGTTAGTCTTTTGCTGATCACCTCCTCAGTCTCCTTTCTCCTGGACTCAAAAGTAGATTCATCAAAGACCACATGAGGTGTTTCTTCCACAACAAGAGTTCTACAATTGTAAACTCTAAAAGCTCTACTGATTTGGGAATATCCTAAGAAAATTCCTTCATCAGCTTTGCTGTCAAAAGCCTTCAGTTGAGTTTTTCCATTGTTGTGAATGAAACACTTGCAACAAAAAATGTGAAAGTAAGATTCATGTGGCTTTCTGCCATTCCATAGCTCATATGGAGTTTTTCCTTGATGTTTGATTATTATGGATCTATTCTAAGTGTGGCAGGCAGTATTGATAGCTTCAGCCCAAAACCTTTTAGGAACTTGAGCTTCTGGAAGTATTGTCATTGTTGCCTCCTTAAGAGTCCTATTTCTTCTTTCAGCTACTCCATTTTTTTGAAGAGTTCTTGCTGCTGAAGTCTCATGGGCTATACCTAGCTCTTTGCAAAACTCAGATATTATAGAGTTAATGAATTCAGTACCCTTATCTGACCTTATTTTTACAATGTTCAGGCTCTTCTCAATGCTAACTTTCTTCAGTAGTTCTGGCAGCCTGACTTGAGTTTCCTTCTTGCTTGCAAGGAATACCACCCATGTGTACCTGGAGAAGTCATCAACAACAACAAGTGTATATTTTCTCCCATTGATACTTACAGGGGTTACTGGACCAAAGAGATCCATACGCAACAGTTGAAGTACTCTGTCAGTAGAGGTAGCTACTTTGCTTTTGAAGGATGCTTTCACTTGCTTTCCCTCTTGTCAGGCTTTGTAAATATGATCTTTTTTGTATACTTCATTTGACATTCCTTCTACCAGTGCATGTCTTGCTATCTTGTTCATTACCTTGAAGTTCAGATGATTTAGTCTCTTATGCCATAGACAATTTGTGTCAGTTGAGCTCTTTGCAATAAGGCATACATTTGGTATGCAAGACTTCTAATCTGTGAGATAGACATTTCCCTTTCTTGACCCAGTTAGTAGTATCTGTTGTGAAGATATATTCTTGACAAAACACAGGTTACATGAAAATTCAACACTATATCCTTTATCACAAAACTGACTTATAGACAATAGGTTATGCTTAAGTCCACTGACATAGGATACATTGTTAACTCTTACTGAGCCAATAATTAAAGTATCATAACCTTTGGTGGCTCCTTGTGAATTGTCACCAAAAGTGACTTGTGGACCCTCTTTCTCAATGAATTCTTTCAGGAGACTTTTGTTGCCAGTCATGTGCCTAGAACATCCATTGTCCAAGTACCAGACTGAAGATTTAAGAGCTTCTCCTTTGTTGAGGTCCACTGAGCCCTGCAGTCAAGATCAAGCTTTAGCTACCCATTTTGTATTGGGTCCTACCAGGTTAGTTGTACCTTTCGGAATCCAAATTCGCGTCACAGTTCTACTTACTTTAGAGTGGCTAATTTGTCTTCCATAAACATCTACATAGATAGTTACCTCTCTTGGTGCCTTAGGAGTAAACTGTCTATGGGTGTCAGCCTTTGAAGGAACATGAACCTTCTTAACATTCTTCTTCTTAGGCTTGGGTGCACCTGGTCTCAGTCTTTGTTGATAAAGATATTGAGAACCTTTTCCTTTAGGCATAAAAGAATAGGTTTTCTATATGAGTCATTCCTTGAGGAGTGCTCATGCCTGGATACTTTCAGTTGAGATTGCTTCATTTGAGAAGACCTCGACTTAGTACCTCTGCTGAGTTTTAGTATGATTAGTCAACTGAGCCTTTACAATTGGTTTTGGCTGGGTTTGACCTTTCTTTAGTTGAACCTCAGCTGGTCTTTTTCCTTTATCTAAAATCTGTGATTGAAAGGTCACAGATTTAACAAATACTCTCTTTGTGCCACTTGAAGAAGCAACACTCAGAGGACCTTCTGAAGGTTTTGGAGAGATTCCTTTATTTGGCTTACCAGTTTTACATTTTCTTCAGTTAACCTTGTCTTAGATTCAGTGAGATCTTTGATCAGTTGATATTTACCATTTCCTTGACTCTTGAGGATTTCCATCTCTTTTGTCAATTCAATGGTGGATCTTGCTGAGTTAAGATCTGCCTGATTCCCTGTCTCAATTAACTTGGAGTTTTCACTCAAGAGTTATTTGTTTTCATCCTGGAGACAGAAACTTGCTTCTTGCAACCTTGAGAAATCAATCATCAATTGTTCCAAAGTGGACTGAAGATTGAGTTCCTCTATTGACTCTGAGCTGAGCTCAAGTGTGTGACATAAGGAAATGGATGATTTAGATTGTACCTCAGGTTCTTCCCTTGCCATAAGACACAAGTCATCATCACTGCTGTCAGAGAAGAGTCTTTCAGATGACTCCAGCTCTTCATCAACATCTTCAGCAACCATGGCTTTCCTTTCTCCATATCTTCTGTCTCTTTTGGCTTGCCTTTCTTTCCTTTCTTTTGTGCTCAGTTGAGGACAATCATACTGAAAGTACCCAACCTTCTTGCACTGATAACATTTGTTGGCATCATCATATTTTTCTTCAGTAGATCCTCTAGGCTTTGATGATGATCCTTCAGCTTTGGAGTAGTTCTTGTACTCCTTCTTTTTCTCCATCTCAGTGGAGCTTTTCTCTCCTTCTCTTGTGTCTTTTTTAGGATAGCTTCTTCTTTCCCTGTTATCCCTGTAAAATCTTTTATATTTGCCAAATCGACTGTTAAGTTTATTAAACCTTCTGGCCATTAGGCTCAGCTCCTCTTCCATCTCAGCTTTGCTTTGAGATTTGCTTTCTTTTGTACTCTTCTGTGACTTTGGGGACTTGCGCTCAGTTTCCTTAGCTTTGAAGGCAACTCCCTCCTCAGTTGAGGTCTCATCTGGAGCCATTTTCCTGTTAAGATCAAATTCATAAGCTTTTAACTAAGAGAATATCTGTTGCATAGACATGCTAGATAGGTCTTTGGTATTCTGCATCATTACTGAGTACACATCCCATCTTGAGCTCAGACCTCTCAGGATTTTTAAAGCAACTTCTCTTTTTCTATACACTTTACCAAGAGAGTTAATCTCATTCATTATATCAGTGAACCTCCCATCAAGTTGATCAATGGTCTCAGTTGGCTCCATGGTGAATTGCTCATACTTTTGAACAGCTAATGAGAGCTTGTTCTATTTGATTTTATCAGTACCCTCACACATAAGAGCAAGAGTGTCCCAGAGCTCCTTTGCAGTCTGGGAATGGATCACTCTTCCCATAACTGAGTCTGGAATGGTGGTATAGAGAATGTTCATGGCGATGAAGTTGAGGTTATGTCTTCTCCTTTCATCTGCAGTGAAGTTGTCCTCATCTTTGGGCCATTCTTCTCTAGGATCTGCAATAGTTTCTGTTGTGGTTCTTGGGTTAGGAGTCAAAAAAACAAATGGACCTTTTGTGATGACTATAAACATTTCATCATGCACACAAGCAAGATGTGCTCTCATCCCGATCTTCCAGAAATCATAATTTTCCACTGAGAACTGTGGAAGCTTGTGATGGGACATATGGTTTAGAGGATTGACTCCCATGTTGTTCTCTGCTGGTGGTGCTACCCTAGCTGCATTGTCAGCCATAATATCTAAACAAGATTATCACTAGATCAATTCATTTGACCAGATACTATTTACCTTTTGAGCACAAGGTATACTTAGAACAATGGTCTTTTGAACCGCTGCTCTGATACCACTTGTTGGTCCCGAAACGAATTACACATGTGTATGGGGGGGAATACACCTGTTGTTACAAATTCAAAATTATTTCTTTAAAACTTATCAGATTTTACTTAAGACAGTAGATCTTCAGTGGACTGATTAGGCGTGAAATTGTCATGATTCATCACTCGAAATGCCCTAATTCTGGCCGATTTTGTCGAGTATTTGGAGTCAATTGAGCATTATTTCTATACATTGATGAATTTGTCTCTTTAATGCTCGTAGGTGAATCGAGGGCAAAGAACGGAGTTCGTAGAACTTTGAATCGACTCAAACGGATGCCCGGATGAGAAGATATCGAAGGAATACGATTGGTGTTAGTGTTGAAGAAGAAAAGTACTAATTGGAGCAATTTTGGGAGTCATTCGAGTGAACCACTCGAGCACTAGCGCTCGAGCACGTTGCTCGAGCGCCCAAAATATACAGAAAATTTCGAGCATTCGAGCAGCTCGAGCGCTACCGCTCGAGCGTGTTGCTCGAGCGCCCCAAAATATACAGAAGATTTTCACCGCTCGAGCAGCTCGAGCGCCTGCGTCATTCGAGCTCCATGCTCGAGTGCGACCGCTCGAGCGGGTCTGCTCGAGCACCTTCATGTTTGGCATTTTAAAAGTCATTTTTCGGCACATGAGTTCACGATTCGGCCCGTTGCTTATATATACTCGTCTCAAGCTCGTTGTAGAGGAGACCACATACCACTTGATAGATTTTGACTTTTAGAGTTCGTTTTTGGAGAGGAAGGAGAGAAGCAAGCTTTACGTTTACATTTTTGAGGTTTTTGTTACGAATTCATATTACGATCTTACTTTTTAGTTTCGTTTCTTTATATTTTTGTTCTTGAACACATTGAGATTTCTTTTATTGATTTAATTTCAGTTTATTCTTCTATTTCTTTAAACCCTGGTTTATGTTTGATCTCTTCTTCGTCTTAATTATCATGTTCATGTTCGTTACTTATTCAATTGCTATTATTTACATAAACCTATGTCTAGCTAAAACCCTTGCATGCTTGGGGTAGGATGAACTCGTAGAAGTAAGTGGTGGGTACGTAATTAGGATAACTTGTGACGTTAGGTTTTAATTCGCTTGATTAATGAATTCTTAAAGTTAATCTTAACTTTACTTTTGAATTTCGTTCGAAAAGTGTTAGAGAGAGGATGACCGTATCACTCTTTAACAACGAGTAGACTTAACTAGAGGGTTTAGAAAGGGTTAATTCATCTACCAGTTTAGCGAAGGAGGACGACTGCATCACCTTAGTTAAATTAGGGTCTCATTAATTAAGCACAATCTATTAACTTGTTAGTGGATTAGTGAAGTCGAGTGTTAGGGTAAAGTATTAGGGTTTAGAATCTTAAGCTTTCACCTTGCATTCTTTTACTTAGGTTATTTCTTGCTCGTCAGGGTTATTTTGATTATGTACCTAGTCCGTTAGTATAC
Source organism: Ballota nigra (assembly GCA_947034835.1). Classification (NCBI taxonomy): domain Eukaryota; kingdom Viridiplantae; phylum Streptophyta; class Magnoliopsida; order Lamiales; family Lamiaceae; genus Ballota; species Ballota nigra. The sequence continues at coordinate 39,996,433 of OX344724.1, read as the reverse complement.
GTAGGGATTCCTATCCTAAGCATCACCATCTCTTACTTGAACACCAACTTTAGTTAACTCGTTTTTTTCTTTCTTTAGTTTAATTAATTTATTTTAGTTTATTTTAATCTTTCCAAAAATACACAAACATTTCACTCATATTAACTACGACGCGTAGATTTTCAGGGATCTATTTGCATACACTCCATCCCTTGGGTTCGATAATACTTGTTCCCTGTACTCGCCAATACTATAGTGAACCCGTACTCTTGCAGGGAAGCTACTAGTAGAAGCTAGTATTTTCACATCAAGTCAATGGCGCCGTTGCCGGGGATGGCATTGTATGTCTTTTGAATAGGACTTGTTGATAGCTTAGTAGTTAGTAGTGAGTGATTTTCTTTTCTGTTTTTTTTTAATTTCGTACACATTCGGCAGTTGTATTTTGATTATTTTGTTAGTGTTTCAGGTTTATGAAAACACGCTCACAAGGCAATACGAGCGAAGAGAGGTTACCGTCAGATCCTGACACAATAGCAAGAAAAAACCGAGCCTTCTTAAGAAGGATGAACGCTGCCGGAGGGAAAGAACCAATGGACATTAGTAATAAGTTGGATGATGTCGAGAATGAGTTCAATCAGGCATTGAACCGGGTTGACGGCACTGATGGCAATACCAGTAAGAATCAAGATCAGTTAGGAGAAAGCCAGAGCCAAAACCCGGGTACTCAGAACCAAAATAGCCCAGCTCATAACATTGTCCAAAATCCTCATAACAACCCTGCTTACCCACATCCTACTTACCACAAAACAACTTACCTTATCCACCTTACCCATACCGACCTTATCCGTATCCACCATACCTGTATCCTCCACCTCCAGTTTACAATCAACCACCTGTTTACCAACCACCACCCCAACAAGTACCTGTACCAACTGCTAATCTTCAACACGTTCCTTAGAACGCAGATCAAAATATGGCTATTCGAGGGAGGTTTGCAGCGCAGCCACAACGGTACTATGATGGAGTGGCATTGCCTTCTGTTGAGGCAAATAACTTCTCAATTTCCCCGGGAATTTTAAAGCTTCTTACCGAGAATCAGTTCAAGAGGGTGATCGGGAAGGAGAATCCTCATACTCATCTGAGGAGTTTTCTAATGATAGCCTCCACATTCAATTATAACGGTATGTCTGAAGATGCCAAGAGGCTTAGGCTGTTCCCATTCTCATTGACGGGAATAGCAAAAGAGTGGTATGATAACACGCACCCACGGGGAGGTATAACCACATGGGCCGAGCTCGAGCGTCTGTTCCTCGAGCGATCCTACCCTCCATCAAGGACGATTAAAGCAAGGATTGAGATCTCTTCCTTCCGCCAGAAGCAAGGAGAGGACCTACGTCAAGCGTGGGAGAGATACTCAAACATGTTGATAGAGTGCCCGCAGCACGGGTACAATGAGGGAGATGTGATGGCATTTTTCTATAGTGGTGCCAACAAGGCTGGGCAAGACTTTCTAGACGCCTGTGCTAGTGGATCATTCCTGAATCAAGGAATAGTGAGGTGTAGAGAGATCGTGGACAACATTGTCATGAATGTCGGGGCTTGGAATGTGGATGCAGATTTCCAAAGAGTACATCAGGTTGAGGAAGGTGAAGGAACGAGAAGGCTGCTGATGGCCATGATGGAAAAGATTAACAACCTTGAGTTGGGGAAGAATATGGTTGGAGGGAATGCAGCAGAGAATGAGCAAGAGGACAAGCCCACAATTCAGCAAGAAGTAGTCAATTATATGGAAGGTCCTTATTACAATCAGAATGGGTATCCACAAGGTGGAAATTTTCAAGGAAGGCATTCTTATGGCCAACCATTTGTACCTCCAGGTCCACAGCCACCTCAAAATCAATGGAGGAACACACAAGGGTATCAATGAGGCCAGCAGCTTCCTCAGAACCAATGGAGGAAGAACAATAATTTTTCTTATGCTAACCCGAAGGTGGGTATTACAGTTCCTCCAGGTGTGGATCCAGGTTCTAAACCTCCGAGTGGAGAAGGCGGTGCCTCAACGGAAGAGATGTTGAGAGCTATTCTACAGAAGGTGGAGGAAGGAAGCAAGAAATTATCCTCTTTGGAGTATGATGTGAAGGAGTTGCATAAGAAAGGTGATCAGCGTGATCAAGAACTCCAAAAGAGAGATGTAGAGCTGAATCAAATACAGCAAGAGAACAATAGGCGGTTCACCTCAATAGAGTTCCAGATAAGCCAAATTGCAAAGTCATTGAATAGAGAGCCTGGAAAATACCCTTCAATGCCTGAGGGTAATCCTAAAGAGCATTGTAAGGCTATACAGCTTAGAAGTGGAACCAACTATGAAGGTCCTCAGATGCCTGCTGATTCTGAGACGCCCCAAGATAGAGATGAGATTGAAGAGATGAGAGTTGAGACCAAGGTTGAGGGTGAAAGCACTCAAGCGAGCAAAGAGCTTGAAGAGGAAGGCATTGAGAAGGTTGAGAGAGTTCCTAAGTGGAAGAAGGCAAATGAAGCAAGGGAGAAAGTGAAAGAGACCGAAAGAGATGAATGGGGGGTACCCAAATCTGTGATACCCGTCCCTTATCCACAACGCTTCATGAAAAAGAAGCTTGATGAGAAATTCGCTAAATTCCTTGATGTGTTTAAACAATTGCATATTGATATCCCTTTTTATGATGCTTTGGAACAGATGCCCAACTATGCAAAGTTTCTGAAGGACTTGATCGCGAAAAGACAGCGAGTGGATGAGCCGAAGTTGGTGCAGTTGAACCATGAGGTGAGTGCATTAGTACACAAGGCACTTCCTCCGAAGTTGAAGGATCCCGAGAGTTTCACGATCTTATGTGATATTGGGAATGGGATCAAGAAAGGAGCGTTATGTGATTTAGGGGCGAGCATAAATCTTATGCCCCTGTCGCTTTTCAAGAAGTTGGAAGGTGGTGAACTTCAGCCGACAATGATGACGCTTCAACTCGCCGATCGGTCTATTACTCGACCTCAAGGTGTGGTTGAAGACGTCCTCGTGAGAGTTGGAGATCACATTTTTCCAGCCGATTTCGTGGTCCTAGAGATGGAGGAAGATGAGCATGTGCCCCTGATCTTGGGAAGACCGTTGTTAGGAACGACGGGGATGGTGCTAGACGTGGCAAATAGGAAGATTACATTGAAGGTTGATGATCAAGAAGTAAAGATTTCCTTATATGAAGCCATGAAGCACCCGAAGGAGGATGAGAGTTTGTATTGCATGGATGCAATTGATCCTCGTGTTGAAGACACACCTCCTATCTCTAATCTTTCTTATGTTCATGATTTCGTTAATTCTTCACTTGATAATTTAACCCATGAGCATTATGATCGTGATTATTTTGATAGAGATAAAGTGAAGAAGTTGAAGGAGGAAGAGGTGAAAAAGATAGACGTGGTCCAGTTGGAAGGGAAAGGAGGAGATAAGAAGAAAAAGTTCAAATTCAAGAACCTGTTTGGTAAGACACCTCCAGATAAAGGTGAGAAAGAGTTGAGACCCATAACACTTGGGAATGAGAAGGAAGCAAAAGAGCTCATGATGGAGGGGCGTCAAGGAAAGACATGCAAGCACCACTCTTATGAGAGTAAGGGATGTATTTTTTAGTATGATGTCCCATAAGCTCCTTTGAGCTCGGTCCGGCATGAGGACCTTAAAAATAGCGCTGCGTGGGAGGCAACCCACTTTTATTTGCTTTTAGTTTCTTATTATGTTATTAGGGTGTTGTTGAGTCGTAAGTTTTAACCTCGTACTTGAGAGTTTATTTTGTAGGCTTGTCTCGAGAGAGTAGAGGAGTCATGGAGCTATCCAAAAGGGAGGAATTCAAGCAAGGGAGTGTGCAACGTTGTTGAGAGAAACCGAATTGTTTGGTTGAGGTAACCCACAACCCCAAACTTAGACCTCTTCACAAGGTCGAAGTTTGGGGGGTGGAGTTTTTTTTATGTTTCTTGTTACATTGCACCGGAGCACCCCTTATCTTTGAGTGTGTTTGGTTATTTGGTACCTTGAGATGCTCCTTGAGTTGATTTTGATCTGAGTCGCTATTGCATATTTCATGCATATCAATCATCTTATGCTTGTTGATTGCTATCTTTGAGTATGATTTGATGAGTAGAGTAGATTTATGGATTTGAGTTAGGGACTCTTTTGTGTGAGTGTTTGAATGAGAGTTGATTTGAGAAAGAACTAGTATACTTACAAGTTTTCTTTTTGAGTGCTTGTGTGATGAGAGTGAGAATTCACTAGGACTAGCATGGATGTGAAAGCCGTGAGATTTGAGCCTTATGAGATTTTGATGCATGAATTAATCTCTTCGTTTGTGAGTGGATCGTCACCTTAGAGGATGCTAGAACTTGTGTGTGCTCTGGCTTCTTGATTGTGTCTAGTTTGATATGCCGAATGTGGTCTTAGGCCATCTTTGTTTTGATTGAGTCACTTAGCCAAAAATTTCCTTACCATTGATATTTGTCCCTTGTTAGCCCCTTTGAGCTTTAAGCCTGTTTTATTTGCTAGCACATATGAACACTATTCCAATTCCTAAGCCTTTTCGTCCAAATTTGAGTGGAGAACAGGAAAAGTGTGAATGTGAAGGGATTGAATTGAGTTGAAAAAGGAAAATTTTGTTTGTTGAGTGAATATGAGAAGAAGGTGTGATGAAGTTATGAGTTTTGGGAAAAAGAAAAATTTGAGAATGAGCAAAAGAAAAAAAAAATGAGCTCATGTGTTTGTGCGAAAAAGAGAAAAAAAAAGTGAAGTTAGTGAAAAAAGTGAAAAGAGTTAGAAAAAAAAAAAGAATATTTGAAGTATTATGTTCCTAATCTCGAAGTACCGAAGTGTGATTTTCTATTCTCCATTCACTTGAGTCACTTACCTATATTGTTATCCCACCTGTCCATAAGAGCCTACATTACAACCTTGAGAAAAGTCATTTTTGATTCGGCATTGATTTTGTAGAGTATGGTCGGAGTTGAGAGTGCTTACAAGCCTATGGCTGCCAATATGTGTGATTGATTATTTGAGTGAGTCCCTTTATCACTGATATACACTTGTGAGGGAGTGAAACACATCGTAAAGTGCACATCCATGTTAAAATTGGTAATTCTCGCTGTCGTTGCATGCGTATGATGAGGGAAGATTAGTGAGTATACTTGTGATTGATCTTTGAAGCTCGAGTTCATTTGCTTGCATGATTTGATTCTTTGACTCATTCTTAACAATTTCACTTGACTTGTTATTTCGTTGCTTGAGGACAAGCAATATGGTAAGTTTGGGGGGTTGATTAGGCGTGAAATTATCATGATTCATCACTCGAAATGCCCTAATTCTGGCTGATTTTGTCGAGTATTTGGAGTCAATTGAGCATTATTTCTATACATTGATGAATTTGTCTCTTTAATGCTCGTAGGTAAATCGAGGGTGAAGAACGGAGTTCGTAGGACTTTGAATCGACTCAAACGGATGCCCGGATGAGAAGATATCGAAGGAATACGATTGGTGTTAGTGTTGAAGAAGAAAAGTACTAATTGGAGCAATTTTGGGAGTCATTCGAGTGAACCACTCGAGCACTAGCGCTCGAGCACGTTGCTCGAGCGCCCAAAACATACAGAAAATTTTGAGTATTCGAGCAGCTCGAGCGCCACATGCTCGAGTGCCCCAAAACATACAGAAGATTTTCACCGCTCGAGCAGCTCGAGCGCCTGCGTCATTCGAGCTCTATGCTCGAGCGCGACCGCTCGAGCGGGTCTGCTCGAGCACCTTCATGTTTGGCGTTTTAAAAGTCATTTTTCGGCCCATGAGTTCACGATTCGGCCCGTTGCTTATATATACTCGTCTCAAACTCGTTTTAGAGGAGACCACATACCACTTGATAGATTTTGACTTTTAGAGTTCGTTTTTGGAGAGGAAGGAGAGAAGCAAGCTTTACATTTACGTTTTTTAGGTTTTCGTTACGAATTCATATTACGATCTTACTTTTTAGTTTCGTTTCTTTATATTTTTGTTCTTGAACACATTGAGATTTCTTTTATTGATTTAATTTCAGTTTATTCTTCCATTTCTTTAAACCCTAGTTTATGTTTGATCTCTTCTTCTTCTTAATTATCATGTTCATGTTCGTTACTTATTCAATTGCTATTATTTACGTAAAACCTATGTCTAGCTAAAACCCTTGCATGCTTGGGGTAGGATGAACTCGTAGAAGTAAGTAGTGGGTACGTAATTAGGATAACTTGTGACGTTAGGTTTTAATTCACCTGATTAATGAATTCTTAAAATTAATCTTAACTTTACTTTTGAATTTCGTTCGAAAAGTATTAGAGAGAGGACGACTGTATCACTCTTTAACAACGAGTAGACTTAACTAGAGGGTTTAGAAAGGGTTAATTCATCTACCAGTTTAGCGAAGGAGGACGACCGCATCACCTTAGTTAAATTAGGGTCTCATTAATTAAGCACAATCTATTAACTTGTTAGTGGATTAGTGAAGTCGAGTGTTAGGGTAAAGTATTAGGGTTTAGAATCTTGAGCTTTCACCTTGCATTCTTTTACTTAGGTTATTTCTTGCGCGTCACGATTATTTTGATTATGTACCTGCTCCGTTAGTATACGTAGGGATTCCTATCCTAAACATCACCATCTCTTACTTGAACACCAACTTTAGTTAACTCGTTTTTTTCTTTCTTTAGTTTAATTGGTTTATTTTAATCTTTCCAAAAATACACAAACATTTCACTCATATTAACTACGACGCGTAGATCTTCAGGGATCTATTTGCATACACTCTCGCCAATACTACAGTGAACTCGTACTCTTGCGGGGAAGCTACTAGTAGAAGCTAGTATTTTCGCATTAAGTCATGTACTTAGAAGTCTGCTGAGATTTACTTAATGAAAGCTTGCTGAGATATCAGCTCCACTGAAAGTTCAAGACTTTTAGTTGAGTTGCTATCTAATTAGCTTTCAGTTGCGGAATCGTGAGCCCTTAAGAAAAACTCTGAAAGTGTGCGTGTGTTATAAAGTGCAGAAGTTGTAACAAATGTTAAAACAAATATTACAACAATCTGGTAAATCAGAATATAAAACGTGTACAGTGGAAAACACACAATTGCGAAAGGGAATACTTTTTAACACAAACTATCTTAAATAGCTTGTGCTAGCCTTACGGCGAAACGTTCACTATAACAAAAGTAGTGATACAAAAGTTGTGTGAAGAGTAAGTTCACAACGGAAACAAGACTTGATATCACCTATCAAATCTAAATTGGCTAAGTGTATAACACTATACACCGTCAAAGTTGATCTCACTCTATATCTATGATCTCTCTATCTATGGATATAGGTTCGACCGCAAGATATACGAGAAGAACTCTACTTCAAGGTATAACATAAATTTTGGAATAACTGTCTGATTGGGTGTGAAATTGTCATGATTCGTAGCTAGAAACGCCCTAGTTTTGGTTGATTTTATTGAGTTTTTAGAGCCAAATGAGTACTATTTCTATACATTGATGAATTTGTCTCTTTGATACTCATAGGTGAATCGAGGATGAAAAACGAAGTTCGTAGGACTTTGAATCGACTCAAACGGATGCCCGGATGAGAAGATATCGAAGAAATACGATTGGTATTAGTACGTGAAAAGAAAAGTGTTAGTTGCAAGGAAGGAAGGCCATTCGAGCACCATCACTCGAGCACCTCACTCGAGCAACGTAGGTCGAGCGCTCCAAACTTACAGAGAGTTTTTGCCGCTCGAGGGGCACAGCTCGAGTGCCTCATTCGACCTATAGAACCGTTCGACCAAACAAGGTCGAGCGCCCCATTCGACCTTGTTGGGATATGTTTAGTTTTGATGATTTTCCAAAACGACATGTAATAGGTTTGAAAGCAGTCAGGATAGTATCCTTTAGATCAGGTCAGGCTAGGTTAGCTCTCAGTAGAATAGGTTGCTCAGTTGAGGGGGAACTCAGCGAGGGGGAACTTCTCAACACAGCCTGAAGATATCAAGATGACAACCAGAATAGCTGACTGAAGACATGCCATCAACCTGAACCAATGGAGAAGCCTGAAAGAAGTCCCACTTAGTGTAAGTCAGGCTGATCTAAGCCAAGTCTGGTGGACCACTCAGTGAAGAGCCTGATCAAGTGGATCAGTGTTGCACCAAGTAGGCCCTGAAGGAGTCAGGCTACTGTGGTCAGGGAAGTTTGTCATTCAGCCTTATGACAAACTTCTTGGAAAGATCTTCAAAGAGTCCCTGAAGGACAACTACACTGAGGACGAGTCAGTCCACTGAAGATCTTCAGTCAGTGAAGGATGAAGCTGCCTAAAGTCAGTGGGATCTTGGTCAACCCACTGAGTCAAAGATTCGTTGGAATCAGTACACGTGGACCAATCAGCACAAGGCAGTGAATCTGACACTGACAAGGCCACATTCCAAGAAAAGTGGTTGAAACCATTTAATGTTGGATTCAAATGTATCTCCCTCTCCAACGGATACATTTGAATCCCCATTATAAATACAAGCTCATAGCTTGTTGTTAAGTGTGTTGTTTTTTGTTTGAGAGTTGTATTGTTGTATCTCGTAAGAAAACCAACACCTACGAGCTGAGAGTGTGAGTAGTAGCATACGTGCATGGGAGATATAAGGAGGTCCTACTCACATCTTATACACTAAGAGTTCACAAATATATACATAAGAGTGCTCAGCTTGTAACTCTAGGCTTAGTGAGGTTTTCCCTATCTTAGCTATTGGCTAACACATTGTAAAGGGAAAACCTCACCTAGTTGGAGAAAACCCTAACCGAAACCAAAACCCTCTAGTCAGGTTTGTTGGGAGTACGTTGTTTGTAAGGAAGGGCAGCCCAGGGAGTGGCGTGAGTCCAGTTGTAAGTGCACCTTGGCACGTTAAAAACAAGAATCCCAGGAGTGGATTTCCTGTTAAATCAGGCCGTGGATGTAAGAGCTTGAGTCTCTAAACCACGTTAAACTGAGCGTATTTATCTTTCAAAGTATTTACTAGAGTATTGTGAAAATCAGCTCACTGAGAGCTTTGTTAAGAAAACTTTAGTTAAGCAATCAGGTCAGGGAGATTCCTCTCACTGACCAGATCAGGCTAGGCACTCGAGAGTTCAGTCTCTCGAGTCACTGCCTTGTTGAGAGCCTGAGCTTTCAAGTCTCATCACTGACTTGATAGCTCTGACTCTCAGCAACGCAGTGACTTGAGTATTCCTTCACTGAACTCTTTCAGAGCGCAACGCAAAGGTTTAAAAAAAAATTTGCTCCTGAATTCCCATTTTGCCCTTCGAAAACGGGACCATCAGACCTACTGATTCATTCGACCACAAAGGCTCGAGCGCCCCGCTCGACCGGGACAGCTCGAGCGCCTCCGAGGCTTAAATGCCAAATTTCGTTTTTCCACGAGTTCAAGAATCGACCCGATGCCTATATATACCTCTTCCAAACACGTTTTGAGAGACCCCCGAACTTAGAAATCACTTTTAGACTTAGTTTTTAGAGAGAGGAAGAGGAGAAGAACGAGCAAGCTTTACTTACGTTTTGTTGAGGTTTTTCGTACGAATTATTAGTTTCTTTTCGTTTCTTTTTTAGTTTCTTTTCATTAGCTTGGTTACTTTCAACGCTTTGAACTTAGTTTTAGTTAATTGAATTTCAGTTCTTAGAATTATTTTCTTTTAAAACTCTAGTTCATGTTTCTTATTTTCTTCGTTCAATTCATTATGTTTATGTTAATTGTTTCTTCTATTGCTTTTATGTTTGTCAAAGTCATGTCCGGCTAAAACCCTTGTATGCTTGGGGTAGGATGAACTCGTAGAAGTAGGATGTGGGTACGTAATTAGGGTAATTCGTGATGTTAGTTTTAATTCTCATGATTAATGAATTCTTATAATTAACCTTAACTTTACCTTTGAATTTCGTATAAAAGTGTTAGAGAGAAGACGACCGCATCACTCAATAACAATTAGTAGTCTTAACGAGAAGGTTTAGAAAGGGTTAATTCATCTACCAGTTTAGCGAAGGAGGACGACCGCATCACCTTAGTTAAATTAGGGTCTCATTAATTAAGCACAATCTATTAAATTGTTAGTAGATTAGTGAAGTCGAGTGTTAGGGTAAAGTATTAGGGTTTAGAATCTTCAGCTTTCATCTTGCATTCTTAGAACTGGGTTAATTCTTGTGTGTCACAGTTATTCTGATTATGTACCTGCTCCGTTAGTATACGTAGGGATTCATATCCTGAGCATCACCATCTCTCATTAGAACACAACCCTTAGTTAATTCGTTTTCTTTAGCATTTTAGTTTACTTAGTTATTTTAGTCTTTTAATTAACCTTTCCAAAAATCAAAAAACAACACACTCATATTAACTACGACGTGTAGATCTTCAGGGATCTATTCGTATACATACCATCCCTTGGGTTCGATACTACTTGGTCATTATACGTACTTATACTACAGTGAACACGTCCGCTTGCGGGTGAGAGACTAGTAGAAGTTAGTGTAATTCGCTTCAAGTCAATGGCGCCGTTGCCGGGGATGGCGTTGTATGCTTGTTGAATAGGACTTGTCGATAGCTTAGTAGTTAGTAGTGGGTGATTTATTTTCTGTTTTATTTTTATTTCCATTCATTAGGCAGTTGCGTTTTGATCCTTCTGCTAGTATTTCAGGTTTATGAAAACACGCTCACAAGGCAATACGAGCGAAGAGAGGTTACCTGCAGATCCTGGGACAATAGCAAGGAGAAACCGAGCCTTCTTGAGAAGGATGAACGTGGCCGACTTAGGGAAAGAACCAATGGACATCAATAATGAGTTGGAAGATGCCGAGAATGAGTTTAACCAGGGGTTGAACCGGGTTGACGGCACTGAGGGCAACACCAGTAAGAACCAAGATCCGTTAGGGGATAGTCAGAGCCAAAACCCGGGTGCACAAACGTCATCAATCCAGCTCAGAATTTTGTCCATAATCCTCTGAACAACCCTGCTTACCCACAAAACCTAAATAACCCTTTCAACAACCCAGTATACCAACATTACCCATACCCACCATACCCTTATCCACCATACCCATATCATCCACCACCTGTGTACCAACCACCTCCAGTTCAACAAGTACCAGCACCACCTGTTGCTCCTCAGCCTGTGCCCCAGAACGCAGATCACAATATGGCTATTCGGGGCAGGTTCGCGGTCCAACCGCAGAGGTACTATGATGGAGTGGCATTGCCTCCTGTTGAGGCAAATAATTTCTCTATTTCCCCAGGAATTCTAAAGTTTCTTACCGAGAATCAGTTCAATGGGGTGATCGGGAAGGAGAATCCTCACACTCACCTGAGGAGTTTTCTCATGATAACCTCCACATTCAATTATAATGGCATGTCTGAAGATGCCAAGAGGCTTAGGCTGTTCCTATTCTCACTGACGGGAATAGCTAAAGAGTGGTACGATAATACACTCTTGCGGGAAGGTATTACCACTTGGGCCGAGCTCGAGCATCTGTTCCTCGAGCGATTCTACCCTCCATCTAGGATGATCAAGGCTAGAATTGAGATTTCATCCTTTCGCAAGAAGTCTGGAGAGGATTTACGCCAAGCGTGGGAGAGATACTCAAACATGCTGATAGAGTGCCCGCAGCATGGGTACAATGAGGGGGATATTATGGCATTCTTCTATAGTGGTGCCAACAAGGCGGGGCAAGACCATTTAGACGTCTGTGCGGGGGGAGCATTCCTGAATCAAGGCATAGAGAGGTGTAGAGAGATCGTGGACAACATTGTCACGAATGCCGGGGCTTGGAATGGAGATCCAGATTTTCAGAGAGCTCATCAAGTTGAAGAGGGTGAAGGAACGAGGAGACTATTGATGGCCATGATGGAGAAGATCAACAACCTCGAGTTGGGGAAGAATTTGGTTGGGGAGCATGCAGTAGAGAATGATAGAGTAGACCAGCCAAGTGGACAGCAAGAGGTAGCCAATTACATGGGAGGACCGTATTACAATCAGAATGGCTACCAAGGTGGAAATCAGTTTGGAAGACCTTCTTATGGTCAGCCATTTGTACCTCCAGGCCCACAGCCGCCCCAAAATCAATGGAGGAACACACAAGGAGTTCAAGGAGGTCAGCAGCCTCCTCAAAACACATGGAGGAAGAATGAGAACTTCTCTTATGCTAACCCAAAAGCTGGTATTACTGTTCCTGCAGGTATTGATCCGGGGTCTGAACCTCCTAGTGGAGAAGGCGGTGCATCAACCGAGGAGATGTTGAGAGCTATTCTTCAGAAGGTGGAGGAAGGAAGTAAGAGGTTGTCATCCTTGGAGTACGATGTGAAGGAGTTGCATAAGAAGGGCGATCATCGAGATCAAGAGCTCCAGAAGATGAACGTTGAGTGGACTAGAACTCAACAAGAGAACAATCGAAGGTTCACTTCTATAGAGTTCCAGATGAGCCAGATTGCAAAGATGGTGAATAGAGAGCCGGGAAAATATCCTTCCATGCCGGAGGGAAACCCGAAAGAGCATTGCAAGGTGATCCAGCTTAGAAGTGGAACCAACTATGAAGGTCCTCAGATGCCTGCTGATTCTGAGATGCCTCAAGATAGAGATGAGATTGAGGAGGTAGGAGTTGAGAAGGGGATTGAAAGCGAAGGGATTGAGAAGAAGGTTGAGGGTGAAAGCACTCAAGCGAGCAAAGAGCTTGAAGAGGAAGGCATTGAGAAGGGTGAGAGAGTTCCTAAGTGGAAGAAGGCAAAGGAAGCAAGGGAGAAAGTGAAAGAGGGGGAGAAAGATGAATGGGGGGTACCCAAATCTGTGATACCCGTCCCGTATCCACAACGCTTCATGAAAAAGAAGCTTGATGAAAAGTTTGCTAAATTCATTGATGTTTTTAAACAATTGCATATTAATATTCCTTTTTATGATGCTTTGGAACAGATGCCCAATTATGCAAAGTTTCTGAAGGACTTGATCGCGAAAAGGCGGCGAGTGGATGAGCCGAAGTTGGTGCAGTTGAACCACGAGGTGAATGCATTAGTGCACAAGGCGCTTCCTCCAAAGTTGAAGGATCCCGGGAGCTTCACCATTCTTTGTGATATCGGGAATGGGATCAAGAAGGGAGCGTTGTGTGACCTTGGAGCGAGCATCAATCTTATGCCGTTGTCGTTTTTCAAGAAGTTGGAAGGTGGTGAACTTCAACCCACAATGATGACGCTTCAACTTGCCGACCGGTCTATTACTCGACCTCAAGGTGTGGTTGAAGACGTCCTCGTGAGAGTTGGAGATCACATTTTTCCAGCCGACTTTGTAGTCCTAGAGATGGAGGAAGATGAGCATGTTCCATTAATATTGGGAAGACCGTTCTTAGTGACGGCGGGGATGGTGCTAGACGTGGCAAATGGGAAGATTACATTGAAGGTTGATAATCAAGAAGTGAAGATCTCCCTATATGAAGCCATGAAGCACCCGAGGGAGGATGAGAGCTTGTATTGCATGGATGCAATTGATCCTCGTGTTGAAGACACACCTCCTATCCCTAATCCTTCTGATATTCATGATTTTGTTAGTCCTTCACTTGATTATTTAACCCATGAGCATTATGATCTTGATTATTTTGATAGGGATAAAGTGAAGAAGTTGAAGGATGAAGAGGTGAAGAAAGTGGACGTGGTCCAGTTAGAAGGGAAAGGAGGAGTTAAGAGGAAAAAGTCCAAACTCAAGAAATTGTTTAGTAAGACTCCTCCAGATAAAGGTGAGAAGGAGTTGAGACCTATACCACTTGAGGTGGGGAAGGAAGCAAAAGAGTTCATGATGGAGGGGCATCAAGGAAAAGAATGCAACCACCACTCGTATGAGAGTAAGGGAGGTAAATTTGAGTATGATGTCCCATAAGCTCTCTTGAGCTCGGTCCGGCATGAGGACCTTAAAAATAGCGCTGAATGGGAGGCAACCCATTATTTTTTTTATTTGCTTTGAGTTTTTTTAGTTATTAGGGAGTTATTTTGAGTCGTATGTTTAACCTCGTACTTGAGAGTTTTATTTTGTAGGCTTGTCTCTAAAGGAGTAAAGGTATCACGGAATTATTCAGATTGAAGGAACCAACTTGAGACAAGGGAGTGTGCAAAGCTATTGAGAGAAACTGAATAGTTTGATTGAGGTAACCCACAACCCCAAACTTAGACCTCTAGCAAGGTCGAAGTTTGGGGGGTGGAATTTTTTTTATGTTTTTTGTTACATTGCACATGCATGCACGCCCTTATCTTTGAGTTGAGTTTGATTGATTATTGGATTGTTGAGATACTCCTTGGGGTGATTTTGATTTGACTCGCTATTGCATATTTCATGCCTATCAACCATCTTATGCTTGTTGATTGCTAGCTTTGAGTATGACGTGATGAGTAGAGTTGAGTTGTGAGGTTGAGTTAGGAGTTTATTGTGTGAGTGTTTGAGTTAGAGTTGATTTGAGAGAGAACCCGTATGCTTACAAATTTTTCTTTTGAGTGCTTGTGTGATAAGAGTGAGAATTCACTAGGACTAGCATGGATGTGAAAGCCGTGAGATTTGAGCCTTATGAGATTGAAATGCATGATTTGATCTCTTCGTTTGTGAGTGGATCGTCACCTTAGAGGATGCTAGAACTTGCATGTGCTCTTACTTCTTGATTGTGTCTAGTTTGATATGCCGAATAGGATCTTAGGCCATCTTTGATTTTATTGAGTCACTTAGCCAAAATTTTCCTTACCAATAACATTGAATCCCTTGTTAGCCCATTTGAGCCTAAAGCCTATTTTATTTGCTAGCACATATGAACACTATTCCAATTCTTAAGCCTTTTTGTCCAAATTTGAGTGGAGAATAGGAAAGTGTGAATGTGAAGGGAGTGAATTGAGTTGAAAAAGGAAAAGGTTGTTTGTTGAGTGAGTATGAGAAGAAGGTGTGATGAAGTTATGAGATGTGGGAAAAAGAGAAAAAAATTGAGAATGAGCAAAAGAAAAAAATGAGCTCATGTGTTTGTGCGAAAAAGAAAAAAAGTGAAGTGATTGGACAAAATGAAAGAGTGAGAAAGAAAAAAATTGAAGTGTTGAGAGAATGGGAATTGAAAGTGTTGATTGAATATATTTGAAGTAGTCTGTTCCTAATCTCGAAGTGCCAAAGTTTGACTTTCTATTCTCCATTCACTTAAGTCACTTACCAATATTGTTATCCCACCTGTCCAAAGAGCCTACATTACAACCTTGAGAAAAGTCCTTTTTGATTCGGCATTGATTTCTAGAGTATTGCCGGAGTTAAGAGTGCTTACAAGCCTATGGCTGCCAATTTGAGTGATTGATTGTTTGAGTGAGTCCCTTAATCATTGATATACACTTGTGAGGGAGCGAAACACATCGTTGAGTGCACATCCATGCTTGATCTTGGTGTTTCTTGTTATTGTTGCATGAGTATGATAAAGGAAAGTGAGTGAGTATACGGGTGATTGATTTTTGAAGCTCGAGTTCATTAGCTTGCATGATTGATTCTTTGACTCATCCCTAACAATTTCACTTGACTTATTATTTCATTGCTTGAGGACAAGCAATATGGTAAGTTTGGGGGGGTTGATTATGCGTGAAATTGTCATGATTCGTAGCTAGAAACACCCTAGTTTTGGTCGATTTTATTGAGTTTTTAGAGCCAAATGAGTACTATTTCTATACATTGATGAATTTATCTCTTTGATACTCATAGGTGAATCGAGGACGAAAAACGGAGTTCGTAGGACTTTGAATCGACTCAAACGGATGCCCGGATGAGAAGATATCGAAGAAATACGATTGGTATTAGTACGTGAAAAGAAAAGTGTTAGTTGCAAGGAAGAAAGGCCATTCGAGCACCATCACTCGAGCACCTCGCTCGAGCAACGTAGGTCGACTTACAGAGAGTTTTTGCCGCTCGAGGGGCACAGCTCGAGCGCCTCATTCGACCTATAGAACCGTTCAACCAAACAAGGTCGAGCGCCCCGTTCGACCTACTGATTCATTCGACCACAAAGGCTCGAGCGCCCCGCTCGACTGGGACAGCTCGAGCGCATCCGAGGCTTAAATGCAAAAATTCGTTTTTCGGCCCACGAGTTCAAGAATCGACCCGGTGCCTATATATACCTCTTCCAAACACGTTTTGAGAGACCCCCGAACTTAGAAATCACTTTTAGACTTAGTTTTTAGAGAGAGGAAGAGGAGAAGAACGAGCAAGCTTTACTTACGTTTTGTTGAGGTTTTTCGTACGAATTATTAGTTTTTTTTTGTTTTTTTTTTAGTTTCTTTTCATTAGCTTGGTTACTTTCAACGCTTTGAACTTAGTTTTAGTTAATTGAATTTCAGTTCTTAGAATTATTTTCTTTTAAAACCCTAGTTCATGTTTCTTATTTTCTTCGTTCAATTCATTATGTTTATGTTCGTTGTTTCTTCTATTGCTTTTATGTTTGTCAAAGCCATGTCCGGCTAAAACCCTTGTATGTTTGGGGTAGGATGAACTCGTAGAAGTAGGATGTGGGTACGTAATTAGGGTAATTCGTGACGTTAGTTTTAATTCTCTAGATTAATGAATTCTTATAATTAACCTTAACTTTACCTTTGAATTTCGTATGAAAGTGTTAGAGAGAAGACGACCGCATCACTCAATAACAATTAGTAGTCTTAACGAGAAGGTTTAGAAAGGGTTAATTCATCTACCAGTTTAGCGAAGGAGGACGACCGCATCACCTTAGTTAAATTAGGGTCTCATTAATTAAGCGCAATTTATTAAATTGTTAGTAGATTAGTGAAGTAGAGTGTTAGGGTAAAGTATAAGGGTTTAGAATCTTGAGCTTTCACCTTGCATTCTTAGACTTAGGTTAATTCTTGTGTGTCACAGTTATTCTGATTATGTACCTGCTCCGTTAGTATACGTAGGGATTCCTATCCTGAGCATCACCATCTCTCATTAGAACACAACCCTTAGTTAATTCGTTTTCTTTAGCATTTTAGTTTACTTAGTTATTTTAGTCTTTTAATTAACCTTTCCAAAAATCCAAAAACAACACACTCATATTAACTACGATGCGTAGATCTTCAGGGATCTATTCGCATACATACCATCCCTTGGGTTCGATACTACTTGGTCATTATACGTACTTATACTACAATGAACCCGTCCGCTTGCGGGTGAGCGACTAGTAGAAGTTAGTGTAATTCGCTTCAAGTCACTGCCCTATCACCTTTAAACTCAGGATCAACACTAGAGTAGGTGTACTCGTTTACTCCACACTTGGTACTGAAAGATTCGGCCACTATTTATAGGCAGAAGTCTTCAATCCAAAAATAACTTCTCTATGTAACCACTTCCATGATCTTCATGTTATCCCACGTCTTTATCTTTATTCCTCATGCTTCTTGATACAACCGCCTGATCTAGATAGTTCTAAAACGTCCTGGATAAGTCTGGATCGTTTAGACCCTTGTAGATCCTTGTAGATCCTTCTGGAACCCGTAACCGCTCATGTTGCAACCAATGTTATGCAACATTCACTGCACCATTGAGTATTCCAGAACCTTGTAGATTCTTCTAGATCTTCATCCTGCATGTTAAAACATCTAAGAAAACATATGATCATAAAGTGTTGGTTAATGAGAAGAAAGGGCAAATTCATGTTGTTTCAAAGTAAATAGTGAATACTTCACTACCAACAACATTAACAATCTCCCCCAATTTGACCTTTCTGCTACAACACACCTGGTGTATATATTTCTCAATATATAAGTCAGTGATGTATGTACAATAGAGATCAACATCGTATTGTACACTTAGCATTTCACACTTGTGTAGCAAAACAACCAAAAAACAAGACGATCAACTGTAAGTTGAATCACCAAAATCAAGATGAAATAACAATAAGTTAATTTCACCAAAACAAAATGAACATCATCATATATGCTCATCAAACAGCAAAATGAGTAACATAATGTTTACTCATTCAAATTACAACTTTCAAACTGAAATGAATCCTATCAATCCTAATATAATATCCTAACAACTAATATAATATTGTCTTTCAGAAATTAAGAACTTCATATCAGAGCATAATTAACTAGAAACATAAATCAACCAAGAGTACTTAGAGGCATCACAAAAAGGAACTTGATATCAATGTATAAGATATACAGCTGCAGCTTCAAGCATCTTGCACTAAGCTCCCCCCTGAATTGTGCTTCCTCCAGTCTCTAAAACATCTTCAAACTTTGGTAGAAATATCTGGCAGATCACCATACAGCTCTTCTTCCTCTGCTTTCTGGATATGAATTGTTGCAAGGTTTGTAACAACATCTTCAGCAGCATCAAGTCCAGTTGCAACAGCTTCATCAGCAACTGTCCTCCCTTCCTCAGCAACCTCAGCATCAGGTTCAGCAGCATCATCCATCTCATGAATCTCAACTCCTCAAGCAGCAGCAACTGGTACTCCCCCTGTTGTGGAAGAAAGTAGGTTTTCCCAGTAGTTCTTTAGAAATTGAAGTTCATCAATTGAGTCCTGCAAGTGCTTCAACTGAATTTGAATAAACTCAGGTGAGATATTCAGGAAATGGGTTGTAGATGCAGGAATATTGCTAGGTATGTTCTCAGCATTCTGTACAGCATCTTGTGCAGGAGCAGGGTCAGAAACAGGTTGGTGTGGATCTGCATCTTCTTCTTCAGTATTATCCTGCAGAGGTAAGTCTAACACTCTATTTCCAGACAGTAAATAATGAGATATACCCATCAGATTGACTCTCCCCCTCAACAATTCTTTCCTTCTGTGAACAAAGTTGTGACTCCTCAAGTATCCATAAATCAGCACAGGGTAAGGCAGGTTGCCTTTCTCAGAAATCTTTCCAGCAAATTTCATCATGTGATGAAAAATAACCAAACCAAGGTTAAAGTTTTTCATCTCACCAATTCTGTACATCAGTACAGCCTGATCTCTGGTCACCTTTGTGGAATTTGTAGAGGGTATCCAGTTATACACCACCAGTTTGTGTAAAACTGAATACAGAGAGGTCAATGAAGCAGCCAACATATTCTTCTTCAAATTGTTAACTCTACCTCCAGTCAGGACAGTTATGATTTCATCCATATGAGGAACATCTTCCTCCTCAACATCCTCAACATGCAGAAACTTATTAATCAATTTAGGGGTAAAAGGAACATTTCTATCCCTAAATCTCACAGAACCATACCACCTAGAATTCCTTCTAGCATGATTCTTTCTTAGACAAGCATAAAATTCATACACCCAATCAGTGACAAATGCATCAGCAAAGGTAACAGCATGCATTAAGCTTCTTTCTTCTAGATATCTAACTAGACCTTTAGATTCAAATTCATCAACGTTAATTTTTCTTTCAATTAACAAATATCTCTTCCTTAGTCTTTCCAACTTTTGGTCTAGAGATTCATCATCATCATTATCAGAACTGACATGCTCAACAGAATGTTCAGGTGCATTACCTTGATCAGAATCAGTTTTGGTTTTGTCTGACCTACTCTCAGAACTGTTGTCATCAGTTTCAGGTTCTGGTGCTGCTGCACTTGTTCCAGCGCCACCAGCGGCATACTTAAACTTTCTCTTGGTCCTTATCTCAACTCTTGCTCTCCTCCTTAGTTCAAATATAAGGACATCACTCTCATCAGATTCTTCCTTCTCCTGGCTTTGAGAGTGATCAGTCTCTTTCTCAGACGAGTCTTTGGAGCTTGACACCTTTTCTGATTCAGAAAACACTCGAATAGGTCGAGTAGCAACATCTCCTTCATCTTCCTTCTTTTTCCTTGTTGTTTCAGAGTAGTTCACTCTTTTCTTTGCTCTACCCGATCTCCTCCTTGATTGAACATGGCTCATTTTCCTCTTGCCACCCTTCTTCTTCACAGCTTTGGCTATTGGAGCAGGCTCAGAGTCCTCAAACATTGAAGAATCAGCTTTAGGTGATTCTTCTTTGTCTTCCTCTGACATTTCAACATCAGGGTTCTCAGCATTAGGGCTTTCCTCCCTAGTTTCTTCAGCAACAGTCTCTTTGACAATGTGAGTCTCCTTCGTAGCCTGATCACCTGCTTCAACATTCTTTGAAACATTAGCAGTAGGGCTTTTGGCTTGGCTTGAGGATTGAGGAATTTCTGGTTGAGCAATCGAAGAAGTGCCTTCGATTTGAACAGTGGGAGAAGGTTTTTGAGTCTGATTCAGATAGGATGCAACATCTACTTCAATAGAGCCAATGGTTAGCTTGGGAACCACAGGGCTTCCTTGAAGGCTTTGTGCAATGCCGCGTGCGATCGTCTCAAGCTGATCGACCGTGGCTTCATTTGGAATGTAGATATTGACAGGAAATGCTTGAACAGGGTTCAAGGTAGTAGGAGGTGTTGTGCTCGATGATGGAGCAACAGAGGCAGCATTTGGATTTTGGCTTGAGGCCATTTCTGTAAGTAGGTTTAGGTTTGAGTGTGGAGGAGTTGAAGGGTTTGCGCGAGATTTTGAACTGTGAGAGATCTTCTTTTGATTTCCAGCAATTAAGTAATGAGCAAAAAGAGCGAAAAGAAAAAATTATGAGAAATAACAAATTAAACCCTATATGGTGAATACACCAATTTTCAACCCTTTAAAAAAAATCAGGGCTCGACTCAAAAATGCTAACACATAGAGAATTAAACACTTTAACATGAAGGATATATATAGAAGAGAGTACGGAAGTTATTTTAATTACCCACACAGGAAAATTCTGGAATTTAAGAAGTTGAAACCACTCACTCCCCCATAAAAGATCATGGGTTATTCCAGAAACAAAAAATGAATTTTAATTAATTAAAACATACTAAATTATGCACTACTTGAATAAAATTGAAAACGTGTATTGCATGTGGAAATTATAAACAAGTTCCTGAAAAATCGGTCCATAACTTGACTTAGGAAAATAAATACGAACTGCATATGATGTTGTATTCAAAATTGGAACACACACTTCAACATCGGTTTTAATATCCAATGTCGCACTTTTTATCAAACACTTTTAGCACTTTTTATTCACATTGATCCATCTTTTCAAGAGAGTGCATCGTAGCAGGGAACTCCGTGCCCCATAATTACTCAATGGATTTGTGACCTATTGATGTTTTACTAATCACCTTTTGAAAAGAAGACATCGTAGTAGCGAACTCCGTGCTCCATAGTTACTCGGTGAATTAGTTACATCTTGATGTGCTTTTTCAAAAACTTATTATGCGTTTGAGAAGAGTGATTCCTCTTTATTTTTACACAACAACATACTTAGTCCAGATTTATTTTTCAATGAAATTATGAAACAAAATACAAGAACAAGATTTAATTAGAACATGCAGATACCCTGATGTTGTTATAGATGTTTTAACAAACATAACAACATCCGCTTCTCAGTTACTCAGATTGTGCACATACCAAGAGATTTCCTCAAGAATGAGAATCTCTCATGGTCTAATGCTTTAGTAAACACATCAGCAAATTGATTTTCAGTGGGTATGTATTCTAACTTCACAATATTCTTTTCTACCAGATCCCTTATGAAATGATGTCTAATACTTATGTGTTTAGTAAGTGAGTGTTGAACTGGATTTTTCGAAATGTTGATAGCACTAGTGTTATCACAATATACAGTTAAAGTGTCACTCTCTAAACCATAATCACTAAACATTTTACTCAACCAAATAAGTTGTGTACAACAACTACCAGCAGCAATGTATTCAGATTCTGCAGTAGATTGTGATACACAATTCTGCTTTCTACTATGCCATAAAATCAAATTGTTACCCATGTAAAAGCAACCACCACTCGTGCTTTTCCTATCATCAATGTCTCCAGCCCAGTCAGCATCACTGTATCCAACAAGTGCACTGCTTGTGTCTTTGGTATACCATATACCAAGATCAGTTGTACCAGCCACATATCTTATGAATCTCTTGACTGCATTCAAATGAGACTCTTAGGGACAAGCTTGGTACCTAGCACAAACACAAACACTATACATAATATCAGGCCTGCTTGAAGTTAAGTACAGAAGACTACCTATCATGGATCTATACAAAGTTGGATCAACATCTTGACCAACAGTGTCTTTACACAACTTTTGTGTAGATCCCATAGGAGTTTTCATGACTTTTGAGCTTTCTAAACCAAACCTTTTCGCTAAATTATTTGCATACTGGTTCTGAGAGAAGAAAATACCTTTATCAGTTTGTTTGATTTGAAGTCCTAGAAAGTAATTCAAATCACCTACCATGCTCATCTCAAATGTTGATGTCATTGCTTCAACAAACTTGTTTAACATAATGTTACAAGTTGAACCAAAAACAATGTCATCAACATATATTTGAGCTATTAATAAGTCTTCTCCACAATTTTTAATGAACAAGGTTCTATCAGCCTCTCCTCTTATGAAACCAAATTGCAACAGAAAGTCAGTAAGTCTACCATACCAAGCTCTAGGAGCTTGTTTGAGGCCATACAAGACTTTCTTTAGTTTGTACACATGATCAGGATACTGTGGGTTTTCAAAACCTTTAGGCTGTTCAACAAATGCATCTTCAATTAATATGTCATTTAGAAATGCAGCTTTTACATCCATTTGATGAAGATTAATGTTAATGTAACATGCAATTGCTAGTAAAAGTCTAATGGACTCTATCCTAGCAACAGGTGCAAATGTTTCATCAAAATCAATACCTTCAACTTGAGTGTAACCTTGTGCAACTAATCTAGCTTTGTTCCTAATTATGTTACCAGACTCATCAGTTTTGTTTTTAAAGATCCATTTAGTTCCAATGACATTGACATTTTCAGGTCTTGGAACTAATGACCAAACATCATTTCTCTCAAACTGATTAAGTTCTTCATGCACAGCATTAATCCAATATTCATCTTTTAATGCTTTTGTAATATTTTTAGGTTCAATTTCATAATAGTAACACTGAGCATTCACAATATTGCATATTGAAGACATGCACACAGACCTTATCACATCAACACGGTTTGCACTTACTCTCTTTCTTGTTTGAACACCAACTGAAGCATCTCCAATGATCTGATTTGAAGGATAACTTTTTGTAATCCAAGTAGCTGGATTCTTCTTTGGAGTATACTGATTGTTCTGTGAAGTATCAACTGAATCTGCAGGGGAAGTTGAACCAGATGCTGTAACATTTGGTGTAACATTCTCTGTTTTCAGTGATTCTTTTGGAACATCAGTAACTTCAGTCACGTCTTCAGTGTCATTTCCATCTATCAGATTCCTGTCATCATCAAAAATAACATTCACAGATTCTTGAACAGTGTTAGTTCTAAGGTTATAGACTCTATAGGTTTTTCTATTTCTAGAATAACCTAAGAAAAAACCTTTATCACTCTTAGAATCAAACTTATGCAGTTGATCCCTATCATTCAGAATGTAACACACACAACCAAAAACATGAAAATATTTCACATTCGGTTTCTTATTGTTCAAGATCTCATATGGGGTTTTGTTGCTTCCAAATCTAAAATAGACTCTATTAGCAATATGGCATGCTGTATTCAATGCTTCAGCCCAAAATTTCTTTGCAAGATTTTTTGAAGTGAGCATTACTCTTGCCATTTCTTGAAGAGTTCTATTTTTCCTTTCAGCTATCCCATTTTGTTGTGGAGTTTTAGGAGAAGAAAACTCTTGGACAGTTCCTTTCTAATTACAGAATTCTGAAAACATACTATTTTCAAATTCTCTACCATGATCAGACCTAATCCGGCTTACTTTCAAGTTGAAAACAATTTTAAATCTCTTGTAAAGAATTTTAAAAACGTCAAATATTTCATATTTCTCTCTTAAGAACTCAATCCAGGTAAACCTAGAGTAATCATCTACCACAACCAGTGAATATTTCTTACCACCAATGCTTTCAGTTTCCATAGGACCCATAAGATCCATATGCAGTAATTCAAAACAACGATGTGTCATACAATGTGATAACATTTTATGCGACACTCTTACCTGCTTACCTTTTTTACATGAACCGCATACAGTAGGTGTGACAATCTTCAATTTAGGTAAACCTCTCACTGCTTCAGACTTAACCAATTTTTGCATGAATCTATAATTTGCATGTCCAAGTCTTTGATGCCATAGGACATTATCATCACAATTTGACAAATGACATACTTTATTTGTTCCAATTAGATAACAGTTATCAGCTGACCTATTTCCAGTCATTAGACACTTATTATCCTTGTTTAGAACATAGCATGAATCTTTATCAAATTCAACATGTAAATTGTCATCACATAGTTGACTTATACTAAGAAGATTAGCAAGTAAACCATCAACATGCAAAACATTCTTAAGTTTACGAAAACCTTCAACATTTAAGGTCCCCTTTCCAATGATTTTACCTTTTGATCCACCATCATATGTAACAGTTCCACCATTACAGGGTTCATAGTCAGATAAGTAGTTAACATGACCAGTCATGTGTCTAGAACAACCACTATCAAAGTACCATAGATCAGGAACACATGCTTTCAGAGAAGTTTGAACAACATTACAAGTAACATGTTCTTTCTTTTTCTTAGCAGATTTTGACCAGTGTTTCTTAGAATGTGAAGACATTTCAGACAGCACTCTTTGAATTTCCAGATCTCTTTTCATCTTTTGACAGTAATGACGAATATAACCAATTTCAGAACAATAGTGACATACATACTTCCTAACAGGTTTTTCAATCACATGTACTTTTGTCTCAGCAAAAAGTTTAGTTTTTCCCTTGACAAATTTTACAGGATTATTCACATGTTTAGAAGTAGTCTCACCACAATAGCCCAAACCATGTTTACTAGACTGTCCAGTAGTGAAAGAATCACTTACAATGGAAGAGCTTTTAGAAAACTTCTTAAAACTTAAGGTAGAATTTTTCAAAAATTCCTTTAGCTTAGAAATTTCTAAATCCTTCCTTGTTAGAATGACTTCCAACTTTGTCACAGTCTCTCTGAGATCATCATTCTCTTTGGCTATACTGGAATCATCATTCCTTATGTCATTAGAACCTGTCTCATCAACACACCCATTAAAACAGTTCAAATCTGAATGATTTTTTACAAATGTTGTTTCTGATGTTATAACATTGGAAACAGTATCAGTGTCTAGATCATCTAGATCATCATCTAAAGAATCATCATAATCAATTCTTGCAGAAAAAGTTAATTCATCATCTTTAGAACCTTCAGGTTCATCATCATCTGAGTCATCGCTAAAGGTAACATTAAAATTCAGTTTTTGTCTTAACCTGGTATTTGCACACTCATTTGCATAGTGTCCAAATCTAGTACATGCATCACATCTAACTGGTTTTCTAAATTCAGGATCATACCTTGATTTATTACCTCTGAATTGCCTTGATTGATTCTAATCCTTCCTTTTCTCTGGGTCTGATGGTGTGTTGTTGAAAGGAGTCCTCTGTTGGACATTTCCTCTGGATCTGTTCAGTTTCTTCTTTATGTAGGAATTGAACTTCTTTGTAAGGAGGGCAATGTGTTCAGGAGTGTTGTAACATTGGTCTAAAACATCTTCATCAGATTCAACCTTAGTCACAAAGGGCTGATTTTCAGTATTAGAAGATGTTTCACTTTTGAAAACAACAACCTTCTTTCCTTCACTTGTATCATCAGATTGAGTTGTGTTCATCTCATATGTTTTGAGAATACTTACAAGCTCATTCTGACTCAAAGTGTCAGTGTCCTTGGCTTTTTCAATAGCACAAATTTTTGCATCGAACCGTTTAGGAACAAATTGCAAAATTTTGTGTACAACTCGTACATTGGAAATAGGATCACCAAGTGCGTGTGACTCGTTGACAATTTCACTCAGCCTCTCATTGTAAGCCATGATCGTCTCATCATCCTTCATCCTTAGATTCTCGAACTTGGTCCCAAGCATTCGAAGTTTGGTCCTTCGAACACTTCCACTTCCTTCGCAATGTTCTTGAAGCCTCTCCCATGCATCTTTAGCCGTGGTACATATTGATATAATTTTGAACATAGATACATCAACAGAGGTAAAGATAGCATTGAGAGCTTTGGAATTGTAGCTTGTCGTCGTGGTCTCCTCATTTGTCCATTCAATCTCTCGTTTGACTCTTGTCTCGCCATCATCATCTGCTTGATTTCTGGGCCATTCCCAGCCGGTCAGAACACTTCTCCAAGCACGTTCATCAATTGACTTGATGTACATACGCATCTTAGGTTTCCAATAGGCATAGTTGTTACCATCTAGTATGGGAGGCCTAAGTGGGGTGTTTACAGGATATTCCATAGCAAAAGACACACTTAAAAACTCAGGATCTAAACTTAGTATATTAAGTTTATGGCTCTGGTGCCAAATGAAAGTGTGTGTGTGTTATAAAGTGCAGATGTTGTAACAAATGTTAAAACAAATATTACAACAATCTGGTAAATCAGAATATAAAACGTGTACAACGAAGACTTAAACATACAATTGCAAAAGGGAATACTTTTTAACACAAACTATCTTAAATAGCTTGTGCTAGCCTTACGGCGAAACGTTCACTATAACAAAAGTAGTGATACAAAAGTTGTGTGAAGAGTAAAATCGTTCACAACGGAAACAAGACTTGATATCACCTATCAAATCTAAATTGGCTAAGTGTATAACACTATACACCATCAAAGTTGATCTCACTCTATATCTATGATCTCTCTATCTATGGATATAGGTTCGACCGCAAGTTATACGAGAAGAACTCTACTTCAAGGTGTAACATAAATGTCGGAATAACTGCCCTATCACCTTTAAACTCAGGATCAACACTAGAGTATGTGTACTCGTTTACTCCACACTTGGTACTGAAAGATTCGGCCACTATTTATAGGCAGAAGTCTTCAATCCAAAAATAACTTCTCTATGTAACCACTTCCATGATCTTCATGTTATCCCACGTCTTTATCTTTATTCCTCATGCTTCTTGATGCAACCGCCTGATCTAGATAGTTCTAAAACATCCTGGATAAGTCTGGATCGTGTAGGCCCTTGTAGATCCTTGTAGATCCTTCTGGAACCCATAACCGCTCATGTTGCAACCAATATTATGCAACATTCACTGCAACATTGAGTATTCCAGATCCTTGTAGATTCTTCTAGATCTTCATCCTGCATGTTAAAACATCTAAGATAACATATGATCATAAAGTGTTGGTTAATGAGAAGAAATGGCAAATTCATGTTGTTTCAAAGTAAATAGTGAATACTTCACTACCAACAACATTAACAAACTCGTTTTGCTTGATAAAGACTTGTTTAAACAACACACACTAAAAGATTAACTAACAGAAAAAAGTACACAAGATATAAAGTGGTTCAGAGAAGAATCTCCTACGTCCATTGTCCTGATCAAACAGGAGAATTCCTTTCACTTTGGAATTCCTTGTGTTATAGTGCCAAGGTGCACTGATCAAACAATCCTCTCTTAGGATATTTGATCCCTAGGATAATTCCATGCCATAGTTCCCAAAATAACCAGCTTTCAGACCGATATCAATAATCAGCTTACTAACACCTCTTAACTCTAGCTCTCAACCTAACTTTGGGTATGGTTTTGAGTAGGGTTTGGTTCCAACTGTTTGTAAGATAATCCTTACAGGTTAGCTCAAAGCTTAAGGATGGATTATCTCTTTCTAAGGTTTGGATATAACTATAAGCTCAATTACAGAAGGTTTGGTATGCTCTCTACAAATTTGAAACACTTGGGAAACAAAGATGATTTTGAGTGCTTCGTTGTAAGTTATGAGTGTAGATAATGCTTTGTTCTTGTAAGTTTCCCGTGCGTAGAAATGAGCACGACCTTCTGTATTTATAGACCTTCTTGAAAATCTTCCCGTTGGAGATGAATCTTCTCATGTAGTTCTCTTGCATCTAATTGGTTCAAACAACTCTATTTAAACTTTATGTCTTGTCAAGAAATGGCTGAAAGACCTTGCCTGTTACCAGCTCTCTGGAAAAACTAAAGTAAGACTTTTGGTACTTGTTAGTCAGTGATAGGTCGGCTGTCAGTAGGGTACACCTACGTGTCATCTTCTTATTGGGCCGCACAGTCTACTTGCTCAGAGTCTTGTCTGGTTTTAAGGTGGAACTCAACTGAGAGAACCTTCATATTCCTTCATTTATTGCAAGTTTTGCTGACATTCGAATTGCCTTGTTCCAACCAGATTAACTAACAGCTTTTAATGTGTTTAGCATTAAATGTGCTTTGTTAGTCTTCATCAGTGGACTTTAATCATCTACTGATGGTACAGCCTTAGTAAGAATGCACTTAGAAAATATTCATAACTCAAAATTCTTCTTCAGCTGACTTCTTCTTTAGTGGACTTTGATCTTCTGAACAACTCTTAGATACACTCTAGAATTTTGCAAATGCACTTCAGTTCCTTAACATTTGAACTGGCTAATTCTAATCTAACTCTACTGAATATACTTTACTTACATTTGACTTAGGAGAAACCTTTTGGCATCTTAATCAAAACATACGTCTATACAATTTCACAACATCATGTTTAGTGTTTGTTTATGTGCAAGATACCAGGCAAATCCTAAAGAGTCTCATTTAAATTCTGTAAAAAGAATTATAAAATATATGGCTGGAACTAGTGCAATGGGTATAATGTACTCAAAAGATACTAACTGTGCTTTAGTTGGCTATAGTGATGCTGATTGGACAGGAGATGCAGATGATAGGAAGAGTACCAGTGGTGGATGTTTCTTCATGGGGAACAATCTGATCTCATAGCATAGCAAGAAGCAGAACTGTGCTTCACAATCAACTGCTGAATCAGAATATGTTGCTGCAGGAAGTTGTTACAACTTCTATGGTTAAGAAAAATATTTTATGATTATGGCATTGATAGTGATGTTATGATTGTTTATTGTGGTAATACTAGTGCCATAAATATCTCTAAAAACCCTGTGCAACACTCATTAACTAAGCATATTAGTATAAGAAACCATTTCATAAGAGACCTTTCAGAGAAAGAAGTTGTGAAATTAGAGTGTGTTTCTACTAAAAAATAGTTAGCTGATATATTTACTAAAACCCTTGATTATGAGAGGTTTTCTTCCCTTAGGAAATCTCTTGGTTTATGTAATATCTGAATCTGTTTTAACAGGATGTTGTGCAAAATGTTGACAACATTTTAAACAACATCAGTATGAGTCATGTTTATATTTCTAAGTGTCAAACCTATTTTGTCTATTAAGTGAATTTATTGTAGAAAGTTTCTTCATTTGAACCTTGAAAATTATTTTCTGGACACACAACTCTTAAATGTTTTGTAATTGAAAAATCACAATAGATGCTTAATCACTGAGTAACTATGGGACACGGAGCTCGCTATTACGATGATCTCTTTTCAAAAGGTAATTAATTCAATATGGTCATAATCCACTGAGTAACTATGGGGCACGGAGCTGACAACTACGATGTACTCTTTCAAAAAAGTGGATCAATATGATCAAGTGGTTTTATGCTTGAAAAGTTGAAATTTATAAGTATGTTGAGGTGTGTGTGTGTGCCATCATTTTGGTTATCACTGTGTCGGTTCAAATCTTTGAAATTTTTCTCATGCATATTTGCTTAAGATTCGAAAAATGGTAGATTCTAAAATATTAATATGATAAATACACTGTTATTTCATGATTTATGATTAATTACAGTATTTATAATTAAGGTAGTTATTTAATTATTCATTTATTCAGTTAATTATCCCATATACTCCACCACAAACCCACGTTCCACACTTGCTCAACATAACCGTCAGATATCTCTCTCCATTACACACGATTCCACTTCTACTTGATGTGCTTCAATTAACTGTTTTTCACTCTATAAATATCGAATTGAATTGTGTGTTTATCATATAAAGAGATGAAATTAATTGAGTGATTAAGCACAGAGTTAATTAGAAGGTATTTTCAGTTCGAATATTATTGCCTATGTGTTTGTTTCGGTTTCGTTCTTGCTTATTTGATTGGAATTTAATGTTATTTTAATTGGGTGAATTATATTCCTGCAGGTATAATGTCTGACACTCAAACCTTTTCGAATTCACAAAGCTCAAGAAAATCAAACTCTCCAAACACATCCACAACCTCCGAAAATCCTCTCAACCTACTTGCTTCAATGTGTTGGGATATATTAGTTTTGATGATTTTCCAAAAAATCACATGTAATAGGTTTGAAGCAGTCAGGATTAGATCTTTTGATTCAGGTCAGGCTAGTTTGTTTTTCAGTTGAACAGGTTGTCAGTAGAGAAGAACTCAGTTGAGGATGAACCATGCTGAGGGGAACTCAGTGAGGGAGAACTCGCTGACACAGCCTGAGGTAGTCAAGATACACCACAAGAATAACAGAATGAAGCCACACCAAAAGACCTGATCCGGACGAGAAGCCTGAAGAAAGTCCCACTGAGTATAAACCTGACTATTCTAAGCTAAGTCAGTGGACTACTCAGTGAAGAGCATGATCAGGAGGATCAGTGTTGTACCTAATAGACCCTGAAGCAGTCAGGCTACTAAGGTCGGGAAAGATTGTCATTCAGCCTTATGACAATCTTCTTGGAAAGATCTTCAAGTGTCTACTGAAGGACAACTACACTGAAGACATTAATGTCTATTGAAGATCATCAGAGTCAGTGGAGGATAAACCATCTGAAGTCAGTGTGCCCTGATCAAGCCCACTGAACCAAAGAGCCGTTGGACTCAGTCCACGTGGACCAATCAAGTCAAGATAACTCATCCGACACTGACAAGGCCGCATTCCAAGAAAAGTAGGTGTCCCTATTAATGGTCTGGATTCAAATGTGACTACCTCCAATGATACATTTGAATCCACACTATAAATACAAGCTCATAGCTGCGGTTCAAGAGTGTGCAAAAGGAGAAAATTAAACACCTACTAGCTGTGAGGGTGTGAGAGTTTTGTGTAGTCAAAGGGAGTTATAAGGGAGCACATCTCACATCCACGACACTGACCATTAGGGTCTTCACATATATTCATTGAGTGTCAAGCTTGTAACTCTTAGCTTAGAGAGGTTTTTCCAATCTTAGCTTGAGGCTAACACATTGTAAGGGAAAACCTCACCTAGTTGGAGAAAACCAAACCAAATTAAACCCTTTCAGAAGAATGTTAGGTTTGTAGTGAGGAGAGGAGAGGCAGCCCAGGGAGTGGCGTGAGTCCAGTGTATCTGTGCACCTTGGCACGTTAAAAACAAGTCAATCCCAAGTAGTGGATTCTCCTGTTAAATCAGGGCAGTGGACGTAGGAGCTTGAGTCTCTGAACCACTTTAAATTGAGTGTGATTTATTTCTTAAGCACTTGCTAACTAGTTTGTATCGTGTGCTCACTGAGAGTATCATTCTTTAAGAAGGTTTTAAGCTAAGTGTTTAGGTCAGGGAGAACCAATATCACTGACAGACTTAAGCACGCACTCGAAAGTTCAGTCTCTCGAGTCATTGGTTTGTTGAGAGCCTTAGCTCATGAGTCAATTGTCACTGACTTGAGAGCTCTGACTCTCAGCAATACAGTGACTTGAGTGTCCCGTACTGAACTCATTCAAATTTTTTTGGTGTTATCTCCTAAATTCCCATATTGTCCTTATTTGTGAAAGAATTACGGGACCATCACAATGGCTACTGGAAATGAATCTCTCAATGTCGACCAAAATGTTATGTCATTTACGCCAACACAACAGCCCATTCCACTCGCCATCGTTCTCTCTGAATCCACAACCACGGAGGTGATCGAGCAAATTGTACGCGATGTTGGTAGTGCACCTGTGCGGCTGTGCCTCCCACAATCACAATTGGGTCTGTACCAGTTGACTTATCTAAGTTTATGCCAGAATTAAGTGGTAAGCCTTCAAACCCTTCATCTCAATCACAACTTCCTACTGAAAACCCTATTTCTGAAACCCCTGTTCCAGAAATTCCTTCTGAAAATCATAAACCTACTGAAATTCCCACTCCTATGGCAACAGATGAACCTACACCTATTGTTGAACCTGTAGTTGAACCTAACCCCACTCAAAATTCACCAAAACCTGCTGAAACCTCTAATGTTGCTGGAAGTGTTAACCCAACACTATTACCAGAAGAAGACTTTCTTTTGCATGTTGAACTAGATAAAAATGCAACTGTTCTAGACATCACTCAAACCTATGAAAATATGGTTCGATGCTCTTCCAGGCAGAGAATCACTATTAGTGGTAGGGATGTTAACTTAAATCAGTTTGCTTACATAAAGGAGAAAACTGAGAAATAAAGAGCTGGTATGAGGAAAGCTGAAGAGGAAAAAACTGGAAAAGAAAAGGAGCCTGTTGAACCTTCAAACCCTAAGGAAGGTGAAACTGATTCTGATCTTGGTGAAGAGTCATCTGACTCTGATGGTGGATTGGCCAAGGAGCTGCAGAACCTAGCTGCTAAAGGAAAGAAGAAGAAGTGATCCTGTTCATGTTGCCAAAAATGTTGCCTCACTTGAGACAACATCAGAATCTGAAGAAGAAGTTGTTGAACCTGAAGAGGTATACTCTGACTCTGAGACTGATGATGAGACATATTATGACATGACTAGTTCTAGGTACACTCTATTAGAATTAGAGTGATTGTTAGTGAAAGAGTCATCAGGCTACCTGAGTTTGAAGCCATGAATCTGATTCCATTCCTTACTGAGAGATACCTTATGCATGCACTACAGTTTGCTACACCATACTATGTTGATTGGGTGTATGAATTTTATGCTAACTTGCATAGGAGTCTTGGTAAAGTAAATTATGAGAATTATGGGAATGTAAGATTTAGAGGTAATAGGATTATGGTTAATCCTAGGGTGATCAACCGCATTCGAAGAACAAGGAACATGGAGGAAAGGTCTATCACTGATTTGAATTTGGTCATTTCTGTGACCGGTGGAAAAGTCAGAATTTGGGCAAAGAGAATTTTGACTTCTAGATTGACAAGTTTATACTCGGCACTGCATAGCTTGGTGAACCACAGTTGGCTACCTACAACCAATTCAACATGTTTGATTAAAGAACAAGCTATCCTTCTGTATAGGATATTTGAGCTGAATAAGTTTGATTTAGGCCAGACTATATTTAATAACATGTTGAGGTATGCTGGAGAAATTAGTGGAAGAGGTTTATTGTCGTATCCTTGTTTGATACACCAATTGTTGCAAGACAGAGAGTTTGAAAGAGTTGATGATGAAGTAATCAGTAGCTATGCACCTGCTCTTGGAATCAACCATCAGTTGTTGATTGGCAACAACAGAGTGATTGATTTACCCCTTCCAGGACCAAGAGTTGATGAACCAATGCCTGAAGCTGAACCAGAACAACAATCTACTCAAAACAGAGGGAGTGTTGACCCCAATGTTATCAACATACCTGCCAACATCAATGTTGATGGGACATCTGTGTCTTCTGTTACCATATCTGCTCCATATATCTCTAATCAAATTGCAGATTTGGACAAGACTATTGAAGGCTTGAAGAGAACTCTATCCAGGATGGAACAACAAAGAATTTTTTGGAGATTCTTGCGTTCTACTCCAACAGGGGGAGTAGCTGATGAAAATGCTCCACAGAGACCTGAAGATGTTGCTGGACCATTTGGCCATGGAGGTTCTAATCAAGGTGAAGATGCTGGTGATGATGCTGAAGTCAATGTTGCTGCTGATGCTGGACCAAGGAATGAAGGCGGTGATTCAGATTTGGATACACTGTATGGTGACCTTTGAAGGTCAATTTAGAGCTTGAAGATAGGGGGAGGTTCAAGTATGGGGGAGTCTGTGCAGATTTATTGAAGATGCAGCTGTTGATATCCTACAGCTCAATCCTTTCCCATCTTGTTTTATATTTTCCTTTATTGTAATAGCTCTTGTTAGTTTTGTAGCTAGCTAAGCCTCTGTTAGCTTTCTAGCTTTGTTAGTTTTGTAGCTAGGATTAGCTTTGATAGCTCTATCTAGCTCTGTTAGTTTTAATAATTGTTTAGAATCATTAGTTTAAGTTCTTACCATTGCTCTGAACAATAGTTGTTTGAGCATAGTTTATTGTTTGTGCCTGTTTCTCATACAAAAGGCTCTGAACAATAATTATGTTTTGTTGTTGCTATCTTATCTTAAGACTAGCTTGTTTGTTTTTGGATTATGTTTGGACTAAGCATGATTTGTGCTTAGTTAAAATCCTGATCTTTTGGCATTTTTTTGACATTCATTTGTCATTGTTTATTACACGCATATTACTGAGATTTTCATCAGGTGTGTTGTAGTAGAAAGGCCAAATTGGAGGAGATTGTTAATGTTATGCCAGTGTTGTCAAAAATGTTTAGGCAACATTCTGGATAACATTACTGAATTTGCCCTTTCTCCCAACACTAACACTTTTGTTCTATGTTGCGTTCGCAGGATGAAGACCTAGAATATTCCAGGTCATGCAGATGCGGTTATCAAGTGAGGAGATCAAATACATCATGGGCGGTTATTTCTTAATCATGGAGTTAGTGGAGGATGTGTTTCTAGGTCTTTCCAAACCGACCTAGTGATTGTAACTTCCGTTGGATCCTACGTAAAAACAAGCCAGGAAGTAGTAAACGAGAGCTACACTATCGAGTGTTCAAGTACATCTAGTGTAGAAGGCCAGTTACTATTATCTTTTGTGCTGGTCGAGCGCTGCAACGCTCCTATCAGTATTGGGATCGAAAATAGACTAGATTAGGATTTGAGTGTGATCAGTTTTCTAGTCATTGTAGATCTGTTTAAGCGGTGTGTTTACACCTTACCCTTACTTTGAGATCTTATGTTAGATCTTTGTTTGTATCACTACATGGTTATAGTGAAGCTTTTCGCCATGAGGCATCATAGACTTTATTTAAGTCTATGATAAATTTTGAATTCTGTTTGCAAGGTGTTTAAGTCTTCCGCTGCTTAGAACTACATAGATATGTTCATAATTGTTCGTAACCGTCTTGTGTTGTCGCGCATGTTGTCAACATTTCATTTAACACGACTCTGAAAAACACCACGCCCACTTTCATATGGTTTTATGAATACCATAGGGGGAGAAGTTATCCACTATCATATGAATTGTTTATAGTGGAACCCGGGCCTTAATTTATTAAAAGACCGATATATTTATGTGTATAACCTACCAAACATCATATTAAGTATGTTAGTGTATCTAACACTCATTAATAACCCCTGCCAAACGGGTACTTATTATATACATAAATAAAATAGTGTATTGAGAATTGGATAAGCTAGCACGTACGCACGGTTGGGATTTATTAACCGTAAAAATCTCTTCATTATATTCCTTAAAAATTCTACAATAGAAGACAATGTCTTACAATATGGATTGAGTTCCAGTATTTTCTCAACTGATTTTGCCTTCCTCACCACGTTATATGCTCCTATTTCGAAGTCTAAAGTTACATAATCTTACAAGACCCTCACACACATAAATCATTTGTTGAGGGTTGAATTATAGGAAGCATTCATCCTTCACTCGTGTTGTACCTGAAATATTATTTCTCGTCACTGCAACATTTTCCTTTCTCGAACCAGCATCAGTTGATCGTTCACCCTAGTTCTTGCCTAAATCAGCAATCTTATCTTCTTCCCCATTTTAATTTTATAATTCGTTCACTGTTAATTTTTTTCTATTCGTACAACTTTGCTTAATTTCAGTAGCTGACCTAGTACAATTCCAAAAATTGCCCACCACAAGTTTCGATTATTTATGTCCAAATTTTATCCAAAGTATATTTTCAAAATGGGTCAACAAAATTTATCACTCAAATATATTACAAGTAATTAAGGCCTAATGCTTCAAGTTTGTTATGTCTATCAAAAAGCTCTATATTTTCCTATTTTTAAATAATTTCCGTGGAGTATTATATCATGCATTTATGTTTCCTGAGATTAGTATAATTGGGTTGTTTGTCTTCCCTGTTCTCGTTTCGGCTTGTGTGTGTATATATCACAATATCTATACATATCTCTGTTCGCGTGAGCATGTATCATATATATATTATATATTATATACATACATGATCGATGTCGTCGTTTTAGACAAAGTAAGTAAAGGTAGGGATTTAATTTTTAAGTTCTCTGTTTGTGTGCGTGCATATACCACATACCTATATTTTATATATATATATATATATATATATATATATATATATATATTGGTTTCCTTTCCTTTCTTTATTAAGTTTCCGCAGCTTCTTTTTAGTTTGTCCAGAAAGTGATTTTTCGGTTGACTAACCTTGTCCCTTTGACTCTGAATATTATTTGGGTGTAACTCCCATTTGATTATTTAAGCACTCAAGTCTACCTTGGGACATTTTTTTGGAGTCCATACCGTTGGACTCCGCTCTGATAAATTGGCCGAACTCTTTTAATTTTCAATTTTTTTTAGAATTGCTTGCCGCGGTATAGGTTTGAGATTATGTGCTGTTAGAATTTGTTAAGATTCTTGTTTTATTCCGTGATTGACTATAAATTGCTAACATGTTTATGTTTAAAATGGGTTGTTTAATTGCTAATTTTTTGTCCTTGATTTGTTTTAAGTGTTTATTTTACGCACTTGTGAGTGTTGGACCTTTGAAGGACCTAAGTGAAACTTGTATGCCTGATAAATCAATGTTGGTAATCTGGGCTCTCCTTAGTATTCCTCGTGCATGCGCTTGTTTTAATTTTCTGCACTTATTTGTATCTTTGTACCTTGTCTGACATCTTTGTATATTAAAATGAAATCTTTTCCCAATACTACTTTGGCTCCCTTCAATGGAAAGTCCGATTTTAGCATATGGTAGCAAAAGATGAAATGCATTTTAATACAACAAAGAGTCTTTAAGGCTATCGATCTCTCTTTTACCGATGAATCAAAAGATATAAGAATTGAAATGAATGAGCTTGCCCATATTGATATTGTTCTGAATTTATCTGATTGTGTGTTGAGAAAAGTTAGTATAATTCCAAATGCCAGTGATTTGTGGAAAAAATTGCATGAGCTTTATACCGAAACTTCTTTGCCTAGTAAACTTTTCCTTCTCGATTTTTTTAGATTCAAGTTTGACTTGAACAAAGACATAGAAGAGAACTTAGATGTGTTTA
The DNA here is from genome assembly GCA_947034835.1 of Ballota nigra. NCBI lineage: Eukaryota > Viridiplantae > Streptophyta > Magnoliopsida > Lamiales > Lamiaceae > Ballota > Ballota nigra. The sequence continues at coordinate 39,959,202 of OX344724.1, read as the reverse complement.
TGAAATTGATTCTGGACATTAAAAAAACGGGTGATAAGCATATCGATGATTATATTGCTATTGTACTGTTAAATACTATTCCTGATTCTTACAATGATGTTAAATCTGCTATAAAGTATGGTAGAGATAATGTGACTCTTGATATTGTTGTGAATGACTTGAAAAACAAGGAAATGGATTTGAAACAACATGGTAATGTGAAAGGTGAAGTCATGCATGTTAGATGTAGGACTAAGACCAGAATTCAAAACAAGAAGTCTAATGACCAAGGTGAGAAAAGTGAAAAGGTTAGTGTTGGAGTTATACGTGAAAGTATGCTTTTACTTTGTATAACTCGTGTATCAAACACTCGTTTTATGAGAATAATTCTTTTATCATATTTGCTTTAGATATGATTGAATGTTGAATTTCTATTGCAAATCGTTCAATATATAGTACTAGTTACATTGTAGTTAATGTGGTGATACCCGATCACGGAAGACAACATTAACAGTTTACTTGTAACTAAACGTACATTTTCACAACCTAGGTGGAATTGAACAATCCGCCGTGAAAGGTCGATGTATAAGGCTCAGATTGGTCTGTCTTGACTAAGAGATTGCACTAGCACATTTAGTATGTGTTGAAGAGGACCTACAGCGAGGATAAATTCTTCTGTTCTGAAAGGTGAAGAATTAGACCTCAGTGGTTGTTGATTTCTTAATCTCCGTCACTTAAATAGGACCGTGGTGCTTAATGGTTACTGCTTTGATTCATGTTGGGTGAGAATCATTGGGACTTTGAACTTTGTGTCTTGGGCAGTAATATTAATCATACGACGGTTGCTAAGATTTAATACGGAGAAACGCGTGCGAGTACGGCTCGTGTGATTAGTCCCCTTGGTGGGCTCAGAAGTTTTGTTGTACCAAAACTTGCAAGTGAAGAATTAGTTTCTTCGGTACGAATAATAATGTTGAGCTGTCTTTACTCCAAGGTGAAATATATTAATTAAGGGATTATATATTTGTAAGTCCCGTAACTTTTCACTATTTTGAATTTGGTCCACATGAATTACACGTTTTGATTTTGGTCCCGTAAGTTTGAGATTATTTTGATTTTAGTCCTTTTACCTTGATTTTTTTTATATTGGTCCTGTAAGTTTGAATTTTTTCTAAAAGAAATTGGATTACACGTTTTGATTTTGATCCTATAAGTTTTAAAAGGACTAAAATCAAAATAATCTCAAACTTACGGGACCAAAATCAAAACGTGTAATTCATGTGGACCAAATTCAAAATAGTGCAAAGTTACGGGACTTACAAATATATAATCCCATAAAACTATGAAGCCATCTGGAAATTCCTTTGTAATAAGGTCAAGATCATCTTTATCACTCCAAGGAATTAATACTTTTCTTATACGGATAAGAACTAAATCAAGGGCATATATCCGTCCTTTATGAAAGATTTGACTCATAGTACTAACGGCCTTTTGATAATGACGTGAAAATGCCCCTTGACACAACATAAATGCCCCCCCCCCCCCCCCCCCTTTCTGGAATATTCTTGGCACGTGTCTAGGTTTTCTTGACCCTCAATTTACCTTAAATTGCACTTAGGCCCTTGGCCTCTTAAGGTATAAATATTTCCTCTCCCCTAGGTAAAAGGTAATTTATTGCCTCACACTCACACACACAAACACACACTAAATCTCTATGTTATTATCTTCTTAAAACACTTGCTCTGGCCACTGACTTCAGTGTCGGAGGCCCAACGCTGGGCAAAACCCCTGTGGGTTTTTGCAGGTCCTTGACGGAGCTAGCAAGCTGAATCCCTGAAGCAGTATTTTCGGCATAATTCTCTCCATTAATCCTTTCTAAGAGGATTTATTAGGTAACATTCTCTTTAAATTATATTTTCTTTTTATGAATATTATTCGATGAGATCTTTTCTCATCAAGCACCATTAATGTATCCAACAAGAACAGAGGATATATATAATATTCAATCAATAACACAAGATAATTTCTCCCTTCAATCTTGGAGTTGCCCAACATAATTTCTCCCTCAGCAGTATAACTTTTCCACAAATCAGAAAATAAGAAAGCAAAAGTATAGTCACTTTGTGTGTGCGGGGTTCGATTCATAAGCTCTCTTTAACAAAACCATACCTTAACTCAGAAAAAAAACTAACAGCAGCGGAGGGGGGGGAGACTTCAGCAGCGACGGCGAGAGAGAATGGGGAAGGGAAGAGGTACTGGCGATTAGGGAGGAACGACGTCGAGCGCTAGCGGTACGAGAGAGAGATAGAGAGAGAGAGAGAGAGAGGGGGAGAGAGACGGAAAGAGGCGTCGCGTGTGAAGAGTGAAGAGTAAGGCGCACCCTCCGTCCATGAAATATAGTCCTGGTTGCCTTATTGGCTGTCCACGAAAAATAGTCTTGTTGCCTAAAATGGAAATAATAAACTTTATCTACACTTTTCAACATACACACATAACATTTTTTAAATAATTTATTTTGTACTTGATGTGACACAATATTCTTACTTTTTACATATTATATCAACTTTCTTAATAACCGTGTATAAAACAACAAGACTATATTTTATGGACGGAGGAAGTACAAATTAGGACTAGATATTTTTTTAATGAAATAAATTTAAAAAAAAATCATCCATGCCAGCCTAGAAAATCGGGCCAAGCCCGCTCGAGCCCGAGTGACCCAATGGACCGGTAGGCCCGAGCTAAAAAAGTCCAGTTCTTTTTTGGCCTATAATATCGAGGCCTAACCCGTCCTTAGAATCGGGCTTTTCGGACTGGCCCAACGAACCGAGCCCATTTTGACAGCTCTATAGAGACCCATTTTGCGGCGGGCACACCTTAAACTGTCAACCAGGACTGCATCCTCGTTCCCCATATCTACATCAACACAATTCTCAAGACTTGCATATTTGATTTTTTTTTATTTTGAATTTTTTGAATATTTTGAATGATTTATTTTGGGCATTTTAAAAAAAAATATTCCTCCCAACTTTTTTTTTATTTTTTTATTTTACAGGTTTGCACAATAGAAATAATTCGCATAGCAAGAGAAATAATTTTCGGACTATTTACCAAATTTCACTTTATTTACTTATTCTCATTAACAATTTGAAATTTACATGTACGAAAATTCTAAAATTACATTTAAATCAATATATTTAAAAAAAAAAGACTCTTCCACTCCTCAAATAAAATTTGCATATTGAGAGAATTATTTTGCATAAAACAACAATTTATTTGCATAATGCAATTTTTTTTGCATAATGCAACTAATTATTTGCATAGATGCAAAAACAATTTTTCCAATATGCCCTCTTCTCTTTGCTCCACTATTTTTGTCGAACTCTCCACATGAAATCAACAGTTCAACTTTAGAGAAAAGTTGTTGGTCCCGGTACAAAACTGAGGAATACGTGCATGGGGGGGGGAATACACGTATACCAATTTTCAAACTTAAAACCTTACTGAGTCCCCTTCACTCAGAGTGATAAAGAACTAAGAGCTGATAATACACCTACTGACTACACAGGGGTGAGGGCCAGTTGGCTAACTATCAGTTCAAGTTCAGTGCGGAAATGCGTGAGCCCTGATAGTTTAAAGTCTTGATTAGTTTGCTTCTGAAAAATTGATTACTCCACTGAAAAGTGTTTAGTAAGGGCAGTACTCTTTTTAATGGATCAGGCTGATTGATTCAGACCTGATAAAACTTATGCAATGAATGAACTGTTGAAATGGCAGGTAAGTAATATATCAAAGCAATAAGAACACAGCAAGTTTAACGTGGTTCAGAGACTCAAGCTCCTACGTCCACGGCCTGATTTAACAGGAAAACCACTCAAGGGATTCTTGTTTTTAACGTGCCAAGGTGCACCAAGACCAGCTAACCTCACTGATCTATACAAACTTCCTTACTAACTCACTAACTGACTTACTCCCAACAAACCTAACTTAGGGTTTTGGTTTCAGTTTGGATTCCAACTAGGTTGAGATTATCCTTACAAGACAAAGCTATGCTAAGGGTTGAATAATCTCTCTAAGCTTAAGATATTGCTTGTATGCTCTTTGGAATACAGATTAACTCTCAGTTGCTAAAAAACACTTGGGAAATTTAGAGGGTTTCGAGTGCTTCTTCTAAAGACTGAATGCTTTGAGTGCTTGAGAGTTTGAGTAATTTCTGGCTTGGAAATTTCCCATAACCTTGAATGGGTTCAAGGCCTTCTGTATTTATAGGTGATTTGAAAAACTATCCGTTGGAGAGATAACCTTTCTTGTCATCTATGTAGAGTGGCTTCAAACGGACATATCTTCATGCAGCAGCCGTCCTTTGCATTGAATTAGGTAGTCGCATTAAATGCACATTAAATTCTTGCCCGTTGAAAATGCAGTCTGAAGTCAGTCTACTTGTCAGGTTCCGTACGTGTGTGTCCTTCCAGGATTGGTCCACGTCATCAGGTTGGTGAGAATGTCAGAACTTATTCCTGGCTTCAGGCTTGTCTTATTAAGTTCTTTTTGTCTTGAGCTCACCGGTCTTGTCCTAACGCTGACATTCTTTTTGCGTTGCTTGGCTCTACTCCAAGTCTTCTCATAAACTCAGTATCATCCTGTTCCCTTCAGGACTGAGTAGTAATGACCGCAGGGTCATACTCTTCATCACTGAGACTTACTCAGTCAGCTTAGAAGACTGTCATAAGTCCAGGATGGTAAACTGTCTTCAAGCTCTAAGTCTTGATCGTCATCAGTAAGTGCTCCTCTTACTGAGTACCTGTGAAATGTAAAATGACTAAGTATAAAACCTAACCAAGACTAGCCTGACAAAGACAGACAAAAAGGCAAATCATCTTTTCAGGGGCTTTGGGATCTTAATCAAAACTGACAATGTCCCAACAAAAGTTATACAACAAAATTCAAGAATATCAACAATAAAGACCTAAAAAATCATAAATACATCAATGGACCTTCCAGACCACAATACAACACATGCATTTTATCTAACAAATAAATAACTTATAATATGGACAATAAAGAACTGTGTGCCCTGGTTGTTTGCACCTGAAGCATTTCCCTTGACCTGCAAGACACTCTCCTCTATGATTCCTTCCACAAGTTGCACAGTAGCTTGATGGGTTAAGTGTTTGCACTCGTTGCTCCAAAAAATCTTTTTTGTGTGGAGTTATTCTGTGGTCGTGGGGATGTATGGTTGCCTTGGAATCTGGCTTGCTTATTCAAATTGTGATTGTTGTTGTTGTTTTGAGTCTATCCATCCCATTTCCGCTTTCCCCAATTTCCAGTGGGCCTTCGGTTAGTGCACTCAGTTTGTTGGCTCTCTGCAATCTCTCAAGCTCTCTTCACCAAGTCACTAAATGGCATGTCCCCAAAACCAGCAATGATGCTACGTATTTCAGGTTGTAGTCCCTTCTTGAATTTTTGAGTCTTTTTACATTTAGTATTCACCATGTCAAGAGCAAACTGAGCCATCCGACTAAATTCTCTTTCATACTCCTCAACGGTTAAATTTCTCCACTAAAAAGCAAATAACTTATACTCCATTTTAATCTCAATAAGTCCGGAAAGGATCTCTCCATGACCATGTCATTGAAATTGTCCCATCCAAGTGCATTATATTCTGCCTCCGGCCTCGTCCTCTAACAGCCTTCCCACCAATGGTCAGCATCCTCCATTAGTTGAAACTCAGCACATATCACACGTTGTTAAGTCGTGCATCCAAGAAGTCAAAAAATACGTTCGAGAGCTCGAAACCATTCCTCAACAGCAGTAGGTCCATCTCGTCCATTAAAGGTGGGTGGCTTATACTTGTGAAATTGTCTCACAATTGCAGGATTGTTTTGAATGTTAGGAACCACGTGGTTGTTTTGGTACACCTCGCCTATTCACCTGTTCTCTTCCATAAGCTAGGAGAACTCTAAGATATGTTACATCTTCTCGTAACATGTGCATAATTGTTTCCCTAAGTGACTTTAAGCAATAGAGTGTAAAAATATGCACGGATACTTATGCAAAATTAATATCATAATCATGACATTGCATTATAACATTCAAAATAGCATAATAACATGAAATTTTTGGCATGACAACTTGGAATAGAATAAATATAATAACATGTACCTCGATGAGCTGGAGCGGTGAGTAGGTGATGGAAGACCTTTACTTTTAAAATTCTTTTTAACCTCGTTAATCAATTACTTTAAATAATTTTAACTTTAAAATTAAAATTTATTTTAACAAGTCTACAAGAATGTAAATCTTCTCTGATACCACTAATTCCAGTTTTTTTAGCAAATATTTATTTACTAAAAATACTTATTTACAAAAGAAAAAGACGTGAACCATTTTTTTTTTGGAAATCATTTCATAAATGAGATCATCGGCGTGACTTTAACTTTATTAAAGATAAAAATAAATTTTACTAAAAAAAGTAAGCGTCAATTCACGATTAATAATAGTGTCAAAACACTTGACATCTGAAGTACCAACGAATCAATTAACTAAATATTAATAATTTGTTAAGTCTAAAAAAATCCTGAAATTTAATAATCATAAGAGCAACATCCATCACCACTCCTCGCCGTCCAACTCCATAACTTGAAATAGTAAATTATTGGGGTGAGCATGCAAGCACACTCAGTGAAGCCAAGTTATTCAAAACCTAAATGCTAGAAATAAATATTCAAGTAAACATAGCATAACAAATAATATTCACATTTGTCATGTATACTTTGCCATAGATACTTTTGCACAGATACTTTACCACATATATATATTTTTCCGCATATACTTTGCCACATATATACTTTGCCAACATTGTCATTGAGTTGTGGACCTTCCCAAGGCCGTTTTAAGGACTCTAGTATTTCCACACATAGATACTTTACCCTTCATATAACATAGAACATATTCACATAACATGCAACTTAAACCATTATTTAAAACATTAAATAAAGAATAACTAATGCAAATAAACTCTACCAACCACTGTAGGGTATAAGCAATTGAAACTCCACTTGAAAAATATAGATGCAAGATATGATAAGTAGAAGTCTCGTACAAACTAGTCCTCATAATTGTTATCACCAAACAATAAATAATTGAACTTATTTAGGTAAATATAGAAATAAATCATTAACTTAAACTTCTTACAACTAAGTTTATATGCGGATAGATCCCTGGAAATCTACGTCTCGTAGCTAATATGAATGCAATGTTTTGGTTTGAATTAATTATAAACTATATTATACTATCTATATGTTATCAATGAAATTAACTAAATAACTTGTGGTTTTAATGCAAATAAGAGATGGTGATGCTCAGGATAAGAATTTCTACGTATACTACCGGAGTTAGTACAGTAACTAAAATAATCGTGATGTGCAAGTAATAATCCTAAGCGTACAAAAACTACGCAATCAACTTCTCTAATCTAGCACAAGATTGAAAGACTAAAAGCTCAAGAATTAACCCTAATACTTCGTCCTATCAACCTACTTCACGACTCCAATAATTAAGTTATATGGATTGTGCTTAATTATTGAGACCCCAATTTAACTAAGGTGATGCGGTCGTCCTCCCTAGATAAACCGGTAAATGATAAACCCCTTCTAAAACCCTTTCCTTAAGCCTATTCGTAATTAAAGAGTAATGCGGTCGTCTTCTCTCTAAAAAATTTCGTACTCAATTCCAATACTATTCTAGAATTTATTAGAAGCATTCAATAATTAAGAGAATCAAAACTAAACATTACGAATTACCCTAATTGCGTACCAACATCCCACTTCTACGAGTACATCCTATCCTAAGCATGCAAGGGTTCTAGCCTAACATGGTGGTTTGAATAACGAAAACAATCACAAGAACGATAATCATAAACATACTTGAATTAACTAAAGAAATCAAAATCATAAACACAAGAACAACTTCAAGTCTAAAAAATAATCTCAATAAATCTGGAAAAGCTAGGTTTAGAAGTCTCAAGTATCAAAAAATCAAAAACAAAAACTAATCGGTTCAAAAGTAAAGTAATTAAACTATGAATTCGTATGCTAAAACCTCGATTATACGTTCAAAAACCTTGCTAAACTTTTTCCCCAAGCTCTCTCCTTCAAAAACTATCTAATGGTATCAAGTAGTAAGTCAAAATATGCTTGAAAAAGGTATTTATAGGGATGGGCTCGATTTGGACAGATTTTGGCCGAAAACTCTCGAAACCGTTCGAGCACTTCACTTGGTCGAGCGTCTCTTGGCGACAGAACTCTCATAGCGCTTGAGTCTCCTCCGGTCGAGCGCCTAGCGCTCGACCTCTCTTCAGTCAAGTGCCCCAACTCACAGAACAACGCACGCACTCGACCACTAGGCGCTCGAGCACCTAGGTTCTCGACCTAGGCTCGCTCGAGCGCTCCTCCATTGAGCCAAATAGTACTTTTGCTTGCACGAACTAATACTTTTCGTATTTCTTCAATATCTTCTCATCCGGGAGTCCGTTTGAGTCGATTCAAAGTCCTACGAACTCCATTTTTTGCCCTCTTCCCTAATATGAGCATAAAAGAGAAAAATTTGTAACTTTATGAAAATAATACTCAAATGACTCTAAATACTCATCAAATACACTCAAAACATGGGCAAATTGGGCTACAAAACATAACAATTTTACGCCTAATCAGGCAGCAATTATCCAGCCAATTAACCATGATTTTAGGCGGTGATAGCCATGAGATCAAATCACCTGTAAATCATGTGATATAGAGAGAGAGGTCTTGAGGCTGCCTAAAAAGGAGGAATTCATGAGGGAGGATAAGGAGATGGGTCAAAGAAGAAGTGGGCTCAAAATGAGGTTAATGCCCACAAGCAACTAGGCCCAACACATCTCCACCTCTTTGGTTCATCTCCAACACACTGTCACCCGCTATTCGGAACTAAGAAATCTTTACTCATTATTACCTGTAAAACCTGCACAGGCAACAAACGGTTAATAGTACAGGTTGTCTACCCAACCTGCACACTCAACACATAATTTAGCACATGTTTTAAACAAACACTTTTAAACATAAAAGACTGCACAAAGTGTTAAGAAATAAAAGTTTAATCCCCAAGCAAGATATATATCAATCAATTGAATCAAAGCGCAACAACCTCATGAATGTATTAAATTTATCCAAATTTAAACATTTAGTTTCCATGTCAGCCGAATTATTTTCAGATGCAATCTTTAAAAGCTCAATTATGCCTATCACGAATGAAGTGAAATCTAACATCAATATGTTTAGTCCTATCATGAAAAAATAGGGTTTTTACACAATTAAATGACAAATTGACTATCAGAATAGACTGTTACTTTCTTCTTAAGCAAACCCATTTCAGTGACAAGCCCTTTTAGCCAAATAGCCTCTTGTATAGCTTCAATTATAGCAACATACTCAAACTCAGTTATGGACAGAGCAACAATATTCTGTAATTGAGAGATTTTCAACTAATATAAGAGCCACACAAGGTAAAAACATAAGAAGTAGTTATTGGTCCCGGGCAAGTCTATAATACGTGTATGGGGGGAATACACGTATGTCAAATCTTTTTCAAAAGAAGATCTCCTTAGCACTGATTCAGCTAGCCTGAGGGTGACACTGAGGTTCAGTCTATTAGAAACTTTATCACAGTATCCAAACAAGACAGTGTTCAGTACTAAGTGAGGCTATGGTTAGATAACACACCTACTGATAGCTTTGAGGCTTGTCAGTTGGATAACTATCTAATTAAGCCTGAGTGGGAAATGTGAGCCCTGAAAGATTTAGACTTGTTTTAGCTTTTTGAAAACTGAGTTATCCTTTACTTTAGAAGCCGTGGTTAGGGACAATGCACTGAGTTATGCAGTCAGGCTGATTGATTTAGGCCTGATAAAATATGCAATGATGAAATGATATGACAGTTTAAAGAACAATATCAAAGCAGTAAGAACACAATGTTTAGCGTGGTTCAGAGACTCAAGCTTCTACGTCCACGGTCCTGATTAAACAGGATAATTCCTTAAGGATTAACTTGTTTTAACGTGTCAAGGTGCACAATGATCAACTCTCTGTGATCTCTAGAATTACACTGAGTTCTAGTCCTCTTCTAACCACTTCACCAACAAACCTATCACTCACTAGGTTTAGGGTTTTGTTTCAGAAAGATTCCAACTAATGTGATAATCCTAACAAGACAAATATATGCTAAGGATGGATTATCACTCTACGTTTGATATGTTTATGATAAGCTTTGAAATACAGATGACTCTAGACTTAATGAAGAAACACTTGGGAAATTTATAGGTTTTTCGAGTACTTCTTGAATGCTTAAATGCTTTGAGAGTATGAGTAATTTCTTGGCTTCGAAATTTCCCGTAACCTTGTTTGGGATAAGGTCTTCTGTATTTATAGACATTTTGAAAAACTATCCGTTGGAAGAGATAGTCTTCTCATGTCCATTTTGTAGGATTTTCAACGGCAACAAATTGTACTCCAAGCCGCCAGTTGTATAGATTAGGTATGAGAATTTAATGCATGCCCATTGAAAATATATGGGAACTGTCAGGCTATGTATCAGGTTCATACATGAGTTGTCGGCCTCTGATTGGCTCATGTCTTCAGTTAGGTGAGAATGTCAGAACTCATTCTTCAGTTCAGTCTTGTCTTTTCAGAGTCCAGCTTCGTCTTCATCCTTACGAAATACACATTCCAGCTTTGTTGTATCCTGACATTCCTTTTATCATTGCTTGTCTCCTACTCTAAGTCTTTCCAAATACTCAGGGTAGCCTGACTCTTTCAAGGTCTACTGAGTTAGTCATGATCTCAGGATCAGACTCTTCATCCTGACCCATAGTCAACCAACTTAGACAAGTCAACTATGATATTAGTGATGGTGCTCTACGTCTTCAGGCTCATAGTCTTGATGGACTTCAGTGAGTTCTCCCTCAACTGAGTACCTATGAATACAAAATATTCTAACTCTGATCTAACCTATCAAGATTAAGCTTGACTAAAAGACACTTAGGCAAATTAATTTTTCAGGGGTTTGAGATCAATTCAAAACTGACATTGTCCCAACAATAGCCAACTAAATTAACCTCATCAGAACATTTGGAAAATTTAAGACCAACATCCATTGTACATTTCAAATACCTGAGAAGCCATTTCATTGCCTCCTAATGAGTCTTACCCAGATTTGACATATATCGGCTCAAGCAGCTTATTGCATATGCAACATTAGGTCTAGTACTCACCATAAGGTACATCACAGATCCTACAACATTAGAGTAAGGCACTTTTATCATAGCATCAATTTCAGAACCAGTCTTGGGGCACTGATCCTTACTTAGCACAAAGTGAGCAGCGTGAGGAACATTCAAAGATTTTGCATTAACCATAGAAAATTTATTCAAAATTGTGTTCACGTAATCACATTGGTTAAGAAATTAAATTCTTTCTTTCCTCTTTCTCGCAATATCCATGCCCAAAATCCTTTTAGCATCCCCTAGGTCTTTTATTTCAAAGTTATCACATAAGCACTTTTGTACACGTTCAATCGTTTTCATACAAGGACTAACAAGTAACATGTCATCCACATATATGACCAAGAAGAAGGGCACAAAAGAGTCACTTCTGAAATAAAGACAATGATCATAAGCACTTTTTTTCAAATCCAAAGATTTCACGCAAGCATCGAATTTCTTATTCCACTGTCTAGGGGATTTTTTAAACCATACAAGGATGTTTTAAGAAAACACACATGACTAGGGTGTTTTTGATCGATAAAACTCTCAGGTTATTTCATGTAGATGTCTTTATTAAGATCACCATGCAAAAATGCAGTTTTCACATCCATTTGTCTCAATTCCCAATCAAAATGAGCAACTAGAGCAAGAATAATACAAACAGTAGTATATTTCACAACAGGAGCAAAGATTTTAGAATAATCTACTCCCTCTTTTTTTGTACACCCCTTAGCAACAAGTCTAGCCTTAAATCTAATATTATTAAGTTCATGTTTCACCTTAAACAACCATTTGCAATCAGCAGGAGAACAATTAGCAGGTGTAGGCACAAGCACCCAAGTTTGGTTCACGTGCAAGGTTCTAATTTAATCTTTCATAGCATTCAACCAATTAGCAGAATTTTCAGATTTTAAGGCAGCTTTATAAGACATAGGTTCATTCTCATTTACATAAAAACATTGAAAATTTGCTCATCTATGTAATAATCATCAAATATGTGGGGCATCCTAATATTCCTTCTAGGTCTATCAGAAACTCCACCTTGCACATTGTCATCATAGACATTTTCAGAAATATCAGATTCATTCACATGCTCATTATCAACATCTACATTCTCATTATCATCATTCAAAGCATCATCACCATGTTCAATTTTAACATATTAGTCTCCACCCCATTTGAGGTTGTATCATGTAAAAGCACAGAAGCAGGCAAACAAGGATATTTAGATTCATTAAAAATCACATCTCTACTAATAATAATCTTGTATTCTTCATCATTAAACGACCACAATCTGTAACCTTTCATACCATCAGGGTAACCCAAGAAAATACACTTTTTACCACATAGATCAAGTTTATCAGCTTTTTTATGCACAAAAGCAGCACATCCAAACACTTTCAAATGAGAATAATCAATAGATATACCGGTAAACACATGCTCAGGACATTTCCCTTTTAAAGGCACAGAAAGAGAACGATTGATCAAGTAAGCAATTGTACACACAACTTCACCCCAAATTTTTTAAAAAGACTAGAGGTAGCAAGCATGCTCCTTAGTCTTTCAATCAAAGTTCGGTTCATCCTTTCTACCACACCATTCTATTGTGGGGTATACGGGACTATGAAGTGTCTTTTGATACCAGACTTAGCACTAAATCATTCATCAATTTATTTCAAAACTTAAGACCATTATCAGTTCTAAGTGCTTTAATCTTTTTACCGGTTTGATTCTCAACAAGTGTTTTCCATGCATCAAACTTGGCAAAAATATCAGATTTTTCGTTCATAAGAATTACCCAAACTTTTCTTGAATAATCATCCACGATAGACAAGAAATATGACTTACCACCTTGGGTGGGCTCACTAGCTGGACCCCATACATCATCATGCAAGTATTCAAGAATATCATAGCATTTAGAGGAATAGGGGTAGGGGGATACATAAAATGTCACCTTATGTTGCTTTCCCATCACACAAGAGTCACAAAATGGCACACTAGACAGTTTATCATCACTAAAACTACTAACCTTATGCAGAATTTCTAGACCCTTATTGCTCATGTAACCTAAACGCTATGTCATAACTCATTTTTATCTTATTTAACCATGTTAACATAATTTGCAAGTAAAGCAGGCAGAGCCGTGCAAACATACATGTTATTCCTTTTATTGGCCTTAAAAACCACTAAATTTCCCTTCATGATTTTCATGCAACCTTTCCTCCATCTACCCTCTAGATCGTCATCCTCTAAAGCAACACATGATATCAAATTATTGCATAAAATAGACACATATTTTACATGTTTCAAGGTATATGAAATACTAGGATCAAATTTTAAACATATATTGTCAATACCAAGCACATCACACCTTTTCTCATTAGCCATAAACACGTATCCATGCTCAACATTTTCAAAGGTGTAAAATAATTCCTTAAAAGGAGACATATGATAAATACAACCAGAATCAACAAGTCAATCATGCTTAGACATGCTAGAAGAATGCACATAATTCACATAAGGTTCAGTTATCATATAAGCATCACCATAATCATCATGTCCAACAGCCATATTCGCATGCTCATTCTTATTTTGCTTAACATGTTGTTTCTTAGGATAATCCTTAATCACATGACCAGTTTTATGACAATGAAAATATTTACGAGTCTTAGTCCTAGACTTTGAACTAACTGTTGGGAAAATAGGGGTGCCCAGAATCTATTCGGGATGAAATTTAAATACGAATTTAAATACAATTATTACTAGCATGAATTAATCCTAATTAATTCAAATAATAATTCCAACAACAAATTTTCATCATGCATGTTGAATTAATTCACATATAAACTATGGTGGAATAAACAAGTAAATATGTGATTAACGTACCTCTTGTAGAATTGGCCTTTGGATAAACGGGACAATCACGATCTCGCTCTATCGACCCAAAAACCTTCTCAAGTATTTCCCTTTCACCTCACTTGATCACCGGTGGGAGATGCTTTCAAGTAATTTAATAAACTAAGGAAAAAGAAAATATCTATGCTCTTGATTTTTCCAACACATGGAATTATGTACTTGGGGATGAAATAATCATCCCCTATTTATAAGAGGTGATGGCCGAAAATTGTATATTTTATGGGCCTGGAGAAAATCTTTTCTTAGTCTCTAAGAAATCTTGAATATATCTCATATATTCTTTTCTCCATAATAAAATATTCCACAAAAATCTCACTCTCCTATTTAGGATGTAATTTTCGAAAATTATGAGGATCTAAGCATAAGATTTGGATCTTCTTGAATATATGAGATAATCTTGTATTCCAAGAATACTTATCTTCCATAATATCTTTCCAAGAAAATCAACAAAATCTTTTCTCTCCTAATATTACTATTTTCGAAAAATATAAGAAAAAATCAGCATATTTATTTTCTTTTTATTTTAATCACCTTATCATTATAGAGCTACTTAATGGGCTACTTGAGGGGCCTTTAAGGATAATTAAGATTGGACCTCCTAATGGACTTCTGAATTTCAATATTGAGCCCCAATATAATTCAGTCCATTAATATTAATTATTACCACTAATAAATTAATATTGCACTATCCATCTTAATCCATATTACGATAATATGGGCTCCCGTTTATTATTTCCTGCGTTTAAGATTATCAAGTCCATTAATTAATTAAGCTTCTGAATAGCTCTAAATTAATTAATATATTTCACCTTGGAGTAAAGACAGCTCAACATTATTATTCGTACCGAAGAAACTAATTCTTCACTTGCAAGATTTGGTACAACAAAACTTCTGAGCCCACCAAGGGGACTAATCACACGAGCCGTACTCTTCGTGTTTCTACGTATTAAATTTTAGCAACCGTCGTATGATTAATATTACTGCCGAAGACACAAAGTTCGAAGTCACAATGATTCTCACCCAACATGAATCAAAGCAGTAACCATTAAGCACACATGGTCCTATTTAAGTGACGGAGATTAAGAAATCAACAACCACTGAGGTCTAATTCTTCACCTTTCGGAACAGAAGAATTTATCCTCGCTGTAGGTCCTCTTCAACACATACTAAATGTGCTAGTGCAATCTCTTAGTCAAGATAGACCAATCTGAGCCTTACACATCGACCTTTCACGGCGGATTGTTCAATTCCACCTAGGTCGTGAAAATGTACGTTTAGTTACAAGTAAACTGTTAATGTTGTCTTCCGTGATCAGGTATCACCACATTAACTACAATGTAACTAGTACTATATATTGAACGGTTTGCAATAGAAATTCAACATTCAATCATATCTAAAGCAAATGTTATAAAAGAATTATTCTCATAAAACGAGTGTTTAATACACGAGTTATACAAAGTAAAAGCATACTTTCACGTATAACTCCAACAATCTCCCACTTATACTTAAAGTCTGCTTTTAGTATACATCACGCATGTCTTAGTGTAGTATCTCTACGTGACATGTCATGTCAACCTACACTAACCTAATAATTCCTCCCACTTATACTTAAAGCAGATTGGCAATCGTCTTGACTCATATTCCATCCACATGTCTCTCGAATGTACTCTGAGGCAGACCCTTTGTGAATGGATCGGCTAGGTTGTCACCCGACGCTATCTTTGCCACCTCTATATCTCCTCTCTTAACGATTTCTCGTATAAGATGGTATTTTCTTTCTATGTGTTTGCTGGCCTTGTGGGCTCTCGGTTCCTTTGAATTTGCAACTGCTCCGGCATTGTCACAAAAGACAGTTATCTTGTCGGGCAAATTTGGAACAACGTCCAAGTCCACTAAGAAGTACTTGAGCCAAACCGCTTCTTTCGCTGCTTCACAAGCAGTTACTTATTCGGCTTTCATGGTCGAATCGACGATGCATTTTTGCAAATCGCTTCTCTATGTCATGGCTCCTTCTCCCATGCAAAACACACTACCCGAGGTAGTTATTTTGGAATCTATGTCTGATTGGAAATTTGAGTCCGTGTATCCCATGGGAATTAGATTGTCTGATTGTTAAATCAGCATTCCATACCAAGTTCTTTTCAGAAACTAAAGAATGCATTTAATTACAACATGCCCACGGCAAAGCAGATATTCGGTCTCGTACACAACATTGCATACATAAGACTTTCTACGTCCGAAACGTACGGAACGTCTTTCATGGCATCTATCTCCACTTGCGTCTTAGGGCATATTTCTTTAGATAGATGGATTCCGTGCCTAAAAAGTACAAAACCTTTCTTAGAATCTTGCACGCTGAAATGCTTCAAAACAGTGGCTTTGTATGAAACTTGCGATATGCCCAACATCCTCCTCTTGCGATCTCGAGTGATCTTGATCCCAAGAATGTGACCGGCTTTCCCTAAGTCCTTCATATAAACTGATTTGACAGCCATACCCTTACGTCTGACAATACCTTTACATTGTTTCCAATGAGCAGAATATCGTCTACGTATAATACTAAGAATACCACCGCAATTCCGTCACACCTTTTATACACACAACTTCCGAACTTGTTTTGATCACAAACCCATAAGACTTAATAACTTGATCAAAACACTGGTTCCAAGTACGCGATGCTTGCTTAAGTCCATAAATGGATCTCTTAAGCTTGCATACGAGGTGCTCTTGGCCTTTTTCAATGAAAACTTTGGGCTGTTGCATATAGATCCCGTTAAGACTTCCGTTAAGAAAAACTGTCTTGACATCTATTTGCCAGATCTCGTAATCTAAGTGTGCAGCGATCGACAAGAGAATACGGATGGACTTAAGCATAGTTACAGGCCACAGGCCACAAACCTTGCTTTGAAGGTCTCTACCCTTCCGTCCGGTCCTCTTTTCCTCTTGTACACCCGCTTACATCCAATGGGTTCTACCCCATTGGGTGGATCGACCAACTCCCACACTTGATTATGATCCATCGAACCCATCTCGATTTCCATTGCGGTTTGCCACGCCTCCGCGTCTTTGTCTTGGATTGCCTCATCGTACGTCCATGGGTCTGATTCATCGCCGGGAATCAAATCCGAAGATTCTCCAATTCCCATGAATCTCTCGGGTTGCCTTGCAATCCTCCCACTACGATGGGGTTCCGGTTGTGAAGGTGTGACGTGTGGTACATCATCTTGTATACTTGGTATAGGAGTTTGCCCCCTTAACTCGTCTAAGGTAATCTCACTTCTGGGCTTTCTTTTGTTCATATAGTCTTCCTCCAAGAATTTAAAGTGCGAACTAATCACGATCTTTTGATCCTTGGGACTATAGAACATACACCCTTTCGTTCCTGCAGGGTATCCTATAAACAGCCTTAATTCCGAACGTGGATTCAACTTACCGGCTTTCTTGTCTAGCACGTATGCCGGACAACCCAAAATCCGCAAGTGTCTTAGACTGGGCTCGCGCCCGGTCCACAATTCCATTAGGGTTTTAGGAACCGATTTAGATGGCACCATGTTTAGAATGCAAGCCGCCGTTTCCAAGGCGTTACCCAAAACGATTTGGGTAAATCTGAATAACTCATCATGGATCTGACTATTTCTAAAAGAGTCTGCTTCCTTCGTTCCGCCATACCGTTCTATTGAGGGGTTCCCGGTGCGGTCAACAGGGATACAATCCCTTCGTCCGATAGGTAGTTCAAGAATTCATCGCTAAGGTATTCGCTTCCACGATCAAATCGTAGAAACTTGATACTTCTTTCCCTATGCATCATAAGGTAGATGTATCCATTTCTCGAGTAATCATCAAATTACTCATACCCCTTCTTGCTATGATCGTCATTGAACCACACATATCGGTATGAACGAGTTCTAACACTTTGGTGGCTCTATTCCCCTTGGATCCAAATGCCCTCTAGGTCATTTTACTCTCTAAACAGGATTCACAAGTTGGAAATGACTCAACTTGAAGTGACTTCAAGGATTCATTTTTCACCAACCTTTGTATCCGCATTAGATTAATATGACCTAATCTAAGATACCATAAAAGTGTTTCGTTCATGTCCGAAGAATGCTTCCTTTTATTACTCGAAATAATCGATGTGTTATTAGATTCAATTTTGTGAGTGGTGTGCCCAAATAATGGTATAAAGATCATCCATTAAAGTTCCGGAACAGATAAACTCATCGTTTCAAGAAATAATAACATCCTTATTAAAAGAAACTGAGTATCTATTCAAAACAGTTTAGAAACTGAAGGTTGAGTTCTTTCTAAACTAGGAACATGAAGAACGTCTCTCAAGACCATAACTCTATCTTCAAAAGATAGGCGCACTTCTCCCACTGCTTCAGCTGCCACTCTTGTAGGAATTTTTTCTAAAAGAAATTGGATTACACATTTTGATTTTGATCCTATAAGTTTTAAAAGGACTAAAATCAAAATAATCTCAAACTTACGGGACCAAAATCAAAACGTGTAATTCATGTGGACCAAATTCAAAATAGTGCAAAGTTACGGGACTTACAAATATATAATCCCTAGTTTTATATTAGGTCTTCGGGAGACCTGGCAGGTCCCTTATAGACCTAACAGTTCTCTTAAAGACATGATAGCCTTTTGATGCCATTGTGGGTAGTATACACATGTTTGATGTTTCCCAAGTGTTTAGACATGTTTCTTCATATTAGCATCCTTTTATTCATCAGGTCTCTTGAAGACCTATTTCTTTCGTATGCCAACTTTCAAGGAGACCTGACTCTTTTGCCAGATTGCTCATAATCTTAGCTTTGCTTGGCCAATTGGACCTTATTATTTAATGATAGAAAGTGGATTATCCTTTGGGTCATGTCCTCTTTTATACGCATCAGTGCTCATCTTTAGGAGATTATTCTCCATATCATTCTTGCTTAATCTTTTGCACAATTTTGTGAAATGCTATTGAAATATCACAATAATTGTTGAATCTTTTGATATCAATTAATGGGATCAATATATAATTAAGTAAAAAAAATTATATATATTAAAAAAACCAGTTTGACCCGCCCCAAAAAAACTCATGGCCCGGTGTCTGGTTGGCCCAGCCCAGCCCATTTGACACCTTTAGGTCTCTATAAAATATGGGAAAATTAAAGTGGTAGAGTGCAATTAGTGCTTCCAAAATTGGGCCGTAAATAAGACACTTTTCTATTTTCCATAAAGATTCCGATCGACTAAAAGGTGAACCATGGAGTGACTAGAAAAATCCAACCCCTAAAAGACAGAGAGGAACAACTACTATACAAACTTAAAACGAAATACAGACCAAAACTCATCTAACATCCAAGTGAGTCAAAGGCGTTGTAAATCTTGAAGATTTATTATTCCAAATCTAGAAGATTTGATGTGGACATTACTAATGGATCAATAACCTAATGGGCTTCATATCTTAGACTAGGGTTTTATTCTTATAAATAGACTATTGTACTCATAATTGTAATCACTCATACACAAGAACATTAGTGAAACTCCTGGCTTGGCTCGCCCCCAGACGTAGTCGTTCCCAACGAACTGGGTGAACAAATCTCGTTTTTTATTTTACGGACTTATTTACAACACGTTATCAGCACGAATTATATGAATGAATCCCCGTACCGAATTATTTGATCCATACATTACATGATTTATATGCTCTTGAATTATTAATTTGATTTGTTCTTGTAATTAATTGAATCATATTGTGTTTCGAATTGGATTAATTTCAAATTTAGAATCGAACGAGCAACGGCCGCCGCCCGAAGATGAACGACCGCCGCCCGCCAGCAGCAGCCGCCGCCCAGCGCGGCGCTCCCCGTATGCCGTCCACTGCCATCAACGCGGCGCTACCCGTGCGCTACCGGTTGCCCCTTCGCCGCCTCCGTGCGCGGCGTCGAGGCGGCGCAAGCCCTCCGTACGTGGCGCCATTCTCCCCGGAATTTTGTGAAATCCTAATCTAATTTCAGTTTCGTTTTAGGATAACACAAAATTCTAATTTATTTATTTATAAATCCTGAAAATATTTCGTTAAATTTCATTAATATACATAAAATATTTAGCCTCATGAATATGCATGTTTATTAAGTCGTAAATTTTCCTTAAAAATATTTTCATGTGATTATCGTTCATAATAAATTATTTTGCATGTATCTATGATTTAATTATCTTATGTGCATTATTTTTCTCGCACATAGTTTATTTCTTTATAGTCCGCATATTATGCCCGGCTAGGCGGCGCCCGGTACTTGTTGGACCGTAATTTATATTTTGGTAGACGGCGCCCAATTCTTGCTCCTATGTGCTCTAGAATAATCAAATAAATTCTCATTTCTTCGTTGTCAATAAATTGGTCAAAACTCTTACCATGTCACTTTAAAAATTGTAGTAATGTCTAATATTACCATGAAACAATTAGATGAGCTTGCTCTCGATGGTAATAACTACCTAACATGGGCGCTAGATGTAAAGACCCATCTAGTCCTAAATGAGTTGAGCGAAATAATTATCGAAGGTTCGAAATCCACTAGCGCCCAAAAGGCGAAAGCGTTGATTTTCTCATGAATCACCTGAGTGGGGAATTCATTTTTTCAGATCCTCATTCAGAGACCCCGGAATGTTGTGGAAGTCCCTGAAGGACCATTTCCAACAATAAAACGATATACTCCTCCCTCCTGTACAATACGATTGGTTGAGACTCCGTTTCCAAGACCTTAAGTCTATAACGGAGTACAACTCTTCTTTGCACCGTATTGTAACCCAGTTGATACAGAACAATCTGTCAACATTCCACGCTAGCAACCTTATACTCCAGCAGCAGTATAAGGACAATTATATGATTGGTCGCAATGCACTCCAGCAGCATAAGGACAACATAAATAAGATGATCTGGGCTAAAGGTCGAGATCGTAGTACATCCGGTGGTCACAGAACCACGAATTTTTCTCTTCAAAAATCTGGCAATCAAGATAAGGTTGAGCAGTCCTGCTACAAATACGGATGCAGAGACCATTGGTCTCGCACGTGTCGCACTCCCAAGCACTTGGTTGAGGCTTATCAAAAGAAGCAGAAGGACGACAAGGGGTAGGCCCCTAGAGTCGAATCTCACCATGCCAGCTTGCCTGCCTGAAGTAGACTTTGACCAAGACAACGTCGATCCTCTGGGTATCGAACTCAAGGACTTTGGAAATGATGAGTGATTTGCGTATTTGATTGTCTTAGTACTTTATTTTTTGGATAAAACAATTTATGTTTTTGGATCCTTTCTTTCGGATGCTTTATTTTATGGATGATATTATGTTTTAGCTTTGATGTGTTTACCTTAGATCACTGTCCATTTCTTTTATCTGGATATTGTTGTTCTTATTCATGGCTTGTAAACATATCAACTATTAGGTTTGTGCTATTTCCTCTGGCATGATGGATTGAGATTGTGATTTATGTTTGGTAGATAGCGCCACCACTCATACAATCTTAAGAGATAGGAAGTATTTTCATAACTTGGTAGAACATAAGGGGAGTATAACTACAATTGCAATGACAGTATGTTATTAGTGTGCTCCGGAAGAGCTTCCATTGTCCTCCCCGTGGGTACCGAACTCATAATCGATAATGCTTTATTGTTTCCACAATCTAAGCGTACCCTGCTCAGTTTTAGAGACATTATGATAAATGGATATGAAACTGAGAATAATAATGAATACCTTTTGATGACTATTACTCGAGGTAGCCAAGTTATAGAAAAACTTCCTTCCTTCTCCTCTAGGTTGTATTATTCATACATCCGGCCGCTAATCCCCATCTAGCTATGAGTATGAAATTACATGACCTGAACTTCTTTAAATTATGGCATTAGCGGTTAAGTCATCCGGGACAATCTATGATACGTAGGATTCTACCTAATTCAATTAGTCATAATATTTCGAATAAAAGAATTCCTCATGTTGATGAATTTATTTGTGATGCATGTTCTAAGGGTAAGTTAATAGTGTGTCCGTCGCACACTAAGGTTGGACTAGTGTCTCCGGTTTTCCTTGAACGAATTCAAGGAGATATTTGCGGACCAATTCACCTAGCATCAGGACCATTTCGGTATTTCATGGTCCTTATTGATGCCTCCACTAGGTGGACATATGCCTGTTAGCTGTCTACCCGCAATCAAGCTTCTGCAGAGCTCATTGCAAACATTATCGAGCTTCGAGCTCAGTCCCCAGATTATCCAATCCATTCGCATGGATAATACTGCCGAGTTTGCCTTGAGAGCTTTTACAGATTACTGTATGGCCCTGGGAATTAAAGTGGAGCATTCGGTTCCCTACGTCCATAATGGTCTTGTTGAGGCGCTAATAAAACGTATCAAACTTATCGCGAGACCATTACTTATGAACTCTAAACTACCCACTTCATGTTGGGGGCATGCAGTCCTACATGCATCGCACTTAATACAAATCCGTCCAACTGCATATAATGATCATTCCCCCCTACAGTTAGTGCGTGGGAAAGAACCTAGTATTTCCCATCTGCGTATTTTCGGATGTGCGGTATATGTTCCGATAACATTACCAAAGCGAACCTATATGGGCCCACAAAGGAAATTCGGTATTTACGTAGGATTTGACTCTCCATCCATCGTGAAATACCTCGAGCCTTTGTCTGGGGATCAATTGACAGCCCGGTTCGCTGATTGCACGTTCGATGAAGATCACTTCCCGGCATTAGGGGGAGATCCGAATTCAAAATTAAATGAATGCCGGGAGCTTACGTGGAACGTAAGTAATCTTAGTATCTAGATCCGCGCACTAATCAATCTGAATAAGAAGTTCAGAAGATCATTAACTTGCAAAATCTAGCAAATAATCTGTCAGACTCGTTCACTGACCATAGAGGTGTAACTAAATCGCATATACTTGCAGTAAACGCTCCCCAAAGGGTTGAGGTCCCAAGCAAAATAAGTACTCATGCCCCCACGCGCCAGAAGCGTAAAGGACCCTCAAGAGATAGTAATACACCTAAACGAAAGGCTAGCAAATCTGGTCAGTCGAATGTAAAATCTCTAGAAGAGATTCGTCTAGATAACTCAAAGTCTCTAGGAGACGAGCGTCCTAGTGATGAAGCACGTGCACAAAATATTCAATGCACTAGGACCGTGGAACGACCAGACCCAAATACAATGAAAAATGAGGAAGGTCTGGTTGACGTAAACATCGAAGTCTCTGTGAACTTCACAGATACGAGAGAAATATATAATAGAAATATTACTGTCGTCGACGACACATTTGCAGCGTCAATTGCTCTTTCCATTATAAATGATCTAGATCCAGAACCCAAAACAATCGCAGAGTGTCGAAAGCGCTCCGATTGGGTTAAATGGAAAGAGGCAATGACTTGATGCGAATATACTAACTTCCTACTAGTCGCTTCCCCGCAAGCGGACGGGTTCACTGTAGTATGGGCGAGTATAGGGACCAAGTAGTATCGAACCCAAGAGATGGAGTGTATGCGAATAGATCTCTGAAGATCTACGCGTCGTAGCTAATATGAGTGTAATATTTTTGGGTTTTTGGAAAGATTAAAATAAACTAAACTAAATTACTCTACTAAGGCAAAAGAAAGAGCTAAACTAGTTATCTAGAGGTTGTTTTCAAATATGAGATGGTGATGCTTAGGATAGGAATTCCTACGTATACTAACGGAGCAGGTACATAATCAAAATAATTGTGACGTGCGAGAAATAACCTAAGTAAAAGAATGTAAGGTGAAAGCTCAAGATTCTAAACCCTATTACTTTATCCTAACACTCGACTTCACTAATCCACTAACAAGTTAATAGAATGTGCTTAATTAATGAGACCCTAATTTAACTAAGGTGATACGGTCGTCCTCCTTCGCTAAACTGGTAGATGAATTAACCCTTCTTAAACCCTCTAGTTAAGTCTACTCATTGTTAAAGAGTGATACGGTCGTCTTCTCTCTAACACTTTTCGAACGAAATTCAAAAGCAAAGTTAAGATTAATTTTAAGCATTCATTAATCAAGAGAATTAAAACCTAACATCACAAGTTACCCTAATTACGTACCCACAACCTACTTCTACGAGTTCATCCTACCCCAAGCATGCAAGGATTTTAGCTTGACATGGTTGTTTGAATAATAAAATCAATCACAAGAACAAAAATCATATGAATAATTAAATTAACGAAAGAAATCAAGAACATAAACGAAAGAACAAATTAAAGTCTCTAAAGAAATATATATAAATCTGAAAAACTAGGTTTAATCGTCTCAAAGAATATAGAAAGAAAGAATTAATCTAATACGTTCAAAAGAAATACTAAAACTAAGAATTCGTAAATTAAAACCTCGATTACAACGTACAAAATTCTTCAAAACTCCTTCCCAAGCTTTCTTCTTGCTCAAAGTATGTAAAAATATGTGTTGGTATGTGGTTATATGTGGAAATATGCTTGGAAAGGGTATATATAGGCTTTGGGACGAATTTGGGCGATTTTGGGCCAAAAACACGCAAAAACGCTCGAGTGCAGGTGCAGCTCGAGCGCTAGCGCTCGAGCTTGGTGATCGAGCGGTCAAGAGGTCGAGCGAAGGCGCTCGACCGCTGGCTGTACACATATTCGTAAAACCTTCATAACTTCTCAATCGGGAGTCCGTTTTGGCCGATTCAAAGTCCTACGAACTCCTCTTTTCGCTCTCTATCCATCTATGAAAACCAAAGAGACAAATTAATAAGTTTATAAAAAATGATACTCATTTGACTCCAAACACTCATCGAAAACACTCAAAACATGGGCAAATTGGGCACCAAAACATAACAATTTCACGCCTAATCAACCCCCCCAAACTTACCATATTGCTTGTCCTCAAGCAATGAAATAATAAGTCAAGTGAAATTGTTAGGAATGAGTCAAAGAATCAAATCATTCAAGCAAATGAATTCAAGCTTCAAAGATCAATCACAAGTATACTCACTCACCTTCCTTCATCATACTCATGCAACAACAACAAGAAACACCAAGATCAAACATGGATGTGCTCTCAACGATGTGTTTCGCTCCCTCAAAAGTGTATATCAATGATAAAGGGACTTACTCAATCAATCAATCACTCAAATTGGCAGCCATAGGCTTGTAACTGCTCTTAACTTCGACCATACTCTAGAAATCAATGCCGAATCAAAAAGGACTTTCTCAAGGTTGTAATGTAGGCTCTCTGGACAGGTGGGATAACAATATGGTAAAGTGACTAAGGTGAATGGAGAATAGAAAATCAAACTTTCGCACTTCGAGATTAGGAACAGACTACTTCAAACATATTCAATCAATACACTTTCAATTCCAATTCTCTCAACACTTCAATTTTTTTTTTCTTTCTCACTCTTTCACTTTTTTTTCAATCATTTCACTTTTTTTTTCGTTTTCGCACAAACACATGAGCTCATTTTTTCTTTTGCTCATTCTCAATTTTTTCTCTTTTTCCCACATCTCATAACTTCATCACACCTTCTTCTCATATTCACTCAACAAACAACATTTTCCTTTTTCAACTCAATTCACTGCCTTCACATTCACACTTTCCTATTCTCCACTCAAATTGGGACAAAAAGGCTTAGGAATTGGAATAGTGTTCATGTGTGCTATCAAATAAAATAGGCTTTAGGCTCAAAGGGGCTAACAAAGGATTCAATGTCATTGGTAAGGAAAATTTTGGCTAAGTGACTCAATAAATCAAAGATGGCCTAAGATTCTATTCGGCATATCAAACTAGACACAATCAAGAAGCAAGAGCACACACAAGTTCTAGCATCCTCTAAGGTGACGATCCACTCACCAACGAAGAGATCAAATAATGCATCAAAATATCATAAGGCTCAAATCTCACAGTTTTCACATCCATGCTAGTCCTAGTGAATTCTCACTCTTATCACACAAGCACTCAAAAAGAAAACTCGTAAGTATACTAGTTCTCTCTCAAATCTACTCCAACTCAACTACTCACACAAAAGAGTCTCTAACTCAAATCCACAAATCTACTCTACTCATCAAATCATGCTCAAAGATAGCAATAAACAAGCATAAGATGATTGATAGGCATGAAATATGCAATAGCGACTCAGATCAAAATCACCCCAAGGAGCATCTCAAGGTACCAAATAACCGAACACACTCAAAGATAAGGGGTGCTCCGGTGCAATGTAAAAAGAAACATAAAAAAAACTCCACCCCCCAAACTTCGACCTTGCGAAGAGGTCTAAGTTTGGGGTTGTGGGTTACCTCAACCAAACAATTCGGTTTCTCTCGAACGTAGCACACTCTCTTGCTTGAGTTCCTCTCTTTTGAGTACTCCATCGAGACAAGCCTACAAAACAAACTCTCACGTACGAGGTTAAAACTTACGATTCAACAACACCCTAATAACATAATAAGAAACTAAAACAACTAAAAGCAAATAAAAATGGGTTGCCTCCCATTCAGCGCTATTTTTAAGGTCCTCATGCCGGACCGAGCTCAAAGGAGCTTATGGGACATCATACTCAAAAATACCTCCCTTACTCTCATAAGAGTGGTGCTTGCATTCCTTTCCTTGATGCCCCTCCATCATGAGCTCTTTTGCTTTCCTCTCATCCCCAAGTGTTATGGGTCTCAACTCCTTCTTACCTTCATCTGGAGGGGTCTTACCAAATATTTTCTTGAATTTGGACTTTTTCTTCTTAACTCCTCCTTTCCCTTCCAACTGAATCACGTCCACCTTTTTCACCTCTTCTTCCTTCAACTTCTTCACTTTATCCCTATCAACATAATCAAGAACATAATGCTCATGGGTTAAATTATCAAGTGAAGGATTATAAAATTCATGAATATGAGAAGGGTTAGGGATAGGAGGTGTGTCTTCAACACGGGGATCAATTGCATCCATGCAATACAAACTCTCATCCTCCTTCGGGTGCTTCATGGCTTCATATAGGGAAATCTTCACTTCTTGATCATCAACCTTCAATGTAATCTTCCCATTTGCCACGTCTAGCACCATACCTGCCGTAGCTAAGAACGGTCTTCCCAAGATCAGGGGCACGTGCTCATCTTCCTCCATCTCTAGGACCACAAAATCGGCTGGAAAAATGTGATCTCCAGCTCTCACGAGGACGTCTTCAACAACACCTTGAGGTCGAGTGATAGACCGGTCGGCAAGTTGAAGCGTCATCATCGTCGGCTGAAGTTCACCACCTTCCAACTTCTTAAAAAGCGACAACGGCATCAAATTAATGCTCGCTCCGAGGTCGCACAATGCTCACTTCTTGATCCCGTTCCCGATTTCACAAAGAATGGTGAAGCTCCCGGGATCCTTCAGCTTTGGAGGAAGCGCCTTGTGCACTAATGCACTCACCTCATGGTTCAGCTGCACCAACTTCGGCTCATCCACTCGCCGTCTTTTCGCGATCAAGTCCTTCAAAAACTTTGCATAGTTGGGCATCTGTTCCAAAGCATCATAAAAGGGAATATTAATATGCAATTATTTAAAAACATCAAGGAATTTAGCAAACTTTTCATCAAGCTTATTTTTCATGAAGCATTGTGGATATGGGACGGGTATCACAGATTTGGGTACCCCTCATTCATCTCTCTCGGTCTCTTTCACTTTCTCCCTTGCTTCATTTGCCTTCTTCCACTTAGGAACTCTCTCACCCTTCTCAATGTCTTCCTCTTCAAGCTCTTTGCTCTGATGAGACTCATCCACATCTTTATGCTTCTCAATCCCTTCACTTTCAATCCCCTTCTCAACTCCTACTTCCCCACTCTCATCTCCATATTGGGGCATCTCAGAATCAGCAGGCATCTGGGGACCTTCATATTTGGTCCCACTTCTCAACTCAATAGTCTTGCAATGCTCTTTCGGGTTCCCCTCCGGCATGGAAGGATACTTACCCGGCTCTCTATTCAATGACTTTGCCATCTAGCTCATCTGGAACTCTATAGAAGTGAACCTTCGATTATTCTCTTGTTGAGTTCTAGTCCACTCAACGTTCATCTTTTGGAGCTCTTGATCACGTTGATCACCCTTTTTATGCAAATCTTTCACATCGTACTCCAAGGATGACAACCTCTTACTTCCTTCCTCCACCTTCTGAAGGATAGCTCTTAACATCTCCTCAGTTGATGTACCGCCTTCTCCACCAGGAAGCTTTGAACCTGGATCAACACCTGCAGGAACTGTAATACCAGCTTTTGGGTTAGCATATGAAAAATTCTCATTTTTCCTCCATGTGTTTTGAGGAGGCTGCTGGCCTCCTTGATACCCTTGTGTGTTCCTCCATTGATTTTGAAGTGGCGGAGGACCTGGAGGTACAAATGGTTGGCCATAAGAAGGCCTTCCATACTGATTTCCACCTTGGTAGTCATTCTGATTGTAATACGGACCTCCCATGTAATTGGCTACCTCTTGATGTCCACTTGGTTGGTCTACTCTCTCATTCTCTGCTGCATTCTCTCCAACAAAATTCTTCCCCAACTCGAGGTTGTTAATCTTCTTCATCATGGCCATCAACAGTCTTCTCGTTCCTTCACCTTCTTTCTCCTCCAACTTGCAAACTCTCTGGAACTCAGGATCCTCGTTCCAAGCACCAGCATTCGTGACAATGTTGTCCACGATCTCTCTACATCTCGCTATCCCTTGGTTCAAAAAAGCTCCACTCGCACATGCATCTAAATGGGCTTGGCCAGCCTTGCTGGCTCCACTGTAGAAGAACGCCATAATATCTCCCTCATTGTACCCGTGCTGCGGGCACTCTATCAGCATGTTTGAGTATCTCTCCCACGCTTGACGTAGGTCCTCTCCTTGCTTCTGGCGGAAGGAAGAGATCTCAATCCTTGCTTTGATCGTTCTGGATGGAGGGTAGAATCGCTCGAGGAACAGACGCTCGAGCTCAGGCCATGTGGTTATACCTCCCCGTGGGAGCGTGTTGTCATACCACTCTTTAGCTATTCCCGTCAGTGAGAATGGGAACAGCCTAAGCCTCTTGGCATCTTCAGACATGCCATTGTAATTGAATGTAGAGGCTATCATGAGAAAACTCCTCAAGTGAGTGTGAGGATTCTCCTTCCCGATCACCCCCTTGAACTGATTCTCGGTAAGCAACTTTAGAATTCCCGGGGAAATCGAGAAGTTATTTGCCTCAACAGGAGGCAATGCCACTCCATCGTAGTACCTTTGTGGCTGCGCTGCAAAACTCCCTCGAATAGCCAGATTTTGATCTACGTTCTGCGGAACGTATTGAGGATTAGCAGCTGGTACGGGTACTTATTGGGGTGGTGGTGGTTGGTAAACAGGTGGTTGATTGTAAATTGGAGGTGGAGGATACGGGTATGGTGGGTAAGGATACGGTGGGTACGGGTAAGGTGGATAGGGTAAGTTGTTTTGTGGTAAGTTAGGATGTGGGTAAGCAGGGTTGTGATGAGGATTTTGGACCATGTTATGAGTTGGGTTGTTTTGGTTCTGAGTACCCGGGTTTTGACTCTGGCTCTCTCCTAACGGATCCTGATTCTTGCTAGTATTGCCATCAGTGCCGTCAACCCGGTTCAATGCCTGATTGAACTCATTCTCGGCATTCTCCAACTCATTAGTGATGTCCATCGGTTCTTTCCCTCCGGCAGCGTTCATCCTTCGTAAGAAGGCTCGATTTCTTCTTGCTATTGTCTCAGGATCTGCAGGTAACCTCTCTTCGCTCGTATTTCCTTGTGAGCGTGTTCTCATAAACCTGAAACACTAGCAGAAGGATCAAAACGCAACTGCCGAACGAATGAAAATAAAGAATAAAAATAGAAAATAAAATCACTCACTACTAACTACTAAGCTATCTACAAGTCCTATTCAAAAAGCATACAACGCCATCCCCGGCAACGGCGCCATTGACTTGATGCGAATATACTAACTTCCTACTAGTCGCTTCCCCGCAAGCGGACGGGTTCACTGTAGTATGGGCGAGTATAGGGACCAAGTAGTATCGAACCCAAGGGATGGAGTGTATGCGAACAGATCCCTGAAGATCTACGCGTCGTAGCTAATATGAGTGTAATGTTTTTGGGTTTTTGGAAAGATTAAAATAAACTAAACTAAATTACTCTACTAAGGCAAAAGAAAGAGCTAAACTAGTTATCTAAAGGTTGTTTTCAAATATGAGATGGTGATGCTTAGGATAGGAATTCCTACGTATACTAACGGAGCAGGTACATAATCAAAATAACTGTGACGCGTGAGAAATAACCTAAGTAAAAGAATGTAAGGTGAAAGCTCAAGATTCTAAACCCTAATACTTTACCCTAACACTCGACTTCACTAATCCACTAACAAGTTAATATAATGTGCTTAATTAATGAGACCCTAATTTAACTAAGGTGATGCGGTCGTCCTCCTTCGCTAAACTGGTAGATGAATTAACCCTTCCTAAACCCTCTAGTTAAGTCTACTCGTTGTTAAAGAGTGATACGGTCGTCCTCTCTCTAACACTTTTCGAACGAAATTCAAAAGCAAAGTTAAGATTAATTTTAAGCGTTCATTAATCAAAAGAATTAAAACCTAACGTCACAAGTTACCCTAATTACGTACCCACAACCTACTTCTACGAGTTCATCCTACCCCAAGCATGCAAGGGTTTTAGCTTGACATGGTTGTTTGAATAATAAAATCAATCACAAGAACAAAAATCATATGAATAATTAAATTAACGAAAGAAATCAAGAACATAAACGAAAGAACAAATTAAAGTCTCTAAAGAAATATATATAAATCTGAAAAACTAGGTTTAATCGTCTCAAAGAATATAGAAAGAAAGAATTAATCTAATACGTTCAAAAGAAATACTAAAACTAAAAATTCGTAAATTAAAACCTCGATTACAACGTACAAAATTCTTCAAAACTCCTTCCCAAGCTTTCTCCTTGCTCAAAGTATGTAAAAATATGTGTTGGTATGTGTTTATATGTGAAAATATGCTTGGAAAGGGTATATATAGGCTTTGGGACGAATTTGGGCGATTTTGGGCAAAAAACACGCAAAAACGCTCGAGTGCAGGTGCAGCTCGAGCGCTAGCGCTCGAGCTTGGTGGTCGAGCGGTCAAGAGGTCGAGCGAAGGCGCTCGACCGCTGGCTGTACACATGTTCGTAAAACCTTCATAACTTCTCAACCGGGAGTCCGTTTTTGGCCGATTCAAAGTCCTACGAACTCCTCTTTTCGCCATCTATCCATCTATGAAAACCAAAGAGACAAATTAATAAGTTTATAAAAAATAATACTCATTTGACTCCAAACACTCATCGAAAATACTCAAAACATGGGCAAATCGGGCACCAAAACATAACAATTTCACGCCTAATCAGGCAATTGAGCAGAGCTCGCATCGCTTAACAAAAGACAAGTATTTGGCTCTATCATCCATACACCCACGCGCGCTACCCGCGTAGGATATAAATGGGTATTTGTACAAAAACGAAATGAGAACAATACTGTGGAGAGGTATAAAGCGAGGCTTGTAGCTCAAGGGTTTTCACAGAGACCTAGGATTGATTTCGATCAAACCTATTCTCCCGTCATGGACTCAATAACGTTCCGCTACTTGATATCTTTGGCAGTTAAAATGAATCTCCAAACGAGATTAATGGACGTAGTAACCCCGTACTTATACAGGTCACTTGATGCCGACATTTATATGAAAATTCCCGATGGATTTGACATTCCTCAGATGAGGGATGGTGAAAATCGCAGTTTGTATAGCATAAAACTGCAGAAGTCGTTGTACGGCCTGAAGCAATCGGGCCTCCGACTAAGTGAGTTCCTTCAGAAGAAGGAATACACATTCGATAAAGTTTTCCCATGCGTATTCACGAAGAAATAGCAAAATGGTTTTTGCATCATATCCGTCTATGTTGATGACCCAAACATAATCGGAACATGCAAAGAGATTGAAGAAGCCAGTTCAATCTTGAAAGCTGAATTCGAAATGAAAGTCTTGGGTAAAACCAAGTACTACCTCGGTCTGCAGATCGAGCATCTCCCAGAAGGAATTCTTATACATCAGTCGACCTACGTGAAGAAGGTATTGGAGAGATTTCATATGAATAAATCTCATCCACTTAGCACCCCTATGGTTGTCCGATCCCTCGAAGTGGATAAGGACCCATTTAGACCAAGAGAAGATTAAGAAGAAATTCTGAGGTCAGAAGTTCCTTATCTTAGTGTTGTTGGAGCATTGTTCTATCTCGCAAATTGCACTCGGCCAGACATTGCATTTGCTGTCAATTTGCTTGCGAGACATAGCGCTTCTCCTACAAGGAGACATTGGAATGGTGTTAAGCATGTTCTACGGTACCTCCAAGGGTCTAAAGATCTTGGACTGTTTTACCGTAAGAGCCAAGACAAAACCTTAGTAGGTTATGCGGATGCTGGCTATTTGTATGATCCCCACAACGCCATTTCCCAGACTGGTTACGTTTTTCTCTGTGGTGGTATCGCGATCTCATGGAGATCGATTAAACAAACTATGGTTACCACGTCTTCAAACCACTCAGAGATAATAGCTTTATTTGAAGTCGCACGAGAATGTGTATGGTTAAGGTCCTTAGTAAAACACATTGGTGACTCGTGTGGTATCGCTAAAGGCGATACACCTCCCACCATTATATTTGAAGACAACGCAGCTTGCATCGCACAAATGAGTAATGGGTACGTCAAGGGAAACCTGACGAAACATATTTCACCTAAGTTTTTCTACCCATACGAACTCCAGAAGAGTAATGTGATTACCATTCAAAAGGTGCAATCTAGTGACAATCTAGCAGATTTGTTCACTAAGTCCTTACCTACGTCTACTTTTGAAAAGTACATTCGTGGTATTGGGATGCAAAGGCTCAAAGTGTTGTTGTCTTCAGGGGGAGCGGTAACCCCGAAATAAATCTAGAAGATTTGATCTAGAAGATCGATTACATTCTTCCCTAACTTATTATTTGGCCGATACCTAGCACGTGGAGTTTTTATGACAAGACATTTATGTTATGTCGTAATGTCCAAGGGGGAGTGTTGTAAATCTAGAAGATTTATTATTCCAAATCTAGAAGATTTGATGTGGACATTACTAATGGATCAATAACCCAATGGGTTTCATATCTTAGACTAGGGTTTTATTCTTATAAATAGATTGTAATCACTCATACACAAGAACATTAGTGAAACTCCTGGCTTGGCTCGCCCTCAGACGTAGTCGTTCCCGACGAATTGGGTGAACAAATCTCATCTTTTATTTTACGCACTTATTTACAACAAAAGACTCAATCCCGAACCAATCCAATGGCCCACATTTATTAAGAACAGGGTCAAGATGAAGAGTTTCAATACATCCCCTTTTCCATAAGTTCAAACATACAAAAAAACTAGACCAAGTAAAACTGAATCAACCAAAAGTACAAACAAAGGAGAGAGTGGAAGAGGATATTCTCTAGCTAAAAAGCTAGCTTATTGATTTCATAAGGGAAGTAACTAGTGAACTAAAACATGGAAGATTAATGCTTCTCTCTCTGTTGAAGCTTCTTGAACCAATAAGCCGACATCTTGGGGTACCTTTTGAGGGTCTTGAAATCAACGTACACAATTCCAAACCTCGATGTATACCCTAACCGCCATTCAAAGTTGTCGACGAATGTCCATTGGAAGTAGCCTTCGACGTTTGCACCTTCGTCTATTGACTTCTTCAGCTCTTCTATATAGCTTTTGTAGTAATTGATTCTTATGGTGTCGTGCAGAACTTTAGGGAGTGTGAGGTTTCCTGGTTGATCCATTCCTGCAACAATGTGCCCCATCATATACATTAGTCACCTTCAATATATAGTTATGAGTTAAATAGTTTGTTGGTCTAATAACTTGTCCACTATCCAACTTCGATTTCATCTCAATATTAGAAGATTTGTCCAAATCGGGCCATAATTGCAAATCCATGTGACAATAAACGATATCGTTTATAATATTCTGGCAGTTGGTCTAAAATTGGATAGGACAGAAAAGAAGTCATGGGTCCAAAAAAAACTTTTCTAACTCATATAACTACCATTCTCAGCTAAAATCATGGTAGGATTCCCATAGTGTTCTTTGATGTAGTTTACAGCTTTGTATAAACCCCATGGAACAATGTAAAGCCAGTAGGAGTGTGCCTGAAAAAAAGAAAAAAGAAAAAAAAAAAAGACAAAGATAGTACTCATCAAGTTAAATATTTAAAAAACACAAGTTTAATTTGTCACAATTATGAGATGTGCTGGAAAATGAACTCACCCTTGGCCCAATTGGCACCCCATGACGATCATCTGTAAAATTTAAATACAATTAATTATGCATAAAAGAAACATCATATTGTGTATGTACATGTAAAAGTAAGTCTCTTGTACATTTGATGCACAGTACACTCACTCGACAGTTGAGGCTATTTACATTGAAAAGTGTGGGCTGATTACACTGAAAAGTGTGTGTTGATTACATTGAACACTTTTCAGTGTAAATTGTGCACTGTACACCAGGTGCATGTGAGACCTTAACTACATATAACATATATGAGAGTAGAGTAGAAGTTTTATTACAAGCAAATCCACAATTATACATAAGACAAATATCATATTGTATATATACGTATAACATATATGAGAGTAGAGTAAAAGTTTTCTTACAAGCAAATCCACAATTCCAATCTTGTTGGTAGCCCAAGTCCTTTGATTTTGACTGGTGTGGATCGTACATGTAGTATGCAGTGTACTGATTTATGCCCACAAAATCAAAGGATCCCTTCACCATCTTCACCTCTTTTTTACTGAACTTTGGTAGTCTTTTCCCTACTATATTCTGCATGGTTTTTGGATACTCTCCATACACCAAGGGATGCATAAACCTACATAAAATACACACAAAAACATAATTTGTGCTAGTTTATTTTTTTAGTACAAGTGTTCATTATAAGAAAATAAAAAAACATGTATTGAATTATAATGGGGATTGTTTACGACTTGCCTATATTATTTTATAATCATGCAGGGATCTTCATTTCTCAGCCCATAAACAATTTGGCAACAAAATTAAATTTCTAAGCAGTTAAATTTACCCATAGAACACATGAAAAGTGATAGAAATAATTATATAAAATGTTACCATCCTATGTGAAAGTCTCTTGCCCTTTGAGCTGCATAGTTGTCCGCTTTTGATCTTGTAAGTGGCTCGTACCAAACAAAATCCAATAGAATTCCAATTCTACCCTTTTGTTTTTCCTGAATTTGCATCTTGTTAAATGAAATAGAAGTTTGATAGAAAATTTAGTTTAGTTTTTTAACCTGATATTTTAGTCGATATATTTGAGCAGCAGCGGCATGGCATAAAATGAGATTATGAGCAACGATATAAGGCTCAGTAGCGGAGTTTCCGTGAGTGCAATTGCCAAATGCTTTAGAGCACCTCCCCGGGGCATGGAACCCATTATCGTATCCAAGTGCAGCCACCACTCTGGGCTCGTTAAACGTTTGCCAATTCTTTACTCTCTTCCCAAATGTCTTGAAACAGAATTCAGCATAATCTGCAAAATCTTTCCTGCACCCAATATCAATCACATTCCCTTTATTACTATTACCATTACCATTACCCAATTCTAAGCACCGGAGGAATTGAAGGACTGTTTTAAAAACACAAACACGATACTTACACCACTTCACGACCAAGCCACCCCTTGTACCGATCCTGGAGCGCTTCAGGAAGATCGTAGTGGTTCAAATTAGGATATGGGCTCATACCTGCATGCCAATATGTTTTAGCATCACTACTTTCTACGGATTAAATTTTCAATCTTACCTTTTTCCTCCAAGTCATTTATCGTGCAATATTAGGGGGGTAAATTAGTAATTTAAGAGGTGGGGATAATTTAATCACCTTTCTTGAGCATGTAGTTGATCAATCTATTATAGTAAGCAACTCCCTTCCAATTCACCTTTCCAGTCCCATCTGCATATATATGTTTAAAACAATGATTTGAAATTCTAAATAATTTTTCAGGGACTAGGAAATAACTTAGTAATTTGTACATTACTTGGAAATATTCTGGACCATGAAATAGAAAATCTGTAGGCATCAAAGTTTAGCTTTGCCATGAGATCAATGTCCTCCTGTGGAAAGTTGCAGGTTAAAAATACTAGATAAATTTATCAATCCCAGAACTATAAGTCTAAACTGGAATTAATTAGTCGTATGCTGCAACAATAATTATGGATTTCTTCTTCCATTTACACCGTACATTCTTTTGAATTGTATTACTCGTTTTATTAAATAATGTTCCCTCCGTCCAATTTTAATTAGTCCTGTTTTTTCGGCTGTTATTTTTTATCATAAGTTGGTGGGTATTATGAGACATCGTGAGATTCATTTATGAATAAAATGATTGTTTACAAAAAAAGATATGGTACTTATATTTTCCATAAAAATGGACCTCGCAATACCTCATAATACTCTCCAACTTATGACAAAAAATAACAGCTGAAAAAACAGAACTAGTATTATTGAACGGAGAGAGTACTAAAAAAATAATTACATTATAGACACCAGTTAAATGATATTTAGTTGTTTTATTGAATAGTATTTGTAGCTTTGATAAGTGTTAACTCAGAACGCTCCTTACGTGTGTGTCAATTTATACGAGACAAAGTTTTATATGAAAATAATTTATAATAAATTTATCATGAAATTGTTTTAAAGTATCAAATATTTGATTAAAAGTATTAAAAATCTCATCATGAGTATAAAAAATCGGGGTCAGTGATATTATATTTGTTGGTCAATAATATCAACAACAATTAAAATATGATACAATTTTAAAATAATTTCATGGCAAACTTTATCATGACATTTTTTAATACAAAACCTACTCTTTTTATAATTATAAAAAAATGTTTTAAATCTTATAGAAAATTACTCCCTCCGTCCCAGTCTAAGCGTCTCATTTCTTTTGGTTGAATGGTTTAAGAAAGTGTATTTGTTTATTAATATATGGTGGAAAAGTAATGAATAGTGTTGAAAAGTAATGAATAGTGTTGAAAGGTGGATTGAATGAGTGACATTTTTGGTAATATTGTGTGAATTTGAAAGTTAAAGTTTATATGTAGTAGAGTGTTGCTTTTTCCATTTATGGAATGGGACACTTAGTGTGGGACAACCAAAAAAGAAAAGTGGGACACTCAGAGTGGGACGGAGGGAGTAATAAAATGAAAACATAATTAAAATAATTTGATTTAATGCATAAAGTTTATTTTACTAAAAAACTCAAACTATTTACTTGGAGGTGCAGAGGATAGAGAAATGCAACGCCCAATAAAAAGTAATGTTGGTCCATTTACATTATTTTCTTTCTTGGGTCCACACTCCACATGCTTCGGTTGTCAAGAATTGAGTTTTTTGGTTTTGTTTTAATAATAGGATATTAAAAAAAATTGTGAAAATCATATAATTTGTTAAAAGTTCTCAAAAATAGAATCTTTCAATTTTTCCACCTTAAATTTCTATATATATATATATATATTTTTTTTTTTTTTTTTTTGTTTTGTTTCATGTATGTTTCCAACTCGAAATATATCACATTATCTTTTTGGTACATTAATTTTCATGTGGGAATACCACAAAATACCCACTTTTAACTTGTAATAATTTATTTTACCAACTTTACATGAAATTAATTTATTCTCCCCACTTTCACCCTCAAAATGGGTAGAATAAACTTTTACAAGTTGAAGGGTCCCTCACTAAATACCCACCTCACCGCTGCTCCCACAACACCTCTACTAATATATTTATTTTCTCATTAATTTTAGTATTAATAGTGTGAAAATCATGTGTAATTGTTAATTAGTAAAAATATATAAATAATTATTAATTTTTAAATTTACCAATAATGAATAAAATTATTATAATCACTAAATACAAATTAATAGTTAATTATTCAATGGGTAAATGAAGGCAAGATTTAAATTAAATGGTTAAATAATGGTGGGGCCAATGTGGCTAGAATAAAATGTTTTATAGAAGAGTATTAAAATATTTTTATATCAAAATGGGTATAAATGATTATTTGAGGTGGATAAAATAAATTTCAAATTTATAAAAGTGAGTATTTTAAAATTTATCCCTTTAATTTCACACCCCTCTTCCCTTTCTTGATTGAATTTGAATATACAATTTTTAAATTCATCTCACAGACTGTCTCATATGCATCATTATTCATCATTTATATAAAAAAATTATGAATATACTATGTCGTATATTACACGGAAGAACAAAACAGGCAAACTGACCTTGTATCTGTGATACTGGTCCACTGAGACTTCCCCAGAGGCATTGTTTGGTACAAGCCCTGTTTCCAATTTCACAATAATTGAAGTGCGTTCAGTATTTTCACCATAACAAACTACTTTTACAATCACAATTGACTACCTTGCGGTGACAAACAAACATTGCTTTACCTTAAAACACTACTTAGATTGGTTTACATATTAATTATTTTTATTAAAATATAAAATGTTTTTAAAATTAAAATATATTAAATTAATAGTACTAAATTTTATTAAACGTTTCATAGTGGAGTATTATTTAATAAAAATAACTACGACTGTTTAAAAAATACACTCGAATTTCATGTAAATTTTTTTAAGCCCTTTAAATACATTGGTTTATAGGACAATATATTTAAATTGACAAAGAGTGAAACTGGTTTGTACATAAATCATTGAAGGGTATTAGTTGTTTTTATGGGAGAGTATTAGATATTTTTATTGAAAAGTATTACTAGTTTACACTGAAGAGTCTTAGTTGTTCAGTGAAAACAAATTAAGACTCTTCAATGTAAACAATTAATACCCTTCTTCAATACAACTAATACTCTTCAGTGAAAATAATTAATACCCTTCATTGATTTATGTATGAATCAATTTCACCCTATACGTACTCATTTGAATTAATCGTATAATTAAACACACTATAAATTTAGTGAAATATAAGTTGGCAATAGTTGCGCGCTATAATACAATACCACATCTAATGAACTTTATTTAAAAGGTACAATTACCTCCACTTTGTTTTCTGAGTATCTCTAAATCACGTCGTTATATTATTCCATATATCATAAAAAAAATTGTATACAAGTTAGTCTTATAAAATGTAATTTTTCTTTAAAATTTAAATATTATAAAAATCTTTTGAGTATGTATAGAGTAAAACTGG
This sequence comes from Ballota nigra, assembly GCA_947034835.1. Classification (NCBI taxonomy): domain Eukaryota; kingdom Viridiplantae; phylum Streptophyta; class Magnoliopsida; order Lamiales; family Lamiaceae; genus Ballota; species Ballota nigra. The sequence continues at coordinate 39,919,688 of OX344724.1, read as the reverse complement.
TTCATATATGAATTATTGAAGGATATTGATTGTTATCACTAAAGGGTATTAGACGTTTCCACTGAAGAGTATTAGTTCTTTTCACTGAAGAGTTTTAGTTTATTTTCATTGAACAACTAAGATTCTTCAGTGTAAACTAGTAATACTCTTTAATAAAAACAACTAATATTGTTTAGAGAAATCAACTAATACTCTTCGATAATTCATGTATAAATCATTTTCACTCTATACTTGGTCAAATCTTTTTAGAAGTATTACATATGATGCAGTTCTCGTACAAAACACTCACTGGTATCATGCCAATTTTCTTTTATATACAAGTCTCATACAAAACACTCTTCGGTATCATGCCAATTTTCTTTTATATAGTAGAACATAGTACACACGTGCTAGATTCCTACCGACAAAAAATCAAAAAAGATTTCTATACACAAGAATTCACATCATCAGCTACCCAATTTTATGTAGTTATCTACAAAGTTTTATTTTGAAGCAAAAAACTCGTAGGACAAATGTTTCTTATATCAACAATCCGGGCAAAGTTATTTATTTATAATTTAATTAAAAAAATCTCAATTTCGAATTGTTTGATTAATCCTCCCTCAACTCAGCGGCGGATTCAGCATAGCCAAAGGGTATGCAAGTGCATACCCTATTTTCTTGCCAAAAAGTTAGTATATATACTATAGAGTAGTATTATTATATAGTATTTATGTTATAATGAATTTAAAATATTAATAAATACGATGGTTTTTTACGAAATCAGTTTATGATAAGCTTATCATGAAATTGTTTTAAAATATTGAATATTTGATCAGGATTATAAAAAATCTCATCATGAGTATCAAAAACTGGGATCAAGAAAATCTATTAAATTACACTAATACCACTGAGTCAGATTTTTTATAGTCCTAGTGAGATTTTTTATATTTTTTATCAAATATTTGATACTTTTGAACTGTTTCATGATAAAATTACTATAAACTAATTTTCATATAATACTTTGTCTTAATAAATTATTAAACTTTTAAACCGTATAAATTCGTAAATGCCGAATTGAGAATTTTTTTTTATTAATTAGTTACCATGACATTCTTAACTACTTTTAAAGTATGAAAACTCTTTCTTTAGATAACTATAACATTTTTGTTTGTAATTCTTAATATTATATGTTTTAAAATTTTATATTGCCTATATTTTGTTTATATAATTATTGTGAGTAGTTCATTTTTGCATTTAGGTGCATGATATGCATTTGGATTTTGAAAAAAATATCTCAAGTAGAAATTAGTAATACCCCAACTGAAAAAAAAAAAAAAAACACAGTTTGGTATATTTGTGTGTTTTGAAAAAGACAAAATTGATCTTAAAATTCAAGTGCATGTTATGCTTGAGTGCATGCTAGAATTTGTGGATTATTTTAGCATTATCATAGAATTGCATACCCTATTTCGATTTTCTGGATCCGCCACTGCCTCAACTCCTTCAATTTAAAATTCTATTAGCTAAGTGCAACAATACAATTATATATAGGCATTAGTAAATAAGGATTTGGATCTTGTTATACAAGATTGTCTTGTGTAACACAAATACATTGTAGATCCAATTGAGTCTATATCCAATTGAGGAGTAGCTTTCATATATATATATATATATATATATATATATATATATATATATATATCAGAAAAATGTTTTAAAATATAAAATATTTAATTAAAAATATAATATTACTAATCAAGAGTACCAAATATATCCAATTTAATATTCCCTCTTATTCATTTTATATTACTCCATTCTCCATAAAAAGGAGAATTTTTTTTTGTTTCCCCCTTTTCTCAAAAAAGACAAAAAGTAAACTACATCCCTTTAAATTTATCAAAAAAAATAAAAATTAAAATGACTCTTTTACTCTTATTAAAAAACCAATTTTATAATCACAAAATTAATAAACAACTCTTTTATTAAAATCGGTGTCTTTTATTTGGGTTAATTTAAAATGAATTGAAGGGAGTACAACATAATACCACCAATCTGATTTTTATACTTTTGATAAAATATTTAATATTTTAAAACAACTTTACAGTAAACTTTACCCCAATTGATCTATAATGTATTTGGTTCAGTGAAATAAATTTAATTGGCCATACGGGTAATTGCAATGAAGAGGGAGGTCATGCACAAGTACAACATACTCCCTCCGTCCCACAACACATTGCGAGGCTACTATTCCTCTCGTGTTTTTGCGAGCGAGTTTTTTATTAGTATTTAAAATGATAAAGTAATTTTAAAATTACTTTGTAATAGAGAAAATATAGATCTATCATACCCTACTTTAAAAATTATTTTATCATTTCAAATACTAATAAACAACTCGCTCGCTAAAACACGAAGATAAAGTGAACTCCGCAATGTGTTCCGGGACGGAGGTAGTATAATCAATATACAGTAAAATAGTACTCCCTCCGATTCATTTTTTATTATCCATTTTATCATAAAAGGAAGTTTCTTTTTTTTATTTTCCACCTATCCGAAATAGCAAAAAGCAAACACTATCCTTTTTAACTTACCCCTTAAAAACATTTTTTATTTACACTCATGTCAATATTTTATCAATTTTATACACACAAATACTAATAAAAAACTCTTACCCCTTTTAAAAATTAACTTTATACCCACGAATACTAATAAACAACTCTTTTTATTAAAATTCGTGTCATTTTCTTATGGACAATCAAAATCGAATCGGGAGTAGTTAATACCAGGTGTTTTGATGAAAGTATCCCAAATGCTGGGGCCTCGGCCGTCCTTGTCGGCCATGCCCTCCACTTGATAGGCGGACGCCGCCGTCCCGAACACGAAATTCTTCGGAAAGCTGCCCCTGCTCAGCCCTCCAGTGTCCAACTCCACGGCGGATTCCGACCACCCATTTTCGTCGGGAATTGCAGCGAAGCATTTTAGGAGAGAGAAAGTGGAAATACAAAAGAAGAGCAGTCTCTTCATAGTTGGAAGGTGTGTCCGATTATTGAGTGAAGCGGTACCACAATGTCAATACCCATCTATTTATAGAGAAATAAACTATTATTTATAGCCTTTTACCTTCATTTGCGATATATCAAAGGTATATCTGATAATTTAGTTCCGTGTTTTATTAGTTTTCCAAATTTTGAATAGGAAGAATTTCATACAAAGGCTTTGAATTTAAGGAATTGTCTCAACTTTTATATGAAACTAGATTAGTGTCGGAGTTTTATGCGGGTTGTTCGCTAAATTAATTTAAAATTTTATATTTTATTGACGCATTGTCACATTATTAATACAATTTATTTTAATACACATATATATTGTGCGTTGATTTTTTTAAAATTAATTACATATGCATTATATATACTTAAATAAATTTGTTCATAGTAAAATAATATAATTATATTATATAATAAACATATTTAAATAATATATACACATAAAAATATTGGTTAATTTCTTAGTAACTCACGACCTTTAGGTTCAATCTCAATTTAAATACAATTTTTAATATTTTTATTAAAATTCACGTACTTATTTTTTTGTTTCAGTTTGGTATACACTTTTAAGTTATGATATATTTTTCTCAACCATGCACCACATACCTCTCCTTGCCTACCTAAGACGATTTCCTCAATGTAGAAAAATTTATAACCCAAACAATAATACACACCCATGCATCATTTTTATTTTTTTTTTGCTAAAAGTGCAAGTCATATATTTGATTGAAAAATAAACATTGGTGAATTTCTATAACATTATTGAAAATTGTGATTAAATTGAGATTGAACTTAATAATCGTGAATTAATATTAAATTGACTATTTTGTTAATACTTAAATTTTAAAGATTTATTTTTCCAAATATGTTAAATCTCTCAATTATATAGATAATATATTGTACATGTAAAAATATTATATATATATATATATATATATATATCATTTAAATTATATAATACTAAATAGACTAATAAGTATTTCAGAATTAAAAAAAATTAGTAATATAAATTTATCAGTGGGTTATAATACGACTTTTTCTATTTAAAAATAATTATATATGTGTGCAAGATTCAAATCCATGTAATTGCATTTCTTTTAATTAGAGACAATATTATTACACAAATATAATGTCACATGTTAAACACAATCAAACCAATAGAATTTGACCTATCAAATTTGATTTAAGATATACAAAATCAAATAATTATAATTTTGATTTATGTTTTTTAGACAATAAAAATTTATCAATTAAATGATAAAATTTCAAATAATTGGATTTAAACAAAAATTAATTAATCATTTAATCGATAGAATAAACTAAAATTATTTAATATTCTTAATTCCATTAATTAAATTTTTACAAATAAAAATTTTCTAAATAGGATATTCTCAAATACATTGAGAATATAAAAATAAGTTAATTGAACGTTGACATTTCACATAATTAGAATTTTTTAAATTTATTAATCAATTTAGTAATAATATTGTAGAATTAAATATATTTAAGTTAATTGTTTGATTTATTAATACATTAAGATTTTTATATATAAGATATCCTCAAATGTAGTTAAATAAAATGTAAATTAGTACGTAATTTTTTATACACTCAACTTAGATACAATAAATATTCAAATTTCATAAAAAAAAAAATCGTAGTATGGCTAAATTGGTAAACATCATAACAATTGCTTATAAGGTGTAGGGTTCAAATCCATTTGCATGCCCATTTTTATTTATTATTATTAGATTCTTTATTATATAAGACCACATAAGTGATACATAGATGAAATAGACGATAAGTGAGCATTCGACACACAGACAAAGTTAACCTTAGGATGATACATAAACGAAATTAACCTAAAAACGACACATAAACATGTCAAACTTTCATTTAGTAACCTAAAAACGACACATAAGCATGTCAAACTCCCATTTAGTATAACTGGGGATTCTTTCATTTTTAATATATCATTCTTATTTCAACCAAGATTTCTGCCATTTAATCGACTTTAAGCAACATTCGTGGCTGAGTTGATGATGTGGTTAATTTGGATAAGGGTGTCACATTCTAATCTCGTGATTAACTTGGACGAGGGTGTCATATTTTTATGAAATTTTGGATGATGTTTCCTATAAGGAAATAAAGAATTCATAGGAAAAATTTCAATATGATTACAAAATTTTTAAAAGTAAAATAAAATTTGTAGATGAGATTGTCTACTATTTGCCTAAAATAAATTCTGATGATGTATATATCTTCATTTCTCAGCTTGCAAACAATTACCTATGAAATAAAAAATTTAGGTAATTAATTACTTACAAGTAATTTGTCTACAAAAAAATACATACGAATTATTTGCCTATAAAAATTTACCATAGTCAAATTGTTTGAAGGTAAATACTGATGATGTCTGCATAATTAGAAAATTTAATAGGTAAGTCTTACGCATGTTGAAATTTTTGTAGCCATTTTGAAATATTTCTTAAGCAATTTCTTTATTTTCTTGTAGCGATATATGTGTTGTAATTTATTGTATTGATGTGTAATTTTTCTATTTAATTTGTATTTAATATGTGACATCCATATAACATTTTAATATGTATCTTAGTTATTTTTAAAAGAAGATAATAACTTATAAAGTTTGAACCTTGTACATTTCTTATGTTACTTACCAATTACGCTAATTTATAAATTTACAAATAATTTGATTTTTTTTATTGAACACGTCTCTATATTAATTTTTATTTCGTATCAAACATTTTAAATTTATCGTACATTAATTTTTAAACATAATATTATATTTAACTTAATGTGTTTAAGGCATTTCGTGATTGTTAATGTGTTCTATTTATGATCTAACAACCTATTATCACACAAATAGTGATGCTATATAGGTCTCTCGTTCAAAATTCACAAGATGCGAATAATTTTTTAGATGGGTCAATTCATACAGAGCAAAGCTCAGGCTTGAATTCCCCTTCCCGTTAATGGACAGTGAGTTATGGGTACACCGAATTAGTCGATCCTTGGTCGGATACCGATAAAAAAAAATTATCACAAAAATAACTGAAATCAAGAAATAAATGCAAGAGAAAGTTTTGAAGAAGAGAACATAAGAGTTCTTTTTAGTATATAAATTGGCAACATGAGGTTAATAGTTTCTTTTATAGAGTCACAATTTAGATCATGGTCGCCCTTTTAAGGGTTTCAATCGTAACCCACCCTCTTCTTCCTAGGACTAGTTTTTTTTTTCGGTAAATATTAATTGTTAGTAGTTAGAAGTTAGTTCACTAAGTACTCAAAAAAATCTCAAGCCACCTTATAACTCCCTTAATTCGTTTTTCAAAGGGAATTGAACCTGGGTCACTCACTAAAGTGAGGAACCCAGTGACTATGCCACCTGGAATCCTGGGACTAGTTGTCCTATGTAGGTCAACTTCGATCCCCTATTGTCCCAGGTTGCAAGCATATCTCTTGGTTCCAATTGGTTATAGGTTTGTCTGTCACTCTCATTGGTTATAAATCTTCTCTCTATTAAGTGTTATTCTACTGGCCTTATTAATACAATTGTACTTTGATATCTCATTGATGTTAACTCTTAACACTATTTAACCTCATAGGTTAGAGGGACCAAATGTTCTTCTTGAGTTTTGACGAGGATAGAGACATAAGTGTGGAAGTCATGGTTGATGATCATTCACTAATGATGTATTTAGTGTCTGTTTAACTCTCAAGAGATCATTAAATAAACACGTATTTATGTTTAAGGATGACAATTTGATGAACGTGAGGAGAGTTTAATATAAGTTAATGTTTGGATATTGATCTGACAGCTTACATGTATTAATTGTAATTTTTTCTATCCTTTTTATTAATAAAATTGAGGGTATTTATACTAATAAAAGCAAGTAGGAGGTGACAACCTCTTAATCATCTTATTTATGTATGTGACAAGTAATAAGACACTTGCAATTCCCTAATACATTGATGAACTGCTAGGTAATCTGGGTGTAATCTGGAGTAATTGGTTGCTCGTTTTGGAGTCACTTTGGTGAGAATTCTCCTCTTTTTTCCTCTATACCGCTTGATCTAAAGAGGGTTCATTATTAACCTGTTTGACCAGCTTATGCGCACCTTTGGGTGGAAAAGGTTGGCCGAATAGACTGCTCGACCAGTAGAGTTTCTCACCAAATTGCTCATTTGGCCGGATTTGTCCCCTAATATGACGTTAAGGGTACGAAAGATGCTCGCCTACATCGTATGGATGTTCGCCTATCAACAATCATTCCATAGAAGGTGAGCCAAACAACATATCATGACCTTATGTGAGAATTAAGTTTGGATTTTAGAAGTTATTTGTACCTCTGGCGACTAGAAGAGGCACAACGACCATGAGGTCGCTTAATTCTTAAGTCTTAAATCTAGTTTGGTCGCTTACTTGACCGACTCACCAACGACCACCATCTACAATTGCGCCCAAGGTCAAGCTACAAACTTATTTAATGGTCAAGCTTGACTAAGAGCGAGCTGAGACCGACTTAGGGTGTATTCAAAGTGGTGTTTTATCTTTCGTGCCCATTAGTTTATTCGGTGTAAGATCGTCTTTAAGTCGTGTTGTATGTTGATAAAATCGAGAGGTGTCATGTGTTGGCAATGACGATAGGCGCGGGAAACAAAGAGATGCAACCACCAATATTGATTTTATAAATAATGCATATCTACATTATTTCCCCTCCCTACTTTCTCGCTTTTTGCAAATTTTCATTCTCTTTACTCTTGCTATTTTAGGCAGCGGCGATAAAGGATTTTGATAAGTGTGTTTTCCAGTATCTGGTGACTCTTTATGGTAAGAAATCGAGTCTAATACTCATATTCTTTGAATTTTTTTATCTTCTCATTTCTTTCTCAAAATTCTAAAGGATGAATGACTCGTGGTGAAAATCACAGTGGTATGAGATATGAAACTTTCTTGTGGAAGTTTAGCCAGAGGGACGAACCCTACTTAAATGATGGTATGTATTGAGTCTTGAGCTTAGCAAACACTGTGCTTAGCAGAGCGCCAAGGTTGAGAAAATGCTTGAGATCAGCTTCGAAATCATGGAAGAGAGTGAGGAACGTAATCACAAAGAGAATGAGGAGTAGACCGTAGATGGTCGTGGCAGCGATAGACATGGAACATTTGTTGACAATGATGACAATGTCGAGGTTGTTTAGCCTATTTGCATGATTTGATCCTATAAGATTAAACCACCAAAGAAATTAGACCTCTCATCCCATCCAATTTTGGATGGGCATACCCTATGCTCTATCTAAATATTCACCATCTTATAATACACTTACACACCAATTTTCACACAACCACTACAAAAAAAATGCGGATTAGCGACCGATTTAGAAACCGATTTTCAGTCACAAAACATGATTTGCGACCGATAAACGTCGGTTGTTAAAATGCGGGTAGCTAATTTAGCGACCGATTTTTTAGGTCGGTAACTAATCAGCGACCACCACCGGCGGTCTCTAATATTAGCGACCGTCTCAGATCGGTCTCTAATCCGCCCAGGTATGACCCGGTTGAATCATGGGATTTGCGACCACTGACCCACTAGCTTATATTGGGCGAGCCATATAGTATATAAGCTCTTGTGAGTCTTATAGAAATAAATGGGCAAATATGCGCCCAAGGGGAATCGAACCCATGACCTCCGGGTAACCCGGAGGAGGTGTGAACCACTAGGACACATGCTATTATTGTTCGTTTATTTGCATTTAATTGTATATAACCTCAAATTGACTCCCGTTTTTTTTTAATTCATCAAATTAATTCATTTTTGTTTCTAATTCGTTTATACATATATATTTAATAACTTTATTTTTATTTTGTAAATTTAATATTTTACACTAATATAAATTATTAACTTATTCGTGTTATGCATTTAATTGCATATAACCTCAAATTGACTCCCTTTAAAAAAAATCATCAAATTAATTCTTTTTTGTTTGTAATTTATATATATATATATATATATATATATTCAATATTTTTTTTATTTAGTAAATTTAATATTTTAAACAACTATAAATTATTAAATTCATCAAATTAATTCATTTATGTTTTTAATTCATTTATATATATATATATATATTTTATTTTATTTTAATAACTTTTTTTATTTTATAAATTTAATATTTTACACTAATATAAATTATTAATTTATTCATTTTATGCATTTAATTGTATATAACTTCAAATTGAGTCCCATTTTTTTAAAATTCATAAAATTAATTCTTTTTTGTTTCTAATTTATTTATACATATATATATATATATATATATATATATTCACTAATTTTTATAATTTATAAATTTAATATTTTAGACTACTATAAATTATTAATTTATTCATTTTTATGCATTTAATTGTATATAACTCCAAATTGAGTCCCTTTTTTAAAAAAATTCATCAAATTAATTCCTTTATGTTTCTAATTCATTTATATATATATATATATATACACTAACTTTTTATTTTATTTTATAAATTTAATATTTTACACTAATATAAATTATTAATTTATTCATTTTTACGCATTTAATTGTATATAACTTTAAATTGAGTCCCCTTTTTAAAAAAAATATAAAATTAATTCTTTTCTGTTTCTAATTTATATATATTCATTAATTTTTTTTTTTTTTTGTAAATTCAATATTTTAAACTACTATAAATTATTAATTAATTTTTTTATGCATTTAATTTTATATAACTCCAAATTGAGTTTTTTTTTTTAAATTCATCAAATTAATTTGTTCAAAATGTATCAATCTACGAAACAATTCATATTTTTGAAAAAAAAATTCTGGAATTTTTTTTTTTGGTCATTTTGACCAATTTTAGGATTAGTGACCGCCAGAGGCGGTTGCTAATTCCCGAATATCATCCGTTTTCATAAACGGGTCAAATTTATCGATTTGCGACCGCAACCTGGCGGTCGCTAATCGGGCGGTTAAAAATAATTGGTCCTTTTGACCGACCTTTGGAATTAGTGACCGCCAAGGCGGTCTCTAATCGCACAAGATTAGCGACCGACCTTCCTAGGTGGTCGCTAATTAGTCGGTTTTGAGACTGATTTTATAGACGGTCGCAATTTTTTTTTTTTAGAGACTACCGGTCAATTTCAGTCGCTAATATATGATTTTGAGACCGATTACTAGGCGGTCGCTAATCCGCATTTTTTTTGGTAGTGAACCCCATACAACTACATCACCCACTCATTTTCTCTCTCTTTCTCTTTCACACCCATTCTCTCTCATACTATTCTTCCACCACTATCCTAATTTTTGTACACTTCCACTAGCTAACAATAATATAATATTACAACATCACTTTTAATTTAACATAAAACTATATCAACCTTTACTTATCAATCCCTAACCAAACACATACTTAATATTCCCTGGATTATCCATATATCCCTATTCCTAACCAAATACAAGAGTTTAATCAATGTTTGAAATATATTTTTGTTGCTCACTCAACTTGTTGGTCGCAACGCCTTAATAATATTTTCGATTTTTTTGTACGGCTGATGAACAGGTAGAGAAATATTCATCTTTGGAAAAACAGGAAAGGTGACTGAATGCTTTAATTTGTGGGCCTAGCTCGTTGAGATCAATGATAAGGAATCCGACCAAATCACTTCAAGAAATACACTATAAGGTTGAAGATGACCAGTTCATCAACAGTAGCTTGAACACTCATAATAAGAGATAGTTAGTAGCTCGACATATATCCCTTAATGAGTGACTAAAGAAGTACTAGTACTAGTACTAGTACTAGTTGAGACGGAGGACCTAGGTATCGGATAAGTTTTTATTTATTTCGCTATTCAGTCCATTGGAATTTTCCTTGCTTCAAGGCATCGAAGAAAGGCTTAAATTGGGTCAACCAATGAATAACAAGTTTATGAACCTCTCCAATGTCTAGTATAAATTATACATTTCTAACTTCACCTGACTATGTACCTAAGGAAATGAACCAAAAACTACATTTTTTTGGATTCAACTTCATATTGTATATATTGTATTCTGGGAGAACACTAAATATCTCCCCCATTCATAGATTTAATTTCCCTGCATTTCTTAACCAAAAGGACAATATATATCGATCGTAAAATCCATCGTTTTGTGCAAGGGGATCTTATAAAGGCGTCTATGGAGCTCATGAGCTTGTATCACGTTCTTAGTCGACCAAATGGCCGGAAAATTTTCTTTGTTTAAATCTGTGAATTTAATATATATATAGTCACCTGATTTCATTGGCATATATATAAGCACAGGATTTGCGGTGCATAACCACTTTTATTAGCTGCTCAAAAAAACTACTTTTCTTGTTAGATTTTTGTCGGCTCGAGCCTCATTCTGTTTATCAAGCCTCTGACTAGCTAATAAGTTCCTCCACTGTGATGTGATCGATGGCTCGCTCCTCAAAGATAGTGTATATGGTAGAATTTGGCCCATACAATTTTTTTTTTAAACACTTAATATTATACGCCAGTAACTTAATTATTATCCATTTTTATGTTATAATGAACTGTTACCAGTGCAAATTCCTCATGAACTTTCATCATAATTTATTTTTCTCATTTCTTTAATTTTTTAACTTTCTACAAGGATTTGATAGTAAAGTAGCTCTCCACTCGTAATTTGCTTTCGTATTTTGGTAATAATTTTGTAGTACTAGATTAGTTTTATAATTTGGTGGTGATTTTCTTTAGTTGTCTCAATTCTCCAATTAAACTGTATAACTAAATAAATAAACAATTTTTTTATGGTGAATTTGTGTTTGTGTTTTATATCAATGTCTAATTCATTTTAAATAATTATATAAAGATCTACATTAATGAACTTAATTAATAAATTATTATTTCTCAAAAAAATTGTACTACATTATTGTGTTAAATGTTGAAATTTTGTCTTAAATATAAAAGTTTAAGCTCGGCCCCTGAACTGGCAAGCATATATAACTTTTGTATTAGTCATCTATTCACTTTCAATTTGGACCCTATCAAATGCGATGTAAGGTTCGTCTAAGCCCACGTACACCCTGATAAGATTATCGATACTTCTTACCAGATATTTAATACTTTAAAACAGTTTTATGATAAGTTTATCATAAACCATTTTCATATAAATTCTACTCACACATATACACACACATATATATATTCAACACTTGTGCCTAGCTACAAATGGTCGGTTTTGGATCCAGTGTTGTACAGGAGCGTCCTGTGCAGCACAAATGAGGTTGGCGTGGCCTCTCTATAAATAGTAAAAACCAGTAGTATTTGCTAAAATGGGGAAAATGCAATGTGACCTATATAGCTAACTGATTTTATCTACATGACTGACTCTGATTATTGTCGCATGCATCACCGCATCCATGCATGCGTAAATGCCCCCATATTAAGTGTGTGTGATAATTACACATCATTATTGAGAAAATATTGGTGTAAAACAGCATAGTACTAGATAAGTAGTGATCAGATACATCTAATTTTAGATTTAATTATGTCATATTCATTGAAGTTTTATTCATAAAAAAAAAAAGATCTTATATAAATATATTAACAATTTTAATAAAGTTTATATATTAGTTACTACCTACTAAACTCATAAATCAATACAAATCTTTTTTTTTTTAACTTTTTATGAATTGGTTTTGATTAAATTAATTTTTTTCAGAGTATGCATAGAGTATATAATTGGTTCATACATGAATCGTTGAAGTGTATTACTTATTTTCACTAAAGAGTATTAGGTGTTTTCAATTAAGAGTATTAGTTGTCTCCACTGAAGAGTCTTAGTTTGTTTTCAGTAAACAACTACTCCCTCCATCCCTGAGAAATGGTCTTGGTTGCCTTATTATGACATCCCCAAAAAATGTTCCTGTTGCCTAAAATGGAAATAATAAACTTTATCTACACTTTTCAACATACACATATAAGATTTTTAATGTAATTTATTTTTACTTGATGTGACACATGCAATATTCTTACTTTTTACATATTATATCAACTTTTTTAATAGTCATGCAAAAAGTAAAATGACCAAATTTTGGGGTTTGAGGAAGTAAGATTCTTCAGTAAAGACAACTAATATTTTTCAGTGAAAACAAGTAGCACCCTTCAATAATTTATGAATGAATCATTTACCCTCTATACTTTGTCTTTTTTTGTATACAAATTTTAAATCAACAAGCGAATTATCAACTCAAATTTAATAATTCGCATAGTAATAGTAAAAGAGTATGTATAGAGTGAAATTGGTTCATACTTGAATTATTGAAGGGAATCAGTTATTTTCACTAAAGAGTATTAATTATTTCCACTGACGAGTATTAGTCGTTTTCACTGAAGAATCTTAGTTAATTTTCACTGAACAACTAAGACTCTTCAATAATAGCAACTAATACTCTTCAGTGGAAACAACTAATATTATTTAGTGAAAATAACTAATACCCTTCATTGGTTCATATATAAACCATGTTCACTCTCACAACAAAAGAGACACATTTTTGCGACCGATATTAGCGATCGCCTAATAATCGGTCTCAAAATCACAATTAGCGCCAATCAACGACCGAAATTGATCGGTAGTCTAAAAAAAATTGTGACCGCCTACGAAATCGGTCTTAGAACCGACTAATTAGCGACCGCCTAGGCAGGCCGGTCCCTAATCGCACACGATTAAGGACCGCCTTGGCGGTCGCTAATCCCAAAGGTAAGTAAAAAAGACCCATAATTTTTAACCGCTCGATCAGCGACTGTCGAGGCGGTCGCTGATTTCAATTTTATAATTTGGCGGTCGCAGACCGGTAAGTTTGACCTGTTCTTGGAAACGGTTGAGGCTCATTAATGACCGGCAAACTAATTGTAAAATTGGTCAAAATGACAAAAAAATTTACTGATTAACGACCACCTAATTTTTTTAACCCTTTTTATCTAGGATCCATACGTTATTTTTCTCACACACACATTTTTTTTCACCGCCACCGCCTCCGTCGAGGTATTCATTCCTGTCAAAACACTCGTTGCATCCCCATCTACGCAATAACTGTAAGTTTTTTAAATTTTAACCGTTTAAAAATATTTATTAAATCATGTTTTATGAATTACAATGTTGAGACAATTATATATGTTTGTAGGATAGTTATATGCATTTACATATATATATATATATATATATATATATATATTTGTAGGATAGTTATATATACGTCTGTTATAAAATTATATGATATTGTTGAGGAAATTATATATTTATGTGTTTGTTGGAATTGATATACATGTTTTATATATGAAATTATATATGTTGTTAGGAATATACATGTTTACATGTTGATTGGTAGTTGATTGGTATGTTAGCTTCATTTTTTTTTATCGGTAAATGTTAGTTGTTAGTAGTTAGATTAGTTCACCAAGCCCCCAAATACTCCAAGAAATCTCCAAGCCACCTTATAACTCCCATAATTCGTTTCCAAATGGAAACGAACCCGGATCACTCTCTAGAATGAGGAACCCGGTGGCCAGGTCGGCTAAGCCACCTGGTTATGTTAGCTTCATATATATGTCAGTTGAAATTATATATGTTTACATGTTATGAGATTTTATATATATGTTAGTGTTGGAAATTGGTTATATATTGACTAATTTTTTTAGGAATGAAAATGTTAATTTTTGAGAAAACAAAATTAACGAGGTTGTTCTACTCGTGGAGTAGATGAACATGGTATATTTAATATCTCAAAACCGATTTTCGGTGAATGAGATATTAATTTGGGAAGTTGGATAATTATTCACTTGTGGTGAATAATTAAATGGAAAGGAACAATTGAGTTTCATCCCACATTGGAAACTTGCAAGAAGTGTTCCTTGGATATAAGGAAAATGTTCATGTTCTTCAACTTGTTACATGGGGACCCTAACAATGGACCACACATGCACGCGCGCGCCCCGCCCGGGTCCGGGTCCGTGGTTTGTGGTTCTTGGCAATTGGGCTTTGGGTGGGCTTTGGGGCCTACCTATATTTTTAGAGTACCAAAAATATGAAAAAGGCCCAATACCTTTTTGGGCCGAACCAGTTTGGGTGGCCCATCAGATTTGGGTTGGCCCACGAACATGATTAATACACTCTAGATTTCGAATTTGATTTAAAATTGAAATATTCGGAGGAATATTCTGTTCTTGCTTCCCAAGAAAGAGATAACGTCTCTATCCACTGATTTCGTGGTTATCCCACAATTTTCTAAATCGATCGTCCTCATCTGCAGTGCAGATTTCCGCCTATATATACCCCTTCATATCTAGACTTTCGTACACTCACCTTTCAGCCTACGAATCCTAGAGTTTAGAAAGTCTTTCGCATATACTTATTTCGTTCAGTTCGAAATTTCGATTTCGTTCATCGAGAGTTTATACACGGTGGTGCTGCCGCTGTAAACTATTAAACTGTTTTACCTTTGGAGACTCATATGCACGATACCGTAAGCACTATACGGGGCGTATTCAGTCTTGCAGGAAAAAGGATTTTCCTTGACTCGGTTTTTCATACGAATTCGTTTTGTATTTACTTGTTCGTGCAGTGTTCGAGACACACCCTCTCAGAAACAATAATCGCAAGACTGAATAGTTCTGTTTTGAATCGCTGCCATATCGAACCACGATTCCGACAACGATGTGAATATGAATTCACCATCGCAAGCTACTCCTACCAAAGATGCAGGTAATACATCTAACTCTCATGTTGAACCTATGGGTAAGTCTGATCCCCCTTCTGCTTTTCAATTTGGAGACTTTGGAAGCACTCTTAATGAGTGGTTCAAAGCCAATCCCTTCTTGGGAAATTTCAATCCCTTCGTGGGAAACGCTAATCCCTTCGTGGGAAACTCTGGCACTAATCCCTTTGTGGGAAACTCAAGTGCTAATCCTTTCGGGGAAAACTTCAGCGACAATCCTTTCGTAGGAAATATCGGGGTCAATCCCTTCTTGGCAACCAACCAGGCCTCCCTCCCGGGGACTGTTAGGCCAGTTGTGGTGAAAGGAGAGAAACCCGAAAATTTTTTGGGTAATAATTTCAAGAGGTGGCAAAAGAAGATGCATTTCTACTTGACCACCATCTCCTTGGTGAAATATGTCAAGGAGGATTTCCTGAGCGTACCCGCAGAAGATGCTGATCAGGAAACAAGGATCGCCTGTGATACTTGGATCCATGATAATTATCTGTGTAGGAATTACATCCTGAATGGGCTGTCTGATGCCCTCAATGATGTATATGATGAATACCCGACTTCCAAGGCCTTGTGGAAGTCTTTGGAGAAGAAGTGCAAAACTGAAGACGCGGGAACTAGCAAGTTTGTCGTCTCCACTTTATACGAGTTCAAAATGGAGGACAACAAATCTGTTGTTGAACAAGTTCAAAAGCTGCAAGTGATCTTTCACAACATTGCAGTACAAGGGATGGAGCTGTCTGAAGCCTTTCAGGTTGCCACTGTGATTGACAAACTACCTCCATCTTGGAAGGATTTTAAGTCCTACCTCAAGAACAAGCGAAAGCAAGTGACCATGGAGGATCTTGTTACTTGACTCCGGATCGAGAAAGATAACAAGAAAAGGGAGAAGAAGAGCTCGACTGCTTCTATCGAGGTAAAGGTGAACCTGATGGAGAAAGGTGAACCATCAAAGAAGAGAAAGTGTTAAGACGACAAAGGCAAAGGCAAGGCTGTTGCTGCTGCTCCTGCCCCGAAGAAATTCAGTGGGAAGTGCTACAACTGTGGCAAACCCAATCATCGGGCCACTGATTGTCGTCAGCCCAAGAAGGAAGATAAGGGAAAGAAGAACTCTGTGAACGTTGCAGAACGAGATCTCACGGAGATGGATATGTCTGTTGTAGTGACCGAGGTCAACATTGTGGACAACAAGAAAGAATGGTTCGTGGACACAGGTGTCACTTGCCACGTTTTCTCGGAGAAATCTGCCTTCTCCACATATTCTCCTGCTGCGAGAAGAAAGCTCTACATGATAAACCAAGCCTCGTCTGAAGCGGCTGGTGTAGGAACGGTGGTGATCAAGCTGACATCGGGAAAGGAGCTCAAGCTGAAGGATGTGCTGTATGTCCCGGACATCCGAAAGAATCTCATTTCTGGCTCCTTGTTAGTTAGTAATTAGTTTAAGCTAGTGTTTGAGTCCAATGGTGTTGTACTTAGCAAATTTGACATCTTTATAGGGAAATGTTACCTCGAGAAGGGCCTTTTTAAGATGTTAGTTATGAATATAAGCCGTAATGGCACAAACACTACTATCAATGAAAATGCTTCAGTTTCCGTTTATATCGTTGAGTGTTCCGATTTATGGCATTTTAGATTAGGACATGTTAATCCAAATTCTATAAAACGATTGGTAAATTTAGATTTACTCAAAATTGACAATGTGGATACATCCAAAAAATGTGAAACATGTGTTGAAGCAAAAATGGCCAAGTTACCATTTAAATCTGTTGAAAGGAACACAACTCCTTAACTTGAAGTGAACTACACTAGCTTTCTACTAGTAGTTACCCCGCAAGAGAACGGGTTCACAGTAGTATGGGCAAGTATAGGGACCAAGTATATCGAACCCAAGGAACAGTGTATATGCAAATAGATCCCTGAAGATCTACGCGTCGTAGTTAATATAAGTGTATTATTTTTGGATTTTTGGAAAGATTAATTAAACTAAACTAAATTATCCTACGAATGTAAAAGGAAAATTAAACGAAATAACAAAAGGTGTGTTTTCAAATATGAGATGTGATGCTTAAGATAGGAATCCCTACGTATACTAACGGAGCAGGTACATAATCAAAATAACTGTGACACAAGAATTAACCTAAGTCTAAGAATGCAAGGTGAAAGCTCGAGATTCTAAACCATAATACTTTACCCTAACACTCGACTTCACGAACCCACTAACAAGTTAATAGATTGTGCTTAATTAATGAGACTCTAATTTAACTAAGGTGATGCGGTCGTCCTCCTTCGCTAAACCGGTAGATGAATTAACCTTTCCTAAACCCTCTCGTTAAGTCTACTCGTTGTTAAAGAGTGATACGGTCGTCCTCTCTCTAACACCTTTCGAACGAAATTCAAGAGCAAAGTCTAGATTAATTTTAAGAATTCATTAACTAAGAGAATTAAAACCTAACGTCACAAGTTACTCTAATTACGTACCCACAACCTACTTCTACGAGTTCATCCTACCCTAAGCATGCAAGGGTTTTAGCTAGACATAGATTTAACGTAAACAATAACAATTAGACAAGTGACGAACATGAACATGGTAATTAAATCAAAGAAAAGATCGTACATAAACTAGGGTTTTAAGATATAAAAGAATACTGAAATTAATTAGCAAAACGAGGTCTCAACGTATTAAAGAACAAAAGGTATTAAGAACCGAAACTAAAACGTGAAATCGTAATGTGAATTCGTAAGCAAAAACCTCAAAAACGTAAAACTAAACTTGCTCGTCTCTTCTCTTCCTTCTCTATCTAAAAATTCTGTAAAAGTGATGTGGTGAGTTCGGGGATCCTTCAAAACGTATTTGGAAGAGGTATATATAGGCAACGGGTCGAAACGGGATCTCATGGGCCAAAATTCCCGTCGAGCACGAGTAGAGCTCTAGTAAAAGTACTCGAGCAATGCAAGCTCGAGTGTTAGAATTGTACAGAATGTGAAAATTACTCGAGCTCCTCAGCTCGAGTAGTTCTACTCGACGGGTCCTTGCTCGAGTAGTCTACTCGAGCGCCCGCGTACTGGCTACTCGACCGGCTTCTGCTCGAGTGCACTACTCGAGTGCCCGAGTAGTGGCTACTCGACCGAAGCTGGCTCGAGTGCACTACTCGAGTGCTTGAGTAGTGTTTACTCGAGCACCTTCATCTTGAGTACTTCAATGACACTTTTGCTCGCTCGAACTAATACTTCTCGTATTTCTTCCATATCTTCTCATCCGGGTATCCGTTTGAGTCGATTCGAAGTCCTACGAACTCCTCTTTTTGCCCTCTATCCATCTATAAGCATCAAAGAAATAAATTTGTTAGTTTGAGAAAATAATACTCAAATGACTCTAAATACTTATAGGAATCCATCAAAACAAGAGCATTTCGAGCGACGAATCATGACAATTTCACGCCTAATCAACCCCCCCAAACTTACCATGTTGCTTGTCCTCAAGCAACGAAATAATAAGTCAAGTGAAATTGTTAGGAATGAGTCAAGGTATTCAATCATGCAAGTACATAAATTCGAGCTTCAAAGATGCATCACAAGTATACTCACTCACCTTCCTTTATCATATTCATGCAACAACAGCAAGAAACACCAAAATCAAACATGGATGTGCACTCAACGATGTGTTTCACTCCCTTTCAAGTGTATAACAATGATCAAGGGACTCACTCAATCAATCAATCACACAAATTGGCAGTCATAGGCTTGTAAGTGCTCTTAACTCCGATCACATTCTAGATATCAATGCCGAATCAAAAAGGACTTTTCTCAAGGTTGTAATGTAGGCTCTTTGGACAGGTGGAATAACAATATAGGGTAAAGTGACTAACGTGAATGGAGAATAGAAAATCAAACTTTGGCACTTCGAGATTAGGAACAGACTACTTCAAACATGTTCAATCAACACCCTTTCAATTCCAATTCTTTTAACACTTCAATTTTTTTCTTTCTCACTCTTTTATTTTGTTTTCAATCACTTCACTTCTTTTTTCTTTTTCGTACAAACACATGAGCTCATTTTTTTTTCTCTTGCTCATTCTCAATTTTTTTCTCTTTTTCCCACATCTCATAACTTCATCACTCCTTCTTCTCATATTCACTCAACAAACAACCTTTTCCTTTTTCAACTCAATTCACTCCCTTCACATTCACACTTTCCTATTCTCCACTCAAATTGGGACAAAAAGGCTTAGGAATTGGAATAGTGTTCATATGTGCTAGCAAATAAAATAGGCTTTAGGCTCAAAGGGGCTAACAAGGGATTCAATGTCATTGGTAGGGAAAATTTTGGCTAAGTGACTCAAAAAATCAAAGATGGCCTAAGATCATATTCGGCATATCCAACCAGACATAATCAAGAAGCAAGAGCACACACAAGTTCTAGCATCCTCTAAGGTGACGATCCACTCACAAACGAAGAGATTAATTCATGCATCAAAATCTCATAAGGCTCAAATCTCACGGTTTTCACATCCATGCTAGTCTAGTGCATTCTCACTCTCATCACACAAGTATTCAAAAGAAAAGTTCACAAGCATACAAGTTCTTTCTCAAATCAGCTCAAACTCACACACTCACACAAAAGAATTTCTACTCACCCTTACAACTCACTCTACTCATCAAATCATACTCAACGATAGCAATCAACAAGCATAAGATGATTGATAAGCATGAAATGTGCAATAGCGAGTCAACTCAAAATCACCCCAAGGAGTATCTCAACAACCAATAATCACTCAAACTCAAATCAAAGATAAGGGCGTGCATGCATGTGCAATGTAACAAGAAACATAAAAATACTCCACCCCCCCCCAAACTTCGACCTTGCTAGAGGTCTAAGTTTGGGGTTGTGGGTTACCTCAACCAAATAATTTTGTTTCTCTCACTAGCTTTGCACACTCCCTTGCTTGAGTTGGTCCCTTCAATCTAAATAACTCCATGATACCTTTACTCCTTTAGAGACAAGCCTACAAACAACTCACTCAAATACGAGGTTAAACATACGACTCAAAATAACTCCCTAATAACTAAAAAAAACTCAAAACAAATAAAAAATAATGGGTTGCCTCCCATTCAGCGCTATTTTTAAGGTCCTCATGTCGGACCAAGCTCAAAGGAGCTTATGGGACATCATACTCAAATTTACCTCCCTCACTCTCATAAGAGTGGTGTTTGAACTCCTTTCCTTGATGCCTCACCATCATGAGCCCTTTTGCTTCCTTCCCCACCTCAAGTGGTATAGGACTCAACTCCTTCTCACCTTTATCTGGAGGAGTCTTACTAAACAATTTCTTGAATTTTGACTTCTTCTTAACTCCTCCTTTTCCCTCTAGCTGGACCACGTCCACACTTTTCACCTCTTCATCCTTCAACTTCTTCACTTTGTCCCTATCAACATAATCAAGAACACAATGCTCATGGGTTAAATTATCAAGTGAAGGATTATAAAATTCATGAATATGAGAAGGATTAGGGATGGAAGGTGTGTCTTCAACACGAGGATCAATAGCATCCATGCAATACAAACTCCCATCCTCCTTCGGGTGCTTCATGGCTTCATATAGGGAAATCTTCACTTCTTGATCATCAACCCTCAACGTAATCTTCCCATTTGCCACGTTTAGCACCATCCCCGCCGTAGCTAAAAACGGTCTTCCCAATATCAGGGGCACGTGCTCATCTTCCTCCATCTCTAGCACTACAAAGTCGGCTGGAAAAATATGATCTCCAACTCTCACTAGGACGTCTTCAACCACACCTTGAGGTCTAGTAATAGACCGATCGGCAAGTTGAAGCGTCATCATTGTGGGTTGAAGTTCTCCACCTTCCAACTTCTTGAAAAGCGACAAGAGCATGAGATTCATGCTCGCCCCTAAATCACATAGCGCTCCTTTCTTGATCCCGTTCCCGATATCACAAAGAATGGTGAAGCTCTCGGGATCCTTCAGCTTTGGAGGAAGCGCCTTGTGCACTAATGCACTCACCTCGTGGTTCAGCTGCACCAACTTCGGCTCATCCACTCGCCGTCTTTTCGCGATCAAGTCCTTCAGAAACTTTGCATAATGCGGCATCTGTTCCAAAGCATCATAAAAAGGAATGTTAATGTGAAGTTGTTTAAAAACATCAAGAAATTTTGCAAATTTTTCATCAAGCTTCTTTTTCATGAAGCGCTGTGGATTTGGGACGGGTATCACAGATTTGGGTACCCCTCATTCATCTCTTTCTGTTCTTTCACTTTATCCCTTGCTTCCTTTGCCTTTTTCCACTTTGGAACCCTCTCTATCTCCTCAAAGTTTTTCCCCTTCTGGGACTCATCCATATCTTTATGCTTCTCAATCCATTCACTTTCAATCCCCTTCTCAACAGTAACACCTCCATCTTTCTTGTGTTCTCTTTCTCCCATCTCAGCTTGAGGCGTCTCAGAATCAGCAGGCATCTGAGGACCTTCATAGTTGGTTCCACTTCTAAGCTGGATCGCCTTGCAATGCTCTTTCGGGTTCCCCTCCGGCATGGAAGGATATTTTCCCGGCTCTCTATTCACCATCTTTGCAATCTGGCTCATCTGGAACTCTATAGAAGTGAACCTTCGATTGTTCTCTTGTTGAGTTCTAGTCCACTCAACGTTCATCTTCTGGAGGTCTTGATCACGTTGATCACCCTTTTTATGCAACTCCTTCACATCGTACTCCAAGGATGACAACCTCTTACTTCCTTCTTCCACTTTCTGAAGGATAGTTCTCAACATATCCTCGGTTGATGCACCGCCTTCTCCACCAGGAGGTTTAGACCCCGGATCAACACCTGCAGGAACAGTAATACCAGCTTTTGGGTTAGCATAAGAAAAGTTCTCATTCTTCCTCCATGTGTTTTGAGGAGGCTGCTGGCCTCCTTGAACTCCTTGTGTGTTCCTCCATTGATTTTGAGGCGGCTGTGGTCCTGGAGGTACAAATGGCTGACCATAAGAAGGTCTTCGAAACTGATTCTCACCTTGGTAGCCATTCTGATTGTAATACGGGCCTCCCATGTAATTGGCTACCTCTTGCTGCCCACTTGGTTGGTCTACTCTCTCATTTTCTACTGCATGCTCTCCAACCAAATTCTTCCCCAACTCGAGGTTGTTGATCTTCTCCATCATGGCCATCAATAGCCTTCTTGTTCCTTCTCCCTCTTCAACCTGATGCACTCTCTGAAAACTGCATCCACACCCCAAGCACCGGCATTCGTGACAATGTTGTCCACGATCTCCCTACACCTCTCTATGCCTTGATTCAGGAATGCTCCGCCCGCACAGGCGTCTAAATGGTCTTGCCCCGCCTTGTTGGCACCATTATAGAAGAATGCCATAATGTCTCCCTCGTTGTACCCGTGCTGCGGGCACTCAATCAGCATGTTTGAGTATCTCTCCCACGCTTGACGTAGGTCCTCTCCTTGTTTCTGGCGGAAGGAAGAGATCTCAATCCTAGCCTTGATCGTCCAAGATGGAGGGTAGAATAGCCCGAGGAACAGACGCTCGAGCTCGGCCCACGTGGTAATACCTCCCCGCGAGAGCGTATTATCGTACCACTCCTTGGCACCTTTCGAACGAAATTCAAGAGCGAAGTCTAGATTAATTTTAAGAATTCATTAACTAAGAGAATTAAAACCTAACGTCACAAGTTACTCTAATTACGTACCCACAACCTACTTCTACGAGTTCATCCTACACTAAGCATGCAAGGGTTTTAGCTAGACATAGATTTAATGTAAACAATAACAATTAGACAAGTGACGAACATGAACATGGTAATTAAATCAAAGAAAAGATCGTACATAAACTAGGGTTTTAAGATATAAAAGAATACTGAAATTAATTAGCAAAACGAGGTCTCAACGTATTAAAGAACAAAAGGTATTAAGAACCGAAACTAAAACGTGAAATCGTAATGTGAATTCGTAAGCAAAAACCTCAAAAACGTAAAACTAAACTTGCTCGTCTCTTATCTTCCTTCTCTCTCTAAAAATTCTGTGTAAAAGTGATGTTGTGAGTTCGGGGATCCTTCAAAACGTATTTGGAAGAGGTATATATAGGCAACGGGTCGAAACGGGATCTCATGGGCCAAAATTCCCGTCGAGCTCGAGTAGAGCTCGAGTAAAAGTACTCGAGCAATGCAAGCTCGAGTGTTAGAATTGTACAGAACGTGAAAAGTACTCGAGCTCCTCAGCTCGAGTAGTTCTACTCGACCGGTCCTTGCTCGAGTAGTCTACTCGAGCCCCCGCGTACTGGCTACTCGACCGGCTTCTGCTCGAGTGCACTACTCGAGTGCCCGAGTAGTGGCTACTCGACCGAAGCTGGCTCGAGTGCACTACTCGAGTGCTTGAGTAGTGTTTACTCGAGCACCTTCATCTTGAGTACTTCAATGACACTTTTGCTCGCTCGAACTAATACTTCTCGTATTTCTTCCATATCTTCTCATCCGGGTATCCGTTTGAGTCGATTCGAAGTCCTACGAACTCCTCTTTTTGCCCTCTATCCATCTATAAGCATCAAAGAAATAAATTTTTTAGTTTGAGAAAATAATACTCAAATGACTCTAAATACTTATAGGAATCCATCAAAACAAGAGCATTTCGAGCGACGAATCATGACAATTTCACGCCTAAGGTTGAAGTGCCACTTCCTAAACAAGTGAAAATCGGACCTAAGACAGTCGATAGGATCTTTATAGGATACGCCTTCAATAGTAGTGTCTATCGGTTCTTGATTCACAAATCAAAAATACCCGATACGACAGTAGGTACTACAATAGAATCAAGGAATGTTGTTTTCTTTGAAAATGTGTTCCCGTGTAGGGACAAAGAAGAAGTGAGTTCAAATAAGAGAACTCGTGAGGAATCAAGTGAAGCTGCAGGTCCTTCTACTCAGCAGAGTGAAGAACCCAGACGCAGTAAACGAGCTAGAATTGATAAGACCTATGGTCTAGACTTCATCATGTATGTGTTAGAAGAAGAACCTAGGACTATCAAAGAAGCTCTTTCTAGACCAGATGCACCTCTCTGGAAAGAAGCAATAAACAGTGAATATGATTCGATTCTGCAAAATCATACATAGGAGTTGGTTGACCTCCCTAAAGGTTGTAAGACCTTAGGATGCAAATGGATCCTTAAAAGAAAGTACAAAGCAGATGGATCAATTGACAAGTATAAAGCCTGTTTGGTTGCAAAGAGTTTTAAACAAAGAGAAGGGTATGATTTCTTTGACACCTATTCTCCTGTCACAAGGATTACATCCATTCGTGTACTTATCGCGATTGTTGTTTTGCATAATCTTGAAATACAACAGATGGATGTAAAGACTGATTTTCTTAACAGAGAAATAGATGCTGAAATATACATGGATCAACCAGAGGGTTATGTTGTACCCGGGAACGAGAAAAAAGTTTGTAAACTCGTTCGGTCGTTGTATGGACTTAAACAAGCTCCTATACAATGGCATTTGAAATTTGACAATATTATGTTGTCTAATGGATTTCGAATTAACGAATGTGACAAGTGTGTGTATGTGAAAGATACACAAAATGGATTTGTTATCGTATGCTTATATGTTGATGACATGTTAATCATGGGTAACAATTCAAATGTGATCGTTAATACGAAAAACATGTTAAAGAAAAAATTTGACATGAAAGACATGGGTCTAGCAGACGTGATTCTAGGAATCAAAATAGAAAGAACTTCAAATGGAATTTCTTAAACACAATCTCATTATGTTGAGAAAGTCTTGAAGAAATTTAAAGCATTTGATGATCCACCTGCTAAAACTCCACTAGAACAGAATGTTCATCTGAAGAAGAACAGAGGTGAACCTGTGAATCAGTTGGAATATGCAAGGATCATTGGAAGCGTGATCTACATTACAAATTGCACATGTCCTGATCTTGCATGCTCTGTGAACAAACTGAGCAGGTACACAAGCAAACCAAGTCACGAACATTGGAAAGCTCTGAAAAGGGTCTTGAGATACTTGAAGTATACTCTTGATTTTGGGCTACACTACACGCGACATCCAGCTGTACTTGAAGGGTACAGTGATGCTAATTGGATATCCGATAGTAAAGACTCGTTCTCAACTAGTGGATATGTATTTACTATTGGAGGAGCAGCTGTATCGTGGAATTCCACAAAGCAGACGTGTATTGCCCGTTCCACTATGGAATCTAAGTTCATCGCTTTGGATCAAGCAGGTGAAGAAGCTGAATGGCTTCATAGTTTTTTAGAAGATATTCCTTGTTGGAACAAACTGGTACCATCTGTAATGGTACATTGTGACTGTCAAGCTGCTATTGGTAGAGCTTTGAGCAGTATGTACAACGGAAAGTCGAGACATATCCGTCGTCGACATAACTCCATTAGACATTTGATCTCAACTGGTATTATAACAATTGATTATGTAAGATCAATTGATAACATAACGGATCCGCTCATAAAGAGCTTGAACCGAGATCAAATGAATAAGCTGATAGAGGGAATGGGTCTAAAATCCACAAATAAAACTGAAACAGTGGTAACCCAACCATGATGACTGGAGATCCCAAGAACTTGGTTCAAAAGGAAAAACTAAGTTGTGAATGTTAGTTGTACAACACTTGAAAATCATGACCATTCCTGACAGCACTGTGTCAAGTGTTAGTAGACCCGTGAGTTGTGGTAAAGGATAAGTCGTTGACTTTTAATGATTCCTATATGTCCATGAGGGACTGAGTATGACGGGATACTCGAAAGGAGATCACCTATATAAATAAGAAGTGATGGCCGCTTCGACCAAATATTTATGAATACAAAGGGCGTCCAGGGCCAAAATGGACAAAAACGTGAGAAAAAAATTGGAATCGAGACTGACTTGTGTCTGCACTGTCTGTAAGGTATACACTAAGGAGGATTAGTTCAAGGTATCGTGTCCACTAAGCCACCGGTATACCTGATGGTGCCGGGCTACGGAAAGTTCAAAGCCATTGGCTACTTATCCGGAAGCGAACGAACAAGTCTGACTCTGTATAGGTGTAATTCTCACTCATGTGGGGGATTGTTGGAAATTGGTTATATATTGACTAATTTTTTTAGGAATGAAAATGTTAATTTTTGGGAAAACAAATTTAACGAGGTTGTTCTACTCACGGAGTAGACGAACGTGGTATATTTAATATCTCAAAATCGATTTTCGGTGAGTGTGAAATTAATTTGGGAAGTTGGATAATTATTCACTTGTGGTGAATAATTCAATGGAAATGAAAAATTGGGTTACATCCCACATTGGAAACTTGCAAGAAGTGTTCCTTGGATATAAGAAGAAAAATGTTCATGTTCTTCAACTTGGTACATGGGGACCCTAACCATGGACCATACACGCGCGCGTGCGCACCCCGCCCGGCCCCGAGCCCGGGCCCGGGCCCGGGTCCGGGTCCGTGGTTCTTGGTTCTTGGCAATTGGGCTTTGGATGGGCTTTGGGGCCTACCTATATTTTTAGAGTACCAAAAATATAAAAATGCCCAATACCTTTTTGGGCCAAACCGGTTTGGGTGGCCCATAGGATTTAGGTCGGCCCACGAACATGATTAATACACTCGCAGGATGATTAATACACTCCAGATTTTGGATTTGATTTAAAATTGAAATATTTGGAGGAATATTCTATTCTTGCTTCCCAAGAAAGAGATAACGTCTCTATCCACTGATTTCGTGGTTATCCCACGATTTTCTCAATCGATCGTCCTCATCTGCAGTGCAGATTTCCGCCTATATATACCCTTTCATATCCATACTTTCGTACACTCACTTTTCAGCCTACGAATCCTAGAGTTTAGAAAGCCTTTCGCATATACTTATTTCGTTCAGTTCGAAATTTCGATTTCGTTCGTCGAGAGTTTATACACGGTGGTGCTGTCGGTGTAAACTATTAAACCATTTTACCTTTGGAGACTCATACGCATGATACCGTAAGCACTATACGGGGCATATTCAGTCTTGTGGGAAACAACAGTTAGTTGATTGGTATGAAATTTAGTTTATTAGTATACGTAGGTATGAATTAGTTGATTGGTATACGTAGATATGAATTTAGTTGATTATTATACGTAGGTATGAATTTAGTTGATTGGTATATATTTAGTTGATTAGTATACATGGATATGAATTTAGTTGATTGGTATACGTAGATATGAATTTAGTTGATTGGTATACGTAAGGTATGAATTTAGTTGATTGATATACGTAGATATGAATTTAGTTGATTGGTATACGTAGGTATGAATTTAGTTGATTGGTATACGTAGGTATGAATTTAATTGAATGTGTATAAGTATATATAACATGGTATATTGATCTGTTGAATTTATAATTATTACAGATGAGCTTCTCAAGATCATAGTGAACAGAGTGTGGGTCGGGGGAGGGGGAGGGGTAAGAGGAGGTCAGAATCGTTGAGACGGATTTCCCGGAGGTTAGATGGGCCCCGGACATGACATCATCCTCTTCACAACAGTCTAGTGTTGCCGACTCTTCTTCAACAGTCGGATCTTCGGCTTCACGACAGCATCCTCTAGTGGATAGTCGTCTCACTATTGTCTCGGTCGACAACATGTAAGTATTTCTTAATTAATTATATATTTTTAATTATATTAATATTAATTATTAATATTAACTTGAATTTTTATTTTGTTGTCACGGTCTGCTTCCAGGCCATGAGACTGGCTCTCGCGCCTCAGAGGCCATTAAGAAGACCCCGTTCGAGCTTGGTGCCTCCTCGTGGACCTGGTGTCCAAGTTAAAGGGGATGGAGTACTTCGAGGAGTTCAAGGTATAATTTTATTTATTTATTATGGTTTTAATTTTTAATATTTTATTTTGAATTTATTTGTTAATATTTGATTTTTAATTTACTTGCAGAAGTTGTGCGTCTGGGACCCTGCCCACGATAATGTTATGTACGACTTGTTTTGCGTGAAAGCGCAGGAGCGGTACTAAAGTATAATATACGGGCTAGAGAAGTAGTTGGAGGTGGGGAAGCAGGTGGAGCTGGGCCGAGCGTCAGACTAGCGTTCCGTCTGGGACGCTCTGGTGGATCACTGGAATAGTGATTCATTCAGAGCCAAGAGAGAGAAGATAGAAGAAGTAACAAACAATTTATTTAATTTGTATTTTTTTTGAATATTTTATATTTTGTTGAATATTTCAGATTTTTTAATTGTTGTTAATATTTCTATTATGTTTTTATTATGATTTTATAATTAATTTGTATGAATTATTATAGATTTGCATATATTGTATGAATATTGATATGTGAAAATATCTATATAAATGAATTAGAAACAAAAAAAAGATTTAATTTGATGAATTTAAAAAAAAGACTCAATTTGGAATAATATACAATTAAATGCATAAAAATGAATAAATTAATAATTTATAGTAGTCTAAAATATTAAATTTACAAAAAAAAAAGTGAATATATATATATATTAGAAACAAAAAGGAATTAATTTGATGAATTTAAAAAAAAAACTTAATATGAAATTATATACAATTAAATGCATAATAATGAACAATAAAAGCAAGTGTCCGAGAGGTCGGCGGTTCGATTCCTCTAGGGCGCATATATGCTCAATTATTTTTACAAGACTTACAAAGGCTTATATACAATATGACTCGTCAAATATGAGCTAATGGGTCAATGACTCAGTGGTTCGCGTCTCGCCCGAACCCCAATGTACGTGGATTCGAACCCACCGAACCTTATATTTTTCGCAGGTTCAACAATTAGCGACCGCCGCCATATCGGTCGCTAATCATAAATTTTAAATTAAATAATTATTTTTATTAAAAATAAAGGTAGCGACCGCCAGCTCTGGCGGTCGTAATGCCCACGACCCAACCAGGTCATACCCGACTGGATTAGCAATTGAGCGGAGGCGGTCGCCGACCGCTAATCGGTCAGAAATCGGTCTCAAATCCTGTTTTGTGACAAAAAATCGTTCGCTAATCCGTATTATTTTCTTGTAGTGTCTATATTTTGTTTTAGTAAAATAGTCATGTAAGAACTAAATTAAAATATATTGTTTCATAATCACTTTATTTTTCATAAGTAAAAAAAAAAGTTGATAATTGATAATACAAGAAACTACTCAATAGAAAAATAAATTATAAATTTAAATAAAAAAAGTTAATAATTAAAATGTAGTGCCTTATAAATTTAAAAGTCCTTACTGAAATTTGATGTTATAGGAATTGAGTAAACCCAACACCACAAAAGTTAGAGGAAATAGAAATAGTGTTACGTACTGAAATTAAAATAAATTTAAAAAATAGTTAAATATAACCTAGGAAGCTTGAGGGTTTATGGACATAGGTAGGCTTAGTTTGGTTGAGCCATTGAGAGTGCACGACGAGATGTTATAAAGGATAGAAGTAAAAAGATCAATAAATTCGAGTATTACGTTGTGCGTATTAAGTGTTAATGTTTTATATATAAAATATCACTATTGTACGTACAAAATAACACTGTTTAAAAATGAAATATTTTTCAAAATAGTAACACCTCATAACTTTATCTAGCATGAAGCCTACGTAAACACCTAAGCCCAAAAACCCAAATAAGAAGTTTCATGCATTTTAATTTATACTTACATTTAGCATTTTACTGGAATATGTAAGGGATCAAATTCCGACAAGCCCTGACTAATTAAAGAAATAAAAGTATGAGTTTTGTTAAGAATAATAATAACTAGGAAAGGAATGTTTATAAAAAAAAATTTTTATGACATTCGCCTAAGTGAATTAAATTATTTAAACTACATAATTACTTGCTACAACATGACCAATACATTTGAATACTAGAAAGTAGAAACACATAATTAGTGATGAAGCATGCATCCTAGAATGAAGGCGATTTGCTGATGATTGTAAGACTTGGGAAGAGCCGATATGTGTTGCATAAGCTAATAGGCCAAAAAGAACACTTTTCCCAAATTGAATAGGAATAGGAATAGGAATAGGAACAGGAATAGGGTTGTTCCAACATTTGATGCATGCATGTCTTCCGGATTGGATAAAGTAAAGAAATGGTTGAAATCGATTTCCGCCATTAATTCCAACCAAACACGTGGTCTAATCCCCCCAAGATGGTATTAGAATTGCGATCGAGGTGTTTATTAATTTCCAGCAACGCCTAAGGTGGGAATGCACCGCAAACCTTGTATGCCAAGTGTTGCATCCATCGCTCAACCTATTAAAAAAGATTCAATTAAGTATCCACCCCAGGCATATCCCAAGATATATATAGTAATTAATTAGGTAGGGTAGATAACACTTTTCTAAATTTTAGAGCAACACTTTCTCTATAAATACTGCGCATTTCTCCCCTATTCTTCCTCATAGAAATTCGGCACACACCATTAGAGAGAGAATTAATGGGAGTTTTTTTTTTTTTTCTTTAGTTTAGTGAGTATTCTTGAGTAAAGACACTTTTGAAGAAATGGATGTGAGAAAAATGTATCGTTGGTATAATCCACCATATCCAAAATTATTCCACCCTTCTTTCTTGAGTTCTTCCTCCATATATATTTACTCTAAGCATTTATATTCTTGTCTTTTACTTTCTAATATTAAATTATTGCACTTTAATGCTGGATGATGTAATTTATGTTATCCACCCTTCCATTTCCACACATTATCCACTTTAAGTATAAATAATTTTAACATTCTAATTTTAATCATTTCTTTAAAAGTAAAAGCAATCTCGTAAGTTGTAAGTTGTAACCAAAGGACGAAAATATCGGTATCGATGGAAATATCGGTACCTTTATTGATATCGGTAAAAATAGAAAATTGATGGAAATTTCACTAAAATGATGGAAATTTAACATGAAAGTTTAAATAATATTATTACTAACTTGAATATATTAATTTAGCTTAAAATCTCAACAAAATGAATTGCTTATGACAACATATCACTAAAAAATACATAAATAGTGCAAAACGATACAACAATTGTTCATAATTATTTAATACTCGATAACTAATACCAAATGATGTTCCTATGAGGTTCAAATGTAAAAGAAGATATGTCATCTTAGTCTAAACAATAATGATACCAACTCATCAAATTAGAGAAATTATGGACATATTTTTGGACATGCCAATAGTATGTTGCTCTATCTTGTCCAACAGTTTGGCCATGAACTGGATAGTTTGGACTTACCCAATAGTATGTTGCTCTATCTTGTCCAATAGTTTGATACATGATTGGACCTCCATATGGATTTTGAGGGTGAGAGTGTTCAAAATTATTCTGCATGTTCCAATGAAATTGTGAACTCCAACGTGTATTATGACCATAAAATTCTTGATCACTACGATCAGTGTCCATGCTCATCAGGTCAAGACTGATGTCAAGTGATTTTATGTCTGTACTTGAACTCCCATCTTGGTTCCAAGTACATCTTCGTACGTACTCCTTACCAATGGCACCTATCCTTGGATCTTCTACTCTAGATTCATGATCTTCATCTTGAGTTGCATGTGTGAATCCAGCCTCACATGTAAATGGGCCCAAAGGCATTTGACTTGAGAAATCATTTTCATTATCTCCACCATTTCCACCATCACTACTTCCCTCATTTTCTCCATCATTTGTCGAGGTATATCTAGTATCAATAGTGTTTGAACCACTAGTTGTACCAACTTCTCGTTGCAATACTACATTCACATCAATTCCATATTCAAGAGCCGCAGCAGCTACACTTGACCAGGATGTCTTTCATCATCATCTAAGTGCAATGACCGAATCCATTGAAAAACTGGGTTTCATGTTCGTCAAAATTGTGATGAAGAACCACCAACATCTTTACTTGAACTACCTCTTTTATTAGTAGCAAAATTATGTATTTGTTGTCTTTCCCACTCGCTTGCTTTAGAAGCCCTTGCAGCAGCACGATATGCTTTTCGTTCAGAATGATCAAGAGGTCCTCAGGAAACATCATCACTATCATCATCTTCTTCTTCATCACATAACCCTTTCCGCAATTCTACTATAATGTCATCCATTCTTGCAGCTTTCTTTTGTTTTGCACCTTCCTTCTCTTTTATCAGACAACAAATCTTTTTTTTTTAACTTCAGGAGGCACATTTGGACATGGACGTAAATTATTTTTTGGATCATTGTGACTTAAGTGATACTTAAAATGAGTAATTCCTCCACTTTGTATATTAAGTCCACAATATATGCATATTGTTCCATTTTTATTTCCTGGTATTCTATTACAGTATTTTCATGTGGGATCATGTCCACCACCATCACCTTCAGTTGCCATTTTTTTTTACACTTTTTGAAAGTTCAGTCCTATAATAATATGCAAAGGATATGAAATTTAATATCAATAAAAGATATCAAAATATTTATTTTAATATACATAATACTAATTTTTTAACGAAATATATCAATGACCACAATCACTTATATATAATGTTATATTATACGCTAGCAAAACTATCAATGGCCACAATTACTAATATATAATGCTATAGTATACCCTAGCAAAACTATCAATCACATAAGCACGAATAAAAAAACAAAACAAAAGTCTTGTTAAAAATAAGAATTTTGTTTCATTCCATTCTTTTATTAACTATACATGTAAATTAATTCTAAATAAAAGAAATAAACACCGTGAAAACCAAAGTATTCATCACCTTCAACATTTTCATTTTAAAATGTATAAGTACATTTAAGTGATTACATATTTCCAAACAATATACATGACATAAACCATAATTAATCTTAATGTAGATGTAAAAAATAATAATATTCACCTTAACACTATAATAAAATTGAAAATGAAACCCAAATAAGATATAATAAAATTGAAAATGAAACTCACATTTATCCTATCTCTTAATACGAACTACTGTCCATTATATTTAAAGTAAATTAATATATTCATATTGCAAAAGAAATTATGAGTAGTCATATAACTATAAAATACAATAAGAGAGTAATTTACCTTGATGATGCAATTTTTCTTGTCAAATGCAAATGAATAACAGTAGCTTAGTAGCTAAATCCTCTCAAGACAATTTTTTTCCAAAACTTTTTTGGGAGATAAATTTATGTTCTTAAAGAGAAGAAATAAATTTTGATAATGCTTGTAAATTTAGAAGAGGTTTGCGTACAGAGTGAAATGGAAAATGGGAAAAAGTAGAGATGAAAGATGGTATGTATATCAGACGTGGGAGCTAAGTGTACAATAATTTGAAAGATGGTACAATAATTAAAAAAAAATTAAAAGTAGCACCAAGACAAAATATGCCTGCAAAAACAGCTCAATGAAATCGAAATTGTCACTGATATTTTCCAATATTTTGAAAAAAAAACTCGTTCCAACGAATATCCATGTCGAATCCACGAAAAAACCGATATTTCGGCGATATTTCCCAATTTTTTCGTCCTTGGTTGTAACTACCCATAGCAATCTTCAACTTGGAGTCTTGACACAGATTTGAATTCAAAATCTTAAATATTTCATTAAATACTACAGGAAATCAATTACAAACCCAAACCATCAATGCAAAACTAATTACAACAATAAATAAACAGCAGCAAAAAAAAAAAAAGTTACTGTGGGAAAAGGACCAACAAAGTCTTGAAAAGAAAACAAATAAATAAAACAAAACCTTGCCAAATTGTTGTTTCTGATCTTCAAACAAATCCAAGATGCTTAACCTTATACAGAAACCATCCCATGATCGATGGAAACGGAAACGGAAACAACGTATGTATTCGAACCATGCCTATGAATACTTTATTGGTCATAATCGACACACATTAGAAACGAGCCTCTGGATCAGCAAACTACCAAATACGAGCAGCGAGATAGGGCACTCTGTTTAGGATCTCTCAATGCAACACTAGTCATTTTTCCTTCCAAAAAAATGAATAATAGTCTTTAAATACTACTGCGGTGCTACCTTCCATACACGGACACAAGCATCCTCACCAGAACTAAACAGCGTGTGATCATCCGTGAAACCCAATCCGTAGACTCCACCCAAGTGGGCCCCTTTAATAGTTGTCCGATCTGATGCTGGCTTGTCTACCTCGTATACAATAACACAAGTGTCCAGGGATCCAGTGGCTATCATGCTGCTATTAGGAGACCAAGCCAAGCAGTTTATCCGGGCTGTGTGGTATAGCATGTTTTTGAGCTTTACCTGGAAAAGGTATTCATGCTAAGTGAATAACAGCTGGGAATCTGGGATAAAATAGTAAAGGAAATAGAGCTAAAATGAAATGTTAGATATAATGATACTGACGATGATATATGTATTAACAAGATTAAGAATTACTATAATAAAAAACTGAACGAATACCATTGCTATCACTTGGTTGTTCACTTAACATGGGAGCTATTTTATACCCCACGTTTCTAATGATTCATGAGTGTAAACCAGGCGTTTTTAACAACTTGAGCCAACCATTTGGACAAAGCGACAAAGTCCTTACCAATGCAGCTTATTGTGCTATTTTACACACATCAACAATAAGTTGCCAGAAAATAACCATATGATATAATTGCAAAACTAAAAATGGGTCATAATATATCAAATCTCAAACATTTAAAACTCGAGACAGAATTGAAAAAAGTAAAAATGTCATGATTTTATTTTTTTGCAATAACCCTTAAAAATATGACGACTTTCTGTGGTCAAAAACTAGACTGAAAATCAGACGTCATTAGTTTGGGAGTTCAGAGCATATTTTCATTTTCAAGAGAAATGAGGAACACGTAGATGATCCGAGTGATGAGAAATATGTAGTCGAGCGACAAGGATGAATGCATCTTCATTACGTATGTGCACATATGAGCAAATCTTACCAAAAAGATTATTCATATAGGAGATATAATTCACTTTCACTAGCAATAGAAACAAATATATGAAAAAACTATAATGCGGAAAA
Organism: Ballota nigra; assembly: GCA_947034835.1. NCBI lineage: Eukaryota > Viridiplantae > Streptophyta > Magnoliopsida > Lamiales > Lamiaceae > Ballota > Ballota nigra. The sequence goes on along the minus strand of OX344724.1, from coordinate 39,883,862 downwards.
GTATACCAAATCCTATTTTGACATAAACTTGAACTGCTTGCACAAGGGGTGTAAGTTAGCCGAGCCAGCTCACGAGCTACTCGTGCTCGACTAGAAAAAACTCAAAAAACGACTCAAACTTAATCGAGTCGAGCTTGAGCTGTTCTCGAGTTCGAGCTTAGTAATACTAGTCTCGCCAGGCTTGTGAACCTAATCGAACTTAATCGAGATTATGTAATTTACTATTACCCATAAAATGTAAATTATTTACAAATATACTCTAATTATAAATAAAAATTATTAATTAATGTTATGTAAGTTATTGAGTCGGGCTCGAGTTTGAGTCGATTTTTGAGCTTCGAGTTTTTAATCGAACAGAGTTCAAGCTTGATACTACCCAACTCGACTTAGCTCATTTATACAACTAGCTTGCACGTAAAAAACTTTTAGTAAGATTAATGTAGAGCACTTATATAGAAAACTACTTCAGCAAGAACTTGCACGATAAGAGTCTTAGGAGTTGAAGAAGTGGAAAAGTATAAAAGTCAAAAATTACCTCTCGCGAAGCACGATCCCAAACAACAGCTTCTCGATTAGTATCTGCAGATGCAACCATCGAAACATCTGGAGAATAGCGAATGACAGTAATAGGACCTCGATGTTTTTCAAGTACTGCCTGCTCATGTAAAGTATCGCCTGTTACAGAATATACATGCAATTTTCCATCTTGACCACCCACAATAGCCTCATTTCCATCAGGCGCAATCACACATGCTGTCACAGTGAATCCTAGGTCAATAGTGGACACAACTTTTGTTCCACGAAGGATTGTAACACCAGTATCAATTGCAACCAAAACAAGCTCAGGTGAAAGAAGGGCAAGACTTAAGTCCTTTGGTTGATTGCCAATATCAACACTCTCTGCATCTCCACATTGGTCTCCCAGTAGAGAAAATCTCCAAACCTTTGACATAGAAAGCATCAAGACCATAAGCAGCATTAAACTTTCTGTAAATAAACTAGATTTTGCCAGACAAGGCATAATACTTCCTAGTTCCAACAACATATTCGGGCTCTATAGTTGCAAAAATAACTGAAACTTTCTTTTATTTTCTATCTGAAGAGGATCATTTATGACAAAAAGATAGTTCTTCTTCTAACAATGAGTTCCTAATCGACAAAGTGAATTTAACACAAGCTTTTTAGGAAAATCACAATCTATCTTCATGATGCATCAAAAGAGTCAAAAGAAGCTATAGAGTTTACAACCACGGAAAAAAAAAAAAAAAAAAAAAACAAATATAAGATAAGTATCGGAAGGAAGATTAACCATCAGAATTTAAAAGGTAAGCAACCATAGAATAGTAAGAATAACCACATTATTAGATTATATGCAAACCTTGTTATCAAATCCCGATGACACTATTTCTTCTTTAACAGCTGCAAAACATTTAATTTGTGTAATCGTCTTCCTTTCTAATTTTCCAGAGTATCCGACACCTTGGACCCACTTAACTATTAAGCCATCATAACTTGTGGACAGTATAACTTTTGGTTCACTTTGCAGCACTGCTAGTGAATTAATATTTTTCATGTGTCCAGATAATTCAAGTGGAGCTTTATCAAGATCACTGGCAGAGTACAAATATAAAGTGCCACCAAGAGAAACAGTGACAATGTGATCATTCTGCCAGAGACAGCCAACTAACATGTCTTCTACTCCACCAGAACCAGGACACACCAAAGTTTTCACCACCTTTCCGTTGTTATCAGATATCTCCCAGACCTTAGCAGACTTGTCAGCAGACACTGTTAGCACCTGAAAATTCGGGGTTAAGTTCTAAAAGTCAGTACTGCCGTATTCAAAAAGGAGAAATGATCATTATAATTTTTTGTGATCTTTTCTGCTGGGAGGGGTTGTGAAAAAAAGATGATGTATTTAGTTAGAAATTGAATATGTCCAACAATTATTATTTAATAAAAGACATTAAGCTGAAATTGAGTAACAAGATTATAATAAATTTTTGCAGTGATGTAAATTAATAACCATGAATAACATTGACAGAAATGTAATATCAAGAACATAGTCAAAAATGCAATTTATCAAGAACTGAGGGTGTTTTACCAATAACTTATAATTTTCACAGCTTAGAATAAATCATTAGAATAGAATGAACATACTGCAAGGGAGCAAAAGGTTTACCCAGCACTATCATCTCCCGCTCCCACAAACATTCTGACGCATGCACACAAACTCACAAAACCAATACATTACCTACTGATGCACACACACAATGACAAAGGTGGCCCTTGTAATGAGAAAAATTCCACATGACACATTTTCCACTCAGATTAATCATAGAAACAGGAGATGATCAAACACAAACTAATGCTTAATACCAAAAAGTAGAAGGAATTAGTAATGACTCAGAAAAAAAAAAAATTGCAACAGAAAGTAATAGAAAATTCAACAGCTTAATTGAATCATAGGGCTCTAACTGGCCACAAATCTAACAGAAATAACCATCTAAATTAAAGTTACTATCATTTAGTCATTGAACTTAATTTTTCACTTAACTATTTTAGTTAGATAGATTGCAGCTATGTTTGTTTTATGAAAATCAATTGCAAAGACGAAAGTGTATTGTTGAAATGATGGTCATATTAGTGTTGGATCTTAAAATTCTTTTGGATTGAAAAATTGATTGTCATTTATACTATATACATTAATTCTTTTTGTTTCAGTTTCAAATTGGCATCAGATCCTGCACGGCATCCTAAATTGACCTGACATCACTGTATATACATGTAAAATTATCACATGAATCGACCATGTTCAAAAAATGATTACCAGAAAAAGTTGCTGGCAAATGTTGGTCATTGATTGCATAGTGATGTAGTGACAGCTTAATTTTAGTCTATAGGATTTAATTCAAGCTGAGATGCTAAATATAAATATGGCCATATATCATGATATCATCTAGCTATTTCTGTAAATACTATAGCAAATCACAGTAGGAAAAATGCAGAAGTTATTAGTAACACACTAAGTTTCCATTTTTCTCACTAAGCGTGTTCCTTTTAGCAACCTAGAAGTTCGGGAGCAATTACTCGTACAATAACAGTACTAATTTTCTACAGTTCATTTATCTAAAGATAGTACATTCACGAATCTTTGTATCACAATGTGCATATTGGTTTATGAGGAAGCCGCTTTAGATACAGTACTAATTTTCTACAGTTCATTTATCTAAAGATAGTACATTCACGAATCTTTGTATCACAACGTGCATATTGGTTTATGAGGAAGCCACTTTAGATATAGTAATCTCTCTGAGCAGATGAGTAGCTTGAACTAAGACAAATTTGTGGTTTCATGATCTATAACATACAAACTCCAGTTTTTATCCATAAAACTTAAAGCAAGTTCCTATAAAATAAAAAACGAGGAGTAAGTGAATGCAAGTACAAAGGAAAAAATGCAGAAACTTCAGAAGAATGCTAAACATAATGCTTCAACTTATCCTGCTACCGATATAATGGAAATTAAGCATGCATTCCTTTTCCTTAGACAGCACAAGTTGTACTACGTAATCATTAATCAAAGATAAGTTGATACTCCCAGGCATTAGTTATGCTAACATTACCCGTTTACTATCAGGACTCCAACTAGCTGCATATATGCTACCATTGTGACCATCCTCAGATGATAGCTCCCCAATTTTGTCTCCGGTCTTGGCATCATATAATAGACCCTTTTTGTCAGAGCTTACAGTAATAAATATATTCCCATCAGGAGAATATCGGACACAGTTCACAAAATTGGAATGGTCCCTGCAGGCCAAAGTAACAAACAATGACATCTTTTAGCAATGTAGCAATAATACAACCCCACTGATGAATTAACTAATACAATTTTTTCAATCCCTCGAACCAAGTTGCCCTTGCCTCATTAGATATATGTAGCTTTTAAATATTTATTTGAACAACTAGCATCCTAAACTTATCCTTAATTCTAAAATAAGAATAGATATTCTTGAATATGTTTAGAAAGTGTTAAATAGCTGGAGTATTTTAAATTTTAAAAGGCTGAAGAAATAGTCCAGACAAACTGAAGTGTACTAACTTTTAACAATTTAAACATATAAATATTGAAATGTAAATTAACAAGTATATATTTTAGTACAAAATTTAGATATTGACAATATTATAATATATATTCTTCATTAAAGATATATTGTGCATTCTTACGCAAACAAGCCCAAATTTATTACTCCCTCCGTCCCACCATTATTTGCACACTTTCCTTTTTCGTCCGTCCCAAGATTATTTGCACACTCTAAAAAAGGAAACATTAATTTGCGTGCACACTCACAATAATATACATATTTTTACCCATATGCCACTACTTTACTCAAAAAGTAACTTTTTCTTAATATGTGTGTCGTCCCAATTATGCAAATAATGCTGGGACGGAGGGAGTACATGAATCTTAATTCAACGAAAACTATTTAAATATCAGTGGAGATGTAGTTTTCATTTTTACCCAAAAGAGTCAAAACTATCAGATTAAATAGTTAATAACTTTGCTGTGGATTCAAATAGTTTACAATCATATATATATATATATATATATATATATATATATATTACCCTTAATTTTATGTATTAAATGTGCAGGCAATTGATAAATAAAATCAGAGAAAGTGAACACAACTCTTTCTATTCATCTATAGGAGTTCTCCATGAGAAGATATGAAATGTCACTTGTGACATGTGTTGCCGTATTTCCCGAAGGCAGAACAGGAATTAACATATGATATGTAAACATGATGTGCCAGCGAACATCAGATTCTATGACAAATATTCAACACATGGGTAACGTGGCATGTTTAGAGCTTGATATGTCCATCAGGAGAATAGGAAAGGGACAGTTTTTGATGAGGATAGAAAATCATGTAATTTTCAATAATATCATGTTTACGTGGATAAAGAACATAAGAGGTTTGGGTTCTAATTCAGTAAACAGCAGCGGTGTTAAACCTGAGTGACTGCTTGAACTTAAATGGAGGTCCTTCATAAAAGTTGATCAAAAAGTCCTCGCCACATGTTACAATTTTGAACGGTCTTGTTGGCTTAAATGCACAGCTTAAAACCCTTCTTGAGTGCCCATCAAATTCTCCAACATTGCTTCCTGAGTCCCACCTGCAAGTAAAGTCAGATGAAAGAATTACACTGTGCATATGGAACTTATAACAATGCCTTGATTCGTTCAGATAATATGTATATATATAACAAAAGGTAGTCGGGGCAGTTTTTAAGAAGAGAAGTTTGTACATAGGACTTGAAGACATTTTGGCATGACTAATGAGAAGTATAGTAAATTATAGATTTGCTAAGCCAACCAAGCATTGCAGTGTTTTTCAAGATCAGCACAACCCCCCACCCCACCACCCATTGGTTATATTAGTGAACTTGAGCTTTGTTCACCAAAAATCTTGAGCCAAGGTAGTATACAAGTTGCTTAAAGAATGTAATTACCATTAAAAATGTCATTTCATGTTCACTTTTCAGTTAAGCCTTTTTCCAATAATACAGACTCTATTAAGTGATTACAGGATAACAAACCTAATTTGTGTTACATACAAGGTCATGAGTTTCATAATGGGCATCATGATTCATAACTATATAATGCTCCAAATGCTATGATATTAGCTGCAAAAATAGTGGGACAATATCATCAAATCTTTTGTCACAAAGAATCCAAAATTCTTAAAGATAATCAAAATCCAAGTTGAAAATTATTTTATAAACCTGCATGAGATGCAACACTACTAGGATTATTCAAGGCAATTTTAGCATATCCCTGATTTGGAACTGGATAATTGAAGAACAAAGGAAGGTGGGTGCCATGGGTGGTACCGCAAGAAAATATCATTTTTCAAGTGACCAAAGTCAGGTGCATTGCATCAAGAAACTTGTTTCTGAAATATAATAAGGTATGTGTATAAATTTTTGGACCAGACAAAACATTAAAGAGAGAATTGTCTAGTAATGTATAAGAAGAGTATGCTATTGCTACCAACAGTGGTTTTAGAAGTTAAACGATATTGATAATCATTATTACCTGTTTACCATCTAAGTGTCATTGATGCTGCATTTGACACATATTATAAAAAGGCACAACCTATGTCCCCCAACCTAATATTTCCTTAAAGGCTTTGGCGACTTACAGTAAAACCATTTTAAGTCCCATTCCAATTTTTCACTACCCAACCAAACCACTCAACTTAGACAATGAATCATATAACGTCATTGTAAAACCCACACTTCATTAGAAATACGATATTTCTGCAGACAGCAAGATGTAGACACTACTTCCTAGTGTTTGCTCTGATTGCATTATTAGAATCTTTACAAACAATCTATAATTTATTAAAACAGCATTCTATCGCTGTATATATAACCTTTTCGTCTCTCATCCAAAAGCCAGTGCAAATTCAAACACGAGTATTCCATATACGACCACAAAGCCACCACATAGAAAAATGAATCGAAAAGATGTATGAAAGAGAGAGGCTCACACAAATGCGCGAACAAAGGACGTTCCCTTGCCTTCGCCGCAGGCGACAATGCGCTGGCAATCAGGAGACCATTGAAGATCGTCGATCCGACCCGACAGAACCCGGAACTCTTTCTTCAGCACGAAATCATTGTGCGTCCCCCAGATCCGAATCGTACCCGACACGTCCGCGGAGGCGATCCACTCTCCGTTGGGGGAGTACCGCGCCACCGTCGCCGGATACGCGTGCTCCCCGTAGACCTGCACCTCCAAGGGGCGGTCCAGGTACCTAATAATGACGGATCGGCCGTTACAATAGAGGATTGAATTGGATTTCGGATCGCCTGAAATTAGAATTCCCCGGCCCCGCTCCGTCGACGGCACGCACGCATATGTTTCTGATAGCTGCGCCATTTCCTGAATCAATTGATGAGGGATGGAATCGATTGTGTGGAAGTGGAAGTGGAAGTGGAAGGGGAATGAAATTATGGAAATATGGAATTGAGAAGTGAGATATTGTTGCAGTCCATGTAATTTGGATTTTGGAGTTTGGACATCAGCTGCTGTTGTCAACTTGGCATCGTGCTGGGAGCCTTCATTTTTCAATTCCTCGATCGACTATAGATTCTTAATTAATTATTAATTAAATGTACATTTTTGGAGTAATCTTTTGAATAAATTTTAATAAACATGTTCCCTCCAATTTTAGTATTTCCCATTTTTAAGACGGTTATTTTTGTCATATATTGGAATAGATAATGGAGAATTGTGATATATAGACTATTCTCTCCGGCCCACAATTATTTACACACTTTCTTTATTTGTTTTTTTCCAAAATTGTTTGCACACCTAAAAAAAAGAAATACTTTTATAAATTTCATCCTCACAATATTCGCATACTAGTATGTACTCCTGCGAATTTCGCGGATTGGAAAAAAAATTATTATTATTATTTTAAATTATAATTTTTTTAAATATTTTGTAATTTCGATATAATATTAAAATTGTAATTATAATTCAACGATCAATAAACAATACTAAACATGAATAGATAGAAAATTTTAAAAATATTAATTATTTTACACATTCAATCTCAAATTGGTATAACACAATATTACTTAAAATTACATTTGTTGTATAGTTGTATGTCCAGTTATCCCCCATTATATGAAGATACAATAACAATCAAATGCAAAAGTTTAACTCTAAAGATAGAATCACGCATTTCAGATTTAAAGGTAACATTAAAAAAAAGTCATAATGAAAATGAAATATTTTGTTGATGTTTGTGTGAGAACAATTGATCTTAATGTTTTGGTATTCATAATACACAATTCAACAATAAAAATTGACGTTTAAGTGTCAATCATAGTTTTAAAAAATCAATTTCCCTCCTAGACATTTCACATGTACATATATTTTGCAAAAAAAAAAAGTAAAAAAAAAAACACGAAATTGTTAAAAAAATTGAATTCCTATTATACAAAATAATATCTATATTTTACAGTTTCAAATTCTATTTTATACGTAGAATTTTATCCAAAAAAATAAAATTGTGTTACAATCTAGACAAATTCTAGGGTGCATCCAAGTGCACACTATACACTTGGATTTTGCCCTCAATTTAAAATTAATTTTGACTTTACCCATTTAAAATTCGTAGATCTGGATACGGGTCGCATATCCTCCTTCTTCTCCATCTTCTTCCACTGATGCGTCGCATATGGCGAGGCCTGAGGGTCAATTTGTGGCAATTCATGGGAATGGTTGGGATAGCTCAGCTGGTAGAGCAGAGGACTGAAAATCCTCGTGTCACCAGTTCAAATCTGGTTCCTGGCACATGGTTAAATTGTAATACCCCGTCCCGTTTTATACCTTTTATTTTGTTAGAAACCTTAATTATATAATTTTATATTATTATTATCCTTGTTTCTTTTAATTTTATTATTTTGTGTGCTAACGTGTAATTTAAATATATACCCTATTTTCAAATTCCCAAGTTCGAAGAAAGAAATCGAATATTTCAAACGAATAAAAGACTACGAGAAATTAATTATTAAAGTTTAAAAAATTATGCTTTCGATCCGTATAATTTATTGAGAATAATTAAAATAAAATAAAATATTAATCTAGCCTTAGAATTGTATTAGTCTTCATTTTCCAATTAAATATGGTGAACCAAACAATCCTGGACGGCTAGACATGCTAGTTGAGAAAGAAAATATCATGGAATTCTACTTTCAACCCTATCCACAAGTTTATTCATTTTACTTTTCAATTAATTAATTAATGAACTTCTTCTATAAATAAGAATCCACGTCTCTCTCAATTTTCATTCACAAATCAACTCTCAGCACTCTCTCTCTCTCTTAAACAGCCAAACGCGTCTTCTTTCCTCTCTCAAGGAAGAAGTCGTCCCTCCACCTCAGCCTCCTCCTTCGTCCTCCCTTCTCCGGTCGTCTCCCTGCTCCGACCGGCCGCCGTCGCGACACCGCTGGAGCAGAGCCGTCGCCGTACCGCTGCGCCTCCCCAGCCGCCGTGCGGCGCTCGCGAAGCAGCGTCGCCTCTCGCACCGTGCGATGCCGTCCAGCGCCGCTGCCCTCTCGCGTAACGCCGCCGTGCTCAGCCACAACCACCACGCCTCTCCGCCCAGCACCGTGAAGCTTCGCCGCCCTTCCAGCGCCGCCGCCTCTTCAAACGGCGCAGCACCGCGCCGCCTCCCCTGTTTCGGCAAGCGAAGCCAACCGCCGCTCCTTCGCCCACCACCGCCGAAGCGCCGCCGTCGCCCCTAACGGCCGTCGCTGATTTGCCCTCCTCCTTGAGTGAGTCTCAAATTCCTCCTCGGTCCTTCGTTTCCGTTCGATTTCAGTTTTCTCTTTAAATTCCCGTTTCGATTAAATTGATTCTCGTTCTTTCGTGTTAATTGAGATGTCGTAGTATTGATTAGCTGCTTGTTTTATTTTTGGGAAATCAAGAATCACGCCGTTATGCTGCCGAAATTATCCGAATGTATTCTTATAAGACGCCGTTAGGCCGCCCGTTTACCACCTCGAACCGGAGCTCGTAAGGTTTCTACCTTCTTCCTTTCCTTATCGTAAATTCCGGAAATAAGTCAAGGTTATTTTGGTTAATCTTGTAAGATGAAATTAGAAGTAGAGGTGGTGTTCAAGCAGTGATACGAATTTTTGGTTGTTGATGGTTCAAAACAGTGAATATGGTTGTTTAGTGTTAGTTGTTTTAATTGTTTAGTATTGTTGGTTTTATAATTTAGTATTGTTTGGAATAGTTGTCTAGTATGGTTGGTTTAACTATTTGGTGTTATTGTTTTAACTGGTTGGTATTATCGAATTAAGTGAATGGTGATGAAATTAGTTTGTTTTAATATTAATTGAGTTTTTAAAATGGCAAAGGGAAACTCGTCTTCTACTATTCAAATGTTTGAAACAAATGGAAAAGATAAATATGGGGAAATAATATTATTCTTTTGTTTTAAAAGTATCACTAATCAATTTTAAAAGTATTACTAAGTATAAAGAAAAGTATGTATTATATTATTTTCAGTATTTATTATATAAATTTCTTTGAACAAAATAAGTTTAATAAAGGGAGTTTTATTTGTAAAATATAATTTATACTCAAAGTTCTTTTAAAATAAAATATAAATTTTAGAAAGAAAATATTAAATTGAGGTTTTAATTATATTAATATTATTTATAAAACTTTCTTATCCTTTTAATTATTTTCAAGAAAAATATTAATTTGGGACCTATATTATATTAGTATTATTTTTAAATAAATTGCTTAGACCTTTAATTCTTTCAAGAAAAGAATTATATGGTTATGCTTTTAAAATTATAAAAGGATTTTATAAAAGAACAAAGGAAATCAAATAAATTGTTTTATAAGAGTCGAATTAGTTATACAACAAGAAAATTAGTAAATACACTCCTCCAATACACCAACTTTTTAGGAGTGGTGTATTTACCAAAATAGTGTGTGTTTTTAAGTAGGTCTTTTCAGCAAGTTTTCAAGACAACAACTTTCTCGTTTCGTAACACGTACTTCTAGGCCTTTCAATAATTCAAGGGCCAACTTTTAATCAAATAATTTCGTATTAGGACTCTGTGCTAATCGGATTACGCACGAGGGATCCGACCATCTGTTTGAACATCGTTCACGGGACCCGGAGCAAACAGGTGGGTGATGATCTGTTGATTGATCTGCTAATAATACGCTGTGCTGGTATACTTTGAACTCGACTAAATCAATCTAAAACAACTAATCCAACATAAATGTATCCCTATAATATAAATATTTGAATTACGTGGTATACTTATATATGATACAATATGTCTATTGTTTTATTTAAATCGAGTACCATTGCATGATAAAGGGCATTCTGTGAGCATGAATTTATACAAGTACGAATTATGTGAATTCTCCCCACAATTTGAAATGACAGTTTTTATGAGAAAGAGGAAGGCGAGTAATCATTGAGCAGTTATGTTTGTGGATTGACACGTACGGTCATGAGTGATAATAGGTCAGATTCATGGTCGCTGATATTATTTGTGGTGGCCATGAGTGATAATAATTATTCAGATTCATGGTCACATGATTTGTTGGTGAGAAACGGTTTGGGGGAGATTCACAATGTGTTGGAAATGATTTTGGCAGATTTGGCCGATACTTGAAAACGATTTTGGGCTCTGTCCCTTACTGTGAATTAACTTGTGATGTATCAATTATATGATGTGAAACCCTGTTATGCCCAATTAATTGTTACGTGATCTTATTACTTTTGTGTTGTATGTTATTTATATTTATATATCAACTGCTTAAATAAATTATATATTTTCTCAATGCGTATAATTTAATATACTTCGGATTTACCAATCCCATGACGTTGCAAATCACCCATACGTGAGAATTCAAATCTCACGCCCCCTTTTTACAACCCTTGCAGATTATGATTTTGCGGAGCAAGGACAGTAATAGAAACGACACGGAGTTCCCCACTTAAATAAAATGTTACTGTTAAATACTAAACTTTATATTCATATATATATATATATATATGTATGAGGTACTTATTTAAATATTATACTCATTTCTTCCGCTGCATAAAACTCATCTCTGATTTTTGTTATCCTTTTTTATATCAAAAATTTTATAGTTCGGATTTTAGTTACAAGTGACACCTCGAATCTGAGATATTTATGTGTTTTGGATTCGGGGCGTTACATAAATTGCATGAGGTCTTTCTTTTAGAAATTCATTTATATGAAGCGAGGAATTAGACCTAACACGATTCCAAATAGAAAAACTTCAATCATTTCAATTTTTAGAAAAAGAAAAAAAAAAGAGGTAATATCTATACCAAAATATTAATCCGAATTGACCCGAATCTCAATGACCAAAAATTGGTGAAGGTATTTTGTTTGAATCTATATTGTTTGAGATGGTCTGAATCTGATCATTGATAAAGAGGAGTTCCTTAATGCGAAAATAAAATAGAGCATCTCTAATCTACTAATAAATGGAAGCTTTAACTAATTAATACACATAAAGAAAACCTCAAATCTAAGAAGGTTACCTTTGTGATTTCTAATTTTAAATTTATGTACTGCCGCGGCTCAAAAGAGTGGCACTGGAACACAATTTTTGATTATAACTTGTGGTATTGGTGATTAAGGTTCAGGGCATTGGTGAATAATTTTTTGGGGATGTAACTTAGGGTATTGGTGATTATTATTTGAGGTATTGGTGATATAAATTGGGGTATTGGTGATTAAGTCTCGGGGTATTGGTGAATAATTTTTTTGGGATATATCTTGGGGTATTGGTGATTATAACTTGGGGTATTGGTGATATAACTTGGGGTATTGGTACGAAATGCGTGCGACCCATTTGCGACCCGGTTTGTTGCCAGACCCGCGAATTTTAAGTTTTGGTCAAATTTGATTTTAAATTTGGTGCAAAATCTAAATGCATAGTATGCACTTGTATGCACCCTAAAATCACTCTACAATCTATTATTGATGGTAAAATATTATATTTGGTGACAAGATTTTTTGTGAATCATATGTTATCTCAGTGACAATATTTTTTCTGAAATATTTTAATCCCTTCAAATAAATTTCACATTTATCAATATTTTGCAAAAATAAATTTTAAAAATATAAGAAAAGAAATCGTTCAACCGTAAAAAAAAAAAATTATTTGCATTAATTTAATGTTTAAAATTATATTTCATATTATACGTAAATATTTTATTTCCATTGACTAAAATATATTCAGATTTGTTGTAATTTAGAGTAAGATATTTTTTTTAAATTATAATACTTAAATTGTTATTTAATAAACTTAATGTCTTTTTTTTTTGCCAACACTATAAATTTTTAACCATAAAAATTATATTCAACATATTTAAAAAAAAAAATATATATATATATACACATTATTATATAACATACAACAACTTTTTACTTATTTATCACTTACAATACTATTTTAATATTTGTATGTTAAAAAAATATAAAAGAAAAATCAAAATCCTAGTCTAGAAAAAATATATGTACTTTACAGTTTAATTGTCTATTTTGGCGGCATAATTTTATCCAAAAATAAATTTTTGCATTACAATCTATTATTAAGGCGAGATATTATATTTTGTGGCAATATATTTTTTGTATCATACTCTATTTTAGTGGCAATGTATTTTCTGAAATATTTCAGTTCCCCCCTATAAATATCACATTTATCAATATTTTACAAAAATAACTTCAAAAAAATATCTAAGAAGAGAAATTGTTCAGCGCGAAAAAAGATTTGCTTGCATTAGTATAATGTTTAAAATAATATTCCATATTTTACGTAAATATTTTATTTATTGAAGACAAGATATTATATTCGGTGGCAAGTTTTTTTTGTATCATACACTATTTCAGTGACAATATCTTTTCCAAAATATTTCAATTTCCTCCTACAAATATTTCACATCTATCAATATTTTGCAAAAATAACTTCCAAAATATCTATGAAGGAAATTGTTCAACTTTGAAAAAAAATATGTTTGCATTAATATAATATTTAAAATCTATGTTTTAAATGCGGAAGCGGTAGTTGAAGCGGACACCCCTAGCGCTTTTGGTCGGACCGGTCAGACCGTGGTCCGACCGTTAGTAAGGCGGATGACGTCATAATTATATAATATATAATTAAATATAAAATTAAAGATATCATATATATTTTTCTTTAGTATTCAAAGATTATATATAATTTACAATAAAAATTAAATAAACATATATCTAACATGCAATTTAAAGTTCAATTTAACAATCTAAGTCAAATGTCAACACTAACAAAATAAGTTCACCAAGTTTCATACAAAATTTGAGGTAAAATGAAATTAAGGTTTCTATTAACAAATTAAATTGCAAAAAAAAAAAAACCATTTTTTAGTTCATTTTAAACAAAAAGTGTTAAAAGCGCCGAGTTGGCCGGTCCGACCCTCTTTTCCCACTTTTGGCCGCTTTTGGAGAAGAGCGGTCCAATACTTTCGGACCGTTCGACATGTCATCCGAGTAGCGGTCGGAACAGTCAATCGAAGGATCAATTGAAAAAAAATGACATTTTAATTAGATTAAACAATTGATCTCTTACCCAATGTGGCGGTGTGCAGTGTTCTGATGCAGTTTTTGGTCGCGGTAGTCCGATGCATTTCAGGAGGAGATCTATGAGCAGGCGGCGGTTCATGAATAAATTGAGAGAAGAGAGACGACGGCGTAGGAGAAGAAGGGAGGAGAAAAAATCAGTATTACACCTATAAAGGAAAATCAAAAAGCAATGGTCTGATGAGGTAGACAACGAATGAGAAAAAAAAAAGATGATTAGGGTTGTAAATCAGAATAAAAACTAAAGTGAGATTTGACATTTATAGAAAATATAAAATAAAATGTATGGTTGAGATTAAAAGTATAAAATTATGGTGTAGATTAAGTCTTAATATAATTTAAAATATATCTAAAATAACTTTTAAGGAGGATGCAGGATTTTGAAATAAAATTATTTGAGAGGTGCCACATCACCTTAAGAGAAATATGGTGCTGACACTTCTTAGAGAAGTTTGAAAATATAGTAATTTTTCGTCTTTTGGGCTCACAATACACTCAACACTTTAAACCCCACAAAACACTACTCATTACACTTTTTCCTTAAAAATTATGCTCACACCATGGTGCAAACACTTGTGGGATGGAGGGAGTAATTGTTTACAATACATCATGATACCCTCCAACAAATGACAAAAAATAGACTCGGAAATAGGCTAGTAAAATTGGACGGAGTGAGTATTAGATTAACACTTATATTATTTTATCTTATCATATTTTATATATACTATTTGGAAATCAACATTTATCCCACCTCCATCGTCTATTTCAAAATTCTACAATTTCACGGCTTTATGATATTTTTAGTAACTTTTATATGTCTGTTTGTCGCTAAAAAAGTAGTTCACCAAACACTAATCAACAATCTCACGATCTCTTTCACAATATCTTCTTCTTGCTCTAGAATTGTGATCTCCTACAACCAAATTCAAATGTTTATGATCATATTCTTAATGATAAAATCAATTTGGTAATTTTGTTGAGCAACCCGTTTCTTCCATTTATTAAGTTTGTTGAAATCAAGAGAATCAGAACTTGAATCTAATTGATTTCATAGAAAGACATTTGTAAAGTGTAATGAATAGCGGTGACAATTAGGTTGGGCTAGCTTGGTGGCCACCAGACCAATAGTGATTTTTGGGTCACCCCAAATGACACTAGGCCTTTATTTTTAAGGTCCAACCTATCCTAGCATTTGTTGTCGGGCTCATGGGTTATTTTGACCCAAATATATATGTTTTAAAAAAAAAAATCTAAAATTAATCTTCAATACCTAACATAGATAATACTAAAAATTCGTAAAAAACACCTCCAAAAACCATTAGAAAACTCCACGGATTACACAACGTATAATATTTCTTTCTCTTATATGTACACACACATCTTCTTAATTTAAATACACAACACATATCAAAAACTTCTTATTTGCAATATCAAAATTCAAAATCTCATAATAAAAAAATACATACCCAATCGAACTAAATGTGAAATAACATCGAAAATGAGTACAACAAAATGTTGCAAGGCCTAGGTACTAGCGACACTTATGAAGGCACTAAATAATTGGGAATTTAGTTGGTGGAATCACATTTTTAGATCAATCCAACACAACGCTAGAAAGGGTATGATTGGATCTTTAGGCTGGACAAAAGTGTGACAGCAGTAGTCTGTCGTATGGTGGTGGTGGCCGAGCAATGGAGCTTGACGAAGGGGAAGAAATGTGTTTTTTTTTCTCCTTTTGCTCAATTTGCTTTTACATCATATTGTTCAACTATTGAATACTTGAGCTTATTTAATGGGTGAGTAGTTGGTTGCACACTTGGGTTGGCATACTAATTTGGGGAGTATCAAAGGCATGTGGTTACAAAAACTATAATGACACTCAAGGAGATACACAACCTGCTTTATGTCACTGTTGATGTGACATAAAGTTGGTTTTATCGGTTTGCATGTATTATATTATATTTGCGTGTACTATAGTGCATTTTTACCATGTTGGTGTAATATACTATAACTAATTTTTCTTGTATTGTAGTATTTTTATTTATACTATAGTTATCTTCGGTGTACCACAATATAATGTAGTTATACTTTCCATACATATAACTATTTTTTAAATTTTCTTTTTCCCCCCTTTTTTATATTTGATTTTTTTTTAATTTCTTTTTCCCTTTTATATTTGAATTTTTTTAAAACAAAATCCAACCATCTTAATAAAAATTACAAACATTCATAGGATTTTGAATTTAACCCACGAAAACCCATCACCTCTTTATACTATAGTTATATTCAATATATTATAATTGTTATTACTTATAATTATAATAATTATAAGTTATACTTAATATATTATACCAAATATAAAGATACATAGAAATTCAAATATTCAGTGTTCTATAATTATATATAGTTTATATATTATATACCACTTTCACCTCGTTGTACTGTAATTATATTCAGTGTACTATAGTTATATATAGTATACCATGTTCAGTGTATAGTAAAAAAAATAAAGACAAATCTGAAAAATTTGTACAGATAAATTATTAAGAAATAAATCTTTTTTCATAAATTACATACATTGCATCATGACATTCATAACTCCAATGTTCAATAATTCATCCAACTAGATAAAGTTACATTCCAACCACATTCTTCAATAATTCATCCAAGAAAAATTGCAAACACCAGTCAAATAATTTAAGTACATATAACCTTAACAATACCAAACATGACTATTACATCAATTTCATAATTGTACTTATAAGTCCAAGAATCTGAGTATCCCCATTCTTGCCTTTCAATTTCAAAAAAAAGAATCCAAAAGATCTCCCAAAATTGCATCAATTTATCAAAATCTGTGAAAAAAATTTCCCAAAATTATCTAAATATTTCCCAAAATTCCCAACCTGCTTCTAAACACACCGATTTTCTCCATTGTAAAACACCATCATACCATCCATCAATCTGGGGAAACAAAAATTAACCAGTAGCAAATTACAGCAAAAAATAAAGCAAAACCATCACACTTGTGTTGAAACCTAGATTGTTTGGATGGAGAAGCAAAAAAAACATAGGGAGTTCGGATGGAGAAAAATCGGTGTGATTGAAGTGGGTCGTGCACTGAGTGCACGAGTCAGTCGTGCATAGTGCTCGAATTGAAGTGGGTCGTGCACTGAGTGCACGAGTCAGTCGTGCATAGTGCTCGAGCTGAATCAAGTCGTGCACTAGTGCACGAGCTCGATTACTCGAGCACTTTTGAGGTTCTGTTGGTTTTGGAGTGCTCGACCACGCACTACTCGTGCACTAGTGCTCGAGTAAGTGCACGACCAGACGCGGATTTTGGCCCATGAACTCCCGATTCAACCCGTTTCTTATATATACCCCTTCCGAACACGTTTTTTACAACGACTGGATACCATACTACGTTTGGAGACTGAGTTTTGAGAGAGAGGAAGAGGAGAAGAGACGAGCAAGTTTACGATTACGTTTTTTTAGGTTTTCATTACGAATTCAAATTATGATCTTGTTTTTAGTTTCGTTTCTTTAGATTTCTGTTCTTGAACACGTTGAGACTTATTTTCTTGAGTTAATTTTAGTTTTCTTTTATTTCGAAAAACCCTAGTTTATGTTTGATCTCTTCTTCGTCTTAAATATCATGTTCATGTTCGTTACTTATTTAATTGCTTTAGTTTACGTTAAACCTATGTCTAGCTAAAACCCTTGCATGCTTGGGGTAGGATGAACTCGTAGAAGTAGGTTGTGGGTACGTAATTAGAGTAACTTGTGACGTTAGGTTTTAATTCTCTTGGTTAATGAATTCTTAAAATTAATATAGACTTTACTTTTGAATTTCGTTCGAAAGGTGTTAGAGAGAGGACGACCGTATCACTCTTTAACAACGAGTAGACTTAACTAGAGGGTTTAGAAAGGGTTAATTCATCTACCGGTTTAGCGAAGGAGGACGACCGCATCACCTTAGTTAAATCAGGGTCTCATTAATTAAGCACAATCTATTAACTTGTTAGTGGATTAGTGAAGTCGAGTGTTAGGGTAAAGTATTAGGGTTTAGAATCTTGAGCTTTCACCTTGCATTCTTTTACTTAGGTTATTTCTGGCGTGTCACAGTTATTTTGATTATGTACCTGCTCCGTTAGTATACGTAGGGATTCTTATCCTAAGCATCACCATCTCTTACTTGAAAACAACCCGTAGTTAATTCGTCTTCTTTAGTTCGTTAGTACAATTAGTTTATTTTGGTTATTTTAATTAATCTTTCAAAAAAACTAAAAAACATTACACTCATATTAGCTACGACGCGTAGATCTTCAGGGATCTGTTCGCATACACCCCATCTCGTGGGTTCGATATACTTGGCCGTTATACTTACTCATACTACAGTGAACCTGTTCGCTTGCGGGGAAGCGACTAGTAGAAGTTAGTGTAATTCGCTTCAAGTCACATACAAATCAAATAAAGTGAACTAGATAATTGTATGTGATATCCAATACAAGAAAGTGTACTAGCCAACTGAATATGAAATCTGATACAAAAAAAGTAGAGTAGA
This sequence comes from Ballota nigra, assembly GCA_947034835.1. Lineage (NCBI taxonomy): Eukaryota > Viridiplantae > Streptophyta > Magnoliopsida > Lamiales > Lamiaceae > Ballota > Ballota nigra. Next base: position 39,865,081 of record OX344724.1, on the reverse strand, counting down.
CAATTGCATATGATATCTGATAAAATAAAGTGGACATGATAATTGCATGTGATATCTGATACGATATAAGTGAACATGACAATTGAGATACGAATACAATAGTGTTCATAAAATTGCTGACGGAAATCAAAAGACACACAAATAAAAGTTTTATAAGACAATAACTAAAATCAAACACACAAATTAAAAAACTCACAAGACATAAACTGAAGTTACAGGAAAAAAATTACATTAACTGTTTAAACAACTCTCATTAGATAACCTTTCATCTCTTCCTTTTCAGAGGTTAAGTGATCTTTCGACATCAATGTCATCAACATATTACGATTCGACATCATAATTTTCCTCTCTTCCTTTTCTCTCCCGAATTCTATCCTCTCTCCCTCTCTCTCTCTTTTTAGTTTCCTCATCGCTTCAACTTCTTTTTCTCTAGTGAGTTAAATGCACAAATTTCTGTAACAACTTCACTAGTAAAAGGATTTTGTGATGCCTTGCTTTTTTTTTTTTTTGCCTTATCTCTACCTATAGGATGGGGAATAATTGAACATCCACTGCCTGAAAGTTTATATATTGGAGGGGATGAAATGCTCTCCATCTTCAATGGTCCTTGATCTCTTTGAGTTATCACCACTTCTGCAATACACTGACCATTTTCATCACAGAAACGTGTTGAGTCATAATGTAATTTAATTTCCCACTTGGGATTTTTGCACATAACTCCATTAACTACAATTAAGTCCTAAAACTTGTTGCCACCCACTTCCTAAATTGAATGAGCTTCTTTCTCAATATCGTTCAGGCATATTCAACTCTTTTTTCCAACGATATGCTTCCTCATAAGCAGCAATCCACTTGTTTGCATTTTTACTAAGTCTTAACCAATGACCTTTGATTGACTGCACATTTCTTTCATTTATCTTTTACGAATTTTCTAGTCGAGTTTTGTGATAAATATTACACACTTGTTTCTATAGTGAGATACCATTTCGATTTTTACCACATGCACTATCTCCACTAACATAACACCAAGATGACATTAGAGTTTATCTTCTTTCGCACACCAAGGTACATTTTTTGCCTCCTTTTAATTTTTGTCTGTCAGTAGAGTTCTTTGAACAAATTTCGGGAGATATTTTGTGATGTTTGGACCTGTTCGGAGGTAGGAACTTGATAAGATCCTGAGAAAGTTGAGAATTTTGATAATATTGTTAGTTTGATTTTTTTTCAGAATTCGAAAAAGAAGAGTTAAGATAAGATCCAAAGTTTGATATTTTTAAGAGTTTGAATAATAATTGGATTATTTGGATCCATAATAGGGAATTATAGAAATTAGGATATAAATATTAGAAGATAAAAGAGAAAAAAGTATTTGTGTTTCAAAATATTGTGATATTGGACTCTATTTGTAGTGAAATTCCTTTTTATGAATTTTGATACTTTTTTATATAACATTATCTTCAATATCTACAAATCTAATTATATAAAAAATACAAGAACCAATCACACAATAACACATGTATTTTATTGGGTAAAGAAAGGGCCATTGACACTGGGGTGGTCATCCGCCCAGTGTCGTGATATTTAATTGATCTTTTCATTTATTTATTAATAAATTAGTTTATCTTTATATGTTGACATTATTGGTTGTGTCACTAATAAACATGGTCTTAAAGAATAACAAACAAAAAAGTATTAGTTCATGTGATTTAAAATTCATGAAGTCTTTCCGATTAGAGGACTATTTTACGATGATAGTAGTCACTTGAAAAATCTTGCTTAACGTAATGCCCTCACCATGGATCTCATGGATGCTCACTTGTAGCTCATGTACTTGATTAACAACAACTTTATCATTGATCATTATGAAATTCAAGTACTTACAAGCAATGCATCTCTTTGGCGTAAACGTTCTCAATATTGTATTTTTTTTCTAGAATTTTCCACAATTATTTTGCGGATGTCATTTTAATATAAACATTGTGTAGCAAAATTGTTCATCAAGTGATCTCTGCATAAAAAAAATAGAATGCTTCACTTGTTGAGTGTATTTACAACTTGAAGTTCGCATCCTCCGAAAGCTTTGAAGGGTCATCAGTCAAGAACCTTGCAAGGTTCAATTTTGTCAAGTACTTACAGAGACGGATCCAAAATTTTAATTTTGGAATTGCAATTTAATATTTAAAATTTCACAACTTGATGCAAGTTGAATAAAAAAAATACATATTGGGATAGAATCAAAATTACAACAGGGTGTAATCATCTTTTTGAAAGCAATCTATAGGCAAAGATTGAAACTGATTCATATATGAACCATTTTAAAGGGTATGAGTTGTTTCAATAAAGGTATTAGTTTTGAAGGATACAGGTTGTTTTTCACTAAAGAATATGAGTTGAAGGGTATGAAGAGTATGTGATTTTTCATTATTAGTTGTTTTCACTATAGATATGCATTGTTCAACTAAAAAGTACTTCCAAAATAGTTTATATACGAACAAGTTTCACGCTATACATATTTTCTATAATATCACAATCGAAAATTTGTAGAAGCATATATTTCAATTAAATTTATTTAAATAATATTTTAATATTTGATCATTCATATTATTCTGCAATTTTTTTTTAACACATATCGTCTTACAACATACTAATTAAAATTATTTCTAAAGCTTAATTGGTGATGTATTTAAAAATAAAAGAAACTTGAGGAATCACGATTTCTATCCAAGGTAACAAAGTAGCAATACAAGGAGTAGTTCTAGTGTGCACTTGAGTGCATGTTATGCACTTGAATTTTGAAAAATAACCCTGTCAGAAATCGATAATAACCTACAAAGTAATCAGTAATACTCAACTGAAATAAACACATAGTTTGGTGTATTTGTGTGTGTTTTGAAAAAAATTAAAATTAAAGCTGAACTTAAAATCAAAGTGCATGCTATGCACTTGAGTGTATGCTAAAATTTGTGCATACAAGGTCTAAAATGCCTATTGAAGAATGCCCTAATTACAAGAACCACCTAAAAATAAAACAGAAAAAAGAGAATAGCAGGAGTCTATAATATATAATAGCACTAACCTTACCAAAATTATTTTTGGCAGGAAGTGCTTTCTAACCATTCGATCGTTTTGCATTTTACATCATAACCGTTCGTTTGTTTTTATGTTATATAGTGTAATGGTTGGTAATTGAATTTGATGAATGTTAGTGTGCCTAATTTGATGAATGTTAGTGTGCCTGAATTGTGCACTTAATCCTAGGAGTTTTTTGTGGAAGTTTTGTTATATATAGTCGACGGTTTTTTCTTCCTCGTCTCATGGTGCGTGATTCTTTTTTCTTTTTTTTTATTCTTTATTCTTGGTGGATTATTTTGTAACGTTGCGTGATTTAGATTTTGGATCAAATTTAATATGGAATACTTCGCTTTTGATTTGTACATTGCAAGATGACGGTGGTATTATAATTAATTATTGCTTAATTTTGTGGTTTTTTTATACTTTCTGGCTGAATGTTTGTAACTATAAATTCCGGTGTTGTATGTTAGTTGCTTTGCAGTTTTCAGTCTTTACAGGTTCTAGTTGTGATTAATGGATCGGTTGGTTTTTACTCTAGATTTTAAAATTCTTCTTGGTGATTTAATTCTCAGGTTGGGGCTTTTGCAGTTTTGTATGAAACTAGTGACCTTGGTACTAATTGTGTACCTATTTTTAGGTTAACTGTTTACTTGAATGATGTAGATGATGTTCATGTTGTTTATGGTAAGTTTTCCAGATGCACCGAGGAGGCTGAGAATGATGTTGCTTATCGGAGAATTAAGTACTTGAGCAAAATGTATAACGTTAGGATTATAGATTTCATGTCTTATTAATTTTCTTGATGTACTTTTTTTATAGTGGAAATAATGATATGGTGATCTGTTCGTCCCCTTTTCGTTTTCACACGTTGTAAGATCAAGCGCTTGCCACTAGACTAAAAGCCCGGACTTGTAGTGAGGTGCTACTTTATTTCCTTTAACCCTATCTAGCTGCAGCGCCATGGGTCAAATAGCCTCCGCCGGACTTGGCACACCGGGCCTTTATCGCGCCCGACTCGGCTGGGAGATGCTGGACTCCGCGCCCAACAATCCCCCCCAGCATCTGCCAGCCCTCTTGGCCAACAAATGTCTTCCACTGGGATTCGAACCCGTAACCTGTGCTCTGATGCCAATTGTAGGATCAAGCGCTTGCCACAGACTAAAAGCCCGGACTTGTAGTGAGGTGCTACTTTATTTCCTTTAACCCTATCTAGCTGCAGCGCCACGGGTCGAATAGCCTTCGCCGGACTTGGCGCACCGGGCCTTTATCGCGCCCGACCCGGCTGGGAGATGATGGACTCCGCGCCCAACACACGTTTATTTTTGTAACGTGTTGCTGTAATTTTTGCATTTTTATTATGGAATTGAAATACTTTGAAATGGTTACTATTGATGTACTTTTTTGTAGTGGAAATAATGACATTGCTATCTCTTTGTTCTCTTTTTGTTTTCACACTTTCGGTTTTGTAATACAAGCCTCTGAAAATTAATAGTGTACAGATGGATGTCTTTTGTTGCTTAGGATCAGATTTGTATTCTATATTTTTATCCTTGAATTTCGACTATGATTGCTAAATATTAGAGGAGGAATTTAAAAAATTCAAATTGAATTTAGGGCCATTCCTTATCAATATCTTTGTATGTTAGAGATCATGAATCTGAATATTCCAATGGACAATATATGTTCAGAGATAAAATTTGATTGGATACTTGAGAAGATTGATTTATTGTATTCGACTTTTTATGAGTTGAATGTTTGAATATTAGTTTACTAATTAAAATTTAAAACTAGTTGGTAGTGGATAAGTTATAGCCAGCCAGATTTTATTAACAAATTTTGTTGCCACCCGATATATGTGTTTATCATTAGCGTATTTTAATATATACTCACTTCGTATTATTCACAGAATTAAAATTAAATTATTATTTTTCTTTATATTGTCATGTGCATAATATGCACTTGAATTTTGAGTTCATTTTCAAATCAATTTGCTACTTTTTAAAGCCCAATAAGTTTTTGTTGTTTTTTCTTAAACTTCATAATTGTCTAATTTGTGCTAAAATATCGTGATTTGCTGTATGTTGTGTGATGTTGTTTAGCAAAATAATTTTTATCCTTTGCATGATAAATAATTGATTATCTATAATTGAGACAGTATAAAACTTTTAGTTGTTTACTAATTAAAATTTAAAATTAGTTGGCAGTGGATAAATTATAGTTAGACAGTTTTTATTAAGGGAGAGCAAAGTTCCATTAAAACTGAAAACCCTAGCCAAATTGAACCGAAATATCATTCAGTTCGGTTATTTTAGTTTTTGATTCAGTATTGGTTTTAACTTTTAGAAATTTTAGCTTTCGATTTTGGTTTCGGTTATCTAGGTCAAAATACCAAAATAACCGAAACTAAAACTGAACTGAGAGGATATACATAAGTATCTAATTTCTAACCCTAGTTACATTTACTCATTTTCGAATTTGTTGTCATCGTCTCTTTTGGTTGTGTTTCTAAACAATGCTTATTTTGGTTTATGTCGTTGGATAATATTTATTTTGGTTGTGTTACGTTGTTGTTGGATAGACTATGGATGAATTATGAATTTATGAGTATTTTGATATTTTAATGTGGTTGTATTCTTTTGGTTATTTTGAATTTTTTTATTATGGGTTATTTGTTTTGGTTGCAATCTATTAATATATATGAGCTTGGGTTTTAAGCAAGTTATAAGTGTAAAAACATGGCTCAATTTAAAAGTCCACTATATTTCGGTTTGTTAGGATATTTTTGTCCTAAGAATTTTCTTGTTTGTTTTTGATAATGTCAAAACATATATGTGTATTGTGAAAACTAACATTGCAGGTACTAAGAGAAATGAAGAGTTTAAAAGTTGAAAGTCTACATCTGCAAACATTAGACAAAGACCCTACAACTATTTTCAAGACAATTCTACATCTGTAAAGTTGAAGACAAGTCCACAGCCGAAGAGTCTAAATCTGCAGAGTTAAAGACTACAAGCTGTAAACTTGAGACTAGAAGGACTAATTAAGTGTAGTACAATCTGTACACTCACTCACCTAGTTTGAAATGTCTCAGTGTTTACCAGAGCTAATTACTAGCCAGTAGAAACGAGTGTCTCAGTGATTAAAAGCTCTTTGAGCATTTATCACTAAAAGACAACTTGTACTACTTTGAGGACAGAGCTACATGACAAGAAACTTTTATTAGCTGAAGTCAAAGCTGGAGGAGAAAATATTTCAAAATTTTGAATCCCTCCAACGACTAGAGGGCCCCTCAAGACTCCTATAAATAGGAGAGGAGACCTCGGAGGACGGATAACAACAACCCCAAGCTCTCAAGCAAACCTACACAAAGTCTACAGCTCTAAAAAAGTCTACAGTTCTTCAAGAATTAGAAGTTTTAGGACTTAGAGGCTAGGAATTTGTGTTGTATCTTTCGTTGTTGTTCCCTCACTATACATTTACATTTGTATTCCACTTAGTGTGGATATCATTCTTAGTGAGTGTGTTGTTCTAAGTGAGATTGAGAGTAGTTCTGAGTGAGTTTTGTGTTTCAACCTAGATTAGAGTATTCTGAATGAAGATCATAAGTCTTAGGGGGAACAACTTTGTGTCTAAGTGAATATTCTTAGTGAATTTGGCACCTTCGTGTGTAACAGTGGACGTAGGAGGATTACAACACCTCTGAACCACTATAAACTCTCTCTACTACCTTCTATTTAAATTCCTACATCTTCATACTTATTTATTTATTACTTAGTGCATCATTCATATCTTTCATAATCTGATTGTTTGATTTTTCACTTCACGCACTTTACTTATTTCCGCTGCACAAAGTGTTAAAATACTCAAAAGTATTACAACACTAACTTTGATAAGTGTTTGAAACTTACAGACTTTGTTTTTAACAAGTCTGCAGCTGCAAACTTTAGTTTTCCACTCTACAGCTGCAGAGTTTAAATTGTATAGTTTAAAAGTTTTAAAATCCATTTTTAAGAATCAAGGTCTATTCACCCCCCCCCCCCCCCCTCTAGACCTTGATACACCTTTTGGGACCAACAAGTGGTATCAGAGCAGTTAGCTTGCCACTGCTTTGACCAAGTTTTCAAAAGTTTTCAAGCCAAATCCAAAAGTATTTTTGAAAAATCACATCTGTATTTCTCTATGGCTCCTAAAATGATGAAATCTAAAGTGCCTATGTTTTCCACAGATGAATATGATGATTGGAAGATCCGAATGCAAGCTTACTTATCTGCTATGAATGATGAAATGTGGTCCATAATTGAGGATGGTCCAATTGTGATAGAAAAGGCCAACACTGCAGGAGATCAGACTGGTTTAGCCCAAATTATTCCAAAACCCAAGAAGGAGTGGACAAATGAAGACAAGAGGAGAGCAAACCTCGACAATGTTGCAAGAAACACTATTTATCATTCTCTAGATAAAATTGTGTTCAGCAAGATAAAAAGTTGCAAAATTGCTAAAGAGATATGGGAGAAACTTGAGATGATCTGTGAAGGGACTGATCAAATTAAAAAGAACAAGCTCATGATAGTTGTCCAAAAATTTGAGAACTTCAAGATGAAATCTGGAGAAACTCTTGAGAAGTTTGATTCAAGATTCATTGAGATACTCAATGAGCTTGAACTACTTGGAAAAGAGTACTCACAAAGGGAAAAGAACATGAAAGTTCTAAGATCCCTACCATCTGAATGGGATATGAAAGTTGTTGCTATGAGAGAATCTAAGGATTTATCCAAAGTGTCTACATTTGAATTGTTTTCTGACCTCAAAGCCTTTGAATTTGATATTAACAGGAGGAAAGACAAGGACTCAACTAGCTCAAAAGTTACAACTCTTGTAGCTGCAGAGTCTAATCCAACTGCAGAATCAGACTCGGAAAGTGATGAGATGGCTCTTCTAATTAAGCAATTCAAGAAATTTGCCAAGAGAGCCAACTGGAAGAAGAATTCACCTAAACAAGAAGGTAAGTCTAGTAAACCAACTGCTAACTCCAACTATCTTTGTTATAATTACAGGAAACCTGGACATTTCATCAAAGACTGCTCGTATCCTGAAGCAAAGAAGTATACTGAAGAGGAGAAAGCTGCAAGACTGGAAAAGAAGAAAACATTCGATAAAGAAAGAATAAGAGCACTACTATCCGAGTTTGAAAAGACTCAGGAAGAAAGTCCCTCTTCTTCTTCTCACCCAACTGTAGAGTGTGAATCCACAGATTCTGAGGATAATGAAGCACTAATTTGTCTTATGGCAAAGGATGAAGAGGTACAATCCTCATCCAGTTCTTTAACTGAAAATGATTCTTCCAGTAATATGATTCACTTGCTCCAAAAAGGTTTTGAAGGACTGCTTCACATAAGAAGTGATTATGATGAACTCTTAATAGAAAATCAGAAGCTAAAGCAAAGAATTGAGGAATTGCTTGTTGAAACTTGTGAAAGGAAACACAAGCTATCCTCAATGAATGACTTGCAAGAAGAATTTGATTATCTAAAGATGAGTCATGAAGAACTTTTTGAATAAGCTACCTGCAGAATTGCTGACTGCATAGATCTCAAGAATGAAGTTGCAAAGAAAGACAACATTATTCAAAATGTTGAGGCTGAGAGAGATTATTTCATAAAAAGATTGGAATGCTATGGTAAATCTTCTAGAAAGTTAAAAGCAATGCTTTTACAACAAAGACCCTCTGGAGATATGACAGGCATTGACTACAATCCATGTGATTGGATGGAATATCTTGAAAAATCTGTTCCTACCTTTGTAAAACAACAACAAGAGTTCGAGAGAGAAAGCATTCTACTACAAGAACTTGAGGAACCAACTGTCCAAAGATTAGTAAAAAATCTATCTAATGAGAAACAAAAGAAGATTATTGACATTATCTATGGAAAAATTGAAAATGAACAACATTTGGAAGAGAAGATCAATATGTACACATACAAGATCAAATCAATCTGTAAAGAAGAAACTTCGAGTCAAACTTTACAGACAACAACTGTGCAGCTGGAAGCAGCTGTAGACTTCAAAAGAAAAGGAAATTTTAACAAATTCTGAAATGAAAATAAGTCCACAGATGACAAGAAAGTTGCTCAGGAAGTTCCCTACAAGAAAAGCAAGAGACCAATTTGGGTGATTAAGAATGTCACTGGGGGAGATCCAAATCTCTGGATACCTAGAAACTAATCTTTCACTTATTGCAGGGACATTTGACAACCACTCCAAAGGAGATATGGTACATTGATAGTGGTTGTGCAAGATATATGACAGGTAATAAAGAAGCACTTTCCAACCTTAGAGAACTAAATGGACCTATAGTAGTTTTTGGTGATAATGCCAATGGAACTGCCAAAGGTTCAGGTTCAATAAGGAGAGGAAATGTTCAGATCAATGATGTATATCTTGTAGATGGATTGAAGCATAACTTGCTTAGTGTAAGTCAATTTTGTGACAAAGGCTACATTGTAGACTTTACACCAAACTCATGTATGATCAAAGATGCTGAAACCAAACAAGTCAAACTTTGTGGTACTAGGAAAGGAAATGTGTATATAGTCGAATGGAGCTCAGTTGAAGAGAATGTTTGCTTTATTGCCAACAACTCTACAGATGCAAGCTGGCTTTGGCATAAGAGACTGAATCACATAAATTTCAAAACCATGAATGATCTTGTGAAGAATCAACTTGTAAGAGGTCTACCAGAGATAAAATTTAAGAAATATCATCTTTATGATGCATGCCAAAAGGGTAAGCAAACAAAGAAGACTTTTAAGAATAAGATCTTTGATGGCTCAAACAAGGTACTAGAACTGCATCATATGGATCTCTTTGGACCCATAAAACCAGTTAGCATTAGTGGGAAAAAGTATACTCTAGTAGTTGTAGATGATTACTCAAGATTCACTTGGACTGTGTTCCTAAGGAAAAAGAGTGAGACTCTACACAGACTACCTGAACTCATGAGAAAGATTCAAAATGAGAAAGGTTTGAAGATTGTAAAAATCGGATCTGATAGAGAAACTGAATTTACAAACCAAGTTATTGAGGAGTTTTGTTCTCTCCATGGAATTCATCATGAATACTCTGCAACCAGGACACCTCAACAAAATGGTGTGGCTGAAAGAAAGAATAGAACTCTGAAAGAAGCTATTAGAACCATGTTAGTGGAAGCTCATTTACCTAAAAGGTTTTGGGCTGAAGCTACCAACACTGCTTGTAACACACAAAACAGGTGCTTAATTAACAAGACACATTCAAAGACACCTTATGAACTATGGAAAGGATTTAGTCCTAATATATCTTATTTTCATAACTTCGGATGCAAATGCTACATTTTGAATAATGGGAAAGATTATCTAAAGACATTTGACCCTAAAGCTGATGAAGGATTCTTTCTTGGATATTGAATAGTAAGCAAAGCATTTAGAGTATTTAATAAGAGGACTATACTTGTGGAAAAGTCTACACACGTTGTGTTTGATGAACCACATATTGCAGACAGAGAAAATCAAAATATCATTAAAGATCTGCAGAAAGGAGAAAACTCTACAGATAGAATTCTACAGCCATATGTAACAGTTGAAATTCCAGTAAGAATAATTGAACAAGGCAATAGAGAATCTTCTAAAGAGTTGCCAAGGACTGAAGAACACTTGAATGAAACATGTCAAGAAAATCAAGGTAGTATTCCTTCAGTAGAAGAGTTGACTACAAAATTAAATGAATCTACAGTTAATAACTCTACAGCTGAATAGAATATTATCCATGACCCTCTAAATATGAAATGACTTAAAAACCATCCCTTCTGAACAAGTTATTGGAGAAGTTACTGATAAAGTAAAGACTAGAAGACAACAGCATGAAGCTATGTTTGCAAGCTTTCTATCACAGATAGAACCTTCAAATATAGAAGAAGCTCTTATGGATGTCAACTGGATACTTGCCACGCAAGAAGAACTTAATGGATTTGAAAGAAATCAAGTTTGGGAATTAGTTCCCAGATCAAGGCTCCAAAAAGTTATTGGTACAAGATGGGTATTCAAGAACAAGCTTGATGAAGAAGGAGTTGTTACAAGAAATAAGGCCAGACTTGTAGCACAAGGATACTATCAAGATGAGGGAATTGATTTTGATGAATCATTTGCACCAGTTGCAAGACTAGAGGCAATTAGGATATTTTTAGCCTATGCTACTCATATGAAATTTACTGTATATCAAATGGATGTAAAGAGTGCATTTTCAATGGACTTTTGATAGAAGAAGTCTATGTAGAGCAACCTCCTGGTTTTGAAGACTCTACAGATGGAGACAAAGTTTACAGACTAAGAAAAGCTTTATACGGATTAAAGCAAGCCCCCAAAGCATGATATGATACATTATGTGATCATTTGATCAAGAATGGTTTCAAGAAATGAATGGTGGATAAGACCCTATTTAGACTCAAACATGGTGAAGACATCTTACTAGTTCAGATTTATGTTGATGACATTATCTTTGGATCAACCAATGAAGAATTATGTAGGAAATTTTCACACCTTATTCAAGAAAAGTTTGAGATGATCATGATGGGAAATCTAAATTTGTTTTTGGGATTGCAAGTAAACCAAATGGACAAGGGAATCTTTATAAGTCAGGCCAAATACACTCAAGAATTGATCAAAAAGTTTGGAATGAGTTGTTCAAAGCCTACATTTATTCCTATGTCCCAATCAACCCTGTTGGATAAAGATGAAAATGGAAAGAGTGTGGATGTTACATTATATAGAAGATTGATTGGATCTTTGCTCTACCTTACAGCTAGCAGACCAGATATCATGTTTGTTGTGGGTGTATGTGCTAGATTCCAAGTCAGCCCCAAGGAATCACACTTGAATGCTGTGAAAAAGATAATCAAGTACATTAAGTCTACCCAAAATCTTAGATTATGGTATTCAAAAGAGGGTGGAATAGAACTTAAAGGTTACACAGACTCAGATTTTGCTGGATGTAAAGTTGATAGAAAGAGTACTAGTGGGTTATGTCAATTTCTTGGACAAAGACTAGTCTCTTGGCATAGCAAGAAACAAAATTCTATTGCACTATCTACAGCTGAAGCAGAATATATTGCTACAGGAAGTTGTTGTGCACAAATTTTTTGGATGCAATACCAACTAAAGGATTATGATATTGAGTCAAAGAACACTACTATATTTTGTGACAATACAAGTGCCATTCCTATTACACAAAATCCTGTTCTGCGCTCAAGATCAAAGTATATTGATGTGAGACATCACTTTATTAGAGATCATATTGAAAAGAAAGATATCAAAATGGAAAAGATCCATACAGATCTTAATCTTGCAGATATCTTTACCAAGCCCCTATGTGAATCAAGATTCTCTACTTTGAGAGGAGAACTAGGAATGTTAGAGTTATGAGAAAATCACTCAGGAATGAAGTATACAGTTGAAAATTTTCAATAGAAAGTCAAAAAGTTATAAAAAGTTATTCAAATGCAAACTTAAAGGATGCAATTGCAGAATTAAGTTTACAGATGCAAACTTTAATTAACTGCAGATTGTTCTAACTGAAAAATTCAAACTACAAACTTCAAACTGTAGATTTAACCTTTGACTTGTACATTATTAGCCATTAAATGCGTACACTACTAAATTCCAAATATTTGTACTTGACTGTACACAGTATTTTTAATTTTCACTTAAACCAAGACCGATAAATAAATTTATAGATTCTTGGAAATTATTTTATTCATTCCATATTTGTTTGTGAAGATAAAGATGAGAGCACGATAATTCTGGTTTATTTCAATTCTAAATTTTGGATTTCTTCGTTCTAACTTGTGAAGATGAAGATTAGGGCAGAATGATTCTTAATGATGGTAAAATTATAATTGTGTTAGAGTTTTGAGGGTAAAAACACCCTTTCTAAATTTATCAACATATTAAAAAAAGGCTAGAAAATGAGCTATAAAATACACCACTTTGTATACCAAACGACATATACAGACATAAAGAGTAGTTCTAGTGTGCACTTGAGTGCATGGTATGCACTTAAATTTTGAAAAAATTACTCAAAGCAGAAATCAGTAATACTCCAAGAAGTAATCAGTGATACCCCAAGAAGTAGTCAGTGATACCCCAAGAATTAATCATTACTACCCCAACTACAAAAAAAATAGTTCGGTGTGTTTGTGCGTTTTTTTTTTAAATCAAAATTTGAAGTCAAAATTAAACTTAAAATCCAAGTGCATGCTAGAATTTGTGATACATAAAACATGTCTAATAAATCAAAGTTTAAACTAAACTATTTTATCATATACATACAACCAAACGAGTCGTAATTATCTATAATAATAATATTCATTATTAGTAATCCCCATTGACTATAATATATAATATTTTATTTTATGGTGATAATAGGAATTTTGGGTATTACAGTAAGTATTTTGTGCTTGAACAACCTCCCAAATTCGAGAGAATAGACGATGAGACATGCGAAAATGGCTTTTGAACATTGTCTCATTGTATTTTGAAGAACTTGAAAAGTAGTCATTGTATAAACGTTGATCAGCGGCCGCTAGATCACGATTAATTACCATATGACCAAGAATTGAGCCTTGATGGAGCACATTACCAAATTATTGGTAATATTCAGATACAACATTAGCATTAGTTTGGATTTGGAGGATAAACACTCGTTGTTGTTGGTTAATGGCCGCTCGTTCATTTCTTAGTTTAGCATATCGCTTCGTCAACTTTAGATGATGACGATGAATAAAAAGAATTGTTAAAAGGACCTCATTCACGAAAATTCATCTTAATAAGATGAGATGGTATGGAAACTATGTCAAGAAAACTAAATATGAGGAAATGTGATTTTTGTATAAGAATGTGTTGATCAAGTGAACAAAGGTACCACCTCTTTAAATAACACAATGAGTTAACGTATCCAGAATAATTTCCTTACAACTTTTATTATATTTGTCAAATCTGAGTTCAATTGTCTATTACTATGAGTTGACATATCCACGATAATTTATTTGTATCCATAATGACAGAAATATGAGATCAATTGTTACAATCAGATTAAAAACTTAAAATATGAACAGTTGATCAATTTATTTGTATCCTTAGTGATAAAAATCTAAAGTGAATTGTCACAATCTGATTCAGCAGTTTAAATATGATCGTTGATTAATTTATTCGTATCCCTAGTGATAAAAAAATTGAAATGAATTGTCACAATCAGATTCAACACTTTAAATATGAACCATTGATCAATTTAGTTGTATCTCTAGTGATAAAAAAACTGAAGTAAATTATCACAATAAAATTCAGCACTTTAAATATGAACCGTTGAAACCAAATTCACTTACTATGCTCTCTCCAGACCATATTCATTAAATTCCCAATACATGAATTGTGGAAACCTGTTTGTTCATTTCATTTAACTTCCAAAGACATAAATAATGGAATCTTATATATTTATTTCATTTAACTTCCCAAGACAATAATAAAGATGACCTCTCTACAAAGTTGGGGCCAACAATAATAGAGATAACATACTTACGAATGTGTGTATCCTCTCTATATAATGTGTGGTCATCTTCACTAAATTTTATATCTATTACACATAATTCCTCACACTTGGTAAAAAGAGTTCATCTAAACACGACTCATCTTTTTCAACTGAGGAGGACAAAATCCTAGTGGATTGTTATATTGATTTTTCTCAAAATCCTATAATTGGTATATAACAAACCAATGATATTATGTGGTCTCGAATAACTTCCAGCTACAATAATTACAATCAGCAAAACCTCATACTGTGAAGGCCCTTCAATGCCAATTTAACATCCTAAGCAATGCTCCCAAAAAATTTAGCGGATGAATTAATTAAGTGAATAAAGGCATCCCAGTGGTGCTTCTGAGAAAGACATTGTAAGTAGTTTATTCATATACATTTTAATCCTCTTTTTTTTCTAAATGTGATTTCTTATTTTACAGTTGGATGAAACAAAAGCATTATTCAAGTTCGTTGGGCCACCTTGGAGATTTGATCATGTCTGGTCAGCTCTAAAGGACCTAGACAAGTTTGAGCCGATCAGTGCCACCGTACCTACTTTTGTGGGAAATGGTGGAAATGATGACTCGTCGCAATTTGATTACTTACCAACTCAAAGTCATCGATGCCAAATTCTCCAAGTCTGTCCGGAATTTCCCTAAACCTAGATGAAGATGGTCCATCGTTAGGAGGTTCTCAACGACCAATAGGCATTAAAAAGGTCAAACGTAAAGCTAAAGCTAATGAGGAAAACTCAAAAGCTCTTTCCACCACGGCAGATTGCAGCAAGAGAATATTGAATATGATGCAAAATGCTGAGATTTCTCAATAGGAGCTCATTGATGTTGAGAAAGAAAGGAATTCCATATTGACTCATAGAGAGGAAAATGAAGTGTTGCGAATGAAACCTATATGTCTTTTGACGAATCACTCCGTTCATACTTTGACTGAGGAGCAACTAAAGATTTTTCAGAAACGAGCAACAAGTGATGAAGGTGGTGGGAGCTCTGGTCCATTTGCCAGTTCTTTAATGGAACTTTCCCATTCGACTCCGAGTTTCCTCCGTACTAACATATTTCAATGTTGGATTCAAGTATAGTTTTATTTAATTTGTTACTTGTTTTAATTCTAGGGGGTGTGTTATTCATGTTCTCATCTATGTTCTAGTATTTTGGATGTTTAGTAATTGTTGTAATATTTCATTTTCAAATTATGTAAATATTTATTTCGTGTGAGTCATTATCTCATAAGTTAAGGATTAAATTCTAATTATTAGAAGATTTAAAAAAAAACGGGCTTAAAACATAAATATATAATAGTTGAAACAAATAAAAAAAATTAATTTTTTAACACTTTAATTAATTAAATGAAACAACATGATTTTAATAATTGAAAAAAAATGAAGAATGATATTTTTGTAAATAAATGCATCCTTCATACTCATCCTCCATATCCTTCCTCATTCTCCAAATATAGAGAACTAGTGCGTATCCCCGCGAATTTCGCGTCGCGGACTGAAAAAAAATTGTTATTATTAATTCAAAAATTTTTATTATTAAAAAATATAATAAAAATTGAATTCCTACTCTATAAATGCATATCTACATTTTAAAATTTAATAGTCTATTTGGTGACAGAATTTTATTAAAAAAGTATTTGTGTTACTATATATTACTGTGGCAAAATATTATATTTGGTGGCAATATTTCTTTGATATCATACTCTATTTTAATGACAATATTTTTTTCAAAATAAGTCACTCCTACAAATTTCACATCTATCAATATTTTGTAAAAAAATAAAAATCCTAAATAATCTAAGAAAATAACTGTTCAATCACGAAAAAGATATGTTTGCATTAATTTAATATTTAAAATAATATTTCACATTATACGTAAATATTTCATTTATGTTGATTAAAATATATTTAGATTTATAGTATATTAAAATAAAATATTTTTAAAAGTTATAGCACTTAAATTGTTAGTACAAATAGTTAATGTCCTCTTCTTTGCCAACACCCTAATTTTCTATTCATAAAAAAATTATTCCACATACTTTTAAGAAAAATTCAAACGTAAATAGTGTTGATAGGCGAACATCATCTAGGTATGGAGCGAACAATTATTGAAGTCTAAAACAAAGAAAATCACGATTTGGGTGCATTAACCAATCTGGGAAGTGTATGAAGTGACGAACAACTCACCGACGAACAACTGACAGGCGAACAGGTATTAAGGCCCGGGACCAAGAATGAGCCAAGAGTGAAGTCATCCATGACGAACAACTTGGTCAAACTATGATACAACAAATAGCCAAGGAGGTTAGTACAAGTGAACAAAGGACAAAGATCCCAAAGCCAAGCTGAACAAAGCCATAAGGCGAATAACTTCCAAAGTACAACCTCAAGAGGCGAACAACTTTCGGTTGGAGAATCAACAAAGATCAATCAAGCCGACCTAGGCGAACAACAATGAGTTCGAGATAAGATCAAAGAAGACTTTGTAACTAAGATTCAGCTTAGATAAGATCAAAGGGACACATGTCAAGCATGCAGGCTAGGGAGACCAAGAGTCTTGGACACCTCATGCTTGCTAGTCTCTATAAATAGTTGTTCTCCAGCTTACTTAGGTAATTTTTCGAATTTCAGACAAAAAATACACACAAATACACCCAAACTTACACATATACGAAATAATTTCAATTTCGATCTTCATATTACCCGAATTCATTAACCCAAGCCTCGTTTTACCATTTACGGTGGTAATCAATCACACGTTATTGATTGGTGACGTAAAAACGGATTAAAACAGCCACTAATCCTCCCGATTAGATTCGTTCACCAACAATTTGGCGCTAGAAGAAGGGTTCGAACCTTCGGTTTAGTGTGATTACTCAAGAACTTCAAGTTGAAAACTTGAAGATTCAAAGGAAATCTCAAGAAATATTTGAAGATACAAATAAAAGTGTTCTTGGTGTTCTTGGTGTTCTTCAATTTATAAATTAGGAAGTAATTTAAATTGAAATGCCTCAATCTAAAGAGACTCAAGGATCACGTTTGTCGAAAAAAGCATCTCAGACCCGAGCCACGTCGGCCGACCACCAGGACCGTGACCCGAGACATGCGAACAGGTCACAGCATACGGCCATAACACATAACCTCCCCCCTGAGATGGAGGCTTTGGCGAACAACCCCAACGAGTTGGCCAAAACCATTGCTGCTCTCCAGGCCCTCCAGAGGCAACAAGAGCAGGTTAGGCCAACACAAGCAAGGCCAAGGGATAAGTCCCTAGAAGTTGTTAGACCCAGGACCACTAGGGGCGAACAGCGAGAGGTTGATAGTGCCCAAGTCAGACGGAACAAGGGAAAGACCAAGGTGGTCGACCAACAAGAAGTACAGGCTGAGTCTGGTCGTGGACGAACAACTATGTCCAGCCATGGGACAACACGTTCCAGTGCCCAAGACAGGCTTAGCCAACCCCAACGGGAAGCTGCTCGCCGGGGAGCAGAAGACGGGCGAGCAACTTTTGAACAGCCTCGCCCATCAGTCCATGAAAGACTCTCCCAGTCAGCCTTCAGGCGCCTAGGGCCGAATGCGGCGAACAACATTAGGAGGCAAGCCCAGGAAGTGCCCACTCCAAGCGAGGGACTGCGACGAGCAGAAAGGTTAATGCCTTTGCTCGCCGAACAGCCTCCAAGTCAGGGGGCACCTCTTGATGAATTATCAAGCCTAAGGAGGGCTGTGGAGAACATGCAGGGGCAACTAGACCAACAGAGGGGGATGGGAACGACCAGCATGCCATCCTCACCTTTGGCAGCTCACATTTTGAAGGCCCCGATCCAGAAAAAAATTCAATTCCCGGCTAGCATTCAATATGAGGGCATCACCGACCCCCGGGTCCACTTAACGAAGTATACGGACTACATGGTCTCCGTGGGGGCCAGCGACGCCACCCAGTGCCGGAATTTTCCGTTAACATTGGGCGATCGGGTTCACAAGTGGTTTTCATCAATGCCGCCGGCATCAATTCACTCGTTCGTCCAATTAAGTCGAGAATTTCTTTCTCACTTTTCAACGGCGGGGTCGTATCTTTCCCAAAAACACCGGCTATCAGATTTGAGGCAAAATGATGATGAAACTGACCGGGCGTTTATGGAAAGATTCGATAAAGTTTTACTAGAAGGAGAACCGGTGAGTGAAGATACAAAGATCGTCGCTGTGATGGCCGGGTTGAAAAAAGGGTCGAAGTTATGGAAGGAGGTACGTCTGAAGTGCCCAAAGACTTATGCCGAGTTCAGAAACTAAGCTGGCATTTTCGTTTCCATGCACGAGGCCCTACAAACAAATTTAGGGGAGAACAAAGCTGATCCTAAGGAGAATAACAAAAAGCCCGTCGGGACAAGCTATAGGGTCCCGAAAAACATGAAAGCATTCACTGAAGGATCGGATTTGAAAGAAAAATTGAACCAAGTATTGACAGTATCAGTTGACGCTGTGTATGAGAGTGTAAAGGAGAGAGAGTTGCTTTCCCCACCACGTAAAATCCGTCAGGATACTGGCAAACTCAACCCGAACAAGTATTGTGCCTACCATCAAAGTGTGGGGCATTTTACGAGTGAGTGTAGAGATTTGCTTAAGTAACTCTGGCAATTTTATGAGGAGGGAAAGCTCTCCGATTTCGTTAAAAGGCAACCTGGGAAAAGAGCTCGGGAGAACAACTCAGAAGACGAAGAGGATGGTCAATCCCAGAGAAACAACAGACCCAGGCGGCCAGTTCCCAATATGCCAGCTCAACCTTTAGAAGATCTGTTCATGATGGAACCCGCAGGTCCCGCGGGAGGGTATTTTGATGGACAACCACCTGAATCTAACCGGAAGAGGAAAGCGGAGCTACGAGCGATTGGCCAAGTACAAGAGATGGGAGTTAAGCCGTCTATCATGCAAACGGCAGAATTAACTTTCACCGAAAAAGACCTTGAAGGCGTCTTAACTCCACACAATGATTCGCTCGTAATCTGTGCAAAGATTATGGGGACCAGAGTCCATAGACTGTTGGTGGACACCGGAGCTTACACGAACATCTTATTCAAGAAGACCCTCGATAATCTGGGAGATTATTCGGGTTATGTTCGGAGTACAACACATAGAATCGTAGGCTTCGGGAATGCTGTGACAACACCGTTGGGAATTGTAACATTAGCTGTACAACTTGTAACGGCCAATGAACCCGAAAGAAATATAACAAGAATGGTAGATTTCTTGGTTGTAGACCAGGAGTCGACCTATAACGGGTTTCTTGGCCGACCTTTTCTTAATGAATTTAAAGCTGCGTGTTCCACTTACCACTATTGTTTGAAATTTCCGACAGCTAGTGGAACAGGCACAATTAAAGGAGACCAACGGAGAGCACGAGAATGCGTTCAACAGCTACGAGCAAAATTTGTACAAATATCCATGATGGAAGCAACAAGTTATCCCATCGACGAACCATCAATACTAAATAATATGATGGACATAGACGACCACATGGATGCGGACGAACAACACTTGGACGAGCAGGTGTTGGATGAACAACTCGTTACCACCCGCGAGGAACCTCCATCTGACGAACAACAAGGGGGTGATGACGAACAACCTTCAGTGGAGGACTTGGAGGGCCAAGTACAAACGAACAACAATGGGACGGAGCCAACTGATGATCTTGAACCCCGCCTGGGGGCAGAGCCCATGAACATCGAAAATGATTCCAACCCTGAGGAACCCATACTTGATCCCCGTTGGAAGGGACAAAAACGACGAGCGACTCCAGTCGAAGAGCTGGAGGCGTTTAAAGTTAATCCCAACAACGAAGATCTTGAATTATTCATAGGATCTGAGCTCCCAGAGCCTTACAGATCCCGAATGAAAGAGTTCCTCTCCAAGAATCTAGATGTCTTTGCTTGGTCTCACGCAGATATGGTGGGGATAGATCCAAAACATGCTTGTCATAAGCTGAACATAAACCAAGCCAGAAAGCCCGTCCATCAAAAACGAAGGAAGTACGGCCCAGACAAATACCAAGCCTTGAATGAAGAAGTTAAGAAGTTGCTAGACAACGATCTCATTCGACAAGCACTCTGTCCACAATGGGTAGCAAACCCAGTACTCGTGAGGAAACCAAACGGGACCTGGAGGCTATGCATAGATTTTACGGATCTGAATGCAGCATGCCCGAAGGACAATTTTCCTCTCCCACATATCGATCAATTGGTGGATAGCACTGCAGGTCACGAAATGTTGACATTTATGGATGCTTTCGCCGGGTATCATCAAATTCCTATACATCCAGATGATCAAGAGAACACGGCGTTTTATACAAATAAAAACTTGCTGTGTTGGAAGAGAATGCCATTTGGCCTCATAAATGCCGGAGCAACATATCAAAGACTGGTGAACAAGATGTTCGATCAACAAATTGGAGACACGGTTGAAGTCTATGTGGACGATATCGTGGTCAAAAGTCCCAGGAAGGAAGACCATCTTCAACATCTGACTCAAGTGTTCGAAATTCTTCGACACTATAACATGAAGTTGAATCCAAAGAAAAGCAGCTTTGGAGTCCACTCAGGGAAATTCTTGGGTCATCTTGTTAGCCAGCGGGGAATTGAGGCCAACCCTTCAAAGGTTAAAGCCATCCTGGATATGCAACCACCACGTTCGGTGAAAGAAGTGCAAAGACTCACCGGGTGCCTAGCAGCATTAAACCGGTTCATATCCAGGTCAGGAGACAAGTGCCGTCCATTCTTCGAGGCCGTTAAAAAAGGAAAGTTTGCATGGACTAACAACTGTCAAGCGGCCTTCGATCAACTTAAAGACTACTTGGGAGATGTCAAAATCCTATCAAAACCAATCCCAGGAGAAAAGCTCTTTCTATACTTAGCCGCATCAGAAGTGGCCATCAGTTCTGTTTTGGTGCGGGAGGACGGCAAATTCCATCAACCAATCTATTACGTCAGCCAAGCTTTACACGAAGCAGAGATCAAATATGCTCCAACCGAAAAACTGGCGTATGCTTTGGTAATGAGCGTGAGAAAGTTACGACCATACTTCTTTGACCATCAAGTCGAAGTTCTGACAACTTTCCCGCTCAGGCAAATTCTCCATCGCCCCGACACTGCAGGTCGTCTCTTAAGATGGTCACTAGAGATTAGCCAATTCGGGGTGACCTATGCTCCTCGAACAGCGATCAAAGGGCAAGCATTAGCCGACTTTATAGTCGAACTAACTTTCCCACCAGATCCGACGAGAGGACTTGATCATCCTTGGCATCTCTATGTGGACGGATCATCAACCAACATAGCCTCGGGGGCGGGAGTAGTATTAATAAGTCCAGACAGACAAGTATTCACCTCGGCTATCAGATTTGGTTTCATGGCAACCAACAACGAAGCTGAGTATGAAGCTCTTATCGCTGGTCTCCACCTATCCCTTGCAGTTGGTGTCAGACGCTTGCAAATATTTGGCGACTCACAATTGATCGTGAACCAAGTCCGAGGTGAATACGAAGCAAAAGATGATCACATGATCGAATATCAGCGGATTGTTGCTCACCTGATGTCCATGTTGCAGCAAGTTTTCATACAGCAAATTCCAAGGACGAGCAACACTCAAGCAGACGCGCTTGCCCGACTAGCAACAAGTGAAGGCCCCGTAGAGTTGGCAGATATTATAGTTACAAAGATGAAAGATCCATCAACAGTAAGCTATAATGTCAATCAACTCGACGATCAAATCAGTGAAAAAGAAGACTGGAGAACAAGTATAGTCAAATACTTGAAAAGTGGGGAAAAACCAAACAATCCTTTTGAAGCTGCCAAGCTAATAAAGCGAGCCGCCAGATATACTCTGGTGGGCGAGCAACTCTTCAAAAGGGGAATATCAATCCCACTTCTCAAGTGTTTGCCTAGGGGGCAAGGGCAAGCAGTACTCGAAGAGATACATGCTGGAGTATGTGGAAATCATACTGGGGGGCAAGCTTTGGCATACAAGACAATCAGACAAGGTTATTATTGGCCGACCTTACGTCAAGACGCAATCAAAAAAGCCAAGACTTGCCATCAATGTCAGATTTTCGCCCCAGGCGTCCATACCCCGGCTCAAGAACTTGTGTCAGTATACAGCCCATGGCCTTTTGCAAGATGGGGGATGGACATCATTGGTCCTTTCCCGGCTGGAGTTGGAAATGTTCGATTCGCCGTCGTGGCAGTCGATTATTACACAAAATGGGCGGAAGCAGAGGCCATGGTGAATATCACACAGCAGAAGATGATCAACTTTATTTGGAAGAACATTGTCTGTCGTTTTGGAGTTCCACAAGCAATTGTGACAGACAATGGTCCACAATTTGATGGACAAGAGTTGAGAGAATTCTGTACTAAGTGGGGGATCAAGAAACATTACTCCACACCTTATCACCCCCAGTCGAATGGACAAGTTGAAGCTGTGAATAAAATTATAAAGCATACATTAAAAGTGCGGCTGACGGAGAGTAAAAGCAGTTGGTCTACAGAACTTCCGGAAGTCTTATGGGCATACAGAGTTTCTCCCAGGTCTAGCACCGGAGAAACACCCTTTGCAATGGCTTTCGGGACAGAGGCTGTAATACCAATTGAGTTAAAGGCCACTACATATAGGACGGCCAACTTTGATGAACAGGCGAACAACTCTGCTCTAAATGCTGAATTGGATTTGCTTGAAGAAAAAAGGTTGAATGCCGAGCTAAAAAATGCCACATACAAGCAGCGAGCAGAATGTTACTATAATTCCCATGTAAAAGTTAGGGAATTCAGAGTTGGAGATTTGGTTCTAAGAAAGTTGCTCGCCCAACCTCCAGGTGTATTGGGACCAACTTGGGAGGGCCCGTATCGTATAACAGAAAAATACATCAATGGCGTATACGATATTGAGGACATGGAAGGCAAGCCGGCCCAATACTCCTGGAATGCTGTACATCTAAAGAAGTACTATCAATAAAGTTGGGCGAACAAATGCCTTGGGGGGTAAGGGATGCGTATGAGTTGAAGGCTAAGAAGGCTAAAAACTTGCCTAATTTTTTTTAAAAAAAAATTTCCTAAGTATAGATTCAAAAGTTGCTCGGCACATTGTATAGTCTGGAGCTAGTGCTTTTGATTTTATAGATAGAGTTGCTCGGCAAAAAATATTATAAGCGAGCAAGTTTTAGTTTGTGTTTAAAGCTGTTCGTCAGATTGTATATGATAGTGATGGACAGTCTTGCAACACTTGTAATTATTTCGCAATGTAAATATAATAGTTGTTCGTCAAAAAAGGAAAAGTCCAAAAGCTCGAGGTACAAGTCCATTCAAAGGTTGTTCGTTTTACAAATGAACAGAACCTAAGGACCAAAGCCACTTAAAGGTTGTTCATTTTTTAAAATGAACAGAACCTAAGGCTGAACCCTGATTCCACTGAAGGCAAGTTCAATTCGAACAAAAGCCCAATACTATATGTTATAATTGTAAAGGCATTGACAGAAATGTAAAGGCAATTAACATATATAAGAAAATGAGCGAACATGAGAAAGACGTTCCATTAATCAAAGGCATTAAGCCTCAAAAATAGTACAAGCTGGAAGCAGCCATTACAAGTACTACAAAAGGGAGCGAACAACTGTTACTAAAAGAAAACAGAAAAAAGCTAAGTCCTAAAACTAATGTTGTTCGGCGGGAGGAGGATCTTGAGGTTGCTCGGCAGAAGGGTCGACAATCATGTCTCGAGCAAGGTCTTCAGCTGCCTTATCCTCCGCCTCTTTAGCAATTTGCTCGTCCGCGGCAGCCGGCTCATCTCCTTGCTCGCCATCATCAACAATTGGTGGAGGATGAGTGATGGAAATACTAGGGTCGAGTTTGTCAAGTTTGACCCCAAGTACTGCTAAATCCGCCAGCTGAATCTCGATATTGTTCGGCGGAGGATAGCTCTCTAGAAATTCATTCAGATCCTTGCACATCTCCTCCACCATATCCTTGAAGTCATAAGCATCCGCCGTGCGAATGCTGTCCGCATAGGCGCATATATAACCCAAGTTTGAGATGGGCCCACTCCGAGCTTGAAATTCTTGCTCGGCTTCTTCCCTTGAGAGCATCTCAGGCATTTGCTTCTTTAGCCGAGCAACTTCTTCTTCTGCTCCTTCCCTCCTCTTCCTCTCTTCATCCAGCGCAGTCTTTGAGAAGAGCAGCTCAGCCTTCGTATCTTTAAGCTCGCCGGAGACAAGCTGATAGTCCTCAATGCGCTTCTTCTCCAGATTATCAGCCAACTTCAATTGATCCTTAAGGCGAGCAATCTGGCCATTAAAGTTGTTCGCCATTTTATCTTTTTCCTCTGAGAGCTGGCGAATAGAGGCGGCATGATGACGAGCAGTCTCCTCTAGCTCGGCTACTTGAGCCATTCCCTTTTGAGCTGAAACAAGGGAGTTTGCAGCTTGGACCATTGATAGGTGAAAATTATCAATGGGGCCTTGGGCGAGGACCGTTTTGTTCAACGGCCGTGACTAGGCACGAGCAACAATTTTAGTTGCTCGGCGAACATGGTCGTCCGTAATATCACGGAAGCTCGTCGGCGTCCTAGAGCAGGCGAACTGGTGAATCAGATCTGCTCGCCCAGGATAATCGTTGGGCCGGTATCTGCGAACAAAAATAAGGTCAACACTTGAAAGATTTGGCAAATAAAAAACTTGTTCGGCAAGAAAGTAGAAACTTACTCAGAAAATTTTCGCTCATCCCGGCCTAAGTATGTGATGTCCTCGGGACCTCTGGGGGAACCTATATCTTTGCTCGCCTTGCCGGACCTCTTGGTGAGCTCGGCAGATGAACGGCGAACAACGTCCCCTTCTGGGCGAGCATGGCTCGAACCCACCTTTTCCTTCCCCTTGCCAGGGACATCGTGGGACAAGGGAGTCCCGTCAGCTTTCTTTAAATGTTTCCCCCCATGAGGAGGGGAAACGGGAGGGGACCGGATTTGGACTGGGGGGGCAGCCTGTTTCGGAACTTTAGCCCCCTCAGGCTTGTTCGACAAGGCGAGCACCGCTTGAGGAGGGTCACCTCTCCTTTTCTTCCCTCTTGGTGGCCCCATTTCAAGGACCCTTTGCTTAAGAAGAGTGTAGCTTGGGGGAACGGCAACTGTTACTTGCTCGGCTAAAAAAAAAAAATGATGAAATGATGAGAAAAAGAAATTAGGCGAGCAAGTTAAACAAGACAATGACGAACAAAGTTTGAACCGGGAGTTAGAAATTTTCATACTTGGGGGCACCTCAGCTTGAGCCTCCAGGTGGTGAGGATAAGTCAAGAGACGAGCAGCTTTTTGACACCTTGTTCGGCAAAGATAGTCTATAGTCCTATCTGCCCGGTTGCGGAGGCCGATCAAGCACGAGGTAAATAGGAACTCAGAGCTCAACTCCTCCTCTTCCGAATCCCACTTGGGTAGACGAGGGCCTGCGAACAAAAAAAAAAAGTTAAATTAGAACAATTTAGCTCAAAGGCGAACAAGAATTGAACTTACGTTTCAATTTTCCATAGGCTGCTGGAGAATTTATTCGTCCAGGGCCGCCGTGTGGACCGGAAGATGCTCGCCAATCACCCCCAATCCAGAAGAAGTGCTGCTTCCAGTCACGAACCTTGTTCGGCACCTCATCTACCATTTTCAGCCCAGTCCTGGCCTTGAGATAGTGATAGCCTTCTTCTCCTTTGGGGCAGTTTGTGATTGTCATTAAGTAGTTGATCTCTTCCGCAGTGATCCGATCAACGTACCCCTCTAAGGCGAACAGGCACATGGAACCTAAGAGGTTCATCCACCCAATTGGAGTAATTTGGGTGATGGCCAAGTTGGTCGCCTCCAAGAATCGACCAACAACGGGTGGAAGAGGCAACTTTAGTCCAGCAATTAAAGTGTGAATGTTGATCGCCGTACATCCTGGAGGTGGGCGATCAGCTCTTTCCTTTCTCTGAGGAGCCCACATGTGGATATCATATGGGATCTTATAGTCCTTTCGGATGGAGTCCAGTTCATCTTCGCGAACAACACTTTTTATCTTGCTCGCCTGGAATCCAGTTTTCACCTTATCCATTATTTGTCTCTGGGGACGGGGAAAGCTGTTCGCATATCGTTCAGCATATGCTCGCCATTCAAATAGACGAGCAACCCCAGCTGGGATCTCACTTTCTCGCATCTTTGGGGATGAAAAATTGATACCCTCCAAAAATTCGCGAGTGAGTTCGTTGAGGTCTGGATCTTCAGATTCGGCGGAAGACGAAGAACTTTCGTCCCGATTGTTGTTCGCCACAACTGTCAGTTCTCTCCCAGATGGGCCCACACCGGTGTCCTCCACAGAGCGAACAACTGAATCCACGTGAAGATCCGACGCCGAGGAAATCTCGAAGGGAGGTTGATCGACGGGGACCGCGACTGGAAAGAGTGGGTCTAAGGTCTCCTCAGTCTTATTGCTCGAGTGCGAAGACATAGAAGAGGAAGAAAAATCCAGGCGGCGGTAGAAAGATTTGCAGACGGCGGCGCTATCCCGGAGAAGACGGTAGCACTCAAACCCACACGGTGGCGATGGCGTTTTCGAAAGAAAAAGTAAAGAAGAGAAAAGAAATAAGAGGATAACTACCTTGTTTCGAGGATTGGAAGCCAAACACTGGAAAAACAGATGCCGGAGAAGCTTGGAATCGCCGGAGAAGAAATAATCGCCGGAGAACTGTAGCAAGAAATGAAAAAGTGGGAAAATTTTGTTTCCCCCCACTATTTATACCCCAAACAAAAACGGGGTCCAGGGCATAATTTTCCGAAAGTTCCGAGGCCCAACTGAAAGAAGGTGGGGTAAATTCCGAGCTAAATTAGAAGATGAAGGACCTATAAACAATTATAGGGGCGCGTGGCCTTGGGGCTGCTCGCGCGTGAGCGGCGCGCAATCATTGCGCTGGCGTCATCTTCGTGATCTCCCCAGATCATGGGAAGACGAAACGGTTATTCCAACATTGCTCGTCACAGAGATGCTGTTCGTCCAAATCTTGGCCAAGACGATATCCTAACTACAGTTGCTCGCCACAAAATTGCTCGTCTGATGCAACATCTAGTCAGGATAGGGGGCAATTGTTGATAGGCGAACATCATCTAGGTATGGAGCGAACAATTATTGAAGTCTAAAACAAAGAAAATCACGATTTGGGTGCATTAACCAATCTGGGAAGTGTATGAAGTGACGAACAACTCACCGACGAACAACTGACAGGCGAACAGGTATTAAGGCCCGGGACCAAGAATGAGCCAAGAGTGAAGTCATCCATGACGAACAACTTGGTCAAACTATGATACAACAAATAGCCAAGGAGGTTAGTACAAGTGAACAAAGGACAAAGATCCCAAAGCCAAGCTGAACAAAGCCATAAGGCGAATAACTTCCAAAGTACAACCTCAAGAGGCGAACAACTTTCGGTTGGAGAATCAACAAAGATCAATCAAGCCGACCTAGGCGAACAACAATGAGTTCGAGATAAGATCAAAGAAGACTTTGTAGCTAAGATTCAGCTTAGATAAGATCAAAGGGACACATGTCAAGCATGCAGGCTAGGGAGACCAAGAGTCTTGGACACCTCATGCTTGCTAGTCTCTATAAATAGTTGTTCTCCAGCTTACTTAGGTAATTTTTCGAATTTCAGACAAAAAATACACACAAATACACCCAAACTTACACATATACGAAATAATTTCAATTTCGATCTTCATATTACCCGAATTCATTAACCCAAGCCTCGTTTTACCATTTACGGTGGTAATCAATCACACGTTATTGATTGGTGACGTAAAAACGGATTAAAACAGCCACTAATCCTCCCGATTAGATTCGTTCACCAACAAATAGAGTTTGCCACATAAATTGGAATATTATGCCGAAGTTTGTGTGAGAACAACTGATCAATGTTTTGGTATTTATAATACAAAAAAATCAAACAATAAGAAATATATTCTAAGCGGGAATTTCTTTTAAAAAAATCGAATCTTTCCTACAAATTTCACATCTACCATTATTTTGACCAAAAAAATCCTTAATATTTTAAAAAAAATCGATAAAAAATATAGAAATTAATATCTAGACTTTACAATTTAATAGTCTGTGGTAGAATTTTCTCCCAAAAAAACTTTGGTGAAATAATCTATTCTTAATTACAATAGATCATATTTGGTGGCTAGTTTTTTTGAATCATACACTATATTGATCACAATATTATTTCCAAAATACTCATTATAAAATATATTAGAAAATTAAACTAAACCTTCGGCCAAAGATGTTATAGACTTTGCTTGTTTTGGGGAATATTCTGTTTATTTTGAGAAATGAATAGTTATTTTTGGAAACATATTATTTTTTAGAAATAACTAACAATTTTTTGCAAATGAATAAAATTAATTTTTTTAAATATAATAAGTTTTTTCTTTAACATTCTTGGTGTATATCAATTGCAATATATTATTTCAAGATTTGAAATTTAACACATAAACTAATAATTTGTTGCAATTCAATGCATCGATTTGATTTTAAGTGAAATGTAAAACAATGTGGTAGCCGAAGTGTCGAGTGAGTCACATGTCGTGCAATTTAATTTACATTTACGTTGCCACATAAATTGGATTTTAGATTGCAGATTTATAAATTATGAGATTGTAAAATAAAAATATAAAAAGAAAACGCCCGCATAAATCAATATTGTTCCAAATTAAATATTAATTGTAACAATATTTATTTGTAACTAATAGTACTCACTAAATAGAATTGTGAATCATCTAAAATTGAAAATAAATTTAAAATAAAATTGAAAACATAAGATCCTAGCTGACAATTTAATGACCATCCCTCTATTGGCAAACTATTATATGAAAATAGTTCATGATAAGCTTATCATAAAAAATAAAATAAAAATTAAAGTATCAATAATCTCATCATGAGTATCATTGATTTGGGTCAATAATATTACATTATAATTGATGTAAAAAAAAAAATCAAACCTAGATTAAGGATACTCCTAAACAAATATTCAATACTTTAAAATTATTTCATGATAAGCTTAACATGAATTATTTTCATATAAAACTTAATTCCCTATATTTAAATAGCAAATTTAGTCCAATATCATTTTTGGATGCAAAATCATAAATATATAATAGCAAAATGATTTCCTTAAATAGTTTAGGCGCCAAACAATATAGGCCGTTAGATCATTTTATATATTGAATCTTGACCATTCAATTTATTTTGTTAATTTTATGGTATGTTTTACTATATATTTATTCTCACATTCTCACATTTGGTAAAAATTACTGAAATTTAGGGCTTGTTTCTTCTTCAGCCTTCTATTTAATTACATATCATCACCATTCACAATTCATCTCATCTTCTCTTTCAGTCTTGCATTCTTCCCAAAGTACAACCTCAATCTCTTCATAAGGCCATAAATAGTTTACACGGTCTTATCTCCATCCTCCAACAGATCATAATGATTATCCACATATTTTTTGCTATGTCTATGTTTCACGTGTCATGAATTCCACTAGAAAATTTTACGACACGGATCGGACATGATGGCCACCGTACTCATCGTGATCTTCCATGGATCCATCTCCGTCCCATCTTCACACGTTTGTCAGACTTCCTCGACCACTTGAAGTTTGAAGAATTTCAAGATACTAGAGATTTTCAAGAATTTTTCAGGACACAAATATTAAAACTTTGAGATTTGAAGATTTTTTTATGGACGAGTGTTATATTCTTTTATTTAATATTTTTATAATTTTCTAAGTTTAATTTTAAATTACATTAATCATTGGAACATTTATTTTCTTTACATTAATCGTTTAATCATCATATTTTATTTATCATTTTCGTCCCTTATATGGTTATATTTTAAGTTCATATTAACCACTTTCTGTAAATTTTATGTATCATATACTAAAATGATCAACCACGTGAGTAATGCTTATCTTATATATTTAGCATGTGCAGGAATCACAAGAGATAATTTAATTATATTATCTATAAATTTTGTTTAAGCTTTGGAGCTAATTAAATGAAAAATACTAACGATCAAATTAATAAGAGAAATCTTTACAAAGGGATGGACTACGAATTACATCTACAAATAATTCAAAAGATTTTATTAAAAAATATTCAACAAAAAATAATTTAAAATAAATATTATGAATTTGATAAACAAAAAAAATCTGCAATTTAGAGTTTGGAAATAAATTTTCGGCTTTGATAACTAAATTAATTAAAATATATATTCTAAAGTTTGACCATAAATTAGTTAAGATTTTTTCTTATATTACTAAAGAAAAAATCAAGTTAGCACGTGTACATTCATCCATTTTTTTGCTCTCAAACCACACAAAGTGTCTTCTCCACAAATTTTAAGAATTAATATTAAATCTTTTATAAATGTAACAACCAAATATTATATATATGTGTGTGTGTGTATAACAAATTAACAATACTCAAATATCAAATATTTATGTTGTTTCGGATATAATTAAATAGATCAAAACTAATATATAAAAGAAGAAACTAAATAATAATTTATCATTAACATTTAAGAAATTAAATAATTTTACATTAATATTCTAGAAAATTAAGGTGTACTTTTTATTCAATTGGGCACTTAATATTAATGTCATCCTTATTTATTCATTTTACAAATAATCAATAAAAATTTGTAATTGTAGTAGCAATCTAATTATTTGATTAACAATATTTAGTGTTTGTTAATGTACTTAGTTTAATGGATTTGCAATTTTTTATTGACATATGCAAATCCCTTATTCATAAAAAAATTTAGACTTGATTTTCTACAATCCAATTAATGCATAAGAATACTAATCACAAATTTGTGAGTGATTTAAATTGGTGCTACATTTGTACATTTAATTACAAATTGTTTTCATTTCCACATAATGTATTTGCCATTTGTTATCAATTTAAATCTCTCAATCTATGCTAAATTTACTTAATTTTTATTAATTATTGACTGGTTCTTAAATAGTGACATATATTCTAAAAATATGTTTATCCTAATATTTGAAACTTCGTCCCGTATGAATCCTTCCATCCTTTGAGATGAAATTGCTTATTAAGAGTAATTATAATATTACTTAATATAGTTAGCATATTTAAATAGGTATAAAAAATTTTAAGTTTTATATATACTTTCAATTGAGAAACTCTTGAAAATTTATTAGTATGTGTAATCAAGGCATTTTATGATGAGTTGGATAGAAAAAATAAATATTATAATTTAAATTATACTCCCTCTATCCCCGAGCTTTCTTCCCACTTTTTTTTTATTGAATGGTTTAAGAAAGTGTATTTGTTTATTAATATATGGTAGGTCACATGTTGACTTTTGAGATAAAGTAATGAATAGTGTTTAAAAGTGAGTTGAATGAGTGACACTTTGGTAATATTGTGTGAATTTGAAGGTTAAAGATTATATATAATAAAATGTTATTTTTGCCATTTATGGAATGAGAAGTTTACCAGGGGACGGTTCGAAAAGGAAAGTGGGAAGTTGTTTGCCAAATTTGTTAAAGCACAAATTCAACTACTCGCAAGTGTACGAGATCGTTGTTATAGTAAGGCAATTGACCAAGTTAAATATCGAACCACGGGACTAGTGGCTAATGTAGCCCTAATACTATGCGTTGTCGCGTAATTGTAGTGCGGATCAAGGTTTAGGATCGGGTTTTCTCGAAATTAAAACACAAATAAAAGCAACTAAACAAATCAAAGAAAATAACTAAATAAAAGCAATAATCAATTTTAGGGATTTTTGAACAAGAAAACGAGACGTGTTCGGGTGTTCATCATCACATGAGAATCAAGTACACGATTCGATAAGTAATAACTATTCAAGTTTCCGATCAACTATAGAAGCAATCACTAAACATCACATATTCACCGTACTGGATAAGCCTAGGTAAACACGTCAAATGAAAACATCGGATCGTTAATCTTCTCACTTATCACCAATTTCTCAATTAAACAACAAGTGTAGGAATTATGGGGTTCTAATGAAAATACCCAACTCTCGTTGCGATACCTCAATATCCACTCAAATCGCATAAATCACCCACACCCATACAAGATCATGCATCGACCCAACTCTCGTTGCGATAAACACACAATCTAAATATGAATTACAAGAACAATCATGAAATCGAACAATCAAAGTCCATAATCCTAATAGATTGACCTTCAACTAGAATAGATATCACAAATCAAATCAAATACTCAATTACTCATGTAAATCCAAACACCCAAAACACAAGGCAATTAGCTAAGCATAATATCAAATAAACTCATATGAAATAAAGAGCAATAATCCATAATCATGAAATTAAACCAAAGGGAAATGAAATTAAGGAAAGAAGTCACCTCTTGAGTGTTGATTAAGCTACAATACTTGAGAATCCTTGCTTGAATTGAAAGAAACTACTAATTGAAAGCTTAATCTAAGCTAATCTATACTTGAAAGGAAAATCAAAAGAAAAATAAAAAGAAAAAAAAGAAAAAAAAAACTAGGGGAATTAGAGTTCTAAGCTATGAGTGTGTTGTGTATCACCTCTAAAATCTGAGAAAATGGTATATATAGTGGGGGAAGGAAGGCTTGAGACGAATTTTGCAAAGAAATCCCTGAAGAATGGTGAATTTTCGGATTTTTAAGCCTTTACCGAATTTGTCGCGATATCTCGTGAAATCTCGCGAGATTTTCAAAATCTCGCGAGAAATTGAAATTCTTGAAATTGACTTGAAATTCTGCAGCACAAGTCTTGCACCGGTTTGCATTTTTTGTACCGGCCGGTCTGGAATAATGCTAACCGGTCTGGAGCTGCCGAAGCAAAGAGACCGGTTTGGGCCTTTATGCACCGGCCGGTCTGGAATAATGCTAACCGTGCTGGAGCCGCCGAAGCAAAGAGACCGGTTTGGACATTTTGTGCTCGGTTTGGAGGTGAGTGGCTCGGCCGGTATGGACTCTGCCTTCTTCATCACAATTGCAATTCTTGCAATTTCCAATCGTGAACCCATACTCGAAACCTTCTGGAGTTGTACTCTCAATTTCTGGTCACGGTTTTCCGGCGTGAGCTGCGAAATTCCGGTGATGGCTGCTTTGCTTCGAACTCCGGTGACGAATTCCAGGCGAATGCTTCTGGGCGTGAGTTTCCGGCGACGTGGACTGTGGCTCCCTCCATGGTTTCCGGCGACGAAGTCTTCTTACCGATTCCAGGTGGGCGGAGCTTTTCCGGCGCGAGCTTCCGTCCAAGGCAGCTGGGTTTTCTCTTTTTTTTTCCTTTGCTATTTCTCTCTCTCCGTTAGCTGGAAATGGATACGTGGGTTTCAAAGAATAAAGTCAAGTATTGACCTTTCCAAGTATAGAAAAGGTGGGACCCGCATGCCTTTCTTTCTCCTTTCCAATTCACGTGAATAGCTAGCTTGCAAGCTTTCCTTTTCTCAATTCTTTACTTTGGGTCTTCACCAATTAATTTTTAAATGGGCCGACACTTTGGGCCTTTCATTTTAATTCAAATGGGCTGCCAAATGGTGTATCAAATGGGCCGAAAAATATGGAATTAAAAGGAGCCCAATTCCCTTTTCTCCTATTCTCGAATTAATTCTTCTCGACTTTTCTCCTCGCTCGATCTCAATAAATTGAAGGCTCGTATTTGCTTCTAAAAATCAAACTTTTCCTGAAAAAATAACAAAAATCCCTTTCTCGACAATTAAGCACAAATGGTCAAATTAATGTAAATAAATGCAAGAAATTCAATAAAATTAGCAAATTAAATGCACAAATTTCGAGCAATTTTCACACTAATCAGAAGTTTACTCAGGGACGGAGGGAGTAAAATTTTGACCATATTACTCAATTTTCATTAAAAGAGTCATTTTATACTATGAAATTAAAAAAATCATTGTATAGTATGAACCTCTTAAATTAGTATTCCTAAAACTATGCACGCATCCTTTAATTATTTCCTAAAATAATGCAATCAGAATTATAACATTGAATACTGATCGAATTAAATTTGGAATATAATTTATTAATCATTATAAAAATCAACTCCAAATTTTGTTAAAAGTAAAAAATGTATTTAGGAGGGTAAAAGGGATTGGGGTTTGTATATTGGATAATAATAAGTAAATGACTAATTAACAGGTTACTATGAAACCTTAATCGCACACTCTCATATACATTAGGTGCACTCACTCAACAGTTGAAGTTGTTTATACTAAAAAATGTAGGTTGATTACGCCGAAAAATATTATTAAATTACAATTAATAGTTTACACTAAAAACCTATTTTCAGTGTAAATTTTTAGTCTAATCTAACTATAACTTTTCAATGTAATCATATTGCACTTTTAAGTGTAAACAGTCTCAATTGTTGTGTGAGTGCACCATGCACCAAATGCAGAAGAGAGTTTCTCAACCTAAATATGATATGTGGACTCAAGATTTTAAATATATTTTTAATAAGCATGGTTGTTGAATTGTAAATTTGAAAAAACATAAATTATTTTACTCACTATATTTGAGTAAATCTCTTTTGCACCAGGTATACCATGCAATCCAAGTGTATTTTAAAAAAATTACATTTATTTTTAATGAAAGTTACCCATCTTATTAGTAAGTCGCTTTTTAAAAATGCACAGAAGACTAATTTTCAATCTTTTTAATGAATGTTGGGTAAATATTACCTTAGTGTGACATGTGAGATTTATAATTTAATTTTTTTTTATAAACTACGTCTCCCCATCCCCAACAAAAAAAATTAGCATGCCATCGACGAACACAAAGTATAAAAATTGGAAGAACAAAACACCAAGTCTATAACATATATCAGCATACCATTGGACGTACACAGCGTAAAAATTTAAATGGGAGAACAAAGAACCAAAATTAATAGACAATTCATTCCAAAATCAAAATTAAGTGAACAAAATAAATTGTTGAACAAACCATCCAAAAGACTTGTCCTGAATTTTTTTTTTTTTTATTAAAATTGATTTACTTACCAAAGTAAATGAACCACACCTATTAACCAATAACAAAAATTGAGGTAGGAAAAAGAATTAATTACTGGAAAAAATGTAGAAGAAAATCGTCCCAAATACATAAAAAATATCCACCGATGATCTCGAGACAGACAAATTGAAAAGATACTGGAAAGATCCACAGGATTATATCACTTAGGAAAAAATCTAAAAAAATATACCGTGAATTAAAATTAATTCACAAAATGTTTTTGAAAGGTATATATTTTTTTTTCTATTATTTAATAATAAATATATTAAACTATTAAAAATTCATCAAAATTGGAACATAATCTCGGCATAAGATTTAACATATTCATCAGAGTGAATAATTCTAAAATATA
Source organism: Ballota nigra (assembly GCA_947034835.1). Lineage (NCBI taxonomy): Eukaryota > Viridiplantae > Streptophyta > Magnoliopsida > Lamiales > Lamiaceae > Ballota > Ballota nigra. Next base: position 39,828,936 of record OX344724.1, on the reverse strand, counting down.
ATAAATTATATAGATTATTATATTAGAATATCATTAATAAATACGCTAATGATGAAATCCGACTATAATCTAAGAAAAAATATACTAGAACATTTTTTATTTCGGAAACACAATTCTTCAATTTTTTTACATATAATAATATGTATAACTTTTTTTTATTTAATTAACATATCATATTTAAATATATCTAAATGGCACAATATCCGAACTAAAAAATCGGACCAATAAAAAAATATACCCGCGATTTCGAAATAGAAGATTAGGAAAGATATTGTTCAATATTTGACAACAAAAGATCTAAAACAAAAATTCATCTAAACACACACCCACAATTAGGCAAATATAAATGTGCCTACAATTCAGGAAATATAACCGCAACCATATTATTCCGGCCACGATTGCCAATAAAAGATTACAATGGAATAAAAAAAAAAGGTTCTTCACTATTATTCCTAGATAAATATATACATGTATATACTAATATACGCAACAGCTGAAATCCATTACAAATGATAAGTAAATTGTATGAAAAAAAAATTATCCATCAACCATAAGATATAAAAAAATGATACTGGACTACATTCTACGAACCAACGGCCGATCCTCGATCAAAAATTTCCATGCACCACGGCAGACCACACACGACAGGCACGCCTACAACGGATTCGAACTCATTCATTCACAGAAGATCACAATGTAAACTTCTGAACATGGGCTATATATAAAGGCATTAACAAATATAACCATCCTTATATTGATACATATCAATACCAAAAATGGTGCCGACAATTAATAGTAGATCAAAGGGTCAAGATTAGAGAAAAAAAATGATCCAAAGGTTGTAAGAAACTCCCGCCCAAACTGAGAATAGGAAATATAGTGCGCTTTATATATGATAGATTTTTAAGACAAATTCATACGACTAAGCTGGCAACCATGATCATGAGTTTTAAATTTGAAAAAAGTTTATACAAATCAAATCAATAGTTATGTTGATTGCAGATTACGTGGCACCGACACTACAGATTTTACTGGTTCAATTAATATCAAATCAAAATTAAAAAATATAAAAAATAAATTTCGTGCAGTATATAAAGCCACAAAGCCATATAATACGTAACAGAAAATGGCTATAACCTGATAATAGAATTTATCTATGATAGTTCCAATACACGCATGGTCCAGGGGCGGCGTGGCCGAGCGACGCTCAGTGAAGAAAAAAAATAACTTGGTGGGAAGAACATAGCAATTGAAGATCTGAAGTAACGTTGTAAAAGAAAAAACACACAAACAGGTTTGGTTTTCATAGAATGTTATAGAAAGGAAAAGATCAACGAATTTGGTCAATTAAACAAAACTCTCAATCTTGCTTTAATTCAACTTCTGTAACTTGGAAGCTCTACACCAAGAATTGAAAGTCATCGCTGATTATTCATCTTTCCTTGCACAAAAAATGTTAATTACAATAAATAACTTCAATTTGGCAATAAATCGGAAGCAAGAATAACGCAACATACTATAACCACAACGAACGGCTAAGATCGAAAATAAAAAAATACAGTGGACGGCCAATACGAATTCCCGCCCAAATCTGGAAAGGGAAAAATAGGACGCTTTATATATTATAGATATCCTGATACCGATGTTTACAACTTCTTAATGCAACAATTGAAGTGTTTTAGTTAATACTATCAACAAACACTGAGTATATACTAAAAAAATTAATTTATTTTGTATCGTGTTGGAATTAACATCAAATTAGTGGTCATATCTTTGTATTTCTTCTTTCCCTTGCTAATTGATTATCTTTTTTCGTGAAAACCGGAAGGGGATATGGAAATTAGATTTATGCTAGAAATAATATTGTGCACAGTAACTTATCCATATGTATCGTTGTTATTTTCCATTAGTACCGGAATTTTTCCGTTAGTACTAAAGTTATGAGTTTCAATCATCTAGAAATTTATTATTAGATATAGTGTTGTTATTGCATATAAATTTTAGATTAAATATCAAAAAAATTATGTGTAGTTCAAGAAATTATTAATATTATTTTAAAAAATTATGTTATCATATTTTTATAGTATAGGTATGTTCGTAGTATTGATTTATAAAATATATATATATATGAACTTTACACAGTTAATATAAAATATGTAAATATAAATATTTAGAAATGGTAAAAATCATAAAATCTAATTGAATGTGTAAAAATATTAAAATACTCATATATGGCGTAAAAAGTCAATTATAATTGCATAAAAATTATTAATGGATTAGTTTTTTCCAATATTTTCCAGTGATGTGCGAATTTAGAATGTGGATTTTCAACGGAGATTATTTTTCTTAAATTAGTATAATTTCCTAAATAGGTGCATATGGTTATTATAGGGCGAAATCTCCTAATTTCTTGATGTAATTCTGTATTGTCTTGGAAAAAAGGGGCAGTAGATAGGGAAATTGGATCCGTGTATGTCGTTTGTATTTTCCATCAATTATAATTTTCCATGACTATTAAAGTTATGAGTATCGGTAAGAATTTTTTCCTTTAAAAAAAACATTTTGCAATTTTTACTGCATTTGTGTCGTTACCAAAAATTGTTCAGCGTGTTATGTATATTCTCTATAATTAATTAATATGATTAATATGATATGGTCCTATAATTAAGTTGATGCAGACAAATATAGATCATTCAGAAGAGGATTTTCCATTAATTTAATTGTATTATTTTGATTTGATATATCAATCAACTTTTTATAAATTGGAGATAATATCGGTCGTATAATAGGGAAAAAAAATCAGGTATATTGTATTGGCTATATAATCATGCATGTGTATTTTGATTGTGATACACCTTCCCATACGTCTATGCCCAAGAGTTTACACATTGTCGCGATATGTCTTTATCAGGTTTTTTTTTTAGTCGATTGGTTATATAGTTATTGTTTATGTGATGTTATAGAATTTAACATTCTTTTCCTGGATTGATTAGGTGAAGATAATGTTCTTGTGCCTTTTGGTGACGTTCGTAATTATATTACGAGTGATTTCCATATGGACAAATTCTGTTTCTACCTTATTTTTTACGAGGGGATCGAAACCGAATAGAAGGTAGTGTTCTGTAATGGTTTTGCAGATTTTGCTTCTTTATTTTTATTTTTTATGATGCTAAGCCTTTTTTTTGGGCTATAGTATTTGTCGTATTTCTTTGCGATGAGGTTTATAACCTCGTCTACTGCATAAGAATTAATTTTGGAACAAAGGTCGATTTCAAGATCATGGTCGCAACGTTTTATTTTTTAGGCTTTTTATGAGGGTGGACTTTGGTATTTGCATTTTTTGATTGATTTTAAGAATTACTATGATATTCATCCTGGTGATGTAATGGTTTTGGAGGAGGAGCGTCCCCGTGTTTTTTCCTTTTCTATGTTCAATGGTCCTGATGGATCTTTGAAGACAAATATGGGTGATCGTCTTCTTGGCTTTCCAATTACATTTATGGGTACGTTTTTTTTTTTCATTTTTTCATTTGATACTGTAATTTTTTTATTTATGTTTGTCAAATAATTTTCCACGGTTACTTTTTATTTTGTCTTTTTTCTTTTTTATCAGGTATTGATAGGTTCTACAAGATTATTCCTGAACTTCTTGTGCAGTGTTCCAATCGTATGATAAATGTAATTTTCCAGTCGTATTAAAAGTTGTCAATTTGATAGTATTAATTTATTTTTTATTTTTTTATTAGGTTCTTTAGGAAAAATCTATTCGGTTGTTTGGGGGTGTACTTTCGAAATTCTTTTATTTTAGAAGTAGATTTGGAAACCAATACAAATGCACATACGTTGTAAGAGAGAAATTTGTTGAGTTGAAAGTTCATGAGTCGTTTCATTCTGAATTTTGTCTTGGTGGTAAAGTTAAGTATTTAACTTTATTGTATGATGGTATACAAGTTTTTTATGTCAATTTTGTAATGGAGGATAAGTTTGAGCTTGCTACCTGGTCTCGATATATCTACCACGGTAAATTACATTTTTTCTAATGTTGATTCCTTTTTTTGTGATATTTTTTTTATTGTTATATTTGTTTTTTTTTTTTGCTATATATAATTCAAATATTGTTTTATTTCAGTAAAATTTCCTTCGAATTTTTTAGCACAAGTTCCTGTCGGTTGCCGTCAATCTAAATTTATGCATCGTTTGGTATTGAATGACTATTTTTTTGAATTTTTTTCTCGGATTTAGTTGGGTATTTTTTGGAAATGTTCATTAAGTGAGTTCTATGTGTTTTTTTTTTCATTGCAGACTCTTAGGGGCTGTGCAGTTAATGTGTTTGGATCTGCTACTTTGGATATTAAATTGAAGAATGTATTGAGTGGAAAATTTTTAAAAGTTCGTTACGAGCATCGTTGTATAGAGTCTAATGCTAGGTGCTCCTTTTTCATTCGTTTGTGTGATGGTTGGAGAGCTGATGCATTAGGTGTATCTTTGAAGAGGTCTGACACAGTCTATTTCTTTAGGGAGTTTGATGGAGACAATGATTCTTCTCCTGTCTTTATTTTTTATCTTCTGAGGATGATTTTGTGAGACGTTGTCTTTAGATGAATGGTTGTGCAATTATATATTTCTTATTATTTTTTTTAATCGATCTTTTTGAATAAGAATGATATTTCTCTATGGTTTTTCTGTAGTTTGAATTGTTATTGTGTCAATGCATTAGCATAACACGTAGAGTTTTTTTTATGTGTGTTTCAGTTTTTTTTTTCTTTTTTTACAGTTGGCAATCTATCTTATTATTAATTTTCAGTTTTTTTTTCTAGCCTTTGATTAGATATTGTTATTAAATTTTGACTGTTCAATTTTGTATTAATATATGCATGGTACATTTAGCCACTATTCCTTCGATCTAATCTTGGCCGCTTATTTTTTCTAACAAATCTTTAACGTGAATTAGTTCTGAAATATTTAAAAATAACATTGATGTTACTATTACGTAAAAAAGAAAATCTTAATTCAAAATCAAATATGTAATTTTTTAAGGCAGAATATAAAGTGAAATTGATTCATACATGAATTATTTTGAAGGGTGTGTGTTGTTTCACTACTGAGTATTTGTTTTGGAGGGTACACGTTTTCACTAGAGAGTATCAGTTGATCGGTACGAAATGGTATGAATTGTAAAATAACTAGAGAATCAGTTGATGAGTACGAAATGGTATGAATTGTTACACTAAAAGATTTTATTTTTCTCACTAAAGGATATGAGTTGTTCTACTAAAAATTATTGCAAAGTGGTTTATATATGAACAAGTTCCACAATATACATATTAAATTTTCAATTATTAATCAAATTAAATATGAAATTATTTATAAAAAAAATTATTTTAGGATGCAACGATTTACACCAACTATTTCACTAAGTTCACCTACTTCAAAATTCACCCACCTTATTTTATAATATTTACTAAATATACACATTATAAAATTATAATTTTATTCACATACACGTACATCCCTAAAAATATTCAATTACTAATCTCATTCAATTTCAATAAAATCACATAATATATCTACTCACCCACCTCTTTAATCCATTGGTGAAAAGCAAGATTGACATATTTACTCAAGAGAATCTATTAGACAAAAGGATTGAAAGTTGAATATGAAAGAAACCGCCAAAGTAAGGTAATTTATTGATATGTATTATATTTTTTATTATGTCAATGCGATAGTCTTTTCTTTCTTTTTATTATATTCTTTTATTAGTTTCCGTTTGAATGATGAAAAATAAATATTAGACAATGCATAGGAAATTAAGTTTTCCTCCAAATATTTCTACTGAAAGTCAAATTGATTATTTGAAAATTATGTTGAAGGAAAATTAGAACCAATAAATGTTGGTGAAATTACTGGACTTTCTATGAAATGCTATAATGCTTAAAGTATAAGCTTTTGGTTGAGATTATCTTTAGGATGCATATCTTTTTTTTTCTTTACCAGAAACTGTAAATTTTAGGTTTTTAGCGTATGAGTGATTTTAGGTACATTCAAGTGCATAGCATGCACTTGGATTTTGATCTAATTTAATTTTAATTTTGACCCGATAATAATTTTACGAATCCGGTAAAACCGTGCGCCTCTTCCTTAACTGACCGACTGATAGTAAAAGTTGGGCATGTGCATGCACAAATTAACTCCTTAGGCTGTGTTTACTTTCACCAATAAAGCCAGATAAGATTATTAATAGGACATTACCAGTTGTTTACTTTTCCAGTTAAAATTTGAAGGTTAACCGGCAGACCCGGGTTAACATAATGTTCGATGCGTTTTGATGGTTTAAATAAACTTGTCAATTTGGGCAGTTTAAATACTGTGCAGTCAAGTTTAGGGTGAAAATGTCAAATATACCCACATATCCTTCGCTTGATTTGTTCCAGCAATGAAAATAAGAGATGGAGAGAGAAAGAGAGTAAAATCGCCGGAAAGAGAAGAGAGGGGGAGAAAAGAGAAGTAAATTCGCCGGAAAGAAAAAAAGAGAAGGGGAGAGAAGAAATTTAGCCCAAAATAACAAATCTCAAATTTTACAAAAAAAAAATACAAATAAATCACTTGAGTCGAAATCGCCGCTTACGACACCGACCGTATCAATTGAACAGAGCACCCACCAGTTGCTCAACAAAAAGTCACAGAAACCATACCATTATTGGTGAAGACCAAAGTTGTGTGAATTTTTCAGGGTCGACATCGCGAAGGCCAGCGGTTATCTCATTGGCTGTGTGTTTCTAAATTTTTGAAGATTTTTAGCGATGAAATCTTTGATCTCATTGATCAGATATTTTTTCACTGAGTCCACATCATGAAAGCCAAAGTCGTGCTTCGATTTTTTTCTCCAATAACAAAGAAGGGAAGAGAGAAAGGAATGTGGCGCAAAAATTTCCTAGAGAATTTGACTAATAAGAGAGAAAAGCAACATACGGTTTTGTGGTTTTGTTGCATAGGAAGAAATTTGTGGTTTTGTTGCAGAGGAAGAAAGAGATGGGTTTTGTTGAAAGTGAAAGAAAGAGATGGAAAGTTACAGACTATTCTAGAATATTGAGTTGGGGTATTTGTGTAAATTTACAAATATTTTATTTTAAACTCACATTCATTTTTTCTTCAAAGTAAACAAGAGTTAACTTAACTTACCTTAACTTATCCTTATTTAATCTTTGTAACTTATCTATTTTATCCCAACCGATGAAGTAAACGTAGTCTTAACAACCGATATTATATATACTTTTCCTAATGGACTAATTTTTAATTGCTTAATATTAGCTTCAATTTTGTTACTTTATTTTGAACAAAGTGTTATTCTAATTGGAAATTTTATTTTTTCAATACTTTGTAGCTATTAATTTATTAAATTAAATTTGTTTTCATAAACATAATTAACAAACAAATTCAATGTAGGATTAACACTTGTCAAATACAATCAATATTATCAAGTATAATTAATAATTTAACTTAGTAGGTAAATTTTCATGTTCTTATTTTAGGCAAATTTTCATGGTTTTTAGCCAATCTTTTCAAAATTTCTTGAGAAAATCTGTTACTTTTTTTAAAAAATATTTTTGTATTTCTTTCTCATTTTCCCATTAAACTTTGCTATTTTTTTAATTTTATAAATCAACAATTTTTTCTTATTCAAATTTGAAACGAGTGTATATCACCTTATCTAAGCACAGTTAACACTATCTAATTCTTTTATTATTAATATTATAAATAATAATCAGTAATATATAAATAATAATTATCAATACTTAAAATAATACTAAATAATACCCCAAATAATAATCAATAATACCCCAAACAATGATCAATTATACTTCAAATAATAATCAACAATTCCCCAAACAATTATCGATAATACCCAAAATAATAATCAACAACACCCCAAACAATAATCAGTAATATCTCAAACAATAATTAACAATACTCAAAATACTAAAAAAAAAATCACTAATTCCCCAAACAATAATTAATAATACCCCTAAACAATAATTAACAATACCCCAAACAATATTTAACAATACCAAAAACAATAATCATAATACCCCAAACAATAATTAATAATAGCTCAAACAATAATCAACAATACCTCATGCAATAATCAGAAATACCCCAAGTAATAACAATAATACCTCAAGCAAACCTTATACAATGATAAAAAATACCCCAAGCAATATTTAACAATACTCAAAATAATAATTAGCGATACCCTAAACAATAATCTGCAATACCCCAAGCAATATTCAATAATATCCAAAGCAATAATCAGTAATACCCCACATAATAATCAGCGATACCCCAAACAATAATCAGCGATACCCCAAACAATAATCAGCAATACCCCAAATAATAATAATAATAATATACAAACAACAATATCATATACAACACATCAATAATACTATAAAATAATAACTAACAATACCTCAAATATTACTCAACAATACCCTTAAAATTACTAAAAAATGTGCCCCAACAGTTGCCTATGTAGATTGAAGTATTGTTGATTATTGTTTGAAATATTGTTAATTGTTGCTTGAGATATTATTGATTATTACTTGCTTATGGTATTATTGATTATTACTTGTGTTGGGAAATTGTATAGACTTATGTTTTGATTAAGATGTCAAAAGATTCCTCCTAAGTCAAATGTATGTAAAGTATATTCAGTGGAGTTGGATTAGAATTGGCCAGTTCAAATGTTAAGGAACTAAAGTGCATTTGCTAACTTCTAGAGTGTATCTAAGAGTTGTTCAGAAGACAAAGTCCACTGAAGAAGAAGTCAGCTGAAGAAGAAGAAGCCTGAATTATGAATGGTTTCTAAGTACATTCTTACTAAGGCTGTACCATCAGTAGAGGATTAAAGTCCACTGATGAAGACTAACAACGCACATTCAATGCTAAATACATTAAAAGCTGTTAGTTAATCTGGTTGGAACAAGGCAATTCGAATGTCAGTAAAGCTTGCAATAAATGAAGGAATAAGAAGGTTCTCTCAGTTGAGTTCCACCTTAAAACCAGACAAGACTCTGAGCAAGTAGACTGCGCGGCCCAATAAGAAGATGACATGTAGGTGTACCCTACTGACAGCCGACCTGTCACAGACTGACAAGTACCAAAAGTCTTGTTTTAGTCTTTCCAGAGAGCTGGTAACGGGCAAGGTCTTTCAGCCGCTTCTTGACAAGACATAAAGCTTAAATAGAGTCGTTTGAACCAATCAGATGCAAGAGACTTACTTGAGAAGATTCATCTCCAACGGGAAAATTTTCAAGGTCTATAAATACAGATGGTCGTGTTCATTTCTACGCACGGGAAACTTACAAGAACAAAGCATTCTCTACACTCATAACTTACAACGAAGCACTCGAAATCACCATTGTTTACCAAGTGTTTTAAATTTGTAGAGAGTATACCAAACCTTTTGTAATTGAGCTTATAGCTATATCCAAACCTTAGAAAGAGATAATTCATTCTTAAGCCTAGAGCTGGCAAAACGGGCGGGGCGGGCTGGCCCAGCCTGTCGGGCCAATCACTATTTGCGGGCCGGGTCGGGCCAATCCATTTGCACGTCGGGCCTGTAAAATCTCAGCCTAGCCCGGCCCAACCATAGCCCGCGGGCTAACGGGCCGGCCCTGCTCGTTTCAATTTTTTTTCCTAATTTCAAAATAATGTTTGGTAGAGTTTTTTTATTCCACGGTACTGAAAATTGAGGGGTTTCATTTACAAAATTCATTATTATGACATCAACTATCAAGTCAAATATGTTTAAAAAAACTAAATATACAACACTAAATATCAGTTAAAAACTAAATATACAACACTAAGAGGGGTGTATTGGTTATAGAGTTTGTAGGATTTTTTTAGACTTTTAAATTTGGGGGTATTCAATCTAGATTTTCAAAAGTCTTTAAAAATCCTGAAGTATTCAATACGGATTTTAAAAAGTCTTAAAAAATCTTTAGGTATTCAACAGTCTATGGATTTTAATACTCCACGGATTTTCTTAGATTTCCCTTCCAAAATATGAATAGATTTCACTCTTCAAAATCTCTTCTAATAACCAGAGATTTCTACGGATTTTAAAAAGTCTTAAAAAATCTTTAGGTATTCAACAGTCTATGGACTTTCTTTGATTCTTTTCCATTGGGATGTTAACGGGGCGGGGACAGGGACGAGGGGTCATTCCCCATCTCCGTCCCTGCAAAATAAATGGAAAAAAAAAATTCTCCATCCCCGTCTCACCGGGGATCCCCGTCTCGCGGCAATTCCCCGTTCCCCGCCTACTTATTTTTTTTATATCATTTTTAAAATATAAAAAAATATTTAAATTAAAAACTTTAAATATACACAACAATTACTTTAAGTTGGTGTTAAAAAAAATTAATTTAAACAATTTGAAGAACCTCTAATTCTAATATTTTTAATTAACATATATACTATAGCGAAAATAATATAATTTGGAACTAATAACATAACATTAAATAAAAAAAATGTATTTTTTAATAAATAGTTAGTTGAGTAGGACACTATGAAATATTTATTTGTAATTTACTTTAACATTAAAATTATATATAAATATATTAATTATATAAAAAATAATACGGCTCCCCATGGGGAACGAGACGGGGATCCCCCGGGCTGAGAATACTATCCCGGTCCCCGCCTACGAGGCAAAAAAATTCCCCGTCCATGTTTGCTTTGAGGATTACCCGCACCGTTGTCAAGTCTACTCTTCAAAAAATATAAATAAATTTTACTCTCTGAAATCTCTTCTAACAACCTGAGACTTCTAATGAGGGCGAGGTATAACGGTGATGGAAATGAAGATGAAATAATAATGTATTTTTTTAACTAATGTATATTTTTTTTAAATAATTTGGATAAATTTTTTTATATACAAGTGTGTCCCATATATATTTGCATCAATGGTTCAAGCGTCGGAGTCTATGTAAATCCATGTAAATCAATAAAAAATGTATTCCACAATCCTGTAAAGTCTATGAAAATCCAAATAAATCAATAAAAAAAGTCAGTCAAACTCTGCATGGAGTCTATAGATTTTCTAAATCCACAGACTCTTTAAAGTCCAAAAAAATCCGATAAAATCCCAATTTCAATACACCCCTCTAAATTCCTTATTATGGCAGTACCAAGTCAAGTATGTCAATATATATTTGTAATTACAACACTGAATATCATTTAAAGAAATAACATTAATTGTAATCTTTTAAAAATAAAATAGATAAAAAAAATCAACCGGGCCAAACGGGCCGGCCCGTAGCCCGTCGGGCCAGTCCATTTGGCCCACCGGGCCAACCGGGCCGGGCAAAAAACGACCCAATTTTTTTGGGCCTCTATTTTTGGGCCCAGCCCAGCCCATATGTCGGGCGGACCGGGCCGGGTCCAAATTGCCAGCTCTACTTAAGCCTTGAGCTAACCTGTAAGGATTATCTCATAAACAGTTGGAACCAAACCCTACTCAAACCATACCCAGAATTAGGTTGAGAGTTAGAGTTAAGAGGTGTTAGTAAGTTGATTATTGATATCAGTTTGAAAGCTGGTTATTTTGGGAACTAGGACCGGAATTATCCTATGGATCAAATATCCTAAGAGATGATTGTTTGATCAGTGCACCTTGGCACTATAACACAAGGAATTCCAAAGTGAAAGGAATTCTCCTGTTTGATCAGGACAGTAGACGTAGGAGATTCATCTCTGAACCACTTTATATCTTGTGCACTTGATTTCTGTTAATCTTTTAGTGTGTGTTGTTTAAACAAGTTTTTATCAAGCAAAGTGAGTTTTTGTTAAGGGCTCACGAATCCGCAACTGAAAGCTAATTAGATAGCAACTCAACTGAAAGTCTTGAACCTTCAGTGGAGCTGATATCTCAGCAAGTTTTCATTAAGTAAATCTCAACAGACTTCCAAGTCCACTGAAGATCTATTGTCTTAAGTAAAATCTGATAAGTTTTAAGGAAATAATTTTTTAATTTGTAACAACAGGTGTATTCTCCCCCCCATACACCTGTGTAACTCATTTCGGGACCAACAAGTGGTATCAGAGCAGTGGTTCAAAAGACTATTGTTCTAAAGTATACCTTGTGCTCAAAAGGTAAATAGTATTTGGTCAACTGAATTGATCTTGTGAGAATCTTGTTTAGATATTATGGCTGACAATGCAGCTAGGGTAGCACCACCAGCAGAGAACAACATGGGAGTCAATCCTCTGAACCATATGTCCTATCACAAGCTTCCACAGTTCTCAATGGAAAATTATGATTTCTGGAAGATCAGGATGAGAGCACACCTTGTTTGTGTGCATGATGAAATGTTAAGAGTCATCACAAAAGGTCCATTTTTTTATGACTCCTAACCCAAGAACCACAACTGAAACTATTGCAGATCCTAGAGAAGAATGGCCCAAAGATGAGGACAACTTCACTGCAGATGAAAGGAGGAGACACAACCTCAACTTCATAGCCATGAACATTCTATATACCACCATTCCAGACTTAGTAATGGGAAGAGTGATCCATTGCCAGACTACAAAAGAGCTCTGGGACACTCTTGCTCTTATGTGTGAAGGTACTGACAAAATCAAAGAGAACAAGCTCTCAGTAGCTGTTCAAAAATAAGAGCAATTCACCATGGAGCCAACTGAGACCATTGATCAACTTGATGGGAGGTTCACTGATATAATGAATGAGATTAACTCCCTTGGTAAAGTGTACACAAAAAGAGAAGTCGCTTTAAAAATCCTGAGAGGTCTGGCCTCAAGATGGGATGTGTACTCAGTAATGATGCAGAATACCAAAGATCTATCTAGCATGTCTATGCAACAGGTATTCTCTGAGTTAAAAGCGTATGAATTTGATCTTAACAGGAAAAGGGCTCCAGATAAGACCTCAGCTGAGAAGGGAGTTGCCTTCAAAGCTAAGGAGACTGAGTCCAAGTCCCCAAAGTCACAGAAGAGTACAAAAGCAAGTAAATCTCAAAGCAAAGCTGAGATGCAAGAGGAGCTGAGCCTAATGGCCAGAAGGTTTGAAAAACTTAACAGTCAATTTGGCAAATATAAAAGATTTTACAGGAATAACAGGGAAAGAAGAAGCTATCCTCAAAGAGACACAAGAGAAGGAGAGAAAAGCTCCACTGAGATGGAGAAAAAGAAGGAGTACAAGAACTACTCCAAAGCTGAAGGATCATCATCAAAGCCTAGAGGGTCTACTGAAGAAAAAGGATGATGATGCCAACAGATGTTATCAGTGCAAGAAGGTTGGGCACTTTCAGTATGATTGACCTCAACTGAGCACAAAAGAAAAGAAAGGAAGGCAAGCCAAAAGAGACAGAAGATATGGAGAAAGGAAAGTCATGGTTGCTGAAGATGTTGATGAAGAGCTGGAGTAATCTGAAGGACTCTTCTCTGACAGCAGTGATGATGACTTGTGCCTTATGGAAAAAGAAGGACCTGAGGTACAATCTAAACCATCCATTTCCTTAGGACACACACTTGAGCTTAGCTCAGAGTCAACAGAGGAACTCAATCTTAAGTCCGCTTTGGAACAATTGATGATTGATTTCTCAAGGTTGCAAGAAGCAAGTTTCTGTCTCCAGGATGAAAACAAAAAACTCTTGAGTGAAAACTCCAAGTTAATTGAGTCAGGGAATCAGGCAGATCTTAACTCAGCAAGATCCACCATTGAATTGACAAAAGAGGTGGAAATCCTCAAGAGTCACGAAAATGGTAAAGATCAACTGATCAAAGATCTCACTGAATCTAAGACAAGGTTAACTGAAGAGAATGTAAAACTGGTAAGCCAAATAAAGGAATCTCTTCTGAAAATTGATGTCTTACATAAATCTTAAGAGACCTTGTTAAAAAGGATTGATGCTCTTAACAAACCCTCTCTTGCCATAGAGGAGATCCAAAATTTTCAAATCAATCCTAATAACAAGTGTGGAATAGGCTATATTCCAAAACCTTCAGAAGGTCCTCTGAGTGTTGCTTCTTCAAGTGGCACAAAGAGAGTATTTGTTAAATCTGTGACCTTTCAACCACAGATTTTAGACAAAGGAAAAAGACCAGCTGAAGTTCAACTAAAGAAAGGTCAAACTCAGCCAAAACCAATTGGAAAGGCTCAGTTGACTAATCAATCTAGAACTCAGCAGAGGTACTATCAGTCGAGGTCTTCTCAAATGAAGCAATCTCAACTGAAAGTATCCAGGCATGAGCATTCCTCAAAGAATGACTCATATAGAAAACATATTCCTTTTGTGCCTAAAGGAAAAGGTTCTCAATACCTTTATCAACAAAGACTAAGACCAGGTGCACCCAAGCCTAAGAAGAAGAATGTTAAGAGGGTCCCTGTTCCTTCAAAGGCTGACACCCATAGACAGTTTACTCCTAATGCACCAAGGGAGGTAACTATCTATGTAGATGTTTATGGAAGACAAATTAGCAACTCTAAAGTAATTAGAACTGTGAGGCAAATTTGGATTCCGAAAGGTACAACTAACCTGGTAGGACCCAACACAAAATGGGTACCTAAAGCTTGATCTTGACTGCAGGGCTCAGTGAACCTTAACAAAGGAGAAGCTCTTAAATCTTCAGTCTGGTACTTGGATAGTGGATGTTCCAGGCAAATGACTGGCAACAAAAGTCTCCTGAAAGAATTCATTGAGAAACAGGGTCCACAGGTCACTTTTGGTGATAATTCACAAGGAGCCACCAAAGGTTATGGTACTTTAATTATTGGCTCAATAAGAGTTAACAATGTATCCTATGTCAGTGGACTTAAGCATAACCTATTGTCTATAAGTCAGTTTTGTGATAAAGGATACAGTGTTGAAATTTCATATAACCTGTGTTTTGTCAAGAATATATCTTTACAACAGGTACTACTAACTGGGTCAAGAAAGGGAAATGTCTATCTCGCAGATTGGAAGTCTTGCACACCAAATACATGCCTTATTGCAAAAAGCTCTACTAACACAAATTGGCTATGGCATAAGAGACTAAGTCATCTGAACTTCAAGGTGATGAACAAGATAGCAAGACATGCACTGGTAGAAGGAATGCCAAATGAAGTATACAACAAAGATCATATTTGCAAAGCCTGTCAAGAGGGAAAGCAAGTGAAAGCATTCTTCAAAAGCAAAGTAGCTACCTCTACTGACAGAGTACTTCAACTGTTGCATATGGATCTTTTTGGTCCAGTAACCCCTGTAAGTATCTGTTGGGATGTGGTTTAGTTTTGATGATTTTCCAAAACCACATGTAATAGGTTTGAAAGCAGTCAAAATAGTATCTATAGTTTCAGGTCAGGCTAGGTTATTTCTCAGAAGAATAGGCTGTCAATTGAGAAGAACTCAGTTGAGAAAACACTCAGTTGAGGAGGAACTCAGCAAGGGGAGACTCAGCAACACAGCCTGAGGATATCAAGATGACACCAAGAAGAACTGACTGAAGCCATGGCAGAGACCTGAACCTGAAGAAAAGCCTGAAGGATGTCCCACTAAGTATAAACCTGACTGATCAAAGCTAAGTCAGTGGACTACTCAGTGAAGAGCATGATCAGGAGGATCAGTGTTGTACCTAGTAGGCCCTGAAGGAGTCAGGCTACTGTGGTCAGGGAAGTTTGTTATTCAGCCTTATAACAAACTTCCTGGAAAGATCTTCAAGAGTCTACTGAAGGACAACTACACTGAAGACAGTCATGTCTACTGAAGATCATCAAGCCAGTGGAGGATAAGCTAACTGAAGTCAGTGCACCCTGATCAAGCTCACTGAACCTAAGATCTGTTGGATTCAGTCCACGTGGACCAATCAAGTCAAGACAGCATATCTGACACTGACAAGACCGCATTCCAAGAAACGTAGGTGAAACCTATTAATTGTCTGGATTCGAATGTGATTCCCTCCAACGGTTACATTTGAATCCACACTATAAATACAAGCTCATAGCTGCGGTTTGAAGTGTGTGTGAATGAAAAAAATCAACACCTACTAGCTGTGAAGGTGTGAGAGTATAGTGTGTTTTATGGGAGATATAAGGAGGCACGTTTCACACCTTGTTCACTGACCATTAGGGTTTCATATATACACAAATGAGTGTCCAGTTTGTAACTCATAGCTTAGAGAGGTTTTCCCAATCTTAGCTTTAGGCTAACACATTGTAAGGGAAAACCTCACCTAGTTGGAGAAAACCCAACTGAAACCAAAACCATTGTCAGGTTGTTGGAAGTAAGTTATTTTGTTGAGTTAGGAAGAAAGCAAGATCTGAGTTGATAGATCTGGGTGCACCTTGGCACGTTAAAAGTAAGAATCCCAGTTAGTGGATTTCCTGTTAAATCAGGTCGTGGATGTAAGAGCTTGAGTCTCTGAACCACATTAAACTGAGCGTCTTTATTGTTTAAAGTACTTACTAAAGTGTTGTGAAAATCTGCTCTCTGAGAGCATAGTTAAAGAAACTTTGGTTGAGTAATTTAGTCAGGGAGAACCAATCTCACTGACATGCTTAAGCAAGCACTCGAGAGTCCAGTATCTCGAGTCACTGCGTTGCTTAGAGCATGAGTCTCCAAGTCTCCACACTGACTTGGTAGCTCAACCTCTAAGCAGTGCAGTGACTTGATGTGTAACCTCTCGAGTCACTGCCTTGTTAAGAGCCTGAGCTCACAAGTCAGATGCACTGACTTGAGTACTCTGACTCTTAGAAATTCATTGACTTGAGTGTTCCCTCACTGAACACATTCAGGGTGCATTGCAGAGTTTAAAAAAATTCTCCTAAATTCCCATTTTGGTATTTGAAAATGGGACCATCAGTATCAATGGGAGAAAATATACACTTGTTGTTATTGATGACTTCTCCAAGTACACATGGGTGGTATTCCTTGCAAGCAAGACGAAAACTCAAGTTAGGCTGCCAGAACTACTGAAGAAAGTTAGCAATGAGAAGAGCCTGAACATTGTAAAAATAAGGTCAGATAAGGGTACTAAATTCATTAACTATATAATATCTGAGTTTTTCAAAGAGCTAGGTATAGCCCATGAGACTTCAGCAGCAAGAACTCCTCAACAAAATGGAGTAGCTGAAAGAAGAAATAGGACTCTTAAGGAGGCAGCAATGACAATGCTTGTCGAAGCTCAAGTTCCTAAAAGGTTTTGGCTGAAGCTATCAATACTGCCTGCCACACTCATAATAGATCCATGGTAACCAAACATCAAGGAAAAACTCCATATGAGCTATGGAATGGCAGAAAGCCACAGGTATCTTACTTTCACATTTTTTGTTGCAAATGTTTCATTCACAACAATGGGAAAACTCAACTGAAGGTTTTTTACAGCAAAGCTGATGAAGGAATTTTCTTAGGATATTCCCAAATCAGTAGAACTTTCAGAGTTTACAATTGTAGAACCCTGGTTGTGGAAGAAACACCTCATGTGGTCTTTGATGAATCTACTTTTGAGTCCAGGAGAAAGGAGACTGAGGAGGTGATCAGCAAAAGACTAACTAGGCTGAGTATTAAGTCAAAAGGCTATCCTGAGAATAGTGTTGATGCATACATCCCAACCTGGGATAACCTCAATGACCAACAGTTCAATAAAGATACTCAGACCAAGATCACTACTGGCAACTCAACTGAAAGGTCTCCTGACCAGTCAACTGAACTGATGAACACCATCCCAGTTCAAGAGGTAAGAGATGTCAATGAAGATGTGGTCACAGCTGAGACATCTAATGAGCCCATCATTCAAGGGGGAATCAATGACACTATCATTGAGAATAAAAATACCTTGAATGATGACTCAGTCCTTCAACCCTCTGTCTTATTTCCTGAATTTGAATTCATTCATGTATCTAGTAACTCAACTTCAGTAGAGTTAACCTCTACTGAAGGGCATCAGTCTAGGAGAACATGGCTCTCAGATCACCCTGTTGAGCAAATCCTAGGTGATCCTACCTCGGGAGTCAAAACTAGAAGTTTTCATGGAGAAAGTGCTTTGTTTTGTTGTTTCTTATCTAACCAAAAACCAAGCTCCATTGAAGAAGCACTTCAAGATTCAAACTGGATCATTACCATGCAAGAAGAGCTCAACCAATTCACAAGGAATCAAGTATAGGAGTTAGTGGATAGACCATATCATTGCAATGTGATTGGAACCAAATGGGTGTTCAAGAATAAGAAGGATGACAATGATGTAATAGTCAGAAACAAAGTCAGGCTAGTGGCAAAGGGCTACTCACAAGTTGAAGGTTTTGACTATGATGAAACATTTGCTCCAGTGGCCAAATTGGAGGTAATAAGGTTATTTCTTTCATATGTTGCTCACAAGAGATTCAAGGTGTATCAAATGGATTTCAAGAGTGCTTTCTTGAATGAAGTACTCAATGAAGAAGTGTATGTGGAGTAGCCCCCAGGTTTTGAAGAAAGTTACAAAGTATATAGACTGAGAAAAGCTCTATATGGAATGAAACAGGCTCCAAGAGCTTGGTATGATACTTTATTTGAGTTCTTACTTGATCATGGTTTTATCAAGGGAAGAGTAGATAGAACTCTCTTCAGAATCACAAAAGGAGAGGACACACTATTGGTGTAGATCTATGTGGATGATATCATTTTTTGTTCTCCAAATCAAGTCCTCTGTGAAAAGTTCTCTCAACTGATGAAAGGAAAGTTTGAGATGTCAATGATGGGAGAAATGAATTTCTTCCTTGGACTTCAAGTCAAACAGTCCACTGAAGGAATTTTCATCAATCAAGCCAAATATACAAGGGAGTTGATCAACAAATTTGGATGTCAAAACAGTAAGGTTGCAAGAGTTCCACTCAACACCAACACAAAGATGTAACCTGATGAAGATGGTGAATCAGTAGACCAAACTCACTACAGAGCAATCATTGGATCTCTACTGTATCTCACAGCAAGCAGGCCAGATATCACATTTGTTATTGGAATATGTGCTAGATATCAAGCAAATCCAAAGAAGAGTCATCTGAAGGCAGCTAAAAGGATTCTCAAATACCTAAAGGGTACTGTGAATTTAGGATTATGGTATCCCTCATATGACAATCTGGAACTCACAGGATACTCAGATGCAGACTATGGAGGATGCAGAATTGACATAAAATCTACCTCAGGCACTTGTCAATTTTTGGGAAGTAGATTGATTTCTTGGTTTTCCAAGAAATAAAGTTCAGTAGCCACAAGCACTACTGAAGCTGAGTATATGGCAACTGGAAGTTGTTGTGCTCAAATCCTATGGCTAAGACAACAACTAAGAGATTACAACATCTTTGCTAATGAAGTCCCTATTTTCTGTGACAACAATAGTGCTATTGCTATCTCAGAAAATCCAGTTCTCTACACAAGATGTAAACATGTGGATATTAGGAATCATTTTATTAGAGATCACGTGGAGAAGAAGGATATCAAAATGCTCAAGATCCACACGGACAAACAAAAGGCAGATATATTTACTAAACCTTTGGCAGAAGCAAGGTTTCAAGAATTGTCAGTAGAGCTAGGACTTCTGGACCCATGGGAATAAGAGAGAAGTCCTATTAAATCTCAGAAGAGATAGATGTATTCAGTAAAGATGTCACTTCAGAAGAGCTGCAGATCTCAGTGAAGCTGAAGCTCTCAGTAGACGTACAACTTCAGTCGAGGTCGATCGTATTCTCACTTATATGTTTTTCAAAACTGAATTCCTCTTGGTTTTAAAAGAAATTTCTTCAAAAATGTTAATGAGTACTTTCTGCGAAATTAAATCTTTTTACACTATTTTGAAAAGATTTTGAGAAAATGAGCATTTAACGCGCGTTGTACAAGTCAGTAAAACCTTTTTCAGTTTCCTATCTATGTGCCTCAAAAGCTGGATGATGTGACCTTCCGGCTACCAACTCTTTTAATCTTCACCATCCATTTTAGGCGGTTTCTTTTCAACCATCTAGATACTTCAAAAACTCCCCACAACCTTTTCAACTTACCACGATCTCATCTGAATCAACCCCAGTAGTTAATTAATCTTTTGATCTCACCGTTCATATCAGATATAAAAGGCTTCCATACCAGTCTCTGAAACCTTTTCGAAATCTCACAAGTCCTAAATCACTATCTCTCTAAAAACCCTCTGTGAAATTCTTCAAAGTTCAATCCCAAAACCCTAAATGGCGAAAATCAACCTAAAATACCTTACCAACAAAGATAATTTCTGGTACAAACCAAATGTCTTATTCCACAACCCAAAAATCTAATCTAGGCTTGAGTTCAGGCACATCAAGGAGGCTTTGGAGATGGTCAAAGCCGCAGGCCTGGAAAAATTTTTAACAGTTCATCCTGAGAACTGTTTTGATAAGCAAGTGCTAGAGTTCTTCTTCAGTGTCAACAACACCGACACTGAGATTAAATCATGCTTGTTTTTGAAAAGGAAGAAGAAGATCGTTTGGGATGGAGAGGAGTTTATTGAATTTCAGAAGGTGGAGAAGGAGATTGCGCTGAAAGAGGAGGATGTGAAGAACTTATTTGACCTTCCGTCAAAAGGCCATATTCCGGATACTTGTATCGCGGACAAGGAGAAGGAGTGGGTATATACTATAATGCAGAAAAGGGTGAAGTATCACCCTGCCTTAAACATAAATGTTTTGTTCCCGGTGTACAATGTTCTATGTGAGATTGTTGGAAAATGCATATTTGCGAACCAGGGGAGCCCAGAATAGGTGAGCAAGCCAAAGCTTAGGCTGATGAAGGCCATTGTGGAAAGCAAGGATAAGGAATACAACTAGCAACAGTTTTTCCTTCGTGCACTGAACAAGGAGCGCACGAAATTTCAACCTGAGAAGACAGTGCAATTGGCTAGTAAGCTTAATTATGCCACAAAGGTCTCTTATCTGATTAAGTGTGTGGATGTTGGACATTGACTTGAAGCGACTACACTAGCTTCTACTAGTAGCTACCCCGCAAGAGAACGGGTTCACTGTAGTATGGGCAAGTATAGGGACCAAGTATTATCGAACCCAAGGGATGGTATGTATGCGAATAGATCCCTGAAGATCTACACGTCGTAGTTAATATGAGTGTAATGTTTTTTTGGGTTTTTGAAAGATTAATTAAAAGACTGAATTAAACTAAGTAAACTAAAGAATGAAAAAGAACGAATTAACTACGGGTTGTTTTCTAATAAAAGATGGTGATGCTTAGGATAGGAATCCCTACGTATACTAACGGAGCAGGTACATAATCAAAGTAATCGTGACAAACAAGAATTAACCTAAGTAAAAGATCGTAGAATGAAAGCTCAAGATTTCTCACCCTAATACTTTATCCTAGCAATCGACTTCACTAATCCACTAACAAGTTAATGAATTGTGCTTAATTAATGAGACCCTAATTTAACTAAGGTGATGCGGTCGTCCTCCTTCGCTAAACCGGTAGATGAATTAACCTTTCCTAAACCTTCTCGTTAAGACTACTAATTGTTATTGAGTGATACGGTCGTCCTCTCTCTAACACTTTCGTACTAAATTCAAAGGTAGAGTTAAGATTAACTATAAGAATTCATTAATTAAGAGAATTAAAACTAACGTCACGAATTACCCTAATTACGTACCCACATCCTACTTCTACGAGTTCATCCTAACCCAAGCATGCAAGGGTTTTAGCCGGACATGGTTATAACAAAAATAAAAGCAACAGAAGAAACAACGAATAAAAACATAATGAATTGAACGAAGAAAATAAGAAACATAAACTAGGGTTTAAAAAGAAAATAAATACGAAGAACTGAAATTGAATTAACTAAAACGAAATTAAAAGCGTTTAAAGTAACGAACTAATAAAAAGAAACTAAGAATTCGTATGCAAAACCTCAACAAAACGTAAATAAAGCTTGCTCTTCTTCTTCCTCTCCAAAAACTAAGTCTAAAATTATTTCTAAAGTCGGGATCCTTCAAAACGTGTTTGGAAGAGGTATATATAGGCACCGGGTCGAAACGGGAGTTAATGAGCCGAAAATACGCATCCGGAGGCAAAAGTATATGGGCGCTCGAGCAAAACGCTCGAGCGGTCCCGCTCGAGCAGTGTAGCTCGAATGATGCATTCGCTCGAGCGGTCGCGCTCGAGCTGCTCGAGCGCTGAATCTTCTCTGTATGTTTTGGGCGCTCGAGTGATTCGCTCGAGCGGTGGCGCTCGAGCTGCTCGAGCGCAAGAATTGTTCTGTACGTTTGCGCGCTCGAGTAAGGCGCTCGAGCGGTGGCGCTCGAGCAATGCGCTCGAGTGATCTCTAATCCTTCCAAATGATACTTTTCCTCGTCCGCACTAATACCAATCGTATTTCTTCAATATCTTCTCATCCGGGCATCCGTTTGAGTCGATTCAAAGTCCTACGAACTCCTCTTTTCGTCCTCTATTCACCTATGAGCACCAAAGAGACAAATTTATCAATGTATAGAAATAATGCTCATTTGACTCCAAGCACTCATCGAAAACCTTCAAAACATGAGTAATTTGGGCACCAAAACATAACAATTTCACGCCTAATCAACCCCCCCAAACTTACCATGTTGCTTGTCCTCAAGCAACAAAATAATAAGTCAAGTGAAATTGTTAGGAATGAATCAAGAATCAAATCATGCAAGTAATTGAACTCGAGCTTTAAAGGTCAATCACCCGTATACTCACTCACTTTCTTTTATCGTACTCATGCACAATAACAAGAAACACCAAGATCAAGCATGGATGTGCACTCAACGATGTGTTTCACTCCCTCACAAGTGTATAACAGTGTTTAAGGGACTCACTCAATCGATCAATCACACATATTGGAAGCCATAGGCTTGTAAGCACTCTCAACTCCGACCATACTCTAGAAATCAATGCCGAATCAAAAAGGACTTTTCTCAAGGTTGTAATGTAGGCTCTTTGGACGGGTGGGATAACAATATGGGGTAAGTGACTCAAGTGAATGGAGAATAGAAAAATCAACTTTGGCACTTTGAGATTAGGAGCAGAATCACTTCAACATTTGCAATCAATACACTTTAATTCCACTACTCTCAACACTTCAATTTTTTTCTTTCTCACTCTTTCACTTTTTTTTCAATCACTTTTTTTTTCTTTTTCGCACAAACGCATGAGCTCATTTTTTTTTCTTTTGCTCATTCTCAATTTTTTTGTTTTCTTTCCCACAACTCAAATCTCATCACTCCTTCTTCTCATATTCACTCAACAAAAAACGTTTTCCTTTTTCAACTCAATTCACTCCCTTCATATTCACACTTTCCTATTCTCCACTCAAATTGGGACAAAAAGGCTTAGGAATTGGAATAGTGTTCATATGTGCTAGCAAATAAAATAGGCTCTAGGCTCAAGGGGCTAACAAGGGATCAATGTCATTGGTAAGGAAAATTTTGGCTAAGTGACTCAATTAAATCAAAGATGGCCTAAGATCACATTCAGCATATCAAACTAGACACAATCAAGAAGCAAGAGCATATGCAAGTTCTAGCATCCTCTAAGGTGATGATTCACTCACAAACGAAGAGATTAATTCATGCATTTAAATCTCGTAAGGCTCAAATCTCACAGCTTTCACATCCATGCTAGTCCTAGTGCATTCTCACTCTCATCACACAAGTACTCAAAAGAAAAATTCACAAGCATAAAAGTTCTTTCTCAAATCAGCTCAAATTCAAACACTCACACAAAAAAAACTCCTAATTCAGCCTCACAATTCACCCTACTCATCAAATCATACTCAAAGATAGCAATCAACAAGCATAAGGTGATTGATAGGCATAAAATGTTGAGTAACAAAACAAATTAATAATAGCCCAAGGAGCATCTCAAGGCACCAAATAACTAACTCAACTCAAAGATAAGGGGTGCTCCGGTGCAATGTAACAAGAAAACATATAAAACTCCACCCCCCCAAACTTCGACCTTGCTAGAGGTCTAAGTTTGGGGTTGTGGGCTACCTCAACCGAACAATTCAATTTCTCTCAGTAGCTTTGCACATTCCCTTGTCTCAAGTTGGTTCCTTCAATCTCCACTTCTTTGGTTCCTTTACTCCTTTAGAGACAAGCCTACAAAATAAAGCTCTCGAGTACGAGGTTAGACATACGACTCTAAACACCCTAATAATATAAAAAGACACTAAAAATAAATGAAAGCAAATAAAAATGGGTTGCCTCCCATTCAGCGCTATTTTTAAGGTCCTCATGCCGGACCGTGCTCAAAGGAGCTTATGGGACATCATACTCAAATTTACCTCCCTTACTCTCATAAGAGTGGTGTTTGAACTCCTTTCCTTGATGCCCCTCCATCATGAGTTCCTTTCCTCTTTTCTCATTCCCAAGTGTTATGGGTCTCAACTCCTTCTTGCCTCTATCTGGAGGAGTCTTACCAAACAATTTCTTGAGTTTGGACTTTTTCTTCTTAACTCCTCCTTTCCCTTCTAACTGGACCACGTCCACTTTCTTCACCTCTTCATCCTTCAACTTCTTCACTTTATCCATATCAAAATAATCAAGATCATAACGCTCATGGGTTAAATAATCAAGTGAAGGACTAACAAAATCATGAATATGAGAAAGTTTAGGGATAGAAGGTGTGTCTTCAACACGAGGGTCAATTGCATCCATGCAATACAAGCTCTCATCCTCCTTCGGGTGCTTCATGGCTTCATATAGGGAGATCTTCACTTCTTGATCATCGACCTTCAACGTAATCTTCACATTTGCCACGTCTAGCACCATCCCCGCCGTAGCTAAGAACGGTCTTCCCAAGATCAGGGGCACGTGCTCATCTTCCTCCATTTCTAACACTACAAAGTCGGCTGGAAAGATGTGATCTCCAACTCTCACTAGGACGTCTTCAACCACACCTTGAGGTCTAGTAATAGACCGATCGGCAAGTTGAAGCGTCATCATTGTGGATTGAAGTTCACACCCTTCCAACTTCTTGAAAAGCGACAGGGGCATGAGATTGATGCTTGCTCCAAGGTCGCACAACGCTCCCTTCTTGATCCCGTTCCCAATGTCACATAGGATGGTGAAGCTCCCGGGATCCTTCAGCTTTGGTGGAAGCGCCTTGTGCACTAGTACACTCACCTCGTGGTTCAGCTGCACCAACTTCGGCTCATCCACTCGCCGTCTTTTTGCAATCAAGTCCTTCAAAAACTTCGCATAGTGCGGCATCTGTTCCAAAGCATCATAAAAAGGAATATTAATATGAAGTTGTTTAAAAACATCAAGAAATTTTGCAAATTTTTCATCAAGCTTCTTTTTCATGAAGCGCTGTGGATATGGGACAGGTATCACCGATTTGGGTACCCCCCATTCATCTCTTTCTGTTTCTTTCACTTTCTCCCTTGCTTCCTTTGCCTTTTTCCACTTAGGAACTCTCTCAACCTCCTCAAAATCTCTCCCCTTCTGGGACTCATCCATATCTTCATGCTTCTCAATCCCTTTACTTTCAATCCCCTTCTCAACTTCATCTCCTTTAGGCTCAATCTCTTCTTGGGGCGTCTCAGAATCAGCAGGCATCTGAGGACCTTTGTAGTTGGTTCCACTTCTTAGCTGGATCGCCTTGCACTGCTCTTTCGGGTTCCCCTCCGGCATTCTATTCACTGATTTTGCAATCTGGCTCATCTGGAGCTCTAAAGAGGTGAACCTTCGATTGTTCTCTTGTTGAGTTCTAGTCCACTCAACGTTCATCTTCTGGAGCTCTTGATCACGTTGATCACCCTTCTTATGCAACTCCTTCACATCGTACTCCAAGGATGACAATCTCTTGCTCCCTTCCTCCACCTTCTGAAGGATCGCTCTCAACATCTCCTCGGTTGATGCACCGCCTTCTCCACCAGGAGGTTTAGACCCCGGATCAACACCTGCAGGAACAGTAACACCAGCTTTTGGGTTAGCATAAGAAAAATTTTCATTTTTCCTCCATGTGTTTTGAGGAGGCTGCTGGCTTCCTTGAACTCCTTGTGTGTTCCTCCATTGATTTTGAAGTGGCTGAGGGCCTGGAGGCACAAATGGTTGGCCATAAGAAGGCCTTCCATACTGATTACCACCTTGGTAGCCATTCTGATTGTAATATGGACCTCCCATGTAATTGGCTACCTCTTGCTGTCCACTGGGTTGGTCTACTCTCTCATTCTCTACTGCATGCTCTCCAACCAAACTCTTCCCCAACTCGAGGTTGTTGATCTTTTCCATCATGGCCATCAGCAGCCTTCTAGTTCCTTCTCCCTCTTCCACCTGATGCACTCTTTGCAAATCTGCATCCACACCCCAAGCACCGGCATTCGTGACAATGTTGTCAACGATCTCTCTACACCTCTCTATGCCTTGGTTGAGGAATGCTCCGCCCGCACAAGCGTCTAAATGGTCTTGCCCCGTCTTGTTGGCACCACTGTAGAAGAACGCCATAATATCCCCCTCATTGTACCCGTGCTGCGGGCACTCTATAAGCATGTTTGAGTATCTCTCCCACGCTTGGCGTAGATCCTCTCCAGACTTCTGGCGAAAGGACGAGATCTCAATTCTAGCCTTGATCGTCCTAGATGGAGGGTAGAATCGCTCGAGGAACAGACGCTCGAGCTCGGCCCAAGTGGTAATACCTCCCCGCGGGAGCGTATTATCGTACCACTCCTTAGCTATTCCCGTCAATGAGAATGGGAACAGCCTAAGCCTCTTGGCATCTTCAGACATGCCATTGTAATTAAATGTTGAGGCTATCATGAGAAAGCTTCTCAAGTGTGTATGAGGATTCTCCTTCCCGATCACCCCTTTGAACTGATTCTCGGTCAGCAGCTTTAAAATCCCCGGTGATATCGAGAAGTTGTTCGCCTCAACAGGAGGCAAAGCCACTCCATCGTAGTACCTCTGCGGTTGTGCCGCGAACCTGCCCCGAATTACCATATTCTGATCTGCGTTCTGGGGCGCAGGCTGAGGAGCGACAGGTGGTGCTTGTATGTTTTGAACTGGAGGTTGTTGGTACACAGGTGGTTGGTTATAGACAGGAGGTAGAGGATACGGGTATGGTGGATAAGGGTATGGTGGGTATGGGTAATGTTGGTATGCTGGGTTATGGAAAGGGTTATTCGGGTTTTGTGGGTAAGCAGGGTTGTTCTGAGTATTTGGGACAAGATTCTGAGCTGGATTGTTTACATTTTGTGCACCTGGGTTCTGGCTACTACTATCTACGAACTGGTCTTGATTCTGACCACCACTCCCTCCAGAGCCATCAACCCGGTCTACTGCCTGATTGAAATCATTGGCAGCATCGTCCAACTCATTATTGAGGTCCATTGATCCCTTCCTTAAGTCGGCAGCGTTCATCCTTCTCAAGAAGGCTCGGTTCCTTCTGGCTATTGTCTCAGGGTCTGCAGGTAATCTCTCTTCGCTCGTATTGCCTTGTGAGCGTGTTTTCATAAACCTGACACACTAGCAGAATGATCAAAACGCAACTGCCGATTGAATAAAAAAAAATAAATAAAAAAAAAACAGAAAAGAAAGCACTCACTACTAACTACTAAGCTATCTACAAGTCCTATTCAAACATTCAACGCCATCCCCGGCAACGGCGCCATTGACTTGAAGCGACTACACTAGCTTCTACTAGTAGCTACCCCGCAAGAGAACGGGTTCACTGTAGTATGGGCAAGTATAGGGACCAAGTATTATCGAACCCAAGGGATGGTATGTATGCGAATAGATCCCTGAAGATCTACACGTCGTAGTTAATATGAGTGTAATGTTTTTTTGGGTTTTTGAAAGATTAATTAAAAGACTGAATTAAACTAAGTAAACTAAAGAATGAAAAAGAACGAATTAACTACGGGTTGTTTTCTAATAAAAGATGGTGATGCTTAGGATAGGAATCCCTACGTATACTAACGGAGCAGGTACATAATCAAAGTAATCGTGACAAACAAGAATTAACCTAAGTAAAAGATCGTAGAATGAAAGCTCAAGATTTCTCACCCTAATACTTTATCCTAGCAATCGACTTCACTAATCCACTAACAAGTTAATGAATTGTGCTTAATTAATGAGACCCTAATTTAACTAAGGTGATGCGGTCGTCCTCCTTCGCTAAACCGGTAGATGAATTAACCTTTCCTAAACCTTCTCGTTAAGACTACTAATTGTTATTGAGTGATACGGTCGTCCTCTCTCTAACACTTTCGTACTAAATTCAAAGGTAGAGTTAAGATTAACTATAAGAATTCATTAATTAAGAGAATTAAAACTAACGTCACGAATTACCCTAATTACGTACTCACATCCTACTTCTACGAGTTCATCCTAACCCAAGCATGCAAGGGTTTTAGCCGGACATGGTTATAACAAAAATAAAAGCAACAGAAGAAACAACGAATAAAAACATAATGAATTGAACGAAGAAAATAAGAAACATAAACTAGGGTTTAAAAAGAAAATAAATACGAAGAACTGAAATTGAATTAACTAAAACGAAATTAAAAGCGTTTAAAGTAACGAACTAATAAAAAGAAACTAAGAATTCGTATGCAAAACCTCAACAAAACGTAAATAAAGCTTGCTCTTCTTCTTCCTCTCCAAAAACTAAGTCTAAAATTATTTCTAAAGTCGGGATCCTTCAAAACGTGTTTGGAAGAGGTATATATAGGCACCGGGTCGAAACGGGAGTTAATGGGCCGAAAATACGCATCCGGAGGCAAAAGTATATGGGCGCTCGAGCAAAACGCTCGAGCGGTCCCGCTCGAGCAGTGTAGCTCGAATGATGCATTCGCTCGAGCGGTCGCGCTCGAGCTGCTCGAGCGCTGAATCTTCTCTGTATGTTTTGGGCGCTCGAGTGATTCGCTCGAGCGGTGGCGCTCGAGCTGCTCGAGCGCAAGAATTGTTCTGTACGTTTGTGCGCTCGAGTAAGGCGCTCGAGCGGTGGCGCTCGAGCAATGCGCTCGAGTGATCTCTAATCCTTCCAAATGATACTTTTCCTCGTCCGCACTAATACCAATCGTATTTCTTCAATATCTTCTCATCCGGGCATCCGTTTGAGTCGATTCAAAGTCCTACGAACTCCTCTTTTTGTTCTCTATTCACCTATGAGCACCAAAGAGACAAATTTATCAATGTATAGAAATAATGCTCATTTGACTCCAAGCACTCATCGAAAACCTTCAAAATATGAGTAATTTGGGCACCAAAACATAACAATTTCACGCCTAATCAATGTTGGAGTGGACTGGAAGTGGAGCACGTTGAAGTCACTGTTTAAATCTGGATAAGCCTTGGAAGGAAGGAGGATTAGTGAAAGTGAAGAAAGTCCAGAGGAAGAGGAGGACTCAGAGGAGATGAACCCTACTGAGGGAAAGAAAACAAAGCTAAAAAGAATTGTCAAGATGAGTGACAAGATGGCAAAGCACAAAGAAGAGGTCACAGAAAAGGCCTAAAAAGGAAGGAGAAAAGAGTTGCTGAGACAGAGAAGGAAGCAACTCCAACCACCAAGAAAGCAAGGAAGTCAATCCCTACTGATGACTCATCATCAGGTAACCCTGAATCCTCTCCCAACATCATATTATCTGAAACCGGCTCTGATGCTCCTACCCCCATCAAAATCAAAATCAAAACCAAACCTCGTACCCCTCTCAAAACCAAACGAATCTCCAAGCTTTCAACATCATCAAAGACCCCCACTGAAGGCTCTCAACAGCCTGAAAGTGGATCTCCAAAAGAAAACCCTACTGAAATCTCAACTGAACCGATCACCACAACCACCATTACTGAACAAGTCTCAACCCCCACTGAACAACCCCCTACTGAACCAAACACTATTGAAGCCACCCTCACTACACAAACCCTCACCCACACTGAATCAAATATCTCAGAACCCCTTGAAACCATTCCGGAGGAGCCTACAGATCCCTGTTCCCCCACCCCCTCTATGCCATCTGATGATGAAGAAGAGTATTTCTTCATGGATACTCTTAAGGATGAAGTTGCCTATTCCTTGGAGTCAAAGTATCCGGAGCTGGACGAATATCCTGGCCTAAAAGTCATATTTTTAAGGGTTAGACTACTTGTCCAACTCAAGGACAGAAGGCTAGCTGAGATTTTGCTGGCAATAGGAGGAGGAAATGCGGAGGACTGGAAAAAGGAGGAGTAGGAGGTGCTCGAGTTTACTGGTCTTACCAAAACCAGGCTATTATTGTTGGAGTTATACATGAAAGTATGCTTTTACTTTGTATAACTCATGTATTAAACACTTGTTTATGAGAATAATTCTTTTATCACATTTGCTTTAGATATGATTGAATGTTGAATATTTATTGCAACCAGTTCATTATAAGTGGTACTTGTTACATTGTAGTTAATGTAGTGATACCCGATCACGGAAGATCGCATTAACAGTTTCCTTGTAACTAAACATACAAATTCACGACCTAGGTGGAATTGAACAATCCGCCGTGAAAGGTCGATGTGTATATCTCAGATTGGTTTGTCTTGACCAAGAGATTGCATTAGCACATTTAGTATGTGTTGAAGAGGACCTACAGCGAGGATAAATTCTTTTGTTCTGAAATGTGAAGAATTAGACCTCAGTGGTTATTGATTTCTTAATCTCTGTCACTTAAATAGGACCGTGTGTGCTTAATGGTTACTGCTTTGATTCATATTGGGTGAGAATCATCGTGAATTCAAAACCTTGTGTTTTGGGCAGTAATATTAATCATACGACGGTTGCTAAGATTTAATACGGAGAAACACGTGCGAGTACGGCTCGTGTGATTAGTCCCCTTGGTGGGCTCAGAAGTTTTATCGTACCAAATCTTGCAAGTGAAGAATCAGTTTCTTCGGTACGGATAATAATGTTGAACTGTCTTTACTCCAAGGTGAAATATATTAATTAATTTAGAGCTATTCAGAAGCTTAATTAATTAATGGACTTGATAATCTTAAACGCGGGAAATAATAACCGGGAGCCCATATTATCGTAATATGGATTAAGATGGATAGTGCAATATTAATTTATTAGTGGTAATAATTAATATTAATGGGCTGAATTATATTGGGGCTCAATATTGAAATTCAGAAGTCCATTAGGAGGTCCAATCTTAATTCTCCTTAAGGCCCCTCAAGTAGCCCATTAAGTAGCCCAATAATGATAAGGTGATTAAAATAAAAAGAAATATTAATGCTGATTTTTCCTCTAAATTTTCGAAAAAGGTCTTATTAGGAGAGAAAAGATTTTGTTGATTTTCTTGGAAAGATATTATGGAAGATAAGTATTCTTGGAATACAAGATTGTCTCATATATTCAAGAAGATCCAAATCTTGGATTCTCTACTAGTAATTTTCGAAAATAATAAGCTTATAAGAAGGGTGAGATTCTTGTGGAATATTTTATTATGGAGAAAAGAATATATGAGATATATTCAAGATTTCTTAGAGACTAAGAAAAGATTTTTTCCAAGGCCCATTCCACATAGTATTTTCGGCCACCTCTACTTATAAATAAGGGATGATTATTTCATCCCCAAGTACATAATTCCATGTGTTGGAAAAATCAAGAGTATACATATTTTTCTTTTTCCTTAGTTATTTAAATTACTTGAAAGCACCTCCCACCGCTGATCGAGTAAGGCGAAAGGAAAATACTTGAGAAGGCTTTTAGGTTGATAAAGCGTGTTCGTGATTGTCCCGTTTATTCAAAGGTCAATTCTACAAGAGGTACGTAAGTCACATAATTTCTTGTTTATTCCGCCATAGATTTTATGTGAATTAGTTCAACATGCATGATGTTAAATTTGTTGTTAGAATTATTATTTGAATTAATTAGGATTAATTCATGCTAGTAATAATTGTATTTAAATTCGTATTTAAATTTCATCCCGAATAGATTCCGGGCACACCTATTTTCCCAACAATTATGTGATGAGAAAATCTTTCAAAGCCTGGTTTTTGATAAGATGAATGAAGCTAAGGCTGCTGCAGGGAAGTCAAAGGAGGATAGGGTGGAGGAAACAACTGAGATTGAGTCTGAGAAGGCTATAGAAAGTGAGAAGGAGGAGGTGATGGCTGAGGAGAAAGGTACTTCACCTGTGCAAGGTGTTGGTGAAGTAGCCAAAGATGTATCCAAGGCAAGGGATACTGAGACACAAAACTTGCCAAAGAGTAGTTCAGTAGAGGCGTCTACTGAAACTACTCCACAACAGCCCTCAGTGGTGGCTCTAGAGTCAGCTGAGGTGACTGAAAGTGAAGGAGTCAAAAAAACGAGTGAGGAAGAAAATGAGGTAGAGATAACTAAAGTTGTGAGTGGAGAGATAAGAGCAATCGTCCCTGTAAAGGGCGAATTGGCTGGAAAAAAAATGCAGTTGAAAATATGGAAGAGAATGAGAGTGAGAAGAGGGAGACCGAGGGAGTAAACATGGAGATAGATGTGCAGGCTGGGTTAGGAGGTGAGTTTGAGGGGGAACATGTTAACCCTTCTTCATGTGCAGTAAATTCAACCCTTGAGGTACTTAAGACTATTCCTAGTCTAAGTCCTCTGAAGCTTGCCATTAGTAAGGTTGAGAAAGTGAGACTTCCATCCATTGAAGCTCAACTGAGAGATCTGGAGGATATTATACAAGAAAATATGGATGAGACAGTCATTCTCTCAGATCACATTGATGAGCTTATGGAGTCAACAACATCATCTCTCCAGAATCTGACTCTCAAAGTCGAAGACTCTCAACAATTGGTTATTGATGTGGTAGAAGGGCAGAGTGTGCTGGTGATTGAAGCCATCAAAGGAATGGAGAAGAAGGAAGAAGAAGCAAGGGCCAAGTTTCTCGCAGACTCAATGGAGAATGTGTCCACCAACCTAAAGTCCTCAGTAGAGGCTTTCTCAATTGATCTTATGGAGAAGGTTGAAGGGTTATGGAACAAGAAGGTTACTGAGTTCGAGGCTAAGCACGAGGAGATGAAGGTCAGCTTAAACGAAGTATTAAAGCAAGCAACAGAAGACCTCCCCACCCAACAAAAGATAGATGTGATCATCAGTGCAAAACTTGACCAATTTGTCAAGTTTGGCCAAACAGCTGGAGCAACACTGACAAAGCTGGAGGATGAGGTGGACCACTGCTCAACCCAACTGAGGGCAGTCGAGCAAGAACAAATGAAGATGAACATCACTATTGCGGAGTTCATGATTAATGCTGAAAATGGGGAAGACTTAGTGTCAGGGAAGCAGATGAAGTTGGATCCAAACAACCAGATGGAGATAATTCTTGAGACTGATGACTTTCTCAGGAGTCAGCAAATCAAGAATACAATGAAGAAGGTGAATAAGGAAGCCCAACCGATGGTTGATAAAAGAAGTCAACTGGTGAAAGGGAAGGAAGTGGAGAAGGAGAAGGATTTGTCCAAAATCAAGGAAGCTGTTGAAAAGGACAAGAGGGAGAGAGTTGCTCTGAAGGGAGAGACAATAAAGAGGAAGGCTACTAATGCGCTCTCAGCTGAGGTAGTGAAAAAGACAAGATCTTCTCAAAGGTTGGTTGCAAAGTCAACTGAAGATTCAGTTGAGATCATCCCTGTACTGAACCCAGAGCCTATCTCCTCTGAAACCCCCAAGTCTGCTCCAAACCGAGTTACTGAGCTAACTGAGCTAATTAAAGAAGCATGAGGGATGAATGAGAGAGCTCAGAAGTTAACAGCTCAACAGCAGGAAAGGAGGGACAAAGATGTTGGAAGGATTGAGTCAATTGCTGAACTTGCAGAGAGGAAGAAGCGGGAAAGGTTAGCAACCTTTGATAAGGTCACCTCTAAGAAGTTCGGAAATGGCTACCAAAAGTGGACTGCAGAGATGAAGAAGGAGAAGATGGTTCCTTCAAAGGCCAAATTTCCACACCATGATACTTGGGTTCCCAAAAAGCTCAATGATACTTGGGAGACTGCCAAGAGAGAGTTTGTCTACTACTACTATGTCAGTGGAGAACTTGGAAAAGAAAATGCTCAAGACTTGTTCAATGATTGGCTTTTTGAATCATATCCAAAGCTCTACCCAGACATTAATGAAGCTTGGAATGACAAGTTTCCAGACCATGCTCTGAAAGCTCCTGAACCCATCATCTACTGGCCCCCAACTGATGCTACTGGTGCAGTAGATAGAGAAAGAATTACCAGTGAATGGGTTTCTCTTTGTGAGTACATGAGTCTCAAGGGACATTCAAGGGAGATCATGGAGAGGAAGAATGAGCTGAAGATAAGAGTATTCAAGCAATATGGTCTGGAGCCAACCTTTGATTCCATCTAATCTGATTAAGTGTTTCTGGGCATTTGTTTATAAGTCCCATCTGTTCTTATGTTTTCAACCTTCCAGTAGACTTCATCGTATCTGTACTTGTACTTGATTTGATATGAAATGAAAACTCTATTGTTCTTACAACCCAAGATAATATCTCATTATCATTTAGGCTTTGTACTTGAATATATTTACTTACAAGTTCCTTAAAAATATATGCCAACTGAATAAGCTCAACTGAAAGAGAATATGTAATAGATAAGTTTTGGCATAATCAAAAAGGGAGAAATTGTATAGACTTATGTTTTGATTAAGATGCCAAAAGATTCCTCCTAAGTCAAATGTAAGTAAAGTAAATTCAATAGAGTTAGATTAGAATTAGCCAGTTCAAATGTTAAGGAATTGAAGTGCATTTGCTAAATTCTAGAGTGTATCTAAGAGTTGTTCAGAAGACAAAGTCCACTGAAGAAAAAGTCAGCTGAAGAAGAAGCCTGAATTATGAATGGTTTCTAAGTACATTATTACTAAGGTTGTACCATCAGTTGTAACACCCCGTCCCGTTTTATACCTTTTATATTCCTAGAACTCTTATTTTATATTATTATCTCTATTTCTTTTAATTTTATTAGCTTTGTGTGATACTGTGTAATTTAAATATATACACTATTTTAAATTCCCAAATTCAAAGAAAGGAATCGAATCTTTTAAACGAATAAAGGACTACGAGAAATTATATATTCAAGTTTAAAATTAGGATTTCAATCCGTATAAATTATTGAGAATAATTAAAATGCAATAAAATATTATTTGAGTCTTAAAACTGTATTAATTCAATTTCGAATTAAATTCATGAACCAAATGATCCCTGTACCGTATTAAAATGGGAACGAAAATATCTCAAAACAAAGGGGATCCTTAACCACATAAATTACTTTCCTTTTTTAATTAAATTTAACTAGAAAATTAACCCAAGCCATATACTTTTTTTCCTTCCTTTAAATTAATTAAATAATTAAAATATATTTTCTATAAACCGCCCTTTCCCAAAACCGCGTACGCAGTTTTCTTCTTCAGTCAAAATTCCCAAATATAGTTGCTTATTTTTCTCCTTTATCTCTCGGCTCTCTCCACCCTCCGGCGAGCAACGCCACCGTCTCCTCCCACCAGCGGCCGTCGATCCTTCGCATAGCACCGCCTCAACGACCACCGCATGGCCACCGCATCGCCCCACGCCCCTTCCTCCCTTCTCCGGCGACAAGCACCGCCCGACGCCTTCCCCTTTGAGAAGCAGCAAATCGTCGTCGTCCTCTCGCACAACATACAGCCGGCGCCACCTCTTCTCCGTCACATGGAAACTACGGCCCTCGTTAATTGCCGACCGCCATCGTCCCTAGAAGTGCCCCGCCTAGCGCAGCTCTCCCTCTCTCTCCAGGCGCAAAACCGAGCACCGCCGTGCTCAGCCTGAAGCCGTCGTGCCAGCCCTCCTTCACGCTGCCGTGCCCAGACGACCGTTGATCGCCACTGCGTCGCCTCTATTTTTTTCCAAGCGACACCGCCGCCGCTTGTCTCGCCCTCCGTCGCGCCACCGATTGGAGCCTCCCCCCCTTTAGTGCCATCGCCTCCCGCTCTCAATTCGCCGAGCACCGCTTCTCCAGCCGATTAGTGACGCCGTGTTCCTAATTTCGGTGAGTCTTGTTTTCCAATTCCTCTCAATTTCAGTTTTCTTTGATTTATTCTCCATAAAAAAAATACTCACGATTTTAATTCATGTGATGTATAATCGAGATGTTGCCATCTCCTCCGCCTTTCCAACGAAGCCGTTGCTGCCCGTTTATTTTCGAGGAACCCGAACGAACGCCGTTAGGCTGCCCAATTTGGGACTCGTAAGATTGCTAGTCTTTTTGTCTTTAATTTTCGTAGTGTTTGAGATAGGAATTGAACTGTTTTAAAGACTTTGTAAAATCGAGATTATTGTTTTGGGCTTGGAAGCCAGTACTATTGAAGTAATTGTTTAGTATTGTAGAGGGACTTGGATATTGTTGATTTTGTGAGTATTGAATTAGCTATCTCTTGTGGTAAATTAGATGGTTAGTGTTATGGTTGTGTTTTAGCTGAATGATGAAATGAGATTGGTGTGATTTTGATACTCGGTTGTGATCGTTTTACTAAGTTGAAGTTTTCGTCCCCTGAGCCACTATTCAAAAAATTAGGAACAAAGGAGAAATTTTATTTTCTTTATAATCTTGGTCTTGTTTATTTGAGAGAAAAACTAGTAGCTTTAGATTTTAAAAGTAGTACCTTTTGATATTAAAATTGTTGTTAGTTGTTTTTGGTAAAAGGTTGAAAGGGATAAAGAGTTTTTATATCCAATTTAGTAAATACATGAAAAGAGTATTTTTTTTTTAGAAAATTAATATAATCCTTTTATCAAAAGTGACACTAATTAACTTTGGAAGTATTACTAAAAGAAGAATATATTTATACATTATTTTAGTTTTATAATACAAACTTCTTCGAGTCAAAGTTTATTATTATGTTAATAATAAAGGGAATTTTATTTATAAAATATAATTATATTCAAGAGTTCTTTTAAAATAAAATATAGATTTTAGAAAGAATAATATTAAAATTGGATTTTTATTATAAAAATATTATTTAAATAAATTTCTTATTCTTTTAATCATTTTTGGGAAAAATACTATATGAATATACTTTTAAGTTATAAAAGTTTTTAGTTACAAAGTGTAAGAATATTAAAAGATCGTTTTATAAAAGTCGAAATAGCATTACTACAAGGAGATTAGTAAGTACATCCACCAATACACCACCTCTTAGAAAGGGGGCGTATTTACCAATATAGGGTGTGACCTTTGAAAGTAAGTCTATTCAATAGGTTTATAAGACAACAACTTCTTCGTTTCGTAAAAAGAACTTCTAAGCATTTCGATAATCCAAAGCCCTTTTATTTAATCAAATGATTTCGTATTAGAATTTTGTGCTAATTGAAATACGCACGAGGGATCCAACCTTCTGTTTGTATCGCGCTCGGGACGTCTCTACAACGCGAGTTATATTCCAGAGGGATTTCAAGACAGTTGTAACTTAGCTATAAAGTTAAAAGGTGGGTGATGATCAGTTGATTGATCTGCTTATAATACGTTGTGCTGGTATACTCTGAACTCGACCAAATAAATATAAAACAACTAATCCAACATAAATGTATCCCTATTATATAATTGTTTGAATTATGTGATATACTTATATATGATATAAAATACCTATTGTTTTATTCAAATCAATCATTGTTGCATGACTAAGGGCGTATGTGAGCATGAATCAATTTGATTGCAAATCGAGGAATTTCACTCCACGTTTTTAAATGTCAGTTTTATAAAGGGACGGAAAGTCAGTAAGTACGGAGTTGTGGTTCAGGTATTAATCCAACCTCCGGGGAGCTGTCGGGGACGCCCTCAGAATCAAGGTTGTGGATTCAAACATATCTGGTCCCCGGGTCAGACGCCTACGTTGCCCACTGGGAATAAGGTCATTGATGGTTTGCTTTGTTTCGTGTTGTTAGTGGTTGGAAGGAGTAAGGTTTTTGGAAGTGGAACAAGTCGAGTATGGTCGTACGAAAATAGTTTGGAAGAGATTTACAATATGTGGAAAGTGATTTTGGCAGATTGGGCTGATACGTGAAAAGGGTTTTGGACTTTGCCCCTTAATGTGAATCAACTTGTGATGTATCTATTATATGATGTGAAACTTGTTATTCCCAATAATGATTACGTGAACCGACTTGCTTTGATGATATATGTTATTCATATTTGTATGTCAACTGCTTAAATAAATTATATATTTTATCAATGAGTACAATTTGATATACTTCGGATTTACCAATCCCATGACGTTGCAAATCACCCATACGTGAGAATTCAAATCTCACGCCCCTCCCTTTTTACAACCCTTGCAGATTATGATTTCGTGGAGTAAGTACAGTAATAGGGATGACACGGAGTTCCCCACTTAAATAAATTGTTACTATTAATAATATGCTACCCTTAAATGAATATTTCGCTACTACTTTTCAAACGATATAATTCATATGTATTTTGTAAACTAAAACCCTACATGTACTTTCATAAAATACTATACCATATATATAATTATATATATATGCTTGTGAGACACGTATTATTTCCCTGACTTTTTCCGCTGCATAAAAATCATCTCTCATTTTATTATCCCTCTTTTTATATCAAAAATTTTATAATTCGGATTTTAGTCACAAGTGGCACCTCGAATCTGAGATATTTATGTGTTTTGGATTCGGGGCGTTACAGGTCGTATCAGAGCTTAGGTTCAAACTTTCGGACCAAAATCCAAATCATTGTTTTCATCAAACCAAATTCTTTTTCTTTAGTTAAAATATTATTATCATTTAAGTTTAGATCACTAATTAAATCATTTGAGGGGAAATGTGTCTCCTATTACTGTCAGAAGCTCCTCGAAGGTATGTTCTTATTTTATTTTAAAAGTGCCTAAAAGCTTATGACATTGCGACAAGTTGGCTTTCATAACAAAACTCCATTCAAAAGATCAAGAACTCGAAAAATACCTACGAGGTGTATAAAGAACCATAAATATTGTTTATATTACTATTGAAATGCGGATAATTAGTAAATGATAGAAACAAATATATTTCGTATAAGTTTATAAATTTCATAAATGGTGTTATATGACTGTTTAAATTATATGCTTTAATTGTTTAAATTATATGCTTTAATTGTTTAAAACTATATGCTATAATTATTTAAATTTTGTTTTTTAATTGTTAAGTTTATGTTTCTTCATAACTAAAATTTTGACCAGGATTTTCCTTTCCATATAAGAATCCACCTAAGATAGTTATATCCCGATAACTAGAAACCACTTAGATAACCTTAGAATCTATCAGTGTGTTTATAACCTAGTTCACGAGACTGTATTCAAAAGCAAGAGTCACTTCTATACCCAATGACGAAGATAGATTTAACGGTCGTGATTCATTTTGCCAGAAGGATTACTGAGTTATTCTTCATCTTATCGCTGTAAGACTACTCGAACGCATGAGAATAGAAGACCCACTTCAAGGGCCCCACATCCACTTGGAGACATGCCTGGTAGAAGTTGATGACGGAGATTTCCGTATGATAGTACCGATCAGTCAGAATGATCAAAACCTTTTAAACAATTATCCTTTTAATGTAGACACAAATACATACAACATAGGTGTGCCACCCTTTCCTGACATATAGCAGTAGTCAGAAGTATGATTGTTTTACTTGGGCCATAACAACATAGTCTTAACCCCGACTCCTTTTGTTGCACGCAATCCGTAATAAAGAGAAGATTTGATGCGTTAACATTACATCTGGAAGCCTTAGTTTCTTTTGGGATAAGAAGTAAGAAGACTAACCTCATAGGACCCGAGACCTTTATATATTTATGTTGTGAAATTGCTACTTAGCAATGCGTGCTACTTGCTCTATATTAACTGTTATATTTTATCTAATTATTGTTTTGGACATGTCACTGGTTTCTATTATACGGTGTGAATGTGATCACTGTACCATTGACGGCAGCAGTGCGTTGAGGTGAACTACATACTCACGCGTATCTCAGTCTAGCGTTGTGTTAATTACGTAATTCAGTTATGTTTTTATAATTTTTCCCATACCTATATAACTTAGCAATATTATTCTTTTATTTTCAAAACCACCACTAGGATAGCACCGTGACGTAGACGTGGACGACCTCGTGCTAACCTTATCCCAATACTAATGGATCCTATAGGACAGGACCCACATTCTCAGGCTGAACCTGAGCCATCTCAACAGTAGAGGAAGATGACAAGTTGCGCATCGAGGTGCCAATCATGGATGAATATCTTGACGTGTTTCCGGAGGAATTAATCGGGTTACCACCGGATCATCAGATAGAGTTCTCCATCGACTTGATACATGGGTTAGCACCATTATTTAAAGCACCCTATCGAATGGCGCCAAAGGAATTAGAAGAACTGAAGGAACAATTGCAAGGCCTACTTGAAAGGAAGTTC
The DNA here is from genome assembly GCA_947034835.1 of Ballota nigra. Classification (NCBI taxonomy): domain Eukaryota; kingdom Viridiplantae; phylum Streptophyta; class Magnoliopsida; order Lamiales; family Lamiaceae; genus Ballota; species Ballota nigra. The sequence goes on along the minus strand of OX344724.1, from coordinate 39,788,526 downwards.
ATCAAGCCTAGTGCATCACCATGGGGAGCACTCGTGTTGTTCGTGAAGAAGAAAGATGGGACTTTCTGTATGTACATAGACTACCGAGGTCTCAATCAACTGACCATCAAGGACAAATATCCTCTTCCAAGGATAGAAGACTTGTTCGACCAGTTGAAGAATGCTACCATATCCTCAAAGATCAATCTGAGGTATGGTTACCACCAGCTAAAGGTCAAGAGCGAGGATATCCCAAAAACAACTTTCCGAACTCGGTATGGACATTACGAATTCAGCGTGATGCCTTTCGGATTAATGAATGCTCTGACAATTTTCATAGATCTGGTGATAGAGTGTTTCATCCGTACCTAGACCAATTCGTGATCGTCTTCATCGACAACATACTTGTGTACTCTAAGAACAAAGAGCAACATGAAGAACATCTCAAGGCAGTCTTAGAAATAATGAGACGAGAGAAGTTGTATGCCAAATTCAGCAGGTGCGAATTTTGGATCGACCGAGTTATGTTCTTAGGGCATATAATCTCTGCACAAGGGATTGAAGTGGACCCAGCAAAGGTAGAAGCCATCATGAACTCGAAACTGACCAAGAAGACTGAGAAGTTTGTTTGGGATTCGACTTGTGAAGAAAGCTTCCAAGAGCTAAAGATGAGACTAACCACGTCGCCTGTGTTAACCATCCCAGACAGATCAGAAGGATTCATCTTTTACACAGACGCTTCTTTGTCAGGCTTGGGTTGTGTTCTAATGCAAAATAAGAAAGTTGTGGCTTATGCATCCCGATAATTTAAGGACCATGAATAGAACTACCCAACACACGACTTAGAACTGGCTGCAGTGGTTCACGCATTGAAGATTTGGAGACACTTCTTGTATGGGGGAAAGTGTGAGATCTACACTGACCATAAGAGCCTACAATACTTCTTCACGCAGAAGGAATTAAACATGCGTCAGAGAAGATGGCTCGAATTGGTAAAAGATTACGATTGCACTATCCACTATCACCCTGGAAAGGTAAACGTAGTGGCAGACGCTTTGAGTAGAAAGGAAGATACGAGACTAAGCGTCGTTCCGACCACACAGTTACCACTAATGGGAGAAATCTCTCGGTTAAACCTAGAATTTTCCACATAGTGTTGTGTAGATTCCATGGTTTACGCGTTTACCCTACAATCGATCTTACGAGAGAGGATCCTAGAAGCGCAGAAGAACGATAAATTCTTGAAGGGAATGCGTAACCGCGCTGAAGGAAGAACCATTCAGAGGTTCGTATTGAGCACTGATGGAGCTCTAATGTTCGATAACAAAATCTATGTGCCTAAGGATGAAGGAATGAGGAACAAATTCCTGAAAGAGGCATATAACACTCCTTACACCGTTCACCCCGGAGAGACGAAGATGTATCGGGGACTGAAAGAGAACTTTTGGTGGAGGGGTATGAAGAGGATGATATCTCAATTAGTCAAAAGATGTTTAACCTGTCACGGGTTAAAGCAGATCATCAACGACCTTCAGGGTTGTTACACCCTCTGGAGATGCCAGAATGGAAATGGAAGAACATCACTATGGATTTTGTCACCGGATTTCCGAAAATGGTGAAGAATCATGATGTCATCTGGGTTATCGTAGATAGACTTACAAAGACTGCCCGCTTTATCCCTGTTAGAATGACGTATACGTTGGACAAGCTCGCCCAACTATACATAGCAGAGATAGTCAGATTGCACGGTATACCAGTCTCGATAGTGTCCGATAGAGACCCCCGTTTTACCTCCAAGTTCTGGGGGAGTTTGCAACGAGCCTTGGAGACTGAATTGAAATTCAGCACCGCATAGCACCCACAGACTGACGGACAATCGGAAAGAACTATCCAGACACTCAAAGATATGCTGAGAGCTTGCACTTTAGATCTTGAAGGAAGTTGGGAAAGCCATCTACCATTGGTAGAGTTCGCTTATAACAACAGTTATCAGGCGACAATACAAATGATACCGTAGCACTCTACGGGAAGAGGTGTAGATCACCAGTTTGTTGGGACGAAGTTGGGATTCGAAAGGTTCTCGAACCCGAACTAGTCGAAAGATCGACAGAGATAGTCGCAAAGATTAAAGAGAGAATCAAGACTGCTCAGGACAGTCAGAAGTCATATGCAGACACTCGCAGAAGAGATTTACAATTCGACATTGACAAGAAAGTATTTCTCAGAGTTGCACCAATGAAAGACCTAATTCATTTTGGGAAGTGAGGTAAACTAAAGTCGCGATACATCGAGCCACTTGGCATCCTGAACAGAGTCGGGGATGTGGCTTATCGCTTAGCACTACCACCAGAGTTGTCATGAGTACATAATGTGTTCCACATATCTACACTCAGGAAATGCATGAGCGATCCAAACCATGTTATTAGTCACATAGAATTGGGTCTAAGCAGTGACCTGACTTATGAAGAAGTTCCAGTGGCTATCATGGGAAGGAAGTCACACTTGTTAAGAAATCAAGAAATACCATTGGTTCTAGTCCAGTGGAGCCGACACGGGAGGGAAGAAGCGACATGGGAAAGAGAAGATGAAGTCCTAATCAAGTACCCTTAATACCTAAGCAATACCTAGAAGCTGAATTTCGGGGACGAAATTCTGTTTAGGGGGTAAGGATGCAACACCCCGTCCCATTTTATACCTTTTATATTCCTAGAACTATTATTTTATATTATTATCTCTGTTTCTTTAAATTTTATTAGTTTTGTGTGATACTGTGTAATTTAAATATATACACTATTTCAAATTCCCGAATTCGAAGAAAGGAATCGAATTTTTCAAACGAATAAAGGACTACGAAAAAAATTAAATATTCAAGTTTAAAATTAGGATTTCAATCTGTATAAATTATTGAGAATAACTAAAATGCAATAAAATATTATTTGAGTCTTAAAACTGTATTAATTCAATTTCGAATTAAATTCGTGAACCAAACGTTCCCTGTACCGTATTAAAATGGGAACGAAAATATCTCAAAACAAAGGGGATCCTTAACCACATAAATTACTTTTCTTTTTTAATTAAATTTAATTAAAAAATTAATCCAAGCCATATACTTTTTTTCTTCCTTTAAATTAATTAAATAATTAAAATATATTTTCTATAAACCGCCATTTCCCAAAACCGCGTACGCAGTTTTCTTCTTCAGTCAAAATTCCCAAATATAGTTGCTCATTTTTCTCATTTCTCTCTCTGCTCTCTCCACCCTTCGGCGAGCAATGCCGCCGCCTCCTCCCACCAGCGGCCGTCGCTCCTTCGCACAGCACCGCCTCATGACTTGGTCGGAGTTTTTTGAAAAATATTTCCTACTCCCCCGCAAGAGTACGGGATCATCGTAGTAGTGAAAGTAGACTTGGACCAAATAGTTATCGAACCCAAAGGATTTAGGAATGCAGTGAAGCCCCAAAGTTGTGCGTCGGCATGGTACTATAGTGACGAGAAAGTTGGCATTTGAAAATTAAACTAATGCAAAAATTAAATTTAGAAAGCAATAAAACAATTAAACTAACTTTCAGTTAAGAAAGTGCAAGAGAGAGAAATGCTTCAAGTGTCTTCCTTATGACGGAATAAAGGCTACGTACGTTAATCTCGCTTTTCTTACGATATTTTGTTGGTTCTAATTAAGAGCTATCACTATTGTATTGAATACCGATCCCTTTTGAGGCTTGGATGATCAATTGAGCTAACTAGCACCTAATTAGCTACCAAAAGCACCTAAGATAGTGAATGACTTGAAGCACACGATGTTCTCCAGGTATTCCCCCTTCACTAAGCACCTAAACCCTTGAATTTAAGCACCTAGTGTCTAGTGATGGTGGTCTAGCCGTCTACCCTCTCTCGATGTAATAGACTACTAATTGAATCCAATTAACTAATCAAATTCCTTACCACAAGTTCGATTAACCCACACCCAACTCTCATTGTAGCACGAATTAACCTAACAAGAGCTACTAAACCTAATCAATCAATCTAATCAAGATAAACACATCAATAGAAGCAACCGAACCAACTAAATATCACAATCCAAGCTAATTAACATCATAACACTAATTCTATCATAATTCAAACACTCAAAGCATTTGGGGATTAGCTCATGACTAATCTAACAAAACCCAAGTATAAACAAACTAAAGAAAGCAATAAACTCATGGAGATCATCATAATAAAATTGCAATAAAACATAAATGATAAAATTAAACCAATTACTTGAAAGATAAAGGATAGAAGTCACCTCAATGGAGTGATTACAACTAGAAATTGAAATTTGTTCTTCAAATCCTAAGCTAAATTACTCTAAAACTTGAAAGAAAATAAAATCTAAAAATGAAGGTGAAAATAAATTAAACTAGTGTGTGGGGTGTGTGTCCCTTAAGGGGGTGTATGGTGGTGTGTTGCATCCCTAAAATCTGAGAAATGTGGGTATTTATAGTGTGGGAAGAAAGCTTGAGACGAAATTGATAAGGAGTCCCTAAAAAATGATAAAAATTCGAATTTTTCAAAATTTGCTGAGTTGACCCGGTCAACTCGATCGTGTTGACCTACTCGAGCGGACCTCCCGGCCGTGCACGGCCAAATCTCCTCTCAACATTCTGTAAACGCCGACATCGGCTCGCACGAGTTGAGTAACTCGACCGAAGTGCTTGGTCGAGCTCGGTTTTTGCACGAGAAACAAACACGCTTTTCTAAAAGTTGCACAACTCTCTCATGGACGTAGCTTCCCTTCCCACGAATCTCCATTAATGGCAACGAATTTTCCGATTCCTGCCATGGCGGTTGGTGGCTCCAATTTCTGGCGAAAAGTTTTTGACTTTCCGGCTAACAATGGTGTGAATTACGGGCGTGAATTTCGGCTTCGAGCAGCTTTCCGGGTGAGGTGGCTTTCCAGGCGTGAGGCTTTTCCCAGCAAGAGCTATGAAAGCTGCCTTTTCTCTCTCTTCGCAATTGCTTAAGGATGAAGATGGGTTTCCAAAATTTAAAATCAGCTTTGACTTTCTTCTTTTAGAAAAGGTGGGACCCGCTGCTGCCTTTGTTCCTTTCTTTTCCATAAGCCATCACGTGAATGCCCAAAGAATAAGAATAAGCTTTCTTATTAACTTCCTTAATGGGCTGCTGCAATTACCAATATGCAAATGGGCCTCTTTTAATTTTGCAATGGGACGAGAATAAATGCATTGGGCTCAAATAAATAAATAGCTGCAAATATTAAATTGAGCCCAACTAATTCCTCCTCGATTTTTCTCTTCACTCGACCTCTGATTATCTTCACAAAATTGAAGGCACGTGTTTTCTTCTAAAAATGCTGCAAAAATAGCAAAACACACATTTCTCGACTATTAAGCGCAATTAATCAAAATAATCCAAATAATCACACGAAATCCAATAAAATAGGCAAATAAAATATATGAATTTCGAGCAATTTTCACACTAATCAGCGACCACCGCCTGGCCTCCGCATCGCCTCACGCTCCTTCCTCCCTTCTCCGGCGACAAGCGCCGCCGCGCAATCCGGTGCGCCGCCCGACGCCTTCCCCTTTGAGAAGCAGCAAATTGCCGCCATCCTCTCGCACAACATACAGCCGGCACCACCTCTTCTCCGTCATACGGAAGCTACGACCCTCGTTAATCGCCGACCGTCATCGTCCCTGGAAGCGCCCCGCCTAGCGCCGCTCCCCCTCTCTCTCCAGGCGCAAAATCGAGCACCGTCGTGCTCAGCCTAAAGTCGTCGTGCCAGCCCTCCTTCACGCCGCTGTGCCCAGACGGCCGTCGATCGCCGCCGCGTCGCCTCTATTTTTTTCCAAGCGACACCGCCGCCGCTTGTCTCACCCTCCATCGCGCCACCGATCGGACCCCCCCCCTCAGCGTCGTCGCCTCCCGCTCTCAATTCGCCGAGCGCCACTTCTCCAGCCGATTAGTGACGTCGTGTTCCTAATTTCGGTGAGTCTCGTTTTCCAATTCCTCTCAATTTCAGTTTTCTTTTATTTATTCTCCATCAAAGAAAATACTCACGATTTCGATTCCTTTGATGTATAATCGAGATGTTGCCATCTCCTTTGCCTTTCCGACGAAGCCGCTGCTGCCCGTTTATTTTCGAGGAACCTGAACGAACGCCGTTAGGCTGCCCAATCTGGGACTCGTAAGATTGCTAGTCTTTTTCTCTTTATTTTTCGTAGTATTTGAGATAGGAATTGAACTGTTTTGAAGACTTTGTAAAATCGAGATTATTGTTTTGGGCTTGGAAGCCAATACTATTGAAGTAATTGTTTAGTATTGTAGAGGGACTTGGATATTGTTGATTTTGTGAGTATTGAATTAGCTATCTCTTGTGGTAAATTAGATGGTTAGTGTTATGGTTGTGTTTTAGCTGAATGATGAAATGAGATTGGTGTGATTTTGATACTCGGCTGTGATCGTTTTACTAAGTTGAAGTTTTCGTCCCCTGAGCCACTATTCAAAAAATTAGGAACAAGGAGAAGTTTTATTTTCTTTATAATCTTGGTCTTGTTTATTTGAAAGAAAAACAAGTAGCTTTAGATTTTAAAAGTAGTACCTTTTGATATTAAAATTGTTGTTAGTTGTTTTTGGTAAAAGGTTGAAAGGGATAAAGAGTTTTTATATCCAATTTAGTAAATACATGAAAAGAGTATTTTTTTTTTTAGAAAATTAATATAATCCTTTTATCAAAAGTGACACTAATTAACTTTGGAAGTATTACTAAAAGAAGAATATATTTATATATTATTTTAGTTTTATAATATAAACTTCTTCAAGTCAAAGTTTATTATTATGTTAATAATAAAGAGAATTTTATTTATAAAATATAATTATATTCAAGAGTTCTTTTAAAATAAAATATAGATTTTAGAAAGAATAATATTAAAATTGGACTTTTATTATAAAAATATTATTTAAATAAATTGTTTATTCTTTTAATCATTTTTGGGAAAAATACTATATGAATATACTTTTAAGTTATAAAAGTTTTTAGTTACAAAAGTTTAAGAATATTACAAGATCGTCTTATAAAAGTCGAAATAGCATCAATACAAGGAGATTAGTAAGTACACCCACCAATACACCACCTCTTAGAAAGGGGGCGTATTTACCAATATAGGGTGTGACCTTTGAAAGTAAGTCTATTCAATAGGTTTATAAGACAACAACTTCTTCGTTTCATAACAAGAACTTCTAAGCATTTCGATAATCCAAGCCTTTTTATTTAATCATATGATTTCGTATTAGGATTCTGTGCTAATTGGAATACGCACGAGGGATCCAACCTTCTGTTTGTATTGCGCTCGTGACGTCTCTACAACGCGAGTTATCTTCCTGAGGGATTTCAAGACAGTTGTAACTTAGCTATAAAGTTAAAAGGTGGGTGATGACCAGTTGATTGATCTGCTTATAATACGTTGTGCTGGTATACTCTGAACTCGACCAAATAAATATAATACAACCAATCCAACATAAATGTATCTCTATTATATAACTGTTTGAATTATGTGATATACTTATATATGATATGAAATACCTATTGTTTTATTTAAATCAATCACTGTTGCATGACTAAGGGCGTATGTGAGCATGAATCAATTTGATTGCAAATCGAGGAATTTCCCTCCACGTTTTTAAATGTCAGTTTTATAAAAGGACGGAAAGTCAGTATGTACGGAGTTGTGGTTCGGGTATTAAATCCAACCTCCGGGGAGCTGTCGGGGACGCCCTCAGAATCAAGGTTGTTGATTCAAACATATCTGGTCCCCGGGTCAGACGCCTATGTTGCGCACTGGGAATAAGGCCATTGATGGTTTGCTTTGTTTCGTGTTGTCAGTGGTTGGAAGGAGTAAGGTTTTTGGAAGTGGAACAAGTTGAGTATGGTCGTACGAAAATAGTTTGGAAGAGATTTACAATATGTGGAAAGTGATTTTGGCAGATTGGGCTGATACGTAGAAATGGTTTTGGGCTTTGCCCCTTAATGTGAATCAACTTGTGATGTATCTATTATATGATGTGAAACTTGTTATGCCCAATAAATAATTACGTGAACTAACTTGCTTCGATGATATATGTTATTCATATTTGTATGTCAACTGTTTAAATAAATTATATACTTTATCAATGAGTACAATTTGATATATGATTAAGCGTGAAATTGTCATGATTCGTCGTTAGAAATACCCTAGTTTTGGTCGATTTTATCGAGTATTTAGAGTCATTTGAGCATTATTTCTATACATTGATGAATTTGTCTCTTTGATACTCATAGGTGAATCGAGGGCAAAAAATGGAGTTCGTAGGACTTTGAATCGACTCAAAAGGATGCCCAGATGAGAAGATATCGAAGAAATACGATTGGTATTAGTGCGGAAGAAGAAAAGTACTAGTTGGGGCAAATTTGGAGTCCCTCGAGTGGATCAGCTCGAGCACTAGCGCTCGAGCGTATGGCTAGAACGCCCAAAACATACAAAAGATTTCTCGCGCTCGAGCAGCTCGAGCGCCACCGCTCGAACGTGTTGCTCGAGCACCCCAAAGAACTCAAGCGCTCGACCAGCTCGAACGGGACCGCTCGAGCACCTGCATCATTCGACCTATTGAGCTCGAGCGCCAGTGCTCGAGCGTGCTAGCTCGAACACTTCCCAGATTTTTGCCTCCGGTGCGTTTTTCGGCCCACGAGTTCCCGATTCGGCCTGACGCTTATATATATTCATTCCAAACTCATTTTCAGAGTTAACCACCACTTACCACTTGATACGATAGTACTTTTAGAGTTAGTTTTTGACGAGCAAGCTTGAGATTCACGTTTTCTAGGTTTTCTTTACGAATTCATAGTACGGTTTTGCATTTTAAGTTCGTTTCTTTAGACCTTTGTTCGTTAATACTTTGAGACTTAGTTTTCTTAATTTAAATTCAGTTCTTAGCATTAATTTTCTTTCAACCCTAGTTTATGTTTGATAATTTATTTGTTTTAATCATTATGTTCATGTTCTTTACTTATTTAATTGTTCTTGTTTATGTAAAAACCATGTCTAGCTAAAACCCTTGCATGCTTAGGGTAGGATGAACTCGTAGAAGTAGGTTGTGGGTACGTAATTAGGGTAATTCGTGACGTTAGGTTTTAATTCTCTTAATTAATGAATTCTTAAAATCAACCTTGACTTTACCTTTGAATTTCGTACGAAAAGTGTTCAAGAGAGGACGATCTTATCACTCTTTAACAACGAGTAGAATTAATGAGAGGGTTTAGAAAGGGTTAATTAATCTACCGGTTTATCTATGGAGGACGACTGCATCACCTTAGTTTAAATAAGGGTCTCGTTAATTAAGCACGATCTATTAACTCGTTAGTGGATTAGTGAAGTCGATTGCTAGGATAAAGTATTAGGGTAATAATTCTTGAGCTTTCATCTTACAATCTTTTACTTAGGTTATTTCTTGCGCGTCACAATTATTTTGATTATGTACCTGCTCCATTAGTATACGTAGGGATTCCTATCCTGAGCATCACCATCACTTATTTGAATACAAACCTTTGTTAATTCGTTTCTTTCGCTATTTAGTTTAATTAGTTTATTTTAGTTTAAAATTAATTCTTCAAAAATCCAAAAACATACACTCATATTAGCTACGACGCGTAGATCTTCAAGGATCTGTTCGCATACACTCCATCCCTTGGATTCGATAATACTTGGTCGATATACTTACTCATACTACAGTGAGCTCGTACGCTTGCGGGGAAACTACTAGTAGAAAGTTGGTATATTCGCTCCAAATCAATGGCGTCATTGCCGGGGATGGCGTTGTGTGTCTTTTGAATAGGACTTGTAGATAGCTTAGTAGTTAGTAGTTAGTGATTTACTTTTCTGTTTTATTTCGTAGTATTTTCGGCAGTTGCGTTTTTATTCTTTTGTTAGTGTTTCAGGTTTATGAAAACACGCTCACAAGGTGATACGAGCGAAGAGAAACTACAGCTAGATCCTGAGACAATAGCAAGAAAAAACCGAGCCTTCTTAAGAAGGATGAACGCTGCCGGAGGAGAGAACGAGAACATGAACATGGACATTAGTAATGAGTTGGATGATGCGGCGAATGAGTTCAATCAGGTAGTGGACCAAGTTGAGGGCACTGGAGGTAGTGGTTGTCAAAATCAAGTTCCATTAGGAAATAGCCAGAGCCAAAACCCGGGTACACAGAACATAAACAATCCTGCTCATAACCTTGTCCAACATCCTCAAAACAACCCTGTTTACCCACAGAACAACTTTCCACAAAACAACTTACCTTATCCTTACCCATACCCACCGTATCCATATCCACCATACCCAAACCCTCCACCTCCTGTTTACAACCAACCACCAGCTTATCAACCACCACCACCCCAACAAGTACCCGTACCACCTGCTAATCCTCAGCACGTTCCTCAAAATGCGGATCAAAACATGGCTATTAGAGGGAGGTTCGCGGCACAACCGCAGAGGTACTATGATGGAGTGGCATTGCCCCCTGTAGAGGCAAATAACTTCTCGGTTTCCCCAGGAATTCTTAAGCTGCTTACCGAGAATCAATTCAAGGGGGGTTGGGAAGGAAAATCCTCATACCCATCTGAGGAGTGTTCTGATCATCGCATCCACATTCAATTATAACGGCATGTCTGAAGATGCCAAGAGGCTCAGGCTGTTCTCATTCTCTTTGACGGGAATAGTCAAGGAGTGGTACGATAACACGCTCCCACGGGGAGGTGTAACCACATGGGCCGAGCTCGAGCGTCTGTTCCTCGAGCGATTCTACCCTCCATCTAGAACGATTAAAGCAAGGATAGAGATTTCTTCCTTCCGCCAGAAGCTAGGAGAGGATTTACGTCAGACTTGAGAGAGATACTCGAACATGTTGATTGAGTGCCTGCAGCACGGGTACAATTAGGGAGATATCATGGCATTCTTCTATAGTGGAGCCAGCAAGGCTGGCCAAGCCCATCTAGATGCATGTGCCAGTGGAGCTTTTCTGAACCAAGGGATAGCGAGATGTAGAGAAATCGTCAACAACATTATCACGAATATCGGGGCTTGGAACGAAGATCCAGAATTTCAAAGAGTTTGTAAGTTAGAGGAGAATGGGGGAACAAGGAAGCTGTTGATGGCTATGATGGAGAAGATCAGTAACCTCGAGATGGGGCAGAATCTGGTTGGTGGGAATGTAGCAGTGAATGAGAAAGTGGACTCACCCACGAGTCAGCAAGAAGAGGCCAACTATATGGAAAGGCCTAACTATCCACAAGGGGGGTATCCACAAGGTGGCAATCAGTTTGGAAGGCCTTCTAATGGCCAACCATTTGTACCTCCAGGTCCACAGCCGCCTCAAAATCAATGGAGGAACACACAAGGGTATCAAGGAGGCCAGCAGCCTCCTCAAAACACATGGAGGAAGAATGAGAATTTTTCATATTCTAATCTGAAGGCCGGAATTACAGTTCCTCCAGGTGTTGATCCAGGTTCGAAACCCCCGGGTGGAGAAGGCGGTGCCTCAACTGAGGAGATGTTGAGAGCTATCCTTCAGAAGGTGGAGGAAGGTAGCAAGAGATTGTCCTCTTTGGAGTATGATGTTAAAGAGTTGCATACGAAAGGTGATTAACGTGATCAAGAACTCCAGAAGAGAGATGTAGAGCTTAATCGAATTCAGCAGGAGAATAATAGGCGGTTCACTTCTATAGAGTTTCAGATGAGCTAGATCGTAAAATCATTGGGTAGAGAGCCGGGTAAGTATCCTTCTATGCCGGAGGGAAACCCAAAAGTGCATTGCAAGGCGATCCAGCTTAGAAGTGGGACCAACTATGATGGTCCTCAGATGCCCTGCTGATTCTGAGACGCCCCAATGAGAGATTGAGATTGAGGAGATGGAAGTTGAGAAAGGGGTTGAGGGTGAAGGCACTCAGAAGAGTAAAGATATAGATGAGAGCAAAGAGCCTGAAGAGGAAGGCATTGAGAAGATTGAGAGAGTTCCTAAGTGGAAGAAGACAAAGGAAGCAAGGGAGAAAGTGAAAGAGACTGAGCGTGATGAATGGGGGGTACCCAAATCGGTGATACCCGTCCCGTATCCACAACGCTTCATGAAGAAAAAGCTTGATGAGAAATTTGCTAAATTCCTTGATGTTTTTAAGAAATTGCATATTAACATTCCTTTTTATGATGCTTTAGAACAGATGCCGAATTATGCCAAATTCCTGAAGGATTTAATAGCGAAGAGAAGGAGAGTTGATGAGCCCAAGTTGGTGCAGCTGAACCATGAGGTGGGTGCATTAGTGCACAAAGCGCTTCCACATAAGTTGAAGGATCCCGGGAGTTTCACGATCTTATGTGATATCGGGAATGGAGTTAAGAAGGGAGCGTTGTGCGACCTTGGGGCGAGCATCAATCTTATGCCCTTATCGTTATTCAAGAAGTTGGAGGGTGGAGAACTTCAACCGATAATGATGACGCTTCAACTTGCCGACCGGTCTATTACTCGACCTCAAGGTGTAGTTGAAGATGTCCTCGTGAAGGTTGGGGATCACATATTTCCAGCCGATTTTGTAGTGCTTGACATGAAGATGGTGCTAGATGTGGCAAATGGGAAGATCACGTTGAAAGTAGACGATCAAGAGATAAAGATTTCCCTATATGAGGCCATGAAACACCCGAAGGAGGATGAGAGCTGTTATTGCATGGATGTCATTGATCCTTGTGTTGAAGACACACCTCCTATCTCTAATCTTTCTCATATTCATGATTTTGTTAGTCCTTCACTTGATAATTTAACCCATGAGCATTATGATCTTGATGGTTTTGATAGGGATAAAGGGAAGAAGTTGAAGGATGAAGAAGTGAAAAGTGAGGACGTGGTCCAGTTGGAGGGGAAAGGAGAAGTTAAGAAGAAAAAGTCAAAGCACAAGAAATTGCTTAGTAAGACTCCTCCAGATAAAGGTGAGAAGAAGTTGAGACCCCCACCACTTGAGGTGGAGAAGGAAGCAAATGAGCTCATGATGGAGAGACATCAAAGAAAGGATTTCAACCACCACTCTTATGAGAGTAAGGGAGGTAATTTTGAGTATCATGTCCCATAAGCTCTTTCGAGCTCGGTCCGGCATTAGGACTTTAAAACTAGCGCTTGATGGGAGGCAACCCATTTTTACTTGCTTTTATGTGTTTTGTTTATTTTTTTTCATCGTTGTGAATCGTAAGTGTTAAACTCGTTTGTAGAGAATTTTTGTTGGTGTAGGCTTGTTTCGTGTGGCTTAATTTGAGCAAGTGAGCTTAAGGAAAGCAATTCATGAAGCTGGAGATATTTCGAGTAGTAAAACATTCGATTGATGGAGTTTGAGGTAAACCAAACCCCAAACGTAGACCTCTTTGCGAAGTCGAAGTTTGGGGGGTGGTGTTTCTTTTCACTCGATACGTTGCATTGATAGTTCTTTAAGTTTATAAGAATTTAGTGTATTTACTCGTACGTACTCATTCTTTTTAAACTTTATTATTGCGTAGCAAGAATAAAGTTTGGGGTGTGTATTCGTACTTCGAGTTCGTACACGAAATTCTAATGAAAAATTGGTTAAATTTTTCGAAAATATCGATGCATGAGGGTAGTGGGATCGAATTAAGTGAGAGTGCTTAAGTTCGACTTGAATTGGATTGGTGATTTGCACGTTTGGAAGAGACCCCAACTCCTCGGTCGAATGAGCGACCTGGCTTAAATCGAGGAGTTCTCAGGTTAGTTCATATTTTGGATGAGTGTTATGATTGTTCGAGTTTGGGCCGTTGGGAAATTTTGAGTTTTGAACGTCGAAAATTGAAGTTGAAATTTGGAGCCGCTCGAGCAGCTCGAGCACCACCGCTCGAGCAGCTCGAGCACCACCGCTCGAGCGTGTTGCTCGAGCGCCCCAAATTATACAGAAGATTTTCGCAGCTCGAGCACCTGTGTCATTCGAGCTCTACGCTCGAGCGGGTCTGCTCGAGCGGATCGCGGGTTTTACCCGAATTAAAGCCCCCTCTATAAATACCTCTTCCACACAATTTCACACACTCACACACACTCAGAGGGGCGATTTGCAGCGGGTTATCACGAGTTTCACGAATTTCTCACGATTTTGTCCAATTTCTTCACAAATTCTCCTTAAATCTTCAAGCTAGGTACATAATCTCTATCTTTTGTCTTTTAATTCGTAGTTTAAGGGTTGATTTAGGCATGATTGAGGATATGAACTAAGGTTCTTAATGTGTTCGAAAATTTTTGGGGATTTTGCAAACACTTGTTGATTCTTGATTCCTTGTTGATGAATGTTGATAATATGCTATGGGTTTACTTGTTTTACTTTCAATTTTGGAATTGCATGAGTAGAATGGGTGAATTTCTAGAGTAAGAAAGTAGGAATTTGAGAAAAGGAGATAGGTTTTGCATGTTGAGAAGAAATTCTTGAATTGAGCATGAATAGGTTTGAATTGAGTCTTGAGCATGTAAATTACACAATTTGGGTAATGTTACTTTATGATAGACTTGAATGTGGGAATTAGTGAGTTGAGATAGATGAATTGATTGTTAAATACTTGAGAACTTGGGAATGAAAGCATTAGACTTGGAATTGCGTGAACTCAAGTTGAGATTGAATGTGAATGAATTGAAATTTATGCTACTTGAGACCTTTTGGAATTTCTTTGAATTGTGTAGAGTGTCAAGAATGGAAGTGAATACTTTTTGTGTTTTGCTTAGGTACAATGGCTCCTAAAAAGAATGAGGACCGAGTGTTGAGCATAGCTGAATTGGAAGAAGTCACGAACGATCTTAGGAGGAGGAGTCTGCTACCCTCGAGATGGAATAATATGAACTACGAGGGAAGTTGGAGGTACATTGCGTATCGATGGAGCTTGATAACCGGGAAGGTAGAGAAAACCCGGAGACACATTGTTAGTTTTATGAGAGACTTAGGGATCGAAGAGGAGATTAGAAGAATTTTCAGAAGAAATAATATGACGGAGTTTTTCGAGATGTTGCTGTACATGGAGACAAATGCCGACTTAGTGGAACAGTTCCTCGCCACAGTTGAGAAGACGGACGAGAACTCATTCAAGTTCAAGTACTAGAATGATTAGCAGTACTGCGAGGTTGGAGCTGTGAACCTCGCACTTGGGCTTCCAGCTTTGTCCAGACCCAACCGTGTGTCGAAGTCATACAAGGCGAATGCGTTCTGGAACGACATCACGGGCGGCATGGCAGGGGACTACAAGGGGCAGAATGCACGAGCATCGGCAATCAAAAATCCAGTGATTCGGTACTTAGAACGGATCCTAGGAAACACCATATATGCCCGTTCTGAGATGGGAACTGTCACGAGTAAGCAACTCTATGGTATTTGGTGTCTTCTGTACACGAAGGATCACGACTTCGGAAGGGACTTCTTGGAGCACCACTACGAGGCTCCGTTCAAGCTTGGCACGAAGACTTCCAAAGTTCGAGGAGGAGGATTGATCTCTGTATTCGTGAAGAGTCTCGGGTTTGAGCCATGTTCAGGTCCTTGCCAAGGGATGGATTTAGGGTTCAAGCAGATGACCAACACGCTGATGTTCGAGCATTGGATGGGAAGTTATTGCATCAGATTCAAGGATGATAGCCTTTTCCCACTACCGAATGACAAGCTCGTGACTCTGAAGGGCAAGAAGAAGCACAATATAGGGATGAATGGAGAGTAGCACTTAGCTATAAGTGCTAAGTACACGGCTGGTGTTGATAGTAGAGGACTCCGGGATGTTAGGCCCGTGAAGAGGACCAGAGGAGAGGGCACAAGTGGTGCCAGTTTGAGTGGAGCAGCAGATCTGCAAGAAGAAGAAGAGCAAGAATATGAAGAGGGGCACGATGGGGAAGGAGAAGCAGCGGGCAAGGACCCGCAAGAGATGGAGGTGGAGTCACCCGGGATGCAGTTGCCAGGGCAGTGGTACCCCACGTACGAGGATTGGACTCAGATGGGCAACCAAATTCAGACGCTCCAGACTGACGTGACCTACTTGCGTGAGACGCAAGATAGGTTGGACACGAGAACAGCCCGTATGGAGGATCAGTTCTCGGATATGCACCGCTGGATGGAGTCATTGTTCGTGTCTCATTTAGGAGCTGATCACCCGAGCTACCGCCCGCCACCGCCTCCGGACACTTGAGGATTATGGGATACCCCCAGTTTCTGCTCCCTTTTTCTTATCTTTTGTTTTTCTTTCTTTTCTTATTTTTGTTTTGAGTGTGAGCTATCTTGTTGAGTGGTGTGATTTCATTATGGGATTGTATTGGAAATATTTCAGACTATTTGGGTTTTGATTTGATATGAACGGATTTGATGATTGATTGATTTCACGCTTATTTACTCGTATCACTTGCGTATTGCTGATTCTTGAGTATGACTTAGTGAGAAAAGTTGAGTTGTAAGGGTGAGTTAGGAATTATTTTGTGTGAGTGCTTGAGTTAGAGTGGATTTAAGAGAGAACTAGTATGCTTGCAAGTTTTTCTTTTGAGAACTTGTGTGATGAGAGTGAGAATTCACTAGGACTAGCATGGATGTGAAAGCCGTGAGATTTGAGCCTTTTGAGATTTTGATGCATAAATTGATCTCTTCGTTTGTGAGTGAGTCGTCACCTTAGAAGATGCTGGAACTTGTGTGTGCTCTCGCTTCTAGATTGTGTCTAGTTTGATATGCCGAATGTGATCTTAAGCCATCTTTGTTTTGATTGAGTCACTTAGCCTAAATTTTCCTTACCATTGATATTTGTCCATTGTTAGCCCCTTTGAGCCTTAAGCCTAATTCATTTGCTAGCACATTTAAACACTATTCCAGTTCCTAAGCCTTTTGTCCCAATTTGAGTGGAGAATAGGAAAAGTGTGAATGTGAAGGGATCGAGTTGAGTTGAAAGAGGAAAATGTGATTGCTTGAGTGAGTATGAGAACAAGGTGTGCTGAAGTTTTGAGTTGTGGGAAAAAGAAAAAAATTGAGAATGAGCAAAAGAAAAAATGAGCTCATGTGTTTGTGAAAAAAAATGATGAAGTGATTGAGAAAAGTGAAAAGAGTGAGAAAGAAAAAAAATTGAAGTGTTGAGAGTATTGGAATTGAAAGTGTGTTGATTGAAAGTGTTTGAAGTATTCTGTTCCCAATCTCGAAGTACCAAAGTTTGACTTTCTATTCTCAAGTCACTTGAGTCACTTATCATATTGATATCCCACCTGTCCAAAGAGCCTACATTACAACCTTGAGAAAAGTCATTTTTTATTCTGCATTGATTTCTAGAGCATGGTCGGAGTTGAGAGTGCTTACAAGCCTATGGCTGCCGATATGTGTGGTTGATTGTTTGAGTGAGTCCCTTTATCATTGATATACACTTGTGAGGGAGTGAAACACATCGTTGAGTGCACATCCATGTTTGATCTTGGTGTTTCTTGTTGTTGTTGCATGAGTATGATGAAGGAAGGTGAGTGAGTTTACTCGTGATTGATCTTTGAAGCTCGAGTTCATTTGCTTGCATGATGTGATTCTTTGACTTATTCCTAACAATTTCACTTGACTTATTATTTCATTGCTTGGGGACAAGCAATATGGTAAGTTTGGGGTGGTTGATTAGGCGTGAAATTGTCATGATTCGTCGTTAGAAATGCCTTAGTTTTGGTCGATTTTATCGAGTATTTAGAGTCAATTGAGCATTATTTCTATACATTGATGAATTTGTCCCTTTGATGCTCATAGGTGAATCGAGAGTGAAAAATGGAGTTCGTAGGACTTTTAATCGACTCAAACGGATGCCCGGATGAGAAGATATCGAAGAAATACGATTGGTATTAGTGCGGAAGAAGAAAAATATTAGTTGGGGCAAATTTGGAGTCACTCGAGTGGATCAGCTCGAGCACTAGTGCTCGAGCGTGTGGCTCGAACGCTCAAAACATACAGAAGATTTCTCGCGCTCGAGCAGCTCGAGCGCCACCGCTCGAGCGTGTTGCTCGAGCACCCCAAAGAACTCAAACGCTCGACCAGCTCGAGCGGGACCACTTGAGCACCTGCATCATTCGACCTATTGAGCTCGAGCGCCAGCGCTCGAGTGTGCTAGCTCGAGCACTTCCCAGATTTTTGCCTCCAGATACGTTTTTCGACCCACGAGTTCCCGATTCGGCCCGACGCTTATATATATTCATTCCAAACTCGTTTTCAGAGTTAACCACCACTTACCACTTGATACGATAGTACTTTTAGAGTTAGTTTTTGACGAGCAAGCTTGAGATTCACATTTTCGAGGTTTTCTTTACGAATTCATAGTACGGTTTTGCTTTTTAAGTTCGTTTCTTTAGACCTTTGTTCGTTAATACTTTGAGACTTAGTTTTCTTAATATAAATTCAGTTCTTAGCAATAATTTTCTTTCAACCCTAGTTTATGTTTGATAATTTATTTGTTTTAATCATTATGTTCATGTTCTTTACTTATTCAATTGTTCTTGTTTACGTAAAAACCATGTCTAGCTAAAACCCTTGCATGCTTAGGGTAGGATGAACTCGTAGAAGTAGGTTGTGGGTACGTAATTAGGGTAATTCGTGACGTTAGGTTTTAATTCTCTTAATTAATGAATTCTTAAAATCAACCTTGACTTTACCTTTGAATTTCGTACGAAAAGTGTTCGAGAGAGGACGATCTTATCACTCTTTAACAACGAGTAGACTTAATGAGAGGGTTTAGAAAGGGTTAATTAATCTACCGGTTTATCTAAGGAGGACGACTGCATCACCTTAGTTTAAATTAGGGCCTCGTTAATTAAGCACGATCTATTAACTCGTTAGTGGATTAGTGAAGTCGATTGCTAGGATAAAGTATTAGGGTAATAATTTTTTAGCTTTCATCTTACAATCTTTTACTTAGGTTATTTCTTGCGCGTCACAATTATTTTGATTATGTACCTGCTCCATTAGTATACGTAGGGATAACTATCCTGAGCATCACCATCACTTATTTGAATACAAACCTTTGTTAATTCGTTTCTTTCGCTATTTAGTTTAATTAGTTTATTTTAGTTTAAAATTAATTCTTCAAAAATCCAAAAATATACACTCATATTAGCTACGACGCGTAGATCTTCAGGGATCTGTTCGCATACACTCCATCCCTTGGGTTTGATAATACT
Organism: Ballota nigra; assembly: GCA_947034835.1. Classification (NCBI taxonomy): domain Eukaryota; kingdom Viridiplantae; phylum Streptophyta; class Magnoliopsida; order Lamiales; family Lamiaceae; genus Ballota; species Ballota nigra. The sequence continues at coordinate 39,769,335 of OX344724.1, read as the reverse complement.
TGGTCGTTATACTTACTAGTACTACAGTGAACCCGTACGCTTGCAGGGAAACTACTAGTAGAAAGTTGGTATATTCGCTCCAAGTCAATATACTTTGGATTTACAAATCCCATGACGTTGCAAATCACCCATACGTGAGAATTCAAATCTCACGCCCCTCCCTTTTTACAACCCTTGCAGATTATGATTTCGTGGAGCAAGGACAGTAATAGGGATGACACGGAGTTCCCCACTTAAATAAATTGTTACTATTAATAATATGCTACCCTTAAAATGAATGTTATCGCTACTACTTTTCAAACGATATAATTCCTATGTATTTCGTAAACTAAAACCCTGCATGTACTTTCATAAAATATTATACCATATATATATATGCTTGTGAGACACTCATTATTTCCCTGACTTTTTCTGCTGCATAAAACTCATCTCTCATTTTATTATCCCTCTTTTTATATCAAAAATTTTATAGTTCAGATTTTAGTCACAAGTGGCGCCTCGAATCTGAGATATTTATGTGTTTTGGATTCGGGGCGTTACATCAATATAGGATTAAAGTCCACTGATGAAGACTAACAATGCACATTCAATGCTAAACACATTAAAAGTTGTTAGTTAATCTTGTTGGAACAAGGCAATTCGAATGTCAGTAAAGCTTGCAATAAATGAAGCAATAAGAAGGTTCTCTCAGTTGAGTTCCACCTTAAAATCAGACAAGACGTTGAGCAAGTAGACTGCACGGCCCAATAAGAAGATGACACGTAGGTGTACCCTACTGACAACCGACCTGTCACAGACTGACAAGTACCAAAAGTCTTGCTTTAGTCTTTCCAGAGAGCTGGTAACAGGCAAGGTCTTTCAGCCGTTTCTTGACAAGACATAAAGCTTAAATAGAGTCGTTTGAACCAATCAAATGCAAGAGACTTACTTGAGAAGATTCATCTCCAACGGGAAGATTTTCAAGAATGTCTATAAATATAGATGGTCGTGCTCATTTCTACGCACGGGAAACTTACAAGAACAAAGCATTCTCTACACTCATAACTACAACGAAGCACTCGAAATCACCATTGTTTCCCAAGTGTTTCAAATTTGTAGAGAGTATATCAAACCTTCTGTAATTGAGCTTATAGTTATATCCAAACCTTAGAAAGAGATCATCTATTCTTAAGCCTTGAGCTAACCTGTAAGGATTATCTCACAAACAGTTGGAACCAAACCCTACTCAAAACCATACCCAGAGTTAGGTTGAGAGTTAGAGTTAAGAGGTGTTAGTAAGCTGATTATTGATATCAGTCTGAAAGCTGGTTATTTTGGAAACTAGGACCTGGAATTATCCTAGGGATCAAATATCCTAAGAGAGGATTGTTTGATCAGTGCACATTGGCAATATAACACAAGGAATTTCAAAGTGAAATGAATTCTCCTGTTTGATCAGGACAGTGGACGTAGAAGATTCATCTCTGAACCACTTTATATCTTGTGCACTTGATTTCTGTTAATCTTTTAGTGTGTGTTGTTTAAATAAGTTTTTATCAAGCAAAACGAGTTTTTCTTAAGGGCTCACGAATCCGCAACTGAAAGCTAATTAGATAGCAACTCAACTGAAAGTCTTGAACCTTCAGTGGAGCTGATATCTCAGGAGACTTCCAAGTCCAATGAAGATCTACTGTCTTAAGTAAAATCTGATAAGTTTTAAGGAAAGAATTTTGAATTTGTAACAACAGGTGTATCCCCCCCATACACCTGTGTAACTCGTTCCGGGACCAACACCTTGAGGTATTTTCTATTGTTCTTCATTAAGTTAATTATACAAATAAAAATAATGAATAAAAGGAAAAAAAATGATGATTTTATTAATTAAAAAAATAATGAAATTTATTTAAATGTATTAAAAGATATGAATAACAAGATAACATGATTTATCTAAATATTGGATTTTAAAAAGTAAAATAAGAATATGAAAATTTGCCTACTAAGTTTAATGCACAACTGAAAGTCTTGGAAAACTGATGAGAACCGCGAACAAACACGCATAAATCGAAGCCCTGGCTCAGGCCAGCAAGCAATTCGACGTAAAGCAAGATTTGCTAAGAAATTTGATATCTTCCCCCTCAAAAAGAGTCGATTACAATCATAATATACTACTGCTAGAATATTTTAAAGATCCCCATAAAATCTGCAAACTCCTAACCAACTCAAAGTATTACGTAATATTCGGAAATGAACTACTAAAGAATTAAAGATCAGAAAAGATAACGATAGCAACTACTCCTCGTCCCTCAGCTGGGCCTCCATGGTACGTCCTTGGTCTCTTTCTTGGGCCGCTTGATTTTGGGCCGTTGTCGTGGCTTTAATCCGAGCCCGCCTCACGCGATTGTATGCATTCTTCAATCTACGCCCCTCATTCACATCATTCCCGTCTCCTTCAAGATTGTCCTTGTCCTCAAGGGCAAGCTCCGGAAAACGCTCTCGTATCATATCCAGGGGTTCCCATGTCGCATCTTCTCCTGGTAAATTCTCCCATTCAAGCAACACTTCCCATCTCATGCGTCCTCCTTTCTTCACACACCGATACTCCACAACTCGAGCTGGCCGAACGATGACGTTACCAACACGATTCAATGCTGGCAATCTGCTATCCACCACTACCTCCGGTCCCACCCGCCGTTTGAGCTGAGATACATGTACGACCGGGTGTATCTGCGCATCTGCTGGTAAGTTTAATTTGTAGGCGACCTCGCCAACTCGTCCCTCCACACGAAAGGGCCCATAGAACCGACTTCCTAGCTTGTTGAAAGCCTTTTGAGATATTGTTTGTTGGCGATGTGGTCTCAGTTTCAAATAAACCATATCCCCCACCTCGAAACTTTCCTCACGATGATCCTTATCGTAATTCCGTTTCATTCGATTGATTGCTACTTCCAAGTTCTCCTTAAGCTCACGTAGCATGAGATCCCGCTCATACAATTCTCGATCGACTTCTGCGTTTGGGGAGCTGGTCTCTGTGTAGCTAATAAGGTTAGGTGCCGGTCTCCCATATACTAGCTCGAAGGGGGTGTACTTCGTCGAAGCATGAAACGTAGTATTGTACCAATACTCCGCCCAAGGTAAGAACTCTTCCCATCTCTTCGGATTTTGATGAACATAGCAACGTAAGTATTGTTCTAATGTACGATTAGTCACCTCCGTCTGACCGTCCATTTGCGGATGATATGCCGAGCTCATCGATAATTGTGTGCCTTGCATCTTGAAAATTCCTTCCAGAAATTGCTGATAAAGATGCGGTCCCGATCTGTAACAATCGAACGAGGCACCCCATGCAGACGTATTACGTATTCCACAAAGAGGCGTGCAACAGACTTAGCGGTATACGGGTGCACCAGCGCAATGAAGTGCGCATACTTCGTAAGTCGATCAACCACAACTAGTATACCATTAAACCCATTTGACATTGGCAAGCCTTCAATGAAGTCCATCGTAACATCCTCCCATATACGATTTGGAATGGGTAATGGTTGCAAGAGTCCGCAAGGTTTCCGCGAATCCGACTTTACTCGCTGGCAAGTATCACACTGGCCAACATGATTTCGAACATCCGACTTCAGCCCCGGCCAATAAAATGTGCCCGATATCAGTGACCAAGTTCGGTATACTCCTGAGTGTCCCCCTATGTGAGAGTCGTGGAAATGAGCCATGATTTCCTTACGCAGTGTTCCGTGTTCTGGTACCATAACCTTGCCTCGAAACAATAGCAACCCATCTCGCCATTCATACTCCTCTATCGTCTCTTGCTCACCTGCGTCCAACCTTTGTTTAATGTCCACTAATTCCGGCTCATTCAGGATCTCGGCTCGTATCTGGTCCCAGATCCCCCATCTCGGTCCTGTGATGGCACAAAGCATCGGACTATCGGTGCACCGTGATAAGGCATCCGCCACTGCATTCTGTTTTCCGGGCCGGTACAATATCTCAAATTCGAACCCCATCAACTTAGCAACAAATTTCTGCTGCTCCGGAGTTGTGATCCTCTGCTCTAATAAGTGCTTCAATGGTTGTTGATCCGTTACGATCAAGAATCGATGCCCCATAAGATACGGCCTCCATACTCGTACTGCCTCCACAACTGCCATCATTTCCTTGACATAAACCGACCACTCAACCTTCTTAACTCCCAAAGCCTTGCTTAGGAAAGCTAATGGACGTCCCATTTGTACCAGTACAGCGCCTATGCCCACATCACTTGCATCTGTATGTACTTCGAACGTTAAATCAAAGTTGGGCATTGCCAAAACCGGCGTCACGGTCATGGCCCACTTTAATTTGTCAAACGCTCTTTTTCCTTCCTCTGTCCACACGAAGGACCCCTTTTTTGTCATGTTGGTAAGGGGTCTTGCGATGGTCCCATAATTTTGCACAAATTTCCGATAGTATCCTGTTAATCCCAGGAACCCGCGCAACTCGGACACTGTGGACGGTAGCGGCCATTTTTGCATTGCTTCGATCTTTCCCGGATCCACCTTGACCCCGTCTACGGATATGATGTGCCCCAAATACTCGACTGATTCTTGCCCAAAAGCACATTTAGATGGTTTGATGAAGAATTGATGTTGTTGTAAGATGGAGAATACCTTGCGTAGATGACTCATGTGATCACTCCAATTCCGGGAATAGATTAGAATATCGTCGAAGAAGACGAGAACAAATTTCCTCAACTGCTCTTGAAAGATTGTATTCATGGCATTCTGGAATGTTGAAGGTGCGTTGCACAACCCGAAAGGCATGACGAGGTATTCGTAGTGCCCGTGGTGCGTTCGGAAGGCTGTTTTATGGATATCCTTTTCGGCCACTCGGATTTGGTGATATCCTGCCCTGAGGTCCAATTTCGAAAAATATCGGGCTCCCCCCAATTCATCTAACATGTCATCGATTGTCGGTATAGGAAACCGATCCTTCACCGTTGCTGCATTTAGCGCCCTATAATCAGTGCAGAACCGCCATGTGCCATCTTTCTTTTTTACCAATAAAACTGGTGATGAAAAAGGGCTAGAGCTGGGGCGGATCAACCCCTTATCTAACATTTCACGGACTTGCCGCTCGATTTCCTCCTTCTGAAAATGTGCATAACGGTACGGATGGATGTTCACAGGTTGCCTTTCATCTTTTAATGGAATATAGTGGTCGAACGCTCGCTTCGGTGGTAACTCTTGCGGTTCTTCCATCAATGCGGCATAGTCACTGAGTATCTTGGCGACATCACCCGGCCACTCTGTGCCTCCCACAGTTGTTCCATAGCCGGTTGCCTCAACCCGTATGGCGTAGCACTGCGCCCCTCTCTTCCACATCCTCTCAATACTCTTAAGGCCCACCTCTAATGCCTGCTCTTCAACACTTGATTTAAGAGTTACGGTTCCGTCACCCCATTTGAATTGCATGGTCCCCTTGCCATAGTCTGAAATGATTGGACCCAGACCTTGCATCCATTGTACCCCCAATACCACATCAGGCCCTACCAATGGAAGTGCGTACAAATCCGCTGTGATTGTTACTCCTTGTACTCGAATTGGAACATTCTTATACAGCGCAGTGCACGTCAAGCCTTCCCCGCTTGCTACCCGCACATGGAAGGGCTCTACCCGTGTGGCCGCCAGGTTGAGTTTCTTGGCTACGCCCTCATTAATAAAATTATGGGAAGACCCGTTATCTATCAGAGCAATAACGCGACGGTCCTTCACCCACCCAGCTACTTTCATTGTTTTAGGTCCGTGTGTTCCCGCGATGGCGTGCACTGATATTTCAGCCTTATCAACGTTTGTTTCTTCTTCTTGTTCCTCTTCCACCTCGGCATCCGATCCTACCGGCTCAATAAGGAAAGACTGCATTACCTTGCACTTGTGCCCCGGGATGAATTTCTCATCACAGTTAAAGCAAAGTCCTTTTTCCCTTCTCTTTTGCATCTCGTCCCATGACAACCTCTTTACCCCCAATGGAGTTGGGCGGTTAGAAGATCCTCCGGTGGTGCTGCCCGATACCCCCTTAGAGTCATAAGGGGTCACACTTCCCTTACGAACTTCCGGACGTACACCTCGCTTTACTACAGCCAAATGATCATCACGCAACCTTGAAATCTCCACAGTATCTTGATAAGTCTTAGGTCGGTAAACCCTAACTTCGGACGCCAGGTCGGGCTTGAGGCCCCCAATAAAGGCCCTCACCAGTGCTTTTTCCGGCCAATCCTGGACGCGACTTGCCAATTTTTCAAACTCCTTCTGGTATTCGCGCAAACTCCCTGTCTGTTTGATATGTGCTAGTGCCTCGTCATAATCGGTGTATTCGGATGGTCCGAATCGAGTCAGCAACTCTCTCTCAAAGTCTTTCCACCGAATGAACCTCTCTTTCTTACGATAAACCTTACTGATCCACTGTCACCACATGTTCGCCTCGCCCTCCAGATAATACGCGGCATATCGTACCTTTTCAGCTTTTTCAATTTCATGCAACTCGAAGTACTGATTAGCGCGGCTAAGCCACGATATCGGATCCGTCCCATTGAAGGTTGGACACGTCAATTTTGGTCGTCCCCTTCTCCGTTCATCTCCTTGATTTCCCTTTCGAGTCCTTTCTTCTCCGTCTGTGCGGTGCGTCGGGTTAACGTTGTCATCCTCGGGGTCCGTGCCCGATGTTGCGGACTCGTCGGACGATGATCCCGCACTCACATCCTCCGCTCGGCGGCGTAGCAGTTTCGCCATCATGCGCTCCATCTTCCCCACTGATTTATTGATGGTACCAATCTTGTTCTCCAAGGTTGATGCTCCTATCTCCAATGCCTCAATTCTCTCCCGATGGCTTCCTGACATGGTATATTCCGACGTCGCGATCCTCAATAGCTCTCAATGAAAGCACCAATTTGATGAGAACCGCGAACAAACACGCATAAATCGAAGCCCTGGCTCAGGCCAGCAAGCAATTCGACGTAAAGCAAGATTTGCTAAGAAATTTGATATCTCCCCCCTCAAAAAGAGTCGATTACAATCATAATATACTACTGCTAGAATATTTTAAAGATCCCCATAAAATCTGCAAACTCCTAACCAACTCAAAGTATTACGTAATATTCGGAAATGAACTACTAAAGAATTAAAGATCAGAAAAGATAACGATAGCAACTACTCCTCGTCCCTCAGCTGGGCCTCCATGGTACGTCCTTGGTCTCTTTCTTGGGCCGCTTGATTTTGGGCCGTTGTCGTGGCTTTAATCCGAGCCCGCCTCACGCGATTGTATGCATTCTTCAATCTACGCCCCTCATTCACATCAAAAACTAACAACTTGACCGGCTGATCGCTCCTAAACAAAACAAAAAGACCAACTTGACCGCTAACTACTACAAGTTCAACTAAAAGGACCCGCGAGATTTGGAAAGAACCCGTTTGCTAAATGGGGTAAAATTATATTGAAATTAATTTGAAATTGAGTCTAAAATCCAAGTGCATAGTATGCACTTGGATGCACCCTAGAATTTGTCTTAGCGCGGGTTTAATCTTTTTAGGAGATGAATCGAATTATATTATATTGAAGTACTGGATATTTTGCCCAACTTCTTATCAATACATGTTTATTGGTGGCACGACTCTGTGCACGCTTCTGCTCACTAAAGCTTGGTTTAAATTTGATAGAGTGTTGGATTTTGTAAAGATGATTAAATTATTTTTAACAAGTGTAATGATATTGATATCAGAGTATATACGAATGGTTTTGTTGTTTGTGTACCAAGGTTGTGTGCTTGACATGAAATAATTTTTTAAGGATTGTAACTTAAGGGTGGTGGCAAAATTAAGATGTTAACTCTCCAGAAGAATAATTTTAAAAGTCACGATTTGAGGTCAAAAAACTAAAACCAAGTTGGACTAACCGGCTTGAATCCTGGTCGAATTTGAGTTAGATTTGGGTTGGTTCGAACCGATTTGATCTGAATTTGTTATTTTTAAAAGTTATTGTCCTTCAATTACTATCTTGAGGAGTTGTGATCTTCATTTTGCAAGCCCTAAGAGTTACATACCTCATTTTGTCATCCTCAAGTTATGATCCTTAAAAAAAATTATTTGCCTACTTGATTGGATCTTTTTAATTAAGTCCATTTGTTGTTTTTTTTTTATCAATTTCAACAACAATATAATATTTTGCTATTTTATCGAAAAATTATTATTCTATGTGGATGTTAATATTTAAATATGTGTTAAAAAATTTATTCAGTACATAATGATATGAAATACTAAACATGTATTGTATCAAATAAATTACAAAAAAACTTATCATTAATTATTAAAAAAACAAATGTAAAATATTTGGGTCTTTTATATATGCTATGTTTTACAAGAAATGATGAAACATTTTACATAAGTGTATATTTGAGAGTGTTGCATTATTACTGTAACTTTATTAGTAATTGATGTTATAACTTATAAGTACTACTAGTATTATCCTCGCGATTTTCGCGGGTTTTCTCTAAGAAAAAAATGTTAGATTTATTTTTAAGTACATCATATAAATATATTTTTATTGATTTGATTATCTAATCATTAAATTTATTTTTGGCAAATGTATAAACATTTTTTTCCCCTTATAACCAAATTAGTTAGGCAAAGTATTATAATATATAAAAGGGTGAGTCACCTAGAGTCACAATTCATGGAGCTTAATTGCATGGAACCACCCCAATTTTCCTACATTGCAAAAAACCACATTTTGTAGGGTCCACATGCAAAAAACCACCAGACCACTTTCTGACAGCTTTCTGCAAGCTGTTTTTTTTTTTTTTTTGAATTTTAAATGACTATTTTTTTCTTTTTCTTTTGAATTTTAGCAGCTTTTCTAGAAGTTTTTTTTTTTTAATTTATCCCCAAATTCATTCCTTTTTTGACGAAATTTATCCCCAAATGCACAATCTCATTATCAATAAACATTTTTGCATATATAAAAATACTAAAATTACATCTAAAAATTGCATTAGAAAAGCAAACAATGAATACTCTTACAAAGCCTCAAATAAAAATTGCATATCTGGTTGCAGAACATAATAATTTATTTGCATATCTGGTTGCAGAACACAATAGTTTATTTGTATATTTGGTTGCATAATGCAACAAAATAATTGCATGACACACAATTTATTTGCAGAAATGCTTGGAATGTTTGCATAAACGGTATTTTTCTCAGTGCTTCTATTTGATTGAATACCTTCTCCTGTGAAGATAAACCTTCCAACAAATCCAATATTTTCCATATAGATATCTTCACTTTTCATCTCCAGTATTTTTTTTTCTCCAGTGAACATATACCCTCCAACAATATACAAAAAAACAATTTCTTCCAGTATGCCTATTCTCTTCTCTTTGTTCCACTATTTTTTTAGATCCCCAACATGCAAACAAACATTAGTTCAACATTGGATAAAATTATACAATAAAATCTAGAGAAAACTCACAAATAATCTGATTAATTATCCATACAAATCAAACCCATAAAACCCCCCACAGATAAACCCTAGAAAATACAGTGATTTCATTTAATTTCACACAAAAAAATATCTAACACAGATAACAAAAACACCAATCAATAAAAAATCCCCAAAATTTTAGTTATAACAATATTAAATCATATATCCCAAATACATTACTTATTTCAAATAATCTATTATTTATTCATAGCAATAAAATCCAGAAAAACTCACGAATAATTCGATTAATTATCCACACAAATCAAACCCATAAAACCTCACAAATAAAATCCAAAAAATCCTAGCAGCAAAAGAAAGTAAAAAAGAAAAGCAGCAAAAAAACTCCTAGCCACCACCACTCGTGCATAGATCGGGGCGCGTGTGGAGCGGTGGTTGTGCAGATTGGAGCGGTGGTGGTGTAGATCGGACGGTGGCGGTGCAGATCTGGACGGTGGGGGCGGTGGGGCGTGGTGAGGGCCGGGGGAGGGCGAGGGAGGGGGTGGTGGAGGTAGGTGGGGGCTTGGGGGTAGGTGGGGGCTTGTGTTTTCAAATATGAGATGTGATGCTTAAGAGAGGAATTCCTACGTATACTAACGGAGCAGGTACATAATCAAAATAACTGTGACACACAAGAATTAACCTAAGTCTAAGAATGCAAGGTGAAAGCTCAAGATTCTAAACCCTAATACTTTACACTACCACTCGACTTCACGAATCTACTAACAAGTTAATAGATTGTGCTTAATTAATGAGACCCTAATTTAACTAAGGTGATGTGGTCGTCCTCCTTCGCTAAACCGGTAAATGAATTAACCTTTCCTAAACCCTCTCGTTAAGTCTACTCGTTGTTAAAGAGTGATACGGTCGTCCTCTCTCTAACACCTTTCGAACGAAATTCAAGAGCGAAGTCTAGATTAATTTTAAGAATTCATTAACCAAGAGAATTAAAACCTAACGTCACAAGTTACCCTAATTACGTACCCACAACCTACTTCTACGAGTTCATCCTACCCTAAACATGCAAGGGTTTTAGCTAGACATAGATTTAACGTAAACAATAATAATTAGACAAGTGACGAACATGAACATGGTAATTAAATCAAAGAAAAGAACGTACATAAACTAGGGTTTTAAGATATAAAAGAATAAACTGAAATTAATTAGCAAAACGAGGTCTCAACGTATTCAAGAACAAAAGATATTAAGAAACGAAACTAAAACGTGAAATCGTAATGTGAATTCGTAAGTAAAAACCTCAAAAACGTAAAATTAAACTTGCTCGTCTCTTCTCTTCCTTCTCTCTCTAAAAATTCTGTGTAAAAGTGATGTTGTGCGTTCCGGGATCCTTCAAAACGTGTTTGGAAGAGATATATATATGCAACGGTCCGATTCGTGAACTCGTGGGCCAAAAAATGTAAGTTGGAGAAAATGCCTTGGAAGCGCTCGAGCAGACCCGCTCGAGCGGGTCGCTCGAGCTATGGTGGTCGAACGGATCAGGAGCTCGAGCGGGGCGCTCGAGCTCTCTTGGTCGAGCGGTTCTGGTGCTCGAGCGGGGCGCTCGAGCTATCTCCCTCGAGCGGCCCAAACGTTCTGTATGTTTTAGGCGCTCGATCTACGTCACTCGAGCGGGGCGCTCGAGTGATGATGCTCGAATGAGCTTTCCTTCCTTTGCAACTAACACTTTTCTTCTCACGTACTAATACCAATCGTATTTCTTCGATATCTTCTCATCCGGGCATCCGTTTGAGTCGATTCAAAGTCCTACGAACTCCGTTTTTCGTCCTCGATTCACCTATGAGTATCAAAGAGACAAATTCATCAATGTATAGAAATAGTACTCATTTGGCTCTAAAAACTCAATAAATTCGACCAAAACTAGGGCGTTTCATGCTACGAATCATGACAATTTCACGCCTAATCAACCCCCCCAAACTTACCATATTGCTTGTCCCCAAGCAATGAAATAATAAGTCAAGTGAAATTGTTAGGGATGAGTCAAAAAATCAATCATGCAAGCTAATGAACTCAAGCTTCAAAAGTCAATCACCCGTATACTCACTCACTTTCTTTTATCGTACTCATGCAACAATAACAAGAAACACCAAGATCAAGCATGGATGTGCACTCAACGATGTGTTTCGCTCCCTCACAAGTGTATATCAATAATAAAGGGACTCACTCAAACAATCAATCACTCAATTTGGCAGCCATAGGCTTGGAAGCGCTCTTAACTCCGACCATACTTTAGAAATCAATGTCGAATCAAAAAGGACTTTCTCAAGGCTGTAATGTAGGCTCTTTGGACAGGTGGGATAACAATATGGTAAAGTGACTTAAGTGAATGGAGAATAGAAAATCAGATTTCGGTACTTCGAGATTAGGAACAGACTACTTCAAACATTTTCAATCACACTCTTTCAATTCCACTTTTCTCAACACTTCAATTTTTTTTTCTAACTCTTTTCACTTTTCATCACACCTTCTTCTCATATTCACTCAACAAACAACATTTTCCTTTTTCAACTCAATTCACTCCCTTCACATTCACACTATCCTATTCTCCACTCAAATTGGGACAAAAAGGCTTAGGAATTGGAATAGTGTTCATATGTGCTAGCATAGCAAATAAAATAGGCTTTAGGCTCAACGGGGCTAACAAGGGATTCAATGTCATTGGTAGGGAAAATTTTGGTTAAGTGACTCAATAAAATCAAAGATGGCCTAAGATCTTATTCGGCATATCAAACTAGACACAATCAAGAAGCAAGAGCACACACAAGTTCTAGCATCCTCTAAGGTGATGATTCGCTCACAAACGAAGAGATCAAGTAATGCATAAAAATCTCATAAGGCTCAAATCTCACGGTTTTCACATCCATGCTAGTCTAGTGCATTCTCACAATCATCACACAAGCACTCAGAAGAAAAATTTGTAAGCATACGGGTTCTCTCTCAAATCAACTCTAGCTCAAACACTCACACAATAAAACTCCTAACTCAACCTTCACAATTCAACCTACTCATCAAATCATACTCAAAGATAGCAACCAACAAGCATAAGATGATTGATAGGCATGAAATATTGAGTAACAAAACAAATCAAAAACAGCCCAAGGAGTATCTCAACAAACCAATAATCAATCAAACTCAACTCAAAGATAAGGGCGTGCATGCATGTGCAATGTAACAAGAAACATAAAAAAACTCCACCCCCCCCCAAACTTCGACCTTGCTAGAGGTCTAAGTTTGGGGTTGTGGATTACCTCAACCAAATAATTCAATTTCTCTCAATAGCTTTGCACACTCCCTTGTCTCAAGTTGGTTCCTTCAATCTGAATAACTCCATGATACCTTTACTCCTTTAGAGACAAGCCTACAAAATAAAACTCTCAAGTACGAGGTTAAACATACGACTCAAAATATCACCCTAATAACTAAAAAACTCAAAGCAAATAAAAAAAAAATAATGGGTTGCCTCCCATTCAGCGCTATTTTTAAGGTCCTCATGCCGGACCAAGCTCAAAGGAGCTTATGGGACATCATACTCAAATTTACCTCCCTTACTCTCATAAGAGTGGTGGTTGCATTCTTTTCCTTGATGCCCTTCCATCATGAGCTCTTTTGCTTTCTTCTCATCCCCAAGTGTTATGGGTCTCAACTCATTCTCACCTTTATCTGGAGGAGTCTTACTAAACAATTTCTTGAGTTTGGACTTTTTCTTCTTAACTCCTCCTTTTCCTTCCAACTGGGTTACATCCACATTTTTCACCTCTTCATCCTTCAACTTTTTCACTTTATCCCTATCAACATAATCAAGAACATAATGCTCATGGGTTAAATTATCAAGTGAAGGATTATAAAATTCATGAATATGAGAAAGATTAGGGATAGAAAATGTGTCTTCAACACGAGGATTAATTGCATCCATGCAATACAAACTCTCATCCTCCTTCGGGTGCTTCATGGCCTCATATAGGGAAATCTTCACTTCTTGATCATCGACCTTCAACGTAATCTTCCCATTTGCCACGTCTAGCACCATCCCCGCCGTAGCTAAGAACGGTCTTCCCAAGATTAGGGGCACGTGCTCATCTTCCTCCATCTCTAGGACCACAAAATCGGCTGGAAAAATGTGATCTCCAACTCTCACAATGACGTCTTCAACAACACCTTGAGGTCTCGTGATAGACCGGTCGGCAAGTTGAAGCGTCATCATTGTGGGTTGAAGTTCACCACCTTCCAACTTCTTGAAAAGCGACAACGGCATCAAATTAATGCCCGCTCCGAGGTCGCACAATGCTCCTTTCTTGATCCCGTTCCCAATGTCACATAAGATCGTGAAGCTCCCGGGATCCTTCAGCTTTGGTGGAAACGCCTTGTGCACTAATGCACTCACCTCGTAGTTCAGCTGCACCAACTTCGGCTCATCCACTCGCCGTCTTTTCGCAATCAAGTCCTTCAGAAACTTTGCATAATGCGGCATCTGTTCCAAAGCATCATAAAAAGGAATGTTAATGTGAAGTTGTTTAAAAACATCAAGAAATTTAGCAAACTTTTCATCAAGCTTCTTTTTCATGAAGCGCTGTGGATACGGGACGGGTATCACAGATTTGGGTACCCCCCATTCATCTCTTTCTGTTTCTTTCACTTTCTCCCTTGCTTCCTTTGCCTTTTTCCACTTAGGAACTCTCTCAATCTCCTCACTTTCCTTGCCCTTCTGGGACTCATTGTTCTGATGAGACTCATCCACATCTTTATGCTTCTCAATCCCTTCACTTTCAATCCCCTTCTCAACAGTAACACCTCCATCTTTCTTGTGTTCTCTTTCCCCCATCTCAGCTTCCCCTTGGGGCGTCTCAGAATCAGCAGGCATCTGAGGACCTTCATATTTGGTTCCACTTCTAGGCTGGATCGCCTTGCAATGCTCTTTCTGGTTCCCCTCCGGCATTCTATTCACTGACTTTGCAATCTGGCTCATCTGGAACTCTAAAGAAGTGAACCTTCGATTGTTCTCTTGTTGAGTTCTAGTCCACTCAACATTCATCTTCTGGAGCTCTTGATCACGTTGATCACCCTTTTTATGCAACTCCTTCACATCGTACTCCAAGGATGACAACCTCTTACTTCCTTCCTCCACCTTCTGAAGGATAGCTCTCAACATCTCTTCGGTTGATGCACCGCCCTCTCCACCCGGAGGTTTAGACCCCGGATCAACACCTGCAGGAACATAAATACCAGCTTTTGGGTTAGCATAAGAAAAATTCTATTTTTTCCTCCATGTGTTTTGAGGAGGCTGCTGGCCTCCTTGAACTCCTTGTGTGTTCCTCCATTGATTTTGAGGCGGCTGAGGGCCTGGAGGTACAAATGGCTGACCATAAGAAGGTCTTCCAAACTGATTTCCTCCTTGGTAGCCATTCTGATTGTAATACGGACCTCCCATGTAATTGGCTACCTCTTGTTGTCCACTTGGTTGGTCTACTCTCTCATTCTCTACTGCATGCTCTCCAACCAAACTCTTCCCCAACTCGAGGTTGTTTATCTTCTCCATCATGGCCATCAATAGCCTTCTCGTTCCTTCACCTTCTTCAACCTGATGCACTCTCTGAAAATCTGCATCTCCATTCCAAGCTCCGGCATTCATGACAATGTTGTCCACGATCTCTCTACACCTCTCTATGCCTTGATTCAGGAATGCTCCGCCCGCACAGGGGTCTAAATGGTCTTGCCCCGCCTTGTTGGCACCACTGTAGAAGAATGCCATAATATCCCCCTCATTGTACCCATGCTGCGGGCACTCAATCATCATGTTTGAGTATCTCTCCCACGCTTGACGTAGGTCCTCTCCTTGTTTCTGGCGGAA
Organism: Ballota nigra; assembly: GCA_947034835.1. Taxonomy (NCBI): domain Eukaryota; kingdom Viridiplantae; phylum Streptophyta; class Magnoliopsida; order Lamiales; family Lamiaceae; genus Ballota; species Ballota nigra. The sequence goes on along the minus strand of OX344724.1, from coordinate 39,753,982 downwards.
GGAAGAGATCTCAATCCTAGCCTTGATCGTCCTAGATGGAGGGTAGAATCACTTGAGGAACAGACGCTCGAGCTCGGCCCACGTGGTAATACCTCCCCGCGGGAGCGTATTATCGTACCACTCCTTGGCTATTCCCGTCAGTGAGAATGGGAACAACCTTAGCCTCTTGGCATTTTCAGACATGCCATTGTAATTGAAAGTAGATGCTATCATGAGGAAACTCCTCAGGTGAGTGTGAGGATTCTCCTTCCCGATCACCCCTTTGAACTGATTCTCGGTAAGCAGCTTTAAAATCCCCGGGGATATCGAGAAGTTGTTCGCCTCAACAGGAGGCAAAGCCACTCCATCATAGTACCGCTGTGGCTGCGCTGCAAACCTCCCTCGAATAGCCATATTGTAATCTACGTTCTGAGGAACGTGTTGAGGATTAGGAGCAGGTACTGGTACTTGTTGGGGTGGTGGTGGGTACACAGGTGGTTGATTATAGACTGGGGGTGGAGGATACGGGTATGGTGGGTAAGGATAAGGTGGGTATGGGTAATGTTGGTATACTGGGTTGTTGAAAGGGTTATTTGGGTTTTGTGGGTAAGCAGGGTTTTGGTTCTGGTTTCGGGGTTGTGTTTGTGCAGAGTTGATTGTGTCTTGTGGGTTCGGGTGTGGGCTCTCAGTTCCCCCTATGGGTATCTGCTGATTACTGCTGTTTCCATTAGCACCCTCTGCCCGTTCCACAAGAGCAGTATACTCTGCAGCTATTTTGTCTAACTCCCCAAGTTCATCAGAAATCTTGTCTTTGTTTCCCGCGGCAGTAGTCATTCTTCTCAAGAAGGCTCGGTTCCTTCTAGCTATTATCTCAGGATCTGCAGGTAACCTCTCTTCGCTCGTATTGCCTTGTGAGCGTGTTATCATAAACCTGAAACACTAGCAGAAGGATCAAAACGCAACTGCCTAATGAATGGAAATAAAAATAAAAACAGAAAATAAATCACCCACTACTAACTACTAAGCTATCGACAAGTCCTATTCAAAGAGCATATAACGCCATCCCCGGCAACGGCGCCATTGACTTGAAGCGAACTACACTAGCTTTCTACTAATCGCTTACCCGCAAGCGGACGGGTTCACAGTAGTATGGGCAAGTATAGGGACCAAGTATTATCGAACCCAAGGGATGGTGTATATGCGAATAGATCCCTGAAGATCTACTGCGTCGTAGTTAATATGAGTGTAATGTTTTTGGGTTTTTGAAAGATTAATTAAAAGACTGAATTAAACTAAGTAAACTAAAATACTAAAGAAATCAAATTAACTAAGGATTGTGTTCTAATGAGAGATGGTGATGCTTAGGATTGGAATCCCTACGTATACTAACGGAGCAGGTACATAATCAGAATAACTGTGACACACAAGAATTAACCTAAGTCTAAGAATGCAAGGTGAAAGCTCAAGATTCTAAACCCTAATATTTTACCCTAACACTCGACTTCACGAATCTACTAACAAGTTAATAGATTGTGCTTAATTAATGAGACCCTAATTTAACTAAGGTGATGCGGTCGTCCTCCTTCGCTAAACCGGTAAATGAATTAACCTTTCCTAAACCCTCTCGTTAAGTCTACTCGTTGTTAAAGAGTGATACAGTCGTCCTCTCTCTAACACCTTTCGAACGAAATTCAAGAGCGAAGTCTAGATTAATTTTAAGAATTCATTAACCAAGAGAATTAAAACCTAACGTCACAAGTTACCCTAATTACGTACCCACAACCTACTTCTACGAGTTCATCCTACCCTAAACATGCAAGGGTTTTAGCTAGACATAGATTTAACGTAAACAATAACAATTAGACAAGTGACAAACATGAACATGGTAATTAAATCAAAGAAAAGAACGTACATAAACTAGGGTTTTAAGATATAAAAGAATAAACTGAAATTAATTAGCAAAACGAGGTCTCAACGTATTCAAGAACAAAAGATATTAAGAAATGAAACTAAAACGTGAAATCGTAATGTGAATTCGTAAGCAAAAACCTCAAAAATGTAAAATTAAACTTGCTCGTCTTTTCTCTTCCTTCTCTCTCTAAAAATTCTGTGTAAAAGTGATGTTGTGCGTTCCGGGATCCTTCAAAACGTGTTTGGAAGAGATATATATATACAACGGGCCGATTCGTGAACTCGTGGGCCAAAAAACGTAAGTTGGAGAAAATGCCTTGGAAGCGCTCGAGCAGACCCGCTCGAGCGGGTCGCTCGAGCTATGGTGGTCGAACGGATCAGGAGCTCGAGCGGGGCGCTCGAGCACTCTTGGTCAAGCGGTTCTGGTGCTCGAGCGGGGCGCTCGAGCTATCTCCCTCGAGCGGCCCAAACATTCTGTATGTTTTAGGCGCTCGATCTACGTCACTCGAGCGGGGCGCTCGAGTGATGATGCTCGAATGAGCCTTCCTTCCTTTGCAACTAATACTTTTCTTCTCACGTACTAATACCAATCGTATTTCTTCGATATCTTCTCATCCGGGCATCCGTTTGAGTCGATTCAAAGTCCTACGAACTCCGTTTTTCGTCCTCGATTCACCTATGAGTATCAAAGAGACAAATTCATCAATGTATAGAAATAGTACTCATTTGGCTCTAAAAACTCAATAAATTCGACCAAAACTAGGGCGTTTCTTGCTACGAATCATGACAATTTCACGCCTAATCAAAGCTCACTAACTTCGATTTAAATTCACCACCATATTATTTATTTGAATATATTTTGGCTAGTTGATCGTTGCAACACGTGTATTATGATACACCAATTTATAAAACATGTATTAATTAATTCAATTATTTAGTTATAAATATATCATATTTTTCAATTACATTTTAAAAAAATTCTATACTCAAAATTATAGTCAAAAGACAATGAATGGAGTGAGAATGGTTCATACATATACTATTAAAGAGTATTAGTTGTTTTCACTAAAGGGTGTTAGTTGTTCTCATTGAAGGGTATTAGTTGTAAAGTGAGAACAACTAATATATAAATTTTGAAGTATGTATAGTGTAAAACTTATTTATGGTGAAAATAATATGCAACTAATACTTTGTAGTAGAAATAATTAATTTTTTTTTGTGTAAAACAACTAATACCCTTTAATGAAAATCATAATTACCCTTTAATGAAACAACAAATACCCGAAACAACTATTTCACATAATACTTTGCCTAAATTTTAATGCACTGAAACATTTACATATCAGCCCACCACATTTTCAAATCCTGGATCCGCAATGAGTCAATAAATTCTTGAAAAAATTCACGATAGTAAAATGCCAACACACTTAACGATAATCTGTTGATTAAAATTTATTGTGTACAACTCCAAATATAAGTTTAGTTGTCTAAAAAAAATATAAAATATTAAATAAAAGAACAAAAAAGATTTATTAATTGGTATATTTTTTTATTCAGAATCTGTTGGACATTTATGATCATTATCATTCGTGTTAATTGTAGCACACATTAATGTTCATGCATTAACTATAAAAAAAACCTACAAAAATCGCATGTTTAAAATATGTATGCTAGATTAATTGCAGCACACATTAATGTCCATGCATTAACTTATAAATAAAGACTCATTAAATTAAACATCAATCAAGTAAAGTCATTTGAATTACTTGCCCTGAATCAAACACTATTTCATGCTATTACCTAGTATACACACAAAAGTATGGGACCAAACATCATGAGTTAATACTAAAATTTATGTGAATAATTATTAATATCAAAAGAATAATAATTTTGCAAAAATATGCGGACTAATTTTAGGACCAATTTCGGAAAACACAAAAGTTAATAGAATTTAATATATTATAGTAATTTTCAGAAAACACAAAAGTTAATAGAAATTATTATATTATTGATCATTTTAGGACTAATTTCGGATAACACGAAAGTTTATATATACAATTCTAAATATGAAAAATTATATTTATACATTAAAGAGCCATTGTTACATCCTAATATGAAAATGAACTTGGACATTGATACAGTTTGAATGTCATTTAAAGAGGAAAAAATCATAATAAATTACACCTAACAAATCAAGAATTAATCAACATTAACTACTTACAGAATATAAATAATAATTTTGCAAGAAATATGCAGACTAATTTTAGGACCAATTTCGGAAAATACAAAAATTAATAGAAGTTATTATATTTGGATCAATTTTGAAAATTAAAAAAGTTAATAGAAGTTATTATATTATTGATCATTTTAGAACTAATTTCGAATGACACAAAAGTTTATATAATTAATTATAATTATACTTTACATCATTACAATTAATTATAATTACCTCACTTTAATATATCATTATAATTATCCCTCAATTTCAAATTCAAAATCACACACACACATATATATAGTGTGATCCAGAAAAAAGAGAACAATCGTGGAAATACTCTATTAACACATGGGATAATGTAGGACATGCACATCTTGTTAAAACTTGGGTCGTAGAGTTACTATTTGCATATAAATTTCTTGATATAAAATTTGTTTCAATTTAAGTGAATAAAATATTTTGTGATATATACATTTTGAAGTATGTATAGTGTAAAACTTATTTATGGTGAAAATGATTTGCAACTAATACTTTGTAGTATAAATAATTAAAAAAAATTGTATAAAACAACGAATACCCTTCAATGAAAACCATAATTACCCTTTAATGAACCAACAAATACCCGAAACAACTGTTTCACATAATACTTTGCCTGAATTTTAATGCTCTGAAACATTTACATATCAGCCCACCCCATGGTCAAATCCTGGATCCACAATGAGTCAATAAATTCTTGAAAAAACTCACAATAGTAAAATGCCAACACACGTAACGATAATCAGTTGATTAAAATTTATTGTGTACAACTCCAAATGTAAGTTGTGTTGTCTAAAAAATAGAAAATATTAAATAATAGAACAAAAGAGATTTATTAATTAGTATATTTGTTTATTTATTAATTTGTTGGACATTTATGATCATTATCATTCATGTTAATTGTAGTACACATTTATGTTCATGCATTAACTATAAAAAAAAACTACACTACAAAAAATCGCATGTTTAAAATTTGTATGCTAGATTAATTGTAGCACACATTAATGACCATGCATTAACTTATAAATAAAGACTTAAATTAAACATCAATCAAGATAAGTAATTTGAATTACTTGCCCTGACTCAAACACAACTTCACGCTATCACCTAGTATACACATATAAGATTATTATAAGAATGAAGACCAAATTAAATTTAATGACTTGACTATGATATTCATTTTTAAATAATTATGAATCAAGAGCGTCAATTGATAAAAAATAAATGATAACATTTACATAACATATAATACTCCAAAGTCGCATTCTCTCAATTGGTTTTGTCTACATTCATAAACGTATGTTAATGCTACATTTTATTTTCGATTAGTTACCGCTATTTTATCAAATAACTTACAAAGAAAAAAATTACCACGTGAAAAAAGCATTGTCCATTTTTAATTGAACATGTGACCAAGTCTTAAGTAAATGACCATGAAAAAAGCAACACATTTTTTTTTATAAGTAATACATTAATTCACAATTTCATTGTATATAGAAACTTGGAAAAAATAGTGTAGGATATTTAAACTCACAATAATCGCACTTATGAGACGAGGACTATTAATTCATAATTTCACTGTAAATATAGAAACATGGAAAAAATAGTGTAGGATACTTAAAACATACAATAATTGCACTTATGAGATGAGGACTATATTGGATTGTTTTCCAAATTTCACACCAAGCAATAAATTAATTTTTTAAGTATTAAATTATGTAATTATTAAAATTTCAAGTAATGCAATCAAGTTTATATATAGTCATGCGAAATGCGCGAAAAATTTATATGTACGTGTGGAATTTAAGCATAACAAAATGGAATTGAACACAGAAATATGCCACCAATCAAAACACAATTGAATTACTCAAATGGTGGATTCTTCTTTATACATAATCACAATTGAATTATTCAAATGGTTGATTCTTCTTAATCATACAATAAGATTTATGTACCATTGTTAGACAATTAACACGTGATTTGTTTTCTTTTTACCACATGATTTTTTTTTGGGTTTAAATAAGGGAATTTTCATAAGCAAGTAATCATTTTTTCTTTTTACTATGCTAAATAAGGAATATATCAATGACAAGTGATTATGACAATCATATAATACTACGACAAGTATATTTACTTTTGACTAAATTGGGGATGGATACACTCATAAAGTAAAAAAATCGATAAACTCTAATGCGAATAATCATCCAAACTTATAATGCGAATAAAGTAAAAATCAATAAACTCTATTGTAATCATCTATACATCCACGCAATTTACATTGCTCTAATACCAAAAAGAAAAAAAAAAAAGATAAAAACAATGGAAGAAAGGAAGGGAAAATCATAATCTATACAACTACGCTGAAGGCATAACCACATGTCAAATTGGATGCGAAGAAATCCGACGTAAAAATGCAAACTAGAAGGTACCATCCGAATGTCCTCAAAGGTAGAACAACACAAAGCACTACGCGTCTGCACAACAGGTAACATCATGAATAAATTGGAACCTAAGAATTAGCAAGAAAGAGTTGGAACCTACGAGTTAGCATGAAAAAGAAATGCATCCACAAATACTGAAAACAATGAAAATTGGATGAAAATGAATGAATGGATGGAAGAAGCATTACAAATTTATAGAAGAAAAAAAAAACGAAATGGATGGTAGAGATTAAAGAAAGATTGAATGAATGGATGAGATGAAAAAACAATAAATGAGTGAATGAGAAATCTCACATTTTACAATAGAGGAGAAAGAGAGTTGCCACATAGGCAAAATATGTTTTGTCTATATAGAAGTACTAGTACAATTCCCGTGAACTTCGCGGGTTTCGATAAATAATGTTACATTTATTTTTTTAGAACATTATATAAATGTGTTTTTATTAACTTGATTATCTAATTATTAATTATTTATTTTTTACAAATGTATTAATATTTTTTGGCATATTGTAATTGAACTTTATTCGATCCATATTTTATATAATTTGGCCTAAATTGGACAAAATAAAAAAGAGTGTCCTTGTTTTGCAAGTTTGTAAATATATTGTCCTAATTAATTTTGGAAGTTCGTAAATATATTATTTCAATCTTGCAAGCTCGTAAATAAAGTGTTTTAATTGAACAAACACCGTAAAAATAGTGTCCTAAATAACAATTTTTCCGTTATAGCCAATTTAGTTGATGGTAACAAAGAGTATTAATTTTAATTTAAAGAATATTAATTGGTTAATGTAAAGTGTATCTAAAAACCATTATAAGTTGTTCATATATGAAATAATTTAATTCCAAAACATACACTCAATACTAATATTTTAATATTAAAACACGTAATACTAAGATGAGGTTAATCATGTTTCTAATCTATCGTCAATATTATCAGAACTACGAATTGAATTGTATACAATAAACCATACCTTATAACTTATAACTAAATTAACTCATATAAGAAAGTAACAATTTTTTGCATGTTCGTAAATATATTTTCTCAATTTTGCAAGCCTGCAAAGATAGTGTCCTATTCTTACAAACAATCATAAGGTAGTGTCCTAAAATAACAAAATTTCTCTTATAATTTTTATTTTGGTCCCATGAGAACAGGTGGTTTGCAACAATAGTCCTTATTTAGATATTTTAGGTCCCGTAGTTTCAAATTCGGTCCCATAAATAGTTATAGTTAAGTACCAGAAGAATGTCTAAGTTGCATTATTATCCTAAAAATATTTTAGGAATATTTCAAAAACATAATGAGAGAAGTTATTATATTATAAAGAATTTAGGACTAAATTCGGAATTTTTAACACAACTTTTTTAAGAATTTTAGTCTTCCGCTTTAAAAACTTGACGCACGTTTTAGGAATATCCTATATTTTATGAAAAATCTAGGACTAATTTCGAATTTTTAACACAATATTTTTTAAGAATTTTAACACAATAACAAAGAGACATTAGCTAAAAAAAAATAGAAAACAATTGCCAGAAATCAGTAGATGTTATTGTATTAGGACCAAATTTGGAAAATACAAAAGTTAATAGAAGCTATTATATTATTGATCATTTTAGGACTAATTTCGGATAACACTAAAGTTTATGTTATCAGTTATAATTATACGTCACATCATTATAATTAATTATAATTACCTCTCTTTAATGAATCATTGTAATATCAATTACAATTGAAAATTATTATAATAATCATTAATTATAATGAAAAGGTTACATATGACCAATTTTAAAAAACACAAAAGTTAATAGAAGTTATTATATTATTATAATTACCTCAATACATAATTAATGTTATCTCCTACATTATACATATCTCTTTAATGAGAGAAGTTATTACATTAAAAATATTTTAGGACCAATTTTAGAATTTTCAACACAATATTTTTTTAAGAATTTTAAGTTGACCAATTACATAGTAAAACACAAATTATCCAAAATACAATACGTCGTTAGTACATTAAAAATATTTTAGAACTAATTTAGGAATTTTTGACATAATATTTTCCAAGAATTTTAGTCTTTCGCTTTAAAAACTCGGTGCACGTTTCTTAGAATATTCTGTATGACCAATTTCGGTCCAGTTCCAAAAATTGGCGCACATTTTAGGAATATCAAATATTTTAGGAATAATTTAGGGCTAATTTTGGAATTTTTAACACAATATTTGTTAATAATTTTAGTCTTCCACACAATGTCGAAGAGACCGCTAATTCAATAGAACAGTATTCGACATCATTTTAAAAAAAAAATCTTGGACAAAATTCCAACATATATTTAAGAGAAATATGTAGTCAATACTGTAGATATTTTAGGAACATTTAAAAAATATAATGATCAAATTTTATCAGAAAAAATAATGTGTGGTACCAAACTTGAAAAGAAAAGAACAAAAAAAAATATGGGACCAAACATCATGAGTTAACACCAAGAATTATGTGAATGCATATTGATATCAAAAGTATAATAATTTTGCAAGAACTATGAGGTCTAATTTTAGGACCAATTTCGAAATACATAAAAGTTAATAGAATTTTCTTATAATAGGACCATTTTCGGAAAACACAATAATAGAAGCTATTATATTATTGATCTCATTTTAGGACTAATGTCGGATAAAAAAATGTATATAATTAATTATAATTATACGTTAAAGAGTCATTGTTACATATAATATGAAAATGAACTTGGACATTGATAGGGTTTAAATTCATACTATATTTTTAATTATATTTATACGTCACATCATTATAATTAATTATAATTACCTCCCTTTAATGTATTATTATTATATTAATTAAAATTTTAAATTAATATAATTATAATTAAAAGGTTACATCATTATCATTAATTATAATTACCTCACTTTAATTACAATTATAAATTATTATATTAATCATTAACTATAGCTAAAAGGTTACATCATTATCATCAATTATAATTACCTCACTTTAATTTGTTATTATAATTATATGCTACATCAAATCATCAATACAAAATAAATGATATCTCCTCCATTATACATATCTCTATAATGAGATAAATTATTACTTTAAGAATATTAGGACTAATTTTAAAATTTTCAATGCACTAATTTATAAGAATTTTACGTTGACCAATTACATGGTAAAACACAAATTTTCCAAAATACAATACGGTGTTAGTACATTAAAAATATTTTAGAGCTAATTTAGGAATTTTTTACACAATATTTTTCAAGAATTTTAGTCTTCCGCTTTAAGAACTTGGTGCACGTTTTTTAAAAGTATTGGTAACATGATAATCCATCATCATTATATTCATGCTGTCGCTCCCAGCAGTCACCCACATTTGTTGAATTGCTACATGTACAACCAAAAAACACATTTCAGATATAATTTAATATTAAGGACACCATCATCATTACACCTTTGTCATCAAGGGGAACTCAATATTAAGGGACACTAAATTATCAAGAGACATTAAATTATAATTACACTCTTGTCATAACACCCATCATGCTGTTGTCATCCATGTCATGGACTAAAATTGTTGTCTTCCTAATACATGGTTACATACCTCTTACAAAGTCAATTAGAACTTTATACTATTGGTCCAATATAAATGATTCTATTAAAAAAAAAATACTTTAAACGACACATTTAGTCCCATAATTTTTCAAGACTCTTGATCAAAAGAGAATTGAATTTTTTCTACGGCACATTCATGACATGCACTATATTTCTTAATAATTAATCAAGTAATGAATAGAAGTAATTACACAAATTAATTGATTATAGCCTATTCCAGGACCATTTTATATATAGGAACCCATCATGCTCCTGCCATTTATGTCATGCACTAAAATCGTTATCTTACTAATATAAATGAATCCATTTAAAAATAATCCTTTATACGGCACATTCATGACTTGCACTATATTTTTTAAAAATTAATCAGGTAATGAATAGAAGTAATTACACAAACTATCATAACATTCCAAAAAATAAGAATGCTCAATAAGTAAATTTGTTCCAATCATGGATTTAAAATGATGAATTTTGCAAATCTGTACTAAAGATGTTTAGCATTAATTATCCTAGAAATATTGCAACACAAACCACCACATCAGAAGTTAATAGGACCATATTCGAATTTTTCTTTAAAAAAAAGGAAAATACTATATCTTTCAAGACTAATCAGGCAATGAATAGAAGTAATTACACAAATTAGTTGGTCATAGACTATTTTAAGACCTACCCAATGCCAAGGGCAATCTAATATCAAGGGACACTAAATTATCAAGAGACATTAAATTATAATCACATCATTGTCATAGCACCCATCAAGCTTTTGTCATCCATGCCATGAACTAAAATTGTTGTATTCCCCATACTTTCAATCTATTTACGATTTTGTTTTCATTATTTAATTAACCAATAATTTTGTGCATGCCTTTAATTTAGACATTAATATTTTTCCACATATTTTTGTTATAACTAACTCAAATAAATCAATTAGTTGAAGATTAACACCCATTTGGAATTAACATTTATAATTAATTATCTTCTTAAGTCTAATAAATTAAATAACTAAATTTTCGTCATACCGTTATAAAAATGGTCAATTTTGGACATACCTAATTATTTTAAACATATAATTTTTTTAATGGAATCTTCTCTACTAAATGTATGGTCAACTGAAATTTAGCCTTACCATAGAATAAACTATCAATTTAATTTTATAATCAATATATCATGATGAATGAACATAAATTACTTTGAGTATTGGACGTTAATTATGCTAATTATGATATAATATTTAATTTTGTTATTTATGACATATTTATAATAAAATTATTATTATTCATTAATATTGATGATGTATTTAAAATTGGTCAACTAATTTAATGAATGATATTTCCATTAGCACATACCTAGCATAAATTTAAAATTAAAAAAATAATCAATCATCATTTTTTTTTCTAATCAGATTCAAATTTTAATTGATCAACAATAATTTTAAATATATAATTTTTTAAGGGTTAATTGCAAATAAAATCACGACCTTTTCGCTAATTGAAATTTAATCTAAACTTTTGGATCGTTGCAAATAAAACTTCAACTTTAAAATTATTAGCAATTATAACCAAATGACATATTATAAATTGCTCGAAAATGATGATTAATTATGTATTGTCATCCGAACCAATCTAAACATACTAATACAATTAATTATTCATTGTCGAACAAGTGAAACATCATTTTCGGACTATAAAAAATTTATTTGTTGGTTCGAATTGCAACAAAATGTTAAGTTGGAGTTTTGTTTGCAATGGTTCAAAAGTTTATATTAGATTATAATTTGCTAAAAGATTGTGATTTTATTTGCAATTAACTTTTTTTAACGGATTAAAATCTAAACTTGGTCAACTAATTTATTATGAAACAAAATCAATGTTCCCTTAATTTAGTTAGCATATGTAACTTATGCGTGCATTTGTTACAATGGGTTGGCAATAAAGGTATCAGCCTATCTTTAATAGGAAACGACGGCGACTTTTTCTTAATCATATATATACACGAGTAAATTACATTGTATATAATTTATGATTCGATCAAAAATAGTAAAATGGTCGGTTAATTTGGGTCACGTTTGGGAAAACATGCGGACACCGAGCCTCCCCCTATTTGTCGTTAATGCGCCGATGTCTTGTAATCATTATTGACTAACTACTTTATTATTTCTTAATTTATCCATAATCCCTTTTTCTAATTTTTTTAATTGTACGACACATACTTATCACCCAATCAACTATTTGCTAATTAAAGACATTAATTCTATTAACTCTACTAATAATACATAATAATATTATGGTTTTGATTGAATTTTTGATACAATAGTTTACACAGCAATGAAACAATAAAAATAGGAATGATGAGATGAGAAGGAAGAACATCCAAGAATATTGTTATGAAGAAATGATATCTATATAAATAAATAAAACACATTAAAAAAATAAAAAAAGAATATTGTGCTAAGTCAATGTTTACCATGATAATTTCCAACTTATTTCCTATTATCCTTCTACACAATTTAAATTCTCAATGAAGAATAATATAACTATATATATATACGTCTCCTAACTGAGATTACAAAGTAAGTATTATAGTATACAAATAAAATTCAAAGAGATGAAAACACATGCAATCGTGCTCATTGTATGTGGCAATCTTTGCAATGATCATCGCAAATGGAGGAATCCAACGGTGGGAACCACCGTCACCGCTCCTCCTCCTCGGCCGGCGGTGTACTGTGATGTTGAGAGAGGCAACCTACTAAAAAAATAAAAAAAACATTGCAATCCTAATATTACAACAAATGTAAAATAATTATAAATAGAATTACATCATGGTATGCTCGATCGAATGATCATCCGTGGACAAACCATCGGAGATACACACACATTACAAATACCAAACGTAGTGACCTCATTACACGACAATCTGGATTCGATAAGACCGAAACAAAATCGGATGGTAGAAAAAAAAGGAAGAAAATGGGAGGAGAGAAACAAAGATGAAAAATGAGCATGACCAAAGACCAAATTTATAGGAAAAAAAATCAAAAAACAACGGTCGAAATAAATCAACGGTGAAGATGATTGGACAACTCTATTCAAGGAGAAGCCAAGGATGTTAGAATGGATAAAAAAGAGGCATGCCACATAGATATTTTTTGCTTTGCCAATATAAAGGATTGGATTGATGATTGATCATAGAAGGTGTATATTCTAATGTCTTTCGTGGTTATTAAATAGTATATTGTAAATAATTTTAAATTTTACAAGTTTAGGTTATATTTACAATTTATATAAGGCACATGATTTGATTAAAATGAGCTGATGGTAAGAATTACAAAATAATTTGTTATTCTTTACAAATACCTATTTTATAATAAAAATAAGAAAAAACTTGTGTGAGATGGCCTCACAGTGGGACGGTTCATAAATTAGCGCAAAATAACACATCTCTTCTAAAATGTTAATACGTCATGTCAACTTATGATCCATCTCACGCAAGAACTACTCTAAAAATAAATATTTTTTTCATATTACACTTACCTATAATTAGAAAAGGTTGTATTAAAAAATTTGTGATAAATCATTGCCCGAAGAAATTGTGACATTTGTTAAACATAAAAAGATATTAGAGATTATATTAAAATTTTAGTAATGAAAATGACTTCCGCGTGAAGTGCGTGTAAGGATTGTAGTTTAACACAAAGAAGTTTTTATATAGTTTAATAAAACAAGTGATTACCGATTTTTAATTGTTTGTAGAGTGTGAGTGTCGTCTCATTCTTTTAATCAATAAAATTAATTTTTACAAATATTAAATAAGTCATAAATTAATATTATGTGTTTGATCTTGACATTTATTTATTTTTCTTTTTAAAAGAAAAGGTATTAATATAACAAATTGTTATATTGTAGAGTATTGTTTAATGTATTTTAACTATAGCTTAAAATTGTGTGAGATTGTCTCGTGGAACTAGATAATACAAATTTAAATAACACCTAAGTTGAACTGTTAGTGTGATATGTCCAATTTATATCTTATACCAGGAGTATATTTTATATGAAAATAGTTAATGATAAACTTATCATGAAACTGTTTTAAAGTATTGAATATTATAAATAGAATATAAAAAATTTAATGAGAAGTATCGTTAATTTGAGTTCAAGAAAAAATTTAGGTATATTTAAAAATAAAATTGTACTCCCTATGTCCCTTATTAATATTCACACTTGTGTGGGCACAAGTTTAAAAATAACGCTTTATTGACTTTATGAACCAATGAATGAAGAGTATTTTGAATTAAAGTAGGTAGTGTGAGAGTGTTTTATTTCCATATCTGGGGTGTGAATATTATTGTGAGACATCCCAAATAGAAAAGTGTGAATATTTAGAGGGGACGGAGGGAGTAGATTTTTAGTTTTATAATTAAAATTTGGTAATTATTATAGTTCAAACAATGTAACAAATTCCGGCCGTGCGAAGCACGAATTTTACGATGACTAGTTTAGATTTAAGGACAAATTTTTTTATTAATACAAAAATTGGTAGCATCAAACAACCAATACTTCAGCTTATCTTGAAACTAACTTGAGGGGACTAATTAAAGCACTTAAAATAGTCAGCTCGTGGCCTTTGTGGTTGTGCATACATTAAGTCTCAATAATTTAGTACCCATAAGAGAATGCCCTCATGATTCTCATTCTAACTCCTCAATAAAAAAATTAGCAGCCTCTGAGCTCCAAAGATAATATCATCAGTTTCTTCATCAGAGGCTTCGGGCTAAAGATCTTCATCCTCAAATTATCTCCTTTCTTGGGGATCTCCATTCTACTGTGCATGAATATTGATATGGTTATAATTGTGATGCATAGTACCTACATATAAGGTTTCCCCAATAAATTTTTCCACAGTCTTGTCCTCCTCATCAGTGGGAGACTTGGGTGTAATGTCATTCTCTAGAGTTGCACTACTATCAGCATCACCATTCACCAAACTTGCAACAACTACATCATCTAAATCATCATTCTTTTCATCATCCACATCATATTGGTCGGATTTAAGTGGCTTCTACTCAACAACATCAATTGAATTGTCAACTGCAAGTTCAGAGTTTAGAAAATAAAGAATTTGTATAACTGCAAGTTCAATGTTTAATATATATAGTTCACCATAATATCAATTATGAAATAATTAAATTACCTCAACATACGGGGAAACAAACCTGAAGTAAAATTTTGAGATTAATGGCAAACAAATCAATACCTTTTATATCCGCAACAATAGATTCGAGTCCATGTTGCAAAAAAATCAAAATATAATAATATGAAATAATATAGTACCGAAAGCAGGATCTCATAATTACCTTTACTCAACAATAAAAAAAATAAAAACAGAGAGCACCATCGAGAGAAAGAGAGGACACAACCAAAAAGGCGGAGACTGAAAAACGAATTGAAATTCGAGATCAAACTCTAAAAATGAAAATAATATAGTACCGAAACTAATACATACCTTTCATCCGAATCACTAAAACTCTTTTATGATTATTATTGATAAGAAGAGCGGATAAATATACAAACAAAGAATTGTGGCGAATCTAATGCAATAAATTATCATTTATTCTTTACTCAATCAAGTTCTAGACTGCAATCGTGTATTAAAAAAGGTAGATTAAAGAACAAAAAATCCATGAATATTGAAGCAATGACAATTGACAAATGAAAAGAAATAAAGCAATTTAACATTAGAAAATATTATTTTTTAAAGAATAAAGAAAATGAACTAATGAAGTTGAAACTAAATGGAGGAGATAAACTTACAAATTTTGAGAATTAGAATAATGAACTTAATGGCTTCGATTGTTTCCGAAATCATTAGTCAATAAAACAACTATACTAATTAAAAGCATAGTACCTTAAGATGAAATGATGACAGAATCGGCAATACATGGATGGTTCCTAAGAATCTGAAAATCAACAACCTAATAGCGGGCGTTGAGTGTGGGGGCAATATGATGTGAATGAGGGGCGTAGATTGAAGAATGCATACAATCGCGTGAGGCGGGCTCGGATTAAAGCCACGACAACGGCCCAAAATCAAGCGGCCCAAGAAAGAGACCAAGGACGTACCATGGAGGCCCAGCTGAGGGACGAGGAGTAGTTGCTATCGTTATCTTTTCTGATCTTTAATTCTTTAGTAGTTCATTTCCGAATATTACGTAATACTTTGAGTTGGTTAGGAGTTTGCAGATTTTATGGGGATCTTTAAAATATTCTAGCAGTAGTATATTATGATTGTAATCGACTCTTTTTGAGGTGGGAGATATCAAATTTCTTAGCAAATCTTGCTTTACGTCGAATTGCTTGCTGGCCTGAGCCAGGGCTTCGATTTATGCGTGTTTGTTCGCGGTTCTCATCAAATTGGTGCTTTCATTGAGAGCTATTGAGGATCGCGACGTCGGAATATACCATGTCAGGAAGCCATCGGGAGAGAATTGAGGCATTGGAGATAGGAGCATCAACCTTGGAGAACAAGATTGGTACCATCAATAAATCAGTGGGGAAGATGGAGCGCATGATGGCGAAACTGCTACGCCGCCGAGCGGAGGATGCGAGTGCGGGATCATCGTCCGACGAGTCCGCAACATCGGGCACGGACCCCGAGGATGACAACGTTAACCCGACGCACCGCACAGACGGAGAAGAAAGGACTCGAAAGGGAAATCAAGGAGATGAACGGAGAAGGGGACGACCAAAATTGACGTGTCCAACCTTCAATGGGACGGATCCGATATCGTGGCTTAGCCGCGCTAATCAGTACTTCGAGTTGCATGAAATTGAAAAAGCTGAAAAGGTACGATATGCCGCGTATTATCTGGAGGGCGAGGCGAACATGTGGTGGCAGTGGATCAGTAAGGTTTATCGTAAGAAAGAGAGGTTCATTCGGTGGAAAGACTTTGAGAGAGAGTTGCTGACTCGATTCGGACCATCCGAATACACCGATTATGACGAGGCACTAGCACATATCAAACAGACAGGGAGTTTGTGCGAATACCAGAAGGAGTTTGAAAAATTGGCAAGTCGCGTCCAGGATTGGCCGGAAAAAGCACTGGTGGGGGCCTTTATTGGGGGCCTCAAACCCGACCTGGCGTCCGAAGTTAGGGTTTACCGACCTAAGACTTATCAAGATACTGTGGAGATTTCAAGGTTGCGTGATGATCATTTGGCTGTAGTAAAGCGAGGTGTACGTCCGGAAGTTCGTAAGGGAAGTGTGACCCCTTATGACTCTAAGGGGGTATCGGGCAGCACCACCGGAGGATCTTCTAACCGCCCAACTCCATTGGGGGTAAAGAGGTTGTCATGGGACGAGATGCAAAAGAGAAGGGAAAAAGGGCTTTGCTTTAACTGTGATGAGAAATTCGTCCCGGGGCACAAGTGCAAGGTAATGCAGTCTTTCCTTATTGAGCCGGTAGGATCGGATGCCGAGGTGGAAGAGGAACAAGAAGAAGAAACAAACGTTGATAAGGCTGAAATATCAGTGCACGCCATCGCGGGAACACACGGACCTAAAACAATGAAAGTAGCTGGGTGGGTGAAGGACCGTCGCGTTATTGCTCTGATAGATAACGGGTCTTCCCATAATTTTATTAATGAGGGCGTAGCCAAGAAACTCAACCTGGCGGCCACACGGGTAGAGCCCTTCCATGTGCGGGTAGCAAGCGGGGAAGGCTTGACGTGCACTGCGCTGTATAAGAATGTTCCAATTCGAGTACAAGGAGTAACAATCACAGCGGATTTGTACGCACTTCCATTGGTAGGGCCTGATGTGGTATTGGGGGTACAATGGATGCAAGGTCTGGGTCCAATCATTTCAGACTATGGCAAGGGGACCATGCAATTCAAATGGGGTGACGGAACCGTAACTCTTAAATCAAGTGTTGAAGAGCAGGCATTAGAGGTGGGCCTTAAGAGTATTGAGAGGATGTGGAAGAGAGGGGCGCAGTGCTACGCCATACGGGTTGAGGCAACCGGCTATGGAACAACTGTGGGAGGCACAGAGTGGCCGGGTGATGTCGCCAAGATACTCAGTGACTATGCCGCATTGATGGAAGAACCGTAAGAGTTACCACCGAAGCGAGCGTTCGACCACTATATTCCATTAAAAGATGAAAGGCAACCTGTGAACGTCCATCCGTACCGTTATGCATATTTTCAGAAGGAGGAAATCGAGCGGCAAGTCCGTGAAATGTTAGATAAGGGGTTGATCCGCCCCAGCTCTAGCCCTTTTTCATCACCAGTTTTATTGGTAAAAAAGAAAGATGGCACATGGCGGTTCTGCACTGATTATAGGGCGCTAAATGCAGCAACGGTGAAGGATCGGTTTCCTATACCGACAATCGATGACATGTTAGATGAATTGGGGGGAGCCCGATATTTTTCGAAATTGGACCTCAGGGCAGGATATCACCAAATCCGAGTGGCCGAAAAGGATATCCATAAAACAGCCTTCCGAACGCACCACGGGCACTACGAATACCTCGTCATGCCTTTCGGGTTGTGCAACGCACCTTCAACATTCCAGAATGCCATGAATACAATCTTTCAAGAGCAGTTGAGGAAATTTGTTCTCGTCTTCTTCGACGATATTCTAATCTATTCCCGGAATTGGAGTGATCACATGAGTCATCTACGCAAGGTATTCTCCATCTTACAACAACATCAATTCTTCATCAAACCATCTAAATGTGCTTTTGGGCAAGAATCAGTCGAGTATTTGGGGCACATCATATCCGTAGACGGGGTCAAGGTGGATCCGGGAAAGATCGAAGCAATGCAAAAATGGCCGCTACCGTCCACAGTGTCCGAGTTGCGCGGGTTCCTGGGATTAACAGGATACTATCGGAAATTTGTGCAAAATTATGGGACCATCGCAAGACCCCTTACCAACATGACAAAAAAGGGGTCCTTCGTGTGGACAGAGGAAGGAAAAAGAGCGTTTGACAAATTAAAGTGGGCCATGACCGTGACGCCGGTTTTGGCAATGCCCAACTTTGATTTAACGTTCGAAGTACATACAGATGCAAGTGATGTGGGCATAGGCGCTGTACTGGTACAAATGGGACGTCCATTAGCTTTCCTAAGCAAGGCTTTGGGAGTTAAGAAGGTTGAGTGGTCGGTTTATGTCAAGGAAATGATGGCAGTTGTGGAGGCAGTACGAGTATGGAGGCCGTATCTTATGGGGCGTCGATTCTTGATCGTAACGGATCAACAACCATTGAAGCACTTATTAGAGCAGAGGATCACAACTCCGGAGCAGCAGAAATTTGTTGCTAAGTTGATGGGGTTCGAATTTGAGATATTGTACCGGCCCGGAAAACAGAATGCAGTGGCGGATGCCTTATCACGGCGCACCGATAGTCCGATGCTTTGTGCCATCACAGGACCGAGATGGGGGATCTGGGACCAGATACGAGCCGAGATCCTGAATGAGCCGGAATTAGTGGACATTAAACAAAGGTTGGACGCAGGTGAGCAAGAGACGATAGAGGAGTATGAATGGCGAGATGGGTTGCTATTGTTTCGAGGCAAGGTTATGGTACCAGAACACGGAACACTGCGTAAGGAAATCATGGCTCATTTCCACGACTCTCACATAGGGGGACACTCAGGAGTATACCGAACTTGGTCACGGATATCGGGCACATTTTATTGGCCGGGGCTGAAGTCGGATGTTCGAAATCATGTTGGCCAGTGTGATACTTGCCAGCGAGTAAAGTCGGATTTGCGGAAACCTTGCGGACTCTTGCAACCATTACCCATTCCAAATCGTATATGGGAGGATGTTACGATGGACTTCATTGAAGGCTTGCCAATGTCAAATGGGTTTAATGGTATACTAGTTGTGGTTGATCGACTTACGAAGTATGTGCACTTCATTGCGCTGGTGCACCCGTATACCGCTAAGTCTGTTGCACGCCTCTTTGTGGAATACGTAATACGTCTGCATGGGGTGTCTCGTTCGATTGTTACAGATCGGGACCGCATCTTTATCAGCAATTTCTGGAAGGAATTTTTCAAGATGCAAGGCACACAATTATCGATGAGCTCGGCATATCATCCGCAAACGGACGGTCAGACGGAGGTGACTAATCGTACATTAGAACAATACTTACGTTGCTATGTTCATCAAAATCCGAAGAGATGGGAAGAGTTCTTACCTTGGGCGGAGTATTGGTACAATACTACGTTTCATGCTTCGACGAAGTACACCCCCTTCGAGCTAGTATATGGGAGACCGGCACCTAACCTTATTAGCTACACAGAGACCAGCTCCCCAAACGCAGAAGTCGATCGAGAATTGTATGAGCGGGATCTCATGCTACGTGAGCTTAAGGAGAACTTGGAAGTAGCAATCAATCGAATGAAACAGAATTACGATAAGGATCATCGTGAGGAAAGTTTCGAGGTGGGGGATATGGTTTATTTGAAACTGAGACCACATCGCCAACAAACAATATCTCAAAAGGCTTTCAACAAGCTAGGAAGTCGGTTCTATGGGCCCTTTCGTGTGGAGGGACGAGTTGGCGAGGTCGCCTACAAATTAAACTTACCAGCAGATGCGCAGATACACCCGGTCGTACATGTATCTCAGCTCAAACGGCGGGTGGGACCGGAGGTAGTGGTGGATAGCAGATTGCCAGCATTGAATCGTGTTGGTAACGTCATCGTTCGGCCAGCTCGAGTTGTGGAGTATCGGTGTGTGAAGAAAGGAGGACGCATGAGATGGGAAGTGTTGCTTGAATGGGAGAATTTGCCAGGAGAAGATGCGACATGGGAACCCCTGGATATGATACGAGAGCGTTTTCCGGAGCTTGCCCTTGAGGACAAGGACAATCTTGAAGGAGACGGGAATGATGTGAATGAGGGGCGTAGATTGAAGAATGCATACAATCGCGTGAGGCGGGCTCGGATTAAAGCCACGACAACGGCCCAAAATCAAGCGGCCCAAGAAAGAGACCAAGGACGTACCATGGAGGCCCAGCTGAGGGACGAGGAGTAGTTGCTATCGTTATCTTTTCTGATCTTTAATTCTTTAGTAGTTCATTTCCGAATATTACGTAATACTTTGAGTTGGTTAGGAGTTTGCAGATTTTATGGGGATCTTTAAAATATTCTAGCAGTAGTATATTATGATTGTAGTCGACTCTTTTTGAGGGGGGAGATATCAAATTTCTTAGCAAATCTTGCTTTACGTCGAATTGCTTGCTGGCCTGAGCCAGGGCTTCGATTTATGCGTGTTTGTTCGCGGTTCTCATCACAATATTTAGACACAAGATTTTCTTCAAGAGATGCAGATTTTGGTTTGTACACAATAGAAGCAGCAAGGAAAGAGAAGCAATGCCGATACTGTACACTATAGGCTGCGTTAGTTAAAAACACACACACACAATTTTTTTTATCAATTTATATAATGAGAAGTAGATCAAAGAAAAAGTAATGGCGGGATAATCATTAACAATTGAAAAGACAACAATTAGAATAATAAAAGAAACTAGCCTGCAACTGCAAAAAAACACAGCGAAGAAGAAGAGATAATGGGATCTCGGTGGTGCGATGCTGTGAAGGATGGGAATGAAGGATCCTCGTCATCTTCGATGTTGCAATTGTCGTTGCCCTTAGGTATGTTGGGGCTGTACCAAATTAATTAACAAATAAGCCGCAAGCCTCTTTTCAATAAAATTAAATATTTGGGGCGTGTGTGTAATATGATTTCCATGTTTATGTTTGTTGAGCAATATAAGGGTGCAACTGGATTTGGGATTTTAATTTGATTTTCAAATTTTCGGTAGCTTTGTGTGGTCGTGGTTCGATTTCAAGGCGACGACAAATGCGACCTAGGTCTGGTGGTGACAGTGCCTTCATACTCTGGTAAAGGAGGACGAGGGACGATTTCTGCTCGAACAATGAAACATTGGTAGCAGTTGAAAAGAGGGATAAAAGAAACATTTTCCCTGCTATCATATACACAATGTACATTGAAATAGTGAAATTGGTGAAAAAGTGAGACATGTATGAAGGAAAAATTTCATACAAAGGCTTGAATTTAAGAAAATGTCTCACAATAGGGCTCACATTAACAATAGTCTCAAATCAAGGCTCCATATTTTATTTTTTCTCAAATTAAGATATACTTAAAACTTTTGAGTCTCAATTTAAGAATAGTTAACAGTTGACTTAACAACATCCAAAAAACTTTTAAATCGTTTTTTCCTTTTATTAGGTAACAAAATGGTCCGATCTCAGTTCAACAATCCTTCTCTCCTCATCCTTAAAGTTCATTGAACAATAGTCTCCCTCAAATAGACGTATGCCTTCTTGAGTGAATTTGCACTCCATTTACGACCATCAACCAGTCAGAAATTGACAGCACGCAAGCCTCGGACGAGCAGCATACCTTGGAGCGGATTTGCGGGCAATTTCCCCCAAGCATTTCGTCGAGCAGGTTGCGTGCGCGGACTTCAGAGGGGATGGGATTCTGAGAAGAGAGGCGACGCTGGCGCCTTGGGTGACGGCGGCTCTGATTTCTTTGCATGTTGGCTTCAGCCAAGCGAGCGGCTCCAGGTCACAAGCGTGGCGCGATTTCCGACTGAGGTAGACATGCGGCGGCTTCGGGCATCATGGGCAGAGGTGATGCGCGGCGGCTTCAGGCGGCGCGAGGCGGTGGTTCTTCGTCGACGGTGGCGATTTATGGACACAACCAGGGCAGAGGGGCGGTATCGTTGTGGTCGCAAACTGCTGGCTTCCGTGCAAGAGGGAATTAAACGAAGGGAGTGCCATCTTCCTCAATGAGTTTAATCTTTTCCATCCACTAAAATGACGTACGAATGTAAATGCTTCCAGGTTGCCGATGAAATAAAACTTAATTTTAAAGAACAAAATGATCCCTCAAGTAAACAATTAATATCTTTTTATTTTCTTGAGATCATTTGTGTGACTCCCCAGTGGAATAATTCTTGCTATGTTGGTGTTTATTTAATAAAGAATTGAGTTATACAGTTTAGACAAAACAAGAAAATAAACAAGACTTGGTTCTTCTGCCCTCAATGTGTTCGACGAAATGTGTCAAATGAAGGTCTTGTAAATGGCTATATTATACACATCGATATTAAATGTAGTTGTCTTATAAATCTGCTAAACCTTGGAATTGCTATCTTGGGCAGCTTCAGTAAGCGCATGTTACCACAATTGAACTTGGTAATTTTTTTTTTTAAATTGTGCCTAGTATAATATCTGTCAAGAGCATAAGGTTGTTGAAGAAGAGAAGTTATTTGGAGAATTTTGGCTTTCAAATTATGTGAGACAAATGATGAAATAATCCTTACCATGGTCAATGGATCTGCAATGCTGACTCTTGCTGCATTTAAATAGGTTCACAGATTGAAAATAAATGCTCCAAGATTGGTTCATGAGGTGGAGAAATAGAAGAAGCATAATTAAAGCAGAGAACATTTAATTTCTATTGTACTACGATTTTAGGACTGCCTTTGCATATCAAATTGTAAAATTAGATTACATTTTTAGTTTTCTTTGTATTCAATGTGCACAACAAAATATGATTGGCTTTTTTAAGGATGGTTGAAGTAGTCATCCATTATTTCTTATTCTTAACTTGCTGTCATTCAACCATCATCTTGAATGGTTTATCCATCCAAACATCATCATGAATGCTTTTAGTATATATTATATACTCCTGTTAGCAAACTATGAGAATCACAATCTTTCTCCGTTAACAATATAAATGAGAAATACCAGAACATTGCATCAACACTATCTTCATACCAGGCATTTCTTACTTGGTCCTGGAACATGATGATTCATGAGTTGGTTTAAATGTAGAGACAGGAGTGGAAAATGTAAAAATGGACATCAAAGATATTAGGTAGGATAATTTATTTAGCTCATCTATCACAATAAATAGATCCACACTTCCACTAGCTACTTAAAGATAGCATCCTAATTGCATTTTGTGTCAAATGTGCAGATCATATATAACTGGATAACTTTAAACCAATATTTTTTTATCAATAAAATATCATTTTATAAAAATAAAAACAAGGAGTGAGTGTTCCCCAAACAAATCAGTACATCAAAGCAATTGCAACATCAAAAGAAAAGACCCTCCTATCCTAGCTTCTTAAACAAATTAACAGATTAACATTTGAAAACCAATGACCAGTAACATTCTATCGGCGTCACACCTTATCACAACCCATCCAGGAATTAAAGTTGCAATGCCAACTCTATACTTTTATTCAAGAATGTCTAAAAACTAATCGAATAAACAATCAACCATGTTTAAAAAAGAAAATTGTTTCTAAAAAATTATCCAAGCCAGAGCCAATAATGCATTACTAAACTAAAAATTCTCATCAAAATAAAAATAGATAACTATATTCCTGTCAACTAATTATGACACGCTCCTTTGTGGTTCAACCAAATCTTCTCTAGTGCATGAGGTAGTAGATTCTGATTGAGGCACATCTCGTGATAGCCCACCCTAATAAGAAAATAATTAATTGTTTTAGAAAATTATTTTTAAAACATAATAATAAATTTACACTACTATTTTAAAAGAGAATAACCTGTCCATCATTCTTAATTTTGCAGCTTCTTTTATTGTGGCCAAGTCCACCACATTCACCACATTTTGTTGGTCCGTATTTCCTTTTAGCTTTATGACAATCTCTAGGCTCAGCAGGATCTCTCGCTCTGCGCTTCTTTGGCCTTCCCGCAGGCCTTTTATAAAGTGGTGGTAAAATGAGTTCGTGATCACTTTTAGGCCAAAAGCGAGGACCCGTCAAAGGAAATATGCAATGACCATAAGTTTTAAAAAATGTCTCCCTTGTGAAATAGCCACTTACATAATCTTTATGTTTCATATTTATTTCTTCAATGGCAGCTACCGCATGCTTGCAAGGAATTCCCGATATATCCCATTTTCTACAAGTGCATGTGTGTTTGTCAAGATTCACAATGAACTTCTCAGGTCTGCGTGACACCTCAAAGATAGCCCTCTACCAATCACCACATGGAGCGGCATTCCACACTTTACTATCCACAATCGATACATTTAGCTTTTCAATTATGTTAGGACATAATTCACAATTTAATTTTCTCATCTTTTCTCCATTTTCATACATTCTTGTCATCGCTTGAGCCCGTATGTTCTCAATTAAAGAAGTAACCCAACAACCTCTATATTCTAAGATTTTACCATTAAAACATTCAACAATGTTGCTTGAAATTGCAGATGACTTGACATGAGCCTCAAAACCAGCTTTACTCCATCTTTCCATGCCAATATCAGTTAAGTGTTTCCAAGCCTCTTCACAAGTTCTTTGTATCTCATTCATGTGAACATTGTAGTCCACAATAGTGGTGGCATTTACTGCTTTCCAAAATTGATTTGCAACTTGTTTATCCCTCCATCTTTTTTTGAAATTACGGAACAAATGTAAAACACATAGCCGATGATACTTGGACGGATACACGTCATCCAAAGCTGAAACAAGACCCTATTCATAAAATCAATTAGAATTAACATATTAAATCAAATACTAAAATATCATATGTATAAACAAAAAAGTGGTATATTATTACAAGTTATTACCTTTCCTTGATCTGAAATAAAAGTCCATCTTTCACCACGTGGAGACATAAGTCCAATATCCCTCAACAAGTTACTTAAAAACCAAGACCATGTATCTCGAGTTTCTGAAGAAACTATAGCGAATGCAATAAGAAATAGGCTGTTGTTCCCATCTTGAGATACAGCTGCTAAAAGTTGCCCTCGATAATACCCCTTCAAGAAGCATCCATCTATTGCTATTAAGGGTGGACATCCGACTAAAAAACCCTTCTTACATGCATCTATGCATATATAAAGTCGATCAAATCGAGAAGGTACTCCTGGAGCCAATATTTCAAATGTAGTTCCTGGATTAGTTCTCAATAATTCCTCACGATAGTCCCACAATCTTGCAAACTGTTCATCATGATTTCCATCCATAGAATTAAGGGCGAGACTTCGAACTCTATATGCTTTAGCTCTACTAAGTTTCATATTAAACTTCCCTGCAATATGAGTTCTCAACTGTGGTCCTGTCATATTTGGAAACTTTTTCAAGTCATCAACCACATTTGTACTTAACCATTTGGTATCTATAAACTTAGCTTTTGCATCTGATCCTTTCTTGCAGTTATGTTCTTCATAGTATGTTTTCACCTCGTAAGTTTCTAGGTGACCCACTTTAGAACAGTAAATAAGTCACGGACAACCACTCGCACATCTTGCTCTACATCTCTTCCTATCTTTCCTCATAATTGATAAATCATAGTTGAAATATGCAGCATAACTTTTCACAGTTTCATAAAACTCATCAATGGAAGAGAACTTTGGCCCAGTTTAAAACATACTTGTCTGTTTGTATTTTGGACGCACGTTGAGTCGGCTTCCTCTCCATCATCTGATGAATAAGAATGAGAGTCTTCAATGGTCCTCAATTGACTCAGTGATTTTATTGGTTCACTGGACAAGTTACTATATTCCTCGATGGGGCCAATCTCATTGAAATCATCAACTAACATCTACAAGGAGAGAAATTCACGAGTAAATTGATAGGATTTTACTATATGCAGCAGGGACAAACGATGAAAGAAAAAACTCAAATTCGATTATGCGCGGTGGTTGTATATATACATCGATCACTGTTGGCGTGAAGGGCAAGTGCATGATATGCCGCTTCGGGTGCTTCCCTGTACTTAAACTATATTCTGAAAGATTTTGCAAATTAAAATAAAGTTATACAATAAAAGAAAAAAAACTGAGATTTATACCTTTTAGATCATCAATACTTGAGGTAGAATAATATTTTGATGGAATACTATCTTCTTGTTGGACGTAAAGGAAAAGAGAAACCGCTGCAACCTATATCTGTGCGGACGAAAGGATTGATATGAAGGAGAGGGAATAACCATGTGATTTCCCGCTCAAATTTTCGGTAGAGGAAAATAAAACCGCGTACAGGAAGGAAGAGATGAGAATATTGGACGCTGTTAAATCTACCGTCAATAATTCTTGAATTGAGACTCAAAAGTTTAAAATATATCTTAATTTGAGAAAAAATGAAATATGGAGCCCTAATTTGAGACTATTATTATTTTGGGCTTTATTATGAGATATTTTCTTAGATTCAGGCCTTCATGTGAAATTTTTCCCATGTATGAATGGTTCACTGATTAAATTTAGGACGCGTCAATGACATCTTTATCTTATATATTTGTGAGTTTTCTCACATCTTACGTGGCATCTCTTATATTCTTCTTTTTTGAAATCCTGCATTTTCCACTTTTTTCGATCAGTTTTATTTTTTTTTTCAAATTTTTTTGCTCTCACTGATTTAAATTTATGACGGTTTCATTGCAGTTACTTTCTACAATCTTATCCAATTCACCAATGCATCTCTCATTTTCCTTAAACTACATTTTAAACATTCATATCGTTCTTCCATACTTTTAAATTTGCCACAACGGCTTATATTTATTAAGGTCAGTGACCCTTTTGAGGTCACGACTCTCTCCACCATTGAAGAGTGAGCAGAGGTATGAAATCTTTCCATTTCACTGGTAATGTTGTCTGGATTAAAAACAAATCATCCACCCTTAATGTATTATTATATCTTTCAAAATAATTATTCTATCGAATCTCATATTTTGCAGTTTCTTTTTCTCCATAACTGTCATTCATCAATCTTAAACATATATCCGTGATCATTAATATGCTTTTGTAATCGTAATACCTTCTTTTCATTATCCCCTAATTTTTTTTTTGGATTTGTTTATTTATTGTATTTTTGGTATCATTATATCCATTGACATATCTGTCTCTCTTATCAAATCTCAGTCTATTGATGATTGATCTTTTTTTTTTTAACATAATGTTTATCGACATGGTTTTGATGGTTCATCACATTTTATTTGTTAGATCTCTTTAAAAATATCTTTCCCTGTTTGTTATTTCCAATTGATGTTATTTTTATATTTTTATTTTGGTTAATAATTACATATTAATAACTTTTGTTCTGTTTTCAACTGATCGATCTGAATAGGATGCACGCAACTGCTAAAGGTGACCATACTTTCATAGTTTTTATTAGCATATTTCTATTTCTTTTTTAACTGATGTTTATTTACATTTTAATTTGTTGCAGATATTTGCTTTAAGGTTAAAATTAAACGGCTGTACTCTTGAAGAAGTTGATTTGGGTTTAGGATTTAACTTTTTTTTTTTTGGAATATTTTAGGTTTATTGGAAGAAGTTGTTAACTATTTACAATAATAATTTGTTTACACACAATTCCCCGGTTTTACTAATATTTATTTAATTTTGACGGAAAGAGTATTTTTAAGAAACCCAAAAAAAATGATGTATCATCACTATCACATATATATATTATTATTATTATTATTTAAAAAATATATACTCAAAAGAGAAAAACACATAAACTGAAGAGTTATTCAAGATATATAATGGAATAAGAACTAAGAAGTAGTACATACCAGCGACTAAATCAAAGATGTATTTAATAGTTGTGTTAGTGATGTCATTAGATTTTAGAGTAATTTTGTATGAAACCAACTTATGTCATGAACAATGAAAATGAGTATAACTAAAACATTGACTCATTAACACTTATACTAGGTTATTAACTTAATTATTTTTAATTAAAATTATCAGTCAAATGATTTGATTAAATTAATTATTTAAGTTTTTTCTTTCATATATATTTTCAACAAATTATATTAAATCGCCGATCTTTTAGGAAAATAAGTTATGGATGATTTCAAGTTATATTAGTTTCCTTTATTTTAGGATAAATTTAAACTGCCCCTTTTTGTTATTCTATATATATAATTTCATTTGCCATAATTTTATGTGCACTCCAAAATTTTATATATTACAGTTAAAATAAATTGCATCTCATTTGCTATAATTCAGATTCTATATATAACCAAAAAGTATACAGTCCAATCACATTAAATTGCATCTATTTAAACATAGTATAAATACGTTATCAAAATTCATACACTGATAATAATGTTTATAAAATCCATATTATCACCTGCTACCTGAACACTCAATTGTAACTATCCGTTTGAAGAAATATATTTGAAATGGTAGGCTATGGTGTGGTCTTAACCACAACTGCTGTGAATGGGGATCTTCCATTTCAGCTAAAGCATATAGTATCTGTTATATATGTTGCGATTTGTTCAACAAAAAATTATTTATGGATGTTGTGACATGTTTAGTTAAATAATATTTTGTTGCACTATTGGATACTCTTATTTGTGGAATTAATTTGCATATACTTATCAGCAGGAAAAAAAGTTAATTATTTATTTTTTCTTACTTCACACTTTAATAGGGGTGAGTGTTAATTTGATATTTAAACTTTTATATTTCATTGAACTTCTATAATTTTGCAGTGCATTGTGCATAGACAAATGTATTGTATTGTGTTTACAGAAATAACTATTTATGAACTTAAAGAAAACAAGGCGTTAAGTAGGAATCAATTAATAACATTTTGACCGGTATGTTAATCTGCAATTTTTCTATGCACATTACACTTGCATTAATTGACTTAATTTTTTTGAGAGTATCATTCTTATGTTTAATAATTTTCAAAAATCTTACTCCAAATATGGTATATTACTAATACTATTCTACCGATTTTTTTTATACATCATGCTATGTTAAGTGTATTGTTTAGTATTTGATATTTGTAATATAATTTAATTAAAATCCCGCGTATAACGCGGGTCCTATACTAGTTATACATACCAAATGGGAGATAAGTGTGTTATCTCACCTTTATCTCATCTATCAATTAAACCTCAAACTCTGTGTCTTTAATTCACCCCAATATTTTGACTTTTAATTAAATTTTGAATCAATAAAACTCAAAATTTTAATGTCAAAAACTGAGAAAATATAACGATTTCACCGAAACAATAACAATGGAGTTTATATTACCGAGTACATAACCTCCGAGTTTCGATTACTCGAGTTACCGCCAAATTCTGCGTCTTTATTCCCTTCAATTTCCACTTTTGTTCCCTGTTAACAAAACCCTAACCCCTTCGCATCCCCAAAACCTTCTCTTCTCCGATGTCTCCCTCCAGTGGGGACTTTTCCGATTCCGACGATGGGTTTAGCGAAGATATGGAATCGTTAAGAAGGGCTTGCCAATTGACGGGAAAATCTCCCACCGACCACCGCCTTCGGCTGTCCTCCACATCCACCGCCGCCTTTACCAAGGGCGATGCCGGTGAAGGTGCATTGTCGGAGACGGAATCTGATGGAGAGGGTGAGGATGACCTTGAATTGCTTCGGTGCATTCAGAAACGCTTCGCGGCTCCGAATAATATGGAGGAAAAGCCATTCTGTGCGCTGCCGCCTGATTTTTCTGATGGTGATGATAGCTTGGATGATTATGAGACCCTCCGAGCCATTCAGCGGCGTTTTTCTGCCTATAATGATGGTATATGGTGTCCTCTCTTTCCGTTAACTGAATCATGAATATTAATCTATATTATGTTAATCAAGTTCGATAAAATGAAATGGTAAATTGGATTTGAGTACTTGTTTTAGGTTAGAATCTATGGTCCAAGGATCCCTGCGAAATGGTGGCTTTTACTATTGATAGTTGGTCTATAGGCTGAATGTTATAATTTGGATATGAAATTTGTTCAGTCTCTCACAACTGAAGGTTTAATGTCAATTTGTATCTGATGACTGATCTACATATTGTTTTTGAGTAAGGGCTGATCTACATATTGTTTGAAAATTCGTGAAATTGTTATCTTTTCTTTTTGACACCTTCTGGTGACTTGCGTCTGTTGTATCTTGTAACATCTTCATTTTGCATAACTGTACACAGGCAGCTTGAAAGACAATGAGGACTCCATGCATAGCTCTGTGCAGGTGGGTGCTACTATCATAGACTCAGAAAAGGAAACTTCCAATAACTTTGTTGAGAGAACTAATGCTCGAGAAGGGTTTCTCAATTGTGTAGATAATAATGAGCCCGAAAAAACATCAGAGGCTTGTGATGATGCTGATGGAGGACAGCCTTGTGAGTCGGTCAAATGGGATAGACCTGGTGATGATATCATGGCTGGATTGCCGCTCAAAAGTTCCCACTTCCCTAAGTCGGCTTTGTCATTTGTTGATGCTATCAAGAAGAACAGATCTTGTCAGAAACTTATAAGAAGTAAGATGATGCAAATGGAAGCTAGGATTGAGGAACTCAATAAGCTAGTTGGGCGCGTCAAAATCCTGAAAGACTTTCAGGTTGCTTGCAAGAGAAGGACTGGGCGAGCTTTGTCACAGAAAAAGGATGCTCGTGTTCAGTTGATTTCATTGCCAAAGCTAAGATCAAACATAAAGGTGTTTTTCATATCATTGTGTTGATGACTGTGTCCATAATTTCTATAGGGAAATAGTGCTACTATGATTTCATTGATTTTATTTGTTCATTGGGTTGGGTATGGGGTTTTACATGGGCGGCGTGCTGTGGCTTAGTTTGATATCAAAAGTAGTTTCTGTTGGACTATCAGTTACTGATTCTGATCAATAGCTCGTGGCATTAACTAGTGGATAGGTGTTAACAGCTGATTTTACCATGACTTAGCTAATACTCCCTCCGTCCCCTCTTAATATTCACACTTTCTTATTTGAGATGTCCCACAATAATATTCACACCCCAAATATGGAAATAAAACATTCTCACACTACCTACTTTAATTCAAAATACTCTTCATTCATTGGTTCAAAAAGTCAATAAAACAATTTTTCTTAAAACCTGTGCCCACACAAGTGTGAATATTAATAGGGGACGGAGGGAGTATATAATTTCATTTTCACGTTCATAATCTTTTCTTTTTATATTCCTATTCACAAATTAAGATGCTCAAAATATAACTTTGACTTCTGCAGTTCAATGAGAAGAAGGTTCCTGCTTCGTGTAAGGGGCCTCCAGAGAATTTGCATGTTGCTTATTATAAGGAGGCAATGGCAACATTGGCTGTCCCTGTTATTAGGGAGAAGTGGTCAAATAAAGAGAGAGAAAATATTTTAAAGGGTGTTAAACAGCAGTTTCAGGAAATGTTGTTTCGGCAATCTATTGATCTACTTAGGTATGATTTTCTCTTTTACTGTTAGATATTCACATACAAAGCAGTCTATGTTTATTTACCTATCACGCCTTCACCAATTGTTGTTGCATGTTTTAATTCATGACCTAATTCACAAGCGGTAGTTGATTCATAGTAATATATCTTTTTAGGGTAAGTTCTAAGCATACCATTTTGGCTGAAATGATTATGATATTTTGAAAAGCTCATGTAAACTGTTCTTGATTTATCTATCAAAAAATGTTGTAGGTGTGGACTTAAATGTTATTCCAGTTTGTGTCGACAGATTACATTTTATACTAGTTTGAACTTTCATAAAAGCTTCAAATAATGTTTATCTGTAGTGTTTTTGAACTAGTATTTTGCTTCCCTTCAGCTATGCAGTCTAAAGTTAAATAAGTTTTTATGCAACCATTTTATTTAGAATGATCAGCCATACAATAACTTGTCCTTTTGAATAATTTGTTAGCAAACCTATTAAGTTGTTTTTGTTTGTCGAATTGGTAAGTCCAAATCGAAAAAAGTAACAGAATACAACAACAAAAAACCTAAGCTGTTGTTGCACGATGTGGGTCAGCTATAGATCATTATTTTCCATTTTATTGGTTGAGTTACAGAAAATGAATAAATGTTGCAAAAAAATGAAATAAGGTATGTATATATATGAGCTCACTATTTCGGTGCAAATTGAGGTCAAAAGTCAACCTCAACCCCAATAAAGAAAAATTGCAAATAGTTGATACCATATGATTAACCAATATTGACGTTTGACTTGCACAATTTTTTTAGTTTTGGCAAATATAGTGAACATTCTAAAACATACACAGTATACACTGCATTTTATGTATCTACACTTTCTTTTCATTATTTTGAGGATATTAATTAATTTCTCTGTGGTTTTGTCTACTTCCAAAGTGTAGTTATTACCAAACTCTAATTTCATTGTGATCCAATTTCTGATTTCCCTGTGGTGGCTGGAGGATGAGAATAAGGTGACTGGGTTTGATTATGAGGGTTTGGTAAAGAAGCGTGTTCTGTAATGGACATAAGACTCGTATTCCAAAACTGTATAGGGGCTTTTCAACTTGATGTCACTGCTGAAATTAATTTGATGTGAATAATTTTTCAATTAATGGCGAAACAGATAACACACCTTTTGCTTGCTTAACAGTTCTGAAATAGAGTATAGAGACATTCCTTTGCATGTATGGGTGAACTATTTATGTATGCTATGGGCACTTTTTCTTAAAAAATTGGTTAAATATGCTGGCGAACAAGTTCATGATTAGCAACTAGGAAGTATGCAGGATCATGTTTTAAACACACTTAACATTGCACATTGGTGCAAATTCCAGCTCTCTGTTGCCATTTAGAAGAATGTCCGGTGGCATTTTTTAGTTGGTAAACATCATTAAGATTTTGTTTTATGAATTGAACTTGAGATTTTCAATTAATATTTTCCAATTATATTATTATCATATAACTACTTTAGTGAATGGTCTGATTGGCTGGTGTAGTGGGTGATCTGATAACTTGCAGTGATTGCGTCGAGTTTTCAATCTCCACAAATACATCTAAGTTCCGTGTTTAAGTAATTCAATACACTTTATCTGTGGTCTTATACCCATGGCTCATATGTCACTAATTTAGTGTTCAAACAGAAGAAGACACTAATATTAATTATATTATATATATTTCTTATTTTACTTAAGACTTGATTCTAAAAATTTGGTGCAATTATTATGAGTTGATATGCCATCTATTGCATTTTCATTCCTATGATTCTCTTCTGGAAAGAGTGTATATATCCTTTTTCTTGTTGGTTAAACTCGTCTGACTTCTATGTCTAGGAAAGGGACAACTAATCTTTTACTTTGTGTATGGTACCTTTTTAACAAAGTAGTAATTCTTAAACCTTTGCCGATAAATGGTAATACCTAACAGAGGTTTATGAACCAAGATAATTGAGCTTGATACAAACTTTATTTCAGAAGGATAAATGCTGATATATATAGCTATATAATAGTTCCAAGCTTTAAGCTATGGACCTAATGTGACTTCTATAGACTCTATCATAGTCGGCACTCCAACATAGGAAAGGACTTGAAACATAAAGCTAGGGGAGCATCAAATATCTATATTTGAGTTAGCTTTTGACTTATGTCTCTTTTCAAAGCAAGTGAAGTAGTCTTTGACATCTATGTGATCTTCCAGGTCTTGGATTTCCCCATACAATTACATTATGACCCGTAGCTAAAATTAGTTGAAATTGTGCCCAGTAATCTGTCTGAATAAGCATATGCATAGGCATAGCCCTCTTGGTACAGTTAGATCTTAGCGTCGAATTATATTTTGTTGAAACTCGCAAATGATAATAATAGCTTTAAATTTCATAAGTAACTTCTGAATGTGCAGCTTGGCTTGATTACCAATTATACTTCCCAAAGGTGAAACCTATCGACGACCAGATATTCCATGTTTCGTTTAATGATATATACTCTTTAATTTATATTGCATTAATAAATGTCATAAGAGAAGACTCATAGTATCCACCTCAAATCATCTGCTATTAGGTTGATAAACCTAATATAAAGGCAGAGTTCTAAAACACACATACATGTATATTGAAGAAGTCTTGTTCCAGGAATATAAACCACAAAACCTAATGTATGCAAGTATTCATATTAATTAAGTATAAACATTATTCAATTAAAGTGTTGTAGACATGAAAAAAAGATTAACAGTATGCAACTATGCACATGAAGTGGATTCCTAACACTGAACTAAATGAGAAGAAAAGCATATATGCAGCCTGACAATTGCTCATGAGTACTTAACTACCTAGAGCATGACTTTGAGTTCTTGTTTTATCTTGCAGAAACTTATTTTTTATATTTGCGCTGGTGAAAAGTTAGTCTTGATTATTATTGGCCTTTTCATCTATGTTATTGTATACTCACTGTTTTCAACATCTTGGTGTCTTGGGTTTGTGAAATGTGGCTGCATAAAGGCCTTATCCTTGTCATTCAGGATTTAGAATATAGTTTCAGTATTTGCCTATTGGTATAACTGATAGTAGAAAATCTTGACATCACAACATTTATTGCAGTTTGCTATAATAAGGAAAGAGCAAGGAAAACTGAGACAACTAAAAACTGTTCTGGGACAAAGAGAAGGTTGCAATTGAAACCTTTGTGAAGTATGAGATTATTATGATAAGGACTTGAATTTAAGTTTTGACAGTTTGGCTTTCTCCAGGGCTCTGATTTCCTTTTTTGTTTTTCATTCATTCATTTTTCCTTTATTTAATAAAAATTAATTACAGTTGCACTTGATCTTGTGGATGTATTGAACTACAGTCTTATTCAGTGTGTTTCTTATATGCAGCGAGGAAGATGGATCTTATGACTCTGGTAAAATTGACAGTGCCATTGTACCAATAAAAGATATTGACATAACACCTGAGCAATTGAGAATATTTTTGCCAAAGGTCAACTGGGAGCGGCTGGCTGATATGTACGTTCCTGGACATTCTGGTGCAGAATGTCAATCAAGGTAAGTGGGATAGTTTTTAAATTTGATGGTTCTGCTGCACACATAGAAACTAAACAAAAAAGTATAGTGTTTAATCAGTCAGGGTCGATCAAAGAAAATTCTAGAAATAGATTTTTGTATGCATCAGAGAACCATTTTTGGAGATTGAAAAATAATTATCCTGTCACGATTCCACATTGAATCCACAGGAAATTGTGGATGGGTATATAAGTGGGAATCAATCCTTGACCTTTGAAGTTAGGGTTCCCTAGCTTTTATTCCTAACAATTGGAGCCGTTCGTGGGAAACTCGGGCGTGCTGCGTAATGGGGGCTACTTAATGGTGGGCCTAGGGTTTCCACCTCGGATGTGGGCCCAATGGGGGTTGCCACCCGGGAAGTAAACCTTGGTATGGGTTGCCACCCGGAGTGTGCCATCTGGCGTTAAGGGGGGTAAATTGCTAGGATCCCACATCGAATCCTCAAGAAATTGTGGATGAGTATATTAGTGGGAGTCAATCCTTGACCTTTGACCAATGATTTTGGGTTAAGTTAGGGCTCCTTAGTTTATATTCCTACATATCCACCTATTAAAGTTTAAACCAGTTTTATGTATTTTTTTCTTGGATTCGTGTATGAATATTTATGAGGACCTAGTTTTGTTTTAATGTATCAGCCTCTGATTGTACACAATCAGCATGAATCAGCAAAAGATGCTCAAAGTGCCCATCTTGCATGATTTGTTTCTGACTGTGGAAGTTGCAAAGCATGGCTTTTTGCTAATTGTCCAGAGAGCTGTAGACTGCTTGATAATTATGGCATTTAAAATGAGCATTGTGTGTTCTAGCTTTGATGTAGTGC
The DNA here is from genome assembly GCA_947034835.1 of Ballota nigra. NCBI lineage: Eukaryota > Viridiplantae > Streptophyta > Magnoliopsida > Lamiales > Lamiaceae > Ballota > Ballota nigra. The sequence goes on along the minus strand of OX344724.1, from coordinate 39,717,125 downwards.
GTACTCGTTCTTGCAGGTTTCTAAACTATGAAGACCCCTTAATTAATCATAATCCATGGACAACCATGGAGGACAAGAACCTTTTGCATATTATTCAACAGAAGGGACTAAGTGACTGGATAGATATAGCTGCATCACTGGGAACAAACAGAACCCCCTTTCAGTGCTTAGCACGCTACCAGAGGAGCCTTAATGCTTCAATAATGAAAAGAGAGTGGACCAAGGAGGAGGATAACCAACTTCGGGGTGCGGTGGAGATTTATGGTGAGAGTAATTGGCAAGTTGTTGCTTCTATGATGGAAGGAAGAACGGGAACCCAATGCTCTAATAGGTCAGTTTATTGCTCAGTGTTGTATCTTAATTTTAAGTTTCTGTGCTGCATGTGCATTAGTATTGCATGCCTTGCCATTTAGGTGTCATCTCTCTTTTCTAATTGCTATATTGATCATTTGTCTTATTGATACCTTTATATGACTGACCGCATTATGTATAAACTAAATACTAGCCACACTATTTATCTTGTCATGCATGTTAATGATATAAACATGTAACTCCCTAACATGAATTTATTGTCAATTGATGACTTATATTGAAATAGAAAATCAACCGTTGTTAATTCACCTGTTGATCACAATATATCAGCAGCCCGTCCTCACAAATGCTATTTCAATTTCTGAAAGTTCTAGCTTGTATTGGGTTTGGCTTTTCCCAAGCCATTCATACCACGATGGTAGTAACTTACCCATTATCAACTAATTGAATAAGAAATGGGCGAAGAAAGTGTTTATGTCTACTAGAAAGCAGAATAGGCGAGACACCATTATTCACAGTGATCAAAGTACAAAACCATTCTTTTAATACCTTGTCAGAAGCTCTCATTTAGACATGCCTAATAAAAAACTTGTTAGCAGCAACCAAGGATGATAACGCCGTGAAATATCTGTTTTTTGAGGTTGTGATATGGATATGAGGGGTTAAACTGGTAAAGTATTTTTTTTTTCCTGAATATTATGGGTACTAGTATTTCTCCCGTGCGATGCACGGATAGAATATTATAAATTTTAAATGCAAGAGTATATAATGAATGATATTTAAATTAAATTTATTTTATCCATAAATCAGTTAATATGTAAAAATTATATTGTATATATGTGTGAGTATTATAATTATTTAATTGTATACTAAATTCCCAAGAAATACTAAATTTCATAAAATTATTTTAATATTTATAAAACTTATATTCTAAATGAAAATTATTTAAATTCAATCAATCATATAGTTGAAGTCAATAGAAAACACTTAATAATAAAATTAATATATTAAATATGATTTTTTTTATTTGTGCAATATATATGTTAAATTAAAAATGTTCAAAAGACAATTTAATTTTATATATAGTGTGTTGGAAATAGATTTAAAATTAAAAAGTTGTTTTGAAATTATTGGTGCAAAGTAAAAAATAAAAGAAATTAGTAAAATTGACCCACTCTCTTTAATGGAGAGTGAGATTCACTATTGCATCATAAAGCAAGTGCACTTCACTTGCTCCAATAAATACAATTTTTCTCTCTCCTCACTTCTACTTTTATATATATATAGATATCATAATAGATTGATATCTATACTGGTTCAATCATAATATAAAAATTGGACGAAAATTGGGAAATGTTGCGAAATGAAAATAATTTTTTTAATTTTTATGATAAATCTAGTGCTTGTGAAGTATGTGTTTGTGTATGTCCTATAGATCAACCCCTTGTAACAAACTTGAATTTATCATTTTGGAAAATATTTTCATCCTTGTATAATAGCCTAACTAACAGCTAAAGATGGCAGTAATAAATATACCTATAATATTTAGTTAATTGATTATTTTACCAGAAGATAATATCAGATAATTTGTGCTGATATATACTGTAGACATTACGTATTAGTAGTGCTAATCTGTTATTGTATATTAAAAAAATATAATGCGAGATGGTAATAATAAATATTCCTATAATATTTAATCAATTAATTACTTTACCAGAAGATAATATCATATAATTTGAGCTGATATATACTGTAGACATTACGCATTAGTAGTGCTAATCTGTAATTGTATATTAATAAAATGTAATGCTTATAGTTGTTGCTTTAAGAGACATTTTTCAATATTTAGTATTCTATGTCAGGTTGCTACCACAATTACAAGTATAACACACTCACAAAATAAATTATTAACTTAGATGACATTCCATCATCTATATTTATACCTCGTAGGTCTTCATTTTAGTATTAGTTTTTATTGTATAAAATAACTTTAATAATTTGTTTTTTTTTCAATCAGGAAAAGTGGATCTTTTATTAAAAGCAATCAATAGGGTAAGAGGATTACCCTTACAGCAAATTTTAATAATTTGTAATAACGTCAGACGATATTTATATAGTTTATTATCTCTATGTTTGCTATAAACATATTATTTTGTTGAAATTTTAAGTGAAATATAAACATAGTTGTTTCTTAATATAATTCCTGAAACTTCATGTTGAATTTTGAATATTTATTTTTAACAAAAATTCCGTCATTTTCTATTTATATATATATATATATATACCATCTATATTTCTGTAAAGTTAAGGTTTTGATATTTCGAGTGATGAGATTATTTTCATCCTTGACAGTAACAATCATATGCCATATGATTGAAGTGGACAATAACACCTTATGTACGTGGGTTGTATATGCATGAAACATAAAGTTACTTAGTGCATGATGAAACTATATTTGTTTGTATTGTTGTTTTGACCTCTTTTGGTTTCTTTCTACTGCTTGACTTTATCATGCCAAGTGATCCTTGGTTCAATTTTGTGGTTGCATGAGCAAAATATTTTTTCTGTTAGCTTTTTCACAATAGATCTAAATCCCAAGTCAAGCTTATGCTGTTAGAGAAAGTAACCAACTTTGCTGGCTTCTTTTTCTGTACTAATACTTGCTTTCTTTTGTTGGTGGAACTCCTTTAATATTAATAGTCAGTTTTTCTAATACCTTAATTAGTGAACAATATCAATAACCAATATAACTTCTGCTGTCCGGGCTTGTTTTTCAAAATTACTACTCTTTTGCTATACAAAGGCTATTGAAAGAATTAATTGAACTTTCAATCCTATTTGAATTTTCAGTTCACTTAATTGAAGGCTCTCGTTTTTTTTAAATTTCCATGTATTGTGATCAGATAATGCAAAGTCGCTGATTTAGCAATAAAAATATGTTTGGTCACCAGGCTGATTTTCTAACTAAAAGAATATTAATATAACTGTACTTAAATGCGTATGCTTTATTCCAATTTTTAAAACCATGGATGACTTTTCACTAGTATATTAGTCAAATGTTTTCTTAGTTTTTCAACTTCCTGTCCACATTGCAGATGGTTAAAGACACTTCATCCAACCAGGAAACGGGTTGGAAAATGGACTGCAGATGAAGACAAACGCTTGAAAGTTGCTGTAACTTTTTTTGGGCCAAAAACGTGGAGAAAGATAGCTGGCTGCGTGCCTGGTCGTACACATGTGCAATGCAGAGAGAGGTATTTCATTCGATAATATCTACATTTAAATATTCATCTCTAATGTGAAAAGGTGCAATTAAACTATATTTATGGCATTGGGTGGTGCAGGTGGGTGAATTGCTTAGACCCTTCCTTGAATATGGCTGAATGGACTGAAGAAGAAGATTTAAAGTTAGAACAGGCCATCGAGGAGCATGGTTATTGCTGGTCTAAGGTTGCTGCATGTATTCCCCGCCGAACTGATAATCAGTGCTGGAGGTACGACAATCTCATGGCCAAAAGTTGAATTCCTAATTATCTATTTGATTTTTTCTTCATCACACAAACCACTTTTTCATTAGTTAGGATATCATAAGACTAATATACCCTTAATGAATTAATTAACTTATAATTACAAGAAGATGATTTGAATTTATAAGGGGTATTGGTGGGAAAAAAGGGTAAATATTTGTTGATATTAGCAAAATGACAAATAATTAGGAACACCGTCATGATAGACCCATTGTGTGTATTAGATAGACTAAAAAAATGAAAGTAGCAATTAGTTATGTATTGCCTCTGGTTTCTAGCTGTAATGGGAAGGTTTTGGTGGGTAGTTTGTGTGAGGAGGAGGAGTATAAAGGTTATGGAAGTTCTGTTAAGTTTATTTTTCTATAGCTGCAAAAGGAAGTTTTTGGTTGGTCTCTGTGCGAGGAAGAACTATATAGATTCTGGAAAGTTGTGTAAGTATGTGTAGATTGTAAAAACATCTTGTAATGGTTAGAGTACCCCTTGTACTCCGGTAATGAAAATTTTAATTTGACTGCTCAAAAAAAAAAAAATTAAGAACACCATTTTGGATATAATCAAACAAAATTAGGAATGGAGGGAGTAAGATATTATTTTCTTCACATCTGTATTTTCATATATTGTGCGTTTGGGGATTTGTCTCCTTAGACTCACAACTTTGTATCCTAATTATTAGGAGATGGAAGGTGTTATTTCCGAATGAAGTGCCTCTGCTGCAGTCTGCTAGAAAGATACAGAAGGTAGCATTGATATCAAACTTTGTTGATAGGGAGTCAGAAAGACCTGCCCTTGGACCTAAGGACTTTCGAGTGCCAGAAACTCATCGTATATCTGGACCTGAAAGTGTCGATCCTCCTATAATACAAAAGACAAGATCAAGGTATGATATTTGAGCAATTGTTCTTTGTATATTTTACTAGATTTTGATTTTGATTCTGAAGCTTTTCATTTATAACGTTCAGGCGGAGGAAGGCAGGTGGAAATAATGAAGAAGATGCTCGTTCCAGGTAAAGCATTGTCCATAAAAGAAGTTATCATTTGTTTCCATCTCCCATCCTAATATTTTCTCTCTCTACTGCAGTGAGACTATAACAGAAGTTTCGAGGTTAACAAGTGGCAGCCTCGAGACGTCCAAGGGAGAAGAGATTAGAATAGGTCGTGTAAATGATGGCAATAATAAGAGAAAATCTCGGTCGAAAATTAAGAAATCAGGGTACGTTTCATTACCAAGTTGAAAAGTATTTTCGTCCCAAATAATTCATATATTTCGATTTAGTTCCAATATTCAAAATTGTCCAATTTTGACCCCAAAAGTGTCGGAAAATTGAAAACAGAATTGCTTACTATCACATGAGGAATTAATTTGAGGCCAAAATTGGACATTTGCGTGACACAACAAAAAAACACTTTATTTTTTCTCTATTCTGGGCCAAAATTGGACAAATCTTTTTATATTAGGGACTAAATCAAAATACTTAAAAATTTTGGGATCAAAATTGGAGTGTAGACAAGTTATGAGAGCATAAAACATTTCTCTTTCATTAGCCCAGTGTTGTAAACATCTCACTTTCTATTTCTGTCCCATTGACTTGAGTGTTTCTACTGTTGCAGCTTATTATCAGAACTTACCAATCCTTCTGGTGCATTCGTAGCAATCGAAACAATACATTCTGATCCAAATTTAGAGGAGTTACCAGTGGGGCCCGCGCTTGGTAGGAAGGCTCGTAAACTGCAGCCCAGAAGGAAGCGCGCTAAGACAGCCGAGGAAGTGCCCGAGCTGGATACACTAGATGACGATCGATCATATTTCCCGGACTCCATTGATTCTAGGGAAGCTGCTCCTCAAATTAAAGCAAAGAAAAGGAAGAGGGAAACTCGTTCAAGTAGCGATTGCGTAGCTGTGGATGTTGATAATCAGAGCGCGGATATGGCGCATTTGGCTGCAGAAAGAAATGGTGAGACGAAGATCAAGAAATGTTCCGGTGTGGGGTCGAGCAGTGGTGATGATGTGTCTGTATCTGATCATCTGAGAGACGGGAGTTGTTTGAATCAGACGGACGACAATGATGATGATGATGATGTGACTCTGGGGCATTTTTACCAGGAAGTAAAGCGGAGAAGAAGGGAAACCTCCATTTGTAAGACTCCAAACGACATCATCCAACAGATAAAGGCATAGGGCGGTTCCTATTTTGGACATTTATTTGCGTCTCAAATCCCAGAAATATGTAGGATTACATGTTATGCACAACTCTCATTCTTTGACTATCCTTTTGAAGCACACGTGTTTAGGAAATCAGATATGCGTTTATCTAATTTATTATTTTTAATAGAAATTTTAGTAGTGAAAGTTGAAAACTCGGTCCTATGTAGGTGTCAAACGGGCTGGCCAGGCCCACCGGGCTGCGAATTTTTTTAGGGCCGGACCGCCCTGGTTAATTTTGGGCCACCTATTTTCAGGTCCGTCCTGGCCCATCTTGGGCCACTGGGCCAAATCGGCCCAATTTTTTTAATTTAGTATATAAATTTTACTCATGTAGTTATAAAAATTGTTTAGTTTGTCAATAACAATTCAATAATTAAATTAAAACTTAAATTCCTAAATAATATTCAAACAACAATAATTCAACAAATTTTAATAAATTTAAATTCATTAAAATAAATTCAAAAGTCCATAATCCAACCATTCTCAATAAACTAAAATTTATAAAAATATATTGATGAATGATTGTGCTGGATAAGTATTAAACTATAACAACTTTAAAAAAATATGTATATGTATAATGTATACTTATAGTAACCTTAACTAATTTTTGCATTATCTATTCAAAAATATGTGTATGATTCCCAATAAATAAACTATATCCATAAACAACGCGAGTGATATTTTAATCTTAATTAGTACTTGATGTAAGCTAAAGAAAAATCAAATCTTCTAAGATATTTATCAAATAACCGAGGTTAAAAAAAACAAGGAAAATCCGAAAAAGGTTATGGAAATTCACATAAACAAATAAATCTCATGGATACATGATCAACAATTCTATGAACTTTAATCAAATATCAACAAAGTAAAAACTTAAATCAACATAAAAAAAAAAACTCAAATGACAGTAGAGATGAGTCGAAGCGTTACCCTAAATCCTAGAAATAAAAATAAATAAATAAACCTACCTGGCCACCGGGCCAAGCCGGTCCCGAGTGGCTGGGCCAAAAAAAACCCAGCTCTTTTCGGGCCTATTATTTTGAGGCTCGACCCATCCTTAAAACAGGGCTTCTCGGGCCGGCCCGTCGGATCAGGTTCGTTTTGACAGCTCTATGTAGGGGGGAGCATTCGATTATTCGGTCACCGAACTATATAGTAAAAACCAAAATAACCGAAAAACCTCTAGCCGGTAACCAAAATCGAATAGCACTAATATTGAATTCAACCGAACTGAAATATTTTGGTTTGGTTCGATTATTAACCGAACTAATTGAAATGTGCTATGTGTGAATTTTTTAGCTATTTTTAAACTTTTTGGACTAAAATAATAATAAAAATACTTACTAAAAGTCCATAAAACAACTACTATTCCTTACTGAAGTATATTAACATCCTAATAAACTAAGAGTTCATAAAAAATTAAAAATAGCATCCAAAAATTAATCAAATGCTAAAATAACAATTCAATAATATTTCATAATTGTTATAATAACTGTCCAATGTTCATACTAGTCAAAAATAGATTAATAGTCCATAGTACATACACAATAAGTATCTATAATAATATGAACCAAAATAATATATTATTAATTATTTAAGTTATTAAATATATTATTATAATAATTATTAACTAAATTCGATTATTTCGGTTTTTTTCTTGCAATAACCAAAACCTAACCAAAATATCGAAATTTCAAATTTTAAAAAACCGTAACCAAATCGAGATATCGAATTACCGAATTAAATTATATCAATTTGGCTCGGTTCGTTCGATTAATTTAATTTTTATCTATTAATGCACACCCCTAGTCCTATGAGCATCATCCGTCCACTAAAACATGAATACTGTTTATAGATTACTAGACAAAAACGTACTATGCGACAAAATTCATGTAATTTTTATTTATTTGATATTCGGTCTAAAAACTAGTTAATCTGATTTTATCATATTACTAGTGTGTACCCTGCGAATTTCGCGGACTAGTAAAAAAATTGTATTTTTATTTTCAATATATAAATATAAATATGTTTTATTTTAAATATCTTGTAATTTCGATATAATATTAAAATTGTAATTATAATTCGACGAACAATAAAAAACACTAAACATGAATAAATATAACATTTGAAAAATTCACACATTTCATCTGAAACTATTATAACACAATATTACTTAAGATTAAACGTTTCTGAAAACTCCTCTGTAGACTACATTTGTTATATACTTGCACGACCTTTCATTAGAATCAAGACAGAGAATTTTCAATCCTCTTTTACTTTTAACTCTCGAGACTGCAACATATAATTGTCCATGTGTAAAAACTGATTTCAGAAGGTAGTGTGACAGAGGACAAAGATTGACTTTGACTTTTATTTATAGTCATTGCAAAACACAATAGAACCGGGAACTGTCTCCTCTAAATTCTAAAAGGCAAAGTATCACCAGAATTAGTTAGGGTCATTTTAGGAATATATACCTTACTCCCAATATTTCTTCCAGATATGATTTCAGCTAACTTTCAAAATATGATTTCCAAGTTTTGTAGCAACCAATCTGGTGCCATTACATAGTCCTGACTTTTGATCGATATTTCTGAGAAGCATTACAGGGACACCAACCTTCAATACCAAACGGTAGTGTGGAAGTCCGGAACACTTGACCGAGTTCAAGTAATCAATAGAAAACAGTTCTCCACGACCACCGGGTCTATACTCGGATCTACAAAGAGAATCAGAACTCAAATACTCTCTTGTTTCACCAGGTATCATAGACAAAACCTTCTCATTAATGCATTCCACTTCTCTGTGAGTTGGAGCAAGTATTGCTTTATCCTCAAAATAACCACGCGTACAAATTTTTTCTGAAATTGAAGAGTATATACTTTCTATTATGGCAGCTACATGATCAACTACATCATAAATAAGATTTTCTTCAGGAATCTGAATATCAGCAAAGCCATCTCTGCTATTCCCAAGTTCACCATCTCCAACTTTCAAAATCCAATCTGAAAACTCAGATATCTCATCAGAAGTAAATGGAGTTAGACACATGTATTATGGTTCACGACTTTAATAAGCAATTAATTTAAGTTTTTAATTTAAAATTGCATGCTTAACTCGGCACGCACATGTTACGCATCATAAAAAATATTATGGTTCACGGGTATTTTTTGGTACGCTTTAGTACATTATCAATTTTTTTAAAATTTAATACAATATTATATCATATTTTATATACATATTGAGTGTAAAGAATATAATAAAAAAATAAAGCAACATCAATATTATTTAAAAACATTCATAATAAAGATACTCAAATATAAAACACGACTGTCAGGAAATATAGAACATATACTGAAATAATTGTAGCAACGCATACATACTCAAATTAAAATCAAACTTAAAAAAGATAAAATCTGTATGAAACGATCAAATCTTCATTAAACCGAACACTCCATATAGATCCACATTGACATGCATCTTGGTATCCATGTGACTTGGTCAGAGTTTTTTGAAAAATATTTTCCTACTCCCCCGCAAGAGTACGAGATCGTCGTAATAGTGAAAGTAACTTGGACCAAGTAGTTATCGAACCCAAATGATTTAGGAGTGTAGTGTAGCCCTAAAGTTGTGCGTCGGCATGGTACTATAGTGACGAGCAAGTTGACATTCAAAAATTAAACTAATGCAAATATTAAATCTAGAAAGCAATTAAACAATTAAACTAACTTCTAATTTGTAACACCCCATCCCGTTTTATACCTTTTATATTCCTAGAGCCCTTATTTTATATTATTATCTTTGTTTCTTTCAATTTTATTATTTTTTAGTGCTACTGTGTAATTTAAATATATACCCTTTTATAAATTCCTAAATTCGAAGAAAGGAATCGAATCTTTCAAACGAATAAAGGACTATGAGAAATTAAATATTCAAGGGTTTAAAATTGAGGTTTTCGACCCGTATAATTTATTAAGAATAATTACAATGTCTTGAAAGAACTAGTTAATTAATCAAATTTTAAAATTTATATTAATTACTCATTTTTGGTTTAATTTCACAAACCAAACATGTCTTAGTAGTACAAAAGAGATCCTATAAAATCTTGCATCTTTAATTCTTGACCACAAGATTATTAAGGGTATTAAGATTAATTTCTTAAATTAATTTGACTTATTCTCTATAAAGAAAACCCGTCCGTTTCCATAAACAAGAAAAAAGATCAGTTTCCAAGAATATCCTATATCTCTCTCTCCCAAATAGCAAAAACGCGTCCTTCTCTCTCTAGAAGAAATTTTCGAACGCGTCTCTCTCTCTCTCTCTCCTCCCTCCTCTTCGATCGACCGTGTGCCTCGCCTCCAGCAGCCGTCGCCGTCGCACCATCCAAGCGCCGCCGCCTCGTCCGCATCACAGCGCCGTCGATCGACTGCCTCCTCCAGTAGCAGCCAGCACCGCCTCCTCTTTCCAGCAACAACCGTTGCTCCTCTTCTTTTCCGGCTAGCAACGCCGCCGTCTCCAGCCACCAAGGCCGACGCCGCGCCGATCGACCCTAGCCCAGACGACCGTCGTCGCCTCCGATCAACCGCTCCAGCAATGCCTCCTCTTCCTCTCCCTGAATCCCGATCGAAGCGAAGCCGAAACGCCGCCCCAATCGCATCACCGCCGCCTCCTCTCTCCTCCTCACGCCGCCGGGTTCGATTTTCAGGAGACGAACACCGCTCCTTCCTCCTTTTTACAGTAAGATAAAATCCTCTTTTAATTTCAATTCGATTAATTCCGATTTCAAAATCGTAACCCGATTCGTTATTTTCCTCCTCCGAGATGATGCCGAGTCGAACCCCTGTTGCCGGAGTTTTTGGAGAAATCGAGAGACGCCGTTAGGCCGCCCGTTTTCCACCTCGAACCAGAGAACGTAAGGTTTCTACCTTCGTTTCTCTCTTTTCGTAAATTCCAGAAAATAAATCGAAGCTATTTTAAAACCGTGTAACAAGGAAGCGAAAAGGAAAGACGATCATACTGTTGGAATTATCCTCGTTCTATTTCTTCTACTTACCAACTGTTAGAGAGTGTTAATTTCTTAGAAATAGTTTAGTGTCGTAGTAACACCGGTTGGTTTGTTCAGTATTACTGTTTTGGTTATTTTGTATTACTCTTTTAGAAGTAGGAAAAATGAACCTGTTGAATTCCTACTTCCTTCCTTCACTGACTGTTGTTTGGGTATCAACCCCTTTTTGGACTTTGGAATTTTATTTCTTTAGCAGAGATGAATTTTTAGTACTATTGTTTTGAAAATGATGTGGTACTTGGACTTAGTGGACTGGTATTACTCTTTTGGTTGTTTAATATCATTTTTATAGGAGTATGGTATCATTGTTTTAGTTGGACAGTATTTAGAATTAGTGTTGTTAGTATTATTGTTTTGATGTTTTCAATTATTAAACACTTTTGTTTTAAATCCGTAGACAAAGGAAAACTCGTCTTCTCCCTTGTCTCGGGTTAAACAGTTGTAGCAAATGAAAAACAATTTAGTAGAAAATAATAGTACTCTTTTGTTTTGAAAATGATACAAGTTAACTAAATTAATAATACTAGTATTATAGGAAAATACTTTTATTCAATTTATTTGTTATGAAAACTTCTTTAAATCAAGTATTACCAACAATAAAGAAAAATATATATTATATTATTTTAGTATTTATTCTGTATAAAATTATGTAAGCAAAATAAGTTTAATCAAGGGATTTTTATTTATAAAAGTATAAATTATATTCAAAAGTTCTTTTGAAATAAAATATAGATTTTGGAAAGAATAATATTAAAATTTGACTTTTATTATAAAAATATTATTTAAATAAATTTCTTATTCTTTTAATTATTTTTGAGAAAAATACTATATGAATATACTTTTAAGTTATGAAAGTTTTTAGTTATAAAAGTCTAAGAATATTAAAAGATGGTTTTATAAAAGTCAAAATAGCATTACTACAAGGAGATTAGTAAGTACACCCCCCCCATTACATCACCTCTTAAAAAGGGGGCGTATTTACCAATATAGGGTGTGACCTATAAGTAAGTATATCCAAAAGAAATTTAAGACAAGAACCATCTCGATTCTCGTAACACAAACTCTCAGTTTTTCTAAATATTTCAAGGTCAACTTTTAATTAAATGATTTCATATTAGGATTCAGTACTAGTCGGAATACGCACGAGGGATCCGACATTCTATTCGTATATTGTTCTCGGGACCCGGAGCAAACAGGTGGGTGATGATCTGTTGATCGATCTGCTTATAATACGTTGTGCTGGTATACTCTGAACTCGACTAAATAAATCTAAAACAATTAATCCAACATAAATGTATCCCTATTATATAACTGTTTGAATTACGTGATATAATCGTATGTGATACGAAATACCTGTTGTTAAATCCAAATCAATCACCATTGCATGACTAAGGGCATTATGTGAGCATGAATCAATTTGATTGCAAATCGAGGAATTTTTCCTCCACGTTTTAAAATGTCAGTTTTATAAAAGGATCTGATGTCAGTAAGTACGGAGTTGTGGTACGGGTATTAAATCCAACCTCCGGGGAGCTGTCGAGGACGCCCCCAGAATCAAGGTTGTTGATTCAAACAGATCTGGTCCCCGGGTCAGACGCCTACGTTGCGCACTGGGAATAAGGCCATTGATGGTTTGCTTTGTTTCGTGCTGTCAGTGGTTGGAAGGAGTAAGGTTTTGGAAGTGGAACGAGTCAAGTATGGTTGTACAAAAGTGGTTCAAGGAAGTATTTACAATATGTGGAAAGTGATTTTGGCAGATTGAGCCGATACGTGAAAATGGTTTTGGGCTCTGCCCCCTTAATGTGAATCAACTTGTGATATATCAATTATGTGAATGTGAAACATGTCATGCCCAAATAATTATTACGTGAACTTTTTACTTCTGTGATATATGTTATTCATATTTATATGTCAACTGCTTAAATAAATTATATATTTTCTCAATGAGTATACTTTAACATATTTCGGATTTACCAATCCCATGACGTTGCAAATCACCCATATGTGAGAATTCAAATCTCACGCCCCCCTCTTTTTTACAACCCTTGCAGATTATGATTTCGTGGAGCAAGGACAGTAATAGAGACGACACGGAGTTCCCCACTTAAGTAAAATATTACTGTTAAATACTAAGCTTTATATTCATATATATATATATATATATGTCTGAGATACTTATTTAAATATTACACTAATTTCTTCCGCTGCATAAAACTCATCTCTCATTTTATCATCCCCTTTTATATCAAAAATTTCATAGTTCGGATTTTAGTCACAAGTGGCACCTCGAATCTGAGATATTTATGTGTTTTGGATTCGGGGCGTTACAGGTGGTATCAGAGCTTACGTTCAAACTTTCGGACCAAAACCCAAATCATTGTTTTCATCAAACCAAAATTCTTTTTCTTTAATTAAAATTTTCTTATCATTTAAATATAGATCACTAATTAAATTATTTGAGGGGAAATGTGTCTCCTATTACCGTCAGAAGCTCCTCGAAGGTATGTTCTTATTTTATTTTAAATTGCCTAAAAGTTTGTGTCATTGCGATAAGTTGACTTTCATAACAAAACTCCAATCAAAAGATCGAGAACTCTAAACAATACTTACGAGGTGTAGAAAGAACCACGAAATACCGTTTACATTACTATTGAAATGCGGATGATTAGTAAATGATAGAAACAAATATATTTCGTGTAAGTTTATAAATTTCATAAATGATGTTATATGATTATTTAAATTATATGCTTTAATTGTTTGAATTATGTGCTATAATTGTTTAAATTTTGTGCTTTAATTGTTAAAATTATGTTTCTGCATAACTAAAATTTGGATTAGGAATTTCCTTTCCCTATAAGAATCCATCTAAGATAGTTATATCCCAATAGTTGGAAAACGCTTAGCTAAACTTTAAAACCTATCAGTGTGTTTATAACCTAGTTCGCGAAACTGCATTCAAAAGCAAGATGCACTCCTATACCCAATGACGAAGATATATTTGACGGCTATGATTAGTTAAGCCAGAAGGATTACTGAGTTATTCTCCGTCCTATCACTGTAAGACTACTCGAACGAATGATAATAGAAGACCCAGTTCAAGGGCCCTACATCCACTTGGAGACATGCCTGGTAGAAGTCAATGATGGAGATTTCCGTATGATAGTACCGATCAGTCAGAATGATCAAAACCTTTTAAACAGTTATCCTTTTAATGTAGACACAAATACGTACAACATAGGTGTGCCACCTTTTCCTGACATATAGTAGTAGTCAGAAGTATAATTGTTTTACTTGGGCCATACCAACATAGTTTTAACCCTACTCCTTTTGGTCGCTCGCAATCCGTAATAAAGAGAAGATGTGATGCGTTAAGATTACATCTGGAAGCCTTAGTTTCTTTTGGGATAAGAAGTAAGAAGACTAACCTCATAGGACCAGAGACCTTTATATATATATATATGTTGTGAAATTGCTACTTGGCAATGCGTGCTACTTGCTCTATATTAACTGTTATATTTTATCTGATTACTGTTTTATGACATGTCACTAGTTTCTATTATATGGTGCGTATGTGATCACTGTACCATTGACGGCCGCAGTGCGTTGCGGTGAACTACATACTCACGCGTATCTCAGTACTAGCGCTGTGTTAATTACGTAATTCGATTATGTTTTTGTAATTTTCCCATACCTATATGAACTTAGCAATATTATTCTTTTATTTTCAGAACCCCCACTAAGATAGCACTGTGCCGTAGACGTGGACGACCTCGTGACCCTATCCCAATACCAATGGATCCTATAGGACAGGACCCACCTTCTCAAACTGAACCTGAGCCATCTCAGCAGGAGAGGAAGATGACAAGTTGTGCATCAAGGTGCTAATCATGGATGGATATCTTGACGTGCTTCCCGAGGAATTAATCGGGTTACCACCGGATCGTCAGATAGAGTTCTCCATCGACTCGATACCTGGGTCAGCACCAGTATCTAAGACACCCTATCGAATGGCGCCAAAGGAATTAGAAGAACTGAAGGAACAATTGCAAGGCCTACTTGAAAGAAAGTTCATCAGGCCTAGTGCATCACCATGGGGAACACCCGTGTTGTTCGTGAAGAAGAAAAATGGAACTTTCCGTATGTGCATAGACTACCGAGGTCTCAATCAACTGACCATCAAGAACAAATATCCTCTTCCAAGGATAGAAGACTTATTCGACCAGTTGAAGAATGCTACCATATTCTCAAAGATCGATCTGAGGTCTGGTTACCACCAGCTAAAGGTCAAGAGCGAGGATATCCCAAAAACAACTTTTTGAACTCGGTATGGACGTTACGAATTCAGCGTGATGCCATTCGGATTAACAAACGCTCCAGCAATTTTCATAGATCTGATGAATAGAGTATTTTATTCGTACCTGGACCAATTCGTTATCGTCTTCATCGACGACATACTTGTGTACTCTAAGAACAAAGAGCAACACGAAGAACATCTCAAGACAGTCTTAGAAATAATGAGACGAGAGAAGTTGTATGCCAAATTCAGCAAGTACGAATTTTAGATCTATCGAGTTATGTTCTTAGAGCATATAATCTCCGCAAAGGGATTGAAGTGGACCCAGCAAAGGTAGAAGCCATCATGAACTGGAAGGCGACTACTAACGTCAATGAAATTTGAAGCTTTCTTGGGTTAGCAGGATACTACCGAAGGTTCATACAAGACTTTTCCAGCATTGCAAAAGCACTGACGAAACTGACCAAGAAGACTGAGAAGTTTGTTCAGGATTCGACTTGTGAGGAAAGTTTCCAAGAGCTAAAGAAAATACTAACCACGTCGCTTGTGTTAACCATCCCAGACGGATCAGAAGGATTCGTCATTTACACAGACGCTTCTTTGTCAGGCTTGGGTTGTGTTCTAATACAAAATAAGAAAGTTGTGGTTTAAGCATCCCGAAAATTTAAGGACCACAAAAAGAACTACCCAACACACGACTTAGAACTGACTGCAATGGTTCACGCATTGAAAATTTGGAAACACTACTTGTATGGTGGAAAGTGTGAGATCTACACTGATCATAAGAGCCTGAAATACTTCTTCACGCAGAAGGAACTGAACATGCGTCAGAGAAGATGACTCGAATTGGTAAAAGATTACGATTGCACTATCCACTATCACCCTGGAAAGGCAAACGTAGTGGCAGACGCTTTGAGTAGAAAAGAAGATACGAGACTAAGCGTCGTTCTGACCACACAGTTACCACTAATGGGAGAACTCTCTCGGTTAAACCTAGAATTTTTCACACAGTGTTGTGCAGATTCCATGGTTTATGCATTTACCCTACAACCGACCTTACGAGAGAAGATCCTAGAAGCGCAGAAGAACGATAAATTCTTGAAGGGAATGCGTAATCGTGCTGAAGGAGGAACCATTCAGAGGTTTGTGTTGAGTACCAATGGAGCTCTAATGTTCGTAACAGAATCTGTGTGCCTAAGGATGAAGGAATGAGGAACAAAATCCTGAAAGAGGCACATAACACTCCTTACACCGTTCACCCCGGAGAGACGAAGATGTACCGGGGACTGAAAGAGAACTTTTGGTGGAGGGGTATGAAGATGACGATAGCTCAATTCGTCAAAAGATGTTTAACCTGCCACGGGTTAAAGCAGATCATCAACGACCTTCAGGGTTGTTACACCATCTGGAGATGCCAGAGTGGAAATGGGAAGACATCACTATGGATTTTGTCACCGAACTTCCGGAAACGGTGAAGAATCACGATGTCGTCTGGGTTATCGTAGATAGACTTACGAAGACTGCCCACTTTATCCTTGTTAGAATGACGTATACGTTGGACAGGCTCGCACAACTATACATAGCTGAGATATTCAAACTGCACTGTGTACCAGTCTCGATAGTGTCCGATAGAGACCCCGTTTTACCTTCAAGTTTTGGGGAAGTCTACAACGAGCCTTGGAGACTGAATTGAAATTCAGCACCACATACCACCCACAGACTGACGGACAATCGAAAAGAACTATCCAGACACTCGAAGATATACTGAGAGCTTGTGCTTTAGATCTTGAAGGAAGTTGGGAAAGCCACCTAGCATTGGTAGAGTTCGCTTATAACAACAGTTATCAGGCGACAATACAAATAACACCGTAGCACTCTACGGGAAGAGGTGTAGATCACCAGTTTGTTGGGACGAAGTCGGGATTCGAAGGATTCTTGGACCCGAACTAGTCGAAAGATCAGCTGAGATAGTCGCGAAGATTAAAAATAGAATCAAGACGGCCCAGGACAGTCAGAAGTCATATGCAGACACTCGGAGAAGAGATTTACAATTCGACATTGGTAAGAAAGTATTTCTCAGAGTTGCACCAAGGAAAGACCTAATTCGTTTTGGGAAAAGAGGTAAACTAAAGCCGCGATACATCGGGCCACTTGGCATCCTGAACAGAGACGGGGATGTGGCTTATCGCTTAGCACTACCACCAGAGTTGTCACGAGTAAATAATGTGTTCCACATATCTACACTCAGGAAATACATGAGCGATCCAAACCATGTTATTAGTCACATAGAATTGGGTCTAAGCAGTGACCTGACTTATGAAGAAGTTCCAGTGACTATCCTGGGAAAGAGAAGTTTAAGTACTAGCCAAATACCTTCAATGTTTAAGTAGTACCTAAAAGCTGAATTTCGGGGACGAAATTCCTGTTAAGGGGGTGAGGATGTAACACCCCGTCCCGTTTTATACCTTTTATATTCCTAGAGCCCTTATTTTATATTATTATCTTTGTTTCTTTCAATTTTATTATTTTTAAGTGCTACTGTGTAATTTAAATATATACCCTTTTATAAATTCCTAATTTCGAAGAAAGGAATCGAATCTTTCAAACGAATAAAGGACTATGAGAAATTAAATATTCAAGGGTTTAAAATTGAGGTTTTCGACCCGTATAATTTATTAAGAATAATTACAATGTCTTGAAAGAACTAGTTAATTAATCAAATTTTAAAATTTATATTAATTACTCATTTTTTGTTTAATTTCACAAACCAAACATGTCTTAGTAGTACAAAAGAGATCCTATAAAATCTTGTATCTTTAATTCTTGACCACAAGATTATTAAGGGTATTAAGATTAATTCCTTAAATTAATTTGACTTATTCTCTATAAAGAAAACCCGTCCGTTTCCATAAACAAGAAAAAAGATCAGTTTCCAAGAATATCCTATATCTCTCTCTCCCAAATAGCAAAAACGCGTCCTTCTCTCTCTAGAAGAAATTTTCGAACGCGTCTCTCTCTCCTCCCTCCTCTTCGATCGACCGTGTGCCTCGCCTCCAGCAGCCGTCGCCATCGCACCATCCAAGCGCCGCCGCCTCGTCCGCATCACAGCGCCGTCGATCGACTGCCTCCTCCAGTAGCAGCCAGCACCGCCTCCTCTTTCCAGTAACAACCGTTGCTCCTCTTCTTTTCCGGCGAGCAACGCCGCCGTCTCCAGCCACCAAGGCCGACGCCGCGCCGATCGACCCTAGCCCAGACGACCGCCGTCGCCTCCGATCAACCGCTCCAGCAACGCCTCTTCTTCCTCTCCCTGAATCCCGATCGAAGCGAAGCCGAAGCGCCGCCCCAATCGCATCACCGCCGCCGTCTCCTCTCTCCTCCTCACGCCGCCGGGTTCGATTTCCAGGAGACGAACGCCGATCCTTCCTCCTTTTTACAGTAAGATAAAATCCTCTTTTAATTTCAATTCGATTAATTCCGATTTCAAAATCGTAACCCGATTCGTTATTTTCCTCTTCCGAGATGATGCCGAGTCGAACCCCTGTTGCCGGAGTTTTTGGAGAAATCGAGAGACGCCGTTAGGCCGCCCGTTTTCCACCTCGAACCAGAGAACGTAAGGTTTCTACCTTCGTTTCTCTCTTTTCGTAAATTCCAGAAAATAAATCGAAGCTATTTTAAAACCGTGTAACAAGGAAGCGAAAAGGAAAGACGATCATACTGTTGGAATTATCCTCGTTCTATTTCTTCTACTTACCAACTGTTAGAGAGTGTTAATTTCTTAGAAATGGTTTAGTGTCGTAGTAACACCGGTTGGTTTGTTCAGTATTACTGTTTTGGTTATTTTGTATTACTCTTTTAGAAGTAGGAAAAATGAACCTGTTGAATTCCTACTTCCTTCCTTCACTGACTGTTGTTTGGGTATCAACCCCTTTTTGGACTTTGGAATTTTGTTTCTTTAGCAGAGATGAATTTTTAGTACTATTGTTTTGAAAATGATGTGGTACTTGGACTTAGTGGACTGGTATTACTCTTTTGGTTGTTTAATATCATTTTTATAGGAGTATGGTATCATTGTTTTAGTTGGACAGTATTTAGAATTAGTGTTGTTAGTATTATTGTTTTGATGTTTTCAATTATTAAACACTTTTGTTTTAAATCCGTAGACAAAAGGAAACTCGTCTTCTCCCTTGTCTCGGGTTAAACGGTTGTAGCAAATGAAAAACAATTTAGTAGAAAATAATAGTACTCTTTTGTTTTGAAAATGATACAAGTTAACTAAATTAATAATACTAGTATTATAGGAAAATACTTTTATTCAATTTATTTGTTATGAAAACTTCTTTAAATCAAGTATTACCAACAATAAAGAAAAATATATATTATATTATTTTAGTATTTATTATGTATAAAATTATGTAAGCAAAATAAGTTTAATCAAGGGATTTTTATTTATAAAAGTATAAATTATATTCAAAAGTTCTTTTGAAATAAAATATAGATTTTGGAAAGAATAATATTAAAATTTGACTTTTATTATAAAAATATTATTTAAATAAATTTCTTATTCTTTTAATTATTTTTTAGAAAATTACTATATGAATATACTTTTAAGTTATGAAAGTTTTTAGCTATAAAAGTCTAAGAATATTAAAAGATGGTTTTATAAAAGTCAAAATAGCATTACTACAAGGAGATTAGTAAGTACACCCCCCCCCCCCCATTACATCACCTCTTAAAAAGGGGGCGTATTTACCAATATAGGGTGTGACCTATAAGTAAGTATATCCAAAAGAAATTTAAGACAAGAACCATCTCGATTCTCGTAACACAAACTCTCAAGTTTTTCTAAATATTTCAAGGTCAACTTTTAATTAAATGATTTCATATTAGGATTCAGTACTAGTCGGAATACGCACGAGGGATCCGACATTCTATTCGTATATTGTTCTCGGGACCCGGAGCAAACAGGTGGGTGATGATCTGTTGATCGATCTGCTTATAATACGTTGTGCTGGTATACTCTGAACTCGACTAAATAAATCTAAAACAATTAATCCAACATAAATGTATCCCTATTATATAACTGTTTGAATTACGTGATATATGTTGGAGTTATACGTGAAAGTATGCTTTTACTTTGTATAACTCGTGTATCAAACACTCGTTTTATGAGAATAATTCTTTTATCGCATTTGCTTTAGTTATGATTGAATGTTGAATTTCTATTGCAAACCGTTCAATATATAGTACGTGTTACATTGTAGTTAATGTGGTGATACCCGATCACGGAAGACGACATTAACAGTTTACTTGTAACTAAACGTACATTTTCACGGCCTAGGTGGAATTGAACAATCCACCGTGAAAGGTCGATGTGTAAGGCTCAGATTGGTCTGTCTTGACCAAGAGATTGCACTAGCACATTTAGTATGTGTTGAAGAGGTCCTACAGCGAGGATAAATTCTTCTGTTCTGAAAGGTGAAGAATTAGACCTCAGTGGTTGTTGATTTCTTAATCTCCGTCACTTAAATAGGACCGTGTGTGCTTAGTAGTTACTGCTTTGATTCATGTTGGGTGAGAATCATTGTGACTTCGAACTTTGTGTCTTGGGCAGTAATATTAATCATACGACGGTTGCTAAGATTTAATACGGAGAAACGCGTGCGAGTACGGCTCGTATGATTAGTCCCCTTGGTGGGCTCAGAAGTTTTATTGTACCAAATCTTGCAAGTGAAGAATTAGTTTCTTCGGTACGAATAATAATGTTGAGCTGTCTTTACTCCAAGGTGAAATATATTAATTAATTTAGAGCTATTCAGAAGCTTAATTAATTAATGGACTTGATAATCTTAAATGCGGGAAATAATAACCGGGAGCCCATATTATCGTAATATGGATTAAGATGGATAGTGCAATATTAATTTATTAGTGGTAATAATTAATATTAATGGGCTGAATTATATTGGGGCTCAATATTGAAATTCAGAAGTCCATTAGGAGGTCCAATCTTAATTCTCCTTAAGGCCCCTCAAGTAGCCCAATTAAGTAGCCCAATAATGATAAGGTGATTAAAATAAAAGAAAATAATATGCTGATTTTTCTCTTTAATTTTCGAAAATTGCATGATAAGGAGGAAAAAGATTTTGTTGATTTTCTTGGAAAGATATTATGCAAGATATGTATTCTAGGAATACAAGAATATCTCATATATTCAAGAAGATCCAAATCTTGGATTTTCTCTATGGAATTTTCGAAAACATCATATTTATTTAAGGGTGTGAGATTTTTGTGGAATATTTTATTATGGAGAAAAGAATATATGGGATATATTCAAGATTTCTTAGAGTCTAAGAAAAGATTTTTTCCAAGCCCATATCCACAAGAAAAAAATCGGCCACTACCCTTTATAAATAGAAGATGATTATTTCATCTCCAAGTACATAATTCCATGTGTTGGAAAAATCAAGAAGCATAGATATTTTTCTTTTTCCTTAGTTTATTAAATTGCTTGAAAGCGTCTCCCACCGGCGATCAAGTGAGGTGAAAAGGGAAATACTTGAGAAGGCTTTGGGTTGATAGAACGTGATTACAAGTGTCCCGTATATCCAAAGGCCATTACTACGAGAGGTACGTTAATCACATATTTACTTGTTTAATTCCGCCTAGTTAAATATGTGAAATTAATTTAACATGCATGATGATAATTAGTTGTTGGAATTATTATTTGAATTAATTAGGATTAATTCATGCTAGTAATAATTGTATTTAAATTTGTATTTAAAGTTCATCCCGAATAGATTCCGGGCACCCCTATTTTCCCAACAACTGGTATCAGAGCCACGGTTTCGGGCTCTGAATTTTAAATTGGAATTTAAATTGTTGAACATTAAATTGAAATTGGATAGTAGAATTGTTAGATCTTTTTTGCAGGTATCCAATTGTCATGGTTTTAATGTTGTTAATTTCATGCGTGTAAATTAATTGTTTTTAATTTGATTCGTTCGAATTCGTTTTTCTCGTGAGAAAATCCACGAGTAGATTAGTTGTTTTTATTTTGATTCGATCATTGTAATAGACTAGTCTAGATCTAGTATTTATTTTTTTTGTAAAAATAAATTGTAACCGGATCGTGACGAAGAACGAAGAATTAAAAACGGCGTACCCGGACGACGCATACAAGCGAGGCGCATGTATGGAGGTAAAATCATGCTAGGGGTGAAGAAAACGAGGACGAACGGCGAAAAAACGGCGCACGGGGGTGCACGGCGCACGCCGTGCGCAGCGGGTGCACGGCGCCGCGCGCACCGCGCGCGCGCCTCGGCGAGGGCCTGCAGCGCCTCGGGTGCGCCTCGGCGCGCCTCCGTGCAGCGCCTCGGGTGCGCCTCGGGGCTGCGCTTCGGCGCGCCTCGGGTGTTTTTCCAGCGCTTCTCGGGCCGGGAAGCGTGCGGGCCCACTTCGTGGGCCGACGCGTGCTGTATCTCAGTCCGTGGAATTTTTTCGGTTCGTGTTTTTTTTACGTGTGATTTTAAACGTCGTCCCGAACCCCAAACGATGCTGTTTTTGAAGAAGTGTTGTTGTTCGAGTGGGAGCACGTCGAGACGAACGTC
This sequence comes from Ballota nigra, assembly GCA_947034835.1. NCBI lineage: Eukaryota > Viridiplantae > Streptophyta > Magnoliopsida > Lamiales > Lamiaceae > Ballota > Ballota nigra. The sequence continues at coordinate 39,694,120 of OX344724.1, read as the reverse complement.
GGAAAGCAACAAGGACAATTTTTTCGCATCAAGACGTGAAGAAATTAAACCGTGACAATTGGATTCGAGTGCTCCAATGTGTTTAATTTTGTTTTGATGGATGTTTTATTTCGTGCACTTATTATTATTTGTTAATATGTGTTTGCATGAATTTAATTGTCCAAGAAAAACCTTACTTTCGAAAATTACTAAGTATGTTTTTATAATCGCAATTTTATTCCGGATATTAAAATTGGATTATTTTGACCTCCATAATTTATTTATTTGTGAAGTTCTTTTGGAATACATTTCCCCCTCGGATCGGCCAAAAGAACGGATTTCACATGAATAAATTCCGAAAGGATGATTGTGGATTATTACTAGTGGCGGTATTGACCCTCACCACGAGTGGCTTGCTCAAAGCGAAATAATAATCCTGTATTTAATTATGGTTATTACTTAGGCATAGGAAATTGATATTAACTTACTCCCCTCGGAGTCCCTGTCAGTTTCTATGTGGTCAAAGTGGGAGCCAACTATTAATTTTGAATTAAGGATTTGTAACTTTTAAGTTTGTAATCCGCTTGAATGTGTTTAAATGTATAGACCACCCCTCGTGGCGTATTTAAATTGTTTCGAGATGTTGGCTGATGCATGATTATATTGTTTTAAGGTTTCAATATAATTGATGTGATCAAATTTATGTGATAATTTCATATTTTTCTAGATATTGATATGAATGTATGTTTTATTCTCAGTTCATCATGTCGCAACCTTTTAATCCACTGTTTAGTATACTTAAAGATAACAAACTTGTTGGTGAGAACTATGTTGATTGGAAACGTAACCTTAATATTGTCCTAACCGCTTAACACCACAAGTGGGTACTTACCACTCCTAAGCCCCAAGAGCTTGCCGAAGATGCCACGAAAGCGGACAAGAAAGAGCATAAGAGTTGGTTAGACTCCGATGAGATGGCTAGGTGTACTATTCTGGCTTCAATGTCAGATGTGTTGCAACACCAACACCAACACATGGAGACCGCCTCTGAGATAATGCAAAATCTTGAAGCGATGTTTCAACATCAGAACCGTACGGCTAGGCAAATCACCATGCGAAAGATGCTTTCGTTGAAAATGGTGGAAGGTACGCCCGTAAGGGATCACGTAATCGAGATGATGGGTTATCTCAACAAGTTGGAAGTACTTGGTGCGGAATTTGACCTCCCTACTAAGGTCGATTTCGTTCTCCATTCTCTGCCGAAGAGCTTTGAGCAGTTTCAATTGAACTATCAAATGAATGACCGGGCAAATAGCTTGCCCGAGCTCTTGCAAGCTCTGGTATCGGCGGAGACTCTAATGGATCACCAAACCGTTGCTATGGTGGCAAACGGTCCGTCTTCCTCTTCAGGTCCCAAGGGAGGGAAAAAGAGGAAGAGGACGAAGGGCCAGACCCAAGCAAATCCAACCGTTGCGAAACCCAAGGAAAAGGGAGAAGGAGGTGGAAAGAAAGCTGCTAAGGGTAAGTGCTTTAATTGTGGTGAGAAGGGACATTGGAGGGCGACCTGTTCCAAGCCTAAGAAGGGTGGAAAGAAAGGTAAGTCTCATGCTTTAGTCGTTGAAACATTTGTTGCGGCGTATGCTGCCCATGTTTGGGTAGTGGATACCGGGGCAACTGATCATATTTGTTTCACTCTTCAGGGGTTCCAGCTAACCCGGCGACTTAGCAAGAATGAGATCACAATCACTTTGGGGGATGCTACGAGAGTAGCAGCCGAAGCAGTGGGAGTCGTGCACCTATCTTTTGAAGATAGAGTTTTAATTTTAAGAGATATTTTATACGTTCCAAACTTTAGGAAGAATTTAATTTCGGTTTCTAAGTTGTTTTGATGGATATTCAGTTACTTTTAATAAAGTTGTTACTGTTTTCTTTTAAGAATGATGTTATCTGTCATGGAACATTGGTAAACAATCTCTATACGATTAAGTGTGCACACCACTCAAATAATGAATCTAATAACACGTCGATCATTTCGAGCAATAAAAGAAAGCGTTCTTCGGAGATGGACGAAACACTTTTATGGCATATTAGACTAGGTCATTTTAATCTAAAGTGGATATAGAGATTGGTGAAAGACGGATCCTTGGAATCGCTCCAAGTTGAGCCGTTTCCAACTTGTGAATCCTGTTTAGATGGTAAAATGACCAAGAGGGCATTTGGAGCCAAGGGGAATAGAGCCACGGAAGTGTTAGAACTCGTTCATACCGATGTGTGTGGTCCAATGACGATCAAAGCGAGAATGGGGTATGAGTATTTCGTTACCTTCATTGACGATTACTCAAGATATGGGTACATTTACCTTATGCGGCATAAGTCTGAAACTTTTGAAAAGTTTAAAGAGTTTAAGGCCGAAGCCGAGAAACATAGGGAAAAGAGTATCAAGTTTCTACGATCAGATCGTGGAGGCGAATACCTCAGCGATGAATTCTTGAACTACCTATCGGACGAAGGGATCGTATCCCAGTTAACCACACCGGGAACCCCTCAACAGAACGGTGTGGCGGAACGAAGAAACCGGACTCTTTTAGAGATGGTCAGATCCATGGTGAGTTATTCGGATTTACCCAAGTCGTTTTGGGGTAATGCCTTGGAAACGGCGGCTTATATTCTAAACTTGGTGCCATCCAAATCTGTTCCTAAAACCCCAATGGAATTGTGGACCGGGCACAAGCCCAGTCTAAGACATTTGCGGATTTGGGGTTGTTCGGCATACGTGCTAGACAAGGAAGCCGGTAAGTTGGATCCACATTCGGAATTAAGGCTGTTTATAGGATACCCGGCGGGAACGAAAGGGTGTATGTTCTATAGTCCCAAGGATCAAAAGACCGTGATTAGTACACACTTTAAATTCTTGGAGGAAGACTATATGAACAATCGGAAACCTAAAAGTGAAATTACCTTAGAAGAATTGAGAGGTCAAACCTCGATACCAAGTATACAAGATGATGTACCACACGTCACATCTTCACAACCGGAACCCCGTCGTAGTGGGAGGGTTCCTAGACAACCCGAGAGATTCATGGGGATAGGAGAATCTTCGGATTTGGTTCGCGGTGTTGAATCAGACCCATGGACGTACGACGAGGCAATCCAAGACAAAGACGTGGAGTCATGGCAAACGGCAATGGAAGCCGAGATGGGTTCGTTGGATCATAATCAAGTGTGGAAGTTGGTCGAGCCACCCAGTGGGGTAGAACCCATTGGATGCAAGTGGGTTTACAAGAGGAAAAGAGGACCGGACGGAAGGGTTGAAACCTTCAAAGCAATGCTTGTGGCCTGTGGCCTGTAGCTATGCTTAAGTCCATCCGTATTCTCTTGTCGATCGCTGCGCATTTAGATTACGAGATCTGGCAAAATGGATGTCAAGACAGCTTTCCTTAACGAAAGTCTTGATGGGATCTATATGCAACTGCCCAAAGGTTTCATTGAAAAAGGCCAAGAGAATCTCGTATGCAAGCTCAAGAGATCCATTTACGGTCTTAAGCAAGCATCGCGTACTTGGAACCAGTGTTTTGATCAAGTGATTAAGTCTTATGGGTTTGATCAAAACGAGTTCGAAAGTTGTGTGTATAAGAAGCGTGACGGAACTGCGGTGGTATTCTTAGTATTATACGTAGACGATATTCTGCTCATTGGAAACAATGTAAAGATATTGTCAGACGTAAAGGTATGGCTGTCAAAACAATTTGATATGAAGGACTTAGGGGAAGCCGGTCACATCCTTGGGATCAAAATCACTCGCGATCGCAAGAAGAGGATGTTGGGCTTATCGCAAGCTTCATACATTGACACTGTTTTGAAGCGTTTCAGCATGCAAGATTCCAAGAAAGGTTTTGTACCTTTTAGGCACGGAATCCATCTATCGAAAGAAATGAGCCCTAAGACGCAAGCGGAGATAGATGACATGAAAGGTGTTCCGTACGCTTCGGCCGTAGGAAGCCTTATGTATGCAATGCTGTGTACGAGACCGGATATCTGCTTTGCCGTAGGCATGGTAGCAAGATATCAAAGTAATCCCGGGAAAGACCATTGGACTGCCGTAAAGTGCATCTTGAGGTATCTGAAAAGAACTCGGGAGCGGATGCTGATTTACCAGTCGGATAGTCTAGTTCCCGTAGGATACACGGACTCAGATTTCCAATCAGGCATAGACTCAAGAAAGTCAACCTCGGGTAGTGTGTTTTGCATGGGAGAAGGAGCCATAACATGGAGAAGCGGTTTGCAGAAATGCATCGCAGATTCGACCATGGAAACCGAATAAGTAGCTGCTTGTGAAGCAGCGAAAGAAGCGGTTTGGCTCAAGTACTTCTTAGTGGACTTGGACGCTGTTCCGAATTTGCCCGACAAGATAACTGTCTTTTGTGACAATGTCGGAGCAGTTGCAAATTCAATGGAACCGAGAGCCCACAAGACCAGCAAACACATAGAAAGAGAACACCATCTTATACGAGAAATCGTTAAGAGAGGGGAAAAAGAGGTGGCAAAGATATGCGTCGGGGACAACCTAGTAAATCCATTCACAAAGGGTCTGCCTCTGAATACATTCGAGAGACATGTGAATGGAATGGGAGTCAAGACCATTGTCAATCTGCTTTAAGTATAAGTGGGAGGAATTATTAGGTTAGTGTAGGTTGACATGAGATGTCACGTAGAGCTACTACACTAAGACATGCGTGATGTATACTAAAAGCAGACTTTAAGTATAAGTGGGAGATTGTTGGAGTTATACGTGAAAGTATGCTTTTACTTTGTATAACTCGTGTATCAAACACTCGTTTTATGAGAATAATTCTTTTATCGCATTTGCTTTAGTTATGATTGAATGTTGAATTTCTATTGCAAACCGTTCAATATATAGTACGTGTTACATTGTAGTTAATGTGGTGATACCCGATCACGAAAGACGACATTAACAGTTTACTTGTAACTAAACGTACATTTTCACGGCCTAGGTGGAATTGAACAATCCACCGTGAAAGGTCGATGTGTAAGGCTCAGATTGGTCTGTCTTGACCAAGAGATTGCACTAGCACATTTAGTATGTGTTGAAGAGGTCCTACAGCGAGGATAAATTCTTCTGTTCTGAAAGGTGAAGAATTAGACCTCAGTGGTTGTTGATTTCTTAATCTCCGTCACTTAAATAGGACCGTGTGTGCTTAGTAGTTACTGCTTTGATTCATGTTGGGTGAGAATCATTGTGACTTCGAACTTTGTATCTTGGGCAGTAATATTAATCATACGACGGTTGCTAAGATTTAATACGGAGAAACGCGTGCGAGTACGGCTCGTATGATTAGTCCCCTTGGTGGGCTCAGAAGTTTTATTGTACCAAATCTTGCAAGTGAAGAATTAGTTTCTTCGGTACGAATAATAATGTTGAGCTGTCTTTACTCCAAGGTGAAATATATTAATTAATTTAGAGCTATTCAGAAGCTTAATTAATTAATGGACTTGATAATCTTAAACGCGGGAAATAATAACCGGGAGCCCATATTATCGTAATATGGATTAAGATGGATAGTGCAATATTAATTTATTAGTGGTAATAATTAATATTAATGGGCTGAATTATATTGGGGCTCAATATTGAAATTCAGAAGTCCATTAGGAGGTCCAATCTTAATTCTCCTTAAGGCCCCTCAAGTAGCCCAATTAAGTAGCCCAATAATGATAAGGTGATTAAAATAAAAGAAAATAATATGCTGATTTTTCTCTTTAATTTTCGAAAATTGCATGATAAGGAGGAAAAAGATTTTGTTGATTTTCTTGGAAAGATATTATGCAAGATATGTATTCTAGGAATACAAGAATATCTCATATATTCAAGAAGATCCAAATCTTGGATAAGATCCAAATCTTGGATTTTCTCTATGGAATTTTCGAAAACATCATATTTATTTAAGGGTGTGAGATTTTTGTGGAATATTTTATTATGGAGAAAAGAATATATGGGATATATTCAAGATTTCTTAGAGTCTAAGAAAAGATTTTTTCCAAGCCCATATCCACAAGAAAAAAATCGGCCACTACCCTTTATAAATAGGAGATGATTATTTCATCTCCAAGTACATAATTCCATGTGTTGGAAAAATCAAGAAGCATAGATATTTTTCTTTTTCCTTAGTTTATTAAATTGCTTGAAAGCGTCTCCCACCGGCGATCAAGTGAGGTGAAAAGGGAAATACTTGAGAAGGCTTTGGGTTGATAGAACGTGATTACAAGTGTCCCGTATATCCAAAGGCCATTACTACGAGAGGTACGTTAATCGCATATTTACTTGTTTAATTCCGCCTAGTTAAATATGTGAAATTAATTTAACATGCATGATGATAATTAGTTGTTGGAATTATTATTTGAATTAATTAGGATTAATTCATGCTAGTAATAATTGTATTTAAATTTGTATTTAAAGTTCATCCCGAATAGATTCCGGGCACCCCTATTTTCCCAATAATATAATCGTATGTGATACGAAATACCTGTTGTTAAATCCAAATCAATCACCATTGCATGACTAAGGGCATTATGTGAGCATGAATCAATTTGATTGCAAATCGAGGAATTTTTCCTCCACGTTTTAAAATGTCAGTTTTATAAAAGGATCTGATGTCAGTAAGTACAGAGTTGTGGTACGGGTATTAAATCCAACCTCCGGGGAGCTGTCGAGGACGCCCCCAGAATCAAGGTTGTTGATTCAAACAGATCTGGTCCCCGGGTCAGACGCCTACGTTGCGCACTGGGAATAAGGCCATTGATGGTTTGCTTTGTTTTGTGCTGTCAGTGGTTGGAAGGAGTAAGGTTTTGGAAGTGGAACGAGTCAAGTATGGTTGTACAAAAGTGGTTCAAGGAAGTATTTACAATATGTGGAAAGTGATTTTGGCAGATTGAGCCGATACGTGAAAATGGTTTTGGGCTCTGCCCCCTTAATGTGAATCAACTTGTGATATATCAATTATGTGAATGTGAAACCTGTCATGCCCAAATAATTATTACGTGAACTTGTTACTTCTGTGATATATGTTATTCATATTTATATGTCAACTGCTTAAATAAACTATATATTTTCTCAATGAGTATACTTTAACATATTTCGGATTTACCAATCCCATGACGTTGCAAATCACCCATATGTGAGAATTCAAATCTCACGCCCCCCCCCCCCCCCCCCTCTTTTTTACAACCCTTGCAGATTATGATTTCGTGGAGCAAGGACAGTAATAGAGACGACACGGAGTTCCCCACTTAAGTAAAATGTTACTGTTAAATACTAAGCTTTATATTCATATATATCTTAATATACTATAAAGACAAAGTTTTGAAAGCCTATGTGGCAAACTCTTAAACCTCTATTTTGAAAATACTCTCCTCTCATTCACTCAATTTATTGACTTTAGAAACTATTCTCAGCCATTGAATCTTAATATCTAATCTAATCTTAACCGTTGATTTTTTCACATCTCCTCTATAAATACCATCTATATCTCATACAACCAAAAATCAATTACAATAATCTCTCCAAAGAAATCATCCAATTCTCTCAAAAATATAATTCATTTCTTTCTTCATTTTCTTTTTTTCAATTTTGCTATGAAGTTCTATATTAATTCTCCTTTCGTCTAAATCTTCATATTTTTTTTTTTTTTGCAAGATCCTCATCTTAATATATTCAATCTTCATATTTCTATTTTGCAGGATCTTCATCTTAAGGTATTTATGTTTTATTTTATGTTTTTTTTATAGTTTTGTTGTATGAATTCATATTTTGTCTAATCTCTTCTACAAATGATCCTTTCCTTAAAATCATTTTTTTTTTGTGATTTGGACGAATATAAATCTCTACATGTTTAAAGGTATTTACTCTATTTCCTAATTATGTTGTTTCTTTATTTTTTTTATTAATTATTGTTTAATTTTATTTTATTCGTATGAAAATGATAATTGTGTGATTTTTTTTTTTTTAGGATTTAACGTCAACAATGAAGATGAAGTGGATGATCAATTTTTTAATGTGAAGATGAAATGGAAGATCAATTTTATTGTGAAGATGAAGAATCATTGGTTATAAGTTAAAAATTAGACTTTTTTTATGCATTGTAATGTATTACTTACAATTCAATGTATTATTTACAATTCTATAAATAACTAAGAATTGTTGATTTTTTCTTTTATACAATTATAAAAACTAAGATATTTTTATTACCTTTAATAAAATTAATTAATATAAAATATTTTTAACAAATCATATGCACACTGGTATATATGCACACGATTTTTTTTTTTTTTTAAGATTAATATGGTTTTTTGGTATAACACACAATATTTTTTGATATACTTTTTATTATATTAGTAAAAATAAAATATAGTTAACAAACCTATTAATTAGATGGGTTTCTTTTGTATGTATATATGTACACGATTTTTTATTAAAAAAATTTGATATGCTTTTTTGTTATACATGCAAACAATGTTTTTTGATATAATTTTTTTTATATTAAGAAAAATTGACTTTTTTTAATAACATGTGAATGAATTAATAAGTCATATATCAATCCATCTATAACTTTCCTAAATATTTACTTGACTTATATAACTCAATTATATGGTTGATTGTAGCTTAATATTATGGCACATTCAATACTGATTATATAATTTAGGAAAAATTGACATGTGTTTAAATCATGTGATTTAGTTAACAAGTCATAGACCAATCTATATATATATATATATATATAATTATCATTATTAGGATCAAATTTATAGTTGACTATATTCTATTATATCTCATATCATTCAATAAAAATCTTAGTATATTAAGAAAATTTGACTCTTTTAAAAAATTGGCATAATTATATATTGAGTAATATATAATGAATTTTGAAGTCACCATTGGTATGTATCTTGAGTCCCCATATTGTAGTAATTATATATCTTAAAGAATAATTTTAAAGAATATCTTTTACAATATTTCGAAAACAATGTTATGCATAATCTAAAAAAAAATTTATTTTTTAATTTAAGTAAACATTTATATTAAGATATAATTTTTTTTATTAGAAAAAATACTCTCTTTTTAAAACATGTGATTTAATTAACATGTCGTGTGGTTTTAAAAATTTTGATTTTTTTAGAATAATATTCATATAATTTTGATTTAATGGATGTATATTACATATCTTATTATAATATATAACCAAACCTCTTCAAAATGATGTGTCAACACCACCTTATTCTAAGGATGAGGTGACATGTCCCAAATCTCTCCATTTCAAAATACTGCTGTCTCATTAAAAGTTGATTTAAGTTTTGATCTCAACCATTCATTCTATATAATTAAATCTGATCCATTGATTTATACCTGGATAATTAATGCAAATATATATTTTTTCATTTTCTTATTTAGTTATTTTTAGAATTTATTATAAATCATATTTTTTCCAAACCTTGATGTAATTAAATATGATCTACTTATTGAATGAATCTAAATTTATCATTTCTATGTTTGAGTTAGTATATATAGTATAATATAATGTTCCATTATTTTTTCCTAAAATAAAAGATATAAAGTTATATATTCCAAAGAATATTCTTATGTGATATATTTTTATTATGGACAAGATATAATATTGCATGCATTTTTTTTATTATAAATAAGAGCATATTGTATTTCATTTTTTCACATCAAAGTTTCATTTGTTCCACTCTTTTGTGAGATTTCTCCCATCAATTGTTGGTTAGTTATATATCTATTGTTATTAGTATATTTATTTTATAATTAAATTCATCATTTTAAGTGCTCACAATTTGATTAGATTTAAATATCAATATCAATATGAATGTAATAATGATTGTTGATTTATGTTCTACATCGTTCAGTTTAAATATTCTTCATGTGCAAAAATAATAGATTTAACTATATCATATATTTTTATCTGAATAATTATGATGGTTTAATTGTTGTAGTTTAAATCTCATTTTAGATTTCAAGAGTATGACACCTCAATTTTCTCTGATTTCTAATATCAAGAGTGAGAGCAAAAAATTGACCGTTAAAGTTAGGATTGAAAAAATTGGATAATATTTTTTAATGATTTTAATAGAGACAAGTTCTAATTGAAACTCATTTTTATCGATGAACCGGTATTTGTAACGTTAACGTTTATTTCAAATTTTGTATTGTTTCTTATATAAATTAATTTCTTACGATATACTCCCAATAACTAATAATGTTGATTAATTTATAAATTATTCAATATTGAAATGGAAATTGATTATTACTAAATTATTAGTTTAAGTAATGTTATTCCATAATTGTTATTAATTTATGTGAATTTTGATTTTTTTTAATTATTTAATTTGTAGGATATACCTATAGAGTTTAGTGAAGGGCACGGGCCACAGCTAAACAAACCCCATAATTTATTGTATATACCTCAGAATTTTTTTAACAAAAATATTCTTATATTAAATGTCTTCAGAAAATAAATATAATATATTTTTTCAGTACGCGAAATTCGCGTGGGTACACTCTAGTATATATATATATATATATATATATATATGTCTGAGATACTTATTTAAATATTACACTAATTTCTTCCGCTGCATAAAACTCATCTCTCATTTTATCATCCCCTTTTATATCAAAAATTTTATAGTTCGGATTTTAGTCACAAGTGGCACCTCGAATCTGAGATATTTATGTGTTTTGGATTCGGGGTGTTACATAATTAAGAAAGTGCAAGAGAGAGAAATAATTTGAGTGTCTTCCTTATGACGGAATCAAGGCTACGTACGTTAATCTCGCTTTTCTTATGCTATCTCGTTGGTTCTAACTAAGAACTATCACAATTGTATTGAATACCGATCCCTTTTGAGGTTTGGGTGATCAATTGAGCTAACTAGCACCTAATTAGTTACCTAAAGCACCTAAGATAGTGAATGACTTGAAGCACGCGATGTTCTCCAAGTATTCCCCCTTCACTAAGTACCTAAACCCGTAAATTAAGGCACCTAGTGTCTATTAATGGTGGTCTAGCCGTCTACCCTCTCTCGATGTGATAGACTACTAATTGAATCCAATTAATTAATCAAATTCCTCACCACAAGTTCGATTAACCCACACTCAACTCTCGTTGTAGCACGAATTAACCTAACAAGAGCTACTAAACCTAATCAATCAATCTAATCAAGATTAACACATTAATAGAAGCAATCGAACCACCTCAATAGCATAATCAAAGCTCAATTAACATCATAACACTAATTCCATCATAATTCAAACACCCAAAGCATTTGAGAATTAGCCCATGGCTAATCTAACAAAACCCAAGTATAAACAAACTAAAGAAAGCAATAAACTCATGGAAATCATCATAATAAAAATTGCAATAAACCATAAATGACAAAATTATGCTAATTAATTGAAAGATAAAGAATAGAAGTCAACTCAATGGAGTGATTACAACTAGAAATTGAAATTTGTTTTTCAAATCCTAAGCTAAATTACTCTAAAACTTGAAAGAAAAAAAAATCTAAGAATGAAGGTGAAAATAAACTAAACTAATGTGTGGGGTGTGTGTCCCCTAAGGGGGTGTATGGTATTCTGTCTTCCCCTAAAATCTGAGAAAATGGGAGTATTTAAAGCGTGGAATGAGGGGATTGAGACGAAATTGCAAAGAAAATCTTGAAAAACTTGAAAATTGCAAGAATGGCCCAAAAAAAGGGTGAAGCACGACTTGGAAAAACATAGCACGGTCGTGCGCTCTTTCATGCGGCCGTGCGTGAATTTTTGGGCACGAGGCGTAGCCGAGTGGCACGGTCGTGCCCGGCTCTTCACGTCGTGCGATCTTCTATGCATTCGAAACTCAACTCAACTCGTGCGCCGATTTTTCCGCACGAGCCGTAGCCAAATAGCATGGTTGTGCGGGGCTCTCCAAATCGTGCAACTTCCGGCACAAAACGACATCGCTCTCATCTTCACGATTTTCTGGGCAATTTCCGGCGAGAGATTTCCATTAGTGCACTGAGCTTCTCGTTCGAGCTCCATAAATTCCGACGCAGCTCCGACTTTCCGGCGAGCTCGAGGCGTGGATTCCGCTTCACCTTTTTCCATTTTCGGCACTAAGATTTCCCGGCCATGGCGGTGACGAATTTCTGGCCGGCTTCATTCTTTCCGGCGATACGTCTTTCTCTCTCTAGGAACAACAATGGCGTGAGGTGTGGCTGCTTTCAAATCCGGTTTCGAGCTTCGTATTTCCCGCAATCAATGGCGGGTTTCTCTCTCTTCGTAGATGATGAAATGGTTTTCCAAATTCTGAAAGCAAGGCTTGACTTTTCTTAATTTAGAAATAGTGGGGCCCTTACCTTTCTCTCTTGCTTAATAATTCACGTGATGCTGAGCTTCCAAAATTTTCATGTAAATCCCCAAACAATTAGGCCATCTTAATTGGGCTTTTCCTCTTCAGCTGGGCTGGAAACTATGGAATGCAAAAGGGCCTCATGTACTCTCCAAAGGCCAAGGTTAAATACAGTCCAATGTTTGATGAATACAACCCCACCCAAAAAATTGTTTTGGAAAATTTTTCCGAAAAATGTAACAATTTTCGGAAAAAATTTCCGAAAATTATAAGTTCAGTGTTTTTTTTTTAATTTTCGGAAAAAAATTCCGAAAATTGTCAAAATTTTCGGATTTTTTTTCCGAACATTTTTGGGTGGGGTGGTATTAACAAAAGATAGGACTGTATATAACCTTGACCCTCTCCAAATTAACTGCAGATGGGTCGAATTTTTGCTCAAAATTAATTAAAGAGCCCATCTCAAATTCTTGTCTTCTTCTCGATTTTTCTCTTCGCTCGACCTCACTAAATTAAAGGCTAGTATTTCTTTCTAAAATTCTCAAATTTCCTGCAAAATAAACACAAATGTCTTTCTCGACAATTACGCACAAATGGTTAAATTAATATAAATAAATGCAAGAAACTCTATAAAATTAGACGAATTAAATGCACGAATTTCAAGCAATTTTCACACTAATCACCATGATATCATTTGTGAGACATTTCTCTTGAAAAAAAATAGAGTTTATTTAATATAATTATATAAAATAATAATAATTTCAGTTGAATATAAAAGTACTAACCTCCATTCGGATGGATGATCTTTGAATATTCAAGAATAATTGTCACGGGAGGCTCAGGTTCTCGCACAACACAATTTATAAATTTTTCACATAAATCTCGCTCCAATATAAATTTCATAGTCGTACCTCTATAAAAAAAATTGAGTACAAAAAAATGAACACTTACATCAAATTAACAAAAAGAAAAATTGTTACCTTTCATCTTCAAGTTCAAGTTATATTCTCCTATACATGATATCACCATATACATGGATTGTTTCAACTTGTTCAATGAAAACCACATGTGCATAAATATCCGGAAAAAAATATAAGTGAATTTAATTTTATGTGAATGAAATTTAAATAATTTTACTCAAAATATAAAAAGAACTTACCTTGAAGAATTGAATCTTCTTCATAAGTCTGATTAAATATATCTTGAAATGTACCGAACTGAAAAATAGGACTCATAATAATAGATTCACCATATTTAATCAGTAGAGTTAAAGGAAGAAATTCGAAGCAGTAGTTGTGTTTGGTGAACTTTATGATATTAGATTTGGAGCAATGCTAATATATTGTAAAACGTACTCCTTCTCCTCAATCACAACATTCTCATACGTAGACATAAGATTCTTAGGAATAAAAACATGAATGCTCATACACTGCAAAAATAATTTAACTATATTAATTTCATAAAAAAATTGACAATAAAAAAAAAGTTATTAATGTGTATGCATCAAATAGCAAAAATATAATTTTAAAAAAAATGAAACCTAACCTGTTTATCTAAAAATACCATTACCATGCCGAGATTCCCCCCATAGTATGAAGATGCAACATAAATCAAACGTAAAAGTTTAACTCTAAACCTAGATTCACATATTTCAGATGTAAAATGTAACATTTGACAAAAGAGATGTCACTTAAAATGAAATAGTGTGTAGATGTTGGTGTAAGAACAATTAATTAATATGTTGGTATTTATATTGGAAAAATTAAATGATAAGAATTATATTTAAGCGCCAATTCGAATTATTATTTAAAAAAACTCAATTCCCTTCTAAACATTTCATGTATACATGTATTTTTTTATAAAAAAAAATTGTTAACTTTCAGTTATATAGTATATTATACATTGTAAGATATTATATATCATGACAATATTTTTTTGAAATAATGTGTTATTTCAATGTCAATATCTTTTGGGTAGTAAATTTTGTTAAAAAAAAATTAATGTTACAGTCTATTATCCATGGTAAGATATGATATTTGATGACAAGATTCTTTGAGAATCTCACCATCTTTTACGTGACAATATCTTTTGCAAAATATTTCAATATCCTCTTAGAAAATTAGCATATCTAAATATTTTGCAAATATATTTATTCCAAAAATATCTAGTATTATACATGGTAAGATATTGCATTTCATGATATTTTTTGGGAATAATATGTTATTTCAGTGACAATATCTTTTGGATAGTAAAATTTTGTCCAAAAAAATAATAATGTTACAATCTATTATCCATGGTAAGATAATCTTGCCATCTTTTCCGTAACAATATCTTTTGCAAATGTAAGCAAATTAAATTTGCACCCAATTAAATTGTGAAATGTTTACAAATTAAATATCAATATCAAATTAAATTTCCTATTTATTTTGAGAATTTAATTAAATTAATTCTTGAATTAAATAGTTAAATTGATATTAAATGTACACGGTACAAGTTGGTCGAATTAAATGAGTGTTCGATACTCATATTGGGTAATAAATACAATATATTTACCAGAAGTTCAAATATTAAATAACATCTCGTCAAAAAGAGAAGCGAATTAAATTAAATTTAATTAATTCGCAAATCACGCCAATCAAATGACATTAGCCAACCAGGACGTGCCACGTGGCACAACAGGAAAGGAAGGTTTCTCAACTTCCACCCTATAAATAGGGTCCCTTCATCATTTATTTACACACACAACCGAGAGAACGAGCATTCAGACGATCAACAAGCGAATCCTCTGCAACCGTTCTTGAAAACTCAAAGTGTTCTTCGCTGTTCTTCGTGCAAACCTGCCAGAAACAACTACAGATCAGAGATTAAGGCTCAAAACTCCTCTGATCCGACGTTTCTCTTTGAAGATTCGAAGAAACTCCAAGAACGTTCTTCAAGGCCTTTGAAGATTCAAAGGTGTTCTTCACCGTTCTTCGTGCAAGTTCGTCAGAAACAACGTTCGATCCGAAATTAAGGTCCTAAAACCCTTTGATTCGGCGTTTATACCTGAAGACATTCGAAGATTCAATCCGTTCTTCGTAGACTCAAGAACGTTCTCTGGAGAACACACCCAGAAACAGTTCCAAGTCAGAGATCAAGGCTCGAAGCCCCTCCGATTCGGCGTTTCTCTCCCGAGGCCTTCCTCGTTCAACCATTAAAGATTCAAGGATATTCATCAAACATTCAAGTCGTTCTTCATTCCTGTCGAAGAAGTTCGTACGAAAGTCACGCATGATTCAACACAAGACGTCAAGTCCTTGAGTCGGTATTTTCAAGTCTCTAACTTCAACTCCAGACAAGACTAGGGCAAGGACCGTTGTAAGAGCCGTCCGAGTCAAAGTTAAAGTCAACAGAAGAGAAGAATCAGAGGATCAAGTCCAGAGTTGGTCAAATCCGCACAAATTTCTAAATTGAATTCAATGAAATTCAAGTTGTAATTTTTATTTTGTGTTTTCACAAAATTTGCAGTTACAGCAAAATATTTCAATACCCTCCTACAAAAATTAGCACACACACACACACACACACATATATATATATATTGCAAAAATAAATCCAAAAAATATCTAAGTAAGAAAATCGTTGAACTGTGGAAAAAATATTTGTTTTACATCTTAGAGGACATGGTGGAGGCGCCGAGACTGTTCAATGGAGGATGACAAAAACTAAAAAAATGAGGCGAGAAGAAAAAAACCTAAGACCAAGAAAAATACTATAAAAAATCAGTATCATACCTTCAGTTCAAGACTGCGGTATCAGATGCGGTTTGAGGCGGCGGGAGTAGAGCAGCAAGACAACGCCGGTTTGTAAACAATCTAACAGGAAAGAGATGATGTAGTGAGAAAAGAATAGATGAGAGGCGGTGGCGGTTCGGGATCTACATACCTTGAATTTATCTCTATTTTGCATACCCGCTTTCAATTCGCTCGCCATAGTACACGATAGATGTCCGCCACTTGAATCACTGGGCTAGGCGGTGAAGCCACCTGAGATGGATTTGGAGTAGACACAATGATCGATCAAGTCGGAGCAACGACGTCCTGTAAGCAATATTGGTGACGGCGATGCTGACTTTAATAGAGGAGGCATCGCCGATGATGGCTGCAACGAGAGAGAGAAACATGCGGCGTATTTGAGAGAAAGGGGACGATGTGTGTGATACTCTTAATAAGAGATTAATAAGTCTTAAAAATAAAATGAATGGTTTAGATTTAATTTTATGAGATGAATGGCCGAGATCAAAACTTAAACCAGCTTTTAATGAGAGTGCAGTATTTCGAAATGAAAAAATTTGAGACATGCCACATCAGCCTAAAAATAAAATGGTATTGACATATCATCTTGAAGAGATTTGCAAATATATTATGATAAAATATTCAATAGACTTATTTTATTATTTAGCTCTTGCCTAGCTACATTTTAAGAAGGAAAATATGACTTAAATTTTTAAGTGGAATTTCATCTAATATATGAAATCGTCCCATAAAAGAATCAGCATCTATATACTAATATAAAGTCTAAGTATGTTGGTACGTTGATTTATAATAAATTCAATTAGTTTTTATGTTTTGAGCTGTTAATTTTATTGATTTGTGTTTAACATAACACTAGTTATATCCCCGCTAAATTTCGCGGGCTTGAATAAATTCTTTTATAATTTTTTTTTAGCAATACAGTTTTTTTATTATTTTTACAATTCATTATATACATCACAAAAAAACTAATTAGTCTAAAATATTACAAAATTTCTTTAATTTGGTATAAAACAACAAATCTCTATTCATGATCATGAGACGGTCTCATATAAGTTTTTGTCATGTTACCGCAATAACTTCTTCATGTACATGTATTCGGCATATAGGGTGATCTACAACAGTTTAGATGTCGAGCTATGTAAGAGAACCTATGCTCCTCAAATTCAGTAAGATCTACGCCCATTTTATTGGCGGATCGAAATCCGTCGCAAAAATCATCGCTAATCAACGAATTTTTTGTAAGTGTACTATAGAGCTTTCACTACTTAACACTCATTTTTTCCTATGCATTTTCGAATTCGACTATAACTTGTGTTATCATTGATTAGTGTGAATATTGCTTGAAATTCGTGTATTTTATTTGCCGATTTTATTGAATTTCATGTGATTATTTACATTAATGTGACCATTTATGCTTAATCATGGAGAAATGTATTTGTGATTTATTTTACAGGAAATAGGAATTTTTAGAAGCAAATACGTTATAATTGAGATTGATTGAGAATGTGGGCTCGAGAAAGAATTAAAATAGAGGAGGAAATGAATTGGGCCCATTTTAATTCATTTGTCTTCGGCCCAAAGCAAGAAATAAACAACCCAAGTTGAAACAAGCCCAATCTTCTTTTAAGGCCCACTTACTTGAAGATTTTGAAATGGGAATTGAAGAAAGAAGCATGGTCAAAGCTGGCTTATAAAGACTGGAGGTCCCACGTCCATTTCAGCAGGAAAGAGAAAAAGAAAAGCTTATGCCGCCATTATCATTACCGAAATTAATTCGAAGCTTCAGGCCACCACCGCACGCTGGAAATGGCAGCTCACGCCTGGAAGAAGCTTCGACGCCGTTCATTGCCGGAAATTTCAGAGCTCACGGCCGGGATTTCGAAGCTCCGCACCTGGAATTAAAGCCACACCGAAGCAGAAGCCACCGGAGTTCGCCCCAGAATCTCACGCCACTTGAGTTTGCGATCGGAAAATGGAGGAAAGTTCACCGGAATTAATTGAAGCATAGCTCGCCGGAATTTCGAGGAATCCGCGCCGTAAATTGAGAAGCCAACACCGGGAAGCCATTGACGCCGGAATGAAGCTCTAATTCAATGCCGGAATTCAAAGCCCGCGTCACCGGAAAGCTAGCTACGCCTGAGAGCCACCGAACCAGAAATGAGCAGCAGCCATGGACGCCTGAAGCCCGCCGTACCGGAAATCAAGAAGTTGACGCCGGAAACAGGCCGATTTCCAGCCAAGACAAGAGAGAAAGAGTGCGGGACCCACTTTGCAGCTGAGAGAGAAGTGAGCGACAGCTGCCATAGAGGGCCCACACAAAGAGTATTGAAGAACTTTAGCACCTTTATTACTTAACCAAAAACGTGTTTCCCAGTCTTGATCGTGCAAAGCAGCTCGACCTCATATCCCAACTCGTGCATTCCAACATTTTCATAGCTACGCACATTTCTCAAAGGTGCACGGTCGTGCAGTTTTGCACGACTACACCAGATCGTGCAAGGTCCGAATTATGCCCCTTTTTTACCATTTTTAATCTCATTCATATGGAGGATATTGCTCATATGGATGAGGATGTTGGTATTGTGAGGATTGATGGGGTGGATTCGGGTATGGATCGAAATATGAATATGGGTGAGAATGTGGAGGATAATCTCTTTGATTCCAAGTATATGGATCATATCCATCCATATTGCACTTAAGCTCTTCTAAAACCTTGCCTCTTTTGGTGGCTAAAATCGAGGCTCAAAACCTCCTTCGAAAGTGTAGTGCGCACCTACAAAAGAAAGCAAGTATCAAATTTAACAAAAAAAAACAAAAAAAAAAAAAACATTCAACTAGAATCATAACTAGCTATCAACACATTGCTTCCCCGGCAACGGCGCCAAAAACTTGATTGCCAAATTCGTTTAAGCACAAATTTGAACTCACTCGCAAGTGTACGAGATCGATGTTATAGTAAGGCAATTGACCAAGTTATAAAAATTATCGAACCCAAAGGAAGCAAGTGGTTAACTAAGTCGATTCACGTTGGAATGCAAGAAAAATTAAAAGACAAGAACGGGTTGATTAACTACTAAACAAGGAAATTAAAACGAGCGAACTAACAAGCAATAAAGAAAATCTATCTAACTTCAAGACGAAGTGCAAATTGAGAGATATGCCCTAAATGGTTTCCGTTATGTGATCCTTAGGTTCAAACATTGAATTATGCCAAAATCTCAATTGTTCATGGATTATAACAAGTAACACTTCACCTAAACATTCAACAGACTATCAAACGTTTAAGGCTTATTGACGGTATCCTACGTTCTAACTCTCTCTCGACGAGTTAGCACGAGATACACGCATCTAAGCACTCTTCACTCATACACGAAGGTTTCATCAAATCAATGTAACTCTCGTCTACACTAAGATGAATTCACACATCAATATGAACAAGTCATGCTTAGAGCAAAGCTCAATTCCAATCAATAAGGATATAAGTCCACAAACAATCAAAATTAGGCATAAATCAACAACACAAACCTAATTCTCACATAACTTCCACTATTCAAGACATAAGAAGGTGGTGATGCTTAGGATATTTTCAATCTAGTGAAACTCAAGTAGGATTGCTCTTTGCCTATTCTATGTTGATATTTGGATTTTGCTTCTATTGATGGATTTGTATTGAGCTTTGATTGTTGATCTCTTGTAGCTTGTTTTTCGAGGCATGTTTAGCGTAGACGAGAGTTACATGAGCATGATTAGATGAATGAGTGTTAGATTTATGATTGAATGCGTCTATTTTGTGTTTGATTCGTCGAGAGAGAGTTAATCGCAAAGAACTCCATCATTAGACATCAATTGCTTGGATGGTTGTTTAGGTAATTGGTGAGGTCTCCTAGTAAATCCAAATTGATGCATAGAATTGGCTTGACAATCCTACTTGAGTTTCACTAGGTTGAAAATATCCTAAGCATCACCACCTTCTTATGTCTTGAATAGTGGAAGTTATGTGAGAATTAGGTTTGGGTTGTTGATTTATGCCTAATTTTGATTATTTGTGGACTTATATCCTTATTGATTGGAATTGAGCTTTGCTCTAAGCATGACTTGTTCATATTGATGTGTGAATTCATCTTAGTGTAGACGAGAGTTACATTGATTTGATGAAACCTTCGTGTATGAGTGAAGAGTGCTTAGATGCGTGTATCTCGTGCTAACTCATCGAGAGAGAGTTAGAACGTAGGATACCGTCAATAAGCCTTAAACGTTTGATAGTCTGTTGAATGTTTAGGTGAAGTGTTACTTGTTATAATCCATGAACAATTGAGATTTTGGCATAATTCAATGTTTGAACCTAAGGATCACATAACGGAAACCATTTAGGGCATATCTCTCCATTTGCACTTCGTCTTGAAGTTAGATAGATTTTCTTTATTGCTTGTTAGTTCGCTCGTTTTAATTTTCTTGTTTAGTAGTTAATCAACCCGTTCTTGTCTTTTAATTTTTCTTGCATTCCAACGTGAATCGACTTAGTTAACCATTTTCTTCCTTTGGGTTCGATAATTTTTATAACTTGGTCAATTGCCTTACTATAACAACGATCTCGTACACTTGCGAGTGAGTTCAAATTTGTGCTTAAACGAATTTGGCAATCAATCATTGGTGATTACCTCCTACCCAATGCGTAATAATTCATGTCAAAGATACATCACAATGACATTATATTTATAGACCCTCTTTTTTCAGTAAATTCATTTTAAAGCTGAATAAAGCATAATCATTGCACCTTGCAACTAAAGTATAATTTTAATTTAAAAGTTACCCCTAAAATTACTGAAAAGCCTTGTTATTATTGAAAAGTTTATTTAATAAGGGATAATTTTTTGGTTCGGGCCAATAATGATGACAAAATAATAATATAAACTGTATTACAAAATATTGTATGCATGATGATATGTGTCCATGAGTATATAATAAAAAAATGAAGACGAACATATTGAATGATATTTACTATTTCCCAAAAAATAAAAAAACATGCTAACAATTTCAAGCTAATTTCATGTAAATTTTAAGTGCATAAAAATTAGAGGTCATTTATGACTTACATCTAATCTGCATAGTTACTTTAAAATAGTATACCATTCTTATGGAAGATAAAAATATTCATCATCAAGTTGTCTCAAATTGTGAAGTTTACATGGCTTCTGTTTCGTAGATGATATGTGTCTTTGTAGTAAATAATATGAGCACATACAAATCTAGACTAAAGTTAATGTTCTTAAATTGTCCAGCCAAAGATTTAAAGTTCTAATTTTCATATCACCCCTAGTTATGATCCTTACGGAAATCATTCTTGCTCTGACATTAAATACCATTATACTTCTTTAAAAAAATTTAAAAAAATTAATATTTTTTTATTTGGCATACTTATGGGAAAAAAATTTACAATTCAGGGTCATTTTTCAAATCCAAAATTATCAATAAAAACAAAATAGAATCACGAACAAATTCATATACATCTTGGCTTGTGGTCATCGGGAAATAGCCGGACGAAGGAGTACACTTATTTGGATTGAAAATGCGATATTTTTGTTGAATTTCAAAATCCAAAAATTGACGGTGAAGATGTCACAAAAACATGAAATTGAGTTGGAGAAAAATTTCAAGGAGCAACACGAAGCTATTAGGTGTAGCTACATCGGAGAAGGTGGCGTGCACGTTGGGGGTGGTGCAACGGTCGTGCACGACATTTAGAGAATTGACCAATGAAAATACACGGGAAAAATAGGCACGTACTTGGGGTTGACTTTTAAGGACAATAGTAGATCATTATATTTTAAAATTCGTAAGTGTTACATATGTTGAATATATGATTATCCTACATTTGTAGATTTTAGAACCATAACTCTTATAACCGCATGTCTGTAAAATCATTATATCCTAAAAATTCAAAGCCCCTTAATTATGGGCCTTAAAAAAATTCCCATTTTTTACATTATAAATAATACACTCGTACACATATGCAAAATACACTTCAAGCCTTACAAAAATTTCAACAAATTATTATTATCTTTAATAAAAATTATAAGTTGGTGACTTCTTTAATCAAAGACATAAACTGTCAATTAAATTAGTAGTGGACATATTGCTTACATATAATAACCACATTAGTGATTAGACATATGATTGATTCTAATGTGGCGGATTAAATATTTAGATGTCCACAAATATAAAATTAATAGGTTTTACATGACAATGACTCTGAGCTACTATTAAATTTTATAAACCACTATATCTAATTTTGTATACTCTTGTAAAATACTACAAAGGTCACGATGATATACTGCTACGTAGTCAATATGATTCGCAAAAGTGAAAAGACCCGAATAGAAAAAAAACACGTTCACTAAATAGATACCAACTGAAAGGGAAAAAAAGATTTGAGAGAATCTAGTATTATGTGAACAAAGGAATCCTAGGTAGAATTATCGACAATAAATTTACTATTAAATCATTAACAAATTAGACGTGGACCCCATGAAAAAAATATTAAGTTGTTCAGCCAATTCTGAAACTTGAGATTAATTAGGATCGGTCAAAACAATTATATCGAATACCAAATAATAATTCCATAATACGAATACCATATAATAATTCCATAATATAAAAAAAAAAACAAGCCATTTTACCTAAATTTGAGATTAATTAATTGGTCAAAACAATAATATTCGATACCATATAAATAGTTGTCACTATTAAATCAATCAAAAAATTGTTCGTGGATTCATTGGAAAAAATTAATTTGTTTAGCCTATTTTTAAATTTGAGATTAATTAGTAGGTAAATAATGCAATATATCAAGAGATATATCTTTTGATTGGCATAAAATCCAAAATCAACATAATAATAATTCCATAATATCAACAACAGACCATTTTACCTAGATTTGAGATCAATTAGGCGGTCAAAATAATAATATCCGATACCATATAAATAATGGTCACTATTAAATCAATCAAAAAATTATCCGTGGATTCAATGGAAAAAAATTAATTTGTGTTGCACTATTGATGGGTTTAATAACAATACAAAAAAGTAATTAGTAGGTAAATAATACAATATATCAGGCAATATATATTTTGTTGGCATAAAATCCACAGTAAATATAATAATAATTCCATAATATCAGACCATTTTACCTAAAATAAACAAAAAGTTTTAACTATTAATAATAATTGGCATGGCCAGGAATAAATCGCGTGACAATTATCAATATTGCATTCCATATCTCAGCCAAAAGATTAGTTGATTTAAAAAAAATCCAAATCAATCTAATTCCGGCAATATTAAATATACAACCCACAATATTATACATATACCTCTATTATTAATAAGCAATACCTAGCATGAAAATAACAAAATATACTATTTTCAATTATACCTCCATATAATATATACATACAATATTTAAAATTATCGGACATCTTTTCTTTTCTTTTGTTTATTGTGGCAGTATTTTGGTTCGTTTTTCTTGCCGTTCAACTGATGATTTAATAAGTCTCTTCCCATGATTTTACTTTTGACTTGAGAAACAACAGCACAATTCTTAATAAATTAAAAGGTTGGTTGCTCTGTAATGAGCAATGAGAACATCCATAAGAATGACCATAACTCAATCAAATTGATGTTCCAAAATATATATAGATATGTATATATATACCAATTTACTTCAAAGTTGAATACACAAACCTCTTTACTTTGAAAGATCCAGAAAAATCTCTACAATTCATTAAAATTCAAATTTTATCATCCCATATAATACATTGGTTTCTTAGGTTTAGAAATTGAATTCAGTTAAATTGAATTCAAATTTTATAATCAATTAAACCTGCCTTCTAAAATTAATATATTCTTAGAAGATAACAAAATCAGTATTAGTTTTTCAACAGCACAATATTTCTACTCAAGAGTAGTAACTATTACAATTTATACTTTTTCCATTCAATATTATTAAATATATTGAATACACCGAATGAATCAACAAATAAAGGAAAAACATAAACCGTAAATATCGACAAAAAAGACGGCAAATAAATCGGAACAAACTACAGGACCTATCTCGAACGAAAAAATGAGATTACAAAGATATAAGAACTGTAGAATGAGTCCGCAATAATAAAAAACAAACTCCGAGCACTAAAGTCGTCGATTGAAAATCCCATATTAGCGACCGAAAATGAATGAAAGCCATGGAGAAATCATTTGTCCGAAGATCCCCTCACGACGCCAGGAACCCACGGCCAACATCAACTGGGAAAAAGCGACAAAATAGGACATCGAGCGGATTAACAATCGGATCAGAAAAGATCGAAAACGATCAAAATGTAGAATGCGAACAAAATACACAACCCGAAGTTGTATATAAAACACGACCAAAAATGTAACCGCCCCATGATTGGAGCGGTTTAACAACATATGACAGTCAGAAACAATCAAACAATGAACGGTCCAGGTCAATTTCTTATAAATTTACGGTGGAGATTAAATTTGATAAGCCGGATTGATAAGAATTAAGGGATTTTGAAATGGAGAAGAACAAAATATGCCACATGTGCATATAATGTTTGGTCTATATTAAAGTATATATTATAATTGTGTATTAATATTGCATTTTATAAAAAAATGAATTTACTAACACGAATTTCAACTTTGCACCTAAATACTTACCATTCATTTTAACACCTGCTAATGCTAATGAATTCTTATATAATTTTAAATAGAATATGTATAAAAGTTTTTTTTTAAACAAACAATAAACTACATATTTTTGTATATGATATATTATTTTATCTTTGAAGCAATTAATAAATTTAATTTATTTGAAAATTAAGTTTATTATATATATAATATTTTTTTTACTTGTATATTATTTTAATTGATTTTTTTAATATAAAAAAAATTAAATTCCTTTATGAAATGAACAAATTAATATAAATGCACTATACAAAGTATAGAGTGAAAATGGTTCATACATGAATTATTAAAGGGTATTAGTTGTTTTCACTAAAGAGTATTAATTGTATTCACTGAAGAGTATTAGTTGTTTACTGAAAACAAACCAAGACTCTTCAGTGAAAATAATTAATAACCTTCACTGAAAACAACTAATATTTTTTAGTTAAAACAACTAATATTCTTCAATAATTCATGTATAAATCAATTTCACCCTATACATACTCAATGTATTATGTTATAAAATTAATTTTTACTAACATCTTGTGTAATACTGAGTCTTTATTGTTGGTGAACGAATCTAATCGTGAGGATTAGTGGCTGTTTTAATCCGTTTTTACGTCACCAATCAATAACGTGTGATTGATTACCACCGTAAATGGTAAATCGGGGTTTAGGTTATCGAATTCAGATATATGAAAATCGAAATTGAAATAATTTCGTATGCGTGTGAGTTAAGGTGTATTTGTGTGTGTTTGGGAGTGTTTATGAATTTTTTCCTTTGAAATTCGAAAATTATATAAGTAAGCTGGAGAACAACTATTTATAGAGACTAGCAAGCATGAGGTGTCCAAGACTCTTGGTCTCCCTAGCCTGCATGCTTGACATGTGTCCCTTTGATCTTATCTAAGCTGAATCTTAGTTACAAAGTCTTCTTTGGTCTTATCTCGGACTCATTGTTGTTCGCCTAAGTCGGCTTGATTGATCTTGTTGATTCTCCAATTGAAAGTTGTTCGCCTCTTGAGGTTGTACTTTAGAAGTTGCTCGCCTTATGGCTTTGTTCTGCTTGGCGTTGGGATCTTTGTCCTTTGTTCACTTGTACACACCTCCTTGGCTATTTGTTGTATCATGGTTTGACCAAGTTGTTCGTCATGGATGACTCCACAGTTGGCTCATTCTTGGTCCCGGGCCTTAATACCTGTTCGCCCATTTGTTGTTCGTCGGGAGAGTTGTTCGTCACTTCATACACCTCCCAGGTTGGTTAATGCGCCCAAATAGTGATTTTCTTTGTTTTAGACTTCAATAATTGTTCGCTCCATATTTAGATGATGTTCGCCTATCAACAATTGCCCCCTATCCTGACTAGATGTTGCATCAGACGAGTAATTTTGCGGCGAGCAACTGTAGTTAGGATATCGTCTTGGCCAAGATTTGGACGAACAACATCTCTATGACGAGCAATGTTGGAATAACTGTTTCGTCTTCCCATGATCTGGGGAGATCACGAAGATGACGCCAGCGCAATGATTGCGCGCCGCTCACGCGCGAGCAGCCCCAAGGCGACGCGCCCCTATAGTTGTTTATAGGTCCTTCATCTTCTAGTTTAGCTCGGAATTTACCCCGTTTCCTCTCAATTTGACCTCTGAGTTTTCGGGAAATTACGCCTGGGACCCCGTTTTTGCTTGGGGTATAAATAGTGGGAAAACTGAAAATTTTCCCACTTTTCTCCCTCTTGCTACAGTGCTCCGGCGATTTCAAGTTTTTTTTTTTCGGCGTCCGTCCTTCAGTATTTGGCTTCAAATCTTCATTCCCAGGTAGTTACCTTCTTCTTTCTATCTTTTTCTCTACTTTTTCTCTCGAAAATTCAATCGCCGCCGTGTGGATCCTAGCGCCACCGTCTTCTCCGGGGAAGCGCCGCCGTCTGCAACTCTTTCTACCGTCGCCTGGATTTTTCTTCTTCTTCTATGTCTTCGCACTCGAGCAATAAAACTGAGGAGACCTTAGACCCACTTTTTCCAACTGCGATCCCTGTAGATCAACCTCCTTTCGAGATTTCTTCGGCGTCGGATCTTCACGTGGATTCAGTTGTTCGCTCAGTGGAGGACACCGGTGTGGGTCCATCTGGGAGAGAACTAACAGTTGTGGCGAACAACAATCGGGACGAAAGCTCTTCGTCTTCCGCCGAATCTGAAGATCCAGAATCCAACGAACTTACTCGCGAGTTTTTGGAGGGTATCAATTTTCCATCCCCAAAGATGCGGGAAAGTGAGATCCCGGCTGGGGTTGCACGTCTATTCGAATGGCGAGCATATGCTGAAAGATATGCGAACAGCTTTCCCCGTCCTCAGAGACAAATAATGGATAAGGTGAAAACTGGATTCCAGGCGAGCAAGATAAAGAGTGTTGTTCGCGAAGATGAACTGGACTCCATCCGAGAGGAATATAAGATCCCATTTGATATTCACATGTGGGCTCCTCAGAGGAAGGAAAGAGCTGATCGCCCACCTCCAGGGTGCACGGCGATCAACATTCACACTCTAATTGCTGGGCTAAAGTTGCCTCTTCCACCCATTGTTGGTCGATTCTTGGAGGCGACCAACTTGGCCATCACCCAGATTACTCCAATTGGGTGGATGAACCTTTTAGGCTCCATGTGCTTGTTCGCCTTGGAGGGGTACGTTGATCGGATCACTGCGGAAGAGATCAACTACCTGATGACAATCACAAATTGCCCCCGAGGAGAAGAAGGCTATCACTACCTCAAGGCCAGGACTGGGTTGAAAATGGTGGAAGAGGTGCCGAACAAGATTCGTGATTGGAAACAGCACTTCTTCTGGATTGGGGGTGATTGGCGAGCATCTTCTGGTCCACACGGCGGCCCTGGACGAATAAATTCTCCAGCAGCCTATGGAAAACTGTCCGAATTCCTGTTTACCTCGTGCTTGGTCGGCCTGCGCAACCGAGCAGATAGGACTATTGACTATCTCTGCCGATCAAGGTGTCAAAAAACTGCTCGCCTTTTGACTTATCCACATCATTTGGAGGCTCAAGCTGAGGTGCCCCCTGGTATGGAAATTCCTAACTCCCTGCTCAAGTCTTGTTCGTCGTTAACATGTTTAACTTGCTCGTCTAATTTTAACTTTTTTTTTTTTTTTTTTTTTTAGCCGAGCAGGTAACAGTCGCCGTTCCCCCAAGCTACGCTCTTCTTGAGCAGAAGGTCCTTGAAATGGGGCCACCAAGAGGGAAGAAAAGGAGAGGGGATCCTCCACAAGCTGTGCTCGCCATGTCGAACAGGCCTGAGGGGGCTAAAGTTCCACGACCGGCTGCCCCCCCAGTTCAAATTCGGTCTCCTCCCGTCTCCCCACCTCGTGGTGGTAAGCGCCTTAAGAAGGCAGATGGGACCCCACTGGCCGGAGATGTCCCCGGCAAGGGGAAAGAAAAGGTGGGCGAAAGCCATGCTCGCCATGAAGAGGATGCTATAAGGCGTTCTTCTGGGGAGCCCACGGAAAAGTCGGGGAAAGCGAGCAAAGATGTAGGCTCACCCCGTGGCCCAGAAGATCTTACATTCCTAGGATGGGATGATCGGAAGTTTGCCGAGTAAGTATCTATCCTCTCTTGCCGAACAACTTTCATCCATTTTTTTATTTTTCTAAGTATCAATTGCTTTTTTGTTTGCAGATACTGTGCCGATGATTATCCCGGCCGAGCAAGTGTCGTACATCAGTACGCTTGCTCGAAGACTCCCGTAAACATAAGGGAGATTCCTGGCGAACATGTTCGCAAGGCGACGGAGTTGGTCGCCCGGGCCTGGACGCGTCCTCTGGACAAGGCCATCCTTCAGCAGGGGCAGATGGACAATCTCCATCTTTCGATGATGCTCGTCGCCAACGGCCTTGTTACTGCTCAGAGGGCAATCACCCAAGTTGCCGAGCAAGAAAAGTCTGCCCGCCAATATGCGAATACTGCTCGGCAACTTTCTGAAGAAAAAGATGGCCTGGTGAGCCAATACGAGGCCAAGATTGCTCGCCTTAACAACCAGATCAATGTTTACATTGATGCTGAGCACAAGCGCCTTGAAGAGATTCAGGCCATGTCCAAAGAGCTGAAAGATAAGGAGAATTTGCTCGGCGAGGGAGAGAAGAGATTGACTTCGGCCGAACAAAGAATTGCTGAGCTTGAGGCGGAGAATGCTCGTCTCCGGGAAGCAGAAGCCAACCTCTTCACCCGTGAGCAACTTGAAGAGGAGGTTCAAATTCGTACCGGCCCCATCTCCAACCTTGGATATATTTGTGCCTACGCGGACAGCATCCGTACGGCTGATGCCTATGACTACAAGGAGATGGTGGAGGAGATGGCCAAGGATTTAAATGAGTTCCTCGAGAACTATCCTCCGCCGAACAACGTCAAAATCCAATTGGCGGATTTGGCTGTGCTGGGGGTTAAACTGGATAAACTCGACCCCAGCATCACCATCACTCATCCTCCATCAATTGTTGATGATGGCGAACAAGAAGATGAACCGGCTGTCGCGGACGAGCAAATCGCTAAAGAAGCGGAGGATAAGGCGGCTGAAGACCTTGCTCGGGACATGATTGTCGACCCCTCTGCCGAGCAACCTCAAGATCCTCCTCCCGCCGAACAGCAGTAGTTTTAGGACTTAGCTTTTTTCCTGTTTTCTTTGTAATAGTTGTTCGCTCCTTTTTGTAGTACTTGTAATGGCTGCTTCCAGCTTGTACTATTTTTTAGGCTTAATGCCTTTGATTAATGGAACGTCTTTCTCATGTTCGCTCATTTTCTTATATATGTTAATTGCTTTTACATTTCTGTCAATGCCTTTACAATTATAACATATAATGTTGGGCTTTTGTTCGAATTGAACTTGCCTTTAGTGGAATC
This sequence comes from Ballota nigra, assembly GCA_947034835.1. NCBI lineage: Eukaryota > Viridiplantae > Streptophyta > Magnoliopsida > Lamiales > Lamiaceae > Ballota > Ballota nigra. The sequence goes on along the minus strand of OX344724.1, from coordinate 39,664,317 downwards.
AGGGTAGGTTCTGTTCATTTTAAGAAACGAACAACCTTTAAGTGGCTTTGGTCCTTAGGTTCTGTTCATTTGTAAAACGAACAACCTTTGAATGGACTTGTACCTCGAGCTTTTGGACTTTTCCTTTTTTGACGAACAACTATTATATTTACATTGCAAAATAATTACAAGTGTTGCAAGACTGTCCATCACTATCATATACAATCTGACGAACAGCTTTAAACACAAACTAAAACTTGCTCGCTTATAATATTTTTTTGCCGAGCAACTCTATCTATAAAATCAAAAGCACTAGCACCAGACTATACAATGTGCCGAGCAACTTTTGAATCTATACTTAAGAAAATTTAAAAAAATTAGGCAAGTTTTTAACCTTCTTAGCCTTCCTTCAGCTCATACGCATCCCTTGCCCCCCAAGACATTTGTTCGCCCAACTTTATTGATAGTACTTCTTTAGATGTACAGCATTCCAGGAGTATTGGGCCGGCTTGCCTTCCATGTCCTCAATATCGTATACGCCATTGATGTATTTTTCTGTTATACGATACGGGCCCTCCCAAGTTGGTCCCAATACACCTGGAGATTGGGCGAGCAACTTTCTTAGAACCAAATCTCCAACTCTGAATTCCCTAACTTTTACATGGGAATTATAGTAACGTTCTGCTCGCTGCTTGTATGTGGCATTTTTTAGCTCGGCATTCAACCTTTTTTCTTCGAGCAAATCCAATTCAGCATTTAGAGCAGAGTTGTTCGCCTGTTCATCAAAGTTGGTCGTCCTAAATGTAGTAGCCTTTAACTCAATTGGTATTACAGCCTCTGTCCCGAAAGCCATTGCAAAGGGTGTTTCTCCGGTGCTAGACCTGGGAGAAACTCTGTATGCCCATAAGACTTCCGGAAGTTCTGTAGACCAACTGTTTTTACTCTCCGCCAGTCGCACTTTTAATGTATGCTTTATGATTTTATTCACAGCTTCAACTTGTCCATTCGACTGGGGGTGATAAGGTGTGGAGTAATGTTTCTTGATCCCCCATTTCGTACAGAATTCTCTCAATTCTTGTCCATCAAATTGTGGACCATTGTCTGTCACAATTGCTTGTGGAACTCCAAAACGACAGACAATGTTCTTCCAAATAAAGTTGATCATCTTCTGTTGTGTGATATTCACCATGGCCTCTGCTTCCGCCCATTTTGTGTAATAATCGACTGCCACGACGGCGAATCGAACATTTCCAACTCCAGCTGGGAAAGGACCAATGATGTCCATCCCCCATCTTGCAAAAGGCCATGGGCTGTATACTGACACAAGTTCTCGAGCCGGGGTATGGATGCCTGGGGCAAAAATCTAACATTGATGGCAAGTCTTGGCTTTTTTGATTGCGTCTTGACGTAAAGTCGGCCAATAATAGCCTTGTCTGATTGTCTTGTATGCCAAAGCTTGCCCCCCAGTATGATTTCCACATACTCCAGCATGTATCTCTTCGAGTACTGCTTGCCCTTGCCCCCTAGGCAAACACTTGAGAAGTGGGATTGATATTCCCCTTTTGAAGAGTTGCTCGCCCACCAGAGTATATCTGGCGGCTCGCTTTATTAGCTTGGCAGTTTCAAAAGGATTGTTTGGTTTTTCCCCACTTTTCAAGTATTTGACTATACTTGCTCTCCAGTCTTCTTCTTCACTGGTTTGATCGTCGAGTTGATTGACATTATAGCTTACTGTTGATGGATCTTTCATCTTTGTAACTATAATATCTGCCAACTCTACAGGGCCTTCACTCGTTGCTAGTCGGGCAAGCGCGTCTGCTTGAGTGTTGCTCGTCCTTGGGATTTGCTGTATGAAAACTTGCTGCAACATGGACATCAGGTGAGCAACAATCCGTTGATATTCGATCATGTGATCATCTTTTGCTTCGTATTCACCTCGGACTTGGTTTACGATCAATTGTGAGTCGCCAAATATTTGCAAGCGTCTGACACCAACTGCAAGGGATAAGTGGAGACCAGCGATAAGAGCTTCATACTCAGCTTCGTTGTTGGTTGCCATGAAACCAAATCTGATTGCCGAGGTGAATATTTGTCTGTCTGGACTTATTAATACTACTCCTGCCCCCGAGGCTATGTTGGTTGATGATCCGTCCACATAGAGATGCCAAGGATGATCAAGTCCTCTCGTCGGATCTGGTGGGAAAGTTAGTTCGACTATAAAGTCGGCTAATGCTTGCCCTTTGATCGCTGTTCGAGGAGCATAGGTCACCCCGAATTGGCTAATCTCTAGCGACCATCTTAAGAGACGACCTGCAGTGTCGGGACGATGGAGAATTTGCCTGAGCGGGAAAGTTGTTAGAACTTCGACTTGATGGTCAAAGAAATATGGTCGTAACTTCCTCACGCTCATAACCAAAGCATACGCCAGCTTTTCGGTTGGGGCATATTTGATCTCTGCTTCGTGTAAAGCTTGGCTGACATAATAGATTGGTTGATGGAATTTGCCGTCCTCCCGCACCAAAACAGAACTGATGGCAACTTCTGATGCGGCTAAGTATAGAAAGAGCTTTTCTCCTGGGATTGGTTTTGATAGGATTTTGACATCTCCCAGGTAGTCTTTAAGTTGATCGAAGGCCGCTTGACAGTTGTTAGTCCATGCAAACTTCCCTTTTTTGACGGCCTCGAAGAATGGACGGCACTTGTCCCCTGATCTGGATATGAACCGGTTTAATGCTGCTAGGCACCCGGTGAGTCTTTGCACTTCTTTCACCGAACGTGGTGGTTGCATATCCAGGATGGCTTTAACTTTTGAAGGGTTGGCCTCAATTCCCCGCTGGCTAACAAGATGACCCAAGAATTTCCCTGAGTGGACTCCAAAGCTGCTTTTCTTTGGATTCAACTTCATGTTATAGTGTCGAAGAATTTCGAACACTTGAGTCAAATGTTGAAGATGGTCTTCCTTCCTGGGACTTTTAACCATGATATCGTCCACGTAAACTTCAACTGTGTTTCCAATTTGTTGATCAAACATCTTGTTCACCAGTCTTTGGTATGTTGCTCCGGCATTTATGAGGCCAAATGGCATTCTCTTCCAACACAGCAAGTTTTTGTTTGTATAAAACGCCGTGTTCTCTTGGTCATCTGGATGCATAGGAATTTGATGATACCCGGCGAAAGCATCCATAAATGTCAACATTTCGTGACCTGCAGTGCTGTCCACCAATTGATCGATATGTGGGAGAGGAAAATTATCCTTCGGGCATGCTGCATTCAGATCCGTAAAATCTATGCATAGCCTCCAGGTCCCGTTTGGTTTCCTCACGAGTACTGGGTTTGCTACCCATTGTGGACAGAGTGCCTATCGAATGAGATCGTTGTCTAGCAACTTCTTAACTTCTTCATTTAAAGCTTGGTATTTGTCTGGGCCGTACTTCCTCCGCTTTTGATGGACGGGCTTTCTGGCTTGGTTTATATTCAGCTTGTGGCAAGCATGTTTTGGATCTATCCCCACCATATCTGCATGAGACCAAGCAAAGACATCTAGATTCTTGGTGAGGAACTCTTTCATTCGGGATCTGTAAGGCTCTGGGAGCTCAGATCCTATGAATAATTCAAGATCTTCGCTGTTGGGATTAACTTTGAACGCCTCCAGCTCTTCGACTGGAGTCGCTCGTCGTTTTTGTCCCTTCCAACGGGGATCAAGTATGGGTTCCTCAGGGTTGGAATCATTTTCGATGTTCATGGGCTCTGCCCCCAGGCGGGGTTCAAGATCATCATTTGGTTCCGTCCTATTGTTGTTCGTTTGTACTTGGCCCTCCAAGTCCTCCACTGAAGGTTGGTCGTCACCACCCCTTTGTTGTTCGTCAGATGGAGGTTCCTCGCGGGTGGTAACGAGTTGTTCATCCAACACTTGCTCGTCCAAGTGTTGTTCGTCCGCATCCATGTGGTCGTCTATGTCCATATTGTTTAGTATTGATGGTTCGTTGATGGGATAACTTGTTGCTTCCATCATGGATATTTGTACAAATTTTGCTCGTAGCTGTTGAACGCATTCTCGTGCTCTCCGTTGGTCTCCTTTAATTGTGCCTGTTCCACTAGCTGTTGGAAATTTCAAACAATAGTGGTAAGTGGAACACGCAGCTTTAAATTCATTAAGAAAAGGTCGGCCAAGAAACCCGTTATAGGTCGACTCCTGGTCTACAACCAAGAAATCTACCATTCTTGTTATATTTCTTTCGGGTTCATCGGCCGTTACAAGTTGTACAGCTAATGTTACAATTCCCAACGGTGTTGTCACAGCATTCCCGAAGCCTACGATTCTATGTGTTGTATTCCGAACATAACCCGAATAATCTCCCAGATTATCGAGGGTCTTCTTGAATAAGATGTTCGTGTAGGCTCCGGTGTCCACCAACAGTCTATTGACTCTGGTCCCCATAATCTTTGCACAGATTACGAGCGAATCATTGTGCGGAGTTAAGACGCCTTCAAGGTCTTTTTCGGTGAAAGTTAATTCTGCCGTTTGCATAATAGACGGCTTAACTCCCATCTCTTGTACTTGGCCAATCGCTCGTAGCTCCGCTTTCCTCTTCCGGTTAGATTCAGGTGGTTGTCCATCAAAACACCCTCCCGCGGGACCTGCGGGTTCCATCATGAACAGATCTTCTAAAGGTTGAGCTGGCATATTGGGAACTGGTCGCCCGGGTCTGTTGTTTCTCTGGGATTGACCATCCTCTTCGTCTTCTGAGTTGTTCTCCCGGGCTCTTTTCCCAGGTTGCCTTTTAACGAAATCGGAGAGCTTTCCCTCCTCATAAAATCGCCAGAGTTGCTTAAGCAAATCTCTACACTCACTCGTAAAATGCCCCACACTTTGATGGTAGGCACAATACTTGTTCGGGTTGAGTTTGCCAGTATCCTGACGGATTTTACGTGGTGGGGAAAGCAACTCTCTCTCCTTTACACTCTCATACACAGTATCAACTGATACTGTCAATACTTGGTTCAATTTTTCTTTCAAATCCGATCCTTCAGTGAATGCTTTCATGTTTTTCGGGACCCTGTAGCTTGTCCCGACGGGCTTTTTGTTATTCTCCTTAGGATCAGCTTTGTTCTCCCCTAAATTTGTTTGTAGGGCCTCGTGCATGGAAACGAAAATGCCAGCTTGGTTTCTGAACTCGGCATAAGTCTTTGGGCACTTCAGACGTACCTCCTTCCATAACTTCGACCCTTTTTTCAACCCGGCCATCACAGTGACGATCTTTGTATCTTCGCTCACCTGTTCTCCTTCTAGTAAAACTTTATCGAATCTTTCCATAAACGCCCGGTCAGTTTCATCATCATTTTGCCTCAAATCTGATAGCCGGTGTTTTTGGGAAAGATACGACCCCGCCGTTGAAAAGTGAGAGAGAAATTCTCGACTTAATTGGACGAACGAGTGGATTGATGCCGGTGGCATTGATGAAAACCACTTGTGAACCCGATCGCCCAATGTTAACGGAAAATTCCGGCACTGGGTGGTGTCACTGGCCCCCACGGAGACCATGTAGTCCGTATACTTCGTTAAGTGGACCCGGGGGTCGGTGATGCCCTCATATTGAATGCTTGCTGGAAATTGAATTTTTTTCTGGATTGGGGCCTTCAAAATATGAGCTGCCAAAGGTGAGGATGGCATGCTGGTCGTTCCCATCCCCCTCTGTTGGTCTAGTTGCCCCTGCATGTTTTCTACAGCCCTCCTTAGGCTTGATAATTCATCAAGAGGTGCCCCCTGACTTGGAGGCTGTTCGGCGAGCAAAGGCATTAACCTTTCTGCTCGTCGCAGTCCCTCGCTTGGAGTGGGCACTTCCTGGGCTTGCCTCCTAATGTTGTTCGCCACATTCGGCCCTAGGCGCCTGAAGGCTGACTGAGAGAGTCTTTCATGGACTGACGGGCGAGGCTGTTCAAAAGTTGCTCGCCCGTCTGCTGCTCCCCGGCGAGCAGCTTCCCGTTAGGGTTGGCTAAGCCTGTCTTGGGCACTGGAACGTGTTGTCCCATGGCTAGACATAGTTGTTCGTCCGCGACCAGACTCAGCCTGTACTTCTTGTTGGTCGACCACCTTGGCCTTTCCCTTGTTCCGTCTGACTTGGGCACTATCAACCTCTCGCTGTTCGCCCCTAGTGGTCCTGGGTCTAACAACTTCCAGGGACTTGTCCCTTGGCCTTGCTTGTGTTGGCCTAACCTGCTCTTGTTGCCTCTGAAGGGCCTGGAGAGCAGCAATGGTTTTGGCCAACTCATTGGGGTTGTTCGCCAAAGCCTCCATCTCAGGGGGGGAGGTTATGTGTTATGGCCGTATGTTGTGACCTGTTCGCATGTCTCGGGTCACGGTCCTGGTGATCGGCCGACGTGGCTCGGGTCTGAGATGCTTTTTTCGACAAACGTGATCCTTGGGTCTCTTTAGATTGAGGCATTTCAATTTAAATTACTTCTTAATTTATAAATTGAAGAACACCAAGAACACCAAGAACACTTTTATTTGTATCTTCAAATATTTCTTGAGATTTCTTTTGAATCTCCAAGTTTTCAACTTGAAGTTCTTGAGTAATCACACTAAACCGAAGGTTCGAACCCTCCTTCTAGCGCCAAATTGTTGGTGAACAAATCTAATCGTGAGGATTAGTGGCTGTTTTAATCCGTTTTTACGTCACCAATCAATAACGTGTGATTGATTACCACCGTAAATGGTAAATCGGGGTTTAGGTTATCGAATTCAGATATATGAAAATCGAAATTGAAATAATTTCGTATGCGTGTGAGTTAAGGTGTATTTGTGTGTGTTTGGGAGTGTTTATGAATTTTTTCCTTTGAAATTCGAAAATTATATAAGTAAGCTGGAGAACAACTATTTATAGAGACTAGCAAGCATGAGGTGTCCAAGACTCTTGGTCTCCCTAGCCTGCATGCTTGACATGTGTCCCTTTGATCTTATCTAAGCTGAATCTTAGTTACAAAGTCTTCTTTGGTCTTATCTCGGACTCATTGTTGTTCGCCTAAGTCGGCTTGATTGATCTTGTTGATTCTCCAATTGAAAGTTGTTCGCCTCTTGAGGTTGTACTTTAGAAGTTGCTCGCCTTATGGCTTTGTTCTGCTTGGCGTTGGGATCTTTGTCCTTTGTTCACTTGTACACACCTCCTTGGCTATTTGTTGTATCATGGTTTGACCAAGTTGTTCGTCATGGATGACTCCACAGTTGGCTCATTCTTGGTCCCGGGCCTTAATACCTGTTCGCCCATTTGTTGTTCGTCGGGAGAGTTGTTCGTCACTTCATACACCTCCCAGGTTGGTTAATGCGCCCAAATAGTGATTTTCTTTGTTTTAGACTTCAATAATTGTTCGCTCCATATTTAGATGATGTTCGCCTATCAACATTTATCTTGTACAAAAATAAAAACTTGAATAAGACGGTCTTAATAATAAGACGAATTTTCATTTGCTTTTTTAATATGATGATACATGAACATATAGGGAGTATGAGTTGAAAACTCGTCTCATATACTTTCTTAGTCCCGAAGTAAATTTTCCACTTTTCTTTTCGGATCGTTTCACAATAAGTTTTTTATTCCATAAATGACATAAATAACACTCCATTACACATAATTTTTAACCTTCACATTCACGCAATGTTACAAAAAAATATCACTCATTTCGTTTACTTTTCAACATTATTCATTATTTTCACATCAAAGGTCAACAAATACATCATATATTAATAAACAAAATAAAATAAAAATTATGAAATATTTACACTGGAATAGAGGAAGTATGTCACACAAGTCTTAAAAAAACCTCACTTTAAAATTAGAAATAATAAAATGCACTCCCTATGTTCAATATTTTTATCTTTTATTTGTTACTAGTTATTTAAAACGTGCATTGCACGTTGGCTCAAACTCTCATCACATGAAAACTAATTTTTATGTTATTATGGTTTGTATTTTTAAAATTTCTTTACACATTTTGTGATTCTTGTAAAAAGAATAAAATCATGGTCTTCTAATTTAACCTAAAGTTTTAAGACAACTCTCCTGTAAAATTTCATTATAAGAAATTGAATTCATATTAATAATGTTACAAGTAATACCACTAACCTTTTTTAATATGTCATACAAAATGTAGCTGTTAAATTTCATGCAAACTTAGAGAACCTGAGACATCACGCGTTTGAGGAGCTATACTTTTCTAAAATATTTATATTCAAGAAATTATTTCGTAACACATAAATGAAACAACTTAAATGAAAAACAAGAAAAAAAATGTTCTAAGGTATAAACATTTCCAACCGCTAATCTCGAGCAACTTGGTTCAAGATTGTTGACGCAATTCGTTTTACTTCAAATTGTTCAGATCAGAGTTATATTCTCTCAGCTTGGCAAGAAGCACTGCCTTAATGTTTGGCTGCAAACCACGAGACTCAATATCCATCTTCCTAATCTATGAATTCAACAATGTAAAAAAAATGCAGAACAATTTTGCAGTTTGTTGATTTGTACCAAAAGTTCCGCCTCTTCCACTACACTTTGTATTTTAGTAAGCTTTTACTTCTATTCTTCTATAAGTAGATGCCATTTTGGTTATTCATAAAAACCAATATTAGCAACAAGCATAGACAAAAATACATTTGTAGGGAAGAACATAAGTGTACAATATTGTATAATAAGAAATAACAACGCATGAGCATGAAATAACAATACACGAGCATGAATAAAAAAGTGAAATCATCACACCAATAAAGGATGCACAAAGAGCAAGGAATAGTAAAGAAGTGGAATCATCACACCAATAAAGAATGCACAAAGAGCAAGGACCTATTCCTTAGACAATATAAGACATACACAAGAGCGAGAATATCACTTTGCATGCTACACAAAGGTATAAATAGCTGATAGGAAAAAAGAGTGAAAAATCCAACAAAAGACATTATTATATAATTTTGACGGGATTTGTTCGCGAAAGAAGATAAGGATGAACTGAAAGAATTGAACCACTTGCACAAAACAAAACAAGTTTAATGCTTCATAAGGAAAGTGATGGAGAGAGACAATCCTTATTCACCAACAATTCTTACATGTATACTACCTTCGTCCCGAATCTTTTTTCATAGTTATACATGTCACAATTTTTAAGAAAAATGGAGTATGTGAGCGTAAAATTAAATAATAATGTTTTTTTATTGACTTTTGTGAATGTAATTTTTTTTTAAGGATGTAAAAAAAGAGTTGGGACGTCCCAAAAAAGAAAATGTGAAAAAAGAGTTGGGACGGAAGGAGTATTATGTTTTATTAGAATGTTTTGCATCCCTCTCTATGGCTCCACCATGCTAAGGGTTTTAAACGATCGCATAATTGGAACAAAGTAACCACAATTAACATAAAAGTGAAACAGGAGAACTGCCTGTTGGGAAAATAGGGGTGCCCGGAATCTATTCGGGATGAAATTTAAATACGAATTTAAATACAATTATTACTAGCATGAATTAATCCTAATTAATTCAAATAATAATTCCAACAACCAATTTAACATCATGCATGTTGAATTAATTCACATATAATCTATGGCGGAATAAACAAGATAATATGTGATTAACGTACCTCTTGTAGAACTTGACCTTTGAATAAAACGGGACTAACACGTACGCGATTTATCAACCCAAAAGCCTTCTCAAGTATTCTCTTTCACCTTATTCGATCACCGGTGGGAGATGCTATCGAACAATTTAAATATCTAAGGAAAAAGAAAAATATCTATGCTCTTGATTTTTCCAACACATGGAATTATGTACTTGGGGATGAAATAATCATCCCCTATTTATAAAGGGAGGTGGCCGAATTATGCATGTAGAATAGGGCTTGGAGAAAATCTTTTCTTAGACTCTAAGAAATCTTGAATATAACTCATATATTCTTTTCTCCAAAATAAAATATTCCACAAAATCTCACCCTCCTAAATAAGCTTAGAATTTTCGAAAATCAACAAGTAGAAATCCCAAGATTTGGATCTTCTTGAATATATGAGATATTCTTGTATTCCAAGAATACATATCTTCCATAATATCTTTCCAAGAAAATCAACAAAATCTTCTCTCTCCTTGATCTCAAATTTTCGAAAAACACATGAAAAAATCAGCAATATATTTTCTTTTTATTTTAATCACCTTATCATTATTGGGCTACTTAATGGGCTATTTGAGGGGCCTTTAAGGAGAATTAAGATTGGACCTCCTAATGGACTTCTGAATTTCAATATTGAGCTCCAATATAATTCAATCCATTAATATTAATTATTACCACTAATAAATTAATATTGCACTATTCATCTTAATCCATATTACGATAATATGGGCTCCCGGTTATTATTTCCCGCGTTTAAGATTATCAAGTCCATTAATTAATTAAGCTTCTGAATAGCTCTAAATTAATTAATATATTTCACCTTGGAGTAAAGACAGCTCAACATTATTATCCGTAACGAAGAAACTAATTCTTCACTTGCAAGATTTGGTACGATAAAACTTCTGAGCCCACCAAGGGGACTAGTCACACGAGCCGTACTCGCACGCGTTTCTCCGTATTAAATCTTTACAACCGTCGTATGATTAATATTACTGCCCAAGATACAAAGTTCGAAGTCACAATGATTCTCACCCAACATGAATCAAAGCAGTAACCATTAAGCACACACAGTCCTATTTAAGTGACGGAGATTAAGAAATCAACAACCACTGAGGTCTAATTCTTCACCTTTCAGAACAGAAGAATTTATCATCGCTGTAGGTCCTCTTCAACACATACTAAATGTGTTAGTGCAATCTCTTAATCAAGACAAACCAATCTGAGCCTTACACATCGACCTTTCACGGTGGATTGTTCAATTCCACCTAGGTCGTGAAAATGTACGTTTAGTTACAAGGAAACAGTTAATGTTGTCTTCCGTGATCGGGTATCACCACATTAATTACAATGTAACTAGTACCATTCATTGAACGGTTTGCAATAGAAATTCAACATTCAATCATAACTAAAGCAAATGTGATAAAAGAATTATTCTCATAAACAAGTGTTTGATACACGAGTTATACAAAGTAAAAGCATACTTTCACGTTTAACTCCAACACTGCCATCATTCATGCATTCATAATTTAAACATTGCATACCTCAAACCGAAAAGCTTTAGCTTTAGAAGTCCTCAATAGCCAAATTTGACAGTAACTCTCATATATAAATTACAAAAAGGAATTTCCAACATAACTAAATACATTTATATATCCAACTTTAGCTAACAAAAAATCCAATATGTCAACCCCAAGAGTAAATTTGAAATATTGTAATAACCAATATTAAGTTAATGCAATTTTACAATTTAAGAACTACTAACCAATCACATTAATTGCAGTGATTTTTTCCCTCAATCTCAATACATAATAACTCGTGCTTAATGAGTAACTCTTTTTGCTCCACAATCCAATAGAGGTTTGAATATCTAATAACCTTACAATAGACTACAAGAGGATAGTGTGTACCAAATAACCTATTTTAATAAACCACTGCTTGTTAATGAAGAAAAATTTAAAAACTCTAAATTCTATTTCATCAAGATGATGGGATTTAATAAAAATTGTCACTTCAATTAATCAGACCATCTCAAACATATAAAATCCATCTTATTGATAAGACGCAGTAGCAATAACATTCATACAATAATGTTAATATTATTAGGAATATTCATTTCTTGAGAATTTTAATATATAATTATATGTGTGTGAAATTCATGAATCAATATAGGTGAAACTTAAATTCAACAATATTGAGCCATTTTTTTAACTGGGTAAATAAGAACCTTATTTTGCAAGGGTGATGTTGCAATTTTTATGTCAAATGAGAAATCATTTGGAGGACCCCTTCTCTAGATCTTGCATGTTTACATTTACTTCTTGGTAGGCGCAAAATTACGAGATCCATGAGGTCTTTCCCTTTTCCTGCAACATATTGCTATCTAACTGATCAAGACCAAGAACATTTGATTGGATATAGCTACGCATGGCATTGGGTGTGTCTGGAGGTAAGGGTGTACATAGTCGAGCTAGCTCATGCTAACTCATTTTGCTCAACTCGAAAAAGATCAGAATTGACTTAGAGTCTAAGATATGAGGGTTTATACTCATTTTATTAATCAATCTAATCTACATCTTCACGTAGAACTAATACCCTTTAGTATTAATTAATAACGCAACCAGCTTTGTTAATATCTAAAAAATAAAATTATTAAAAGTACAGTGAAAACCATCTTTTTCCCCCAAACATTTTAGACTCATCTAAGCGCGACTTGGTTTCTTCAGCCATCTACAATACAATAAGCTGCTCTAACTACTGACATAAGAGACATCACCAGAAATACAAAATATATCCTCCCAAATTTAGATCAAAAGCATTTGCAATCTTTCTTATAAATGATATTTTCCAAATTATAGTTTATCATGAACAATCATTTTGCCATGAAAAAGTGAAAAATAAATTAATTAAAATGCTCAATCTCTTAGCAATATTATCATTAAAACTCGCATATACTATAAACCACCCTAGCTAAAAACCAATCAACATTCCTTGAAATAAGAATGATTTATGCAACCCAAAAAGTGATTAAATGCTAATTGAAAAATGAAACATCATCAGATACTTATGTGTATGTGTAGATAACAGACTACCCATTAAAACATAGTATAGCATAAGATATACAAATTGCAATTAGATGAAATGTTGATTTATTTATTGGCCTTCGGCTGAACAAATTGATCAGCTCTTTGAGCACCAAAGTAATACCCATAGTAACAGAAGAAATCCCCGTCACAGTATTTTGTTGAAGGCAAACTTTGATTCATAAAACTCTCTCATCCTCCACCATAAATGAATCTTTATTTGAAAGCACATATAGCCTATGAGACTGTTAGGGGCCGTTTGGTTCAAATGACCGGAATGATTAAGTGTGATTGGATTAGATGGGATTGGATTGTAGGGACTGGATTAAATAGGATTATTTGAGGAGGAATGTGTGTTTGGATTGTAGGATTGTTTTTTTATATATTAATATTAAAATTAGTTATGTGTTTGGATTGAATGATCAAGTGGGTTTATAGTGCAATATTTTATTTTTACCCCCAATTAATTCAATCAATTATGTCTTGTGAGAACAAATTAGTAATTTAGTAATATGAGATTGTTAGGGGTGTGTAAAATACGGTCTAAACTGAATAAACCGACCAAACCAAATCGAAGTATAAATTTTGGTTCGGTTTTTGGTTTTGTAATTTGAATTTTTTTTATTTAGGATCGGTTTACGGTTTCTACGATTTAAAAACCATATAGACCGAACCGAATCGAAATATTTTTAATAATAATAATAATAATATATTTTATGTATATTAATATTCACTAAATAAATATTTAATAGCTTATATTCTAATATAATATAATAATATTAATATTAGATAATTTAGATTCACGCATAAAAGACTTAAGTTGATTTGTGTTTTGCATAAAATACTTGAGGAGTGGTGTTTTGTGTTGATTATAGTTTTCAAATTGTTGCTTAGCTTTTGAAAACAATTATGTTGATGTTTTTATTGGATTATGTAGTAGGGTTATTGATTAATCTTTGCTTAAATTAGTATTTAAATGTTGACATGTTGCAAATAATTAAATGAAACATGTGTATTGATGCTAAAAAAAATTAAACTGATTTAAAAAAAAGAAAAGTGTAAAAAATTTCGGTTTGTACGGTTTGGGACCGAACCGAACCGAAATATTTAGGTTTGGGACCGAACGGTTTTTTTAATATGGTTCAATTTTTGGTTTATAGAAAAAATTTCAGTTTGATGTTAATTTTGACTAATACGGTTCGGTTCGGTTCGGTGACCGAACCGACCGTTGCACACCCCTAGGGATTGTGCAGTTCCACCATCCCTAAGGGACTATTTAGTCATTTGATGGATTATATAGGTTTATAAACCCGGGCCCTCATTTGTCCTGAGCCCTAAACCTGCAATCCAAACACAATATTACATGGGATTGAGTGGGACTAAAACTTTAGTCTCACTCAATCCAACGAACCAAATGACCACTTAGTATTATGATATTGCAGGAGTTGCAATATCACAAACAACTGAAAGTCCCTCCCCACCCTACCCAACTAAAGAAAATAATCAATTGCTAAATGCTATAAATAGTACAAATAAACAATAATTTATATTGAAGATACCTTATTAAGTCCATTGGAATTCTTTTGGATTAAGCATACCCCAGATGTTGACTTTGTTTCTTACACAAACAAATGCATCAACAACTAATGAACAATTATTTCCATAAATCCACAGGGAAGGGGAACAAAAGAGAATTAAACAAGGATTAATAAAAATGTATAAATGAATTATATATCTTAAGTGGCTTCAATTATTTAAACACTGTAACCCAAAACAGTCACATAGTAACTATTATATTTCGGATTAATGAGAACATCACCATTTCTAATTGCTCTCTCATGGCTCTCGCTCACCCTACAATAAGAAAAAGACCCAATGTTAAGCTATTGTGATATAATGGTGTTACATCATTGTAGAGAAGATGAGTAGATTTTGTACCAATCATAATACCTCTTAATATTTATTCATAACCTTGGCCCATTTTTTTGTAATGAGGATTGTATGCTCGAACTTGTTGCATGACTTCCACCGGTGGTTAGATCAATTCAATTATCCACCCAAGTTATGCAGTCCTAGTGTGAGAATAAATTCTGCAAGAATGGTGAAATTCTTTTGTTGAAATGATTGAAAAATATTGAAGCTCTTGCAGCTTCTACTTGCTTGATAAATGCAAATTCTCATCCCACAAGTTTTACTAATTGCTTACATACTGTCAAGACAAAGCTGTCATACATCTATAAACAATACATAATCATAATATTTAAAACTCAAATTTGTCAAAATACTCTATCTATTTTCGTAGTCTATAAGGCTATTTCAAACACATTTACATAATTCCTTTGAGAAATAACTGGGACATGATTATATTAGCTCAAGGGTAATGAGTAAACCTATAACATAAGCATGTAAGATATACTCCAGATTAAGTATTTAAAAGAGGCTATGCAATTTTAGATTGAGAAAACCAAACACATCATTCAAATAGTGAGGCCGAATACAATACTTATTCATCTTCCAAGAGAGCATAAAAAAGATAAAGTAATTATCATCATCATCCCAACTATTTTATTTTCTTATTAAAAAAATCCAAATATATGAACTAAACAAACAACTCTAAAATACTACGTCCAAATGAAAACAATAGAACCTGGGGCAAAAACTATTCTTCTCTGAATTGAAACCACCCACCACGCCAGAGACATTAATATAATTTTGTTGAGTACAATTGAAATGAGAGATAGGCAGCGCTGTTGATGCGGTGGCGATGGACCAATCAAGGCTAGTCGTAAGGAGGTGCCATCGGGTTTTACTCCAACAAGCTTTGTGACCGAGGGCGGCAATGACATCAACGCGTGCAAGGAGGGAAAGTTACCCATTTCTGATTGTCAGAATCAGAATAAAGACCTTGCAAATCAAACAAATAAATTAGATCTTTTAAATTCCCAGGTTAAAAGCCGCCAAATTTTCCAACGGGGAACCATAACAATACAATCTACACTATCAAATACAGAAAACGAGATAATATTCTATCTTCCCAAGACTAATCACACGGTCAATATCAGATTAATCTAAAAAACTTTAGAATACTTTAGAAGAGGGAAGAACACTGTGAACTGAATCGTCAGGAGTAAGAAAAGACCTAATCCATGGAGGTGAAAGGGGAAAAAAATAGAGTTAGCATTTATCAAGGATTAAAGTGCACAAAACATAAAATCTGATGGGCAAAATTGTTCGAAAATGATTTACATGTGCTCTGCACTTTTAAATATATTATAGATATAGATTATAGATGATATGTTGATATTATGAGGAGTAGGTTTTATATGAAAATGCTTCATAATAAGCTTAACATGAAATACTTTTAGAGTATCATTAATCTCATCAGGAGTATCATTAAACCTGTCAGAGGTATCATTAGTCTGAGTTCAAGAAAATTTAAAATAATTTTCTTACTCTCAGACTAATGATACCCCTGATGAGATTAATGATACTCCCGATAAGATTAATGATACTTTAAAATTGCTTCATGATAAGCTTATCATAAACTAATTTCATATAATACTTTGCCTATTATGAGACCCATTTACAAGTATGATTATATATAAAAACATGATACTTATATATTCATAAACGATTACTTTATTTATAAATGAATCTCACAATACCCTTTAATTTTTATCACAAAAAATAACTGGCAAAAGAGTAGGTTCAGTAAAATTGGACGGAGAATATAATTACTAATTTTCTTTAGTTCTATTATTTACCTTTTAAATCCCTGAATGAGATTATTCAACTTCAAATACTTTTTTTGTGGCAGGGAATGAGAATAAGGGAAGTATCCATTGGGTGAGTTGGAGCGAGGTGTGCACGGAAAAATCTTCGGGGGGCTTGAAAATCCGAGATGTGGGTCTCTTTAATATTGCTTTGCTAAAAAATGGATCTAGAGATTTCTTTCAGACCTAGATAAATTATGGATTAAAATTATCAAATCTAGATATAGGGATAATCCTTTTGGGGTGGGGCTTGGGTTGGAAAATTCAAAAAGAGGGAATAGAAGGTGGAGCTCGATTTTAGGGTGGTGGAAGGAGATTTGTGAGATTTATTGGGGAGGGAAGCGTGGGGTGGGGATGTGTGAGGAGTTGAGAAAAGAGCTGGGGAGGGGAAATAATACGGATTTTTTGGAAGATGCTTGGATAGGAAATGGGTCGTCGAAAGTTAAGTTTAATAGATTGTTCAATTTGAGTCTCCAAAAGGAATCTAGCGTGAGTGAGATGAGAGTATGAGAGGGTGAGGAGCGGAGGTGGGAGTTTAGATGGAGACAAGAGTTGAGAGAGAGAGAGTCGAGTCTTCTTAATGATCTGTTGGTGGTTCTTCACATGTATAAGCTAAGTAAGAAAGTGAATGATCTTTGAAAGTGGAGACATACTCATACTGGAATATTCTCATCAAAGTTGGCATACAAAAAACTGGTGGAACAAGGCTCATCTCAAAATGCTCTTGCAAACGCGAAGAAGAAAGCTTTTAAGAGACTATAGAAATGCTATGCTCCAAGAAGTGTCCAAGCGATGGTATGGAAAATACTTAAACTTAGAAAAGGAGTTTCGAGTATAAATTCAGATATTAGTTGTCATTTATGTGGGGAGGAAGATGAAAGTATTGTCCATTTATTCTTTAATTGCAATTTGCTCTTTTAATTTGGAGTTCTTGTTATAAGTGGACAAACTATCAAATTGCTCCGCAAATGGGATCCTTTCTTTCCTTTGTTACAACATGGAGTTTTTTTTTTGTCAAATGATAACCCCAAGGCGGCGACATCCCTTTGGACATGTATCATTTGGTCTATTTAGAGAAGTAAAAATGAATTAGTGTTCAATGGAGAAATTTCAAACGTTCCAAGAAAGGTGCAAGAGATAAAAACAAAGGTTTTATCTTGGATTATGACAAAAGAGCCGATGTTAGATAGTTGCTCGTTAGGTGAATGATTTTCGAATCCCGGTAATTATTTAAAATAGTGATGTTTTAGCGGAGTTTTATTTATTTATTTATGGAGTCGTGAAATAATGGTAATCTTGTTCAATAGGTAAGAGTTGGAGTACCCCTTGTAGGGGGGAGCATAGTTTGGTTAAAAACAAAAAAACTGAGCCGAACCGAAACCGAAGTATTAATTTGGTTTGGTATCGATTTTAAATTAAAGAAATTTCAGCTTTCGATTATCTAGGTAAAAATACCAAAATAACTGAAACTAAAACCAAAGTGAGAAGATATATATAAGTATCTAATTTCTAGAAAATATTTATTTTGGTTTGTGTCATTGGATAATGTTTGTTTTGGTTGTGTTGCACTGTTGCTAGATAGACTAAAGATGAATTATGAATTTAGAGTTGGTCTTGTATGAGACTATCTAATGACATGAGACAAAGGAAATAAGTATAACTAGAACATTGACTCATTAACACTTTGGTAGAATGAGTTTTAATTTGTGTTGTCTCATGCCATGAGACAGCCTCATACACGTTTTTGTCATAAATTGAGTTTATGAGTATTTTGATATTTTAATGTGGTTGTATTCTTTTGATTATTTTAATTTTTTATTGCAGCTGATTTGTTTTGGTTGCAATCTATATATATATATATATATATATATATATATGAATGAGTTTGGGTTGTTAGCAGATTATATGTGTAAAATATGATCCAATTTAAAAGTCTACTATAATTCGATTTTTCAGTTATTTATCGAAATCGAACCGAAATTTTCAATTTCAATTAATTTTATATATAATTCAGTTTATTTTGATTATAACTTTCCGATTATATACCGAACCGAACCCAACCATGTTGTCCACTTGTACACCTTTTAATATAAAAAAATAAAAAAAATTCCCCGATAAAAAATAAAATTAGTAATTAAGATATTCAGAGGAAAAAAAAGTGTCTAGTTATGAGTTGGGCCCACTCTGTGTGAGTCACTCGCCCACTGGAAAACCCTAATTTGACGACCCCCGTATATATATTGTCCTTATCATCAGCTAGGGTTCCGCATTTCCGCCTCCCTCAAACCCTCCTTTCCTCATCCCCATTCTGCAATCGGCCATGGCTCAAGAACAGCTCGTCCTCCGCGGCACAATGCGCGCCCACACCGACTGGGTCACCGC
Organism: Ballota nigra; assembly: GCA_947034835.1. NCBI lineage: Eukaryota > Viridiplantae > Streptophyta > Magnoliopsida > Lamiales > Lamiaceae > Ballota > Ballota nigra. The sequence goes on along the minus strand of OX344724.1, from coordinate 39,645,462 downwards.
CATCGCCACCCCAATCGACAACTCCGACATGATCGTCACCGCCTCCCGCGACAAATCCATCATTGTCTGGGCCCTCACCAAGGAGGACCGAACCTACGGCGTGGCCCGCCGCCGTCTGACCGGCCACTCTCATTTCGTCGAGGACGTCGTCCTCTCCTCCGACGGGCAGTTCGCCCTCTCCGGCAGCTGGGACGGCGAGCTCCGCCTCTGGGACCTCCAGGCCGGCACCACCGCCCGCCGCTTCGTCGGCCACACGAAGGACGTCCTCTCGGTGGCCTTCTCAATCGATAACCGGCAGATCGTGTCGGCGTCGCGCGACAAGACGATCAAGCTGTGGAACACTCTGGGAGAGTGCAAGTACACGATTCAGGATCAGGACGCCCATTCCGATTGGGTGTCGTGCGTGAGATTCTCCCCCAACAATCTGCAGCCCACCATTGTGTCTGGATCGTGGGATAAGACGGTGAAGATTTGGAATTTGTCCAACTGTAAGCTGAGGGCGACCCTGGCCGGGCACAGTGGGTACGTGAACACGACGGCGGTGTCCCCCGATGGGTCGCTGTGCGCCAGTGGTGGGAAAGATGGAGTGATTTTGCTTTGGGATTTGGCGGAAGGGAAGAGGCTCTACTCTTTGGATGCCGGTTCAATCATCCACGCCCTTTGCTTTAGCCCCAATAGATACTGGCTTTGTGCAGCTACTGAGGCTAGTATTAAGATTTGGGATTTGGAGAGCAAGAGTGTCGTTGTCGATCTCAAGGTTGATTTGAAGCAAGAGAGTGGTGATACTGAAGGGGGGGCGCAAACCTCTGTTGGAAAAACCAAGGTATTCTTACTTTTGTGGGTTATTGTCTTTTCTTACAAATGCTTCAATTGCTACCTCATATATTTATCTAGTTTTGGGATTATTGATGAATTTAGTCTTTAATGTTATTTTTGTTTCGTTGTTTGGATTATAATATGTAGTTGCAAATGCATGTTCAGGTTCTTAATGCTTAAGTTGTTAGCTAATATATTTATGTAATTTTTGTATTGTTACCTATTCCATTGTTATCATCATGTTTAATTTGGTTGCTCTCTACCCGGCATTAGATTACTCTCCTTATAATCCATTCAGAACTATTTAAGCAATTTCAGAATTATCAAGAAACCTTTTTCTTTTGTAGTAAAGTTACATTTGAATATGGTTGTAGTATTGAACACCACACTGCGGATTTAGGATTAACATTGGTGATATTTGTAGTTTGATCAACCTTGCCTTTCTGATTACATTACTTTTATGGCTCAAGATCCAAAAAATGTGCAAAGAACTTGAGACTTAGTGGTATATTTCAATTACTCCCTAAACCTTGTGTTCTAACCTACTCAAATTATCAAGAAACCTTTTTCTTTCTCTTCTTTGTGTCAGATGGTACACTGTATGGCCTCTCCCCTCATTTTCTTACTATTGGTGTGCTTGCTGTCTTTAGCTCTCTTGTATGTTATGTATGCTTTATGCACTGCACATTGATTTTGATGTAGTATTTGATAATAGTTGGGATTATTGTTGTGTTGGATATTTACAATGGTGTGATGTTGTAATTTGTTGTGGTGCAGGTTATTTATTGCACCAGTCTTAACTGGAGCGCCGATGGAAGCACCCTTTTCAGTGGTTATACAGATGGTGTTGTTCGAGTTTGGGGTATTGGACGTTACTAGTAGAGCACCTTTTGTATTCACTGAGTTTAATTTATTGTTACATTTTAAGTTGAAAATGATGTAAGGGCATTTTGAGTCTGTCTTTTATTTCAATTTTGACTACTTTTTTATCAACTAAATTTTATCATTCTGCTACTGTTAACCAGAGTAGGGTGTGTTTTTTTTTCCTGCTTATTTTTTGCCAGTTCTTTCATACTAAGATTTGAAGGTTTAGGATTAGAGCTGTTAAACGAAATGAGTTGCTCGTGAGCTCGGCTCGTTAAGGCTTGATTTGTTAGATTAAACGCGCTTGAGCTCGAAAAATACTTGATAGCTTATTGGCTCGTTAGGCTCAATAACTAAGATTTTCTATTATTACACTAGACTAGACTCGATAGACTCGTTAACGAGTCGAGTCAATCTCGTATTATTACTTGTTAATATTAATGAGATGAGCTCAACTTGGCTCGATAAGAGCTCGAATTGAGCTCATTCGGCTCGAATAACAACACTGCTTAGGATCTTGCTAGTTAAGTTGCTACAAGTTTTTTAAGTTTGAAGATTGTGGATCTTGCTAGTTTATAAGATTTGCTAAGATTATGCAATTTAGAAAGTAATTTCCAGTGAAGGGTTTGAATCCTTCCTCCTTTCCATCCTAAAACCTGGTAGGATTTTAACTAGGAAATGTTTATCATTTTCTGTTGTACTTTTGGAGTCTTGTATTTGCACCCATTTTTGTTACGTTACCCCATTTGCAAGTTACAATGTGAGTATTAGAAAATTAATTAGATTGGAGGAGCATATGTTAATTTCTTTATACCCATTTGGTTGCACGGTTTATTGAAATTTACAAGGGTTATTAGCTTGTAGCATATTAAATTGTGTGCTTAGGTTCGATTGCGTGGAGTGCTTGGTGAGAGGGTATAAAAATGGAGGTTGGGCACCAACTCCCACGTCTTAATTGCAAATAGAGTAATTAAAGTGGTCATTTTGCAAATATGGTCTCGAAGGGCAAAGAGGATTTGCAATGATGTGTTGAGAAATGTTGGAGTGTTTGGTTTAAAAATGCAGCGTGTGGCTGGTGATGTAAGAAGAGGTGGTGTTATAAGAATGGCTCTTACACCTTAATAGACCAAGCATCCTCATAGAAGGACTAGAACATTTCATTAGTCGCTTCCGTACTTCCAAATCATGAATTTTAATAATACGAGGAACATGAACATTTTTAAAAACTAAGGATGAATTTGCTGTATGTCCATAATCAGAAATTAGAAGTAAATGACCATTACCAACAACTATACCACATTTATTCCTCAAATTGAAATAAGACCCCCGTATCCATGTACCAATTGGCATATGGAGGATTGACATCATTATCTTGATGTCCGTGACCGAGAAAGCTTGAGGCCTTGGACCAAGAATCCTATTGAAAAGGTGCATGGAGATGGAGTAACAGATTTTGGTTATTGACAATTGTATTGTTGGCCACCGCACCATTTCCATTGTTACACTTGGTATTCTTTTTACCACCGGATGTAGATGTATTATCAACCAATGAAGAATATGCATTAGGTGGTGCGCCTTATCCAAAGCTAGCATCATTAATGCCTGATAAATTTTGGCGAGTAAGAGTACCAAGCCGGTCATTTGAGACCGATGTTCTTGAGCTGATCAGATAACACCTGAGACGTTGATAGTAGATAGAGGCAGTAGGAAATCATCCATGATTGTGGGGAGAATTCCTGTTCAAGAGTAACAACACATGAACTCTTATATGTCAAGTAACCAATCCTCATGCCTCTGAATGAGGACAAAACAAGTTAGAAAAGACCCGTGTCCGTGTTGGTTTGCATACAAATCCTGAAAGCATTAGGAAGGGAATGTTGGAACTACGGGCTCTAGAAAAATAGGGGTGATTTATATTAACATCTCCTAGAGTTGTGACCACATGATTGGCCCTAAAAGGAGCATGCCTCACACAAATCCCTATGTTGCCCATGGTTGAGCAAATGTTGAAAGAATTTATTAGTGTCTAGAAAAGATTTGTGTTAGTTTGCAGGGATACATATATCAATTCTAAAAGAGCTCAGAGTCCATCAACAACACTATTTTTATTAATTCCGTCCACACCGCGTATTGGGCGTTCTCCATTTTAAGGATAATAAAGATATGATACTTGATGTTGGAAACAACAAGAGCCGGGTTGACTGATAATTTGGTCGACATGATGAACCAGAGAGTTAGGGTGCAGCGGAAGAGAAAGAAGAAAAATGTCTTTGATTTCATGGTACCATATAAGAAGGTAACATGTTGATTCAAAACTTTCAAAGAGGTAAAAAATATACACTAGTCTACGATTTTGGAAACATTAAACACTCATCATTTACAAAGAATATGTGATTTATTTACATTTATCACTTCTTTTTAGTCATTAACAAAACATAAAAAAAAAAAAAAAAAAAATTGAACTCCCGCAGTCATTGTGAGTTAGAGCTCGATTTAACATTTTTATTTTTATTTTTGAAAATATAAGTTTTTTGGACTCAACATACTAAAATGAAAACATAAAAAAAGTAGGGCTTTTCTGCTGCGCCCTGGGTACCGGTACCCCGTTGACTAGCAGACAAAAAAGCAAATATGTAAGATTGATTAGACGTGTGTCGTTTTTCTGTCCCCCGATATCCCAAGCCCGCGCTCGACGTATGAGCCAATGTGATCCGATCCAATTTTTTTTAGTTTTTTGGTGGTTGAGCTTTCCAATCTGGGCCATCTTTTTAAAAAATATATGAGCCCATTTTTTTTTATACTTTGGGCTGGCCTTGTTTATTTCCATTTTTCCTTTTTTTTTTCCAAAACAATGATGTGAGCTTATTTAATTTTTCTTTTCGTAGTGGTGTTGATTTTATTATTTTTTTCAACAAATTGTGTTCATTACTCTCTTTATTCCATTTTAAAGTGCTTAAAACTATTTTAAAAAAAATTACTTTTAAAACTAATTATTTCTAAACATAGCTTATTTACACATCATGTAACTACATTTATCAATATGCACTAAAATAATAAATTAAATTTCTTTAAATATAGTAAGAAGAACCAATATGAATTATACCCTCAATTTTAAACATTTTAATACTAGTATATAATTTTTCTCATTAAAACTCTTGCTATTTTTATTTTAGCAATTTGAAATGAGATGGAGTATTATTTAGCTTTACTTTTTATAAAATAGAATTTGATTTTAGCTTTAAATCGTTATCTATTGATATTGTTTAAATTAGTTTACCAGACAATGTTAAGTCAATTTGTATAATATATTAGTTGATATGGATATTGATATTTTATCAAATATTATGGAAATTTTGCTTTCACTATCAGTAATTCAGTATCGCGGTGATCATGAATATGGAATATATCAATAAAATATGATTTTTTTTTATTGATATATGATAAATTAATTAAGGTGCGATGTGGCATGTCCGATGCCTACATTTTACCATTTGAGTTTATGTATTTTGTGTATTACTAATAGACATTATAAATGTGAATGCATAAAACGTGGTCGTGTTGTTAGTATAATCTCTTAAAAGGTCATTAGGTCAAGGCCTTGATTATAACAAGTTTCTACTTATATAAGTGGTGTACGTGTAGTAAAAAAATTAAACTAGTGAAAGTTAAGACATAACAATGAGTTTTTTTTTAATCATGTAATCCTCCTGGCCTGCTAATTACTTTCACATGTTACTTTCACATGTTAGAATTTTGAGGGATAATTTCGAAAATATTTGTTCATAAAGTAAATAAATTGGTTGAATTATATTTATGTGTGAGCTTAAAAATAACAATGTAATGTACTCCCTCCATTCCACTATAACTTTTGTGTTTCTTTTTGTTGATTTGTTTAAGAAAGTGTATTGTTTATTAATATATGGTGGACGGTGGACCATATGTTAACTTTTATGTAAAGTAGTGGGGAGTTGTGAAAAAGTAGAGAGGAGTTGTTTAAGAAAATATTTGTTTATTAATATATGGAGTGTTGCTTTTTATTTTTTATGAAATAAGAAACTTATAGTGGGACATCCAAAAAAAATGAAAATAGGAAACTTATAGTGGGACACAGTGAGTATAAAATTGTGGATATTGTGACTTGCGAGGGTGGAAATTATGAGAGTTTTCTCTTTTATTAAAAGTTTGTGAATCATTTTGAGACATTAGAAAATGAAAAAAAATGTAAAACTGTAATTGCAAGAGTCATTATTTTCTGGCTCTAGACTTGCTAGTGAACCTCACAATAAATAGATCAAATTTGAAAAAGCGCTTCAAATCTTCATTAAGCTACATATAACTGATTGTGAGTTTTACTCACCTCGTTCGGAGACACACATGCCATATCTATTATGTATATGACTGCAGATTTATCAATTTTTACTACTTTAAATGATATGCAGTAATCACAATTTACAATTGACGTTTTGATTTATAAATTAATAAATCGAGTTAAGAGGAAATTATAAGACTGGAATGTGACTTACATAAGTCCATTCAGATGCACATATATTTCAAAGGGAGAGATCAGATTTCTTTATATATGTAATACTATATGAGCCCGTTTGTTTGGGGATATGGGAGAATAAATCATGTGATATATTTTACCTCATATGTGGGATAAGGAGGGGTATTACAAATACCACCTCTCAAGTGACATTTATAATCAATTGAAATTGTGTAATAAAAGTGTGGGCTTGTCAATTTTACCGGGCCTTTGGTAAATAAAATCTATCTTAACAAACAGTGGAATTCGTGGGATAACAATCAATATCCCTTCTTTTCCAGGCAAACAAACGGGTTCTATGAGTAGGTCTTGTATGAGATCGTCTTATGCATAAACGGATCCACATTACCTCTTGTGGGGGCACGTGCCCCCACATTTTTTTTTACTATATCATATATTTTGTCAGTGTTTCTTTTAATATTTATATATTTCTAGAGTCTTGTTAATAAATAAATCATGTAAATATTTCAATTTATGATAGATTTTAATTGTACTTTCCCAGTCCAATAATTATTTGCACATTTACTCCATCGGTATGTCCCATAATTATTACTTGAGTAAATCTTTTGTGCATCAGGTGCACCGTATAATCCTCAAATGCATTTTTAAAAGTTACTTTTACTATTATTGAAAGTTGCCCCAATTGTTTTTTAAATGCAATTTTCAGTAATATAAGGGGTAACTTTTAAAAAATACATTTAAATTTTGCAGTGCACATGGTACATACAAAACTATGTCTTATTATTTGCAAATCCAAAAAATTAAATTAATTCATAAACTCAATCCACACAATAATCATATATTTACATAAAATGTTATATAACTTTTGCGGCCCACACATACACCAAATTCAACAAATTTGTTTACTTTATAAAAAGAAATTGTCAAAAATTATCCTGCAATTATATTCTACTCATTATATATTTTCCTTAAAAATAGTGTCAGTTATGGTGTAAACAATACTGAGACAAAAAGAGTAATATTATGTAGGAAGAAGTTCTTAATATATTATATAGTGTATCTTTTTAGTACCCCCGCCATTAAAAATTTATAAATCCGTCACTAGTCTCATGACATGAGATAATGAGAATGAGTGTAATTAGGATATTAGTTCATTAACACTTTGACAGGGGTATGTATTAATTTGTGTGGTCTCATACAAATTTTTGTCATAATATATATTAACATATAAAATTATGTAAGTCCGCCAAATCGTTTATTTACATGTGACAAGACAAACTACATTTTTTAAGGTTGCGACAATAATTACATATGACGATAAAAAAAATTGATTTGGAGTTCTGGAGAAAAACAAACTCTTTTATGGAATGGTAAAATTAATTATTTTTGTGAAACATAGGAGCCAATTTGAAAAAAAATGGGGGAATCGAAAAATTCAAAAATAGATGATGCGCATAATGGAGGCAATTTACGAAAAATGAGGAAAATTGAAAAGGTCAAAACAAATTGTGTATAGATTGTAGGCACGTGGATGAAGAAAATTTGATATGTTTTATTTAAGTGATTAATTTTAGCTTTATGTATTTTACACGTGATTAAAAATTTGTAATTATAAATATAATATTTTTTATGTTACAAACATAATTGCTAATTATTAGTGTAAAAATATTTATGGTGAAACTAGTTTGTAACTTATACTCTTTAGCTAAAAAAATTAATACCCTTTTGTGAAAATAACTAACATCCTTTGGTAGTTCATGTATGAACCATTTTCACTCTATACTTTGTCAATATTAAGATAATGTTTAGTATTACAATTATGAATATGTATAAAGTGAAATTGGTCACACATGAATCATTAAGGGCTTGTTTGTTTCGGGATTTAGGTGAGAGTGTGAAGTCATAACTTTACATCCACAAGATGTAAAGTCTTGGATGATAATAAAAGTATGTGTTTGTTTTGGGATTTTAGTAGGGTGAGATTTTACTTTATGTCAAATTATGTGTAAGAGTAAAGTGGGAAAGAGAGTGTAAGTGAGAGAAAAGTGAGATTGTATTGGAATGAGTAATAATATTTTTAAACTGTATAAAGTGAATTGTATTGGAATGAGTAATGATAAGTGTTTATAGGTGTGAATGAAGAATGAGATGTAAAAACTAGATGTTACATCTCTAACTAGAATGGGACGGGGGCCGGAAAGTCCTATTCCTGTCCGTTTGAATCCCAAAACAAACAAGCCCTAAATGTTATTAGTTGTTTTCACCGAGTCTTAGTTTATATTCACTAACAACTAATACTCTCCAGTGAAAACAACTAATACCCTTAAGTAAAAAAACAATTAATACATTTTAGTAGTTCATGTATGAACAAATTGCACTCTATACTTTCCCAAAACCACGAACTCTTTTTTTTTTATTTGCACATCTAATTATAATTTGAATAGAACATTGTAAAAAAAAAAAAAAAACTAATTTGAAGAAATTTTAATTTCGTGTAATGTGAAAATATTTGCTGTTTATGATTTATGGTTCGATTATTCGTATAGTAAATTGAGTCTAATCTGAATAAGTTTTAATGTGAAATTGATTTTGATAGTGTTAGTTATTTTATTAAATGATATCCAATGTTTTTATAATAAAGTATTATTTGTTAATGATGTTTCATTAAAAGGTATTAATTAAATGATATTACTCATTGCACTAAATAATATTACTCTTTTCACTGAATGATGTTACTCGAAAACTAGTTGCTCAGTGCAACTAGTTCATGCAAGTTTTTTTTTTTTGCATGTACCATGTGCACCATACACTCATTTTAAATGACATTATTAGTTTCCATGAATAGTACTCTCTTCGTCCACGAAAAATGATCCTGGTCGTCTTATTCGTCCGTCCACAAAAAATGGTCATGTTTCCTAAAATGAAATAATAAAGTTTATCTACATTCTTTAACATGCACACATAATTTTTTTTTAAATAATTTATTTTGAACTTGATTAAACACAATATTCTTAATTTTTATCCATCATATCAATATTCTTAATAACTGAGCAAAAAGTAACAGATCCAATTTTCATGGATGGATGGAGTATTACACAATTCACTTAATGATATTACACAAAACCAATTGTATCATGCACGTCAATTAAATGTTATAAATCGATTTACTGAATAATATGCATTTAACTTAGTATGGTATAACTCAAAACCAATTGCACCATTCACATCAATTGAATAATATTACTCATTTCACTAAACAATTTATTTTCATTGAATGATATTTTTTGAAAACCAATTGCACGATGCAACTGATTCACAAAACTGTAATTTTAAATTCTATCTTCTCTCAATCAAATTTTACCAATTATAGTCTCTTCCAAGAGTATATATAGAGTGAAATTGGTTCATACATAAATCAATGAAAGGTATTAGTTGTTTTCAATGAAGGGTATTAGTTATTTTCACTGAAGAGTCTTAGTTTATTTTCACTGAACAACTAAGACTCTTTAATGTAAATAAATGATACTTTTCAGTGAAAACAACTAATATTTTTTGGTGAAAACAACTAATTATGTTGCGTTCTTACTATACTATTATCTATAATTTAATAAAAAATATTAATATAACCCTCCAAATCCAAATTGATTAATAAAAATTGAATATATAAAACATATTTTATATATATATATATATATATATATATATATATACATTTGGATTTTGGTCTATATTATTTATAACAATAATTATTCCAATGAAATATTTTGTCAATACACACCATTCCTATAAGTATCTTTTATGACAAAGTCTAATATGCAATATTGCACAAAGTCTGGTCCGTGCAGTATGTTCAAATTCTACCCGGTTGCTTTCTATATAAATTAAATCAAAATTCGCGGGTCAAAGGCGGGTCAAACGGGTCGTCCATTTTTTATACTGCTGAAAATTATGTTACTATATGAACAAACGAGTGTTACTGCATGAGCAAAAGTTTGTTACTGCTTTAAATCAAAAATTCCAAAATTCGCGGGTCAAAGACGGGTCTCACGATCGCTCATTTTTCATACTACTGAAAATTGTGTTATTGTATGAACAAACGAGTGTTACTGCATGAGCAAAAGTGTGTTACTAGCTCATATCCTAACATTGATTAGTTCTTGTAGTAACACTCATTTGTTCATGTAGTAACATATGAACAAATGTGTGTTACTGCTTTAAATATAAAATTCTAAAATTCGTGGGTCAAACAATCACCCATTTTTCATAATGCTGAAAATTGTGTTACTATATGAACAAACGCGTGTTACTGTATGAGCAAAAGTGTGTTACTAGCTCATATCGTAGCACTGATTAATTCTTGTAGTAACACTCATTTGTTCATGTAGTAACACATGAATTACTTAATCATATAGTCTTTTTATCCTTCATATTCTTCCAATTTCATATGGTAACACATGAATAAGAATTATAATGTTATGATAATCTAATAATTTTAAGATTTTTTTGGTGTTATCAAATTTTATTCTTCATGATTTAAACCTCTGTTTTTTTCGCGATTTCACACTGTTTCTGATATAGTAACACATACGTACTCTTACAGTAACACTCACTTGCCCTTAAAGTAATACAGACCTGAGAGCGAATATTTCTGTTTGCTTTTGCGCAATTTTTTTGGGAAGATCCGTTTGAACCACAAATTTTATTATCTTGACCCGAATCTCAATGTTGATCCGCGAATTTTTAGAATCATTCCTTATTTGCGCAAAATTGCACCGTGCAATATTGCACAAGAGACCTACTCATCTTTTATTTATATTTTTTTAACTAATACGCAATGCATAGATATTCATTGTGAAATTGGTTCATAAATGAATTGTTGAAGGGTATTAGTTGTTTTCATTAAAAAAATATTAGTTGTTTTAACTGAAGAGTATTAGTTGTTTTCACTGAAAAATCTTAATTTGTTTTCAATAAAAAACTAATACTCTTTCACTGAATAGTCTTAGTTTATTTTCAATTAAAACTAATACTCTTTAGTGAAAATAATTAATACCCTTCAATGAAAATAATTAATATATATTAGTGAAAACAACTAATAATATTCATTGGTTCATGTATGAACCATTTTCACTCTATATTTTATCTTTATTTTATATTCTATAACTTTCTGATATATAACATAAAATTACACATATATAATACTAAGTTTAAATTTATTTTAAATAGTCAAAAATGGAGATTTATCAAATGTAAAAATTCATTAACTTTTTTTTTCTTTGTGCTATTTATTTGCTGAAATAATATATTTTCATATATTTCTTTTGGAAGAGGGGAGATTTAAAATATATTTCATATAGTTATTGATAATATGAATTTTTTTTAATGTTATATTTTAGTGATGTATTGTGATCAATAATTGTAATTATTTGATCTATAAATATTGAGTGGATGTTTTATATGAAAACGTTTTATAATAAGTTTAACATGAAATAATTTTAGAGTATCATTAATCTTATCATGAGTATCATTAAACCTGACAGGGGTGTCATTAGTCTGAGTTTAAGAAAATTAATGATATCCCTTATGAGATTAATGATACTCCCAATGAGAATAATGATACTTTAAAATTGTTTCATGATAAACTTATCATGAACTATTTTTATATAATACTTTGTCAAATATTGAATATGCGTGTTAATATATAGTCTAATAAATTACCATACACAACACTAATAGATACGATATAATTTTTATATTCATTTGGTATTTAAAAAAAAAAAAGTCTCAGTTTATATACATTTGAAAACAATGTGACGGTTTACTTCAATTTCATTATTCAACACCAATTTTTAATACTAATTAATAATATACACATCAATGAATTAACATTTATACTCATTGTATATATTTATCTGTGAGGGAAGATTTGATATGATTTGAGAGAAACAAAAGAGGAGATCTTGTTTAACCCATAATTAATATGCATAAAATTTAAATACTACTATTATCCTTATCCTTAATTACTCTAATTATATTAATATTTTTAGTGAGCTTCAGATTTTGAGATTTAATCGGACCATATCATAATTTTGGATTCTAAAAATTATTTTTATAAATTTCAAATAAATTAAATTATAGTATAAATTATATTTATTAGATTTTATATTTTATTTGAGAAAATTCCTTTTTTTTTTTTCGGCTTCCACGTTTCCATCTTCCCCTCCACAATTTTCTCTGCCTTTTTATTAATCTCCATATTTTTCTCCACAATTATCTAATTAGATATTTCTCTATCTTTCATCTCCTTTATTTTCTCTTTGTGCCCAAAAATTTCTCTGTCGTATCTTCTACATTCTCTTTCAAATAAAGGACGAATTAGTAGGTGACATTGAAGAAAATTGAAAATTAAGTAAAAAAACCTATTTCAGATTTAATTTTGCCGAGAACAATCCAATCAACTTAAATGAAAATTCTGAAATCCGAAGATGAACAGTAACACCGTCCGCCATTAACGCCCAAAACAAAAAAATCTGAAATCTGAAATTCTTAAAAGTGAAATCTTGATGGAAGCTTCCACCTGAATGTGCGTCGGGATGAAGAAAAATATCTCCGACACAACACCGGAAAACCTCTGTACTCATATTTAAAACTGTTGAGAAGAGAGAGGAATTAAAAATCTAACATTTTCGGGAGGATGAATTGAACGGAGGAAGGATCATATGATAAAAAACCGATAGCGAATTGGAGACATGAAGAAAATAAACAGACAGTAAAAAAGGTTGCCGATTTATGTTGTTGGACCATATCTTTTGGACTTAAAAATGGATGGTTAGAATGAACTGGAAGTATTTGTTCGTACGTGTAAGATGAAAAAGCAAGCCCCAAATTTGCTTTATCATTGCTCTTTCTTTTTGCTACCTTTTGTTTAATTGGTCGGGTGTTATCTTCATCAACGTTTAGATCATAGAACTAGATATCATCATGGAATAAGGTGTTGTTTGACCCTTAATCTGAGGTCCACCTCGAAAAAATTGGTGGACTATAGAAGATAGAGACAAACTCAAATTTTCATTTTAAGAGGGCAAATACACAATCAAAGTTCAAAATGACAAATCCTTATAAATAAAAAATTATTACATATATAATTGGGGACTAGGGATATCAACGGGTGAATATTTTCTTTCAATCTCTATCTCCACTAATTTTAATTTCTCTTCTAGTTTTTCTTATATTTATATAAATTAATTAAGTATAACTAAAATTATATTCGAGTTTGTTTTAATATTTTTATAGTGATAGTAATCAATATAAGTTGATGAATTTAATTTATTAACAATTTTAAATTACATTTTAAAATAATTTAGTGATAATTATGATGGAAGAATTTCATATCAAGACCCAAATTTTAGGTTATGTCTCAATTTAAGTACACATTTTAAAAGTGTCTCAAATCAAGTCTCAATTTTTATTTTTTTTTCTCAATTTAAGGCTTGTTTTGAATTCTTATGTCTCAATTCAAGACCCAACAAACAATTATTTTTAAATTAAATTCATTCAATATGAAAAAAAATAAAAAATTAGAGACATCAGTTATAAATTAAAAAAAATTAATTAATTTTAAAAAATATTAACCTTTTATTAATATAATGAATATTTCTAATTTGTTTATTCGTGTTAATTTAATTTATTGTTTAAAAAAACTGATAACTAACATTTTTAAATTAAAAAATAAAACTAACATATTTCATATACGGAGAAAAGATTATATGGAAAAATGCTAGTTGTCATATTTTTAAAAATACTAAATTAATACATGGTGATAATAAATAAAAATTAGAATTATATATTATATTAATAAAAAAATTAATTTTTATAATTAAAGTTTTTTATAATTTAAGTCAAATGTCTCTAATATTTTTTTTGAATGTCTCTAATATATTTTTTGTATTGAATTAATTTAATTGTTTGTTGGGACATTTTAAAATAATTTAGTGAAAACAAAAAAATAATTTTTCAGTGATGTTTAAAAATACACTTGAATTGTACGGCTCATCTGGTGCATATAAATTTAAAAGGCTTAATTGCAAATAAAATCTTCATTTTCCCACAAATTGCAATATAAGCTAAACTTTTGGATTTTGGCAAAAAAAAAAAAAAATCATTGATTAGGCGTGAAATTGTCATGATTCGTAGCTTGAAATACCCCAATCTTGGTCGAATTTATTGAGTTTTTAGAGTCAATTGAGCATTATTTCTATACATTGATGAATTTGTCTCTTTGATGCTCATAGGTGAATAGAGGACGAAAAACGGAGTTCGTAGGACTTTGAATCGACTCAAACGGATGTCCGGATGAGAAGATATTGAAGAAATACGAGTGGTATTAGTGCGGACGAGGAAAAGTATTAGTTGGGATGAGTTGGAAGTCACTCGAGTGACTAGGTCGAGCGCCACCGCTCGAGCGCATTGCTCGAGCGCCTAAGCTTACAGAACTTTTCTTGCGCTCGAGCAGCTCGAGCGCCACCGCTCGAGCGAATTGCTCGAGCGCCCAAAACATACAGTGCAATTTCAGCGCACGACCGGCTCGAGCGATTGTGTCATTCGAGCTACACTACTCGAGCGGGACCGCTCGAGCGTTTTGCTCGAGCAACTTGGGATTTTTGCCTCCGGATGCGTATTTTCGGCCCATTAACTCCCGTTTCGACCCGTGCCTATATATACCTCTTCCAAACACGTTTTGAAGGATCCCCGAACTTTAGAAATAATTTTAGACTTAGTTTTTGGAGAGGAAGGAGAGGAGCAAGCTTTATTTTACGTTTTGTTGAAGTTTTGCAGACGAATTCTTAGTTTCTTTTCTTTCTTAGTTTCTTTTAATTAGCTCGATTACTTTTAACGCTTTAAACTTCGTTTTTATCAATTCAAATTTCAGTTCTTAGTATTTATTTCTTTAAACCCTAGTTCATGTTTCATATTATCGTTCTTCAATTCATTATGTTTATGTTCGTTGTTTCTTCTATTGCTTTTGTGTTTGTTAACGTCATGTCTAGCTAAAACCCTTGCATGCTTAGGGTAGGATGAACTCGTAGAAGTAGGTTGTGGGTACGTAATTAGGGTAACTCGTGACGTTAGGTTTTAATTCTCTTGGTTAATGAATTCTTATAATTAATCTGAACTTTACATTTGAATTTAGTACGAAAGTGTTAGAGAGAGGACGACCGCATCACTCAATAACAATTAGTAGTCTTAACGAGAAGGTTTAGGAAAGGTTAATTCATCTACCGGTTTAGCGAAGGAGGACGACCGCATCACCTTAGTTAAATTAGGGTCTCATTAATTGAGCACAATCCATTAACTTGTTAGTGGAGTCGAGTGTTAGGGTAAAGTATTAGGGTTTAGAATCTTGAGCTTTCACCTTGCATTCTTAGACTTAGGTTAATTCTTGTTTGTCACAGTTATTCTGATTATTTACCTGCTCCGTTAGTATACGTAGGGATTCCTATCCTGAGCATCACCATCTCTCATTAGAACACAACCCTTAGTTAATTTGCTTTCTTTAGTATATAAGTTTACTTAGTTTATTTCAGTCTTTAATTTATTTTTCCAAAAAAAATCCAAAAACATTTCACTCATATTAACTACGACGCGTGGATCTTCAGGGATCTATTCGCATATACACTATCCCGTGGGTTCGATAATACTTGGTCATTATACGTACTTATACTCTAGTGAACCCGTCCGCTTGCGGGTAAGCGACTAGTAGAAGTTAGTAATTTGCGCCAAGTCAATCATCACTTTTATATTTGTTTGCAATTTAAACTTCGGGCAGTTTGTCCTTTGCCCGAAAGTTGAATGTGTAAAAATAAATACACAATCATTGTCCTAGTAAGCATCCACATCATTAAATATCTAAGAAAAAATAAAAAAAGTTATATTATAAATAAGTTTAAACATAAAAAAATTAATTATATTTCTTAAAATTAAAATTCTTATTTGTGCTTTGAAACTTTAAAAATTTATTAATATTTTTTAGAATGAATAATTCGAATACATTTGAAATAATTATAAAAATCAAATTCCAATTTTAAAAAAAAAATCAAAATGTCTTAACTTTAGTCCACAATTCACGTTAAAACTATCTCAACTCCAATTAGAATATTCTATAATTAATTGAAGAAAATAAATTAAATTAACCCTCAATCCCTTCTAATTCTTCATCCCCAAGCATACAGTATATCCGATAACTCTGCAAATAATCTTCTCCATGTAGATCCATTCTCCACCCCTTCCTTGCAAATATCTGTATCGGCATTGAAAGGGTGGAGCGAGGCAGTCGGATGGTGAAGATAAGAAATGAGGATAAACAATGATTTAAGGGTTGGATTTGGTTATTACATAATGATTTTTGGGAGATTTTGGATTTGGTAATTGAAGAAGAGAATTCTTTAATTAAGAAATTTTTTAGTTTTTAAATTTTTTATTTTTATTTGACGATATTTTAATATATTATAAAACTCTTGAATTTTATAAATATAATTAAATATGATAATTTTTTTTTTAAAATATGACTAACAATTTTTATATTTATATGTATTTTAAGTTTATTTATAGTTTTATAATATTAATTTGTTATTTAAATTTTATTTATTATTTTTATAAATAATTAATGATGTGGATGCATAATGAGATGATGATTGTATATATATTTGCATACGATCAGCTTGGGGCAAGGATAAAACAGTCCGAAGTTAAAATTGTAAATAAATATGAAAGTGGTGATTTTTTTTTTACCAAAATTAATTTTTTTTTTTAGCTTATATTGCGATTTGCAGAAAAGTGGAGATTTTATTTGCAATTAGGCCAATTTAAAACTAATAATAAGGTATAGTCCTTTAAAAAAAAAGGGGTATAGAATTCTACTGGGCGTGCCAGTGCCAGTGCCACCTCGCAAAATAATACTTCCTCCGTCCCAGTTTTGTTTTCCCGTTTGACTATGCGCGGAGTTTAATGCGAGAGTTGAATTTTAGTATTTAAATGAATAAAGTTGTATTGAGAATGATGAATGGTGAATAAAATAAGATTTAAATGAATAAAATAGTATTGAGAATGATGAATGAAGTATTATTTAAATGAATAAAATAGTTTCCATTTTAGAGATGGAAAAACAAAATTGGGACGGATCTTTTTGGCAAATGGGAAAACAAAACTGAGACGGAGGGAGTATCATAAAATCACCTATACAGTGCTTCCAGATTTTTAATGCTGCTAATTACACTTCTTATGTAGGTTTTTTTTTTTTTTTTTTTTTTTTTTAAATATTAAAAGGCGAAGAAAAAGAAGCTAAAAGATAATAGGAACTTAGGAAGGAAAAAGATTTCCAAGATTCTAATAAAATTCCCACTTGTATTCATTCGACCACAACCCTTTGCTCGTTTGGGTGTTTTTCTGAAGCGAGCGGAAGCCCCCTCCCGTGATTAGAATAAGGAGTTTGAATGTGGCTTGTCGATTTTTTTCCCTTTCTTTGACTTTTTTTATATAAGTTTTGTACCTAGATATCATATCACATTTGGGTCACACAGGCATAGAGGGTGAGATATACTTTAAACATTTTCTGCTTAAATAAGGCATTTTCACCTTTGCATTCTTCAGTATTTCTAGAAAACTGCCAGCCTCGTTCATTTCGAAATAAAACAAGCACTCATTTTTCATAGAAAATCTACAACATATAAACGGAAAAAAAGAGACAAATCCCAAATACAAAAAGGCATTCTTAGACCGAACCAATTACTGTTGCTGCTGCGATTGCCCGGTTGGTGCCTGAGGGGGTGGAGGCGGAGGTATCCTACCTTGATACGGTTGAGGGTAGTGTTGATTAGGTGGAGGTGGGGGCATATAGGCATACGGTGGTGGGTAGTAGGGTGGGCCTGGAGGAGGGGGAGCCATTCCTGGGTACCCATACTGCTGCTGCTGCTGCTGCTGCTGCTCATTAGACCCACTGGATGACCCCTCTTGGGACGGAATAACGGCACCCATCCTCTGAGGATCCATGGAAGGATAATACGCCCTGCCTTCCTGAGGAATGTTGAAATATGGCATGGGTTGGGGTGGGGGTGGGGGCTGGTTCTGCTGCTGTGATACGACTGCCCTAGGAAGCAACCCGGTGTGAGTCAGTGGTGGTTGCTGCTTTGCTTCATCGGAGCCTTCCAACTCGGGCTTTGGAGCTTGCGGTCTGCCCCAGAGCAGCTTCAGCCTCAACCCTTTGACAACCAGTTTGTTGGAGAGTTCCTCAGCTGCTTTCTCTGCACCTTCTCTTGTTGTGTAAGTTACGAAAGCACACGCTCTCTGGAGAACCATCTTAACAGACTCGATTTCTCCATGGGCGTAGAAGTTGTCTCTCAGGTCCTGCTCCGTAATCCTAGCATCCAGCCCACCTACATACAGGGTTCGGATGCTCTCATCTTCAGGAGGCTCCAGAGAAGGCATTTCTCCAGCTTTGTTCAGAAGCTTCATTGCCACTGGGTCGTTCACACTGCAATTGGACAAGAAATGAAAATCAGAAGATAAACATAATGCACATGTCATTAAAAAGTATGCTACAGCTACATGATTATCCCATAAAGCATGGGTATGTATTAGAAACAGATTCTTTCGAGTAAAAAGGCAGATCACTAATATGCATGCCCCGTGCAAAACTCAATTAATCGGGTTCACATACTGCCAGAGAAATAAATGCAAGAAAGATGAAATTATTCGAATAAGAATTACTAGAAAAGCTTAATAACTAAATCAATGTCAACTTCTTCAAGCAATCCAGACACAGAAAGAACTGGCTAATTTCATAACTATTACAACTACCAAAAAAAGAGTTAAATGGGACATACTTTCATTCCATACACAATTTATTAGTTATGTGTGACATTATTAGCATTATTATCTGAAAACAGGTGATACAGACAAGTCTGTTCACAAAATCCATCTTCTAAAACTACCCAGCCACGCACACGCATAAAAAAAAGGTTATATAAGAAATTTTTTCCCAACATACCCGTAGTAACGGTCTTTAATATTCTGCTGAGACAATTCACCCTCAACAGGCATTTCATGCCTGTAGGGACACTCCGGCCCTCTGGTACATTGACCACGAACAAAGAAACTGCAAACATGAGCTCGGTTTCTCTTGTAGTATGGTGTGGTTCTCTGGAGCTTCAAGATAGTATCATTAGCCCGCACCTTTCCGAATGAAGATTCATAATCTATTCCAGCTCTTGCCTGCATATAACAATTTTTAGCGGAAGCATATAAACAAAAAACTACCTATCTGAAGAACACAACATACTTCATAAGCTGCAAGCTAACTCTTAAGATAACAATGGAAGATGTGCTTAATTAAAAAAAAAAAAGGTTCTGTAGGCAAAGCAATGAAAGTTTCTAAAAATTGATTTCCAAGTGTCAATACAACCCCAAACTTTTCTATTTATTAATTGTGGATCTTCTGATATCAACATGAACAAGCATGCAAAATCAATATATTATTTGATTGAGAAAAACAGAAAAAAAAAATGAGCAGCACTGATGTCCCCAATAATAAAAATATGTCCCATTCCCATGTAGCATTACTTCTTGTTTTCTTTCTAAACACACCCTTAACTAAGTGACCATACGTATAGGCAGTAGTAACAAAGAAATTCTGAAACTTAAAAGTATTCATAGGTGTGAATAGAACATGGTTGTTGGTAAAGAGAAACATACCCTTCGATCATGCTCCTCCGCAAAGTATTCCCTATTCACGTCACTCTTTGGAATGGCATCATTGGAATTAATGCTCAAAGCAGTGTCTCGGACCTGAACGGGAAGCCCGTACTCAAGATCCAAAAGGCAAACCTGACAAACATTTTTCAGCTTACTGCAAGTTTGGCAAATCTCTGACTTCTTATATCTTGCATCACGGCCAGGTCTCCATCTGAACACTGTGAAGGGCCGGGTGCAAATTTTGCACTCCTTATCATAATCAGCCTTTGTCTGCACCAAATAAAAAGTGAGTATGACGTTAAGAAGTATTCTTCCAAGTGCTATAACATTCATATATTCAAGGCATAAGGCATACAAAGACCCTTAAACTATCATCATTTATTTCGAAAGTCCCGTAAACTATTTTTTGCTTTAAAGAACTCTTGAAGTATTAATTTTTATTACACCGAGACTCTTTAGTCCCTTGAACAAAATGAAGGCATAATGGCAATATTCAATCTTCAGAAAAAACACATAAAATGGCCACAAGGGATCATAGGAACCATAACTAAGGCTGAAATGCCACAAGTTTCAAATAGAGGTATCACCTTAAGATAACATCATATTCGGTTGGCAACCATCAAACTGAGTTTTTGAAGGAAAACTCATTTTACTATAAATCAAAACACAGAATAAGATGCCTGGAACTCCTTCAGCAAAAATTAAGCCATGAATCAAAACACAGAACAAGATGCCTATAATTCCTTTTATAAAAATTAAGCGGTGAAGGTCATCCCCAAAACCTAAGGAATCCTTAAGAAATTCCAAAATGAAGACCTCATTGCTATTCCATCAATCGTTATCTATTTTCACAATGTTCAACATCCTCAAACATACACAGCATAAAATTCAAACCTGACATATCTCAGACATTTACTAAACTTCTAAAAGCACAGAATACAAAATTAACACCAAGGAATTGTAAAATACCATTCGAACATAAGGGTTATCACCGAGGCACGATTCACATATAATCGGGAAATCAGATCGCTCCCACCCATCTGCTTCCGCATCTCTCAACAGCCTGTGTGCCATTGTCTCCTGAGCTTAAAATATTATTATACACTGCAACAATCGGAAGTAAGATATAGTTAAATAAAAACCCAGAGCCAAACCTATTATTCTTTTGGCCTGGGGCAGATATACATAAAGTTTCTAATTAATTTAACATTTTTTGTGACATAGTTGTAGGGATGTAAACGAGCCGAGCCGAATACTATCAGCTCGAACTCAGCTTGTGGGTAAATTATTAAGTTCTCGAATAGCTCTGAGCTCGGCTCGCTGCTCTTGAAATATTTGTTAACTAAGTAAACGAGCTTGCTTGAGCTCAGCTTGAATAAAGCTAGTTTGCAAATTAATCAAACATAGTTCGAGCTCAATTTTGAAAGGCTCGACTTGAAAAGCTCATTAAATTTCTTTAAGGCCTTTTAAAGAACACTTGATTGCATTTGCATCACAGTGTGGCCACAATGCAATCAGAATCAGGAAGCACCGAAGCAAAATACAAAAGCATCAGATGGTCAGATTATAGTAGCTGCTCTATCATGTAAAATACAGGGCTGAATAAAGAACTCGATTGAAATAACCGGTCATTTATGAACAAAGTTATTTTACCTTAAGCCAAAAGAACCATAATCCTAATTTGCGGTAGGCTGTGGACGGTGGGAGACGGGAGTCGCGTGGCAGGCAGCTGATTGCGGTGGTGGGCGGCTGTCGGAGGGCGGTGGGAGATGGGAGTGCCGGACGTGAAAGTAGGGTTTGGAGTTGGGCAAATTAGGGAATAGGGATTTGAGATTTACACGATGTAATCCTCGATTTTTTTTTTAACGGAAATCTAATCCTCTATTCTGGGCGCTGTCCTAAACATAATTTTATTTTAATTTAATTTAATTGCAATTTATTTTTATAATTTATAAATTATTCTAGAGATAATGAAAAGTGGATAGAGCTAAACTACAGTGTAGTGTATAACTTTTTCCAATTGCATCGAGGTTAACTTTTTTGCTTTTATGTTATTTAATTAATAATATTTATATTCTTTAGTCTACAATTAATAATATACGCATTTCCTCGCATCTATATATCTCCCTATCTTTAGAATAGAAATTAGGGATTTCAAAATTCAAGTTGTCGTCTCTCTCTCTCTCTAAAATCACCGCCTCATGTCACAAAAAATCCGATCACTATCAGATCGGCCACCACAAACAGGTGATGCCTAGTGATGGCTCTATAGTGGTATGAAATCGAACATCTTGTGGTATGAAATCGGACATCTCGAGGCTTTTACTGGACGGGTGGTTGATGTGGCCGGTGGGGCGACAGCTGTGCTCAGGTTGGGGGGGGGGGGGGGGGTGGGGGGGCGATGACTGTGCCGGGGTTGAGGGTAGCGACAATGTTCCTCTGAAGCAGAAACCCTAGATCTATAAAAGGGGTTGGTTAGATCGGCGAAAATAAAAGGACTCAAAACCTAGGTCGATGACCACCACAAACAACGTTTGCATCAAATCAATGAGTTCCTCCAAGTTTGAATGATTGTTTTTTTTATTTGAGATGGGTTTAATGTTGGCGTTCTTTGGTATTCAGAATTAGTGGGATCTTTGCCTCTTAATAATATTCCAGGAACTTGTGGTCTTATTTTTATTCACTAATCACTACTCTGCTCAATTTAACAGTTGCTAACGGTTATTCATTAGAGCAATTTGAACTTCCATCTCAAATGGTTTGTGTTTTGTGTATAATTATCATTCTAAGAATCTAATTTATGACTTTGGGGTTGTTTCGGTTTTGCAGACCTCCAAAAGCCACAATTTTTTTGAAGAAGATGACTATAAAAATTCTTCAGATGAAGAGAAACCATTACAGCGCTGATGATTTATTCAAGAACATTTGCAGATTAGATATATGAACCGCAAGATTGTTCCAATTGAAATAGAGTTTTTTTTTTTTTTTCTGTTCTGCTTCTCTCTTTCAATTATTTTTTGCTTCAACACTTTTACCATTGTTCTTGACAAAGGATTAATACTTAGAGATAATGACCCGGGTTCCTCACTCTAGTGAGTGATCCGGGTTCGATTCCCTCTGGGAACAAATTATGGGAGTTATAAGGAGGGCTTGGAGATTTCTGGGTGTATTTGGGGACTTGGTGAACTAATGTAACTACTAACAACTAACATTTACCTATAAAAAAATTTTTAGAGATAATGACAAGTGGGTTTGTTGGTTGGGTTTTGTTGCAGATTGTGTTCCTTTGATTAACAGAATATAGTTTAAAGTAAAAGAATATACTTCGTTTCGTTTGATAGACCTGGTTATGGATAGGTTGCAAGAAGAGGAGAAGGGGAGGAGGAGAAGAGAATTGTGTATAGGAGAGAGAGAGAGTAGAGGATGGTTACGACGCAAGAGAGAACATCTTGGGTCATTTTCGAGTGTTTAATACACTAGAGTAGAATTTTTTTATACCAACTCGTAAATATTTGTATTTTATCTTTTAACATTTATACTATAGTGTTTATACTTTATGTTTAATATTTATACTATGATATTATGTTGTGTTCTATGATACAAATAATTTATTGACACCATTCCTCACATTTGTACTACAAAATTAAAATTTGTACTATGATATTATTTAAATGTCCAATCAATGAATAGTAAATAGTCAAATCTATAAAAGTTAACCTCTATGAAATTTAAAAAAGGTTGCAATAAACTCTTATAAAACTAACCTAGTTGTGAGTGCCCCATTATTCTATGTATAATATTTACACCCGTTCCACGGGAATTTGCATACTTTCTCTATTATGACGTATCGTACCACTTTGCACATTATTTAAAAATGAAGTATTGATTTGCGTGCACACTCGCATAGATATACATATATTACCTATATACCACTATTTTACCTCTTTTCTTAACCCACGTGTAATCGCAGTGGCGCAAATTACCATAGGACGGAGGGAGTACTAGTTAGTGTGGCATTTCAAGAATGAAGGTGTTTTACCAAGACTTTCAGTACTTTATTTTTATTACTAATAGTATTAATACAAAACATTACAATGTCACACACAAAACCTAGTACATGTTATCATAAAGTTAGGATAACCACGAGACTACTAATATACCCGACTAGTAAATATACTAGAAAACTACAATAAAGAAATTGTTAATAATTTCCTCAAATTTTAAACCTTCACCTCCTGAGAACATATTGATAGCAGAAGAAATAGAGATGTTTCACATGATCCACAACTTTGACTTAAAATTAAGTAATAATCTCGACACTCATTGTGTAAATCAGATAAAAAGTCATTAGCTCCAGTAAAAAGAAAACATGATATAATGAAAAGAACAATAGAAACTGGGGATGATTTGAAATCGAGCTTTGTGAAAATGGTGTTGAGAGAGAGTGGGCGTATACAAATCCAGTAGGAATATGTTTAATCTACCTCTGCAGGGAATACAACTTCAAAACCCATAAACAAAAGTCACTAAAAGAATATTCAATAAAATAAGAAAATACTCTAAGCTACAAGCTAACACGTAAGTACATAGCAAATGTAACCATGACATAGATATAGCAAATGGATGCATGCGGATAACACCCATCAACCTGGAATACATATTCTTAATTAACACTAAAGCATTGATGTAAAATTGAAGGAGTCCAACCAAATTCGTGAGTTAATTTGATATATAATCTAATTCGTTTTCTAGAGAGCTCATATGGCTATCTCAAATTTCTTCTAAGTTCGAGAAAAATACCCTTCAATATCTCTTCATAACACGTGTCACAGTCAGAAACTTAGATATATATATATATATATTATGTATAATATTAGAGCTAGAAATCACTTAGGAAAATTGTAAATATTATATGTATCTAAAGTGCAGTTATTAAAATAAAGCATTAATGTGAATCAATAAAGAAATAAAAATGTAAGAACTTAGGAGATTAAATGATGGAAAAGTAAGATAAGTTGATAGTTTTCTCGACGCTTAATTATAAAAGTGACGGAAATGAAGTTTTTCATGGGTAATTATAAGATTATACAACTATTTGAAAAGTTGCATACGTTTTATTTTTAATTTTCGTGCTAATCAAGTAAATTCCAAACAAAGATTGAACTAATGGAAATGGATGATCTTACAATGAGTGCATAATTACGAGTCTTCTTTAGATTTTCTATAATACATGTGTGTCTTCAACTGCAGATAATATCATTTTTTAAGAAAATAAGGGGAACAAAAAACTCTATGTACCATGACAACTAATGTGAAGAAACGCCAAACTTAGTACCTAAAATTTCTATATTGTTGGAATCAATGTATAAGAATATCTGTGCAGCATGTTCATCCAAATAATAAGGATACAAATTTTGATATCTCCAAACAGGTATTCGTAAAATTAAATGAGTTGCTTTGTATCAAAACATCTTCAAGTTTTCTTTTCTAAAATGGTAAATCAATTAATACACTCCACATATATTTAGTATATCAGTTGCTTATTTGCTCAAATCACACTTCTGAACCTCAAATGTATGGAGCAAACGCTCAAGTTATCTAGTTAAATGACAGAAAACAATCAACATATGATAGATGTAACTATGTTCAATGAATTAGAACAAGAGATGAACTCAAAAAGCTAAATCAACCTCCTCTCAAACTTATATGTGTGGATATTTTAATATCTAGATTCTAGCAGCAAAATTATTTCAAATAATTTTAATACCTTGCAAATTAGTCAGTAGTGGCAGCACAAAGATGGTTAAGGCTCTTAGTAGCATCAACGCAATGATTATATATTTATCCACCTAAATGAAATAACAATCGAGAAAAATAATTACCAAAACGCATTGACATATAAATTTGACGAAATAAACTATCTTAAAATTAAGTAAAGATTAAACAAACTCTCTTCCAGTCGAGTGGGATTAGAATTCACTCCAAGAAATGGGATTAAATCATACATGAAATGGCTAGCATGTAATAATGTCCCCATTCCATCTAATTAAATATCACAATAATCTATAACTATATAATACAAACAATATTGCCAAATTTAGGTTTAGGCGGGAAAGAATTGTGGCCTTTGATCGTTATTCTCCGATTTGATCTCGATCGTCCGTCTTTGATTGATTTGTTATTATGGTATGTTTGACTGTATTTGTTCAATTCAATTCCTAAAATTTTGCTGGCGTTTTGGTTTAGGATTCATTTTTTATACTCCCTGTTTCTCTTGGTTTCTACTCATTCTGCATTGTATTTTCCATCATCTCTTTGGTACTGTATTTCTTGGCTCTTCGAATTGATTCTTGGGTTTGCTGTGTTTTTTATTCATTTATTTTTAATCTTTACTGATCGTTTACTGCTATTGCAGATTGGTCAATGCTTCTTTCGCATTTTCCTTCGGCATGTTGATCACATGACGCTGTGGTAGTTTTATCATTGAATTTGTGATCCGTCTGTGCTGGTCTTTTTTTCTTTTTCTTTTTGTAAAAGTGTAATGTTGATGTTGGTGTATGGTATTAATTTTCTGTTTGTAATGTCCATAGTTGTAGTATTCGAGTATCACGTTGAAAAAAAGATTGAGTACAGTATGAAGTTTCTGTATTTTTTGCTTTGTCAATATTTGTTTGTTTGTGTATATCATATGAGAATAGTAAATAACATTTGAATTATCATATATCTAAAAAATCAGAGTGTTTGGTGCAATTTTAATTATAATATACTTAAGTGTCAAGATTTAAATTTGTTATTTATGGTTTCAAAATATATCATATATCACACAAAATATCATATTGTGTATAGTTTGCTTGGGGATGGATGGGAGTATCATTTTTGTATGATACTTTTGTAGTATCAGAATTGTGTATTTAATTTGTCTGATCAAATGGCACAACATATGTTTCTCTATCTAATTATAAAGTGGCAGAAAATATGTTTCCAAAGCAGGTTACTAATTTTGTGCGTATGTGGTGTACAATTGTTGAATTCTGTCATGTGTATTTTAGTTTTTTGTCACGTTTATTGAGTAGAATTAGTGGTGGGCGAAGTTTGACTAGGTATAACATGTAAATCAATTTTGGGAAAATTTTCTCTGTTATATTATACATCTCAATTATTTTTTCTATATATAGTTGGACCAATATAATTCTAATAGTGTGATATTGATATTTGTTGATCTAGGTACAAGACTGAGTGATACGTGTATGGGGGGGAGGGGAATACACGTATACAAAATTTTCTTACTTTCAACCTGACTGAGTCCCCTTACTCAGAGTGGTGTAAGAACACTGAGTAGATAATCCACCTACTAACATCACTGAGTGCAAGTCAGTTGGATAACTATCTACTTATGTTCAGTGCGGAATGTGTGAGCCCTGAAAGTATAGTCTTGTTTTAGTTTGCTTTCTGAAAAACTTGTTTTCTTTCTTAAGAAGCCGTGGTTAGAAGGGCAGTGTTCAGTTTAATGATCAGGCTGATTGATTCAGGCCTGATAAACAATGCAATGAATGACTTAAATGAATAAGCAATTAAGAACAATATCAAAGCATTAATAAAGAACACAAGGAAGTAACGTGGTTTAGAGACTCAAGCTCCTACGCCCACGATCCTGATTGAACGGGAGAATCCACTAAAGATTAACTTGTTTTTAACGTGCCAAGGTGCACCAGAATCAGCTACACTTACTGACCCTTACTTCCTCATTCTAACTCACTAACAACATCAACCAACAAACCTTAGTTTCAGTTTGGTTTTCAACTAAGATTGTGATTGTCCTTACAAGAAAAGCTATGCAAAGGATGGATAATCTCTCTAAGCTTATGATATAACTAGGTTAGTTCAGTGGAATACAAAATAACTCTCTAACTAAGAAACACTTGGAAAATTTAAGATGTTTCGAGTGCTTCTTTGAATGCTGAATGTTTTGTGCGCTGAGAGTTTGAGTAATTTCTTGGCTTCAAAATTTCCCGTAACCTTGAATGGGTTCAAGGCCTTCTGTATTTATAGGTAACTTTGAAAACTATCCGTTGGAAGAGATAGCCTTCTAGGTCATCTACGTAGGGTCTGTTCAACGAATACATCTCCCATGCAGCAGCCGTCCTTGCATGGATTTGATAATGCTTTTAATATTCCATTTAATGCTTGCCCATTAAAAAGTGCAGTCTGAACTCAGTCTTCATGTCAGGTCCGTACGTGCGTGTCCTTCTTGGATTGGTCCACGTCATCAGGTTAGTAAGAATATTAGAACTCATTCCTATGCTTCAGGCTTGTCTTATTAAATTTTTTTTGTCTCAAGCACAACGGTCTTGTCCTGACGCTGACATTCTTTTTGCATTGCTTGGCCCTACTCCAAGTCTTTTCTCATTACTCAATATCATCCTGTTCCCTACAGGACTGGGTTAGTAATGACCTCAGGGTCATACTCTTCATCACCTACACTTACTCAGCCAACTTAGAGAGACTGCCGTAAATTCAGGATGGTGCTCTTGTGTCTTCAGGCTTCAGTCTTGATTGTCATCAATGAGTACTCCTCTCATTGAGTTCCTGTAAATTGTAAAATAACTAAGTGCAAATCTAACCAAGACTAGCCTGACCAAAACACACTAAGGCAAACCATCTTTTCAAGGGCTTTGAGATCTAATCAAAACTGACATTGTCCCAATAATTCCCCCCTTTTTGATGATGCCAAAACACTGAAAAGATCCTCAAGACAGTTAGAGGAAACAAAGTCCTACTCTATAAGATAAAGTCAGTGTTAAAGCAATTCTTGATATAGTACAGCATTTAAATAACAGCAAAAAAGACAATGAGTTTTTGTCTGTGGGCAAAGTAATGGATTTCATTGATAATATGTTTCAGTGAGTACAATGAACTTAATCTATTACAACAGGTTGTGAACACCTAAACTAATCTCATTTCAGGCTCGCGTCCATAACCAGCATAGACTCTGATCTTCAGTTCTTCAACTCTCTTAGGCTGGTTCACAATCTTCAAGACTTCAGTCATAATCGTCTTTGTGTCATTCTTGTTTGAACCAGGGATTAGAGGTGGTGGTCGAGCAATGAACTCATGGGCCTTCACTTGGACTTTGGCTGCGTCAACTTCCTCCAAGATCTTCTGAATTAGTTCTGGGTGATTGTCCATCATGTAGTCAGTGAAGTGGTCATCAATGTCTTCAGTGTTGCCCCATTTCTTCACCATGTACCAGAGTCTGATGAACTCATCCCTTGCATTAACCCAAAACTCTTTCACAGTCTCTGAGATAAACTCATTGACAAGAGTTTCCCTCACTGTTACCTCCGGCTTCCTGAACTGAAGAATTGTAGACTTTCTCACTGTCGGCCTCTTCCTGTACTTTCTTGGCTCCGGCTTCGCCTTCTTCCTCCTTAACATGCTCAGGATCCCATCATACAACTCCCTTTGTTGGAGTTCAGTCAGTTCTGAAAGTTTTTCAACTTTTTTTTCTAGTATGCACATCTTCTCATTTTCTACGATCTCTGCTCTGTGTTGAGCCTCACTTTTCTCATAGGGCAAGCCCCAAGCCTCTTTACACAAGGATGCCACTTCATTGGTATCTAGAGAAATTGGGTTCTTTCTCGTGCTTACGGGTGAGCGCTCTGAACTTCCTTCAGGGATGGATGGGAGTTGAGCTTGGACTTGTTTCTCCAAAGGTTCATTAGCCTTTGCCACAACCGCCAATCTCGCTGACTTCCTTGTAGTAGACTGAGCCTCCGATGCCTCAGGGAGGGATCTTTTCTTCTTCTTCTCTTCCCCCTTTTTGGCATCATCCTTGGCGGGAGGATGTGGCAGAGCCTTCCTGAGGACCTCCTGCCCATTGTTGACGATGAAAGAAGCTAAGGACTGAACCTCCAACACTCCTTCCTTCAACATATCTACTCCAGTGCAATCCCAGTTCCTACGAAAGAAACACTGGCGATGCTTGCCATCAACTTCTTCTCAAAAATCTCCATATTGGTATGAAGACTTTGCTCAGCCCGAGTAATCCTAGCCTCCAGGCCCTCCACCTTCCCAGTTTCCCCACTGATCTGATTGGCCTCTGAAGTAATCCGAGCAAACTCCTGAGCGGCTTTGGCTAAACCCTAAGTGACGCTCTCAGAGATCTGAGCGATCTTCCCTGACTCCAGTGCCAGCTTGGCCACTGAGTCATTAAGGGCCTGAGTGAAGAGCTCTTCAGCCTGACTTGCCAGATACTCCACTAACTTAGTCAATCTCTGTTCATGCTTCTCTTCGAGCAAGGTCAGGATTGGACTGCTTGAAATCAAACCAGACCTTTAGTTCGATCATATTTGCGCACAACACCTTGTACTTGTTCAGTCTGGGCCAACATTTCAACATCCAAACACAAGCCTTCTCCCTGAGTGTACTCTCGTACATACTCGCCATCATCCCTTCATCCAGCTCCTCTTCCTCCACTAAGTCAAGAAACTCGTCAGCTGAATCTTCTTGGGTAGTGGTTTTGGGACAGTCTTTAGGGTTGGGATATGAAGGAAAGTCGTCAGGGTTGGGTGTGGAAGTGTTTGGTTCAGGGTTGTTGTCAGGCTCAATGATGCTTGAAATATTTGGCTCTGACTCATTCTGGGGTGGAGGTAGGTCAGTGTTTGGATTGGAGAGTTCAGTGGGTTGTGATGATGGTTCAGGATTTGATGGGGGTAAGATATGTTCAGTGAGGAGTGTGGGTTGGTCAGGGTGAGATGAGGTGGGTTCAGGGATGGTTGTATTTTAGGGTTGGGGATCAGAGGGTAGTTCAGGTTGAAGAATCTCCGTAGACTCAATAGTCTTGCGGACCTGAACTAAGTCAGAGGCTCGAGGTGAGCTTAACTCTTCCCTGACAGAGCTGATCTCCTTTAGTGCCTTTACCGGGGACTTCTTAGGTCCCTTCCTGAGCCTCTTCAGCGGCCTCAGCTCCTCTTCACTCCCCGTTCTGACGTCATCATCAGTGTCTTCGGCCTCCGAAGTGGCAGTCTTAGAAACTTTCTCAGTCCCCTTTTTCGGTCCCTTGGCCGTAGCCTTGGACTTCATAACAACCTTCAGTGTGGCCCTCTTCTCCTCCTGGGCCTTCTCCTCCGCCACTTTCTCCGTCTCCCTTTCTGACGCAACCTCAGCTTCCATATCCTTGCCCTTCTCGAAGAGTTCATCTACCCTTTCGAGCAGATTGGTGATAACTCCCTTCTTCTTGCCACCAGTCTTCTTCCTCGATCCCTTCAGTGGTGCATTAGGGTCAGACATCCCCAAGATGGCGTACGTATCACCCTCAGTAGTGAACATAACCTTCTTGGAGGAGAGATCCCTGATAAGCTTCAGATATCAGCAGAGACAGTCGGGTCCCAAAGGGAAGAATAGCACCCACTGAGATGTGCTTCTTGTCCTCGTCCCTCTTTAGTTTGTCCAAGCCAGCCTGAGTGATCTGGTCAAGGAAAAACTGCTCCCAGTTAGCTTTAACTCAGTCTACTAAGGCCCCCATGCTCCTCAGCTTTGATTAGATCCCAAAGCCCTTGAAAAGATGATTTGCCTTAGTGTGTTTTGGTCAGGCTAGTCTTGGTTAGATTTGCACTTAGTTATTATACAATTTACAGGAACTCAATGAGAGGATTACTCATTGATGACAATGAAGACTGAAGCCTGAAGACACAAGAGCACCATCCTGAACTTACGACAGTCTCTCTAAGCTGGCTGAGTAAGTGTCAGTGATGAAGAGTGTGACCCTGAGATCATTACTAACTCAGTCCTGTAGGGAACAAGATGATACTGAGTAATAGGAAAAGACTTGGAGTAGGGCCAAGCAATGCAAAAAGAATATCAGCGTCAGGACAAGACCGTTGTGCTTGAGACAAAAAGAACTTAATAAGATAAACCTGAAGCATAGGAATGAGTTTTGACATTCTCACCAACCTGATGACGTGGACCAATCCAGGAAGGACACGCACGTACGGACCTGACATGAAGACCGAGTTTAGACTATACTTTTTAACGTGCAAGTATTAAATTGAGCATTAAATGCATTACCAATTCCATGCAAGGACGGCTGCTGCATGGGAGATGTATCCATTGAACAGACCCTGCGTAGATGACCTAAAAGGCTATCTCTTCCAATGGATAGTTTTCAAAGTTACCTATAAACACAGAAGGCCTTGAACCCATTCAAGGTTACGGGAAATATCGAAGTCAAGAAATTACTCAAACTCTCAGCGCACAAAGCATTTAGCATTCAAAGAAGCACTCGAAACATCTTAAATTTCTGAAGTGTTTCTTAGTTAGAGAGTTATTCTATATTCCACTGAGAGAACCTAGTTATATCATAAGCTTAGAGTGATTATCCATCCTTAGCATAGCTTTGTCTTGTAAGGATAATCACAATCTTAGTTGGAAACCAAACTGAAACCAAAACCCTCTAGTCATGTTTGTTGGTTGAGGTTGTTAGTGAGTTAGAAGGAGGAAGTAAGGGTCAGTAAGTGTAGTTGATTCTGATGCACCTTGGCACGTTAAAAATAAGTCAATCCTTAGTGGATTCTCCCGTTCAATCAAGATCGTGGACGTAGGAGCTTGAGTCTCTGAACCACGTTACTTCCTTGTGTTCTTTATTGCTTTGATATTATTCTTAATTGCTTATTCATTTAAGTCATTCATTACATTGTTTATCAGGCCTGAATCAATCAGCCTGATCATTAAACTGAACACTGTCCTTCTAACCACGACTTCTTAAGAAAGAAAACAAGTTTTTCAGAAAGCAAACTAAAACAAGACTATAAACTTTTAGGGCTCACACATTCTGCAATGAACATAAGTAGATAGTTATCCAACTGACTTGCACTCAGTGCTGTTAGTAGGTGGATTATCTACTCAGTGTTCTTACACCACTCTTAGTAAGGGAACTCAATCAGGTTGAAAGTAAGAAAAATTTGTATACATTGTATTCCCCCCCATACATGTATCACCCAGTCTTGTACCGGGACCAACAATATTTGACCATGCTTTCATGTGTATAAACACATTTATATAAGTTGCATGAAATCCAATAAAGTAGCGCAGAATATGGGGCAATATGTATTTATGGTGTTGATTTTATTTATATATATATATCAGGTTATTAATATCCATTTACGTTTTGTGCAGGAGCACGTAATTGCAGTCGTGTGCCTTATATTTTTTTTTCAAATTCATTGGTTCATATTTACGGAAGATTAGTACACAATGAACAAGTCATCATATATGAGTATCTCTTAATTTAAGTCAATAAAATCTACCAATTTCCCTATAATTTGTGCAAAGCAAGAACAATAAAATTAAGTTAATTGCGGGTGTATTTATGTAAATTGTGGATGCAAAAATCCAATATCTTAAATAAAACATGTTTACATATTAAACATATTAATTTAAAATAATAAAAAATTATATTAATCCATTTTAAAAATAATACATATCACAAATAGATGGAGTGAACCGTTAATTGGCATGTATAATTCAATGGCACTAATCTTGAATGGTTAATTAGTGTTGTAAATTGAGAGCGTAAAGTAGAGACGCAAATTTGTTTACCCAGTTCGTCAATAACGACTACGACTAGGGGCGTACCAAGCTAGGAGTTTCACTAATATGTGTGTGTATGTATGCATACAATTCTGAGTACAATGATCTATTTATAATAGAAAAGACCTAGTCTAAACCTAAATCTCATTTAGGTTATAAGTCCATAGTAATGTCCACATTAAATCTTCTTGATTTGGTATAATAAATCTGCTCGATTTATAACACCCCCCCTTGAACATTACGACATAATATTTATGTCTTATCATAAAAACTCTACGTGCTAGGTAGCGACCAAATATTTAGTTAGAGAGGAATGTAATTTTATTGATCTTCCGGATCAAATCTTCTGAATTTATTTCGGGGTTACCGCTCCCCCTAAAGACAACAACCCTTTGAGCTTTTGCATCCCAATACCATGAATGTACTTTTCAAAAGTAGATGTAGGTAAGGACTTAGTGAACAGATCTGCTAGATTGTCACTAGATTGCACCTTTTGAATGGTAATCACGTAACTCTTCTGGAGTTCATATGGGTAGAAAAACTTAGGTGAAATATGTTTCGTCAAGTTTCCTTTGACGTACCCATTACTCATTTGTGTAATGCAAGCTGCGTTGTCTTCAAATATAACAGTGGGGGACGTATCGCCTTTAGCGATACCACACGAGTCACCGATGTGTTTTACTAAGGATTTCAACCAAACACATTCTCGTGCGGCTTCAAACAAAGCTATTATCTTTGAGTGGTTTGAAGACGTGGTAACCATGGTTTGCTTAATCGATCTCCATGAGATCGCGGTACCACCACAGAGAAAAACGTAACCAGACTGGGATATGGCATTGCGGGGATCAGACAAATAGCCAGCATCCGCATAATCTACCAAGGTTTTGTCTTGGTTCCTACGGTAAAACAATCCAAGATCTTGAGACCCTTGGAGGTACCGTAGAACATGCTTAACACCATTCCAATATCTCCTTGTAGCAGAAGCGCTATATCTCGCAAGCAAATTAACTGCAAATGCAATGTCCGGTCTAGTGCAATTTGCGAGATAGAGTAATGCTCCAACAACGCTAAGATAAGGAACTTATGGCCCCAGAATTTCTTCTGTATCTTATCTTGGTCTAAATGGGTCCTTATCCACTTCTAGAGATCGGACAACCATTGGTGTGTTGAGTAGATGAGATTTATCCATGTGAAATCTCTCCAATACCTTTTTCATGTAGGTTGACTGATGTATAAGAATTCCTTCTGGGAGATGCTCGATCGGCAGGTCGAGGAAATACTTGGTTTTACCCAAGACTTTCATTTCAAATTCAGCTTTCAAGATTGAACTGACTTCTTCAATCTCTTTGCATGTTCCGATTATGTTTAGATCATCAACATATATGGATATGATGCAAAAACCACTTTGTGATTTCTTCATGAATACGCATGGGAAAGCTATATCACTTATGTATCCCTTCTTCTGGATGAATTCACTAAGTCGGTTGTACCACATAAGACTTGATTGTTTTAGGCCGTACAATTACTTCTGCAGTTTTATGCTATACATACTGCGATTTTCACCATTCCTCATCTGGGGAATCTTGAATCCATCAAGGATTTTCATATAGATGTCGACATCTAATGATCCGTATAAATATGCGGTTACAATGTCCATCAATCTCATCTGGAGATTTAATTTAACTGGCAAATATATTAAGTAGCGGAACATTATTGCGTCCATTACAGAGAATAGGTTTGATCAAAATCAATACTGGGTCTCTGCGAATACCCTTGAGCTACTAGCATTGCCTTGTATCTCTCCACAGTATAGTTCTCATTTCATTTTCGTACAAAAACACATTTATATCCTACAAGGATAGCACACGCGGGTGTACGAACGATATAACTAAATACTTTTCTTTTATTTAGCGATGCGAGCTTTGCTTCAATTGCCTCTTTCCATTTTACCCAATCAGAGCGCTTCCGGCACTCAACGATAGTTTTGGGTTCTGGATTTAGATCGTTATTTATAACAGAAAGACCAATTATCACTGCAAATGTGTCGTCGACGACAGTAATATTTTTATTATATATTTCTCCCGTATCTATGAAATTCATAGAGACTTCAACGTTTATGTCAACCAGACCTTCATTATTTCCCAGTGTATCTGGGTCTGGTCATTCCGTAGTCCTAGTGCTTTGAATATTTTGTGCACGTGCTTCATTACTAGGACGCTCGTCTTCTAGACGAATCTCTTCTAGAGATTTCACGTTCTGCTGACTAGTTTTGATGATCTTTCTTTTAGGTATGTTTGTATTGGTTGTAGGTCCTTTACGCTTCTGGCGTGTGGGGGCATGTATACTTGATTTGCTTGGGACCTCAACCCTTTGGGGAGCATTTACAGCAGGTATATACGATTTAGTTACACCTCTATGGTTAGTGAACGCGTCTGACAGATTGTTTGCTAAATTTTGCAAGAATGATCTTCTGAACTTCTAGTTCAGATTAACTAGTGCGTGGATCTAGATACTGAAGATTACTTACGTTCCACGTAAGCTCCCGGCATTCATTCAATTTTGAATTCGGATCTCCCCTTAGTGCCGGGAAGTGATTTTCATCAAACGTGCAGTCAGCGAACCGGGCAGTTAATTGATCCCTTGTATGAAGTCATGAAACACCCGAAGGAGGATGAAAGTTGTTATTGCAAGGATGCAATTGATCCTCGTGTTGAAGACACACCTTCTATCTCTAATCTTGCTCATATTCATGATTTCGATAGTACTTCACTTGATGAGTTAACCCATGAGTATTATGATCTTGATTATGTTGATAGGGATAAAGTGAAGAATTTGAAGGATGAAGAAGTGAAAAGTGTGGACGTGGTCCAGTTGGAGAAGAAAGGAGAAGTTAAGAAGAAAAAGTCCAAACTCAAGAAAGTGCTTAGTGAGACCCCTCCAGATAAAGGTGAGAAGGAGTTGAGACCACTAACACTTGGGGATGAGAAGGAAGCAAAGTAACTTATGATTGAGGGGCATCAAGGAAAGGAATGCAACCACCACTCTTATGAGAGTAAGAGAGGTAATTTTGAGTATCATGTCCCATAAGATCCTTTGAGCTCGGTCCGGCATTAGGACCTTAAAAATAGCGCTGAATGGGAGGCAACCCATTTTTATTTGCTTTTGAGTGTTTTATGTTATTAGGGTGTTGTTGAATCGTAAGTTTAACCTCGTATTTGAGAGTTTATTTTGTAGGCTTGTCTCGAAGGAGTAAAGGTATCATGGAGTTATTCAGATTGAAGGGACCAACTCGAGACAAAGGAGTGTGACACGTTGTTGAGAAACTTGAATTATTTGGATGAGGTAACCCACAACCCCAAACTTAGACCTCTTCACAAAGTCAAAGTTTGGGGGTGGAGTTTTTTATTTGTTTTATGGTGACATTGCACAAGTGCACACCCTCTCTTGAGTGAGTTGGGTTATTTGGTATCTTGAGATGCTCCTTGAGTTGTTATTGATTTGATTTGCTACTACATATTTCATGCCTATCAATCATCTTATGCTTGTTGATTGCTATCTTTGAGTATGATTTGGTGTGTAGAGTTAAGTTGTGAGGGTGAGTTAGGAATCCTGATGTGTGAGTGGTTGAGCTAGAGTTGACTTGAGCAAGAACTCGTATGCTTGTGAATTTTTCTTTTTGAGTGCTTGTGTGATGAGAGTGAGAATTCACTAGGACTAGTATAGATGTGAAAGCCGTGAGATTTGAGCCTTATGAGATTTTGATGCATAAATTAATCTCTTGGTTTGTGAGTGGATCGTCATCTTAGAGGATGCTAGAACTCGTGTGTGCTCTTACTTCTTGATTGCGTCTAGTTTGATATGCCGAATGTGATCTTAGGCCATCTTTGTTTTGAATGAGTCACTTAGCCTAAATTTTCCTTACCATTGACATTTGTCCCTTGTTAGCCCCTTTGAGCCTAAAGCTTATTTCATTTGCTAGCACATATAAACACTATTCCAATTCCTAAGCCTTTTTGTCCCAATTTGAGTGGAGAATAGGAAAAGTGTGAATGTGAAGGGATTGAATTGAGTTGAAAAAGGAAAATGTTGTTTGTTGAGTAAGTATGAGAAGAAGGTGTGATGAAGTTTTGAGCTGTGGGAAAAAAAGAAAAAAAATGGAGAATGAGCAAAAGAAAAAAGACCTCATGTGTTTGTAAAAAAAAAAAGTGAAGTGATTGAGAAAAGTGAAAAAAAAAATGAGAAAGAAAAAAAATTGAAGTGTTGAGAGTGTTGGAATTGAAAGTGTGTTTATTAAATATGTTGAAGAAGTCTGTTCCTAATCTCGAAATACCGAAGTGTGATTTTCTATTCTCCATTCACTTGAGTCACTTATCCATAGTGTTATCCCACCTGTCCAAAGAGCCTACATTACAACCTTGAGAAAAGTCCTTTTTGATTCGGCATTGATTTCTAGAGTATGATCGGAGTTGAGAGTGCTTACAAGCCTATGGCTGCCAATATGTGTGATTGATTGTTTGAGTGAGTCCCTTTATCATTGATATACACTTGTGAGGGAGTGAAACACATCATAGAGTGCACATCCATGTTTGATTTTGGTGATTCTTGCTGTTGTTGCATGAGTATGATGAGGGAAGGTGAGTGAGTATACTTGTGATTGATCTTTGAAGCTCGAATTCATTTGCTTGCATGATTTGATTCGTTGACTCATTCTTAACAATTTCACTTGACTTATTATTTCGTTGCTTGAGGACAAGCAACATGGTAAGTTTGGGGAGGGGGGGTTGATTAGGCGTGAAATTGTCATGATTTGTCACTCGAAATTCCCGTGTTTTGGTTGATTTATATGAGTATTTAGAGTTATTTGAGTATCATTTTCACAAATTAATAAATTTATCTCTTTGATGCTCATAGATGGATAGAGGGCGAAAAGAGGAGTTCGTAGGACTTTGAATCGACTCAAACGGATGCCCGGGTGAGAAGATATCGAAGAAATACGAAAAGTAGTAGTTCGGGGGAGCAAAAGTAACATTGGAGTGCACAAGCAAGGAGTACTCATGCACCCCTGCACGAGCAGTCGTGTATAGTGCTCGAGAAAGTGAAGGTCGTGCACTAGGGCACGAGCACTCGTGCACTGTGCACTGTGCACGAGCAGTCGCAGGTCGTGCACTAGTGCACGAGCAAAATTGGTCGTGCAGTCTTTGCTCTCTGGACGAATTGGGGTGCTCGAGTGTGATGAGCTCGTGCACTAGTGCACGAGTAGTGCACGAGCATACGTAATTTTTGGCCCATTAACTCCCGATTCGACCCGTTGCCTATTTATACCCCTTTGGAGCACATTTTTATGGACGACCACTTACCACTTGATAGATTTTGACTTTTAGAGTTCGTTTTTGGAGAGAATGAGAGGAGCAAGCTTTACTTTACGTTTAAACTGAGGTTTTAGCACGAATTCGTAGTTTATTTTCGTTTTTCAGATTCTTTTCATTAGTGTGATTACGTTAAATACTTTAAACTTCGTTTTCATTAATTAAATTTCAATTCTTTGCAAGGTATTTATTTAAATCCTAGTTTATATTTGATCTTTTATTCTTTCTAATCATCATGTTTATGATCGTCACTTCTTCTATTGTTTTCATTATTGTCAAAACCATGTCTAGCTAGAACCCTTGCATGCTTAGGGTAGGATGAACTCGTAGAAGTAGGTTGTAGGTACGTAATTAGGGTAATTCGTGACGTTAGGGGTTTTAATTCTCTTAATTAATGAATTCTTAAAATTAGTCTTAACTTTATTCTTGAATTTCGTTCGAAAAATGTTAGAGAGAGGACGATCTTATCACTCTTTAACAACGAGTAGGCTTAATGAAAGGGTTTAGAAAGGGTTAATTAATCTACCGGTTTTTCTAAGGAGGACGACCACATCACCTTAGTTTAAATTAGGGTCTCGTTAATTAAGAACAATCTATTAACTTGTTAGTGGATTAGTGAAGTCGATTGCTAGGATAAAATATTAGGGTATTAAGTCTTGAGCTTTCATCTTACAATCTTTAAATTAGGTTATTTCTTGCGCGTCACAATTATTTTGATTATGTACCTGCTCCGTTAGTATACGTAGGGATTCCTATCCTAAGCATTACCATCTCTCATTTGAACACAAACCTTAGTTAATTTATTTCTCTTATTCTGTAGTCTATTTAGTTTATTTTAGTTTAAAATTAATTCTCCAAAATCCAAAAAATACATTCATATTAGCTACGACGCGTAGATCTTCTGGGATCTGTTCGCATACACTCCATCATGTGGGTTCGATATTACTTGGTTGCTATACTTACTCATACTACAGTGAACCCGTACGCTTGCGGGGAAACTACTAGTAGAAGTTGGTATTTTCGCTTCAAGTCAACGTGCGAGACTAATGAACTCTGCATCCGCATCTGTAGCAGGACTGCTTAACCTTGCCAGATGAAGAGCGAAATTCGAGGTTCTGTGACCACCGGATGTACTACGACCTCGGCCTTTAACCCAGATCATCTTACTCTCTCCCCCTTCCACGTTTGCAACCAATAGTATAATTGTCCCTATACTGCTGCTGGAGTATAAGGTTGCTAGCGTGGAATGTTGACAGATTGTTCTGCATCAACTGGGTTACAATACGGTGCAAAGCAGAGTTGTGCTCCGTTATAGACTTAAGGTCTTGGAAATGGAGTCTCAACCAATCGTATTGTACCGGAGGGAGGAGTATATCATTTTATTGTTGGAAACGATCCTACAGGGAGTTCCACAACATTCTGGGGTCCCTGAATGAGGATCTGAATGATGAATTCCTCACTCAGGTGGTTCATGAGAAAAATCAACGCTTTCGCCTTCAGGGCGTTAGTGGATTTCGAACCTTCGAGAATTGTTTCGCTCAACTCATTTAAGGCTAGATGGAACTCGACATCTAGCGGCCATGCCAGGTAGTTATTACCATCGAGAGCAAGCTCATCGAATTCTTTCATGGTAATATCATATATTTTCACTACAATTTTAAAGTGATATGGTAAGAGTTGTGACCAATTTATTGACAACGGAGAAATAAGGATTTATTTAATTATTCTAGAGCACATAGATACAAGTATTGGGCGCTGTCTACCCAAAACATAGATTTACGGTCTGACAAATACCGGGCGCCGCCTACCCGGACATAATATGCGGACTATAAAGATATAAACTATGTGCGGAAATAGTAATGCACATAGGATAATTAAATCACATAAACATGCATAAACAAGTAAGGAAGATAATCACATGAAAATAATTTCTAGAAAATATACGATTTAATAGACAGAGAAAATAATCATAAGAATAATTATTTCATGTATATTAACACAATTTAACGAAATATTTTCAGGATTAAAAATAAATTTAACACGGATTTTGTGATGGGTTTCACAAGATACACGACCATGTGCGACTGCGGGTGCGTCAATGAGCGCCGCCTACCCGGGCAAAAGTAATAATGCATGCAAGATCATAAAAGACATGCGCATATATCAATTAAACATATAAGACAATTTATTGAGAACTAATATTGAAATTAAATCTAAAATTTTCGGGCTTAATTAATATGTAAGAATTATTACTATTTAATTTTCAAGTATTATTTAAAACTTGATATATTAATTTGAGGGCACAAAATAGATAGGGCAAAAAAAAATTTGAGCTTAATTATTATATATAACAAATAATTATATTTTTAAAAAGGGATTGGATCAAATAAATCAATTTAAGGGCCTAAGAAATTTTAATAGAATCGGCCCATGAAAAAGATTAAAGGCCCAGGTTAGTTAAAAGTTCAAATGCCCAGGAGAAAAAATAAAATTAAACGGCCAGGTTAATTTAAAGTTTAAAAGGCCCAGGGGAAAAATAAAAGCGAAGGCCCATGTTAACTAAAAAGAAGAGGTCAGACTCTTTCTCATTCAACCGGAAATCTTGGCGAGTAGCGGAGGAGCGGCAGGGCTGGGAGCAGCGGCGACACCGTTGACGAACAATAGTCGTCGCCACCGTGGACGGCCACCAGCAGCCAAGTTCCACGGGCGGACATCGTCAGTCACAGGCCGGCACCGCTGCGCCGCACCATGAGCGGACTTCGACAGCCACGGGTTGGCACTGCCGGGGCGACGCGGGTCCAGATGCGATTGAAGCGGTGCCGTCAGAAGCGCAGTTCATTGCCTCGGTCAGTGGAATTGCGTCTCAACTGGAGCCGATTAATTCCGTTCCGCCGGGCGATTAATTGCGGGTAGAGACTCGTGCTGATAACGTGTTGTAAATAAGTGCATAAATAAAGAGACAGCGTTTGTTCACGAGCCAAGTCAGGAGTTTCACTAATGTTCTTGTGTATATGAGTGATTACAATAATGAATACAAGGGTATATATATAATACTAAAATCCTAGTCTAATAGATAAAGTCCAATGAGTTTCTTGGTCCATAAGTAATGTCCATACCAAATCTCCTAGATTTGGAATATTAAATCTTCCAGATTTACAACAAAAACTTCAGTCTGGTACTTGGACAGTGGATGTTCCAGGCATATGACTGGCAATTAAAGTCTCCTGAAAGAATTTGTTGAGAACACAAGGAGCCACTAAAGGTTATGGTACTTTAATAATTGGCTCAGTAAGAGTAAGCAATGTATCCTTTGTCAATGGACTTAAGCACAATCTTCTATCCATAAGTCAGTTTTGTGATAAAGGATACAGTGTTGAATTTTCATGTAACCTGTGTTTTGTCAAGAATATATCTTCACAACAGGTACTACTAACTGGGTCAAGGAAGGGAAATGTCTATCTTGCAGATTGAAAGTCTTGCACACCAAATGCATGTCTGATTGCAAAGAGCTCAACTGATACTAATTGGTTGTGGCACAAAAGACTAAGTCATCTGAACTTCAAGATGATGAACAGACTAGCAAGACATGGACTGGTGGAAGGAATGCCTAATGAAGTGTATAACATGTTAGGAAAATAGGGGTGCACGAAATCTATTCGGGATGAAATTTAAATACGAATTTAAAAATAATTATTACTAGCATGAATTAATCCTAATTAATTCAAATAATAAATCCAACAACAATTTTATCATCATGCATGTTGAATTAATTCACATAAAATCTATGGCGGAATAAACAAGAAATTATGTGACTTACGTACCTCTTGTAGAATTGGCCTTTGAATAAACGGGACATCACAAACACGATTTATCAACCCAAAAGCCTTCTCAAGTATTTCCCTTTCGCCTTACTCGATCACCGGTGGGAGATGCTTTCAAGTAATTTAAATAACTAAGGAAAAAGAAAAATATGTATGCTCTTGATTTTTCCAACACATGGAATTATGTACTTGGGGATGAAATAACCATCCCCTATTTATAATGGAAGTGGCCGAAAATTTCGATGAATATGGGCTTGGAAAAAATCTTTTCTTAGTCTCTAAGAAATCTTGAATATATCTCATATATTCTTTTCTCCATAGTAAAATATTCCACAAAAATCTCACCCTCCATATAAACTTACAATTTTCGAAAATTTCAAGTAAAGATCCCAAGATTTGGATCTTCTTGAATATATGAGATAATCTTATATTCCAATAATACATATCTTCCATAATATATTTCCAAGAAAATCAACAAAATCTTCTATTTTCTTGACACCTTATTTTCGAAAATAAGGAGAAAAAATCAGCATTATATTTTCTTTTTATTTTAATCACCTTATCATTATTAGGCTACTTAATAGGCTACTTGAGGGGCCTTTAAGGAGAATTAAGATTGGACCTCCTAATGGACTTCTGAATTTCAATATTGAGCCCCAATATAATTCAATCCATTAATATTAATTATTACCACTAATAAATTAATATTGCACTATCTATCTTAATCCATATTACGATAATATGGGCTCCCGGTTATTATTTCCCGCGTTTAAGATTATCAAGTCCATTAATTAATTAAGTTTCTGAATAGCTCTAAATTAATTAATATATTTCACCTTGGAGTAAAGACAACTCAACATTATTATCCGTACCGAAGAAACCAATTCTTCACTTGCAAGATTTGGTACGATAAAACTTCTGAGCCCACCAATGAGACTAATCACATGAGCCGTACTCGCACGCGTTTCTCTGTATTAAATCTTAGCAACCGTCGTATGATTAATATTACTGCCCAAAGCACAAGGTTCAAAGTCACGATGATTCTCACCCAACATGAATCAAAGCAGTAACCATTAAGCACACACGGTCCTATTTAAGTGACGGAGATTAAGAAATCAAAAACCACTGAGGTCTAATTCTTCACATTTCAGAACAGAAGAATTTATCCTCGATGTAGGTCCTCTTCAACACATACTAAATGTGCTAGTGCAATCTCTTGGTCAAGACAAGCCAATCTGAGATATACACATCGACCTTTCACGGCGGATTGTTCAATTCCACCTGGATCGTGAATTTGTACGTCTAGTTACAAGGAAACTGTTAATGTGATCTTCCGTGACCGGGTATCACCACATTAACTACAATTTAACAAGTACTATATATAATGAACTGGTTGCAATAAATATTCAACATTCAATCATATCTAAAGCAAATGTGATAAAAGAATTATTCTCATAAACAAGTGTTTAATACATGAGTTATACAAAGTAAAAGCATACTTTCACGTATAACTCCAACAATCTCCCACT
The DNA here is from genome assembly GCA_947034835.1 of Ballota nigra. Taxonomy (NCBI): domain Eukaryota; kingdom Viridiplantae; phylum Streptophyta; class Magnoliopsida; order Lamiales; family Lamiaceae; genus Ballota; species Ballota nigra. The sequence goes on along the minus strand of OX344724.1, from coordinate 39,601,229 downwards.
TATACTTAAAGTCTGCTTTTTAGTATACATTATGCATGCCTTAGTGTAGTAGCTCTACGTGACATCTCATGTCAACCTACACTAACCTAATAATTCCTTCCACTTATACTTAAAGCAGATTGGCAATAGTCTTGACTCCCATTCCCTCCACATGTCTCTCAAATGTACTCTGAGGCAGACCCTTTGTGAATGGATCAGCTAGGTTGTCTCCCGACACTATCTTTGCCACCTCTATATCACCTCTCTTAACGATTTCTCGTATAAGATGGTATTTTCTTTCTATGTGTTTACTGACCTTGTGGACTCTCGGTTCCTTTGAATTTGCATCTGCTCCGGTATTGTCACAAAAGACAGTTATCATGTCGGGCAAATTCGGAACAACGTCCAAGTCCACTAAGAAGTTCTTGAGCCACACTGCCTCTTTCGCTGCTTCACAAGTAGCTACATACTCGGCTTCCTTGGTCGAATCGGCGATGCATTTCTGCTTAACGCTTCTCCATGAAATGGCTCCTCCTCCCATGCAAAACACACTACCCGAGGTTGACTTTCTTGAGTCTATGTTTGATTGGAAATCTGAGTCCGTGTATCCCACGGGGATAAGACTATCTGACTGGTAAATCAACACCCGCTCACGAGTTCTTTTCAGATACCTCAAGATGCACTTTACGACAGTCCAATGGTCTTTCCCGGGATTACTTTGATATCTTGCCACCATGCCCATGTCAAAGCAGATATCCGGTCTCGTACACAACATTGCATACATAAGGCTTCCTACGGCCGAAGCGTATGGAACACCTTTCATGTCGTCTATCTCCGCTTGCGTCTTAGGGCTCATTTCTTTAGATAGATGGATTCCGTGCCTAAAAGGCACAAAACCTTTCTTGGAATCTTGCATGCTGAAACGCTTCAAAACAGTGTCAATGTATGAAGCTTGCGATAAGCCCAACACCCTCTTCTTGTGATCGCGAGTGATCTTGATCCCAAGGATGTGACCGGCTTCCCCTAAGTCCTTCATATCAAATTATTTTGACAGTCATATCGTTACGTCTGACAATACCTTTACATTATTTCCAATGAGCAGAATATCGTCAACGTATAATACTAAGAATACCACCGCAGTTCCGTCATGTTTCTTATACACACAACTTTCGAACTCATTTTGATCAAACCCATATGACTTAATTACTTGATCAAAACACTGGTTCCAAGTACGTGATGCTTGCTTAAGTCCATAAATGGATCTCTTAAACTTGCATACGAGGTGCTCTTGGCCTTTTTCAATAAAACCTTTGGGTTGTTGCATATAGATATCTATCCCGTCAAGAGTTCCGTTAAGGAAAGTTGTCTTGACATCCATTTGCCAGATCTCGTAATCTAGGTGCGCAGCGATCGACAAGAGAATACAGATGGACTTAAGCATAGCTACAGGCGAAAAGGTCTTCTCATAATCGATCCCTTCTTTTTTAGTATACCCTTTGGCCTCTAGCCTTGCTTTGAAGGTCTCAACTCTTCCGTCCGGTCCTCTTTTCCTCTTGTACACCCACTTGCATCCAATGAGTTCTACCCCATTGGGTGGTTCGACCAACTCCCATACTTGATTATGATCCATTGAACCCATCTCGGTTTCAATTGCTATTTACCACGACTCTGCGTCTTTGTCTTGGATTGCCTAGTCGTATGTCCATGGGTCTGATTCATCACCGGAAATTAAATCCGAAGATTCTCCTATTCCCACGAATCTCTCGGGTTGCCTAGCAATCCTCCCACTGCGACGAGGTCCTGGTTGTGAAGATGTGACGTGTGGTACATCATCTTGTATACTTGGTATCGAGGTTTGACCTCTCAATTCTTCTAAGGTAATTTCACTTTTAGGCTTCCGATTGTTCATATAGTCTTCCTCCAAGAATTTAAAGTGTGTACTAATCACAGTCTTTTGATCCTTGAGACTATAGAACATACACCCTTTCGTTCCCGCAGGGTATCCTATGAACAACCTTAATTCTGAACGTGGATCCAACTTACCGGCTTCCTTGTCTAGCACGTATGCCGGATAACCCCAAATCCACAAATGTCTTAGGCTGGGCTTGTGCCCAGTCCACAATTCCATTGGGGTTTTAGGAACCGATTTGGATGGCACCAAGTTTAGAATGTAAGCCGTCGTTTCCAAGGCGTTACCCCAAAATGACTTGGGTAAATCCGAATAACTCATCATGGATCTGACCATCTCTAAAAGAGTCTGGTTTCTTCGTTCCGCTACACCGTTCTGTTGAGGGGTTCCCGGTGTGGTTAACTGGGATATGATCCCTTCGTCCGATAAGTAGTTCAAGAATTCATCGCTGAGGTATTCACCCCCACGATCTGATCGTAGAAACTTGATACTCTTTTCTCTATGTTTCTCGGCTTCGGCCTTAAACTCCTTGAACTTATCAAAAGTTTCAGACTTATGCCTCATAAGGTAAATGTACCCATATCTCAAGTAATCATCGATGAAGGTGACGAAATACTTATACCCCATTCTCGCTTTGATCGTCATTGGACCACACACATCGGTATGAACGAGTTCTAACACTTCCGTAGCTCTATTCCCTTTGGCTCCAAATGCCCTCTTGGTCATTTTACCCTCTAAACAGGATTCACAAGTTGGAAACGGTTCGACTTTGAATGATTCCAAGGATTCGTCTTTCACCAATCTCTCTATCCGCTTTAGATTAATATGACCTAGTCTAAGATGCCATAGAAGTGTTTCGTTCATCTCTGAAGAACGCTTTCTTTTATTACTCGAAATGATCGACGTGTTATTAGATTTATTATTTGAGTGGTGTGCATACTTAATCGTATATAGATTGTTTACCAACGTTCCATGACAGATAGTATCATTCTTAAAAAAAAATAGTAACAACTTTATTAAAAGTAACTGAATATCCATAAAAAAATAACTTAGAAACTGAAATTAAATTCTTCCTAAAGTTCGGAACGTATAAAACATCTCTTAAAATTAAAACTCTATCTTCAAAAGATAGGTGCACGACTCCCACTGCTTCGGCTGCCACTCTCGTAGCATCGCCCAAAGTGACGAGGATCTCATTCTTGCTAAGTCGCCGGGTTAGCTGGAACCCATGAAGAGTGAAACAAATATGATCAGTTGCCCCGGTATCCACTACCCAAACGTGGGCAGCATACGCCGCAACATAAGTTTCAACGACTAAAGCATGAGACTTACCTTTCTTTACCGCCTTCTTAGGTTTAGAACAGGTTGACCTCCAATGTCACTTCTCACCACAATTGAAGCACTTACCCTTAGCAGCTTTCTTTCCACCTCCTTCGCCCTTCGCTTAGGTTTCGCAACGATTGGATTTGCTTGGGTCTGGCCTTTTGTCCTCTTTCTCTTCTTCCCTCCCTTGGGACCCGAAGAGGCAGACAGACCGTTTGCCACCATAGCAACAGTTTGATGTTCCATTATAGTCTCCGCCGATACCAAAGCTTGCAAGAGCTCGGGTAAACTATTTGTCCGGTCATTCATTTGATAGTTCAACTGAAACTACTCAAAGCTCTTCAGCAGAGAATGAAGAACGAAATCGACCTTAGTAGGGAGATCAAATTCCGCACCAAGTACTTCCAACTTGTTGAGATAACCCATCATCTCGATAACGTGATCCCTTACGGGCGTACCTTCCACCATCTTCAACGAAAGCATCTTTCGCATGGTGATTTGCCTAGTTGTACGGTTCTGATGTTTAAACATTGCTTTAAGATTGAGCATTATCTTAGAGGCGGTCTCCATGTGTTGGTGTTGGTGTTGCAACACATTTGACATTGAAGCCAGAATAGTACACCTAGCCATCTCATCGAAGTCAAACCAACTCTTATGTTCTTTCTTGACCGTCTTGCTCGCATCTTTGGCAGGCTCTTGGGGCTTAGGAGTAGTAAGTACCCATTTGTGGTGTTGAACGGTTAGGACAATATCAAGATTACATTTCCAATCAACATAATTCTCACCGACAAGTTTGTTATCTTTAAGTATACTAAACAGTGGATTAAAAGATTGCGACATGATGAACTGAGAATAAAACATACATTCATATCAATATCTAAAAGAATACGAAATTATCACATAATTTGATCACATCAATTATATTGAAACCTTAAAATAATTTAATCATGCATCAGCCAACATCTCGAAACAATTTAAATGCGCTACGAGGGGTGGTATATATATTTAAACACATTCAAGCGGATTACAAACTTAGAAGTTACAAATCCTTAATTCAAAATTAATAGTTGGCTCCCACTTTTACCACATAAAAATTGACAGGGACTCCGAGTGGAGTAAGTTAATATCAATTTCTTATGCCTAAGTAATAACCATAATTAAAGACAGGATTATTATTTCGCTTTGAGCAAGCCACTCGTGGTGAGGGTCAATACCGCCACTAGTAATAATCCACAATTATTCTTTCGGAATTTATTCATGTAAAATCCGTCCTTTTGGCCGATCCAAGGGGGAAATGTATTCCAAAAAGACTTCACAAATAAATAAATTATGGAGGCCAAATTAATCCAATTTTAATATCCGGAATAAAATTGCGATTAACGAAACATACTTAGTAATTTTCGAAAGTAAGGTTTTTCTTGGACAATAAAAATCATGCAAACACATATTAACAAATAATAATAATTGCACGAAATAAAACATCCATCAAAACCAAAATTAAACACATTGGAGCACTCAAATCCAATTATCACGGTTTAATTTCTTCACGTCTTGATGCGAAATATCGTCTTTGTTGCTTTCCATCGTTCGTCTCGACATGCTCCCACTCGAACAACAACACTTTATCAAAAACAACTTCATTTGGGGTTCGGGACGATGTTTAAAATTACACAAAAAAATGAGAACTGAAAAAAAAAAAATTCACGGCCCGAGATACAGCGCGCGTCGGCCCACGGAGTGGGCTGCACATCTCTCGGCACGATGCTGAGCAGTGGCCGCCGAGCGCCGGCGCTAAGCGCGCGTGCCCATGCCTTAGCTTGCCCGTCGTGCGCGGGTCATGCGCCTCGCGCACCCCGTGCACCAGGTTTCGTCGTTCGTTCTTATTTTTTTCACCCCATGCATGATTTTATGTCCATGCATGCGTCGTCCGGGTACGCCATCTTTAATTCTTCGTCTCGATCCGGTTACAATTTATTTATAAAAAATAAATAAAAACGAAATCTAGACTAGTCTATTACAATGATCAAATCAAAATAAAAACAACTAATCTACTCGTGGATTTTCTCACGAGAAAAATAAATTCGAATGAATCGAATTAAAAATAATTAATTCACACGCATGAAATTAACAACATTAAAACCATGACAATTGGATACCTGCAAAAAAGATCTAGCAATTCTACTATCCAATTTCAATTTAATGTCTAAATATTTAAATTCCAATTTAAAGATTAGAGCCCGAAACCGTGGCTCTGATACCAGTTGTTGGGAAAATAGGGGTGCCCGAAATCTATTCGGGATGAAATTTAAATACGAATTTAAATACAATTATTACTAGCATGAATTAATCCTAATTAATTCAAATAATAATTCCAACAACAATATTATCATCATGCAGTTGAATTAATTCACATAAAATCTATGGCGGAATAAACAAGAAATTATGTGACTTACGTACCTCTTGTAGAATTGGCCTTTGAATAAACGGGACAATCACAAACACGCTTTATCAACCCAAAAGCCTTCTCAAGTATTTCTCTTTCGCCTTACTCGATCACCGGTGGGAGATGCTTTCAAGTAATTTAAATAACTAAGGAAAAAGAAAAATATGTATGCTCTTGATTTTTCCAACACATGGAATTATGTACTTGGGGATGAAATAACCATCCCCTATTTATAATGGAAGTGGCCGAAAATTTCGATGAATATGGGCTTGGAAAAAATCTTTTCTTAGTCTCTAAGAAATCTTGAATATATCTCATATATTATTTTCTCCATAATAAAATATTCCACAAAAATCTCACCCTCCATATAAACTTACAATTTTCGAAAATTTCAAGTAAAGATCCCAAGATTTGGATCTTCTTGAATATCTTCCATAATATCTTTCCAAGAAAATCAACAAAATCTTCTCTTTTCTTGACACCTTATTTTCGAAAATAAGGAGAAAAAATCAGCATTATATTTTCTTTTTATTTTAATCATCTTATCATTATTGGGCTACTTAATGGGCTACTTGAGGGGCCTTTAAGGAGAATTAAGATTGGACCTCCTAATGGACTTCTGAATTTCAATATTGAGCCCCAATATAATTCAATCCATTAATATTAATTATTACCACTAATAAATTAATATTGCACTATCCATCTTAATCCATATTACGATAATATGGGCTCCCGGTTATTATTTCCCGCGTTTAAGATTATCAAGTCCATTAATTAATTAAGCTTCTGATTAGCTCTAAATTAATTAATATATTTCACCTTGGAGTAAAGACAGCTCAACATTATTATCCGTACTGAAGAAACTAATTCTTCACTTACAAGATTTGGTACGATAAAACTTCTGAGCCCACCAAGGGGACTAATCACACGAGCCGTACTCGCACACGTTTCTCTGTATTAAATCTTAGCAACCGTCATATGATTAATATTACTGCCCAAAGCACAAGGTTCGAAGTCACGATGATTCTCACCCAACATGAATCAAAGCAGTAACCATTAAGCACACGCGGTCCTATTTAAGTGACGGAGATTAAGAAATCAATAACCACTGAGGTCTAATTCTTCACATTTCAGAACAGAAGAATTTATCCTCGCTGTGGTCCTCTTCAACCCATACTAAATGTGCTAGTGCAATCTCTTGGTCAAGATAAACGAATCTGAGATATACACATCGACCTTTCACGGCGGATTGTTCAATTCCACCTGGGTCGTGAATTTGTACGTTTAGTTACAAGGAAACCATTAATGTGATCTTTCGTGATCGGGTATCACCACATTAACTACAATGTAACAAGTACTATATATAATGAACTGGTTTAAATAAAAATTCAACATTCAATCATATCTAAAGCAAATGTGATAAAAGAATTATTCTCATAAACAAGTGTTTAATACATGAGTTATACAAAGTAAAAGCATATTTTCACGTATAACTCCAACATAACAAAGATCATACTTGCAAAGCCTGTCAAGAAGGGAAGCAAGTGAAAGCATCCTTCAAAAGCAAAGTGGCCACCTCAACTGACAGAGTACTTCAGCTGTTGCATATGGATCTTTTTGGTCCAGTAACCCCTGTAAGTATCAATGGGAGAAAATATACACTTGTTGTTGTTGATGACTTCTCCAGGTACACATGGGTGGTTTTCCTTACAAGCAAGAAGGAAACTCAAGCCAGGCTACCAGAACTACTGAAGAAAGTTAGCAATTAAAAGAGCATGAACATTGTAAAAATAAGGTCAGATAAGGGTACTGAGTTCATTAATTCTATAATATCTGATTTCTGCAAAGAATTAGGTATTGCTCATGAGACCTTAGCTGCAAGAACTCCTTAACAAAATGGAGTAGCTGAAAGAAGAAATAGGACTCTTAAGGAGGCAGCAAGGACAATGCTCGCAGAAGCTCAAGTTCCTAAAAGATTTTGGGCTGAAGCTATTAACACTGTCTGCCACACTCAGAATAGATCCATGGTAACCAAACATCAAGGAAAACTCCATATGAATTATGGAATGACAGAAAGCCTCAGGTATCTTACTTTCATATCTTTGGTTGCAAGTGTTTCATTCACAACAATGAGAAAACTCAACTGGAAGCTTTTGATAACAAAGCTGATGAGAGAATCTTCTTAGGATATTCCCAAATCAGTAGAGCTTTCAGAGTTTACAACTGTAGAACTCTTGTTGTGGAAGAAACACCTCATGTGGTCTTTGATGAATCTACCTTTGAGTCCAGGAGTAAGGAGAATGAGGAAGTGATAAGCAAGAGACTAACTAGACTGAGTATCAAGTCAAAAGGCTATCCTGAGAATTGTGTTGATGCATACATCCCAACCTGGGATAATCTCAATGATCAACAATTCAAAGAGGACATTCAAAACAAGAACACTTCTGACAACTCAACTGAGAACTCTCCTGACCAGGTAACTGAACTGATGAACACCATCCCAGTTCAAGAGGTTACTAATGTCGATGAAGATGTGGTCACAGCTGAGACATCTAATGAGCCCATCATTCAAGTGGGAACCAATGACACTACCATTGAGAATGAAAATACCTTGAATGATGACTCAGGACTTCAACCCTCTGTTTTATTTCCTGAATTTGAATCTATTCCTGTATCTAGTGACTCAACTTCAGAAGAGTTAAACTCTACTGAAGGGCATCAGCCTAGGAGGACATGGCTCTCAGATCACCCTGTTGAGCAAATCCTAGGTGATCCTACCTCGGGAGTTAAAACTAGAAGTTTTCATGGAGAAAATGCTTTGTTTTGTTGTTTCTTATCTAACCAGGAACCAGGCTCCATTGAAGAAGCACTTCAAGATTTAAATTGGATCATTGCTATGCAAGAAGAGCTCAACCAATTCACAAGGAATCAAGTGTGGAAATTGGTGGACAGACCATATCATTGCAATGTGATTGGAACCAAGTGGGTATTCAAGAATAAGAAGGATGAAAATGATGTCATAGTCAGAAACAAGGTCAGGCTAGTAGCAAAGGGCTATTCTCAAGTTGAAGGTTTTGACTATGATGAAACCTTTGCCCCAGTGGCCAGATTGGAAGCAATAAGGTTATTCCTTGCATATGTTGCTCACAAGAAATTCAAGGTGTATCAAATGGATGTCAAGAGTGCTTTCTTAAATGGAATACTAAATGAAGAAGTGTATGTGGAGCAACCCCCAGGGTTTGAAGAAAGCCACAAAGTATATAGACTGAGGAAAGCTCTATATGGACTGAAACAGGCTCCAAGAGTTTGGTATGATACTTTGTCTCAGTTCATGTTGGATCATGGCTTTATCAAAGGAAGAGTTGATAGAACTCTTTTCAGAATAACAAAAGGAGAGGACACCCTGCTAGTTCAAATCTATGTGGATGATATCATTTTTGGTTCTCCAAACCAAGTCCTCTGTGAAAAGTTCTCTCAACTGATGAAAGAAAAGTTTGAATTTGTAACTCGGATCTTCAGTTCATTTTTCCTTTCCATCACTTCCTTAGTATGTCCCTTGAGTCCCAAATGATCATATAGAGACACTCATTCATCTGTAATTCGCTCTCTATCAACTGCTCCAGTTGCATCTGTTGGAGGCCAGTAGATAATAGGTTCAGGAGCTTTCAAGGCGTGGTCTGGAAACTTGTCATTCCAGGCCTCATTAATATCAGGGTAGAGTTTTGGGTAAGACTCAAAGAGCCAATCATTGAATAAGTCTTGTGCATTCTCTTTACCCAACTCTCCACTGACATAATAAGAGTTCATAAATTCCCTCTTTACAGTTTCCCAAGCATCATTAAGCTTCTTGGGAACCCAAGTATCAATATGGGGGAATTTGGCCTTTGCAAGTGCAACCTTATCCTTCTTCAGCTTAGCAGCCCACCTTTGATAGCCATTCCTGAATTTCTTGGAAGTGGTCTTGTCTAAAGTAGTCAGTCTCTCCTTCCTCTTCCTTTCAGCTAGCTCTGCAATGGTCTCTATCTTTCCAACCGCCTTATCTCTTCTTTCTTGTTGTTGAGAAGATAACCTCTGAGCTCTCTCGTCCATGCCTCCAGCTTCTTTGATTAGCTCTGTGAGCTTAGTGACCTTTGTAGGTGCAGACTTGGGGGCTTCAGATGAGATTGGTTCAGGATTAAGAATTGGAAGAATCTCAACTAAGTCGTCAGTTGACTTTGCAGCCAACCTCCCTGAAGATCTTGTCCTCTTTGTCACCTCAGCTGAGAGAACATCAGCATCATTCCTCTTTGTGGTTTCCCCCTTCAAGGCAACTCTTTCTCTCTTCTCTTTTTCTGCAGCTTCCTTGAATTTGGTCAAGTCACTCTCCTCTTGGACTTCTTTGCCTCTAACTCCTTTGCTCTTCTCATCAGCTGACTTCTGAGCCTCATTTGTCACCTTCTTCATGGTATTCTTGATCTGCTGACTCTTTGCAAAGTCATCAGTCTCAAGAATTATCTCCATCTGATTGTTGGGATCTAGCTTCATCTGCTTTCCACTCACTAACTTTTCCCCCTTTTCGACATTAATCATACACTCTGCAACAGTGATGTTAAGCCTCATTTGATCATGTTCAAGGGCCTTGAGTTGAGTTGAGCAGTGATCAACCTCTTCTTCAATTCTTTCCAAGGTGGCACCAGCATTCTGTCCAAAGTTGACAAACTGTGCAAGCTTCTCATCAATAAGCACATTTATCTTCTCTTGAGTTGGAAAGTCCTCAACAGCCTTCTTCAATACCTCCCTCAGGCTAGCTTCCAGCTCCTCATGCTTGGCCTCAAATTATGTCAGCTTCTTGTTCCATAACCCTTCAACCTTCCCTATCAGGTACGCTGAGAAAGCCTCTATAGAGGACTTTAGGTTAATGGAGACATTATCCACTGAGTCTTTTAGAAATTGTGTCCTGGCCTCTTCCTCCTTCTTCTCCATCTTCTTCAGAGCCTCTATTACCAGCACACTCTGGCCTTCAACTACATCGAGGACCATTTGTTGTGAGTCTTCAATCATGAGAGTCAGATTCTTGAGGGAAGTGGTGGTAGACTCCATGAGCTCATCAATATGGTCTGAGAGAATGATCATTTCATCAACTTCCTCCTGGACAATCTCCTGGACATCTCTCAGTTGAGCTTGGAAGGATGGAAGCTTTTCATCTTCAAGTCTTTGAACTGCATCTCTCAGAGGACTTAAGTGAATTTGAGCTTGGGGTATTTCAGAGGATGGAAGACCTGCAACAGATAGAATGTTAGTACCTTCCCCCTCATTCTCACCACCTAAGCCAGCATTTTCATATATCTCCATTTGAACTCCCTCCTCCTCTCTCTTCTCACTTTCTCTCCTACTTTCATTTTCAACTTTATTCTTTTCAGCCAATTCACCCTTTACAGGAACGATTGCTTGTATTTCTCCACTCACTACTTTGGTTATCTCAACCTCTTTTTCTCTCTTTTTTTCTTTTTCAACTCCTTCTTGTCCAGTCACCTCAGCTGACTCCCTAGTCACCGCTGAGGGCTGTTCCCTTTGGCAAATTTTAAGCCTCAGTATCCTTTGCCGGGGATACATTCTTGGCTACTTCACCACCACCTGGCTGTGGTGAAGCACCTTCCTCTTTTTCCTCCTCTTTTTCTTTCTCTTCCTCTTGCACTTTCTCTACCTCAATAGACTTCTCCTTCTCTTCTCCAACCACCTTCTCTGCCTCAGGTGCCTTTTCAACCTCAGCGGTTTTCTCCACTTCGGCTATCTTGTCCATCACCAGGCTCTGAAAAATCTTCTCATCGCAGAGTAGCCTGGTTTTGGTCATTCCAGCGAAGTTTAAAACTTCCTTCTCCTCCTTCTTCCACTCCCCCGCCTTACCTCCACCAACTGTCATGAGTATCTCAGCCAATCTCCGATCCTTCAGCTGGACAAACAGTCTTACTCTAAAAAACATGGCCTTCAGGGCAGGGTACTCATCTAGCTCTGGATATTTGGATTCCAGTGAGTAAGCCACTTCATCCTTAAGAGTATCTAGGAAGGAGTACTCTTCATCATCATCAGATGGTAAGGAAGGGGTAGGGGATCTGATATCTGAGGGTTCTTCTGGAATAGTTTCTAAGTGGGAAACTTGAGTTTGGGTTTCAGGAGGGTTGGGCTCAGATGAGGTTTGGGTTTCAGATGGGGTTAAGTTTTGTTCAGTGGGGGTTGAAGAGATGGTCTCAGATGGGTTTGAGGTTGCCTCAGCAGATGCCTCAGAAGGGGTGTTTATTGGGGAACCACTTTCAGGCTGTTGAGAGCCTTCAGTGGGGGTTGTAGATGTTGGAGTTATACGTGAAAGTATGCTTTTACTTTGTATAACTCGTGTATCAAACACCCGTTTTATGAGAATAATTCTTTTATCACATTTGCTTTAGTTATGATTGAATGTTGAATTTCTATTGCAAACCGTTCAATATATAGTACATGTTACATTGTAGTTAATGTGGTGATACCCGATCATGGAAGACAACATTAACAGTTTACTTGTAACTAAACGTACATTTTCACGACCTAGGTGGAATTGAACAATCCGCCGTGAAAGGTCGATGTGTAAGGCTCAGATTGGTCTGTCTTGACTAAGAGATTGCACTAGCATATTTAGTATGTGTTGAAGAGGTCCTACATCGAGGATAAATTCTTCTGTTCTGAAAGGTGAAGAATTAGACCTCAGTGGTTGTTGATTTCTTAATCTCCGTCACTTAAATAGGACCGTGTGTGCTTAATGGTTACTGTTTTGATTCATGTTGAGTGAGAATCATTGCGACTTCGAACTTTGTGTCTTGGGCAGTAATATTAATCATACGACGGTTGCTAAGATTTAATACGGAGAAATGCGTGCGAGTACGGCTCGTGTGATTAGTCCCCTTGGTGGGCTCAGAAGTTTTACTGTACCAAATCTTGCAAGTGAAGAATTAGTTTCTTCGGTACGAATAATAATGTTGAGCTGTCTTTACTCCAAGGTGAAATATATTAATTAATTTAGAGCTATTCAGAAGCTTAATTAATTAATGGACTTGATAATCTTAAACGCGGGAAATAATAACCGGGAGCCCATATTATCGTAATATGGATTAAGATGGATAGTGCAATACTAATTTATTAGTGGTAATAATTAATATTAATGGGCTGAATTATATTGGGGCTCAATATTGAAATTCAGAAGTCCATTAGGTGGTCCAATCTTAATTCTCCTTAAGGCCCCTCAAGTAGCCCATTAAGTAGCCCAATAATGATAAGGTGATTAAAATAAAAAGATAATATTATGCTGATTTTTTACACCTAATTTCGAAAATAGCAATATTGGAGAAGAAAAGATTTTGTTGATTTTCTTGAAAAGATATTATGGAAGATATGTATTCATGGAATACAAGAATATCTCATATATTCAAGAAGATCCAAATCTAGGGATCTTTTCTAATAGTTTTCGAAAATTATAGCTTGAATAGGAGGTTGAGATTTTTGTGGAATATTTTTTTATGGAGAAAAGAATATATGAGATATATTCAAGATTTCTAAGAGTCTAAGAAAAGATTTTCTCCAAGCCCAATATTCATTAAAATTTTCGGCCACTATGAGTTATAAATAGGGGATGATTATTTCATCCCCAAGTACGTAATTCCATGTGTTGGAAAAATCAAGAGCATATATATTTTTCTTTTTTCTTAGTTTATTAAATTACTTGAAAGCATCTCCCACCGGTGATCAAGTGAGGTGAAAGGGAAATACTTGAGAAGGTTTTTGGGTCGATAGAGCGAGATCGTAATTGTCCCGTATATCCAAAGGCCAATTCTACAAGAGGTACGTTAATCGCATATTTACTTGTTTATTCCGCCATAGTTGATATGTGAATTAATTTAACATGCATGATGAAAATTAGTTGTTGGAATTATTATTTGAATTAATTAGGATTAATTCATGCTAATAATAATTGTATTTAAATTCGTATTTCAATTTCATCCCGAATAGATTCCGGGCACCCCTATTTTCCCAACAACTGGTATCAGAGCCACGGTTTCGGGCTCTGATCTTTAAATTGGAATTTAAATTGTTAAACATTAAATTGAAATTGGATAGTAGAATTGCTAGATCTTTTTTGCAGGTATCCAATTGTCATGGTTTTAATGTTGTTAATTTCATGCGTGTGAATTAATTATTTTTAATTCGATTCGTTCGAATTCGTTTTTCTCGTGAGAAAATCCACGAGTAGATTAGTTGTTTTTATTTTGATTCGATCATTGTAATAGACTAGTCTAGATCTAGTATTTATTTTTTTTGTAAAATAAATTGTAACCGGATCGTGACGAAGAACGAGGAATTAAAAACGGCGTACCCGGACGACGCATACAAGCGTGGCGCGTGTATGGTCGTAAAATCATGCAAGGGGTGAAGAAAACGGAGACGAACGGCGAAAAACGGCAAAAAATGGCGCACGGGGTGCACGGCGCTCGTGGTGTACGGCACACGACCCGGGCGCGACGGGAGGCCGGCGCCGCGCGCACGCGCGCGCGCGCCTCGGGCGTGGCCTGCGGCGCCTCAGGGCGCTCCGGGCGGCGCCTTGGTGCGCCTCCGTGCAGCGCCTCGGGTGCGCCTCCGTGCAGCGCCTCGGGTGCGCCTCTGTGCTGCGCCTCGGCGCGCCTCCTGCAGTGCTTCGGCGCTTCTGGCCGAGAGGCGCGCGGGCCCATTTCGTGGGCCGACGCGCGCCGTATCTCGGGCCGTGGAATTTTTCAGTTCTTGTTTTTTTTTTCCATGTGATTTTAAACGTCGTCCCGAACCCCAAACAATGCTGTTTTTGATGAAGTGTTGCTGTTCGAGTGGGAGCATGTCGAGACGAACGTCGGAAAGCAACAAGGACGATTTTTCGCATCAAGATGTGAAGAAATTAAACCGTGACAATTGGATTTGAGTGCTCCAATGTGTTTAATTTTATTTTGATGGATGTTTTATTTCGTGCACCTATTATTATTTGTTAATATGTGTTTGCATGAATTTAATTGTCCAAGAAAAACCTTACTTTCGAAAATTACTAAGTACGTTTAATTTATTCGCAATTTTATTCCGGATATTAAAATTGGATTAATTTGGCCTCCATAATTTATTTATTTGTGAAGTTCTTTTGGAATACATTTCCCCCTCGGATCGGCCAAAAGAACGGATTTCACATGAATAAATTTCGAAAGGATGATTGTGGATTATTACTAGTAGCGGTATTGACCCTCACCCCGAGTGGCTTGCTCAAAGCGAAATAATAATCCTGTATTTAATTATGGTTATTACTTAGGCATAGGAAATTGATATTAATTTACTCCCCTCGGAGTCCCTGTCAGTTTCTATGTGGTCAAAGTGGGAGCCAACTATTAATTTTGAATTAAGGATTTGTAACTTTTTAGTTTGTAATCCGCTTGAATGTGTTTAAATGTATAGACCACCCCTCGTGGCACATTTAAATTGTTTCGAGATGTTGGCTGATGCATGATTATATTGTTTTAAGGTTTCAATATAATTGATGTGATCGAATTATGTGATAATTTCATATTTTTCTAGATATTGATATGAATGTATGTTTTATTCTCATTTCATCATGTCGCAACCTTTTAATCCACTGTTTAATATACTTAAAGTTAATAAACTTTTTGGAGTGATTTATATCGATTGGAAATGTTTTTTTTTAAATTTGTCCTTACTGCACGAAAACACAATTGGGTTATTTATGTTAATATACCCGGCAAGCCTAATGATAAGTCAAGCAATGGGTAGAGGCAATTTATGATTGGAAGCGTGACAATGAACACATGAAGTGCATCATCTTGACATCTCTGTCTGAAGATTTGAGGCGCGTTCATGGAGACATTGTATCCGCTGTTGAAGTCATGGAACACCTTGAAGAGACGTCCTCACATCAAACCCATGACTAATCAGTTCACCAGACATGACTCGGTCAAGTTGGAAATGGTGGAGGGAACGCCCGTGAGGGAGCACGTTCTCAAGATAATGGCATACCTTAACAAGTTGGAAGTACTTGGTGCGGATTTTGATTTATTTCATATACCATTCTCTACCGAGAAGCTTTGAGCAGTTTCGTCTGAACTGTCAAATGAATGAACAGACAAATTGTTTGCCCGAGCTCTTGCAAGCTTTAGTTTCGGTGGAGGTGAAAATGGAGCACCAGTCTAGTGCTATGGTGGCTAATGGTCCGTCTACCTCTTTTGGTCCCAAGGGAGGGAAAAGGAGGAAGAGAACCAAAGGCCGGATCCAAGCAAATCTAATTGTTGCGATAGGCAAATGCAAAGGCTAGCATTGAAGGGGAAGTGTTTTAGTTGCGGTGAGAGAGGACAATGGAGGTCTGCCTGTTCCAAGCCTAAGAGGCTAGGAAAGTTAGGTAATTCACACACCTTAGTCGTCGAAACTTGTGAAGTGGCGTATGCTGTCTATTCGTGGATAGTGGATACGAGAGCTACTGATCACATTTGTTTCATGGGTTTAAGCTAACCCGATGACTTAACGGAAGTGAGATCCCCATCACATCGGGCTATCTTGCTACGAGAGTGGCAGCTAAAGCAGTGGGAGAAGTGCGCCTATCTTGTGAAGATAGAGTTATGGTCTTGAGAGACGTTCCTCATGTTCCTAGTTTAGAAAGAACTCTACCTTCAGTTTCTAAACTGTTTGAATAGATACTCAGTTTCTTTTAATAAGGATGTTATTATTTCTTGAAACGATGAGTTTATCTGTTCCGGAATTTCAATGGATGATCTTTATACCATTTTTTTTGGCACACCACTCACAAAATTAAATCTAATAACACATCGATTATTTCGAGCAATAAAAGAAAGCGTTCTTCGGAGATGAACGAAACACTTCTATGGCATCTTAGACTAGGTCATGTTAATCTAAAGCGGATAGAGAGATTGGTGAAAGACGGATCCTTGGAATCGCTCCAAGTCGAACCGTTTCCAACTTGTGAATCCTGTTTAGAGGGTAAGATGACCAAGAGGGCATTTTGAGCCAAGGGGAATAGAGCCACGGAAGTGTTAGAACTCGTTCATACCGATATGTGTGGTTCAATGACGATCATAGCAAGAAGGGGTATGAGTAAATTATCTTTTTCAATGATTACTCGAGATATGGATACATCTACCTTATGATGCATAGGGAAAGAAGTATCAAGTTTCTACGATTTGATCGTAGAGGCGAATACCTTAGCGATGAATTCTTGAACTAGCTATGAGACAAAGGGATTGTATCCCTGTTGACCGCACCGGGAACCCCTCAATAGAACGGTGTGGTGGAACGAAGGAGCCAGACTCTTTTAGAAATAGTCAGATACATGATGAGTTATTCGGATTTACCCAAGTCGTTTTGGGGTAACGCCTTGGAAAAACCGACTTACATTCTAAACTTGGTGCCATCCAAATCGGTTCCTAAAACCCCAATGGAATTGTGGACCGGGCGCAAGCCCAGTCTAAGACACTTGCGGATTTGGGATTGTCCGGCATACGTGCTAGACAAGGAAGCCGGTAAATTGGATCCACGTTCAGAATTAAGGTTGTTTATAGGATATCCCATGGGAACGAAAGGGTGCATGTTCTATAGTCTCAAGGATTAAAAGACCGTGATTAGTTCGCACTTTAAATTCTTGGAGGAAGACTATATGAACAAAAGAAAGCCTAGAAGTGAGATTACCTTAGACGAGTTAAGAGGGCAAACCCCTATACCAAGTATACAAGATGATATACCACACGTCACACCTTCACAACTGAAACCCCATCGTAGTGGGAGGATTGCAAGGCAACCCAAGAGATTCATGGGAATTGGAGAATCTTCGGATTTGATTCCCGGCGATGAATCAGACCCATGGACGTACGACGAGGCAATCCAAGACAAAGACGCGGAGGCGTGGCAAACCGTAATGGAAACCGAGGTGGGTTCGATGGATTATAATCAAGTGTGGGAGTTGGTTGATCCACCTAGTAGGGTAGAGCCCATTGGATGCAAGTGGGTGTACAAGAGGAAAAGAGGACCGGGCGGAAGGGTAGAGACCTTCAAAGCAAGGCTTGTGGCCTGTGACCTGTAGCTATGCTTAAGTCCATCCGTATTCTCTTGTCGATCGCTGCGCACTTAGATTACGAGATCTGGCAAATGGATGTCAAGACAGCTTTCCTTAACGGAAGTCTTGATGGGATCTATATGCAACAACCCAAAGGTTTCGTTGAAAAAGGCCAAGAGCACCTCGTATGCAAGCTTAAGAGATCCATTTATGGACTTAAGCAAGCATCGCGTACTTGGAACCAGTGTTTTGATCAAGTTACTAAGGCTTAAGGGTTTGTGATCAAAACAAGTTCGAAAGTTGTGTGCATAAAAGGTATGACGGAACTGCGGTGGTATTCTTAGTATTATACGTAGACGATATTCTGCTCATTGGAAACAATGTAAAGGTATTACCAGACGTAAGGGTATGGCTGTCAAATCAGTTTGATATGAAAGACTTAGGGAAAACCGGTCACATCCTTGGGATCAAGTTCACTCGAGATCGCAAGAGGAGGATGTTGGGTTTATCGCAAGTTTCATACAAAGCCACTGTTTTGAAGCATTTCAGCATGCAAGATTCCAAGAAAGGTTTTGTACCTTTTAGGCACGGAATCCATCTATCTAAAGAAATATGCCCTAAGGCACATGAAAGACGTTCTGTACGTTTCGGACGTAGGAAGTCTTATGTATGCAATGTTTTGTACGAGACCGGATATCTGCTTTGCCGTGGGCATAATGGCAAGATATCAAAGTAACCCCGGGAAAGCACATTAGATTGCAATTAAATGCGTTCTTTAGTTTCTGAAAAGAGCTTGGTATGGAATGCTGATTTAACAATCAGACAATCTAATTCCCATGGGATACACAGACTCAAATTTCCAATCAGATATAGATTCCAAAATAACTACCTCGGGTAGTGTGTTTTGCATGGGATAAGGAGCCATGACATGGAGAAGCGATTTGCAAAAATGCATCGCCGATTCGACCATGAAAGCCGAATAAGTAGCTGCTTGTGAAGCAGCGAAAGAAGCAGTTTGGCTCAAGTACTTCTTAGTGGACTTGGACGTTGTTCCGAATTTGCCCATCACAATCATTGTGCCGGAGCAGTTGCAAATTCAAGGGAACCGAGAGCCCACAAGGCCAGTAAACACATTGAAAGAAAACACCATCTTATACGAGAAATCGTTAAGAGATGAGATAAAGAGGTGACAAAGATAAATGTCGGAGGACAACCTAGTATATCCATTCACAAAGGGTCTGCCTCTGAATACATTCGAGAGACATGTGGATGGAATGGGAGTCAAGACTATTGCCAATCTGCTTTAAGTATAAGTGGGAGGAATTATTAGGGTAGTGTAGGTTGACATGAGATGTCACGTAGAGCTACTACACTAAGACATGAGTGATGTATACTAAAAGCAGACTTTAAGTATAAATGGGAGATTGTTGGAGTTATACGTGAAAGTATGCTTTTACTTTGTATAACTCATGTATCAAACACTCGTTTTATGAGAATAATTCTTTTATCACATTTGCTTTAGTTATGATTGAATGTTGAATTTCTATTGCAAACCGTTCAATATATAGTACATGTTACATTGTAGTTAATGTGGTGATACCCGATCACGGAAGACAACATTAACAGTTTACTTGTAACTAAACGTACATTTTCACGACCTAGGTGGAATTGAACAATCCGCCGCGAAAGGTTGATGTGTAAGGCTCAGATTGGTCTGTCTTGACTAAGAGATTGCACTAGCACATTTAGTATGTGTTGAAGAGGTCCTACATCGAGGATAAATTCTTCTGTTCTGAAAGGTGAAGAATTAGACCTCAGTGGTTGTTGATTTCTTAATCTCCGTCACTTAAATAGGATCGTGTGTGCTTAATGGTTACTACTTTGATTCATGTTGAGTGAGAATCATTGCGACTTCGAACTTTGTGTCTTGGGCAGTAATATTAATCATACGACGGTTGCTAAGATTTAATACGGAGAAACGCGTGCGAGTACGGCTCGTGTGATTAGTCCCCTTGGTGGGCTCAGAAGTTTTATTGTACCAAATCTTGCAAGTGAAGAATTAGTTTCTTCGGTACGAATAATAATGTTGAGCTGTCTTTACTCCAAGGTGAAATATATTAATTAATTTAGAGCTATTCAGAAGCTTAATTAATTAATGGACTTGATAATCTTAAACGCAGGAAATAATAACCGGGAGCCCATATTATCGTAATATGGATTAAGATGGATAGTGCAATATTAATTTATTAGTGGTAATAATTAATATTAATGGGCTGAATTATATTGGGGCTCAATATTGAAATTCAGAAGTCCATTAGGAGGTCCAATCTTAATTCTCCTTAAGGTCCCTCAAGTAGCCCTTAAGTAGCCCAATAATGATAAGATGATTAAAATAAAAAGATAATATTATGCTGATTTTTTACACCTAATTTCGAAAATAGCAATATTGGAGAAGAAAAGATTTTGTTGATTTTCTTGAAAAGATATTATGGAAGATATGTATTCTTGGAATACAAGAATATCTCATATATTCAAGAAGATCCAAATCTAGGGATCTTTTCTAATAGTTTTCGAAAATTATAGCTTGAATAGGAGGTTGAGATTTTTGTGGAATATTTTTTTATGGAGAAAAGAATATATGGGATATATTCAAGATTTCTTAGAGTCTAAGAAAAGATTTTCTCCAAGCCCAATATTCATTAAAATTTTTGGCCACTATGAGTTATAAATAGGGGATGATTATTTCATCCCCAGGTACGTAATTCCATGTGTTGGAAAAATTAAGAGCATAGATATTTTTCTTTTTCCTTAGTTTATTAAATTACTTGAAAGCATCTCCCACCGGTGATCAAGTGAGGTGAAAGGGAAATACTTGAGAAGGTTTTTGGGTCGATAGAGCGAGATCGTAATTGTCCCGTATATCCAAAGGCCAATTCTACAAGAGGTACGTTAATCGCATATTTACTTGTTTATTCCGCCATAGTTGATATGTGAATTAATTCAACATGCATGATGAAAATTAGTTGTTGGAATTATTATTTGAATTAATTAGGATTAATTCATGCTAGTAATAATTGTATTTAAATTCGTATTTAAATTTCATCCCGAATAGATTCCGGGCACCCCTATTTTCCCAACAGTAGATATCTTGGATATTCTCTTGGTTTTAACAGAGGTACGTGGCTTGGTTTTGGGTTTGATGGAATGGAATTTTTCTTTAGTGTTGCCAACTCTGATTCCAAAATCAGATCCTGCCTATTCTTGAAAAGAAAGAAGAAAGTGATGAGGGATGATACATAGATTATTGAGCACCAGAAAGTAAGGAAGGAGATAAATCTGGAAGGAGATGATCTCAAGTAACTATTTGGACTTCCTTCTGAAGGCCCAAATTCGGATACGTGTATCGCAGATAAGGGAGAGGATTGGGTCTACACCATTATGCAGAAAAAGATGAAGTACAATCCCACAATGAATAGAAATGTGTTGTTGCCTGTCTACAACGTTCTTTGTGAGATTGTTGGGAAATGTATCCTTGGAAATCAAGGAAGCACAGAGCAAGTGAGCAAACCCAAATTAAGGCTGATGAAGGCTATTGTAGATAGCAAGGAGAAAAGCTTCAACTGGCAACAGTTCTTTTTAAGGGAACTAAACAGTATTAAGTATTTTCATGTGTTTGGTTGTGTTTGTTATATTTTATATGATAGAGAACAGTTGCACAAGTTCGATTTAAAAAGTGTAAAGGATTCTTTCTTGGTTATTCAAGAAATAGCAAAGCATATATAATCTATAATTTAAGGACTGATACTGTGCAAGAGTCTGTTAATGTGGTTTTTGATGACAATGCTAGTCTTGCAGGACCAACTATCGAGGATGATGTTACTGGACTTATTGATGTACCAGTAAATTCTTTGGATTCTGGTCAGAATAAGGATATTGTTCAAAATGTTCCAATAACTAGAACAACACCTGAAAAATCAGAATGTCCTGGGAATTCACTCGAGTACAACAAAGTTCCATCTTCCATGATAATTAAGGATCATCCTGCAGGAACAAATCATTGGAGAAAAATACTCTGGAGTCAGACAGGAAGAAGAATGGGTATTGTAAGCAATCTGGTAAGAACAATCTGTATGTCTTCCATCTGCAACAAGGTAAGTCATGAGTGTTATCATTCACTAATTGAGCCTAAAAATGTGATTGAAGCTTTGAAAGATGAGAACTGGATTAATGCCATGCATGAGGAATTAAATAAGTTTAAAAGGAATAATATGTGGACTTTAGTACCTAGGCCAGAACATACTAATGTCATAGGGACTAAATAGATTTTCAAAAATAAAACTGATGAATCTGGTAACATTGTTAAAAATAAAGCTAGATTAGTAGCTCAATGATACAGTCAGGTAGAAGGAACTGATTTTGATGAAACTTTTGCTCCAGTTGCTATAATTGAATCCATACGATTGTTGCTTGTTATTGCATGTTTTCTGGATATTAAGTTACATCAAATGGATGTTAAAGCCACTTTTCTGAATGGAATTTTGATTGAAGAAGCTTATGTAAAACAACCAAAAGGATTTTAAAATCCTGACTTTCCAAATCATGTGTACAAACTGAATAAGGCTTTATATGGTCTTAAACAAGCTCCTAGAGCATGGTATGGTAGGTTGACATATTTTCTTGTTAATTTTGGTTTCATTAGAGGTGAGGCTGATTGGACCTTATTCATCAAACAAACTGAAAATGACATCATGGTTGCCCAAATCTATGTTGATGATATTGTGTTTGGTTCTACAAGTGATAAAATGATTGAACTGTTTGTAAAAGAAATGACAGCCACTTTTGAAATGTCAATGGTTGGAGACTTAAATTTCTTCATAGGTCTTCATATTAAGCAAGACAAAGATGGTATTTTCTTTTCACAAAGCAAGTGTGCAAAGAATCTTGTTAAGAGGTTTGGACTTTAAACTGCAAAATTAACGAGAACTCCTTGTTGGGTTTTTTAGGCACGAACACCATGTTCGGTGCAACGGAAGATTGCGATTCACCAACAACAAATCTCAAGTATGGTTGTATAACATAAAACATAAAGGATTAATAATAATAAATAAATCCTTATAGTGATTTGTACGCGGAATCCTCAACTATGGTATCCACGTAACGGCTTTCTACCAACCCCCACCGATATGCCAGCGTTGAATCTCTAGATGAATTTGCTAGGAAAATTCCGACTGGAGATTTTTATGGAGAAATTATATTTCTTGTGTTTTTTCACCTTCTGAATTCCCATAGGACACATATTTATAGAGATTAACTTAGCTTAATTCCTAAGCAAGTTATCGGGTCTAGCCCGTAATATAATCTCTATGGATTATATTTCCCTAGATATGTTCCTACGAATAATATCTTTACCATGTCTATTATTCTTGTATAATAATATTACAAATATTATTATTGGGATTTCATATTTAATTAAATCTAATTTAATTAAATAATAATAATAATTAATTCTAAATATAATTATTATTATATTCTCCATAAATTAAATTTTATATCCAATACAATATTTAATCAACCAACTATAATCGGTAAATTGCCATTACTTGTTGTGTGACCCATAGGCCCTCGTATATCGAGCGATTAGTCAAACTAACGGTCTTAATTGAACCCTAGAAAATAAATCAGACATTCTCAATATACGAGGTATGTTGCGAGGAAATCTGCAACTACCTGTAATATTATAGGCTATTGTGATATCTTCCTTTCATTCACGAATACCCGATTAAGTCTTGAACATGATGAAGTGTATATTCAAATAACTTAATCATATTATCTCGAATCACTAATTGATCAAGTATATCACACTTAGCCACAAAGTCTAAGTTGATGTGCGCCGACCGACGACTTAGATCCAATTATGATGAGAAGACGAGTACTCTCTCTAAATCCACATTGAGGAATGTGTTGGTCCCAAAACGAGCAAACATGTGTATGGGGGGGGGGGGGAATACACCTGTGGTTACAAATTAAAACTTCTTTAATTCTTATCAGGTGACTTCAGAGAGTAACTCGTCAGTGGACTTTAAGTCCGATGAGAGTTACTAGTGAAAGCTTATTGAGATAATACCTCCACTGAAAGCTCAAGACTTTCAGTTGAACTACTATCTAATTAGCTTTCAACAGCGGATTAGTGAGCCTTTTAGAAAACTCGTTTTACTTGATAAACTTTGAGTGAGTAAACACACACTTATGAAATAGCAGAATGTAAGTACACAAGGTATAAAGTGGTTCAGAGATGAATCTCCTACGTCCACTGTCCTGATCAAACAGTAGAATTCCTTTCACTTGGAATTCCTTGTGTTATAGTGCCAAGGTGCACTGATCAACTAATCCTCTCTTAGGATGATTGATCACTAGGATAATTCCAGGTCCTAGTTCCCAAAACAAACCAGCTTTCAGACTGATACAAACAATCAGCTTACTAACACCACTTAACTCTAACTCTTAACCTAATGACTGAGTAGGGTTTTGAGTAGGGTTTGGTTCCAACTGTTGTGAGATAATCCTTACAGTGTAGCTCAAGGCTTAGGATGGATTATCTCTTTCTAAGGTTTGGAATATAGCTTTAAGCTTGGTTACAGAAGGTTTGTTAGGCTCTCTACAAATGTGAAACACTTGGGAAACAAAGGTAATTTTGAGTGCTTCTAGATTGTTAGATAGCTTTTGATCTTGTGAGTTTCCCGTGC
Organism: Ballota nigra; assembly: GCA_947034835.1. Taxonomy (NCBI): domain Eukaryota; kingdom Viridiplantae; phylum Streptophyta; class Magnoliopsida; order Lamiales; family Lamiaceae; genus Ballota; species Ballota nigra. Next base: position 39,576,747 of record OX344724.1, on the reverse strand, counting down.
ATAGAAATGAGCACGTCCTTCTGTATTTATAGGCTTCCTTGAAAAGACCATGCCTGTTCACCAACTTTCTGTAGATTGCTAGGGAAAGACTTTTGGTACTAGTCAGTCTAGGGCAGGTCGGCTGTCAGTAAAGTACACTGACGTGTCATCTTCTCATTGGACCTTCAGTCTGCTTGCCCAGATTCTTGTCTTGCTTTAAGGTGGAACTCCTCTGAGAGAACCTTCTTATTCCTTCATTTATTGTAAGCTTCACTGAAATTCTTTTTGCCTTGTTCCAACCAAATTAACTAACAGATTTTAATATGTTTAGCATTGAATGTGCTTTGTTAGTTCTCATCAGTGGATCTTGGTCCTCTCCTGATGGTTTTAGTCTTAGTGAGAATGCACTTAGAAAACATTCAAGACTTAGACTGTTTCTCAGATCACTTGTCTTCAGTGGACTCCATTTTCAGCGGACTTTGATTTCAGCAGACTTCATTCTTCAATACACTCTAGAAATTACTAACTGCACTTCAGTTCCCTAACAATTGAACTGTTTAACTAAACACTAACTCTACTGAATATTTTACTTACAAACAGTTTAAGAGGAACATTTTGGCATCTTAATCAAAACTTAAGTCTATACAATTTCCCAACAGAATGAATCCTATTCTTGGCTCAACTACCACGCACATGCATTTCGTGATGAACCCAATCCATGCTATATCTACCCGTGGAAGGGTGCAAGCATCGGTCATGGTCAAAGTTCACCACTCCATACATGTCGTGCATATTGACCTCAAGTCAGAGGAGTATCACATCGCTCCCACTAACCGAGACACCCGTAGACATATTATGTGGAATTACATCAAACGGTTTCTCGGATGGGTTTACCAATACCTTCTAAGGTATCTATGCATCCATCATGAAATACCCGGTATCTCGTAGTAAGTGAGATCTTACTACACTCTCTAAGAGTATGATGCAGATCGCACACCAATCTCAATTGCATCATCAATATCCCATTCTTGATGATCCTTGATCGGGGCTATTTGAGAATCATACTTAAGTCATCTGAGTTCCCACTCACTCAATGACAATAGTGATTCATGGGAACACAAATAAGAATATATGCAAACAATCAAACATCATATTCAGATAAGTATAACGCCATACATTTAATATTAAACCAATAATAACATTAAACCAAATCTGAATATTATCTTAGTATTATGTCCTTTCGATGGATTGTCTCTAGGACACTAACACTAACAATCTCCCACTTGGACTAGAGTCAACATGTCTAACCCCTAGACCATCAAATGTCTAGTGTGTACATGAATAGTGAAAAGGATTTTCTCCTATCGATATGATCTCTCAGATCAAATGATAACGCCTCCGTACATGCTTATTTTTGTTATGTAGATCTCGGTTCCTTTGCTCATGCAATCGCACCAATATTGTCACAATACAACTCTATTTGACAACTGGCACTCGGAACTACCCCTAGTTCTCTCAAGAACCTTAAAATCCAGAAAGCCTCAAAGGCTTCTGATACATCAATGTACTTAGCTTCGGTTGTTGAATCTGCGGTCAGATCTTGCTTGGAACTATTCCAACTTACCGCTTCATCATTGAGATTGAAAATATAATTTGACTGTGATTTGTAATCTTCACAGTCTAACTAGAAACTCACATCAGCATAGCCCGTAACGACTAGCTCTGACTGTCTACCGTAGATAAGAAAATGTTAGTACGCCTGAGGTACTTCATAACATTCTTGACAGCAATCCGGTGAGGCTCACTTAGATTCCGCTGGTATGTACCAGTGATGTTGACAGCGTAGGCCACATCTGCCCTTGTGCAAGTCATGGCGGACATGATGGACTCAATTGCAGATGCATATGGAATATCCTTCATGTGCTCGATATCTGCTTCGCTAGAAGGACAATCCTTCCTTGACATCTTTATCCCATAATTTGCCGGTAGAGATCCTCTCTTAGAGTTCTCTATCTCAAAACGCTTCAACACCTTATCTACGTAGGTGGATAATAACAACCCTACCATCTTCTTGGATCTATCCCTATGGATCTTGATCCCTAAGATGTAGCATGCCTCACCAAGATCCTTCATTATGAAGGTCTTTGATAACCAATCTTTCACGGACTGCATTAGCGGGATGTTATTTCCTATAATCAATATGTCATCGACATATATGGCTATAAAGACAATACTCTTCCCACTGCGTTCACAATGAACGCAAGGATCTTCCGAATTTCAGATGAAGTCAAAGGATTTGACAACTTCATCAAATTGGATATTCCAACTCCTAGAAGCTTGCTTCAATCCATAAATGGATCGTTTAAGCTTGCTCACAAGATTAGATTTTAGATTAGATATAAAACCCTCCGGTTGAGTCACAAACACTTCCTTATCAATGTTACCATTGAGGAGAGCTGTTTTGACATTCATCTACCAAAACTCAAAATCGTGGTGTGCTGCTATCGCAAGTAAAATTTGAATGGACTTGATCTTAGCAACTGGCGAGAAAGTCTTATCATAGTCAACACCTCGTGTTGACTATAACCTTTCGCCACCAACCTATCTTTATAGGTTTGTACCTTGTCATTTGCATCGGTCTTCCGCTTGAAGACCCACTTGCAACTTATGGGTTTTACCCCCTTTAGCAATTCAATTAAGTCCTAGACTTAATTGGTGTACATCGAGTCCATCTCGGATTTCATGGCTTCATGCCACTTCTCTGAGTCAACATCTAATGTTGCTTCAGTATAAGTTCTAGGTTCGTCTTTATCCGGGATCTCCACGTCATCATATTCCTCCACGAGGAACCCATAATACGTGGTAGGTGGATTATGAATCCTAGTCGACTTACGGAGTTGTGGTTGTGCAGGCTGTACATTCTGATCGTGAAAATTTTGTGGTGCAGCGACTTCATCGTTGACCGGAGAGTCCTCAAGAGCGACATTTTCATATGTCTCTTGGGCGGGAGTTTGAACTATGTTATTCTCATTCAGCCCACTTGGAGGTTGTTGTGAAAGCAATGCAACTCCAATTACGCTCCCACTGGCTGAAAGAGGATCACCTAGTGATTAACTTCCACCATGAGAGTCGATGAATGCTCCCACTGATTCTTTGTCATGTTGCTTTAACAAAACATCTGTCTCTATGTTGATTTGTGGTTCTTGAATCTCTTCAAGTTCTATCTTCTTACGGCTTTGTTCCTTATAGACATACTCATCTTCTAGGAACTTAGCTTGCCTAGAAACAATCATTGTTTGTTTTTCCGGTAGATAGAAGTGATATCCTCTTGTCTCCTTAGGATATCCCACAAAATAACCATTTTCACCTTCGGATTCCAACTTATCAGTTAGCATTTTCTTCACAACTGCGGGGAAACCCCACGTTCTAATGTGTAGAAAAATGGCATATTGCCGTGTCATAGCTCGTATGGAGTCTGCTCAACTGATTTGGACGGAATCCTATTCAAAATGTAGATTGAGGTTTGTAATGCGTATCCCCATAAGAATGTTGGAAGAGAGAAAAACTCATCATGGACCTTACTATATCTAACAAGGTTCGGTTTCTCCTTTCGGACACACTGTCCATCTGAGGTGTTCCGGGAGAAGTCCATTGTTGCTGGCTCCCATGAAGCTTTAAGTAATCCATGAACTCATGGCTAAGGTACTCACCTCTTCGATCCAATCGAAGAGTCTTGATACTCTTACCAAGTTATTTCTCTACTTTGTACATTAAGAATATCATGTCCATAACTCAACAAATGTCCTGCAGTTTGAACTATTAGTGAACATGTTTATCTTAACAACAACCATACTTGTTCTAGCAGCTAAAACACCTTGTGTTTTCTTCTCGGTTGCTAGAACCTTATAGTCCTTCTTCCAATACCCCTTTCAATTGCAGTGGGGCACACATCCTTATCAACCCGCTCTCACTTTTGAACTCCACCTTTTGCCTTCAGGAAGTTGGGCTTGGAGCCCTCTTAGCCTCACTCCTTCGCTTCTTCTTGCCTTTCGGGTCAGAAGAAGTAGAAGCACTCACCATGAGCACGGGCCTTTCCTTAGCAGTGGAAGACTCAAAAGTCTTAAGCATGTTATGAGTCTCCGGCATTGTCGCTTCCGTCTTCTTCATATTAAATTTACTACGAAACTAGAATATGAATCAGGGAGCGACTTGTGGATAGCACATGAGGTGAAATCTTCCCTCCTTTTGCTAATTGACATCTGAACAGATCTCTAATCACTTCATAAATCTCAAACAAGATCTAGAATCAAAGAAATCCTTTAGACGCTTAAGCATCTCGAAGGGATCCATTTCTCATGTTGCCTTTGCAATTCGGGAGTCATGCCGAGCAATCATAACATAGAGTCTGGGAAGTATCATCTTAATGCTTCTTTTGAGCTGTAACATCAAACACTGTAGCCTCAACTAAACCAGCCTCAGGGGTAAAGGGATTGTCGTGTCTAACATGTACTCAATCTCCTCTTGCCTTAGCACCAAACACACGTTTCAGTGCTAGTCCAGAAAAATTTGACCCAGCCAATTTGTTTGTTTCCAAAACAATTCTCAATGACAAATTATTCATTTCAACAATTTTAGAGAAATAAAATAAAACTGGAATTAAACACGCAATTCCTATGATCAATATTCAGCGATAAAAAAAACATGGCCTTTGAATTTATTTTGTCTCCATTATTTTCACATACTCAACGACCTCATCGGAAGAGTACGAATTTATATCTAATATAAATTGTAATAGACTAGGATCCACATTCCTACTATTACAATGACTGCTAGGACTGAATATTGCAACAACAGAACTGGTAGGTCTCTAAACCAATTGTCTCACGCAATTCCTAGTTGATTGAACCTAGTTCAATCGGATGTCACCTAATTCACGTTTCCCTGCTAGGGCTGGTGAAACAGAATTAAGTTGATTTACAACCATTAAGCGGCGACAAATGTGTTCCTATAAAAGTCCTGTTAGATGTAGATCCGAGCAAAAGACTAGGGCCTTAAATACTCATTGGAACGAAATTTCCGGTTTACTTTTAATTTTAATGGAAGACATCTTTCAATCTAATGACAAACCATATTTTAATGAGGAACATTTTAAAGGCGGGGTATTAATTGCTTAATCGAGATCCGACATCTTAAAATATATCACATTTGAGCAATTATAGGGCGCCGCCTATCCAAACATGATTTTATGCGGACTAACATTTATTTGGGCGTCATCTACCCAAAACATATATAACGGTCCGACAAATATTGGGTGCCGCCTACCCAAACAATTTAATGCGGGCTATAACTAATAATGTAAATATGGATCACATAAGCAGTTATACAAGTGGTGAGCAACTAATCAAGTTCTCATGCTTTATCTAAATTTGCATAAATAAAACATCTAATAAATATTTAGCAAATAAATCAAATAAACATGCAAAATATTTAATATTTATAAATAACACGTAAATCAAATAAACGTGCTTAACACTTAATTATTCGTAGGTAAAATATTGCTAAAATTAGAAATACCAATGAACTCTAAGCTCTCGGTCAATTTTCTAAAGTCATTTTCAAAATTATTTTGCCCAAAATATGATCTAATCATACTTATCATAGATTTGGTCCAACCAAACACACCTTTATTAAATTTCAGAAAATTTTAAAATTTGGTCTAACCAAACAGACCCTTAATTTTGTTTACAGAATTTCTAAAATTCATCCAACCAAACGTGGCCTTAATATTTTCCAGAATTTAAAAATATCATAGGGATTAATCTGCAATAATTTCAGAAGATTCAGAATTTCGAAAATACCCCAATGACCAAATTGCAATTACTAGAGAATCTAAAATTGGCAGAAAGGTCCACGGTTCAAATATCAATTTTCTGAAATTGCAATTACAACCTTAGAGAATTCCAAATTCTCAAAATGAATCCCTGGAAGTTACGCTGCCAAGCAGCGGTGAAATCCACCTCTCTGGCCAATGAACGCCAATTACGGTGACGGTTAGAAAATCCGGTGGCTGCGTTCGGATACTAGTCGATGACAAGACGCGATCTGGGTGTACCAAAATATCAATGACGTATAGTGCTTATGGTGAATGCGTACAAGTCTCCAAAGGTAAAATAGTTTATCGATTCACACTGGTAGCACCACCAAGTATGAATTTCCGGCGAACTAAATCGGAATTATGAGCGTAAAAGGAATTCTGGACGAAAAGGATTTCGGTAATTTTTTGGGTTCGTAAGTGAGTTTGAAAGAATGGACGAAATGGGATATATATAGGTGGAAAATCGACCCATCTGAAGGTTGCTGGAGTGGAGTACGTGGTGATCATGGATCACCCACGTTCTGTAGTGGGGAGAAATGCAGTTTCTCATTCTTGGGAAGCAATACGGAATATTCCAGATACTCTGGAGTGTATTAATCAAATTCGTAGGTGTATTAAACAAGTTCGTGGGCCGACCCAAGTTCATATGGGCCACCCGAACCGATTGGATCCAAAAAGGTATTGGGCCATATTATATTTTTGCTACTCTAAAAATATAGGTAAGGCCCCAAAGCCCAATTGCCAAGAACCACGAACCCGGGCCCGGGCCCGGGCGGGGCGGGGCGCGCGCGTATGTGGTCCATAGTTAGGGTCCCCATGTCCCAATTTAGAGAACATGAATACTTTCCTACTTATATACAAGACAATCTTCTTGTAATTTTCCAATGTGGGATGAAACTTCATTTTCCATTTCCCATGGATTTATTCAACACAAATGATTAATACTACAACTTCCCAAATTAATTTCCCACTCACCGGAAATCGGTTTTGAGATATTAAATATACCACGCTCATCTACTTCGCGAGTAGAACAACATCGTTAATTTTATTTTCTAAAAAACTAACATTTTTACTCCTAAAAAAATTGGTCAAAGTCAGGGTATGAAACCTTTATTAAAACCAATTTCCAACAAGAAAATCCGGTGGCTGCGTTCGGATACTAGTCGATGACAAGACGCGATCTGGGTGTACCAAAACATCAATGGCGTCCAGCGACCTTCTATCGACGGCGAATTGTGAGTCGTTAACCGAGTTCTGGAGGCGGCCCAACCGTTCCGCCGGCAATTGAGAGTCGCCCATCGACGCCTTCCTAACGGCGATTCAATCGATGCCCTCATCGGCAATATACGATCATGGTGTGAAAGCATATCCAATATGCTTCAACTTCAAACTTTAGTTATTTATTTATTTTTTAAATCAAACTTCATTAATAAGGTGCCGTGAAACAGCTAACTTTTGATTTCCAAAATCAAAGTTTATGTTAAAAAAAATGATTTTGTTTAACCAAATCAAAACCAATTGATTTAAAAAAAAATCCAAATTAAAATTTAAAATATACAAGTTAAATTTATTCAAAATAAATCCGAACTTGTGAAACGAATTTTGGGCAAAACAAAATATTGAAAATATGCACATATGATTTACCAAGGAATAACAACAATAATGTTATACAACTAATAAATCAAAGCCTGAGCTTTGATACCATTGTTGGGTTTTTGAGGCACGAACACCATGTTCGGCGCAGCGGAAGATTGTGATTCACCAACAACGAATTTCAAATATGGTTGTATAACATAAAACATAAAGGATTAATAATAATAAATAAATCCTTACAGTGATTTGTATGCGGAATCCTCAACTATGGTATCCACGTAACGGCTTTCTACCAACCCGCACCGATATGCCAACGTTGAATCTCGAGACGAATTTGCTAGGAAAATTCCGACTGGAGATTTTTATGGAGAAATTATATTTCTTGTGTTTTTTCACCTTCTGAATTCCCATAGGACACATATTTATAGAGATTAACTTAGCTTAATTCCTAACCAAGTTATCGGGCCTATCCCGTAATATAATCTCTACGGATTATATTTCCCTAGATATGTTCCTACGAATAATATCTTTACCATATCTATTATTCTTGTATAATAATATTCCAAATATTATTATTGGGATTTCATATTTAATTAAATCTAATTTAATTAAATAATAATAATTAATTCTAAATATAATTATTATTATATTCTCCATAAATTAAATATTATATCCAATACAATATTTAATCAACCAACTATAATAGGTAAATTGTCATTACTTGTTGTGTGACCCATAGGCTCTCGTATATCGAGCGATTAGTCAAACTAACGGTCTTAATTGAACCCTAGACAATAAATCAGACATTCTCAATATACGAGGTACGTTGCGAGGAAATCTGCAACTACCTATAATACTGTAGGCTATTGTGATATCTTCCTTTCATTCACGAATACCCGATTAAGTCTTGAACATGATGAAGTGTCTATTCAAATAACTTAATCATATTATCTCAAATCACTAATTGATCAAGTATATCACACTTAGCCATAAAGTCTAAGTTGATGTGCGTCGGCCGACGACTTAGATCCAATTATGATGAGAAGACGGGTATTCTCTCTGAATCCACATTGAGGAATGAATCCTATTCTTGGCCCAACTACCACGCACATGCATTTCGTGATGAACCCAATCCATGTCATATCTACCCGTGGAAGGGTGCAAGCGTCGGTCATGGTCAAAGTTCACTACTCCATACATGTCGTGCGTATTGACCTCAAGTCAAAGGAGTATCACATTGCTCCCACTAACCGAGATATCGGTAGACACATTATGTGGAATTACATCAAACGGTTTCTCGGATGGGTATACCAATACCCTCTAAGCTATCTGTGCATCCATCATGAGATACCCGGTATCTCGTAGTAAGTGAGATCTTACTACACTCTATAAGAGTATGATGCAGATCGCACATCAATCTCAATTGCATCATCAATATCTCATTCTTGATGATCCTTGATCGGGGCTATTTGAGAATCATACTTAAGTCATCTGAGTTCCCACTCACTCAATGACAGTAGTGATTCATGGGAACACAAATAAGAATATATGCAAGCAATCAAACATCATATTCAGATAAGTGTAACACCATACATTTAATATTAAACCAATAATAACATTAAACCAAATCTGAATATTATCTTAGTATTATGTCCTTTCGATGGATTGTCACTAAGACACTAACACTAACACTCCTATGGGTTCAACACAAAAGATGTGTAAGGATGATGCTGGACAAAGTGTTGATCCAATATTATATAGGTCAATGATAGGCAGTTTACTTTATTTAACCTCCAGTAGACCAGACATTATGTTTAGTGTATGTTTGTGTGCTAGATACCTGGCTAATCCTAAGGAATCTCACATGAATGCTGTAAAAAAGATTATCAAATATGTTGCAGGAACATGTGACATAGGAATCTGGTATGGTAAGGACACTAATTGTACATTGATTCGCTATAGTGATGCAGATTGGGCAGGAGATAGTGATGATAGAAAGAGTACGAGTGGAGGATGTTTCTATATGGGAAACAATCTCATCTCACATCACAGCAGGAAATAAAATTGTGTTTCTCAGTCCACTACTGAATCTGAATACATTACAACAGGGAGTTGCTGTACTCAATTACTTTGACTTAATAAAATATTTGATGACTAAGGTTTGAACAATGATATACTAACTATATATTGTGACAATACGAGTGCTATCAATATATCAAAGAATCATGTACAACATTCTTTGACAAAGCATATAAGTATTAGACATCATTTTATTAGAGATCTTGTTGAAAAAGAAATAGTGAAATTAGAATATATCTCCACTGAAAAACAACTTGCAGATATATTCACTAAAACTCTTGATTTTGAGAGGTTTTCTTTACTTAGAAAATCTCTTAGCTTATGCTCTCATTGAATAAATTAGTATTGTGTTGTGAAAAATATTTCGACATTGTTCACAACATTAGAAAAACCTCAGTAAATTTTTCTAAGTATTTGCTCTATTTAATTCTTGTTGATTCATACTTATTGGTGGTTGTTTGAATTTGAAAATGTATTTATTTTATTGTGGTCACATATCATTGCATATTAAAGTATTTGAAATATCACAAATAAGATACTTTAACCACTGAGTAACTATGGGACACGGAGCTCGCTACTACAATGTACTCTTTTCAAAAGGTGATTAAAAATGTATCAATTTGTTCATATATCTGCTGAGTAACTATGGGGCATGAAGCTCGCAACTACGATGTTCTCTTTTCAAAAGGTGGATCAAAGTGAAATCTTGTGATAAAAGTGGTTAATTGATAAAACAATCCAATGGTGATTATATTATTGAAATGTTGAGATATGTGTTCTAACAAAAATAACAACATTCTGCATATTCGAATTACTTATTAATTTGTATGAATTAATTAATTTTTGCATAAGATAAATATTAAGGGAATATATTAAAATATTCTACAGTATTTATTTAAATTCAGTATTTAGCATAGAAACTGTGGGTAATATATTTCATTTCTTTTTAATATTCATATCACACATCTCCACACACCACGTTCGAATAGTTTATGAGGGAGGTTCTAAAAAACCACCACATAATGCACGACACAAAGTGGAGCATATGTGATAACTTCCATATTTTCTTCTATATAAGATCCCTTAATTCAGTGTTGTTTCTAAGAACTTATAAGCTTATATCAAACCTTGTTTTGCGGATCCCTGAAGGTATTTTTGATAAAACACTCAAGTATCACTCATAATATTATTTAGTATTATCTTCTTCGACCTATAAGGTGCTTATATGTGTAAATTTTTTAATATTTTTATTCATTAATTTTTAATCAAAATTTTGGTTCTTTTGCAGGTTTAAATGTCATCTCAAAGAAACCTTCCATCTTCTCCTCATTCCCCCAAATTTCCTACATCTTCTTCCACATCCGAAAACCCTCTCAACTTGCTAGCATCAATGGCCTCGAAAATCGATTCCCAGAATATTGCTGCTAATGTTGGCGCCTCTCCGCCAACATCTCCTTCGATTACTATTGGTTCATTCGAAATACCAATTCCACAAGAGGTCAATCCTTCCTCTTCAATTCCAAACCCTACTATAATCTCTTCTCCAGTGAAGGAAACAACTGATGTTCCTTCATCCTCTGTCCAACCCTCTACAAATTTGGCTGACTGTCTTGACCCTAATCCTATCTCCATAAACTTCAGTTTGGAACCCCCTTCGAGTAAATAGCTGCTACTTATCAAGTTCTGAGACTTAAAACACAACATCCTAAAATACTTCTTAGTGATGAAGAAGTAGACCTTACTGAACTTGAGAAAATGTGTAATTCTCTACAAAGCTCACTAGAAGCTAATGATCAAGGAAATGAAGCAGTACCTGATATGGATGTTCAACCTGAAACATCAAATGATACTGGAGGACTGGGAGAAAGGATCAGAAATGCCTGGAAAAAGAGAAAATTAAGTCAACCAAAGAAAGTAGGAAAGAGAAGGAGATCCTATAGAAATATGGGAAAGAAGGTAGATTATGCGGAGATAAAAAAAGGGAAAGGAGGAGAATACCTCAAAGCCTATCCTGATCGATGAAAGCTCAGAGGAAACAACTACAGATCCTGATGTAGCTGGAACTGAAGAAGTACAATCTGGACCCACTCAAGTTCCAGATTCTGACTCCGAGATGAATGTACCCCTTGCACGAGTAAGGAAGAGAAGCAAGGCCAAAAAGAGAATTGATCCAATGTCGTCTGTTGCTGAGAGTGAACCTACTGTTGCTGAAAATGTGCCATCACATATGGTCTGAACCAGAACAAAAGGAAGAAGAGGAAGAGAAGAATTCTGAACCTAAATCCAGTGTGTTGGGAAATTGTATAGACTTAAGTTTTGATTAAAATGCCAAAAGGTTCCTCCTAAGTTATTTGTAAGTAAAGAATTCAGTAGAGTTAGAGTTTAGATAGTCAGTTCAAATGTTAAGGAACTAGAGTACAGTTAGTAACTTCTGGAGTGTATTGAAGAATGAAGTCCGATGAAGACAAATGATCTGAGAAATAGTCTAAGTCTTGAATGGTTTCTAAGTGCATTCACACTAAGACTAAAACCATCAGGAGAGGATCAAGGTCCACTGATGTGAACTAACAATGCTCATTCAATGCTAAACACATTAAAAGTTGTTAGTTAATCTGGTTGGAATAAGGCAAAATGAATTTCAGTGAAGCTTACATTTAATGAAGGAATGAGAAGGTTCTCTCAGAAGAGTTCCACCTTAAAGTAAGACAGGATTCTGAGCAAGCAGACTGAACGGCCCAATGAGAAGATGACACATAGGTGTACTCTACCGACAGCCGACCTGTCACAGACTGACAAGTACCAAAAGTCTTTCCCTAGCATTCTACAGAAAGTTGGTGAACATGCATGGTCTTTTAGCCATTTCTTGACAAGACTTAAAGCTTCAAAAAGAGTCGTTTGAACCAATCTGATACAAGAAGACTTACTTGAGAAGATTCAAACTCCAACGGGAAGATTTTCAAGAAGGTCTATAAATACAGAAGGACGTGCTCATTTCTATGCACATGAAACTCAACAAGATCAAAGCAATCTCTACATACATAACTTACTACGAAGCACTCGAAATTAGCTTTGTTTCCCAAGTGTTTCACATTTGTAGAGAGCTTACTAAGCCTTCTGTAACCGAGCTTAAAGCTATATCCAAACCTTAGAAAGAGATAATCCATCCTAAGCCTTGAGCTAAACTGTAAGGATTATCTCACAACAGTTGGAACCAAACCCTACTCAAAACCCCAACCCAGTGTTAGGTTGAGAGTTAGTGTTAAGTGGTGTTAGTAAACTGATTGTTAATATCAGTCTGAAAGCTGGTTTGTTTTGGGAACTAGGACCTGGAATTATCCTAGTGATCAAATATCCTTAGAGAGGATTAATTTGATCAGTGTACCTTGGCACTATAACACAAGGAATTCCAAGTGAAAGGAATTCTCCTGTATGATCAGGACAGTGGACGTAGGAGATTATTCTCTGAACCACTTTATATCTTGTTTACTTACATTCAGTTATTTCCTTAAGTGTGTGTTATTCAAACAAGTTTTATCAAAGCAAAACGAGGTTTTCATAAGGGCTCACTAATTCGCATCTGAAAGCTAATTAGATAGTAGTTTAACTGAAAGTCTTGAACTTTCAGTGGAGCTGATATCTTAGTAAGCTTTCATAAGTAAATCTCAGCAGACTTCAAAGTCTACTGACGATCTACTGTCTTAAGTAACCTGATAAGTTTTAAAGAAAATTTTGAATTTGTAACCTCAGGTGTATTCCCCCCCCCCCCCTCATACACCTGTTTTACTCATTTCGGGACCAACACAGTGATCCCTCTCCGAGTGATTCTAATTCCAGTGCTAAGGTACTATCTGATCACACTTCTAGTGAAGAAGAAAATAATGATATGAAGAGTGATAAGTATAGAAAAAATCGCACTAGGATACTTGTGGGAGAAAAAATTGTTAATATGACTGACTTTCTGGGAGTTGCTACTTTCTACTCCAACATGGGGAGTAGGACCTGATGTTGCTGCTGCTAATGATGGAGGATTAAATTCAGGGGGAGTTGAAGCCAATGCAAGTGTTGAAGCTGATGCAAGAGGTGCTAGTTCCAGTAGTATAAGAATTGAAGAAATTCCTGCTGATGAAGATGTTGCTGCTCCAGTTGATGACCCTGTTGCTGAAAAAGATGATGAAGACCTAGAGACACTCTATGGTGATCTAGGTGGTAACCAGGAAAGAGCTTAGAGTCCAAGGAAGAATGAAGACAGGGGGAGTTCGTGCAGACTATGTAGATGCAACTGACTAGTGAAGATCAGCCCAATCCTCTCTCTACTTCACATATTCGAACCTTGTGAATCAACAACTCTACTGATGTTATTCTGTTTAGTTTACAAACTTTTTTTAGTTACTGTTAGTCTGTGTTACTGTTTTTGTTTAGACTAGTTTGGTAACATTTAGTTTGTTTAGTTTTTATGCATTTTAGTCCAAAGCACTCAGTCTGTGCTTTGTGTTGTTTTATTTTAATGTCTATTTTGTTACTTAATTTGGTTGAGCAATTAAATGTCTGCTCTTTGATGTTTAGTTGTGTTATTACTTAAACACATTTTACTACATGTTTATAACATCAGGTGTGTTATAGTAGAAAGACCAAATTGGGGGAGATTGTTGATGTTAGGTCAATGTTGTCCAGAATGTTACAACATTTTACGCAATATCAGAATTTGCCCTTTCTTCTAACACTAACTCCGAACATTGCAATGTTGTCTTTAATGTCTAAACATGCAGAATGAAGACGTGGAATTTACCAGGTCAGGCGGTTGCAGTTTAGAGTGAGTTATTTGAAGCTACAACATGGGCGGTTATCAAGATCATGGAGGCTTAGTGTTGGACGATTTTACATCATGAGAAACCATGATTTTTGTGTTCACATGCAAGGATCGAAATCTATAAATATCATACGCATGAGACACTATCAAGTGAAGAGTTCGAGATACTTATTTTACATATAATAAGTGTAGTTATTTCGGTTCTCTCCTTTGTAATTCTAGAAGTATTTTGTTTCGACCTTTGAATAGGTTATTTGGTTTACACTATTAGAATTATAGACTTTTGATTGTATACCTAGGATATATGATCTTGATGTAAAATCCTACAGTTGGGTTTTACTTTGTCATTGTATCACTACTTGTTATAGTGAAGTTTCACCATGAGGCATCATAGATTATTTTATAATCTATGAAAAAGTTTTGATATTCTGTTTGCAAATTTTATTTACTGTTTTTCAAGTTTTCCACTGTGTATGTTGTTGTTTATGTTTCAACACATTTGACAATATTCTAGAAAAACACTCACGCACACCCTTCAGACCTGTATAGAGTGGGATCATGAAAAGGATCCTCATCAGAAGTAAGTGTTTCACCAATAACCAGAGGAGTCTAGATGGGCTTGGAGTTTAGGAGTTGGGCTTGCTCCAAAATATCATGAGTGTATTTAGCTTGACCAACAAAGAGGCTGCCATAAGTGTAGGAAACCTCCAAGCCAAGAAAATAGCTCAACTTCCCTAGATCTTTAATGGCAAACTCAGCATGAGTTTGATGAATAAACCGCTAAAGTAGAACAAGATCACTACCAGTAATAATGATATCATGAACGTAGAGCAGAAGATAGATGACCACAATACCTTTATGAAGGTAAAAGAGGGAAGAGTCTGAATGACTTTGATAGAAACCAAGGCACATTAGAAAGGAACTGAGCCGGCTGGTACCAGGCTAACGGTGCTTGACGAAGACCAGTAAGAGCTTTCTTGAGACGACACACATGATCCAGAAAATGAAGATTAGAAAACCTAGGGGGTTGAGCCATGTAAACAAGTTTTTCAAGCAATCTGTTGGGAAATTATTAGGTTAAGTGTTGATTAAAATGCCAAAAAGTTCTCCCTAGAATAATGTAAGTAAATTATATTCAGTGGAGTTAGACTAGAAGTAGTCATATCAACTGTTAGGGAACTGAAGTGCATTTGCTAATTCTTGATGTGTATCTAAGAGGCATTCGCAGAAGACAAGTCTACTGGAATGAAGTCATCTGAAGAAGACATCTTAGGTATAAATGTTTTCTAAGTGCATTTATACTAAGGAAAGTTCAATCAGTAGAGAAGTGGAAATCTACTGATGAAAACTAACGAAGCACAATCAATATGGAACATATTAAAAGCTGTTAGTTAATCTGGTTGGAACAAGGCAAATCGAATTTCAGTAAAGCTTGCAATAAATGAAGGAATAAGAAGGTTCTCTCAGATGAGTACCACCTTAAAACCAGACAGACTCTGATTCAAGCTAACTGTGCGATTCAATGAGAACTTGACACGTAAGTGTACCCTACTGACAGTCGACCTGTCACAGACTGACAAGTACCAAAAGTCATGCCTTAACTTTTTCAGAGAGTTGGTAGCAGGCAAAGATTTTCAAGCTGTTCTTGATGCGATATAAAGTAAAAAATAGAGTCGTTTGAACCAATCAGATGCAAGAGACTTACTTGAGAAGATTCATCTCCAACGGGAAGATTTTTAAGAAGGTCTATAAATACAGAAGGTCGTGCTCATTTCTATGTATGGGAAACTTCAAAGATCAAGCATTCTCTACACTCATAAACGCACAAACGAAGCACTCGAAATCACTCAAGTTTCTCAAGTGTTCCATTATTTGTAGAGAGTTTTACAAAACCTTCTGTAATCGAGCTCATAGTCATATCCAAAGCTTAGAACGAGATAATCCATCCTTAAAGCTTCTGAGCTAAACTTGTAAGGATTATCTCACACAAGTTGGAACCAAACCCTACTTAAGACCCTACCCTAAAGTTAGGTTGAGAGATAGAGTTAGAGGTGTTAGCAAGCTGATTATTGATATCAGTCTGAAAGCTGGTTTTGGGAACTAGGACCTGGAATTATCCTAGGGACCAAATATCCTAAGAGAGGAGTATTTGATCAGTGCACCTTGGCACTATAACACAAGGAATTCCAAGTGAAATGAATTCTCCTATTTTATCTGGACATTGGACGTAGGAGATTCTTCTCTGAACTACTTTATATCTTGTGCATTTAATTTTCAGTCTATTTCTTAAGTGTGAGTTGTGATAAACAAGTTTTCATAAAATAAAATGAGTATTTCTTAAAGGGCTCACTTTCCGCATCAGGAAGCTAATTAGATAACAATTCAACTGAAAGTCTAGAGCTTTGAGTGGAGTTGATATCTCAGAAAGCTTTCCTAGTGAATCTCAGTAGACTTCCCAAGTCGGCTTAAGGTTTACTCTTAAGTTATCTGATAAAGTTTTATTGATAAAAGTTTGAATTTGCAACACAGGTGTATTCCTCCCCATACACCTGTATAACTCGTTTCGGGACCAACAAGTGGTTTCAGAGCAGTGGTTCAAAAGACCATTGTTCTAGTATACTTTTGTGTTCAAAAGGTAAATTTTATTTGGTCAACTGAATTGATCTTTTGATAATCCTTGTTTTTCTACAATGACTGACAACAGAGCTAGGGTTGCACCACCAGCAGAAAGCAACATGGGAGTTAATCCCTTGAACCACATGTCCCATCACAAGATTCCACAATTCTCAGTGGAGAACTATGATTTCTGGAAGATAAGGATGAGAGCACATCTTGCCTGTGTCCATGATGAAATGCTAAGAGTCATCACCAAAGGTCCTTTTGTGTTCATGACTCCAAATCCAAGGATAACAACTGCAACAATTGCTGATCTAATAGATGAATGGCCCAAAGATGAAGACAACTTCACTACAGATGAAAGAAGAAGGCACAACCTCAACTTTATTACCATGAACATCCTCTACACCACTATTCCAGACTCAGTAATGGGAACGGTAGTCCATTGTCAAACTGCAAAAGAAATATGGGATACTCTTGCTCTTATGTGTGAGGGAATTGACAAGATGAGAACAATAAACTCTTGAGTGAAAACTCCAAGTTAATTGAGTCAGGGAATCAGGCTGATCTTAACTCAGCTAAATCCACCATTGAACTGACAAATGAGGTGGAAACTCTCAAGAGTCAAGTAAATGGGAAGGATCAACTAATCAAAGATCTCACTGATTCACATACGAGGTTAACTGAAGAGAATAAAAATTTGGTAAGCCAAGTAAAGGAGTCTCTCCTGAAAATTGATGTCTTACATAAATCTGAAGAGAACTTGTTAAGAAAGATTGATGCTTTAAACAAACCCTCTCTTGCCATAGAGGAGATTCAAACCTTTCAAGACCTTCAGAAGACCCTCTAAGTGTTGCTTCTTCAAGTGGCACAAAGAGAGTTTTTGTTAAATCTGTGGCCTTTCAACCACAGGTTTTAGATAAAAAAAAAACCAGTTGAAGCTCAACAAAAGAATAGTCAAAACCAGCCAAAACCTATTGGAAAGGCTCAACTGACTAATCAAACAAGAATTCAGCAGAGGTACTATCAGTCGAGGTCTTCACAGATGAAGCAACATCAACTGAAAGTACCCAGGCATGAGTATTCCTCAAGGAACATCTCATATAGGAAACCTATCCCATTTGTACCTAAGGCCAGGTGCACCCAAGCCTCAGAAGAAGAAAGTTAAGAAGTTTCATGTCCCTTCAAAGACTGACACCCGTAAACAGTTCACTCCTAAGGCACCAAGGGAGATAACTGTTTATGTAGATGTTTATGGAAGACAAATTGGCCATTCTAAAGTAATTAGAACTGTGAGGCAAATTTAGATTCCGAAAGGTACAACTAACCTAATAGGACCCAACACAAAATGGGTACCTAAAGGATGATTTTGATTGTAGGACTCAGTGGACCTCAACAAAGGAGAAGCTCTTAAGACATCAGTCTGGTACTTGGACAGTGGATGTTCTAGACATATGACTGGCAATAAAAGTCTCCTGAAAGAATTTGTTGAGAAATAGGGTCCACAAGTCACTTTTGGTGACAACTCAAAAGGAGCCACCAAAGGTTATGGTACTTTAATTATTGGCTCAGTAAAGATTAACAATGTATCCTATGTCAGTGGACTTAAGCATAACTTACTATCTATCAGTCAGTTTTGTGATAGAGGATACAGTGTTGAATTTTCATCCAACCTGTGTTTTGTTAAGAATATATCTTCACAATAGGTATTACTAACTGGGTCAAGGAAGGGTAATGTTTATCTTGCAGATTGGAAGTCTTGCACCCCCAATGCATGCCTACTAGCAAAAAGCTTAACTGACACCAACTGGCTATGGCATAAGAGACTAAGTCATCTAAACTTCAAAGTGATGAACAAAATTGCAAGACACTCCCTGGTAGAAAGAATGCCAAATGAAGTATACAAAAAAGATCATGTTTGCAAAGCCTGTTAGGAGGGAAAACAAGTAAAAGCATCATTCAAAAGCAAAGTAGCTACCTCTACTGACAGAGTACTTCAACTGCTACACATGGATCTCTTTGGTCCAGTAACTCCTGTAAGTATCAATGGAAGGAAATATGCACTTGTTGTTGTTGATAATTTTTCCAGGTACACATGGGTGGTTTTCCTTACAAGCAAGAAGGAAACTCAAATCAGGCTACCTAAACTACTCAAAAAAGTTAGCAATGAGAAGAGCCTGAACATTATAAAGATAAGGTCAGACAAGGGTACTGAATTCATAAATTCTATAATATCTGATTTTTGCAAGGAGCTAGGTATAGCTCATGAGACCTCAGCTGCAAGAACTCCTCAACAAAATGGAGTAGCTGAAAAAAGAAATAGGACTCTTAAGGAGGCAGCAAGGACAATGCTTGCTGAAGCTCAAGTTCCTAAGAGGTTCTGGGCAGAAGCCATAAACACTGCCTGCCACACTCAAAACCGATCTATGGTAACCAAACATCAAGGAAAGACCCCATATGAATTATGGAATAACAGAAAGCCACAGGTATCTTACTTTCATATTTTTGGTTGCAAGTGTTTCATTCACAACAATGGGAAGACTCAACTGAAAGCTTTTGACAGTAAAGCTGATAAAGGAATATTTGTAGGATATTCCCAAATCAGTAGAGCTTTCAGAGTCTACAAGTGTAGAACCCTTGTTGTGAAAGAAACACCTTATGCGGTCTTTGATGAATCTACTTTTGAGTCCAGGAAAAAGGAAACTGAGGAGGTGATAAGCAAAAAACTAACTAGACTGAGTATCAAACCAAAAGGCTATCCTGAGAACAGTGTTGATGCATACATTCTAACTTGGGATAACCTTACTAATCAACACTTCAACAAAAATACTCAAACCAACATCACTCCTAACAACTCTACTGAAAGGTCTTCTGCCCAGTCAACTGAACTGATGAACACCATCCCAGTTCAAGAGGTAAATGATGTCAATGAAGATGTGGTCACAGCTGAGACATCCAATGAGCCTATCATTCAAGGGGGAACCAATGTAACTATCATTGAGAATGAAAATACCTTGAATGATGACTCAGGCCTTCAACCCTCTGTCTTATTTCCTGAATTTGATTTTGTTCCCTTATATAGTGACTCAACTTTAGAAGAGCTAGTCTCTACTTAAGGGCATCAGTCTAGGAGAAATTGGCTCTCAGATCATCTTGTTGAGCAAATCCTAGGTGATCCTACCTCGGGAGTCAAAACTAGAAGTTTTCATGGAGAAAGTGCTTTATTTTGTTGTTTCTTATCCAACCAGGAACCAAGTTCCATTGAAGAAGTAATTCAAGATTCAAACTGGATCATTGCCATGCAGGAAGAGCTCAATCAATTCACAAGGAATCAAGTATGGGAGTTGGTGGACAGGCCATATCATTGCAACGTGATTGGAACTAAGTGGGTGTTCAAGAATAAGAAGGATGAAATGATGTCATAGTCAGAAACAAGGCCAGGCTAGTTGCAAAGGGCTACTCTCAAGTTGAAGGATTTGACTATGATGAGACATTTGCCCCTGTGGCCAGATTGGAGGCTATAAGGTTATTTCTTGCCTATGCTGCTCACATGAGGTTCAAAGTGTATCAGATGGATGTCAAGAGTGCCTTCTTGAATGGAGTGCTCAATGAAGAAGTATATGTGGAGCATCCCCCAGGTTTTGAAGAAAGTAACAAGATTTATAGACTGAGGAAAGCTCTATATGGACTGAAACAGGCTCCAACAGCTTGGTATGACACCTTTTCCCAATTCTTACTTGATCATGGTTTTATCAAAGGAAGAGTCGATAGGACTCTCTTCAAAATCACAAATGGGGAGGACACATTGTTGGTACAGATCTATGTGGATTATATTATTTTTTGCTCTCCAAACCAAGTTCTCTATGAGAAATTTTCTCTACTGATGAAGGGAAAATTTGAAATGTCAATGATGGGAGAAATGAATTTCTTCCTAGGACTTCAAGTCAAACAATCCCCTGAAGGAGTTTTCATCAATCAAGTCAAGTATACAAGGGAGCTGATCAACAAGTTTGGATGTTAAAGCAACAAGGTTGCAAGAGTTCCACTGAACACCAACACAAAGATGGAACTTGATAAAGATGGTGAATCAGTAGACCAGACCCACTACAGAGAAATAATTGGATCTCTATTGTATCTCACAGGAAGTAGGCTAGACATCACATTTGCTGTTGGGATATGTGCAAGATATCAAGCAAACCCAAAGAAGAGTCATCTGGAGGCAGCAAAAAGGATTCTCAAATATTTAAAGGGTACTGTGAACTTAGGTTTATGGTATCCCTCAGATGACAATTTGGAACTCACAGGATACTCAGATGCAGACTGTGGAGGATGCAGAATTGATAGAAAATCAACCTCAGGCACTTGTCAATTCTTGGGAATTAAATTGATCTCTTGGTTCTCCAAGAAACAGAGTTCAGTAGCCACAAGCACTACTGAAGATGAATACATGGCAGCTGGAAGTTGTTGTGCTCAAATTCTTTGGCTAAGACAACAACTGAGGAATTACAACATTTTTGCCAATTAAGTTCCTATCTTCTGTGACAACAACAGTGTTATTGTCATCTCAGAAAATCCAGTTCTCCACACTAGATGCAAACATGTGGATATCAGGTACCATTTCATTAGAGATCATGTGGAGAAGAAGGACATCAAAATGCTCAAGATCCACAATGACAAGCAAAAAGCAGATATATTCACTAAACCTTTGGCAGAAGCAAGGTTTCAAGAATTATCAGTAGAGCTAGGACTTCTGGATCCAGGGGAGTAAGAAGAGAAGTCCTAACAACCCCACTGAAACCTCATTAGAGATGGAAGTTTCAGTAGAGTTGTAAAGATCTAAGAAGAATCACTTATCAGTGGAGATGAAATTTCAGAAGAGGTCAAATAAGAATCACTTATCAGTGGAGATGCAACTTCAGAAGAGGTCAAATGTTCTTAAACACTTATATTTTATCGAAAATTTTATTTTCTCATACTTTTAAAAGCCTTGATAAGATATATTTCTTATAAAAGAGGAAATTCTTGAAATTTTTAATAAGTATTGTCTGAAAAATAAAATCTCTTTACATCGTTTTGGAAAGATTTTGTGAAAAGGGGTAATTATTACATTCTGTACATATCAGAGCGCCGATATCGGTTTCTACCCCACGCGCCCAAAAAGGAGAAGGAGAAGGAGGTTGGAGGTGAAGAGGAGGAGGTAGCAGTAGAGAAGGAAGACATCTCACCTGTGCAAGGTGATGGTGAGATGGCCAAGGATGTATCCGCTGAGGACGGGTCAACTGACCCCGTGTTGGTCCCGGTACAAGATTGAGGAATACGTGTATGGGGAGGGGAATACACGTATACCAATTTTCAAACTTAAAACCTTACTGAGTCCCCTTTACTCAGAGTGATAAAGAACTAAGAGCTGATAATACACCTACTGACTACACGGGGGTGAGGGTCAGTTGGCTAACTATCAGTTCAAGTTCAGTGCGGAATTGTGTGAGCCTTGATAGTTTAAAGTCTTGATTAGTTTACTTCTGAAAACTGTTTACTCTACTGAAAAATGTTTAGTAAGGGCAGTGCTCTTTTTAATGGATCAGACTGATTGATTCAGGCCTGATAAAACTTATGCAATGAATGAACAAGTAATATGATAGGTATGCGCAATATCAAAGCAATAAGAACACAAGGAGTTTAGCGTGGTTCAGAGACTCAAGCTCCTACGTCCACGGCCTGATTTAACAGGAAATCCACTCAAGGGATTCTTATTTTTAACGTGCCAAGGTACACCAAGACCAGCTAACCTCACTGATCTATACAAACTTCCTTACTAACTCACTAACTGACTTACTCCCAACAAACCTAACTTAGGGTTTTGGTTTCAGTTTGGATTCCAACTAGTTTGAGATTATCCTTACAAGACAAAGCTATGCTAAGGATTAGATAATCTCTCTAAGCTTAAGATATTTCTTGTATGCTCTTGGAATACAGATTAAGTCTCAGTTGCTAAGAAACACTTGGGAAATTTAGAGGGTTTCGAGTGCTTCTTCTAAAGACTTAATGCTTTGAGTGCTTGAGAGTTTGAGTAATTTCTGGCTTGGAAATTTCTCGTAACCTTGAATGGGTTCAAGGCCTTCTGTATTTATAGGTGATTTGAAAAACTATCCGTTGGAGAGATAGCCTTTCTTCTCATCTATGTAGAGTGGCTTCAAACGGACATTTCTTCATGCAGCAGCCGTCATTTGCATGGCATTAGGTAGTTGCATTAAATGCACATTAAATGCTTGCCCGTTGAAAATGCAGTCTGAAGTCAGTCTTCTTGTCAGGTTCCGTACGTGCGTGTCCTTCCAGGATTGGTCCACGTCATCAGGTTGGTGAGAATGTCAGAACTTATTCCTGACTTCAGGCTTGTCTTATTAAGTTCTTTTTGTCTGAGCTCACCGGTCTTGTCCTAACGCTGACATTTATTTTGCATTGCTTGGCTCTACTCCAAGTCTTCCCATAGACTCGGTATCATCTTGTTCCCTTCAGGACTGAGTAGTAATGACCTCAGGTGTTGGGAAAATAGGGGTGCCCGGAATCTATTCGGGATGAAATTTAAATACGAATTTAAATACAATTATTACTAGCATGAATTAATCCTAATTAATTCAAATAATAATTCCAACAACTAATTTGCATCATGCATGTTGAATTAATTTCACATATAAACTATGGCGGAATAAACAAGTAAATATGTGATTAACGTACCTCTTGTAGAATTGGCCTTTGGATAAATGGGACAATCACGATCTCGCTTTATCAACCCAAAAACCTTCTCAAGTATTTCCCTTTCGCCTTACTCGATCACCGGTGGGAGATGCTTTCAAGTAATTAAATAAACTAAGGAAAAAGAAAAATATATATGCTCTTGATTTTTCCAACACATGGAATTACGTACTTGGGGATGAAATAATCATCCCCTATTTATAGAGAAGTGGCCGAATTTTTTTTAATATTTTATGGGCCTGGAGAAAATCTTTTCTTAGACTCTAAGAAATCTTGAATATATCTCATATATTCTTTTCTCCATAATAAAATATTCCACAAAAATCTCACTCTCCTAAATAGACTTGTAACTTTCGAAAATTCCATGAAGAGATCCCAAGATTTGGATCTTCTTGAATATATGAGATATTCTTGTATTCCAAGAATACATATCTTCCATAATATCTTTCCAAGAAAATCAACAAAATCTTCTCTCTCCTAGAATCATGATTTTCGAAAATTACATGGATAAAATCAGCATAACACTCTACTACAA
This sequence comes from Ballota nigra, assembly GCA_947034835.1. Classification (NCBI taxonomy): domain Eukaryota; kingdom Viridiplantae; phylum Streptophyta; class Magnoliopsida; order Lamiales; family Lamiaceae; genus Ballota; species Ballota nigra. The sequence goes on along the minus strand of OX344724.1, from coordinate 39,552,510 downwards.
TTCCTAAGCCTAAAATACACAATAAAACATCAAAAATCCCAAAACCCAAATTCATACAATTGAATACTAATTTGTATTTTAAAAAGGTGGACCCCACACCCAATTACCCCATTCTCTTCTCTCTCTCCTATCACACGTACATATCATCCCTTCATATCTCAATCTCTCTCATCCTTTCTCCCATATCAGATAACGCTCCTCTCTCTCTCTCTCTCTCTCTCTCTCTCTCTCTCTCTCTCTCTCTCTCTCTCTCTCTCTCTCTCTCTCTCTCAATTCAAAACCCCTCTCTCTATATCTCATCTCTCTCTTGTTGAGATCGAGGCCGCGACGGTCGACCACCATCACCACAGAACAATCGACCACCACTGATTCAAGCCACCGATGTGAGGAGGATCGTAGGCCACCGATGTCACCACCAATCTCTCTTGTCTCTATCTAATTTCCGATGGAAGAAAGTACCCCGACGGAGACCACCGACGGAGCCCAGAACGCCATCGTCATCAATGTAGGGAAGAAGGCACCACTGCCAACGTTGTGCCCGCCGTCTCGCCTCCTCACCGTTGCATCGCCGGTGACCACCAGAGTTCACGGATCTAAAAGATAGGCGGATAGATCTACGGTAGATCTGTCCAAATTTGGCTCCGTTAGTCGATTCACGTCATAGCTGATTCAAACTCAGGTAATATTTCCTCTGTTTTATGAAATATTACTATTAATGGGGTATTTATTATTGATGCAGGTGTGTTGCTTTGAGTGTAGGTTGTGTGTGTGTGGGGGATGCGTAGGTTGTATGCGTGTGTGGTGGTGGTTGGGGGTTGGTTTGGGGGGAGGTGTGGTGCGTGGGAGTTGTGGAGGTGGATAGGCATAGTTGATAACTGAAGATTGTTCTGGAGGTGGATATGCATAGTTGATAACTGGAGGTGGATATGCATAGTTGGTGCGTGGGAGTTGTGGATGGTACGTGGGAGTTGTGGAGTTGCAGATTGATTTAAAGAAGCATAGTTGATAAATGTTTCTATTGACTCGAGTTTAAGATCTGTGTGTTTGATAAGAAAGTTAAAGAAAGTAATGAAGTAAAGGCCAACTTTAATAAAAGCAGTCAAATAATCATTAAAATATTAAATTGATTAATGAAGAATTGAATTAAATTCGAATAACTCTCTAAAATTCCTTTGAATATTCAAAGGAATCGCTCAAAGTGATTTCTGTGAATTCCAAAATCAGTAACCGCCTCAGTGAAAATTTCCGTTTAAATGCATATGAAAATTGATGATGTATGGATGTTTTACTCGGTGGTTGTTTTTGTTTCAGGCATTCAAAGTAGAATGAAGATTTGGAGTCTCAAATACGAAAAAGACTCTATGTTCATAATTTTTTTAGCAATTGTTTAAGTTTGTTCATATTTTTTGTGCGTTTGTGCACTTTTTTTTTAGGTCTGTTCATAAATTATTGGGCAGTATATGTTCATAACTTTGTTCATATTTTTTGTGCGTTTGTGCACTTTTTTTTAGGTCTGTTCATAAATTATTGGGCAGTATATGCCCATTTTTTCATATGTAATACTCTGAATTTTTTTAGATGTAATTCACAAATTAATAATGAAATAAATATTTTTGAATTTTAATTTTAATTTGCTTGAAATTTCAAATATTTATATTTTATGTTCAATATATTTTATATTTTTGTTCATAAAATTTATGTTTATGTTCAAAATTTACAAACACCCGAATTTTGGTCAGATTTTTACCTCGGGAAATGTGCAAAAAAGCATCCAACGGTCATTAATGCGTCAGATTTTGTAAGAAGGTGACTTTGAACATGGGGCCCACCAAATTGTATGAATATGTGGTTTTGGTTAAATGGTGGGGACCACTAAATGTAGCAAAGAGTACTATGGGATTTATTGCACCCCATTTTGTATTTTAGGCTTTAGAATTGTAGTATATAATAACTACCCCTATTATCTTTTTATTTTAATCACCTTATCATTATTGGGTTACTTAATGGGCTACTTGAGGGGCCTTTAAGGAGAATTAAGATTGGACCTCCTAATGGACTTCTGAATTTCAATATTGAGCCCCAATATAATTCAGCCCATTAATATTAATTATTACCACTAATAAATTAATATTGCACTATCCATCTTAATCCATATTACGATAATATGGGCTCCCGGTTATTATTTCCCGCGTTTAAAATTATCAAGCCCATTAATTAATCAAGCTTCTGAATAGCTCTAAATTAATTAATATATTTCACCTTGGAGTAAAGACAGCTCAACATTATTATTCGTACCGAAGAAACTAATTCTTCACTTGCAAGATTTGGTACAATAAAACTTCTGAGCCCACCAAGGGGACTAATCACACGAGCCGTACTCGCACGCGTTTCTCCGTATTAAATCTTAGCAACCGTCGTATGATTAATATTACTGCCCAAGACACAAAGTTCGAAGTCACAATAATTCTCACCCAACATGAATCAAAGCAGTAACCATTAAGCACACACGGTCCTATTTAAGTGACGGAGATTAAGAAATCAACAACCACTGAGGTCTAATTCTTCACCTTTCAGAACAGAAGAATTTATCCTCGATGTAGGACCTCTTCAACACATACTAAATGTGCTAGTGCAATCTCTTAGTCAAGGCAGACCAATCTGAGCCTTACACATCGACCTTTCACGGCGGATTGTTCAATTCCACCTAGGTCGTGAAAATGTACGTTTAGTTACAAGTAAACTGTTAATGTTGTCTTCCGTGATCGGGTATCACCACATTAACTACAATGTAACATGTACTATATATTGAACTGTTTGCAATAGAAATTCAACATTCAATCATATCTAAAGCAAATGCGATAAAAGATTTATTCTCATAAAATGAGTGTTTGATACACGAGTTATACAAAGTAAAATCATACTTTCACGTATAACTCCAACATCAGGGTCATACTCTTCATCACTGAGACTTACTCAGCCAGCTTAGAAGACTGCCATAAGTTCAGGATGGTAAAACTGTCTTCAGGCTCTAAGTCTTGATCGTCATCAGTAAGTGCTCCTCTTACTGAGTACCTATGAAATGTAAAATGACTAAGTATAAAACCTAACCAAGACTAGCCTGACAAAGACAAACAAAGGCAAAACATCTTTTCAGGGGCTTTGGGATCTTAATCAAAACTGACAATGTCCCAACACCCCGAAGCATTGGCAAGGGATACTAAGGCTCAAAACTTACCTAAGAGCAGTGAGGTAGAGGTGTTGGAGACCTCTACTGAGACTGCTCCACGAAAGCCCTCAGTGGTGACTAGGGAGTCAACTGAGGTGCTGAAAAAAAAATGAGATTAAAGCAATCGTTCCTGTAAAGGACGAATTGGCTGAAAAGAATGTAGTTGAAAAAATGAGTGATCAAGAGGGTGAACGAGCTGAGAATGAGGAAGTCCAAATGGAGGTTGATGAGCAAGCTGGGATTGGAGGTGAGTTTAAGGGGGAATTGACTAACCCTGTTGTATGTGCAGGAAATCCATCCCAAGAGGAAATCAAGATTGGACCAAGTCTAAGTCCTCTGAAGCTTGCTCTGAGCAATGTTGAAGAAATCAGACTTCCCTCCATCGAAGCTCATCTGAGAGACTTGGAGGATATGGTGGAGAAGAATGTGGATGAGACTTGTTTTCTCTCAGACCACATTGATGAATTAATGGATGCAACAACCACCTCTCTTAGAAACTTGACGCTCAAAGTTGAAGATTCTCAACAAATGGTCATTGATGTTATGGAAGGACAGAGTGTGCTAGTCATCCAAGCCATCACTGACATGGAAAAGAAGGAAGAAGAGATTAGAACCAAGTTCCTAGAAGCATAAGTGGAGTCTGTCTCCACAAGTCTGAAATCCTCAGTGGAGGCTTTCTCAACTACTCTATTGGAGAAGGTTGAAGGCATCTGGAACAAGAAAGTGGTTGAGTTTGATGCCAAGGAGGAGCAGATGAAGGAAAGCTTGAAGGATGTCCTGAAGCAAGCAAGCAAGCAATTGTGGACTTTCCCACCCAGGAGAAGACTGATGTAATTATCAGTGAAAAACTTGACCAGTTTGTTAAGTTTGGCCAAACAGCTGGAGCAACCTTATCAAGGTTGGAAGATGAGATGGACCATTGCTCAACTCAGCTGAGGGTGGTGGAGCATGAGCAAATGAAGATGAACATAACTATTGCTGAGTTTATGATTAATGCCAAAAAGGGGGAAGAATTGGTATCTGGAAAGCAGATGAAGCAGAATCTAAGCAACACCATGGAAATCATTCCGGAAACAGAGGATTTTGCCAAATCTCAGCAAATTAAGAACACTATGAAGAAAGCCAACAAGGAAGCCCAACTGAGTGCGGACAAGAAAAGCCTACTGACGAAAGGGAAAAAATGGAGAAAGAGAGGGACTTGTCAAAGTTCAAGGAAGATGCTGTAGAAGCTAAGAGGGAAAGGGCAGCTTTAAGAGGAGAATCAACTAAGAGAAAGGTGACTGACGAACTTTCAGCAGAGGTGGCAAAGAAGACAATATCTTCACTGAGGTTGGCTACAAAGTCAACTGAGCAGGAGTCTACTGAAATCGTTCCAGTCTTGAACCCAAAGCCCACTGAAACTCCCAAGTCTGCACCAACTCGAGTGATTGAGTTGACTGAACTCATCAAGCAAGCAGGAGGGATGAATGAAAGGGCAAAGAAAATTTCAGCCCAACAGAGGAAAGATTACACAAGACAGTAGGGAAGATTGAGTCCATTGCATTACTTGTTGTGAGGAAGAAGAAGGAAAGGCTAGCCATTTTTTACCAGACTACCACCAAGAAGTACAAGAACAATTATCAAAAGTGGACTGCCAAGCTGAAGAAGGACAAGACAGCTCTACCCAAAGCTCAATACCCCCATCATGATACTTGGGTACCTAAGAAGCACAATGACAAATGGGAAGTGGCTAAAAGAGAGTTTGTCTACACTTATTATGTCAGTAGAGAGCTAGGAAAGGAGAATGCTCAAGATCTGTTTAATCAGTGGCTTTTTTACTCCTATCCAAATCTCTATCCTGAGATCCTCGAAGCATGGACTAAGTCCTTCCCAGACCATTCCTTGAAGACTCATGAACCCATTGTCTACTGGCCCCCAGTTGATGCTACTGGAGCTGCTGATAGAGAAAGGATCACCCTTGAGTGGGTTTCCTTATGTAATCATTTGGGTCTTCAGGGTCATTCTAAATAAGTCATTGAGAGGAAGAACGAGCTGAAGGTGAGAGTGTTCAAATAGTATGGTTTGGAACCATTGTTCGATTCTGTTTGAAATAATGGTAAGTATTTTTTATGAGCATTTGTTTATAAGTCTCAGATGTTTATGTTTTCTTGAACTAAGTCAATGGACTCATTGTACATGTATCTCCTTTGATTTGAAATGAAAAACTCTACTATCTTTTTGGCCCAGGATAATATCTCATTATCATTTAGGCTTTGCAATGTTGAATATATTTACTTACAAAATCTTACTAAATATGCCAAACTGGTGATCTCATCTGAAGAAACAAATTTTGTAATAGATAGGTTTCGGTATAATAAAAAAGGGGGAAATTATTAAGTAAGTTTTGATTAAAATGCCAAAATGTTCTCCCTAGAATAATGTAAGTAAATTATATTCATTAGAGTTAGACTAGAAGTAGTCAGTTCAACTGTTAGGGAACTGAAGTGTATTTGCTAATTCTTGATGTGTATCTAAGAGGCATTCGCATAAGACAAGTATACTGGAATGAAGTCATCTGAAGAAGACACCTTAGGTATAAATGTTTTCTAAGTGCATTTATACTAAGGAAAGTTCAATCAGTAGAGATGTGGAAATCTATTAATGAAAACTAATGAAGCACAATCAATATAAAACACATTAAAAGCTATTAGTTAATCTGGTTGGAACAAGACAAATCAAATTTCAGTAAAGCTTGCAATAAATGAAGGAATAAGAAGGTTCTCTCAGATGAGTACCACCTTAAAACCAGACAGACTCTGATTCAAGCTGACTGTGTGGCCCAATGAGAACTTGACACGTAAGTGTACCCTACTGACAGTCGACCTGTCACAGACTGACAAGTACCAAAAGTCGTGCCTTAACTTTTTCAGAGAGCTGGTAGCAGGCAAAGATTTTCAAGCTGTTCTTGATGCGACATAAAGTAAAAAATAGAGTCGTTTGAACCAATCAGATGCAAGAGACTTACTTGAGAAGATTCATCTCCAACGAGAAGATTTTCAAGAAGGTCTATTATACAAAAGGTCGTGCTCATTTCTAAGTATGGGAGACTTCAAAGATCAAGCATTCTCTACACTCACAAACGCACAAATGAAGCACTCGAAATCACTCAAGTTTCCCAAGTGTTTCATTATTTGTATAGAGTTTTACAAAAACCTTCTGTAATCGAGCTCATGGTCATATCCAAAGCTTAGAACAAGATAATCCATCCTTAAAGCTTCTGAGCTAAACTTGTAAGGATTATCTCACACAAGTTGGAATCAAACCCTACTCAAAACCCTACCCCAAAAGTTAGGTTGAGAGATAGAGTTAGAGGTGCTAGTAAGCTGATTATTGATATCAGTCTAAAAGCTGGTTTTGGGAACTAGGACCTGGAATTATCCTAGGGATCAAATATCCTAAGAGAGGAATATTTGATCAATGCACCTTGTCACTATAACACAAGGAATTCCAAGTGAAATGAATTCTCCTGTTTGATCAGGACAATGGACGTATGAGATTCTTCTCCGAACCACTTTATATCTTGTGCATTTACTTTTCAGTCTATTTCTTAAGTGTGAGTTGTGATAAACAAGTTTTCATAAAATAAAATGAGTATTTCTTAAAGGGCTCACGTTCGGCATCAGGAAGCTAATTAGATAGTAATTCAACTGAAAGTCTAGAGCTTTGAGCGGAGTTGATATCTCAGTAAGCTTTCCTAGTGAATCTCAGTAGACTTCCCAAGTCGGCTGAAGGTTTACTCTTAAGTTATCTGATAAAGTTTTATTGAGAAAAAATTCAATTTGCAACACAGGTGTATCCCCCCCACCATACACCTGTATAACTCGTTTTGGGACCAACACAATCCATTAAGGAAAGCATTCTTCACATGGAGTTGATGTAAAGACCACTTATAATGAACAAAAAGTGATAAAATAACTTGAACCGTAGCAGCTTTGACAGCTGGGCTAAATGTGTGATGAAAGTTTATACCTGGAATCTGAGTAAAGCCTTGAGCTACTAGATGAGCTTTATAGCACTCAATAGTACCATCAGAATAGTATTTAGTGCAGAATACCAATTTACAACCAATAATATTGGTATTCGAAGGACGAGGCACCAAATCCCAAGTTTGGTTGGAGCGAAGAGCATACATCTCCTCTTGCATAGAAGCAAGTCAATGGGGAGATTTAACAGCGGATTTAAAACCACGAGACTCAGAAGAAAGAGCCAATGCAGAATGAAGAGCTGATTACGCCAAGTATACTGGATATCGAGATTTAAAAATACCAGACTTGGCATGAGTTTCCATAGGATGAGATGGTGGTGGAGGAAGAGGTGGTGACGGTGGTGAGGCCGTTCAACAACTGGATTCGAAACAGCACGCAGAACTGGAGGATCAGGTTGGGCTGGCAAATCCAGAGGCAGACTAATACTACAAGGCACAATAGGAACATGCTTGTAAACCGGCATGGTAGGTGGCGACACTGAAGAACTCGGATGCGTACCACAGTCAAAGGCATTGTCTAAGAAGCTAGAACATCAAGTTGAGTAATCTGCAATTGAGAAATACTGCCAGAGAAGGGAAAATTATATTCATCGAACTGAGCATGCCTTGTGATGAAAACACGAGACATGTCAGGATCGTAACACCGAAAACCCTTATGAGTATTGATGTAGCCCAAAAAAATATAGGGACGACTACGAGGAGCTAACTTATTAGGTGCATAGTCCCGAAAATACAAAAAAAAACTATGCAACCAAAAGGTTTAAAGTAGGAATAATTGGGCACACACCACACAATAACTCATAGGGGGCTTTATTCTCCAAAATCATTAAAGAAAGACGGTTTATCACATAAACAACTGTAGCAAAATCATCAAACCATAGAAAGGTCGGTTTTAGAGATATGACGATGCTTACTCTCAGCACGACCATTTTGCTGCAAAGTATATGGGCAAGATAAACGATGATGAATACCATGCTTAGACATAAATGCATGCACCTTATTATTCACAAATTTCGTGTCACGCCCCAATTTTTCTAAGCCTTTTCAAAACGATTTTAATTCGATAATTTATTTGATTTTAAAATTTGGCAGCGGAAATAAATATTTTTTTCTTTTTGAAAGCCAGAAATAAATGAATAATCATGTACTCAATATCCAATAAATAAATCTCAAATGAAGAATTAAAATTCGAACAGTGAAGATTAAAAACTTATCTAAAGGGACGTGACTCAAAATCTAATAAAAAAAATACTTAAATAACTAAATAAAATTTCTTAAATAAATTGCATCCGCACCCACCATTCCTCCACCGCACTCCTTCCATCTGAAAAATATTAAATTGTATGGTATGAGTAAAACCACTAGTTCAGTGTGGTCTTATTGTCAAAATTAAATATAACATACAAATAAAATGCATAACCACAAGCAATCATGCATCACACATATTGACACATATGAACTTTTATTCATATCACTTATAATTAATAATTAATGTTTCATAGTTTTCCCAAGGATCTCTTGTCAATCCCACTGGGTCCCCCACAAAGACCTCTTGTCGTCCCGTGTTCTTTCTTGCTTGTAACGGTTTTCCCAGGGATTCCTTGTCAATCCACTGGGTCCCCCACAAAGGCCTCTTGCCAGTCTCATGTTCTTATCATAAATATCATTCACTTTCATATATTCATATTATGCTATAAGTAAACAATTTACTCATACAAAATATTTAGCAAAGATAATAATCAGCCATAAATAAAAATAAACTCCCATAGCTTGTATATAGATAATAATTTACTCATACGAAATATTTAATAATAACAATTAAACCACACCTTGAATTAATGTCGTGGATGCAAATGTCTGCAATGGAATAATTTAGTCCTTTTTTTATGATCATGTCCTTGCGTCATGATTTTTAATAGAGCATATCTCATTGAATATTTGGAGGAAATATATGAAGTTTGAATTGAATATAATATAATATAATATAATATAATAAAGATCATATGATATATAAAAAGATTAGAAAATTTAAGGTTGTTTAAATATGAGTTTTTAATTTTTAAAACCAAAGAGATTGAATCTGTAAAATATGTACAACTATGGTAAAAGGAAGATTTCAGAAAAAAGAAAATTCAAAATACTTTGAAAATATTAAAGAATATAAATAACTTAGTAATTTATAACATATATGATATTCAAATTTTTTGGAGTTATATAAATATGGATTTTGTACTTTTGAAACTGAAACAGATGACTTTTCAAAACAGGGATAACATTAGAAACAATTTTATAATAAATATAAGGACGACTTGGATGACCTTGAAAATTTTATTTTAAGCTCAAAAAATTATAATACATTGTATGAAAATCATATGATTTGGACATATATAAATATATATTTTGAATTTTTAATCGAATAGGCAGAGCTGCGAAAGTTTTGAATATAAGGAGTATAAAATTCATATAAAATAGAATACAACTTTGATTGCTTTGAAATTTTTAATGTATATAAATAATACAATAAAGAAGAACATGTTAAAATTTCGTAAATTTTTTAAATTAAGAAGAGAGATTTCGAAATTTTAGAAAAGAATTACCTATGAATAATGAGGAAAAGACTTTAGAAGATGGTGAATGAAAAATATGAGATTTGATATTTGTGCATATGAAAACTATGGAATTATACACATATATATAGACATATATTTGGGCTTGGGCTTTGTCTTAGATATGATTATAGTTAAGATTTTAAAAAATATGAAAACCTTATCACAAAAGATCTAGGAATTGAAATATTATCTTCCATAAAAATCTTTATTATTTGATTTTTAAATCATGTAAAATATTTTTCTTGTAAATTAATAAATAATTCTTTTTGGAAAATATCTTTCCTTTTCTTTTCTTAAGATATGCATTATCATTGATTTTAATAAAACTCAATATTTTATAATTAATGAATATTATAAATAATTAATTAGAAAATTAGGGGTGTTACATTTCGTACCCCCGTCATAGTGAAAGATTTTCAAAGTAGTAGAGAACTGATTACACATAAAGGCATGAAACTTCACCAAATCCAACTTCGTACGCATAGGATAAAATCAAGTAAAGTGAGAGAAATCATCAACAAATACAACATAATACTTGAAACCATCAACAATCACAATAGGGGCAGGTCCCGACAAATCACAATATACCAAATTAAGAATGTTAGAAACACATTTATCATTCAAACTAAATGACAATAGTTTGCTCTTGGCCAATTGGCAAGAAGAGCAGATACCAGGGTTTGGTAATAAAGACGTAACAGATAAATGTCCTAATATATTCAATAAGGAAAATTTTGAAAAAGGAACATGTCCAAGGCGTAAATGCCACAAATCAAAACTAGCCTCCAAACTTTTTGAGCAAATAGCAGCAACAAAAGTAGAATTTCCCCGATCCAACACATAAAGCCCCTGATCACACCAGCCCTACGCTAGAACTTTCTTTGTCACTCGATTCTGGATTGCAAAGAACTTATCAAAAATGAGCACATCAATAGGGTAATCATTCACCAGCTTACTAATGGATAATAAATTTTTATTATATGTGGCACAACCAAAACATCAAGGAGTGTAATACCCTTGCGTAAGGTACTGGAGTCAATGTGAGAAATAAACAAAGAATTACCATTACCAACAATGACATAACCATTACTGGTATAAGGTTCATACGAGTCTAAAGACGAAGTCTGGGCAGTCATGTGAGCGAAAGTACTAGAATCAACATACCAATCAGAGATATTGCAAGAAGCATTAAAAGTTTGAGCAAGATTAGCACGAGAAGTCTGAACAAGCCGTAAATACTAAGGACATTTATCTGCATAATGTTCGCCTGGAAACAACTGACATCGAAGAGTGTATGAGCGACAACCACCGGAAGTATTGGTTGGACAACCTCCGCCAGAAACCCTAGACCATGAGCCCGAGCTCTAACCATAGGCTGGTGAACGAGAACCACCAGTATTATGCGACAAAGAATGACCAAAAGAGGACTGGTTCTGTCTGCCGAAGGGAGTGTTTCCACGAGCAAACGCCATGAACGCCGGCTGGGACTGCGGCGGTGAGGAATCCATGGCCTGGTTCATGAGGTCGAACTGGATATCCTGATGGAGAAGAATAAAAACTCAGAACGGGATCCATTGACATACGGGTGTCGGCAAAATTCGCGAATTGGATCCCTAAGCCACGAAGAAATAAATAACTTTTGTCAGACTCATCAATAGGACGACCAATAACAGATAATTGGTCACAAAGAGCCTTGAAGTTCTTTCCGTAATCCTTCACATAAAGAGTGCCTCAATACAGGGAGAGAAGTTCCTCCCTCAACTGGTTCGCATGAGAATAGGCGATCTCTAATGTAAGCCACGCCTGGCGAAAAGAGGTACAATCAACGACCTCCGCCATGTCCTGCTCGGACAGTGTAGAGAAATAGACACCGAGGAGTTTTTGGTCTTTGAGACGCCAACAGTATATGTCGGATTGGGCGACGGTGTGTTACTGGCAGAAAGCATGGGTGACAGCACAACAGAATTGCCATCAATGTGACCGAAAAGATCGAAGCACGTAAGCATCAACATGACTTGCCGTTTCCAGAGAATATAGCTGGAGGAGGATAACTTGAGGGTCACCATATGGATCATGGTGACTATGGGTACAAGATTATTTGGGTTCACGACCGCCATGGGAGAGAACGAAAGCGACTAGTTCGTTCAAGGGAGATAGAGGAGAAGAGGTGGTGTCGTGAGGGCGATGGAGAAAAGAAGAATTAGGGTTTACCAGTGGAGCTGACTACCATGTGAGTATATAAGATTTGGTAATCCATTCATCGTTAATGAGGTGATTGCATAAATAACTATTAAATAAAAAGGTTAATTGCAAATAAAATCACAACATTTTCGCAAATTGCAATCTAATTTAAACTTTTGAATCTTTGCAAATAAAATTCCAACTTAACATTTGGTTACAATCCAAACCAACAAATAGATTTTTTATTGTCCGAAAATGATGTTTCACTTACTCGATAATGAATAATTAATTGTATTAATATGTTTAAATTGGTTCAGATGACAACACATAATTAATTATTATTTTCGGGCAGATTGAAATATGTCATTTTGTTAGAATTGCTAACAAATTTAAAGTTGAAGTTTTATTTGCAACAATTCTAAAGTTTAGATTAAATTGCAATTAGCAAAAAAGATATGATTTTATTTACAATTAACCCTAAATAAAAAAAATATGTACAGTGTGAATATCCTAATTACAAGAAAACAAACCAATCTATAATTTAGAGAAGGTACAAAGAATATTCTAAAAAATAAAGACTGTTTATCTATCTATATATAATAACAAAATCTTTTATTTATAGAAAGTTTTTCTTAAGATAAAAAAATTGATTATTTCTAAAATTGTATGATAAAAATTAATTACTAAAAATATTGTATTAGCATTAAATAAACAGTTACAATTTTTTAACTACATAATAAATTTCTATACCAAACAATTTTTTCACTACACAAAATCCTTCACTCAAACTTCAAAACTTAAAATTAATACTCTCCCGTCCCACTATAAATTTATTACTTTTTATTTTTTGATGTGCCACTATAGGTTTCTTAATCCATAAAAAGTAAAAACATAACTTCATATATTAATAAACAAATATTTTCTTAAAGATTCTCCATTACTTTACACAGAATTCAATATATGACTCATTATATATTAATAAATAATACACTTTTTTTTAGACAAATCAACAAAAAAAAACAAGAAACTTATACCGGAATGGATGGAGTATAATTATATTTACATAGTAAACAGTAATTACAACTACATCTTAAAGCAATTATTCCCCACAATGGTATATATGATTACTAGCTCTGGAACCCCGTGCATTATGCGGGTTTATTATGTTATTATTTTTAAATTAAATGTTTCAAAATTTTAATTTAGTTAGAATTATGTTTATCCTCTTAATTAATTAATTATTTTTTCTTAATTTAAATTTGTGACTTTTAATTGATTATTGTTTTAATTAAATTTATGATTATAATAAAAAAAGAATTGCGGTGGTACGTGGGTCGATCTCTTGACACTAGATTGGTAGTGGCGAAGTTTGATACCCATGTTTTTTTACGTAGAAATACTAATCAAGACAAATGATGTTGGTTTCGGGAATGATGTTGACTCCATCAGATACTTAGACTATCTTTTCAATTTTAGAGAAATAATTTTTCACTAATGGTATCTTATGTTATGACAATACAATCACTTTGAACCTTGGACTTCCCTAAGGAGGCCAGTATTCAGTCATGGACAACTAAATGTTGGCATGTCTAGAGTAACCATGTGAGAAGGTTTAAAAATTATGATATGTGACATGAATTACGACAATATGGTTTATAAGGAAATACTTCAAGATTAAAAAAAATCCCTTTTAAACTTGCATTATTTAACAATGTAAACTTTTCTGAAAGTATCCTATTTTCCATACTTGATTGCAAAAACAAAAAAAATCACAATCGTGCATGGTAAAAAAACCGTGGAATATAAAAAATGAATGTATATGTGGATCCTTAAAATAATAATATTTGGTGTAAATATATAAATATTGTGAGAGTTGGCTTTATAAATAATTTTGTTTTTGTTTGCAAATAATAATTATGAGACGTACAAATAAAGAAATTATGTAAATAATTATAGGGTGGAGGGAATATAATTGAAACCTATGAATATTCATAGACTCGAATATTTCCATGTTTGATGCATTATCAACACTATATATATATATATATATATATATATATATATATATATATATATATCTTAAAAAATGATAATATAATAAAAAAAGAATTTCGTTGGTATGTGGGTCCGTCTCTTGACACTAGATTGATAGTGACGAAGTTCGATACCCATGTTTTTACGCAAAAATCCTAATTAAGACAAATATAAGACAAAGGAAGTTGGTTACGGAATGATGCTGACTCCATCCGATACCTAGACTATCTTTCCAACTTTAGAGAAATATTTTTTCACTAATGGTGTCTTATGTTATGACAATACAATCACTTTGAACATTGTACTTCCCTAAGGAGGTCAGTATTCAGTCATGGACAACTATATATTGTCATGTCTAGAGTAACCATGTGAAAGGTTTGAAAATTATGATATGTGACATGAATGACGACAATATGGTTTATAAGGTGTTGATAGGCGAACATAAATCAATGAATGGCGAACAAGAATTAAAGCCTTAGTAAGGATTACGAGGAATCAACCCCAAATCAAAGATGATCAACGAAGAAAATCAAGTCGGGGTGCATAAATCAATCCAGGGAGTGTATAAACTGACGAACAACTCTACCGACGAACAACATACTGGCGAACAAGTATTAAGACCCAAGACCAGATATGAACATTCTGCTAAGTCGCTGAATGACGAACAACATTGACGAAATGTGGTGCATCTACCAACCTAAGAGGTGCATTTCGACGAACAAAGGATCAAGATCCCAAAGCCAAACTGTGTAAAACACAAAGGCGAGCAACTTCTGAGCCATGCACCCAAAAGGCGAACAACTTTGATGAAAAAACCATTCTGGATGCACTAAGCTGACCTGGACGAACAACAATGAAGTCCAAGATAAGACCAAAAGAAGACTTTGTAACTAAGATTCAACTTAGATAAGGTCAAACTAAGGTCAAAGAACACTTGTCAGGCATGCAAGCTAGGGAGACCAAGAGTCTGAGACACCTCATGCTTGCTAGCCTCTATAAATAGTTGTTCTCCAGCTTATTAATACAAGTTCAAATTCATAAACACTCCCAAAAACACACACTAATACACCTAAACGTACACACATACAAAATTATTACGATTTCGACATTCACATTTACAAGTTCATAACCTGAACCCTCGATTTACCATTTACGGTGGTAACCAATCACACGTAATTGATTGATGATCTTTAAACTGAACTTAAACAGTCACTAATCCATCCGATAAAAATTGATCACCAACAAATTGGCGCTAGAAGAAGGGCTTGAACCTCCGAATTAGTGTGATTACTCAAGAACTTCAAGCTGAAAACTTGAAGATTCAAAGAAAACCTCAAGAAATATTTGAAGATTCAAACAAAAGTGTTCTTGGTGTTCTTCATCATAAGAATTAAGACAAATTAATTCGGAATGCCTCAATCCAAGGAAACCCAAGCGTCATGCTCGTCAGGGAGAGCATCTCCCACCCGAGCCTCGTCGGCCGACCACCAGGATCGTAATCCTAGACATGTGAATAGATCGCAGCATACTGCCATAACTCATAATCTCCCGCTTGAAATGGAGGCCCTGGCGAACAACCCCAACGAACTAGCCAAAACCATTGCTGCTCTCCAGGCACTACAGAGACAGCAAGATCAAAATAGGCCTTCACAAGTGAGGCCTAAAGATAGAGCCGTAGAAGTTGTTAGGGCTAGGTCAACCAGGGGCGAACAACACGAGGTAAACAGTGCCCAGGTCAGGCGGGATAAAGGCAAAGCTAAGATGGTCGAACCAAGAGAGGGCCAGGCTGAGTCTGCTCGCGGGCGAACAACAATGTCGAGCCATGGAACTACCCGTTCCAGTGCCCAGGACAGACTTGGCCAACCCCAACAGCAAGACAAAGTTGCTCGCCAGGAGGTGGAGCGTGGGCGAGCAACATTGGAACAACCACGCCCATCAGTTCATGAGAGGCTCTCTCAATCTGCCTTCAGGCGTCTAGGACCAAATACAGCGAGCAACCCTAGAAAACAGCCCCAGGATTTGCCCACTCCAAGTGAGGGACTGCGACGAGCAGAAAGGTTAGTACCTTTGCTCGCCGAACAGCCTCCAAGTCAGGGGGCATCTTTGGATGAGCTATCAAATTTAAGAAGGGCAGTGGAGAACATGCAGGGACAGTTGGACCAACAGAGAGGTGTGGGGACAACCAGTTTGCCATCCTCACCACTATCACCTGTCATTCTGAAAGCCCCGATTCAGAAGAAGGTCCAGTTCCCGGCAAGCATACAGTATGATGGTGTTGCTGATCCCAGAGTTCATCTAATGAAGTATTCAGATTATATGGTCTCGGTGGGAGCCAGCGATGCCACTCAATGCCGAAACTTCCCCTTAACTTTGGGGGATCGAGTACACAAGTGGTTTTCGGCAATGCCCCCAGCATCTATCCATTCATTCACTCAACTGAGTCGAGAGTTCCTTTCTCATTTCTCAACGGCAGGGTCGTACTTGTCTCAAAAACACCGATTATCTGACCTAAAACAAAATGACGATGAGACAGATCGGGCATTCATGGAAAGGTTCGACAAGGTGTTGTTAGAAGGAGAACCCGTCAGTGAGGATACGAAAATCGTTGCCGTTATGGCCGGGTTGAAGAAAGGATCAAAGCTATGGAAAGAGGTACGTCTGAAGTGCCCAAGAAGTTATACCGAATTCAGGAATCAAGCCGGCATATTCGTTTCCATGCATGAGGCTTTGCAATCAAACTTGGGGGAGAACAAAACTGATCCCAAGGAGAACAACAAGAAACCTGGTGTAACAAGCTATCGAGTCCCTAAAAACATGAAGGCGTTCACTGAAGGGATATAACTCAAGGAAAAGTTGAATCAAGTGCTAACAGTGTCAGTTGATACTGTTTATGAAAGTGTGAAGGATAAGGAGTTGCTCTCCCCTCCCCGGAAAATTCGCCAGGATACTGGCAAACTCAACCCTAACAAGTATTGTGCCTACCATCAAAGTGTGGGGCACTTTACGAGTGAATGTAGAGATTTGCTCAAGCAGCTCTGGCGTTTCTACGAGGACGGAAAGCTCTCCGACTTTGTCAAAAGACAACCCGGGAAGAGAGTCCGGGAGAACAACTCTGAGGACTGGGATGATCAACCTCAGAAGAACAATAAACCAGCACGACCAGTTCCTACCATTCCTGCTCGTCTGTTGGAGGACTTATACATGATGGAACCTGCAGGCCCAGTGGGAGGGTGTTCTGATGGACGACCGCCAATCTCCAACCGGAAAAGAAAAGCTGAACTACGAGCGATCGATCAAGTCCAAGAAATGGGGGTCAAACCATCTATCATGCAGACAGCAGAACTGGCCTTTACCGAAAATGACTTGGAAGGAATCTTAACTCCACATAACGATTCGCTCGTAATCTGCACAAAGATTATGGGAACACGAGTCCACAGATTATTGGTGGATACCGGAGCCTACACCAACATCTTATTCAAAAAGACGCTCGATCATCTTGGAGATTATTCGAGCTATATCCGGGATACAACTCACAGAATAATAGGCTTCGGGAATGCTGTAACGGACCCATTGGAAATAGTTACTTTAGTAGTACAACTTGTAACGGCCAACGAACCCGAGAAAAATATTACAAGAATGGTTGACTTCTTGGTTGTAGACCAGGATTCAACTTATAACGGGTTTCTTGGTCGACCCTTTTTAAATGAATTCAAAGCTGCGTGTTCCACTTACCACTATTGTTTGAAATTTCCAACAACAAGTGGAGCAGGTACAATTAAGGGAGATCAAAGAAAAGCCAGGGAATGTCTCCTACAATTGCAAGCCAAACATGTATCAGTATCCATGATGGAAGCCACGAGTAGCTATCCTGCTGATGAACCATCAATGCTGGAGAACATGATGGATATGGAGGAAGACCACATGGACACTGACGAACAACGTCTTGACGAACAGGTGTTGAATGAACAACTCGTTACCACCCAGGAGGAACATCATCCTGACGAACAACAAAGGGGTGGTGACGAGCAACATTTATCTGATGGCTTGGAGGGACAGGTGTTGACTAACAACAACGAATCAGGGCCAACAAATGATCTAGATCCCCGCCTGGGGGCAGAGCCAATGAACATCGAAAATGATTTCAACTCTGAGGACCAATACTTGATCCTCGGTGGAAAGGACAAAAACGACGAGCAACTCCAGTTGAAGAGCTGGAGGCGTTCAAAGTTAATCCTGAAAACCCGGATCTCAAATTATACATAGGATCTGAGCTCCCTGAGCCTTACAGATCCCGAATGAAAGAGTTCCTCAGCAAAAATCTAGATGTTTTTGCTTGGTCTCATGCAGACATGGTGGGAATTGATCCAAAACATGCATGTCCCAAACTCAACATCAATCAAGCAAAAAGGCCAATCCATCAAAAACGAAGAAAGTATGGCCCAGACAAGTATCAGGTTTTGAACGAAGAAATAAAGAAGTTGTTAGACAACGACCTAATCCGACAAGCACTCTGTCCACAATGGGTAGCAAACCCAGTCCTTGTGAGGAAACCAAACGGGACCTGGAGGCTATGCATAGACTTTACAGATCTGAATGCAGCATGCCCGAAGGACAACTTTCCACTTCCTCACATTGACCAGTTGGTGGACAGCACTGCAGGTCATGAAATGCTAACATTCATGGATGCCTTTGCCGGGTACCATCAAATTCCAATGCATCCAGACGATCAAGAGAACACAACATTTTATACGAACAAAAACTTGTTGTGTTGGAAAAGAATACCTTTCGGTCTCATCAACGCTGGAGCAACATACCAGAGGTTGGTGAACAAGATGTTCGACGAACAAATCGGAAACACGGTAGAAGTCTATGTAGACGATATCGTAGTCAAAAACCCCCGAAGGGAAGACCATCTTCAACATTTGACCCAGGTGTTCGAAATCCTTCGACACTACAACATGAAGCTGAATCCGAAGAAGAAAGTTTTGGAGTTCATTCAGGGAAATTCCTGGGCCATCTTGTTAGTCAACGAGGGATTAAAGCCAATCCAACAAAAGTTAAAGCAATCGTGGATATGCAACCTCCACGCTCAATAAAGGAAGTGCAAAGGCTTACAGGATGCCTAGCAGCATTGAATCGGTTCATATCCAGGTCGGGGGACAAATGCCGTCCATTCTTTGAAGCCATCAAGAAAGGACAGTTCACATGGACTAGCAACTGTCAAAAGGCATTCGACCAACTCAAAGAATATCTGGGAGATGTTAAAATCCTATCAAAACCTGTTCCAGGAGAGAAGCTATATTTATACTTAGCAGCATCAGAAGTAGCCATCAGTTCTGTTCTAGTGCGAGAAGACGGCAAATTTCATCAACCAATCTACTATGTCAGTCAAGCTTTACACGACGCGGAGATCAAATACTCTCCAACTGAGAAACTGGCGTACGCATGATTAGGCGTGAAATTGTCATGATTCGTAGCTATAAATGCCCTAGTTTTGGTCGATTTTATTGAGTTTTTAGAGCCAAATGAGTACTATTTCGATACATTGATGAATTTGTCTCTTTGATATTCATAGGTGAATCGAGGACGAAAAACGGAGTTCGTAGGACTTTGAATCGACTCAAACGGATGCCCGGATGAGAAGATATCGAAGAAATACGATTGGTATTAGTACGTGAGAAGAAAAGTGTTAGTTGCAAGGAAGGAAGGCCATTCGAGCGCCATCACTCGAGCACCATCGCTCGAGCAATGTAGGTCGAGCGCTCCGGACTTACAGAACGTTTTTACCGCTCGAGGGACACAGCTCGAGCGCCCCGCTCGAGCTCTTGAACCATTCGACCAACGTAGGTCGAGCGCCCCGCTCGACCAAGCAATTCATTCGAGCTCAAAGGGTCGAGCGCCCCGCTCGACCGGGATAGCTCGAGCGCTTCCGAGGCGTTGTATGCTTTTTGAATAGGACTTGTAGATAGCTTAGTAGTTAGTAGTGAGTGCTTTATTTTCTGTTTATTTTTATTTTTATTCAATCGGCAGTTGCGTTTTGATCTTTCTGCTAGTGTGTCAGGTTTATGAAAACACGCTCACAAGGCAATACGAGTGAAGAGAGGTTACCTGCAGATCCTGAGACAATAGCTAGAAGGAACTGAGCATTCTTGAGAAGGATGAACGCTGCCGACTTAGGGAAAGAACCAATGGACATCACTAATGAGTTGGAAGATGCCGAGAATGAGTTTAACCAGGGGTTGAACCGGGTTGACGGCACTGATGGCAACACCAGTAAGAACCAAGATCCGTTAGGGGATAGTCAGAGCCAAAACTCGGGTGCACAAAACGTTATCAATCCAGCTCAGAATTTTGTCCAAAATCCTCTGAACAACCCTGCTTACGCACAAAACCCAAATAACCCTTTCAACAACCCAGTATACCAACATTACCCATACCCATATCCACCATACCCATATCATCCACCTCCTGTTTACAACCAACCACCTCCACTTCAACAAGTGCCAACACCACTTGTTGCTCCTCAACACGTTCCCCAGAACGCATATCAGAATATGGC
Organism: Ballota nigra; assembly: GCA_947034835.1. NCBI lineage: Eukaryota > Viridiplantae > Streptophyta > Magnoliopsida > Lamiales > Lamiaceae > Ballota > Ballota nigra. The sequence goes on along the minus strand of OX344724.1, from coordinate 39,531,877 downwards.
AATTCAGGCAGGTTCGCGGCACAACCGCAGAGGTACTACGATGGAGTGGCATTGCCTCCAGTTGAGGCAAATAACTTTTCAATTTCCCCAGGAATTCTCAAGCTGCTTACCGAGAATCAATTCAAGGGGGAGGTTGGGAAGGAGAATCCTCATACTCACTTGAGAAACTTCCTGATGATCGCGTCCACCTTTAATTATAATGGCATGTCTGAAGATGCCAAGAGGCTCAGGTTGTTCCCATTCTCTCTGACGGGAATAGCCAAGGAATAGTACGATAACACGCTCCCACAGGGAGGTGTTAACACATGGGCCGAGCTCGAGCGTCTGTTCCTCGAGCGATTCTACCCTCCATCAAGGACAATAAAAGCAAGAATTGAGATATCTTCTTTCCGTCAGAAGTCAGGAGAGGATTTACGCCAAGCATGGGAGAGATACTCAAACATGTTGATTGAGTGCCCACAGCACGGGTACAATGAGGGGGATATTATGGCATTCTTCTACAGTGGTGCCAACAAGGCGGGGCAAGACCATTTAGACGCCTGTGTGGGAGGAGCATTCTTGAATCAAGGCATAGAGAGGTGTAGAGAGATCGTGGACAACATTGTCACGAATGCCGGTGCTTGGAGTGTGGGTGCGGACTTCCATAGAGTGCATCAGGTTGAAGAGGGTGAAGGAACGAGAAGGCTATTGATGGCCATGATGGAAAAGATCAACAACCTCGAGTTGGGGAAGAGTTTGGGTGGAGAGCATGCAGCAGAGAATGAGAGAGTAGACCAACCAAGTGGACAGCAAGAGGTAGCCAATTACATGGGAGGTCCGTATTACAATCAGAATGGCTACCAAGGTGGAAATCAGTATGGAAGGCCTCCTTATGGCCAACCATTTGTACCTCCAGGCCCACAGCCACCTCAAAATCAATGGAGGAACATACAAGGGTATCAAGGAGGCCAGCAGCCTCCTCAAAACACATGGAGGAAAAATGAGAATTTTTCATATGCTAACCCAAAAGCTGGTATTACTGTTCCTGCAGGTGTTGATCCGGGGTCTAAACCTCCTGGTGGAGAAGGCGGTGCATCAACCGAGGAGATGTTGAGAGCGATTCTTCAGAAGGTGGAGGAAGGAAGTAAGAGGTTGTCATCCTTGGAGTACGATGTGAAAGAGTTGCATAAAAAGGGTGATCAACGTGATCAAGAGCCCCAGAAGATGAACATTGAGTGGACTAGAACTCAACAAGAGAACAATCGAAGGTTCACTTCTTTAGAGTTCCAGATGAGCCATATTGCAAAGTCGTTGAATAGAGAGCCGGGGAAGTATCCTTCCATGCCGGAGGGAAACCCGAAAGAGCATTGCAAGGCGATCCAGCTTAGAAGTGGAACCAACTATGAAGGTCCTTAGATGCCTGCTGATTCTGAGACGCCTCAAGCTGAGATGGGGGAAAGAGAACATAAGAAAGATGGAGGTGTTACTGTTGAGAAGGGGATTGAAAGTGAAGGGATTGAGAAGCATAAAGATATGGATGAGTCCCAGAAGGGCAAGGAAGGCATTGAGAAGGGTGAAAGAGTTCCTAAGTGGAAGAAGGCAAAGGAAGCAAGGGATAAAGTGAAAGAAATAGAAAGAGATGAATGGGGGGTACCCAAATCTGTGATACCAGTCCCGTATCCACAGCGCTTCATGAAAAAGAAGCTTGATGAAAAATTTGCAAAATTTCTTGATGTTTTTAAGCAACTTCACATTAACATTCCTTTTTATGATGCTTTGGAACAGATGCCGCATTATGCAAAGTTTCTAAAGGACTTGATTGCAAAAAGACGGCGAGTGGATGAGCCGAAGTTGGTGCAGCTGAACCACGAGGTGAGTGCATTAGTGCACAAGGCACTTCCACCGAAGCTGAAGGATCCCGGGAGCTTCACGATCCTATGTGACATTGGGAACGGGATCAAGAAGAGAGCGTTGTGCGACCTCGGAGCGAGCATTAATTTGATGTCGTTGTCACTTTTCAAGAAGTTGGAAGGTGGTGAACTTCAGCCGACAATGATGACGCTTCAACTAGCCGACCGGTCTATTACTCGACCTCAAGGTGTGGTTGAAGACGTCTTAGTGAGAGTTGGAGATCACATTTTTCTAGCCGACTTTGTAGTGCTAGAGATGGAGGAAGATGAGCACGTGCCCCTGATCTTGGGAAGACCGTTCTTAGCTACGGCGGGGATGGTGCTAGACGTGGCAAATGGGAAGATTACGCTGAAAGTTGATGATCAAGAAGTGAAGATTTCCCTATATGAAGCCATGAAGTACTCGAGGGAGGATGAGAGCTTGTATTGCATGGATGCAATTGATCCTCGTGTTGAAGACAAGCCTCCTATCCCTAATCCTTCTCATATTCATTATTTTGTTAGTCCTTCACTTGATTATTTAACACATGAGCATTATGATCTTGATTATTCTGATAGGGATAAAGTGAAGAAGTTGAAGGATGAAGAGGTGAAGAAAGTGGACGTGATCCAGTTAGAAGGGAAAGGAGGAGTTAAGAAGAAGAAGTCAAAATTCAAGAAATTGTTTAGTAAGACTCCTCCAGATAAAGGTGAGAAGGAGTTGAGACCTATACCACTTGAGGTGGGGAAGGAAGCAAAGGAACTCATGATGGAAGGGCATAAAGGAAAGAAATTCAAACACCACTCTTATGAGAGTGAGGGAGGTAAATTTGAGTATGATGTCCCATAAGCTCCTTTGAGCATGGTCCGGCATGAGGACCTTAAAAATAGCGCTGAATGGGAGGCAACCCATTATTTTTTTTATTTGCTTTGAGTTTTTTTTAGTTAGTAGGGAGTTATTTTGAGTCGTATGTTTAACCTCGTACTTGAGAGTTTTATTTTGTAGGCTGTCTCTAAAGGAGTAAAGGTATCATGGAGTTATTCAGATTGAAGGAACCAACTTGAGACAAGGGAGTGTGCAAAGCTATTGAGAGAAACTGAATTATTTGGTTGAGGTAACCCACAACCCCAAACTTAGACCTCTAGCAAGGTCGAAGTTTGGGGGGTGGAGTTTTTTTTATTTGTTTTAGGATTACATTGCACATGCATGCACACCCTTATCTTTGAGTTAAGTTTGATTGATTATTGGTTGGTTGAGATACTCCTTGGGGTGATTTTGAGTTGACTCGCTATTGCATATTTCATGCCTATCAACTATCTTATGCTTGTTGATTGCTATCTTTGAGTACGATTTGATGAGTAGAGTTGAGTTGTGAGGTTGAGTAGGACTCTTTTGTGTAAGTGTTTGAATGAGAGTTGATTTGAGAGAGAAATCGTATGCTTACAAATTTTTTCTTTTGAGTGCTTGTGTGATAATGGTGAGAATGCACTAGGCTAGCATGGATGTGAAAGCCGTGAGAGTTGAGCCTTATGAGATTTTTATGCATTACTTGATCTCTTCGTTTGTGAGAGGATCGTCACCTTAGAGGATGCTAGAACTTGTGTGTGCTCTTGCTTCTTGATTGTGTCTAGTTTGAAATGCCGAATGTGATCTTAGGCCATCTTTGATTTGAGTGAGTCACTTAGCCAAAATTTTCCTTACCAATGACATTGATCCCTTGTTAGCCCCTTTGAGCCGAAAGCCTATTTTATTTGCTAGCACATATGAACACTATTCCAATTCCTAAGCCTTTTTTTCCCAAGTTGATTGGAGAATAGGAAAGTGTGAATGTGAAATGGAGTAAATTGAGTTGAAAAAGGAAAAGGTTGTTTGTTGAGTGAATATGAGAAGAAGGTGTGATGAAGTTTTGAGTTGTGGGAAAGAAAAAAATTGAGAATGAGCAAAAGAAAAAAGTGAGCTCATGTGTTTGTGCGAAAAAAAGAAGAGAAAAAAGTGATTGAAAAAAAATGTGAAAGAGTGAGAAAGAAAAAAAAATTGAAGTGTTGAGAAAAGTGGAATTGAAAGGGTGTTGATTGAACATGTTTGAAGTATTCTGTTCCTAATCTCGAAGTGTCAAAGTTTGATTTTCTATTCTCCATTCACTTTAGTCACTTTACCCTATATTGTTATCCCACCTGTCCAAAGAGCCTACATTACAACCTTGGGAAAAATCCTTTTTGATTCGGCATTGATTTCTAGAGTATGGTCGGAGTTAAGAGCACTTACAAGCCTATGGCTGCCAATTTGTGTGATTGATTGTTTGAGTGAGTCCCTTGATCATTTATATACACTTGTGAGGGAGCGAAACACATCGTTGAGTGCACATCCATGCTTGATCTTGGTGTTTCTTGTTATTGTTGCATGAGTATAATAAAGGAAAGTGAGTGAGTATACGGGTGATTGATTTTTGAAGCTCGAGTTCATTAGCTTGCATGATTGATTCTTTGACTCATCCCTAACAATTTCACTTGACTTATTATTTCATTGCTTGAGGACAAGCAATATGGTAAGTTTGGGAAGGTTGATTAGGCGTGAAATTGTCATGATTCGTAGCTAGAAACGCCCTAGTTTTGGTCGATTTTATTGAGTTTTTAGAGCCAAATGAGTACTATTTCGATACATTGATGAATTTGTCTCTTTGATATTCATAGGTAAATCGAGGACGAAAAACGGAGTTCGTAGAACTTTGAATCGACTCAAACGGATGCCCGGATGAGAAGATATCGAAGAAATACGATTGATATTAGTACGTGAGAAGAAAAGTGTTAGTTGCAAGGAAGGAAGGCCATTCGAGCTCCATCACTCGAGCACCATCGCTCGAGCAATGTAGGTCGAGCGCTCCGGACTTACAGAACGTTTTTGGCGCTCGAGGGACACAGCTCGAGCGCCCCGCTCGAGCTCTTGAACCATTCGACCAACGTAGGTCGAGCGCCCCGCTTGATTAGGCGTGAAATTGTTATGTTTTGGTGCCCGATTTACTCATGTTTTGAGTGTTTTCGATGAGTGCTTGGAGTCAAATGAGTATCATTTTTATAAAATTATTAATTTGTCTCTTTGGTTTTCATAGATGGATAGAGGGCGAAAAGAGGAGTTCGTAGGACTTTGAATCGGCCAAAACGGACTCCCGGTTGAGGAGATATGAAGATTTTACGAACGAGTGCACAACAGCCAGCGCTCGAGCGTTTTGCTCGAGCGCCGGCGCTCGAGCGAATCACTCGAGCGCTGAAACTGTTCTGTAAGTTTTTGGCCGCTCGAGTGATTCGCTCGAGCGGCCAAAAACTTACAGAACAGTTTCAGCGCTCGAGCGAATCACTCGAGCGGAACTGCTCGAGCGTTTTGCTCGAGCAACCACGTATTTTCGCCTCCGGATGCGTATTTTCGGCCCATTAACTCCCGTTTCGACCCGGTGCCTATATATACCTCTTCCAAACACGTTTTGAAGGATCCACAACTTTAGAAATCACTTTTAGACTTAGTTTTGAGAGAGAGGAAGAGGAGAAGAACGAGCAAGCTTTACTTTTACGTTGTTGAGGTTTTTCATACGAATTCTTAGTTTTCTTTTCGTTTCTTAGTTTCTTTTCATTAGCTTGATTACTTTAAACGTTTTAAACTTCGTTTTAGTTAATTAAATTTCAGTTCTTAGAATTATTTTATTTTAAAACCCTAGTTCATGTTTCTTATTTTCTTCGTTCAATTCATTATGTTTTTGTTCGTTGTTTCTTCTATTGCTTTTATTTTTGTTATAACCATGTCCGGCTAAAACCCTTGTATGCTTGGGTTAGGATGAACTCGTAGAAGTAGGATGTGGGTACGTAATTAGGGTAATTCGTGACGTTAGTTTTAATTCTCTTAGTTAATGAATTCTTATAATTAATCTGAACTTCACCTTTAAATTTAGTACGAAAGTGTTAGAGAGAGGACGACTGCATCACTCAATAACAATTAGTAGTCTTAACTAGAAGGTTTAGGAAAGGTTAATTCATTTACCGGTTTAGCGAAGGAGGACTCGAGCGGCCAAAAACTTACAGAACAGTTTCAGCGCTCGAGCGAATCACTCGAGCGGAACTGCTCGAGCGTTTTGCTCGAGCAACCACGTATTTTCGCCTCCGGATGCGTATTTTCGGCCCATTAACTCCCGTTTCGACCCGGTGCCTATATATACCTCTTCCAAACACGTTTTGAAGGACCCCCGAACTTTAGAAATCACTTTAGACATAATTTTTAGAGAGAGGAAGAGGAGAAAAACGAGCAAGCTTTACTTTTACGTTGTTGAGGTTTTTCATACGAATTCTTAGTTTTCTTTTCGTTTCTTAGTTTCTTTTCATTAGCTTGATTACTTTAAACGTTTTAAACTTCATTTTAGTTAATTAAATTTCAGTTCTTAGAATTATTTTATTTTAAAACCCTAGTTCATGTTTCTTATTTTCTTCATTCAATTCATTATGTTTATGTTCGTTGTTTCTTCTATTGCTTTTATTTTTGTTATAACCATGTCAGGCTAAAACCCTTGCGTGCTTAGGTTAGGATGAACTCGTAGAAGTAGGATGTGGGTACGTAATTAGGGTAATTCGTGACGTTAGTTTTAATTCTCTTAGTTAATGAATTCTTATAATTAATCTGAACTTCACCTTTAAATTTAGTACGAAAGTGTTAGAGAGAGGACGACCGCATCACTCAATAACAATTAGTAGTCTTAACGAGAAGGTTTAGGAAAGGTTAATTCATTTACCGGTTTAGCGAAGGAGGACGACCGCATCACCTTAGTTAAATCAGGGTCTCATTAATTGAGCACAATCCATTAACTTGTTAGTGGATTAGTGAAGTCGAGTGTTAGGGTAAAGTATTAGGGTTTAGAATCTTGAGCTTTCACCTTGCATTCTTTTACTTAGGTTAATTCTTGTTTGTCACGATTACTTTGATTATGTACCTGCTCCGTTAGTATACGTAGGGATTCCTATCCTAAGCATCACCATCTTTTATTTGAATCCAACCCTTAGTTAATTCGTTTGCTTTAGTAATTTAGTTTACTTAGTTCATTTTAGTCTTTTAATTAATCTTTCAAAAAAACCAAAAACATCACACTCATATTAACTACGACGCGTAGATCTTCAGGGATCTATTCGCATATACATCATCCCTTGGGTTCGATAATACTTGGTTCCTATACTTGCCCATACTACAGTGAACCCGTACTCTTGCGGGGTAGCTACTAGTAGAAGCTAGTTTAGTTCACTTCAAGTCAATGGCGCTGTTGCCGGGGATGGCGTTATATGCTTTTTGAATAGGACTTGTCGATAGCTTAGTAGTTAGTAGTGAGTGACTTATTTTCTGTTTATTTTTATTTGTTCAGCAGTTGCGTTTTGATCCTTTTGCTAGTGTTTCAGGTTTATGAAAATACGCTCACAAGGCAATACGAGCGAAGAGAGATTACCTGCAGATCCTGAGACAATAGCTAGAAGGAACCGAGCCTTCTTGAGAAGAATGACTACTGCTGGAGACAAAGACAACATGAATCTGGATGGAGATGGGGACTTAGACAAAATAGCTGCAGAGTATACTGTTTTAGTGGAGCAGGCGGTTGGAGTTGAGAGCAGTAACCAACAAATACCCAAAGGGGAACCGCAGAACCAACTTCCAAACCCGCAAAACTCAATCAACTCTGCACAAACACAACCCCAAAACCAGAACCAAAACCCTGCTTACCCACAAAACCCAAATAACCCTTTCCACAACCCAGCATACCAACATTACCCATACCCACCTTATCCATACCCACCTTATCCTTACCCACCATACCCGTATCCTCCACCCCCAGTCTATAATCAACCACCTGTTTACCCACCACCACCCCAACAAGTACCAGTACCTGCTGCTAATCCTCAACACGTTCCTATGAACGTAGATCACAATATTACTATTCGAGGGAGGTTTGCAGCGCAGCCACATCGGTACTATGATGGAGTGGCTTTACCTCCAGTTGAGGCGAACAATTTCTCGATTTCCCCGGGGATTTTAAAGCTGCTTACCGAGAATCAGTTCAAAGGGGTGATCGGGAAGGAGAATCCTCATACACACTTGAGGAGCTTTCTCATGATAGCCTCAACATTTAATTATAATGGCATGTCTGAAGATGTCAAGAGGCTTAGGCTGTTCCCATTCTCATTGACGGGAATAGCCAAGGAGTGGTACGATAATACGCTCCCGCGGGGAGGTATTACCACTTGGGCCGAGCTCGAGCGTCTGTTCCTCGAGCGATTCTACCCTCCATCTAGGACGATCAAGGCTAGAATTGAGATCTCGTCCTTTCGCCAGAAGTCCGGAGAGGATTTACGCCAAGCGTGGGAGAGATACTCAAACATACTGATTGAGTGCCCGCAGCATGGGTACAATGAGAGAGACATTATGGCGTTCTTCTATAGTGGTGCCAACAAGGCGGGGCAAGACCATTTAGACGCCTGTGCGGGCGGAGCATTCCTGAACCAAGGCATAGAGAGATGTAGGGAGATCGTGGACAACATTGTCACGAATGCCGGTGCTTGGAGTGGAGATGCAGATTTTCAGAGAGTGCATCAGGTTGAAGAGGGAGAAGGAACGAGAAGGCTACTGATGGCCATGATGGAAAAGATCAACAACCTCGAGTTGGGGAAGAGTTTGGGTGGAGAGCATGCAGTAGAGAATGAGAGAGTAGACCAACCCAGTGGACAGCAAGAGGTAGCCAATTACATGGGAGGTCCATATTACAATCAGAATGGCTACCAAGGTGGTAATCAGTATGGAAGGCCTTCTTATGGCCAACCATTTGTGCCTCCAGGCCCTCAGCCACTTCAAAATCAATGGAGGAACACACAAGGAGTTCAAGGAAGCCAGCAGCCTCCTCAAAACACATGGAGGAAGAATGATAATTTTTCTTATGCTAACCCAAAAGCTGGTGTTACTGTTCCTGCAGGTGTTGATCCGGGGTCTAAACCTCCTGGTGGAGAAGGCGGTGCATCAACCGAGGAGATGTTGAGAGCGATCCTTCAGAAAGTGGAGGAAGGTAGCAAGCGTTTGTCCTCTTTGGAGTACGATGTCAAGGAGTTGCATAAGAAGTGAGATCATCGAGATCAAGAGCTCCAGAAGATGAATGTTGAGTGGACTAGAACTCAACAAGAGAACAATCGAAGGTTCACTTCGTTAGAGCTCCAGATGAGCCAAATTGCAAAATCAATGAATAGAATGCCGGAAGGGAATCCGAAAGAGCAGTGCAAGGCGATCTAGCTAAGAAGTGGAACCAACTACGAAGGTCCTCAGATGCCTACTGATTCTGAGACGCCCCAAGAAGAGATTGAGCCTAAAGGAGATGAAGTTGAGAAGGGGATTGAAAGTAAAGGGATTGAGAAGCATGAAGATATGGATGAGTCCCATCAAGACAAAGACCTTGAGGAGGTTGAGAGAGTTCCTAAGTGGAAAAAGGCAAAGGAAGCAAGGGAGAAAGTGAAAGAAACAGAAAGAGATGAATGGGGGGGTACCCAAATCGGTGATACCTGTCCCATATCCACAGCGCTTCATGAAAAAGAAGCTTGATGAGAAATTCGCTTGCATATTAATATCCCTTTTCATGATGCTTTGGAACAGATGCCGCACTATGCGAAGTTTCTGAAGGACTTGATCGCGAAAAGACGGCGAGTGGATGAGCCGAAGTTGGTGCAGCTGAACCACGAGGTGAGTGCATTAGTGCACAAGGCGCTTCCACCTAAGCTGAAGGATCCCGGGAGCTTCACGATCCTATGTGATATTGGGAACGGGATCAAGAAGGGAGCGTTGTGCGACCTCGGGGCGAGCATTAATTTGATGCCATTATCGCTTTTCAAGAAGTTGGAAGGTGGTGAACTTCAACCCACAATGATGACACTTCAACTTGCCGATCGGTCTATTACTCGACCTCAAGGTGTTGTTGAAGACGTTCTAGTGAGAGTTGGAGATCACATTTTTCCAGCCAACTTTGTAGTGCTAGAGATGGAGGAAGATGAGCACGTACCCCTGATCTTGGGAAGACCGTTCTTAGCTACGGCGGGGATGGTGCTAGACGTGGCAAATGGAAAGATTACGTTGAAGGTAGATGATCAAGAAGTGAAGATCTCCCTATATGAAGCCATGAAACACCCGAGGGAGGATGAGAGCTTGTATTGCATGGATGCAATTGATCCTCGTGTTGAAGACACACATTCTCTCCCTAATCCATCTCATATTCATGATTTTGCTAGTCCTTCAATTGATAATTTAACCCATGAGCGTTATGATCTTGATTATTTTGATAGGGATAAAGTGAAGAAGTTGAAGGATGAAGAGGTGAAGAAAGTGGACGTGGTCCAGTTAGAAGGGAAAGGAGGAGTTAAGAAGAAAAAGTCCAAACTCAAGAAATTGTTTAGTAAGACTCCTCCAGATAGAGGGAAGAAGGAGTTGAGACCCATAACACTTGGGAATGAGAAAAGAGGAAAGGAACTCATGATGGAGGGACATCAAGGAAAGAAGTTCAAACACCACTCTTATGAGAGTAAGGGAGGTAAATTTGAGTATGATGTCCCATAAGCTCCTTTGAGCTTGGTCCGGCATGAGGACCTTAAAAATAGCGCTGAATGGGAGGCAACCCATTTTTATTTGCTTTCATTTATTTTTAGTGTCTTTTTATATTATTAGGGAGTATTTTGAGTCGTATGTTTAACCTCGTACTTGAGAGTTTTATTTTGTAGGCTTGTCACTAAAGGAGTAAAGGTATCATGGAGTTATTTAGATTGAAGGAACCAACTTGAGACAAGGGAGTGTGCAAAGCTATTGAGAGAAACTGAATTGTTCGGTTGAGGTAACCCACAACCCCAAACTTAGACCTCTAGCAAGGTCGAAGTTTGGGGGGGTGGAATTTTTTTTATATGTTTTCTTGTTACATTGCACCGGAGCACCCCTTATCTTTGAGTTGAGTTAGTTATTTGGTGCCTTGAGATGCTCCTTGGGCTATTATTAATTTGTTTTGTTACTCAATATTTTATACCTATCAATCACCTTATGCTTGTTGATTGCCATCTTTGAGTATGATTTGATGAGTAGGGTAAATTGTGAGGCTGAGTTAGGAGTTTTTTTTGTGTGAGTGTTTGAGTTTGAGCTGATTAGGGAGAGAACCCGTATGCTTATAAGTTTTCTTTTGAGTACTTATGTGATGAGCGTGAGAATTCACTAGGACTAGCATGGATGTGAAAGCTGTGAGATTTGAGCCTTACGAGATTTAAATGCATGAATTAATCTCTTCGTTTGTGAGTGGATCGTCACCTTAGAGGATGCTAGAACTTGCATGTGCTCTTGCTTCTTGATTGTGTCTAGTTTGATATGCCGAATGTGATCTTAGGCCATCTTTGATTTTATTGAGTCACTTAGCCAAAATTTTCCTTACCATTGATATTTGTCCCTTGTTAGCCCCTTTGAGCCTAAAGCCTATTTTATTTGCTAGCACATATGAACACTATTCCAATTCCTAAGCCTTTTTGTCCCAATTTGAGTGGAGAATAGGAAAGTGTGAATATGAAGGGAGTGAATTGAGTTGAAAAAGGAAAAGGTTGTTTGTTGAGTGAATATGAGAAGAAGGTGTGATGAAGTTTTGAGATGTGGGAAAAAGAGAAAGAAAATTGAGAATGAGCAAAAAGAAAAATTGAGCTCATGTGTTGTGCAAAAAAGAAAAAGAAAGTGAAGTGATTGAAAAAAAAAGTGAAAAGAGTTAGAAAAGAAAAATTGAAGTGTTGAGAAAAGAGGAATTGAAAGAGTGTTGTTGAAAATGTTTGAAGTATTCTGTTCCTAATCTCGAAGTGCCAAAGTTTGATTTTCTATTCTCCATTCATTTGAGTCACTTACCCAAATTGTTAACCCACCCGTCCAAAGAGCCTACATTACAACCTTGAGAAAAGTCCTTTTTGATTCGGCATTGATTTCTAGAATGTGGTCGGAGTTAAGAGTGCTTACAAGCCTATGGCTGCCGATATGTGTGATTGATTGTTGAGTGAGTCCTTTATCATTGATATACACTTGTGAGGGAGTGAAACACATCGTTGAGTGCACATCCATGTTTGATCTTGGTGGGTCTTGTTGTTGTTGCATGAGTATGATGAAGGAAGGTGAGTTAGTATACGTGTGATCGATCTTTGAAGCTCGAGTTCAATTACTTGCATGATTTGATTCTTGATTCATTCCTAACAATTTCACTTGACTTATTATTTCGTTGCTTGAGGACAAGCAACATGGTAAGTTTGGGGGGGTTGATTAGGCGTGAAATTGTTATGTTTTGGTGCCCGATTTACTCATGTTTTGAGTATTTTCGATGAGTGCTTGGAGTCAAATGAGTATCATTTTTATAAAATTATTAATTTGTCTCTTTGGTTTTCATAGATGGATAGAGGGCGAAAAGAGGAGTTCGTAGGACTTTGAATCGGCCAAAACGGACTCCCGGTTGAGGAGATATGAAGATTTTACGAACGAGTGCACAGCAGCCAGCGCTCGAGCGTTTTGCTCGAGCGCCGGCGCTCGAGCGAATCACTCGAGCGGCCAAAAACTTACCGAACAGTTTCAGCGCTCGAGCGAATCACTCGAGCGGAACTGCTCGAGCGTTTTGCTCGAGCAACCACGTATTTTCGCCTCCGGATGCGTATTTTCGGCCCATTAACTCCCGTTTCGACCCGGTGCCTATATATACCTCTTCCAAACACGTTTTGAAGGATCCACAACTTTAGAAATCACTTTTAGACTTAGTTTTGAGAGAGAGGAAGAGGAGAAGAACGAGCAAGCTTTACTTTTACGTTGTTGAGGTTTTTCATACTAATTCTTAGTTTTCTTTTCGTTTCTTAGTTTCTTTTCATTAGCTTGATTACTTTAAACGTTTTAAACTTCGTTTTAGTTAATTAAATTTCAGTTCTTAGAATTATTTTATTTTAAAACCCTAGTTCATGTTTCTTATTTTCTTCGTTCAATTCATTATGTTTTTGTTCGTTGTTTCTTCTATTGCTTTTATTTTTGTTATAACCATGTCCGGCTAAAACCCTTGTATGCTTGGGTTAGGATGAACTCGTAGAAGTAGGATGTGGGTACGTAATTAAGGTAATTCGTGACGTTAGTTTTAATTCTCTTAATTAATGAATTCTTATAATTAATCTGAACTTTACCTTTGAATTTAGTACGAAAGTGTTAGAGAGAGGACGACCGCATCACTCAATAATAATTAGTAGTCTTAACTAGAAGGTTTAGGAAAGGTTAATTCATTTACCGGTTTAGCGAAGGAGGACGACCGCATCACCTTAGTTAAATTAGGGTCTCATTAATTGAGCACAATCCATTAACTTGTTAGTGGATTAGTGAAGTCGAGTGTTAGGGTAAAGTATTAGGGTTTAGAATCTTGAGCTTTCACCTTGCATTCTTTTACTTAGGTTAATTCTTGTTTGTCACGATTACTTTGATTATGTACCTGCTCCGTTAGTATACGTAGGGATTCCTATCCTAAGCATCACCATATCTCATTAGAAAACAACCCGTAGTTAATTCGTTCTTTTTCATTCTTTAGTTTACTTAGTTTAACTCAGTCTTTTAATTAATCTTTTAAAAAAAACCAAAAACAACACACTCATATTAACTACGACGCGTAGATCTTCAGGGATCTATTCGCATATACATCATCCCTTGGGTTCGATAATACTTGGTCCCTATACTTGCCCATACTACAGTGAACCCGTACTCTTGCGGGGTAGCTACTAGTAGAAAGCTAGTGTAGTTCGCTTCAAGTCACCGCTCAACCAAGCAATTCATTCGAGCTCAAAGGGTCGAGCGCCCCGCTCGACCGGGACAGCTCGAGCGCTTCCGAGGCTTATTCTCCAAATTTCGTTTTTCGGCCCACGAGATCCCGTTTCGACCCGGTGCCTATATATACCTCTTCCAAACTCGTTTTAAACCACCCCGGAAAAACCCGAAGTTTAGAAATAACTTTTAGACTTAGTTTTTAGAGAGAGGAAGAGGAGAAGAACGAGCAAGCTTTACTTACTTTTTGTTGAGGTTTTTCGTACGAATTCTTAGTTTCTTTTCGTTTCTCAGTTTCTTTTCATTAGCTTGGTTACTTTAAACGCTTTGAACTTCGTTTTAGTTAATTAAATTTCAGTTCTCAGAATTATTTTCTTTTAAAACCCTAATTCATGTCTCTTATTTTCTCAGTTCAATTCATTATGTTTATGTTTGTCGTTTCTACTATTGCTTTTATGTTTGTTAAAGCCATGTCCGGCTAAAACCCTTGCATGCTTAGGGTAGGATGAACTCGTAGAAGTAGGTTGTGGGTACGTAATTAGGGTAACTTGTGACGTTAGGTTTTAATTCTCTTGGTTAATGAATTCTTAAAATTAATCTAGACTTCGCTTTTGAATTTCGTTCGAAAGGTGTTAGAGAGAGGACGACCGTATCACTCTTTAACAACGAGTAGACTAAACGAGAAGGTTTAGGAAGGGTTAATTCATCTACCAGTTTAGCGAGGGAGGACGACCGCATCACCTTAGTTAAATTAGGGTCTCATTAATTAAGCACAGTCTATTAAATTGTTAGTAGATTAGTGAAGTCGAGTGTTAGGGTAAAGTATTAGGGTTTAGAATCTTGAGCTTTCACCTTGCATTCTTTTACTTAGGTTATTTCTTGCGCGTCACAGTTATTTTGATTATGTACCTGCTCCGTTAGTATACATAGGGATTCCTATCTTAAGCATCACCATCTCTCATTAGAACACAACCCTCAGTTAATTTGATTTCTTTAGTATTTTAGTTTACTTAGTTTATTTTAGTCTTTTAATTAATCTTTCCAAAAATCCAAAAACAACACACTCATATTAACTACGACGCGTAGATCTTCAGGGATCTATTCGCATACACTCCATCTCGTGGGTTCGATAATACTTGGCCATTATACTTACTTATACTACAGTGAACCCGTCCGCTTGCGGGTGAGCGATTAGTAGAAGTTAGTGTAATTCGCTTCAAGTCAACGCACTTGTCATGAGTGTAAGGAAGTTACGACCATATTTTTTTGATCATCAAGTTGAAGTGTTAACAACTTTCCCACTCAGACAAATTCTCCATCGCCCCGACACAGCTGGTCGTCTATTAAAGTGGTCACTAGAGATTAGCCAATTCGGGGTGACCTATGCTCCTCGAACAGCGATCAAAGGGCTAGCGTTAGCCGACTTTATTGTCGAACTAACCTTTCCACCAGATCCGACGAGAGGACTTGATTACCCATGGCATCTTTATGTTGACGGATCTTCAACTAACATAGCCTCGGGGGCAGGAGTGGTTCTAATTAGTCCAAACAGACAAGTATTCACCTCGGTAATCAAATTTGGTTTCATGGCAACCAACAACGAAGCTGAGTACGAAGCTCTTATTGCTGGTCTCCACATATCTCTCGCAGTAGGTGTTAGACGGTTACAAATATTTGGCGACTCCCAATTGATTGTGAACCAAGTCCGAGGTGAATACGAAGCAAATGACGATCACATGATCGAGTATCAACGAATTGTTGCTTACCTGATGTCCTTGTTAGAACAAGTCTTCATTGAACAAATTTCAAGAACAAGCAACACACAAGCAGATGCGTTAGCCCGAGTAGCAACAAGTGAGGGACCAGCAGAGTTGGCAGACATTGTAATTACAGAGATGAATGATCCATCAACAAGAAGTTATAATGTCAACCAACTTGATGAACAAGCAACTGAAGAAGAAGACTGGAGAACAAATATAGTCAAATATTTGAAAAGTGGAGAAAAACCAAACAACCCTTTTGAAGCTGCCAAGCTAACAAAGCAAGCCGCCAGATATACTCTGGTGGGCGAACAGCTTTACAAAAGGGGAATATCAATCCCACTTCTCAAATGTTTGATTAGGGGGCAAGGACGAGCAATACTCGAAGAAATACATGCCGGAGTATGCGGAAATCATACTGGGGGGCAAGCCTTGGCATACAAGACTATCAGACAAGGCTATTATTGGCTAACTTTACGTCAGGATGCAATCAAGAAAGCAAAGACGTGTCACCAGTGCCAGATTTTTGCACCAAACATTCATACCCCGGCTCAGCAGCTCGTATCAGTTTACAGCCCGTGGCCATTTGCAAGATGGGGGATGGACATTATTGGTCCCTTCCCGGCGGGAGTTGGAGGAGTTTGATTTGCCGTTGTGGCAGTCGACTATTATACAAAATGGGCAGAAGCAGAGGCCATGTTGAAAATCACGCAACAGAAAATGATCAACTTCATTTGGAAGAACATTGTCTGTCGTTTTGGAGTTCCACAAACCATCGTGACAGACAATGGTCCGCAGTTTGATGGAAAAGAGTTGAGAGATTTCTGTACAAAGTGGGGGATCAAGAAACATTATTCTACGCCCTATCATCCCCAGTCGAATGGACAAGTCGAGGCCGTAAACAAAATTATCAAGCATACGTTAAAAGTACGGCTAGCAGAAAGCAAAAGCAGTTGGTCTACAGAGCTTCCGGAAGTCTTATGGGCATACAGAGTTTCTCCCAGGTCCAGCACCGGAGAAACACCTTTTGCAATGGCTTTCGGAACAGAGGCTGTAATACCAATCGAGTTAAAGACCAACACATACCGGACGACCAACTTTGATGAGCAGGCGAACAACTCTGCTCTAGCTACTGAAATGGATTTGCTCGAAGAAAAAAGACTGAATGCCGAGCTAAAAAATGCTACCTATAAGCAGCGAGCAGAACGCTATTATAATTCCCAGGTTAAAGTCAGGGAATTCAGAGTTGGAGATATGGTTCTAAGAAAGTTGCTCGCCCAACCTCCAGGTGTATTGGGACCAACTTGGGAGGGCCCGTATCGTATAACGGAAAAATTCGTTAATGGTGTATACGATATCGAAGATATGGAAGGCAAGCCGGCCCAATACTCCTGGAATGTTGTACATCTGAAGAAGTACTATCAATGAGACGAACAAGTTCTTAATTGGGTGAACAAATATCTTGGGGGGGCTAGTGAACCAAGTAAGGCAGACCACCAAAAACTTGCCTAATTTTTTGAAATTTTGCCAATTATAGAATTTAAAGTTGTTCGACACATTGTATAGTTTAGTGTTGTTTCATCTTTTAATTTTAGACAGAGTTGCTCGGCAAGAATATTATAAGCGAGCATGGTTTTTAGTTAGTGCTCAAAGTTGTTCGTCAGGTAGTATGTGTTAGTGACGAGCAGTCTTACAACACTTGTGTTGGTCCCGGTACAAGACTGAGGAATACGTGTATGGGGGGGAATAAACGTATACCAATTTTTCAACTTAAAACTGACTGAGTCCCCTTTACTCAGAGTGGTAAAGAACTAGGAGCTGATAACACACCTACTGACTACACTTGGTGCGGGTCAGTTGGCTAACTATCAGTTCAAGTTCAGTGCGGAAATGTTTGAGCCCTGAAAGTTTAAAGTCTTGTTTAGTTTACTTTCTGAAAAACTTGTTTTACTCAATTCTGAAAAGTGTTTAGTAGGGCAGTGCTCTTTTGAAGATCAGCCTGATTGATTCAGGCCTGATAAACTTGAATTCAATGAATGAACAAGTAATATGGCAAGTATGCACAATATCAAAGCAGTAAGAACACAAGGAGTTTAACGTGGTTCAGAGTCTCAAGCTCCTACGTCCACGGCCTGACTTAACAGGAAATCCACTCAAGGGATTCTTGTTTTTAACGTGCCAAGGTGCACCAAGACCAGCTATCCTCACTGATCTATACAACTCCACTTACTAACACTCTAACTGACTTACTCCCAACAAGCCTAACTTAGGGTTTTGGTTTCAGTTTGGATTCCAACTAGGTTGAGATTATCCTTACAAGGCAAAGCTATGCTAAGGATTGAATAATCTCTCTAAGCTTAAGATAATGCTATTTAGCTCTTGGAATACAGAATAACTCTCGGTTGCTAAGAAACACTTGGGAAATTTAGATGGTTTCGAGTGCTTCTTCTTAAGGGTTGAATGCTTTGAATACTTGAGAGTTTGAGTAATTTCTGGCTTGGAAATTTCCCGTAACCTTGAATGGGTTCAAGGTCTTCTATATTTATAGGTGATTTGAAAAACTATCCGTTGGAGAGATAGCCTTCGAGTCATCTATGTAGAGTGGCTTCAAACGGATATATCTTCATGCAGCAGCCGTCCTTGCATGGATTTGGTATTTGCATTAAATGCACATTGAATGCTTGCCCGTTGAATATGCAGTCTGAATTCAGTCTTCATGTCAGGTTCCGTACGTGCGTGTCCTGCTCGGATTGGTTCACGTCATCAGGTTGGTGAGAATGTCAGAACTTATTCCTGAGCTTCAGGCTTGTCTTATTAAGTTCATTTTATCTTGAGCCCACCAGTCTTGTCCTGACGCTGAAATTCTTTTTGCATTGCTTGGCTCTACTCCAAGTCTTCCCATTAACTCAGTGGCCTCTTGTTCCCTTCAGGACTGAGTTAGTAATGACCTCAGGGTCATACTCTTCATCACTGACACTTACTCAGCCAGCTTAGAGGACTGCCATAAGTTCAGGATGGTGCTCTTCGTCTTCAGGCTCTGAGTCTTGATTTGTCTCCAGTGAGTTCTCCTCTCACTGAGTACCTGTGAAGTGTAAAATGACTAAGTACTAACCCTAATCAAGACTAGCCTGACAAAGACAGATTAAGGCAAACATCTTTTCAGGGGCTTTGGGATCTTAATCAAAACCGACAATGTCCCAACAATTTCCCCCTTTTTGATGATGCTAAAACACTGAAAAGATCCTCAAAACATTTAGAGGAAATATGATAAACCTATCTATAAGATAAGACAGTGTTAGAGCAATTCTTGATAAAGTACAGAATTTTAAACAACAGCCAAAAAGACAATGAGTTTTTGTCTGTGGGCAAAACGTAATAGATTTCATTGATAGATGTTTAAATGATTACAATGAATCTAATCTATTACAACGAAGCCTGTGAACACCTAGACTAATCTCATTTCAGGCTTGAGTCCATATCCTGCATAAACTCTTGCCTTCAGCTCGTCAAGTCTTCCAGGTTGGTTCACGTATCCTTCAGCTTTGGCTATCTTCAATACTTCCATCATTATGGCCTTTGTGTCATGCTTTTGAGTTCCAGGAACCAAGGGAGGAGCTCGAATGGTGAACTCAGGAGCCTTCACTTGAACTTGAGCTGCATCAGCCTCCTCCAAGATCTTCTGGAATAGCTCAGGATGATTGTCCATCATGTAGTCAGTGAAGTGGGCATTGATATCATCAGTGTCGCCCCATTTCTTCACAACATACCACAATCTAACAAATTCATCCCTTGCATCAGTCCAAAACTCCTTCAATGCCTCTGAGACGAACTCATCGACAAAAGCTTCCCTTATTCCTGATTCTGGCCTACTGACTTGAAGAATTGTTGATTTCCTAACCGTTGGCTTCTTCCTGTACTTCCTGGGCTCAGGCTTCGCCTTCTTCCTCCTTAGCAAGCTGATCACTGCATCATCCAGTTCTCGTTGTTGAAACTCAGTGATATCAGTCAGCTTCTCAACC
Source organism: Ballota nigra (assembly GCA_947034835.1). Taxonomy (NCBI): domain Eukaryota; kingdom Viridiplantae; phylum Streptophyta; class Magnoliopsida; order Lamiales; family Lamiaceae; genus Ballota; species Ballota nigra. The sequence goes on along the minus strand of OX344724.1, from coordinate 39,512,388 downwards.
TTTTTCTCTAGGATGCGCATCTTCTCCTTCTGAGCAATTTCAGCTCTGCGCATAGCCTCAGACTTCTCAGAGTGATCTCCCCATGCTTCAGCACATAACTCCGCCACCAACTCCCCTGAGTAAGTGATGGGATTCTTCCTTGAGCTCATGGGAGACGATCTTTGAACTGGCTCAGGTTGTTGCTTGGAAGGTTCATCAGCCTTTGCCTTTGTTGCCTCCTCCCTCAGCTTGGCAACAACTTCCATTCCTTCCTTCTCCACTGCCGCTAACCTAGCTGACTTCCTCACCCTTAATATGTTTCCTTCAGGATTGGCTTCAGGGTCAGCTAGAACGGTCTCACCTTGATTGACTGCCTCCGATGCCTCAGGGCGGGATCTTTTCTTCTTCTTTCCCCCTTTTTGGCATCATCATTGGCCTCGGATGGGAATGCGTCAGATCCGCTGTTGATTACGAAGGAGGCTAGGGAATGGACATCGTTAATTCCCTCCTTCAATAATTCAACTCCCATCGAAATTCCAGTGCCTGCGTAAGAAACCGAACTGATAGCAGCATTGACTTTCTTCTCAAAGACCTCCATAGAGAGTTGGAGACTTTGTTCAGCCTTGGTGACCCTTTCCTCCACCTTCAAGGACTCACCGCTGACTCTGCTGGCCTCAGTTAGTATCTTTGCAGATTCGTCAGTGGCTTTAGCCAAAATGTCTGCCACTGACTGAGAGATGCGATCCAACTTCCCTGACTCCAGCTCCAGTTTGGACGCTGAGTCCTTCATGGCCTGAGTGACAATAGCTCCAGTCTGAACTGCAAGCCTGTCAACTGCTTGATTCAACTTCTCATCCCTGATCGCATCCCTCTCATCAAGTTTCTTGAGAGTGTTTCTGAGCATCTTCTTGGTGCGCTTCCTCTCATTCCTCACTGACTTGGCCGTGTCAGCCATCGTTCTCTTTAGCAAAATCAGCTCCCTGTTGGCAAGGGTGTTGTAGGCTGACTTTGTCCACCTGATGTGTTTTGCCAGGGCCTTGGAGTCTTCTTCTTTTTCAGCTCGTAGCCTCATCACTTCCTCCTGAAGTTCAGCTAGATTTTCTGTGGTTTTCTCCTGCTTGACCTCCACTATGCTTGTAAATTCAGCACGTCTGACCCCGGTTATTATCACATCTTCACCATCAACGGCCGCATCAGTGATTCGTTGTTTTCCCTTGTCAGCCCCTGCGTCATCAGTCCCTTCTTCAAGGTGCACTGAAGGCAGTTGTGAAGTAGTCAAAGTCGTCTGCTCAGGCTCAGCTAAGCTAACTTGAACCTTAGGAACTTGTCCCTCGGAACTGAGAGTCTCCTTGGATGCCTCAACATCTTCCTCTCTTATCTCAGGGCAGGGAATCCCTTCATCGACAGATGTCTCATTGGCAGCTGAGATGTTCAAAACATCCTCAGCCACTGGTCCACCCTTGGCACCAGTGTCCTTATCACCTTCCCCCTGAGCCTAAGGCTCAGAGATCATCTCATCAACTTCTCTCGCAGTCTCCTCCACTGCCTTCTCCACAGCTCCACCCTGAGCTTCATCATCCTCCTCACCATCCTTCTCGTCATCAGACAGGATGTCAGCCCTGCTCTTGGACATCATCTCAGCCACTAACTGCTTCAGGTTGTCAAAGTTCAATAGTTGAAGCCAGCTAGTTAGTCCAAAGAAAGAGCAAATTTTGGCCTCCTCCGCCTCCCAGTGCTCCCAGCCGCGAGCATCCACTAGCATATGTTGCTCCTGCATGTTTGATTGTTTGAAATCCAACCAAACCTTGAGCTCAATCACATATGCTAGCAGCTCAGTGTACTTGTACAGCCCAGGCCAGCACTTTCCTGCCCATTCTGTGGCGTTCCCCCTGAGAGTGTTCTCAAGAATTCCACCAGCCATGTGTTCATCTAACTCCTCCTCTTCCACTTCAAGGAATTCATCCTCTTCAGCTGAAATGGATTTGGGACAGTCTTTGGGATTGGGGTATGATGGAAAGTCTGTGGAGTTTGGAAGGTTTGGCTCTGCTGACCGGTCAGGCTCATTCGTGTGTGAAGTTGATGGCGCTGACTCAGTAGGCTGATTTGGCTCTGAGGTTTGGGGTGGTTGGGGGGTTTGAGGTGTGAGGTCAGGGATGGAAGGTGTTTGGGTTTCAGGGTGTGGGGATGTTTGAGTGGGTGCTGTCTCAGGCTGCAACGACTCAGCCGTCTCGACAGTCTTTCTCACTTCCTCCAAGTCAGAGGCTCCAGGAGAGCTTGACTTCTCCCTCTCACTCACCTCAGGTAGCTTCTTAGCAGGGGACCTTTTTATTCCCTTCCTAAGCCTCTTTAGGGGCCTCTCTCCCTGAGCACCCTCCTTTCTGACGTCATCGTCAGTTCCCTCAGCCTCAGACCCGGCCTTCTTGGGATCAGACTCAGTCCCTGATTTCGTGCTCTTCCCTGACAGCACGATCTTCACCCTCTTCTTCTTCTCAGCCGCGTCCACCTCAGGCTGCACCACCTCCTCAGCTGCAACCTCCTCATCGTCCTTACTCCTCTCAAGGAGCTCATCTACCCTTTCAATGAGACTGGTTGCCACTCTCTTGGCCTTACCAGCTGGCTTTTTGGCCTGACCCTTTGCTTTCGCATTGGGATCAGTCAGCCCTAGCACTGAATAGGTATCACTCAGTGAGGAAAACATTACCTTCTTTGAGGAGAGACTGTCCTCAAAATCGAAGGTATACCCATGGCAAGCATGAGCAATTAGGATGGACATCCTCGTGCCGAATGGCAAGATGGCACTGACAGAAATGTGCTTCTTCTCCTCGTCTCGCGTAAGCTTGTCCAACCCGGCCTGATGGAGTTGATCGAGGAAGAACTGCTCCCAGTTCGCTTCCACTCCATCAGCAATTGCTCCCATGAGTCTCAGTTTGGGCAGACTCAACTGCTCGTGAGAGCCAGTTGCTCCCATCACTATCTTGGACACCAAATCCACCAGAGCCCTGTACTCAGGCTTCAACGTATTCTTGTTCTGACTGGCCTTGAACTCTGATGACCCAGATTTGGTCCATTTCCCAAGGAATTCTCCCTCCGAGTTTTCCTTGTACGTTTTTGGGTTGATGCCTGAGGATGGCAACTCTAAGACTTCCCTCACCGCCTGCCTGATGTTAATAGTAACCACCTCTGTGTTGTAAAGAGGCTCTCCCGTCGGCTTCAGCGCAGTCACCTTCATGAAAACTTCCCCTTTCCGCAAGAACAAGTTTAAGTATGCTTCCACAACTGTCCTTGGGAGCACGGAGATGGGGCGGGTGGTGAAGTATGTTTCCAACCCAGCATCGGAAATCCACTTGAATACTGGTTTGATTTCCTTAACTGTGAGACAGATACCTTCCATGGAGATGACTTGCTCCATGTGTACCAGTTCCTTTTCGACAACGTCTACGATCTTGTCGGTTGTCCAGTTGGAATCAAGGAATGCCATTGTTTTGAAAGAAGAGATTTTTGAAATTTCTGTGTTTGAGCAAGAGAAAACTCAGTGTGCAGATTGTGCGTTGTGTTTGCGTAGAAACCTCAAATGGCACTCTTGATTGATAAGACTAAGTCAGTTACTCAAACGTGGGGTTGAGATTGATCCCTGAATTCGAAAGGTTTTGAAATGAAGGGCCAGGATTAATCTCAGCTTCAATTAAACCCCATGTCAGTCATATTCCGTATAAAACGGACACGTATATGAAAAAGTAACTGTAGCATTAAATGCTCCGTGCGCGTGGGTTTTAAATATGAAAAGGCGCGCTTTTAATGAAAACGGAATGCATTTAATAAAGATTTTCAGGACGAAGGACTCAGGGAGACGCTTGAAATTCACAAGAGTCAGGTTAGAACTCATACCTGTCAGGGAGACATTGTAGGACCCTGATACCTCGCTGAGTCGAGTCTGGCCTGAGTTCCCCCTAGAACCCTACACTGACTGCTCTCCCGGATCTAAGAGTCCTAACTCCACTGACAGTTCCATAAACCTTGCTTCAGCCAGAGGCTTAGTCAAGATGTCAGCTCTTTGCCTGTCAGTGTGAATCTTCTCCATCCTAATATCTTTCTTCTCCACATGATCTCGAATGAAGTGGTGTCTAATATCCACATGCTTGCACCTTGTGTGAAGCACTGGGTTCTGAGTAATTGCTATAGCACTATTGTTATCACAATAGATTGGAACCTGATTAGCAAACACTTGGTAGTCCCTCAACTGTTGCCTCAACCATAAAATCTGAGCGCAGCAACTACCTGCAGCCATATACTCAGCCATAGTTGTGGATGTCGCCACTGAATTCTACTTCTTACTAAACCACGAGATCAACTTACTTCCCAAAAACTGACATGTCCCTGAGGTTGATTTCCTATCAATCCTACAGCCTCCATAATCTGCATCTGAATAACCTGTCAGTTCTAAGTTGTCATCTGAAGGATACCATAGTCCCATATTGACTGTCCTTTTCAAATACTTAAGTATCCTCTTAGCAGCCTTGATGGTCCCGTTTTCGAAGGGCAAAATGGGAATTCAGGAGCAAATCAAAAATTTTTTTAAAAACCTTTTTCCTCAGGGAGTTCAGCATGAATGAGAAATACTCAAGTCACTGCTCTGCTCAGAGGCTGAGTTACCAAGTCAGAGAGAAGGCTTGGAGACTCATGCTCTGAGCAAGGACAGTGGCTTGAGATGCTGAAATCTTGAGTGCGTTATCAAATCACAGCTTGCACCCTGACTGAGTTCAGTGACGAAATACTCAAGTCACTGCGTTGCTGAGAGTCAGAGCGATCAAGTCAGAGATGAGACTTGAAAGCTCAGGCTCTCAACAAGGCAGTGACTCGAGAGACTGAACTCTCGAGTGCCTTGCCTGATTTAGTCAGTGAGATGGAATCTCCCTGACCTGAAATGCTTAACCAAAGTTCCTTTTAAACAATACTCTCAGTGAGCAGATTTTTCGCAATACTTTAGAAGAAAAGACATTCCAAATAATAACACTTGGTTTAACGTGGTTCGGAGACTCAAGCTCTTACATCCACGGCCTGATTTAACAGGAAATCCACTCCTTTGGATTCTTGTTTTTAACGTGCCAAGGTGCACTTACAACTGGACTCACGCCACTCCCTGGGCTGCCCTTCTCCTCACTTACTACCAACAAACCTGACTAGAGGGTTTTGGTTTCAGTTAGGTTTTCTCCAACTAGGTGAGGTTTTCCCTTCACAATGTGTTAGCCAATAGCTAAGATAGGGAAAACCTCTCTAAGCCTAGAGTTACAAGCTGAACATTCTTTATGTATATATTTGTGAACTCTCAAGATCAGTGTATAAGATGTGAGTAGAACCTCCTTATATCTCCCATGCATGTATACTACTACTCACACTTTTCTCAGCTCGTAGGTGTTTGTTTTCTTTTGATTTTCTTACAATAATCTACCAACACAACACACTCTATCAACAAGCCATGAGCTTGTATTTATAATGGGGATTCAAATGTATCCGTTGGAGAGGAAATACATTTGAATCCAGCATTAAATGGTTTCAACCACTTTTCTTGGAATGCGGCCTTTGTCAGTGTCAGAGTTGCTGCCTCGTGCTGATTGGTCCACGTGGCCTGGATTCACGGATTTTTGACTCAGTGGGTTTGACTAAGACCCACTGACTTTAGGTAGTTTTCTCCTTCACTGACAAGATGATCTTCAGTTGGACTGACTCGTCCTCAGTGTAGTTGTCCTTCAAGGACTGTTTGAAGATCACTCCAAGAAGTTTGTCATAAGGCTGGATGACAAACTTCCCTGACCACAGTAGCCTGACTCCTTCAGGGCCTACTTGGTGCAGCACTGATCCACCTGATCAGGCTCTTCACTGAGTGGTCCACCTGACTTAGCTTAGATCAGCCTGGTTTACACTCAGTGGGACATCCTTCAGGCTTCTCTTCAGGTTCAGGTCTTCCTTCAATGGCTTCAGTCAGTTCTCTTGAGATGTCATCTTGACTTCCTCAGGCTCTATCAATGAGTTCCCCCTCACTGAGTTCCCCCTCAGTTGAGTTCCCCCTCAACTGAGTGCTTCCTCAGCTAAGTTCTTCTCACATTACAACCTGTCTAACTGAATACACAAACTATCCTGACCTGAATCTAAAGATGCTATCCTGACTGCTTTCAAACCTATTACATGTTGTTTTGGAAAATCATCAAAACTAAAACATATCCCAACAATTTCCCCCTTTTTGATGATTCCAAAACTTCTAACCAAATGATTTTCTATTACAAGAATAGTGTCAGAGTACAAGTAATATTTTGAAATATGCAGGAATTCCCATATTTTAAAACGTTTAAGATCTGTTCGGTAGACCATTTTTCTTAACAAAGCTGGATCAGTGGTCATGTGAACAACCCGCTCTGATACCAAATGATGGTCCCGTTTTCGAAGGGCAAAATGGGAATTCAGGAGCAAATCAAATTTTTTTTAAAAACCTTTTTCCTCAGGGAGTTCAGCAGGAATGAGAAATACTCAAGTCACTGCTCTGCTCAGAGGCTGAGTTACCAAGTCAGAGAGAAGGCTTGGAGACTCATGCTCTGAGCAAGGACAGTGGCTTGAGATGCTGAACTCTTGAGTGCGTTATCAAATCACAGCTTGCACCCTGACTGAGTTCAGTGACGAAATACTCAAGTCACTGCGTTGCTGAGAGTCAGAGCGATCAAGTCAGAGATGAGACTTGAAAGCTCAGGTGACTCGAGAGACTGAACTCTCGAGTGCCTTGCCTGATTTAGTCAGTGAGATGGAATCTCCCTGACCTGAAATGCTTAAACAAAGTTCCTTTTAAACAATGCTCTCAGTGAGCAGATTTTCGCAATACTTTAGAAGAAAAGACATTCCAAATAATAACACTTGGTTTAACGTGGTTCGGAGACTCAAGCTCTTACATCCACGGCCTGATTTAACAGGAAATCCACTCCTTTGGATTCTTGTTTTTAACGTGCCAAGGTGCACTTACAACTGGACTCACGCCACTCCCTGGGCTGCCCTTCTCCTCACTTACTACCAACAAACCTGACTAGAGGGTTTTGGTTTCAGTTAGGTTTTCTCCAACTAGGTGAGGTTTTCCCTTTACAATGTGTTAGCCAATAGCTAAGATAGGGAAAACCTCTCTAAGCCTAGAGTTACAAGCTGAACATTCTTTATGTATATATTTGTGAACTCTCAAGATCAGTGTATAAGATGTGAGTAGAACCTCCTTATATCTCCCATGCATGTATACTACTACTCACACTTTTCTCAGCTCGTAGGTGTTTGTTTTCTTTTGATTTTCTTACAATAATCTACCAACACAACACACTCTATCAACAAGCCATGAGCTTGTATTTATAATGGGGATTCAAATGTATCCGTTGGAGAGGAAATACATTTGAATCCAGCATTAAATGGTTTCAACCACTTTTCTTGGAATGCGGCCTTTGTCAGTGTCAGAGTTGCTGCCTCGTGCTGATTGGTCCACGTGGCCTGGATTCACGGATCTTTGACTCAGTGGGTTTGACTAAGACCCACTGACTTTAGGTAGTTTTCTCCTTCACTGACAAGATGATCTTCAGTTGGACTGACTCGTCCTCAGTGTAGTTGTCCTTCAAGGACTGTTTGAAGATCACTCCAAGAAGTTTGTCATAAGGCTGGATGACAAACTTCCCTGACCACAGTAGCCTGACTCCTTCAGGGCCTACTTGGTGCAGCACTGATCCACCTGATCAGGCTCTTCACTGAGTGGTCCACCTGACTTAGCTTAGATCAGCCTGGTTTACACTCAGTGGGACATCCTTCAGGCTTCTCTTCAGGTTCAGGTCTTCCTTCAATGGCTTCAGTCAGTTCTCTTGAGATGTCATCTTGACTTCCTCAGGCTCTATCAATGAGTTCCCCCTCACTGAGTTCCCCCTCAGTTGAGTTCCCCCTCAACTGAGTGCTTCCTCAGCTAAGTTCTTCTCACATTACAACCTGTCTAACTGAATACACAAACTATCCTGACCTGAATCTAAAGATGCTATCCTGACTGCTTTCAAACCTATTACATGTTGTTTTGGAAAATCATCAAAACTAAAACATATCCCAACAAGCCTCCAAATGACTTCTTTTGGGATCAGACTGATACCTAGCACACACACCAACTGCAAACGTAATGTCAGGCCTACTTGCAGTCAGGTACAACAAAGAACCTATCAGCCCACGATACTCAGTATGATTTACTGAAGTCCCTTCAGTGTCAGGATCCATCTTCCAATTTGTGTTCATAGGAATCCTGGCTGGATTGCTGTTCTGAACACCAAACTTATGAATCAAGTCTCTTGTATACTTGGCCTGATTAATGAATATACCTTGATCAGTCTGCTTGACCTGCAATCCTAAAAAGAAGTTCATCTCTCCCATCATGGACATCTCAAATTTACCAGTCATCAACTTAGAGAATATCTCACAGGGCTGATGATTTGGTGATCCAAATATTATGTCATCCACATAAATCTGGACCAACAGAATGTCATCACCTTCATTGATCCTGAACAAAGTCCTATCCACAGTTCCCTTCTTGAACCCATGGTCTGTCAGGAATTGAGAGAGGGTATCATACCAAGCTCTTGGTGCTTGCTTAAGTCCATAGAGTGTTTTCTTCAAATGGTATACTCTATCTCCAACCTCAAACCCGGGAGGTTGTTCAACATATACCTCTTCACTGAGTACACCATTCACGAAGGCACTCTTGACATCCATTTGATACACCTTGAACTTCTTATATGTTGCATAGGCAAGGAACAACCTGATAGCTTCCAACCTAGCCACTGGAGCAAAAGTCTCATCATAGTCTATTCCTTCAGACTGACAATACCCTTTTGCAACCAGTCTAGCCTTGTTCCTTACCACAACACCATTCTCATCCTTCTTGTTCTTAAAGACCCACTTGGTACCAATCACACCTTGATGCCTAGGTCTATCTACCAGTTCCCAAACCTGATTCCTTGTGAACTGATTCAACTCCTCTTGCATGGCAATGATCCAATTCGAGTCAGTAAGAGCTCCTTCAATGTTCTAAGGCTCTTGCTCAGAGATAAAGCAACAGAACAATGCACTCTCACCATGGAACCGTCTGGTCCTGACTCCCTCAGTTGGATCACCAATGATTTGATCAATGGGATGATCTTCTAACCATGTTCTTTTGCCAGGAGTTGTTCCTGAAGTACCTGCAATGTTAGTATCTACAGGCTCATGAAATTCAGGAAATTGAACAGAATGGGATGATCCTGAGTCTATACCAAAGGGATTAATAAGTTCAATGTCAGGGACATTGATTCCCCCTTGATGAGGTGACTCAGGAACCGTCTCAGCTGCAACAGCATCTTCATAGACGGTGCTTACCTCAGGTTGAGCCTGTTCCTCAGTCTGAGGCTCAACAATCCCTGATGTACTGGGCTTAGGAGTGGCACCTGATTCATCATCCTGATCGTCATCATCATCCCATCTCGGAATTGGCACAGTCTTGATCTTGGGATCAGGTTGATTCTTCAAGCTCAGCCTTGTCACACTCCTTGTGACCTCCTCAGTGTCAGGATTCAACACCTTTGCCCTAGGCTCATTAGCAGATTCATCAAAGACAACATGAGGTGATTCTTCCACAACAAGGGTCCTACAATTGTAAACCCTGAAGGCTTTACTAACTTCAGAATATCCTAAGAATATTCCTTCATCAGATTTGCTATCAAAGGCTTTCAATTGGGTCTTCCCATTGTTGAGGATGAAGCACTTACAACCAAATACATGAAAATAAGAAATACGAGGTTTCCTTTTGTTCCATGTCTCATATGGAGTCTGAGCATGTTGTTTGTTCAGCATGGATCTGTTCTGAGTGTAGCATGCAGTGTTGATTGCCTCAGCCCAGAATTTCTTGGGCAATCCTGACTCAGCCAGCATGGTCCTTGCAGCTTCCTTCAGTGTCCTGTTCCTCCTTTCAGCGACACCATTCTGTTGTGGGGTTCTAGCTGCAGAAGTCTCATGAGCAATACCAAGTTCATTACAGAAGTCAGAAATATATGAATTTATAAATTCAGTGCCCTTGTTAGATCTGATCTTAGTAATGGACTGATTCTTCTCATTGTTGAGTCTCCTGAGCAACTCTGGAAGCTTCACCTGTGTTTCCTTCTTATTTAACAAGAAAATAACCCAAGTATATCTAGAATAATCATCAATAACCACAAGGGTATACTTTCTACCATTCATACTCACAGGTGTTATGGGACCAAACAAATCCATGTGCAAGAGCTGAAGTATCCTGTCAGTGGAATAAGAAGCTTTCTCTTTGAATGATGCTCTGACCTGCTTCCCTTCTTGACAAGCTTTGCACACGTGATCTTTGCTAAAAACTTCATTAGGTAGACCATCAACAAGTGACTGTCTAGAAATTTTGTTAAGAATCTTGAAGTTCAGGTGGCTTAATCTTTTATGCCATAACCAACTGAGCTCTAGAGAGCTTTTAGCAACAAGACAAGTATTCGGAATAGTGTTGCTCCAATCAGCGAGATAAACATTACCTTTCCTTATACCTGATAGAAGCACTTGTGTTGATTTGTCCTTGACTGAACATATATTCGATGAGAACTCAACACTGAACCCTTTGTCACAGAATTGACTTACTGACAGCAGGTTATGCTTCAGTCCTTCCACAAAGGACACATTTTCCACTCTGACTGTACCTATTATCAAGACACCAAAACCTTTAGTAACACCTTTTGAGTTATCACCAAAGGTTACCTGTGGACCATCTTTAACTTGATATTCTTGGAGAAGACTCTTCATTCCAGTCATGTGCCTTGAGCAACCACTGTCTAGGTACCAAACAGCTTTGATTGAGTCTCCTCTCCTTTTGTTGTGATCCACAGCCGCCTGCAAGCAAATCAGGCTTTAAGTACCCATTGGGTGTTGGGTCCTATTATGTCAGCTGTACCCTTCGGGATCCAGACTTGCTTCACAACCCTGATTGCCTCAGAGTGGTAAATCTGTCTCCCCGAAACATCGACATACATAACTTTCTTCTTCTTTGCCTTAGAGGAAGATGGTGTATGAGTGTTATACTTAGGCTTCACAGGAGCCTGAGTGGGTGCCTTTTGGGCTGGCTTCCTGTTCTTCCTAGGTCTGGGTGCAGCAGGTCTTGGGCCTTGTTCTTGATAAGGACCCTGATTTCTATTCCCCCTAGGCAAGTGAGGGAAAGGAAAACAGTTAAAGGCCTCAGGATGCCAAAACCACGGGGGTGTCATCATATTTGGCCTTCCCTGTTGGTATTGCCAAGCATGATGGTACCCTCGCTGACCAGTCTGAGGGCTCTTGGACTGAGTCTTCCTCTGCTTTCGCTGAGATTTTCCCTGACCTGAGCTCTCAGGGGCTTCCGTAGGTTGCTTCGCCTTTCCCTTGGGTTTTGGCTTAGCTACCTTAGGAGCAACCCTGACAGTGTCAACGGTTTCCTTGCCCTTATCAGTTTGACGGGCCTGGAGCACAACCTTAGGTGCACTCTGGCCTGTCTGAACAAATACCCTCTCAGTGTTGCTCCCTGAAGCAACATGAGACTGACCTTGTGAGGATTTCTCAGGAACATATCCAAGTCCCTTTTTCTTGTTCCCAAGTATCTGGTTGCTATTTATTTCCTCTCTAGCCACTGAGGATTTATTCATTGCTGCAACCTTTTTCTTGAGAGAGTCCTCACTCTTTTTCAGGATTTCATGTCTGGTAAAGAGGTCATCAAACTTACTCTTAAGTACTTTTAGTTCTTCCTTCCTGACCAGCTCTTCCTCAGCCAGTTCCTTCAGAATCTTCTCTCTTGGAAGACGCTCAGTATTGATTAAATCAATCTCCTGAGTTAGTCTCACAATTTGAGCTGATTCTTTAAGATCAGACTGAGTGAGTTGTTCGTTCAGGTTTTGAACCTCAGTACTCAATTTCTTGTTCTCCTCTACCAAGAAGACATTAGTTTCCTGCAGTCTGGAGAAATCAACCATCAATTGATCAAGGCAGATCTGAAGGTTCATTTCTCTAACTGACTCTGAGCTAAGCTCAGGATTTTGACCAGTGTAAGAAGCACAAACAGAATTTGATGTTACCTCAGGCTCATCCCTAGCCATCAGACAGACATCATCGTACTCGTCATCTGAGAAGAGTTCAGGTGACCTTTCAGCAGGACCATCAGAATCTGTTGCATCTTCAGTGACCATCGCTCTCCGATCAGCAGATCTTAGATCCCTAGTGGCTCTCCTTTCCTCTCTCTCCCTTGCACTCAGCTCCGGGCAGTCGTACTGATAGTGACCAATCTTGTTACAGTTGTAACATGCTACCTGCTCACTTACTCTTTCTTTTCTTGGTTCAGGGTTCCTCCTTGAGTCAGGTTCCCTGGTTCTTGGTGAGCTTTCAGCCTTGGTTGGATATCTATCATCGCGAGTACGTCTCTGTTCGTCTCTTCTTTCAGGTTTTGGTTCAGAATATCTCATTTCATCACCACGTTCTCTCCTCTGGTCAGTGTTCCTTCGCTCCTCATATCTCCTCGAGCTTTGGTGGGTTCCTTCAGGTTTCCTGTAACGTGAGTCCTGATAAAACTTTTTATAACGACCAAACCTGGAATTGAGCTTGTCAAATCGTCTGGCCATCAGGCTGTACTCCTCAGCGAGTTCTTCCCTGCTCATCTCCATCATTGACTTTGATGAAGAGTTTGATGAGGGCTCAACAGGTTCAGACCTGGCCTTGAACGCCACACTTTTCTCAGGAGTTTTCTCCTTCACTTCCTCTTCTGACTGAACTTTCTTCTTTCTTTTGTTAAGATCAAATTCAAGCGCTTTGAGCTCTGAAAAAAGTAAAGCAGAAGTTATGTTACTCATATCCTGGGTGTTTTTAAGCATAATTACACTGTTGTCCCATCTCTCAGGAAGGGCATTCAGGATCTTCGAAGCAACATCTCTCCTTGGGACATCCTTGTCCAGCATCACCAACTCATTCATCAACTTGATGAATCTAGACTCCATTTGATCTATGCTCTCGTCAGGCAGCATCTCGAACGCCTCGAATTTCTGAATGGCAATGTTTCTCTTGTTCTCTTTGATCTTTTCAGACCCCTCACACATCCTTGTCAGCTCATCCCAAACCTCCTTTGCCGTCTTTAAGTTCATCAGCCTAGCTGACTCCTAGAAGGGCACCGTGTGCAAGATGATGTTTCTGGCGACGTTGTCAAGTCCCACCATCTTGATTTCATCGTTGGTCATGTCTTTCCTTTCTTTAGGAACATGCACGCCAATCGCAAGATCCTCATATCCCAGTCATCTGACGTTAGGAATAGTGATCTTGATCGATCCCTCCCTGAGTACACGAGGCATCTGGTCATGGATGGCATCTAGATGTGCTTCTAATCTGAACTTCCAATAGACAAAGTTAGACACAGAGAATTCAGGTAACGAAGCTTCAAGTCTCCTCGAAGTCATGATGATGCAAGTTTTATGAAAAGCAAACTCAGATCTGTTCAGTGACCACCAACAGTTTCTCCTCTAAAACTATTAGTATTCAAAGTCAGTGGTCTTTTGAACCACTGCTCTGACACCACTTGTTGGTCCCGGTACAAGACTGAGGAATACGTGTATGGGGGGGGGAATACACGTATACCAATTTTTCAACTTAAAACTGACTGAGTCCCCTTTACTCAGAGTGGTAAAGAACTAGGAGCTGATAACACACCTCCTGACTACACTTGGTGCGGGTCAGTTGGCTAACTATCAGTTCAAGTTCAGTGCGGAAATGTTTGAGCCCTGAAAGTTTAAAGTCTTGTTTAGTTTGCTTTCTGAAAAACTTGTTTTACTCAATTCTGAAAAGTGTTTAGTAGGGCAGTGCTCTTTTGAAGATCAGCCTGATTGATTCAGGCCTGATAAACTTGAATGCAATGAATGAACAAGTAATATGGCAAGTATGCACAATATCAAAGCAGTAAGAACACAAGGAGTTTAACGTGGTTCAGAGTCTCAAGCTCCTACGTCCACGGCCTGACTTAACAGGAAATCCACTCAAGGGATTCTTGTTTTTAACGTGCCAAGGTGCACCAAGACCAGCTATCCTCACTGATCTATACAACTCCACTTACTAACACTCTAACTGACTTACTCCCAACAAGCCTAACTTAGGGTTTTGGTTTCAGTTTGGATTCCAACTAGGTTGAGATTATCCTTACAATGCAAAGTTATGCTAAGGATTGGATAATCTCTCTAAGCTTAAGATAATGCTATTTAGCTCTTGGAATACTGAATAACTCTCGGTTGCTAAGAAACACTTGGGAAATTTAGATGGTTTCGAGTGCTTCTTCTTAAGGGTTGAATGCTTTGAATACTTGAGAGTTTGAGTAATTTCTGGCTTGGAAATTTCCCGTAACCTTGAATGGGTTCAAGGTCTTCTGTATTTATAGGTGATTTGAAAAACTATCCGTTGGAGAGATAGCCTTCGAGTCATCTATGTAGAGTGGCTTCAAACGGACATATCTTCATGCAGCAGCCGTCCTTGCATGGATTTGGTATTTGCATTAAATGCACATTGAATGCTTGCCCGTTGAATATGCAGTCTGAATTCAGTCTTCATGTCAGGTTCCGTACGTGCGTGTCCTTCTCGGATTGGTCCACGTCATCAGGTTGGTGAGAATGTCAGAACTTATTCCTGAGCTTCAGGCTTGTCTTATTAAGTTCATTTTGTCTTGAGCCCACCAGTCTTGTCCTGACGCTGAAATTCTTTTTGCATTGCTTGGCTCTACTCCAAGTCTTCCCATTAACTCAGTGACCTCATGTTCCCTTCAGGACTGAGTTAGTAATGACCTCAGGGTCATACTCTTCATCACTGACACTTACTCAGCCAGCTTAGAGGACTGCCATAAGTTCAGGATGGTGCTCTTCGTCTTCAGGCTCTGAGTCTTGATTTGTCTCCAGTGAGTTCTCCTCTCACTGAGTACCTGTGAAGTGTAAAATGACTAAGTACTAACCCTAATCAAGACTAGCCTGACAAAGACAGATTAAGGCAAACATCTTTTCAGGGGCTTTGGGATCTTAATCAAAACTGACAATGTCCCAACAACTTGTAAATTTTTCATAATGTAAATATAGTAGTTGTTCGTCAAGAGGAAAAGTCTAAAAGCTCGAGGTACAAGTCCATTTTTAGGACCAAAGCCACTTAAAAGTTGTTCGTTTTTTAAAATGAACAGAACCTAAGGCTAAACCCTAATTCCATTAAAGGCAAAGTTCAATTCGAACAAAAGCCCAACAATATATGTTATAATTACAAAGGCATTGATAAAAATGTAAAGACAATTAACATATAAAGAAAAAAGTTAGACGAACAAGTTCAGAATAAAAAAGACGAGCAATTTTTCAATGGGAAGTTAGAAATTTTTGATATACCTGGGGGCACTTCAGCTTGTGCTTCCAAGTGGTGGGGATAGGTAAGCAAACAAGCAGCTCTTTGACGCTTCTCGTCGCTTAGATATTGGATGGTCCTGTCCGCTCTATTGCGCAAGCCAACCAAACAAGAAGTGAACAGGAACTCCGCACCAATCTCCTCTTCTTCCGAATTCCACTTTGGTAGTCGAGGACCTGCGAGCAAACAATAAAAGTTAAATTAGAACAACACAATTCGAAGGCGAGCAAAGATAAACTTACGCTTAATTATTCCATAGGTTGCGGGAGAGTTTATTCGCCCAATGCCACCGTGTGGACCGGAAGATGCTCGCCAATCACCCCCAATGAAGAAAAAGTGCTCTTTCCAGTCCCTAATCTTGTTCGGCACCCCTTCTACCATCTTGAGTCCAGTCCTGGCCTTGAGGTAGTAGTAGCCTTCTTCACCAATGGGACATTTGGTGATTGTCATGAGATAGTTAATCTCTTCTGCAGTCAGGCGATCAACGTATCCTTTGAGAGCGAACAGGCACATTGCGCCGAGCAGATTCATCCATCCAATCGGCGTAATCTGTGTAATAGCAAGGTTGGTCACCTCAAGAAAACGACCAACAACGGGAGGCAGAGGCAGCTTCAGGTCGGCCATCAAAGTATGAATGTTGATCGCCGTGCATCCTGGGGGTGGGCGATCAGCTCTCTCCTTTCTCTTGGGGGCCCACATATGAATGTCATATGGGATCTTGTATGTCTCTCGGATCGAATCGAGATCCTCCTCGAGGACGACGCTCTTGATTCTGCTCGCCTGGAATTTATTTTTTATTAAATCCATTTTTTGTCTTTTCGGACGAGCAAAGTGGTTCGCGTACTCTTCGGCATATGCTCGCCATTCGAAAGGCCGAGCAACTTTGACTGGGATCTCGTTTTCCATCATTTTCGGAGATGGGAACCCTATCCCTTCCAGAAATTCACGGGTCACTTCGTCAAATTGGGGATCTTTCGATTCAGCACTGGTCGAGGAACCCTCGTCGGAATCTCTGTTCGCAGCGACCACCACCTCCCTCCCTGACGGGCGAGCACCCGTATCCTCTACAGATCGGACGACGGAGTCCACGTGAGGATCCGAGGCCGAAGAAACTTCAAAAGGGGGTCGATTTTCGTGTGCCACAATATGAAAGAGGGGATCGAGAGTTTCCTCGGATTTGTTGCTCGAATGCGAAGACATAGGAGGAAAAGAAGAAGAAATTGCAGACGGCGGCGATCCTTCGGAGAAGACGGCGGCGCAAAGCCCCACACGGTGGCGATGGAGGCTTTTGAAGAAAAAACCAAAGAAATGAGATGAAGAAAGAAAGTAACTACCTGGGAAACAAAATTTGAAGCCAAATACTGGAGGAACGGACGCCGGAAAAGCTTGGAGTCGCCGGAGAAGGAGAAATCGTCGGAGCACTGTAGCAGAGATGGAAAAAGTGGGAAAATTTTCAGTTTCTCCCATATTTATACCCCAAGCAAAAACGGGGTAAAATCCGTAATTACCCCAAAAAATGGGGACCAAAACGCCAAAAAACAGGGTAATTACCAAGCAAGCTCAAAAATTAAAGGGCCAATTTGCAAATACAGGGGCGCGTGGCCTCGGGGTTGCTCGCGCGTGGATGGCGCGCAATCATGCCGCCCACGTCATCCTCGTACATCCCCCAGATCTTGGGAAGACGAAACGGTGAACCCAAAGTTGATCGCCTATTTCAATGATGATCGTCCAAATCGTCACCAGTATAGTATCCTAACTACAGTTGCTCGCCACAAAATTGCTCGTCTGGGACAACATGTAGTCAGGATAGGGGGCAATTGTTGATAGGCGAACATAAATCAATGAATGGCGAACAAGAATTAAAGTCTTAGTAAGGATTACGAGGAATCAACCCCAAATCAAAGATGATCAACAAAGAAAATCAAGTCGGGGTGCATAAATCAATCCAGGGAGTGTATAAACTGACGAACAACTCTACCGATGAACAACATACTGGCGAACAAGTATTAAGACCCAAGACCAGATATGAAAATTCTGCTAAGTCGCTGAATGACGAACAACATTGACGAAAGGTGGTGCATCTACCAACCTAAGAGGTGCATGTCGACGAACAAAGGATCAAGATCCCAAAGCCAAACTGTGTAAAACACAAAGGCGAGCAACTTCTGAGCCATGCACCCAAAAGGCGAACAACTTTGATGAAAAAACCATTCTGGATGCACTAAGCTGACCTGGACGAACAACAATGAAGTCCAAGATAAGACCAAAAGAAGACTTTGTAACTGAGATTCAGCTTAGATAAGGTCAAACTAAGGTCAAAAAACACTTGTCAGGCATGCAAGCTAGGGAGACCAAGAGTCTGAGACACCTCATGCTTGCTAGCTTCTATAAATAGTTGTTCTCCAGCTTATTAATACAAGTTCAAATTCATAAACACTCCCAAAAACACACACTAATACACCTAAACGTACACACATACGAAATTATTACGATTTCGACATTCACATTTACAAGTTCATAACCCGAACCCTCGATTTACCATTTACGGTGGTAACCAATCACACGTAATTGATTGATGATCTTTAAACCGAACTTAAACAGTCACTAATCCATCCGATAAAAAATGATCACCAACATTAGGAAATATTTCAAGATAAAAAAAAAAAAAAAAAAAAAAAAAAACTTTTAAAGTTGCATTATTTAACAATTTAAACTTCCAACATTTTGAAAGTATCCTATTTTCCATACTTTATTGCAAAAGCAAAAAAAATCACAAATCTTGCATTGCATCAACATGGAAAAAAACCGTGGAATATAAAAAAAAAAACGAGTAGTATAAGCAAATAATATTAAAATTATAGGTAAAATAATTTTTTGTACTTTATGTAACACAAAAAAACGAATATATTTTACACCATATTTATTTTATATTCATAGATCATGCAATGGATATATAAATTATAAACTTTTTCATGAAAATGTAAATTTTTTAAACAAAATGATACAATGAAATATGACGGTTATAGTAAAAAGGGGTAATGCCACAAACAAAAGAGTAAATTCAAATTCACAATTTTTATATTACTCTTTACCACTACAAGTGTTACTCATTTTATATAATTTTAAAAACGTGCATCACACGGATAAAAATACTAGTTATCCTTAATAATAGAGTCCTTCAAAAATAAAAAAATAAAAGGTGTGTATAAAGTTTTATGGTCTTATTCAGTGTCACCTAATGTCATAAAATCACCTATAGAGCTGCTTTCAGATTTTTAATGCTGCTAATTACATTTATTATGTAGATTTTTTTTTTTAAATATTAAAAGGGGAAGAAAAAGAAGCTAAAAGATAAAAGGATGGAAAAAGATTCCCAAGATTCTAATAAAAGAACACTTTGAAGTTGGAATAGCTCCATCACTTGGATTCGACTGCGTGTTTTTTGAAGCGAGAAGAAGAGCGGAAGCCCCCTCCCATTTTCGGGAAAACAGAGTCGAAAAAGGGATTACAATAAGGAGTTTGAATGTGGTTCGTCGATTTTTTTCCCTTACCTTTTGTTTTTTTTATATAAGTTTTGTACCTATATATGCATACTGAAGTATTTGGACTGTCTAAGTTAATGATTGAACTTGCAAGTGTTGATTTGTGATGGGGTTTAAGGGTTAGCATATCCTCAGTTGTATTTTAGGGATTAATTAACTGTTTATAGTTTCTCAAATTACTCTTTCGTTTAATGGGTGCTTTCTGTATGTTGATTTTCCAGGGTACTGTTTTTTTTTTTTTTTCTCTGGGGAAGTTCTTCTGTTTTGATCCTTAAAAGTTTCCTTTCAAGGGGTTTATTATTTATGTTTATATTTAAAGGTTAGATTGTCCTGAATTGTGCAGATACGAGACTTCCATGTAAATATATGGTGTCTAGTGTCTAAAATTCCCTTTCCTTTTAGGGTATGTTTTGCTTTGTGGGGTTGGGAGGGATTAATACTTTAATCTCATTCACTCATGCGTTTGCTTCATGTAAAATCGGTCAGGGATAAGTGGTTATAGTGATAATTAACACATGGAGGAGGTTGAACTAATTGTCCCATGAACAAAGGATAATTATTTATCAATTCTATCCATCAAAACAAACAAACCCTAATAAATTTTTGCTGTTTGTATTATATTCCCGAGTGGTTTTTTGTGGGAAAGTTATGTATTTGATCCTCAAGAGCCTTTTCTTAAATGTTATATACTTTTCGTTCACACATTTGATATTAGATTGTGATGATGGTAGGGAATTTTGGAGAAGGCACAAGAGAAAAGTGTATGTTACACTTGGAGTTTTCGGAAGTGGGTATCTACTCTACAAGCTCTATGATGCTTGGAGGCGTAGTCTTAACGATCTTGAGAAACAACTCGCATTCGAGAGAGAAAATGAGGAACTTGTTAAAGCCCAGTTAAGATTAGCTGACTCTCATAATCTGCTTTTGTTTATGCTACTAAAGAAAGTCGATGCTCATTTGTTGTTATTTACTTATTTATTTCTTTGTTTTGTGATAGAATTCAAGCACATTTTGAGAGCGTTCAGACAATAGTTGATTCAACAACTCTTCCTCATGTGATGCATTTGTTAGATAGTAAATTAGCTGAAAATTTAGACCTCACACCGTTGACTGAGAGATTGATTCAAGGGAAGGGCCAACCAACTGCTCTAACAATGGCAGAGAAACTTGAATTATGGGACCAACTCAAAATTCAGAGTATGATAAGCTGTATTCCTTATTTTACACTTTAGTATAAGTCTGCTCTTGTGCTACTTTATCATTGTTTCTTTATTGGCTGTTATTGATCCAGGTTTCACAAAAATGGTATCATCACTTTGGGCAATGACTTTGCTGAGCCTCTATATTAGGGTTCAAGTCAACATATTAGGGAGACATCTATATATTGACACGGCACGAGATCTCGGGAGTTCTCAACTGCTTGTAAGAGTTAATTCTATTTTTGGTGAAAGACTTTGAGACTGCTTATTTTCCTTTAGATGTGGTTGTGCCTTGTGTATTTGCAATCTAGTCATATGTCGTTGACCTTTTCTCTGTGAGCCGTGTCTTCGAAAATGAGGCACTATGTTTTCGCATCACTTATGCTTACCAGTTTTTCATTGTCTGATAATGATATTAGCCTCAGTTACAGTCCTATGGCCTCCTTCCTAGGCTTAAATCAGAACTTTCTTAACCCCGTTAGTTTTCAACATCCCGAAGGTAGTCTGGTGTAAGTCTACAATTGTCATTTAGCGGGATTTTATGAATCGTTAAAGGTATATTTGTATTTTGTATATGTTGGAGAGTGCAGATTTTATAGGATAGGATTCTGATATATAGGTGGCAGATGATTGATTGTGTGTAAAATAGGGGAGAGAGGGTTGAGTTGCGTAGATAATAATTAAATGCAGGATTGAGTGATCTTATCCATCTTATGTATTGATGTTAGGCGAATGTGCGCACCAGCACCTGGCAAGAATCAAACAATTTGTTTAATAAATTTACATGTTACAGTTTTGGTTTTGTTCTTCTCATGCCTTGGAAGCTTTTTATGCTTTACTTGAATACTTTCTGCAAATGGGAACTGACATTGCCTATATATACAAACCAGATTTCTGATAGCCATATCCTTTGGCCTTTCTGTTAATAACTACAGAATCTGATATTCATTAATCACAAATTGCTCATCTACTAGTTCTTACTGCTCCAATCTTGGTATTTTGATCCATTTCACTAGTTTGAAACTTTAAGGGGCGTTTGCTTATGAATTCCATTGGATTTGAAATCCATTAGCTGAACTTTATTTGGGAGTGTAGATTTTATAGGATTTGATAGGAGGATTCTGAAAATATAGGTGACAGATGATTGATTTTGTGTAAAGTAAAAAGGAAGAGAGAGAGTGTTTTGTTGGGTAGATAATAATTAAAAAGTGGGAGACAAATGCTTGATTGTGTTTGAAGAAAAAGTAAAAAAATAGGTGTATTAAAGGTTACAGGTTAGAATTTCATGGGATTTGAAACCCTATACCAAAATCGGGTTTGAAAAACGAGGATTTGGTTTTGAAATAAAAATGTGGGTTGCCACACCATAAACAAACACCCTTTAAGGATTATAATGCGTGCCAATGGTTTTGTGTGATAATTGATAACTGTATCAGTTTATAATAATGAGTGTTTCGTGTGCTTTTTCACAGTTTAACTAGAGCTAATCAGGATTAGCTGCCCAATTAGAACCTAATACAAATGTTTAATCATATATATGCATCGTGGAATGGATCTTGGATGCTATAAGAGTTTGTAATTGTATTATCTATCCTCAATCCTGGTCTATTTATATATTATCTGAAGAATGTTTCATCTCTTTGACCCAGGATGAAGCTGAAATAATTGACAAGAATGACGAACAGCAGTTTTTGGCCTGTGCGGACTACCTTTCTAATTTTGGCCTGCTTTCTTTGATATCTGATGCAGAGACAGCGACATCAGAAGTCCTTAAGGGGTAAGTCTTTAAGATATATTCATGTCTGACAGATGGGAGTACCTTTTCTTTTTTCCCTCCCACTCCTATGTTTTTAGTGTGCATGTGATTATATCATTGCTGATGCCAAATTATCTGGGGTAAATAAGTAGTGGAGGACCTTTTCACATATTAATTGATAATAGTCGGCAAGGGTTTGACCTTTCCTACTCTTTCATATTATTCTTCCTATATTAATTTCATCTTCATTTGCCATGTAACAAGCACATTCAAGGCTTGATATTAGGAAAAATGGGCCTAATTACACTAATCCCACCAAACTATCACAAAAATTGCACCTAAACCACAAAACTATTTTTTGTTGCATTGAACTCTACGAACTCTCTTTTTTTTTGCACAGAAACCGTTGAACTAATTTTTTAGGCCAAACTTCTCCCTTTTTTAATATTTTGTGCCACACATGATTTTTAAGAAGGTACTTCTGTCAAATCCTGTACATTAAGCACAAACCTTTTTTCCCCACCCGTTCTGCTGCAACTGATTGGCGTACTCTTCCTTCCCCAATTCACGATTTTTAAGGTTTAAAAAAAGATAGGATAAAACTCAAATCTAAGTCTTGGACTCGTGAATCAGTTGCAGAATAGGTGAGAGAGAAAGAGTTGTACTTTGTATACATTATTTAACTGAAATGTCAACACACGTGTCAAATAATGGAAAAACTTTGGCTTGAAAATCTAGTTCAGTGGTTTCTGTGCAAAAAAATGATAGTTTGTATAGTTCAGTGCAACAAAAAATGGTTCGGTGGTTAAGTGCAATTTCGGTGGTGGTTTGGTGGGTTTAGTTAGTGCAATTAGGCCCTGGGCCTCCATAAGTTTGGTATGTGGTTGTGTCGAAATCAGAATCATGAAATTACATTTTGATTTTTCCTGTATCCTTCTAAAAGAATTTTCAGGTGTTCATATTACCAGTACCACTTTTCTGTGCAATGCTATTTTGTTTGATTTTTAAAAATATCGATTTACTCTACCCCTATAATTGATAGTTCATAATTTGTTTATCATCACTATTTTTTTCTTACATGCACGTTACCACTGTAGAACAAGGTGGCAACTCTATACATATTTAGCCATATATGATTCTAAAATGACCAATTATTACGAGCCTTAGTTGAAAAATGAGTTGAATATTACTGAGCTGAATATATCAATTGAGATATCAACCCCTCTACCGTTCACCAGTTAATTTAGCAGCTAGTTGAACATTACGTCTTCTAATGTTGCATTTATAACTTGCACCATTTTTCCTATTCTATCGGGATTTTTGTATTTCCAAATTCCCGTGCTGCCCTTTTGTTTAAAAAAAATCTTGTGTTGGACCCCAGCATTCATGTCTAGGAGATGTAATTTGTGAAAATTGTGTTTCAAAGTTCTTGTGCTGTGTTTTTGTTTCTAATAATAGTAACTATTCCCTCCGTCCCACTATAAGTTTCTCCTTTCTTTTTGTTGTTTTGTTTAAGAAAAGTGTATTGTTTATTAATATATGGTGGACCAAATGTTGACTTTTGTGTAAAATTATAGAGAGTTGTGAAAAATTAAAGGGTAGTTTAAAAAAGTACTTTTTTTGTTAATATATGGAGTGTTGCTTTTTAAGGAAGGAGAAACTTATAGTGGGACGGAGGGTGTAAAAAACTCTTCTGTGCTGTGTTCACTATTATTATCAGACAATAAAATAAAAATTGTCATTTTATATAATTGGCATCTACGCATTTTAATATGAAAACCGCCTTACCTATTAGCTTGTCATGTGCAGAAAACAACTGAAGGATTTCTTCAATATTCCAGTAGTTCATGATACAATTATACGCATATTGGAGACTTTAATGTTCAGGCGGAGCCCCAGTCACTGGGTGCGTTATCTAATGCCCGAAGATAGCGGAGCTTACAAATTTGTTGGGCCCTCCACCAGTAGTGACTTAGATCTCTCTCATGCTACAAAATTTGAATTGCTTATGGGTGAAACGCGTGCAGTCTTATCAAGGTATCGTTTATGACTCCTTACTGAACTAGGTTGCTCTCAAGTATGCTGCTTCTAATCTTGCTTTTTTCGAATGAATTCTGAGAGGAAGAGCACGAAGCTTCCTGCGTAATACTGCATTAGTCTAGTAAATTTAAATTGGCTTCTAAATACTGAGAGGAAAAAAATACCTCATTATTAAATAAAAATGAGAACATAAGTAGATGAAGACATCTTTTATTTTCTCCTTTTTGTAGATTTCTGTTACATTTAAAAAAAATAAAAGAACAGGTACACTCCCCCCCCCCCCCCCCCCCCCCCCCTCTCCCTATTATAAGTATATCAATAGTTTGTACATCTTTGCTCGGCGTGCTATCTTAGCGCTCAGGGCAAACTATAAGCCTTCAAGGCATTGCCAACCAAGAGCGTTGGTAAAATCTAATTTTGAACTTATATATCAACCTTATCTTGTTTTAAAATGGTATTAGTTGTTTTACTAAAAGTATATAAGTTGGTCAGTATTAGCAGTTTTGACTGTTTGATTGAACAGTGGTGAGTTTGGCAATATTGTGGAGATTTCACTGAGAGCAGTGGTGGAGCAAGTGTTGGAAGATCTGAGCATCCATTGCGGAGAAAACAATCTGAACTCGGGGATGCCACTCGCGAGGCTTGTTCCAAGAATAGCTCATATAGCGCAGCTGCTGCTTGCAGAATCCAGTAGAAGTAGATATATCCAAATGCTTCGAAACATACCCCAACTCCAACAATTCTTCACCCTTCTCTACTCCAGCACCCCCACCTCATAGTAATAGTATAGAATCATTTATAGTTACTTTTAGGTGTCGAAGAGCATTCCTTGTTGTTTTGTATAATGTTTCCGTTGGGCTGAAAGCTTCAACAAAGATAATTAAATTAAGCATTGTGTATGCTGCAGGTTAAATATACAATTTTGCACAACTTTTAATACTTGAATTCACTGTCTTATATGCACTTGGTGTGCACCCGCCAACAACATTTGGATTCTGTATAAAAACCGTTTAAATTATTTTTTAAATCAATATTGAAAACCACACTTGCTCTCTTTCTTTCTCTGCGTTTCTTCATCTTCACTTCCGTTTTCCGCTGTTAAAGAACATTCAAATCACTTTCTGTTCCTTCCTCCATCACGAAACGTTCTCACAAGTTTCTAGTTGGGTTTTTAAGTTTTTTCTGTTGAATTTCTTGAATCGCAAGGTATTTCATTTCCATTATTGATTTTACAATTTTTAATTGCTTTGATTCAGCGATTTTGTGTATTACAATTACGAAAATTGTTGATGAAATAAAGTATGGAGTGGTTTTTGTAGGAATTGAGCAGGTTAACTTCATCTTGGTTAGAAATCATGTAATTATGTCCTCATATGCAAATTGTCTGGAGAAATTTTTTTGGTGATCAAGTCATGACCAATATCTTGGAATCTGAAACTTCCTAGTTCTTTTAGCAATTTTTTTTAGATTTATTTCTCCGAATTTAAATATCCTTGAGTCGAGCATTACTGATATCAGGCTTCTGCTGGGGGATTTTAGTGCTTTCTCTCATTCAACCTTCTTAATTTCTTCTATCTCTGGTTTGTAGGTACTTTCTACCACCTCGGTTATTGTAATTTCCTATATATTGCTACTCTCTTTTCAATTTATATTTTAGTTGATAGACCGTGGGTTCTTCGCTGATTCTAATCTTGTTTATTTAATGATTAACAAATTTAAGTTTGTTTTGAATATCATCTGTGTTATTTACTGTTTGGTAAAAATAACCTACACTTATTTAATTTTGGAATTATACTCAATTTATTTTATTTTGTTTTTCTGATGGTTTGGATGGATTGTTGGATTCTTTGTTAATGGTTTGGGGTATATTTCTTGATATTGCTGGTTTTATGTGTTATATGGATTGTTGTTTGTCTCTAGTGTTTGGTGTTATGGTATATTTTAATTAGGTGTTGGTTGTTGGATTTTGTGTTGATTTGTCGCAGGAATTGGCATGAAGCTTTGCTTTGATTTGCTGGTTAAGAGGTGGGAATCTATTGATGAATCCTAGCTATGGTTAAAGAGATGCCAACAATTTTTAAAGGTCGATATTGTTGTCTTTGTTATTTGATTGTGAAGAGATTGAAGAATATACTGATGTAGGGTTTTGCAAATTGTGGAATGAAATTTATGGGAAAAAAGATTGATGAATTTGTATCCATTTTCTTATATTTTTTAGTAGGATTGGTTGCTTTTTTATTTCGACAATTTTTTTAAAGAATATATTTAGTGTAACGTTTCAATTAAAATTAGTGTAACTTTTTAATTATATTTAGTGTAGTGTTTTAGTTAAAGTTAGTGTAACCTTTTTATTAGAGCTAGTGCAACGTTTCAGTTAAATTTAGTGTAACATTTCACTTAAAATTAATGTAACGTTTCAGTTAAAGCTTATATAATGTTTTAGTTATATCTAGTGTAACATTTTAGTTAAAAACACTACGTCTATCATTTTAACTGAATAGTTTGAGCAAAGCTAATCTCAAGTATGAAATGGAGGCTTGTTTGCAAACGAACAAATAGTGGTTCATTCAAACAATAAACACTTAAGTTCCATAAAAACTTGAATCAAACTATGTTATCCTCCAAATTAAAAAAACAAGGAAACGACATACTAATCCCAAAATGTAACAACGAACTGCTGAGAAAGAATAGTAATCTTCAGTCATATTTTCACCTACCTAGTAAAAAAATCTATATCTTTTCCAAAATTGGCGCCTTACTTTATCAAGCGAATCCACATTTTGCTTAGAAATATCACCAAATAAATCTCGGGTAATACTAATATAATGCCCCCACCACTAGCAATGTTTGCCAAAATTTTCCCCAAATTTCATATCATTATTTCATTACTTCAAAAGAAAAAAACTATCCTTAACAACAAAATTTGATCAAATTTACCCATACAATGATGATTAAGAGAAGCAAAGAAAGATCAAATCTCAAAGAATTACAAACCGCGACATAAGAAGAGATAAATTTTAGGATCAATTAAATGTTGCATAAGCAGAGAGGGTGAATGAATCATAGATAAATTTGCCCGAATCCCATAATTTATGCAACATTTAATAGATCCTAAAATTTTGCGTATACAAAATAAATCAAATCATCGGCATTGACTTCTACACCATGCACATAATATACAACAGAAGCCATATTTCAAATGGTTCTATTTGTAAAAAATTGCTAGAATATAGTTGCAACAAAATTTATCAAACCAAAATGGGAAAGTTTATCAAGTCATTTTAACCTCTGTGCAGAGTTTGATTATCACATCTCTCTATATAAACTCCATTGAGAGATTGAACAACAATTAATAACTCTCTTCTTATTCAAATAAGATTAATCTCTCAATAAGTTATTGTCACAAATACATTATTTTATGAAAACATAAAAACTCGATCTCATAAAGAAAAATGCAAACATCAATAAAACCTAAAAGAATAATACAATATTCATTGTTCATTGTTGTAAACCAAATTATTCAACACCTACCGATAACTTATAGAAGACGAGAAAAAGAGGTAAACATATATTTCATTAAGAATTTTTGGATTACAACTCTCGTTGATCTCTTGATTCCCCTCTCCAAGGACTTGGACTTGATATGTGGTATCGGGGTCTTAGCGACGTGTTCTGAATATATTTGTGGTATCGGGGTCTCAGTATATTGACCTACAATCTGGTTGTAGGGAGTTGATGAAGTCTTTGTGACTTATTCCATTAGAGCTATTGAAACTCTATTTTGAGTCTCCTATTTATAAGAGATCAGTAACTTGACGAACAAAAAAGAGATATTCCCAAACCTGAGAGTAAGGAAAAGATAATCACAAATTTTGGAGATATCATTCTTATCTCCAAAATTAGGATTTACATAATATATGACACCATTAAATTTAATAAAATTTTAGTGTTTACAATTGTAAAGAGAGAGAAATGATATGAAATTCAACGTAAGATTGGTGAGGTATTTCCACTCTAATATATAGTCATACAACAAATTTACAAGGAAAGAATAATCACAGAAGATTACAAAAATTTACATCAATTCAATCTATTTAAATTGATTACTCTATTTACAATATTCTCTATTACTCCCCCTCAAGTGAAGTGTGGGATTATCATCAACACACAACTAAGAACGTAGGAACTCAAATGAGGGGCAAGCGTGACTCTTAGTAAAAATGTCAGCACCCCGAAGCCCAGAAGGCACAAATTTCATCCCTAACTTCTTGAGTTGTAATGAGCTCTTGAATGAAGTGGTAATCAATGTCAATGTATTTTGCTCGTTTATGGGTGATAAGATTTGACTTAAGAACATAAAACTTCTATTATCAGTCAGAAGTACAAGTCGCATGGGGTGGTAATGCACGAAGCTCACGAAGTAAGTGAGTGAGTCAAATAATATCTTTAGCAATATTAGCAAGTGCACGGTACTCTGATTTGCAACTAGAAAGTGCTACAATGGGTTGTTTCTTGGCACTTTAAGAAACCAAATTATCGCCTAGGTAGATAGAATAACCGTAAGTGGAAACGTCGCATATCCACACAACGGGCCCAATCAACATCAGAATAAGTGGATAATGGAGAGAATGTAAGACCCATATGTATTGTGCCTTTAACATAGCGTAATATACATTTCACAACCATAAAGTGATCATTAGTGGGAACTTGGAAGAACTAACTCACATGATTGATAACATAGGAAATATCAGGGCGTGTGATTGTAAGATACTATAGAGCACCAATGAGAGAGCGATAGAGCGTAAGATCCATGTAAAGAACACCAGAAAGAACAAGGGAATCACCTATTGGTAATGGAGTGGAAATAGACTTCGATTCAAGCAATGAAGTTTGAGTGAGAATATCTTGAGCATAGTTGGTTTGTCCAAGGATTGGACCGTTCTCAGAATGAGTGATTTCAAGACCGAGAAAATAACTAAGTGGACCAAGGTCTTTGATCGCAAATTCATTGTTGACACGAGCAATAAAATTCTGCAAAATAAAAGTATTACTATCTGTAACAATTATATCATCAATATATAATAATAAAAATATAGTGCAGTCAGCTCTATGAAGGAAAAATAAAGAGGTATCAGAACGACCTCTAATAAATCCCAAGAAAAAAAATGAGCTGAAATGATCAAATCAGGCTCGTAGAGGTTGCCGAAGACTGTAGAGGTTCTTCTTGAGTTTGCAAACATGATTAGGAAAATGGGCATTGATGAAACCAGGAGGCTGGTATAGAGTTGTTAAGAATGTTATGTAAAAATGCATTCTTGACATCGAGTTGATGGAGTGGTTAGTTCTGAACAACAAGAGTAAGAATAACATGAACGATAGCCATACGCACAAAATGATTGAGGGTATGGGAAAAATCAAACCTGGTATCTGTGTAAAACCTTGAGCGACCAAGGGAGCTTTGTAGCGCTTAATGAAACCATCCAATTTAAACTTCTTGTGGAAGACTCATTTAGAGCCCACGATGTTGACATTTGGAGGACACGACACGAGGTCCCTGGTCTTGTTGAGCTGAAGAGCATCTATTTCTCACGCATCGCAATAAGTCATTGAGATACATGTGAAATTAATATTCAAAATTATCTACCCTAAAATCTATATTATTATTATTTATATATTTTTGTAAATATATTACACTGAAAATCTTTAAAGATGTTACCTATACTAGTTTTACTTTAAGAAGAAAAAGTAAATTTTCTTGTCATAAGAATTAAATTTTTAATACATTTTCTATAATAAACAATTTATGAATTTTTAGGGGTGTAACAATTGAGCACTCTCATTCCCCACTCTCTTGACCACTTCCTCCCCCTACTCTTGAATAAAATGGAAGAACAATTTTTTTTCTCACCAATATGCAGAATTTAGCTGTGATCAAAAGATGTATAAAAAGAGAGTGAAGAACGGATATTTTTTTAAGGCAATTCAGTAGAGGGGTTGAGGGCAGTGGTCTTTCTTTTGAAATTGAAAAAGATATAACTTCCTGTAAAAATACGAAGATATAACTTCGATTGGAATGATATAGAGTTCACCAGTGAAAAAATTTCTTGTACCCACCGTTTATAAGGCTATGCTATATCATTCTATATAATCTTACAAAAACTTTCAATCCCTATTTATCTCTCCTATTCCTGTATTTTTTTTTTTTTTTTGTTATACTTTTGAATTTTACTAACTTTTTGGTTATGCACAATATTAATTAAAAGTTGGAGAATCAAAGCGTAAATAAAAATTAATAAATCAACTAAATTTTTTTAATTAAAATTAAAGTTTTTTTTTTTTTTTTGCACGTTCATTTTTTCAAATGATTTATTTAACATAACATTGCTAAACATTTCTTGTAATTTTATATTAAAAAATTATGTGTATCATTATAATATTATTCTAGCATTGTGAAATAAATTTATACCGTTATAATATTTTTTGTTTATGTGGAACATAAATTGTCAGAAAATTTTAAATTTGTGATTTAAAAAGTAGCAAAATAAAAAGAATAGGAATGAGAGAGGTAAATAAGGAT
This sequence comes from Ballota nigra, assembly GCA_947034835.1. Classification (NCBI taxonomy): domain Eukaryota; kingdom Viridiplantae; phylum Streptophyta; class Magnoliopsida; order Lamiales; family Lamiaceae; genus Ballota; species Ballota nigra. The sequence continues at coordinate 39,481,836 of OX344724.1, read as the reverse complement.
TAATATATCTTATAAAATTATATAAAATGATGCAGCATTGCCACATTAGTCGTGGACACAAAAGATTTGTTCACTAGTGGACTCTATATCATTAACGATAACTTCAAATTCTTTTTTATCTATGTAAAATAATCAAATCTAGCCCATACTTTTCTTTTATCATCAATTCTAGCACATATTTTTTCTCTTTCCAAATCTAGTACATACTTTCACTTAATACTTAAAAACATCCCATCATCATTTTCCGGAAAAACCCATATTATGTGGAAGTCGAAATCCACATCTCATGCTTATGTGTATATATTAAATTATATAAAAATAAAAAAAACTCTTCACATAGGATTAAATTGGACGGGATCAAAATCGAGAAGTAAAACCTTTCTTCTTCCTTATCGTGCCCAAATCATCCAAAACCCTAGATAATCCAAATCAAAAGATCAACTCCTAGATTATCTCCACTCATGATCAATGTTCTCAAGTGATTTATGCATCCTCGTACTCTACATTATATGCCTCAATCACGTTCACTAAAAAGGTACCACAGTCTGCACAACTTTCTCTTTTGAAAAATTCTTAAATCTTTTTTTTTTAGTTTCTTATTTTTTTTTCTTAGCTTGCATTGACACACTTGATGGCGATGGAACCTCATGACAAGTAAATATTTTTTGGGATAAGTGAAACTTTTTTTTTTCAATTACATTTTGTGATTTAAGAAAGAATCGTAATTAAAAAAATTTTGAACATGCAACAGAGATAATGGTTTAGTTACTTTAGAACTTCACCATGGTGGACATTTTGTTGGGTGCTTAGATTACGTGGGAGGAACAATTAAGATTTTTGAGCTCTTGGATCCATATTCTATTGGTTATGAAGAGCGTGAGCATGTTCATGCGGATTTGGGATGTTTTAAGATTTTTAAAATTGCTTTCGGAGAACCAAAAAGACCAAGAAAGTTTAATTTTTTACTTGATGGTGAGATGCTAGCAGCTATGTTGATTAACTTTATTAATCAAAAGAAAAAATATTGACTATATATTGTGAGGCTATGGAGATTAGAGAGGCTGCAAAGGATGGAAAAAAGTTGGTTGGGGTGAGGAATTTTGGCGCAAGTGGTAGAGTTGATGTTATAGAGGAGAACAATTTTGCAGGTGATGTTAATTTTGAAAAGGATAATGATTGTAGTAATTTTATGGAAGCGGAAAACAGAGAGAAGAGTATTGATGATGTTGGAGATGAAAAAGAAGACATGGGGGATGAAATTGATAATAGTAGCATTGATGATGGAATGGATGGTGCTGACTTCATTTCTGAGGATGAAGAATATATTAATGCTAGACATAATAAAAGATTGAATTATGAAACTCAAGAGGCTGGACATAAAATTGTGGCAGTGCACAACTTGGAAGATGGCATAAAAGAATCTGAAGTTGAGGGTGCAGAAAGTGGATACGAGACAGAATATGCAGATTCTGATGGCTTTATGGAGACAATTGTGTCTAGTGGTGAAAGAGACCTAGATATACAAAAGAAGAAGAGAGTTAGAAGAAATGTGTATGTAAAAAATACAGATCCCAAATTACTTGAGTTTGATGTAGGCTTGATATTTGAAGATGGTGTTGAATGCAAGAATGTTCTTCGAACTTGGGCTATTGCCAATGGTTATAACATTAAATGGATTAGAGGTGGAGAGAAAAAGCTCGAGGCAAAGTGTGAAAGTGGCTGTCCATGAGATTATATGCTAGTAAGATTGCACATGAGCAAACTTTTGTGATCAAGACATACAATTCTGCTATTACTTGTGTTTGGAGTACTTACAATAGACAAGCTACAAGTGAATGGCTAGCAGGACAATTCTTAGAGAAAATACGTAGAATTCATAACTTTTCTGCCAAAAGTATGCAAGAAGAAGTCATGTTGACCTATGATATTAATGTGTCAATGGCTCAATGCTATAAAGCAAGTTCGAAAGCTTTGAACAAGATTAGAGGTTCATTACATGAACATTACAACAAGCTAAGGCCATATGTGGCTGAGCTAATGAAAATGGATAGAGAAGGAAGGTTTGAAAACTGAAATTGACGAGAATAATTATCCAGTTTTTAAGAGAATATTTATTCGTTTCTTGGCTCTTCGTAAGGGTTTCCTAAAAGGGTGTAGAAAGGTTATTGGATTCGATGTTTGCTTCTTGAAAACGGCTCTCGGGGGAGCTTTGTTAGGCGCAGTTGCTAAAGATGCTAACAACAAGATGTATCCAGTAGCATGGGCGGTTGTAGAAAGGGAGAATGAGGAAACTTGGTCCTGGTTCTCTGAAATTTTATTCGATGAGCTATATATATCTGATGAATTGGGCTGGACATTCACTAGTGACCAACAAAAGGTATACATTTGTATTAATTTAACTTTTAAAATTAAGTATATTATAAATTACTTATTATAATGTGTCATTTCTCAGTTAAAAATATATTGCAGGGACTAATTAATGCAATCAAGAAATTATCCCCACAAGCTGAGAATAGGAACTGTGCTAGGCATATTTATGCCAACTGGAAGAAGAAGTTTGCTGGGCCAAAATTCAAGAGGATGTTTTGGGATATTGTCAAAAGCACTTCATAGAATGAATTTCACTCAAAGTTGAAGGAGTTGAAGGATGAAACTGTAAGTGCCTATGAAGCTTTATGCCAAAATAATTCAAAAGTTTTTTGTAGGGCATTGATATGTATGTGGACTAAAAGTAACTCCATTGAGAACAATATATGTGAAACTTTCAATAGCTATATTCTGAGATCTAGGACCAAACCCTTAATTGACATGCTAGAAGATATTAGGGTGCGATTAATGGGTAGAATGCATGAAATTGTGAAAGGGACTGAGGCATGGACTGATGTAATATGCCCAAGTGTTAGGAAAAAAATGCTAAAGACTCAACAACTTGTCAAGTATTGTGTTATAAAACCTGTTGTGGAAGAGAAGTACGAGATCAAGTTTTTTGAAGAAAACTACATAGTAGATCTTATTTCTCGAACTTGCACATGTAGATCATGGGAGTTGACTGGAATGCCATGTTGCCATGCATTATCATGCATTTTTTTACAAGAGAGAAGACCCTGACAATTTTGTCGATCCATTTTTCTAAAAGAGAAACTATGTTGATGCATATGAACATGATTTGTCTCCAATTAATGGTAAGCGGGACTGGCCCAAGGTGGATGCACCTCCAATATTGCCTCCTGCATTTTTGAAACCACCTGGAAGGCCAAAAGAACAGGAAACAAAAGACCCTCATGAGGAGAGCAAGAAAAGAAAGAAAGCAAAAACAGGACAATCTGTTGTTTCAAGGGTTGGAACAAAGATTCAATGATCTTCCTGTGGTCAATTAAATCACAACAAGAAAACATGTTCTAACCTTGGATCAAGTGAAGCTGCAAACCAACCAAATCCCAAGGTTTGTAAATTTCTTTATCAATTTTATTTTTAAAATTTTTAATATACAAAAAAACAGGCCTCGTTTTAATTATATATACACATGGTTTAGGGAAAGCGTGACATAATATGAAAACGTGGAGAAAAAGGAAAAAATAAGAAAAATAAAGTTGCAGATGGCCAACAACCTAGAATGAGGCAGCCTTCTCGTCTAGTTGATGAGGAAGTCGCCAACGAATTAAGAGAATATTACAGGGTGAATTTTTATGACCATTTCAAAAATTTTGTTTCTCGTTGCTACTAAGGTGTATATTTATATGTCCTTTTCATTCTATGCAGGGGAGTGCAGAAATGATTATGGCAGATTATGTACGGGTGTACCATAGAGTATGTGTTTGGATTAAGATGATCATTATTACACTTTGAGACTTTAGATTTGATTTTCTTAGTTTGAGTTACTGTTATTTGTGTTATTGTTTGTAGATGCCCCAAGAAAATAGGCCAAGGACAGTGAGTGGTCCTATAGCTGCTGCAACTGCTGCCTCTACTGGAGTTCGAATAAATGCCCATGAAGTAGAAGATTATAGTAGCCAAAGATTAGATGTTGTCGACAATTGCACTCCACCACCAACAATATAATACTGCTTAGCATATGGTCTTTTTTTTTGTCTATATCTTAGGAATTTTTAGATGTGCCTTGTTATGAGGCTTGTTTTCTTAATTTGGTTTGATTTTCTAGTTTGAGGATACAATTAGTTTGGCTTGATATTAATTATGAGTGTACACACTTTTGTTTAAAAAAAATTGGGGAATTTATAATTTGAGCTTTCCTGCGATGGTTTCATTGACTTCAGATTTTCTCAAGAATTTCTTTTATGCAGTGTGTGTTTTCTTATGAAAATTGTAACCTTGAAATTAAGATATAAATCCTGAGAATTTTATTAGTATATTAATTACAAATTGAACATTTATAATTGGAAATGTATTAGTTGACAACCAAATATAACATTTAATTCTATGTATAGAATTTTTTTAAAATATAATTTTAATGGATTCCGCCATCCGCATAATATGGGTCTTGCCGGAAATGGTGATCGGGGATGTTTCTAAGTATTAAATAAAAATATGTGCTAGATTTGGAGGGATAAAAAAATATATGCTAGAATTGATGATAAATGAAAGTATGAGCTAGATTTGGAGAGAGAAAAAATATGTGCTAGAATTGATGATAAATAAAAAGTATGGGTTAGATTTGATTATTTGGGCTTAATTTTATTAAATAGTAAAGTGTGGTCAAAGTGACCGGGCCAAAAATAAAATCGAGTCTGGTAACCCGGCTAGTCTTGAGGGTATCATCATTTGGACAGTGCTAGGCTCCAGCCAAGTGCCCATTTTTTTTTATTATGCATATTTTATTTATAATTGAATTGGACAGTTTAACATATATATATTAAATAGATGGACTATTCCTAGAATTGAACCTAAAACGGTTTATAAAATCGGAACTTTTGAAAGAATATGTTAAAAACAAATTGTTAAAACCACGGAATCCTCGATTTCTCTTAATGAAGAAGAAATTGTTATTAAATTACTTAGTAAAGACGATAAGAATAATAATTATTATAATATGGGAGAATTAGAAAAAATTCTAAAATATATATATATATATATATATATATATATATATATATATATTATCAATAAAATGAAAATCTTTATTAATGAGTATAAGGAGTACTCAAATCCTGTATGACCAAGTATAATATGAAAATAGTTTATGATAAACTTATCATGAAACAATTTTAAAGTATCAATAATCTCATCAGAAGTATCAATAATATCATCAAGAGTATTATCAATTTGGGCTAGAGATATTATATTGTAATTGCTGCAAATTTTATTGAACCCAAATTAATGATACTCCTGATGAACCGATACTCCCAATCAAATATTCGATATTTTAAAACAATTTCATGCAAAATTTATGATGAATCATTTCCATATAAAATATACTCATCCTGCACACTATAAAATATCCCATAAACAAATACATTAGAAATTTAGTGAAATTATTCAATCAAATTTATTTTTTGCTACATAAACCTCCTTTTGTGTTTCATTAAGTTCACACTTCAATTTAATATCAATAATGTTATTTGAACATGAGTAGATGGTGGAGAAAGTATACATACATTTTGTCAAACACAAGAAAATTTTATGTTATTAAAATTTAAACATAATTAGATGGTGGGAAAAATGTATATTTCATTCGTTCCTAAAAAATTGTTCAAATTACAATATTCGTCCTTCCCTAATTAATGATTCATTTTTTTTTAAGTGACAACATTTTACACTATCAATAAATAATCTCTTTTACTTTTACACAAAATATATTTAATTTTTTAAAATACATGAAAAAAATAACAAAAAGGACTATTTTGCCGACTGGGTGTATTTTGTAACTAAATAAACAAGGATGATTTTATGCATTTTGTATCAAACACATGAGATTTATGGTTTTTCTAAAGCCAATATTGGCTTGAAAGTAGGAAAGGATTGAAAGTGGTGAAACCTAACATATAACCTACCTATGCATAGGTTGGAGCTAAATTGAGATGAATGACAACTAATTGAAAGCGATGGAACCTGTAAATAAAGTGACCATTCTTTCAAAACTAGGCCTAGGCATCTGCTCCTACTGATGTGGCCTCAGAAATTGACGTAATCAATCCATCAATTTATTTATATTGCCTCCATAAAAAATAAAAAAAAATAGTTCAATTATTTGTACATTATTTAATATTCCTCCCGATTTATTTTTTATTAATCGTTTTACTATAAAAGGAATATTTTTTTTTGTTTTCCACTTACCCAAAATAGTAAAAAGCAAACACTATCAATTTTAACTTACCCCTTAAAAACATCATTTATTTACACTCATGTCACTACTTTATCAACTTTATACCCACAAATACTAATAAACAACTATTTTTATTAAAACTCGTGTCATTTTTTATGGACAATCAAAATCGAATCGGGGGGAGTACAATATACGGACTCCACAATATACCATATAATACCTTTCGACATATTGTATTAAACTACGTGCAAACAAATGATGATATTTTTCATGGACGGAGTGAGTATTTATTTATTATTCTCTATGTTCCCTAATAATCTTCGCACTTTCATTTTTAAAACGTCTCACAATAATTTTTACACCATATATGTAGAACTAAAACACTCTCACAATACCTACTTTATGTCAAACTATTTTTCATTCTTCAGTCCAACATTATATCTAAAAAATGTCACCCTACATATGAAAATTAAGAGTGGGTTCTATATAAAAATGGTTCATGATAATTTTATCATTAAATTATTTTAAATTATTGAATATTTGATCAGGAGTATCAAAAAGTTCATCAGGACTATCATTAATGTGGGTTCAAATTTTTTTTTTTTACAACAATTACAATACAAGATCTTTGACCCAAATTAATGATACTCCTGATAATATTTTTGATACTCATGATCAAATATTCGATATTTTAAAATTGTTTCATGTTAAATTTATCATAAACTATTTTCATATAATACGTTACTGAAAATTAATTGAGGATGGAGGGAGTACTTTTATTTACATTTACTTTGAGAGTAGTTCTACTATGCATCAACTACCAAGTGCATATTATACACTTAAATTTTAAACACAATTACAAATTCAATTTTGATTTTTTCAAAAGACATTAAAATTCAATTTTGACTTGAATATGCAATTAGTTTAAAATTCAAGTGCAAATGCATACTGAAATTTGTATTATTTTGAACAGGGTTAATATCACTTTTAGTCACTAAATTTACCTTAATTTCAGTTTTGGTCATGAACTTTCACTTATCATCAAAATTAGTCACTAAACTACACTTTTTTAATCATTTTTGTCACGACATCCGTTGATCATTAATCAACTAACGGAATAAGTCATAATGGGTGCAAAATGTAATTTTTTGAAGTATTTTATTTAATAAAGAAAATTTAAAAATAGTATTTCCTCCATCCCATATTATTTGCATACTTAGAACGACACACTTTTAATAAAAATGCATTTTTTTTTTAGTAAAGTAGTGACATATGAATAAATATGTACTCCCTCTATCCCGGTCTAAACTTCTCATTTCTTTTTGTTGAATGGTTTAAGAAAGTGTATTTATTTATTAATATATGGTGAGCCACATGTTAACTTTTGAGATAAAGTAATCAATAGCGTTGAAAAATGAATTGAATGGGTGACACTTTTGATAATATTGTGTGAATTTGAAGGTTAAAGGGTATATGCAGTAGAATGTTGTCTTTTCTATTTATGGAATGAAAAATTTAGTGTGGGACAACCCGAAAAGAAAAGTGTGAAGTTTAGACCAGGACAGAGGGAGTATATATTATAGTGAATGTGTATGCAAATCATTGTTTCCTTTTTTTTAGCGTGCAAATAATTTTGGAGCAGATGAATAAAGAAAATGTATTACTCATGGGAGTATGAACATTAAATAGAGAAGCTTTATAAAAATCTATGATATTAATAAATTACATTATTTTATAATTTCATAATTTTAATAAATGAAATTATTATATAAAAAGTAATAATTACTTAGCCCGGTCTTAGCTAACCTCGCCGTCTTGGTGGGGTCAAGGTGGGGTTGAATATTTGTCCCACAACATATGACATCGGTTGATTCGGGTCCAACTGACTTTGAAGATCTTCAGGAAAGTTGACATCAGGTTACTTGTCAAGCTTCCCAAGGTCCTCCATAGCCCGACTCCCTTTAGGATCTACGAGGCTTAGTACTAATCATCAGGATCGTGATCTTCATTGAATAGTCCACTGAACAGCTTAGAAAGATCGGGTTTATACTCAATGGGACATCTTCAAGATTGTCTTCAGGTCTTCATGATTCTTGACATTATAATTTGAAAATAGACTGACCTATCCAGAACCTTTACAATCCTGCTTGAATTCTTCCTATTACAAATTATTTTGGAAAATCATCAAAACTAAATATCTCAACATTGATTGTCATTATTTTTTTCTTTTATTGCATAATTAACAAATTTAGGGATCGAACAATCGTGAATGTCTGACTGTTGTCCCTCATTCTCTCATGTTTTGCCAACTACCATTGCACTTGAGTCAGAACATTGATCGTTTATTATTATTTATTTATGCATTACTTTTCTTGGACTCTATTTCTCTATCTTGATTTGTATTAATTGTTGAAGACTTGAAATTTAGTTATGAATTATGGAATTTTATGAAGCATGAGATTTTAGATAATTGAAATTATTGCATTAGTCATGAGTATTTGAATTAATCAGTGATGTAAATGGCGGTCGCCTAGGCGCTTAGCAGCCCCTACCGCCAACGATTAGGGCAAATCGGTTGTGTTTGGCGGTAATCTTATTTGGCGGCGCCTAGGCGGCCTTGGCGGTAGGCGGCGCCTAGGACTTTTATTTTATTTTATTATTATTTTTAATTTTTAATAACTTTAAAATGTTATATAATTAAAAAAAAAAAATATATATATATATATATATATAAACGGTATGAAGGATTATGAATTGTGGTAGTTTATGGATTGTAGATTTTTTATACTATCCATTTTGTTACTTATGGATTGTGGATTGTGGTAGTTTATTAAGTTGAACATTTTGTTATTTGTGGATTGTGGTAGTTTATTAAATTGGACATTTTGTTTTTTGTGGATTGTGGTAGTTTATTAAGTTGCACATTTTGTTACTTATGGATTGTGGATTGTGGTAGTTTATTAAGTTGGATATTTTGTTATTTGTGAATTGTGGTACTTCATTAATTTGGACATTTTGTTGGAGATGTGTTTAATATTTTATTAATATTTAATATTATTTAATTACTTTAATTATTAAGTTGGATATTAAACAAATCTAGGCGGCCGAAATTGGATAATAAACACATTAAGTTGGAAATTAATGTGAAACTTTATTACTTTGATAAACATTAAACAGGTAAAAAAAATATTTAAAAAAAAAACCTTGGCGGCCGCCTAGGCGGTCTTGGCGGCCGTCTAGGCGGCCTTGGCGCTTGGCGGCCATATACCGCCTGCTGAGTGTCAAACGTCATCTGCACTCTTGGAATTAATTATGATAAGTTAATGTTTAAGTGTTGTGTTATGTTGTTTCAATCTTTTGTCAAGTTAATATTTAGTATTGGGTTTATGTTGGTTCAATGTACACATGAGTCATGACAGAGTTTATAGCAAATTAAAAATGATTAGGGGCATATTGATTCATTATATTGTACACATGACAAAAAAATTCATGTCTGTGATGTGTTCTCATATTAATTAATTTTTAAAAAATAATGATTACCCAAGTTAATTCAGTTCGAGATCAAGTAGCTCAATGCTGTACTTGTACCTAGAGCTGGCAAAACGGACGGGCCAGGCTGGTTCGGCTCGGCCCGTCGGGCTAATCACTATTTGCGGGCCGGGTCGGGCTGGTTGCACGTCGGTCCTATAAAATCCTGGTCCAGCCCAGCCCGGCCCAACCCTAGCCCGCTGGCTAACGGTCCGGCCCGTTTCAACTTTTTTTTTTTTTTCTTAATTTCAAAATAATGTTTGATAGAGTTTTTTTATTCCACGGTACTGAAAATTGAGGGGGCTTCATTTACAAAATTTCTTATTATGGCATCAACTATCAAGTCAAGTATGTTTTAAAAAAGAAAAACTAAATATACAACACTAAATATCATTTAAATATCACTAAATATCATTTAAAAACTAAATATACAACACTAAATTCCTTATTATGGCAGTATCAAGTCAAGTATGTCTATATATTTATAATTACAACACTAATTAAAATCTTTTAAAAATAGATAAAAAAATAAATTAATCGGGTCAGCCCATTTGGCCCGGTGGCCAGCGGGGCCGGGCCAAAAACGGCCCGATTTTTTTGGGTCTCTATTTTTTAGGCCCAGCCCGGTCCATATGTCGTGCGGGCCCAAATTGCCGGCTCTACTTGTACCAAAGATTTCGGCTCTGGAATCCAAAAAAAACCTGAACCGACACAAAGTAAAATCACGAGCCTTAAAATTTACGATGTTCATCTAAAATGAGTTTAAAAGAATTGTTTTATATACTTACTCTTTCTTTCATTTCTTTGTAATTGATGTAAAATTACAAGCCTGGAAATTTGAAAAATTCCGAGAGAAAATCGCAAGTAGGACGACGAGATAGAGACTTGCCAAGAGCAAACCCTAGAAAGTAGAAAGACGGAAATTGTGTGCGAGTGTTTTAAAGAAATTTCTCTAAATTAAGTGCGTTCTTTCTTGTAGAAGTAAAACCCTAGAGACAGAATTTATTTTCCTTTTTAAGAGGAAAATTATCTAAGCTAATCAATAAACAAGGCACATTCTTTTGAGTTTCTTTTACTAGGAATTTCATCAACGCAACATTATACTCTAATTCTACATAAATGGTCGGATAAAATGTGTAAAATTACAAATTATTAACACTAAAAAGGGTATAAACATAATGCATTTGATTTATTATATCCCATCCATCGTAGAAAGTGGGACCCGAATTGTGGAACGGCGTGCAATAATTGATAAAAAAACTGTGCATTTCAATGTTGTGTCGGATATATCATACAATAATAACATTGACCCCTCAATTAATCACCATAATAATTTAATTACGTTAGATCTTCGTTGGATGTATAAATTAAAACACCTAAACAAAATGGGTACCTCTCCACCCCTCATTTGTAGCATTTTATCTAAAATAGTATCGTATTTTAATTGTTATTTTACTAATAACCATACATATTGTAACTAATTTTCATAAAAATTAATTTTCCTAAAAAATAAAAAAAATAATCAACATTTTGTAATAAATAAAAAAAAAAGTATAAATGTCTTTTAATTCTCTGATAAATTAATAAAATGATTTGCGAAAAATGAATAAATTGAAAGGACAGAGTGAGTAAAATAAGTTAAGAACAATGATGTCCAAAAATAAAAATTAAATCTACATTTGCAAGAATATCCCCCACCCCTCAATTAGTCAACACAATTAAAATAAATTTCGTTGGGCATACATTGAATGTACACAAAATAGATATACAAAATTAATTTAATTAAAATATACATACGTACAAGGAAATACCAATAATCATTTGGGATGCAGTACAAAAGTTACTAAAACAAAGCAAAATCTAACAACAAATCCAAGGGAGGTGAAGCAATCCAGCAAGCCTTCAGGTCTTTATGCGGCAAATCTCCTTTAAAAAAAATCTTGTGTTGAAACCCTGAAAAAATCTCCAATATCGTTATAGTAATTAGAAGCTTTCATATACACATTTGACTTCCTTCAGAAACCAAATATGGCAAACTAAATCTAAACAAAAGATTCAAGATTTAAGGGGTGTTTCCATGCACAGTTCAGAGAGAGGAATAATCACATAAAAATCCAATCGGGCATCAGAATCTAATGAGAAAACAACGACAAAACTGAAAAAATTATTAAATTCAAAGGGGAAAAAGTGTAGAGCTCCCTTCAATCCAAAAAAGGCTCAAACGCGGGTAAATGAAGCTCCCCATTTATGGAAGCCGCAACCAGACCCGATTATGGTCTCCGGGTAGGGCTGGGGGATCCATAAACCAGCAGCTTATTCTTCCCTGCCAGATCCTCTATTGGACTTCAAGGAGCTCTACCCTCAGACACAATTAAAAAAAACCCTAAAAATTGAAAAGGATGCGGTAGATCTATGATGTGATGAATATAAGAGCTCATTCAAGCCCTATATTTCTTCGCATCTAAAAGTGGCTAACAAGATAGAGAAGGGGAGCAAACCCTAATGAGAGGTAGATAAGAAGGGTGAAGAGGGGACTATATATAAAGAAATGATGAGATAAGAAATGGTGGGTGAGGTGGGTCATTATTCTACGAATAAGTTTTTTTTCCGCGCTTTGTGTATGGTGCATTCACTCAACAGTTCACATTGTTATAAAATTAAAAAGTATGGATGGCTGTATTGAAAAGTATAGATTTATTACACCGAATTTTTTTTAATGTAATCAATCTACACTGACTTGATGTAGGATGCATTCACTTAATAATTAACGTTGTTAAAACTAAAAAATATGATTGATTATATTGAAAAGTGTAAATTTATTACATCAAAAAATTTCTTTATTATCGATTTTCAATATATCAACTTATATTTTTTTGTGTAAATAATTTTAACTGTTGAATAAGCATGAACTATTTTACTGTACTGAAAAGCTCTCTCTCTCGGGGTGAATTGATTAGATTCCTTCAAAATCACATGCGCTTGTCATCAAAACGATGAGAGAGAGAGAGGGGCACCCCACTACCCAAGAGTTTTAACGCTGGGTGTGTTTTAACGTTAGCTTTGACTGGAAACAGAGAGGGAGGGAGGGAGGGAGGGGGAGGGGGTTTTTGGGGACGCACAGGAAAATAACATTAAATACTCTGTCCGGCATTATGGAATTGGAAAAGTGCATTTGATGCCAATATCCATTTTGAATTATTAGTTGATAAATATGGAATCATACATGATTTCCCAATGGTAAATTAGTTACCCTAAACTCCTTACACGCACATATACCTCGCTTTTTCCTTGACACCGATATATTCGTGATTTTATTTGTTGGAACATGGGATATAATTAATTAATTTAATTGGCTAAAATTGAATTAATATCCAAATTTTGTTCATCTCAAATTTAGAAAAGGAAAACTGAATTAAGTTTAAATATAATTACAAATTTATCATGTTGACTCCTTTTTTTTATCACATACCAGTCTTTCTCCCGTGTGCAATGCACATATTCAATATTATAAATTTTAAATGTGAAATTACATAATGAATTATATAAAAAAATTAAAGTAAATTTATTTAATTTATAAACCAATTAATATGTAAAAATTATATCGTATATTATGTGAGTATTACAACTGTTTAATTAATCTTACAATTTTCAATTATGTATTAAATTCACACAAATACTAAAATTCATAAAATGAACAAAATTTATATAGTGTAAATAAAAATTATTTAAATTCAACCCATTATATATAGTTAAAGTCAATAAAAAATACTTTAGACCCAGGTTCGATTCCCTTTGAGAACGAATTAAGAGAGTTATAAGGTGACTTGGAGAAATTCTTGGAGTACTTGGGGCTTGGTGAACTAACTTCTAATTATGGTTTTAAATATAGTTTTTCTTTTTATATGTGCAGTATATATGTTAATTAAAAATATTAAAAAATAATTTATTTGATATATAGTGTGTTGAAAATAAATTTAAAATTAATAGCTAAAAGAATTTTAAAATTATTGGTGCAAAATAAAAAAGAAAAAAGAAAAAAATTGTAAAGTTAATCCACTCTCTTTAATGGAGAGTGCGACTCACCATTGCACTACAAAGGGACTTCACTTGCTCCAATAATAACAATTTTTTCTCTCTCCCCACTTCTACTTTTATATATACTAGTATTTTCACCCGTGTGATGCACCGTTTTAGAAAATTATAAATGTATATTTGGACTTATCTTATTTTCAAGTGGGTTTTCTAAAATATATGTACATTATAATAACATGTATTGTGTCACAGTTGTAACAATTAAAAAAAAGACAGAATCTTGTGTGTTGGTCTCATACAAGTCTCAGTGATACATGTATTGGGGGGGGGGGAATACACGTATACAAATTTTCATTCTTTTCAAGACTGAGTCCCTTTAACTCAGAGTTTAAGTGATGAACACTGAATAGATAATAAATCTACCAACTGCACTGAGGCGAGTCAGTTGGTCAACTATCTATTTATGTTCTTGTGTGGAAATGTGTGAGCTCTGAAAGTTTAAAGACTTATTTTAGTTCACGTTCTGAAAACTGATTTTTCTTTACGAAGCCGTAGTTAGAACTTAGAAGGGCAGTGCAATGAGTTCAAACGTCAGACTGGTTGATCCAACACCGACAAAGCATGCAATGAATGATAATGACAATAATAATCAATACAAAGCAATATATCAAAGCAGTAAAGAACTCAGCGATTTAACGTGGTTCAGAAACTTAAGCTCCTACGTCCACGATCCTAATTTAACAGGATAATCCACTAAGGATTAGCTTGTTTTTAACATGCCAAGGTGCACCAAGATCAGTCTCACTGACCCTTCTTCCTTCTAACCAACTAACTAACTTCCACCAACAAACCTAACTGAGAGGGTTTTGGTTTCAGTTTGGATTCTAGATTTTTCGAGTGCTTCTTTGAATGCTTTGAGTGCTAAGAGTCTTGAGTAATTCCTGGCTTCGAAATTTCCCGTAACCTTGTTTGGGTCCAAGGTCTTCTGTATTTATAGTAAACTTGAAAACTATATGTTGGATAGATGATTAGACGTGAAATTGTCATGATTCATCGTTAGAAATGCCCTAGTTTTGGTCGATTTTATCAAGTATTTAGATTCAATTGTGCATTATTTCTACACATTTATGAATTTATCTATTTTATGCTCATAGGTGAATCGAGGGCGAAAAATGGAGTTCGTAGGACTTTGAATCGACTTAAACGGATGCCCGAATGAGAAGATATCGAAGAAATACGATTGGTGTTAGTGCGGAAGAAAAAAAGTATTAGTTGGAGCACTTTTAGAGTCACTCGAGTGGATCAACTCGAGCACTAGCGCTCGAGCGTGTTGCTTGAGCGCCTAAAACTTACAGAAGATTTCTCGCATTCGAGCAACTAGAGCGCCACCGCTCGAGCGTGTTGCTCGAGCGCCCCAAAACATGCAGAGAAATTTCGGCATTCGACCAGCTCGAGCGGAGGCGCTCAAGCACTTGCACCATTCGAGCTACACATCTTGAGCGCCACCGCTCGAGCGTGCTTGCTCGAGCACTTTCAAAATTTGTGCTTCCGGATGCATTTTTTCGGCCCATGAGTTCACGATTCGGCTCGACACTTATATATACTCATTCCAAACTCATTTTTAGGATTACCATAGACACCACTTGATACGAGAGTACTTTAAGAGTTATTTTTTGAAGAAGAAGAGACGAGCAAGCTTTAGATTTACGTTTTTGAGGTTTTCTTTACGAATTCATAGTACGGTTTTGCTTTTTAGTTTCGTTTCTTTAGACATTTGTTCTTAAATACTTTGAGAATTCGTTTTATCAATTTAATTTGAGTTCTTAGCATTGATTTCTTGAAACCCTAGTTTATGTGTGATAATTTATTCGTTATAATCATTATGTTCATGTTCGTTACTTCTTCAATTGTTTTCGTTTCCGTAAAAACCATGTCTAGCTAAAACTCTTGCATGCTTGGGGTAGGATGAACTCGTAGAAGTAGGATGTGGGTATATAATTAAGGTAATTTGTGACGTTTAGTTTTAATTCTCTTAATTAATGAATTCTTAAAATCAATCTTAACTTTACCTTTGAATTTCGTACGAAAATTGTTAGAGAGAGGACGACATTATCACTCTTTAATAACTATTAGGCTTAATGAGAGGATTTAGAAAGGGTTAATTAATCTACCGGTTTATCTAAGGAGGACGACCGCATCACCTTAGTTTAAATTATGGTCTCGTTAATTAAGCACAATCTATTAACTCGTTAGTGGATTAGTGAAGTCGATTGCTAGGATAAAGTATTAGGGTTTTAATTCTTGAGCTTTCATCTTACAATCTTTAACTTAGGTTATTTCTTTTGCGTCACAGTTATCTTGATTATGTACCTGCTCCGTTAGTATACGTAGGAATTCCTATCCTGAGCATCACCATCACATACTTGAATACAAACCTTAGTTAATTCGTTTCATTCATTCTTTAGTTTAATTAGTTTACTTTAGTTTAGAATTAATTTTTAAAAAAAATCCAAAAACATACATTCATATTAGCTACGACGCGTAGATCTTCAGGGATCTATTTGCATACACTCATTCCCTTGGGTTCGATAATACTTGGTCGCTATACTTACTCATACTACAGTGAACCCGTACGCTTGCGGGAAAACTACTAGTAGAAAGTTAGTATTTTCGGCTTCAAGTCAATGGCGCCGTTGTCGGGGATGGCGTTGTATGTCTTTTGAATAGGACTTGTATATAGCTTAGTAGTTAGTAGTGAGTGCTTTACTTTTCTGTTTTATTCGTACGTGTTCGGCAGTTGTGTTTTTATTCTTTTGTTAGTGTTTCAGGTTTATGAAAACACACTCGCAAGGTGATACGAGCGAAGAGAGACTACAGCTAGATCCTGAGACAATAGCAAGAAGAAACTGAGTCTTCTTAAGAAGGATGAACGCTACCAGAGGAGAGAACGAGAACGTGAATATTGACATTAGTAATGAGTTGGATGATGCTGTAAATGAGTTCAATCAGGTGGTAGACCGGGTTGAGGGCACTGGAGGGAATGGAAGTCAGAATCAAGTTTCGTTAGGGGACAGCCAGAGCCAAAACCCGGGTACACAGAACATAAACAATCCAGCTCATAACCTTGTCCAACATCCTCAAAACAACCCTGCATACCCACAGAACAACTTCCCACAAAACAACTTACCTTACCCATACCCACCATATCCATATCCACCATACACGTATCCTCCACCTCCTGTTTACAACCAACCACCAGTCTATCAACCACCACCACCCCAACAAGTACCCGTACCACCTGCTAATCCTCAGCACGTTCCTCAGAATGCAGATCAGAACATGGCTATTCGAGGAAGGTTCGCGGAACAACCGCAACGGTACTATGATGGAGTGGCATTGCCCCCTATAGAGGCAAACAACTTCTCAATTTTCCCTGGAATTCTAAAGCTGCTTACCGAGAATCAATTCAAGAGGGAGGTTGGGAAGGAGAATCCCCATACTCATATGAGGATTTTTCTGATGATCGCATCCACGTTCAATTATAACGGCATGTCTGAAGATGCCAAAAGGCTCAGACTGTTCCCTTTCTCTTTGACGGGAATAGCAAAGGGGTGGTACTGTTGATGACCGTCTGTGTTCAAGTTTGATTGTAAGTTAATCGAGCTGCTTTAGATCCGTAAACGAAGTTTGGACGTGTATAATAATTTGTGCTTATTTTATTAGCTGAAAAAATCTATGTATTTATAGATATTTGCCTAGCAGGAGGTGTCGTGACTTTTGGCCTACCAGGCCTGCATGCACGACACCTGTACCTTGACTAAGTTGACCTTATCTAAACTAAATTTTATCCTTATCTTGATGGACTTGCTCGCAGTCAAGAGCTGCTCGTCATATTGGACTTGTCCTGGAGGAGTCTTTAGTTTGATTCTGTTGGTCTCTTGTCTCACTTGGTTGTTGTCTTTGTATTGTAGTCGGATCTGGTCGGCGAGATGCTAATTGAGCTCATCATGTAGCTTTTGATCTGATTTTGTTCGCCTATCCGTCTTGGTGTAGCATGCAGGTTCTACTCGCCAGATATTTTAGGTGAATCTTGGGTCAATTTCGCCTTAATCTTCAAGTGTTTTGTGCTAATCCTGGTCGCCCAAATGCCGGTTCTGCTCGTCTATCAACAATTGCCCTCTTGCCGATCAATATATTGTAAGATGATAAACGAGCACTTTTTGGGTTGGCCACTTTTAAGTGTCATTGGTGCGAGCAGGAATGTCGAGGGGGCGAGCAAGTTCTCACGGGCGGACAACATTGGTCGAGCAGACTTGGGCTGGTGACGGTTGGGATCCCAAGGCCTGGGTACGGCTCGAGGTGTGATGTGGGTGGAATGATTGCTGCCGCCCACGCGCACGTGATCCCGAGGTGACGCACCTTCCCGTTTTGTTGGACAGGTTTTGCACGCACCAAAAAATTGCATTTCAGTCCTTCAACTCTTGGACTTGCTCGCCCGGAACCCCGTTTTTCCAGAGTATTTAAGGAAAAAATTCGTGATTTTATTCACTTTTACTGTTTTTCAAGCGCAAATTTCTCTTTCTTCTCCCCTTCAAATTTCCGGCGTACGTTTCCAGTTCCCGGCGACTTCTAAATGACTTCGAGGTAGTTTCTCCTTTGCTTTCTTCTTCTCTTTCTTCTTTTCTTGTGTTGTGTGCGTTCTAGTTCCACAAAAATCTTTACTCCGCCGTGGGAAACTTTAAGACGTCGAGTTCTCTCTCGCCGGAATCCTTATACATTGGATGTCATCACATTCCGAGACTGGATCTTTTCCCCCACGGAACCCAGAGAAAAGGCCCGTCGAGGAAAATCCCCCTATAGTAAATCTGGAGTCCGATCCCGAGGCGGCTTCAGTTGCCCGTTCTATCAATTCGGGAGCTCGCCCCTCTGGGAAAAGAGAAGAGCGAGCAAATCCTGCTCGCCAACTTGTGGAGGAAATGAGCTCTGACCTCCACGAGGGCGAGGACGAGGAGGCTGAGGTGCTCCAGCCTATAAACCCTGACGAGCTGACCTGGGCATTTCTTAGAGATATTCACTTTCCCATTCCCAAGCTAATTGAGCATCAGGTTCCGGTCGCTGTTGCTCGTCGGATAGACTGGGGCGAGTACGAAAGGGAGCACTCAAACCGGTTTGCTATTCCTGCTCGCGGGGTACGAAGGCTTAAGGCGACCGAGTTCACTGCGAGCTGTATTGTGTCCGCCATTACTGAGGAGGACCTGCCCAGGATTCGGAGGGATTATAAGATTCCCTTCGACATCCCGATGTATGCTCCCTTGGTGGATGACAGAGCTGATCGCCCACCGCGCAGATTGACGACGATCAATCTTGTTACCCTCGACGCCGGAGTCACCCTACCACTGCACCCTTTGGTCGGCAAGTTTCTGGAGAGTGTGAACTTGGCCATCACCCAACTGACTCCCGTTGGGTGGATGAATTTAATGGCTCTGATGGTTCTGTTCGGTCTTGAGGGTTACCCTAACAAACTGTCCGCCGAGGAAGTTTGCTACTTGATGACGATCACAGGTTGCACCGGGGAAGAAGCTGGCTGGTATTACTTAAAGGCGCGACCTGGCCAGAAATTAGTAGAGGACATCCCAGGAAAGGTGCGAGATTGGAAGTGCGAGATAGGATTGGAGGAGACTTCTGCTCGCCCCTTTGGTGGTCCTGAGCGGGTTGAAACCCCGGCGGAGTTTAAGGAACTGAAGCGTGAGTCTCACCTCTTCTATAACATTGAAGTGGTTGGACTAATTTTAATTCTCTTTTGTTTTGTTTCAGGTCCCAAAAACTTGAAGTGGCGTACTGTTAAGGACAGTATTAGCGACTAGTTCCTGTTTGTGGTGTGTCTGATCGCCCTTCGTCGCCGAGAAGATCGCAGTATTGGTCATCTCTTTTCTGAGTCCACACTACGAGTTGCCCACCTCACTACTTATCCTCACCATCTTGAGGCTCTAGCTCCCATTCCGGAGGGTAAGTATTATAATTTATTGGGTGAACAGATCTGTTCGTTCTTGTACAATTTATTGACCTAGTTCCTTTCTTTGCAGACCAGCTTGTCACCGTTGTTCTTCACCCCTTCTACCTCGAGCTCGATAACCGCGTGTGGGAGATACCGACAAAAAGAGGTCGCAAGAAGTCGGATCCCCTTTCGAAAATTATTGCCCTCGCGGCTAAGGGTGGGAAAGGCGACCCTAGACAGGCCGGGGGGTCGAGCTCGGCGCAGCCGCCTGCACCAGTGGCGAGCCCACCCAAAGCTGCTACTCCAAGGATAAAGAGGCTCCTCCGCGGGGACAGCACCCCCATCTCTGACTCTGAAAAAGCGGCCAAACGAGCAAAAACTGCTCAGGAAAAGGTGACCGTTGCTACTCGGCCATCCGAGGGCGACAGCGAGCAAACTCCTTCCGTGGAATGCCCCGCCGAGCAAGCTTTGGTCGCCACTGATCGCGAAGGATCTGGTCCTTCATCTGACCCCACCTATCTCGGTTGGGACAAGGGTCGTCTTGACAGGTATGTCTCTCCTCGCCCCAGGACACTTAGCATTTTTTTTAACTAACTAAAAATTTCTTTCCAGCTACTTGCCCGAGCAATATCCTGGGCGATCTAACATGGTGCACCGGTTCGCCTGCTCAAAGGTGCCGACCAACCTCCACGAGATCCCAGACTCCTTCGTCCATCGTGTTTCTGAAGTCGTTACCCGCAGCTGGACTAAGGAGCTGAACGAGACCGTCAAGACACAGACGCCTCGTGACAATGGCCGTCTGTGTCTCGTCGAGGCGGGCAATACCTTGGCGGTCGTGCAGTGTCTGGTCGATCAAGTTGAAGACCTTGAGAAGGATTCTCATCAGCATGCGGCCACCGTCAGCCGTATTGCCAAAGAGCGAGATGACGCTAAGGCAATGGCGAAGAAAATGGTGGCCGACCTGGAAGACAGAGTCATGGCGCACCAAACCAGTGAGCAAAGAGCTCTGGACTTACACGTTAAGGTCTCGGAGGAGCTTAAGGTCAAGATGACCGAGGTCGAGCAGATGCGAGCAGAACTTGCTCGCACTCAACAACAGAAGGAGGTCGCGGAGAAATTCGCAACCGAGGCAACGGCTAAAATATCGACCTCGAAGCCCAGCTCGCCAACTCCATTACTCAAGAGGAACTTATTACAAAGATGGAGGTGAGCTCAATCCTGGGTTACGTGACAGGCTACGCCGAGAGCATTCGAATTGCTCACGAGTTTAAAGCTGCCTCTGTTGTTGAAGAGATCGGCAAGGAGCTCTGCAACTTTGTCGAATCGAACCCTCCAGCCCCGGGCACAACCCTCCAGATCGGCGACCTACCTGATTACGGGGTCAAGCTTGACTTCATTGGCCCCAATATCATTATCACAAGTCCTCCCGAAGATGAGGAAGAAGAGGAGGACGATGTTGCCGAGGGCGAGCAGATCCAGCCCGCCGATCGAAATGAAAGAGCTCTCCAAGAGTGGGCTGATGCCGAGGGGCTTATCGCCGAGCTGACTCAAGTGGTCCCAGTTGATCCTGCTCTCGCTGGATCTCATCTGGAAGATCATAAAGATGATAACATTCCCCCTCCTGCCGGGCAAGGATCTTAGCGCACAGGATTAGCTAGGGCCTTGTACCTTTTTTTTATTGTTGTTGTTGTTCGTCTTCATTGTAATTTTTGGGCGATCAAGCCTTATCTTTAATGAAATTATTTTTCTCATCTGCTCATTTTATTTTCTTTACATTAATTGTTCTTTGCATTTTTATCTATGCTTCAACAATCTTAATGTAATTGGGCCTTGTTCCTTAAGAACTTTTCTGGCCTTAGAATTTGATGGGCTTTTGGCCTTAGGCTATGCTCATTTAAAAACGAACAACCTTTAATGGGCTTGGTTGTATAATCAACTTGCGCCTTGAGCTTGCATTTCTGTTTGAACGAACAACTTAACATTGAACTGACCTAAAAAAATTACAAGTATTAAACGCGACCAAGAATGTAAACCTGTACCAACTAGGTTGGACCTGCTCGACAAAAACGATGTCAAACTTCCAACCATAAAAAACATAATTTATACCAGGAGTCAAAGCTGCTCGACCACTATACATTTTGTCAAGGCATCTTTAAACTCTCAAGATGAAATAAAAGTATACAAGAAGCTGGCATACTAGACCGCGGCCAAACTTGACCTAATTCAACTTTTGTTCGACCACTTATACTTGGTGAAAATTTCAAAAAATTAGGCAAGTTTTTTTATCCATCTTGTACCTTTGTTACTTCAGCTCGCCCACCGGACTTAGTAGTTCGCCCACTTCGAACTCATACTTTCATAGGTAAAATTGCTCGCCTACTGAAAGTATTTCCTTAAGTTAGCTGCATTCCAGGAATATTGGGCCGAGTTGCCATCTAAGTCTTCTATGTCATATGCTCCATTGGGTAACCTGTCTGTTACCCTGTATGGGCCCTCCCAAGTCGGGCCAAATATGCCTGGGGGTGGGGCAAGCTTTTTCCTTAAAACGAGGTCACCAACTTCGAACTTTCTTATCTTAACTTGGGAATTGTAGTAACGTTCTGCTCTTTGTTTGTACGTAGCATTTTTTAGCTCGGCATGTAATTTTTTTTCTTCGAGCAGATCAGTTTCTGTGGCTAGAGCAGAGTGGTTTGCTTGTTCGTCGAAGCTGGTCGTCCTGACTGTGTTGGTCTTTAACTCAATTGGTATCACAGCCTCTGTTCCGAAAGCCATTTCAAAAGGTGTTTCTCCGGTGCTTGACCTGGGAGAAACTCTATACGCCCACAAGACCTCCGGGAGTTCTTCTGACCAACTACTTTTGCTTTCTGCCAGGCATATTTTCAATGTATGCTTGATGATTTTGTTTACCGCTTCAATTTGCCCGTTTGACTGGGGATGATAAGGAGTCGAATAGTATTTCCTGATCCCCCACTTTACACAGAAGCCTCTCAACTCCTCTCCGTCGAACTGCGGGCCATTATCTGTCACAATGGTTCTTGGGACCCCAAAACGACAGACAATATTCTGCCATATGAAGTTGATCATGTTTTGCTGTGTGATCTTTATCATGCCCTTTGCTTCCGCCCACTTTGTATAATAATCGACGGCCACGACGGCAAATCGAACATTTCCAACTCCTGCCGGGAAAGGGACAATAATGTCTATTCCCCATCTTGCAAATGGCCATGGACTATAAACCGATAAGAGCTCCTGGGCCGGGGTATGAATACTTGGGGCGAAAATTTGACACTGGTGGCAAGCTTTGGCTAACTGAATTGTGTCTTTTCGTAAGGTTGGCCAATAATAACCTTGCCTTACAGTTTTGTAAGCCAAAGCTTGCCCCCCAGCGTGATTTCCACAAACTCCAGAGTGTACATCCTCCAGAACTGTCCTTCCTTGCCCCCTAGACAAACACTTGAGTAGCGGGAGTGAAAAGTCTTTTTTGTAAAGCTGTCCATCTACCAGAGTATATCTAGTTGCTTGTTTCATGATTCTTACAGCTTCAAATGAGTTGCTTGGCCTGGTTGCTTGTTTCATGATTCTTACAGCTTCAAATGAGTTGCTTGGCAGCTTCCCGTCTTTCAAGTATTTGGCTATAGGAGTTCTCCAATCATTATCGCTGTTTTGTTCAACTACTTGGTTTACTTCGTAGTCCATTGTCGATGGTTGGATTTTTCTAGTAATGACAATGTCTGTCAGATCTGCTGGCCCATCGCTTGTTGCTAGTCTTGCTAGGGCGTCAGCTTGTGTGTTGCTTGTTCGGGGTATCTGCTGGATAAATACTTGGTCTAGCAAAGATACCAAGTGAGCAACTATGCGTTGATACTCGATCATCTGGTCGTCTCTGGCCTCATATTCACCTCGTACCTGGCTTACAATGAGTTGAGAGTCTCCGAAAATCTGTAGTCGTCTTACTCCGACAGCTAATGATAGATGGAGACCTGCAATGAGGGCCTCATATTCAGCTACATTATTGGTGGCCATGAACTCAAACCTGACTGCTGAAGTGAATACTTGCCGGTCGGGGCTGATGAGCACTATCCCTGCCCCCGAGGCCAGATTTGTTGACGAACCGCCCACATAAAGATGCCATGGGTGATCCAGCCCTCTCGTTGGATTTTGAGGGAAGGTTAACTCGACTATAAAGTCGGCTAACGCTTGTCCCTTAATCGCGGTTCGAGGTGCATATGTCACGCCAAACTGGCTTATCTCTATGGACCATTTTAAAAGACGGCCAGCGGTATCGGGTCGGTGTAGTATTTGCTTGAGTGGGAAAGTTGTCAATACTTCGACTTGATGATCAAAGAAGTATGGTCTTAACTTCCTGACACTCATGACGAGGGCATATGCCAACTTTTCGGTTGCTGAGTATTTCATCTCAGCATCATGCAAGGCCTGGCTGACATAGTAAATTGGCAAGTGAAACTTGCCTTCTGCTCGAACTAACACCGAACTTATGGCCGTATCTGATGCTGCCAGGTATAAATATAACTTTTCGCCGGGAATTGGTTTTGACAGAATTTTTACATCTCCCAGATACTCTTTTAATTGATCGAAGGCTTTCTGGCAGCTTCCCGTCCAGGCAAAGTTGCCTTTTTTAATGGCCTAAAAAAATGGACGACACTTGTCTCCCGACCGTGATATGAACCTGTTTAAAGCAGCTAGGCAACTGGTTAACCTTTGTACTTCTTTAACAGAGCGTGGTGGTTCCATATCGACGATCGCTTTCACCTTAGCTGGATTAGCTTCGATTCCGCGTTTGCTGACCAGATGGCCCAAGAACTTCCCGAAATGTACTCCAAAACTACTTTTCTTTGGATTTAACTTCATATTGTACTTCCGGAGTATGTCGAACACCTGGGAAAGATGATGGAGGTGATATTCCTTCTGTGTACTTTTCACGACTATATCGTCAATATACACTTCTACCGTCTCCCCAATATGTTCGTCGAACATTTTGTTAACCAGCCTCTGGTAGGTTGCTCCAGCATTGATTAGACCAAACGACATCCTCTTCCAGCATAGTAGATTTTTGTTAGTATAAAAGGTCGTGTTTTCTTGGTTATCTGGGTGCATCGGGATCTGGTGGTAACCTACAAAGGCATCCATGAATGTGAACATCTCATGCATGGCCGTACTGTCCACCAGTTGATCGATGTGCGGGAGCGGAAAGTTGTCCTTCGGGCATGCTGCATTAAGATCTGTAAAATCTATGCATAGCCTCCAGGTTCCATTCGGCTTCCGTACCAAGACAGGATTTGCAACCCATTGTGGACACAACGCCTGTTTAATTAAGTCGTTGTCCAGTAACTTTCTGACCTCCTCGTTTAAAGCTTGATACTTGTCAGGTCCATACTTTCGTCGTTTCTGATGGATAGGTTTTCGGACTGGGTTAATATTCAACCTGTGACAGGCGTCTTGCGGGTCAATTCCCACCATGTCAGCATGGGACCATGCGAAGACGTCTAAGTTAGCCTTCAGGAAATCCGTCATGCGGGTTCTGTAAGGCTCGGGGAGTTCGGACCCGATGTAAAGTTCAAGGTCATCTCGTACGGGATCAATCTTGATGGCTTCCAATTCTTCGACTGGAGTTGCCCGTCATTTTTGCCCCTTCCATCGAAGGTCAACTATTGGTCCCTCCGGACTTAGCTCATCCTCGATGTCCATGGGTTCAACACCTAACCAGGGAAATCTTCTGCGGTTTCCGGGTTGGGTTTGGTCGCCATAATTGGGCTTTCCTGGTTATCCTTCGGACGTATACTGCCAGTTACGGGGGGTAACATTGCTTCTGGTAAGGTTTGCTCGCCGCCTTGCAGCATCTGCTCGCCCATGGGCGAGGGCTGGTCGTCTACGTCCAACTTATTGTTCTGGGCCTCAAGGATGTCTTCCAAGATTGAGGGCTCATTCTCAAGTTGACTGATTGGTGCTTCCATCATAGATACTTGTCCCTGCTTCGACTGAATTTGTAGGAGACACTCACGAGCTTTTCTTTGGTCTCCCCTTACTGTGCCAACTCCACATGCCGTTGGGAACTTTATGCAATAATGATAGGTTGAACATGCAGCCATGAACTCATTTAAGAAAGGTCGACCAAGGAACCCGTTGTAAGTTGACTCCTGATCAACATGTTGGGAAAATAAGGGTGCCCGGAATCTATTCGGGATGAAATATAAATACGAATTTAAATACAATTATTACTAGCATGAATTAATCCTAATTAATTCAAATAATAATTCCAACAACCAATTTAACATCATGCATGTTGAATTAATGCACATATAATCTATGGCGGAATAAACAAGATAATATGTGATTAACGTACCTCTCGTAGAACTTGGCCTTTGAATAAAACGGGACAAACACGTACGCGTTTTATCAACCCAAAAACCTTCTCAAGTATTCCCATTTGCCTTATTCGATCACCGGTGGGAGATGCTTTCGAATAATTTAAATAACTAAGGAAAAAGAAAAATATATATGCTCTTGATTTTTCCAACACATGGAATTATGTACTTGGGGATGAAATAATCATCCCCTATTTATAGATAGGAGTGGCCGAAATTTAGAGGAAATATGGGCCTTGGAGAAAATCTTTTCTTAGACTCTAAGAAATCTTGAATATATCTCATATATTATTTTCTCCATAATAAAATATTCCACAAAAATATCACTCTCCTAAATATGGGGCAATTTTCGAAAATAAGAAGAAGAGAATCCAAGATTTGGATCTTCATGAATATATGAGATAATCTTGTATTCCAAGAATACTTATCTTCCATAATATCTTTCCAAGAAAATCAACAAAATCTTTTATCTCCTAACAAACACAATTTTCGAAAATTATGAAGAAAAATCAGCATAATATTATCTTTTTATTTTAATCGCCTTATCATTATTGGGCTACTTAATGGGCTACTTGAGGGGCCTTTAAGGAGAATTAAGATTGGACCTCCTAATGGATTTCTGAATTTCAATATTGAGCCCCAATATAATTCAATCCATTAATATTAATTATTACAACTAATAAATTAATATTGCACTATCCATCTTAATCCATATTACGATAATATGGGCTCCTAGTTATTACTTCCCGCGTTTAAGATTATCAAGTCCATTAATTAATCAAGTTTCTGAATAGCTCTAAATTAATTAATATATTTCACCTTGGAGTAAAGACAGCTCAACATTATTATCCGTACCGAAGAAACTGATTCTTCACTTGCAAGATTTGGTACGATAAAACTTCTGAGCCCACCAAGGGGACTAATCACACGAGCCGTACTCGCACGCGTTTCTCCGTATTAAATCTTAGCAACTGTCGTATGATTAATATTACTGCCCAAAGTACAAGATTCGAAGTCACAATGATTCTCACCTGACATGAATCAAAGCAGTAACCATTAAGCACACACGGTCCTATTTAAGTGACGGAGATTAAGAAATCAACAACCACTGAGGTCTAATTCTTCACATTTCAGAACAGAAGAATTTATCCTCGCTGTAGGTCCTCTTCAACACATACTAAATGTGCTAGTGCAATCTCTTAGTCAAGACAGACCAATCTGAGCCTTACACATCGACCTTTCACGATGGATTGTTCAATTCCACCTAGGGCGTGAACATGTACGTTTAGTTACAAGAAAATTGTTAATGTTATCTTCCGTGAGCAGGTATCACCACATTAACTACAATGTAACATGTTCCATATATTGAACGGTTTGCAATAGATATTCAACATTCAATCATAACTAAAGCAAATGTGATAAAAGAATTATTCTTATAAACAAGTGTTTGATACACGAGTTATACAAAGTAAAAGCATACTTTCATGTATAACTCCAACAATCTCCCACTTATACTTAAAGTCTGCTTTTTAGTATACATCACGCATGTCTTAGTGTAGTAGCTCTTCGTGACATATCATGTCAACCTACACTAACCTAATAATTCCTCCCACTTATACTTAAAGCAGATTGGCAATAGTCTTGACTCCCATTCCATCCACATGTCTCTCGAATGTACTCTGAGGCAGACCCTTTGTGAATGGATCAGCTAGGTTGTCACCCGACGTTATCTTTGCCACCTCTATATCTCCTCTCTTAACGATTTCTCGTATAAGATGGTATTTTATTTCTATGTGTTTGCTGGCCTTGTGGGCTCTCGGTTCCTTTGAATTTGCAACTGCTCCAGCATTGTCACAAAAGACAGTTATCTTGTCGGGCAAATTCGGAACAACGTCCAAGTCCACTAAGAAGTTCTTGAGCCAAATTGCCTCTTTCGCTGCTTCAGAAGCAGCTACATACTCGGCTTCCATGGTCGAATCGGCGATGCATTTATGCTTAACGCTTCTCCATGAAATGGCTCCTTCTCCCATGCAAAACACACTACCAGAGGTTGACTTTCTTGAGTCTATGTCTAATTGGAAATCCGAGTCCATGTATCCCACGGGAACAAGACTATCTGACTGGTAAATCAGCATCCGTTCACGAGTTCTTTTCAGATACCTCAAGATGCACTTTACGGCAGTCCAATGGTCTTTCCCGTGATTACTTTGATATCTTGCCACCATGCCCACGGCAAAGCAGATATCCGGTCTCGTACACAGCATTGCATACATAAGGCTTCCTACGGCTGAAGCGTACGGAACACCTTTCATGTCATCTATCTCCGCTTGCGTCTTAGGGCTCATTTCTTTCGATAGATGGATTCCATGTCTAAAAGGTACAAAACCTTTCTTGGAATCTTGCATGCTGAAACGCTTCAAAACAGTGTCAATGTATGAAGCTTGCGATAAGCCCAACATCCTCTTCTTGCGATCGCGAGTGATCTTGATCCCAAGGATGTGGCCGGCTTCCCCTAAGTCCTTTATATCAAATTGTTTTGACAGCCATACCTTTACGTCTGACAATACCTTTACATTGTTTCCAATGAGCAGAATATCGTCTACGTATAATACTAAGAATACCACTGCAGTTCCGTCACGCTTCTTATACACACAACTTTCGAACTCGTTTTGATCAAACCCATAAGACTTGATCACTTGATCAAAACACTGGTTCCAAGTACGCGATGCTTGCTTAAGTCCATAAATGGATCTCTTAAGCTTGCATACGAGATTCACTTGACCTTTTTCAATGAAACCTTTAGGCTGTCGCATATAGATATCTATCCCGTCAAGACTTCCGTTAAGGAAAGCCGTCTTGACATCCATTTGCCAGATCTCGTAATCAAGGTGCGCAGCGATCGACAAGAGAATACAGATGGACTTAAGCATAGCTATAGGCAAAAAGGTCTCCTCATAATCGATCCCTTCTTTTTTAGTATACCCTTTGGCCACAAGCCTCGCTTTGAAGGTCTCTACACTTCCGTCCGTTCCTCTTGTACACCCACTTGCATCCAATGAGTTCTACCCCATTGGGTGGTTCGACCAACTCCCACACTTGATTATGATCCATCGAACCCATCTCGGTTTCCATTGCCGTTTGCCACGACTCCGCATCTTTGTCTTGGATTGCCTCGTCGTACGTCCGTGGGTTCGATTCATCACCGGGAACCAAATCCGAAGATTCTCCTATCCCCATAAATCTCTCGGGTTGCCTAGAAATCCTTCCACTACGACGGGGTTCCGGTTGTGAAGATGTGACATGTGGTACATCATCTTGTATACTTGGTATCGAGGTTTGACCTCTAAATTCTTCTAAGGTAATTTCACTTTTAGGTTTCCGATTGTTCATATAGTCTTCCTCCAAGAATTTAAAGTGTGTACTAATCACGGTCTTTTGATCCTTGGGACTATAGAATATACACCCTTTTCGTTCCCGCAGGGTATCCTATAAACAACCTTAATTCCGAACGTGGATCCAACTTACCGGCTTTCTTGTCTAGCACGTATGCCGGACAACCCCAAATCTGCAAATGTCTTAAACTGGGCTTACGCCCGGTCCACAATTCCATTGGGGTTTTAGGAACCGATTTGGATGGCACCAAGTTTAGAATGTAAGCCGTCGTTTCCAAGGCGTTACCCCAAAACGACTTGGGTAAATCCGAATAACTCATCATGGATCTGAGCATCCCTAAAAGAGTCCAGTTTCTTCGTTCCGCCACACCGTTCTGTTGAGGGGTTCCCGGTGCGGTTAATTGGGATACGATCCCTTCATCCGATAAGTAGTTCAAGAATTCATCGCTGAGGTATTCGCCTCCACGGTCTGATCGTAGAAACTTGATACTCTTTTCCCTATGTTTCTCGGCTTCGGCCTTAAACTCCTTGAACTTATCAAAAGTTTCAGACTTATGCCTCATAAGGTAAATGTACCCATATCTCAAGTAATCGTCAATGAAGGTGACGAAATACTCATACCCCATTCTCGCTTTGATCGTCATTGGACCACATACATCGGTATGAACAAGTTCTAACACTTCCGTGACTCTATTCCCCTTGGCTCCAAATGCCCTCTTGGTCATTTTACCCTCTAAACAAGATTCACAAGTTGGAAACGGCTCGACTTGGAATGATTCCAAGGATCCGTCTTTCACCAATCTCTCTATCCGCTTTAGATTAATATGACCTAGTCTAAGATGCCATAGATGTGTTTCGTTCACCTCCGAAGAACGCTTTCTTTTATTACTCAAAATGATCGACGTGTTATTAGATTCAATATTTGAGTGGTGTGCACACTTAATCGTATAGAGATTGTTTACCAACATTCCATGACAGATAGTAACATTCTTAAAAGAAACAGTAACAACTTTATTAAAAGTAACTGAATATCCATAAAAAAACAACTTAGAAACTGAAATTAAATTCTTCCTAAAGTTCGGAACGTATAAAACATCTCTTAAAATTAAAACTCTATCTTCAAAAGATAGGTGCACGACTCCCACTGCTTCGGCTGCCACTCTCGTAGCATCGCCCAAAGTGATGGTGATCTCATTCTTGCTAAGTTGCCGGGTTTGCTGGAACCCCTGAAGAGTGAAACAAATATGACCAGTTGCCCGGTATCCACTACCCAAACGTGGGTAGCATACGCCGCAACATATGTTTCAATGACTAAAGCATGAGACTTACCTTTATTTCCCGCCTTCTTAGGCTCAGAACAGGTAGACCTCCAATGTCCTCTCTCCCCGTAATTGAAGCACTTACTCTTACCGGATATCTTCACGCCATACGGCTTGAATGCTCTTTCTTTGCCACCAAGAGTGAGTCTACTGGTTTGGTTCCGATCAATCTCCTTCTTCTCAATCTTACCTTCCATTGGCCTAGATTTCGAGAAAAAGCTCTTGATCACCAAAGCCTCGTCCCTACTCCCTAAGTATGACTCTACCGTTATCAGAGCTTTGAGCAGGGTATCTAAAGTGAACTTGTGTTCCGATAACACATATTCCCAAAAGAACCCATCAAAACTACTCGATAGCTTTAGGAGTATGGAATCGATTTGACTTTCTTCACTTTGTCCGGCACCAAGAAACTCGAGTTTTTCAAACTCACGCCTAAATTTGAGAACATGATCCCTTATAGGTGTTCCCTTCACCATTTCCTTCGCGAGCTTCTAACGAATGGTGAACAGATACGCCATGGGGTTCTGATGTTGAAACATATCTTCAAGGCTATTCATGATATCAACAGCCGCTTCAATGCCTTCATGAATGCGTTTCAAATCTTCAGACATAAATGTCAAGATGATGTGCTTCATGTGCTCATTGGAATGCTTCCAATCATCGAATATCGTCCTTTCCCCATTACTTGACTTATCATTAGGTTTATTGGGTACGTCAACGCTAAATATCCAATAGTGTTCTTGCGCAGGTAGGACCATATTCATATTACGTTTCCAATCAACATAGTTCCCACCAACAAGTTTGTTATCTTTAAGTATACTAAACAGTGGATTAAAAGGTTGGGACATGATGAACTGAGAATAAAACATACATTCATATCAATATCTAGAAAAATACAAAATTATCACATAATTCGATCACATCAATTATATTGAAACCTTAAAACAATATAATCATGCATCGGCCAACATCTCGAAAAAATTTAAATGCGCCATGAGGGGTGGTCTATACATTTAAATACATTCAAGTGGATCACAAACTCAAAAGTTACAAATCCTTAATTCAAAATTAATAGTTGGCTCCCACTTTGACCACATAGAAATTGACAGGGACTCCTAGGGGAGTAAGTTAATATCAATTTCCTATGCCTAAGTAATAACCATAATTAAATACAGGATTATTATTTCGCTTTGAGCAAGCCACTCGTGGTGAGGGTCAAAACCGCCACTAGTAATAATCCACAATCATCCTTTCGGAATTTATTCATGTGAAATCCGTTCTTTTGGCCGATCCGAGGGGGAAATGTATTCCAAAAGAACTTCACAAATAAATAAATTATGGAGGCCAAATTAATCCAATTTTAATATCCGGAATAAAATTGCGATTAAATAAACATACTTAGTAATTTTCGAAAGTAAGGTTTTTTCTTGGACAATTAAATTCATGCAAACACATATTAACAATTAATAATAAGTGCATGAAATAAAACATCCATCAAAATAAAATTAAACACTTTGGAGCACTCAAATCCAATTGTCACGGTTTAATTTCTTCACGTCTTGATGCGAAAAATCGTCCTTGTTGCTTTCCGTCATTCGTCTCGATACGCTCCCACTCGAACAACAATACTTCATCAAAAACAGCATCGTTTGGGGTTCGGGACGACGTTTAAAATCACACGAAAAAAATAGAATCCAAAAAATTCCACGGCCTGAGATACGGCGCGCGTCGGCCCACGGAGTGGGCCCGCGCGCCTCTCGGCCAAGCAGCCGAGGCGCTGAAGCGCCGGCTGCCGAGCGTAGAAGCACTGTATGCCGAGCACCAAAGCGCTTCACACTGAGCGCCGAAGCGCTGCACGCCGAGCGCCGAAGCGCGGGCGCGCTTGCGCGGCGTCGGCCACCCGTCGCGCGTGGGTCGTGTGCCTTGCGCACCCCGTGCACCGGGTTTTGACGTTCATTCTCGTTTTCTTCACCCCATGCACGATTTTACGTCCATGCATGCGCCGCGTATACATGCGTCGTCTGCGCACGCCTTTTTTAATTCTTCGTTCTTCGTCACGATCCGGTTATAATTTATTTTTCAAAAAAAAAAAATACTAGATCAAGACTAGTCTATTACAATGATCGAATCAAAATAAAAATAACTAATCTACTCGTGGATTTTCTCACGAGAAAAACGAATTCGAACGAATCGAATTAAAAATAATTAATTCACACGCATGAAAAATAACAACATTAAAACCATGACAATTGGATACCTGCAAAAAAGATCTAGCAATTCTACTATCCAATTTCAATTTAATGTTCAACAATTTAAATTCCAATTTAAAGATCAGAGCCCGAAACCGTGGCTCTAATACCAGTTGTTGGGAAAATAAGGGTGCCCGGAATCTATTCGGGATGAAATTTAAATACGAATTTAAATACAATTATTACTAGCATGAATTAATCCTAATTAATTCAATTAATAATTCCAACAACCAATTTAACATCATGCATGTTGAATTAATTCACATATAATCTATGGCGGAATAAACAAGATAATATGTGATTAACGTACCTCTCGTAGAACTTGGTCTTTGAATAAAACGGGATAAACACGTACGCGCTTTATCAACCCAAAAACCTTCTCAAGTATTCCCTTTTGCCTTATTCGATCACCGGTGGGAGATGCTTTCGAATAATTTAAATAACTAAGGAAAAAGAAAAATATCTATGCTCTTGATTTTTCCAACACATGGAATTATGTACTTGGGGATGAAATAATCATCCCCTATTTATAGATAGGAGTGACCGAAATTTAGAGAAAATATGGGTCTTGGAGAAAATCTTTTCTTAGACTCTAAGAAATCTTGAATATATCTCATATATTCTTTTCTCCATAATAAAATATTCCACAAAAATCTCACTCTCCTAAATATGGGGCAATTTTCGAAAATAAGAAGAGAATCCAAGATTTGGATCTTCTTGAATATATGAGATAATCTTGTATTCCAAGAATACTTATCTTCCATAATATATTTCCAAGAAAATCAACAAAATCTTTTCTCTCCTAACAAACACAATTTTCGAAAATTATGAAGAAAAATCAGCATAATATTATCTTTTTATTTTAATCGCCTTATCATTATTGGACTACTTAATGGGCTACTTGAGGGGCCTTTAAGGAGAATTAAGATTGGACCTCCTAATGGATTTCTGAATTTCAATATTGAGCCCCAATATAATTCAATCCATTAATATTAATTATTACCACTAATAAATTAATATTGCACTATCCATCTTAATCCATATTATGATAATATGGGCTCCCGGTTATTATTTCCCGCGTTTAAGATTATCAAGTCCATTAATTAATCAAGCTTCTGAATAGCTCTAAATTAATTAATATGTTTCACCTTGGAGTAAAGACAGCTCAACATTATTATCCGTACCGAAGAAACTGATTCTTCACTTGCAAGATTTGGTACGATAAAACTTCTGAGCCCACCAAGGGGACTAATCACACGAGCCGTACTCGCACGCGTTTCTCCGTATTAAATCTTAGCAACCGTCGTATGATTAATATTACTGCCCAAAAGCACAAGGTTCGAAGTCACAATGATTCTCACCCAACATGAATCAAAGCAGTAACCATTAAGCACACACGGTCCTATTTAAGTGATGGAGATTAAGAAATCAACAACCACTGAGGTCTAATTCTTCACATTTCAGAACAGAAGAATTTATCCTCGCTGTAGGTCCTCTTCAACACATACTAAATATGCTAGTGCAATCTCTTAGTCAAGACAGACCAATTTGAGCCTTACACATCGACCTTTCACGGTGGATTGTTCAATTCCACCTAGGTCGTGAACATGTACGTTTAGTTACAAGGAAACTGTTAATGTTGTCTTCCGTGATTGGGTATCACCATATTAACTACAATGTAACATGTTCCATATATTGAACGGTTTGCAATAGATATTCAACATTCAATCATAACTAAAGCAAATGTGATAAAAAAATTATTCTCATAAACAAGTGTTTGATACACGAGTTATACAAAGTAAAAGCATACTTTCACTTATAACTCCAACACAACAACCAAGAAATCTACCATTCTCGCGATATTTTTCTCGGGTTTTTTGACCGTCACAAGTTGCATGGCCAAAGTTACTATTCCCAGTGGGACCGTCACAATATTTCCGAATCCCAGAATACGGTGATTTGTGTCTCTGATGTAGCCTGCACAATCTCCCATTTGATCAAGCGTCTTTTTGAAAAGGACATTAGTGTAGGCTCCAGTATCCACCAATAGTCTGTGCACCCTGGTTTCCATGATCTTAGCGCATATCATAAGCGAATCGTTGTGAGGGGTCAGTACTCCTTCCAAGTCTCTGTCGGTAAAAGTTAATTCTGATGTTTTATGGTGGGTGGAATAATCCCCATTTCTTGTACATGAATGATCACTCGTAATTCTGCTTTTCTTTTATGATTAGAAATCGGTGATCGTCCATCAGAAAAACCGCCAACAGGTCCTGCAGGCTCCATCACCTGGATGTCCGGAACTGGACCTCCTGCAGGCACCTGAGTTGGTCGCCCAGGCCAATTCCGGTGGGGTGCCTGTTCTAGACCCTCCTCATCAGAATCTTCATCTCTGTCTCTCTTGCCGGGTTGCCTTTTCACGAACTTGGATAGCTTTCCCTCCTCATAAAAATGCCATAACTGCTTCAGCAAGTCACGATATTCGCTCGTAAAGTGCCCCATACTCTGGTGGTAGGCACAATACTTGTTTTGGTTTAACTTGCTCGTATCTTGACGTATCCTACGGGGAGGTGTGAGCAATTCTTTGTCCCGGACATTATTGTAGACTGTATCAATTGATACAGTAAGAACATGGTTCAATTTATCCTTCAGCTCCGTTCCTTCAGTGAATGCTTTCATGTTCTTGGGAGCTCGATAACCAGCACCAGGCTTCTTGACACCCTCTTTCTGCTCTCCTTTATCTCCCATGTCCTTTTGCAGTGCTTCGTGCATGGAGACAAAGACTCCTGCCCAATCTCGGAACTCAGCATAAGTCTTCGGGCATCTAAGGTGTACGTCTTTCCAGAGTTCGGTGCCTTTCTTGAGTCCAGCTAGTACGGCCACAATTTTGGTGTCTTCACTGATAGATTTCCCTTCTAGTAGGACCTTGTCGAATCTTTCCAAATATGATCGGTCCGACTCATCATCAGTTTGTTTCAAGTCAGATAATCGATGTCTTTGGGATAGATAAGACCCGGCTGTTGAGAAGTGGGACAAGAATTCTTTGCTCAGCTGGGCAAATGAATGAATTGAAGCTGGTGGCAAAGCTGAGAACTATTTGTGGACACGATCTCCCTGAGTTAAAGGAAAATTGCGACATTGAGTTGCATCACTCGCCCCCATTGATACCATATAATTGGTGTACTTCATCAAATGCACCCGGGGGTCCGCCGTGCCCTCATACTGAATGCTTGCTGGAAATTGGATCTTTTTCTGAATCGGGGCTTTCAGAATCACCGAAGATAGAGGATAGACTGGAAGAGTTGTGTTCCCATATCCTCTCTGTTGGTCGAGCTGGCCTTGCATGCTTTCAATGGCCTTTCTCATAGAGGCCAGCTCTTCAAAGGATCCCCCTTGGCTCTGAGGCTGCTCGGCGAGCAGAGGTGCGCGACCATCTGTTCGCTGCAGTCCCTCATTCAGCGTGGAAAACCCCTGTGTTGGCCTTCTAGGATTGGGCTTGGCGTCTGGGCCAAGACGACCAAAAGCTGACCTAGTCAGCCTATCATGGACTGACCGTCGAGCGGGTGTAACAGCTGGGCGAGCTACTCCTGCTGTTGGATGAACTTCCATGACTTCTCGGCCGTGGCGACCTAGTCTCTCTAGAGCACTTTGACGCGTGCCCCGACTCACCCCTTCAACCGGATTCTGAGTTGAACCTCCCTGGCTAGCAGCCTCAACATGCTGCTTTTATTTTCCCTTGGCCTTACGAGCTTGGGCATTATCTGCCTCATTTAATTGATCCCCCCTAACCTTCTCATGTTCACGAGTCTTTGTGGGGCTATGCCTTGCTCGTACATAAGAAGGGCCAGGTTGGGCTTGTTGTCTTTGTAAAGCCTGGAGCATGGCAATTGTGCGTGCCAATTTGTCTGGGTTGCGAGCAAAGGTGTCCAACTCAGGTGGCATCAAATGACGAGCAACATTGGTCTGATTCTCCTGGTCATTCCTGCTCGCCCCTGCTCGCCTGCCAGCTTGGGACATCCGAGAGTGTGAATCCCTTGTTACATGTTGTGAACGTTGTGTCTCTCGTGATTAAGGCATGTTCACAGAAGGTATCAAGTATTGTTCTTGGTGTTCTTGGTCTTTTTCCTTCAAAAATTCAAGCTTGTTCTACAATCCTAGGATAATTTCCTCGTATTCAATGAATCGAAGGTTCAAACCCTCCTTCTAGCGCCAATTTGTTGATGACCGTCTGTGTTCAAGTTCGATTGTAAGTTAATCGAGCTACTTTAGATCCGTAAATGAAGTTTGGACGTGTATAATAATTTGTGCTTATTTTATTAGCTGAAAAAATCTAAGTATTTATAGACATTTGCCTAGCAGGAGGTGTCGTGACTTTTGGCCTACCAGGCCTGCATGCACGACACATGTACCTTGACTAAGTTGACCTTATCTAAACTAAATTCTATCCTTATCTTGATGGACTTGCTCGCAGTCAAGAGCTGCTCGTCATATTGGACTTGTCCTGGAGGAGTCTTTAGTTTGATTATGTTGGTCTCTTGTCTCACTTGGTTGCTGTCTTGGCATTGTAGTAGGATCTGGTCGGCGAGATGCTAATTGAGCTCATCATGTAGCTTTTGATCTGATTTTGTTCGCCTATCCGTCTTGGTGTAGCATGCAGGTTCTGCTCGCCAGATATTTTAGGTGAATCTTGGGTCAATTTCGCCTTAATCTTCAAGTGTTTTGTGCTAATCCTGGTCGCCCAAATGCCGGTTCTGCTCGCCTATCAACAGGTACGATAACACACTCCCACGGGGAGGTGTAACCACATGGGCCGAGCTCGAACGTCTATTTCTCGAGTGATTCTACCCTCTATCTAGAACCATTAAAGCAAGGATAGAGATTTCTTCTTTCCGCCAGAAGCCAGGTGAGGACTTACGTCAGGCGTGGGAGAGATACTCAAACATGTTGATTGAGTGCCCGCAGCACGGGCACAATGAGGGGGATATTATGGCATTCTTCTACAGTGGAGCCAGCAAGGCTAGTCAAGCCCATCTTGATGCATGTGCTAGTGGAGTTTTTCTGAACCAAGGGATAGCGAGATGTAGAGAATTCGTCGACTATATTGTCACGAATGCCGGGGCATGGAACGAGGATCCAGAATTTCAGAGAGCTTGTAAGTTGGAGGAGAATGAGGGAACAAGGAAGTTGTTGATGGCAATGATGGAGAAAATCAATAACCTTGAGATGGGGCAGAATCTGGTTGGAGGGAATGTAGCAGTGAATGAGAAAGTGGACCCACCCACAAGTCAGCAAGAAGAGGCCAACTATATGGGAAGGCCTAATTATCCACAAGGAGAGTATCCACAAGGTGGCAATCAATTTGGAAGGCCTTCTTATGGTCAGCCATTTGTACCTCCAGGTCCACAACCACCTCAAAATCAAAGGAGGAACACACAAGGGTATCAAGGAGGCCAGCAACCTCATAATACATGGAGGAAGAGTGAGAATTTCTCATATGCTAATCCTAAGGCCGGAATTACAGTTCCTACAGGTGTTGATCCAGGTTCGAAACCCCCAGGTGGAGAAGGCGGTGCCTCAACTGAGGAGATGTTGAGAGCTATCCTTCAGAAGGTGGAGGAAGGTAGCAAGAGATTATCCTCATTGGAGTACGATGTGAAGGAGTTGCATAAGAAAGGTGATCAGCGTGATCAAGAACTCCAAAAGAGAGACATAGAGTGGAATCGAGCTCAATAAAAGAACAATCGCAGGTTCACTTCTATTGAGTATCAAATTAGTCAAATTGCAAAGTCTCAGACGAGGGAGCCGGGCAAGTATCCTTTAATGCCCGAGGGTAACCCAAAGGAACATTGCAAGGCTATTGAGTTGAGAAGTGGGACCAAATATGATGGTCCTGAGATGCCTGCTGATTCTGAGATGCCCCAAGGAGAGGTTGAGATAGAACAAAAAGATCCTGAGGTAGTTAGAGATGAGATTGAGGAGATATGAGTTGAGAAAGGGGTTGAGGGTGAAGGTACTCAGAAGAGTAAAGATATGGATGAGAGCAAAGAGCCTGAAGAGGAGGGCATTGAGGAGATTGAAAGAGTCCCAAAGTGGAAGAAGGCAAAGGAAGCAAGGAAGAATGTAAAAGAAACTGAGAGAGATGAATGAGGGGTACCCAAATCTGTGATACCTGTCCCATATCCACAACGCTTCATGAAAAAGAAGCTTGATGAGAAATTCGCTAAATTCCTTGATGTTTTTAAAAAGTTACATATTAACATTCCTTTTTATGATGCTTTGGAACAGATGCCTAACTACGCCAAGTTCCTGAAGGACTTGATAGCGAAGAGACGGAGAGTGGATGGACCCGAGCTAGTGCACTTGAACCATGAGGTGAGGGCTATGGTGCACAAGGCGCTTCCTCCCAAGATGAAGAATCCCGGCAGTTTTACCATTCTATGTGATATCGGGAACGGGATCAAGAAAGGAGCTTTGTGTGATCTCGGGGCGAGCATTAATTTGATGCCTCTTTCGTTATTTAAGAAGTTGGAAGGAGGTAAGCTTCAACCCACGATGATGACGCTCCAGCTTGCTGATAGGTCTATCACTAGACCTCAAGGAGTAGTGGAGGATGTTCTAGTGACGGTGGCGAATCACGTTTTTCCCGCCGATTTCGTGGTACTCGATATGGAGGAGGATGAGCATGTACCGCTGATTTTAGGGAGGCCGTTTCTAGCTACAGCCGGGATGGTACTTGACGTAGCTAATGGAAAGATTATGGTCAAGGCTGATGATCAAGAAGTGAAGATAGCTATTTATGAAGCTATGAAATACCCCATGGGAGATGAGAGTGGCCACTTCATTGACATCACTGACACTTGTGTTGAAGACACACTTCTAGACCCTTGCTCTTTCTATGTTCATCAGTTTGATTATCCTATTCTTGACGATCTCTCTTATGATTCTTATGATCTTAATTATTTTGACAGCTTGAAAGACAATGAAGATGTCAAGTTCTTGGAGATGAAGAAAGTAGAGGATGAGGACGACTTGGAAGCCGAGGAGTCGACTTTCGAGAAGATGTTCGATAAGGCGCCACTATTGGAGGCGAAAAAGGAGCTGAAACCACTTCCCGATCACCTCAAGTACGCCTACTTGGATGAGACCGATAAGTATCTGGTAATTGTATCTGCCCTTTTATATGATGATCAGCTTGAGAGACTTTTAGTAGTGCTTTGTAAGCACAAATCTGCTATAGGATGGTCGATCGCGGATATTAAGGGAATTAGCCCTTCCATTTGCATGCATAGGATTAGATTAGAAGAGGGTATAAAACCGGTAGTGCAAAACCAACGTAGAGTTAATCCGGTAATTCAAGAGGTGATACATAAAGAGATTTTGAAGTTGTTAGATATCAACATGATCTTTGCGATTTTTGATAGTCCATGGGTGAGTCTGTTACACGTAGTTGCTAAGAAGGGGGGTACCACGGTGATTAAGACTGAGTCTAATGAATTGGTAGCCACTAGATTAGTGACGGGATGGCGTGTGTGTGTTGATTATAAGGAGTTGAACAAGGCAACATGTAAGGATTACTTTCCTCTACCGTTCCTTGATCAGATGATTGATAGATTAGGTGGTTTTGAGCATTACTGTTTCTTAGATGGGTATTTGGGGTATAATCAGATCATGATAGCCCCCGAGGATCAAGAGAAAACCAATTTCACCTGCTATTATGGGACTTTTGCTTTTAGGAGGATGTCGTTTGGGTTGTGTAATGCACCCTCCACCTTTCAAAGGTGTATGATGGCTATTTTTCATGGTTTGATTAAGAAGATTATGGAGGTTTTCATGGACGACTTCTCTGTCTACGGGAAGTCGTTTGATAAATGTTTAAAAAATCTTGAAGTTGTGTTGAGCAGGTGTGAAGAGACGGACTTGGTGCTAAATTGGGAGAAGTGTCACTTCATGGTGAGAGAGGGTATTGTTCTTGGACATCATGTGTCCTCGAAAGGTATCCAAGTTGACAAGGTGAAAGTGATTGCTATTGAGAAGCTTCCACCACCTTCTACCGAAAAGGGAATTCGGTCATTTTTAGGACATGCGGGATTCTATAGACATTTTATCAAAGACTTTTCACAAATTGCTAAACCCCTTTCGCGGCTTCTTGAAAAAGAAGTCGTCTTTGAGTTTACTAATGAGTATTTAGTGGCTTTTAACCGGTTGAAAGAAGCGTTGGTGAATGCCCCGATACTTGTAACCCCGGATTGGTCTAGCTCGTTCGTGCTGATGTGTGATGCTAGTGACTTTGCGATGGGGGTTGCTTTGGGGCAGATTCGTGAGAAGCATTTTCACGCTATATACTATGCCTCGAAGATGCTGAATTCTGCTCAAGTGAATTACAAGACAACCGAAAAGGAGCTGTTAGCGGTCATGTATGCTTTTGATAAATTTTGACCCTACCTCGTAGGGATGAAAATAATAGTATATACGGACCACACAGCGATTCAGTACCTTATGAGTAAGAAGGATGCAAAGCCCCATCTCATTCGTTGGATCTTGTTACTCCAGGAGTTCGATGTCGAGATTCGAGACAAGAAGGGATGTGAGAATGTGATAGTCGATCACCTTTCGAGGTTGGAGCTTACAAAGGAAAACACCGTGGAAGATCGAGAGGTGAACGATGAATTTTTGTATGAGAAGTTGTTTAGGTTAGGAGACATTCCGGTATATTGAGTCGAAGGGAAGGCACGTGGTTTGCAGACTATACTAATTATTTAGCAAGTGGAGAGTTACCTGTTGAGATAGACTCGGTGCATCGGAAGGCATTTCTGAAGAAAGATCGGGAGTTTATTTGGGATGATCCCTACTTGTTCAAAAGAGGGATTGATCATGTGTTGAGAAGGTGTGTGCCAGGGGAGGAGTGGAGTAATATCATAAGGCATTGTCACGCCTTGCCATATGGAGGATATTTGGGTGGAGAGAAGACCGGAAGGAAGGTGCTTCAATCTGGTTTTTATTGGCCAACTCTTTTGAGAGATTGCATGGAATGGGTCAAGAGGTGTGAAAAGTGCCAACGATTTGGCTCCATTACTAAGAGGGACGAGATGCCGCTGCACATGTTTATGGAAGTCGAGGTATTTGACGTATGAGGGATTGATTCCATGGGTCCATTTCCTCCTAGCAATGGATTCTTGTACATTCTCGTGTGCGTCGATTATGTCTCGAAGTGGATTGAAGCTGTCCCGACTAGAGTGAATGATTCCCGAGTGGTGATTGAGTTCTTGAGGAAGAACATTTTTGTGAGATATGGAGTCCCAAGAGCTTTGATTAGTGATGGGGGGAGTCACTTCGTGAACAAGTGGATGGAAAAGCTGCTGTCAAAATATGAGGTAAGTCATCGAGTCTCTACTACTTATCATCCTCAATCTAACGGTCTTGCAGAGGTATCGAATCGTCAAATCAAGGAGATCCATGAAAAGACGGTGAACATTAGTAGGAAGGATTGGACAATGAAGCTTGATGATGCACTTTGGGCGTATAGGATAGCTTTCAAAATGCCTCTTGGTATGTCTCCGTACCAATTGGTTTTTGGAAAGGCATGTCATTTGCCCGTGGAGTTGGAGCACAAAGCATATTGGGCAATCAAGAAGCTGAATTTTGATAGTGCCTTGGTTGGTGAGAAGAGATTACTCCAATTACATGAGTTGGAGGAGTTTCGAGATAGTGCCTATGAGAATGCCCGAATTTTCAAGGAGAAGACCAAGAAGTGGCATGATGCACGATTGAGGAAAAAGGAGTTCAAAGTGGGTGATCAAGTTCTCGTATTCAATTCGAGGATGAAGCTATTTGGTGGAAAGCTCAAGTCCAAGTGGAACGGGCCATATATTGTGAGGAAAGTGCATAAGAGTGGATTCCTTAAAGTCGAGAAGGAGGATGGACATAGATTCATGGCGAACGGGCATCGAGTAAAGAAATTCTTCAACTTCTCTTATGAGAATAAGGGAGGTATTTTAGATTCTCAAGTCCCGTGAGCTCCTTCGATCTCGGTCCGGCATTAAGACCTTAAAACTAGCGCTAAATGGGAGGCAACCCATTTTTACTTGCTTTTATGTGTTTTGCTTATTTTGTCATTTTGTGAATCGTAAGTGTTAACCTCGTTTGTAGAGAATTTTTTTTGGGTGTAGGCTTGTTTCGTGGTGCTTAATTTGAGCAAGTGGGCTTAAGGAAAGCAATTCATGAAGTTGGAGATATTTCGAGTAGTAAAGCATTCAATTGATGGAGTTTGAGGTAACCCGAACCCCAAACGTAGACCTCTTTGCGAAGTCGAAGTTTGGGGGGGTGATGTTTCTTGTCATTCGTTAATTTGCATTGATAGTTATTTAAGTTCATAAGAATTTAGTGTACTTACTCGTACGTACTCATTCTTTTCAAACTTTATTATTGCGTAGCAAGAACAAAGTTTGGGGGGGTATGTATTCGTACTTCGAGTTCGTACACGAAATTCTAATGAAAAATTGGTCAAATTTTTCGAAAAATATCGATTCATGATGGTAGTTAGATCGAATTAAGTGTGAGTGCTTAAGTTCGACTTGAATTGGCTTGGTGATTTGCACGTTTGGAAGAGACCCCAACTCCTCGGTCGAATGAGCGACCTGGCTTAAATCGAGGAGTTCTCAGGTTAGTTCATGTTTTGGTTGAGTTTTATGATTGTTCGAGCTTGGTTTGTATGCAAATTTTGGATTTTGGACGTCGAAAATTCATGTTGAAAGGAGGTACTGCTCGAGTGGCACCACTCGAGCGCCTCCGCTCGAGCTATTTGCTCGAATGCCCGAGTTGTACATAAGATTTTCACCGCTCGAGCAGCTCGAGCGTAAGCGCTCGAGCCCTTGTGTCATTCGAGCTCTACGCTCGAGCGGGTCTGCTCGAGCGGATCGCGGGTTTAGCCCAAATTCTACCCCTCCTCTATAAATACCCCCTCCACACGTTTTCACACACTTACACACACTCAAGGGGCGAATTGGGGGCGATTTGCAGCATTTTCGAACGAATTTCACGATTTCTCATTTGTTTTGCTCGATCTTTTTCACAAATCCTCCTTAAATCTTCAAGCAAGGTACGTAATCTCTATCTTTTGTCATTCAATTCGTAGTTTAAGGTTGAATTAGGCATGAGTTGAGCATATGAACTAGGGTTCATGAGTTGTTCGAAATTTTTGGGGATTTTTGCAAAAACTTGTGGATTCTTGATTCCTTGTTGATGAATGTTGATAATATACTATGGGTTTACTTGTTTTTCTTTCAATTTTGGAATTGCATGAGTAGAATGGATGAATTTCTAGAGTGAGAAAGAAGGAATTTGAGAAAAGGATATGGGTTTTGCTTGTTGAGAATTTTTTTTTTGTAAATTGAGATTGAATTGAGCATGAATGGGTATGAATTGAGTCTTGAGCATGTAAATTACATAA
The DNA here is from genome assembly GCA_947034835.1 of Ballota nigra. Lineage (NCBI taxonomy): Eukaryota > Viridiplantae > Streptophyta > Magnoliopsida > Lamiales > Lamiaceae > Ballota > Ballota nigra. The sequence goes on along the minus strand of OX344724.1, from coordinate 39,437,215 downwards.
TTTGAGTAATGTTACTTCATGATAAACTTAAATATGGGCATTAGTGAGTTGAGATAGATGAATTGTTTGTTAACTACTTGAGAACTTTGGAATGAAAGCATGAGATTTGGAATTGATTGAACTCAAGTTGAGATTGAATGAGAATGAATTGAGATTTATGCTACTTGAGACTTTTGGAATTGCTTTGAATTGCATAGAATGTCAAGAATGAAATTGAAATACTTTGTTTGTTTTGCTTAGGTACAATGGCTCCTAAGAAGAATGAGGACCGAGTCTTGAGTATTGCTGAATTAGAAGAAGTCACGAATGAGCTTAGGAGGAAGAGTCTGCTGCCCTAGAGATGGGATAATCTGAACTATGAGGGGAGTTGGAGGTACATTGCTTACAGATGGAGCCTGATAACCGGGAAGGTGGAGAAGACCCGGAGACCCGTGGTGAGTTTCATGAGAGACTTAGGGATTGAGGATGAGATCAGAAGAATCTTCAGGAGGAACAATATGACGGAGTTCTTCGAGATGCTTCTGTACATGGAGACGAATGCAGATTTGGTGGAATAATTCCTTGCCATGGTTGAGAAGACGGACGAAAACTCCTTCAAGTTCAAGTACCAGAATGAGTGGCAGCATTGCGAGGTCGGAGCTGTCAACCTTGCATTTGGGCTTCCAGCCTTATCTAGGCCAAACCGTATGTCAAAGTCATACAAGGCGAATTCGTTTTGGAACGACATCACGGGCGGCATGGTCGGGGAGTATAAAGGGCAGAATGCACGAGTATCGACGATCAGAAATCTGGTGATTCGGTACTTAGAGCGGATCCTAGGAAACACCATATATGCCCGTTCTGAGATGAGAACTGTCACGAGTAAGCAACTTTTATGGAATTTGGTGTCTCTTATACACAAAGGATCACAACTTCGGAAGGGATTTCTTGGAGCACCACTATGAGGCCCCGTTTAAGCTTGGTGCTAAGACTTCGAAGGTTCGAGGAGGGGGGTTGATTTCTGTATTCGTGAAGAGTCTTGGATTCGAGCCGTGTTCGGGTCCCTGCGAAGGCATGGATTTAGGGTTCGAGCAGATGACCAACACCCTGATGTTCGAGCATTGGATGGGAAGTTATTGCATAAGATACAAGGATGATGACCTCTTCCCGCTGCCGAACGATAAGCTCGTGACTTTGAAGGGAAAGAAGAAGCAGAACATGAGGTTGAACGGAGAGCAGCACCTAGCTATAGGTGCTAAGTATACAACTGATGTTGATAGTAGAGGACTCTGGGATGTTAGGCATGTGAAGAGGAACCGAGGAGAAGGCACAATTGGTGCCAGTTCGAGTGGAGCAGCCGATTTACAAGAAGAGGAGGAACAAGAATACGAAGAGGGGCACGATAAGGAAGGAGAAGCAGCGGGCGAGGGCCCGCAAGAGATGGAGATGGAGTCACCCGGAATGCAGTCGCCCGGGCAGTGGTACCCCACGTATGATGAGTGGATGCAGATGGGCAACAACATCCAGACTCTCTAGACGAATGTGACATACTTGGGTGAGACGCAAGATAGGTTGGACACGAGAACAGCCCGCATGGAGGATCAGTTCTCAGATATGCACCGCTGGATGGAGTCAATTTTTGTGTCTCACTTGGGAGTTGATCACCCGAACTACCGTCCACCACCGCCTCCTGATGCATGAAGAGTCACGGGATTCCCCCAGTTTCTATTTCCTTTTTCTTTTCTTTCCTTTTCTTATTTTTGCTTTTGAGTGTGAACTATCTTGTTTGAGTGGTGTGAATTCATTATGGGATTGTATTGGAAGTATTTTAGACTGTTGGGTTATGATTTGAATTGAATTGATTTGATGATTGATTGATTTCACGCTTATTTACTCGTATCACTTGCTTATTGATGATTCTTGAGTATGACTTAGTGAGTAGAGTAAGTTGTGAGGTTGAGTTAGGAGTTCTATTGTGTGAGTGTTTGAGTTAGAGTTGATTTGAGAGAGAATAGTATGCTTGCGAATTTTCTTTTTGAGTGCTTGTGTGATGAGAGTGAGAATTCACTAGGACTAGCATGGATGTGAAAGCCATGAGATTTGAGCCTTTTGAGATTTTGATGCATAAATTGATCTCTTCGTTTGTGAGTGGGTCGTCACCTTAGAGGATGCTAGAACTCGTGTGTGCTCTCGCTTCTTGAATTTGTCTAGTTTGATATGCCGAATGTGATCTTAGGTCATCTCTGCTTTGATTGAGTCACTTAACCTAAATTTTCCTTACCATTGATAGTTGTCCCTTGTTAGCCCCTTTGAGCCTTAAGCCTATTTCATTAGCTAGCACATTTAAACACTATTCCAAGTTTCTAAGCTTTTTTGTCCCAATTTGAGTGGAGAATAGGAAAAGTGTGAATGTGAAGGGATTGATTTGAGTTGAAAAAGGAAAATGTGATTGCTTGAGTGATTATGAGAAGAAGGCGTGATGAAAAAAAGAGTTGTGGGAAAGAAAAAAATGAGAATGAGCAAAAGAAAAATGAGCTCATATGTTTGTGCGAAAAAGAGATTGAAAAAAGTGAAAAGAGTTAGAAAGAAAAGAAAAATTGAAGTGTTGAGAGTATTGGAATTGAAAGTGTGTTGATTGAAATTGTTTGAAGTATTCTGTTCCTAATCTCGAAGTACCAAGGTTTGATTTTCTATTCTCTATTCACTAAAGTCACTTACCCATATTGTTATCCCACCTGTCCAAAGAGCCTACATTACAACCTTGAGAAAAGTCCTTTTTGATTCGGCATTAATTTCTAGAGTATGGTCGGAGTAGAGAGTACTTACAAGCCTATGGCTGCCGATATGAGTGATTGATTGTTTGAGTGAGTCCCTTTATCATTGATATACACTTGTGAGGAAGTGAAACACATCGTTGAGTGCACATCCATGTTTGATCTTGGTGTTTCTTGTTGTTGTTGCATGAGTATGATGAAGGAAGGTGAGTGAGTATACGTGTGATTGATCTTTGAAACTCGAGTTCATTTGCTTGCATGATTTGATTCTTTGACTCATTCCTAACAATTTCACTTGACTTATTATTTCATTGCTTGGGGACAAGCAATATGGTAAGTTTGGGGGGGGGGGGGGTTGATTAGGCGTGAAATTGTCATGATTCGTCGTTAGAAATGCCCTAGTTTTGGTCGATTTTGTCGAGTATTTAGAGTCAATTGAGCATTATTTCTACACATTTATGAATTTGTCTATTTGATGCTCATAGATGAATCGAGGGCGAAAAACGGAGTTCGTAGGACTTTGAATCGACTCAAACGGATGCCCGGATGAGAAGATATCGAAGAAATATGATTGGTGTTAGTGCGGAAGAAGAAAAGTATTAGTTGGAGCACTTTTGGAGTCACTCGAGTGGATCAACTCGAGCACTAGCGCTCGAGCGTGTTGCTCGAGTGCCTAAAACTTACAGAAGATTTCTTGCATTCGAGCAGCTCGAGCGCCACCGCTCGAGCATGTTGCTCGAGCGCCCCAAAATATGCAGAGAAATTTCGGCATTCGACCAGCTCGAGCGGAGGCGCTCGAGCACTTGCACCATTCGAGCTACACAGCTCGAGCGCCACCGCTCGAGTGTGCTTTCTCGAGCACTTTCAAAATTTGTGCTCCGGATGCATTTTTTCGGCCCATGAGTTCACGATTCGGCCCGATGCTTATATATACTCATTCCAAACTCATTTTTTAGGATTACCACAGACACCACTTGATACGAGAGTACTTTAAGTGTTAGTTTTTGGAGAAGAAGAGACGAGCAAGCTTTAGATTTACGTTTTCGAGGTTTTCTTTATGAATTCATAGTACGGTTTTGCTTTTTAGTTTCGTTTCTTTAGACCTTTGTTCTTAAATACTTTGAGACTTCGTTTTATCAATTTAATTTGAGTTCTTAGCATTGATTTCTTGAAACCCTAGTTTATGTGTGATAATTTATTCGTTATAATCATTAAGTTCATGTTCGTTACTTCTTCAATTGTTTTGTTTTCCGTAAAAACAATGTCTAGCTAAAACCCTTGCATGCTTGGGGTAGGATGAACTCGTAGAAGTAGGATGTGGGTATATAATTAAGGTAATTTGTGACGTTTAGTTTTAATTCTCTTAATTAATAAATTCTTAAAATCAATCTTAACTTTACCTTTGAATTTCGTACGAAAATTGTTAGAGAGAGGACGACCTTATCACTCTTTAATAACTATTAGGCTTAATGAGAGGGTTTAGAAAGGGTTAATTAATCTACCGGTTTATCTAAGGAGGACGACCACATCACCTTAGTTTAAATTAAGGTCTCGTTAATTAAGCACAATCTATTAACTCGATAGTGGATTAGTGAAGTCGATTGCTAGGATAAAGTATTAGGGTTTTAATTCTTGAGCTTTCATCTTACAATCTTTAACTTATGTTTTTTCTTTTGCGTCACGGTTATCTTGATTATGTACCTGCTCCGTTAGTATACGTAGGAATTCCTATCCTGAGCATCACCATCACATACTTGAATACAAACCTTAGTTCATTCGTTTCATTCATTCTTTAGTTTAATTAGTTTACTTTAGTTTAGAATTAATTCTTTAAAAAAATCAAAAAACATACATTCATATTAGCTACGATGCGTAGATCTTCAGGGATTTGTTTGCATACACTCCTTTCCCTGGGTTCGATAATACTTGGTCGCTATACTTACTCATACTACAGTGAACCCGTATGCTTGCGGGGAAACTACTAGTAGAAAATTAGTATTTTCGGCTTCAAGTCAATAGATAGCTTCCTAGTCACCTTTATTGTAGGATAATTCAAACGGACATATCTTCATGCAATAGACTTCCTTGCATGAATTTGGTAAATGCATTAAATGCTTGCCCGTTGAAAACTGCAGGGATGTCAGGTTCAAGTCAGTGTCCGTACATGACTTGTCATCCTCCGATTGGTCCATGTCAGCGGGTAGGTGAGAATGTTAGAACTCATTCTTCAATTCACTCTTGACTTTATTGAGTTCACGTTTGTCCTCATCTACGTACGTTTCCCAGCGTTGACATTCCTTTTGCTTGCTTGGATCCTACTCCAAGTCTTTTCCTAATAACTCAGTGCGGTCCTATTCCCTTCAGGCTGAGTTAGCAATGATCTCAGGATCATGCTCTTCATCCTGACACTTATTCAACCAGCTTAGATAGACTGCCATAAGTTCAGTGATGGTGCTCTTGTGTCTTCAGGCTTCAGTCTTGAATGACAACACTGAGTACTCCTCTCAAAATGTACCTGTGAATATAAAATATTCTATCCTAATAAGACAAGCATGACTATTACAAAAAATCTTAGGCAAATTCATCTTTTCAGGGTATTTGAGATCAACTCAAAACTGACATTGTCCCAACATTGTGTGAACCCCGAGTTTACATATATACCTGAGTTTACATAAACTCAAAATTTTCAAATATCACAGTTATGTGTATACATTATCACTATTATATGTACACATTATTAATGTAGTGCAAATCAATTATCATTTTTTCTAAAACTGAAGCATTTTTTATAATATTGATAGTTGATATGTTTAATGGTGATAAATGTGTACTTAATAGTGATATTTGAAAAAGAGAGTTCATATAAACTCGTGTACACAATACACATATTCAAAAAAATATGAGTACGCATAGTATGAAATTTGTTCATATATAAACCACTTTGTAATACTTCTTAGTAGAATAACTCATACCCTTTAGTATAGATGATAAATACACTTTAGTGAAACAACTCATATCCTTCAACTCATACTCTTTAACAAAAACAATTTGTATCCTCCACAACTAATATATTTCATGTAAATAAATAATACTCTACCACTTAATGTAATAATTCATACCCTTTATAATGGTTCATGTATGAACCAATTTCACTTTATAAAAAAAATCTGTATTTTATAATATGCGTTCCATTATCAATATAAAAAATATCGTCTTATTGCATTATATCATTCTATAGTGATTTAATAAATTTAATTACCGAAAAGATATTGATTTAACATATATTCCTATAATTTTGCAGTAAAAAATTATGTTAAAGCTCAATAGATAAAATGGTGAAGATTTTAAAATTTTTTAAATATATTTCAGAAAATATTATTTAAATATTTTCAAATTTGAATTTGAAAGGTTAGGCAATGTGAAGAATTCCACCAGTCTTCTCGTTTTTAGCCAACATGCTTTTCTCTTTCATCATTATTAGTATGTTAATTGCATAAGATAATAATTGAATAATGTAAAATCAATGGAAGTGCCCCACAGGTTTGCGGTTTGGTTCACCTTGACAAATGAAATAGTTTTTCTCACCCTCTCAAATAAAAGTTTGTCCCTTCCCAATGAGTTTACTTGGTATAAATTCATTTAAGTATAAAATAATAAAAGAAAATGTAGAATGGAATTGTGCACCAAAATCATCACGTGAAAACTACCGAATCACCTGAAAGCGCGTGTCACCTATGGATTCACTACAATGCGAGTATTGCTACAATGAATTTGCCAGCTACAGCTGTTTTTATATATATGCTAGTGTTTCTTAAGTGCAATGCATATATTGAATACTATAAATTTTAAATGTGAAATTGTATATTAAATTATATAAAAAATTTAAATTAAATTTATTTAATCCATAAACCAATAAATATGTAAAAAATATATTGTATATTATGTGAGTATTAAAATTGTTTAATTAATCATACAATTTTTAATTATGTATTAAATTCACAATAAATACTAAAATTCATAAAATAATTTTAATATTTAACAAACACTTATATAGTCTAAATAAAAAATTATTTAAATTCAATCCATCATATATAGTTAAAGTCAATAAAAAAACACTTTGAAAATAATAAAATAATTATTTTAAATATAGTTTTTCTTTTTATATGTGCAGTATATATGTTAAAGTAAAAATATTCAAAAGATAATTTATTTGATATATAGTGTATTGAAAATAAATTTAAAATTAATAGCTTAATTTTTTTTTTGAAATTATTGGTGCAAAATAAAAAAGAAAAAAAAAATAAAGTTAATCCACTCTCTTTAATGGAGAGTGAGACTCGCCGTTGCACTACAAATCAAGTGAACTTCACTTGCTCCAATAATAACAATTTTCCCTCTCTTCTCACTTCTATTATATATATATAGATAGATATAGATATAGATTAGTGTTTCTCATGTGCGATGCACAAATTGAATATTATAAATTTTAAATGCGAAATTGCATAATGAATCATATAAAAAATTTAAATTAAATTTATTTAAACCATAAACCAATTAATATGTAAAAATTATATTATATATTATGTGAGTATTACAATTGTTTAATTAATCATACAATTTTTAATTATGTATTAAATTCACAACAAATACTAAAATTCATAAAATGATTTTAATATTTAACAAAACATATATAGTTCTAAATAAAAATTATTTAAATTCAATCCATCATATATAGCTAAAGTCAATAAAAAATACACTTTAAAAATAATAAAATAAATATTTTAAATATGATTTTTCTTTTTATACTGCAGTATATATATTAAACTAAATATGTTCATAAGATAATTTATTTGATGTATAGTGTGTGGAAAATAGATTTAAAATTAATAACTAAAATAATTTATTTAGTGTATAGTGAGACTCATTGTTGCACTACAAAGCAAGCGAACTTTACTTACTCCAATAATAATAATATTTTTTTCTCCCTCCTCACCCCTACTTATATATACATATAGATTTTAATAGATTTTTCCTATTAGTTTTGGCGGTGACGTTAAATCTATTCATCTCAGGTGCTGCTTGGATGCTTGGTTTTCTTTTTCTTTTTATTTGGATGAGGATTGAAACAATAATTATAGTAGTGATAAATGATAAAGTGTATAATCATAATTGTATTGATATAGAATGATATTTTTTTATTGTTAAATTTATAAAGAGAATAATTATTATTTTTATAAACTTTGTTTGGTTTGCCCAGGTATTCCATCCGTTTCTATTTATCTGTATTATTTTATTCATTTATACAAATTATTTTTTTTATTAATTAGATAATCAAATAACATGTATACCCATATTAAATTTAAATATATTACAATAAATATAATTTCTTCCGTCTCAGAGGAATTCACACATTTCTTTTGGTTTAGATATCTCACACCAATTTGCACACTACTTAAAAAAATATTGATTTGCGTGCATGTTGGTCCCAAAGGGTATACCAAGGTCTAGAGGGGGGGGGGGGGGGGGGGGTTTGAATAGACCTTATTTTTTAAAAACTGATTTAAAAAAAAAAACTTTAACAAAACTATGCAGTTTTGAACTCTGCAGCTGTAGAGTTAGAAAACAAAAGCTTGCAGCTGCAGACTTATGAAATTCAAAGTCTGTGGGTTTCAAACACTTATCAAAGTTAGTGTTGTAATACTTTTGAGTATTTTAACACTGTGTGCAGCGGAAATAAACAAGTGTGTGAAGTGAAAAATCAAATGACCAGATGATGAAAAATAAGAATGAAGCACAAAGCACAGAAATAATATAAGTATAAACGATGCACAAATTAAATAAAGAGAGATAGAGATTTATAGTGGTTCGGATGTGTTGTAATCCTCCTACATCCACTATTACACCACAAAGGTACCAAATTCACTAAGAACCGTATCACAAAGATACAAGATTGTTCCCCCTTAGACTTAGAATATTCACCCAGTTTACTCTAATCTAAGTAGAAAACATACTTTCACTCAGAACTACTTTCTCTCTCTCTCTCTTTCACTCAAAACAATACACTCACTAAGAATGGTAGCTACACTAAGTAGATTTACAAGGGTATATATTAGTGAGGGAACAACAAACAAACTGAAATACAACTCAAATCCCTATCCTCTAAGTCCTAAAATTCTAACTGGTAGGGCTGTAGACTTCTGAGAACTGTAGACTTGGTGTATGTTTTGCTCGAATGCTTGAGGTTGTTGTTGTTGTTCCTCTGAGGTCTCCTCTCCTATTTATAGGAGTCTTGAGGGGTCCTCTTGCCGTTGGAGGGATTCAATATAATTTGAAAATAACTTCTCCTTCAGCTTTGACTTCAGCTAATAAAAGCTTCATGTCATATAGCTTAGTATTTGAAGTAGTACAAGTTGTCTTTTAGTGATGACTGCTCAAAGAGCTTTTAATCACTGAGACACTTGTTTCTACTGACTAGTAATTAGCTCTGATAAACTCTGAGACATTTCAAACTAAGTAGGTGAATGTACAGATTGTACTACACTTAATTAGTCCTAATAATCTCAAGTTTATAACTTGCAGTCCTTAACTCTGTAGATGTAGACTTCTCGGCTGTGGACTTGTCTTCAACTTTACAGATGTAGACTTGTCTTGAACTAACTGTAGAGTCTTTATCCAATTCTGCAGATGTAGACTTTCCATCTCTTAAGTTCTTCAATTCTTTATGTACTTGCAATGTTAGTTTTCACAAGAATATATGTTTTGACATTATCAAAATCTAGAGGAACATCCTCAGGAAACAAAATATCCTAACAATTTCCCCCTATTTTGATGATGGCAAAACCTTCAAACAAAATATTGAAAGACTAAAATTGTATAAAGAGATAAAAAATCATATGATATAGGGAGAATTGTATTCTTCTGCAAGATCATTACAAGTCTGGAAATCTATTACAATTATTCCTAAATCAGACTAAATATCATCCATCTTACCTCCTTCTGTGTTTAGGATCAACATCTTCTTCATCAGAATCATTCCTCTCTGGAATGATCCCTTGGGCAATCAATGCAGCATTCTTCATGCCTTCCTCTTCATAGGCTTTTAACATCTCGAATTCGATCCTAGTACTTTCAGCTTCTTCCTCCTTCTTTCTTGCTCTGGATCTGGGTGACAAATCTTTAGGCATCTTCTTTTTTGCAGCTTGTTTCCTTTGGTCTCCACCTCCTATCTTGTTGAGCAACTTAGCATTGTCTCATGTGTAAAGAGTTCCTTGTCCTTTCAGGGTCTTAAAGAGTTTGAATCTGTCCGAGAGACTTGAAAGTTTCTTGAGTAATAGATGTAGGGGACCAATCTTCTTAAATTCTTCCACCAAATTCTTGGTCCCTACTACCATACTCTCATCTTCCTCAGCAATAATGGCTGCAAACTCCTCTACGACTTCAGCTGCAGACTTCACCTCAGCTGCCGAAACCAGGTCTGCAGGTACTAAGTCTCTCTCTACTGTAGGATTCTCAAAGTCTTCACTCTGAATAGTTCCCAACAGTTTTTGAGTAAAGGCGGAAACATGTTGAATAATTATCTCCTGTACTCTAGAAGCTTGCAATTTAGCTTCTCTCATCTGAATCACCTTAGGTTCCCATTTACCAATATGTTTCTGGCTTTGTGGAAGTTTGATAATTCTTCTATGAACTTGTCCTTGAGGCTTCTCTTACGGTCTTGCAAGTAAGGACACATTTCCTACAGGCTTCTCAAAACTACTCAATCCAGCAGTGAATGCTTGATTCAATTCCTTCTCAAAACTTCCTTGAAGATTTTTAATATTGGTTATGGCTTTATCAAAAGCTTGATTCTCATCTGGCTTCCCCACTAACTCCATGGATATACTAGCATCTTACCCCTTTTTGCCATCAGCAAAATATCCTAGGAGGGTATCCATCTTTGCAGTTAGGCTGGATTCCATCTTATTGGAATTTACAGCTAAAGAACTGATGTTCTTATTGATTCCAACAATAGCGTCTTTGATGAGCTTGTTATCATCCATAACTTTTTTAAGGGTCTTGTTCAAGTCAGCAATCATCTCATCCTTTTGTTGTAGCTCTTTCTTCATTACCAAGTGCATATTCACGAGGTTCTCAATGGATTCTTTGAATTTTGCTTGAATTTGCAGTTTTTCTTCCTTTGCTTTCTCAAAGAGCTTGGTTAGCATATCTTGAATTCCTTCTTTGATCTTTTTAGAAATAATGTGATCAGGGATTCTTCTTAATTCATCCTTGATGTTCTTTGACATTTCCTCCACAGTAGTCTCAATCTTGGCCACTCTCTTCAAAATTTCCTCATTGTTCATAATCTCTTCATCTTCAAGAATATCCTCTTCTTCACTTTCAAAGGTTCTTAGAACAATCTCATAATTTCCTTTTCCTTCAACAATTTTATGTCTCTTAGAATCAGTCTTGGGAGGGGCAGGGGTCTTCCTTTTCTTGGTTAAAGGAGTAGGCACATCTGGTGTAGCCAATTCCTTTAAATAGTCATCAAAATCCTTCTCTGTCATAGTCTCTTCACCTAACGGTGTAGATGGGTCAGCAGTGTCTAAAACAATGAAGGCAGTTGGGCTTTAAAAGTTTCAAAGTCCTTACCCAAATTACCAGTAGACAACAACTGCTGAGTCCCATCTGCAGATTCATGAGCAATCTTTTATGTAGACTCTGCCTCACTTGCTTTTGGTTCAAGTGATAAATTTGCAACACATTATCTTCCTTGGGGTGGGAAACCACCATTTCCAACATCATCATCATCATTATCATCTCCTCCTTTCTTCAGGTCTTTAGGCTTACATGGCGATTTATTAGCTTTCTCAGTATCATTATCTCCATCTTTGATATCTTTCTCTTTATCTACTTCCTCATCATTCTCCTTAGTATCTTTCTCACTTAATAATCTAGTTTGGACAGCAATCTGAAATCCTTCTACTAAGGTGTTGAGATTAGATAAATCTTCCATAGGTGGACTTGGTGGCACAACTGAGCTTCCACCAACATCTCCAACATAAGGCATGTCTTCCTCATCTGAGCTTTCTTCTTCTCCAGCTGCAGATAGTAGTTCAACTCCAGGGATTATAGCTTTATCATCTAGTTCGTTGGCTAAAACTACTCTTAAAGCTTCAGCTGCAGCTTTGCTCAATGGTTTTCCTCTTGGGTGTTCAAATACCACTTCCTTTCCTTTTGCCTTCTTGGCTTCAAGGGTCTTTCTCTCTAAAATCTGCTTTTTATTCAATTCAGCAATCATCTTGAAGAAAAATTTGTTGTCCAAGAGTTCTTCAATGTTTGAAGTATTGCTCCACTCTTGAATCCATAACAGTTCCTCTTGTTCTTTCTTCTTAAGAATCTCCAGTCTGTTTCTCAGATCTCTCCATTTCTCATATCTCTGCAGTTGTTGCACATGCTCTGCAGACAGTTGCTCATCTTCTAAATCCATGTCTGCAGATCCTTCTTCCAATAGCAACTCTTTCACTTTCTTTTTAACATCCTGTCTTGTCAAGTCTGCAGGTATAGAAGTTGTTATATCATGAGTTTCCTTAATAATGATCTCCTTTCCTACATCAGTCTCAGTTGCAGTTTCTAAGTCTGCATCTGTAGACTTAGTCATCTGAGCTGTAGACTCCATAGCTTCCTTAGAATGTCTTCTTTTCTCCTCATTTCTTTCGAAATCTCCTTGTTGTTGAGAATTATAGTATCATCTTCATCTTCATCAACGAGCTCAAGCTTTCTCTTAGCTTTAGATTTGTACTGGTGAACAACTGGGGGCTTTGAGGTTTCAACAACTTTGGACTTCTTTTGCTTCTTCTTAGCAGCCAGAGGAGCATTTGCAGCACCTCTCTTGAACTTTTCTAACCCAATAATCCTGTTGTTGGGATATGTTTTAATTTTGATGATTTTCCAAAATAAACATGTAATAGGTTTGAAAGCAGTCAGGATTGTATCTTTAGTTTCAGGTCAGGCTAGATTATTTCTCAGTAGAATAGGCTGTTAGTTGGGGGAACACTCACTTGAGGGGGAACTCAGCGAGGGGGAACTCAGCGACGGAGAACTCAACAACACAACCTGAGAAAATCAAGATGACATCACAAGAAGAACTGACTGAAGCCACGGCGGAGACCTGAACCTGAAGAGAAGCCTGAAGGATGTCCACTGAGTGTAAACCTGGCTGATCTAAGCTAAGTCAGGCGGACCACTCAGTGAAGAGCATGATCAGGAGGATCAGTGCTGCACTAAGTAGGCCCTGAAGGAGTCAGGCTACTGTGGTCAGGGAAGTTTGCCATTCAGCCTTATGACAAACTTCTTGGAGTGATCTTCAAACAGTCCTGAAGGACAACTACACTAAAGACGTTCAGTCCACTGAAGATCATCAAGTCAGTGAAGGATGAAGCTACCTAAAGTCAGTGGGTCTTGGTCAACCCACTGAGTCAAAGATCCGTTGGATCCAGCCCACGTGGACCAATCAGCACAAGGCAGCAAATTTGACACTGACAAGGCCGCATTCCAAGAAAAGTGGTTGAAACCATTAAATGTTGGATTCAAATGTAGTTTCCTCCAACGGTTACATTTGAATCCACATTATAAATACAAGCCCATAGCTGCGTATTCAAGTGTGTGTGAAGAAAGAAAAATCAACACCTACAAGCTATGAGGGTGTGTGAGTTTTATGGAGTCATAAGGAAGCATTTTTCACACCCACGACACTGACCATTAGGGTTTTCACTTATATTCATTGAGTGTCAAGCTTGTAACTCTTAGCTTAGAGAGGTTTTCCCAATCTTAGCTTGAGGCTAATACATTGTAAAGGAAAACCTCACATAGTTGGAGAAATTAAATTGAAACCAAAACCCTCTTTTTAGGTTTGTTGGTTGAAGTTAGTTGGTAAGGAGAGGCAGCCCAGGGAGTGGCGTGAGTCCAGTGTATCTGTGCACCTTGGCACGTTAAAAACAAGAATCCCAGTTAGTGGATTTCCTGTTAAATCAGGCCGTGGATGTAAGAGCTTGAGTCTCCGAACTACGTTAAATTGAGTGTACTTATCTTTTAAAGCATTTACTAAAGTATTGTAAAAATCTACTCACCGAGAGCATTGTTAAAAGAAAACTTTGGTTAAGTATTCAAGCCAGGGAGAATCCTTCTCACTGACCAGTTCAGGCAACGCACTCGAGAGCTCAGCATCTCGAGTCACTATGTTACTTAGAGTATGAGTCTCCAAGTCTTCACACTGACTTGGTAGCTCAGCCTCTGAGTAATACAGTGACTTGAAGTGTAATCTCTCGAGTCACTGCCTTGTTACGAGACTGAGCTCGCAAGTCAATTGCACTGACTTGAGTGCTCTAACTCGTAGCAATGCAGTGACTTGAGCATTATTCACTCTTGCTAAACTCCCTGAGGAAAAAGTTTGGGAATTTTTTTTTTTTGCTCCTGAATTCCCATTTTTGCTATTCGAAAAATGGGGCCATCACCTGTGTACAAATATGGGTACATGACCTCGAGTTTGAAACAATGGAATGCCCAGGTGTTTCAATATGTAGTTCAAAAACAGTCCAAAACCTTTAGTCTTGCCAGGTTTTGACACATTATAGGCAATCCTATTAAAAATCAACGAGCTTACATCTACCTTTTCTCCTTTATCAAAGGCAGTCATTAAGTCCCAAGCTATCTCAGGACCATCATCATGGCTTCCAGTCCTGTTGAGTAGAGCTTTATCCATGACTTCATAAAGGTAGACATATTCCTTTGACAACTTGTTCTTCTTGAAGTGTCTATTCCAATCTTCAGGCAAATCTAAACCTCCTGTGAACTTGTTGTAGTAGATGATATCTTCATTCTTAAAATCAAACTTTGTGAAGTGAAGTCCTCCATAAGGAATCTTTAAAGCTTCACTTATCACACCAATGGTGATCTTCACGTGAACTCCATCAATAACAACGGTGATGTAGTTTTTCCCTGTCGTATACGAAGCAGTTTCGTAGAATTTTTGGGGCAACACATCATCATATCGTTCGGGCTTATTTGTCAAAATGTATTCCAGACCTTGGGTCTTGATGCGTCTGAATATGCGAGCCATAACTTCAGACTTATCTAGGGTATCGATTAGAGCGTTGAAATCAAACAAAGATCCAAAGAGTATCTTCATGATTTCTTGGTGATTTTAGGATCGAACAAAGTTTTGGTTCAAGGTTTGCAGCTTAGAATGTGAAAGGTGTAAGTGTAAGAATGAAAATTAAACCGATATTGAACCAAGGGTCGTATTTATATGCGCACAAAGCTCAAGGAAAATATTAACGTTGGCAACAATTTTTCCTATAATTTTGGAAATCAACGGTCCAAAATGTTTGGAATATTTATTCACTTAAAAGATTAACGACTTAGAAGTGAAATAAATAAAATCCAATTTTGAAAGTCAATGTATAAATGTACACTGTCCAGTACGATTTTATCAATTAAAAACCTAGAACAATAAATCCAAAATTCTGTGCACAGTCAAGTACAAGTATTTGGAATTTAGTAGTGTACGCAATTAATGCTAAGAATGTACAAGTCAAAGGTTAAATCTACAGTTTGAAGTTTGCAGTTAGAACTCTTCATTTAGAATAGTCTGCAGTTAGTTAAATTTGCATCTGTAAACTTAAGTCTGCATCTGCATACTTTAAGCTTACATTTGAATACTTATCATAACTTTTTGACTTTCTATTGAGAATTTTCAACTGTGTACTTCATTCCTGAGTGATTTCCTCATAACTCTAACATTCCTAGTTCACCTCTCAAAGTAGAAATCTTGATTCACATAGGAGCTTGGTAAAGATATCTGCAAGATTAAGACCTGTATGGATCTTTTCTATTTTGATATCTTTCTTCTCAATATGATCTCTAATAAAGTGATGTCTCACATCAATATGCTTTGATCTTGAGTGGAGAATAGGGTTCTGTGTGATAATAATGACACTTCTATTATCACATAATATAGTGGTGTTCTTTGACTCAATATCATAATCCTTCAATTGGTATTGCATCCACAAAATTTGTGCACAACAACTTCCTGCAGCTATATACTTTGCTTCAGCTGTAGATAGTGCAATGAAATTTTGTTTCTTGCTATGCCAGGAAACTAATCTTTGTCCAAGAAATTGACATATCCCACTAGTACTTTTTCTGTCAACTTTGCATCCAGCAAAGTCTGAATCTGTATAACCTTTAATTTCTATTCCACCCTCTTTTGAATACCACAATCCAAGATTTTGGGTAGACTTAATGTACTTGATTATCTTTTTCACAGTATTCAAGTGTGATTCATTGGGGCTAACTTGGAATCTAGCACATACACCCACAACAAACATGATATCTGGTCTGCTAGCTGTAAGGTATAGCAAAGATCTAATCAATCTTCTATACAATGTAACATCCACACTCTTTCCATTTTCATCTTTATCCAACAGGGTTGATTGGGACATAGGAATAAATGTAGGCTTTGAACAACTCATTCCAAACTTTTTGATCAGTTCTTGAGTGTACTTGGCCTGACTTATAAAGATTCCCTTATCCATTTGCTTTACTTGAAATCCCAAAAAGAAATTTAGATTTCCCATCATGCTCATCTCAAACTTTTCTTGCATAAGATGTAAAAATTTCCCACATAGTTCTTCATTAGTTGATCCAAAAATAATGTCATCAACATAAATCTAAACTAGTAAGATGTCTTCACCATGTTTGAGT
The DNA here is from genome assembly GCA_947034835.1 of Ballota nigra. NCBI lineage: Eukaryota > Viridiplantae > Streptophyta > Magnoliopsida > Lamiales > Lamiaceae > Ballota > Ballota nigra. Next base: position 39,420,719 of record OX344724.1, on the reverse strand, counting down.
CTAAATAGGGTCTTATCCACCGTTCCTTTCTTAAAACCATTTTTTATTAAATGATCACATAGAGTATCATACCATGCTTTGGGAGCTTACTTTAATCCATGTAAAGCTTTCCTTAGTCTGTAGACTTTATCTCCATCTGTAGAGTCTTCAAAACCAGGAGGTTGCTCTACATAAACTTCTTCTGACAAAAGTCCATTAAAAAATGCACTCTTTACATCCATTTGGTATACAGTAAATTTCATATGAGCAGCATAGGCTAAAAATATCCTAATTGCCTCTAATCTTGCAACTGGTGAAAATGATTCATCAAAATCAATTCCCTCAGCTTGATAGTATCCTTGTGCTACAAGTCTGGCCTTATTTCTTGTAACAATACCTTCTTCATCAAGCTTGTTCTTGAATACCCATCTTGTACCAATAACTTTTTGGAGCCTTGGTCTGGGAACTAATTCCCAAACTTGATTTCTTTCAAATCCATTCAGTTTATCTTGCACGGCAAGTATCCAGTTGACATCCATAAGAGCTTCTTCTATATTTGAAGGTTCTATCTGTGATAGAAAACTTGCAAACATAGCTTCATGTTGTTGTCTTCTAGTCTTTATCTTATCAGTAACTTCTCCAATAACTTGTTCAGGGGGATGGTTTTTAAGCTATTTCATATTCAAAGGGTCATGGATAATATTATGTTCAGCTGTAGAGTTATTAACTGTAGATTCATTTAATTCTTCAGTCAACTCTTCCACTGTAGGAATATTACCTTGATTGTCTTGACATATTTCATTTAAGTGTTCCTCAGTCCTTGGCAACTCTTTAGAAGATTCTCTATTGCCTTGTTCAGTTATTTCTACTGGAATTTCAACTGTTACATATGGCTGTAGAGTTCTATCTGTAGAGTTTTCACCTTTCTACAAATCTTTAATGATCTTTTGATTTTCTCTGTCTGCAATGTGTGGTTCATGAAACACAACATGTGTAATTCTTCCACAAGCATAGTCCTCTTATTAAATACTCTGAATGCTTTGCTTACTATTAAATATCCAAGAAAGAATCCTTCATCTGCTTTAGGGTCAAATGTTTTTAGATAGTCTTTCCCATTATTCAAAATGTAGCATTTGCATCCAAAAATATGAAAATAAGATATATTTGGACTAAAACCTTTCCATAATTCATAAGGGGTCTTTGAATGTGTCTTATTGATTAAGCATCTGTTTTGTGTGTAACAAGCAGTGTTGGTAGCTTCAGCCCAAAACCTTTTAGGTAAATGAGCTTCCACTAACATGGTTCTAACAGCTTCTTTCAGAGTTCTATTCTTTCTTTCAGCCACACCATTTTGTTGAGGTGTTCTGGCTACAGAGTATTAACGATGAATTCCATGGAGAGAATAAAACTCCTCAATAACTTGGTTTGTAAATTCAGTTCCTCTATCAGATCTGATTTTTACAATCTTCAAACCTTTCTCATTTTGAATTTTTCTCATGAGTTCAGGCAGTCTCTGTAGAGTCTCACTCTTTTTCCTAAGGAACATAGTTCATGTGAATCTTGAGTAATCATCTACAACTACTAGAGTATACTTTTTCCCACTAATACTAACTGGTTCTATGGGTCCAAAAAGATCCATATGAACCAGTTCTACTACCTTGTTTGAGCCATCAAAGATCTTATTCTTAAAAATCTTCTTTGTTTGCTTAACCTTTTGGCATGCATCACAAAGATGGTCTTTCTTAAATTTTGTCTCTGGTAGACCTCTTACAAGTTTATTCTTCACAAGATCATTCATGGTTTTGAAATTTATGTGATTCAGTCTCCTATGCCAAAGCCAGCCTGTATCTGTAGAGTTGTTGGCAATAAAGCAAACATTCTCTTCAGCTGAGCTCCATTCGACTATATACCCATTTCCTTTTCTAGTACCACAAAGTTTGACTTGTTTGGTTTTAGCATCTTTGATCATACATGAGTTAGGTGTAAAGTCTACAATGTAGCCTTTGTCACAAAATTGACTTACACTGAGCAAATTATGCTTCAATCCATCTACAAGATATACATCCTTGATCTGAACATTTCCTCTTCTTATTGAACCTGAACCTTTGGCAGTTCCGCTAGCATTATCACCAAAAACTACTTTTGGTACATTTAGTTCTCTAAGGTTGGAAAGTGCTTCTTTATTTCATGTCATATGTCTTGCATAACCACTATCAATGTACCATATCTCCTTTGGAGTGGATGTCAAATGTCCCTGCAAAAATTGAAAGATTAGTTTCTAGGTATCCAGAGATTTGGATCTCCTCCAGTGACATTCTTAACCACCCAAGTTAGTTTTACAATAGTTGGTCTTTTGCCTTTCTTGTATGGAACTTCCTGAGCAACTTTCTTGTCATCTGTAGACTTCTTTCCATTCCAGAATTTGTTAAAATTTTCTTTCCTTTTGAAGTCTACAGCTGCTTCCGGCTGCACAGTTGTTGTCTGTAAAGTTTGACTCGAAGTTTCTTCTTTATAGATTGATTTGATCTTATCTGTGTACAGATTGATCTTTTCTTCCAAATGTTGTTCATTTTCAACTTTTCCATAGATAATATCAATAATCTTCTTTTGTTTCTCATCAGATAGATTTTTGACTAATCTTTGGACAGTTGGTTCCTCAAGTTCTTGTAGTAGAATGCTTTCTCTCTCAAACTCTTGTTGTTGTTTTACAAAGGTAGGAACAGATTTTTCAAGATATTCCATCCAATCACATGGATTGTAGCCAATGCCTGTCATATCTCCAGAGGGTCTTTGTTTTAAAAGCATTGCTTTTAGCTTTCTAGAAGATTTACCATAGCAATTCAATCTTTTTATGAAATAATATCTCTCAGCCTCAACATTTTGAATAATGTTGTCTTTCTTTGCAACTTCATTCTTGAGATCTATGCAGTCAACAATTCTGCAGGTAGCTTCTTCAAAAAGTTCTTCATGACTCATCTTTAAGTAACCAAATTCTTCTTGCAAATCATTCATTGAGGACAGATTGTGCTTGTTTTCACAAGTTTCAACAAGCAATTCTTCAATTCTTTGATTTAGCTTATGATTCTCTATTAAGAGTTCATCATAATCACTTCTTATGTGAAGCAGTCCTTCAAAATCTTTTTGGAGCAAGTGAATCATATCACTGGAAGAATCCTTTTTAGTTAAAGAACTGGATGAAGATTGTACCTCTTCATCCTTTGCCATAAGACAAATTAATGCTTCATTATCCTAAAAAACTATGGATTCACACTCTACAGTTGGGTGAGAAGAAGAAGAGGGACTTTCTTCCCGAGTCTTTTCAAACTCGGATAGTAATGCTCTTATTCTTTCTTTATCCAAATTTTTCTTCTTTTCCAGTCTTGCAGCTTTTTCCTCTTCAGTATACTTCTTTGCTTCAGTATATGGGCAATCTTTGATGAAATGTCCAGGTTTCTTGCAATGATAACAAAGATAGTTGGAGTTAGCATTTGGCTTAACTGACTTACCTTCTTGTTTATGTGAACTCTTCTTCCAGTTGGCTCTCTTGGCAAATTTCTTGAATTGCTTAATTAGAAGAGCCATCTCATCACATTCTGAGTCTGATTCTGCAGTTGGATTAGACTCTGCAGCTACAAGAGATGTAACTTTTGAGCTAGTTGAGTCCTTGTCTTTCCTCCTGTCAATATCAAATTCAAAGGCTTTGAGGTCAGAAAATAATTCAAATGTAGACACTTTGGATAAATCCTTAGATTCTCTCATAGCAACCACTTTCATGTCCCACTCAGAAGGAAGGGCTCTTAGAACTTTCATGTTCTTTTCCCTTTGTGAGTACTCTTTTCCATGTAGTTCAAGCTCATTGAGTATCTCAATAAATCTTGAATCAAACTTATCAAGAGTTTCTCCAGATTTCATCTTGAAGTTCTCAATTTTTTGGACAACTATCATGAGCGTGTTCTCTTTAATTTGATCAGTCCCTTCACAGATCATCTCAAGTTTCTCCCATGTCTCTTTTGCAGTTTTGTAACTTTTTATCTTGCTGAACACAATTTTATCCAGAGAATGATAAATAATGTTCCTTGCAATATTGTCGAGGTTTGTTCTCCTCTTGTCTTCATATGTCCACTCCTTCTTGGGCTTTGGAATGATTTGTGCTAGACCAGTCTTATCTCTTGTAGTGTTGGTCTTTTCAATCACAATTGGACCATCCTCAATTATGGATCACATTTCATCATTCATAGTAGATAAGTGAGCTTGCATTCGGATCTTCCAATCATTATATTCATCTGTGGAAAACATAGGCACTTTATATTTCATCATTTTAGGAGCCATAGATAAATGCAGATGTGATTGTTCAAAAACACTTTTGGATCTGGCTTGAAAACTTTTGAAAACTTGGTCAAAGCAGTGGCAAGCCAACTGCTCTGATACCACTTGTTGGTCCTAAAGGGTGTACCAAGGTCTAGAGGGGAGGGGGTGAATAGACCATGGTTTTTAAAAACTGATTTAAAAAATAAACTTTAACAAAACTATGCAGTTTTGAACTCTGCAACTGTAGAGTTAGAAAACAAAAGCTTGCAGCTGCAGCCTTATGAAATTCAAAGTATGTGGGTTTCAAAAATTTATCAAAGTTAGTGTTGTAATACTTTTGAGTATTTTAACACTGTGTGCAGCGGAAATAAACAAGTGTGTGAAGTGAAAAATCAAATGACTAGATGATGAAAAATATGAATGAAGCACAAAGCACATAAATAATATAAGTATAAATGATGCACAAATTAAATAAAGAGAGATAGAGATTTATAGTGGTTCAGAGGTGTTGTAATCCTCCTACATCCACTGTTACACCACAAAGGTGCCAAATTCACTAAGAACCGTATCACAAAGATACAAGATTGTTCCCCCTTAGACTTAGATTTTAACTCAGTTTACTCTAATCTAAGTAGAAAACACACTTTCATTCAGAACTACTTTCTCCCTCTCTTTCACTCAGAACAATACACTCACTAAGAATGGTAGCTACACTAAGTAGATTTACAAGGGTATATATTAGTGAGGGAACAACAAACAAACTGAAATACAACTCAAATCCCTATCCTCTAAGTCCTAAAATTCTAACTGGTAGGGCTGTAGACTTCTGAGAACTGTAGACTTGGTGTATGTTTTGCTCGAATGCTTGAGGTTGATGTTGCTGTTCCTCTGAGGTCTCCTCTCCTATTTATAGGAGTCTTGAGGGGTCCTCTAGCCGTTGGAGGGATTCAAAATAATTTGAAAATAGCTTCTCCTTCAGCTTTGACTTCAGCTAATAAAAGCTTCTTGTCATATAGCTTAGTACTTGAAGTAGTACAAGTTGTCTTTTAGTGATGACTGCTCAAAGAGCTTTTAATCACTGAGACACTTGTTTCTACTGGCTAGTAATTAGCTCTGATAAACTCTGAGACATTTCAAACTAAATAGGTGAATGTACAGATTGTACTACACTTAATTAGTCCTACTAATCTCAAGTTTATAACTTGCAGTCCTTAACTCTGCAGATGTAGACTTCTCGGCTGTGGACTTGTCTTCAACTTTACAGATGTAGACTTGTCTTGAACTAACTGTAGAGTCTTTATCTAATTCTGCAGATGTAGACTTTTCATCTTTTAAGTTCTTCAATTCTTTATGTACCTGCAATGTTAGTTTTCACAAGAATATATGTTTTGACATTATCAAAATCTAGAGGAACATCCTTAGGATAAAAATATCCTAACAGTGCACACTCACAAAAATAACTACATATTTACCTATATACCGCTATTTTACTCAGTTTCTTATTTCACGTATAATTTTAAGGGTGCAAATACCCCTGAGACGGAAGAAGTATTTATTAAGGATATTTTGTTGGGAATAAAATTATATTGATATTGATGTAGTAAAAAAAATACAATTTTAAATAAAATGAGACACTTAAATAGAAATCTTATTATAATATATTTTCAAACCTCTCCAAGGTGATGTGTCAACACCACCTAATTCTAAAGATGAGGTGGCATGTCTCATATCTCTCCATTTCGAAATACTGCGCTCTCGTTAAAAGTTGGTTTCAGTTTTGATCTCAACCATTTATATATCATTACATCTAAACTTGAAGATGGTGGAGAGGAGAGAGAGAAGTTTAAATAATTTGGAATAAGTTCGTGCCATCAAAGGTTAAAGTGCACGCGTGGAGGGTGGTTTGGGAAAGAATTCCGACGTATTCGAAGCTCCAAAACAAAGGGCTTTTGGATCAGAATTCAAGCGACCTATGCGTCTTTTGAAACTAAGAGGTGGAAACGGTACGACACATTATGTTTGAGTGTGATTTGTCATGTAAAGTGTGGATGAATTGCCTTAACTGGTTGGGCATAGAGGCTGTTCTCCCCGCTTCGCCCTCAATTAATTTACTCTTTTTTAGTAAGTTGTTGAGGGGAAGGAAGGAAATTAGCGGTTGGAATATGGGAATGTGTGACTTGGTTGTTATGGAAGGCGAGAAATGCTGTGGTGTTTAAAAATGAGCAGGTGGTTCTGTATGAATTAATGGAGGAGCTGAAAAGCAGGTTGTGGAGTTGGCTTAAAGAAAAGGACAAAATATTTGGGCAGATTTCTTATAAGAACTGGTGCGAGAAGCCAAAAGAAGCTAAGGGCTGCTGCTGTGCGTAATGGCAAATTTATGTTGTTTAGAGTTGCTGCTATGGATAAGTGGTTTGTTAGTGTTGCTGCTATGTTCCTAGACTTGTGATTTGTAACGAATTCAAAATTTGTGTACTGTGAGTAAAGGTGTAATCTGTTTGGGGGGTATCACTTGTGCCCCATTAATAAATTCTTTTCTTACAAAAAATAAATAAAAATATCATTACATCTAAACCATTAATTTGTACATAGGGTTAATACAATTATTTATCATTTTCATTCACTAATAAATTGTCTCTCTCTCCCCTTCGATCTCTCTCACACCGCCACACTCCTCTTCGATCTTTTTCACAGCGCCGCTTCCTCCCCCTCTCCAATCAGCGGACCAGCCGTGGATGTCAGGTTATAACTTTCTCTATTATTTTTGTCTTTTCATTTCTACTCATCTAACGGTTCATTTTCTCAATCTTTTTATTTCCTAATGCCCTTACGGCGTTGACTTCCTTGCCGCTGCCTGCCATGACTCCCCAGTCTTATTATCTGCACACACTGCCTCATTCCCGAAATCTTCCAAAGGTTAGGGGTTTTTTAATTCATGAATTTTTGCAAAATTATCTTCGGTATTAAGTTTTCTCTGTGTAATAAGTCATTCCTACGCCTAGCCCAACGTCGTGCAAGGTATGTAGGCACCATTTCGCTGCTCTACTCCCGCCGCCTCAAACCGCATCGGATACCACGACCTTGAACCGAAGGTATGATACTGATTTTTATAGTATTTTTCTTGGTCTTATGTTTTTTTCTTCTCGCCTCCTTTTTTAGTTTTTGTCATCCTCCATTGAACAGTCTCGGCGCCGCCGCCATATCCTCTAAGATGTAAAACATATATTTTTTCCACAGTTCAAAGATTTTCTTACTTAGATATTTTTGGAATTTATTTTTGCAATATATTTATATATGCTATTTTTTTTAAAAGGATATTGAAATATTTTGCAAAAGATATTGTCACGTAAAAGATGGCAAGATTCCCAAAGAATCTTGCCATCCAATATTATATCTCACCATGGACAGTAGATTGTAATATTATTATTTTTTTTGGATAAAATTTTGCTATCCAAAAGATATTGTCACTAAAACAGCATAGTATTCCCAAAAAATCTTGTCATGAAATGCAATATCTTACCATGTATAATACAATAATAGATATTTTTGGAATAAATATTTTTACAAAATATTTATATATGCTAATTTTCTAAGAGGACATTGAAATATTTTGCAAAGGATATTGTCACGTAAAAAATGACAAGATTCCCAAATAATTTTGCCATCCAATACCATATTTTTACCATGGATAATAAATTATAGCATTAATAATTTTTTTGGACAAAATTTTTACTACCCAAAAGATATTGTCACTGAAATAACACATTATTTTCAAAAAATCTTGTCATGATATACAATATCTTACCATCTATAATACTATGATCAATGTTTTTAAAATCGGACCGGACCGGCCGGTTCGACCGGTTTAACCGGGAACCGGTCGTGGTAACGGTCCGAGTTATAATATAAACTGTTTTTCGTTTGAACTAATCCAAACCGGTAAAAAATCCGGTTAAACCGGTGAACCGGTAGACCCGCAAACCCGGTTTTTCCCTGATTAATAAAGAAAGCAAAAAAGAAGAAAAGAAACCAACCGTCTTTATATTGCAAATCCCAATTTTGAAAGCTTCCGATCTTTGGTAATGGATAGTTGGCCGGATCTCACATATTTTCACGCGCTGGTATTATTATTTTATCCATCTTTATATCCACCATGAGAGAGGGGATTGAGAGAATAGAAAGAATAGATCCAGAAGCCATTAATGGGAAAGGACCAACGACGAGTAACTTTTGGGCGGTGGTTCTGACTACTGACCTAAAGAACTGATCTCGACGTTTTTTTAGAATTCTAATTGACATTTATTTTACTATTATTCATTGCTATTTTATGAGGATAAATGAGATATTTTAGGAAATTATTTTAAACAATATCTTTAATTTTGATTTGCGCTTAATTTTTTAAAGATGAATATACATTCCATATATAATTTTATAGATCATAATATTTATTTCTTATGATTTGTATATAAATACAATATATATATGTTATATTGTGTGTATATAATATTATATATATATATTTATTTATTTATCTGGGTCATCCGATTTTTTTACAACGGTCCAACCAGTCGAACCAGTGACCCAGTGACCCAATTCATCATCCGGTTCAATGACCAGTCCGGTTTTAAAAACATTGACTATGATACTGAAAGTTAGCACTTTTTTTAAATTTTTATTTTTTTTAATAATTTTTTTTTCAAAATACATGTATACATGAAATGTTTAAGAGGGAATTGATTTTTTTTTTAAATAATCCGAATTGATGTTTAATATTATATCAAAATTACAAGATATTTAAAATAAAAAATATTTATATTTATAATTTGAGAATAAAAATAACATTTTTTTTTCAGTCTACGAAATTCGCGGGGATACGCACTGGTGATGGAATATTTTTAAGAATAAAATCAGTTTGACTTTATATTTTTGACTTCTATAGAAAACAACGCTGCATAACTGATCTTTTCATTCAAAAATAAAAAGGTTTATTTTTTAAGTTTTATTCAAATTAATAAATTGAAAGATAATTTAATGCAACTTATGGGTAGAAATTCATCTAATATGTAAAAATTTTTTTTCTTATTTTTGGGTTATATCATAAAGTAAAGAATGATAATATTAAATTAAAACACCCAGTTTGAATATGAGGGATGATAATGGAATAAAAATGAGGTGTTTTGTGAGAATGTTGATTCAACTAAAATTGTTTTGATATCAATAATGTGGGGAATAAAAATCCTAGATCCATTCCTCAGCTTTTTGTGAAAATTGAAAGTGAGGTTTTCTCTGAATTCATATATAATTTTTATTTTGTTTTAGGATATAAAGCAATAAAGAGAAGAATAGATAAACATTGATTTGTTGCTCCAATTTGTCATTAATGACTACGTTTGGAAACGTACCAAGTTACGAGATAATTCTCTATTTCTTGTGTATGAGATCCATTTATATAGTTTACAATCTAAGGTTACATGATATATAAAATATAATGAAATGACTAAATTGCCCCTCCAATTATTTTTGGTGAAAACACATAAAATTTTTTTCAACATATTTTAATTTTTTATGAATTATTTTTGGCCGTCCAAATTAGTAACTATTATTATATTATACTATAGTTGATATAATTTCTTTAAGAAAAATTAATTAATTGTAATTTTACTATTGAAAATTTATTTAAACCAAACAATGTATATTTACAACAATAGTAATAGTTATGTTTATTTGTCAACCAAACAATTCAATAAGAACAAAACCCCGCTTATTATGCGGGTTGAAATAAGTTTTTCTTTCTAAATATGTCAAGATTTTGAATGCACCATGCAACTTAAATATATTTTAAAATAATTTGTTTATGATAAAATTTTGTGTGAGACCATCTTATTATATGAAACTACACGAATTAACACTCATGTCAACCAAAGTTATTTACACTAAACAATTAGGGTTATCTAATCATAATTATTCAGTGTAAACAACTCTAAATGTATCGTAATAAAAAAACCATAACAATTTAAAAGTACATTTGAGTTGCTCGTCTAATGCACAAGAGACTTAATTTGTGTGTGAGTGTGTGTATATATATACTAGATAGATCTGAGCCGACAATTAGCAACAAATCTGCTAGAAACTTAATCATGTGCATGGTTAGATCTTCTCTTGGAGAGCGAGCGAGAGGGAGAGGGATATGGGGGGGGGGAGACACAGATAGATAAGTGTGTGTGTGTGTGAGAGAGGAATATAAGCTAGGGAACCCTAAATTAACTCTAAATCATGATTGAAGATCAAGGGTTGATTCCCACTTATTTACCCTTCCACACTTTCATGTGAAACCGATTCAAGATATTTTAACAATTAATCCCCTTTTCAAACCGGTTATTCACGGACTGTACACTCCAGGTGGCAACCCATTCAAGGCCCACCATTGGGTAGCCCTCTTCGTAGTCTGCCCTAAATCATGGTCAAAGGTCAAGAGTTGATGCCCACTTATATACATTTCCACACTTTCATGTGAAACCAATTGGGAGGGAGAGAGAGAGAGAGAGAGAGAGAGAGAGAGAGAGAGAGGAGAAGGTGGAGATCAGAAGACGACTGTATGTTATTGCGTATTGTAAATTTCACTATTTGAAAACAAACTCATTTGGTGTACATCAATTGACTATCCTGTCTTTCCATTGGTAAGTTGTTAGAGGTCAAAGTTGGAATCTTGCTGTAAAAGAGTTGAGAAGTTTCACGAACTACTCAAGTAATTGATTCAAAAATATAAAATAAAATTTAAACTCGAATCATATTTAATCTAGCTCGAGGTTGAATTCAATAATGACTTGACATGTCGTTAATCTTATCGAATTTAACATTCAAATTCACCTTAATATAGATACAAGTATCAAATCAGGTCCTATTGAGCCCTTATTATTAGATGTGGCAAGTAGGCCAGCCCAAAATCCCATCGAGCTGTTGTTTTCGAGGCCCAGCCTAGCCCTGCATGGGTTATCGGGTGGCTACTAGGCCCAAATAGCCCGATTTTTTTTAAAATATCTCAAATTAAATATAACTCCTATATAAGAGTGAAAACTGCTTTGTCCTGTTTTACATATATTCTTCCCCATGTAATTAGTGATTGTTGATAGGCGAACAACCGAGCAACAAGATTAAGTTAATTAAGAGTAATTAAGTGGCTAGGAGGTCATTTAAGATAAAACTTAGAAGAGGCGAGTAGCAGGAAAAATGCTATGGGAAGCGAGTAACTGGGAATAATGACAAAACACAATGGACGAGCAGCAGGGCAGACGAGCAACTGGTCGGGCGAGCAGCAGGTCACCAAAGAACAAAGACGAGTGAGCAACATGAACAAGAAAATCCAAGAATAAATCAAAGAGGTGAGCAGGCGAGCAACAGGGCACCTCGAAAGATCATCAAAGATCCCACTAATTAAGCATTACATTAGGAACAAACATGTGTCTTAACACTTGTCATTGTACAATATATAATAGCTTAAGAATAAAATAAGTGTCTTAACACTTGTCAAGTTGTAAATGAGAGTGATTAAGGAGGTGACACATCACGCTTGCTTGTACTCTATATATATCCCTTCATAAGAAAGGAAAAAGAGGTTCAAATATTCAAGAAAAAGACTAAACTCTTGCAAATTTATTTTTCAACTCCTCCTTAGGTGAATTTGGTGTTTAAATCCTAGCTTATCTACCTTGTTTGATGATCTTCATAGCCTAAACAACCACTAATCATACATATTGGATCGAGATCATCAACAATTGGCGCTAGAAGAAGGGTTCGAACCTCCGATTGGTTGAAGATTCGAAAGTTTTGGTAAAAAGTAGCCGGATTCTGCAAATTGGAGCCAAAATCTGGCAGAAGGTCGCCGGAAACTGGGGTTAAAAGTGTCAGCTGGGCATTTTTGTGAAGTGTTTGTTTGAAGATTTAAGAACTTAAATGTATGCATGTACGAATAAGGGTTTGCAAAAAGTTAAATTCATACATGCAAGTCTAGTTGTTCTTAAATCAACACTCACAAACACAAGTCTCTTGTCAAGAAACACCTCGCATTTGATAAATGGCGAGATCACAAGAAAGACAATCATTGAGTTCTCATCCGTCGAACAAGTCACGAACTAGGATATCATCAACGGGTGAACATGCAAGAACTGTGAGAACGACATCCAGAGGAACATACAAGTTACAATTGATACTCTTCCCCCGGAAGTGGAAGCCTTGGCACAAAACCTGGAGGAATTAGCAAAAATGATTGTCGTTTTGCAATCGCTACAAAGACGACAAGAGGCTGCCGGACCATCAAGGGACCGGGAGGCGAGCAACCGGGCAGCTGAGCGAAAAACTAAACAAAATGAAGATGTGAGGGTAGATGAAGTGGATAGTGCCCAAGCAAGAAAGGCCAAGGGCAAGGTCCCAGTAAGTGAACGACTTGGGAGTCGAGGAGATTCCACCCCGGGAGCGGGCGAGGAGTCGAGCAGTGGGGGAACAAAGAGTGTGAGCCGCTCTCACACAAGAGGAAGAACAGAGAGCCATGGAGGACACATGAGAGAAACTAATCAAAGAAGCAAGGAGCGAGCACACCCTGCTGCTCGCCCCTCTGTTCACGATAGACTAAGAAGATCGGTTTTTGGTCGTTTGGGTCCCAACGGAGCTAGCAACATTGCTAAGCATGTTACATAGGAGAAACGTCCCGTTAGTAAGGGACTGCGTCATGAGGAGGTCATTGAACCAGATCATGACAAATAACCTTCTAACGGAAGAACATCTCCAGGCGAGTGGCAAGCTTTGAAGAAAGCGGTGGAGGAGATGCAGAAACAGTTGGAAGCCCAGAACGGTGTCAGGTCAACAGTATTGCCATCATCACCCTTGTCCCCAACTATTCTAAATGCGCCAGTACAGAAAAAAGTACAATTCCCGGTCATTAGTTTATATGAAGGGAATTCAGATCCAAAGGTGCATTTGTCAAAATACACTGATTATATGATATCGGTGGGAGCATCGGATGCAACACAGTGCCGTAACTTCCCGTTAACTCTTGGTGACGGTCCTCACCGGTGGTTTTCTGCACTCACTCCCGGTTCCATCAACTCGTTTATCCAGCTCAGCAAAGAGTTCCTGTCTCACTTTTCCACAGCCGGATCATATCTCACGCAAAGGCACCTACTGGTAGATCTGAAGCAAGGGGACGATGAGTCTGACAGAGCATTCCTTGAGAGGTTTGATAAAGTGCGTTTAGAAGGGGAGATGGTAAGTGAAGACACAAAGATTGTGGCTGTGATGGCAGGACTCAAGAAAGGGACATACCTGTGGAAAGAAATGCACCTAGCATTCCCTAAAACCTACTCAGAATTCAGACATAAGGCTGGACCGTACATTTGAATGCAAGAGACTCTTCAAAAAGAGTTGGGAGATAAAGCCGATCCCAAGAATCCAGAAAAGAAGTCGGGAGGAGAATACAAGGCCCTTAAAAATATGAAAGCCTTCAACGAAGGGGTGGAGTTGAAAGAAAAACTAAACCATGTCTTGTCTACATCAATAGAAGCTGTGTACAACAACGTGAAAGACAAGTACATGTTATCAGAACCTAGGAAGATACGACAAGAGCGAGGAAAACTAAACCCTAACAAGTACTGTGCGTATCACCAGAACATAGGTCATTTTACAAGTGAGTGTCGAGACCTCCTAAAACAGCTATGGTGGTTCTACGAAGAAGGGAAGTTGTCAGAGTTCGTCAAGAGGCAGCCAGGAAAGAGGCCCATAATGACAGTTCCGTCTATCTCGGAAGATGACGAAGAAGACGAGCAACCAAACAGGATAGACAAGAAAGGAAAGAAAACATTCACAGCCCCAGCAGAACCCGTTCGAGAAATCTTAATGCTTGAACCAGCCGGACCCGTAGGAGGTTGTTTAGATGGAAGGCCCCCGATATCCAAAAGAAAAAGGAAGGCAGAATTAAGGGTTGTGGCTCAAGTTAGAGAAGTGGGAGTAAACCAAGCTACCAAGAAGACGGGGGACTTGGTGTTTTCCGAGAAGGACCTAGACGGAATACTTACTCCACACAACGACCCATTAATCATATGTGCTAACATTATGGGAACTCGAGTCCATCACTTGCCTGTAGACACCGACTCCTACACAAACATCTTATTCAAGAGCACACTAGATAAGTTAGGAGATAGTGAAGAATATGTAAAAGAGTGTGATCATAAGATAATAGGGTTCGGAGATGCTGTAACTGTTCCCTCAGGTTTAGTAACATTGCCGGTCGAACTAGTATCGACCGAGAATTCCGAGAGGAGACTGACTAGAATGATAGAATTTTTAGTTGTAAATCAACAGTCTGCCTACAACGGATTTCTTGGTCGACCTTTTATGAATGAATTCAAAGAGGCCATTTCAACATACTACTACTGTCTCAAATTTTCAACTTCAAAAGGAGCAGGTATGGTAAAAGGCGATCAGAAGAAAGCTCGGGAGTGCCGCCTGCAACTTCAACCAAACGACAACAAAGTGTCTGTCATGGACGAACAGTCGAGCAGCAGGGCTGAAGATGAACCTTCCATCTTAAATGAAATTATGGAGTCCATTGACACGGAGATGATGGAAGTAGACGAGCAGCAGGGTGAAGGCGTGCAGGAGGTCCAAAACGAATAGCAGGGAGAAGAGGTTGTGCCCGTTCCAAATGAAGTTGAAGATATTGAGCCAAGGCTAGGTGTAGAGCCGATGATGATCGAGGATGAACTTAATCCAGAAGGACCCATTATTGATCCTCGGTGGAAAAACTAAAAGAGAAGAGCAATACCGGTTGAAGAGTTGGAAGCAATAAGAGTCGATCCGAACAAAGAAGACTTGGAACTTTTCATTGGATCAGAGCTCCCTGAGCCATACAGATCCAGAATGAAAGAATTCCTTAAGTCCAATCTTGATATATTCGCATGGTCGCACACCGATATGGTAGGCATTAGCCCTGAGCATGCTTGCCATATGGTAATATTGATCCAACTAAGAAACCGGTAAAGTAGAAAAGAAGAAAATTTAGACCTGACAAGTATGAGGCATTGGATGTGGAGGTGAGGAAGTTGCTAGACAATGGCCTTATCAAGCAAGCACTATGTCCAAGATGGGTGGCGAACCCGGTGTTGGTCCGAAAGCCAAATGGTACATGGAGACTGTGTATCAATTTCATCGATCTAAATGCCGACTGCCCTAAGGACAACTTCCCATTACCACACATTGACCAGCTGGTGGACAACACAGCCGGACATGAACTTCTCACCTTCATGGACGCATTCGCTGGCTATCACCAAATCCCAATGCACCCGGACGACCAGGAGAGCACAACATTCTACACCAACAAAAACTTATTGTGTTGGAAGAGGATGCTGTTCGGGTTGATTAACGTAGGAGCCACGTACCAAAGACTTATCAATAAGATGTTCAATGAACACATCGGCAAGACGATGGAAGTATACGTGGATGATATAGTCGTCAAGAGCCCGAAGAAGAAGAACAATTTAGAGCATTTATCACAAGCATTCGAGATATTCCGAGCATATAACATGAAGCTAAATCCGAAAAAGAGTAGCTTTGGAGTTCACTCATGGAAATTCCTTGGACACCTGGTTAGTCAGCGAGGTATTGAAGCAAATCCATCAAAGGTGAAAGCAATCATGGACATGCAACCGCCAAGATCAGTTAAAGAAGTCCAATGGCTCACTGGATGTTTAGCAGCCTTGAATAGATTCATTTCAAGATCTGGTGATAAATGTCGGCTTTTCTTTGACGCTATCAAGAAAGGGCAATTCCAGTGGACAAGCAACTGCCAATAAGCATTTGAGCAATTGAAGGAATACCTCGGTGACACAAAGATCCTGTCAAAGCCTATCTCAGGAGAGAAGTTATACCTGTACCTAGCTGCATCAGAAGTGGCGATCAACTCAGTCCTAGTTCGGGCAGAAGGAAAGTTTCACTTGCCAATTTACTACGTAAGTCAAGCCTTACACGAAGCAGAAATCAAATATTCACCAATGGAAAAGTTAGCTTATGCACTAGTAATGAGTGTAAGAAAACTACGTCCATACTTCTTTGACCATCAGGTAGAAGTACTAACAACGTTCCCGTTGAGGCAAATCTTGTAAAGACCTGACACTGCTGGTCGTCTCCTCAAGTGGCCACTTGAAATAAGCCAATTTGGAATATCTTATGCACCTCGAACAACGATCAAAGGACAAACGTTAGCTGACTTCATAGTCGAGCTAACCTTCCCTCAAGATCCGACGAGAGGTCATAACCATCCATGGCATATGTACGTGGACGGATCATCAACGAATACAACGTCAGGAGCCGGGATAGTATTGGTCAGCCCTGACAGGTAAGTGTTCACTTTAGCTATCAGATTTGAGTTCATGGAAACAAACAACGAAGCTGAGTATAAAGCACTGATCATCGGACTTCGGTTAGCATTGGCTGTGGGGGTACAGAGATTACAAATACACAAAGACTCCCAGTTGATAGTCAACCAAGTCCGAGGGGAATACGAGGTAAAAGATGAGAACATGGCTCTATATCAGAAAATCGTGGCCCATCTGGCCTCTTTATTTGAACAGATCTACATTGAACAAGTGCCAAGGTACAATAACGCTCAAGCAGATTCACTTGCTCGCCTGGCTACCAGCACGGGACCAGCAGAACTTTCGGAGGTTACGATAACCAAAATACTTCACCCTTCAACTAACGTTTACAAAGTCAACCAGGACGTGGAAGAAGTCGAGGAAGATGATTGGCGAACACCAATACTCAAATATCTCAAGGATGGTGAAGCACCTGAAGACCCACAGGAAGCATCCAAGATGGCCAGGCGAGCAACAAGGTTCACTATCATGGATGGACAACTTTACAAGAGAGGATTCTCACTTCCTTTGTTAAAATATTTAGCAAGGGGGCAAGACCAAGAAGTTTTGAAAGAAATCCATGAAGTCGTGTGTGGAAATCATGTAGGAGGGTGAGCATTGGCATACAAAATAGTGAGGCAAGTGTACTATTGGCCAACTCTACTGCAAGGCGCAATCAAAGTTGCAAAAATATGCCACATGTGCCAGCTGTTCTCCCCCAGTATTCATAGGCCACCAACTGAGCTAATATCAGTAAATAGTCCATGGCCATTCGCAAAGTGGGGGATAGACATCATAGGACCTTTCCCAACTGGAAAGGGGAGTGTAAGATTTGCGGTAGTGCCGTGGACTATTTCACAAAATGGGCCGAAGCAGAATCACTCGTAACAATCACGCAATAAAAAATGATCAACTTTATTTGGAAAAACATCGTGTGTCGATTTGGAGTCCCGCAAGCAATTTTAATAGATGATGGGAAGCAATTCGAAGGAAAGAAAATAAGAGACTTCTGCAAAAAATGGGGAATCAAGAAACACTTTTCAACACCCTATCATCCTCAATCCAATGGTCAGGTCGAGGCAGTTAACAAGATAATCAAACATATTTTGAAAATTCGTCTAGTGGATAAGATAGGCAAATGGTCGAAAGAACTGCCAGAAGTACTTTGGGCGTACAGAGTGTTGTATAGGATGAGTACCGGAGAAACACCATTTACTATGGCATTTGGTACCGAGGCAGTCATACCGGTAGAACTCAAGGTACCTACGGAGCGAACATCAGGGTTCGACGAGCAGTCAAACAATGCGGCTTTGGCTGCAGAAATAGACCTGATTGATGAAAGAAGAATCTCGACAGAAATAAAGAATGCAATATACAAAAAAAGATTCGCAAGATATTACAATTCGCAAATAAAAATCAGAAAATTCAAAGTTGGAGATCTGGTACTCCGAATTTTTTTGGCACCACCACCAGGAGTATTTGGACCGACTTGGGAGGGCCCGTTCAGGGTAACTCATAAATGGTACAACGGCACATATGATCTTGAAGACATGAAAGATAACTTGGCCCAATACTCATGGAACGCAACATTATTGAAGAAATACTATTATTATTCAAAAAGTCAATGTAAACTCTTTTATATATCATTTTATAAGTTGATGTAAATCTTGTATGTTGCTTAGAATATTTTAATTTGATAAAAAATTTAAAACTTTTTTAGAATAGTGTGTAAATAGGAAGAACGTTGGTCATTTTTTGTTACATTATATCAAATGATCAATTAGTTTGGAAGACACGAAGAGCCCTTGTGTTCGCCTAAAAAGAAAAGCTGCTCGCCAGAAGCTAAAGAGTGTTAATAAACATAAGCTCAACATGTGGCGAACAGCAAGACTCAAGATTCCCAGAAACCCACCTGTTCGCCCATAATGCACAGTTGCTCGCCAAGAGATAAAAAGGCGCTGAGCGCAAGCCCAGTATATGGCGAGCAATAGAGATTAAAAACAAAAATAAGAAAGGCTAAGTCTAATAAAGATCATGGAAGCCCAATCAAATGAAGGTCAAGTTCCTAGAGAACAAAGAAGACCCATATGAAGTCATGCATACAAATTTGCAAATAAAAAACACCTTACTCTTGGAATATAAAAGAGAGGTACTTAAGCAAGAGTGTACAACATAAGATGAAAGGCGAACAATAGGGCAAATATGAAGAAAATATTAACACAGAAACTCTGGGAGAAAACAGTCATTTCACTAAAAATGCAAAAGATAGTACAATTAAAAAGGAAGTACATGGTAAGTCCTATCGCAAAAACTAAAAGAAAATTTTTATCCTTGAGGAGCCGGGGGAGCGGGAGGAGCTTCAGGAGGAGGAGCATCCGGGTTGGTCGCCACCGTGACCTGCTGCTCGCCTACTACAACATAAGTGCCAGCTCCATCTAAGGGGTTTGGGAAGAGAGGACTTAGGGCATAAAAAAATGTGGCATCCCTGTTCACTTCCTCGGTCCTCTCCTTGGGGGCGATCACCCGGACATCGTCCTTAAAAATGTCCAAGTTTACACCCATATCCCCTAGATCGGCGACAGGGATATCAAAACCACCAGCTGGAGGGTTCTCGATGACATAGTCCGCGAAGTCTTTGGTAGTACAAGTCATGACGTCAAGACCATTATCCGAAGCATACTTCACGGACCTCACACAGTCAGCGTATGCACAGATGTAACCGAAGTTCGTGTTATCAGTTACATCTTGTACGTAAGCGGTGTATGGAATGGCATGCTTCTTCTCCTTTTCCAGCCGATCGACATGGACCTTCAGAGATTCAAGCCGCTCCACCAACCCAACTCGCTCAGTCTCCAGAATTTGCAGGCGATCAATGGCTACTCCCAAGTCCAACTTCAGTTTTTCAGAAGTATTGAAGGCCACCTGCTCGCGCTCCTCCGCAGCCTTTAGACCTCTCTCCCAATTGAGTTTGGCCTTCTCAAACTCAGCCTTCAGCTTGGCCAGCTCGTCATCCTTCCTCTTTAACAGAGTGGCCCTCTCAGCCTCATATTGCTCGATCTTCCGGCCCAAACCCCTATTCGTCCTCTCCAATTCAATGGCCTGATCAAGGACCCTTTGAGCATTTACAGCCTGGTGACTGGCATTGTAGCTCAAGAGACGAGCATTGTCCCCCAGGCTTTGATTTTGAAGTATCTCCTCGCCCAGTTTTGTCTAGGAGCGAGGAACAAACTCCGTTGCTTGCCTCACATGAGAGTCTTTGATATCCTGGTAGGTGGGGGCAGATTTGACACAGCTAAGCTAGTAAAGTACCTTGTCCCGTTCAGGATACTCTTCATTCCCGTACCTATAAAAAGGAACACAAGTTAAACATGGCCAGTATGAGGTGAGCAGCCGAGCAACTAGGAGATGCTTACTCTCTCAGCTTAACTGGGTCGTAAGCCAAGTAAGAACTATATGGAGAAGAGCTCCTTCCCCTGGCTCCAACCATGGCCCCTACCACCTGCTGCTCGCTCACTTCTTCCACGAAGGTGGAGCGAGGAACGTTCTTGCTCGCCTAGTTTTGACCCTTTGCTAGCTTAGAGCAATCATCCTCCTTCCTGGCAGGGGAAACCTCCTTAGTAAGTCTTTTCTTGCCCCGATTATCCTTTGGGGGCGAGGAACGAGGAGAGAGGGGGGGGGGGGGGGGTAAGGAGCAAGGTCCTGCACGGGGGGAACTTCTTCTTCATCCTCCTCCGCCCTTAGCTTGATGAGGGAAATAAGAGGATCAAGCTTCTTCTTCTTTGAAGGTTGAGCAGCGGCCATTTGTTTATCACGACGAGCAAGGAGGTGATAGCACTCTGGTATTTCTGGAACAGCAACAGTCACCCTTTGCGCTGAAAATAAGACAAGCATAAAATCAGAATAGTAAAGAAAGCGACCAGGTGGCCAAAGAATATTAACACAAAAGTAAACTTTATACCTACCGGGACAACAGCTTGAGCCTCCAAGTGATGAGCACTGGTAGTCAATTGGGCAAACTTCCGGCAGTGAGGCTTTGAAAGGTGCTTGATGCTACGATCACTTGGATTCTGGAGAGTGATTATAGTAAGGAGGTATAGGAACTCTTCACTCAGTTCAGGGTGCCCCCACTTCAAGATACGTGGACCTGCAAAACAACGGAAAGAAAAAAATTAAAATTAGTTTCACCCTGGACATAGTAAGTCAAAAGTGAAACCTACGCCGAATCTCGCCAAAGCCTTCGGGAGAGTTGATACGGCCAGGTCCACCAGAAAAGTCGGAAGATGCCCGCCAATCACTGCCGATGAAGAAAAACTGCTTATGCCAGCTCTTCACTTTATTTGGCACCACTTCGATTAACTTCACACCACTACAGGCCTTGATATAGTACCACCCCAATCCTTCCTCGTTAGCAGCCGATGAGATAGTCATTGCGTAATGTATCTCAACGGTGCTAATTTTATTCTTATAACCCTCAAGTCCAAAGAGGGTTATAAAAGCCAGGAGGTTGCTCCATCCGTTTGGGGTAATCTGTATAATGGCCAAGTTCGTATCCTCGAGAAAATGGCCGATTACGGCGTGTAGAGGCAATAAAAACCCAGCATTCAACACGTCTAGGTTAATGGCGGTACAACCAGGGGGTGGGCGGTCGGCTCTCTCGTCCTTTTGCGGAGCATATAAATGGACACTACTAAAAAGACCCCTCTCTAGTGACGCTTTTTTGGTGACCCTTTTAAGTAAGGGTCACAATACTATCTAATATTGACGCTCTCCTTTTTCTTAAGAAATAATGACGCCTAAGATTATACCGCCCATCAATATTATTTGTAATTTTAAAATAAGATTAATTAAACTAATAAGATAAGTTTTGACGCTTCCCAAATCATCTCACTTCGGCCTGTAATATCTACAAATCAGTCTCGCGCCTAATTTATTTTTGGCCTAAATTTCCCTCACTCATCAATCGTGCGCTAGAAAATTGAACCCTAATCATCCCACTTCTAATTCCTCATCTCATCGCTAAATATATCGATTGTGGAGCCCTAGAATCCAACAACGAGCGAGCCTTAGAATCAGGGGTTGAGTTCTACTTTCGCCAAAGCAATCAACAGGTGCGCATAACGAAATTGTTTTGTTGATTAATCGGATCATCTCAATTTTTGTGTCGACGAGTTCTATTTATTGTTGATTAACAGTTTCTGATATATATTTGGCTGCAAACAGTTTCTGATATATATTTGGCAATGCATCTTGTTTCCCCTTTCTTTTTCTTTTTTATCGTGTATCACTCAGAAAGTTCAACACTTGAATAATTTCTATTATATATGATCATGTTTTCTTTGTATGATCATATTTTAAATAAGATAATATGTCAAATACATACGGGGATGAGGTTATGTGACCAAAATTGAATAGATTAGGTTGTTTCTATTTGACTTTGTTTCTGTTTGAGTTTGTAGTTGGGATTCATATGTGTAATTGATTTATATTCCAAAAAATTAGAAGTGAAAGATTATGTTCTTTGATTCAAGTTACTGCAATTTTAATCTAGTTTATGTTAAAAAAATTTCCTTTGATTCAAGTTACAGCAGTTCTATTTTTTTTATGTCAAGTTACTGCAATTAAGTTTTCTTTGGTTCAAATTTTGGTCTCGTTAATACCATTTACTAAAAGTAATAAATTTTGGTCTCGTTGATTCAAGTTTTGGTCTTAACTGTCTCGTCGTGTCGTTCTAAAATGGTGTCATGGAATATGTTAGGAATCTAGTTTGTGTTTGTATCTGCCACGAATCGTAGTAGATTTGTCTCTTTCTTAGTTTAGGTTATATCTATATTATGCTCTTGAAGTTACTATCTGCCACGAATCTAGTTCGTGCTTGTATCTGCCGCGAATCTAGTTTATGCTTTCTTAGTTTAGGTTAAATCTAGTTCGTGATTGTATCTGCAATTAACTTTTCTTTGGTTAAATCTATATTATGCTCTTAGATTTGTCTCTTGAAATTACTAATTAATGCTCTTGGTCTTGAGTTATTTTATACTTCAAACAATTGATCTGTTGCAGATTAAGAATATCGTGTGAAATTTGATTTTATGTAATTGTATATATCTTGATTTCACCATAATAACTATGTCCCAACACAGGAATCTCACCAACACTGGTAGCCTTCTTGTTAATACCATTAACTAAATAGTATAACTTTTGACTCAAAACACAGAATTTTTTCCATGATACCATTTTGGAATCAGAACGACGAGACGGTTAAGACTCACTGCTATGCTGTGATATAAGGGTCCTGAGCCCAAATTCAAACGTTTAAACACAGTTTTTGACCATTTTATGATTTTTCACAAAGTTCTAATGTTTTTTAAAAAAAATATTCTTGAATGACTTTTCAATTGTTCATACACCTAGGATGATCTTTTAGTTGTTCATACACCTATAAATTAATTAGAAGCCAACTCGAATTGAATATTATACAGAAAACTTCTTAAATCAATTGTACGACGAGCATTTTTCTTGTACGTTAATAGTTATTTGATTTAGGTACTACACAAGCTGGTCTATTCCCATTTATATCAGATTATTTTATTATGTTAGTATGTAATCTATCATAGTTTCTTTTAGTTTTATATTTGATTTGTTGCAGTGGTTTGATTAGTCAGATTCTATGTTGTTTTCTTTATTTTAGGAGTTAAAATTGGGTAGATCATTTTCCTAAGTTATTAACCAATCAAATTAGTCAATAGACTGGAACAATACCCACATTAGTATTTCTGTATAATTTTCTCCCTCAAACAGTCTTTACCACATATCTTTAGCTTTTTGTTCCATACAAAATACTTGTTCTAGCCTTATAATTTTGAATCCCATTCATGTTAAACTTTGTTAACAAGTATGGCCAGTTTCCATCTTCGAATCACTATATTGACTATTTCATATGAAAACCATATGATTGTTAAATTTCTAGAATTCTTATATTGACGGCCTTCCTATTCTTACATAATTTTTTTTTTAATTTGTCTAGAATTTTAAATAAAGTGAATTGAACATAGGAAATAATGAATGCGGATAGGAGCTGGATGGACTTGCCGAGGCTAATGAATGCCTATAAAGATGGACTACAATTCTTTTTTAATTTTGCACTTTCTAATTCTAATGATGGGTTGATATTGTGTCCTTGTAAAGTGTGTAAAAATGGCATATGTAGAGAACGAAAAATAGTTGAAGCACATTTGATAACCCAAGGCTTTGTGAAAGGATATACTAAATGGGTGTTTCATGGTGAGTCATTTTCGAATAGTGTTCCTGTAGTTGATTCTTTTGCTGGTGGTGTTGGGACTTCTGATAACATGATGGGGTTACTTCATGATACTTTTCCAATGTGTGATGATGATAACCATATGGGATACACATCACACAATGAGGATGAAACACCAAATGATGAAGCTGAAAAGTTTTATAGGCTTCTTAAAGATGCTGAACAAGAGTTATACCCTGGGTGCAATAAGTTCTCAAAGCTGTCATTCATTGTGCAAATGCTTCAAATCAAGTGTCTAGGAAACTGGAGTGATAAGTCATTTAGCATGATGCTAGATTTACTAATGGAATCTTTTCCAGAAGGTGTTCAACTTCCAAAGACCTATTATGAAACTAAGAAAACATTAAGAGATTTAGGTCTTCATTACCAAAAGATAGATTCATGTATAAATGATTGCATGATATATTGAGGTGTGAATAAAAACAAGTCAAATTGTGATACTTGTGGTGAATCTCGGTGGAAAGTACCGAATGGTAGTGATACTCTAGGCATTGATAATTCTAAGGATAAAAAATAAGAAAACAAAGTGGCAACCAAATCCTTTTGGTATTTTCCTTTAAAGCCAAGGCTACAAAGATTGTTCATGACAGCCACATCCGCATCTCACATGACATGGCACGCAAAAGAACGCATAGACGATGGTGCCATGCGACACCCAGCAGATTCTCCAGCTTGGCAGACGTTTAATTACAATCATCCGGAATTTGCTAAGGAGCCTCGGAATGTAAGGTTGGGTCTATCAGCTGATGGATTTAGTCCATTCGGAAGCATGATGATCAACCATAGTACTTGGCCAGTAGTGTTAATGCCTTATAACTTACCACCCGAAGAGTGCACGAAAAAGTCATATTTTATGTTGTCTACACTTATACCAGGTCCTATAGAACCCGGAAACAATATTGATGTGTACTTAGAACCTTTAATAGTGGAGCTAAAAGAACTATGGGATGTAGGTGTAAACACATATGATGCTTCACAAAAACAAAATTTCAGAATGCGTGCAGCATTATTGTGGACTATCAGTGACCTTCCTGGTCTTGCAAACTTGTCCGGCTGGAGCACCAAAGGAAAATATGCATGTCCTGTTTGTCTAAAATATACGAACTCGGAGTATTTGAAAAACTCTCATAAACAATGTTACATGTGTCATAGAATATTCTTGCCAAATGACCATCCTTACCGAAATGATACACGTTCATTTGTTGGAGAGAAAGAGCTTAGAGAGGCGCCACATTATCAGAGAAGTTCAGAGGTGTTTGACGAAGTTAAAGACTTTGAAAATTTTTGGGAGATTAGTTGGTGATCAAGGTCTACCTTATAATTGGAAGAAAATGAGCATTTTCTATGAGTTACCATATTGGAAAAGTAATTTACTACGCCATAATCTGGATTTTATGCACGTTGAGAAGAATGTGTGTGATAAGATTTTATACACACTGTTGGATTCTGATAAGTCCAAGGACAACAAAAATTCACGTATGGACTTGAAAGATAAAGGCATAAGACCAGAGCTCCATCCTTATGTAGATGACAAGGGTAAGGAATGGTTACCTGCATCTTGTTTCGCTTTGGATAAACGTGAGAAACATCAGTTTTGTAAAGTGTTGAAAAGCATAAAGGTTCCCGATGGTTATGCATCTAACATGTCAAGAACTGTGCAGTTAAAGCCACCGAAGATTTTTATTAGTAAGACCCACGACAGCCATATCCTAATGCTTACTACCCCTAACATTGCGCCAACTTTTGCCGAGTTATGTTCGTTCTCCTATTATCCGTTTATGCAAGTACTTCAGAGAATTATGTTCTAAAATGCTTCATCACAGTGATTTGGTTCGTATGGAAAATGATATAGCAATTATACTCTGCCAGCTTGAAAAAATATTTCCTCCTTCATTTTTTGATCTTACCGTTCATGTAACTTTACATTTGGTTACCGAGGCCAAGTTAGGAGGTCCCGTCTGCTATCGTTGGATATATCCTCCTGAAAGGTAATTTGAATCTTATTCTTTTTAACCTTTTTATTAGATAAATTAACAATACTTATAAATGTGTATTTGTATATTGTCATAGGTACTTGTGCACGTTGAAATCGTATGTTCGCAATAAAGGCAGACCTGAAGGCTCAATTACAGAAGGTTATCTAGCAGAAGAGTGTTTATCCTTTTGTTTGCTATATCTTGATGAGAACGTAGAAACAAGGCATAATAGAGTTGGTCGAAATGAAGACGAATATTGTACAATTAATGAAGGACTAAAAATCTTTTCAATGGCTGGTCGTCCTTTGTGGGCAGGAGAACCCTTTGTTCTGGACAATAAAACCTTAGAAAAAGCACACAGATACGTGCTTTTCAATTGTGATGAGATCAAGTCTAAAATAGAGGAAGCACATAATTTACACTTATAAATTTCTTTCTTTGATATAATTGTGATTGGTTATTATATTTATGGTTGTGCAGTGAACACGAGTCAATGATTAGACGTAAAAAGCGCCGCTCTCCAGAACATGAGATTAGACGAATACATAGTGAAAATTTTGCTTCATGGTTCTCCAACCAAGTAAGTTAAATAATTAGTTATCTTTGTGTAGTAATGATTTTTATTTAATAACATACCTTTTTTATTAGGTGCTTGGAGCTAATAATAATAACACCAAGGAGACGAGTCAAAGTGATATTGTGTGTCTTGCAAATGGACCTTTTCATGCTGGGAAAAGATATAAGGGGTTTGTTGTCAATGGGTTTAGATTCCACACTAGGGAATTAGAACGAAAAAGAAAGACTCAAAATTGTGGGGTTGTGGTTAGTGCAGCAACGACTAGCTTTGCAAGCAAAAAAGATAAAAGACTAATCTCTAGTAATTTGACATACTATGGGATTGTGAAAAACATAATTGAGTTATGGTATCCTCAAGAAAAGAGAATTGTATTGTTCGACTGTGACTGGGTGACTAAAGGTAGAAGACTCAAGCAAGATAGTGATGGGTTCACCTTAGCGAACTTTGCAAAAATAAAGTGTCAGTATGAGCCTTTTGTTCTTTCATCTCAAGTAGAACAAGTTTTCTATGTGGAGGATCCTTCTGACAAAGATTGGCATATTGTGATAAAAACTAAAGCAAGAGAGAAATTTGAGGACGGGAACAACTTGATAACAAGCGATGCTGATACTATGTTGCAAAGTGCACCATGCAACGAACCACCAATTGAAAACATTGAGGACATTTCATGGGTTCACAAAGGGGTGCCTGACACTCCAGCAGAATAGATGAAAGACGACCTTTGATGAATTGTTAAATGCATTACTAAATCTTTCTTTTACATTTTAATATGTTTGATATCTTCCCAAAAGTAATTGCTACTTATATCTATATTTTAACATGTTATAATTGTTTTAAAAAAATTATGATTGCAGGAAAATGTTCAAAGGGAAAGCTATTACTGTAAAGGACCTTCAAGCAAGAGCTAGATGAGCTATAGCGGCCAAAGGATGGTGCCATTGCCTTTAAATGAGCCTGCCAATGTAGAAGATGGTCAACGTCGTGGTATTGTGAATCACTTTTTATACATTTTTTCTATTAGACTTCTATGATTCACCATGATGGAGTTATTTTGTGTTGATGATTTTCTAGAATGGGATAAATTATGTGATTAGTTGTTTTTCTGGGATGAATCTATATGAAAACTAGTGGTATGCTTGTATATAGAATTATTACTAATGGAATAATAAAGGTGTACTTCATTATAGTGGTTGATGCACATACACCAGCATGAGGAACATCAAATCAATACTCTAGTTAGTTAGTTTTTGTTGTTTTTTTGCAGCAAATACTAGAGATGTAGGTGTCCATCATCTTGTTGGACGTAAATTAATTCAACATTGACATTTCATTATTATGTGTATAAAATTAATAAAACTTTTGACAATCCTTTTTATATGTTAAAGATAATATTGTATCAATGATGCGGGGACAAAGAATTACTGCGGATCCTTGCTATCCCCAAAGAAATATTGGCAATGCTGGCAATGAGGAATTTGTCAACCCTCCAGGTATATAATAGTATACTTTGTTTTTCCATGCTTTTTCTATTTATTTCTATTAAATTATTAAATTGATTGAAAAAGTTTTATCTTTTAGAGTTAATTCTTAAGGTAAAAAGTATATTGACTGCCATATATCGTATTGTGCCATTATAGAAATGAATAAAGGTCAGGAAAATGCATATCATGTCTGAAGAAAAGGACATGGCTCTTTATGTACTGACCAAAATAATGTCGACAACTTAGATGATGAGGTTTGCGAGCAACATGTTGATCCTCAAGGTACGAAAGAGACTATAAATGTATGGTATTGATTGGACATTTTTCATCTTGATGTATAAGTTAGATGGCATCTGTTGACTGAATTGATTTAGGCATTGGTACATTTGGAGAAAGAAAAATATCATTATATATATAAAAAAAAAACTGCTCCTATTTATAAGTGTGGACAGAATTTGTTTTGGGCATTAACACTATTATGGACACAAGGGTTGGTTTTGGCAGGGAATCTTATGCAGGACTTTACTATTCTCATGCGATAATTTTAATGCGGTAAACTAAATATTGGGATGGGGTAAAATTCCCACATGTGGTAAAAGTTAATTGAAGACCAAGATGTGAGAAAGTCAAGCTGTCTCATGCATGGAGGTTATTTCTTGATAAGTAAATTTTTGTGGGGCCTTTCCTTTATAATATATCTACTGTTACTATCATGGGAATGAGGTTGATTGAGATGGGGATATATTTACATACATATACTTATATGAATTATATTGGCCTTTTCTTTTTTCCAACTGAATTTATTTTTTATCTAAAATCTAGGGATAACAATGGTTTGGGATCTGTATTTGGGTATATATGATTATATGCATCTTGTCTTGAAATATTAGATATAAGTTTATTTAGTTTAGCTATATTAATGTGTGTTCATATATTCTAGAGAATTTTGTAGAAAGTACAAAGGCAAAAAGAAGTAAATGGATTGCGAGTCATAATCAAAGAAGAGAGCAATCCATTTTTGATTCTGACCAAAGGGTGGGTGGAAATACTAACGAGTCGGCTACTGAAGGTGATTTTCAAGGTACACTGCAACAATAATCATTATGTTATTACTAATCAATAATTTTATTTCATGCTAAAAACTTTATTTTCAATTATTTAACCTACATTTTTTTTTCCTTTCTGTATTTGTAGATGAAGTCTTTGAAAAACCTAAAGCTAGAGGTTATACATATGTGGCTCACCTTTGGGGCATAAGTTCTAAGCACTCAAACATTCAGCCTCTACCAATAGAATTTAACAAGTATGGGAAGCCTATAGGTCCTAATAAAAGCAATTTTGTTGAATTCTTGGGGTCCATTGTCAGAAATGGAAATTTAGCCCCACTGAATTTTCAAGATTGGCATAAGGTACCTCCAAGTTTAAAAAAGGACATGCTGGACAAAGTAAAGGTAATAATTTATATTTGAAAATTAATTCTATTATTAGTTAGCTATTACACCATCTTATGTGACTTAATTTTTTTTTTTTTTTTTGTAGAGTACCTTTGTTGTTCCTGTTGGATATGAGAAATCTATTTTACAAGCTTTGGTAAGATTTGGAGGACTTTCAAATGTAGAATTAAGACAAAGTACTTTAAGCCAGAGTCAACTATGGAACAAAACTTGCGTAGGAGACCCGATACGAATGATGAGAGGGTGAAAATAGACCAATGGAAGTCCCTAGTAGAATATTGGTGCAGTGAAGACTCAAATGTATTATTATATTTTCTATTTCATTACACATTATTTTTTAATATTTTAATCTTAATCCTTGCTTTTATTATACTTTTTAGAAAGTGAGCGAAAAAAATAAAGAAAATAGAGCATTGAAGAAAATGCAACATATTACTGGAAAGAGGAGCTTTGCTCAAGTCTATGAAATGGCTAAGGTAATGACTTTTATTTGCAAACTTGATGATATCTTATAATAGAGCAATGATTGATATATAAAAAAATTGTAGGAAGAAGCTTTGCGTAGTGTTGGGTTAGAAGAAAATGATATGGATGATGAGGAGTCGGGAATAAGTGATTTGACTAGAGCTGAAATTTTTTTGAAGTGTTATTCACGAGACGGCAATACATCGAATCCCGAAGTTGCAAATGCATTGGTGATGATTCCTTTTTAACTTCTAATTTTTTTATTAAAATATTAAATCTAATTATTCTCTAATCATATTTTCATTGTATTAACTTGTATACAGGAAAAAATGCAACAATTAAAAAGCCAACTACCACCCGGGGCACAAGACAAAGGGCCAAATGATATATATTCTCAAGTCCTTGGCGAAGATAAAGGGGGACGTGTGCGCATGTATGGATCAGGAATAACGATAAATGAGGTATACGACAGTCATTCACTTGGTCAAGATGATATCCATCACCTGGCCATGGAAAAACAAAAATTGCAAAAAGAACTCGAAGAGAAAGATAAATTGATTGAAAGGTTATTGAGGAATGAGGAGTTGAGAGGACAAGCAAATATGAGAGATGCCCCTTCAAACTCATGCAATTCTGCAGTTCCCCAATCTGTTGGACCCATAAATGTCAATTTTCGCCCCTTGCAGGTACATATAACTTAAACATGTTTGAGCCTCATTAAAATATTGGTAAATCTAGGTTTTTCATTTTTTAAAATATAATAATTATTTTAACAGGTTGGAGCAAAAGTTCTTTTAAAAGGCATCCGTGATCCAGGCAATGTAGCAAAAGGCACCATTGAAAGTTTAAATCTAGCTAAACTTTTAGGAAATGGAGAATTATTAGGACCTGAATGGTGTGAAGTGAAAATTACCGTGGTAATTAAATATGAGGAACCACTACTCCGAAAAGTTGGAAGTGTTAAAGTTGTTGGGCATGTTATAGGACATATCATTGCATGGCCAAAGCATCTGGTAAGTTTCTCTTGATAATCCTTTTGTTGGTTTGATTTAGTATTTTTATTTTTATTTTTGTCAATTTTCATGTATCAATTCTTTTCCCTTTTTTTTTCACTATTATAGGTTCAAGTGGAAGACGCAAGATAAGTGAAGTGGAGCAAATTGAGTATTATCACACATAGTTTGGATGCAATTTATCGTTGAACTAAATAATTTGGTTTTTTTGTTCGATTAGACTTGATACTTATTAGATTTTGGCGATGTTATTTTTTAGATGTCAAAACTCATTGACAATATTTTTGGTTATAATACATTTTATTTTTTTTATAAGTGAATTACAATATTTTATTATTGTATATGATGTTTATATATCGATACAAATTATTATATATGTTTGACCAAGTTAAGGATACGTGTATGGGTATAATTTTACTAATATTACTTGGGATGAAATATCGCAAAATATTATAGTTAAATTGGTTGTTAATATAAGGTGACATAAAAATGCGTCACAAAAAATATATATTGTAAAACAAGGTTGTGTCATTTATATAATAATTTTGTCACTCTTATAAGCGTCACTAAATAAGGTAGTTATATAAGTTATATATAATTTAGTGACATCACAAAGTGACACGTATGCCGTTTATCATAACATATGATGATGTCACCAAGCAAACATTTTGTGACGCTTGCAAATGTCACAAAATGGGGTGGTTAAGTTAGTTATAAACTTTTACATGACACTAGAAAGCGTCAATATAACACACTACCATGACGCTAAATAGCGTCACCAAATAATGTTACCAATAAATGTTTATGTGATGCATAAAAGCGTCACAATAAATATGGATGATGACGCATTCAAGCATCACAAAAATAGGCCTTTGAAACGCCAAATCAGGTGACGCTTGTCCAAAGCGTCACTAAAGCAAAAGCGTCACTAAATACTTCTTTTATTGATGCTTTTGCGCGTCACTAAATCCTATATCTCTAGTAGTGGGATATCGTACGGGATTCGGAAGGACGAACAAATATGGGCTAGATCGTCCTCTGTAATCAGACTTGGTATCCTGTTCGCGGTGTACGGGGTTTCTTGAGCAGTCATAATAGTCCTTGCTAGCGTTGGGAAAGAGTTGTGGTAACGATTGGCATAGTCGACCCATTCCTGCCTACGAACAATTGCCTCGGGAATTCGGGACTCTGGGGTAGGCTTGGAGATATGGAAGTTGATCTCCCTAAGAAACTTCCAAGTTACACCAAGAGAGGCAGGATCTTGTTGGTCATCTCTTGATTGAGCCACTTGCTCACTGCGACCCTGCTGCTCGCTGCTCGCCCCTACAAATTCAGGGATGCTCATCTCCTCGATTTCGGCAACAACTTCGGTCGAATCTTCACCCAAGTCAGAGAAGGTATTTCCCCCTGGAGAGGAGCGAGCAGCCGGTTGAGCGACATCCTGCTCACCCGAGCTGTCCACGGCGTAGAACACATCTACAGAGCGAACAACAGAGCTCACCTCCAAGCTCGTATCTTCGTCTACGAGCAAAGTATGCGGATTCCGAGCAATTGCTTGGCGAAGTGAGCGGATGAGAGGGGTGTGATGGTTTATCTTCCATTGGCTGTTTTCCAGGATTCCGGCCGATATTCTCATCGGAGATCATATTACTCGAGGATGGGGATGCCATATAATAGGGTTTATGTGTTTTTTATCTGAATCAAGAAGAAAGACTGGGTGGTGCTGGCGAATATACGACGACGGTAGTGATCACACGGCGGCACTGGTGGATTAGCGACAGTGGTGGCGGTAGCGTTTGGAGAAAATGACAACCAGAATAAAATGCAAGAAATTGAAGATTAAAATCAAAGAAAATAAAGAATTCAACTTTGATCTTGAGCAAAATCGGCAGAGTATGAGATAGATTGAGAAGGAAAGCCTCAAAGTTTATCAATGGCGGAAGACGTTCGAAAAGATGAAAAGGAAATAAAAAGGAGATGGATAAGTATTTATAAGAGAAGAGATCGGGGTTCAATTGAAAATTCATAAAAGATTTAGGCCCCTATGGGCAATATTAGGGGTGCACGCGTGGGTAAGGGTGACATCACCCAGCCGCCCACAGTGCTTCGAAAACCGCACCTCGGAGAATGAACCGACGCCGGACCAAGGGTCATGCCCTGTTGGTCGCTCAAAATTTTCCGGCCCAAAATTTTTAAATACATGTTGCTCGCCTCTGATCCCCATTCGTCGCCTAAACTGTAGTTTGACCTAAGAATGACAATTTCTCATTCTGATAGGTCAAACTAGGGGGCATTGTTGATAGGCGAACAACCGAGCAACGGGATTAAGTTAATTAAGAGTAATTAAGTGGCTAAGAGGTTATTTAAGATAAAACTTAGAAGAGGCGCGCAGTAGGAAAAGGCTATGGGAAGCGAGCAACTGGGAATAATGACAAAACACAATGGACGAGCAGCAGGGCAGACGAGAACCTGGTCGGCCGAGCAGTAGGTCACCAAAGAACAAAGACGAGCGAGCAATATGAACAGGAAGATTCAAGAATAAATCAAAGAAGCGAGCAGGTGAGCAACAGGGCACCTCGGAAGATCATCAAAGATCCCACTAATTAAGCATTACATTAGGAACAAACAAGTGTCTTAACACTTGTCATTGTACAATATGTAATAGCTTAAGAATAAAACAAGTGTCTTAACACTTGTCAAGTTGTAAATGAGAGTGATTAAGGAGGTGACACCTCTTGCTTGCTTGTACTCTATATATACCCCTTCATAAGAAAGGAAAAGGAGGTTCAAATATTCAAGAAAAAGACTAAACTCTTGCAAATTTATTTTTCAACTCCTCCTTAGGTGAATTTGGTGTTTAAATCCTAGCTTATCTACCTTATTTAATGATCTTCAAAGCCTAAACAACCACTAATCATACATATTGGATCGAGATCATCAACAGTGATACTTTACAAAAATAAAAGTATAAATTCACCGATATTTATCATACACTAGTTGTATCTCATATGCGTTACACGTTATATATAAGTAGATAGTAAAATATATGAAAAAACCACTCAAATACACTCTTATGTGTCATTGTGGCATGCAAATTTCATTCACTTAAACTCGATTTTCAGAAGAATTTCTCTTAATGACATTACTTGGTGAAACATTTGACGTAAAAATTTTAATGTATAAATATACTTATTTATGACATCGTCGTGTCCTAAATATAAGAATTTAAAATGTAAAAAGATAATGAGTAATGACATTACTTTTGTTGATCACAACAATCTTCACATATAGTTACAAATACAAGGGCCATACATGTCATCTTTATTTTGGATAACCTATTTTTGCAATATTAAGCAGATTTATGCCAATAGGCATCCATGCCCTTGATATCTCTCATCTAAAAAAAGTTATGGTAAAC
This sequence comes from Ballota nigra, assembly GCA_947034835.1. Taxonomy (NCBI): domain Eukaryota; kingdom Viridiplantae; phylum Streptophyta; class Magnoliopsida; order Lamiales; family Lamiaceae; genus Ballota; species Ballota nigra. The sequence goes on along the minus strand of OX344724.1, from coordinate 39,386,335 downwards.
AATACAATGATTAATACACAAGATTCATAAATTTACAGCTTCCTTCATGTGTACTTAGAAACCAATAAGGCCAATGTGAAAAAAAAAAATTGTTATACATAATCAAATATGAAGATATCACTTTTAACAAGAGATTAACCGGTCATCATTCAGGTAAAGAGGAAGAGGAAAACAGAGCCCCACCCCACTTGCACCAACTCCCGCGGTTGGCAATTCCTCATTCAAGAATATATTTCTCTTCTCAACAGGGGGGTCAACTTTTTTTTTTCTCATTCAATGTCATCCATTGCTGCCTCCGTATTACCTCCAAATTGATTTTGGATTGACAAGTATATATAACATACTTATCATAAATAATCATTTTATTCAAAAACTTACCTCACTAGACCCCTAAATACCCTTCGACATATCGCATTAAACCACATGCAAAAAAGAGTGCATACTTTTAAGCGGCAGAGGGAGTAATTATAAGCAAGAAAATGTCACTAACCCACCTTGATTTTTTAACACAACCGTCTAGACGGAGAATTTGTGTACACATATTTACCAGTAGGTGTGCCTTCAACCTTTTGTTCATCCCTAATCCACCTGGAAGGAGGAAGCCAAATGCATTGTTACTTTGAACAAGGATCTTATCAAGTATGTAGAAAATTTAGGCAAATTATCGCAATAAGGCTACTTAATTAACTCGATCAAAGAAAAAAAAGAACCACTAAGTCATCGAGAAGAGTGAATACTCGATTAGAAAACAACATTTAACTATGCATAATTATAGTGAGAAACTGAAAATGATGTTGGTTTTTTGTTTGTTTATTTTCTAAGTTTTAGAACCAAAGAAACATGAATAGAATCAAATATATATAGATGAAACTGAAAAACACACACACAACCTAAGCAGCCGAAGACAAGGAAATCAGTATTTTTTTTTACCTAAAATGCCATTTGCAGCACAATTGAACAATAGTTGCACAATAATTTATTAGTATGATTCATGAAAATAATCAACACAAAATAATAATCCATCACAATTAGAAAAATAAATGGCTGAATTTACCTCTCGATCTTCTATTTCCAAAGCTATATTCGTGAACAACTCTTGCAACACATCGAGACTCTACGATGCCGAAGCTAAAGGCTGGGGAATCAGTGTTAAAAAACTTTAGTTACCCAACATACTTCCGATCAATGGGCGCAGAGGAGGGATGCAACAACATACTTTTTAATTATTTTAGGCTTCGATCGAGCTATGGCCAACCTTAATTAACAAAAATACCTAATAGTCGCTACAATCTCCACATAATCGATGTCGCATTATGATTCGTCTTTTCAAAATTTCCCCTCCATTATTCCCATCCCCTAACTAACCGTATATTTGCCATCATCCTCTGATTTTAGATTTTGTCAATCTGAGGCATAATATACAGAAATTAGTTTATAACTAATATTAAACAAAGAAACCAGTAAATTTATATGAACAATACTGTAAGCAATTGGTTACCTCAAGGAGCAGCAATGCTATGCAAGAGGCCTGAAGGGTGCACGAAGAGGCGGCGAAGGGAGAGACCGACTAAAATTCTAGTCTGGGGTACGGGGAGAGGACTCATTGGAGCGCGACATTCCTTGAAGAGACGGGGGATGGAAAAAAGAGAGGGTTGGGCGTGATAATTTATCTGGTGGTCAAAGAAGCGTCAGATGGAAAGAGAGTGAGAGAGGGTTGGGCGTGGGATTGTGGAAGATAGAGGGACAGGGCTAGGGGTGATGAGTTCGAAGCTTCAGAAGGAGAGATGGGGGGCTGGGCGTGGTCAGGCTTGGGAACGAGTTGTCAGTCAGGAAAGATGTGAGGGGCATTTTGGTCCAAAAATATTTCTCAGGTGCTTATCACTTTTTAATATAGTATGTATATAATACTTCAAGTAGACAAAGTATAAAGTGAAAATGATTTATACATGAATCAGTGAAGGGTATTATTGATAGGCGAGCATATTCTATAACCTGACGAACAACAATTAGCGCATAAATTAGGATTATGAATCAAAGCACTCGAACCTGAGATGACTAGCAAGAATAATCAAAAGGGGAGTGCACAAATCAATCCATGTAGTGTATTATGTGACAAACAACTTACTTGACGATCAGTTTTCTGGCGAACAAGTACTAAGATCCTAAGCCCGGTCTGGACTCTATGCAAGGTCATGGATAGCGAATAACATTACTAAAAGGTGGTGCACTTACCAGCTTATGGAGTGTATGTCTCCAGTCAGCCTATCAAGTCAACTAGACCATCGACGAACAAAAATTAAAGATCCGGAGGCACATAAACATTGAACATTCAGGCGAACAACTTATAAACCATATAATCAAGGAGCGAGCAACAAATGCAGAAGACACAAGTGAAGCCTCCAAACAAATAATGACGAACAATACTGGATCCATGCTAAAATCAAATACAAGACTTTGTAACTAAGTTTCAGCTTAGATAAGGTCAAATGTGGTCAAAAGGACACATGTCAAACATGCAAGCTTGGTAGTCCAAGTGTCATGTACACCTCCTACTTGGTGGCTAGTATAAATAAGTTGTTCTCTAGCAATCTACTTACCGTGCACCTATTAAGGTTTTGTGTGAAATTGAGAGATTACAAAGATCTTTCCTGTGTGGGGGGGGGGGGGGGGGGTGATATGAACAATAATAAAATACATTGGGTTAAGTAGGGAATTGTTTGCAAGCCAAAATCGGGGGGGGGGCTTCTGGGGTGAGGGATCTTGAGTGTTTTAACAAAGCTCTTTTAGGAAAATGGGTATGGAGGTTTCTTGTAGATCCTAAGAGTCTGTGGGTAAGAGTGATTAAGGCGAGGTGGGGACAATATGGGGATTTAGGCAACCTTGGAGGGAGTAGGAGGAGAGTGTCGGGTTGGTGGGGGAGGTTCTAAAGGCCGTGGGAGAGGGGGAGGAAGGCTGGTTTTTGTCGGGGATTAGAAAGATTGTTGAGGATGGGAAAAAAAACTTCTTTTTGGGAGGAGACATGGGTGGGAGATAGACCTTTAAAAAGGGTTTTTCCTAGATTGTATAAGCTGTGTGTTAATACCTCTTTGAGTGTTGGGGAGATGGGGGAGTGGGAGAAGGGTGAATGGAGGTGGAAGTGGAATTGGAGAAGGGAGCTGCTAGAGAGGGAGATAGGTACTCTTAACAATTTAATTACTTCGGTGAACAGGTACACTTTAAATCAGGACAAAGAAGATAAATGGACATGGAGCTTCGCAAGAAAAGGAGCTTATAATACGAAGGATGCGTATAAGAGACTATCTACAGGCGACGAAGAGATACAAGAAGAGGATAAGAAGGTTTTTTCATCAATATGGAGTAAATTGGTGCAGAATAAAGTAAGTATTCATGCATAGCGTACTCTATGGGAACGTATTCCAACATCAATGAACCTAAGAAGAAGAAATGCACTCCCACAAGGCGCAACTACCCTATGCCCGTTTTGCAACAACGAACCCGAAACGGTAAGACATGTCCTCTTTGAATGTCTTTTTGCATCTCAGGTTTGGATGGAATGTGTTGGATGGATGGGGGTGTGTACGGTCCTAACATCTAACCCAAAGATAAGTGTGCTTCATTTTAGAAGACTTATTGGAGGGAAGGATGGGATGACTCTTATGGTGGGCCTGTGGGAATGTATTATTTGGACTATTTGGAAAGTAAGAAATGCTGTGATTTTTAGAAAGGAAAAAACAAAGGTCAAGGAGACAGTAGAAGATATCAAGAGAAGACTGTGGAGCTGGGTTAATACAAGAACATCTTGGAGACATAGAGTTACTTTTGATGTATGGTACTATGAGCCTAGAGCAATTTTTGAGTAAGTATGTTCTGACTAAAAAGTTGTAAGATAGGAATCTCAAATCTTTTAGGTCACATTTGTTTTCGTCTTGAGGTGGATGGGGGAAATCCGGATGGGGAAAAAAGTGGATGGGCGAAATCCTGTGAATAGTAATCCTTTGTTTGTTTTGGGTTGGATGTAGTAGGGGTGGATGGGGCTTTATGTCAAATCAATAATGATGATGTATTATTATATTATTATTTATTAAAGAGGTAATGATTGAATAATTGTGTTGAATTGTAATATAAAATAATTAATATTATTATGTATAATTATATAATTATTTAATTATATTATATTATTTGAATTGAATTAAAACACAAAACAATTGAATTAATAAAAGATTCATAATGAATTATAAAATCATTTTAACTTGTCTGTCATCTTAGAAAGATTCATAATATCATTTTTATTCTTTTTTTTAAAGATTCATAATATTATTTTTATTCATTTTTAAATTTTGTGTCTAATAATGAATTGTAAAATAAAATAAATAACCATTGTTTTAATGGATAGATATTCAATACAATTTTTTTATAAGATGCATTTATTTATATGATAGGCATAATTAATGAGAATAAAATTAATTTCATGGATATTTAATATTAATATGTTTTCATTGGATTTTTTTGTAAACAATTTAAAATAAATATTATACTAATTTAATTGATGGTGTATTATAAAGTAGAAGATAGAGATTAATAAAATATATATTTAATGTGAAAAGATAAAGTCGATATATTTGATAGATATTGAGTTATGTGAAAATAGGGGTGTAGGTGTATAATAGGGATGAATGTGTATTTGGATGGGGGATGGGATGTGCAAATCCAAAAAATGGCCGGGACGGGGGGAGGCCCATCCCCCATCCGGACTTCGTAAGCTGAAAACAAACAAGCCCTTAGGCTTTATGCCTAATTTATTGTAAAATTGGGTACTTCTCATGCCCCGTTTATCAATGAAATTCTTTTCTGATAAAAAAAAAGTTGTTCTCCAGCAATAAGAATAAATTCAAATTCACAAACACTCAAAAAACACACACTCATACACCTAAACATACACACATAAGAAATATATATAAATTTAATACCCGTATTTACGATTTTATAACTCGATCTTTCATATTTATCATTTACGGTGATAATCAATCACACGTTCTTGTTTGGTGATACTAAAACCCATTAAAAACAACCACTAATCCACACGATTAGAACCGATCACCAATAATTTGGCGCAAAAAGGAGGGTTCGAACCTTCGATTTAAGTGTGATTATCAAGAACTTCAAGTTTAAAACTTGAAGATTTGAAGGAATCCTCAAGAAATCCTTGAAGATTCAAACAAAAGTGTTCTTGGTGTTCTTGGAGTTCTTCAAGTTCAAATTTGAAGATTCAAAGATTGAGAAGATAATTCAAATCAGGATGCCTCAATCTAAAGAAACCCAAGTATCACATCCTTCAATGGGACTTTCCCCAACTCGAGCCTCGTCTGCTGGTCATCGAGACCGGGAGCCACGACACGCGAACAAGGCTCAGTGTTCGGCAACAACCCATATAATGCCTCCGGAATTAGAGGCATTGTCTAGCAACCCCCATGAATTGGCCAACAAGATAGATGTTCTCCAGACAATTCAAAAACAACAAAAACCACCTAGACCTTCACAAGCAAGGTCTAGGTCTCGACAATTGGAAGTAGCGAGAGCAAGATCTGCTTGGGGCGAGCAACATGAGGTTAATAGCACCCAAAATCGAAGAGACAAATGCAAAGCTAAGGTGGTGGACCACATGGAGGGCCAGGCTGAATCTGCCCATGGGTGAACAACAATGTCTAGTCATGGGACGTCTCGTTCCAGTGCACAGGACAGATTGGGCCGACCACAACTTCAACCAGAAGTTGCTCGCCCGGAACAAAGGCAAGGGCGAGGAACTTATGAGCAAGCACGCCCGTGAGTACACGAAAGACTGGCTAGGTCTGCCTTCGGGCGCCTAGGATCCAATGCGGCGAGCAACCCAAGGAGGCAGCCTCAAAAGATTCCCCCTACAAGTGAGGGACTGCGACGAGCAGAAGGATATGCATCCTTACTCACCGAACAACCTCAAAGTTAGGGGGCATCTCTTGAGGAGTTGTCAAGCTTGAAAAAAGTTGTGGAGAGCATGCAAGACCAGCTTGACCTTCAAAGAGGGATTGGGGCGACCAGCATGCCACCCTCACCACTATCTTCAATCATTTTTAATGCCCCAATTCAGAAAAAGATACGATTTTCGGCAAGTCTACAATATGAAGGCATTGCTGATCCCCGTGTTCATCTAACAAAGTATTCATATTATATGATCTCAGTGGGGGCAAGCGATGCTACCCAGTGTCGGAACTTTCCCCTAACTTTGGGGGACATGGTACATAAGTGTTTTTCTGCAATGCCACCAACATCCATTCACTCGTTTGCTCAGTTGAGCCGGGAATTCCTCTCACATTTTTCAACTGCAGGATTGTATCTTTCCCAGAAGCACCGACTGTCAGATTTAAAATAAAACGACGATGAATCAGACCGGGCTTTTATGGAAAGGTTTGATAAAGTATTGCTAGAAGGGGAACCAGTTAGTGAGGATACCAAGATAGTAGCCGTCATGACCGGGTTGAGGAAATGGCCAGATTTATGGAAATAGGTACGTTTGAAGTGCCCAAAAAGTTATGCCGAATTCAAAAACCAAGTAGGCATATTTGTCTCAATGCATGAAGCTTTACAAACAAATTTGGGAGACAACAAAACTGATCAGAAGGAGAACAACAAAAAACGGGGCGGAACAGGCTACCAAGTCCCAAAAAATATGAAAGCATTCAATGAAGGAACGGAGTTAAAGGAGAAACTGAACCAGGTGCTAACAATATCTATTGATATTGTGTATAATAATGTAAAGGAGAAAGAGTTGCTCTCCCCTCCTCGGAAGATTCGTCAAAAACTGGCAAACTCAATCCAAACAAATACCGTGCCTATCACCAGAGTGTGGGGCACTTTACGAGTGAGAGTAGAGATTTGCTCAAGCAACTTTGGCGGTTTTATGAGGAGGGGAAACTCTCTAACTTTGTCAAGAGGCAACCTGGAAAGAGAGGCCGGGAGAGCAGCTCAGGGGATGAGGTAGATGACCACCCTCCAAGGAACAACAGATCTGGACGACCAGCCCCTGCCGTTGTTGCTCACCCAGTGGAAGATGTATATATGATGGAATCCACGGGACCAGCCGGAAGATGTTCTGATGGGCGACCACCAATGTAAAATCGTAAAATAAAGGCTGAATTCCGGGCGATTAATCACGTACAAGAAATGGGGGTTAATCCACCCGTCCTACAAACATCGGAATTAACCTTTACAGAGAAATACTTAGAAGGAATATTGACCCCCCATAATGACTCTCTCGTAATTTGTGCCAAGATTATGAGAACCAGGGTGCATCGATTATTGGTGGACACCGGGGCTTACACTAACATCCTTTTCAAAAAGACTCTTGATCAATTGGGAGATTATTCGAGCTATATCCAAAATTCAAATCATCGCACCCTAGGCTTTGGCAATGTTGTAACAATCCCTTTGGGAATCATTAGGTTGTCTGTACAACTCGTGTCGACCGAAGAACTCGAAAAAAATATAACGAGAATGGTAGATTTCTTGGTCGTAGATCAAGAGTCGACTTATAATGAGTTCCTTGGTCGTCCTTTTTTAAATGAATTTAAAGCTGCATATTTAACCTATTATTATTGCATAAAGTTCCCAACAACGAGTAAAGCCGGTTCAGTGAAGGGAGACCAAAGAAAAGCTCGTGAGTGTCTCCTACAAATGTAATCAAATGAAGGACGAGTTTCCATGATGGAAGTCACCACCAATTATCCAATCGATGAACCATTAGTGCTGAAGGACGTGATGGAGACTAGGGAAAATCGTATGGATCTGGACGAGCAACTCCTTCCCGCCGACGAACAACATTGGGGCGAGCAGCTCATTGCCACCAAGGAGAAACCTTTACCAGATGAGCAACATTCGGGTGGTGACAAGCAACTTTCCACCAATGGCCTGGAGGGCCGTAACCTGGAAAATAATAATGAACCAAGACATGCAGATGATCTTGAACCCCGTTTGGATGCAGACCCGATGAACATCGAAAATGATATCGACCTTGAGGGACCTGTAATAGATCCTCGTTGGAAAGGAAAAAAACGACGAGTAACTCCAGTAGAAGAACTGGAAGCCTTTAAAGTTAATCCCAAAAACGAAGATCTAGAATTGTACATAGGATTTGAGCTCCCTGAGCCTTACAGATCCAGAATGAAAGATTTCCTCGAGGCGAATCTAGATATTTTTGCATGGTCTCATGCAGATATGGTGGGGATAGATCCAAAGCATGCTTGCCATAAACTCAATATCAATCAAGCAAGAAGGCCAGTCCATCAAAAAAGAAAGAAGTACGGCCCGGATAAGTATCAAGCTTTAAACAAAGAGGTGAAGAAGTTGCTAGACAATGATCTGATCCGGCAAGCACTTTTCCTACAGTGGGTGGAAAACCCGGTCCTTGTGCGGAAGCCAAATGGAACCTGGAGGCTATGCACAGATTTCACAGATCTGAATGCAGCATGCTCGAAGGACAATTTTCCTCTTCTGCACATCGATCAATTGGTGAACAGCACTGCGGGGCACGAGATGCTAACATTCATGGACGCATTTGCTGGATACCATCAAATCCCGATGCATCCTGACGACCAAGAAAATACAACATTTTATACAAATAAAAATTAGTTGTGCTGAAAGAGAATGCCATTTGGTCTTAGCAACATATCAAAGGCTGGTGAACAAGATGTTCGACGAACAAATTGGGGACACGGTGGAAGTCTACGTTGATGATATTATGGTCAAAAGTCCCAAGAAGAAAGATCATCTTCAACACTTAGCCCAGGAATTTGATGTCCTCCGACACTACAACATGAAATTGAATCCAAAGAAAAGCAGTTTTGGAGTGCATTCAGGGAAATTCCTGGGCCATCTTGTTAGCCAGCGTGGTATTGAGGCCAACCCATCAAAGGTCAAAGCAATCATAGATATGCAACCACCTCATTCAATAAAAGATATTCAAAGACTGACAGGCTGCCTAGCAGCTCTGAACAGGTTCATATCACGATCGGGAGATAAGTGCCGTCCATTCTTCGAAGCTATCAAAAAGGGAAAGTTCGCATGGACGAGCAACTGCTAGAGAGCATTCAAACAACTGAAAGATTACATGGGAGATGTGAAGATTCTATCAAAACCCATCTCAGGAGAAAAGCTCTATTTATACCTGGCAGCATCTGAGTTCCCCCTCGCTGAGTTCCCCCTCAACTGAGTATTTCCTCAACTGAGTTCTTCTCAGCTGACAGCCTATTCTACTGAGAAATAACCTAGTCTGACCTGAAACTAAAGATACAATCCTGACTGCTTTCAAACCTATTACATATTGTTTTGGAAAATCATCAAAACTAAAACATATCCCAACAATTTCCCCCTTTTTGATGATTCCAAAACTTCTAACCAAATAATTTTCTATTACAAGTTGAATGTCAGAACACAAGAAATAGTTTGAAACAAGAAGAAATTCCCATAGTTTAAAATATTTAAGATCTGTTTGGTTGACCATTTTTCTTAATAAAACTGGATCAGTGGTCATGTGAACAACCCGCTCTGATACCAATTGATGGTCCTGTTTTCAAAAGATTTTTAAGGACAAAATGGGAATTCAGGAGAAATAATTTTTTTTTAAACTTTGCATTGCACCCTGAATGAGTTCAGTGAGAGAACACTCAAGTCACTGCATTGCTAAGAGTCAGAGCACTCAAGTCAGTGCAAACTGACTTGTGAGCTCAGGTTCTTAACAAGGCAGTGACTCGAGAGACTGAACTCTCGAGTGCTTGCTTAAGCCGGTTAGTGAGATGGACTCTCCCTGACCTAAATACTTAACCAAAGTTTCTTATCAATGCTCTCAGTGAGCAGATTTTCACAACACTTTCGTCAATGCTTAAAACAATGAAACACACAGTTTAACGCGGTTCAGAGACTCAAGCTCTTACATCCACGGCCTGATTTAACAGGAAATCTACTAACTGGGATTCTTGTTTTTAACGTGCCAAGGTGCACCCAGATCTATACACCAGATCTTGCTTACTTCCTTACTAACTCACAAACAACTTCCACCAACAAACCTAACTAGAGGGTTTTGGTTTCAGTATGGTTTTCTCCAACTAGGTGAGATTTTCCCTTACAATGTGTTAGTCTAAAGCTAAGATTGGGAAAACCTCTCTAAGCTATGAGTTACAAGCTGAACACTCATTTATATATCTGTGAAGACCTTAATGGTCAGTGAATAAGGTGTAAGAAGTGCCTCCTTATATCTCCCATGAAACACACTATCCTCTCACACCTTTACAGCTCGTAGGTGTTGTTTTTTCTCATTCACACACACTTCAAACCGCAGCTATGAGCTTGTATTTATAGTGTGGATTCAAATGTAACCGTTTGAGGAAACTACATTTGAATCCAACATTTAATGGTTTCAACCACTTTTCTTGGAATGCGGCCTTGTCAGTGTCAGATATGTTGTCTTGACGTGATTGGTCCACATGGACTGAATCCAACGGATCTTAGGTTCATTGAGCTTGATCAGGGCGCACTGACTTCAGATGGCTTATCCTTCACTGACTTGATGATCTTCAGTAGACACAGCTTTCTTCAGTGTAGTTGTTCTTCAGGGACTGTTTGAAGATCTCTCCAAGAAGTTTGTCATAAGGCTGAATGACAAACTTCCTTGACCACAGTAGCCTGACTCCTTCAGGGCCTACTTGGTGCAGCATTGATCCTCCTGATCATGCTCTTCACTGAGTGATCCACCTGATTTAGCTTAGATCAGCCCAGTTTACACTCAGTGGGACATCATTCAGACTTCTCTTTAGGTTCAGGTCCCTGCCATGGCTTCAGTCAATTCTTCTTGTGATGTCATCTTGATTTCCTTAGGCTGTGTTGCTGAGTTCCCCCTCAACTGAGTATTTTCTCAACTGAGTTCTTCTCAACTGACAACCTATTCTATTGAGAAATAACCTAGCCTGACCTGAAACTAAAGATACAATCCTGACTGCTTTCAAACCTATTACATGTTGTTTTGGAAAATCATCAAAACTAAAACATATCACAACAGGATAGCACTGGGATCAAGTTTATCAATCTTGATCCCATAGTCTTCCATGTCCCCAAGTTGGAATTCAATTCCTTTGAGGGGAGGATAAAGCTCGACAAATTCGACCAGATCCTTTCCGATATCCTCAACAATATCAGGTCTATTGTACAAACTGACTGCACGAATGCAATCAGCGTAAGCACAGATGTACCCCAAGTTTGAAGAAGGACCGGTCCGAACTTGCAACTCAGCCTCGAATTGCTTAGGAGTGTACATCCCACCCATCACCTCTTTGAGGTGAGCAACTTCTACCTCGGCCTCGGCCAGTTTTTACTCGGCAGCAACTTCTCCTTTCTTCTTCTCCTCGAGCTCAGCATCTTTATTCTTAAGCTCGGCCGACAACACTTGATAGTCTTCAATGCATTTCTTCTCGATATCATCAGTGAGCTTGAGCTGATTGTTGGGACGAGCAATATTGGCCTCATACTGGCTGACCAGACCATCTTTCTCCTCGGAAAGCTACCGAGTAGTGTTTGAGTAACGACGAACAACATCTCCCAACTCGGCCAGCTGAGCCATTCCCTTTTGAGCAGTTATAAGGGAGTTGGTGGCTTGCATCATTGAATAGTGGAAGTTATCCGCCACTCCTTGTTGGGATATGGACTTATCCAGAGGCCTTGTCCATGACCGGGCGATCAACTCTGTGGCCCGGCGAACATGCTCACCTGGGATCTCCCTTATGTTGACTGGGATCTTGGAGCATGTATATTGATGGATGAGGTTTGCTCGCCCAGGACAATCGTCCTCCGGTATCTGCGAACAAAGATACAAGTGACACTTATAATTTTTTATGGAAATGAGAATCTGCAAAATACCTGAATATCAAGTTAGGGTACAAACTTACTCGGCAAATTTTCTGGCATCCCAACCAAGATAAATAATATCTTCTGGGCCTTGGGGAGGGGATTACCTATATTTGCCTCTCTTGTTCGCTCGCTCCACTGGCTCGACTGAGGTATGGCGAGCAACTTCCTCGTGGAGGGCGTAAGCAGAACTCCCACCCACCTTGCCTTTCCCCTTATTCCCCGCTGGGGCGACTTGCACCACAGGGATTCCATCTCCTCTTTTCAATCGCTTGGCCCCATGGGGAGATGGTGCTGGGGGAGATGGTGGTGAAGCACTTGGGGGAGGGGCAGTTTGCCGAGCAACGGGATCCCCAACAGGTTTGTTCATCATTGCTAAGACCTTAGAGGGTGGATCTCCTTTGATCTTTCTTCCTTTAGGAGGCGGCATCTCGTGGACTCTCTGCTCTAGAAGACCAAAGCAGGGAGGGACTGCTACAGTGACTTGCTCGGCTAAAAAAAATGTTAGATGAGCAAGTATGGATGATAATGAACAAATGTTTTTTACGAACAAGTATTTCTTTGAGAGTTAGAAATTTTTTACATACCCGGGGGTACCTCAACTTGGGCCTCGAGATGATGTGGGTGTGTGAAGAGGCGAGAAGCCTTCTGGCACCGTTCCTCATTCACGTGTTGAATGGTCCTATCTGCCTTATTTCGAAGGGCGACTAAACAAGATGTGAAGAGGAATTCTGATCCAATCTCCTCCTTCTCAGTGTTTCACTTGAGAAATCGAGGGCCTGTGAGCAAACATGAAGAGTTAAATTAGAACAACCTAATTTAAAGACGAACAAAAGCAAGCTTACATTTAATTTTTCTATATGAGGCGGGGGAATTTATGTGCCCAACACCACCGTATGGGTCAGAAGATGCTCGCCAGTCACCCCATATGAAGAAGAAGTGCTCTTTCCAGTTTCTAGTTTTGTTCGGCACTCCCTCAACAATTTTAAGTCCAGTTCTGGCCTTCAAGTAGTAATACCCTTCTTCGCCCATAGGACATCTGGTGATCATGAGATAGTTGACCTCTTCAGCAGTGATCCGGTCAACATATCCTTCCAAGGCGAACAAGCACATGACGCCGAGCAGGTTCATCCATCCAATGGGAGTAATCTGGGTAATGGCAAGGTTGGTCGCCTCAAGAAAACAACCAACAACTGGGGGCAGTGGTAACCTCAAACCGGTGATGAAAGTGTCAATGTTGATCATCGTGCATCCTGGTGGAGGGCGATCAACTATTTCCTTCTTTTTTGGGGCCCATATAGGGATGTCGTAGGGGATGGGTACGCCTCTCAAATTAAAGCTAGCTCGTCTGGGCGAACAACACTTCTTATCATGCTCGTCTGGTATTCAGTCCTCACCAAATCCACCACTCGTCGTTCAAGGGGAGGAAATCTGTTTGCAAACTCAGCCGTATATGCTCGCTAGTCAAATGGGCGACTCCAGACAGAATCTCATTTTCGAGCATCCTAGGGTTTGGGAACTCTATCCCTTCCAAAAATTCACGGGTTAACTTGTCAAATAATTGGATCCAACTCTTCAGATTCTGAGCTTGAAGAGGACTCTTCGCCTGAATTCTTGTTCACCGCAGCTGTAACTTCTTCGCTGGACTGACGAGCACTAGTATCCTCCACAGACCGGACCACTGAATCAATGCCGGGGGGAGTCGCCGATGAAATTTCAAAAGGCGGTTGATATGCCACGATTGGGAAAAGGGGGTCCAAATTTTCCACATAATCGTGATTACTCGAGTGAGAGGACATGGGTTTTTGAAGAACAAGGATCGAATTCGAAAGTTTTAAGGGAAAATTGATGAATTCTAGTAAGAAAGTCTCAAGGATAACGACGGCAATTTTCCAGAACCACGGCGGTGATTTTCTAAAATTATTATGGCAGTGTCACACGGTGGTGGCGAGAGGCAAATGTCAAAAGGAAAATGAAAAGAAAGAAAAAGAAATAAATAACAAAATGAGGTAACTACCTTAAACTCTGGAAGGATTCGCCGGAAAAACTCTAAGAGGGCGCCGAAAATGGAGTAAGTTGTCGGAGTTCCTGTAGCTAAAAAGTTAAGAGTTGGCAAAATTTCATTTCCCACTCGATTTTATACCAAGAAGAAAAATGGGGTAAATCCCGTATTATTCGAAAAATTCTGGGGCCAAAATGAAAGAAAACATGGTCTTTTATATAAAGAATAAAAAGGTGGAGGACCTATGAACAAATGTATAGACGCGTGGCCTCGATCTTGCCTGCGCATGGGCGGCGCCTAATCATGCCGCCCATGTCATCCTTGACAACTCCCAGATCTTGGGAAGACGCAACGGTGACCTAAATGTTGCTCATCTAGAAGAAAGACAAATCAACCTAATCTATCAATAAGATGATATCCTGAGCACGGTTGCTCGACACAAAGTTGCTCATCCAAACAACATCTGGCCAGGATAGGGGGCAATTGTTTATAGACGAGCATCTTCTATAACCTGGCGAACAACAATTAGGGCATAAATGAGGATTATGAATCAAAGCACTCGAACCTGAGATGACTAGCAAGAATAATCAAAAGGGGAGTGCACAAATCAATCTTGGTAGTGTATTATGTGACGAACAACTTACTTGATGAACAGTTTTCTGGCGAACAAATACTAAGATCCCAAGCCCGATCTGGGCCCTACGCAAGGTCACAGATAGCGAACATCATTACTAAAAGGTGGTGCACTTACCAGCTTATGGAGTGTATGTCTCCAGTCAGCCTATCAAGTCAACTAGACCATCGACAAACAAGAATTAAAGATCCGGAGGCACATCAACATTGAACATTCAAACGAACAACTTATAAACCATATAATCAAGGAGCGATCAACAAATGCATAAGACACAAGTGAAGCCTCCAAATAAATAATGACGAACAACACTGGATCCGTGATAAGATCAAATACAAGACTGTATAACTAAGTTTCAGCTTAGATAAGATCAAATGTGGTCAAAAGGACACATGTCAAGCATGCAAGCTTGGTAGTCCAAGAGTCATGTACACCTCCTACTTGGTGGCTAGTATAAATAAGTTGTTCTCCAGCAATAAGAATAAGTTCAAATTCACAAACACTCCAAAAACATACAATCATACACCTAAATGTACACACACACACGAAATAAATACGAATTCAATACCCGTATTTACGATTTTATAACCCGATCTTTCGTATTTGTCATTTACGGTGATAATCAATCAAACGTTCTTGTTTGGTGATCCCAAAACCAGTTAAAAACAACCACTAATTCACCCGATTAGAACCGATCACCAACAGGTATTGGTTGTTTTCATTAAAGAGTATCAGTTTTTTCATTGAAAATTATTAGTTATACTTACCGAAGAGTCTTAGTTGTTTATTGAAAATAAACTAAGACTCTTTAGTAAAGACAACTAATACTCTTCAGTGAAAACAAGTAACACTCTTTAATGAAAACAACTAATACTCTTCAAAGATTTATGTATAAACCAATTCCACTCTATACATACTCCTTCAAGTATAGTTACTTTTTTTAATACTGTATATGTTTGTGTATATATATTTCCTTTCAAATATATTAAAGTATGTTGAATATCTCATATTCCCTATTATACTAATATATAGTTTTTCCTACAACTCAAGTACATCGTGCAATTCAAGACCTAATACTTATTAATATGATAAAATTAAATGAATCAACTAAAATTTTTATAATTTTAAGACAATATGAAAAGGTAATTAAAATATTAAGTTTTACGTAATTAGAATTATTAAATCGAAGTAATCAATTCATCAATATAGCGAGATACATAAATTGATAAAATTACAATAGACTATCTAATAACATGTATGGACTTGAGTTATAGAGAGGGATTTATGTCACCACAAATAGAGACTAAAGCAGGTGTTGGATCCAAAGAGGGTAAGTTAAATAATTACTCAAAATATGTTAAAACCTATAAGTTAGTGTAGTTGGTAAGTAACACTAAAAATTATGCAAAAGGTTCAAAGTTCAAAACTTGAATACTGCATATGTCATGTTTAAAATAGAGCGTTCATTAGGTCTGGTACTTCTAAATCTTCTTATAAAATCCTAAATAACAAGAAACAAAATTTGAAGTGTTTTCATATTTTTGGATGTATTTGTAACATTCGTAATGACAGAGATCAATTGTATAAGTTTGACCCAAGGAGTGACAAAAGATATTTCATAGGTTACTTTAGGAATAACAAAACATACAAAATTTACAATCTGAGAACATATATTTTTCAAAAGTCCAACAATGTAGTATTTTTTTTATGAATTTAGTAATATAATGTTAGGTAGTAGCTCATTGTTATACTTAAATAGAAGAAATAAACTTTAATTAATGAAATATTTACTCTTGTAGCAAAGAATTGAGTCTATTAGATTGTTATTAGCTATTGCATGCTTTATTTGTTTTAAGCTACACCAAATGGATATTATAGTTAATTGCTCTCTTAAATGAAATTCTCGTTGATGAAGTTTATGTAGAACAACCTAAAGACTTTAAAGTATCTGAATATTTTGATCATGTTTATAAATTGAAAATACTTGTATGATTTCAAACAAGCTCTTAGAGCTCGATATGAGATATTTGTCGATTTTCTAATTCAATTTGATTTTATTAGAAGATAAACGGATAAAACCTGGTTTATTAATCAGACACACAGTGAAAATAGAGATACATACTCATAGATCATCATGCTCGCAACTTGCATCACCTTTCATTTATTTTTCAATCGAGTCAAATAAACAAAAAATGTTATAATCCACAAATGCTCCAACGCAACTTGAATTATAGTTACGTTAACAAATACTTTAATAAAGAACAATTAATACATATTATTAAAATAATTAATACTGTAAAAAATACACGTAAAATGTAAATCAATTACATGGCAAAATGATTTTACACAAAACTTTGTCTTCTATTCAATTATGCAGAAATCGGTCTTAGCCCCCACCAAGGCCTAGGTGCTAGACGGTCATCAACCGACCCGATATTAGCATAAGCCGCCTAGGTGGTGTCAGACGTCCACTGTTTCATTTTATTACGCTATGAAACAACGTCGATTATACAATTCCACTCAATTTTATGTAAACTATGTGTGAAGTTGTCTAATTGAACTATTTGCATTTGGAAGTTGGAATTATATTGTTAGCTTATTGTATATTTTTGTTTGTCATTTAATAATAATAATTATTATTATTTTTAGTTTATTTATATTAATTGTAATGTGTTGAATCATTAATTAAAAAAAATTAATTTATATAGTTATATACACTAAGAAAGATTTAGATCATATTTAAATTGTTATCAAATGACTTCTTTACCATATTAGCAAAATATAGAGGACATTTTAAAAAAAAAAGAAGCTTTTACAGACTATTCTCTGATTAAGTTGTTTAAGTGTTAGGCGTTTTAAATCCGCCCGACTAGTGATTTTCAACTTTTGCACCCTTGCTTATATTTAATCATAATTTCAATTATATCATGTGTTGTAGGGGTAAAAAATATTCGATCCCGACCTCAACGGATGAGGCGACCTCGCCTCAATGACAAGCTCGCACGATCTACGACCTCGCCTTTCCGGCGGTCTCATCGGGCGGCCATCTCGCTTTCCCAAGCGACCTCACCGCCCCAAGCGGCCTAGCTCACCCTGGCCGCACCAAGATAGGACCCCGCCTTGAGGAACGGGACGAGCTCAAATAAAGCCTGTCACGAATAATACAGCTGGAGGGATAGCGGATAGAAAGGACGCAACCGCCAGCCTGCAAATCGCGCCTGCACCTGAGAAAAGGACGACTGCAGGTGCAGTGTTTTCAGATGTAGGAAAGGACTGAAGGGCGCCCCGTAGGGCAGTACCTGTGGGCTAGATACCATGCTCTCATTGGACAAGGACGGCCCACAGATACAACCAGCAAGGGCCACCTCACACCAACGATAAATCGCAAGCAATGGATAGCAAATCATGAGCAATCATTGTAAATACAGAAAAATATGGCTAAGGCAATAACTTGTAACCTAGGAGTTACTATAAATAGAGCCTAAGAGCTCATAAATAAATATAGAACTTAAGACCGAGCCAAAACCCCTCGGCAATCCTCGGTGTCTTTACATTTTTACTTTATATCTTATTTCATTCGTTCATAGCCACATAAAGCACTCAAAATCATCAATCGGGTAACAACAATTGGCGCTAGAAGGAGGGTGAACGAACCTCTCACTATAGAAATCTCTTGGAACACCCATTGTTCCACGAGAAAGAAAGCCAAGGGAACCCAAAGGCTATCTTGGACCCTAACACCACTAAAATCTTAAGAAAATGGAGAAAGCAATAAGAACCGCCAGAGCCTCGGCCAACCCACGTTCCACCATCGTCCCCGCTGTGAAAACTTGTGCCAGGACCACGACGTGAGCGGCGACCTGGCCCAGCGCCCAGGAGGCCACTTCCGGACGGGGACATGGGATTGAATATCCTCTAGGGGACTCCCTCCGCATACCGATCCAAGAATACGAAACCCCGGAGCAGGTGACATCTGCCATTGCCGCCCTCACTAGGAGGGGGGAGTTGAGGACCAGCCAGAGCGCTCCAACAGCCCCCAGGAAACCACGCTTGACCCGCTCGGCCAAAGGCAAGCGGAAGATGACTGAGCAACAAGGTGAAAGTAGCCCAATCCGCTCGTGGGGCTACGACTTGAGACAGAGGCTCAGGACAGAGGCGCACTCCACATCGATTTTCAACCGATTGGAGAGTACGGACCCATCCTGGCGTCATTCTCGTCGGCCCCACCAACCAGCTATGAGACGAACTCTTTGACCGAATCATCCGCTCACGAGGCGCCCGTGGCAAGGATATCTCCCCCGCAAATTCCGCTCGAAGAAAGTTGAATTTCGTGCAAAGCGAGCTACTAAGATGGGATCGCCTACGTACCCCTATTCATGACCGGCTAGGTCCGGGACGTAGCGCCCTGGTTGAGACTACTCCCGAACAGGCGACGCAGGGGGCAGTGTTGTTGGCGATCCAATGGAAGTTGGAGGAGATGCAGACCAGGATCAACGGCGACGGACCGGGAGCCAAGGCCCAGACAGCTTTTCAAGAGCCACTATGTGAAGAGATCGAGCTCGCTTCGGTCCAACCCAAGATCACATCGCCGGCGATCCCAATGTACGAAGGCCGCGTCGATCTGGAGATCTATGTCAGTAAGTACTGGATCTACATGACGGGTCGAGGGGCCACTGACACTACCAAGTGCTGGATGTTTCCATTAACTTTGGGCGAGCTCGCCGACAAGTGGTATGTGTCACTGCCTCCTAGATCCATCACGATTTTCACAAAGCTCTATGACCAGTTCACGGCTTACTTCGCCACAAAGATAGCCAGGCCAGAAAGCAGGTATTGTCTGTTAAGAATACAACAAGAGGAGGACGAAAGCGACGAGTCTTACATCGATAGCTTGGACGAGATAATCCTCATTGGAGAGCTCGTGAGCGACGAGCTCGCTCTCCACTCCGCCCTGGCCGGATTTAAGGGAAGGTCCCCCATGTTTAAGCAATTAACCAAAGATTTGCCATAGACATACACTGATTTCCGTCGACGGGTAGGAGACGCTGTTACACACAACAAACTCTTGGCCCAGAGGCTGGGTGAGAAGAAAGTCGAGGAGAAGGTAAAAATACCCTCGACGGCTGCAAAAGACGGTAACCAGTGATGACACAGAGGCAGGAAGGCCCCGGGGAAATTCCAGCCCTTCGATGGGGAAGCAGGCGAGGTCCAGATCTTGGACAAACTGAAAGAGATACCAGCATACGTGTTCAATGCAATCCGCCATACGGACATGTTGTCCAAGCTAAAACCCATCAAACAGGACGCATAGAAGCTCAACCATAACAAATTTTGCCACTATCACGAGAGCCCGGGGCACAACACAAGTCAGTGCCGAGATCTCCTCAGATAGTTGTGGAAGTTATACGAAGAGAGACAGCTGGATGAATTTGTCAAGAAGCCCCAACCTCGCCAGGACCAAGGGCGGGAGGCCAACCAAGGGCAGAACCGTGATGGGGGGCGACCGCAGCGCCAGCAGAGACAACCAAACCCAGTGGCCGCCATCGAAGTCGATGGAGTTCCACCGCTTAACGCGGGAGGAGGGTCAATATGTTGCAAGCTGCAGGAGGCCCTCTTGGCGGGCTAACCCCCATGTCAACCGCGTCCAACCGCAAGAGGAAGGCTGGGCTCAGGGCCGTAAGCGGGATCAACTTAGTGGGCACCCCGCCGCCGAAGCTCATAATAGCGCCCAACCTACCGATCACATTCATAAATGCCGATCGGGAAGGAATACTCTGCCCAAAAAATGACGCCTTGGTCATTTCTAAAAACCTGTTGGGCAAGGTTGTCGACCGCGTTTTGGTCGACAACGGTTGCTATTGTAAGTTGTAACATCATATTCAAATCCGCGTTGGACCAGCTGGGCAACCTTACCAGTTTCATCAAGCCGTATGAGACCCAGCTGAGAGGTTTTGGAGATATGTTGGTCAATGCCTACAGGAGGATCAAGCTGTCGGTGGAGCTCGTCTGCTGCAAGGATGAAAAGGTCAGGATCTCGTGTTTGCTCGAGTTCGTGATAGTTGATAGGCCTCACATGTACAATGGGTTCTCAGGATGCCAATTTCTGGAAACTTTTGAAGCAATAGCTTCTTCTTTCTTTTACTGTGTGAAATTCCCGACCCCCGAGGGGATAGTTGGTACTGTAAAAGGAAACCAATCAATGGCAAGGAAATGTTTGAATTACTCTGCTCCACTTTACAATTCCATAAGTTTTTACTCTCGCGTAGATGTTTTAATGGCTAATGAAAACATGAAGTCAACACTTCCGCTCGCCATAGTCGAAACCCAACTTAGGGACGAGGTCATGTAGGTGGATGACCTAGAGCCAAGGCTCGGTTTTGAACCACATCCCATCGACCTCGACCCTAGGGGGAAATTTGGGATCAAAGAAAAGGAGGCTAAACCTCGCCGATAGAGGAACTGGAGCGAGTCCCCATGGACCCAGAACGGCTGGACCTCGAAGTTACCACCGGGGCAAAGGTTCCGGCAGATATGAGGGAAGACCAAATCAGTTTCCTCCGCAAAAGTATTGGCGTCTTTGCGTGGTTACACCAGGACATGGTCAGGATAAGTCCCAAACATACTTGCCACCGCCTAAAGATCGATCCCAAGAGAAAGCCCGTCTCGCAGAAGAGACGAAAGTTCGGCCCTGATAAGTATGCGGTGCAAGCTAATAGAGTAGGCTGAGGGTGAGCCACAGTGGGTGTCCAATGCCGTGCTCGTGAAGAAGGCTAATAACTCATGGAGGCTCTGCATCGACTTCACGGACCTAAATTCAGCGTGTCCAAAGGATCATTTTCCTATACCGCACATCGATCATCTCGTGGATGGGACAGCCGGGCACGAAATAATGTTCTTCATGGATGCTTTCACCGGGTATCACCAGATCCCGATGGCGGAAGAGGACATGAAACACACTTCTTTCCACACTAAGAAGAATATATACTGCTAGCGAAGGATTCCCTTCGGTTTGAAGAATGCCGGGGCAACCTATCAGCGGTTAGTGAATAAAATGTTCTCTAATCAGATCGGGAATACGATGGAGGTTTACATCGACGATATCGTGGTCAAGAGTTTAAGGAAAGAAGATCATCTCTGAGACCTTGCCGAGACGTTCCAAATTTTAAGGGCTTTCAATATGAAGCTGAACCCCAAGAAGTGAAACTTTGGCGTGGAATTGGGAAAGTTTTTGGGCCACATCATTAGCCAAAGGAGGATCGAAGCAAACCCAACGAAGATCAAGGCCATCCTGGACATGCAAGAGCCAAGATGTGTCAAGCAAGTGCAGCGGCTTACGAGCTGCCTGGCCGCACTTAACAGATTCATCTCCAGGTTGGGCGACAAGAGCAAACCTTTCTTTACAACCATCAAAGACAAGAAGTTCTCCATCTCGCCATCCAGAAGTTGAAGGAGTATCTCGCTAACCCACAGATTTTAGTCAAACCGTTCCAAGGGAAAAAGCTGTACGTCTACCTTGCGGCTTCAGACGTCGCTCTGAGCGCGGTCCTGGTGAGGGCAGATAGACAGGCCCACCTCCCCATCTACTACATTAGCCAAGTCCTCCACGACGCGGAGTCTAGATACACACCTTTGGAGAAGCTCGCCTATGCTCTGGTCATGAGCGTCCGCAAGCTAAGGCCATACTTTTTCGACCACCAGATCGAGGTACTGACAACTCTACCCCTCAGGTAAGTCCTACATAGACCCGATACGAGTGGACGCATACTGAAATGGTCGATCGAGATTATCCAGTACGATATCTCTTTCGCACCATGCATAACTATCAAAGGGCAGACTCTGGCCAATTTTGTGGTCGAGCTGATATTCCCACCCAACCCGTCCCAGATCAACTATCCACCGTGGAAGATGTACGTCGACGGATCTTCAACTTCTACGTGTGCGGGGGCATGTATCATTTTAATCGGTCCAGAAGGTCAGTGTTTAACAAATGCAATTCATTTCGATTTCCCCGCTACGAACAATGAAGCGGAATACGAAGCCCTATTGAGTGGGTTAGAGTTAGCAATGGTTGTAGGGGCATGCCTCCTACACATCTTCATGGACTCACTGCTGGTGGTCAACCAAATCAAAGGGGAATATGAAGCCAGGGGTGAGCAAATGGCCAAATATTATGAGCACATCGCCAACCTCTGCGAACGATTCCATCAAGTGCTCATTGAACAAATACCGAGGGAACAGAACTCCCAGGCGGATGCGCTTACTAAGCTCACCACCTCAGAGGGGGCAGCGGATCTCTCAAATATCAGATTACTGAAACTTGCAAACCCCTCCATCAGCAGAAACCTAGTCGCGGCAATCGCCTCCCAAGGTGAGAACTGGATGACCCCAATCACACGTTTCCTACAGAATGGCGACCTCCCGATGGACAAGGTCAAGGCTCGCCAGCCGCAACTAAGGGCGGCAAGGTATGTACTCATTGATGACCAGCTTTACAAAAGAAGTTTTTGCATGCCTCTCCTTAAGTGCATCACACCGGAGGACGGTTTAGAAGTCATGAAAGAAGTTCACGAAGGGGTCTGCAAAAATCATGCAGGCGGCCAAAGTTTGGCGCACAAGGTTTTGAGACAAGATTATTTCTGGCCAACACTGAGAAAAGATGCAATTGAGTTTGCTAGGTCCTACGGTAAATGCCAGGTCTGGGGGCCCAACATCAAAACGTCTCCCGAGCTGCTATCGTCCATGTACAACCCCTGCCCTTTTGCCCAATGGGGGATAGACCTAATAGGACCTCTCCTAACCGCCCCATGGGGCCTGAAGTTTGTCGTTTTCGCCGTTAATTACTTCACTGAATGGGCCGAAGCCGAGCCTCTAAACAAGATAGACCAAACCTAGATCATCCGTTTTATCTGGAAAAATATAATTTGCCGTTTTGGACTCCTGCAAGTGATCGTCTTCGACAATGGAAAGCAGCTCAACGGACTCGACATGATAAATTTATGCGAAAAGTGGAAAATCAAGAAAGTTTTCTCCACCCCTACCATCCGCAGACGAATGGACAGGTTGAGGCCGTCAACAAAATCCTCAAACATATGATAAAAACCAAGCTCGAAGACAAGAAGGGGAAGTGGGCAAGCAAGCTCCCAGGCGTACTCTGGGCATACAAGACGACAAGAAATTCAATAGGCAAAATACCTCTCTCCCTTACTTATGGAACTGAGGCCGTAATCCCATCCGAGCTCGCTATTCCCAGCCATAAGATCTCACAGGAAATCATAGAGGATAATGATAGAGGCAGGCGAGCGGATCTGGACATGCTCGAAGAGAGAAGACTGATATCAGATTTAAGGAACGCAACATACAAACAAAGGTCTGAGAAGTTCTACAACTCTAAGGTTCGAATAAGGAGGTTCGCGGAAGGAGACCTAGTCCTTAAGAAAATCCAAGGCCCTAGGGGAGTTTTTGACCCGAAGTGGGAAGGACCTTTCCGCATCGCAAAAATCCTTCCCAAGGGGGCATACCAGCTCGAACACTTGAACGACATCCCAAATCAGTATTCCTGGAACGGCTGTTACCTTAAGAAATTTTATCAGTAGGAAGAACTTGTAAACTCTAAATCCTTCCTATCAATGAAAAAGCCAGTTTCAAGTAAAGTTCTCTTTTTTACTGAGTCAGTTTTGAAAGACTGGAACAAGCAAAAAATAAGGGCCTCCGTAGGTCCAAACCCTTACCCTTTAAGAGGAAGAAGGGAGAGGACCGAAAAAGGGCAGAGGCGCTAAACTTGGGTTAAAGGTTTAAGGCATACTACTAACCAAGGCGCCACCCGCCATAAGTGAAACAACATAAGTCTCACGGCGAGCTAGCTCCCGTTCGAGTAAAAACCTCTCGATTTCCGCCCTGGCAGTGCCATGCTGTGATGGAGCCGGCGATGACGAGACCCGGGTAAAGTGTTTTCTTTTCCTAAAAACCTTAAAAGTGGACGAAATAATCCAACACAAACAAGGTATAAAGAAAAGAAGCGCAGAGACATGTGCAGTCAAGCATAAGGGCTATGACCCAAAAGTCGACTCACCCATATACAAAAATAAGACATAAATGTCGAAGAAACGATAAAAGCCTATGGGGCAAAAACAGAATATGCATAAGGCAAGAGCAATTCGTGCATATGACATGAAAGTAAAAGGCCAAAACATGGCCAGATATTGTTCAAAAAGCCCCCATGGGCACAAAGACAGAAATCAAATTGTTCAAAAGGCCACATGCGGCCGACAGAAGTAAAACGCCCACTGGGCATAGAAGTTCCTTTTTCAAATAGCAGCAGGAGGGTCGCCAGAACCACCAAGTGAGGGAGCAATACCATCCACAGGCTCAACCTCGGCCGGGGTAGCTTCGGCATCCTCGGGATACAACAGAGTGTCCGGACGGGGCTACCAAGACATATCCACCCCAAAGTCCATCTCTAAGTCCTTGAAATAGTACGGGATCGAGGGGTGGAGACGATAAGCCAGGACATACTCACAGAAGTAAGCCTCCGTCGCCGCAGTCGGGTAGCCAGCCTTCCTCACCTCTCAGATTGAATCGGCAAAAGCTTTATAGTACGCAAATTCTATGATCTGGGCAGGGTCCAGAAAAGGATCATCCCGGCTGGCATCTTACATGGCCCGCACTCGCTCGGAGGCGGCAATCAGGTCCTTGATGGTCTCGACGTCCTTGGCGGCCTGGAGCTGGAGGGCTTCCACCTCGTTCTGCGCCGCTTCCATGACGCGTTCTGCCTCCTCTTTGGTGTGCTTTGCCTCCAGCGCCTCTACCCGGTACCTGCGAATCTCCTCTGCAGTTGCCTCTCTACCTTCGATCCGGCTGACCTCTATCCCGCACTTCTGAGCATCGGACACCTCCCTCTCCAACATAGCCATAGCCGCCACTCGCCCCCCCTCTCCTAGCCCTGTCTGTCGGCCTCCACCAGCTCGGCATTCCGAGACGCCTCCAGCTGTGCCACCTTGCCCTCCAACTCTTTCACCTTGCCTTCCAGCCGAAATTGGTACGTGGACTGTTCCATCTCCAGGCTCTCCAGACGATGGCGGAGGGCAAAAATCTCATCCACCTCTTGGTTGCGGCGGAAAATGGCCTGCTGCGCCATAACCGCCATCTGACTGGACAGGAGGAGGATGGCGAAGAAGCAGTTGTCCAAAGACGGGTGAACGGCGATAGCCTCGAGTTCGTGAGTCCATGCCGAAGGGATATCCCGCATGGCTCGGGAAAGATACAGGGGTAAGCCCTCAGAGGACCTGGCGAGGTAGGAGGCTAGGAAATCAACGATCGGGGCCGGACGGTCCGGGTCATTGGCCAACAATCTGAGGGATAAACGCAATACCAAAGTTCAAACATGGATACCCAAACATGTACCTCTGCACGCGCTCAAGATCGCAACCCAGAATGGGCCAAGTCGGGGTAGAGGCCGGCGGGGCGGAACTCGACGGTGCAGTCGGATCGGTAGCAGGCATGGTGGGCTCGGGGGCATCTCTCCTGCTCCCACACCATCAACTGAGGTGGGCTCGGCGGCTGGCATGCCATGTTCACTTGGCGGCACGCTGGCATTAACAGGCTCTTTGTCTGCAGGGCTCGGGCCGTCGGACTCGTCTAATTCAGTTACATCATCCTCATCAACAAGCAAAATCCTGCGGGTTCTCCTCCACTTTGAGCTCTCCCTCGGGTCATCCCCTGACCATCGGGGTCCACCCTCCTCACCATCTCTACTGCGGCTCCGTTTAAAGGGAGCGGATGGTGGAGACGAAGGGGGCTAGGAAAGTCTTTACCGGACTCACCTGCCTGAGAGGGACCCCCTCCAGAATGGGCGGGGGCACGACCGGTGGGACTGGGGCATCTCCTTGTCCCCTATGACCGCGACGCATGGCTGCGAAGACTCCTGGCGCGCTCAACATCACTTGGGAAGGACAACGATAATATACACGAAAATCGGGCCCTACAATAGGAATAAGAAAGTGACCATTTCAGAAGGATCCAATTATGAAACCAGAACAACCACAACACACCTGCCTCCTGGTTCAAGTGATGCGGATACAGTAAGAACCTTGCCTGGCGTCGAGCTGCACCCGTGTTGAGGGTAACCGTCTAGCGTTGAAGGGCGGGGATTTTCTCGATTTGACAAAATGCAAGATCAAAATCCCAATTCAATTCCTCACGATGCGGTACCAGGTAGCCTGCAAAGGAAGCAAAAGGAAATTAGATCAGTACGAAGTGTTCAAAGGGAGACAGTAGAGATTTACTCATCTTATTCCATTGGAACACCGTGGGCACAACCATCTGTTGGGAAAATAGAGGTGTCAGGAATCTATTCGGGATGAAATTTAAATACGAATTTAAATACAATTATTACTAGCATGAATTAATCCTAATTAATTCAAATAATAATTCCAACAACCAATTTAACATCATGCATGTTGAATTAATTCACATATAATCTATGGCGGAATAAACAAGATAATATGTGATTAACGTACCTCTCGTAGAACTTGGCCTTTGAATAAAACGGGACTAACACGTACGTGCTTTATCAACCCAAAAGCCTTCTAAAGTATTCCCTTTCGCCTTATTCGATCATCGTTGGGAGATCTTTCGAATAATTTAAATAACTAAGGAAAAAGAAAAATATCTATGCTCTTGATTTTTCCAACACATGGAATTATGTTCTTGGGGATGAAATAATCATCCCCTATTTATAAAGAGTGATGGCCGAATTTTTTAGGGTTAATGTGCTTGGAGAAAATCTTTTCTTAGACCCTAAGAAATCTTGAATATATCTCATATATTCTTTTCTCCATAATAAAATATTCCACAAAAATCTCACTCTCCTCACAAAGAGGCAATTTTCTTAAAACACAAGTAAAGATCCCAAGATTTGGATCTTCTTGAATATATGAGATATTCTTGTATTCCAAGAATACATATCTTCCATAATATCTATCCAAGAAAATCAACAAAATCTTCTCTCTCCTTGATCTCTTATTTTCGAAAATTAGAGGATAAAATCAGCATAATATTATCTTTTTATTTTAATCACCTTATCATTATTGGGCTACTTAATGAGCTACTTGAGGGGCCTTTAAGGAGAATTAAGATTGGACCTCCTAATGGACTTCTGAATTTCAATATTGAGCCCCAATATAATTCAATCCATTAATATTAATTATTACCACTAATAAATTAATATTGTACTATCCATCTTAATCCATATTACGATAATATGGGCTCCCGTTATTATTTCTCGCGTTTAAGATTATCAAGTCCATTAATTAATTAAGTTTCTGAATAGCTCTAAATTAATTAATATATTTCACCTTGGAGTAAAGACAGCTCAACATTATTATCCGTACCGAAGAAACTGATTCTTCACTTGCAAGATTTGGTACGATAAAACTTCTGAGCCCACCAAGGGGACTAATCACACGAGCCGTACTCGCACGCGTTTCTCCGTATTAAATCTTAGCAACTGTCGTATGATTAATATTACTGCCCAAGACACAAAGTTCGAAGTCACAATGATTCTCACCCAACATGAATCAAAGAAGTAACCATTAAGCACACACAGTCCTATTTAAGTGACGGAGATTAAGAAATCAACAACCACTGAGGTCTAATTCTTCACCTTTCAGAACAGAAGAATTTATCCTCGCTGTAGGTCCTCTTCAACACATACTAAATGTGCTAGTGCAATCTCTTAGTCAAGACAGACCAATCTGAGCCTTACACATCGACACGGCGGATTGTTCAATTCCACCTAGGTCGTGAAAATGTACGTTTAGTTACAAGGAAACAATTAATATTGTCTTCCGTGATCGGGTATCACCACATTAACTACAATGTAACTAGTACCATATATTGAATGGTTTGCAATAGAAATTCAACATTCAATCATATCTAAAGCAAATGTGACGTGTGGTACATCATCCTGTATACTTGGTATAGGAGTTTTTCCTCTTAACTCGTCTAAGGTAATCTCACTTCTGTGCTTTCTTTTATTCATATAGTCTTCCTCCAAGAATTTAAAGTGCGAACTAATCACGGTCTTTTGATCCTTGGGACTATAGAACATACACCCTTTCGTTCCTGCAGGGTATCCTATAAACAGCCTTAATTCCGAACGTGGATCCAACTTACCGGCTTCCTTGTCTAGCACGTATGCCGGACAACCCCAAATCCGCAAGTATCTTAGACTGGGCTTGCGCCTGGTCCACAATTCCATTAGGGTTTTAGGAACCGATTTGGATGGTACCAAGTTTAGAATGTAAGCCGCCGTTTCCAAGGCATTACCCAAAACGATTTGGGTAAATCCGAATAACTCATCATGGATCTGACTATTTCTAAAAGAGTCTGCTTCCTTCGTTCCGCCATACCGTTCTATTGAGGGGTTCCCGGTGCGGTCAACGGGGATACAATCCCTTCGTCCGATAGGTAGTTCAAGAATTCATCGCTAAGGTATTCGCCTCCACGATCAAATCGTAGAAACTTGATACTTCTTTCCCTATGCATCATAAGGTAGATGTATCCATTTCTCGAGTAATCATCAAATTACTCATACCCCTTCTTGCTATGATCGTCATTGAACCACACATATCGGTATGAACGAGTTCTAACACTTTGGTGGCTCTATTCCCCTTGGCTCCAAATGCCCTCTAGGTCATTTTACCCTCTAAACAGGATTCACAAGTTGGAAATGACTCAACTTGAAGTGACTCCAAGGATTCATTTTTCACCAACCTTTGTATCCGCATTAGATTAATATGACCTAATCTAAGATGCCATAAAAGTGTTTCGTTCATGTCCGAAGAATGCTTCCTTTTATTACTCGAAATAATCGATGTGTTATTAGATTCAATTTTGTGAGTGGTGTGCCCAAATAATGGTATAAAGATCATCCATTAAAGTTCCGTGACAGATAAACTCATCGTTTCAAGAAATAATAACATCCTTATTAAAAGAAACTGAGTATCTATTCAAAACAGTTAAGAAACTGAAGGTTGAGTTCTTTCTAAACTTGGAACATGAAGAACGTCTCTCAAGACCATAACTCTATCTTCAAAAGATAGGCGCACTTCTCCCACTGCTTCAGCTGCCACTCTCGTAGCATTGCCCGATGTGATGGGGATCTCACTTCCGTTAAGTCGTCAGGTTAGCTTGAACCCATGAAACAAATGTGATCAGTAGCTCTCGTATCCACTATCCACCAATAGACAACATACATCACTTCACAAGTTTCGACGACTAGGGTGTGTGAATTACCTAACTTTCCTAGCCTCTTAGGCTTGGAACAGGCAGACCTCCATTGTCCTCTCTCACCGCAACTAAAACACTTCCCCTTTGATGCTAGCCTTTGCATTTGCCTTTCGCAACAATTGGATTTGCTTGGATCCAGCCTTTGGTTCTCCTCCCCTTTTTCCCTCCCTTGGGACCAAAAGAGGTAGACAAACCATTAGCCACCATAGCACTAGACTGGTGCTCCATTATCACCTCCATCGAAACTAAAGCTTGCAAGAGCTCGGGTAAACGACTTGTCCGTTCATTCATCTGACAGTTCAGATGAAACTACTCAAAGCTTCTCGGTAGAGAATGGTATATGAAATCAATCAAAATCCGCACCAAGTACTTCCAACTTGTTAAGGTATGCCATTATCTCGAGAACGTGCTCCCTCACGGGCGTTCCTTCCACCATTTCCAACTTGACCGAGTCATGTTTGGTGAACTGATTAGTCATGGGATTCTGATGTGAAAACATCTCTTCAAGGTGTTCCATGATTTCAACAGCGGATACAATGTCTCCATGAACGCGCCTCAAATCCTCAGACAGAGATGTTAAGATGATGCACTTCATGTGTTCATTGTCACGCTTCCAATCATAAACTGCCTTTTCCCATTGCTTGACTTATCATTAGGCTTGCCGGGTATTTTAACGTAAATAACCCAATTGTGTTTTCGTGCAGTAAGGATAAAATTTTTAAAAAAACATTTCCAATTGATATAAATCACTCCAAAAAATTTATTAACTTTAAGTATATTAAACAGTGTATTAAAAGGTTGTGACATGATGAATTGAGAATTAAACATACATTCATATCAATATCTAGAAAAATACGAAATTATCACATAATTCGATCACATCAATTATATTGAAACCTTAAAACAATATAATCATGCATTAGCCAACATCTCGAAACAATTTAAATGCCCCATGAGGGGTGGTCTATACATTTAAATACATTCAAGCGGATCACAAACTTAAAAGTTACAAATCCTTAATTCAAAATTAATAGTTGGCTCCCACTTTGACCACATAGAAATTGACAGGGACTCCGAGGGGAGTAAGTTAATATCAATTCCCTATGCCTAAGTAATAACCATAATTAAATACAGGATTATTATTTCGCTTTGAGCAAGCCACTCGTGGTGAGGGTCAATACTGCCACTAGTAATAATCCACAATCATCCTTTCAGAATTTATTCATATGAAATCCGTTCTTTTGGCCGATCCGAGGGGGAAATGTATTTCAAAAGAACTTCACAAATAAATAAATTATGGAGGCCAAATTAATCCAATTTTAATATCCGGAATAAAATTGCGATTAAATAAACATACTTAGTAGTTTTCGAAAGTAAAGTTTTTCTTGGAAAATTAAATTCATGCAAACACATATTAACTAATAATAATAATAAGTGCACGAAATAAAACATCCACCAAAACAAAATTAAACATATTGGAGCACTCAAATCCAATTGTCACAGTTTAGTTTCTTCACGTCTTGATGCAAAAAATCGTCCTTGTTACTTTCTGTCGTTCGTCTCGACACGCTCCCACTCGAACAGCAACACTTTCGTCAAAAACAGTATCGTTTGGGGTTCGGGACGACGTTTAAAATCACACGAAAAAAACGGAACTTAAAAAAATTCCACGGCCCGAGATACGGCACGCGTCGGCCCACGGAGTGGGCCCGCGCGCCTCTCGGCCAAGCAGCCGAGGCGCTGCGTGCCGGGCGCCGAAGCGCCACACGCGAGGCACTGTAGGCGAGGTGCCGAGGCGCGCGTGCGCGCTTGCACGGCGCCGGCCACCCGTCGCGCGCGGGTCGTGCGCCTTGCACCCCGTGCACCGGGTTTCGACGTTCGTTCTCGTTTTCTTCACCCTATGCACGATTTTACGTCCATGCATGCGCCACGCACGCATGCGTCGTCCGGGTACGCGGTCTTTAATTCTTCGTTCTTCGTCACGATCCGGTTACAATTTATTTTACAAAAAAATAAATACTAGATCTAGACTAGTCTATTACAATGATCGAATAAAAAAACAACTAATCTACTCGTGGATTTTCTCACGAGAAAAACAAATTCGAACGAATCGAATTAAAAACAATTAATTCACACGCATGAAAAATTAACAACATTAAAACCATGACAATTGGATACCTGCAAAAAAGATCTAGCAATTCTACTATCCAATTTCAATTTAATGTTTAACAATTTAAATTCCAATTTAAAGATCAGAGCCCGAAACCGTGGCTTTGATACCAGTTGTTGGGAAAATAGGGGTGCCCAGAATCTATTCGGGATGAAATTTAAATACGAATTTAAATACAATTATTACTAGCATTAATTAATCCTAATTAATTCAAATAATAATTCCAACAACCGATTTAGCATCATGCATGTTGAATTAATTCACATATAATCTATGACGGAATAAACAAGATAATATGTGATTAACGTACCTCTCGTAGAACTTGACCTTTGAATAAAACGGGACTAACACGTACGCGTTTTATCAACCCAAAAGCCTTCTCAAGTATTCCATTTCGCCTTATTCGATCACCGGTGGGAGATGCTTTCAAATAATTTAAATAATTAAGGAAAAAGAAAAATATCTATGCTCTTGATTTTTCCAACACATGGAATTATGTTCTTGGGGATGAAATAATCATCCCCTATTTATAAAGAGTGATGTCCGAATTTTTTAGGGTTAATGTGCTTGGAGAAAATCTTTTCTTAGACTCTAAGAAATCTTGAATATATCTCATATATTCTTTTCTCCATAGTAAAATATTCCACAAAAATCTCACTCTCCTCACAAAGAGGCAATTTTCGAAAAACACAAGTAAAGATCCCAAGATTTGGATCTTCTTGAATATATGAGATATTCTTGTATTCCAAGAACACATATCTTCCATAATATCTTTCCAAGAAAATCAACAAAATCTTCTCTCTCCTTGATCTCTTATTTTCAAAAATTAAAGGATAAAATCAGCATAATATTATCTTTTTATTTTAATCACCTTATCATTATTGGGCTACTTAATGGGCTATTTGAGGGGCCTTTAAGGAGAATTAAGATTGGACCTCCTAATGGACTTCTGAATTTCAATATTGAACCCCAATATAATTCAATCCATTAATATTAATTATTACCACTAATAAATTAATATTACACTATCCATCTTAATCCATATTACGATAATATGGGCTCCCGATTATTATTTCCCGCGTTTAAGATTATCAAGTCCATTAATTAATTAAGCTTCTGAATAGCTCTAAATTAATTAATATATTTCACCTTGGAGTAAAGACAGCTCAACATTATTATCCGTACCGAAGAAACTGATTCTTCACTTGCAAGATTTGGTACGATAAAACTTATGAGCCCACCAAGGGGACTAATCATACGAGCCGTACTCGCACGCATTTCTCCGTATTAAATCTTAGCAACTGTCGTATGATTAATATTACTGCCCAAGACACAAAGTTCGAAGTCACAATGATTCTCACCCAACATGAATCAAAGAAGTAACCATTAAGCACACACAGTCCTATTTAAGTGACGGAGATTAAGAAATCAACAACCACTGAGGTCTAATTCTTCACCTTTCAGAACAGAAGAATTTATCCTCGCTGTAGGTCCTCTTCAACACATACTAAATGTGCTAGTGCAATCTCTTAGTCAAGACAGACCAATCTGAGCCTTACACATCGACCTTTCACGGCGGATTGTTCAATTCCACCTAGGTCGTGAAAATGTACGTTTAGTTACAAGGAACAAGTTAATGTTGTCTTCCGTGATCGGGTATCACCACATTAACTACAATGTAACTAGTACCATATATTGAACGGTTTGCAATAGAAATTCAACATTCAATCATATCTAAAACAAATGTGATAAAAGAATTATTCTCATAAACAAGTGTTTGATACACGAGTTATACAAAGTAAAAACATACTTTCACGTATAACTCCAACACCATTTCCTGGCCAGAGGCGTCCGTCGGCCTCCAGGTGCCAGCAACCCAAAACCACCCATGCGCGTATTCGCACAACTTCGGCGGGACCCCAAGGATAATCCTATTTAGGGATGTCCTATTCGAGCGGGCCCGAACATAGACATCCCCCGGATACTGAGTCTCGGTATTTATCCCGAAAATGAAGTTAACCTCCCCTGGGGTGGGCATCCGGTAGAGCCGCTGCTGGCCGAGCAGGATGAAGAGGGAGAGGATGGTGAACCAGGAGTTAGGGTGCAACTGCGCCGGCGCAAGTTCCCAACAGTTCAGGAGATGCACCAGGTTGTGGTGCAGGGGGAAGCGCAACCCCGCCTCCATGGTATAGAAGTTGACGGCGACCATACCGGGAGGCGGCTGATCCGCCCTCTCCTATGGGTCGGGGGCATAAAGATGCACGTCAATCGGAACCTCCCACCGGATCCTCCAGATGGCCAACTCCACGACCGTCACATAACTCGCTCTCTCCCTTCGGGAGGCGAACCATTCGAATTCATTGGCCTTCACGATAGACCTAGGGTTTTTCCTCTGGAACATGTAAGGGTTCCTCCTCAAATAATCAGCATAGTCAAAAATCGGCGGGGGACCGACAATTTGATCGATAAAATCCTCCCAGGCCTGATAGGCCACAAAAACTTGCTCGTTGTAGGATTCCTCATCCTGAACATACTCCAAGACGGCCTCCTCCTCACCGGCGTCGGCCACGGGATCCTCTAAGGCCCCGGTCTCGGTGGAGTTCCCACTGGCCTCGCGGCCCTCCCCGACAGGCTGCGGGGAGGGATCAACAAAACTGGCTAGCCGAGGGCCCCCAGCAGACGATCCCTGAGTATCCGGGGTGGGAGCCGGAGGCGGCGAGTGATCTCGTAGACCGAAAGAACTAGCTCCATCGCCCACCATACTAACTAAATTGAAAATTGTAAGAAAGATATATATCAGAAATTACCTTAGGAGAAGAAAGTTTTCGCTCGAGAGTCGCAAAGATATGAAGCGGGAAGCGAAAGATTTGAAAAATTGAAGGAGACCCCCCTTTTATAAGGGGGAAAATTGGGGCAAATTTCGGAATAAAACCGGCTGAAAAGAAATGACTTCTCGTCTTCAGACGCGACTGTTGATAGGCGAACATCAATCAATGCGGGGCGAACAAGGATTAAGGCCTTAATAAGGATTACGAAGAATCAACTCCAAATCAAAGATGATTAATAAAGAAAATCAGGTTGGAGTGCATAAATCAATCCAGGAGTGTATAAAATGACGAACAACTCCAGTGACGAACAACATACTGGCGAACAGGTTCTGTGACCCGGGACCAGATATGAACGTTCCATCAGATCAGTGGTGACGAGCAACATTATCAAAAGGTGGTGCATCCACCAGCCTAAGAGGTGTATGTTGATGAACAAATGACTAAGATTCCTAAGCCTATCTCAACAAGATACCAGGGCGAACAACTTCTGAGCTATAACCTCAAAAGGCGAACAACTTTTATTTAAAGATCAATTTGGACCAATCAAACCAACCATGATGAACAACAATGAGTCTGAGATAAGACCAAAGAAGACTTTGTAACTAAGATTCAACTTAGATAAGGTCAAACAAGGTCAAAGGACACTTGTCTAGCATGCAAGCTAGGAAGTCCAAAAGTCATGGACACCTCCTACTTGTTAGTCTCTATAAATAGTTGTTCTCCAGCTAAGAAATACAAGTTCGAATTCACAAATACTCACAAAACACACACAAACACAACTTAACATACACCTATACGAAATAAATATGATTTCGACTTTCGTATTTATAATTTTATGATCCTGAGCTTCGATTTATCATTTACGGTGATAATCAATCACACGTTCTTGTTTGGTGGTCCTAAACCGAACTAAACAGCCACTAATCCATCCGATTAAATTCGATCACCAACAGCGACCACCGGACGCGACAATAAATGATGGCGTCTTTTCAATAAAGGCGCGTCCAGTCGAGGAGACTGATGCTTTTCAGGCCATCATTACGCCCCCTCATAATAGCGGAAAATGAATCGGGGCCTTTCCAAAGAATCTCTCACGCCAGTCACTGCTTGAAATGCTCTAACCCCGCCTTGACATGTGGACTGACGCGAATCATGGATATCCCAGGAGGATCCCAATCACAGAATTTCCAAGCGGGAAATTTGGTTTTCACCAAGAATGAAAAGTCACCTTGGACTCCTCCCCACCTCTGCGACCAAGCTGAGGGGCAATTGTTGTAGGGGTAAAAAATAATTGATCCCGACCTCGACGGATGAGGCGATCTCGCCTCAATGACAAGCTCGCACGATCCACGACCTCGCCTTTCCGGCGGTCTCATCGGGCGACCACCTCGCTTTCCCAAGCGACCTCACCGCCCCAACCGGTCAGCTCACCCTGGCCGCACCAAGATAGGACCCCGCCTTGAGGACTGGGACGGGCTCAAATAAAGCCTATCACGGATAATACAGCTGGAGGGATAGCGGATAGAAAGGACGCAACCGCCAGCCTGCAAATCGCGCCCGCACCTGAGAGAAGGACGACTGCAGGTGCAAAGTTTTCAGACGCAGGAAAGGAATGAAGGGCTCCCCGTAGGGCAGTACCTGAGGGCTAGATGTCATGCTCCCATTGGACAAGGACGGCCAGCGGATACAACCAGCAAGGGCCACCTCACACCAATGACAAATCACAAGCAATGGATAGCAAATCATGAGCAATCATTGTAAATACAGAAAAATATGACTAAGACAATAACTTGTAACCTAGGAGTTACTATAAATAGATTCCAGGAGCTCATAAATAAATATAGAACTTAAGACCGAGTCAAAACCCCTCGACAATCCTCGGTGTCTTTACATTTTTACTCTTTATCTTGTTTTATCCGATCATAGCCACATAAAACACTCAAAATCATCAATCGGGTAACAACATCATGTAAATATTGTTCTCCCTATTAAAAAAAAGTGAATAGGAAAAAAAGACCTTCAAATCTCATGCCCTTACAAATTTTAGAAAAAAAAATACGGCGCATAATATTTTCTAAAACAAAGTATTATATAAAAATAATTTATGATAAATTTATTATAAAACAATTCTAAAAATATAGTTAATTTTACCAATTTTGGATCAACAATTACAATTACAATTACAATTACAATTACTCATGTTTTAAATTAGAATATCAAAAGCGTGACATTGATTGTGTGGCTGCGGTGACAAAATGCTATCCAAGTTCCTCTACTCCATCTCCACTTAAAAATGGCTGCTTCTCTCTCTCCCTGCTCTACTGTTGTTCATTCTCGTTCCTCCTCAGCATTTTCCCTTTACAAACCCTTTAATCCTAAATCTTCTTTCATTCCTTCTCTTAAAAAAAGAACTCCCAAATTCTCAAGAGCTACACTTGATAACGACGCCCAAATCTCCAGCTCCATTGTTGTTGAAGAACAAAAACAACTCACTAAGGTATCAATAATTAATAATGCTTTTTCTTTATTCTTATATTTTTAGTTGCCTAATCCGTAATTGTAGTATGGAGAATTCTTGATAGCACAGAACTAAATTTTGGAGGGAATGAGGGAGCAAAATTTTGAACAGGCCTTTATTATTCACTAATCTAAAATTTGAACGTGATTTAACGCACGATTTATATATGGGTTCGAGGTATAAAGGCATAAATTCCAAGCAATCAATTGATGAAATTCAAGAGATGAAAGTGGTGTGAATGAAAGAGATGTATTTTAGAATGTTTCACTTGATTCAATATCCAAGCAAGCTTTCACATAAATCTTGGTGTTTTGGTTCGTTATGAGCTCGATAATTCAGCGATTGATGCAGCTAATAAATTCAGAAATTTTCTTAATTAGCTGTTAAAAATTGAATGCAACATTTTATTGAAGTAGGAAACCACTAAAGTGGCTTATTCAAGTACAACCAAAGATTGAAAATATCCTCGTGGTCATCGATATCAATATTGGGGGTAATATATTTTCATAATATCCGTAAAAAGAATTGGTAATATCAATATATGTCGGTATGCAAAATCAATTTCAATTGTATTTTTGTACAATTTGAGACTAGTATTGGTAAATCATCGAGAAATATTGAGAAAATATCGATAATCTCGATTAATATCACAAATGAAAAACTTGCTTTATTTCTATTGTTAAATTTATGTATCAAAAGTTTACTATTAAATTTTCATAATTTTTCAAATTTACTGATATCGACATATCCATCGATATTTCCACAAATTCAAGGTCTCAATATTTCTACTGATACCAATATTTTCAACCTTGGTTGCAATATACATTGAGAAGTTTGGATGTGTATTGTTTTGCCAAAGTAGAATTTCATTGTAGGCAATCAATTGATCAAGTAAAATGCTCTTTATATTTCTTCTACGCAATGTTTGATTAATTGGATAACCATTGTTGCATGAGGAATAATTCAGTTATCAATGAATTTGAACGTGAATCGTGTTTAGGAAGTTGAGGAGTGTGTAAGAGTGTTGAAGAATGCAGCCAAGACAAGAAAAACTCCCCAAGATGATATTCTGCAAGCTTTTTCCGTGATTGAGAAGGCAAAAATTGATCCCTCTCGTTTTCTTGAAACTCTTGGAGGAACAAACTCACCCGGTAGAACCTGGATGCTTGTTTTTACTGCAGAGGTAAATGTAATTAGTGTTTAATTTATTTTGTTTGTTTTTTGTGCTGATACACATTTGTTAATTGGCAGAAAAAGTTAGGACGTGGTAAATACTTTCCAATTACAGCCGTTCAGAGGTTTGATGCAGCTGTAAGCTTCTTGACTCTTCGCTTAACGAATTTTAGTTGCCAATCAAATCTGTTTTATAGATGAAGTACTTCTGATTATTATTATTACCTATATTTGTTTTGCTACTGAACTTTTGTTCTAGCCAGCATTAGATTAGATAGATGCAACTTATTTTTGAAATGGGTAGCTAATATTCTGCTTTGTATGTAAATTGGCTCCAAATATGTGAATTCTCTAGATATCAAACACGGTATTGGCTAATGTGAAATCTTACTTACTTCTCGGTGAAATTATTTTCTTGTACTTTTAGTTTGGGCATATTTTTGTAGAAAGGGCGAAATGAGAACTTTGGTGAGTTGTGGTTAAACGATTATATCGGGTGGAATTAGGAAGTACTAACAAACAGTATTATGCATGAGAAGTACAACACAATCACTGAGGACCATAATTAAGCTAATATTTTCAGGGAAGAAATACCCTGTGTTATTTTAGTAAAACATTTTTCGATCAATGAATATTGAAGCAAGAATTTCCTTGAATCTTTAAATAAAAGAATCAATTTCCAATATTGATACAAAATAGAAAGATTCGAGACGAAGAGTACAATTTTGGCAATAATTCATTTATATATAGTTTGTTTGCTCGTACTACTTCGGCTTTCAGTTTAACTGTATAATGCTAACCTCTACAATTAACTGAACTCG
Organism: Ballota nigra; assembly: GCA_947034835.1. NCBI lineage: Eukaryota > Viridiplantae > Streptophyta > Magnoliopsida > Lamiales > Lamiaceae > Ballota > Ballota nigra. The sequence continues at coordinate 39,346,982 of OX344724.1, read as the reverse complement.
TTATAAGTACAAACAAGAATGTGCAGGTGTGATTAAGGTGGCTTGTTTTTGCTCCTCCTTCTACTTTGCTATTTGTGTACATAATTTCTTTTCTATCTGAATGGTTTAATGATTTAATAATTTGGAACATATGTAACACGATTCAACTGTTCTTTGTTTTCTCCCTGTATTTTATCAAGTCTTTCATTTATTAGAGAATTAAGGAAAATTGAATTTTGGTCTCCTTTTTCTTTTCTGAAAAAATCTCCCTTCTAAAGGTAGCTTCAATCAACATATATATTTTCACATGTTTTTTTTTTCAGGGAAAGAGGATTGAGAATGGGGTTTATCTCGGGCCTCTCGGGTTTTTGACCTTCGAAGGCAGGTTTTCGTGGAAGAAAAGAATACTTTCGTTCATATTCGAGCAAATCCGGATAAAGGTAGGTCCGTTTGACCCGTTTGAGTTTAGTTTTAAAGGAAAAGATGAGAGGGAGCCGAGCAATGAAGACCCATTTTTCATTTGGTTCTATATTGATGAGGAAATTGCCGTTGCCCGTGGCAAAAGTGGAGGAACGGCATTCTGGGTGCGCTGTAAACGACTTGGCTATTAATGCATTATTATACTTGTACAGAAATCATCTAACAATGTACATTTAATTGTTATTGTGGCTACCCTTGTAAAAAAATAAAAAATAAATTTGTTATTGTGGCTACATTTTCTTCCTTCGTGTTAAATAGGATGGAGATTCTGATGTAGCTGGAAAAATATGCTCAACTTTTATGTTCAATAATGTATGTATAGTATCTGCATTGTGAGATTCATCATACTCATTTATGGAGGGAATTTGTATCAGGTTGGTTCCAACTCTATAACTTAAAATATTGAATTCGTCAATAACTTCGATTTACTATAAGAGAATATAAAATTGCCTATAAAATTGTCTATGAGAATTGTCAATATGACTACAAAATTTTCAATAAAAAACCTCACAGTGAGGTTCACCTATGGAATTTCCTACAAAATTTTATAATTATATAGATAGTTTCACTCCTTACCTATAAAGAAATTGCCTACCAGATTTTCGTAGACAAATTGTTTGTGGATAAATTTTTGTTGATAAATTGCTGGTAGGTAATTAATACCTAGGAATTTCATTTTGTTGACAAATTGATTTCGTAAAATTGTTTGTACGTAGTGTTTTTCCAGAATGTTGTCGAAAGTGTTGAAACATAAAAGACAACATGCACAGTGGAGGACTTTGAAAACAGAAAATAAAATTTGCAAACGGGATATTAATTTTTTTCATATATTATTAAATAATCTATGATGCCTCATGGCGAAACTCCACTATAACGAAGCAGTGATACAAAGACAAAGTAAAATCCTACTGTAAGATTTTACATTAAGATCATATGCCCTAGATATACAATCAAAAGCCTAGAATTCTAATTGTGTGAAAATAGTCTACTCAAAGACCTAACAAAGACACTCTTAGAATTACAATGGAGAAAACCGAAACTACACTGCTATAGGTAAATAGGTATCTCGATTTCTTCTCATGATAGGGTCCAATGCATAAGGTATTTATAGAGTTCGTATCTTGTATGTGAACACATAAAATCATGGTTTTCCATGATGTAAAACCGTCCAACACTAAGCCTCCATGATCTTGATAACCACCCATGTTATATCTTCAAATAACTCACTCTAAACAGCAATCGCCTGACCTGTTAACTGCCATGTCGTCATCCTACATGTTTAGACATTAAAGACAACATTGAAATAAATGGAGTTAGTGTTAGGAGAAACGACGAATTCTGATGTTGCGAAAAATGTTGTAACATTTTGGACAACATTGACCTAACATCAACAATCTCCCCCAATTTGGTCTTTCTACTACAACACACCTGATGTTTTAAACATGCAGTAAAATGTGTTAAGTTAGAAACACAACTAAACAAAGATATTGAATTGCTAAAACCAAATTAAAGTAACCAAACTGGAATTAAACTAAACACCACTAAGCACAAAAACTTAGTGCTTAAAACGAACTGCACAAACACTAAACAAACCAAGTGTTACCAAACTAATCTATACTGACAGTTCAAGAAAACGTAAAACAGTATTAAACACTTCTACAGAGCTTTTGAATCACAAGGTATGAACATGTGAAGTAGAGAGAGGATTGAACTGATCTTCATGTGTCAACTGCATCTCCATAAACTGCATAGACTCCCCCTATCTTCATTCTCCCTTGGACTCGAAGCTCTCTTCTCACCACCTAGATTACCATAAAGTATCTCTAGGCCTTCACCATCTTTCCCAGCAACTGGATCATCAACCGGATCAACTGGGACAACAACATCATCTCCTAGAATTTCTTCAAGTCTCACACCACTGGAACTAGCACCACTTGCATCAGCTCCCCCTGGATTTAATCCTCCATCATCATCCGCAGCAGCAACATCATGTCCTACTCCCCCTGTTGGAGTAGAAAGCAGCATTTCCCAGAAAACCTTCTGGTTCTTCATATCTTCAATTAGTGACTGCATATTGGTGATGGTTGTTTGTAGAGTCTCAATCTATTCAGTTATATAATTGGGAGTCAAGGATACAGAAGTGATTGTAGCATTATGAGGAATATTGGCAGAAGTATTGCCAACATTTTCAGCGGCATTAGCGGTGTTAGGAGCTTCCTGTTCTTGATGTGCTTCAGCTGGATCATGATATGGCAGGCCAATCACTCTAGGTCCTGTGAGTAACACATTGGAGATCCCAAAACTAGCTGTAAACCACTTATGGTCTCCTCTCTTGGATTCCTTTTGAAGTTCTTGTTCTCAAGCATCTTGTATATAAGACTTGTGTATGATAACAATCATTTTCCAGTAATGTCACTAGTGTATGACAACACATTGTTAAAGATTGTTTGCCCTAGGTTGAACTTTTTCAAGTGTCCAATCTTATGCATCAAGATAACTTTCTTTGGTTAATACTGTAGTATTTGAAGATGACAACCAATTGTACACACAAAGTTTGAAGAACAGAATACAGACTGGTTAATTTAGAACTACTAAGTCTGTTCTTCCAAACCTCAATTTGCCCACCAGTTAAGACCTTAATAACCTCATTCATGTCATCAACAGGTTCTTCTATCATAGTCCTAGTCTTCAAAAATAAGTTAATTGTCTTAGGTGTAAACCTAACTTTGACTCCTCTAAACCAGACTGTACCATAGTGTTTTGAGTATGTTTTGCCCAGACTTTCTCTCAAGTTTGCATAAAATTCATAAACCCATTCCACTATGTACGGGGTAGCAAACTCAAGTGCATGCAACAGTGATCTGTCTCTAAAATATTCAACCAGATTTTACTCTCTAAAGTCAGTCATTTTAACTATCTTTTCCCCAACAAGAATTCTAGTACGCATCTTTCTATACTTATCACTCTTCATGTCATTATATTCTTCATCACTAGAAGAGTGGTCAGATAGTACCTTTGCACTGGAGTCAGATTCATCTAAAGAGGGATCACTAGAATTAGGGTCAAAACTCTTCTTCTCTTCTTCTTCTTTCAGATCTGGTTCAGATTCTTCGGATGTTGCCATAGGTGATGGCACATTTTCAGCAACAACATGTTCACTTTCTGTTACAGATGGCATTGGATCAACTTTCTTCTTGACTTTACTTCTCTTTCTCACATATGCTAGTGGAACATTCATCTCTGAGTCAGAATCTGGAACTTGAGCAGGTCCAGATTCCACTTCTTCAATTTCAACATCAGGATCAGTAGCAGGTTCTTCCGAGCTTTCATCAATTAAGATGGGTTTTGATGGATCTTCCTTCTTTCATTTCTTCTTTGTTTCTGAGTAATCAACCTTCTTTCCCATATTTCTATAATATCTCCTTCTCTTTCCTCCTTTCTTTAAAGTGTTACCTGTTGATAGGCGAGCAGAATCAGCATGGGCGAGCAGAATTAACACAAAAACACCCGTGGATAAAAACAAAATTAAACCAAGATCAAGACCCAACAAGGTATTGGCGAACAGATCCCACGTACTAAGCAAAGATAAAGCAGGCGAACATAAATTAGTCAAAAGATATTGTAATTTAGACCAGGGCCGAGCAAGCACATCCACCGCACTGCCGACCAAATCCAACCTCAAACCCAAGGCCACCTTATGACAAGACTAAAGACCAACAAGAATCAAACTAAAGACTCCTCAAGGACAAGTCCAACAGGACGAGCAGCTCTCGACTGCGAGCAAGTCCAACAGATAAGGATAGAATATAGTTTAGATAAGGTCAGCTTGGTCAAAGTCTAGGTGTCGTGCATGCAGGCCTGGTAGGCCAAAGGTCATGACACCTCCTGCTAGGCAAATGTCTATAAATACTTAGATTTTTTCAGCTAATAAAATAAGCACAAATTATTATACACGTCCAAACTTCGCCTACAAACCTAAAACAGCTCGTTTATCTTACGATCGTATTGTCACGTAAGCTTATAAATGTTCTTAATCAACTTTAAACCAAAGATCTCGTATTCACTAATTACGTTAGTGATCAATTACATGTAATTTTTTGATGACCGATTAACCATAAAAAACAGCCATTAATCTTCGAAATTTGAACTGATCATCAACATTACCTTTTCTTTTTCTCCAAGCATTTCTGATTCGTTCTCCTAGTTCTTCAGTTTCATTTGATGTTTCTAGTTGAATGTTCACAGTAGGTTCTACTTCAGCTCCTTGATCATCAGCTTCTTGAGACTTTTGTTGAGGATTGCACATCCTTTCAAGCTCAGTGAGATCAACTTCCTCTTCTCCCAGCAAGATTTTAGGGTATTTGGTTTCGAGCCTAAGATCTTGATAGACAACAATTATTTGCTCGAAAGGGGTTCCTAAATTGAAGCTTATGGTAATTGGTTCAGGGTCAAGGAAGGTGAGTAACTCAGTAGAGGGTTGAATAGAGGATGAAGGAATATCAGTTGTATCCTTCAATGGAGAGAATTTTTCAGTTAGGGTTTTGAGTTGATTCAGGAATAGGAATCAAAGAGGAAGGTTCAACAGTTTGTGGAATCTGTACCTCAATAGAACCGATAGTGATAGATGGGGATGTTGGCGGAGAGGCGCCAACATTAGCCGAAACATTCTGGGATTCAGTTCTAGACGCCATTGATGCTAGCAAGTTGAGAGGGTTTTTGGAAGTAGAGGAAGATGCAGGTTGTTTGGGGAAATTCAAATGAGAAGAAGATGGAACGTCTCCCTGAGTAGTCATTATAGCCTCAATAAAGCCTGAAATTAGATTTAAAATAATGAATAAAAATATTGAAAACTTGATAATCTAAACACCTTATAGGTCGATGAAGATAATACTAAATAATGTTATGAGTAATACATAAGTACTATATCAATGATACCTTCTGAAAATCGTATAACAATACTCGAACCAAGCTTATAAGAAATTAAGAAAAACACTTAATCAAGAGATCTTATATAGAATGAAATATGAAAATTATCACATATGCTCCACTTTGTGTCGTGCATTATGTGGTAGTTTTTGAGAACCTCCACAAAACTATTTTCGAATGTGGTGTGTGTAAGCATTTATGATAATTCTATGAAAGAGAAATTAAATAATTACCCATGATTTATGTTAGTAACTGAAGTTAAATAAATACATCAGAATATTCTCAATATTATCTCTTAATATTTATCCTATTAAAAAATTAATTAATCCATACAAATTAATAAGTAATTCGAATTCTCAATATGTTATCATTTTTGTTGGAACACATATCTCAACATTTCAATAACACAATTAACATTGGATTGTTTTATCAATTTAAACACTTTTATCACAAGATTTCACATTGATCCACCTATTGAAAAGAGAACATCGTAGTCGCGAACTTCGTGCCCCATAGTTACTCAGTGGATTTATGAACAAATTGATACATTTTAATCACCTTTTAAAAATAGTACATTGTAGTAGCGAGCTCAGTGTCCCATAGTTACTTAGTGATTAAAGTATCTTATTGTGGTTTTTCAAATTTCAGCACGCAATGATATGTGACCTTAAAAAATAAATACATTTTCAAATTCAAATGACCATTATTGAGTACAGATAATCAAAGATCAAATAGAACTAATACTTAGAAAAACTTACTGAGTATTTTCTGATGTTGTGTCAAATGGCTAGACATTTTTCAAAACACTATAATAATTTATTCAGTGAGAACATAACCAAGAGATTTTCTAAGTGAAGAAAACCTCTCAAAATCAAGAGCTTTTGTGAATATATCTGCAAATTGTTTTCTAGTGGAGATATACTCTAATTTCATAATTTCTTTTTCAACAAGATCCCTGATAAAATGATGTCTAATACTTATGTGCTTAGTTAAAGAATGCTGTACAAGATTCTTTGATATATTGATTGCACTCGTATTATCACAATATATAGTTAGTATATTACTATCCAAACCATAGTCATCAAACATTTTCTTAAGACACAATAATTGAGTACAACAACTTCCTGCTGCAATGTATTCAGACTCAGCAGTGGATTGAGAAACATAGTTTTGTTTACTACTGTGCCATGAGATGAGATTGTTTCCCATATAGAAACATCCTTCACTTGTACTCTTCCTATCATCACTGTCTCCGGCCCAATCTGCATCACTATAGCCAATCAATGTACAGTTAGTGTCCTTGCCATACCAGATTCCAAGATCACATGTTCCAACCATATATTTAATAATTCTCTTTACTGCATTCATGTGAGATTCCTTAGGACTGACTTGATATCTAGCACACAAAGAAACACTGAACATTATATCTGGGCTACTGGAGGTTAAATATAGTAAACTGCCTATCATAAATCTATATAATGTTGGATCAACACTTTGTCCAACATCATCCTTACACAACTTTTGTGTTGAACCCTTAGGGGTTCTCATTGTTTTAGCAGTTTTCAGTCCAAACCTCTTAACAAGATTTTTTTGCATATTTGCTTTCTGAAAAGAAAATTCCATCTTTATCTTGTCTAATCTGAAGACCTAAGAAGAAATTTAAGTCCCCAACCATTGAAATTTCAAAAGTAGCTGTCATTTCTTTCACAAACAGTTCAATCATTTTATCACTAGTAGACCCAAACACAATATCATCAACATAAATGTAAGCTATCATAATGTGATTATCAGTTTGTTTAATGAATAAGGTCCTATCAGCTTCCACTCTAATGAAACCAAAATCAACCAGAAAATCAGTTAACCTTCCATACCAAGCTCTAGGAGCTTGTTTAAGACCATATAAGACCTTATTCAGTTTGTACACATAGTTTGGAAAGTCAGTATTTTCAAATATTTTTGGTTGCTCAACATAGGCTTTTTCAATTAAAATACCATTTAAAAATGCAGCTTTTACATCCATTTGATGCAACTTAATATCCAGAAAACATGCACTAGCAAGTAACTGCCTAATTAATTCAATTCTGGCAACTGGAGCAAAAGTTTCATCATAATCAATTCCTTTACCTTGAGTGTATGCTTGAGCAACTAACCTAACTTTATTTCTCACAATGTTACCAGATTCATAAGTCTTATTCTTGAAAATCCATTTAGTTCCTATAATATTTATATGTTCAGGTCTGGAACTAAAGTCAAGACATTATTTCTTTAAAATGATTTAATTCTTCATGCATAACATTAATCCAGTTCTCATCTTTTAAAGCTTCAATTACATTCTTGGGCTCAATCAAGGAATGATAACACTCATGACTTACCTTGTTGCAGATGGAAGACATACATATTGTTCTTACCAGATTGTTTACTATATCCATTCTTCTTCTTGTTTGTACTCCAGAGTATTTTTCTCCAATGATCTGGTCTGCATGATGATCCTTAATAATCCTGGAAGATGGAACTTTATTATACTCGAGTGAATTCCCAGAAGATTATGATTTTTCAGGTAATGTTGTTCTAGATGATGGAACATTTTGAACAACATCCTTATTCTGACCAGAATCTGAAGAATCCACTGGTATATCAATAAGTCCAGAAACATCATCTTTAATAATTGGACCTGCAAGACTTGCATTATCATCAAATACTACATTAACAGATTCTTGCACAGTATCAATTCTTAAATTATAGATTCTATACGCTTTGCTATTCTTTGAATAACCTAAAAAGAATCCTTTATCACTTTTCGAATCAAACTTGTGCAGCTATTCTCTATCATTCAAAATGTAACAAACACAACCAAACACATGAATATATTTCACATTAGGTTTTTTGTTATGCAAAATTTCATATGAGGTTTTTGTAGTACCTAACCTGACCTTAGATAGACTCTATTTGAAATGTGACATGCAGTGTTTAAAGCTTCAGCCCAAAATCTTTTTGAAAGATATTTTGACACAAGCATGACCCTAGCCATTTCTTGTAATGTCCTATTTTTTCTTTCTGCAATACCATTTTGCTGTGGTGTTTTTGGTGAGGAAAATTCTTGCATGATACCTTTATCTTCACAAAATTTAGTAAAGTCATTATTCTCAAATTCCCTACCATGATCAGATCTTATTTTTTTGATCTTGGAATTGAAAATATTTTTGAATTTTTTGTAAAGATTTTTGAAGACAGAAAATGTTTCAATTTTTACTTTGAGAAGCTCAATCCATGTGTATCTAGAATAGTCATCAACCAAAACAAAAGAATATCTTTTTTCACCTATACTCTCAGTTTCCATTGGACCCATGGGATCCATATGAAGAAGTTCAAAATATTTTTGTGTAGAACAATGTGACAGCATTTTGTGTGACACTCTAACTTGCGTACCTTTTTTACAAGGACCACACACCTTCAATTTGTTCAGCTGTAACTTAGGAAGTCCATTTAAAGTTCATGTTCTAATCAATTTCAAAATATTCTGGTAATGTGTATGCCCAAATTTTTGATGCCACAAGAAACTCTCATCAGTTTTCACATTGTTACAGGTTTTGAGGGTATCAATCACATAACAATTATCCACAGATCTATGACCAATCATAAGGCATTCACCTTTTCCATTTTTCACATAGCAAGAATCCTTATCAAAGTCCACATGTAAACCATCATCACATAATTGACTTATACTGATCAGATTTGCAATTAATCCATCCATATGCAACACATTAATCAGTTTAGGAAAACCTGGAACATTTAAAGTACCCTTACCAATAATTGCACTACGGGTACCACCTCCAAAAATTACATGACCATCAACATCTAATCTATAATCAGTCAAATAATCAATATTGCCAGTCATATGCCTAAAACAACTACTATCAAAATACCATGAACCGGGTGCATGAGATTTTAATGAAGTATAAACAACATTACAACTTTTAGACTTACTGACCCAAGTAGTTTTTGATAAATGTTCTTTTAAATGAGGTAACAATCTTGATTACACAGTTTTTGCATGTATATCTCTTTTTAATTTCCAGCAGTATGACCTGATATGTCCCTTTTTATAGCAGTAATGACATAATAAATGTTTATTAGATTTTCCAAAAAAATATTTGTAGACTCAGGAGTGTTGACTAGAAAATCTGCTCTTGATTTTACAAATTTGACAGGTTCATTACTAACTTTAGATTTTCCAGAAATATCAACATACCTAAGACCTTTTCTACCAGAATTACTAAGTACCAAGACATCGTCCAGTATTCCAGTGCTTCTTGCAAATTTTTTGAAGTTCAAAGTTGAACCTTTCACTCTTCTGTCAGCTTTTCAACTTCCATATCCTTCCTTGTAAGAATCACTTCAAGTTTAGTTAAAGAGTCTCTCAATTCAGAATTTTATAAAGTTATTGACTTAAGAAACTGCGATTGTGACTCAATCTCCTTGATGTTTTCTTGACATAAGATACAACATGTTTCCATTAATGAGGAAGTAACTGTCTCCACAAATGAACTCGTAAATTAGCTCACATCTGGACTGTTATTACCAGATGTTGTATCAAATGATGGAACATTTGTATCAACATCAGAATAATATGTTTTGATTATCAACATCAGAACATTTGTATCAACATCAGAATAATAAAAAAAAGGGAAATTGTTGGGAAATTGTATAGGAATATGTTTTGATTAAGATGCCAAAATATTCCTCCTAAGTCAATTGTAAGTAAATTATATTCAGTAGAGCTAGATTAGAATTAGTCAGTTCAAGTGTTAGGGAACTGAAGTGCAGTTGCTAATTCTGAGAGTGTATCTAAGAGACATCCATTGAAGACAAGTCTACTGGGAAGAAGTCATCTGAAGAAGACACCTTAGGTATAAAGTATTTTCTAAGTACATTTATACTAAGGGAAGTACCATCAGTAGAGGAGAAGAAGTCTACTGATGAAGACTAACAAAACACATTCAATGTTAAACACATTAAAAGCTGTTAGTTAATCTGGTTGGAACAAGGCAAATCAAATGTCAGTAAAGCTTGTAATAAATGAAGGAATAAGAAGGTTCTCTCAGTTGAGTTCCACCTTAAAACCAGACAAGACTCTGAACAAAGTAACTATGCGGCCCAATGAGAAGTTGACACGTAAGTGTACTCTACTGACAGCCGACCTGTCACAGACTGACAAGTACCAAAAGTCTTGCCTTAACTTTTTCAGAGAGCTGGTAGCAGGAAAAGTCCTTCAAGCCATTCTTGATGCGACATAAAGCTTAAATAGAACCGTTTGAACCAATCAGATGCAAGAGACTTAGTTGAGAAGATTCATCTCCAACGAGAAGATTTTCAAAAAGGTCTATAAATACAGGAGATCGTGCTCATTGTCATGCACGGAAAACTTAAAAAAATAAGCAATCTCTACATTCACAAACGCATAAACGAAGCACTCTAGTTTCCCAAGTGTTTCATTACTTGTTGAGAGATTTACAAAACCTTTTGTAAACGAGCTTATAGCCATATCCAAAGCTTAGAAAGAGATAATCCATCCTTAAGCCTCTGAGCTAAACTTGTAAGGATTATCTCACACAAAGGTGGAACCAAAACCCTACTCAAAGCCCAACCGTAAAGTTAGGTTGAGAGATAGAGTTAGAGATGTTAGTAAGCTGATTGTTGATATCATTCTAAAAGCTGGTTATTGGGAACTAGGACATGGATTTATCCTAGGGATCAAATATCATAAGGGAGGAGTATTTGATCAGTGCACCTTGGCACTATAACACAAGAAATTCCAAGTGAAAGGAATTCTCCTGTTTGATCAGGACAGTGGACGTAAGAGATTCTTCTCTGAACCACTTTACATCTTGTGCACTTAATTTCTGTTATTCCACAAGTGTGTGTTGAACAAACAAATTTTTATCAAGTAAAACGAGTATTTCTTAAGGGCTCACTAATCTGCATTTGAAAGCTAATTAGATAGCAACTCAACTGAAAGTCACAACATTTCAGTGGAGCTGATATCTCAGTAAGCTTTCTTAAGTCAATCATCAGCAGACTTCCGAGTCAATTGATGGTTCACTATTTTGAGTAAATCTGATATTGTTTAAAAAAAGTTTGAATTTGTAACAACACGTGTATTCCCTCCCATACACCTGTATAACTCGTTTCGGGATCAACAAGTGGTATCAGAGCAGTGGTTTAAAAGACCATTGTTCTTGTATACTTTTATTTTCAAAAGGTAAATTATTTTTGGTCAATTGAATTGATCTTTCTATAATTCTTGTTTATCTATAACGACTGACAATACAGCCAGGGTTGCACCACCAGCAGAGAACAACATGGGAGTTAATCCCTTGAACCATATGTCCCATCACAAGCTTCCACATTTCTCAGTGGAAAACTATGATTTCTGGAAAATCAGGATGAGAGCACATCTTGCTTGTGTTCATGATGAAATGCTCAGAGTCATAACAAAAGGTCCATTTATTTTTATGACTCCTAACCCAAGAAAAATATCTGATGCTATTGCAGATCCTAGAGAAGAATGACCCAAAGATGAAGATAACTTTACTGCAGATGAAAGAAGGAGACACAACCTCAACTTCATTGCCATGAATATTCTCTACACCACCATTCCAGACTCAGTCATGGGAAGGGTGATTTAATATCAAACTGCAAAAGAAATATGGGATACACTTGCTCTTATGTGTGAAGGAACTGACAAGATTAAAGAGAACAAGCTCTCAGTAGCCGTTAAAAAATATGAGCAATTTACCATAGAGCCAGCTGAAATAATTGATCAACTTGATGGGAGGTTCACTGATATCATGAATGGGATTAACTCTATGGGAAAGGTTTATACTAAGAGAGAAGTGGCTTTGAAAATCCTAAGAGGTCTAACCTCAAGATGGGATGTATACTCTGTGATGATGCAAAATACCAATGATTTATCTAATATGTCTATGAAATAGGTATTTTCTGAACTAAAGGCTTATGGGTTTGATTTGAACAGGAAAAGAGCTCCAGATGAGACCTTGAGAAGGGAGTAGTCTTCAAAGCTAAGGAAACTGAGCCAAAATCACCTAAGCCCCAAAAGAGTATAAAAGCAAGCAAATCCCAGAGTAAAGCTGAGATGCAAGAAGAACTAAGCCTGATGGCTAGAAGGTTTGAAAAACTTAACAGTAGATTTGGTAAATATAAAATATTTTATAGGGATAACAGGGAAAGAAGAAGTTACACTCAAAGAGACACAAGGGAAGGAGAGAAGAGCTCCTCTGAGATGGAGAAAAAGAAGGAATATAAAAACTACACAAAAGCTGAAGGATCATCATAAAAAACCAGAGAGTCTACTGAAGAGAAGGATGATGATGCCAACAGATGCTACCAGTGCAAGAAGCTTGGCCATTTCCAATATGATTATCCTCAACTGAGCACAAAAGAAAGGAAAGAAAAGCAAGCTAAAAGAGATAGAAGATATGGAGAGAGGAAATCTATGGTTGCTGAGGATAAGGATGAAGATTTGGAGTCTTCTGATGGAATGTTTTCTGATAGAAGTGATGATGATCTTTGCCTCATGGCAAGAGAAGAACCTGAGGTACAATCTAAACCATCTAATTCCTTAGGACATTCACTTTAGCTCAGCTCAGAGTCAACAGGAGAACTCAATTTTCAGTCCGCTTTGGAACAGTTGATGATTGATTTCTCCAGGTTACAAGAAGCAAGTTTCTGTCTCCAAGATGAGAACAATAAACTCTTGAGTGAAAACTCCAAGTTAATTGAGTCAGAGAATCAGGCTGATCTTAACTCAGCTAAATCCACCATTGAATTGATAAAAGAGGTGGAAGTTCTCAAAAGTCAAGTAAATGGTAAAGATCAACTGATAAAAGATCTTACTGAGTCCCATACAAGGTTAACTGAAGAGAATATAAAATTGGTAAGCCAAATAAATGAATCTCTCCTGAAAATTGATGTCTTACATAAATCTGAAGAGACCTTGTTAAAAAGGATTGATGCCTTAAACAAACCCTCTCTTGCCATAGAGGAGATTCAAAACCTTCAAATCAATCCCAATAACAAGTGTGGAGTAGGTTATATTCCAAAACCTTCAGAAGGTCCTCTGAGTGTTGCTTCTTCAAGTGGCACAAAAAGAATCTTTATTAAATTTGTGGCCTTTCAACCACAAGTTTTGGATAAAGGAAAAAGACCAGCTGAGGTTCAACAAAAGGAAAGTCAAGTACAACCAAAACCTTCTGGAAAGGCTCACTTGACTAATCAAAATAGAACTCAGTAGAGGTACTATCTGTCGAGGTCTTCACAAATGAAGCAACCTCAACTGAAAGTACCCAAGCATGAGTATTCTTCAAAGAATACTTCATATAGGAAATCTTCTCCATTTGTGCCTAATGGAAAAGGTTCCCCATACCTTTATCAACAAAGATTAAGACTAGGTGCACCCAAGCCTCATAAGAAGAAAGTTAAGAAGGTTCCTATTTCTTCAAAGGATGACACCCGTAAACAATTTACTTCTAAGGCACTGTTGGGATATGTTTTAGTTTTGATGATTTTCCAAAATGACATGTAATAGGTTTGAAAGCAGTATGGATTGTATCTCTAGTTTCAGGTCAGGCTAGGTTATTTTTCAGTAGAATAGGCTGTCAGTTGAGAAGAACTCAGTTAAGGGAACACAGTTGAAGGGGAACTCAGCGAGGGGGAACTCAGCAACACAGCCTGAGGAAATCAAGATGACATCACAAGCAGAAGTGACTGAAGACATGGCAAAGACCTGAACCTGGAGAGAAGCCTGAAGGATGCCCCACTGAGTATAAACCTGGCTGATCTAAGCTAAGTCAATGGACTACTCAGTGAAGAGCATGATCAAGAGGATAAGTGCTGTACCAAGTAGGCCCTGAAGGAGTTAGGCCACTGTGGTAAGGGAAGTTTGTCATTCAGCCTTATGACAAACTTCTTGGAGAGATCTTCAAACAGTCTCTGAAGGACAACTATACTGAAGACGTTCAGTCCACTGAAGATCATCAAGTCAGTGAAGGAGGAAGCTACCTAAAGTCAGTGGGTCTTGTAAACCCACCGAGTCAAAGATCCGTTGGATGTAGTCCACGTGGACCAATCAGCACGAGGCAGCAACTCTGATACTGATAAGGCCGCATTCCAAGAAAAGTGGTTGAAACCATTAATTGTATGGATTCAAATGTAATTTCCTCCAACGGTTACATTTGAATCCACACTATAAATACAAGCTCATAGCTTCGTTTCAAGTGTGTGAAGTAAGAAAAATCAACACCTACAAGCCGTGAGGGAGTGTGAATTATTAGGGAATCATAAGGAAGTGTTTCTCACACCAACGACACTGACCTATTAGGGTTCTTCACTTATATTCATTGAGTGTCAAGCTTGTAACTCTTAGCTTAGAGAGGTTTTCCCAATCTTAGCTTGAGGCTAATACATTGTAAGGGAAAACCTCACATAGTTGGAGAAACCAAACTGAAACCAAAACCCTCTAGTTAGGTTTGTTGGTTGAAGTTAGTTAGTGAGGAGAGGCAGCCCAGGGAGTGGCGTGAGTCAAGTGTTTTGCGCACCTTGGCACGTTAAAAACAAGAATCCCAGTTAGTGGATTTCCTGTTAAATCTGGTCGTGGATGTAAGAGCTTGAGTCTCTGAACCACGTTACACTGAGCGTACTTCTTTAAAAGTATTTACTAAAGTGTTGGGAAAATTTGCTCACTGAGAGCATTGTTAAAAAGGAAAACTTTGGTTAAATATTCAGGTCAGGGAGAATCTTTCTCACTGACCAGTTCAGGCAACGCACTCGAGAGTTCAGCATCTCGAGTCACTGCGTTACTTTGAGTATGAGTCTCCAAGTCTTCACATTGACTTGGTAGCTCAGGCTCTGAGTAATGCAGTGACTTGAAGTGAAACCTCTCGAGTCACTGCCTTGTTAAGAGACTGGGCCCTCAAGTCATCACACTGACTTGATGCCTCTGACTCTTAGCAATGCAGTGACTAGAGTATTATTCACTCTTGCTGAACTCCCTGAGGAAAAGTTTTTAAAAAAATATTTTTTTGCTCCTGAATTCCCATTTTGGTATTCGGAACCGGGACCATCAATTGGTATCAGAGCGGGTTGTTCATATGACCACTGATCCAGTTTTGTTAAGAAAAATGGTCAACCGAATTGATCTTAAATATTTTAAACTATGGGAATTTCTGCATATTTCAAACTATTACCTGTGCTCTGACACTCAACTTGTAATAGAAAATCATTTGGTTAGAAGTTTTGGAATCATTAAAAAGGGGGAAATTGTTGGGATATGTTTTAGTTTTGATGATTTTCCAAAACGACATGTAATAGGTTTGAAAGCAGTCTGGATTGTATCTATAGTTTCAGGTCAGGCTAGGTTATTTTTCAGTAGAATAGGCTGTCAGTTGAGAAGAACTCAGTTGAGGGAACACTCAGTTGAGGGGGAACTCAGCGAGGGGGAACTCAGCAACACAGCCTGAGGAAATCAAGATGACATCACAAGCAGAAGTGACCGAAGCCATGGCAAAAACCTGAACCTGGAGAGAAGCCTGAAGGATGTCCCACTGAGTATAAACCTGGCTGATCTAAGCTAAGTCAGTGGACTACTCAGTGAAGAGCATGATCAAGAGGATCAGTGCTGTACCAAGTAGGCCCTGAAGGAGTCAGGCCACTGTGGTTAGGGAAGTTTGTCATTCAGCCTTATGAAAAACTTCTTGGAGAGATCTTCAAATAGTGTCTAAAGGACAACTATACTGAAGACGTTCAGTCCACTGAAGATCATCAAGTCAGTGAAGGAGGAAGCTACCTAAAGTCAGTGGGTTTACAAAGATCCATTGGATGCAGTCCACGTGGACAAATCAGCACGAGGTAGCAACTCTGACACTGACAAGGCCACATTCCAAGAAAAGTGGTTAAAACCATTAATTGTATGGATTCAAATGTAATTTCCTCCAACGGTTACATTTGAATCCACACTATAAATACAAGCTCATATCTTCGTTTCAAGTGTGTGAAGTAAGAAAAATCAATACCTACAAGTTGTGAGGGTGTGTGAATTGTTAGGGAATCATAAGGAAGTGTTTCTCACACCCACGATACTGACCATTAGGGTTCTTCACTTATATTCATTGAGTGTCAAGCTTGTAACTCTTAGCTAAGTGAGGTTTTCCCAATCTTAGCTTGAGGCTAATACATTGTAAGGGAAAACCTCACATAGTTGGAGAAACCAAACTGAAACCAAAACTCTCTAGTTAGGTTTGTTGGTTGAAGTTAGTTAGTGAGGAGAGGCAGCCCAGGGAGTGGCGTGAGTCCAATGTTTTTTGCACTTTGGCACGTTAAAAATAAGAATCCCAGTTAGTGGATTTCCTGTTAAATCAGGCCGTGGATGTTAGAGCTTGAGTCTCTGAACCACGTTAAATTGAGCGTACTTCTTTAAAAGTATTTACTAAAGTGTTGTGAAAATCTGCTCACTGAGAGCATTGTTAAAAAGGAAAACTTTGGTTATATATTCAGGTCAGGGAGAATCTTTCTCACTGACCAGTTCAGGCAACGCACTTGAGAGTTCAACATCTCGAGTTACTGCGTTACTTAGAGTATGAGTCTCCAAGTCTTCACACTGACTTGGTAGCTCAGGCTCTGAGTAATGCAGTGACTTGAAGTGAAACCTCTCGAGTCACTGCCTTGTTAAGAGACTGAGCCCTCAAGTCATCACACTGACTTGATGCCTCTGACTCTTAGCAATGCAGTGACTTGAGTATTATTCACTCTTGTTGAACTCCCTGAGGAAAAGTTTAAAAAAAATGTTTTTTTTGCTCCTGAATTCTCATTTTGGTATTCGGAACCGGGACCATCAGGAACTAAGGGAGATAACTGTTTATGTAGATGTTTATGGAAGAAAAATTGACCATTCTAAAGTAATTAGAACTGTGAGGAAAATTTGGATTCCGAAAGGCACAACTAAACTGATAGGACCCAACACAAATTGGGTACCTAAAGTTTGATTTTGATTGCAGGGCTCAGTGGACCTCAACAAAGGAGAAGCTCTTAATTCCTCAGTCTGGTACTTGTACAGTGGATGTTCCAGGCATATGACTGGCAATAAAAGTCCCCCCGAAAGAATTTGTTGAAAAAGATGGTCCACATGTCACATTTGGTGACAATTCACAAGGAGCCACCAAAGGTTATGATGCTTTAATTATTGGCTCAGTAAAGGTAATAAATGTATCCTATGTCAGTGGACTTATCTATTAGTCAATTCTGTGACAAAGGATATAGTGTTGAATTTTCACGTAACCTGTGTTTTGTTAAGAATACACTCACACAACAGGTATTACTAACTGGGTCAAGGAAGGGTAATGTCTATCTTGCAGATTGGAAGTCTTGCACCCCCAATTCATGCCTAATAGTAAAGAGATCAACTGACACCAACTGGCTATGGCATAAGAGGCTAAGTCATCTAAACTTCAAAGTGATGAATAAGATTGAAAGACATTCCCTAGTAGAAGGAATGCTAAATGAAGTCTACAACAAAGATAATGTTTGTAAAGCCTGTCAGGAGGGAAAGCAGGTGAAAGCTTTCTTCAAAAGTAAAGTAGCTACCTCTACTAACAGAGTACTTCAACTGTTACACATGGATCTTTTTGGTCCAGTAACCCCTGTAAGTATCAATGGGAGGAAATATACACTTGTTGTTGTTGATGATTTCTCCAGGTACACATGGGTGGTATTCCTTGCAAGCAAGAAAGAAACACAAGTCAGGCTACTTGAACTACTAAAGAAAGTTAGCAATGAGAAGAGCCTGAACATTGTAAAGATAAGGTCAGATAAGGGCACTAAATTCATTAATTCTATAATATCTGACTTTTGCAAGGAGCTAGGTATAGCTCATGAGACCTCAGCTGCAAGAACTCCTCAACAAAATGGAGTAGCTGAAAGGAGAAATATGACTCTTAAGGAGGCAGCAAGGACAATGCTTGTTGAAGCTCAAGTTCCTAAAAGGTTCTGGGCTGAAGCTATCAACACTGCCTGCTACACTCAGAACAGATCCATGGTAACCAAACATCAAGGAAAAACTCCATATGAACTGTGGAATGGTAGAAAGCCACAAGTATCTTATTTTCTCATTTTTGGTTGCAAGTGTTTCATTCACAACAATGTAAAAACTCAACTGAAGGCTTTTGACAACAATGCTGATGAAGAAATTTTCTTAGGATATTCCCAAATCAGTAGAGTTTTTTGAGTCTATATTTGTAGAACTCTTGTTGTGGAAGAAACACCTCATGTGGTTTTTAATGAATCTACTTTTAAGTCCAGGAAAAAGGAGACTGAGGATGTGATGAACAAGAAACTAAATAGACTGAGTATCAAATCAAAAGGCTATCCTGAGAATAGTGTTGATGCATACATTCCAACTTGGGACAACCTTACTGATCAACACCCCAACAAAGATACTCTATACAACATCACTGATGACACCTCTACTGAAAGGTCTCCTGCCCAGTCAACTAAACTGATGAACTCTATCACAGCTGAGACATCTAATGAGCCTATCATTCAAGGGGGAACCAATGCAACTATCATTGAGAATGAAACTACCTTGAATGATGTCTCAGGCCTTCAACCCTCTGTCTTATTTCCTGAATTTGATTTTATTCCTTTATCTAGTGACTCAACTTCAGGAGAGCTAGTCTCCACTGAAAGGCATCAGTCTAGGAGAACTTGGCTCACAGATCATCCTATTGAGCAAATCCTAGGTGATCCTTCCTCGGGAGTCAAAACTAGAAGTTTTCATGGAGAAAGTGCTTTGTTTTGTTGTTTCTTATCTAACTAGGAACCAAGTTCCATTGAAGAAGCACTTCAAGATTCAAACTGGATCATTGCCATGCAGGAAGAGCTCAATCAATTCACAAGGAATCAAGTATGGGAGTTGGTGGATATGCCATATCATTGCAATGTAATTGGAACAAAGTGGGTGTTCAAGAATAAGAAGGATGAAAATGATGTCATAGTAAGAAATAAAGCCAGGCTAGTTGCAAAGGGCTACTCTCAAGTTGAAGGATTTGACTATGATGAAACTTTTGCCCCAGTGGCCAGATTGAAGGCAATAAGATTATTTCTTGCCTATGTTGCTCAGATAAGATTCAAGGTGCATCAGATAGATGTCAAGAGTGCCTTCTTGAATGGATTACTCAATGAAGAAGTGTATGTGGAACAACCCCCATGTTTTGAAGAGAGTAACAAAGTATATAGACTGAGAAAAGCTCTATATGGACTGAAACATGCTCCAAGAGCTTGGTATGACACCTTGTCTCAGTTCCTACTTGATCATGGTTTTATCAAAGGAAGAGTTGAGAGGACTCTATTCAGAATCACAAATGGAAAGGATGCACTATTAGTACAGATTGTGAGAAGTTTTCTCAACTGATGAAAGGAAAATTTGAGATGTCAATGATGGGAGAAATGAATTTCTTCCTAGGACTTCAAGTCAAACTGTCCCCTGAAGGAATTTTCATCAATCAAGCCTGTTAGGAAAAATATTGTTAGTTTTGATGAGTTAAACAAACCAGAAGATGTAATAGGACCATCTGGACCTGTTAGCCAGATGAGGAACTAGATTAGGACTTAGTCTAGGGGGAACTGCCAGACCAGAAGACTTCACCAGAGGACTCTACCAGAAGACTTCACCAGAGGACTCCACCAGAAGACTTCATCAGAGATGTTCATATCAGAGGCAGAAGACCTTCCCCAGACCATACGAGTCTGGTGAATTAAAAGATGCTCAGAATCATCTTTAGATTCTATTGAGTATTTTAGTTCTTAACCAACTCTGGACCAGAGGACCTCTAGGTCATCTGGTGTCTGGTTCAACTTACTCTGGAAGAATCAGAGTTGTGCAATGGAAGCATTTGACCATTGGTAATTCAAATAAAGTCAACCATGATCGGATTGGAAAGTCAGAATGAAGATATCAATCCAAGGATCTCACCAACCCAATCAATCAATTAGGGAATTAATTGATTGAAGATTCCATAAATAGAGATCTGATTAGATTAGCTCTCCAACGGCTAAACCCTAATCACCTCTATAATTACAAGAGTGCCAGTATGAAGTAAAGCTCTAGTCACGCGCACGAAGATCATACTTAAGCTTTAATATTCTCAAGCAATTATCACTCTTGTAGTTCTTGATTCATATCTACTCATAAGGAGTTTGTAGTTGGAGATTAAACTCAACCTGTTCATCTTGTTAGAGAAGGTTGTAGTTGAATATATTTTAGATCGAAGTTAGATCTAAAGTGTGTAAGCAAAGAGCTGGTACTTGTCAATTCCAGTGTTCGTAAGTTGGCTGGTTGGTTAGTAAGGCCCCTTAAAAAAGGGAGAGTGGACGTAGGATCGTTATATCCGAACCACTATACATCTTGTGTTAATTACTGCTTTCATTTATATTCTGTTTATATTTGTGCTCTTGTTAAAAAGATCTTGAAAAAGGTTTTTCTTTAAGCTTCCGCATTATATTAGAAACTGACTAGTGGGACCAACAAGTGGTATCAGAGCGGTGTGTCCTAGACCAATGCTTTGAAAAAGCTTTTGGTGGTCACCGGGCAGATCCATTGCTCTATTGAAAGTTGTTTAAACCTTTTTAAAATTTGCACAAAATGTCTTCAAAATCTTCTTACAAGAGCCACAAGTTGCCTGAATTCTCTTTTGAGGATTATAGCCACTGGAGTTTCATGATGAGCAATCATCTTGGAGCTATTCATCACCGCATGCTTGATGTGGTTGAGAGTGGCCCCATTCAATTTTACTGGACTCCCATTGATGACGGCAGATCAGAGTCCAGGGAAGAAACCAGTGAAGCTGCAGAGAAAAGAGCCGATGGCAGAGTTCCCAGGCAAAAAATCCTCAAGAAGAGAGATGAACTGAATAGTGATGAAAGGAAGCTGTACAACCTGGATCAGGTACCTAGGACTGAGATCATCAACACCCTCACTAAAGAAGTGATAGAGAAAGTGAGAACCTGCAGTACGGCTAAGGAGATGTGGGATAAGTTAGCTCTACTCTGCGAAGGAATAGAGAAGATAAAGGACAACAAACTCCAGGCTGTTCAACACTCATTTGATACTTTCAAAATGAAACCAGATGAGACTCTTGACCAGCTGGACATGCGTCTCACCAACCTCCTTAACAAGGCTAGTGCCTTAGGTAAAACTTATTCTGAAAAAGAAATTAATAGTAAAATCTTAAGGTCACTAACAAGCAGGTGGAGGATCAAAGTCACAATATTCAAAGACAACAAGGATCTCAACACTCTTGATCATCATCTTCTTCTATCTGATTTGAAAGCCTACGAATATGACCTTCAAGAAAAAGATCAATCAGAGGAGATTTCTTCTTCTGGTCAGAAAGGAGTTGCTTTCTCTTCAACTATCAAGACTGAAGAAAAAATGAAGGAGTCTACTGCAGATGACATGATCCTAAAGGAGCAGGTAGCACTTCTAACTAGAAAAATTGATAAAATGAGCTCTAAGTATGGCATGTACAAAAGACACTGGAAGGAATCTACCAGAGATAGGAAGTGTTCCTTCAAGTCTGCAGACAAAGAGAAGTCATCTGGAGACTCAAGGGAGACCAGATTCAAGTCACCAGAGAAGAGGAGAGATGGCAGTTCTGGCAGATTAGACTTCCAGAAGAGAGAGAGTAGTCCATCCAGACCAGAGTACAACCCCAGGAGGAGAGATCCTAGTCACAGTCCCCGAGGAGACAACACCTGTTACTCATGCAACAAGCCAGGCCACTACAACTATGATTGTCCTCAACTTACTCCTAGAGAAAGAGAAGAGAAAAGACGCAAGAGAGATAAGAGATATGCAGACAAGAGAGCATTGCTGGCAGAAGCAGAGGAGGAGGATACTAGTTCCAGTTCTTCTTCTTCTTCTGACTTTGGATCTGATGATGATGTATGTCTCATGGCAGACATCACTGAGGTACACGAATCTACCTTGTATTTATCTAGTTCCAAATATACTAAATCCTCTCACTCATCTGGTACATCCAGAGAGTCTGATATGCAGCAAATGCTATCAGATCTCCAGAATTGTGTACAACTTTGCCAGAAACTTGAGAAGGAGAATGGTAGGCTCAGAGCAGAAGTTAAATCTTTATCTCATGAGCAGAAATCCACCAGAGAACTTATGAAAGATCATTCCAAAGAAGTCTCTGAACTTCAGTATAAGACCACAGAAAGAGATACTCTGGTAGATCAACTGATAAGAGAAAGAGACTCCAAGGAAGATGAGTTCAATGAACTTAGAGCCAAATACCAATCTCTTATCAAGGGAAAGCAAGTTGTGGATACTATTGAGGAAGTACCTATGCCCAGAGAAGCTCCTAAGATACCAACTGTTGTATCTATTATATCAGAGTCTTCTCAGCGCATTAATGATAAGAGTGGTTTAGGATATTCTGGAATTACCACTAGATCTCATAAATATCATTATAACAAAAACAAGTCTGTAAAATCTGGTGAATTGGTAGAAATCTGGGATGAAAAAGACCCTACTGGTAATGGTTACAAAGTAGTTCACAAACCTGGATGGAAAAGGAACTACTCTGCTAATCATTTAGAATGTAGTCCAGAAGAGTTGACTGTTCTGGAAGAGAAAATCTTAGAGACAAAACTTCATAATGGGGAACCAATGAAAATTGATGGTTCTGTTCACAATAATTCTCAAAGAGTGGAGCCTAAGCAGATTAGGGGACCTCAGAGGAGATACTCAAGAAGGGGGAACTTTAATCAGAATAGGAATTCTCAGAGAAGGAACTATGGACAACAGAACTATCATCAGAACCAGGGACCCCAAAGAAGATTTTCTCAGAGGAATCAATTCCAGAACAGAAACACTCAGAGGAACTATAATCACCAGAAAAGGTCTAGCTTTCATCAGAACCAGAGACCCATCTATAGAAAACCAACTGATCTGGTTAGTTATGACACCAGAGATAGTTCTTCTCTGATGTGCCCTTACAACCAGACCTTTAAGACCATGTCTTTGAGGCAGGCCATTCCACAGGCCAAATTTAAAGTGAGATACACCAGACCAGCGTATAGGAAAGGTGTTCTCATCAGACCAGCAGCTCAATTTATCATTGTCAGAGGACATGTATTGGTAGATAGATTTGGAAGAAAGATAAGATCTCCTCATCCAGAAAGGGATGATCTTTATCTATGGATTCCTACAAAACCTGTAACTAACCAATCATGACCCAGCACTAGTAGGGGACCTAATTGATTTCTCTGCAGGAGGACAAGAGCCCATTGGAGAAAGGATTTTCAAGCAACAGTGTCTGGTACATTGATAGTGGATGTTCCAAGCACATGACATTTGATAAAGATCATCTCCAGGATTTTAAGCCACTGAATGGGCCAAGAGTGATGTTTGGTGACAACAACTTTGGAGTCACCAGAGGAGTTGGAAAATTGATCATCAATGATGTATCTATAGATGAAGTCTACTATGTTGAAGGACTCAAGCATAATCTGCTTTCTGTATCCCAATTTTGTGACATGGGATACTCAGTGAAGTTCTCTAGTGATTCATGCACTGTCTTTTCTTCTGATTTTAATGATATCTTGCTTATTGGCTTGAGGAAAGGTAACATTTATCTTGCAGATTTCAACAGTTGTCCCAGAAATACTTTCCTGGTTGCAAAGGGATCTGCAGAGAACAGCTGGCTTTTGCACAAGAGATTGAATCACCTGAATTTCAAACCACTCAACAAGATTGCCAGAAAAGGTCTAGTTCGAGGTCTTCCAAATGAAGTGTTCAAGAAGGATCATGTTTGTGTTTCCTGCCAGAAGGGTAAACAACCCAAGACTTCCTTCGAGGATGTCCAGAGCACAACTACAACCAGAGTACTTCAACTACTTCACATGGACCTGTTTGGACCTGTTTCACCTCTTAGTTTCAATGGGAGGAAGTACACCTTGATGATAGTAGATGACTTTTCAAGATACACTTGGGTAGTTCTTGTTTAAGAAAAATGAAACTATCACTAAGCTGCCAGAGTTCTTCAAGCAGATTTAGAATGAACAGAACCAGAGCATAGTGAGGATCAGAAGTGACAAAGGGACATAGTTTTTAAATTCACACATTGCAGAGTACTGTAAGGAAAATGGAATTTTTCATGAGACATCTGCTGCCAGAACACCCCAACAGAATGGAGTAGCATAAAGGAGAAACAGAACCCTTAAGGAGGCTGCCAGAACTCTTCTAGCAGAGCACAACACACCCCAGAGATTTTGGGCAGAAGCCATCAATACAGCCTGTTTTCACGCAGAACATATGCCTCATTGCCCAGAGACATAGTAAGACACCATATGAGGTATGGAAAGGTAAAACCCCATCTGTTTCATTCTTTCATGTTTTTGGATGCAAGTGTTTCATCCATGACAATGGGAAGTCCAAGTTAAAGACCTTTGATGCTAAAGTGGCAGATGGAATATTTTTAGGATATTCCAGCATCAGTAAAGCATACAGAGTCTTTAGTAGAAATTTTCTTTGTGTGGAAGAAACACCTCATGTTGTTTTTTATGAATCTACTCTTGAGTGCAAGGTGGACTTAAGGAATCAGTCTCCCGAAGAGACACATAATCAGACTACTCCCAGAGTCATCAAAGTTACTCTACCTATCTTTGATTCAGAGTCAGATTCAGATTCAGATGGTGACCCATCTTCAGGTTCTCTGGAGCAGAAGCCTCTACAAGGTACAGAACCAGAAGAGGTTGGAACTTCTGTAGGGGGAAGCTCTACTGCAGTTGGTGATAATCACCAAGGCACTGCAGTAGATGGTCAATCAGGCAAGGCCAAGGGAAGGAAAACCCTGGTTGATCACCCCAATGAGTTAATTATAGGAGATCCAACTAAGTCAACCATGATCGGATTGGAAAGTCAGAATGAAGATATCAATCCAAGGATCTCACCAACACAATCAATCAATTAGGGAATTGATTGATTGAAGCTTCCATAAATAGAGATCTGATTAGATTAGCTCTCCAACGGCTAAACCCTAATCACCTCTATAAATACAAGAGTGCCAGTATGAAGTAAAGCTCTAGTCACGTGCACGAAGATCATACTCAAGCTTTAATATTCTCAAGCAATTAACACTCTTATAGTTCTTGATTCATATCTACTCATAAGGAGTTTGTAGTTGGAGATTAAACTCAACCTGTTCATCTCGTTAGAGAAGGTTTTAGTTGAATATACTTTAGATCGAAGTTATATCTAAAGTGTGTAAGCAAGGAGCTGGTACTTATCAATTCCAGTGTTCGTAAGTTGGCTGGTTGGTTAGTAAGGCCCCTTGAAAAAGGGAGAGTGGACGTAGGATTGTTATATCCGAACTACTATACATCTTGTGTTATTTACTGCTTTCATTTATATTCTGTTTATATTTGTGCTCTTGTTAAAAAGATCTTGAAAAAGGGTTTTCTTTAAGCTTCCGCATTATATTAAAAACTGACTAGTGGGACCAACAAAGCCAAGTATACAAGGGAGATGATCAACAAGTTTGGATGTCAAAACAACAATATTGCAAGAGTTCCACTGAACACCAACACAAAGATGGAACCTGATGAAGATGGTGAATCAGTAGACCAGACCCACTACAGAGCAATCATTGGATCTCTACTGTATCTCACATCAAGTAGGCCAGATACCACATTTGATGTTGGGATATGTGCTAGATATCAAGCAAATCCAAAGAAGAGTCATCTGGAAGCAACAAAAAGGATTCTCAAATATTTAAAGGATACTGTGAACTTAGGTTTATGGTATCCCTCAGATGACAATTTGAAACTCACAGGATACTCAGATGCAGACTATGGAGAATGCAGAATTGACAGGAAATCAACCACAGACACTTGTCAATTCTTGGGAAGTAAACTGATCTCTTGGTTCTCCAAGAAATAGAGTTCAGTAGCCACGAGCACTACTGAAGCTGAATACATGGCAGCTGAAAGTCATTGTGCTCAAATTCTTTGTCTAAGACAACAACTGAGGGATTACAACATCTTTACAAATGAGGTCTCTATCTTCTGTGACAACAACAGTGCCATTGCCATTTCAGAAAATCCAGTTCTCCACACTAGATGCAAACATGTGGATATCAGACATCATTTCATTAGAGATCATGTGGAAAAGAATGACATCAAATGCTCAAGACCACACTGACAAGCAGAAAGTAGATATTTTCACTAAACCTATTGCAGAAGCAAGGTTTCAAGAGTTATCAGTAGAGCTAGGACTTTTGGATCGAGGGGAGTAAGAAGAAAAATTGTAACATTTATTCAGTGGAGATACAATTATTCACTAGAGAAGTGACTCAGTAGAGTTACAATTCTCAGTAGAGGTTGAAACCTCAAACGAGAATGAATGTTCTTAAACACTTGTTTTCAAACTTTTGAAATCCTCATATTTTTGAAAGTTTTTTAAAGACATCTTTCTTATTAAGATAAAATCCCCAAGACTTTTTAATAAGTACTGTCTGCGAAATAAAATCCGGTTTACATTGTTTTGGAAAGATTTTGTGAAAAAGGGTAATTATTAACTACTGTACATGTCAGAGCGCTGCTATCATTTTCCTACCCCACGCGCCCAAAAAGTCGGACGATATGACCTTTCAAATGACAATCAGTTCTAATCCACACCATTCATTTAAGGCGGTTTAATCTTAACCTCTTAAGTTCATCAAAAACCCCCCTCAACCTTTTTATCTTCCCACTATATTCTCAGAATCAACCCCAACCGTTGATTTAAACTTTTAATCCTCACCATTCAATTCACCATAAAAGGTTTTCATCTTTTACCCTCAGAACCTTTCCGAATTTAAAAGTCTTAAGCCCTACAATTTTCTCTCTAAAATTCTCTAAAATTTTTCCAAAATCCTTAAACCGAAAATGGCGAGAATCAATCTCAGACAATTAACCCACAAAGATAACCTTTGGTATGAACCAATTGTGCATTTCAACAACCCAGATGTACTCTCTAAACCTGAGTACAGACACATCAAGGAAGCCCTGGAGATGGTGAAGGTGGCTGGCCTTAAAAAATTCCTATCTATTCATCCAGATAGCTGCTATGACAGATATGTATTGGAATTTTGCCTTAATGTTAACAACAAGGATACAGAGATCAAGTCTTCCTTATACTTGAAAAGGAAGAAGAAGATTGTTAGGGATGGAGAGGGGTATCTGGAGATAAAGGAGGCTGAGAAAAAGATTTTGCTGAAAGAGGAGAATGTGAAGAAGCATTTTGGTCTCCCTTTGAAAGGCCCAAATCCGGATATGTGTATCGCAGATAAGGAGAAAGAATGGGTTTATACTATCATGAAGAAGAGGGTAAAGTATAATCTTACCCTAAACAGAAACATACTTCTTCTTGTTTACATCATTTTGTGCGAGATTGTTGGGAAATGCATTTTAGCAAAATAAGGGAGCAACGAGTAAGTGAGCAAGCCAAAGATCAGATTGATGAAGGCGATCAGTGAAAGCAAGACGAAGGAGTACAACTGGCAATAATTTTTCCTTAGGGCGTTGAACAAAGAAGCTGGGAAATTCCAACTAGATAAAGAGGAGCAGCTGGCCAGTAAACTTAATTATGCTACGAAAATTTCTTATCTGATTGAGCATGTGGATCTGGGTGTGTGTTATGGGACCAAATAAATCCATGTGCAAAAGCTGAAGAATCCTGTCAGTGGAGAAAGAAACTTTCTCCTTGAATGATGCTCTGACCTGCTTCCCTTCCTGATAAGCTTTGCACACATGATCTTTGCTAAACACTTCATTAGGCAGACCTTCAACAAGTAACTGTCTAGAAATTTTGTTAAGAATCTTGAAGTTCAAATGGCTTAATCTTTTATGCCATAACCAACTAAGCTCTAGAGAGCTTTTAGCAACAAAACAAGTATTGGGAATAGTGATGCTCCATTCAGCAAGATAAACATTACCTTTCCTAATACCTGATAGAAGCACTTGTGTTGATTTGTCCTTGACTGAACATATATTCGATGAGAACTCAATACTGAAGCCTTTATCACAAAATTGACTTACTGACAACAGGTTATGTTTCAGTCCTTCCACAAAGGACACATTCTCCACTCTAACTGTCCTATTACCAAGACACCAAAACCTTTTGAGTTATCATCAAAGGTTACCTGTGGACCATCTTTAGCTTGAAATTCTTGAAGAAGACTCTTCATTCCAGTCATATGCCTAGAGCAACCACTGTCTAGGTACCAAACAGCCTTGATTGAGTCTCCTCTCCTCTTGTTGTAATCCACAGCCGCCTGCAAACAATTCAGGCTTTAGGTACCCATTGGGTGTTGGGTCCTATTATGTCAGCTGTACCCTTCAAGATCCAGACTTGCTTAACAACCCTGATTGCCTCAGAGTGGTAAATCTGTCTCCCTGAAACATCTACATATACAACTTTCTTTTTCTTAGCCTGAGAGGAAGATGGTGTATGGGTGCTAGGCTTAGGCTTTACAGGAGCCTGAGTGGGTGCCTTTTGGGCTGGCCTCCTGTTCTTCCTAGGCCTGGGTGCAACAGGTCTTTAGGCTTGTTCTTGATAAGGGCCCTATTTTCTGTTCCCCCTAGGCAAGTGAGGGAAACCAAAATAGTTAAAGGCCTCAGGATGCCAAAACCATGGGGGAGTCATCATACTTGGCCTTTCCTGCTGGTATTGCCACACATGATGATACCCTCGTTGACCAGTCTGAGGGCTCTTGACCCGAGTCTTCCTCTGCTTTCGCCGAGGCTTTCTCTGATCTGAGCTCTCAGGGACCACCTTTGGTTGCTTAGCCTTTCCTTTGGATTTTGGCTTAGCAACCTTGGGGGCAACCCTGACTGTGTCAACAGTTTCTTTGCCCTTATCTGTCTGGCGGGCTTGAAGTAAAACCTTGGGTGCATTCTGGCCTGCCTGAACGAAGACCCTCTCAGTGTTGCTCCCTGAAGCAATATGAGATTGACCCTGTGAGGATTTCTTAGGAACATAACCAAGTCCCTTTTTCTGATTCCCAAGCATCTGGCTGCTATTTATTTCCTCTCTAGCCACTGAGGATTTATTCATTGCTGCAACCTTTTTCTTGAGAGAGTCATCATTCTTTTTCAGGATTTCATGTCTGGAAAAGAGGTCATCAAACTTACTCTTGAGTACCTTCAGCTCCTCCTTCCTGACCAGCTCTTTATCAGCCAGTTCTTTCCTCTCTTGGGAGACGCTCAGCATTGATCATGTCAATTCCCTGAGTTAGTCTCACAATTTGAGCTAACACTTTCAGATCTGACTGAGTGAGTTGATCATTTCGGTTTTGAACCTCAGTACTCAATTTCTGGTTCTCCTCTACCAAGAAGACATTAGTTTCCTACAACCTGGAGAAATCAACCATCAATTGATCCAAGCAGATCTGAAGGTTCAATTCTCTGGCTGACTCTGAGCTAGGCTCAGGATTTTGACCAGTGTAAGAACCACACAAAGAGTTAGATATTACCTCAGGTTCCTCCCTTGCCATAAGGCAGCCATCATCGTACTCGTCATCAGAGAAAAGTTCAGGCGACCTCTCCTTAGGACCATCCGAGTCTGTAGCGTCCTCAACGAGCATAACTCTCCGGTCAGTGTACCTCTGGTCTCTCTTGGCCCTCCTATCCTCTCTCTCCCTTGCACTCAGCTCTGGGCAATCATACTGATAGTGCCCACTCTTGTTACAATTGTAACACGTAGCTTGCTCATCACCTCTTTCTTTTCTCGGCTCAGGGTTCCTTCTTGTGTCAGGTTCTCTTTGTCTTGATGAGCTTTCAGTCTTTCCTGAGTGTCTATCATCACGAGTACGTCTATGTTCATCTCTTCGATCGGGCTTTGGGTCTGAATATCTTCTTTCATCACCACGATCTCTCCTCTGGTCAATGTTCCTCCTTTCCTCATATCTCCTCGAGCTTTGATAGGTTCCTTCAGGTTTTCTGTCACGAGTATCATGATAATATTTCTTATAACGACCAAACCTGGAATTGAGCTTTCCAAAGCGTCTGGCCATCAGGTTGTACTCCTCAGCAAGCTCTTCTTTGCTCATCTTTATCAGTGACTTTGATGAAGACTCAACAGGTTCTGACCTGGCTTTGAATGCCACACTTTTCTCAGGAGCTTTTTCTTTCTCCTCTTCTTCCTGCTGAACTTTATTCTTTCTCTTGTTGAGATCATATTCCAGTGCTTTAAGCTCTGAAAAAAGTAAAGCAGAAGTTATGTTACTCATATCCTGAGTGTTCTTTAGCATAATAACACTGTTGTCCCATCTCTCAGGAAGGGCATTCTGGATCTTAGAAGCAACATCTCTCTTTGGAACATCCTTGTCCAACATCACCAACTTGTTCATCAACTTGATGTGTTGGTCCCACTAAGTAGATTAATTGCGGAAGCTTTAAAGATTATGTCTTTTTATCAAGATCTTTTATAAGAGCACTATAAGTAAAATTAAGACAAAAATGAATAAAGCAGTAAATGGACCAGATTTATAGTGGTTCGGATTTCAATATCCTACGTCCACTCTCCCTTTGATCAAAAGGGGTCTCACTAACCAACCAACAAACCACTTGCGTACTGGAATTGTGAAGTACCAGTTCCTTCTTACAATCACTTTAGATCTAGCTTAGATCTAAAGTCTACAACCTTCAACCTTTTCTTAGAGATGAACAGGTTGAGATCCAACAACTCCTTTAAGAGTATATATGTAAAATAAAAACAATAAGAGTGCTTAAGAGTGATAAAACAAAGACTTGGAATGTGAATTCTTGCGCGTGTGAATCTAGAGCCTTTCTTTGAGTCTGCACTCTTGTATTTATAGAGGTGATTAGGGTTTAGCCGTTGGAGAGCAAATCTAATCAGATCCTCTATTTAGGAAAGCTTTCAATCAATCAATTCCCTAATTGACTGATTGGGTTGGTGGGATCCTTGGATTGATTGGCTTCAAAACTTTCCAATCCTGATCTTGTTGACCTGATTTAAATTACCAACGGTTAAGTGCTTCCAATGCCTAACTCTGATTCTCTCCAGAGAAGGCAGGACCAGGTACCAGGTAACCTCATTGTCTTCTAGTCAGGATTTGGTTAAGAAACAGATTACTCAGAAGAATCAGGAGATGATTCTGAGCATCTTTTGTTTTACCAGACTCGTCTAGTCTGGGGAAGGATCTCTGCCTCTGGTCAGTCTCATCTGGTGAAGTCTTCTGGTGGAGTCCTCTAGTGAAGTCCTCTGGAGGGTCTTCTGGTAGGTCTTCTGGTGACTCTTCTGGTGAAGTCTTCTGGTCTGGCAGTTCCCCTAGACTAAGTCCTAAACTAGTTCCTCATCTGGCTAACAGGTCCAGATGGTCCTATTACATCTTCTGGTTTGTTTTAACTCATCAAAACTAACAACTTTTATCGTAACAATTTCCCCTTTTTTGATGGAGTAAAAACACAACCAGAACTGATCAAAAGCATAAACACTTAAGCATAAAAATAATAAAATGATAAGACCTTAGAATAGATCTTATCTGGCAAACAAGAAGACAATAAGGAGTTGTCGTTAAGACAGAGAAGATGTGATATTTCATTAATAATATGAACAAAGAAGATTACAGATTACAATTTAATTCTAGTCCTATTCTACGCATATCTTATGTTCTCCTTAGGTACTAGGAACCAGTCGAAGAACCTGTCTTGAATGGCCTTGAGCTCTGTAGAAGATGTTGGAGTGAAGTTTGCCAACACCTTAGTCTTGTACAGCTTCTTCAGTTCTGCCCAATCCACCTGGTCCCCTATCATTGAAGTGTTGAGATAATGGAATTCAGGTGCAGTGACCTCCAGGTTGAATTCAATGGTGGAGTCCAATAACTGCTTGTAGAGACCTGCATCGTATGCCTTCATCCAAGAGTGGAAAGTCCCATTGATGAGTGCATCATCCTCTGGTGGAGGCTTTTGGGTGTAGTGCTGGATGAACCACAAAGTCTTTGCTCTCTCCATCTTTCAATCAAGGGCACAAGCACAGTAGAGTCAAAAGACCCTTCTGTCCTGAGAGGCAATATCTCCATCACTTCAACATGAGCTTTTCTTCTCTGGCTGGATCCACTAGCACCAGAAGAGATGTCAGCTTCTCTGGTCTTCTTGTTCTGTCTCCTAACATATCGGAGCCTCTGCTCTTCATCTATGTTCTTCCTAATCCGGGCTTACCCCTCAAAGATGTTTGAGTGAAGTTTGCCAACACCTTAGTCTTGTACAACTTCTTCAGTTCCGTCCAATCCACCTGGTCCCCTATCATTGGAGTGTTGAGATAATGGAATTCAGGGGCAGTGACCTCCAGGTTGAATTCAATGGTGGAGTCTATCAGCTGCTTGTAGAGACCTGCATCGTATGCCTTCATCCAAGAGTGGAAAGTCCTATTGATGAGTGCATCATCCTCTGGTGGAGACCTTTGGATGTAGTGCTGGATGAACCACAAAGTCTTTGCCTCTCTCCATCTTTCAATCAAGGGCACAGGCACAGTAGAGTCAAAAGACCCTTCTGTCCTGAGAGGCAATATCTTCATCACTTCAACATGAGCTTTTCTTCTCTGGCTGGATCCACTAGCACCAGAAGAGATGCCAGCTTCTCTGGTCTTCTTGTTCTGTCTCCTAACATATCGGAGCCTCTGCTCTTCATCTATGTTATTCCTAATCCGGGCTTACCTCTCTTCAGGCGTCCCTTCTTTGAATCTCTTCTCTGCCTCTTCAATGATAGATTCAAGGAAGATCTTCTTGACTTTCCTAATCTTCCTCTTAGCAGGTCCAGAAACGGACATAGGGTCCTGCTCTGTATCAGTTGACTCTTCTTCTGCCGCCAGCTGCTTAGCCATGGTAAGAGATTTCAACTCTTCCTTCTTCTTCTTCTACAGCTCCGCCTGGGCCAAAGTATTCTCCAGCAGGTCCAGACGCGCCCCATGGCTAAAGAGAGTCTCCAGAGTGGTCTTCGCCAGATCAGTTCTGGCCTGCTCTTCCTCCTTTTTAACTTCATCAAACAGGGGCTGCACTACCTGCCTTATGAGATCAGGCAAGGCAGTGGAGGAGGAAGAGTGAAGATCACGGAGTTTCCTAGCTTCCTCCAGGTACGCCTTGGATTCTACAACCAACTTCTCTTGCTTCTCGAGTATCTCCTGGAGAGAATCCTTAAGCTTGGCTGTCTGCAGCATCTGTGAGGCCATCTCCACTTTCAGTACTGATACAGGCCTCACCTTGTCCAGAACATAATGTTGAATCTGCCTCTGGCTTTTATGCACATCTATCTTCAAGTATAGGCAGCCAGACTTGAAAGCTGTTTTGGCAGAGGCAAAGACATCCTGGATCTGCTTCAAGAATTTTCTCCTCTCAACTTTAATCTGGTGCTCAACCAAAGCAGGAGCCAGGTGCTGCATGGCCTTAGAGAATCTGCCAATTTGCATGATTTGCTCATTGAAGAAGACCTTCATCTTCTGGAGCACGGCAGGAGTCACATCAAAGTCATCCTCATCAGAGTAGAGCTCTGGAGGAAAGGTGAAGTGAGGGCCAAGATTGTAACAGGGGCCCTCAGGAGTGATCATTACTCCTCTCTGGATCAGCAAGGTGTGGATCAACACCTTCGCTGCTTCTGGGGTCTCAAGCTCAGCTGGATTCTAGATGTTCATCTTCTTCTTGAGTTCTATCTCCCAGGTAGTGAATGTGGATGTAGACATCTCTTCTAGCAGCAGCATTAGATCCTCCACATCCTCTAATCTGGCTTTGCTCCAGACCTTGGCGTCAGTCAGATCTGCCAACAGGGGTAAGTGCTCCAACAGGATTGGAAAATGCTCTCTTAGCCAGAGCTGAGCACTTACACTCATGCTCTGCCTGATGGGACCCATTTCTGCAGATGAGAATGAAAAGGGTTTGGGCCCAGAGGCAGAGGAGGATGGGGCTAAGCCAGCAGGCTCAAGTAAAGTATCCTTATCTTCACTATCATCGCTAGATAGGCATGTGGGAGAGGGAGGGGGAGCAGAGAATCCCAAAGCCATGGAAGGGGTCTGTTCTTTATGAGATTGGGGAGGGGTAGGTATTTGTGAGGTAGAGATGGAGGGTAGAGGCTGTTCTGCACCAGAAGATGTAGAAAGAACTTCTGGCACAGAGGCTGGGTAGGGAATTTGAGAAGAGGAGGAGGGTGGAGTGGGTTGTTCTGCACCAGAGGTTGATGGTACCTCTGGTACAGGGGCTGGGGGAGAAGGGTTTGTGGGGAGAGGGATTTATGAAGTGGGGGGAGAGGGTGTTTGTGTAGGGATGGTGGAGGGAGTGTATTGGGGTGTGTATTAGGTAAGGTTTGCCCTGGTGAAGAAATGGAGGCACCAGGAGCAGGGGAGGTAGGTTGGTAAAGGGTATCCGGGGGAGATGTAGAGGGGGTTACAAGGTTAATGGGGTTAGAGGATAGGATAGGAGGGTTTACCTTAACAGAAGAGACTGGAGCATTTGAGTCTTGCAAGATTTTGGCAGCCTCATCAATCGCCTGCTCCAGTGCATCTCCAAGATCAGATCCAGAATCTGACTCTTGAAGAATTGCCCTCTTGGCCTTGGACTTCTTCTTCTTAAGAGGCTCAACCTCTTCAACTTCTTCCTCCTCTTCTGATGGCTCATCCACCAGAAGCGTCTTCTTAGCCCTTCTACTTGTTCTGGGCTTCTTCGCAGAGGCCTTCCTGGCATCTTCTGGCCTCTTCCTCTTAGCTGCTCCTGCCTTCTTAGCAGCTTCTTCACCATCACCCTTCTTCTTTAGGATAGAAAGAAGGGGAATCTGGTCCTCCTCAGAGGAACCAGAGAAAGCTATGGTTGAAGAACCAGTAGCTTCAACAGGTTTCTTCTTGCTCTTCTGTTGCTTCTGCCCCTTAGCAGGTGAAGGCACTGCTTGTAGAGGAGGGACATGTATGGCTGCTTCTCCATCAGAGTCAGGATGGCCATGGAGAGGACCATCCTTGGAGAAAAGGATCTTGGACTTGTGAAAGCCCTTGCACCATGACTCCTTCCATTGCTTCTCTGGCAATATGGAGTCCAGAATAAATGTAAGCTTGGTCCCTAGGGAGACATTAGCATTAAAGTAAAACTGCTGCTCCCCTGGCTTGCTGGGACACTCTTCCTTCTGCACCTTCAACTCGTTCTTCCTTAGCACACCCCAGAAGAACTCAGCCCAATTACACTGAGCACCATCAAAGATAGCCCTCATAACACAGAGTCTGCCAGTGAAGATGGCATCTGTGCTATGGATTTCGCACATCAACACTTTCACCA
The DNA here is from genome assembly GCA_947034835.1 of Ballota nigra. Classification (NCBI taxonomy): domain Eukaryota; kingdom Viridiplantae; phylum Streptophyta; class Magnoliopsida; order Lamiales; family Lamiaceae; genus Ballota; species Ballota nigra. The sequence goes on along the minus strand of OX344724.1, from coordinate 39,311,208 downwards.
CAATATCAAAAAGTACCTTGTACTTTTGCCTGAGATGCTTGTCCAGAAAACCCTTCGTCAAATTCTGGCAAGAAGATCTGGCAAAGATCTTGAAGGATTCAACTGCTTCTCCTTCCTTGTAATTCAAAGGGTCCACACCTTCCGAAGAGATATTCCCAAATAGTCTGCAAAAGTCGTGCTTCGAGAAGACGACATCCTCCTTGCAAGCTTGGAGGAGATGTGGTCATTGTGGATCTTCATCCGGACCATAAACTGGGCAGCATATCCATCCAAGGTGCACAGATCCTTGGGAACCTTGGAGATCAAATCCTCCACTCCAGACTTCCTAAGTAACTCCAAAATCTCCAGGGCTGCTGGATTCTTGGTGGAATAGAAATCAACCACCATCTCTGATTTTAGCTTTTTGCACACATGCTCAGGGTCGAAATTGCATTTGGGTGCCATTTCTGAGATAGAGAGAAAGAAAGATAGAACTTGCAGAGAGGGAGGTTAGGGATTTGAGAGTAAGGAAACGTGAAAGGACAGATTGAAGAAAAGTTTGATTTAAATAGGGCAAGACGCGTGGCTTGATCAATTAATAAAGTGTGAACACGTGTAAATTCCAAATTTTAAATTAGGGAACAAAATCAATTTTTGAATTGATTGACATATTGCACTGTTGTTAAATCTGACGGCCACGATTAAAAGGCAAGTTACAGATTTAATATAGTGTGTGGGCATGGTCATTGGGACTGGGATCGAGGGGGGTTTTGTGGCAGTCAAGGGAAAAAACAAAATGATTGCCTAGTCCCTCTACCCTAGTCTTAAATACACCCTGAAGTTGAAACGTTTTGAGTGTATTTACTAGTTTTGAAAGTGTATCCCAATGATCAGAGGCTAGAGAAGTAAATACATACCTGTCACCTGGTATTGTAACCAGATGATACCACGGTTAGTCTGGTGTTACATCTCATCTGATGGAAACTCATCTGGTTCTGGTCAGATTTGTCTCTGTACCTCATCTAGAATGTTAGAATGTACCTCACGTGGTACAATCCTCATCTGGTACATACCTTATCTGGAGATGTAACTTCCCTGGTATATCTAACCTGTAGGCATGTTAGTTTGAAAAACATAAAAACTATGTATCAACATGAAACAAAGGATAATTTTCTGATGTTCCCCCTAAACCAAATCTGTCTCTGGATCCAAAAGTCCTAACTCAAAAGCTAACTCTCTGAATCTGGTTTCAGCCAAAGGCTTAGTCAAAATATCTGTTCTCTACTTCTCTGTTGCAATCTTTTCCATCCTTATATCTCCCTTCTCAACATGGTCTCTGATAAAGTGATACCTTATATCCACATGTTTGCATCTGGTATGAAGAACTGGATCCTGGGTGATTATTATTGCACTATTACTATCACAAAAGATTGGAATATCTTTAGCTCTAATCTGGTAGTCCCTTAACTCTTGACTAATCCAGAGTAGTTGTGAATAACAGCTGCCTGCGGCCATATACTGCTTCTGTTGTTGATGTAGCAACTGAAGTCTGCTTCTTAGAAAACCAGGATACCAATTATGTAAGGTGCTTTTGAAACAGGCGCTGCTCCGCGAATTAAATCAATAGTAAATTCTAACTGACGATCTGGGGGTAGTCCTGGCAAATCATCTGGGAATACATCCTTGTATTCACATACTACCGGTATATCGTCCAATGTTGGATCATCAGACTTTGTTGCTACAACATTTACTAGAAATGTTGTACATTCTCCTTTCCTTAAAATTTTCCGAGCTTTTACTGCTGAAATTACCCGAGGTATAGTTCCAATTCTAGCACCATATAGTGTAAAGTTCTCATCCTTTGATCTCCGTACCGATATTTCTTTTTCTTGACACTTGATGAGAGCATGATTTGCTATAAGCCAGTCCATTCCCAAGATAACATCAAAGTCCTTCATTTCTATTATATGTAGATTTGCCGGGAGTATTGCATGCTCAAAATCAATCTTCACATTCCTACATAGTCCTAAAGATTGTGCCGTACTTCCAGAGGGAATGTTTACTTCTAGGAAATTTTCTACTACCATAATATGGGCGGTCTCAATTTGTTCAAACATCTTTCTAGAGATGAATGAATGCGTAGCACCAGTATCGAATAATGTGAAAATAGGTATTTGGAATATTTTGAACATACCTGCCATCACTTCTGGATTTGCTGTCGCTTCTTGCTGACTCATGGCAAACACTCGAGCAGGTGCCATCTTCTGTTGTCCCCTCAGCTTTGGACAATTAGTTATGACATGTCCCGGTTCCTTGCATCTATAACAGATTCCTGTTCCCTTCAGGCATTGTCCAAAGTGTTCCTTCCCACAATTTCTACACTTAGGTGGCCTCTGTTGTTGTCGTGGCACTATTTCTGTCTTTTTAACTTGCTTAAAATTTCTTCCTTGGTTCGTACCCATTCACTTTCTTTTGTTTTGTTGTGATTCTGGCGTTCTTACGTCCTCTGATTTCATATATCCTGCTATCATCTGAGCTTTCTCGAATGCCGAGGCATAAGACTTAATATCTTGTGCCGCTAAGATAGTACTGATTTCCGGTCGTAGATTCTGCATAAATCTTTTTGCTTTCCTTTCATCAGTATTAATCAAATGAGAAGCATATCTTCCCAATTGATTAAACTTCCTTTCATATTCTTGCACTATCAGGTTTCCTTGTTTCAACTGTAGAAACTCGGCCTCTTTCTAATCTAAGAATGATGTGGTATGTAATTCTTAACCACTGCTTCTACGAATTTCTCCCAAGTAACTGTAGTTCGTTCTTCTTCAGTCATTGTCCTACAGTGAGCTTCCCACCAATAATCTGCATCTTCAGTCAGCTGAAATATAGCGCAAGAAACTTTCTGCTCATCGGTGCACTTAAGATAAGCGAATATCTTCTCCAAGCTCCGAACCCAGTTTTCTACTTCCATAGGGTTTTTCCTTCCGGTAAGTGTTGAGGGTCTAAACTTCTTAAATTGGCTAACAATGTCATAGTTTTGGGTTGAGGATACAGGTGTTTGGGACGATTGGCTTTGGTGATTTAGCTGCTGAGCTAACCCCCTTAAGACGGAAGTTAGATCCTCGCTCATACCTGAGTTGTTTTGGTTTTCTCTACGATTCATAGTTCTATTCAACACATTTTATTGGTTAATTCAAACAACAATGTAATGCAATAACTATACAAACTTTTAAATAATCCATCACACTTTCAAATAAATAACATAATTTGAACACATATAAAATATTTACCTGATCCCGTCGTGGAGAATAATCTCGGTGCGGCTGTTTCTTTTAATTTTTAAAACACACTCTTTTTTAAAATACTTTAGCAGGCGAACCTGCTCTGATACCACCTGTAACGCCCCCACTTAAAATAGTACGAAAAATATGATGTGGCACAAGTAGGAACGTTACTAAAATAGTACTTTGTATTAAAATATACACACGCCACACATTTACACAGCGGAAGTAGTAAATAAGTATGATCGTAATTTAAGATACAAGCCAAAATTTAAAAATATTATTCTTGAAAACATAAAGTCTTTAAGAAAACTTCACAGCCTGCCGAGTTCATTTACCCACGTCCGGATCCACAGCATCTGTAAAAATTTAAAGTGGAAGGGATAAGTGTTTGTAAACACTTAGTGGGAAACCTCTTTATAATTGCACAAACTAAACATCAATTGTTTATAACATGTGAGCCCCTGGAATTTCACCGGGTATATGCTTGGGTGGCGTGACCAACCCGTGGTGCCGGAACGACCGGACTATCTCATTTGCCAACATAGTGTTGGACTATCTCAGGGGCCAGTCGATAGCGGGCCAGACTCAAAATATTTAACATTCAACATTTAATAAGTGCAATTAAAATAATAATAAAACACTCGGTGAAGAGTGAAGTGATTCCCCACCTTGCAGGTTTGTACCTACAAGTAAAAATTTTAAAAAAACATTGTTACTTATCCCTTCACTTTTGTAAATTGTAAGACTTGAATTCAAATCTCCACACATATTCAAATATTGTATACTAACACCCAAATATCAATTAAGTGTATAAAATCATCAAATAGCAAGTTATAAATAAATATCGACTGTAAAAAATGTAATCGGACCATTTCGAACCTTTCATACAAAATTTCGAATTTGGCAGATTACACACCTAAATTTGAAAATTCATATTAAATTATTCATACGTCCAAAAATTATGAAATTTTAAAAGTATATTACCAACTCAATAAAGTTTATCACCATATTTTCAGATTTCTCAAACTCCTTACCAAACATCAAATATTTCGTAATGAATACACAGTAACAGATTCTGGTCACTTAACTTTAAAAATTCACCATAAATCAACCACATGTCCAATACTCATGAAATTTTAACCATGAATTCCCAACTTCATTTAATTTATCAAAATACTTTGGTTTTCTATAAAAAAAACTAACCGATTATTCTCAGATCATAGCAAACTTCTACTGTTCCTGTATTTTCGTCTAAAATCCTAGCTCTACTTCGAAAAATTACCACGAATTGAATACCAGTCCAAAAATTATGAAATTTTAAACCTAAGTTCCTTCACAAGTATAATTTCACATATAAAATTTTCAGAATTTTCCATCGACAAATTGGATCAAAAACGAAATTCCTTCACAAGTTGTCCAGATTTTCAGTTTTCATGCATATATGAAGAACATAACATCTTAAACTCACTTTAGACCATATAATTTCATGATTTCTACTTCTAAAGCATATATAATCAAATAATAAACATGATTTTGATCATAACTCATGAATAAATTGAATTAAACATTCAAACATGAAGTAAAACATGGATAACATGCAATTTACTCATCAAAACCCATTTTCCTATCAATTAATTCACATATCATGCATAAACTTCATACTACCACTTAAATAATTACTCAATCAAGAAGAGAAGCTTACTTAGAGATAGGTAACTACAAGAAATCTCTTCTTCTCTTTTCTCAACTTCTAAGTATAAGAGTAGTAGTATTTGTGAAATTTTCTTTAAACTTTTTCTTATGAATAATTTTTCATGAAAGCTCATGTATTTATAGAAGAATTCAACCTTGGAGGCTACTCCCTTCCTTCTCTTGGCTGACTTTGAAGAAGAATGTGGAGGAAATTGGATAATCTTGGAGGTTAAGCATTAAACACATGGCAACTTAGTATTAGTTGCTAATTTTGACTTTTTTTTCTTCAAATTTTGACCCTTAACTCTTGAAGCTTCACCACTCTTCCTAACTTATCTTCTATTTTCGAAATTTAGGGAGATTTCAAGAGAAAACTTGTGTCTTGTAGTTAAGACACATGTAAGCTTTGAATTTGATAAATAAAAATAAAAGAAATTATGATTTTCTAATTTATTTAATGATTTTAAGGTACATTATGCATAAAATTACTTATACTATCTTATAAAATAAAATTAAAACTCTTCTAAGGCTCTAAATAAATTATAAAGTCTATATACTAATCATAAAAAAAACATCGAGCAATCGATACGTAATTTGTTTCTTGAAGAAACGTTCATTTTTCAACTTATAACTTGTGAAATAAAATACTAGACTTAAGGACTATATTAATTTCTATATCAAATACTTTAAGACATAAAATAAAGAACATATAAAAATTATAAAGTTTCAAGAATAAGCATGTATTGAGCAAATAATATGTTAATTGTAAGTATCGAGTAAATAAAACACATAAACGTGCCTTGGTATGAATTTTGGATGTAAATGCATCACATAGATTCATATAGAATTATAAAGCATTTAGTAAAGCAAATAAGCTCATGAAAGTCTAGGGTATTACATATTTGGACCAGAAGGATGTCCTTTCCTTCTTCTTTCCTAAACAAGGTCCTATCAGTCTTACCCTTAGTAAAACCATTGTCCAGAAGAAATTGAGAAAGAGTGTCATACCATGCTCTGGGTGCCTGCTTCAGCCCATAAAGAGCTTTCTTAAGCCTAAATTTACACTTTGTCACCTTGTTCAAAACCAGGAGGTTGTTCCACATACACTTCCTCAATGAGAATCTCATTAAGAAAGGCAGATTTCACATCCATCTGGTATACTTTGAACTTCATGTGAGCATCATATGCTAAGAACAATCTAATGGCTTCTAGTCTGGCAACAGGAGCAAATGTCTCATCATAGTCTATTACTTCAGACTGAAAATAGCCCTGAGCTACTAGCCTTGCCTTGTTCCTAGTAATGACATCATTCTCATCTTTCTTATTCTTGAAAACCCACTTAATGCCTATCATCTTTTGATGTCTTGGTCTGTCTACCAGCTCCCAAACATCTTGTCTGGTGAATTGATTCAACTCCTCTTGCATAGAAACAATCCAATTTGAATCTTTCAGTGCCTCCTTGATGTTCTTGGGCTCAATCAAGGACACATAACAACTAAATAAGGCAGCTAAGTTAAGAGTTCTCCTAGTCTGGACACCCTTAGTTGGATCTCCAATTATCAGGTCATTGGGTGATCGACCAGGGTCCTCCTTCCCGTGGCCTTGCCTGATTGACCATCTACTGCAGTACCTCGGTGATTAACACCAACTGCAGGAGAGCTTCCCCCTACAGGAGTTCCAACCTCTTCTGGTTCTGCTCCTTGTGAAGACTTCTTCAGAGAACCAGAAGATGGGTCATCATATGAATCTGAATCTGAGTCCGAATCAAGAATAGGTGGATTGACCTTAATTACTCTGGGAGTAGTCTGATTCTGTGTCTCATCAGAAGACTTTAAGTCCACCTTGCACTCAAAAGCAGATTCATCAAAAACAACATGAGGTGTTTCCTCCACACAAAGTGAATTCTTATTAAAAATTCTAAATGCTTTGCTAGTGTTGGAATATCCCAAAAATATTCCATCTGCTACTTTAGCAACAAAAGTTTTTAATTTTGATTTCCCATTGTCATGTATGAAACACTTGCAACAAAAAATGTGAAAATATGAAACAGATGGGGTTTTACCTTTCCATACCTCATATGGAGTCTTACCATGTCTCTGGGCAATTAGGCATCTGTTCTGGGTGTAACAGGCTGTGTTGATAGCTTCTGCCCAAAACCTTTGTGGTGTGTTGTACTCTGCTGGAAGAGTCCTTGCAGCTTCCTTTAGGGTTCTATTCCTCCTTTTTGCTACTCCATTTTGTTGGGGTGTTCTGGCAGCAGATGTCTCATGAAAAATTCCATGTTCCTTGCAATACTCTGCAATGTGTGAATTCAGAAACTCTGTCCCTTTGTCACTTCTGATCCTGACTATGCTCTGATTCTGCTCATTCTGAATCTGCTTGAAGAATTCTAGCAGCTTAGTGATAGTTTCATTTTTCTTAAACAAGAACACTATCTAAGTGTATCTTGAAAAATTATCTACTATCACCAAGGTGTACTTCCTTCCACTGAAGCTAAGAGGAGAAACAGACCCAAACAGGTCCATGTGAAGTAGTTGAAGTACTCTGGTCGTGGTTGTGCTCTGGACATCCTTAAAGGAGGTCTTGGGTTGTTTATACTTCTGGCATGAACCACAAACCTGATCCTTCTTAAACACTTCATTAGGAAGACCTCGAATAAGACCTTTTCTGGCAATCTTGTTCAGTATTTTGAAGTTAAGGCGACTCAATCTCTTGTGCCATAACCAGCTGTCTTCTGCAGATCCTTTAGCAACCAGGCAAGCATTTCTTGGGCAACTGCTAAAATCTGCAAGATAAATGTTACCTTTTCTCAAGCCTATAAGCAAAATATCATTATAATCAGAAGAAAAGACAGTGCATGAATCACTAGAAAACTTCACTGAGTATCCCCTGTCACAAAATTGGGATACTGAAAGCAGATTATGCTTGAGTCCTTCAACATAGTAGACTTCATCTACATATACGTCATTAAAGGTCAACTTTCCAACACCTCTGGTAACTCCAAAGTTGTTGTCACCAAACATCACTCTTGGCCCATTCATTGGCTTGAAATCCTGGAGATGATCTTTCTGGAATGTGATGTGCTTGGAACATCCACTATCAATGTACCACACATGTTTGTTTGAAAGTCCTTTCTCCAATGGACTCTTATCCTCCTGCAGAGAAATCAATTAGGTCCCCTACTAGAGTTGGGTCCTGGTTGGTTAGTTGCAGGTTTTGTAGGAATCCAAAGATAAAGATCATCCCTTGCTGGATGAGGAGATCTTATCTTCCTTCCAAATCTATTTACCAGCACATGTCCTCTTACAATGACATATTGAGCTACTGGTCTGATAAGGACACCTTTCCTATAAACAGGTCTGGTGTACCTTTTCTCAAATCTGGCCTTTGGAATGACCTGCCTTAAAGACATGGTCTTAAAGGTCTGGTTGTAAGGGTACATCCTAGAAGAACCATCTCTGGTGTCATAACTACCCAGATCAGTTGGTTTTCTATAGATGGGTCTCTGGTCTTGATGAAAACTGGACCTTTTCTGGTGGTTATAGTTCCTCTAAGTGTATCTGTTCTGGAATTGATTCCTCTGACAAAACCGTCTCTGGGGTACCTGGTTCTGTTGAACATTATTCCATCTCTGATAGTTCCTATTCTGATTGGAATTCCCTCTTATTGAGTGTCTCCTCTGAGGTCCCCTAATTTGGTTAGGTTCCCCTCTTTGAGGATTCCTCTGGGGTCCTCCAATCTAAGTAAGTTCTACTCTTTGAGATTTATTGTTAACAGATCCATCAACCTTCAATGGTTCCCCTTGTTGACGTTTAATCTGTAGGATTCTTTCTTCTAGGACAGTCAACTCTTTTGGACTATAATCTATGAGATTAGCAGAGTGGTTCCTTTTCCAACCAGGATTGTGAACCACTTTGTAACCATTACCAGTTGAGTCTTTTTCATCCCAGATTTCTACCAATTCACCAGATCTTACAGACTTATCTTTGTTGCAAAGATATTTATGAGATTTGGTAGTAACTCCAAAATATCCTAAACCACTCTTATCATCATCAGATCTGAAATAAGAAGAAGAAGAACTGGAACTAGTGTCATCCTCCTCTGCTTCTGCCAGTAATGCTCTCTTGTCTGCATATCTCCTATCTCTCTTGAGTCTTTTCTCTTCTCTTTCTCTAGGAGTCAATTGAGGATAATCATAGTTGTAGTGACCAGGCTTGTTGCAGGTGTAACAGGTGTTATCTCCTCTGGGACTGGGACTGGGACTTGGATCTCTCCTCCTATGGTTGTATTCTGTTCTGGCTGGACTACTCTCTCTTCTCTAGTAGTCAGATCTGCCAGAACTGCCATCCCTCCCCTGGTAATCTGATCTCCCAGAGCTGCTATCTCTCCTCCTCTCTGGAGTTCTGAATCTGGTCTCTCTTGAGTCTCCAGATGTTCTCTCTTTATCTGCAGCTTTGAAGGAAGTCTTCCTATCTCTAGTAGATTCCTTCCAATGCTTTTTGTACCTGCCATATTTAGAACTCACCTTATCAAGTTTACGGGTTAGAAGTGCTACCTACTCCTTGAGACTCAAGTCATCTGCAGTAGACTCCTTTGGCTTATCATCTGTCTTGATAGTTGAGGAAAATACAACTCCTTTCTGGCCAGAAGAGGAAACCTCTTCTGTTTGATCCTCCTCTTGAAGATCATACTCGTAAGCTTTGAGATTAAACAGCAGGAGATGATGATCCAGAGTGTTGAGATCTTTATTGTCTTTAATCACAGTCACTTTGATTCTCCACCTGCTGGTTAGTGAACGCAAAATTTTACTATTAATCTCTTTCTCTGAATAAGTCTTACCTAAGGCACTAGCCTTGTTAAGGAGATTTGTAAGGCGCATATCCAGCTGGTCAATAGTCTCGTCTCGTTTCATCTTAAATGTTTCAAACGAGTGTTGAACAGCTTGGAGTTTGTTGTCCTTAATCTTCTCTGTTCCTTCACAGAGCAAGGCAAGTTTATCCCATATTTCCTTGGCAGTGGCACAAGTTCTGACTTTTTCTATCACCTCCTTTGTGAGTGTGTTGATGATTTCAGTCCTTGCCACCTGGTCCAAGTTATAGAGTTTCCTCTCATCATTGTCAAGCTCGTCTTTCTTCTTGAGGATCTTCTGTCTGGGAACTCTGTCCTCAGCAGCTTTCTGGGCAGTTTCACTTGTTTCTTCTCTGGACCCTGACCTGCCACTATCAATAGGAGTTCAGTAAAATTGAATTGGGTCACTCTCTACCACATCTAACATGCGGCGATGGATAGCTCCAAGATGATTACTCATCATGAAGCTCCAGTGGCTGTAATCCTCAAAAGAGAATTCTGGTAACTTGCGGCTCTTATATGAAGATTTTGAAGACATTTTTACTCAATAAAAATTTAACAATAAGTTTGATGAAACACAACAAAAAGCAATGGATCTGCCCGGTGACCACCAAAAAGCTTTACAAAGCAGTGGTCTTTGGACACACTGCTCTGATACCACTTATTGGTCCCACTAAGTAGATTAATTGCGGAAGCTTTAAATATTATGTCTTTTTATCATGATCTTTTATAAGAGCACTATAAGTAAAATTAAGACAGAAATGAAGAAAGCAGTAAATGGACCAGATTTATAGTGGTTCGGATTTCAATATCCTACGTCTACTCTCCCTTTGATCAAAAGGGGTCTCACTAACCAACCAACAAACCACTTGCGTACTGGAATTGTGAAGTACCAGTTCCTTCTTATAATCACTTTAGATCTAGCTTAGATCTAAAGTCTACAACCTTCAACCTTTTCTTAGAGATGAACAGGTTGAGATCCAACAACTCCTTTAAGAGTATATATGTAAAATAAGAACAATAAGAGTGCTTAAGAGTGATAAAACAAAGGCTTGGAATTTGACTTCTTGCGCGTGTGAATCTAGAGCCTTTCTTTGAGTCTGCACTCTTGTATTTATAGGGGTGATTAGGGTTTAGCCGTTGGAGAGCTAATCTAATCAGATCCTCTATTTAGGGAAGCTTTCAATCAATCAATTCCATAATTGATTGATTGGGTTGGTGGGATCCTTGGATTGATTGGCTTCAAAACTTTCCAATCCTAATCTTGTTGACTTGATTTAAATCACCAACGGTCAAGTGCTTCCATTGCCTAACTCTGATTCTCTCCAGAGAAGGCAGGACCAGGTACAAGGTAACCTCAGTGTCTTCTGGTCAGGATCTGGTTAAGAAACAGATTACTCAGAAGAATCAGGAGATGATTCTGAGCATCTTTTGTTTCACCAGACTCGTCTGGTCTGGACTCGTCTGGTCTGGGGAAGGATCTCTGCCTCTGGTCAGTCTCATCTGGTGAAGTCTTCTGGTGGAGTCCTCTGGTGAAGTCCTCTGGAGGGTCTTCTGTGACTCTTCTGGTGAAGTCTTCTGGTCTTGCAGTTCCCCTAGACTAAGTCCTAAACTAGTTCCTCGTCTTGTTAACAGGTCCAGATGGTCCTATTACATCTTCTGGTTTGTTTTAACTCATCAAAACTAACAACTTTTATCCTAACATGATGAATCTTGACTCCATCTGATCTATAGTCTCATCAGGCAGCATCTCGAACACTTCAAACTTCTGAATGGAAATATTCCTCTTATTCTCCTTTATCTTTTCTGACCCCTCACACATCCTGGTCAGCTCATCCCAAACCTCCTTAGCCGTCTTTAAGTTCATCAGCCTTGCTGACTCCTCGAAAGGCACCGTATGCAAGATGATATTTCTGGCCACATTGTCCAGTCCCACCATTTTGATCTCGTCATTGGTCAATGTCAAGATGATCATAACCCAGTCCTCTGACATTAGGGATGGTGATCTTGATAGTTCCTTCCCTGATAACATGCGGCATTTGGTCATGGATGGCATCTAGATGTGCCTCAAGTGTGAAATTCCAGTAGACAAAGTTAGAGACAGAGAATTCCGGTAACGAAGCTTCAAGTCTCCTCGAAGTCATGATGATGCAAGTTTTATGAAAAGCAATCTCAGATCTGTTCAGTGACCACCAACAGTTTCTCCTCTGAAATTATTAGTATTCAAAGTCAGTGGTCTTTTGAACCACGGCTCTGATACTACTTGTTGGTCCCGGTACATGACTGAGGAATACGTGTATGGGGGGGAATACACGAATATCATTTTTTTTACTTTCAATCTTACTGAGTCCCCTTTGCTTAGAGTGTTAAAGAACTCAGGGTTGATACCACACCTACTGACTGCACTGGGTGCTGGTCAGTTGGCTAACTATCAACTTGAGTTCAGTGCGGAATTGCGCGAGCCCTGAAAGTTTATAGTCTTATTTTATGTTTGCTTTCTGAAAACTTGTTTACTCAATTTTGAAATAGTGGTTAGTAGGGCAGTGTTCAGATTAATGATCAGACTGATTGATTCAAGCTTGACAAAACCAAATGCTATGAATGATTTAATGAATAGGTAGTTAAGAACAATATTCAAAGCAGTAAAGAACACAAGGAGTTTAATGTAGTTCAGAGACTCAAGCTCCTAAGTCTACGGTCTTGATTGAACATGATAATCCACTAAGGATTAACTTATTTTTAACGTGCCAAGGTGCACCAAGATCAGCTAACTTCAGTGACCTATACAAACTCCTTCCTAACTTCACTAAACAACTTCAACCAACAAACCTGACTAGAGGGTTTTGGTTTTAGTTTAGATTCCAACTAGAATGTGATTATCCTTACAAGGTTAAGCTATGCTAAGGATGGATAATCACTCTAAGCCTAAGATAAGGCTTGAAAGCTCAATGGAATACAAAATAACTCTCACTAATCTAAGAAACACTTGGGAAATTTGTCTGGTTTCGAGTGCTTCTTTTGAATGCTAAATGCTTTTAAAAGCTTGAGAGTTTAAGTAACCTTGAATGGGTTCAAGGCCTTCTGTATTTATAGGTGAAAACTATCCGTTGGAAGAGATAACCTTCTAATCATCTACGTAGAGTTGTTCAACAGGCATATCTCCCATATAGAAGTTGTCCTTCCATGAATTAGGTAATTGTATTTAATGCACCATTTAATTCTTGCCCATTGAAAGTATAGTCTGAAGTCAGTCTTCATATCAGGGTCTGTACGTGCGTGTCCTCCCTGGATTGGTCCACATCATCAGGTTGGTGAGAATGTCAGAACTTATTCCTAGGCTTCGGGCTTGTCTTATTAAGTTCTTTTTGTCTCGAGCATAACGGTCTTGTCCTGACGCTGACATTCCTTTTGCATTGCTTGGCCATACTCCAAGTTTTTCCCATTATTCAGTATTATCCAGTTCCCTACAGGGCTGAGTTAGTAATGACCTCAGGGTCATACTCTTCATCACTGACACTTACTCAGCCAACTTAGGAAGACTGCCATAAGGTCAGGATGATGCTCTTCGTCTTCAGGCTCTAAATCTTGATTGTCATCAGTAAGTTCTCCTCTCACTGAGTACCTGTGAAGTGCAAAAAGACTAAGTACAAAAACCTAACCAAGACTAGCCTGACTAAGACATTCTAAGGCAAATCATCTTTTCAGGGGCTTTGGGATCTTAATCAAAACTGACAATGTCCCAACAGGTCTCCCTTGTCAGCCCCTGCAATATCAGTTCCCTCTTCAGGGTGCATTGAAGGCAGTTCAGGAGTGATCATGGTCACATGCTCAGGCTCAACCAAGTCAGCTCGAACTTTGGGAACAAGTCCCTAAGAACTAGAAGTCTCCTTGGATGCCTCTACATTATCCTTCTTTGTCTCAGGGCAGGGAGTCCTGTCATTGATTGATGTATCATTTGCAGCTGAATTGTTCACAACAGTCTCAGCAGTTGGTCCACCCTTGGCACCAACTTCCTTATCACCTTCCCCCTGAGCATCTTGCTCAGTGGTCATCTCATCCACTTCCTTGGCAGTTTTCTCCACCAAGTCCTCAATAGCTCCACCAGTCTGACCATCTTCAGGGCCATCATCACCATCATCAGCAGGGTCCTTGTTGTCCTTTTCAGGAGTGTCAAGGAACTTAGATCTCTCAGCGCGCATGGCGATCATCTTTGCCACCAACTCCCTGACTGCTTCCATCTCCAGCAGCTCCAGGTAACTTGTTATCCCGAAGTAATTGGTCATTCTGGCTTCCTCCGAGCACCAGTAGTCCCATCCTTTCAACTCCACCAACATCCGCTGCTTGACCATGTTAGCCTGCTAGTACTCCAACCAGACTTTTAAATCCACCATATGCTCCCGCAGCTTCGGATAGTTGTTCAGTGATGGGAAACTCCTCACCACCCAATTCTCACCTCTTCCCTTAATAGAATCAAAGAAGAGAAGATATGTGAGATCTTCAGATTCATCATCTTCTCCAGCTTCCTCGATGATGAGATCTAGCTCAGGGTCGAGTTCCTTTGGATTTTTGGATGTGACAGGGAAATCCTCAGGATTGGGTATGTTGGGCTCAGGTTGGGTGTCGGGCTCAGAGATGTTGGGATTATTTGGCTCTGACTTAGGTTGGGGTGGGGGTAGGTCAGTGTTTGGCTCAGATATTTCTATGGGGTGGGAAGAGGGTTCAGATGTGGGAGTAGGTTCAGTGGGTTGGGGTTCATTTTGGGTTGGGTTTGGGTGTTCAGGCTGGAGGATCTCAGCAGTTTCAAAGGTCCTCCTTACCTGAACCAAGTCAGATGCCTCAGCCGATCTTGACTCGTTCCTGTCCTTTTGAGGGCCCAAACTCCTCAACTTCTTCACTGGCGATCCCTTCGCACCTTTCCCCAGCCTCTTGAAAGGCTTTGGCTTCTCCACCAACTCTTCTTCCTCCTCCCTGACGTCATCCTCAGTCTCTTCAACCTCTGGAAGGTCAGTCTTGTAGACTTTCTCAGTCTTCTTCCCTTTGCCCGTGGCCTTTTTCTTCAGCACCACCTTCAGCATGGCCTCCTCCTTCTTCTCTGCCTCAGTGGTCTCCCTCTCAGCTGCCACTTCAACTTCAACAATCTTGCTCTTCTCATAGAGCTCATCCACTCGTTCAAGAAGGTTGGTGATTATCTTCTTTCCCTTGGGCGCTGCTCTCTTCTTCTGAGCCTTGAGAGAAGCATTGGGGACAGGGAGCCCAAGAATGGAATAAGTTTCACCCTCAGTGGTGAACATGATCTTTTTCACTGAAAGATCAACCTCTATATCGAATGTGCATCCTGGGCAAGAGTGGATGATCAACATGGATAATCTCATCCCAAAGGGCAGAATAACACCCACTGAGATGTGCTTCTTCTCCTCGTCCTTCTTCAGCTTGTCCAGAGTGGCCTAACACAGTTGATCCAGAAACAACTGTTCCCAATTGGCCTGAACTCCATCTACCAAAGCACCCATAATCCTCAGCTTTGGCAGACTCAACTGCTCATGGGAGCCAACAGTGCCCATGACCATCTTGCTGACAATATCGATGAGAGCTCGATATTCAGGCTTCATGGTGTCCTTGTGCTGTCTCGTCTTGAATTCGGGTGACTCTGACTTCATCCACTTCTTCAGGAGCTCACCCTCTTTATTCTCCATGTAGACCTTGGGATTCATCCCAGAATAAGGTAACCTAAACACCTCCTTCACCGCCTTCTGGAGGTTAATGTCTCTGTACTCCTCATTGTACAGGTTCTCGCCATATTCATTCTTCTCTCCCGTGGGCACCAGCACCGTGACCCGCGTGAATAGTTCACCCTTTCTTGTGAACATATTCAAGTATGCTTCCACCACTGCCTTCGAAAGCACAGAGGAAGGCCTCTTCGAGAAGTATTTATCGAGGTTCGCCCTGGAGATCCATTCGAACACAGGCTGGATCTCCTTCACCTTGAGATACAGTCCATCCATGGATATCACGTGCTCCATGTTGACAAGCTTGTTCTCGACGACGGTATTGAGGTCATCAGTGGTCCAAGCGGTGTCAAGAAAAGCCATTTGAGAGGTTTGAAAGGTTTGAGAAATTTACAGAAAAAGATTTGAACATGAGAAAGTTCAGTGTGCAATGTGAGTGTTGTGTTTGCGTAAATTTCTCAAATGGCTTTTCAGATTGATATGAATTGAACAGTTACTCAGACGTATGGTTGAGATTAACCCTGAATTTGAAAAGTTTTGAAATGAATCTCTTATCAATCATTTACCCTACGTCAATTATATTTCGTATAAAACGGATACGTATATGAAAAAGTAAATATGCACATTAAATACTCCGACGCGCATGGGTTTAAATATCAAAAAGAGCGCTTTAAATAAAAACGGAGTGCATTTAATAAAGATTTTTAGGATGTGAGACTCGGTGAGACGGTTCAAATTCACAAAGGTCAGGATTGAACTCATACCTGTCAGGGAGACATTGTAGCACCCTGATACCTCGCTGAGTCGAGTCTAGCCTTAGTTCCCCCTTGAACTCTGAACCTTAGTTCTCCCTAGACCCTACGCTGACTGCTCTCCTGGATCTAAGTGACCTAACTCCACTGACAGTTCCATAAATCTTGCTTCAGCCAAAGGCTTAGCCAAGATGTCAGCTCTCTGCTTGTCAGTGTGAATATTCTCCATCCTAATATCCTTCTTCTCCACATGATCTCCTATAAAATGATGCCTAATATCCACATGCTTGCACCTTGTGTGAAGCACTGAGTTCTGAGTGATAGCTATAACACTATTTTGTCACAATAAATTGGGACCTCATTTGCAAACACTTTGTAGTCTCTCAATTGTTGCCTCAACCATTAAATCTGAGTATAAGAACTACCTGCAGCCATATACTCAGCCTCAGTTGTGGATGTAGCCACTGAATTATGTTTCTTACTAAACCAAGAGATCAATTTGCTCCCCAAAAACTGACATGTCCCTGAGGTTGATTTCCTATCAATCCTACAACCTCCATAACCTGCATCTGAATAACCAGTCAGTTCTAAGTTGTCATATGAAGGATACCATAGTCCCATATTGTCCGTCCTTTTCAAATACTTAAGTATCCTCTTAGCAGCCTCCAAATGACTTCTATTGGGGTTAGACTGATACCTAGCACACACACCAACTGCAAAAGTTATGTCAGGCCTACTTGCAGTCAGGTACAACAATGATCCAATCAGCCCTCTGTACTTAGTCTGATTCACTGAAGCTCCTTCAGTGTCAGGATCCATCTTCCGATTTGTGTTCATTGGGATCCTAGCCGGATTGTAATTCTAAACTCCAAACTTTTTAATCAAGTCTCTTGTATACTTGGCCTGATTAATGAAAATCTCTTGATCAGTCTGTTTGACCTGCAATCCTAAAAAGAAGTTCATCTCTCCAATCATAAACATCTCAAATTTACCAGTCATCAACTTAGAGAATTTCTCACAGAGCTGATGATTTGTTGATCCAAATATTATGTCATCCACATAAATCTGGACCAAGAGAATGTCATCACCTTCAGTGATCCTGAACAAAGTCCTATCCACGGTTCCCTTCCTGAACCCATGGTCAGTCAAGAATTGAGAGATGGTATCATACCAAGCTCTAGGAGCTTGATTAAGTCCATAGAGTGCTTTCTTCAAATGGTATACTCTATCTCCAACCTCAAACCCGGGAGGTTGTTCCACATATACCTCTTCATTGAGTACACCATTCAGGAAGACACTCTTGACATCCATTTGATACACCTTAAATTTCTTGTATGTTGTATATGCAAGGAACAACCTGATAGCTTCTAGCCTAGGCACTGGAGCAAAGGTCTCATTAGAAATGTTAATCCGGGGTGGGCTAAACGGGCCGGCCCATTTAACCCTAAAAATACAGGGTTAGGGTCATGGTTTAAGAGGCCTGTTTAAATCCAGGTTTTTTTGGCCCGGCCCTATTAGCCCGCGGGCTAATAGGGCTAGCCCGCCGGTTAACCGGGCTAGCCCGCCAGCCCGGGTTATATATATATATATATAAATTATTTATATTATATAATAAGTGTATTAATTATTACTATTGAAGTGTTAATATACTCACATTTTTTCAATTATCAGTTTATGAATTACATATTGATGTTTGAACTATTACGTGTTGGTATTTTGTACTTTTTAAGTATTGATATTTGAATTTTTATAATTATGTTGAATTTTTTTAATGTAATTTTAATGAATTTATGTACAATGTTTAAATTCATTTACATTTTATTGCCACTATTTTAAAATTTGTGTTGAATTTTATTTTTTCGACATAATCCATTTGTGGCCCGTTTAGCCCGAGGCCCGCTAGGGTTAGGGTTAGGTCTTACTTATTAGAGGCCCGTTAAGAGTGAACCGGATAAGGCCCTAACCTGTTTAGCCCGAAGCCCGTTAGGGCTGACCCTATAGGGTTAGGGTTAGCCCGTTTAACATCTCTAGGTCTCATCATAGTCTATTCCTTCAGACTGACAATACCCCTTTGCAACCAGCCTTGCCTTGTTCCTCACCACAACACTATTCTCATCCTTCTTGTTCTTGAAGACCCATTTGGTACCAATCACACCGTTATGCCTAGGTCTATCTACCAGTTCCCAAACTTGATTCCTTGTGAACTGATTCAACTCCTCTTACATGGCTATGATCCAGTTCGAGTTAGTGAGAGCTTCTTCAATGTTCTAACGCTCTTGCTCAGAGAGAAAATAACAGAATAGTGTGCTCTAACCATGGAACCGTCTGGTCCTGACTCCCTCAGTTAGATCACCAATGACTTGGTCAATGGGATGATCCTCTAGCCATGTTCTCTTGCCTGGAGTTATCTACAGGTTCTATGAATTCAGGGAAATGAACAAAAGGGAATGAACCTGAGTCTATACCAAAAGGATTTACAAGCTCAATATCAGGGACATCGATTCCCCCTTGATATGTTGACCCAGTGACCGTCTCAGCTGCGACCGCATCTTCATTGATGGTACTTACCTCAAGTTGAGTCTGTTCCTCAGTCTGAGGCTCAACTGTTCCTGATGCGCTGGGCTTAGGAGTGACTCTTGCTTCATAATCTTGATCTTCGTCATCATCCTAGCATGGAATTGGCATTGCCTTGACTTTGGGATCAGGTTGATTTTTCAAGCTCAACCTTGTCACTCTCCTTATGACCTCCTCAGAGTCAGGATCCAATACTTTTACCCTAGACCCAGTGACAGATTCATCAAACACAACATGTGGTGATTACTCCACAACAAGAGTCCTACAATTGTAAACCCTGAAACCTTTACTGACTTCAGAATATCCTAAGAATATTCCTTCATCAGATTTGCTATCAAAGGCTTTCAACTGGGTCTTCCCATTGTTGAGGACGAATCACTTACAACCAAATATATGGAAATAAGAGATACGAGGCTTCCTCTTATTCCATGTCTCATATGGGGTCTGAGCATGTTGTTTGTTCAGCATGGATCCATTCTGAGTGTAGCATGCAGTGTTGATTACCTCAGCCCATAATTTCTTGGGCAGTCCTGACTCAGTCAGCATGGTCGTGATAGCTTCCTTCAGTATCTTGTTCCTCCTCTCAGTGACACCGTTTTGTTGTGGGGTTCTAGCTGTAGAAGTCTCATGAGCTATACCAAGTTTATTACAAAAGTAAAAAATGCATGAATTTATAAATTCAGTGCCCTTATCAGTTCTGATCTTAGTAATATACCGATTCTTCTCATTGCTGAGTCTCCTGAGCAACTCTGGAAGCTTCACATGTGTTTCCTTCGTATTCAACAAGAAAATAACCTATGTATATGTAAAATAATCATCAATAACCACAAGGGTATATTTCCTACCATTCATACTCACAGGTGTTACAGGGCCAAACAAATCCATGTGCAAGAGCTGAAGAACCCTGTCAGTTTAGAAGGTAGCTTTCTCTTTGAATGTAGCTCTGGCATGCTTTCCTTCCTGACAAGCCTTACACACATGATCCTTGCTAAAAACTTCATTAGGTAAACCTTGTACAAGGGAAAGTCTACCAGCAAGCATGGCTCTCCGGTCAGCATACCTCTGGTCTCTCTTAGCCCTCTTGTCCTCTCTTTCCCATGCACTCAGCTCTGGGCAATCGTACTGATAGTGCCCACTCTTGTTGCAGTTGTAACAAGTTGCTTGCTCATCTCCTCTTTCCTTCCTTAGTTCAGGGTTCCTTCTTGAGTTAGGTTTCCTTGGTCTTGATGAGCTTTCATTCTTTTCTGAGTGTCTATCATCACGAGTACATCTCTGGTCCACATATCTTCGATCGGGTTTCGGATCTAAATATCTCCTTTCATCATCGCGATCACGTCTTTGGTCAGTGTTCCATCGTTCTTAATATCTTCTAGAACATTGGTGGCTTCCTTCAGTTTTTCTGTCATAATTATCTTGATAATACTTTTTATAATGACCAAACCTGGAATTTAACTTGTCAAATCGTCTGGCCATCATGTTGTATTCCTCAGCTAGCTCCTCTTTACTCATCTCCATCAGTGACTTTGATGAGGATTCGACATGCTCTGACTTGGCTTTGAAAGCCACAATTTTCTCCGGAACTTTCTCTTCCTCTTCAGGAACTACTTTATTCTTTCTCTTGTTCAGACCATACTCCAATGCTTTGAGCTCTGAAAAAAGTAATGCAGAAGTTATATTACTCATATCCTGAGTGTTCTTCAACATAATAACACTATTATCTCATCTCTCGGGATTTTTGAGGCAACTTCTCTCTTGGGAACATCTTTCCCCAGCATCACAAGCTCATTCATCATCTTGATTAATCTTGACTCCAGTTGATCAATGGTTTCCTCAGGCAGCATCTCGAAAGCTTCGAACTTCTGAATGGCAATGTTCCTCTTGTTCTCCTTTATCTTTTATGAACCTTCACACATCTGATTCAGCTCATCCCAGACCTCCTTTGCCGTAGTGAAGTGCATCAGTCTAGCTAAGTCCTCGAAAGGCACCGTATGCAGGATGATATTCCTAGCCACCTTGTCCAATCCTATCATCTTTATCTCATCACTGGTCAGTTGGCTCCTCTCCTTCGGAACCTGTTCACCAATAGGAAGATGATCATACCCATGTCCTCTAACATTAGGGATTGTGATCTTAATCGGTCCTTCTTTGATGACACGCGGCATCTGGTCATGGATAATCTCTAGATGTGCTTCTAATCTAAATCTCCAGTAGACAAAGTTAGAAACAGAGAATTCAAGCAATGAAGCTTCAAGTCTCCTCGAAGTCATGATGCTAGTTTTCAAAGAATGAAAACACAGATTTGTTCAGTGACCACCAATAGTTTCTCCTCTGGAACTATTAGTATTCAAAGTCAGTGGTCTTTTGAATCACTGCTCTGATACCACTTGTTGGTCCCGGTACAAGTCTGAGAGATACGTGTAGGGGAGGAATACACGTATACAAATTTTTCTTAACTTAAAATCTCACTAAGTCCCCTTACTCAGAGTGATAAATAACACAGGGTAGATAACAAACCTACTAACTGCACTGAGGTGAGTTAGTTGGCAAACTATCTGCTTATGTTCAGTGCGGAATATGTGAGCCTGAAGTTTATAGACTTATTTTATGGTTTGCTTTCTGAAAACTTGATTTTCTTTTTATGAAGCCGTGATTAGAAGGGCAGTGCACTGAGTTAATGAGTCAGGCGAATTGATTTAGCACTGAAAAGATATGCAATGAATGACTTAGCAATATAACAATTTAAAGCAATAATCAAAGTAGTAAAAACTCAGAGAGATAACGTGATTCAGAGACTCAAGCTCCTACGTCCACGGTCCTGATTGAACATGAAAATCCACTAAGGATTTGCTTATTTTTAACGTGCCAAGGTGCACCCAGATCAGACTCCTCACTGATCCCCCCTTCTAACTCGCTCAACTAAACTTAACCAACAAACCTACCTGAGAGGGTTTTGGTTTCAGTTTTGGGTTCCAACTAGGTGTGATATCCTTACAAGACAAGGCTATGCTAAAGATTGGATAATCACTCTAAGCTTAATATATGACTAGCTCGCTCAATGGAATACAGAATAACTCTCTACTCTAGAAACACTTGGGAAATTAAAGGTTGTTCGAGTGCTTCTATGAATGCAGGTTGCTTTGAACGCTTGAGAGTTTGAGTAATTTCAGGCTTTGAAATTTCCCGTAACCTTGCTTGGGTCCAAGGTCTTCTGTATTTATAGGCAACTTTGTGAACTAAGTATTGGAGGAGAAAACCTTCTAGGTTGTCTTTGTGTAGGATTCATCAACGGCCATAATATCCATGCAGCAGCCGTCCTTGCATATTTTTGGTAATTGCATTAAATGCATGCCCGTTGAATTGTGCAGGGATGTCAGGTTCAAGTCAGTGTCTGTACATGACTTGGCGCTCTCTGATTGGTCCACGTAATCAGGTAGGTGAGAATGTCAGAACTCATTCTTTAGTTCAGTCTTGTCTTGACTGAGTTCAGGTTTTTCCTCATCTACGTACGTTTTCATGCGATGACATTCATTTTGACTTTCTTGGATCCTACTCCAAGTCTTTTTCCAAATACTCAGTATGATCCTGTTCCCTTCAGGCTGAGTAAGCAATGATCTCATGATCATGCTCTTCATCCTGACACTTACTCAGTCAGCTTAGATGAACTGTCATAAGCTCAGGATGGTACTCTTGTGTCTTCAGGCTTCAGTCTTGATTGTCAACAATGAGTACTCCTCGCATTGTGTACCTGTGAATGTAAAATATTCTAACTTACAAACCTAACCAGGACTAGCCTGACTATTACAAAACTTAAGCAACTCATCTTTTCAGGGTTTTTGGGATCTAATTAAAATTGACATTGTCCCAAAAGACATTATCAATTCAAGGGAACATAGATATGAACAATGCAAACAATCAAACATAATATTCAGATAAGTGTAAAACTATACATTTAATATTAAATCAGTAAATAATATTAAACCATAAACTGAATATCATCTTAGTATTATGTCCTTACAAAAGATTGCCTCTAGGACACTAACACAAACAAGAACTGTCGTGCAAAATTCCTGAAACTGCAAAGAAGTTATCGGGAGACCCAGTGGAATTGCAAAGAGATCCTTGGGGAAACCACTAAGAAAGAATTACAAATTTACATGATTGAAAGGTTTGCACATGCTTATTTATTTTACATGAATGCTCGTAGTTATGCATTTTATTTGTATATTTTATTTAGTCTTGACAAAAGGATCATACCGAGCAAGTGGTTTTGATTATACCATACAATTTAATATTTTTTAGATTGAAGGAGTATGGAGGAGGGACGGTGGATGTAGATGCATGTTACTTGATTTTTTTTATTTAGTTATTTAATTATTATTTTTAATTAGACTTTGAGTCATGGCCCTTTGATTTTTTTATCTTCACTATTGGGAGTTTAATTATTCATTACATATTTTGGAGAGGTAGAATCGGCAATCTCAATCGGGGCAGAGGCCTCAACATCCGGACCCCTCTTTGGAACGGGTAAGAATGTGCCTGTTGGCTCAGTCTCGGCCACTGCTGCGGCAACAAACACTTGAGGAACCACCGTTGGAACCTCCACTGAAGCTCACCTCAGTGCCTGGGTCAGCAACTTCTACTGGGCTCCCTTCTTTTTCCCCTTCCTCGTGGTGACTCTCATGTGGATGAACAAGGTCGATATCTCTATGACGAGCTCTGGAGGGATGGACTGAAAGGTCGTCTACTCTAAAAAAGATACCACATTAGATTAAAATCCTTTCACAAAGACAAATACTCGATTGAAAGCGACACTTATAAACAATGAGGTTGAGATGTCGAGGATAGCAAAATAAACGTGAGTTCTGCCAGTTCGCCTTGGTGATGACGGCCTTGCAAGAGCGCTTGGTATGATCTAAGAGTTGGAGCTTCTCGAGGACGAATCAGAATTTGAAGGAAAAATCGATCTTCCTAGGGACCAACTAACTTGCAAGAAAACAAGAGCGTTGGATCAATACGAGGAAAAATTAAAGATAAATACGCGCTTAATATCTTTTTTCCCCCAAAATGAGGCCAGGATATCAATCTCAACGAGACACTGGGCCGACCACATTTTCCAATTGCCAGATACCTAGAACCAATGATCTGTCCTAGTATGGACATTTCTTGGCAAATCGAATAACACCTTCTTATGCCGGTTTTTAGTATGTATGTCCCCCGGTCTTTTGTTTTCTTTGGCTAGCTGGAAGAGATAAGTCATCTCCCCTGCAAAAGGCATCCTACATAGTCGGTGCAGCCCGAAGAGGATGAAGGTCCCTATGATCGAATACCATAAATTTAGGCTTAAATGTAGGGGGCCAACTCCCAGGCATTGAGGAGGTACGCCATGGTTGGGGAAATGGGAAATCTCAACCCTACCTCCATGACGTTATAATACATCGCTACTATCCCCGGAGGAGCATGGTCAGCTTTCTCATTATCCGCCAGCTTGTACAGGTGCACATCGATAGAGATATGAAATTTCTAATGCCAGTGCACAAGGTTCCTCTCCGACATGGTACTCACGATATTGTTCCAATGGAGACGACTCTTTGAGGCTGCAAGGTATTGATGAACGTCAAGTTCTAGCCGAACATAGGGGTTATTGGCGAGGTACGCTCATAGATGAAGGACGGGGCCACGTCCGCTTGACAATCGATAAAGTCGGTCTAAAGTTAGTAGGCCTTATTGACCTCGGCCTCATGCCGCCTCCACGCGGCGAGATCCTCGATAGCCTTCGCAACACTTTCCACCTCGGCCCTCTCCTGGGCCATTTGAGTTTCCAGGTCCCTCAAGACCCTCTCACCTCCAAAGAAAGATCGCGAGCGGGTGTCTCGTTGGCACCATCATCCCGTGGCGGATCCGCCGGAAGCACATACAATTCATCACCTTTAAGTGGTCGCACCACTACTTCAGCTACTACCACCGCAGGGTGACAGTCTAATATCGCCTCCAACCCATCGCGATCAGAAAGGGAATACGACACCAAAACCATGCGCGGTTTTTTAAGGAACGAACATAGATCTACCACCCCACAGGGTGCGCCAGAGCTTGAAGAAGAACCATCACCGGAGCGATCCATTCTCGTTTGGAAGAAGAGAAAAAAGAGGAGAAATTTTAGAAATATTTTCTTTACCTTAGTTATCTCACGAAGATGAAGAAACCCACCGGAAAGTCATCGAAAAATATGGCTCAACTCTCGCAATATAAAAAATCTCAAGAAGCGGCAAGATGAAAATGTTGAAACGAAGGCTTTCTCCCCCTTTTATGGAGGGGAGAAAGGGTAAATTCGAAATTATCTGGACCCTATCTCGGGGGTCCAGGCGGAATTAACAAAAAAATTTGGGTAACTTTAATAAACGAAGGAGGGACACCTGCGAGTAAGGGCCAATCGCACCCTTATGAATTCACGCATCTACCACAAACACCACACCTCCCAAGAGAGACACAATGATAATCTTAGGGCAAGTGCTATGGTTGAAGCGGACAAGATACCAATTCCTGAGAGAGACAACCTTATCCACGCACACATCGGAGCCTCGGAGGGATACCTAAAAGCCTCGTCATATGCAACATAGGCCCACATCGCCTCGTCAAGTTTTGACCTCGACAATCATCTAGCTTATTCCACCGCACAACCTAGAGGACGAGCTAGGAGGCAATTGTTGTTATACTATTTAACCGCATCAAGACCTCGACATAATTGCCAGGACCTCGGCCAAAGGAAGATCGACCTCGCGGGATTAGTAGGACTTCAGTGAGGTGCACCATCGGCCTCGGAGTAAAGATTAACTCTATTTTAGAAATGGGCCCCAACTTCGTTTAGAGGACTAACCTCGGCCTCCATAAGAACCATTACCGAGATGATGCCACACACTCCATGCCTCATCATCTTGTTCAAATAGATACATGCTGCATGAATCTCGTCAGAAGACCAAGACCGTTTAGGTGGAGGAATAGAGGATTAGCACCAAATATAGCCATCAGGACCTATTTTAGGAACTAAATCCCTTAATATATAGGGAGATCTGATACCAGCAATACAATTGTCCAAATTGTATTGGGTGGAATCCATCTAACAAAAGGGATCCGACCCAACTTAAAAAAAATGTGTCAATCTATGCTTTTAATGCATGCCCAAGATATTAGGGTAGCCCAAGAACATATCTTTGAGCTCTAAATACAGGCTTTATAACACTTAATAAAGGATAAAAAACATTCAATCTCAAATCTACACATAGACTTGACAAACCATTAATCACATATGATGTGATGGAGCTTTAACTTCACAAGTGTATCAAATAAAAAATTACTTTAAATAAACGTTGGCATTGTGTGGATCAGCTTTACAATAAAATTGATTCATAACTAATTACGTTTTAAAAATTAACTAATATATTTTAATAAAACAATTAATATTTTTTAACTAATACATTTTCATGAAATACTCCCTCCGTCCCAAACTCAAATTCCCATTTACAGTTTGCACGATTATTAAGAAAAGAGTTGTTTATGCTATTTAAAGTGATAAAGTAGATGCTTTTGGTTATTAATGTATGGAGAATATAATATTAAAAAGTATTGTTAATTTTTGCCAAAAGTAGATGTAGCAAACGAGTATGAGACATACCTTTTTGGCAATGTAGCAAACGAGTTTGAGATGGAGAGAGTAACTAATACCCTCAACAAGTTTAATATCTTGTCTTAAAATACTATTCACTGCCTTATAAAAATAATCATGTTTATATTTATATTTTTACACAAATCAATAAAACATTCATTTGTTAGTGTTTGAGATCCAGGATTTTAGCTATAATTATTGATATATCTTTATTTATTGAATTAAAAATAATATCGACAAAATAAATATAAGTATTAAAAGAGATATTTTGAAAATTTTATACATTTTAAATATAGAAAAAAAAACTACTCTCTTTGCTACGGAGAACTTGTCACACTTTGAAATGCTGGTTTTTTAATTAAAAAAGAGTATGTTTGTATGAAGTTGAATAAAATAATAATATTTCAATACTTAATTGACTTTTATGAGAGAGTGGTATTTCAATTTAAGAGATGTAAAAAATATTGTGAAATAGACGAAAATAAGAAATTGCGAAACACTCTCTAAGGACAAATAAGAAAGAAAACGTGGATTATGTAGGTGTGAAAGAGGAAGCATAATACTTTATTAGAGAGAGAAGACGACCGCATCACTCTTTAATAATGAATATTTCTAATAAATCCTAGAATAATCAAATAATTAAGTACGAAAATTGTTAGAGAGAAGACGACCGCATCACTCTTTAATAACGAATAGGCTTAAGGAGAGGGTTTGTGAATGTGGTTATAATCAACCGGTTTATCTAGGGAGGACGGCAACAACACCTTAGTTAAATTAGAGTCTCATTAATTAAGCACAATTCATATAATTTAATTAGTGGATTAGTGAAGTATGTTGATAGAACTAAATATTAGGATTAATTCTTGATCTTTTATTCTTTCAATTCTTGTGCTAGATTAGGGAAGTTGATTGCCTAGTTTTAGTACACTTAGGATTTTAACTTGAACATCATGATTATTTTAGTTAACGTACCTGTTGGGATATGTTTCAGTTTTGATGATTTTCCAAAACAACATGTAATAGGTTTGAAAGCAGTCAGGATAGTATCTTTAGTTTCAGGTCAGGCTAGGTTATTTCTCAGTAGAACAGGTTGTCAGTTGAGAAAAACTCAGTTGAGGGAACGCTCAGTTGAGGGGGAAATCAGCGAGGTGGAACTCACTGACTCAGCCTGAGGAAATCAAGATGACATCTCAAGAGAATAGATTGAAGTCATGGCAGAGACCTGAACCAGAAGAGAAGCCTGAAGGATGTCCCACTGAGTATAAACCTGGCTGATCTAAGCTAAGTCAGTGGACCACTCAGTGAAGAGCATGATCAGGATGATCAATGTTGTACCAAGTAGGCCCTGAAGGAGTCAGGGTACTGTGGTCAGGGAAGTTTGTTATTCAGCCTTATGACAAACTTCTTGGAGAGATCTTCAAAGAGTCCTTGAAGGACAACTACACTGAAGACAACTATGTCTATTGAAGATCATCAGTCAGTGGAGGATAAGCTATCTGAAGTCAGTACACCCTGATCAAGCTCACTGAATCAAAGATCCGTTGGATTCAGTCCACGTAGACCAATCAAGTCAAGACAACATATCTGACACTGACAAGGCCGCATTCCAAGAAAAGTGGTTGAAACCATTAAATGCTGGATTCAAATGTAATTCCCTCCAACGGTTACATTTAAATACACATTATAAATATAAGCTCATAGCTGCGTTTTGAATTGTGTGTGAGGAGAAAATCAACACCTACGAGCTGTGAAGGTGTGAGTGTTTAGTGCATTGTATGGGAGTCATAAGGAGGCACGATTCACATCTTGTTCACTGACCATTAAGGTCTTCACAGATACACAAATGAGTGTCCAGCTTGTAACTCTTAGCTTAGAGAGGTTTTCCCAATCTTAGCTTGAGGCTAACACATTGTAAGGGAAAACCTCACCTAGTTGGAGAAAACCCAAACTAAACAAAACCCTTTCCAGAGAAGTGTTAGGTGTTGAGTGAGGTGGGGAGGAGGAGAAGGAAGTTAAGCAAGGTCAATAGTTGTATTGATCTGGGTGCACCTTGGAACGTTAAAAACAAGAATCCCGGTTAGGGGATTTCCTGTTAAATCAGGCCGTGGATGTAAAAGCTTGAGTCTCTGAACCACGTTAAACTGAGTGTTGTTTATTGTTTAAGCACTTGCTAATTACTTATAGTGTATGCTCACTGAGTGTACTTTGAAAGGTTGAAAAGAAAATTAGTTAAGTATTTTAGTCAGGGAGAATCAATCTCAATGACAGGCTTAAGCAAGCACTCGAGAGTTCAGTCTCTCGAGTCAATGCCTTGTTAAGAGCCTGAGCTCGCAAGTCAGTTGCACTAACTTGAGTGCTCTGACTCTTAGCAATGCAGTGACTTGAGTGTCCTTCACTGAACTCATTCAGGGTGCAATGCAAAGTTTTAAAAAAAAAAATTTGCTCCTGAATTTCCATTTGTCCTGAAAAAGTCTTTAAAAACGGGACCATCAATTGGTATCAGATTGGGTTGTTCACATGACCACTGATCCAGTTTTGTTAAGAAAAATGGTCAACCGAACATATCTTAAATATTTTAAACTATGGGAATTCCTGCATATTTCAAACTATTACCTGTGTTCTGACATTCAACTTTTAATAGAAAATCATTTGGTTAGAAATTTTGGAATCATCAAAAAGGGGGAAATTGTTGGAATATGTTTCAGTTTTGATGATTTTCCAAAACAACATGTAATAGGTTTGAAAGCAGTTAGGATAGTCTCTTTAGTTTCAGGTCAGGCTAGGTTATTTCTCAGTAGAACGGGTTGTCAGTTGAGAAGAACTCAGTTGAGGGGGAACTCCACGAGGGGGAACTCACCGACTCAGCCTAAGGAAATCAAGATGACATCTCAAGAGAATAGACTGAAGCCATGACAGAGACTTGAACCAGAAGAGAAGCCTGAAGGATGTCCCACTGAGTATAAACCTGGCTGATCTAGGCTAAGTCAGTGGACCACTCAGTGAAGAGCATGATCAGGAGGATCAGTGTTGTACCAAGTAGGCCCTGAAGGAGTCAGACTACTGTGGTCAGGGAAGTTTGTCATTCAGCCTTATGACAAACTTCTTGGAGAGATCTTCAAAGAGTCCCTGAAGGACAACTACACTGAAGACAGCTGTGTCTACTGAAGATCATCAGTCAGAGGAGGATAAGCTATCTGAAGTCAGTGCGCCCTGATCAAGCTCACTGAATCAAAGATCCGTTGGATTCAGTCCACGTGGACCAATCAAGTCAAGACAACATATCTGACACTGACAAGGCCGCATTCCAAGAAAAGTGGTTGAAACCATTAAATGTTGGATTCAAATGTAATTCCCTCCAACGATTACATTTGAATCCACATTATAAATACAAGCTCATATCTGCGTTTTGAAGTGTGTGTGAGGAGAAAATCAACACCTACGAGCTGTAATGGTATGAGTGTTTAGTGCATTGTATGGGAGTCATAAGGAGGCATGATTCACATCTTGTTCATTGACCATTAAGGTCTTCACAGATACACAAATGAGTGTTCACCTTGTAACTCTTAGCTTAGAGAGGTTTTCCCAATCTTAGCTTGAGGCTAACACATTGTAAGGGAAAACCTCACCTAGGAGGAGGAGAAGGAAGTTAAGCAAGGTGAATAGTTGTATTGATCTGGGTGCACCTTGGCACGTTAAAAACAAGAATCCCAGTTAGTGGATCTCCTGTTAAATTAGGCCGTGGATGTAAGAGCTTGAGTCTTTGAATCACATTAAACTGAGTGTTGTTTATTGTTTAAGCACTTGCTAATTACTTGTAGTTTATGCTCACTGAGTGTACTTGGAAAGGTTGAAAAGAAAATTAGCTAAGTATTTTATTCAGGGAGAATGAATCTCACTGACAGGCTTAAGCAAGCACTCGAGAGTTCAGTCTCTCGAGTCAATGCCTTGTTAAGAGCCCGAGCTCGTAAGTCAGTTGCACTGACTTGAGTGCTCTGACTCTTAGCAATGCAGTGACTTGAGTGTCCTTCACTGAACTCATTCAGGGTGCAATGCAAAGTTTAAAAAAAAATTGCTCCTGAATTTCCATTTGTCCTGAAAAAGTCTTTAAAAACGGGACCATCAGTACCAACTCCGTTAGTATACGTAGGGAATCCTATCCCGATCATCACCATCATATTTGCACTTCAAACCGAAGTTAGTTTAGTTTTATTTCATTATTAGAATTTAATTAGTATAAAATAATTAGGAATATTAGTATAAACCAAAATATTACATTCATATTAGCTACGAGACATACATTTTCAAGAATTTATTCGCATACAAACTTTCTCTTGGGTTCGATACTACTTGGTCCAAATACTTGCCCATACTACTGTGATCTCATACTCTTGTGGGGTAACTACTAGTCAAGCTAGTATTTTGCGTTCACGTCAGTCTACCACAAACACCACACCTCCCAAGAGAGACACAATGATAATCTTAGGGCAAACGCTATGGTTGAAGCGGACAAGATACCAATTCCTGAGAGAGACAACCTTCTCCACGCACGCATCGGAGCCTCAGAGGGATTCCTAAAAGCCTCGTCATATGCAACATAGGCCCACCTCGCCTCGTCAAGTTTTGACCTCGGCAATCATCTAAGCTTATTCCACCGCACAACCCAGAGGACGAGCTAGGAGGCAATTGTTGTGACACTATTTATCTGCGTCAAGACCTCGACATAATTGCTAGGACCTCGGCCAGAGGAAGGTCGACCTCGCGGGATTAGTAGGACTTCGGTGAGGTGCACAGAAGAACTCAGAGCTCAAGACCGACCTCGGTGGTATACATCGGCCTCGGAGTAAAGATTAACTCTATTTTGGAAATGGGCCCCAGCTTCGTTTAGAGGACTAACCTCGGCCTCCACAAGAACCATTGTCGAGATGATGCCATACACTCCAGGCCTCATCATCTTATTCGAATAGATACAAGCTACATGAATCTCATCACTGTTTAGGTAGAGGAATAGAGGATTAGCACTAAATATAGCCATTAGGGCCTATTTTAGGAACTATATCCCTTAATATATAGGGAGATCTGATACCAGCAATACAATTGTCCAAATTGTATTGGGTGGAATCCATCTAACAAAATGGATTCGGCCCAACTTAAAAAACTGGGTCAATCTATGCATTTAATGCATGCCCAAGATATTAGGGTAGCCCAAGAACATATCTTTGAGCTATAAATACAGGCTTTATAACACTTAATAAAGGATAAAAAACATTCAATCTCAAATCTACGCATAGACTTAACAAACCTTTCAGTATTTATTGTTTTAAGCTTATTGTTCTTCAATATTCAACATTTCCCTCATCATTTAATACCTCAATCATCAACATTTATTTGTTGTAGTTGTTTCCAAGCCACATCCCCATATATATTCCTAAGAATTATAACGACTAACAACAATTTGCAAACACACCCTTAAGGTGATTTGGTCATCCTGGATTTGGACTCTTTAATCCCTCAATGCAGAAGCACAATTATCTAGTGAGTTATTTTGAAAAAACTTCCATCTTTTACATAAATTACTCACATAGAAATTGTTAGCCCATCGATTTGCCCTCTTTGTTATGCTGCTGCAGCTGAGTTAAATCACATTAATTTTTTCTTGTGTTCTTTCTTCAAGAAGATTTATTATGGGATTACTATTATATTTGATGTCGTTCTATTCTATAATTCAGGATTCCTTGATATCTATGCTGTTGTGTAATAAACTTAATTCCATTTTTCTTAACAAATTAGGGGTTTCTAAAAAGAAAAACTTCAAAATATAGTGAGACAATAAAAATAAGTCACTTAAATATTAAAGTTTCACATAATAATTTTTTTTTTTAAATTTTAGTTTATCAATTCAATAATAGTACATATAATAAATATACTTAAGTTACTTAGGATATCCTCAAATAAAATTAATAAAATATAAATTGTGAGATCGTTTTAGCATAAAATTGCATTACTTTTCAATATAAATATTATCAGTTTTAAAGTAAATTGTATCACTTAAAAAAAAAGGCAACGCATAGAATGAAAATATTTCATACATGAACAATTTTGAAGGGTATGTGTTATTTCATTAAAGGGTATAAATTATTTTCACTAAAGGATATTAGTTCTGGAGAAAACAAGTTGTTTTCACGAAAGAGTATGAGCTGAAGAATATGAGAGGTATGAGGGAGGAAAAAATTTTTTTGGTCCCATAACTTATCCTGTATCCAATTTACGTCCCAAAAAATTTAACTATTCAATTTTGGTCTCATAACTTATTTAGTTGTCCAATTTTGGTCTCAATTTCACCGAAAAAGCCAAAACGACGTCGTTTTATGTCACGTGTGGCTCATGCGCCGGCCAAAATTGGGGATTTATGTTGCTCATACTGACGTGGCACTGACTGTTTTTTTTTTTAATTAATTATTTTTATTCAATATTTGTTTCCACCTCATTAAATAATTAATAAAATTAATTTTAAATAAGATATCAACTTAATACTCATTCAAACTTACGGATTTACTAAGCCAATTCAAATCAATATTTTCAAAATTAAAAAAAAAATTGGGGAAGATTGAAATCGGATTTCAAGAAGGGTATCTAAGAGTCTGCCTTTGAAATGACGATGTAAAATCTTTGTTCAGGTAATTCAATTTCTCTTATTTTATGTATTATTTATTTAGAAAATGTGAGTTTGAATTGGTTTAGAATAATCGTAAGTTTGAATTGGTATTGAGTGGTATCTTATTTAAAATTAATTTTATTAATTATTTAATGAGGTGGAAATAAATATTGAATACAAATAATTAATTTTAAAAAAAATACAGTCAGCGCTACGTCAGCATGGGCAACAAAAATCCCCAATTTTGGCCAGCATGTGAGCTACGCGTGATATAAAACGACATCGCTTTGGCTTTTCCGGTGAAATTGAGACCAATATTGAACAACTAAATAAATTATGGGACAAAATTGAATAGTTAAATTTTTTGGGACGTAAATTGGACACAAGATAAGTTATGAGACCAAAAAAACTTTTTTCTCGAGGTATGAGGTGTTTCACTAAAGGGTATGAGTTATTTTCATTAAGGAGTACGAGTTGTTCTACTAAAAAATATTGTAAAGTGATTTATATATGAACAACTTTCACACTATATATACTCTAAACATTTTATATTAAATAAATTGTACTATCACTTTTAATATATATATATATATATATATATATATTATATAATGTATCATTAGAAAAAATTTTGAAAAGTGATATATCTTACAAGACAAAGTATAGAATGAAAATTGACTATACATGAACCATTTGAAGGATATTAATTGTTTTCACTAAAAAATATCAATTGTTTTATTGAAGGATATAAGTTCTAAAAAATATTAGTTATTTTCACTGAATGATATTTATTAAAAAGTACGAAAAGTATTAGTTATTTAACTAAATTGTATTAATTGATTACACTAAATATATTAAATGATTACACTAAAAATATATTACAAAGTGGTTCATATATGAATCAATTTAGTCTATATATATTTATCTCACAGTTAAAAAGTGAGAATATTTTCTAGAAGTAATAATGGTTTTTATGATGATCTCACGGTGAGATGTCTCACTTTTTTTTTTTCTCTCCATAAGACACATTATGTACGTGGTGCCCTCACTTTCAGAGATAACCAAAAGTATTGGCGATGACACTTAAATTGGTAAATGATGTAAAAGTTGTCATATTCTTTATTTCAAAAGTACCATAAATGATTAAAATAGCCTGAAATAGTAGAGTATCAATAACACACAACACAACAACAAGAGAGAAAATTGCATTCACAAACAAGTCAGGTTTTAATGAATAAAATACAAAAATCCAAGAACTAAACATGCATCTAATGGGATTTTAAAATAAAATTAGAATATTAAGAGATTTTAAATACAGTGACATCTAATATTATTCTTGCGTGGGCCGTTCCATTAATCACATATGATGTGATGTAGCTTTAACTTCACAAGTGTATCAAATAAAAAATCACTTTAAAATAAACGTTGTCATTATGTGGATTAGCTTTACAATAAAATTGATTTATAATTAATTACGTTATAAAAAAATTAACTAATACATTTTAATAAAACAATTAATATTTTTTAACTAATACGTTTTAATAAAATAACTAATACCCTCAACAAGTTTCACATGTGAAACTTGTTAACATAATATTTTGTCTTAAAATACTACTCACTGCTCTACAAAAATAATCATGTTCATATTTATAAAAAAATCAATAAAACATCATTTGTTAGTGTTTAAGATCCAGAATTTTAGTTATAATTATTGGTATATCTTTGTTTATTGAATTAAAAATAATATTGACAAAATAAATATAAGTACTAAAAGAGATATTTTGAATATTTTATACATTTTAAATATAGAAAAAAACTATTCTCTCCGCTTTGGAGAACTCGTCACACTTTGAAATGCTAGTTTTTTAATTAAAAAAAAAGAGTATATTTGTGTGAGGTTGAATAAAATAATTACTTTAATACTTAATTGATTTTTATGAAAGAGTGGTATTTCCATTTAAGAGATGTAAAAAGTATGGTGAAATTGAGGAAAATAAAAAATTGTGAAACACTCTCTAAGGACAAATATGAAAGAAAACGTGGATTATGTAGGTGTGAAAGAGGAAGCATGATACGTAGTCAAATTTGGAATTAATGAGGTGATTAGTTATTATTACAAGGAAGAGTTAAAACTTAAAACAGAAACCTTCCTCCAATATCTGAAAAACAAAAGGTGGGGCCCGCCGTCACGCTCATTGGTGCATCCCCTCCCTAGTGCTTCATCACTCCTTCATTCTTTCTTCCCTCGAAACTGCCTATTAATACATACACATACAGATACAGATACAGATACAGATACAGATACAGATACAGGCTGTGTGTGTGTAACAGAAAATAAAATTAGGAAAAATGGAGAAAATCGTGGTGGTGGTGGAGGAGGAGGAGATCGCCAGAACCGCCCTGAAATGGGCGCTCCACAACATTCTCCGCTCCGGCGATGTCATTACTCTTCTCCACGTCTGTCCCACACAGAGGAGCTCCAAAAACAAGAAAAAACTCCGCCGTCTTCGCCTCAAGGGCTTCCAATTGGCGCTTTCCTTCAGAGATATCTGCCACACCGATTTCCTCAACGTAATCGCCGTCTCTCTCTCTCTCTCTCTCTTTCTCTTTCTCAATCTCTATTTTGATTTTTTTAATTGTTTATGAAATTGATTAATTAATGATGAAGCCATCCATCCATCCGTAGACGAAAACTGAAATTGTTGTGACGGAAGGCGACGATGAAGGGCGGCGGATCGCCGCCGTCGTCAGAGAGGTCGGCGCCTCCACTCTTGTGTTAGGACTTCACGATCGGAGCTTTCTCTACAGGTAATTAATTTAATTCATCATTATTGTTATTGGTGAAATCATAAAGCGATCATTAGTTCTCATCATACAGTTGGATCTAATAATTGAAATCGGGCGTCAAACAGCAATTGGTTTGGTAATTGGTTGATGACAGTTAATTGACATTTACGTATTGGCTCACCATAATTACAAATTTGATCAACAGATTTGGACATAAAAAATATATATATATATATATTGCAAATATTTTGAATCAATTTGTAATTATGGTTCATTTGTTGAACCAATTTGTAAATATATCTGATTACAAATTGAGTCAAGAGATTTTCACAGACAAATATTTGCAAAATAAATAAATATTATGCTTATGTGTAAATATTTTTTTTATGTATCTATGCAAATCTTTTAAAACAATTTGTGAACCATTTTGTAATTATTCCAAGTTAAATTTTGCACCATCATGGCATTGTACGGTGGTTGGTCAACACCCCACCTTACCCGGAAGAACAGGTTAAATATAAAAAGATTGCCAATGTTTTCCTGTTTGTCCTTTACTCTTTGTAATTGTGTAGTTGTTCCATTGAATTCATTGCCTTTCTTTGGGATTATTATAGTGGCTGATGAGGCAATAGAAAGCAAATTTTCAATTAATTAGTGCGCGTATTGCGTATGCAATTTGGGCGTGCTCTTTACTTTATGTTATTACTATTTGAATTAACTAGTACTCCCCAGTCTCGGAGATTCCTTCCCAATTTTTTTTTCGTCCGTCCCACAACACCATTCATAGCCTTAAATTAGAAATAACTCATCACAAAAGTCAATAAAATACTATTATTTTATTCAATCTCATATCATATACTCATCTATTTTTTTAAAATCGTGCATTTTAAAGTGTCAAGTGTTCTTTGGGACGGAGGGAGTACTACTTAGTTGAATTATTATCTAGGGATTATTGCTCTACTCATAAATTAAGGTGGTTTTAGGGGATGCAGATTGGTGAGAATTTAGAAATTACATTACACTGAACACTCTGTTCATTTTTTGTTGTTGTTTTTTAACTTTACTCATAGTTGTTTATATATTAATTGCCTCAGTTTATAATTATATTAATCAATTATGTAGTTTGTTGGAGTAAGAGTCTTACGTTTAAACAACAGTGTTTGGCTGATAGCTTCAATATCAAATTTTAGTAAATGAAAATGCAACATTATTAAGTAATTAACTCGTCGGAAAATGAATATGAAAGTTCATCAGCACTGGACTACTTCTTTATTAAGGCCAACTTAAATCTAGCAAATCTAAACGTTTATATGCCCCATCTGTCAATTCCAAATATTTTTTTGTACGTTTCATTTGCTTATATTAATTTAGTTTTTTTCGTGCATAAATGTAGATTGATCGCCCCCCATAACAATGGCTCGGGGAATTTGAACTGTAAGGTTCTTGCCATCAAGGAACCGACAAGTCTAACATCGACAACTATTTCAATACAAGGGTGTTCGACTGATATGGACTTCTCACAAATTGAAATGTCTGTACTTAGGTGAGACCACTAATTGTTTCTTGATGACCTTATGCAATTTCTGTGATTTCGATTTAAACTCCAATAGCCATAGCTGAATTTCTCTCACTTGGTGAAACATGATTAACAGATTTTAATTTACTTTAATGATATGTTAAAAGGTTCTTAATAAAGGAATAATTAGACAAAGTATAGAGTGAAAATAATTTATACATGAATCATTGAAGGATATTAATTGTTTTTACTAAAGAGTATTAGATGTTTTTACTGAAGTGTATTAGTTGTTTTCACCGAAGAGTACTAGTTATTCAATAAAAATAAATTAAGACTCTTCAATTACATCAATTAATACTTTTCAGTGAGAATTAATATTTTTTAGTGAAAATAACTAATACATTTCAATGATTCATATATTAACCATTTTCACTGTATACATACTTTTATATTGTTTAATGGAGGGTTGTTAACTTTGTAGTGAGACATATTTGCTTCATCAAAATGTATACATGCTCGTAATATTGGATATAATTATTTAACTATTGAATGGGTATTGCAGCGTTCCTCAAGCTCCTCCTCAAAGAATCCCATACCAAATTTGTCCAGACCCAAATGCTATATTTTGGAGATCAAGACCAACTAAAAGATAAGGAAGAAGCGGATCGCAAAAGCAGTTTAACTTCAGATCAAAGAACTCACACGATTTTCTCCTTTTTTTTTTTGTTTGACGATATTGTACACCTTCGTTAGAATGAATTTGCTAATATATAGATATATAAATTTGCATGATATCATCTCACCGGGTGTGTTCCGTGCGACTGAGAAATATCTTTTTTCAACTGAAATTAATACTTTAAAAGTATAAAATGATAATTATGTTTAATTTTTTATATGAATATAATTAGGGATGTTAAATGGGGATAATCCTAATCTATTTAATAATTGTTTATAAAGAAGTAGGGATGTTGAAACAATTTTTTTTTTAAACAATTCACTTTTTGAAACAAATTATAACGATTACAGCTAATACTTACAGCTTACACAGCTAATATACTTGTTGAAACATAATAATAAATTTGCAATGAAAGATGATTACAGCATATCAAAAGTTGATCAACTGACAAAGCCCATGAACACAAGCAGGGGCGGAGCTAGACCAAATTTTTTGCAGGGTTGAAAATAAAATTTAATCATATCAATCACATAATATTATTATGGGCAAAAGTTTGTGTGGGATCTATCATAATATGAGATATTACAAATTAATACCTACAAATAAACTCCATATGAAATTCTTGAAAAGTCAAATGAAAAAAATACTACAGGAAGAGGGAGTAATATAATGTGGAGAGGAAATATTGAGTTGAGACAAAAATAGATTACGAATACTGAATCTTATTTTAGGGGAGTCACTTGTAATTGATTATTACTGGAAATCTTTAAAATTTCCATTGAATATTGATTCATAAATATATTTTAATTAGCAATGCATACATACTACTAGAGTTTCTGCGTGAAGTTTGGGGGGCTGCTGAACACAAAATCGTGCTAGCTTCTTCATCAAGATTTGACAAGATTTAGCACTCTTCATCAAGATTTGACAAAATTTACCTGAGATCGTCTTACAAACAGCGTCAATTACATTTTGACTCTAGTTGCCTAACCACTTTGAGCTAGGCCGTTAATGGGAGGCCTTATCTTCTCCATGAATATTTTAACAATGCTACACACAATTATTCAATTCAACTTTATTGAATATTATTTCAGTACAATCAATTACTAGATCTCCTAAAATTAAAATTTATTTGAAATCATCTAGCTCGTTAGAGTAAATTTTTTTTTAATCATATTTTGAATCATGAGACAGCTGATCTTCAAGATAATATCTCCACAGGAATTGTCGAGCCATACACTCTCTCCTTCGCCTTCTTAGCCTAAACAAGAAAATTAAAACGTACAAAATTATATAATGCCAAATAATTAAAATAAAAAAATCCACAGATCATTAAACATCCATATATGTATTGGCTTACTTCAAGATCCCAATTAGTGCGTGAAATGATGGCAAAAAGGCACACAACTTGTACGGTTAATGCACACATAATTCCCAACCAGAGACCCTACAACATATGTAAGTATATCAAAGATCATTAAATGTAGTGAAAAATAGGGAAATTCAAGATACAACATAGTTTCAATGTGCGTATATATACATACCTTTCCTCCTACGTGAAGAACGAAAGCTAACAAGATCGATAACGGAATGCCTACAAGATAATATGCTCCGAGATTGATATATGCTCCGATCTTCTGCCACCCAATGCCTCTTACAGTTCCTACAAACAAGGGCGGAGCCAGGATAAAAAAAAATGCAGTACAAAAACAACATTAGATGTTCGATTTTGGTGGGCTAATTAATTAAAAAGAAAATTACTATGTATATTACAAAAAAATTCAAAACGCATAGGGTGGCTCCCCCCTTGCCTACAAACACGATATGGATCATGGTATAAGATATTCGCAAAAAGTTGATGAGATGTGATATTTTTGAAATGTAAGTATCACGAAAACAAGTAAAAGTATCACGGTCTCATATGAGTAAAAGATTTTTGTACCTGAAAGAACACTTTGGAGGCCATCCATGAAGTTGGATGCAGCAATAA
Organism: Ballota nigra; assembly: GCA_947034835.1. NCBI lineage: Eukaryota > Viridiplantae > Streptophyta > Magnoliopsida > Lamiales > Lamiaceae > Ballota > Ballota nigra. The sequence goes on along the minus strand of OX344724.1, from coordinate 39,271,075 downwards.
TTGGCATCATTGTTGCTACATATGCTACCACTTCTACCTCATTGGTGTAAGCATATCCCCATAAATTGCGTATTAAAAGCAGAACGATCCCTATTACAACGCCCTCGGTGATCGCCATCCCTAAGACGATGCCCACTGCTAACCGTGCTGCTCTTGGACGCCCAGCTCCCAGTTCGTTTGACACTCGTGTGCTACATCACACAAGAAGACTTAACATTTAAAGCAAAAGGCATATATCTTGTTTTTTCTTAATATGATTACTGAGAAAAGTATCCAATTCACCTCACAGCAGAACTGAGTCCAAATGGGATCATCCAAACTGTCGAAGATGTATTAAGGCTGATGATAAAAAAAAAACATTACTAATAATTCGATAATGAATTACAAAGTGAAAGCACAAAATCTCCTGTGAAACTTGTTAGTCATATCATTCATTTAGTGATATCATTGCACTTATAAACTAATATCATAATGTAGTGTAAAATACTGTGGGTATTAGTTTATAAGAGCAGTGGTATCACTGAATGAATGTTATGGTATCAATTTCATACTATGAACAAGTTTCCACAGAAGAATGACTCAAGTGAAAAAAAGCCCCGAGTCTTACCAGATAGAAAGAACAGAGGTTTGGAGCTCGGGATTAGGAAGAAGGCCAGATAGTAGAACCATCGACTCAAACGACCACGCTTCCAAGCTGTTCAAAATGCAGAATGAGAGGAAGATAAGTAATTAAACACACATCCCGTCTTAATTCAACGACGTACCAGACCATGACAGCAGAAGGGACAGCAAGTCTAACGAAATAAAGGATGTCGTGTAACGCTTCTCTGGAAAACCCAGTCCATGTTTTGGAACAAGAAGGCGAAAACTTGATGTAAAGAGACAGCCACAAGACGTTCGACCAGTAGGATACAGCGTTAGCCACGGCAGCTCCTCTGCTCCCAAGTTCAAGCTTCATCACAAGAAGCCAACACAAAGGCAGGTGGAGCAATGTGGTGATTGCGGAGGTTATCATCATAGGAAAGACGTTGTTTTGTGATTGAAGGAACCTGACTTGGCACTGAAGGATGCCGTAGCCAAAGACGCAGGGGATCATGAAACGAGCGTAGATTCCGGCTTCTTTGGATATGAGAGGATCTTGGCCTAAAAATTGTAAGATGGGAGATGTGTTTGCCCAGATTAATGCAAGAGGTATGCAGACGAGGAAAAGGACTAGCATGGCTCGTTGCGTGTGGATTCCTAGCATGTGGTACTGCTTTGCTCCGTACGACTGCCCACATAATGTGTCTAATGCACTTGCCATTCCCATCTATTTAACCAGCTTAACATCAGTCTGAATGCATTCAATTTATGATCACTTTTTATGTTCCATTATAAACAGTATTTATCTGTGTTAAAACATTTCAAATTATAATAGCACCTAATTCATCTGTCGAAGGGAGTACCAGTAGATAATATGTTAACTGATAATAATTGTATTATTCAAATTATGATTGCTTAGCATTCATCCCTCCTCATTGATAGTTTAATAAAATGAAAAAAAAAAAATGGATTCATCTGTAAAAGATAGACACTTCAAAAAAGAATCAAGCATGTTAACTTATAATAATTGAATTATTGAAATAACCATCCTTCCTTATAAATAAGTTAGTCTCTACTGAAACTTACATAACATTCATTCAGTTATGGTACTAATTTATAACACTAGTGGTATTACTGAATCAAATGAATGGTATTACTAAATGAATGTGAACAAGTTTCAAAAGAGAGATAGATATGTGCATGTATATAAATCTTAAAAAAAAAAATAGAAGATGATTATTATTATGATATAAAACAGCATTGAGCTGATAAGTGCTGACCAACAAGCTAAAGCCGGTAACAGAGGCAAAGGAGGTGGCCATGGAAGCACCAGAGAGGGCCAATTCTCCTAAATGCCCCACAATCATTACTGAGATTAGCTGCAGACAAAACTGCAACAGGGACACCGAGATTAAAGGACCCGCAAGCCATAATTGCTTTCTCAATTCCTCCAAAATCGTTTCTTGGTTATATCCCTCTGATTTTTGAATTAGCGATGCGGTGAGAGAAGATGGCATTTCCTCACGACCCTCCATCTCTCTCCCCCTCGCCCTTCAACAACCATGGACATGGATATGGATATAAAAAGGAAAAAATCAAAGATACTTGACATTACGCCTAAATTCCTATTTTTTATTTATTAAAATGCCTTTTGTTAAATTACTATAATACCCCTAATAAATATCAATGTTGTCTTATGCATTTGGTGTATGATACACTCACTCAACAGTTGATAATGTATACACTGAAAAGTTAGTCCGAGTCACACTGAAAAGTTAGTCTCAATTATATTAAAAAGTTTACACTGAAAATCAGTTTTCAATGTAAATTTTTCAGTGTAATTGAGACTAACTTTTCAGCGTAATTTAGACTAACCGTGCACTTGGTGCATATGAGACTTTGCTTGCCGAGAATGTCACAGATATATAATTAATGATATTTGACATTTTAAGTTAAATAATTAAAGGGACTTGCTAAACAAACTCTCCGATCTACTTAAATACACCCAAATTACATTTACACCCTTTTAAAATTTTTTATTTTTAAATTTACTTTACACACCCCACTTAAACAATTATGCCCTGATTATTAAAATTTTAAAATTATAGCGCGCACAAAAAATAAAAAAATAAAAAAAACATCCCCCACCCTCAAACTAAAAATAAAAACACTCATCTACGTACGCCATCATATTTGTTTGCAAACTTGCAGATGAAAGGTCCACATGAATTCATCTTTAAAAGGTGTGGTAAAATTAATACAATAATTAATGTCATTGTATATGAATTTTTGTGTTTCCTTCTAACCTTAATTGATTATGAAATTTGATTTTACTATAAATATTAAATGTTTCAATGGCAACAATGAAAAGGAAGAATTTTTTAATGAATTTAGCAAATCAATTAATGTTGGTATTATTGAAGCATATTAATTGATCAGAATCATGAGATTGTAAAGCATATTGAAGATGTTATAAAGAAAAACCCTTATAGTGACAAATTTAATTCAATCTTAATTCGATGGTAACTCTTAAGGTAACTCTTAAGTTTTTAGGATTTTGCGTGGGGAAGAAGATAACAAGAAAAGTGAATAAAAGAGAGAAAAAAAATTGCAGTTTAAATAGTATTTATATATGGGTAATATAGACATTTAAATTAAGGATATTTTTGTAAAAAGAAAATTGGGGTATGTACAATAAATTTGGTGGTTTGTTTAGCAGCGACCATTATTAAAAGAATTTGTTTCACACATCTCTACAAGTTTGAACTGCTGAGTAAGTTTTATATGAAAATGGTTCATGATAAGCTCATTATGAAACTGTTTTAAAGTATCGAATATTTGACCAGGAGTATCGATAATCTCATCAAAACTATCATTAATCTGGGTTCAAGAAAATTTACAACAATTACAGTATAATACCACCAACTCAGATTAATGATACTCTTGGTGCGACTATCGATGTTTTTGGTCAAATATTCGATACTTAGTTTTATGATAAGCTTATCATAAACCATTTTTTATGATATTTTATGTCCGAACTTTTAGCTGAGAGAAAATTATATCATTGTATCAGAGTCAAAATGTATTTTAGAAAACAACTCCACCCATATTTAATTGTGTATTTATTGGATCTCTTCCAAAGAAAAAAATTTGAATTCATACCATAAATTAAGGAGAGTGTAAAAATAAAAAAAAAAATGTACTCCCTCCGTCCCCTATTAAACTTCACACTTTCCTATTTGAGACGTTCCACAATAAATTTCACACCTCAAATAAGGAAATAAAACACACTCACAATACCTATTTTAATTCAAAATACTCTTCTCTCATTGGTTGAAAAAGTCAATAAAACAGTTTTTCTTAAAATCTGTGTCACACAACCTGTAAAGTTTAATAGGGGACAGAGGGAGTACTAATTTTATAATTTTTTATAAATTCGAATTTTTAAACGAAATAAAATTGCTATAGGGCTTGGGATGCTTCGAAGCAAGGGGAGGTAAGATTGTTGTCGGGAGCTTTATTTGAAATTAGAAGCTTAGAAAGTGCCTTGATGCGGAGAATCAATCGTGTGAAGTAGGCGAACTCTTGTCTCATTGTGGATGGCGTATAATATAAAAATGTAATTTTTTGGGAAAATGGAGGTAAAAATTGGTTGACCATAAGTCAAATCACATATAATATCCTCCAAGCACCTCTCATTTCGTTATTTGATTTGAACAACTTGGTTGCGTTTGTGCACCGATATTCAAATGTAGATGTCAAATTTGATACGAACTTGCCCAAATGTGAACATTTTAATGATGATAAATACTTCTTTCAATTAAAATGACTAGGTCTTGACCAGAACTTTAAAACAATTAATACATTGTATATAAAAATAAAATAGGTTGTCGTTTGAGAGTTAAAAGTATTTTGGGTGCTTGGTTAGCAATTCTTCAATGATAATGGAAATGAAAATTGATTTTCATCTATGTCCTCATAATAAAAATAATATGTTAGGGGAAGAAGTGTTTTAATGGTGTCTCAATTGCAGTGTCATGCCCCAATTTTGGAATAGAGGTGGACAACAAATAGTTGGTGGTGGAGGAATAGTGGAATAATTGAGGAGGATGATTGTAGGAATAATATAGGGTAATCAAAATGGAATAGTGATTATCTTATTTAGCAGGAGAGGTAGTAATTTTGTTCTCATGAACCATGCTAATTACACTAATTTTCAATTTCATTCTCATTATCATTGAAGAGTTGTTAACCAAGCGTCCCTTAGTAAAATTGGATGGGGGATAGAAGACAAAACGTTGAGGTAGTTTTTTGTATGAGAGCTCCACCGATTCTATATTTGATCAGCATAATATTCATACTAATTTGAATCATTCTTTTTCTTAATAATATCAATTAAATGAAGAATCTTCTCGCGAAGGTATTTCGTGGGACGGTTTTAAATCTATATATATATATATAACTAGAGTGTACCCACGCGAATTTCGCGTACTGAAAAAATATATTATATCATCGCCGTTGTTTTTCGACCGGAAGGCCGAGAGCGCGTTTATCTCGGTACGTTCCGAGGTGTGAAGTGGGAGAGAAGGGATGTCATAATTGGGGTTTTGAATAAGACGACCTTTTGATTTTTCATTTTATTCGTTGAAAAAGTAATAAGAATTCCAATTCCATATACAGAATTTTCTTAATTGATTTTTTGAACATGAAACTTTGGTTTCATTCGGCTCCTTTATGGAATATGAGTAAATTCATAGATCTAAGATGTGAACAAAATGAACAAAATTATACCCATAACACCTACGTCAGCTTTTTGTTTGAATATCAACAAACAAAATGAATCGCTTTCTAGATGATCCTTCTAGAAGAATGTGATTCTAACAAACTATAGTGCAAAGTCGTATCTCTTTGGTTAATAAGATCCAAAAGGTTTATCGATCCCAGGGGGTGCAGATTCATAATAGGCATATAGAAATTATTGTACGTTCATCAGTAAATTGGTTAAAGAATCAGGATCCAAGAATCTAAATCCGAGTAGCCTTTATTTATTTTCAGAAGGAAAAATAGATTCTAAAAAAGAAACAAAATATTTTAACTTTTTATTAAATTTAAATAAAATTGTCTTTTTCCCTCTCTTTTTTTTATATCATTCCTTAAGTCCCATAGGTTTGATCCTGTAGAATTTGACCATTGAACGAAGGGTACGAAATAAATCTGATTTATTTTTCGATCAAAAGTACTATGTGAAATCTTCGGTTTGATTTGACCCCATAAGCGGGACCAGGCATGTTGCCGCCAGAAGCCCGTATTTCTTCTAGAGAATCTCCTAATTGTTCCAGAGCAACTAGAAAGAGATTCTTTAACCAGAAAGAATTCGGTGCAGATGTAGGATACCTATCCAGAAGTTTTCGTAACTCAAGTCGAAGCAATAACAAGAATATTTCTAGTGGAACATCTTTCAGAGAGATGGTTCACTAATAGACCGAGGGATAAGTAATTCGACTCATTCACATCCAGATCATGAATGTTTGGAATCCATATTATGCAAGGAGATATTGCTTTTGCCAATTCGAATTGAAGGGTGATATAAAATCGGTCTATTTCCGGCATCCTATCCATAGTTAATTCTCCGAAGAGAAAATGGATTATGGGAGTGTGTGACTTGAACTATTGATTGGTCTATGTAGATATCTATCTGCCGTATTGGAATTCACAACCAAACGTGTCTTTGTTACAACCACTGTGTAACCTATATACAGAAGAGAGGCTGGTTCACTTGAAGAGAATCTTTTCTATGATCAGATCTAAATCGTGGTGTACATGAGTGGGCTCCGTAAAATCTACTTTTTCTATCAAAATATCCAATATTGCAAAAAAATTCCAAGGATTTTCCATAGTCACGAGAGGGTATCGCGAGACAGCCCGAGGCGGAGGGAAAAATACCCCCCCCCCCCCCCCTTTTTTTTCTTGCATTCTCATCACTTCGACATGTCTTTTTCCAAAAAAAAGGAGAACTTTCATTTCTTAATAAATCAAAATTTGGGTTAATTTTTTTTTAGTACCCTTTACCCCATATGGATATGGAATAGAAAGAGCTATTTTTCCGCAGGACCTCCCCTACTGTATCGTCACCGCAGTAGAGTTTAACCACCAATTTGGTTCTTTTTACGAACCTGATGTCGAGAAATCCGCGAGTCTTGCCTGGGGCAGAAAGTGAAAGTGGTTAAAAGACTTCACCCGCACCAATTGCTGCTAACGATGTGGGGCACATATTTTATTTTCTGGCTTATGCTTTTTGGCAGCTATCTGGCATTGGGTCTATTGGGATCTAGAAATATTTTCTGATGAACGGACAGGAAAACCTTCTTTGGATTTGCCCAAGATCTTTGGAATTCATTTATTTCTCTCCGGGGTGGCTTGCTTTGGTTTTGGTGCATTTCATGTAACAGGCCTGTATGGTCCTGGAATATGGGTGTCGGATCCTTATGGACTTAAGTAAGACAATGATTTAGAAACTCTATTTAAACCCGAAGGACATCAGTTAAAGATCTTGTATTCTTGCCCTAGACCCCGATTTTCCTACTCTATCTCCCGTGACTCTATTATTTAGTATTAATATTGATTTAATGAAAATTGGAACCTGAGTTCGCAGACGTTGAATCCACTTTTCTTCTTTCTCTTTCGTCCCTTAGTCTAAAAATTAGAAAAAAAGGGAAAAAAGAGAAAAGGAGTGGGGGGTTTAGTCAAAGATTTTAAATTGTATCTCTATTCTTCTTCATTCTTTCCGATGTCAATAACTAAAATGAAAAAAAGGGAAATGTCAACGCATCCTACCCACCTGTGTCGGTTTTTCGGTGGGGATTTCCTGGAAAAAATCGTCGCATATTCCTCCGATTCCGTATAAAAGATATTCAATCCGTTAGAATAGAAGTTAAAGAGGGTATTTATGCTCGCCGTATCCTTTATATGGACATCAGAGGCCGGGGGCTATTCCGTTGACCCGTACTGATGAGAATTTGACTCCACGAGAAATTGAACAAAAAGCCGCGGAATTGGCCTATTTCTTGCGCGTACCAATTGAAGTAAGATCCGCTACAGAACGAATGCGCTTATTTTTCAAATGATTCATATCGTCAAGTGTACCCATTCCAAATTTCAGTCCAATTAAATGATCGGCGGCCGCCAGTATGTCTCGTGGTAACAAAAATGACCCCTGTTATTTTGAGGTCATATCTAGTATTCAGAGTTTATTTTCTATAGACATTTAATATAAGAGTATTTTTGTTTAAAAAAATTCGAGGTATATACAATAAATTATGGGGTTTGTTTAGCTGTGGCCCGTGCCCTTCACTAAACCCTATAGATATATCCTACAAACTAAATAATTAAAAAAAAATCAAAATTCACATAAATTAATAACAATTATGGAACAACATTACTTAGACTAATAATTTAATAATAATCAATTTCCATTTCAATATTAAATAATTTATAAATTAATCAACATTATTAGTTATTGGGAGTATACAGTAAGAAATTAATTTATATAAGAAACAATACAAAATTTGAAATAAACTTTAACGTTACAAATACCTGTTCATCGATCAAAATGAGTTCTAAGTAGAGCTTGTCTCTATTAAAATCATTAAAAGTTATTGTCCAACTTTTTCAATCCTAACTTTAACGGTCAATTTTTGGCTCTCACTCTTGATATTAGAAATCAGAGAAAATTGAGGTGTCATACTCTTGAAATCTAAAATGAGATTTAAATTACAACAACTAAACCATCATAATTATTCAGATAAAAATATATGGTATAGTTAAATATATTATTTTTCCATATGAAGAATATTTAAACTGAACGATGTAGAGCATAAATCAACAATCATTATTACATTCATATTGATATTGATATTTAAATTTAATCAAATTGTGAGCACTTAAAATGATGAATTTAATTATAAAATAAATATACTAATAACAATAGATATATAACTAACCAACAATTGATAGGAGAAATCTCAGCAAAAGAGTGGAACAAATGAAACTTTGATGTGAAAAAATATAATATAATATGCTCTTATTTATAATAAAAAAAATGCATGCAATATTATATCTTGTCCATAATAAGAATATATCACATAAGAATATTCTTTGGAATATATAGCTATATACCTTTTATTTTAGGAAAAAATAATCGAACATTATATTATACTATATATACTAACTCAAACTTAGAAATGATAAGTTTAGATTCATTCAATAAGTAGATCATATTTAATTACATTAAGGTTTGGAAAAAATATGATTTATAATAAATTCTAAAAATAACTAAATAAGAAAATGGAAAAAATATCTATTTGCATTAATTATGCAGATATAAATTAATGATTTAGATTTAATGATATAGAACGAATGGTCTAGATTAAAAGTTTAACCAACTTTTAATGAGAGCGCAATATTTCAAAATAGAGAGATTTGAGACATGTCACATCAGCCTAAGAATAAGGTGGTGTTGACACATCATCTTGGAGAGGTTTGAAAATATATTATTATAAGATAATATATAATAGGAGTAACGTTACTATAAATAATTTTGGCGGGATATGGTTTTCAACCGTCGATCATATTTCCTTTGTGTAATCATGTCCACTGGTTGTTAATTTGTTAAGTTAGGAATTGATTCTATAATTTTTATTTACTTAATTGCTTGACTAATTAGTAACTATTGATTGCAGCATATTTTGTGGAAACTTTAATGTTGCCTTGCTTTTAATACCTTGATCATAGCAGCCGTTTTTTGTTGGGTAGGTTTTATATGAAAACATTTTAGAGTATCATTAATCTCATCAGAAGTATCATTATACCTGTCAGTTGTTGGGAAAAAAGGGTGCCCGGAATCTATTCGGGATGAATTTTAAATACGAATTTAAATACAATTATTACTAGCATGAATTAATCCTAATTAATTCAAATAATAATTCCAACAACTAATTATCATCATGCATGTTGAATTAATTTCACATATTTAATTAAGCGGAATAAACAATTAAATATGCGATTAACGTACCTCTTGTAGAATTGGCCTTTGAATATACGGGACAATTATAATCTCGCTTTATCAACCCAAAGCCTTCTCAAGTATTTCCCTTTTCACCTCACTTGATCGCCGGTGGGAGACGCTTTCAAGTAATTTAATAACTAAGGAAAAAGAAAAATATCTATGCTTCTTAATTTTTCCAACACATGGAATTATGTACTTGGAGATGAAATAATCATCTCCTATTTATAAGAGGTGGTGATCGAAAATTATAGGATTAATGGGCTTGGAGAAAATCTTTTCTTAATCTCTAAGAAATCTTGAATATATCTCATATATTCTTTTCTCCAAAATAAAATATTCCACAAAAATCTCACACCCCTAAATAAATATGATGTTTTCGAAAATTTCATAGAGAAAATCCAAGATTTGGATCTTCTTGAATATATGAGATATTCTTGTATTCCTAGAATACATATCTTCCATAATATCTTTCCAAGAAAATCAACAAAATCTAATTTCTCCTACACATGCACTTTTCGAAAATTAAGAGAGAAAAACCAGCAATATAATTTTCTTTTTATTTTAATCACCTTATCATTATTGGGCTACTTAATTGGGCTACTTGAGGGGCCTTAAGGAGAATTAAGATTGGACCTCCTAATGGACTTCTGAATTTCAATATTGAGCCCCAATATAATTCAGCCCATTAATATTAATTATTACCACTAATAAATTAATATTGCACTATCCATCTTAATCCATATTACGATAATATGGGCTCCCGGTTATTATTTCCCGCGTTTAAGATTATCAAGTCCATTAATTAATTGAGCTTCTGAATAGCTCTAAATTAATTAATATATTTCACCTTGGAGTAAAGACAGCTCAACATTATTATTCGTACCGAAGAAACTAATTCTTCACTTGCAAGATTTGGTACAATAAAACTTCTGAGCCCACCAAGGGGACTAATCACACGAGCCGTACTCGCACGCGTTTCTCCGTATTAAATCTTAGCAACCGTCGTATGATTAATATTACTGCCCAAGATACAAAGTTCGAAGTCACAATGATTCTCACCCAACATGAATCAAAGCAGTAACCATTAAGCACACACGGTCCTATTTAAGTGACGGAGATTAAGAAATCAACAACCACTGAGGTCTAATTCTTCACCTTTCAGAACAGAAGAATTTATCCTCGCTGTAGGTCCTCTTCAACACATACTAAATGTGCTAGTGCAATCTCTTAGTCAAGACAGACCAATCTGAGCCTTACACATCGACCTTTCACGGTGGATTGTTCAATTCCACCTAGGCCGTGAAAAATGTACGTTTAGTTACAAGGAAACCGTTAATGTCGTCTTCCGGGATCGGGTATCACCACATTAACTACGATGTAACAAGTACTACATAATGAACGGTTTGCAATAAATATTCAACATTCAATCATATCTAAAGCAAATGCGATAAAAGAATTATTCTCATAAACAAGTGTTTGATACACGAGTTATACAAAGTAAAAGCATACTTTCACGTATAACTCCAACAATCTCCCACTTATACTTAAAGTCTGCTTTTAGTATACATCACGCATGTCTTAGTGTAGTAGCTCTACGTGACATCTCATGTCAACCTATACTAACCTAATAATTCCTCCCACTTTTACTTAAAGCAGATTGGCAATAGTCTTGACTCCCATTCCATCCACATGTCTCTCGAATGTACTCAGAGGCAGACCCTTTGTGAATGGATGTACTAGGTTGTCCTCCGACATTTATCTTTGCCACCTCTTTATCTCCTCTTCTTAACGATTTCTCGTATAAGATGGTGTTTTCTTTCAATGTGTTTGCTGGCCTTGTGGGCTCTCGGTTCCCTTGAATTTGCAACTGCTCCGGCATTGTCACAAAAGACAGTTATCATGTCGGGCAAATTCGGAACAACGTCCAAGTCCACTAAGAAGTACTTGAGCCAAACCGCTTCTTTCGCTGCTTCACAAGCAGTTACTTATTCGGCTTTCATGGTCGAATCGGCGATGCATTTCTGCAAATCGCTTCTCCATATCATGGCTCCTTCTCCCATGCAAAACACACTACCCGAGGTAGGTATTTTGGAGTCTATGTCTGATTGGAAATTTGAGTCCGTGTATCCCATGGAATTAGATTGTCTGATTGTTAAATCAGCATTCCATACCAAGTTCTTTTCAGAAACTAAAGAACGCATTTAATTGCAATCTAATGTGCTTTCCCGGGGTTACTTTGATATCTTTCCATCATGCCCACGGCAAAACAGATATCCGGTCTCGTACACAACGTTGCATACATAAGACTTCCTACGTCCGAAACGTACGGAACGTCTTTCATGTCATCTATCTCCACTTGCGTCTTAGGGCATATTTCTTTGGATAGATGGATTCCGTGCCTAAAAAGGTACAAAACCTTTCTTGGAATCTTGCACGCTGATATGCTTCAAAACAGTGGCTTTGTATGAAACTTGCGATAAGCCCAACATCTTCCTCTTGCGATCTCGAGTGAACTTGATCCCAAGGATGTGACCGGCCTTTCCCTAAGTCCTTCATATCAAACTGATTTGACAGCCATACCCTTACGTCTGACAATACCTTTACATTGTTTCCAATGAGCAGAATATCGTCTACGTATAATACTAAGAATACCACCGCAGTTCCGTCATATCTTTTGTACACACAACTTTCGAACTTGTTTTGATCACAAACCCATAAGACTTAATTAATTGATCAAAACACTGGTTCCAAGTACGCGATGCTTGCTTAAGTCCATAAATGGATCTCTTAAGGTTGCATACGAGGTGCTCTTGGCCTTTTTCAACGAAACCTTTGGGCTGTTGCATATAGATCCCATCAAGACTCCCGTTAAGGAAAGATGTCTTGACATCCATTTGCCAGATCTCGTAATCTAAGTGCGCAGCGATCGACAAGAGAATACGGATGGACTTAAGCATAGCTACAGGCCACAGGCCACAGGCCTTGCTTTGAAGGTCTCTACCCTTCCGTCCGGTCCTCTTTTCCTCTTGTACACCCACTTGCATCCAATGGGCTCTACCCCATTAGGTGGATCAACCAACTCCCACACTTGATTATAATCCATCGAACCCATCTCGGTTTCCATTGCGGTTTGCCACACTTCCGCGTCTTTATCTTAGATTGCCTCGTCGTACGTTCATGGGTCTGATTCATCGCCGAGAATCAAATCCGAAGATTCTCCAATTCCCATGAATCTCTCGGGTTGCCTTGCAATCCTCCCACTACGACGGGGTTCCGGTTGTGAAGGTGTGACGTGTGGTATATCATCTTGTATACTTGGTATAGGAGTTTGCCCTCTTAACTCGTCTAAGGTAATCTCACTTCTGGGCTTTCTTTTGTTCATATAGTCTTCCTCCAAGAATTTAAAGTGCGAACTAATCACGGTCTTTTAATCCTTGAGACTATAGAACATACACCCTTTCGTTCCCATGGGATATCCTATAAACAACCTTAATTCCGAACGTGGATTCAATTTACCGGCTTCCTTGTCTAGCACGTATGCCGGACAACCCCAAATCTGCAAGTGTCTTAGACTGGGCTTGCGCCCCGGTCCACAATTCCATTGGGGTTTTAGGAACCGATTTGGATGGCACCAAGTTTAGAATGTAAGTCATTGTTTCCAAGGCGTTACCCCAAAACGACTTGGGTAAATCCGAATAACTCATCATGGATCTGACTATTTCTAAAAGAGTCTGGCTCCTTCGTTCCGCCACACCGTTCTATTGAGGGGTTCCCGATGTGGTCAACAGGGATACAATCCCTTCTTCTGATAGGTAGTTCAAGAATTCATTGCTAAGGTATTCGCCTCCACGAACAAATCGTAGAGACTTGATACTTCTTTCATTATGCATCATAAGGTAGATGTATCCGTATCTTGAGTAATCATCAAATTACTCATACCTCTTCTTGCTATGATCGTCATTGAACCACACATATCGGTATGAACGAGTTCTAACACTTCCGTAGTTCTATTCCCCTTGGCTCCAAATGCCCTCTTGGTAATTTTACCCTCTAAACAGGATTCACAAGTTGGAAACGGTTCGACTTGGAATGATTCCAAGGATCCGTCTTTCACCAATCTCTCTATCCACTTTAGATTAATATGACCTAGTCTAAGATGCCATAGAAGTGTTTCGTTCATCTCCGAAGAACGCTTTCTTTTATTACTCGAAATAATCGATGTGTTATTAGATTCAATTTTGTGAGTGGTGTGCCGAAATAATGGTATAAAGATCATCCATTAAAGTTCCGGAACGGATAAACTCATCGTTTCAAGCAATAATAACATCCTTATTAAAAGAAACTGAATATCTATTCAAACAGTTTAGAAACTGAAGGTTGAGTTCTTTCTAAACTAGGAACATGAGGAACGTCTCTCAAGACCATAACTCTATCTTCACAAGATAGGCGCACTTCTCCCACTGCTTCAGCTGCCACTCTCGTAGCATTGCCCGATGTGATGGGGATCTCACTTCCGTTAAGTCGTCGGGTTAGCTTAAACCCATGAAACAAATGTGATCAGTAGCTCTCGTATCCACTATCCACTAATAAACAGCATACGCCACTTCACAAGTTTCGACGACTAAGGTGTGTGAATTACCTAACTTTCCTAGCCTCTTAGGCTTGGAACAGGCAGACCTCCATTGTCCTCTCTCACCGCAACTAAAACACTTCCCCTTCGATGCTTGCCTTTGCATTTGCCTTTCACAACAATTGGATTTGCTTGGATCCGGCCTTTGGTTCTCTTTCTCTTTTTCCCTCCCTTGGGACCAAAAGAGGTAGACGAACCATTAGCCACCATAACACTAGACTGGTGCTCCATTATCACCTCCACCGAAACTAAAGCTTGCAAGAGCTCGGGCAAACGACTTGTCCGTTCATTCATCTGACAGTTCAGATGAAACTACTCAAAGCTTCTCGGTAGGGAATGGTATATGAAATCAATCAAAATCCGCACCAAGTACTTCCAACTTGTTAAGGTATGCTATTATCTCGAGAACGTTCTCCCTCACGGGCGTTCCTTCCACCATTTCCAACTTGACCGAGTCATGTTTGGTGAACTGATTAGTCATGGGATTCTGATGTGAAAACATCTCTTCAAGGTGTTCCATAATTTCAACAGCGGATACAATGTCTTCATAAACGCGCCTCAAATCCTCAGACAGAAATGTCAAGATGATGCACTTCATTCATTGTCACGTTTCCGATCATAAACTGCCTCTTCCCATTGCTTGACTTATCATTAGGCTTGCCGGGTATATTAACATAAATAACCCAATTGTGTTTTCGTGCAGTAAGGACAAATTAAAAAAACGTTTCCAATCGATATAATTCTCTCCAAAAAGTTTATTAACTTTAAGTATATTAAACAGTGGATTAAAAGGTTGTGACATGATGAAATGAGAATAAAACATACATTCATATCAATATCTAGAAAAATATGAAATTATCACATAATTCGATCACATCAATTATATTGAAACCTTAAAACAATATAATCATGCATCAGCCAACATCTCGAAACAATTTAAATGCGCCACGAGGGGTGGTCTATACATTTAAATACATTCAAGCGGATCACAAACTTAAAAGTTACAAATCCTTAATTCAAAATTAATAGTTGGCTCCCACTTTGACCACATAGAAATTGACAGGGACTCCGAGGGGAGTAAGTTAATATCAATTTCCTATGCCTAAGTAATAACCATAATTAAATACAGGATTATTATTTCGCTTTGAGCAAGCCACTCGTGGTGAGGGTCAATACCGCCACTAGTAATAATCCACAATCATCCTTTCGGAATTTATTCATGTGAAATCCGTTCTTTTGGCCGATCCGATGGGGAAATGTATTCCAAAAGAACTTCACAAATAAATAAATTATGGAGGTCAAATTAATCCAATTTTAATATCCGGAATAAAATTGCGATTATAAAAACATACTTAGTAATTTTCGAAAGTAAGGATTTTCTTGGACAATCAAATTCATGCAAACACATATTAACAAATAATAATAAGTGCACGAAATAAAACATCCATCAAAACAAAATTAAACACTTTGGAGCACTCAAATCCAATTGTCACGGTTTAATTTCTTCACGTCTTGATGCGAAAAAATTGTCCTTGTTGCTTTCCGACGTTCGTCTCGACGTGCTCCCACTCGAACAACAACACTTCTTCAAAAACAGCATCGTTTGGGGTTCGGGACGACGTTTAAAATCACACGTAAAAAAAACACGAACCAAAAAAATTCCACGGACTGAGATACAGCGCGCGTCGGCCCACGAAGTGGGCCCGCACGCTTCCCGGCCCTAGAAGCGCTGGAAAAACGCCCGAGGCGCGCCGAATCGCAGCCCCGAGGCGCGGCTGAGGCGCACCCGAGGCGCTGCACGGAGGCGCGCCGAGGCGCACCCGAGGCGCCCCGAGGCGCGCGCGCGCGGTGCGCCCGCTGCGCACGGCGTGCGCCGTGCACCCCCGTGCGCCGTTTTTTCGCCGTTCGTCCTCGTTTTCTTCACCCCTAGCATGATTTTACCTCCATACACGCTCCACGCTTGTATGCGTCGTCCGGGTACGCCGTTTTTAATTCTTCGTTCTTCGTCACGATCCGGTTACAATTTATTTTTACAAAAAAAATAAATACTAGATCTAGACTAGTCTATTACAATGATCGAATCAAAATAAAAACAACTAATCTACTCGTGGATTTTCTCACGAGAAAAACGAATTCGAACGAGTCGAATTAAAAACCAAATTAATTCGCACGCATGAAATTAACAACATTAAAAACCATGACAATTGGATACCTGCAAAAAAGATCTAACAATTCTACTATCCAATTTCAATTTTAATTTTGGCGGGATATGGTTTTCAACCGTCGATCATATTTCCTTTGTGTAATCATGTCCATTGGTTGTTAATTTGTTAAGTTAGGAATTGATTCTATAATTTTTATTTACTTAATTGCTTGACTAATTAGTAACTATTGATTGCAGCATATTTTGTGGAAACTTTAATGTTGCCTTGCTTTTAATACCTTGATCATAGCAGCCGTTTTTTGTTGGGTAGGTTTTATATGAAAACATTTTAGAGTATCATTAATCTCATCAGAAGTATCATTATACCTGTCAGTTGTTGGGAAAAAGGGGTGCCCGAAATCTATTCGGGATGAATTTTAAATACAAATTTAAATAAAATTATTACTAGCATGAATTAATCCTAATTAATTCAAATAATAATTCCAACAACTAATTATCATCATGCATGTTGAATTAATTTCACATATTTAATTAAGCGGAATAAACAGTTAAATATGCGATTAACGTACCTCTTGTAGAATTGGCCTTTGAATATACGGGACAATTATAATCTCGCTTTATCAACCCAAAGCCTTCTCAAGTATTTCCCTTTTCACCTCACTTGATCGCCGGTGGGAGACGCTTTCAAGTAATTTAATAACTAAGGAAAAAGAAAAATATCTATGTTTCTTGATTTTTCCAACACATGGAATTATGTACTTGGAGATGAAATAATCATCTCCTATTTATAAGAGGTGGTGATCGAAAATTATAGGATTAATGGGCTTGGAGAAAATCTTTTCTTAATCTCTAAGAAATCTTGAATATATCTCATATATTCTTTTCTCCAAAATAAAATATTCCACAAAAATCTCACACCCCTAAATAAATATGATGTTTTCGAAAATTTCATAGAGAAAATCCAAGATTTGGATCTTCTTGAATATATGAGATATTCTTGTATTCCTAGAATACATATCTTCCATAATATCTTTCCAAGAAAATCAACAAAATCTAATTTCTCCTACACATGCATTTTTCGAAAATTAAGAGAGAAAAATCAGCAATATAATTTTCTTTTTATTTTAATCACCTTATCATTATTGGGCTACTTAATTGGGCTACTTGAGGGGCCTTAAGGAGAATTAAGATTGGACCTCCTAATGGACTTCTGAATTTCAATATTGAGCCCCAATATAATTCAGCCCATTAATATTAATTATTACCACTAATAAATTAATATTGCACTATCCATCTTAATCCATATTACGATAATATGGGCTCCCGGTTATTATTTCCCGCGTTTAAGATTATCAAGTCCATTAATTAATTGAGCTTATGAATAGCTCTAAATTAATTAATATATTTCACCTTGGAGTAAAGACAGCTCAACATTATTATTCGTACCGAAGAAACTAATTCTTCACTTGCAAGATTTGGTACAATAAAACTTCTGAGCCCACCAAGGGGACTAATCACACGAGCCGTACTCGTACGCGTTTCTCCGTATTAAATCTTAGCAACCGTCGTATGATTAATATTACTGCCCAAGACACAAAGTTCGAAGTCACAATGATTCTCACCCAACATGAATCAAAGCAGTAACCATTAAGCACACACGGTCCTATTTAAGTGACGGAGATTAAGAAATCAACAACCACTGAGGTCTAATTCTTCACCTTTCAGAACAGAAGAATTTATCCTCGCTGTAGGTCCTCTTCAACACATACTAAATGTGCTAGTGCAATCTCTTAGTCAAGACAGACCAATCTGAGCCTTACACATCGACCTTTCACGGTGGATTGTTCAATTCCACCTAGGCCGTGAAAAATGTACGTTTAGTTACAAGGAAACCGTTAATGTCGTCTTCCGTGATCGGGTATCACCACATTAACTACGATGTAACACGTACTACATAATGAATGGTTTGCAATAAATATTCAACATTCAATCATATCTAAAACAAATGCGATAAAAGAATTATTCTCATAAACAAGTGTTTGATACACGAGTTATACAAAGTAAAAGCATACTTTCACGTATAACTCCAACATCAGGGGTATCATTAGTCTGAGTTCAAGAAAATTTAAAACAATTTTCTTGAACTCAGACTAATGATACCCCTGATGAGATTAATGGTACTATCGATGAGATTAATAATACTTTAAAATTGTTTCATGATAAACTTATCATGAACTATTTTCATATTATACTTTGCCTTTTTTGTTTGTTTTGTTATATATATACACGTCTTTTGTTCATCGTTTTTATTAGCATCGATTTGTTCTCACTGATTGCATTGAAGTTATATTTTTAATATCTTCTGAATCATATTCTTTTGCAGGGCTTTTGATGGAGATTGTAGCGGTTGCAAGGTTTTTCGTGAGGAATGCGGTGTGTTGGAGTCTATTTATATCTTTGTTATTAATTTGTTTCGTAGAACTTCCTATACTGCTCAGATTTTGTGTTTTAAGGTATTTTGGATTCGATTTATAACTTTGGCAGTTTAATTTTAATGATGTTCTATGTAATTGTAAACACGTAGTGCTGTTTGACAATTAGTGTGAACATTAAAGTTTATATCAGTTGTTGAGATTAATTTGGTTGATTTTGTTGTATAGCAAGCAATTTATCAAAGCAATGAACGTAAAATATTTTTTTTTGTTTCTTATACTATTTTTTCTAATGGAACGGTCTATCATCCAGATAGATCGTGTATTTTTTTTCTTGGTAATGAATTTCAATTAAATTGTACACACGTAAGCAAGGTCAATTAAGTGGTTGAGAATTATTTGGAGTTTTTTTTTAAATTTTGTTATCGTTGGAATATATTATACTTATTTCATCTTAATCACATGTGGATTTTTATTTTATGTTTAAATGTAAAAAATATGGTGTTTGTGTCAAGTGTTGGTAGTTCAAGTGGTTGAGGCCACCACCTAAGACCCAGAGGTCTTGGGTTCGAGACACGGAGAGTGAGTTTATTTCGCTATTGTGGTGGGGTGGTGTTCCCCTCTTGTGGTGGTTGCGGTTCCGGCTGCAGTGCGGTTGTGGTTCGGAGTTGCGGGTTCGGGTGGTCCCCCTCTTGTGGTGATTGCGGTTCCGGTCTACAGCGAGATGAAAAGATGTTACCATGTACCCGGTGGTCGAAGGAACTATTGTAATTAATTATGTTAGGAAACTATTGTAATTGATTACCTTTCAAAAAAAATATGGTGTTTGTACATTGTAAAATTTGCGAGCGATCTCATTCAGGGGTAAGGCTAACTGAAGAAAAAATTCAGAAATCCAAACCCTCTTGTGGTGGTTGTGGTTCCGGCTGCAGTGCGGTTGTGGTTCGGAGTTGCGGGTTCGGGTGGTCCCCCTCTTGTGGTGATTGCGGTTCCGATCTACAGCGAGATGAAAAGATGTTGCCACGTACCCGGTGGTCGAAGGAACTATTGTAATTGATTATGTTAGGAAACTATTGTAATTGATTACCTTTCTAAAAAAAAAATATAATATATTTACATAAATAACTATTATTAGTTTAAGATAACAATAAAATAAAAATGTAGAAAATATTTAATTAGTATCCTTCCATGAATTTAGGCAATCAAAATTTCACACTATATTAAAAAAACCACACGCTATTAGCCTATTACTATGGTTAATATTAAAATTAATTTAATATACATTTTAATTTTTTGTCAAATTATATAAAATGTGATTTTTTTTAATCACAGGATTGTATATTTTACGGGGGCATCCTCAATTATAAATATTGTAAGTGATTTTCTGTAGCAATTTCTAAGTATACATTTGAGTTATAACTTAATTATTTACAAAAACGACAAATAATGGTACGATTATTTTAGGTGTTATATTAAAATGAATGTATAATAAAGAAGTTTATTTTACACATAAATTAAAGTATGTATAAAATTATAATCAACATATTTAATTCATAGTAAAATTTCTCTTTAATTCTTATATACATAAAATTATAAAATTAGATAGAGACACACTTTTATTTAAAAAAAAAGTAGTTAATACTCATCGGAATGCAAATTAAGTATATATAATGGGACACCTCAAAATAACAATCTTACAAATTATTGTTGGAAGGAGGGAGGGAGTAAATATATATGTTGTTTAGTATATATAATGGGACACCTTAAAATAATAATCTTACACTATATATATATATATATTTTTTTTTTTATAGACGAGGGAGTAAAATATTTTAATGATATTTTGTATACTAATTTTACATAGAATCTAGTGAACTAATTTCTAAATATAAGACATAATTGTATAATTAGTGTTATTTATAACTATAACTTTTAAGTTATTTATCTTCAAGCTCATTGATAGCATATTAAATTACATTTGATATTATGGGTCTTCAATTCCAGCCCTTAACTAAGGTAAAAAAAATATATATATTACATAATTTTTAAAAGTATGAAAATTTAGAGCGGCATAATGAAGTTTTCATATCCTTCGTGTAGCAAATATGCCTAAAATCCCATACGATTAACCTCATTCGAATTTCTTTTTAAGAATGTTTAGTCAATGATAAAGGAAGTGTTACGTTTAATTTTACTTTATATTTAAAAAAGCATTATTGCTATATTTACACACTATTGTTTCCTATAATAACTATGCAGTGAATGCGTCTGTTATTTTATATGATAAAATACTTGTGTGTTAAATAAAAATACTTGTGTGTTAAATAAAAATATTTAACACACTTAGTAATAGTTATATGTACTTTTTTCCTTTTAAAAAAATCTATAATATATATATATACATACATTTATATATATAATACTTCCTCCGTTTCAATATAAGTGTCGTTCTAGAGATTGATATATATTTTAACATAGGCAAAGTATTGTATAGACAATTTTCATGGTAAGGCTTATGCTGAACAACTATCCGTTCATACTTGGGTTAGATTAATGGGTTAATGACTTGAAGCGAAAATACTAACTTCTACTAGTCGTTTCTCCGCAAGCGAACGGGTTCACTGTAGTACGAGTAAGTATAATGTCCAAGTATATCGAACCCACGAGATGGAGTGTATGCGAACATATCCCTGAAGATCTACGCGTCGTAGCTAATATGAGTGTAAAGTTTTTGCGTTTTTTGAAAGATTAATTGAAACTAAATTAAACTAATTAAACTAGAATACTAGGGTTTTTTGAAAGATTAATTAAAAGACTAAAATAAACTAATTAAACTAAAATACTCAAGAAGACTAATTAACTACGGTTTGTGTTCAAGTAAGAGATGGTGATGCTCAGGATAGGAATCCCTACGTATACTAACGGAGCGGGTACATAATCAAAATAACTGTGACGCGCAAGAAATAACCTAAGTAAAAGAATGCAAGGTGAAAGCTCAAGATTCTAAACACTAATACTTTACCCTAACACTCGACTTCACTAATCTACTAACAAGTTAATAGATTGTGCTTAATTAATGAGACCCTAATTTAACTAAGGTGATGTGGTCATCCTCCTTCGCTAAACCGGTAGATGAATTAACCCTTTTCTAAACCCTCTAGTTAAGTCTACTCGTTGTTAAAGAGTGATACGGTCGTCCTCTCTCTAACACTTTTCGAACGAAATTCAAAAGTAAAGTTAAGATTAATTTTAAGAATTCATTAATCAAGAGAATTAAAACTTAACGTCACAAGTTACCCTAATTACGTACCCACAACCTACTTCTACGAGTTCATCCTACCCTAAGCATGCAAGGGTTTTAGCTAGACATAGGGTTTACGTAAATAATAGCAATTGAATAAGTAACGAACATGAACATGATATTTAAGACGAAGAAGAGATCAAACATAAACTAGGGTTTAACGAAATAAAAGAATAACTGAAATTAACTCAAGAAAAGAAGTCTCAATGTGTTCAAGAACGAAAATATAACCAAAAGAAACTAAAAAGTAAGATCGTAATTCGAATTCGTAATGAAAACCTCAAAAACGTAATCGTAAAGCTTGCTTCTCTCCTTCCTCTCCAAAAACGAACTCTAAAATTCTAAAACTATAAATTGATGTGTGTTATTCTAAAAAACGAGCTTTGGACGCGTATATATAAGCCACGGGCCGAATCGTGAACTCATGGGCCGAAAAACGCCTTTGAAAATGCAAAACTTGGAAGTTCTCGAGCAGGCCTGCTCAAGCGGTCGCGCTCGAGCATGGAGCTCGAATGACACAAGTGCTCGAGTAGTGGAATTCTTCTGTATAAATTGGGGCGCTCGAGAAACACGCTCGAGCGCTCGAAATCTTCTGTATGTTTTAGGCGCTCGAGCAACGTGCTCGAGCGCTATTGCTCGAGTGGTTTACTCGAGTGCTCCCAAATTTTCACCAAGTAGCACTTTTCTTCTTCAACACTAACACCAATCGTATTCCTTCGATATCTTCTCATCCGGGTATCCGTTTGAGTTGATTCATCTTGAGTACTTCAATGACACTTTTGCTCGCTCGAACTAATACTTCTCGTATTTCTTCCATATCTTCTCATCCGGGTATCCGTTTGAGTCGATTCGAAGTCCTACGAACTCCTCTTTTTGCCCTCTATCCATCTATAAGCATCAAAGACACAAATTTCTTAGTTTGAGAAAATAATACTCAAATAACTCTAAATAGTTATATGAATCCATCAAAACAAAGGCATTTCGAGCGACGAATCATGACAATTTCACGCCTAATCAACCATTGACTTGAAGCGAACTACACTAGCTTTCTACTAGTAGTTACCCCGCAAGAGAACAGGTTCACAGTAGTATGGGCAAGTATAGGGACCAAGTATTATCGAACCCAAGGGAAAGTGTGTATGCGAACAGATCCCTGAAGATCTACGCGTCGTAGTTAATATGAGTGTAATGTTTTTGGGTTTTTGAAAGATTAATTAAAAGACTGAATTAAACTAAGTAAACTAAAATACTAAAGAAATCAAATTAACTAAGGGTTGTGTTCTAATGAGAGATGGTGATGCTTAGGATTGGAATCCCTACGTATACTAATGGAGCAGGTACATAATCAGAATAACTGTGACACACAAAAAATAACCTAAGTCTAAGAATGCAAGGTGAAAGCTCAAGATTCTAAACCCTAATACTTTACCCTAACACTCGACTTCACTAATCTACTAACAAGTTAATAGATTGTGCTTAATTAATGAGACCCTAATTTAACTAAGGTGATGCGGTCGTCCTCCTTCGCTAAACTGGTAGATGAATTAACCCTTCCTAAACCCTCTCGTTAAGTCTACTCGTTGTTAAAGAGTGATACGGTCGTCCTCTCTCTAACACTTTTCGAACGAAATTCAAAGGCAAAGTGAAGATTGATTTTAAGAATTCATTAATCAAGAGAATTAAAACCTAACGTCACAAGTTATCCTAATTACGTACCCACAACCTACTTCTACGAGTTCATCCTACCCTAAGCATGCAAGGGTTTTAGCCGGACATTGCTTTAACAAACATAAAAGCAATAGAAGAAACAACGAACATAAACATAATGAATTGAACGAAGAAAATAAGAAACATGAACTAGGGTTTTTAAAAGAAAATAAATCTGAGAACTGAAATTTAATTAACTCAAACGAAGTTTCAAAGTATTTAAAGAAATCAAACTAACGAAAAGAAACTAATAAACGAAAAGAAACTAAGAATTCGTACGAAAAACCTCAACAAAACGTAAACGTAAACTTGCTTCTCTCCTTCCTCTCCAAAAACTAGGTCTAAAAGTTATTTCTAAAGTTCGGGGATCCTTCAAAACGTGTTTGGAAGAGGTATTTATAGGCAACGGGTCGAAACGGGAATCTTATGGGCCAAAATTCCGTCGAGCTCGAGTAGAGGTCGAGTAAAAGTACTCGAGCAATGCAAGCTCGAGTGTTAAAATTGTACAGAACATGAAAAGTACTCGAGCCCCTTAGCTCGAGTAGTGCTACTCGACCGGACCTTGCTCGAGTAGTCTACTCGAGTGCCCGCGTACTGCCTACTCGACCGGCTTCTGCTCGAGTGCACTACTCGAGTGCCTGAGTATTGGCTACTCCACCGAAGCTGGCTCGAGTAGTCTACTCGAGTGCATGAGTAGTGTTTACTCGAGCTCATTCATCTTGAGTACTTCAATGACACTTTTGCTCGCTCGAACTAATACTTCTCGTATTTCTTCCATATCTTCTCATCCGGGTATCCGTTTGAGTCGATTCGAAGTCCTACGAACTCCTCTTTTTGCCCTCTATCCATCTATAAACATCAAAGACATAAATTTGTTAGTTTGAGAAAATAATACTCAAATGACTCTAAATACTTATATGAATTCATCAAAACAAAGGCATTTCGAGCGACGAATCATGACAATTTCACGCCTAATCAACCATTGACTTGAAGCGAACTACACTAGCTTTCTACTAGTAGTTACCCCGCAAGAGAACGGGTTCACAGTAGTATGGGCAAGTATAGGGACCAAGTATTATCGAACCCAAGGGAAAGTGTGTATGCGAACAGATCCCTGAAGATCTACGCGTCGTAGTTAATATGAGTGTAATGTTTTTGGGTTTTTGAAAGATTAGTTAAAAGACTGAATTAAACTAAGTAAACTAAAATACTAAAGAAATCAAATTAACTAAGGGTTGTGTTCTAATGAGAGATGGTGATGCTTAGGATTGGAATCCCTACGTATACTACCGGAGCAGGTACATAATCAGAATAACTGTGACACACAAAAAATAACCTAAGTCTAAGAATGCAAGGTGAAAGCTCAAGATTCTAAACCCTAATACTTTACCCTAACACTCGACTTCACTAATCTACTAACAAGTTAATAGATTGTGCTTAATTAATGAGACCCTAATTTAACTAAGGTGATGCGGTCGTCCTCCTTCGCTAAACTGGTAGATGAATTAACCCTTCCTAAACCCTCTCGTTAAGTCTACTCGTTGTTAAAAAGTGACACGGTCGTCCTCTCTCTAACACTTTTCGAACGAAATTCAAAGGCAAAGTGAAGATTGATTTTAAGAATTCATTAATCAAGAGAATTAAAACCTAACGTCACAAGTTACCCTAATTACGTACCCACAACCTACTTCTACGAGTTCATCCTACCCTAAGCATGCAAGGGTTTTAGCCGGACATGGCTTTAACAAACATAAAAGCAATAGAAGAAACAACGAACATAAACATAATGAATTGAACGAAGAAAATAAGAAACATGAACTAGGGTTTTTAAAAGAAAATAAATCTGAGAACTGAAATTTAATTAACTCAAGTAGAGCTCATGGGCCAAAATTCCGTCGAGCTCGAGTAGAGGTCGAGTAAAAGTACTCGAGCAATGCAAGCTCGAGTGTTAAAATTGTACAGAACATGAAAAGTACTCGAGCCCCTTAGCTCGAGTAGTGCTACTCGACCGGACCTTGCTCGAGTAGTCTACTCGAGTGCCCGCGTACTGCCTACTCGACCGGCTTCTG
Source organism: Ballota nigra (assembly GCA_947034835.1). NCBI lineage: Eukaryota > Viridiplantae > Streptophyta > Magnoliopsida > Lamiales > Lamiaceae > Ballota > Ballota nigra. The sequence continues at coordinate 39,245,126 of OX344724.1, read as the reverse complement.
CTCGAGTGCACTACTCGAGTGCCTGAGTATTGGCTACTCGACTGAAGCTAGATCGAGTAGTCTACTCGAGTGCATGAGTAGTGTTTACTCGAGCTCATTCATCTTGAGTACTTCAATGACACTTTTGCTCGCTCGAACTAATACTTCTCGTATTTCTTCCATATCTTCTCATCCGGGTATCCGTTTGAGTCGATTCGAAGTCCTACGAACTCCTATTTTTGCCCTCTATCCATCTATAAGCATGAAAGACACAAATTTGTTAGTTTGAGAAAATAATACTCAAATGACTCTAAATACTTATATGAATCCATCAAAACAATGGCATTTCGAGCGACGAATCATGACAATTTCACGCCTAATCAACCATTAACTTGAAGCGAACTACCCTAGCTTTCTACTAGTAGTTACCCCGCAAGAGAACGGGTTCACAGTAGTATGGGCAAGTATAGGGACCAAGTATTATCGAACCCAAGGGAAAGTGTGTATGCGAACAGATCCCTGAAGATCTACGCGTCGTAGTTAATATGAGTGTAATGTTTTTGGGTTTTTGAAAGATTAATTAAAAGACTGAATTAAACTAAGTAAACTAAAATACTAAAGAAATCAAATTAACTAAGGGTTGTGTTCTAATGAGAGATGGTGATGCTTAGGATTGGAATCCCTACGTATACTAACGGAGCAGGTACATAATCAGAATAACTGTGACACACAAAAAATAACCTAAGTCTAAGAATGCAAGGTGAAAGCTCAAGATTCTAAACCCTAATACTTTACCCTAACACTCGACTTCACTAATCTACTAACAAGTTAATACATTGTGCTTAATTAATGAGACCCTAATTTAACTAAGGTGATGCGGCCGTCCTCATTCGCTAAACTGGTAGATGAATTAACCCTTCCTAAACCCTCTCGTTAAGTCTACTCGTTGTTAAAGAGTGATACAGTCGTCCTCTCTCTAACACTTTTCGAACGAAATTCAAAGGCAAAGTGAAGATTGATTTTAAGAATTCATTAATCAAGAGAATTAAAACCTAACGTCACTAGTTACCCTAATTACGTACCCACAACCTACTTCTACGAGTTCATCCTACCCTAAGCATGCAAGGGTTTTAGCCGGACATGGCTTTAACAAACATAAAAGCAATAGAAGAAACAACGAACATAAACATAATGAATTGAACGAAGAAAATAAGAAACATGAACTAGGGTTTTTAAAAGAAAATAAATCTGAGAACTGAAATTTAATTAACTCAAACGAAGTTTCAAAGTGTTTAAAGAAATCAAACTAACGAAAAGAAACTAATAAACGAAAAGAAACTAAGAATTCATACGAAAAACCTCAACAAAACGTAAACGTAAACTTGCTTCTCTCCTTCCTCTCCAAAAACTAGGTCTAAAAGTTATTTCTAAAGTTCGGGGATCCTTCAAAACGTGTTTGGAAGAGGTATTTATAGGCAACGGGTCGAAACGGGATCTCATGGGCCAAAATTCCGTCGAGCTCGAGTAGAGGTCGAGTAAAAGTACTCGAGCAATGCAAGCTCGAGTGTTAAAATTGTACAGAACATGAAAAGTACTCGAGCCCCTTAGCTCGAGTAGTGCTACTCGACCGGACCTTGCTCGAGTAGTCTACTCGAGTGCCCGCGTACTGCCTACTCGACCGGCTTCTGCTCGAGTGCACTACTCGAGTGCCTGAGTATTGGCTACTCGACTGAAGCTAGATCGAGTAGTCTACTCGAGTGCATGAGTAGTGTTTACTCGAGCTCATTCATCTTGAGTACTTCAATGACACTTTTGCTCGCTCGAACTAATACTTCTCGTATTTCTTCCATATCTTCTCATCCGGGTATCCGTTTGAGTCGATTCGAAGTCCTACGAACTCTTCTTTTTTCCCTCTATCCATCTATAAGCATCAAAGACACAAATTTGTTAGTTTGAGAAAATAATACTCAAATGACTCTAAATACTTATATGAATCCATCAAAACAAAGGCATTTCGAGCGACGAATCATGACAATTTCACGCCTAATCAACCATTGACTTGAAGCGAACTACACTAGCTTTCTACTAGTAGTTACCCCACAAGAGAACGGGTTCACAGTAGTATGGGCAAGTATAGGGACCAAGTATTATCGAACCCAAGTGAAAGTGTGTATGCGAACAGATCCTTGAAGATCTACGCGTCGTAGTTAATATGAGTGTAATGTTTTTGGGTTTTTGAAAGATTAATTAAAAGACTGAATTAAACTAAGTAAACTAAAACACTAAAGAAATCAAATTAACTAAGGGTTGTGTTCTAATGAGAGATGGTGATGCTTAGGATTGGAATCCCTACGTATACTAACGGAGCAGGTACATAATCAGAATAACTGTGACACACAAAAAATAACCTAAGTCTAAGAATGCAAGGTGAAAGCTCAAGATTCTAAACCCTAATACTTTACCCTAACACTCGACTTCACTAATCTACTAACAAGTTAATAGATTGTGCTTAATTAATGAGACCCTAAATTAACTAAGGTGATGCGGTCGTCCTCCATCGCTAAACTGGTAGATGAATTAACCCTTCCTAAACCCACTCGTTAAGTCTACTCGTTGTTAAAGAGTGATACAGTCGTCCTCTCTCTAACACTTTTCGAACGAAATTCAAAGGCAAAGTGAAGATTGATTTTAAGAATTCATTAATCAAGAGAATTAAAACCTAACGTCACTAGTTACCCTAATTACGTACCCACAACCTACTTCTACGAGTTCATCCTACCCTAAGCATGCAAGGGTTTTAGCCGGACATGGCTTTAACAAACATAAAAGCAATAGAAGAAACAACGAACATAAACATAATGAATTGAACGAAGAAAATAAGAAACATGAACTAGGGTTTTTAAAAGAAAATAAATCTGAGAACTGAAATTTAATTAACTCAAACGAAGTTTCAAAGTATTTAAAGAAATCAAACTAACGAAAAGAAACTAATAAACGAAAAGAAACTAAGAATTCGTACGAAAAACCTCAACAAAACGTAAACGTAAACTTGCTTCTCTCCTTCCTCTCCAAAAACTAGGTCTAAAAGTTATTTCTAAAGTTCGGGGATCCTTCAAAACGTGTTTGGAAGAGGTATTTATAGGCAACGGGTCGAAACGGGAATCTTATGGGCCAAAATTCCGTCGAGCTCGAGTAGAGGTCGAGTAAAAGTACTCGAGCAATGCAAGCTCGAGTGTTAAAATTGTACAGAACATGAAAAGTACTCGAGCCCCTTAGCTCGAGTAGTGCTACTCGACCGGACCTTGCTCGAGTAGTCTACTCGAGTGCCCGCGTACTGCCTACTCGACCGGCTTCTGCTCGAGTGCACTACTCGAGTGCCTGAGTATTGGCTACTCCACCGAAGCTGGCTCGAGTAGTCTACTCGAGTGCATGAGTAGTGTTTACTCGAGCTCATTCATCTTGAGTACTTCAATGACACTTTTGCTCGCTCGAACTAATACTTCTCGTATTTCTTCCATATCTTCTCATCCGGGTATCCGTTTGAGTCGATTCGAAGTCCTACGAACTCCTCTTTTTGCCCTCTATCCATCTATAAACATCAAAGACATAAATTTGTTAGTTTGAGAAAATAATACTCAAATGACTCTAAATACTTATATGAATTCATCAAAACAAAGGCATTTCGAGCGACGAATCATGACAATTTCACGCCTAATCAACCATTGACTTGAAGCGAACTACACTAGCTTTCTACTAGTAGTTACCCCGCAAGAGAACGGGTTCACAGTAGTATGGGCAAGTATAGGGACCAAGTATTATCGAACCCAAGGGAAAGTGTGTATGCGAACAGATCCCTGAAGATCTACGCGTCGTAGTTAATATGAGTGTAATGTTTTTGGGTTTTTGAAAGATTAGTTAAAAGACTGAATTAAACTAAGTAAACTAAAATACTAAAGAAATCAAATTAACTAAGGGTTGTGTTCTAATGAGAGATGGTGATGCTTAGGATTGGAATCCCTACGTATACTACCGGAGCAGGTACATAATCAGAATAACTGTGACACACAAAAAATAACCTAAGTCTAAGAATGCAAGGTGAAAGCTCAAGATTCTAAACCCTAATACTTTACCCTAACACTCGACTTCACTAATCTACTAACAAGTTAATAGATTGTGCTTAATTAATGAGACCCTAATTTAACTAAGGTGATGCGGTCGTCCTCCTTCGCTAAACTGGTAGATGAATTAACCCTTCCTAAACCCTCTCGTTAAGTCTACTCGTTGTTAAAAAGTGACACGGTCGTCCTCTCTCTAACACTTTTCGAACGAAATTCAAAGGCAAAGTGAAGATTGATTTTAAGAATTCATTAATCAAGAGAATTAAAACCTAACGTCACAAGTTACCCTAATTACGTACCCACAACCTACTTCTACGAGTTCATCCTACCCTAAGCATGCAAGGGTTTTAGCCGGACATGGCTTTAACAAACATAAAAGCAATAGAAGAAACAACGAACATAAACATAATGAATTGAACGAAGAAAATAAGAAACATGAACTAGGGTTTTTAAAAGAAAATAAATCTGAGAACTGAAATTTAATTAACTCAAACGAAGTTTCAAAGTGTTTAAAGAAATCAAACTAACGAAAAGAAACTAATAAACGAAAAGAAACTAAGAATTCGTACGAAAAACCTCAACAAAACGTAAACGTAAACTTGCTTCTCTCCTTCCTCTCCAAAAACTAGGTCTAAAAGTTATTTCTAAAGTTCGGGGATCCTTCAAAACGTGTTTGGAAGAGGTATTTATAGGCAACGGGTCGAAACGGGATCTCATGGGCCAAAATTCAGTCGAGCTCGAGTAGAGGTCGAGTAAAAGTACTCGAGCAATGCAAGCTCGAGTGTTAAAATTGTACAGAACATGAAAAGTACTCGAGCCCCTTAGCTCGAGTAGTGCTACTCGACCGGACCTTGCTCGAGTAGTCTACTCGAGTGCCCGCGTACTGCCTACTCGACCGGCTTCTGCTCGAGTGCCTGAGTATTGGCTACTCGACCGAAGCTGGCTCGAGTAGTCTACTCGAGTGCATGAGTAGTGTTTACTCGAGCTCATTCATCTTGAGTACTTCAATGACACTTTTGCTCGCTCGAACTAATACTTCTCGTATTTCTTCCATATCTTCTCATCCGGGTATCCGTTTGAGTCGATTCGAAGTCCTACGAACTCTTCTTTTTTCCCTCTATCCATCTATAAGCATCAAAGACACAAATTTGTTAGTTTGAGAAAATAATACTCAAATGACTCTAAATACTTATATGAATCCATCAAAACAAAGGCATTTCGAGCGACGAATCATGACAATTTCACGCCTAATCAACCATTGACTTGAAGCGAACTACACTAGCTTTCTACTAGTAGTTACCCCACAAGAGAACGGGTTCACAGTAGTATGGGCAAGTATAGGGACCAAGTATTATCGAACCCAAGTGAAAGTGTGTATGCGAACAGATCCTTGAAGATCTACGCGTCGTAGTTAATATGAGTGTAATGTTTTTGGGTTTTTGAAAGATTAATTAAAAGACTGAATTAAACTAAGTAAACTAAAACACTAAAGAAATCAAATTAACTAAGGGTTGTGTTCTAATGAGAGATGGTGATGCTTAGGATTGGAATCCCTACGTATACTAACGGAGCAGGTACATAATCAGAATAACTGTGACACACAAAAAATAACCTAAGTCTAAGAATGCAAGGTGAAAGCTCAAGATTCTAAACCCTAATACTTTACCCTAACACTCGACTTCACTAATCTACTAACAAGTTAATAGATTGTGCTTAATTAATGAGACCCTAAATTAACTAAGGTGATGCGGTCGTCCTCCATCGCTAAACTGGTAGATGAATTAACCCTTCCTAAACCCACTCGTTAAGTCTACTCGTTGTTAAAGAGTGATACAGTCGTCCTCTCTCTAACACTTTTCGAACGAAATTCAAAGGCAAAGTGAAGATTGATTTTAAGAATTCATTAATCAAGAGAATTAAAACCTAACGTCACTAGTTACCCTAATTACGTACCCACAACCTACTTCTACGAGTTCATCCTACCCTAAGCATGCAAGGGTTTTAGCCGGACATGGCTTTAACAAACATAAAAGCAATAGAAGAAACAACGAACATAAACATAATGAATTGAACGAAGAAAATAAGAAACATGAACTAGGGTTTTTAAAAGAAAATAAATCTGAGAACTGAAATTTAATTAACTCAAACGAAGTTTCAAAGTGTTTAAAGAAATCAAACTAACGAAAAGAAACTAATAAACGAAAAGAAACTAAGAATTCATACGAAAAACCTCAACAAAACGTAAACGTAAACTTGCTTCTCTCCTTCCTCTCCAAAAACTAGGTCTAAAAGTTATTTCTAAAGTTCGGGGATCCTTCAAAACGTGTTTGGAAGAGGTATTTATAGGCAACGGGTCGAAACGGGATCTCATGGGCCAAAATTCCGTCGAGCTCGAGTAGAGGTCGAGTAAAAGTACTCGAGCAATGCAAGCTCGAGTGTTAAAATTGTACAGAACATGAAAAGTACTCGAGCCCCTTAGCTCGAGTAGTGCTACTCGACCGGACCTTGCTCGAGTAGTCTACTCGAGTGCCCGCGTACTGCCTACTCGACCGGCTTCTGCTCGAGTGCACTACTCGAGTGCCTGAGTATTGGCTACTCGACTGAAGCTAGATCGAGTAGTCTACTCGAGTGCATGAGTAGTGTTTACTCGAGCTCATTCATCTTGAGTACTTCAATGACACTTTTGCTCGCTCGAACTAATACTTCTCGTATTTCTTCCATATCTTCTCATCCGGGTATCCGTTTGAGTCGATTCGAAGTCCTACGAACTCCTATTTTTGCCCTCTATCCATCTATAAGCATGAAAGACACAAATTTGTTAGTTTGAGAAAATAATACTCAAATGACTCTAAATACTTATATGAATCCATCAAAACAATGGCATTTCGAGCGACGAATCATGACAATTTCACGCCTAATCAACCATTAACTTGAAGCGAACTACCCTAGCTTTCTACTAGTAGTTACCCCGCAAGAGAACGGGTTCACAGTAGTATGGGCAAGTATAGGGACCAAGTATTATCGAACCCAAGGGAAAGTGTGTATGCGAACAGATCCCTGAAGATCTACGCGTCGTAGTTAATATGAGTGTAATGTTTTTGGGTTTTTGAAAGATTAATTAAAAGACTGAATTAAACTAAGTAAACTAAAATACTAAAGAAATCAAATTAACTAAGGGTTGTGTTCTAATGAGAGATGGTGATGCTTAGGATTGGAATCCCTACGTATACTAACGGAGCAGGTACATAATCAGAATAACTGTGACACACAAAAAATAACCTAAGTCTAAGAATGCAAGGTGAAAGCTCAAGATTCTAAACCCTAATACTTTACCCTAACACTCGACTTCACTAATCTACTAACAAGTTAATACATTGTGCTTAATTAATGAGACCCTAATTTAACTAAGGTGATGCGGCCGTCCTCATTCGCTAAACTGGTAGATGAATTAACCCTTCCTAAACCCTCTCGTTAAGTCTACTCGTTGTTAAAGAGTGATACGGTCGTCCTCTCTCTAACATTTTTCGAACGAAATTCAAAGGCAAAGTGAAGATTGATTTTAAGATTTCATTAATCAAGAGAATTAAAACCTAACGTCACAAGTTACCCTAATTACGTACCCACAACCTACTTCTACGAGTTCATCCTACCCTAAGCATGCAAGGGTTTTAGCCGGACATGGCTTTAACAAACATAAAAGCAATAGAAGAAACAACGAACATAAACATAATGAATTGAACGAAGAAAATAAGAAACATGAACTAGGATTTTTAAAAGAAAATAAATCTGAGAACTGAAATTTAATTAACTCAAACGAAGTTTCAAAGTGTTTAAAGAAATCAAACTAACGAAAAAAAACTAATAAACGAAAAGAAACTAAGAATTCGTACGAAAAACCTCAACAAAACGTAAACGTAAACTTGCTTCTCTCCTTCCTCTCCAAAAACTAGGTCTAAAAGTTATTTCTAAAGTTCGGGGATCCTTCAGAACGTGTTTGGAAGAGGTATTTATAGGCAACGGGTCGAAACGGGATCTCATGGGCCAAAATTCCGTCGAGCTCGAGTAGAGGTCGAGTAAAAGTACTCGAGCAATGCAAGCTCGAGTGTTAAAATTGTACAGAACATGAAAAGTACTCGAGCCCCTTAGCTCGAGTAGTGCTACTCGACCGGACCTTGCTCGAGTAGTCTACTCGAGTGCCCGCGTACTGCCTACTCGACCGGCTTCTGCTCGAGTGCACTACTCGAATGCCTGAGTATTGGCTACTCGACCGAAGCTGGATCGAGTAGTCTACTCGATTGCATGAGTAGTGTTTACTCGAGCTCATTCATCTTGAGTACTTCAATGACACTTTTGCTCGCTCGAACTAATACTTCTCGTATTTCTTCCATATCTTCTCATCCGGGTATCCGTTTGAGTCGATTCGAAGTCCAACGAACTCCTATTTTTGCCCTCTATCCATCTATAAGCATGAAAGACACAAATTTGTTAGTTTGAGAAAATAATACTCAAATGACTCTAAATACTTATATGAATCCATCAAAACAAAGGCATTTCGAGCGACGAATCATGACAATTTCACGCCTAATCAACCATTGAATTGAAGCGAACTACACTAGCTTTCTACTAGTAGTTACCCCGCAAGAGAACGGGTTCACAGTAGTATGGGCAAGTATAGGGACCAATTATTATCGAACCCAAGGGAAAGTGTGTATGCGAACAGATCCCTGAAGATCTACGCGTCGTAGTTAATATGAGTGTAATGTTTTTGGGTTTTTGAAAGATTAATTAAAAGACTGAATTAAACTAAGTAAACTAAAATACTAAAGAAATCAAATTAACTAAGGGTTGTGTTCTAATGAGAGATGGTGATGCTTAGGATTGGAATCCCTACATATACTAACGGAGCAGGTACATAATCAGAATAACTGTGACACACAAAAAATAACCTAAGTCTAAGAATGCAAGGTGAAAGCTCAAGATTCTAAACCCTAATACTTTACCCTAACACTCGACTTCACTAATCTACTAACAAGTTAATAGATTGTGCTTAATTAATGAGACCCTAATTTAACTAAGGTGATGCGGTCGTCCTCCTTCGCTAAACTGGTAGATGAATTAACCCTTCCTAAACCCACTCGTTAAGTCTACTCGTTGTTAAAGAGTGATACGGTCGTCCTCTCTCTAACACTTTTCGAACGAAATTCAAAGGCAAAGTGAAGATTGATTTTAAGAATTCATTAATCAAGAGAATTAAAACCTAACGTCACAAGTTACCCTAATTACGTACCCACAACCTACTTCTACGAGTTCATCCTACCCTAAGCATGCAAGGGTTTTAGCCGGACATTGCTTTAACAAACATAAAAGCAATAGAAGAAACAACGAACATAAACATAATGAATTGAACGAAGAAAATAAGGAACATGAACTAGGGTTTTTAAAAGAAAATAAATCTGAGAACTGAAATTTAATTAACTCAAACGAAGTTTCAAAGTGTTTAAAGAAATCAAACTAACGAAAAGAAACTAATAAACGAAAAGAAACTAAGAATTCGTACGAAAAACCTCAACAAAACGTAAACGTAAACTTGTTTCTCTTCTTCCTCTCCAAAAACTAGGTCTAAAAGTTATTTCTAAAGTCCGGGGATCCTTCAAAACGTGTTTGGAAGAGGTATTTATAGGCAACGGGTTGAAACGGGATCTCATGGGCCAAAATTCCGTCGAGCTCGAGTAGAGGTCGAGTAAAAGTACTCGAGTAATGCAAGCTCGAGTGTTAAAATTGTACAGAACATGAAAAGTACTCGAGCCCCTTAGCTCGAGTAGTGCTACTCGACCGGACCTTGCTCGAGTAGTCTACTCGAGTGCCCGCGTACTGCCTACTCGACCGGCTTCTGCTCGAGTGCACTACTCGAGTGCCTGAGTATTGGCAACTCGACCGAAGCTGGCTCGAGTAGTCTACTCGAGTGCATGAGTAGTGTTTCATCGAGCTCATTCATCTTGAGTACTTCAATGACACTTTTGCTCGCTCGAACTAATACTTCTCGTATTTTTTCCATATCTTCTCATCCGGGTATCCGTTTGAGTCGATTCGAAGTCCTACGAACTCCTCTTTTTGCCCTCTATCCATCTATAAGCATCAAAGACACAAATTTTTTAGTTTGAGAAAATAATACTCAAATGACTCTAAATACTTATATGAATCTATCAAAACAAAGGCATTTCGAGCGACGAATCATGACAATTTCACGCCTAATCAACCATTGACTTGAAGCGAACTACACTAGCTTTCTACTAGTAGTTTCCCCGCAAGAGAACGGGTTCACAGTAGTATGGGCAAGTATAGGGACCAAGTATTATCGAACCCAAGGGAAAGTGTGTATGCGAACAGATCCCTGAAGATCTACGCGTCGTAGTTAATATGAGTGTAATGTTTTTGGGTTTTTGAAAGATTAATTAAAAGACTGAATTAAACTAAGTAAACTAAAATACAAAAGAAATCAAATTAACTAAGGGTTTTGTTCTAATGAGAGATGGTGATGCTTAGGATTGGAATCCCTACGTATACTAACGGAGCAGGTACATAATCAGAATAACTGTGACACACAAAAAATAACCTAAGTCTAAGAATGCAAGGTGAAAGCTCAAGATTCTAAACTCTAATACTTTACCCTAACACTCGACTTCACTAATCTACTAACAAGTTAATAGATTGTGCTTAATTAATGAGACCCTAATTTAACTAAGGTGATGCGGTCGTCCTCCTTCGCTAAACTGGTAGATGAATTAACCCTTCCTAAACCCTCTCGTTAAGTCTACTCGTTGTTAAAGAGTGATACGGTCGTCCTCTCTCTAACACTTTTCGAACGAAATTCAAAGGCAAAGTGAAGATTGATTTTAAGAATTCGTTAATCAAGAGAATTAAAACCTAACGTCACAAGTTACCCTAATTACGTACCCACAACCTACTTCTACGAGTTCATCCTACCCTAAGCATGCAAGGGTTTTAGCCGGACATTGCTTTAACAAACATAAAAGCAATAGAAGAAACAACGAACATAAACATAATGAATTGAACGAAGAAAATAAGAAACATGAACTAGGGTTTTTAAAAGAAAATAAATCTGAGAACTGAAATTTAATTAACTCAAACGAAGTTTCAAAGTGTTTAAAGAAATCAAACTAACGAAAAGAAACTAATAAACGAAAAGAAACTAAGAATTCGTACGAAAAACCTCAACAAAACGTAAACGTAAACTTGCTTCTCTCCTTCCTCTCCAAAAACTAGGTCTAAAAGTTATTTCTAAAGTTCGGGGATCCTTCAAAACGTGTTTGGAAGAGGTATTTATAGGCAACGGGTCGAAACGGGATCTCATGGGCTAAAATTCCGTCGAGCTCGAGTAGAGGTCGAGTAAAAGTACTCGAGCAATGCAAGCTCGAGTGTTAAAATTGTACAGAACATGAAAAGTACTCGAGCCCCTTAGCTCGAGTAGTGCTACTCGACCGGACCTTGCTCGAGTAGTCTACTCGAGTGCCCGCGTACTGCCTACTCGACCGGCTTCTGCTCGAGTGCACTACTCGAGTGCCTGAGTATTGGCTACTCGACCGAAGCTGGCTCGAGTAGTCTACTCGAGTGCATGAGTAGTGTTTTCTCGAGCTCATTCATCTTGAGTACTTCAATGACACTTTTGCTCGCTCGAACTAATACTTCTCTTATTTTTTCCATATCTTCTCATCCGGGTATCCGTTTGAGTCGATTCGAAGTCCTACGAACTCCTCTTTTTGCCCTCTATCCATCTATAAGCATCAAAGACACAAATTTGTTAGTTTGAGAAAATAATACTCAAATGACTCTGAATACTTATATGAATCCATCAAAACAAAGGCATTTCGAGCAACGAATCATGACAATTTCACGCCTAATCAACCATTGACTTGAAGCGAACTACACTAGCTTTCTACTAGTAGTTACCCCGTAAGAGAACGGGTTCACAGTAGTATGGGCAAGTATAGGGACCAAGTATTATCGAACCCAAGGGAAAGTGTGTATGCGAACAGATCCCTGAAGATCTACGCGTCGTAGTTAATATGAGTGTAATGTTTTTGGGTTTTTGAAAGATTAATTAAAAGACTGAATTAAACTAAGTAAACTAAAATACTAAATAAGTCAAATTAACTAAGGGTTGTGTTCTAATGAGAGATGGTGATGCTTAGGATTGGAATCCCTACGTATACTAACGGAGCAGGTACATAATCAGAATAACTGTGACACACAAAAAATAACCTAAGTCTAAGAATACAAGGTGAAAGCTCAAGATTCTAAACCCTAATACTTTACCCTAACACTCGACTTCACTAATCTACTAACAAGTTAATAGATTGTGCTTAATTAATGAGACCCTAATTTAACTAAGGTGATGCGGTCGTCCTCCTTCGCTAAACTGATAGATGAATTAACCCTTCCTATACCCTCTCGTTAAGTCTACTCGTTGTTAAAGAGTGATACGGTCGTCCTCTCTCTAACACTTTTCGAACGAAATTCAAAGGCAAAGTGAAGATTGATTTTAAGAATTCATTAATCAAGAGAATTAAAACCTAACGTCACAAGTTACCCTAATTACGTACCCACAACCTACTTCTACGAGTTCATCCTACCCTAAGCATGCAAGGGTTTTAGCCAGACATGGCTTTAACAAACATAAAAGCAATAGAAGAAACAACGAACATAAACATAATGAATTGAACGAAGAAAATAAGAAACATGAACTAGGGTTTTTAAAAGAAAATAAATCTGAGAACTGAAATTTAATTAACTCAAACGAAGTTTCACAGTGTTTAAAGAAATCAAACTAACGAAAAGAAACTAATAAACGAAAAGAAACTAAGAATTTGTACGAAAAACCTCAACAAAAAGTAAACGTAAACTTGCTTCTCTCCTTCCTCTCCAAAAACTAGGTCTAAAAGTTATTTCTAAAGTTCGGGGATCCTTCAAAACGTGTTTGGAAGAGGTATTTATAGGCAACGGGTCGAAACGGGATCTCATGGGCCAAAATTCCGTCGAGCTCGAGTAGAGGTCGAGTAAAAGTACTCGAGCAATGCAAGCTCGAGTGTTAAAATTGTACAGAACATGAAAAGTACTCGAGCCCCTTAGCTCGAGTAGTGCTACTCGACCGGACCTTGCTCGAGTAGTCTACTCGAGTGCCCGCGTACTGCCTACTCGACCGGCTTCTGCTCGAGTGCACTACTCGAGTGCCTGAGTATTGGCTACTCGACCGAAGCTGGCTCGAGTAGTCTCGAAGCTGGCTCGAGTAGTCTACTCGAGTGCATGAGTAGTGTTTACTCGAGCTCATTCATCTTGAGTACTTCAATGACACTTTTTCTCGCTCGAACTAATACTTCTCATATTTCTTCCATATCTTCTCATCCGGGTATCCGTTTGAGTCGATTCGAAGTCCTACAAACTCCTCTTTTTGCCCTCTATCGATCTATAAGCATCAAAGACACAAATTTGTTAGTTTGAGAAAATAATACTCAAATGACTCTAAATACTTATATGAATCCATCAAAACAAAGACATTTCGAGCGACGAATCATGACAATTTCACGCCTAATCAACCATTGACTTGAAGCGAACTACACTAGCTTTCTACTAGTAGTTACCCCGCAAGAGAACGGGTTCACAGTAGTACGGGCAAGTATAGGGACCAAGTATTATCGAACCCAAGGGAAAGTGTGTATGCGAACAGTTCCCTGAAGATCTACGCGTCGTAGTTAATATGAGTGTAATGTTTTTGGGTTTTTGAAAGATTAATTAAAAGACTGAATTAAACTAAGTAAACTAAAATACTAAAGAAGTCAAATTAACTAAGGGTTGTGTTCTAATGAGAGATGGTAATGCTTAGGATTGGAATCCCTACGTATACTAACGGAGCAGGTACATAATCAGAATAACTGTGACACACAAAAAATAACCTAAGTCTAAGAATGCAAGGTTAAAGCTCAAGATTCTAAACCCTAATACTTTACCCTAATACTCGACTTCACTAATCTACTAACAAGTTAATAGATTGTGCTTAATTAATGAGACCCTAATTTAACTAAGGTGATGCGGTCGTCCTCCTTCGCTAAACTGGTAGATGAATTAACCCTTCCTAAACCCTCTCGTTAAGTCTACTCGTTGTTAAAGAGTGATACGGTCGTCCTCTCTCTAACACTTTTCGAACGAAATTCAAAGGCAAAGTGAAGATTGACTTTAAGAATTCATTAATCAAGAGAATTAAAACCTAACGTCACAAGTTACCCTAATTACGTACCCACAACCTACTTCTACGAGTTCATCCTACCCTAAGCATGCAAGGGTTTTAGCCGGACATGGCTTTAACAAACATAAAAGCAATAGAAGAAACAACGAACATAAACATAATGAATTGAACGAAGAAAATAAGAAACATGAACTAGGGTTTTTAAAAGAAAATAAATCTGAGAACTGAAATTTAATTAACTCAAACGAAGTTTCAAAGTGTTTAAAGAAATCAAACTAACGAAAAGAAACTAAGAATTCGTACGAAAAACCTCAACAAAACGTAAACGTAAACTTGCTTCTCTCCTTCCTCTCCAAAAACTAGGTCTAAAAGTTATTTCTAAAGTTCGGGGATCCTTCAAAACGTGTTTGGAAGAGGTATTTATAGGCAACGGGTCGAAACGGGATCTCATGGGCCAAAATTCCGTCGAGCTCGAGTAGAGGTCGAGTAAAAGTACTAGAGCAATGCAAGCTCGAGTGTTAAAATTGTACAGAACATGAAAAGTACTCGAGCCCCTTAGCTCGAGTAGTGCTACTCGACCGGACCTTGCTCGAGTAGTCTACTCGAGTGACCGCGTACTGCCTACTCGACCGGCTTCTGCTCGAGTGCACTACTCGAGTGCCTGAGTATTGGCTACTCGACCGAAGCTGGCTCGAGTAGTCTACTCGAGTGCATGAGTAGTGTTTACTCGAGCTCATTCATCTTGAGTACTTCAATGACACTTTTGCTCGCTCGAACTAATACTTCTCGTATTTCTTCCATATCTTCTCATCCGGGTATCCGTTTGAGTCGATTCGAAGTCCTACGAACTCCTCTTTTTGCCCTCTATCCATCTATAAGAATCAAAGACACAAATTTGTTAGTTTGAGAAAATAATACTCAAATGACTCTAAATACTTATATGAATCCATCAAAACAAAGGCATTTCGAGCGACGAATTATGACAATTTCACGCCTAATCAACCATTGACTTGAAGCGAACTACACTAGCTTTCTACTAGTAGTTACCCCGCAAGAGAACGGGTTCACAGTAGTATGGGCAAGTATAGGGACCAAGTATTATCGAACCCAAGGGAAAGTGTGTATGCGAACAGATCCCTGAAGATCTACGCGTCGTAGTTAATATGAGTGTAATGTTTTTGGGTTTTTGAAAGATTAATTAAAAGACTGAATTAAACTAAGTAAACTAAAATACTAAAGAAGTAAAATTAACTAAGGGTTGTGTTCTAATGAGATATGGTGATGCTTAGGATTGGAATCCCTACGTATACTAACGGAGCAGGTACATAATCAGAATAACTGTGACACACAAAAAATAACCTAAGTCTAAGAATGCAAGGTGAAAGCTCAAGATTCTAAACCCTAATACTTTACCCTAACACTCGACTTCACTAATCTACTAACAAGTTAATAGATTGTGCTTAATTAATGAGACCCTAATTTAACTAAGGTGATGCGGTCGTCCTCCTTCGCTAAACTGGTAGATGAATTAACCCTTCCTAAACCCTCTCGTTAAGTCTACTCGTTGTTAAAGAGTGATACGGTCGTCCTCTCTCTAACACTTTTCGAACGAAATTCAAAGGCAAAGTGAAGATTGATTTTAAGAATTCATTAATCAAGAGAATTAAAACCTAACGTCACAAGTTACCCTAATTACGTACCCACAACCTACTTCTACGAGTTCATCCTACCCTAAGCATGCAAGGGTTTTAGCCGGACATGGCTTTAACAAACATAAAAGCAATAGAAGAAACAGCGAACATAAACATAATGAATTGAACGAAGAAAATAAGAAACATGAACTAGGGTTTTTAAAAGAAAATAAATCTGAGAACTGAAATTTAATTAACTCAAACGAAGTTTCAAAGTGTTTAAAGAAATCAAACTAACGAAAAGAAACTAATAAACGAAAAGAAACTAAGAATTCGTACGAAAAACCTCAACAAAACGTAAACGTAAACTTGCTTCTCTCCTTCCTCTCCAAAAACTAGGTCTAAAAGTTATTTCTAAAGTTCGGGGATCCTTCAAAACGTGTTTGGAAGAGGTATTTATAGGCAACGGGTCGAAACGGGATCTCATGGGCCAAAATTCCGTCGAGCTCGAGTAGAGGTCGAGTAAAAGTACTCGAGCAATGCAAGCTCGAGTGTTAAAATTGTACAGAACATGAAAAGTACTCGAGCCCCTTAGCTCGAGTAGTGCTACTCGACTGGACCTTGCTCGAGTAGTCTACTCAAGTGCCCACGTACTGCCTACTCGACCGGCTTCTGCTCGAGTGCACTACTCGAGTGCCTGAGTATTGGCTACTCGACCGAAGCTGGCTCGAGTAGTCTACTCGAGTGCATGAGTAGTGTTTACTCGAGCTCATTCATCTTGAGTACTTCAATGACACTTTTGCTCGCTCGAACTAATACTTCTTGTATTTCTTCCATATCTTCTCATCCGGGTATCCGTTTGAGTCGATTCGAAGTCCTACGAACTCCTCTTTTTGCCCTCTATCCATCTATAAGCATCAAAGACACAAATTTGTTAGTTTGAGAAAATAATACTCAAATGACTCTAAATACTTATATGAATCCATCAAAACAAAGGCATTTCGAGCGACGAATCATGACAATTTCACGCCTAATCAACCATTGACTTGAAGCGAACTACACTAGCTTTCTACTAGTAGTTACCCCGCAAGAGAACGGGTTCACAGTAGTACGGGCAAGTATAGGGACCAAGTATTATCGAACCCAAGGGAAAGTGTGTATGCGAACAGATCCCTGAAGATCTACGCGTCGTAGTTAATATGAGTGTAATGTTTTTGGGTTTTTGAAAGATTAATTAAAAGACTGAATTAAACTAAGTAAACTAAAATACTAAAGAAGTCAAATTAACTAAGGGTTGTGTTCTAATGAGAGATGGTGATGCTTAGGATTGGAATCCCTACGTATACTAACGGAGCAGGTACATAATCAGAATAACTGTGACACACAAAAAATAACCTAAGTCTAAGAATGCAAGGTGAAAGCTCAAGATTCTAAACTCTAATACTTTACCCTAACACTCGACTTCACTAATCTACTAACAAGTTAATAGATTGTGCTTAATTAATGAGACCCTAATTTAACTAAGGTGATGCGGTCGTCCTCCTTCGCTAAACTGGTAGATGAATTAACCCTTCCTAAACCCTCTCGTTAAGTCTACTCGTTGTTAAAGAGTGATACGGTCGTCCTCTCTCTAACACTTTTCGAACGAAATTCAAAGGCAAAGTGAAGATTGATTTTAAGAATTCATTAATCAAGAGAATTAAAACCTAACGTCACAAGTTACCCTAATTACGTACCCACAACCTACTTCTACGAGTTCATCCTACCCTAAGCATGCAAGGGTTTTAGCCGGACATGGCTTTAACAAACATAAAAGCAATAGAAGAAACAACGAACATAAACATAATGAATTGAACGAAGAAAATAAGAAACATGAACTAGGGTTTTTAAAAGAAAATAAATCTGAGAACTGAAATTTAATTAACTCAAACGAAGTTTCAAAGTGTTTAAAGAAATCAAACTAACAAAAAGAAACTAACAAACGAAAAGAAACTAAGAATTCGTACGAAAAACCTCAACAAAACGTAAACGTAAACTTGCTTCTCTCCTTCCTCTCCAAAAACTAGGTCTAAAAGTTATTTCTAAAGTTCGGGGATCCTTCAAAACGTGTTTGGAAGAGGTATTTATAGGCAACGGGTCGAAACGGGATCTCATGGGCCAAAATTCCGTCGAGCTCGAGTAGAGGTCGAGTAAAAGTACTCGAGCAATGCAAACTCGAGTGTTAAAATTGTACAGAACATGAAAAGTACTCGAGCCCCTTAGCTCGAGTAGTGCTACTCGACCGGACCTTGCTCGAGTTGTCTACTCGAGTGCCCGCGTACTGCCTACTCGACCGGCTTCTGCTCGAGTGCACTACTCGAGTGCCTGAGTATTGGCTACTCGACCGAAGCTGGCTCGAGTATTCTACTCGAGTGCATGAGTAGTGTTTACTCGAGCTCATTCATCTTGAGTACTTCAATGACACTTTTGCTCGCTCGAACTAATACTTCTCGTATTTCTTCCATATCTTTTCATCCGGGTATCCGTTTGAGTCGATTCGAAGTCCTACGAACTCCTCTTTTTGCCCTCTATCCATCTATAAGCATCAAAGACACAAATTTGTTAGTGTGTGAAAATAATACTCAAATGACTCTAAATACTTATATGAATCCATCAAAACAAAGGCATTTCGAGCGACGAATCATGACAATTTCACGCCTAATCAACCCCCCCAAACTTACCATGTTACTTGTCCTCAAGCAACGAAATAATAAGTCAAGTGAAATTGTTAGGAATGAGTCAAGGAATCCAATCATGTAAGTACATAAATTCGAGCTTCAAAGATGCATCACAAGTATACTCACTCACCTTCCTTTATCATATTCATGCAACAATAACAAGAAACACCAAAATCCAACATGGATGTGCACTCAACGATGTGTTTCACTCCCTCACTAGTGTATAACAATGATCAAGGGACTCTCTCAAACAATCAATCACACAAATTGGCAGCCATAGGCTTGTAAGTGCTCTTAACTTCGACCATACTCTAGAAATCAATGCCGAATCAAAAGGGACTTTTCTCAAGGTTGTAATGTAGGCTCTTTGGACAGGTGGGATAACAATATAGGGTAAAGTGACTAAAGTGAATGGAGAATAGAAAATCAAACTTTGGCACTTCGAGATTAGGAACAGAATACTTCAAACATGTTCAATCAACACCCTTTCAATTCCATACTCTCAATACTTCAATTTTTTCTTTCTCACTCTTTTCATATTTTCTTTTTCAATCACTTCACTTTTTTTTCTTTTTCGCACAAACACATGAGCTCATTTTTTTTTCTTTTGCTCATTCTTAATTTTTTTTTTCTCTTCTTCCCACATCTCATAGCTTCATCACTCCTTCTTCTCATATTCACTCAACAAACAACCTTTTCCTTTTTCAACTCAATTCACTCCCTTCACATTCATAAGAGTGGTGGTTGCATTCTTTTCCTTGATGCCCCTCCATCATGAGCTCTTTTGCTTTCTTCTCATCCCCAAGTGTTATGGGTCTCAACTCCTTCTCACCTTTATCTGGAGGAGTCTTACCAAACAGTTTCTTGAATTTGGACTTTTTCTTCTTAACTCCTCCTTTTCCTTCCAACTGGGTTACATCCACACTTTTCACCTCTTCATCCTTCAACTTCTTCACTTTATCCCTATCAAAATAAATCAGATCATAATGCTCTTGGGTTAAATAATCAAGTGAAGGACTAACAAAATCATGAATATGAGAGGGATTAAGGATAGAAGGTGTGTCTTCAACACAAGGATCAATTGCATCCATGCAATACAAGCTCTCATCCTCCTTCAGGTGCTTCATGGCTTCATATAGGGAGATCTTCACTTCTTGATCATCAACCTTCAATGTAATCTTCCCATTTGCCACGTCTAGCACCATCCCCGCCGTAGCTAAGAACGGTCTTCCCAAGATTAGGGGCACTTGCTCATCTTCCTCCATCTCTAGAACTACAAAGTCAG
This sequence comes from Ballota nigra, assembly GCA_947034835.1. Taxonomy (NCBI): domain Eukaryota; kingdom Viridiplantae; phylum Streptophyta; class Magnoliopsida; order Lamiales; family Lamiaceae; genus Ballota; species Ballota nigra. The sequence continues at coordinate 39,225,138 of OX344724.1, read as the reverse complement.
CTGGAAAAATGTGATCCCCAACTCTCACTAGGACGTCTTCAACCACACCTTGAGGTCTAGTAATAGACCGATCGGCTAGTTGAAGCGTCATCATTGTGGGTTGAAGTTCTCAACCTTTCAACTTCTTGAATAGTAACAGAGGCATCAAATTGATGCTCGCTCCTAAATCACATAGCGCTCCTTTCTTGATCCCGTTCCCAATGTCACATAGGATCGTGAAACTCCCGGGATCCTTCAGCTTCGGTGAAAGCGCCTTGTGCACTAATGCACCCACCTCATGGTTCAGCTGCACCAACTTCGGCTCATCCACTCGCCGTCTTTTCGCGATCAAGTTCTTCAGAAACTTTGCATAATGCGGCATCTGTTCCAAAGCATCATAAAAAGGAATGTTAATGTGAAGTTGTTTAAAAACATCAAGAAATTTTGCAAATTTTTCATCAAGCTTATTTTTCATGAAGCGCTGTGGATATGAGACTGGTATCACAGATTTTGGTACCCCCCATTCATCTCGCTCGGTCACTTTCACTTTTTTCCTTGCTTTCTTTGCTTTCTTCCACTTTGGAACCCTCTCTATCTCCTCACTTTCCTTGCCCTTCTGGGACTCATCCATATCTTTATGCTTCTCAATCCCTTCACTTTCAATCCCCTTCTCACTTTGAGGCGTCTCAGAATCAGCAGGCATCTGAGGACCTTCATAGTTGGTTCTACTTCTAAGCTGGATCGCCTTGCACTGCTCTTTCGGGTTCCCCTCCGGCATGGAAGGATATTTTCCCGGCTCTCTATTCACCATCTTTGCAATCTGGCTCATCTGGAACTCTATCGAAGTGAACCTTCGATTGTTCTCTTGTTGAGTTCTAGTCCACTCAACGTTCATCTTCTGGAGGTCTTGATCACGTTGATCACCCTTCTTATACAACTCCTTCACATCGTACTCCAAGGATGACAACCTCTTACTTCCTTCCTCCACCTTCTGAAGAATAGCTCTCAACATCTCCTCGGTTGATGCACCGCCTTCTCCACTAGGAGGTTTAGACCCCGGATCAACACCTGCATGAACAGTAATACCAGCTTTTGGGTTAGCATAAGAAAAGTTCTCATTTTTCCTCCATGTGTTTTGAGGAGGCTGCTGGCCTCCTTGAACTCCTTGTGTGTTCCTCCATTGATTTTGAGGCGGTTGTGGCCCTGGAGGTGCAAATGGTTGGCCATAAGGAGGCCTTCCATACTGATTTCCACCTTGGTAGCCATTCAGATTGTAATATGGACCTCCCATGTAATTGGCTACCTCTTGCTATCCACTTGGCTGGTCTACTCTATCATTCTCTGCTGCTTGCTCTCCAACCACATTCTTCCCCAACTCGAGGTTGTTGATCTTCTCCATCATGGCCATCAATAGCCTTCTCGTTCCTTCTCCATCTTCAACCTGATGCACCCTCTGAAAATCTGCATCCACACCCCAAGCACCGGCATTCGTGACAATGTTGTCCACGATCTCTCTACACCTCTCTATGCCTTGATTCAGGAATGCTCCGCCCGCACAAGCGTCTAAATGGTCTTGCCCCGCCTTGTTGGCACCACTATAGAAGAATGCCATAATGTCTCCCTCGTTGTACCCATGCTGCGGGCAATCTATCAGCATGTTTGAGTATCTCTCCCACGCTTGGCGTAAATCTTCTCCATACTTCTGGCGAAAGGACGAGATCTCAATTCTAGCCTTGATCGTCCTAGATGGAGGGTAGAATCGCTCGAGGAACAGACGCTCGAGCTCGGCCCAAGTGGTAATACCTCCCCGCGGAAGCGTATTATCGTACCACTCTTTGGCTATTCCCGTCAATGAGAATGGGAACAGCCTAAGCCTCTTGGCATCTTCAGTCATGCCATTGTAATTAAATGTTGAGGCTATCATGAGAAAGCTCCTCAAGTGTGTATGCGGATTCTCCTTCCCGATCACCCCCTTGAACTGATTCTCGGTAAGCAACTTAAGAATTCCCGGGGATATCGAGAAGTTGTTCGCCTCCACAGGAGGCAACGCCACTCCATCGTAGTACCTCTGCGGTTGTGCTGCGAACCTGCCCCGAATAGCCATATTATGATCTGCGTTCTGGGGCACGTGTTGAGGATTAGCAGCAGGTACTGGTACTTGTTGGGGTGGTGGTGGGTAAACAGGTGGTTGATTATAGATTGGAGGTGGAAGATACGGGTATAGTGGGTAAGGATAAGGTGGGTATGGGTAATGTTGGTATACTGGGTTGTTGAAAGGGTTATTTGGGTTTTGTGGGTAAGCAGGGTTTTGGTTCTGGTTTTGGGGTTGTGTTTGTGCAGAGTTGATTGTGTCTTGTGGGTTCGGGTGTGGGCTCTCAGTTCCCCCTATGGGTATCTGCTGATTACTGCTGTTTCCATTGGCACCCTCTGCCCGTTCCACAAGAGCAGTATACTCTGCAGCTATTTTGTCTAACTCCCCAAGTTCATCAGAAATCTTGTCTTTGTTTCCCGCGGCAGTAGTCATTCTTCTCAGGAAGGCTCGATTCCTTCTAGCTATTGTCTCAGGATCTGCAGGTAACCTCTCTTCGCTCGTATTGCCTTGTGAGCGTGTTTTCATAAACCTGAAACACTAGCAGAAGGATCAAAACGCAACTGCCTAATGAATGGAAATAAAAATAAAAACAGAAAATAAATCACCCACTACTAACTACTAAGATATCTACAAGTCCTATTCAAAAAGCATATAACGCCATCCCCGGCAACGGCGCCATTGACTTGGAGCGAATGTACTAACTTCTACTAGTCGCTCACCCGCAAGCGGACGGGTTCACTGTAGTATAAGTACGTATAATGACCAAGTAGTATCGAACCCAAGGGACAGTGTATATGCGGATAGATCCCTGAAGATCTACGCGTCGTAGTTAATATGAGTGTATTGTTTTTGGATTTTTTAGGAAAGATTGATTAAGCTAAACTAAATTATCCTACGAATGCAAAAGGAAAATTAAACTAAGTATCAAAAGGTGTGTTTTCAGATATGAGATGGTGATGCTTAAGATAGGAATTCCTACGTATACTAACGGAGCGGGTACATAATCAGAATAACTGTGACGTGCAAGAAATAACCTAAGTCTAAGAATGCAAGGTGAAAGCTCAAGATTCTAAACCCTAATACTTTACCTTAACACTCGACTTCACTAATCTACTAACAAGTTAATAGATTGTGCTTAATTAATGAGACCCTAATTTAACTAAGGTGATGCGGTCGTCCTCCTTCGCTAAACCGGTAGATGAATTAACCTTTCCTAAACTCTCTCGTTAAGTCTACTCGTTGTTAAAGAGTGATACGGTCGTCCTCTCTCTAACACCTTTCGAGCGAAATTCAAGAGCAAAATCTAGATTAATTTTAAGAAATCATTAACCAAGAGAATTAAAATCTAACGTCACAAGTTGCTCTAATTACGTACCCACAACCTACTTCTACAAGTTCATCCTACCCTAAGCATACAAGGGTTTTAGTCGGACATGACTTTAACAAACATAAAAGCAATAGAAGAAACAACGAACATAAACATCATGAATTGAACGAAGAAAATAAGAAACATGAACTAGGGTTTTTAAAAGAAAATAAATCTGAGAACTGAAATTTAATTAACTCAAACGAAGTTTTAAAGTGTTTAAAGAAATCGAACTAACGAAAAGAAACTAAGAATTCGTATGAAAAACCTCAACAAAACGTAAACGTAAACTTACTTCTCTCCTTCCTCTCCAAAAACTAAGTCTAAAAATTATTTCTAAAGTTCGGGGATCCTTCAAAACGTGTTTGGAAGAGATATATATAGGCAACGGGCCGATTCGTGAACTTATGGGCTGAAAAACGTAAGTTTGAGAAAATGCCTTGGAAGCGCTCGAGCAGACCCGATCGAGCGGGTCGCTCGAGCTGTTGTGGTCGAGCGGATCTGGTGCTCGAGTGGGGCGCTCGAGCTCTTTTGGTCGTGCAGTTCTGGTGCTCGAGCGGGGCGCTCGAGCTACCTCCCTCGAGCGGCCCAAATGTTCTGTATGTTTTTAGGCGCTCGATCTACTTCACTCGAGCGGGGCGCTCGAGTGACGATGCTCGAATGGGTCTTCCTTCCTTTGCAACTAACACTTTTCTTCGCACGTACTAATACCAATCGTATTTCTTCGATATCTTCTTATCCGGGCATCCGTTTGAGTCGATTCAAAGTCCTACGAACTCCGTTTTTCATCCTCGATTCACCTATGAGTATCAAAGAGATAATTTCATCAATGTATAGAAATAGTACTCATTTGGCTCTAAAAACTCAATAAATTCAACCAAAACTAAGGCGTTTCTAGCTACGAATCATGACAATTTCACGCCTAATCACGAAACTGTTGTTTCCACCAGGTTATTTTCTACCTCCGCCTTGACGCTCCACCACCTCTTTTTTTTTTGTGATTAAGTACTGGAAAAATAAAACAAGCGTGTGTTGTTCTTTTTATTTTTTCTGAAATATAATTTTGAAATATGTTTATTTTTCGAATAAATCTGGAATTGATTCAGAAGTGATTCTTGTTGGAGTTATACGTGAAAGTATGCTTTTACTTTGTATAACTCGTGTATCAAACACTCGTTTTATGAGAATAATTCTTTTATCGCATTTGCTTTAGTTATGATTGAATGTTGAATTTCTATTGCAAACCGTTCAATATATAGTACGTGTTACATAGTAGTTAATGTGGTGATACCCGATCACGGAAGACGACATTAACAGTTTACTTGTAACTAAACGTACATTTTCACGACCTAGGTGGAATTGAACAATCCGCCGTGAAAGGTCGATGTGTAAGGCTCAGATTGGTCTGTCTTGACTAAGAGATTGCACTAGCATATTTAGTATGTGTTGAAGAGGTCCTACAGCGAGGATAAATTCTTCTGTTCTGAAAGGTGAAGAATTAGACCTCAGTGGTTGTTGATTTCTTAATCTCCGTCACTTAAATAGGACCGTGTGTGCTTAATAGTTACTGCTTTGATTCATGTTGGGTGAGAATCATTGCGACTTCGAACTTTGTGTCTTGGGCAGTAATATTAATCATACGACGGTTGTTAAGATTTAATACGGAGAAACGCGTGCGAGTACGACTCGTGTGATTAGTTCCCTTGGTGGGCTCAGAAGTTTTATTGTACCAAATCTTGCAAGTGAAGAATTAGTTTCTTCGGTACGGATAATAATGTTGAGCTGTCTTTACTCCAAGGTGAAAGATGTTAATTAATTTAGAGCTATTCAGAAGCTTAATTAATTAATGGACTTGATAATCTTAAACGCGGGAAATAATAACCGGGAGCCCATATTATCGTAATATGGATTAAGATGGATAGTGCAATATTAATTTATTAGTGGTAATAATTAATATTAATGGATTGAATTATATTGGGGCTCAATATTGAAATTCAGAAGTCCATTAGGAGGTCCAATCTTAATTCTCCTTAAGGCCCCTCAAGTAGCCCATTAAGTAGCCCAATAATGATAAGGTGATTAAAATAAAGAATATATCAATGCTGATTTTTCATCATATTTTTCGAAAATAAGGAATTAAAAAGAAATGAGATTTTGTTGATTTTCTTGGAAAGATATTATGGAAGATATGTATTCTAGGAATACAAGAATATCTCATAAATTCAAGAAGATCCAAATCTTGGATTTCATCCTTGCAATTTTTGAAAATTACACCCCATAATTAGGAGTGTGAGATTTTTGTGTAATATTTTATTTTGGAGAAAAGAATATATGAGATATATTCAAGATTTCTTAGAGTCTAAGAAAAGATTTTTTCCAAGCCCATATCCACATGAAAAAAATCGGTCACTACTTCTTATAAATAGGGGATGATTATTTCATCCCCAAGTACATAATTCCATGTGTTGGAAAAATCAAGAAGCATAGATATTTTTCTTTTTCCTTAGTTTATTAAATTGCTTGAAAGCGTCTCCCACCGGCGATCAAGTGAGGTGAAAAGGGAAATACTTGAGAAGGCTTTGGGTTGATAGAGCGAGATTACAAGTGTCCCGTATATCCAAAGGCCAATACTACAAGAGGTACGTTAATCGCATATTTACTTGTTTATTCCGCCTAGTTAAATATGTGAAATTAATTTAACATGCATGATGATAATTAGTTGTTGGAATTATTATTTGAATTAATTAGGATTAATTCATGCTAGTAATAATTGTATTTAAATTCGTATTTAAAATTCATCCCGAATAGATTCCGGGCACCCCTAATTTCCCAACAACTGGTATCAGAGCCACGGTTTCGGGCTCTGAATTTTAAATTGGAATTTAAATTGTTAAACATTAAATTGAAATTGGATAGTAGAATTGTTAGATCTTTTTTGCAGGTATCCAATTGTCATGGTTTTAATGTTGTTAATTTCATGCGTGTAAATTAATTGTTTTTAATTCGATTCGTTCGAATTCATTTTTCTCGTGAGAAAATCCACGAGTAGATTAGTTGTTTTTATTTTGATTCGATCATTGTAATAGACTAGTCTAGATCTAGTATTTATTTTTTTTGTAAAAATAAATTGTAACCGGATCGTGACGAAGAACGAAGAATTAAAAACGGCGTACCCGGACGACGCATACAAGCGTGGTGCGTGTATGGACGTAAAATCATGCAAGGGGTGAAGAAAACGAGGACGAACGGTGAAAAAATGGCGCAAGGGGGTGCACGGCGCACGCTGTGCGCGACGGAAGCTGGCGTCGCGCGCACGCCGCGCGCGCGCTTCGGACCCGGGCTGCAGCGCCTCGGGTGCGCCTCGGGGCTGCGCTTCGGCGCGCCTCGGGCAGTTTTCCAGTGCTTCTCGGACCGGGAAGCGCGCGGGCCCACTTCGTGGGCCGACGCGCGCTGTATCTCAGGCCGTGGAATTTTTTCGGTTCGTGTTATTTTTCGCAACACTGTTCGAGTGTGAGCACATCGAGACGAACGTCGGAATGCAACAAGGACAATTTTTCGCATCAAGACGTGAAGAAATTAAACCGTGACAATTGGATTTGAGTGCTCCAATGTGTTTAATTTTGTTTTTATGGATGTTTTATTTCATGCACTTATTATTATTTGTTAATATGTGTTTGCATGAATTTAATTGTCCAAGAAAAACCTTACTTTCGAAAATTACTAAGTATGTTTTTATAATCGCAATTTTATTCCAGATATTAAAATTGGATTATTTTGACCTCCATAATTTATTTATTTGTGAAGTTCTTTTGGAATACATTTCCCCCTCGAATCGGCCAAAAGAACGGATTTCACATGAATAAATTCCGAAAGGATGATTGTGGATTATTACTAGTGGCGGTATTGACCCTCACCACGAGTGGCTTGCTCAAACCGAAATAATAATCCTGTATTTAATTATGGTTATTACTTAGGCATAGGGAATTAATATTAACTTACTCCCCTCGGAGTCCCTGTCAGTTTCTATGTGGTCAAAGTGGGAGCCAACTATTAATTATGAATTAAGGATTTGTAACTCTTAAGTTTGTAATCCGCTTGAATGTGTTTAAATGTATAGACCACCCCTCGTGGGGCATTTAAATTGTTTCGAGATGTTGGCTGATGCATGATTATATTGTTTTAAGGTTTCAATATAATTGATGTGATCGAATTATGTGATAATTTCATATTTTTCTAGATGTTGATATGAATGTATGTTTTATTCTCAGTTCATCATGTCGCAACCTTTTAATCCACTGTTTAGTATACTTAAAGATAATAAACTTGTTGGTGAGAACTATGTTGATTGGAAACGTAACCTCAATATTGTCCTAACCGCTCAACACCACAAGTGGGTACTTACTACTCCTAAGCCCCAAGAGCCTGCCGAAGATGCCACTAAAGCGGACAAGAAAGAGCATAAGAGTTGGTTTGACTCCGATGAGATGGCTAGGTGTACTATTCTGGCTTTAATGTCAGATGTGTTGCAACACCAACACCAACACATGGAGACCGCCTCTGAGATAATGCAAAATCTTGAAGCGATGTTTCAACATCAGAACCGTACGGCTAGGCAAATCACCATGCGAAAGATGCTTTCGTTGAAAATGGTGGAAGGTACGCCCGTAAGGGATCACGTAATCGAGATGATGGGTTATCTCAACAAGTTGGAAGTACTTGGTGCGGAATTTGACCTCCCTACTAAGGTCGATTTCGTTCTCCATTCTCTGCCAAAAAGCTTTGAGCAGTTTCAGTTGAACTATCAAATGAATGACCGGGCAAATAGTTTGCCCGAGCTCTTGCAAGCTTTGGTATCGGCGGAGACTCTAATGGATCACCAAACCGTTGCTATGGTGGCAAACGGTCTGTCTTCTTCTTCGGGTCCCAAGGGAGGGAAGAAGAGGAAGAGGACGAAGGGCCAGACCCAAGCAAATCCAACCGTTGCGAAACCCAAGGCAAAGGGAGAAGGAGATGGAAAGAAAGCTGCTAAGGGTAAGTGCTTTAATTGTGGTGAGAAGGGACATTGGAGGGCGACCTGTTCTAAGCCTAAGAATGGTGGAAAGAAAGGTAAGTCTCATGCTTTAGTCGTTGAAACATATGTTGCGGCGTATGCTGCCCAAGTTTGGGTAGTGGATACCGGGGCAACTGATTATATTTGTTTCACTCTTCAGGGGTTCCAGCTAACCCGGCGACTTAGCAAGAATGAGATAACAATCACTTTGGGGGATGCTACGAGAGTGGCAGCCGAAGCAGTGGGAGTCGCGCACCTATCTTTTGGAGATAGAGTTTTAATTTTAAGAGATGTTTTATACGTTCCGAACTTTAGGAAGAATTTAATTTCAGTTTCTAAGTTGTTTTTTGATGGATATTCAGTTACTTTTAATAAAGTTGTTACTGTTTCTTTTAAGAATGATGTTATCTGTCATGGAACGTTGGTAAACAATCTCTATACGATTAAGTGTGCACACCACTCAAATAATGAATCTAATAACACGTCGATCATTTCGAGCAATAAAAGAAAGCGTTCTTCGGAGATGAACGAAACACTTCTATGGCATCTTAGACTAGGTCATATTAATCTAAAGCGGATAGAGAGATTGGTGAAAGACGGATCCTTGGAATCACTCCAAGTCGAGCCGTTTCCAACTTGTGAATCCTGTTTAGAGGGTAAGATGACCAAGAGGGCATTTGGAGCCAAGGGGAATAGAGCCACGGAAGTGTTAGAACTCGTTCATACCGATGTGTGTGGTCCAATGACGATCAAAGCGAGAATGGGGTATGAGTATTTCGTTACCTTCATTGACGATTACTCAAGATATGGGTACATTTACCTTATGCGGCATAAGTCTGGAACTTTTGAAAAGTTTAAAGAGTTTAAGGCCGAAAACGAGAAACATAGGGAAAAGAGTATCAAGTTTCTACGATCAGATCGTGGAGGCGAATACCTCAGCGATGAATTCTTGAACTACCTATCGGACGAAGGGATCGTATCCCAGTTGACCGCACCGGGAACCCCTCAACAGAACGGTGTGGCGGAACGAAGGAACCGGACTCTTTTAGAGATGGTCAGATCCATGATGAGTTATTCGGATTTACCCAAGTCGTTTTGGGGTAACGCCTTGGAAACGGCGGCTTATATTCTAAACTTGGTGCCATCCAAATCGGTTCCTAAAACCCCAATGGAATTGTGGACCGGGCGCAAGCCCAGTCTAAGACATTTGCGGATTTGGGGTTGTCCGGCATACGTGCTAGACAAGGAAGCCGGTAAGTTGGATCCACGTTCGGAATTAAGGCTGTTTATAAGATACCCTGCGGGAACGAAAGGGTGTATGTTCTATAGTCCCAAGGATCAAAAGACCGTGATTAGTACACACTTTAAATTCTTGGAGGAAGACTATATGAACAATCGGAAACCTAAAAGTGAAATTAGCTTAGAAGAATTAAGAGGTCAAACCTCGATATCAAGTATACAAGATGATGTACCACACGTCACATCTTCACAACCGGAACCCCGTCGTAGTGGGAGGGTTCCTAGGCAACCCGAGAGATTTATGGGGATAGGAGAATCTTCGAATTTGGTTCCCGGTGTTGAATCAGACCCATGGACGTACGATGAGGCAATCCAAGACAAAGACGTGGAGTCATGGCAAACGGCAATGGAAGCCGAGATGGGTTCGATGGATCATAATCAAGTGTGGGAGTTGGTCGAGCCACCCAGTGGGGTAGAACCCATTGGATGCAAGTGGGTGTACAAGAGGAAAAGAGGACCGGACGGAAGGGTTGAAACCTTCAAAGCAAGGCTTGTGGCCAAAGGGTATACTCAGAAAGAAGGGATCGATTATGAGGAAACCTTTTCGCCTGTAGCTATGCTTAAGTCCATCCGTATTCTCTTGTCGATCGCTGCGCACCTAGATTACGAGATCTGGCAAATGGATGTCAAGACGGCTTTCCTTAACGGAAGTCTTGACGGCATAGATATTTATATGCAACAGCCCAAAGGTTTCATTGAAAAAGGCCAAGAGAATCTCGTATGCAAGCTCAAGAGATCCATTTACGGACTTAAGCAAGCATCGCGTACTTGGAACCAGTGTTTTGATCAAGTGATTAATTCTTATGGGTTTGATCAAAACGAGTTCAAAAGTTGTGTGTATAAGAAGTGTGACGGAACTGCGGTGGTATTCTTAGTATTATACGTAGACGATATTCTGCTCATTGGAAACAATGTAAAGGTATTGTCAGACGTAAAGGTATGGCTGTCAAAACAATTTGATATGAAGGACTTAGGGGAAGCCGGTCACATCCTTGGGATCAAAATCACTCGCGATCGCAAGAAGAGGATGTTGGGCTTATCGCAAGCTTCATACATTGACACTGTTTTGAAGCGTTTCAGCATGCAAGATTCCAAGAAAGGTTTTGTACCTTTTAGGCACGGAATCCATCTATCAAAAGAAATGAGCCCTAAGACGCAAGCGGAGATAGATGACATGAAAGGTGTTCCATACGCTTCGGCCGTAGGAAGCCTTATGTATGCAATGCTGTGTACGAGACCGGATATCTGTTTTGCCGTGGGCATGGTGGCAAGATATCAAAGTAATCCCGGGAAAGACCATTGGACTGCCGTAAAGTGCATCTTGAGGTATCTGAAAAGAACTCGGGAGCGGATGCTGATTTACCAGTCAGATAGTCTAGTTCCCGTAGGATACACGGACTCGGATTTCCAATCAGACATAGACTCAAGAAAGTCAACCTAGGGTAGTGTGTTTTGCATGGGAGGAGGAGCCATTTCATGGAGAAGCGTTAAGCAGAAATGCATCGCCGATTCGACCATGGAAGCCGAGTATGTAGCTGCTTGTGAAGCAGCGAAAGAGACAGTTTGGCTCAAGAACTTCTTAGTGGACTTGGACGTTATTCCGAATTTGCCCGACAAGATAACTGTCTTTTGTGACAATGCCGAAGCAGTTACAAATTCAAAGGAACCGAGAGCCCACAAGGCCAGCAAACACATAGAAAGAAAATACCATCTGATACGAGAAATTGTTAAGAGAGGAGATATAGAGGTGGCAAAGATAGCGTCGGGTGACAACCTAGCGGATCCATTCACAAAGGGTCTGCCTCAGAGTACATTCGAGAGACATGTGGATGGAATGGGAGTCAAGACTATTGCCAATCTGCTTTAAGTATAAGTGGGAGAAATTATTAGGTTAGTGTAGGTTGACATGAGATGTCACGGAGAGCTACTACACTAAGACATGCGTGATGTATACTAAAAGCAGACTTTAAGTATAAGTGGGAGATTGTTGGAGTTATACGTGAAAGTATGCTTTTACTTTGTATAACTCGTGTATCAAACACTCGTTTTATGAGAATAATTCTTTTATCGCATTTGCTTTAGTTATGATTGAATGTTGAATTTCTATTGCAAACCGTTCAATATATAGTACGTGTTACATAGTAGTTAATGTGGTGATACCCGATCACGGAAGACGACATTAACAGTTTACTTGTAACTAAATGTACATTTTCACGACCTAGGTGGAATTGAACAATCCGCCGTGAAAGGTCGATGTGTAAGACTCAGATTGGTCTGTCTTGACTAAGAGATTGCACTAGCACATTTAGTATGTGTTGAAGAGGTCCTACAGCGAGGATAAATTCTTCTGTTCTGAAAGGTGAAGAATTAGACCTCAGTGGTTGTTGATTTCTTAATCTCCGTCACTTAAATAGGACTGTGTGTGCTTAATAATTACTGCTTTGATTCATGTTGGGTGAGAATCATTACGACTTCGAACTTTGTGTCTTGGGCAGTAATATTAATCATACGACGGTTGCTAAGATTTAATACGGAGAAACGCGTGCGAGTACGGCTCGTGTGATTAGTTCCCTTGGTGGGCTCAGAAGTTTTATTGTACCAAATCTTGCAAGTGAAGAATTAGTTTCTTCGGTACGAATAATATTGTTGAGTTGTCTTTACTCCAAGGTGAAAGATGTTAATTAATTTAGAGCTATTCAGAAGCTTAATTAATTAATGGACTTGATAATCTTAAACGCGGGAAATAATAACCGGGAGCCCATATTATCGTAATATGGATTAAGATGGATAGTGCAATATTAATTTATTAGTGGTAATAATTAATATTAATGGATTGAATTATATTGGGGCTCAATATTGAAATTCAGAAGTCCATTAGGAGGTCCAATCTTAATTCTCCTTAAGGCCCCTCAAGTAGCTCATTAAGTAGCCCAATAATGATAAGGTGATTAAAATAAAGAATATATCAATGCTGATTTTTCATCATATTTTTCGAAAATAAGGAATTAAAAAGAAATGAGATTTTGTTGATTTTCTTGGAAAGATATTATGGAAGATATGTATTCTAGGAATACAAGAATATCTCATAAATTCAAGAAGATCCAAATCTTGGATTTCATCCTTGCAATTTTCGAAAATTACACCCCATAATTAGGAGTGTGAGATTTTTGTGGAATATTTTATTTTGGAGAAAAGAATATATGAGATATATTCAAGATTTCTTAGAGTCTAAGAAAAGATTTTTTCCAAGCCCATATCCACATGAAAAAAATCGGTCACTACTTCTTATAAATAGGGGATGATTATTTCATCCCCAAGTACATAATTCCATGTGTTGGAAAAATCAAGAAGCATAGATATTTTTCTTTTTCCTTAGTTTATTAAATTGCTTGAAAGCGTCTCCCACCGGCGATCAAGTGAGGTGAAAAGGGAAATACTTGAGAAGGCTTTGGGTTGATAGAGCGAGATTACAAGTGTCCCGTATATCCAAAGGCCAATACTACAAGAGGTACGTTAATCGCATATTTACTTGTTTATTCCGCCTAGTTAAATATGTGAAATTAATTTAACATGCATGATGATAATTAGTTGTTGGAATTATTATTTGAATTAATTAGGATTAAATCATGCTAGTAATAATTGTATTTAAATTCGTATTTAAAATTCATCCCGAATAGATTCCGGGCACCCCTAATTTCCCAATAATTCTGGGTCGTCTTGGCGGCGACGGTTTGTGGGTTTTATTTTGTTCTGTTGTGTTATGGACTTGGAAATTTAAATCATGCATATCCTCTTGTCTTGTGTCGATCCTTTAGTGGGTAATGGGAATTGTAATGTGTAGAATTGATCATATTTGGTCTGGATGATCGAGGGGATTATTACTTAGAATAACTTGTTGATCTAATAATCTAAATGTCCAATTGAATATAGTCCACATTGCAATTGATAAATTGATTAAAAGAAAGTCCATGTGAAAAACAGGATATAGATAAAAATCACAACAGCAGCATTGAAATAGAACTGGAAGGCAACACAAAATGCTAATTTAAGCAACAACATCAATGTCGTTCTTGCTTAGGCGGCTTCTGTTGTTTCTTTAAGAGAGGACTAATAAGGCTATTGCTTATTGCACAACTTGACGTAAGAGATGCATTCAAAATATTTCAAGCTTGTATCAACAAATTGAGTCACATTATACATGTTAACATAGACATGTATATAGGATTATGTACATAATAAACATAATTAAAATAGAGAAAAGATATATCTCTTACCTCTTCCAATCTAATGTGGAGCTCCACTTCTTCGACATCGGATGAAGAGATTTTCATTTCCAATTAATTTTCATTTCTTTTTTTATTAAGTATGGGGCCTCGTACAAAAGTTCGTTCTATAAGGGGTCGCAATGAAACCATAGCTAAGAAGTAGTGTCGAGATAAAGAAAAAGAAATTACTGATGAAGATGCTGGCTCCAATGAAGATGATTTTGTGAGGTAAGGATGATTTATTATACTTGGTGTGTTGATACTTTTGCGTTTGATTGCCTTGAGTAATTGTTGTAATCTATGTACCTCTCTCTGTTGTTTGAATCTGGCTTTCAGATCACTTGTGTAGTTTATGCTTGCGTGCATGTTTTCCAGACTCTCTTTTGTATGAATTTGGATGTGGAAGGTACTCTTTTGTGCATGTAGGCATTGCAGAATCTGGTCTAATTCCTTATGGTTCTTGTATGTTAAAGAATTTGGCTCGATTTAGACTCGTTATTCATTTGTACTATTTATCTTCTTTCTTGTTGGAATATAATTTTCAGTAGGATGCTTAATTCTATTGCTTCATAATACATTCTTGACATGGCAAGAACATGAGAAGAGTCGAGAAGTAAACTGATTTACCTGATAGCGGGTGTTTTCATTTCAATTAATTTCTATATTGATAACTCTGAAACTTTGCATCATAAATTAGGTTTAACTTTCTGTAACATATCCTTCTACTCTTAGATTTGATTCTTATATGGTGTTTTGAGACTCTTGTCAATAATATTTCAAATTATCAGGTAAGCAGAATAAAAAGGAGATGTTTAGAAGGAGATCAGATCCCAGTTCAAAATCCACATTTAAAAAAAAAACAATATAAATGATAATCCTGGCCTAACAAATGATACTTCTTCCCATATTATCGATACTCCTGGCAATATAATTGACATTCTTAACTAAATGGAGGTATGTGATATACTTAGTAACCTTTCAGTGTCATTTTTACACTCCCAGTTCCAAATTCCCTTTTATTTAAATGATTAACTTATAAAAGATACTCCTGGTCTAATAAATGACACTTCTACACATATTATCAATACTCCTGGCATAATAATTGACACTTATATGGTTATTTGAATGGGAAGATCCCTTTGTTGTTCCCAAGTTGTTGTCAACCAAAGAATATTCTCTGCTCAACAATTTCATTCAAGATAACGTATTTGATAATTTGTAATGTATGTGTATAATTTGTAATGTATGTGTGTAATTTGTAGTGAGGAAGATGTTGAGAACAATGTTACAAAAAGAACGAAGAAGTCTACTAAAGTAAATGAAGAAAAGCAGAAAAGAAGGAAACCTACAAAAGTATCCGATGAAGATGATTTTGTAAGGTAAGATGATTTATTATACTTGGAGTTTTTATACTTTTGAGTGCATATTTGATACTCTTGGACTAATAAGCAGAATAAAAAGGAGATGTTTAGTTAGGAAGGAGATCAGATTCCCGTTCAAAATCCACATTTAAAAAAAACGAGTACTATATAAATGATACTCCTGGCCTAACAAATGATACTTCTGCCCATATTATCGATGATTCTGGCAGAATAATTAATTGCGGTGTTTTCTTACTAAACAACATGGAATTATTTGAGGGTGAATTATGATAAATTCTTAATTTTCTTTTCGTTAATTCTTATTTGTAATGTGAATTATGATAATTTTTTGTATTTTGTCTTAATATCAAGGCTTTGGTACGCACGACTCTTAGAGGTAGTTACTGTGCAAGAATAGTTGATAGTGATGTTAACGAGAAGAAAAATAAAATACGGGCAAAGGTGATTGATTTTTGTGAAGGAAGCCTGCGTTATTGGAGGTTCAAAGATTCACAAAAGAGATGGAAGAATTCAAGAAAAAGAAGATATCCACAAAAGATGTGGAAAATGAGCTCTAGAAAAAGAAGAGGAAAAAGAAGAATTAATGATTTTTTTTATTTTCTTTTTGTATCTACATTACCGATTTCTTCTATAGTCTAGCTAGCTTGTCAACTAACAAGTTCATGTTCATCTAACTAGCTAGCTCTTTATCACATGCACTAGTAGTACCTGCACTTGATGGATATCTATATTATCAATACTTCTGCCCTTATTATCGATACTCCTGCCCTTATTGTTGACACTCCTAATTAAATGGAGATATGTGATATACCTAGTAACCATTCAGTGTTTTTTTTACACTACACATGTCAATATTCACATTCTTTTTTCCTTTTAAACGAGTACAATATAAATGATACTCTTGCCCTTATTATCGATACATTCTTTTTTCCTATTAAACGAGTACAATATAAATGATACTCCTGACCTCATAAATGATACTTATGGTCATATTATTGATACCCCTGGAAGAATAATTGACACTCCTAACTAAATAGAGATATGTGATATACCTAGTAACTATTAAGTGTGTTTTTTTTAACACTACCCAAGTCAATATTCACAATCTTTTTTCCATTTAAACGAGTACAATATAAATGATACTCCTGACCTCACAAATGATACTTCTGGTCATATTACCGATACTTTTGGCAGAATAATTGATACTCCTAATAAATAGAGATATGTGATATACTAAAATTTATTTTTCTAATAATTGATACTCCTAATAAATGGAGATATATGGTTTTTAAAATTCAAATTCACATGTATTTTTCTTCTTTTAAAAAAAAACAAGAACCATACAAATGATACTTCTGACCTAATAAATGATACCCTTGCCCATATTACCAATACTCTTGAAATAATAACTTTTACTCCTAACTAATGGAGAAATGTGATACATATAGTAAACATTCTCTACAAGTTCCAAGTTCAATATTGAAATTCTTTTTTTAAGGCGGGCACCATATAAATGATACTACTGACCTCACAAATGATACCTGATTAGGCGTGAAATTTTCATGATTCGTAGCTAAAAATGTCCTAGTTTTGGTCGGATTTGTTGAGTATTTAGAGTCAATTGAGTATTATTTCTATACATTGATGAATTTGTCTTTTTGATACTCATAGGTGAATTGAGGGTGAAAAACAGAGTTCGTAGGACTTTGAATCGACTCAAACGGATGCCCGGATGAGAAGATATCGAAGAAATACGAATGGTATTAGTGCGCGAGAAGAAAAGTATCAGTTGAAGAAGAAGGAGACTCATTCGAGTGGATCCACTCGAGCACCACCGCTCGAGCGCCCAATTTGTCCAGAGAACTTTTGTCATTCGAGCTACTCGAGCACCAACGCTCGAGCATGTGGCTCGAGCACCTAAAACTTACAAAGAATTTCTAGCACTCGACCAACTCGAGCGGCTCCGCTCGAGCATAGGGCTCGAGCGCCCCAAGACTTGCAGAACGATTCAGCCATTCTACCAGCTCGAGCGCCACCGCTCAAGCCCCTGCTTCATTCGAGCTACACAGCTCGAGCTCCCCCGGTCGAGCGGGTCTGCTCGAGCACTTTCAAGTTTTGGCTTCCGGATTTGTTTTTCGGCCCATGAGTTCCCGATTCGTCCCGACGCTTATATATACTCGTCCCGAACATGTTTTTACACACCACTTGATACCACATCACTTTTAGAGTTAGTTTTTGGAGAGAGAAAGAGGAGAAGAGACGAGCAAACTTAATTTTCACGTGTACTTGAGGTTTACTTACGAATTCATAGTTCGGTTTTAATTTTTAGTTTCTTGCCTTTAGTTCTTTGTTCTTAAATACTCGAGACTTCGTTTTATTAATTTAATTTCAGTTCTTAGCATTTATTTCTTTAAACCCTAGTTTATGTTTGATAATTTCTTAGTTAAAATCATTATGTTCATGTTCGTTACTTCTTCGATTGTTTTTGTTTCCGTAAAAACCATGTCTAGCTAAAACCCTTGCATGCTTGGGGTAGGATGAACTCGTAGAAGTAGGATGTGGGTACATAATTAGGGTAATTTGTGACGTTTTGTATTAATTCTCTTAATTAATGAATTCTTAAAATCATTCTTAACTTTACCTTTGAATTTCGTTCGAAAAGTGTTCGAGAGAGGACGATCTTATCACTCTTTAACAATTAGTAGACTTAATGAGAGGGTTTAGAAAGGGTTAATTAATCTACCGGTTTATCTAAGGAGGACGACTGCATCACCCTAGTTTAAATTAGGGTCTCGCTAATTAAGCACAATCTATTAACTTGTTAGTGTATTAGTGAAGTCGATTGTTAGGATAAAGTATTAGGGTTTTAATTCTTGAGCTTTCATCTTACAATCTTTTACTTAGGTTATTTCTTGTACGTCACGGTTATTTTGATTATGTACCTGCTCCGTTAGTATACGTAGGAATTCCTATCCTAAGCATCAGCATCTCATATTTGAAAACACACGTTTACGTTCGTAGTTTAATTTTCCTTTTTGCATTCATAGAGTAATTTGGTTTAGATGATATTTTCTTCAAAAAAAAACCCAAAAACATATACTCATGTTAATTACGACGCGTAGATCTTCAGGGATCTATTTGTATACTCAACTTCCCTTGGGTTCGATATACTTGGTCGCTATACTTACTTATACTACAGTGAACCCATACTCTTGTGGGGAAACTACTAGTAGAAAGCTAGTATTTTCGGTTCAAGTCAATGGCGCCGTTGCCGGGGATGGCATTGTATGTCTTTTGAATAGGACTTGTAGATAGCTTAGTAGTTAGTAGTGAGTGCTTTATTTTTTCTGTTTTTTTCTTACGTGTTCGGCAGTTGCATTTTTATTCTTTTATTAGTGTTTCAGGTTTATGAAAACACGCTCGCAAGTTGATACGAGCGAAGAGAGATTACAGCTAGATCCTGAGACAATAGCAAGAAGAAACCGAGCCTTTTTAAGAAGGATGAATGATGCCGGAGGAGAGAACGAAAACATGGACATCAGTAATGAGTTGGATGATGCTGCTAATGAGTTTAATCAGACAGTGGACCAGGTTGAGGGCACTGGAGGGAATGGTAGTCAGAATAAAGTCCCGTTAGGGGAAAGCCAGAGCCAAAACCCGGGAACACAGAACATAAACAATCCAGCTCATAACCTTGTCCAACATCCTCAGAACAACCCTGCATACCCACAAAACAACTTCCCACAAAACAACTTACCTTACCCTTACTCATACCCACCATATCCATATCCATCATATCTGTACCCTCCACCTCCTGTTTACAACCAACTACCAGTCTATCAACCACCACCAGTCCAACAAGTACACGTACCACCTGTTATTCCTCAGCCCGTTCCTCAGAATGCCGATCAGAATATGGCTATTCGAGGAAGCTTTGCGGCACAACCGCAACGGTACTATGATGGAGTGGCTGTTGGGAAAATAGGGGTGCCCGGAATCTATTCGGGATGAAATTTAAATACGAATTTAAATATAATTATTACTAGCATGAATTAATCCTAATTAATTCAAATAATAATTCCAACAACCAATTTAACATCATGCATGTTGAATTAATTCACATATAATCTATGGCGGAATAAACAAGAAAATATGTGACTTACGCACCTCTTGTAGAACTTGGCCTTTGAATAAAACGGGACAAACACGTACGCGCTTTATCAACCCAAAAACCTTCTCAAGTATTTCCCTTTCGCCTTATTCGATCACCGGTGGGAGATGCTTTCGAATAATTTATATAACTAAGAAAAAAGAAAAATATCTATGCTCTTGATTTTTCCAACACATGGAATTATGTACTTGGGGATGAAATAATCATCCCCTATTTATAGAGTGATGGCCGAAAATTTGTGGGTTAATGGGCTTGGATAAAATCTTTTCTTAGACTCTAAGAAATCTTGAATATATCTCATATATTCGTTTCTCCATAATAAAATATTCCACAAAAATCTCACTCTCCTCACAAAGAGGTAAATTTCGAAAATCACAAGTAGAGATCCCAAGATTTGGATCTTCTTAAATATATGAGATATTCTTGTATTCCAAGAATACATCTCTTCCATAATATCTTTCCAAGAAAATCAACAAAATCTTCTCTCTCCTTGATCTTTTTTTTTTCGAAATTTAGAGGAAAAAATCAGCATAATATTATCTTTTTATTTTAATCACCTTATCATTATTGGGCTACTTAATGGGCTACGTGAGGGGCCTTTAAGGAGAATTAAGATTGGACCTCCTAATGGACTTCTGAATTTCAATATTGAGCTCCAATATAATTCAATCCATTAATATTAATTATTACCACTAATAAATTAATATTGCACTATCCATCTTAATCCATATTACGATAATATGGGCTCCCGGTTATTATTTCCCGCGTTTAAGATTATCAAGTCCATTAATTAATTAAGCTTCTGAATAACTCTAAATTATTTAATATATTTCACCTTGGAGTAAAGACAACTCAACATTATTATCCGTACCGAAGAAACTAATTCTTCACTTACAAGATTTGGTACGATAAAACTTCTGAGCCCACCAAGGGGACTAATCACACGAGCCGTACTCGCACGCGTTTCTCTGTATTAAATCTTAGCAACCGTCGTATGATTAATATTACTGCCCAAGACACAAAGTTCGAAGTCACAATGATTCTCACCCAACATGAATCAAAGCAGTAACCATTAAGCACACACGGTCCTATTTAAGTGACGGAGATTAAGAAATCAACAACCACTGAGGTCTAATTCTTCACATTTCAGAACAGAAGAATTTATCCTCGCTGTAGGTCCTCTTCAACACATACTAAATGTGCTAGTGCAATCTCTTAGTCAAGACAGACCAATCTGAGCCTTATACATCGACCTTTCACGGCGGATTGGTCAATTCCACCTAGGTCGTGAACATGTACGTTTAGTTACAAGTAAACTGTTAATGTTGTCTTCCGTGATCGGGTATCACCACATTAACTACAATATAACTAGTACCATATATTGAACGGTTTGCAATAGAAATTCAACATTCAATTATAACTAAAGCAAATGTGATAAAAGAATTATTCTCATAAACAAGTGTTCGATACACGAGTTATACAAAGTAAAAGTATACTTTCACGTATAACTCCAACAGTGGCGTTGCCCCCTGTAGAGGCAAACAACTTCTCAATTTCCCCTGGGATTCTAAAGCTGCTTACCGAGAATCAATTCAAATGGGAGGTTGGGAAAGAGAATCCACATACTCATCTGAGGAGTTTTCTGATGATCACATCCACGTTAAATTATAACGGCATGTCTGAAGATGCCAAGAGGCTCAGGTTGTTCCCATTCTCTTTAACGGGAATAGCAAGGGAGTGGTACGATAACACGCTCCCACGGGGAGGTGTAACCACATGGGCCGAGCTCGAGCTTCTGTTCCTAGAGCGATTCTACCCTCCATCTAGAACCATTAGAGCAAGGATAGAGATCTCTTCTTTCCGCCAGAAGCCAGGAGAGGACTTACGTCAGGCGTGGGAGAGATACTCTAACATGTTAATTGAGTGCCCGCAGCACGGGTACAATGAAGGGGATATCATGGCGTTCTTCTATAGTGGAGCCAGCAAGGCTGGTCAAGCCCATCTTGATGCATGTGCTAGTGGAGCATTTTTGAATCATAGTACAGCTAGATGTAGAGAGATCTTAGACAATATTGTTACGAATGTCGGGAAATGGAACGAGGACCCAGAATTTCAGAGAGCTTGTAAGTTGGAGGAGAATGAGGGAACGAGGAAGCTGTTGATGGCGATGATGGAGAAGATAAGTAACCTCGAGATGGGGCAGAATCTGGTTGGAGGGAATGTAGCAGTGAGCGAGAAAGTGGACCCACCCACGAATCAGCAAGAAGAGGCCAACTATATGGGAAGGCCTAACTATCCACAAGGTGGCAATCAATTTGGAAGACCTTCTTATGGTCAACCATTTGTACCTCCAGGTCCACAGCCTCCTCAAAATCAATGGAGGAATACCCAAGGGTATCAAGGAGGCCAGCAGCCTCCTCAGAACACATGGAGGAAGAACGAGAATTTTTCATATGCTAATCCGAAGGCCGGAATTACAGTTCCTCCGGGTGTTGATCCAAGTTCGAAACCCCCGGGTGGAGAAGGCGGTTCCTCAACTGAGGAGATGTTGAGAGCTATCCTTCAGAAGGTGGAGGAAGGAAGCAAAAGATTATTTTCTTTGGAGTATGATGTTAAAGAGTTGCATAAGAATGGTGATCAACGTGATCAAGAACTCCAGAAGAGAGATGTAGAGCTGAATCGAATTCAGTAAGAGAATAATAGGCGGTTCACTTCGATGGAGTACCAGATGAGCCAGATTGCAAAATCATTGGGAAGATAGCCGGGTAAGTATCTGAAAGTGTGTGTGTGTTATAATGTGCAGATGTTGTAACGGATGTTAAAGCAAACACTATAATCTGGAAAATCAGAATATAGAACGTGTACAGCAGAAGACTTAAACACACAATTGTAAAAGAGAATACTTTTTAACACAAACTATTATAAATAGCTTGTGCTAGCCTTATGGCGAAAGGTTCACTATAAAAGATTAGTGATACAAAAGTTGTGTGAAGAGTATGATCGTTCACAATGGAAACAAGACTCAATATCACCTATCAAATCTAAATTGGCTAAGTGTATAACATAATACACCGTCAAAATTGATCTCACTTTATATCGATGATCTCACTATCTATGGATAAAAGTTCGATCACAAGCTATGCGTGAAAAACTCTATTTCAAGGCATAACATAAATGTTGGAATAACTGTCATATCACCTTTAAACTCAGGATCAACACTAGAGTAGGTGTACTCATTTACTCCACACTTGGTACTGAAAGATTCGGCCTCTATTTATAGGCAGAAGTCTTCAATCCAAAATAACTCCTTCAAGTAACCGCTTCCATGATCTTCATGTTGTCCCACGTTTCTTATCTTTATTCCTGATATTTCTTGATGCAACCGCCTGATCTAGATTGTTCTAAAACGTCCTGGATAAGTCTGAAACGTGTAGGCCCTTGTAGATCCTTCTGGAACCCGTAACTGCTCATGTTGCTACCAATGTTATGCAACATTCACTGCAACATTGATAATTCAAGAACCTTGTAGATCCTTCTAGATCTTCATCCTGCATGTTAAAACATCTAAGACAACATTTGATCATAAAGTGTTGGTTAATGAGAAGAAAGGGCAAATTCATGTTGTTTCAAAGTAAATAGTGATTACTTCACTACCAACAACATCAACAATCTCCCCCAATTTGACCTTTCTGCTACAACACACCTGATGTATATATTTTTTCAATATATAAGTCAGTGATGTATGTACAATAGAGATCAACATCGTATTGTACACTTATCTTTTCACCCTTGTGTAGCAAAACAGCCAAAAAACAAGATGATCAACTGTAAGTTGAACCACCAAAAACAAGATGAAATAACACTAAGTTAATTTCACCAAAACAGAATGAACATCATCATATATGCTCATCAAAATCAACAGAATGAGTAACATAATGTTTACCCATTCAAATTACAACTTCAAAATAAATTTAACTGAAATAAATCCTAACAACTAATATAATATTGTCTTTTCAGTAAATAAAAACATCCTATCATAGCAACAATAATTAAAAACATAAATCAACCAAGAGTACTTAGAGGCAATCACAAAAGAGGAACTTGATATCACTGTATAAAATATACAGCTGCAGCTTCAAGGATCTTGCACTAAGCTCCCCCATAAATTGTGCTTCCTCCAGTCTCTAAGATTCCTTCAAACCTTAGCTGAGATGTCAGGTAGATCACCATATAGTTCATTTTCCTCCTGGATATCAAATGTTGCAAAGTTTGCAACATCTGCAGCAGCATCTGCACCTCCTCCAGTCTCATCAGGTCCAGTTGCACCACCTTCCTTAGCAACCTCAGCAGCAACAGGCTCATCAGCATTCACTTCATGAATTTCAACTCCCCTGGCAGCAGCAGCAGCAGCAGCAACTGGTACTCCCCCTGTTGTGGCAGAAATGAGGTTCTCCCAGTAGTTCTTCAAGAATTGAAGTTCATCAATTGAGTCCTGCAAGTGCTTTAGTTAAGTTTGAATAAACTCAGGTGAGATATTCAGAGAATAGGTTGTGGGAGCTGGAATGTTGCTAGGTATGTTCCCAGCATTCTGTGCAGCATCTTGTGCAGGAACAGGATCAGGAACAGATTGGTGTGGTTCTGCATCTTCTTCTTCTTCAGCATTATCCTGCAGAGGTAAGTCTAACACTCTATTTCCAAACAGTAAATAATGAGATATACCCATCAGATGAACTCTCTCCCTCAACAACTCATTCCTTTTGTGAACAAAGTTGTGACTCCTCAAATATCCATAAATCAGCACAGGGTAAGGCAGGTTGCCTTTCTCAGAGATCTTCCCAGCAAACTTCATCATGTGATGAAAAATAACCAATCCCAGGTTAAAAAATTTCATCACACCAATTCTGTACATCAGTACAGCTTGATCTCTGGTCACCTTTGTGGAGTTTGTAGAGGGTATCCAGTTATACACCACCAGTTTGTGTAACACTGAATACAGAGAGGTCAATGAGGCAGCTAACATATTCTTCTTCCATTTGTTAACTCTTCCCCCAGTTAGAACAGTTATGATCTCATCCATATGAGGAACATCTTCTTCCTCAACATCCTCAACATGCAGAAACTGATTAATCAACTTAGGAGTAAAAGGAACACTCCTATCTCTAAACCTTACAGCACCATACCACCTAGAATTCCTTCTAGCCTGGTTCTTTCTCAGACAAGCATAAAACTCATACACCCAATCAGTAACAAATGCATCAGCAAAAGTAACAGCATGCATTAAACTTCTTTCTTCTAAAAATTTAACTAGACCCTTGGATTCAAACTCATCAATGTTAATTTTTCTTTCAATTAACAAATTTCTTTTCCTCAACCTTTCCAACTTTTGGTCTAAAGATTCATTATCATCATTATCAGAACTAACATGCTCAACGGAATGTTCAGATGCATTACCTTGATCAGAATCAGTTTTGGTTTTGTCTGAGCTACTTTCAGAACTGCTGTCATCAGCTTCAGGTTCTGGTGCTGCTGCACTTGTTCCAGCACCACTAGTAGCATACTCAAACTTTCTCTTAGTCCTCATCTCAACTCTTGCTCTCCTCCTCAGTTCAAAAATAGGTACATCACTCTCATCAGTTTCTTCTTTCTCCTGGCTTTCAGATTGATCAGTCTCTTTCTCAGATGAGTCTTTGGAGCTTGACTCATTTTCAGATTCTGAAAACACTCGAATAGGTCTAGTAGCAACATCTCCTTCATCATCCTCCTTCTTCCTTGCGGTTTCAGAATAGTTCACCCTTTTCTTTGCTCTACCCGATCTCCTCCTTGATTGAACAGGGCTCCTTTTCCTCTTGCCACCTTTTTTCTTCAGTGCTTTGGCTATTGGAGCAGGCTCAGAATCCTCAGACATTGAAGAATCAGTTTTGGGTGATTCTTCTTTGTCCTCCTCTGACATTTCAACATCAGGGACCTCAGCATTAGGGCTTTTCTCCCTAGTTTCTTCAGCAACAGTTTCCTTGACAATGGGGGTCTCCTTCATAGCCTGATCACCTGTTTCAACACTCTTTGAAACATTAGTAGTAGGGCTTTTGGCTTGGCTAGAGGATTTAGGATTTTCTGATTGTGCAGTCGAAGAAGGGCCTTCGACATGAATAGTAGGAGAAGGGTTTTGAGGTTGGTTCAAGTAGGATGCAACATCTACTTCAATAGAGCCAATGGTTAGTTTGGGAACCACAGGGCTTCCTTGAAGGCTTTGTGCAATGCCGCGTGCGATCGTCTCAAGCTGATCGACAGTGGCCTCATTTGGGATGTAGATGCTTACAGGAAAGGATTGAAAAAGTGTTAGAGTAGTAGGATGTGTTGTGCTCGATGATGGAGCAACAGATGCAGCATTCGGATTTTGGCTTGAGGCCATTTTTGCAAGAAGGTTCAGATTTGAATGTGGAGGAGTTGAAGGGTTTGCACGAGATTTTGAACTGTGAGAGGTCTTCTTTTGATTTCCAGCCATTAAGTAGATAGTAAAATTAAGCAAAAAATAAAATTTAAAAGAAATAACACTAAAACCCTAAGATGTGAACACACAACTTTCAACACTTATTCGAAAAAATTGAATTTCACTCATATGATGAACACTGAGAATTAAACATAGGACATGAAGGAAATATATATAGAAGAAAGTACGGAAGTTATTTTAATTACCCATGAATATGAATATTCTGGAATTTTTAAGAAGTTGAAACTACCCACTCCCCCATAAGACATCGTGGGTTATTTCATGAGTAAAAAATCCGAAATTTAATTAATTAAACACACTAAATTATGCACTACTTGAATAAATTGAAAAACGTGGGTTTATGCATGTGGAAATTAAAAAACAAATTCTTGAAAAATCGGTCCAAATTTTAACTTAGAAAAATAAATACGAACTGCATATGATGTTGTATTCAAAATTGGAACACACACTTCAACATCGGTTTTAATATCCAATGTCGCACTTTTTATCAAACACTTTTTAGCACTTTTTATTCACATTGATCCATCTTTTCAAGAGAGTGCATCGTAGCTGCGAACTCCGTGCCCCATAATTACTCAATGGATTTGTGACATTTTGATGTTTTACTAATCACCTTTTGAAAAGAAGACATCGTAGTAGCAAACTCCGTGCTCCATAGTTACTCAGTGAATTAGTTACATCTTGATGTGCTTTTTCAAAAACATATTATGCGTTTGAGAAGAGTGTTTCCTCTTTATTTTTACACAACAAACATACTTAGTCCAGATTTATTTTACAAGGGAATTAAGAATCAAAATACAAGAACATGCTTTAATTAGAACATGCATATACCCTGATGTTGTTATAGATGTTTTAACAAACATAACAACATCCGCTTCTCAGTTACTCAGATTGTGCACATACCAAGAGATTTCCTCAAGAATGAGAAACTCTCATGGTCTAATGCTTTAGTAAACACATCAGCAAATTGATTTTCAGTGGGTATGTATTCTAACTTCACAATATTCTTCTCTACAAGATCCCTTATGAAATGATGTCTAATACTTATGTGTTTAGTAAGTGAGTGTTGAACTGGATTTTTCAAAATGTTGATAGCACTAGTGTTATCACAAAATACAGTTAAAGTGTCACTCTCTAAACCATAATCACTAAACATTTTACTCAACCAAAGAAGTTGTGTACAGCAACCACCTGCTGCAATGTATTCAGATTCTGCAGTAGATTGTGATACACAATTCTGTTTTCTACTATGCCATGAAATCAAATTGTTACCCATGTAGAAGCAACCACCACTTGTGCTTTTCCTATCATCAATATCTCCAGCCCAATCAGCATCACTATATCCAACAAGTGCACTGCTTGTGTCTTTGGTATACCATATACCAAGATCAGTTGTACCAGCCACATATCTTATAATTCTCTTGACTGCATTCAAATGAGACTCTTTGGGACAAGCTTGGTACCTAGCACAAACACAAACACTATACATAATATCAGGCCTGCTTGAAGTTAAGTCATGAAAACTCCTATGGGAACTACACAAAAGTTGTGCAAAGACACTGTTGGTCAAGATGTTGATCCAACTTTGTATAGATCCATGATACCAATTGAAAGTGTGCGTGTGTTATAATGTGCAGATGTTGTAACAGATGTTAAAGCAAACACTACAACAATCTGGAAAATCAGAATATAGAACGTGTACAGCGGAAGACTTAAACATACAATTGCAAAAGAGAATACTTTTTAACACAAACTATCATAAATAGCTTGTGCTAGCCTTATGGCGAAAGGTTCACTATAAAATATTAGTGATACAAAAGTTGTGTGAAGAGTATGATCGTTCACAATGGAAACAAGACTTGATATCACCTATCAAATCTAAATTGGCTAAGTGTATAACATAATACACCGTCAAAATTGATCTCACTTTATATCGATGATCTCACTATCTATGGATATAAGTTCGATCACAAGCTATGCGTGAAAAACTCTATTTCAAGGCATAACATAAATGTTGGAATAACTGCCATATCACCTTTAAACTCAGGATCAACACTAGAGTAGGTGTACTCGTTTACTCCACACTTGGTACTGAAAGATTCGGCCTCTATTTATAGGCAGAAGTCTTCAATCCAAAATAACTCTTTCAAGTAACCGCTTCCATGATCTTCATGTTGTCTCACGTTTCTTATCTTTATTCCTGATATTTCTTGATGCAACCGCCTGATCTAGATTGTTCTAAAACGTCCTGGATAAGTCTGAAACGTGTAGGCCCTTGTAGATCCTTCTGGAACCCGTAACTGCTCATGTTGCTACCAATGTTATGCAACATTCACTGCAACATTGATAATTCCAGAACCTTGTAGATCCTTCTAGATCTTCATCCTGCATGTTAAAACATCTAAGACAACATTTGATCATAAAGTGTTGGTTAATGAGAAGAAAGGGCGAATTCATGTTGTTTCAAAGTAAATAGTGAATACTTCACTACCAACAACATCAACAATATCCTTCTATGCCGGAGGGGAACCCGAAAGAGCATTGCAAGACGATCCAACTTAGAAGTGGGACCAACTATGATGGTTCTCAGATGCCTGCTGATTCTGAGACGCCCAAAGTAGAGGTTGAGATAGAAGGGAAAGAGCCTAAGAAGGATAGAGATGAAATTGAGGAGGTAGGAGTTGAGAAAGGGGTTGAGGGTGAAGGCATTCATAAAAGTAAAGATATGGATGAGTTCCAGAAGGACAAAGGCATTGAGAAGATTGAGAGAGTTCCTAAGTGGAAGAAGGCAAAGGAAGCAAAGGCGAAAGTGAAAGAGATCAAGCGTGATGAATGGGGGGTACCCAAATCGGTGATACCCGTCCCATATCCACAGCGCTTCATGAAAAAGAAGCTTGATGAGAAATTCGCTAAATTCCTTGATGTTTTTAAGAAATTGCATATTAACATTCCTTTTTATGATGCTTTGGAACAGATGCCTAATTATGCCAAATTCCTGAAGGACTTAATTGTGAAGAGACAGCGAGTGGATGAGCCCAAGTTGGTGCAGCTGAACCATGAGGTGAGTGCATTAGTGCACAAAGCGCTTCCACCGAAGTTGAAGGATCCCGGGAGTTTCACGATCTTATGTGATATCGGGAATGGAGTCAAGAAGGGAGCGTTGTGCGACCTTGGAGCAAGCATAATCTTATGCCCTTGTCACTATTCAAGAAGTTGGAGGGTGGAGAACTTCAGCCGATAATGATGACACTTCAACTTGCCAACCGGTCTATTACTCGACCTCAAGGTGTAGTGGAAGACATCCTCGTGAAAGTTGGGGATCATATTTTTCCAGCCGACTTTGTAGTGCTCGACATGGAGGAAGATGAGCGAGTGCCTTTGATCTTGGGAAGACCGTTTTTGGCAACGGCGGGGATGGTGCTAGATGTGGCAAATTGGAAGATCACATTGAAAGTGGACGATCAAGAGATAAAAATTTCCCTATATGAGGCCATGAAGTACCCGAAGGAGGATGAGGGCTGTTATTGCATGGATGTCATTGATCCTCGTGTTGAAGATACACATCCTCTCCCTAATCTTTCTATTAAGCATGATTTTAATAGTCCTTCACTTGATGATTTAACCCATGAGCATTATGATCTTGATTGTTTTGATAGAGATAAAGGGAAGAAGTTGAAGGATGAAGAAGTGAAAAATGTGGACGAGGTCCAGTTGGAGAGTAAAGGGGGAGTTAAGAAGAAAAAGTCCAAACTCAAGAAATTGCTTAGTAAAACTCCTCCAGATAAAGGTGAGAAGAAGTTGAGACCCCCACCACTTGGGGATGAGAATGAAGCAAAGGAATTCATGGTGAACGGGCATCGAGTAAATAAATTCTTCAACTTCTCTTATGAGAATAAGGGAGGTATTTTAGATTCTCAAGTCCCGTGAGCTCCTTCGAGCTTGGTCCAACATCAGGACCTTAAAACTAGCGCTAAATGGGAGGCAACCCGTTTTTACTTGTTTTTATATATTTTGTTCATTTTGTCGTTTTGTGAATCGTAGGTGTTAACCTCTTTTGTCGAGAATTTTTTTGGTGTAGGCTTGTTTCATGGTGCTTGATTCGAGTAAGTGAGCTTAAGGTGAAGCAATTCATGACAATGTTTAGATATCGAGTAGTGGAGCATTCGATTGTTGGAGTTTGAGGTAACCACAACCCCAAACTTAGACCTTTTTGCGAAGTCGAAGTTTGGGGGGGTGATGTGTTTATTCGTTCATTACTTTGCATTGATAGTGATTTAAGTTCATGAGAATTTAGTGTAATTACTTGTACGTACTCATTCTTTTCAAACTTTATTATTGCGTAGCAAGAACAAAGTTTGGGGGTGTGTATTCGTACTTCGAGTTCGTACACAAAATTCTAATAAAAAAATTGGTTAAATTTTTTCGAAAATATTGATGCATGAGAGTAGTTGGATCGAATTAAGTGTGAGTGCATAAGTTCGACTTGAATTGGCTTGGTGATTTGCACGTTTGGAAGAGACCCCAACTCCTCGATCGAATGAGCGACCTGGCTTAAATCGAGGAGTTCTTAGGTTAGTTCAAGTTTTGATGAGTTTGATGATTGTTTCGAGCGTGGTTCTTATGAAAATTTTGAGTGTTGGGCATCATTGTTTTTGTTATTGAAGGGAGGAACTGCTCGAGCAGCTCGAGCGAGTCCGCTCGAGCATGTTGCTCGAGCGCCCGAATTGTCCAGAATTTTTTTTCCGCTCGAGCGCGAGCGCTCGACCCCTTGTGCTGTTCGACCTGTTATGCTCGAGCGCATCCGCTCGAGCGGGTCTGCTCGAGCGGTTCACGGGTTTCAGCCTAATTTTGAGCACTCTATAAATACCCCTCCCCCACACTTTTACACACACTTACACACATAAATAGGGGTGATTTCATGCGCTTTACACTCGATTGCTCACAACTTGTTGGTTTTCTTCACGAATCTTCTTCAATCCACCAACAAGGTATGTAATCTCTAACTCTTTTAAAAAAATTTGTAGTTTAGGCTTGGATTTGGCATGAATTGAGCATGAGAACTAGGGTTCATGAACATTTCGAAAATTTTGAGGATTTTTGCATAGCTTGTTGATTCTCGATTCCTTTTTGTTGAATGATGATTATATGCTATGGGTTTGCTTGTTTTGCTTTCAATTTCGAAATTGCATGAGTAGAATGGGTGAATTTCTAGAGTGAGAAAGAAGAAATTTGAGAAAAGGATATGGGTTTTGCTTGTTGAGAAGAAATTTTTGTGAATTGAGATTGTATTGAGCATGAATGAGTATGAATTGAGTATTGAGCATGTAAATTACATTATTCTTGTGATTTTACTTCATGATAGACTTAGTGTGGGCAATTTTGATTTGAGATGGATGAATTGTTTGAAAACTACTTGAGCAATTGGGTATGAAAGCATAAGGATTGAACTTGATGAACTTAAGTTGAGATTAAATGTTGAATGAATTGGCACTGAGAGGTACTTGAGATTATTGAATTGTATTGAATGTCATGGATGGTTTTGAAATACATTGTTGTGTTTGCTTAGGTACTATGGCTCCAAAGAAAAATGAGGACCGAATCTTGTGTATTGCTGAGTTGGAAGAGGTCACTAGTGCTTAGGCAAAAGGGTCTGCTGCCCTCGAGGTGGGATAACTTGGACTATGAGGGGAGTTGGCGCTATATAGCCTACCGGTGGAGTTTGATAACCGGGAAAGTGGAGAAGACTCGGAGGCCCATTGTCAGTTTCATGCGAGACATTGGAATTGAAGGTGAAATCAGGAGAATTTTCACGAGGAATAACATGTCGGAGTTCTTCGAGCTACTGCTGACCATGGAAATAAATGCTGATTTGGTGGAGCAGTTCCTTGCCACTGTAGAGAAGAAGGATGAAAACTCCTTCAAGTTCAAGTATCGGAACGAGTGGCAGCATTGCGAGGTTGGAGCTGTCAACCTTGCACTCGGGCTTCCAGCCTTATCGAGGCCCAACCGTGTGTCAAAGTCTTATCATGCAAATTCGTTTTGGAATGACATCACGGGTAGCATGGTAGGAGAGTACAAGGGGCAGAACGCAAGAGCCGCAGCAATCAGGAACCCGGTGATTCGCTATTTGGAGAGGATCTTAGGAAACACCATCTATGCCCGCTCGGAGATGGGAACGGTGACGAGTAAGGAGTTATATGGGATTTGGTGTCTCTTGTACACCAAGGAGCATGATTTTGGTAGGGATTTCTTGGAGCATCATTACGAGGCCCCGTTCAAGCTTGGTGCTAAGACCTCGAAAGTTCGAGGAGGGGGATTGATTTCGGTGTTTATGAAGGGTCTGGGATTCGAGCCTTGTTCGAGTCCCTGCCCGGGCATGGATTTAGGGTTCGATCAGCTGTACAACACCCTAATGTTCGAGCGATGGATGGGGAGCTACTGCATCAGATACAAGGAAGATGATCTCTTTCCGCTGCCAAACGAGAAGCTCGTGACTCTGAAGGGAAAGAAGAAGCAAAACATAAGGATGAATGGAGAGCAGCACCTTGCTATAGGTGCTAAGTACACGGCGGAAGTGGATAGCCGAGGACTCCGGGATACTAGGCCCGTGAAGAGAAACAGAGGAGAAGGCACAAGTGGTGCGGATCGAGCGGAGTGGGAGACTTGCAAGAAGAGGCGGAGCAAGAGTATGAAGCAGGACATGATGAGGGAGGAGCAGTGGGTGAAGAACCGCAAGAGATGGAAGTAGAGTCACCCGGAGTGCAGTCACCCGGGCAGTGGTACCCTACGTATGCCGAATGGACACAGATGGGAAACCAGATTCAGGCACTCCAGACGGACATGATGTACATGCAAGAGGCGCAAGAGAGGATGGACACGAGAATAGTCCGCATGGAGGACCAGTTCTCCGACATGCACCGTTGGATGGAGTCACTCTTCGTGTCTTATTTGGAAGCCGATCATCCTCATTACCGCCCTCCACCACCTCCTCCTGATCATTGATGATGGGGATTTCCCCCGCTTTCCTTACTCTTGCATTTTTCTTTTCCGTCTTTTGTTTTCTGTTTTTCTTTGTTAATGTGTGGTGAGTTGAGTGTTTGGTTGAATTATGGGATTGTATTGGAAGTATTTTAAAACTAATGGGGTATGATTTGTTATGGATTTATGTGATGATTGATTTATTTTACACTTCTTAACTCTTATCACTTGCTTATTGATGATTATTGAGTATGACTTGATGAGTAGAGTTAAGTTGTGAGGGTGAGTTAGGAATTTTATTGTGTGAGTGTATGAGTTAGAGTTGATTTGATTTGAGAGAGAACTCGTATGCTACGAGTTTTTATTTTGAGTACTTGTGTGATGAGAGTGAGAATTCACTAGGACTAGCATGGATGTGAAAGCCGTGAGTTTTGAGCCTTTTGAGATTAAGATACATGAATTGATCTCTTCGTTTATGAGTGGGTCGTCACCTTAGAGGATACTAGAACTTGTGTGTGCTCTTTCTTCTTGATTGTGTCTAGTTTGATATGCCGAATGTGATCTTAGGCCATCTTTGTTTTGATTGAGTCACTTAGCCAAAAAAATTCCTTACCATTGACATTTATCCCTTGTTAGCCCATTTGAGCTTTAGCCTATCACATATGCAAGCACATTTAAACACGATTCCAAGTTCCTAAGCCCTTTTGTCCCAATTTGAGTGGAGAATAGGAAAAGTGTGAATGTGAAGGGATTGATTTAAGTTGAAAAATGAGAGTTGTGATTGCTTGAGTGATTATGAGAAGAAGGTGTGATGAAGAATATGAGTTGTGGGAAGACCAAAAATTTGAGAATGAGCAAAAAAAAAAAAAAAAAAGCTCATATGTATGTGTGAAAAAGAAAAGTGTGGTGATTGAAAAAGTGAAATGAGTTTGAGAAAAGAAAAAATTGAAGTGTTGAAAGTAGAGAAATAAAGTGTATTACATGAAGATGTTTGAATTATTTTGTTCCTCGTCTTGAAGTATTGAAATTTGATTTTCTATTCTCCATTCACTTAAGTCACTTGCCCCATATTGTTATCCCACCTGTCCAAAGAGCCTACATTACAACCTTGAGAAAAGTCCTTTTTTTATTCGGCATTGATCTCTAGAGTATGGTCGGAGTTGAGAGTGCTTACAAGCCTATGGCTGCCGATATGCGTGATTGATTGTTTGAGTGAGTCTCGTATTATTGTTATACACTTGTGAAGGAGTGAAACACATCGTTGAGTGCACATCCATGTTTGATCTTGGTGTTTCTTGTTGTTATTGCATGAGTAGGATGAAGGGGGGTGAGTTAGTATACGGGTGATCGATCTTTGAAGCTCGAGTTCATTTACTTGCATGATTTGATTCTTTGACTCATTCCTAACAATTTCACTTGACTTATTATTTCATTGCTTGAGGACAAGCAATATGGTAAGTTTGGGGGGGTTGATTAGGCGTGAAATTATCATGATTCGTAGCTAAAAATGCCCTAGTTTTGGTCGGATTTCTTGAGTATTTAGAGTCAATTGAGTATTATTTCTACACATTGATGAATTTGTCTCTTTGATGTTCATAGGTAAATCGAGGGCAAAAAATAGAGTTCGTAGGACTTTGAATCGACTCAAACGGATGCCCGGATGAGAAGATATCAAAGAAATACGAATGGTATTAGTGCGCGAGAAGAAAAGTACCAGTTGAAGAAGAAGGAGACTCATTCGAGTGGATCCACTCGAGCACCACTCCTCGAGCATGCCACTCGAGCGCCCAATTTGTCTAGAGAACTTTTGTCATTCGAGCTACTCGAGCACCAACGCTCGAGCATGTGGCTCGAGTACCTAAAACTTACAGAGAATTTCTAACACTCGACCAACTCGAGCGGCTCCGCTCGAGCATAGGGCTCGAGCGCCCCAAGACTTGCAGAACGATTCGGCCATTCGACCAGCTCGAGCGCCACCGCTCGAGCCCCTACTTCATTCGAGCTACACAGCTCGAGCGCCCCTCTCGAACGGGTCTGCTCGAGCACTTTCAAGTTTTGGCTTCCAGATTCGTTTTTCGGCCCATGAGTTCCCGATTCGGCCCGACGCTTATATATACTCGTCTCGAACACGTTTTTATACATCACTTGATACCACATCACTTTTAGAGTTAGTTTTTGGAGAGAGAAAGAGGAGAAGAGATGAACAAGCTTAATTTTCACGTGTACTTGAGGTTTACTTACAAATTCATAGTTCGGTTTTGATTTTTAGTTTCTTGCCTTTAGTTCTTTGTTCTTGAATACTCGAGACTTTGTTTTATTAATTTAATTTCAGTTCTTAGCATTTATTTCTTTAAACCCTAGTTTATGTTTGATAATTTCTTAGTTAAAACATTAAGTTCATGTTCGTTACTTCTTCGATTGTTTTTGTTTCCGTAAAAACCATGTCTAGCTAAAACCCTTGCATGCTTGGGGTAGGATGAACTCGTAGAAGTAGGATGTGGGTACGTAATTAGGGTAATTCGTGACGTTTAGTTTTAATTCTCTTAATTAATGAATTCTTAAAATCAATCTTAACTTTACCTTTGAATTTCGTTCGAAAAGTGTTCGAGAGAGGACGATCTTATCACTCTTTAACAATTAGTAGACTTAATGAGAGGGTTTAGAAAGGGTTAATTAATCTACCGGTTTATCTAAGGAGGACGACTGCATCACCCTAGTTTAAATTAGGGTCTCGCTAATTAAGCACAATCTATTAACTTGTTAGTGGATTAGTGAAGTCGATTGTTAGGATAAAGTATTAGGGTTTTAATTCTTGAGCTTTCATCTTACAATCTTTTACTTAGGTTATTTCTTGTACGTCACGGTTATTTTGATTATGTACCTGCTCCGTTAGTATACGTAGGAATTCCTATCCTAAGCATCAGCATCTCATATTTGAAAACACACGTTTACGTTCGTAGTTTAATTTTCCTTTTTGCATTCATAGAGTAATTTGGTTAGATGATATTTTCTTCGAAAAAAAACCCAAAAACATATACTCATGTTAATTACGACGCGTAGATCTTCAGGGATCTATTTGTATACTCAACTTCCCTTGGGTTCGATATACTTGGTCGCTATACTTACTTATACTACAGTGAACCCATACTCTTGTGGGGAAACTACTAGTAGAAAGCTAGTATTTTCGGTTCAAGTCAATACCCCTGCCTATATTATCGATACCCCTGAAAGAATCACGCAACCATGAATCAGCAACGAATAGAAAAGCTTAGCAAACTTGTTTAGGAATAATTCTAAACAGGAGTGCAGCAGGAAGTTGGATATTGACCTGCAATTATCAAAATTTAATGGAAAAAAAACAATATATTATGGATAGCAGTTTCATGTCGCATTCAAACACAAAATATCAAAATCCAGCATTGCCAAACTAAATGCAAACCATCCACATGACCTAAATGACTGGTGCTGATTTAATCCAATAATACCAATCTAAAGGACTAAACTTGTAAAAAAACACAATTTCTAACTACATTAAATGTGGTTTACGTGTTAGAGAACTAAATTCCAAGGTGTGACCCACATCTTCATGGCCTCCAGCTTCATTCACCATGTAGTGATAAGATTCAGCTGCCTTCATTCCTGAAGTGATCATTTGTTCGATAATCTTTCCTTTCTCATCTGTTATTTTCCTTTCAGAACGGTGATGATGACTCCACTCTGGTCTTGTCAACTGATGGTTATGTTCCATTTCATGTTTCATAACTTCATACATCCCCCCTTGTTCATCTTGACACTCATTAAAGCCTTGCAACTTGTTCTTGTAATTCCAACTTCTCTTTCTTTCCTTTTTTTTCCCACTCTTTGTAGTTGCAACCTTTTTGTCCTTAATTCCAGCACAAGAGCAGAGGAAGAGTTTTGCCAATTCAATCCCAATCGTTGATCTCCTTCCTGTTGCTTTCCGTACACTAAACCCATTTACTCGTGCATGCCTACAATACATTTGGTACATATCTTCCATTGTATTTCCTATCTTGCCCAATAGACTTCTACTCACATCATCAGAATCAGCAATGCCCATGTTTAACAAAATGAATGTTTATATTATACTTGTAAATTTGACAACATTAAGATATATACTTTGAATCTTGATTTTTGCATCACAATGAAGCAAAAATCAAGATTTAAAGTTAAATACACAAACTAAAGTCAAATATACTTTTATGTATTTATGCAACATAAATACAATACAAATGATCGATATTGTTGCCCATATTATTAATACTCCTGCCCATATTACTGATACTATTGACAAAGATTAACCATTTCAGAGTAGAGACTATGCCCATCAACTGGATTACCTTGAATTCAGTACCCCAAGATCATTGCATTCCAGGTAACAAACATTCTATCAAAGATCAACCTACCAATATCCACTCTCCCACAATAACCCTACTTTATATATAGAAAAATATTTGTGTCTACTCAAATATTTCAATTTTATGTCTAATACATACGTAATACACTTTAATTAAACAAATACTTATTACCTTCATCTTCAATTTCTGCCCCTTGGTCAACAATTGCAAGCTCATCATCATATTCAACCATTGCAGTGCTATCAGTTAATATAGCATCTTGTTCAAGTATTTCAAGCTCAGTACCAATTGTTTGATCATCATTTTGTGTTATATGAAGCAATGCAAGAGTAAGTATCACATATAGGATCAAGAGTATCATATTATTATTCAGTTGTATCAAATATCTTGTCGAGAGTATGAAAAAATAATATAATTTTTTTTATACTCTTGGACCAATATTTGATACACCTGATCCAATTAAACAAATATTTTATTACCTTCATTTGTAGTTTCTGCACATTGTTCAACTATTGCACTTCCAACATCTATATTTAATATTTAAAGGTCGTCATTAATGGTTTAATCAAAAATTTATATTTTATGAAGTAATATAAAAGTAAGTACCAAATATTGGGTTAAGGGTATCATATTATTAATCTATTAGACCTTCTACAATATAAATGATATTTCTGGCCAAATAAATGATACTTCTGCACATATTATCAATACTCCTGGTAGAATGATTGATACTCCTAACTAAATGGAGATATGTGATATACCTAGAAATCATTCAGTGTATTTTTTACACTCCTAGGTCAATATTCACATTCCTTTTTCCTTTTAAACGAGTACAATATAAATGATACTTCTGGCCATATTATCGATACACCTGGAAGAATAATTGATACTCCTAACTAAATTGAGATATGTGATATACATAGTAACCATTTAGTATTTTTTTTACACTCCCCAGGTCAATATTCACATTCTTTTTATTTTACTTTTTTAAGACCGAGCACCATATAAATGATACTCCTGGCCTCACAAATGATACTTCTGCACATATTATCGATACTCATTGCACCATATATATGTTAACATAGTCCTGACAGTGTAGAAAGCTAGAACCCGAGATGTAATAAATAATGTAAATGAAAATGACGAAGCATACTGATAAAAACACAGGACATAGGATAAATTCCGATTTACGGCTCTGCAACTAAAAATACAGAAGTTAACAAATATCAATTTCTAACCATCATTTCATCAAACAGGTTATGAACACAAACTATATATTTATATTTCATTTCATTTCTAACAAACATTTCATCAAACAAGTTATGAGCACAAAATTTTATTTCTCTTTTCCCTCTCTGCGTATCTCAATTAGCTACGATCACAAACTTGGACAATTAGCTACGATCACAATCTTAGAGTTGGAGTCTTAGATTTCACTAGCTATGTTGGTCCCGGTACAAGACTGAGGAATACGTGTATGAGGGGGGAAATACACGTATACAGATTTTCAAACTTAAAGCCTGACTGAGTCCCCTTTACTCATAATGGTAAAGAACTAGGATCTGATAACACACCTACTGACTACACTAGGTGCGGGTCAGTTGGCTAACTATCAGTTCAAGTTCAGTGCGGAAATGCGTGAGCCCTAAAAGTTTAAAGTCTTGTTTAGTTTGCCTTCTGAAAAACTTGTTTGCTTGATTCTGAATAGTGATTAGTAGGGCAGTGCTCTTTTTAAGGATCAGGCTGATTGATTCAAGCCTGATAAACCAAATGCTTATGAATGAACAAGTAATATGACAGGTATGCACAATATCAAAGTAATAAGAACACAAGGAGTTTAACGTGGTTCAGAGACTCAAGCTCCTACGTCCACGGCCTGATTTAATAGGAAATCCACTCAAGGGATTCTTGTTTTTAATGTGCCAAGGTGCACCAAGACCAGTTATCCTCACTGATCTATACAACTCCTCTTACTAACTCACTAACTGACTTACTCCCAACAAACCTAACTTAGGGTTTTGGTTTCAGTTTGGATTCCAACTAGGTTGAGATTATCCTTACAAGACAAAGCTATGCTAAGGATAGGATAATCTCTCTAAGCTTAAGATAATGCTAGTTCGCTCTTTGGAATACAGAATAACTCTCAGTAGCTAAGAAACACTTGGGAAATTTAGATGGTTTCGAGTGCTTCTTCTAAGGCTGAATGCTTTTGAATGCTTGAGAGTTTGAGTAATTTCTGGCTTGGAAATTTCCCGTAACCTTGAATGGGTTCAAGGCCTTCTGTATTTATAGGTGATTTGAAAAACTATCCGTTAGAGAGATGGCCTTTCTTGTCATCTATGTAGAGTGGTTCAAACGGACATATCTTCATGCAGCAGCCGTTCTTGCATGGGATTAGGTAGTTGCATTAAATGCACATTAAATGCTTGCCCGTTGAATATGCAGTCTGAATTAAGTCTTCTGTCAGGTTCCGTACGTGCGTGTCCGTCCAGGATCGGTCCACGTCATCAGGTTGGTGAGAATGTCAGAACTTATTCCTGGGCTTCAGGCTTGTCTTATTAAGTTCTTTTTGTCTTGAGCTCATCGGTCTTGTCCTGACGCTGACATTCCTTTTGCATTGCTTGGCTCTACTCCAAGTCTTCCTATAAACTCAGTATCCTCCTGTTCCCTTCAGGACTGAGTAGTAAATGACCTCAGGGTCATACTCTTCATCGCTGAGACTTACTCAGCCAGCTTAGAAGACTGCCATAAGTTCAGAATGGTAAACTGCATCTTCAAGCTCTAAGTCTTGATTGTCATCAGTAAGTGCTCCTCTTACTGAGTACCTGTGAAGTGTAAAATGACTAAGTACTAAACCTAACCAAGACTAGCCTGACAAAGACAAACAAAAGGCAAATCATCTTTTCAGGTGCTTTGGGATCTTAATCAAAACTGACAATGTCCCAACAAGCTACAACTTCAACTACAATTTCACAAAATCAAATTATATTGTACAAATATGATATAGGTGAAATACCTGTAATCTGTGTAAAGTTAGAATCAATTATCGAATTCGCAGTCTTCATCTTCATGTTCATCTTCATCGTTCCTCTCGCCTTAGATCGTTGTCTTCCTCTCACTACGATTTCAATTCATGCAAGTTCAATACAATAGTAGATCGTCGTCTTCCTCTTGTCAAAAGTTCTCAACGTCAATGGCTTCCATGAATTTCCTCTTCATCGCGCGATTTTGCAGAATATCTAATGCTTCCTCTTGTCGAATGAATTGGGTTAGACTCATATATTTTGTGTGTAGAATTTACTTGAGTTGCTTAACTAATGTGTTGGGTCATATATTCATGGGCTGGATCATAAACTAAATGGGTCAAATGAAAAAAAATGGATAGTAGTTTATAATATGAACTAATTTCATACAATACCTACTCTTTAACATATATACCACGCTTAAATCTCTAAAAGATCTATTATGTTTTGATAATATGTAACAGATGTGTTATATTTTAATATAATCCCTAAAATATCTCTTATATTTTGAATTAGAAAAAATGTGAAAAAGTAGTTAAAACGACACTTATTTTGAAACAAAATTTAACCTAAAATGACACTTATTTTAAAACGGAGGGAGTATACAGATCTGTTTTATTTTAATATAATCCCTAAAATATCTCTTATATTTTAAATTTGAATTCAAGGTTAATTAGAAAAAAAAACGTGGAAAGTAGTTAAAACGATACTTATTTTAAAATAAAATTTAACCTCTAAAATGACACTTATTTTGAAAGGAGGGAGTATATAATAACACTAACTCTTCCTATTTTATTTTGAGCGAGAAACTTTTTTGGCCGTTGATATTTTTTGCTAGATTCGATCATCACCATCCATTTGTTTATTACTAATTATTTCATGTTAATTAAATTTAGTTTGCCCATGATTTACATAAATCGAGGAACCATTTTTTTTTCATCCTATTTATGCGCCACACTACCGTCAATTTCTTCACGACATTCTCCAAATCTTTTACTTCTTTTTTATTTAGTTAAGATATATCAATACATTTATTTGTTTAGCAATTAGGAATTAAGATAATTCGGTATTGCATAGGCCCATGATTTTCTTAAATTTTGGAGACGTTATACTTCATCTCCTATTTATATCCTATGTCTATCAATATTTATAATTTATATAGGGTTTAGTATTAATTTTTTATATATATGATATTTCTATGTATGGTGAGAATAGATGGAACTCCTTAGACAATCACATCATAATTATAATTTATTTTGAAATAAATAATTCTATTTGTATTGTTTAAATTTGATGTGAGAAGAATTATTTAAATTAATTATGTCAAAGAAAAGAATTATTTAAATTAATACTCTTATTTAACTAAAGGATATTAGTTGATTACACTAAAAATTATTAGTTGGTTACTTCAAAAAGTATTGCAAACTGGTTCATGTATGAAACAATTTTACACTATACATACTCTTATGTTTTTTTTTAACAGTGATAAAAAAAATTCTAAGTGATCATATATATATAATTTAAGTTTTCCTCCAAAATGTTAACTGACCATGTGAAAAAAATTTAAGTTTTAAATTTGGTTATATTATGAGGAAAGTCATATAATTATTTACACTGTAAATAATATCTGATTTTCATTTTTTTTTTTTTGGTTTTTAGCGTATAATAGTGTTGGGTGTAAACTTTTTTTGGAGAAGAATCATATTTTATCATATTTGAAGTGTTTCAGAACAAAAGAAATTTCCCGATTTATTACGGATACAAGTTTATTGGTGGCACGGATTGTAGCATAATTTGTCTCACTAAAGTTTGGTTTAATTTTTTTATAATTGTTGTATTGCATAAATATGATTAATTTATTAAGTATTAATAGTATTCATGTCGGAGCAATAATAATTTTCCTAAGGATATCTTAGGGGTGATAGGAAAATTTAGACTTTCAATATCTGTGCATACAATTCAAGGCCAAATCACCTTGGACCAAAGCATATCAGATTAATTTGCCTGAAATTCAGGCTTATTGGCATGATTTGACTTGAATTCAGGTTGAATTTGAACCAAATTTTAACTGATTAGTTTATATGATATAGGTTTGCTACTTTTGAAAAGTTATTGTCCTAGCTTAAAATGTCAGTTTAAGAGTTACAATCCTCATTTTTCCAGCTCAAAGAGTTGCGGTCCTTATTTTGCCCCTTTCTCCTAACCAAATAAAATATCTGTCAAAAGAGTTAATGTTTATCACTCAATTCTTAAGGTGAGAGTTAATACCCTGCAAAATATTTTTTAAGGACTGTAACTTTGAGACTAGCAATTTATGTACTATAATTTTTAAGAGATACAAATTTAGGTATAACCAGTCTCAATTACCCCAAATTTGGCCCGAATTTAGCCCCCAGTCAGTCCAAATCGGGTCAATTGACCTAAATTTCAAATCGAATTCAGCCCAATCGATCATGTAGCATAGTCTGAATTAGGTTTACTTGAGATGATTTGGCCTCAATTTGTGATTTTTAAAAATGAATGTCCTTAATTGAAATTTCAAAAGTTATGTTCCCCATTTTGCCACCCACTAAGTTACAGTCCTAAAATGATATATTTCTCCATAGTATGAGACACTTATTTTAGTTATATTTGTCTTAATAATTTGTTCTTTAATTTTGTCTCTGTGTTTTTTACGATTATATCGTACAATTTATTTTCGCTTATAATTAACATTTTAAGAGTTGTGAATTTAGGCACAACCAGTCCTAATTAACTAAAATTTGGCTTGAATTTAGCCCTCAGTCAGGCCAAATCGGGTCAATGAACCCAAATGTCAAGTCGAATTGATCCCAATCGATCGTGTAGCATAATCCAATTTGGGTTTACTTGGGATGGTTTGACCTCAATTTGTGATTTTTAAAATTAATGTCCTTAATTAAAATTTCAAAAGTTATGTTCCCCATTTTGCCACCCACTAAGTTACGGTCCTTAAAAAATATATTTCCCCATAAGCTAAGATACTTATTTTTGTTATATTTGTCTTAATAATTTATTCTTTAATTTTGTCTCTGTGTTTTTTACGATTATATTGTACAATTGATTTTCGCTTATAATTAACATTTTAAAGAGTTGCGAATTTAGGCACAACCAGTCCTAATTAACCCAAATATTTAACTCGAATTTAGCCCCCGGTCAGGCCAAATCGGGTTAATTAGTCTTAATCATCTTTATGTTGCAGTTTCAATGATTTCCAACTGCCGTGGTTTGAAGATTATATTGTGTGATAATGATCGTCTTGAGTATAACCCAATGAAAAATATTGTATATTAAGAAGTGTTTAGAAATGTTTAGACTTTTGAAACTATAGTATACTTTTCTGGTTTCTTTGGATCTATTGGTTGCTTTATGTGAAGTTAATAGTGGATATTTTTTTTTTCAATTTGGTGATTGTAATTTATTTTTAAAAAGTTATTTTAAACATATTTCAGTGATGACAAAGTTTACATTTAATTGATGAATATTATATATATGTATATATTTTAAAATTTATATGTTTTAGAAGTTATATAACACATTATGTTTGATGAATATTATTTGATATTTAGAAATGTCTTTACATAAACAATATGTGTTGGTTAATGTGTTATACTCCCTCCATCCTACATTGATTTGCACCTTAAGGGGTTACACCTTTTTTTTTAATGAAAATTGTGTTTTTTTAATAAATCTGTAGTGTATGGGTAAATATGTGTATATATTTTTCAGTGTACACGTAAATCAATATTTTCTTTGTTGGTAGTGTGCAAATTGAGTGAGGAGAGGTGAGGCAGCCTAGAGAGTAGCGTGAGTCCAGTGTATCTATGCACATTGTCACGTTAAAAACAAGTCAATCCCAAGTAGTGGATTCTCTTGTTAAATCAAGGCAGTGGATGTAAGAGTTTGAGTCTCTGAACCACTTTAAACCGAGTGTGATTTATTGCTTAAGCACTTGCTAACTGGTTTGTATCGTGTGCTCACTGAGAGTATCATTCTTAAAGAAGGTTTTGTGCTAAGTGTTTTGGTCAGGAAGAACCAATCTCACTGACAGGCTTATGCACGCACTCGAGAGTTTAGTCTCTCGAGTCACTGCTTTGTTGAGAGCCTGAGCTCACAAGTCAAGTGTCACTGACTTGAGAACTCTGACTCTCAGCAATTCAGCGACTTGAGTGTCCCGCACCTAACTCTTTAAAAAATAATCTTTTGGTGTTATCTCCTAAATTC
The DNA here is from genome assembly GCA_947034835.1 of Ballota nigra. Classification (NCBI taxonomy): domain Eukaryota; kingdom Viridiplantae; phylum Streptophyta; class Magnoliopsida; order Lamiales; family Lamiaceae; genus Ballota; species Ballota nigra. The sequence continues at coordinate 39,180,407 of OX344724.1, read as the reverse complement.
CCATATTGTCCTTGTTTGTGAAAGAGTTACGGGACCATCAATTGGTATCAGAGCGGGTTGCTTACATGACCACCGATCCAATTTTGTTAAGAAAAATGGTCAACCAAATAGATCTTAAATGTTTTAAATTATGAGAATTTCTGCATACTTCAAACTATTACTTGTGGAACTGACATCATTCTTAAAATAGAAAATCTTCAGTGTTAGGGTTTTGGAATCATCAAAAAGGGGGAAATTGTTGGGATATATTAGTTTTGATGATTTTCCAAAACCACATGTAATAGGTTTGAAGCAGTCAGGATCGTATCTTTTAGTCTCAGGTTAGGCTAGTTTGTTTTTCAGTTGAACAGGGTGTCAGTGGAGAAGAACTCTGCTGAGGGGGAACATAGTGAGGGGGAACTCACTGACACAGTCTGAGGAAGTCAAGATGACATCACAAGAAAGACAGACTGAAGTCATGCCAAAAGACCTGATCCTGAAGAGAAGCCTGAAGGAAGTCCCACTGAGTATAAACCTGACTATTCTAAGCTAAGTCAGTGGACTACTCAGTGAAGAGCATGATCAGGAGGATCAGTGATGTACCTAGTAGACCCTGAAGCGGTCAGGCTACTGAGGTCAGAGAAGATTGCCATTCAGCCTTATGACAATCTTCTTGGAAAGATCTTCAAGTGTCTACTGAAGGACAACTACACTGAAGACATTCATGTCTACTGAAGATCATCAGAGTCAGTAGAGGATAAGCCATCTGAAGTCAGTTTGCCCTGATCAAGCCCACTGAACCAAAGAGTCGTTGGACTCAGTCCACGTGGACCAATAAAGTCAAGACAACTCATCCGACACTGACAAGGCCGCATTCCAAGAAAAGTAGGTGTCCCAATTAATGGTCTGGATTCAAATGTGACTACCTCCAACGGTAACATTTAAATCCACACTATAAATACAAGCTCATAGTTGCGGTTCAAGGGTGTACAAGAGGAGAAAATTAAACACCTACGAGCTGTGAGGGTGTGAGAGTTCTGTGTAGTCATAGGGAGTTATAAGTGTTGGGAAAATAGGGGTGCTCGGAATCTATTCGGGATGAAATTTAAATACGAATTTAAATACAATTATTACTAGCATGAATTAATCCTAATTAATTCAAATAATAATTCCAACAACCAATTTAACATCATGCATGTTGAATTAATTCACATAAAATCTAGGCGGAATAAACAAGAATTTATGTGACTTACGTACCTCTTGTAGAATTGGCCTTTGAATAAACGGGACAATCACGATATCGCTTTATCAACCCAAAAACCTTCTCAAGTATTTTCCTTTCGCCTTATTTGATCACCGGTGGGAGATGCTTTCAAGTAATTTAAATAACTAAGGAAAAAGTAAAATATATATGCTCTTGATTTTTCCAACACATGGAATTATGTACTTGGGGATAAAATAATCATCCCCTATTTATAATAGTGAGGGGGACGAAAATTGTATATTTTATGGGCAAGAGAAAATCTTTTCTTAGTCTCTAAGAAATCTTGAATATATCCCATATATTCTTTTCTCCATAATAAAATATTCCACAAAAATCTCACTCCTAATTAGGCTTGTAATTTTCGAAATTATTGAGTAAGAATTCAAGATTTGGATCTTCTTGAATATATGAGATAATCTTGTATTCCAAAAATACTTATCTTCCATAATATCTTTTCTTTCTCCAAATAAGCCACTTTCGAAAATCACCATGAAAAAATCAGCATAATATATTCTTTTTATTTTAATCACCTTATCATTATTGGGCTACTTGAGGGGCCTTTAAGGAGAATTAAGATTGGACCTCCTAATGGACTTCTGAATTTCAATAGTGAGCCCCAATATAATTCAATCCATTAATATTAATTATTACCACTAATAAATTAATATTGCACTATCCATCTTAATCCATATTACGATAATATGGGCTCCCGGTTATTATTTCCCGCGTTTAAGATTATCAAGTCCATTAATTAATTAAGCTTTTGAATAGCTCTAAATTAATTAATATATTTCACCTTGGAGTAAAGACAGCTCAACATTATTATCCGTACCGAAGAAACTGATTCTTCACTTGCAAGATTTGGTACGATAAAACTTCTGAGTCCACCAAGGGGACTAATCACACGAGCCGTACTCGCACGCGTTTCTCCGTATTAAATCTTAGCAACCGTCGTATGATTAATATTACTGCCCAAGACACAAAGTTCGAAGTCACAATGATTCTCACCCAACATGAATCAAAGCAGTAACCATTAAGCACACACGGTCCTATTTAAGTGACGGAGATTAAGAAATCAACAACCACTGAGGTCTAATTCTTCATATTTCAGAACAGAAGAATTTATCCTCGCTGTAGGTCCTCTTCAACACATACTAAATGTGCTAGCTCAATCTCTTAGTCAAGACAGACCAATCTGAGCCTTACACATCGACCTTTCACGGCGGATTGTTCAATTCCACCTAGGACGTGAAAATGTACGTTTAGTTACAAGGAAACTGTTAATGTTGTCTTCCGTGATCTGGTATCACCACATTAACTACAATGTAACTAGTACCATATATTGAACGGTTTGCAATAGAAATTCAACATTCAATCATAACTAAAGCAAATGTGATAAAAGAATTATTCTCATAAACAAGTGTTTGATACACGAGTTATACAAAGTAACAGCATATTTTCACGTATAACTCCAACAATCTCCCATTTATACTTAAAGTCTGCTTTTGGTATACATCACGCATGTCTTAGTGTAGTAGCTCTACGTGACATCTCATGTCAACCTACACTAACCTAATAATTCCTCCCACTTATACTTAAAGCAGATTGGCAATAGTCTTGACTCTCATTCCATCCACATGTCTCTCGAATGTACTCTGAGGCAGACCCTTTGTGAATGGATCCGCTAGGTTGTCACCCGACGCTATCTTTGCCACCTCTACATCTCCTCTCTTAACGATTTCTCGTATAAGATGGTATTTTCTTTCTATGAGTTTGCTGGCCTTGTGGGCTCTCGGTTCCTTTGAATTTGCAACTGCTCCGGCATTGTCACAAAAGACAGTTGTCTTATCGGGCAAATTCGGAACAACGTCCAAGTCCACTAAGAAGTACTTGAGCCAAACCGCTTCTTTCGCTACTTCACAAGCAGTTACTTATTCGGCTTTCATGGTCCAATCGGCTATACATTTCTACAAATCGCTTCTCCATGTCATGGCTCCTTCTCCCATGCAAAACACACTACCCGAGGTAGTTATTTTGGAATCTATGTCTGATTTGAAATTTGAGTCCGTGTATCCCATGGGAATTAGATTGTCTGATTATTAAATCAGCATTCCATACCAAGTTCTTTTCAGAAACTAAAGAACACATTTAATTGCAATCTAATGTGCTTTCCCGGGGTTACTTTGATATCTTGCCATCATGCCCACGGCAAAGTAGATATTCGGTCTCGTACACAACATTGCATACATAAGACTTTCTACGTCCGAAACGTACGGAACGTCTTTCATGTCATCTATCTCCACTTGCGTCTTAGGGCATATTTCTTTAGATAGATGGATTCCGTGCCTAAAAGGTACAAAACCTTTCTTGGAATCTTGCACGCTGAAATGCTTCAAAACAGTGGCTTTGTATGAAACTTGCGATAAGCCCAACATCCTCCTCTTGCGATCTCGAGTGAACTTGATCCCAAGGATGTGACCGGCTTTCCCTAAGTCCTTCATATCAAACTGATTTGACAGCCATACCCTTACGTCTGACAATACCTTTACATTGTTTCCAATGAGCAGAATATCGTCTACGTATAATACTAAGAATACCACCGCAGTTCCATCACACCTTTTATACACACAACTTTTGAACTTGTTTTGATCACAAACCCATAAGACTTAATCACTTGATCAAAACACTAGTTCCAAGTACGCGATGCTTGCTTAAGTCCATAGATGGATCTCTTAAGCTTGCATACGAGATTCTCTTGGCCTTTTTCAATGAAACCTTTGGGCTGTTGCATATAGATATCTATCCCGTCAAGACTTCCGTTAAGGAAAGCCGTCTTAACATCCATTTGCCTGATCTCGTAATCTAGGTGCGCAGCGATCGATAAGAGAATACGGATGGACTTAAGCATAGCTACAGGCCACAGGCCACAAGCCTTGTTTTGAAGGTCTCTATCCTTCCGTCCGATCCTCTTTTCCTCTTGTACACCCACTTGCATCCAATGGGTTCTACCCCATTGGGTGGTTCGACCAACTCCCACACTTGATTATGATCCATCGAACCCATCTCGGTTTCCATTGCCGTTTGCCATGACTCCGCGTCTTTATCTTGGATTACCTCGTCGTATGTCCATGGGACTGATTCATCGCCGGGAACCAAATCCGAAGATTCTCCTATCCCCATAAATCTCTCGGGTTGCCTAGCAATCCTCCCACTGCGACGGGGTTCCGGTTGTGAAGGTGTAACGTGTGGTACATCATCTTGTATACTTGGTATAGGGGTTTGCCTTCTTAACTCGTCTACGGTAATCTCACTTCTGGGCTTTCATTTGTTCATATAGTCTTCCTCCAAGAATTTAAAGTGTGAACTAATCACGGTCTTTTGATCCTTGGGACTATAGAACATACACCCTTTCGTTCCCGCAGGGTATCCTATAAACAACCTTAATTCCGAATGTGGATCCAACTTACCGGCTTCCTCGTCTAGCACGTATGCCGGACAACCCCAAATCCGCAAGTGTCTTAGACTGGGCTTGCGCCCGGTCCATAATTCCATTAGGGTTTTAGGAACCGATTTGGATGGCACCAATTTTAGAATGTAAGCCGCCGTTTCCAAGGCATTACCCCAAAACGACTTGGGTAAATCCGAATAACTCATCATGGATCTGACTATTTCTAAAAGAGTCTGCTTCCTTCGTTCCGCCATACCGTTCTATTGAGGGGTTCCCGGTGCGGTCAACAGGGATACAATCCCTTCGTCCGATAGGTAGTTTAAGAATTCATTACTAAAGTATTCGCCTCCACGATCAAATCGTAGAAACTTGATACTTCTTTCCCTATGCATCATAAGGTAGATGTATCCATATCTCGAGTAATCATCAAATTACTCATACCCCTTCTTGCTATGATCGTCATTGAACCACACATATCTATATGAACGAGTTCTAACACTTTGGTGGCTCTATTCCCCTTGGCTCCAAATGCCCTCTAGGTCATTTTACCCTCTAAACAGGATTCACAAGTTGAAATGACTCAACTTGAAGTGACTCCAAGGATTCATTTTTCACCAATCTTTGTATCCGCATTAGATTAATATGACCTAATCTAAGATGTCATAGAAGTGTTTCGTTCATGTCCGAAGAATACTTCCTTTTATTACTCGAAATAATCGATGTGTTATTAGATTCAATTTTGTGAGTGGTGTGCCCAAATAATGGTATAAAGATCATCCATTAAAGTTCCAGAATAGATAAACTCATCGTTTCAAGAAATAATAACACCCTTATTAAAAGAAACTGAGTATCTATTCAAAAAACAGTTTAGAAACTGAAGGTTGAGTTCTTTCTAAACTAGGAACATGAAGAACGTCTCTCAAGACCATAACTCTATCTTCAAAAGATAGGCGCACTTCTCCCACTGCTTCAGCTGCCACTCTTGTAGCATTGCCCGATGTGATGGGGATCTCACTTCCGTTAAGTCGTCGGGTTAGCTTGAACCCATGAAACAAATGTGATCAGTAGCTCTCGTATCCATTATCCATGAATAGACAGCATACGCCACTTCACAAGTTTCGACGACTAGGGTGTGTGAATTACCTAACTTTCCTAGCCTCTTAGGCTTGGAACAGGCAGACCTCCATTGTCCTCTCTCACCGCAACTAAAACACTTCCCCTTTAATGCTAGCCTTTGCATTTTCCTTTCGCAACAATCGGATTTGCTTGGATCTGGCCTTTGGTTCTCTTCCTCTTTTTCCCTCCCTTGGGACCAAAAGAGGTAGACGAACCATTAGCCACCATAGCACTAGACTGGTGCTCCATTATCACCTCCACCATAGGAGTTTGAGTCTCTTAGCCACTTTAAACTGAGTGTGATTTATTGCTTAAGCACTTGCTAACTGGTTTGTATCGTGTGCTCACTGAGAGTATCATTCTTAAAGAAGGTTTTGTGCTAAGTGTTTTGGTCAGGGAGAACCAATCTCACTGATAGGCTTATGCACGCACTCGAGAGTTCAATCTCTCGAGTCACTGCTTTGTTGAGAGTCTGAGCTCACAAGTCAATTGTCACTGACTTGAGAGCTCTAACTCTCAGCAATGCAGTGACTTGAGTGTCCCGCACCTAACTCTTTAAAAAAAATTATTTTGGTGTTATCTCCTAAATTCCCATATTGTCCTTGTTTGTGAAAGAGTAACGGGGCCTTCATATAATTTTGTATATTATTCAATATACATTCTTATAATATATAACATAAATTTTTTACGTATAATATTAAAAAATTCCTAATTCTATTTTTTAACCATTTAAAAAAAAATTAATGAGATATAACACATTAACTAACACACACTGCATAAGTAAAACACATTTCTAAATATCAAATAATAAAATTACTGTCACCATACTTAAAAAAATTTTACAATTTCACGTAAAGCATCTTATAGATCAAAATAAAATAAAAATAAATAACAGTTCTAGATACTCTTGTACAATGACATTAACCATATTTCTCACCATTGGTTTGAAGGTGTGGGACACTCGAGATGTTTGATGGTATTGAAATTGAATGAGAATGATTTAAACAAAAATATTTATAGAAAAATTTAAATTGCTTATACATGATCCAATATAATTTTTCATCATTGTTTAAAAGAAAATAATGAAAAAAATTGCGAATTTAGGTCAAACCAGCCCAAGTCAACCCAAATCTATATATGCTACATGGCCCAATTTGGGCTGAATTCAGGCTAACTGACTCGATTGTCCCTAATTGCAGACTAAATTTGATCCCAATTTGGGTTTATCATCCCCCCCCCCCCCCCCGACTTGAACGCAAAATACTAGTTATACTAGTAGTTACCCCACAAAAGTATGGGATCCCTGTAGTATGGGCAAGTATAGGGACCAAGTAATATCGAACCTAAGGGAAGGTAAGTATGCGAATAGAGCCCTGAAGATCTATGCGTCGTAGTTAATATGAGTGTGTGTTCTGGTGTAAGAATGTAATTAAACTACTCTAAAGTCTACTTCTATGAATGCAAATAATAAAATCAACTTAATACTAAGGGTTTAATCAAATATAGAATGGTGATGCTCAGGATAGGAATCCCTACGTATACTAACGGAGCTAGTGCGATAATTAAAACAACCGTGATGTGCAAGTATTAATCCTATGTGTACTAAAACTAGGCAATCAACTTCCCTAATCTAGCACCAGATTGAAAGACTAAAAGCTCAAGAATTAACCCTAATACTTCGTCATTATATCAACCTACTTCACAACCCACTAAACACGTTATATGGATTATGCTTAATTAATGAGACTCTTATTTACCCAAGGTGATACGGTCGTCCTCCCTAGATAAACCGGTAGATTATAAACCCCTTCTATAACCCTATCGTTAAGTCTACTTGTTATCAAAGAGTGACACAATCGTCCTCTCTCTAATAATTTTCGTACTCAATTTCAAGATAATTCTGAGATTTATTTTAAGAATTCAATTAATTAAGAGAACTAGCACTAAACATCACGAGTTATCCTAATTATGTACCAACATCCTACTTCTACGAGTTCATCCTACCCCAAGCATGCAAGGGTTCTAGCCTAACATGGTAATCGAAAGAACAAAAGCAATAACGATAATAAGAAACATAAACATACTTGAATAATCAATTAAATCTAAGAACATAAATAAAGAATAAATTAAATTCTAAAAAATAATCTTCTATAATCTGAAAAACTAGGGTTTTTAATCTTCAAGAACAAAGAAAGAAAGAATTAATCTAAGAAGTTCGAAAGAAATAATTAAACTATGAATTCGTAAGCTAAAACCTCAATTACAACTTGTAAAACCTCCTTCCCAAGCTCTCTCCTTCGAAAAAACGAGTGTAAAAATATGTGTTGGTATGTGTTAATATGCTTGGAAGATGTATAAATAGGTTTGGGATCGAATTTGGGCATTTTTGGGCTAAAAATACGACTACTCGAGTACTTTTGCTCGACCTGATTCAACTCGAGTACACTACTTGAGTGGTCAAGTAAATAGTACTCGAGTGTTCTCGCTCGAGTACTTTTCAGCAGCAGTACACTTGTTCGAAAAACCTTCATATCTCCACAACCGGGAGTTCGTTTTGGCCGATTCAAAGTCCTACGAACTTCTCTTTTCGCCCTCTATCCAACTATGAAAACCAAAGAGAAAAATTGATGAGTTTATTAAAGTGATACTAAGATGACTCTAAACACTCATAAAAACACTCAAAACATGGGCAAATCGGGATACAAAACATAACAATTTCACGCCTAATCAACCCCCCCCCCCAAACTTACCATATTGCTTGTCCTCAAGCAATGAAATACTAAGTCAAGTGAAATTGTTAAGAATGAATTATAGAACCAAATCATGCAAGTAATAGAGCTTCAAGCTTCAAAGATCGATCACTCACACACCTACTCACCCCCTTCATCATACTCATGCATATACATTAAGAACCACCAAAATCAAACATGGATGTGCTCTCGACGATGTGTTTCACTCCCTCACAAGTGTATATCAAGAATAAGGCACTCACTCTATCAATCAATCACACATATCAGCAGTCATAGGCTTGTAAGCACTCTCAACTTCGGCCATACTCTAGAAATCAATGCCGAATCAAAAAGGACTTTTCTCAAGGTTGTAATGTAGGCTCTTTGGACAGGTGGGGAAACTATATGGGGTAAGTGACTCAACTGAATAGAGAATAGAAAATCAAACTTCGGTATTTCGAGACAAGGAACAGATTACTTCAAACATCTTCATACAATGCACTTTCGATTCCAACTCCTCTCAACACTTCAATTTTTTCTCTAACTCTTTTCACTTTTCAATCTCTTCACCTTTTTTTTCTTTTTCACTACACACATGAGCTCATGTTTTCTTTTGCTCATTCTCAAATTCATTGTTCTTTCCCACAACTCAAAATCTCATTACACCTTCTTCTCAAATTCACTCAACCATAAACATTTCTGCATTCTCATCTCAACTCGATTCCTTCTCATTCACAACTTTTCCTATTCTCCACTCAAATTGGGACAAAATGAGTTTAAGAATTTGGATAAGCTCAAATGTGCTAGCAAATAAATAGGTTAAGGCTCAAAAGGGCTAACAAGGGATAAATGTCATTGGTAGGGAAAATTTAGGCTAAGTGACTCAATCAAATCAAAGATGGCCTAAAATCACTTTCGGCATATCAAACTAGACACAATCAAGAAGTGAGAGCACACACAAGTTCTAGCATCCTCTAAGGTGACGATCCACTCACAAACGATGAGATCAACATAATGAATTTCAATCTCTAAAAGGCTTAAGTCTCACAGCTTTCACATCCATGCTAGTCCTAGTGAATTCTCACTCTCATCACACAAGTACTCAAAAGAAAAATTCGCAAGCATACGAGTTCCCTCTCAAATCAACTCTAACTCATATACTCACACAATTCAGACTCTAATTCAACTCCACAAATCACTAACTCATACTTCACACTCAAGTAAGCAATCAACAAGCATAAGAGGATTGATAAGCATAAAATATGTAGTAACACATCAAAGCAATATCAGCTCAAGCAGCATCTCAAGGCATAATATATAACCTAACTCAACTCAAAGAGAAGGTGTGCCCCTGTGCAATGTAACCATTAAACATATAAAAACTCCACCCCCCAAACTTCGACCTTGTGAAGCGGTCTAAGTTTGGGGTTGTGGTTACCTCATTCAAATAATTCAGTTTCTCTTAACAACTTGGCACACTCCCTTTTACTCCCTCGAGACAAGCCTACAAAATAAAACTCTCAAGTACGAGGTTAAAACATACGACTCAAAACAACACCCTAATAACATAAAACACTCCAAAGAAAATAAAAGTGGGTTGCCTCCCACTCAGCGCTATTTTTAAAGTCCTAATGTCGGACCGAGCTCAAAGGAGCTTATGGGACATGATACTCAAAATTAACTCCCTTACTCTCATAAGAGAGGTGGTTGAATTCCTTTCTTTGATGCTCTTTCATCATGAGTTCCTTTGCTTCCTTCTCAACCTCAAGGCATCCACAACTACATACCTTTTTCACCTCTGGTGGTGGTGTCAACTTCTTCTTATCTCTCTCTGGAGGAGTCTTACTAAGCAATTTCTTGAGTCTGGATTTTTTCTTCTCAACTCCTCCTTTCTCTTCTCCTTTGGTCACCTCTACCCTTTTCAATTCCGAACTCTCTTCCTCCATAGGGTACTTCATGGCCTCGTATAGGAAAATATTCACCTCTTGATCATCAACTTTCAACGTGATCTTCCCATTCACCACATCTAACACCATCCCGGCCGTAGCTAAGAAAGGCCTTCCCAAGATCAAAAGAACGCACTCATCCTCCTCCATGTCAAGCACCACAAAATCAGCTGGAAATATATGATCTCCTACCTTAACAAGGACGTCTTCAACCACACCTTGAGGTCGAGTAATAGACCGGTCGGTGAGTTGAAGCGTCATCATTGTCGGCTGAAGTTCTCCACCTTCCAACTTCTTGAATAATGACAAGGGCTTAAGATTGATGCTCGCTCCAAGATCACACAACGCTCCCTTCTTGACTCCATTCCCGATATCACATAAGATAATGAAACTCCCGGGATCCTTCAACTTCGGGGAAAGCGCTTTGTGCACTAATGCACTCACCTCATGGTTCAGCTGCACCAGCTTGGGCTCATCAACTCTCCTCCTTTTAGCTATCAAGTCCTTCAGGAACTTGGCATAATTAGGCATCTGTTCCAAAGCATCATAAAAAGGAATGTTAATATTTAGCTTTTTAAACACATCAAGGAATTTAGTGAATTTCTCATCTAATTTCTTTTTCATAAAACGTTGCGGATATGGGACGGGTATCACAGATTTGGGTACCCCCCATTCATCTCGCTCGGTCTCTTTCACGTGTTTCCTTGCTTCTCTTGCCTTTTTCCACTTTGGAACTCTCTCAATCTCCTCAATCTTTTCCTCATCAAGGTCTTTGCCCTTATGGGACTCATCTATATCACCCTCCTTCTCAACTTCTACCTCAACTGTCTCACCTCCATCTTTCTTATGTTCTTGGCCCTCCATCTCAACTTCTTCTTGGGGCGTCTCTGGGTCAGCAGGCATCTCAGGACCATCATATTTGGTTCCACTTCTTAGCTGGATCGCCTTGCATTGCTCTTTCGGGTTCCCCTCCGGCATAGAAGGATATTTCCCGGGCTCTCTACCCAATAATTTTGCGATCTGGGTAATCTGATACTCCATCAAAGTGAACCGCCTATTGTTCTCTTGCTGAATTCTATTCAGCTCCATATCCCTCTTTTGGAGATCTTGATCACGCTGATCATTTTTCTTACTCATCTCATTCACATCATACTCCAAAGAGGATAGCCTCTTACTACCTTCCTCCACCTTGTGTAGAATGGCACGTAACATCTCATCAGTGGTAGCACCTCCTTCTCCTCCGGGGAGTTTTGAGCCAGGGTCGACATTTGGAGGTACAGTTATCCCCGCTCTCGGATTACTGTAGAAGAAATTTTCATTTTTCCTCCATTGATTCTGAGGAGGCTGCTGGCCTCCTTAATACCCCTGAGTATTCCTCCATTGATTCTGAGGAGGCCGTGGACCCGGTGGTACAAACAGTTGACCATAAGTTGGTCGCCCCTGATAATTTCCACCTTGATAGCCATTCTGATTATAAATAGGTCCTCCCATATAGTTGGCTTCCTCATGCTGGCTTGCTGGGTGGTCCACTTTCTCACTCACTGCAGTATTCCCTCCACTCAGATTTTGTCCAACCTCTAGATTGCTGATCTTCTCCATCATCGCCATCAACAGCTTTCTAGTACCCTCACTCTCATCCATCTGATAAGCTCGCTGAACTTCTTGTGCCTCATTCCATTGCCCCGTATTCATGACAATGTTATCAACAATCTCTCTACACTGAGTTGCACCACTATTCAGGAATGCTCCACTAGCACATGCATCGAGGTGGTCTCGACCCGCCTTGTTGGCTCCACAGTAGAAATAAACCATGATATCACCTTCATTGTACACGTGCTGCGGGCACTCAATGAGCATATTGTAATATCTCTCCCAAGCCTGACGTAATTCCTCTCCTGGCTTCTGCTTGAAAGATGAGATCTCTAGCCTTGCTTTGATCGTTCTAGACGGAGGGTAGAATTGCTCGAGAAACAGACGCTCGAGCTCGGCCCATGTGGTTACACCTCCCCTTGGGAGCGTGTTATTGTACCACTCCTTCGTGATTCCAGTTAAAGAGAACTGGAACAACCTGAGCCTCTTGGCATCTTCAGACATGCCATTATGGTTGAAAGTTGAGGCAATCATCAGAAAATTCCTCAAGTGAGTATGAGGATTATCATTTCCTACCTCCCCCTTGAATTGATTCTCTACTAGCATCTTCAGGATTCCTGGGGAGATAGAAAAGTTGTTTGCCTCTACTGGAGGCAATGCTACTCCATCGTAATACCGTTGCGGCTATGCCGCAAACCTTCCTCTGATTGCCATATCAGGATCAGCGTTCTGAGGATCGTGCTGAGGATAAACTGGTGGTGGAGGTATATGTGGTTGTTTATAAGTAGGTTGTGGGGGGTAGAATGGTGGATACAGGTATGGTGGGTAATGGTATGGGTAAGGTGGGTTGTTGTGTTGGTAGACAATGTTGTTGAAGGGGTTATTTGGGTTTTGTGGATTTTGGTGGATGACTTGATTCTGGTTTTGGTTGGTTCCTTCCCCTTGGGGTGCTAGCTTTAGACTATTGACTCCTCATCTCCCTCAACCCTCTTCACATTCTGATTAAGCCCTTCTGTCTCAAGACCCATATCTCCGCCTAAATCCAAATTCATATCATCACCTCCTGCGGTATTCATCCTTCTCTGGAAGGCTCGATTCCTTCTGGCTATAGTCTCAGGGTCCTGTTTAGTTCTATCTTCGCTTGTTTCTCCCTTCGAGCGTGTTTTCATATACCTGAGTACTCAACAAGAAAGATCAAACGCAACCAGGCAAACAATAGAGAAATACTAAACTCAAAATAAAAATAAAAACACTCACTACTAACTACTAAACTATCTCCAAGTCCTACTCAATGGACATACATCGCCTTCCCCGACAACGGCGTCATTGACTTGAACGCAAAATACTAGCTATACTAGTAGTTACCTCACAAGAGTATAAGATCCCTGTAGTATGGGCAAGTATAGGGACCAAGTAATATCGAACCCGAGGGAAGGTATGTATGCGAATAGAGCCCTAAAGATCTACGCGTCGTAGTTAATATGAGTGTGTGTTCTGGTGTAAGAATCTAATTAAACTACTCTAAAGTCTACTTCTATGAATGCAAATAATAAAATCAAATTAATACTAAGGGTTTAATCAAATATGGAATGGTGATGCTCAGGATAGGAATCCCTACGTATACTAACGGAGCTAGTGCGATAATTAAAACAACCGTGATGTGAAAGTATTAATCCTAAGTGTACTAAAACTAGGCAATCAACTTCCCTAATCTAGCACCAGATTGAAAGACTAAAAGCTCAAGAATTAACCCTAATACTTCGTCATATCAACCTACTTCACAACCCACTAAACACGTTATATGGATTATGCTTAATTAATGAGACTCTTATTTACCCAAGGTGATACGGTCGTCCTCCCTAGATAAACCGGTAGATTATAAACCCCTTCTATAACCCTATCGTTAAGTCTACTTGTTATCAAAGAGTGATACGAACGTCCTCTCTCTAATAATTTTCGTACTCAATTCCAAGATAATTCTAGGATTTATTCTAAGAATTTAATTAATTAAGAGAACTAGCACTAAACATCACGAGTTATCCTAATTACGTACCAACATCCTACTTCTACGAGTTCATCCTACCCCAAGCATGCAAGGGTTCTAGCCTAACATGGTAATCGAAAGAATAAAAGCAATAACGATAATAAGAAACATAAACATACTTGAATTATCAATTAAATCTAAGAACATAAATAAAGAATAAATTAAAGTCTAAAAAATAATCTTCTATAATCTGAAAAGCTAGGGTTTTTAATCTCCAAGAACAAAGAAAGAAAGAATTAATCTAAGAAGTTTGAAAGAAATAATTAAACTATGAATTTGTAAGCTAAAACCTCAATTACAACTTGTAAAACCTCCTTCCCAAGCTCTCTCCTTCGAAAAACGAGTGTAAAAATATGTGTTGGTATGTGTTAATATGCTTGGAAGAGGTATAAATAGGCTTGGGATCGAATTTGGGCGTTTTTGGGTTAAAAATACGACTACTCGAGCACTTTACTCGAGTACTTTTGCTCGACCTGATTCAACTCGAGTACTCTACTCGAGTGGTCGAGTACTTAGTACTCGAGTGCTCTCGCACGAGTACTTTTCAGCAGCAGTACACTTGTTCGAAAAACCTTCATATCTCCTCAACCGGGAGTCCGTTTTGACCGATTCAAAGTCCTACGAACTCCTCTTTTTGCCCTCTATCCAACTACTAAAACCAAAGAGACAAATTGATGAGTTTATAAAAATGATACTAAAATGACTCTAAATACTCATAAAAAACACTCAAAACATGGGCAAATCGGGCTACAAAACATAACAATTTCACGCCTAATCACCCCCCTCCCCGAAAAAAAAGGTTATGGTTCTCTCTTTGTCATCCTCGAATTTACGATCCTTAAAAGTATTTTAAAATAATCAAATTAATATTAATAACGGAACAAACACACAAACAAAATTAAAAATAAAATATTTATGTAACCTATGAAAAAAAAACCTCAGATCATAATAAAAATCATCAATTCAAATCTCTGTAACCCAACAATAAACTATATTTAAATATTAACATCCACATAAAATAATAAATCTTTGATACAATAAAAATATATTATATTTTTGTTAAAACTTTGCAATACAAATAATAGAATAAACAAATGAATTTAATTAAAAACATCAATATAAAATTTCTACCTTTGTACAAAAACAATGGAAATCAAATCTTACTCTAACATCGATACCATTATATTTTCTACAAAAATAAATCATCTTTACACATTCCTAATAAATTTATACCAAGTTTTAGCTAGACAACGAATATGATAATCTGTATCACCAATAAACTTTAACTTATAATAAATTGAGAACAAATTTTAAATTCTAACACAATTCAATATAATTTAACCCGAGTCCATTTAGGTTTTCACCATACACTGGTATGTACTAAGAAAACAATAAAAAGATGAAATAGTTTTAAAATTTATAATTTTAGTAAGAAATTTAAAAAAAAAAATGCATCCAAAGAAATATAGCTCTCACCAGACGACGTTTAAATTCAGCATTATTGCATTTCTCAAAAAGCTCAATTACTTCTCCAACATTTTGTGGTTCTAATTTCCTTCAAAACAACCTTTAAAATAATTATTTTGACTTTCAACTGAAACATTTGGATGAGAATTACATTGCCTTTAAGTGGTTCAATAACATTCTTCATTGTTCAAATAGAAAGTAACAAAAAATAGATTATAACACAATGAAAAAAAAGATAAATACATTAACTTAGAAAATACGTTTGAACAAATTACTTTTATTTGTTGGTTTCTTTCACACCCAATTCTATGTGTCTCCAGCTTATAAACACTCTTGTACAATGACGTTGATCATGTTACCACCGCTAGTTTAAAGAGGTGAGAGAGTCGATATGTTAATTGAATTTTTCATTACTGTTCAAATAGAAAGTAATAAAAATATATAATATAATATGAAGAAGAAAAAATTTATTACTTTAACATTAGAAACACATAATACATAATAACAAATTACCTTATTTTGTTTGTATCGTTCATACCAAATTCTCGATTCTTTTACCTAATAATACTAGATAGTCTTGTGTAAAGACGCTAATCATTTTTTTAGCTGCTAGAGTAGTTAACTGAGAGAGTAAGTATGTTTGGTAGTAGTATTAAAATTAAAGAAGGTTGATGAGTGAATATCTTTGGAGAAATGAGTGCAAGTATTATATGTTGGATAAAATTATAATTTTAAAGTCGTATATTTAGCAAAAAGAAAAGAAAAATGAGATTGAGTTTAGAAGTGAGTGAACTTAATAAAATAATGTGGGAATATAGCTACATTCTATAAAAGAAATTATCTATAAAAAATATAGTATTTAATTTGATTAATAATTGATAATTTCCATATTTATTTATATAAAAATGCAATTCATTTTTAAAAGCTCTAAATAATAATAAATTTAATGTTAATTATAAGTGAAAGTCAATTTTACGATATAATCGTAAAAAACACACTGATAGAATTAAACAACAAATGATTAAGACAAATATAACAAAATTAAGAGGGGTGTATTGGTTATAGAGTCTGTAGAATTTTTTTTTAAAGTATCAAAAGTCTTTAAAAATCACTAGGTATTCAATACAGATTTTAAAAAGTCTTAAAAAATCTTTAGGTATTCAACAGTCTATGGATTTTAATACTCCATGAATTTCCTTTGATTCCCTTCCAAAATATAAATAGATTTCACTCTCCAAAATCTCGTCAAATAATCAGAGATTTCTATGGATTTTAAAAAGTCTTAAAAAAATCTTTAGGTATTCAACAGATTATGAACTTTCTTTGATTATCTTCCATTGGGATGTTAATGGGACGGGGGGCAATTCCCCATCCCCATCCACGTCCCCGTGAAATAAATGGGAAAAAAAATTCCCCTCATCCCCATCTCGCCGGGGATCCCCGCCGAATTATTTTTTTTATCTCATTTTTAAAATATAAAATAATATTTAAATTAAAAAATTTAATCATACACAACAATTACTTTAAGTTGGTGCTAAAAAAACTAATTTAAACAATTTGAAGAATCTCTAATTCTAATATTTTTTAATTAACATATATACTAAAGTGAAAATTATATAATTTGGAACTAATAACATAATATAAAATAAAATATAGATGTAATTTTTAATAAATAGTTAAGTGCGTAGGAAATTATGAAATATTTATTTGTAATTTACTTTTAAATTTAAATTATATATATATATACTAATTATATAAAAAAAATGTTGTTCCCCACGGGGATCCCCCGGGGCTGGGAATACTATCCCAGTCCCCGCCTACGGGGCAAAAAGATTACTCGTCCCCGTTTGCTTTGGGGATTCACCGCCCCGTTAATGGGCGGATCCCCACGGGGATCGGGATTCCCCACCCCGCTGTCAAGTCTACTCCTCAAAATATATAAATAAATAAATTTTACTCTCCAAATTTTTTTCTAACAACTAGAGACTTCTAATGAGGGCGATGTATAATTGTGATGAAAATGAAGATGAGAATAATAATGATAAATTATAATGTATTTTTTTTAACTAACGTATTTTTATTTTATTTTTCTAAACAATTTGGATAAAAAAAAATTATATACAAGTGTATTCCATATACATTTGCATCAATAGTTCCAGCGTCGGAGTATATGAAAATCCATGTAAATCAATAAAAGAAAATGTATTCCACAATTCTGTAAAGTCTATGAAAATCCAAGTAAATCAATAAAAAAAAGTCAGTCAAACTCTACATGGAGTCTATAGATTTTCTAAATCCACAGACTTTTTAAAGTCCAAAAAAATTCAATAGAATTTCAATTGAATACACCCCTCTAAGTATCTCAGATTATGTGAAAATATATTTTTTAAGGACTGGAACTTAGTGGATGGCAAAATGGAAAACATAACTTTTGAAAATTTAATTAAGGACATTAATTTTTAAAAATCACAAATTGAGGTCAAACCGTCCCAAGTAAACGTAAATAGAACTATGCTACATGATCGATGGGGCTGAATTCAATTTGAAATTTAAGCTAATTAACCCTATTTGGCCTGACTGGGGCTAAATTTGGACCTAATTTTTGTTAATTAGGGTTGGTTGTGCCTAAATTAGTAACTCTTAAAAATTAAAATCTTAAATCGCTTGCCCCAAAATTATTGTCATTAAAATATATTTTCAGAGTATTATCTCTCACCTTAAGGATTGAGTGATATATTAACTCTTTTGACAAATATTTTATAAATCGCGCCTAAGGGGAACATTTGTAGGAAAACTTAAGTTTTCTATACGTCCAATAACAATTTGCATCACGTTCAAATTAAAATTATAATAAAATATAAAGAAAAAAAGACTATTATGATAATGTTAAGGAAAACATAATACATATGAACAAATTATCTTACTTTGTTGGTTTTTTCACACACTTTTGTACAAAGACGTTAATCATATTTTTCAACATTGGATTATAGAGATGGATGTTTGAGTATATTTGGTGGTTATATTAAAATTGAATGATATTGGTTTGTGAATAATTTTAGAGATGTGAGTGTTAGTATAATATACATGTTGGTTAAAATTAGTATTTAAAGTGATATCCAGCTCAAGGACTGATTAATTCAAGAGACCAAAGTTGTTTCCTATAATATATTTATTTATAACAAAATTCATACTTAATTTCATTACAAATAAAATTTTCAAATATTTAATTTTTAAATAAAAAAGAGCAAAAACAAACTTGATTATTTTTAAACAATTAAATTATAGTAAAGACATTGTTATTTTCAAACTTTAAAAAAAAATTATATTAGTAAAGGTAACAGATAAAATATCAAATTATTCAAGAAAAATATAACAAATATAAGTACCTAAAATCATATTAAAAATCACCAAACTCAACCTTGATACACAAATAATGAAATATTTTTTTTGCTCCAACATCAATACCATTATATTTCCTAAAAATAATTTTACCATTTTTACGCAATTCAATATTTCTAATAAATTTATATCATGATTTAGTGAGACGGAACATGCAAAAACTCATGTCACCAATAAACCTGAATTCATAATAAAATGGGACCAAATCCGTGGTACACAACCAAAATTCAATAGAATAAAATCCGAGTCTATTTAAGTTTTCACGATATGTGCTAAAAAAAATATGAAAAACATATTAATTTACAGTTTCAATAGGAAATTTGCATTTCACAAAAACTTAATTACGTTTCCAACATTCATTTTCTATAATTTTCCTTCAAAATAATATTCAAAATAATCATTTGACTTTCAACCGTAATATTTGGTGAAAAACTTAATATGTCTATTAATGATCCAATAACACTTTTTATCACTGATCAAACATAAAATAATAAAAATATAATACTCCCTCCGTCCCCTAATAATATTCACACTACCTTTATTCTCGTGTTTTAGCGAGCGAATTGTTTATTAATATTTAAAATGATAAAGTGATTTTAATAAATAGTTAAGATAGATCCATCTCTACTTAATTATAAAACACTTTAAAAATTATTTTATCATTTCAAATACAGATAAAAAAATACGTTCGCTAAAATACGAGAAAACAATAAACGTGAATATTATTAGGGGGCGGAGGGAGTATAATATAACGGATAAAATATACTACTCCCCCTGTCACCTATTAATTTTTATATGTGGAGTAACTTAATAAAAAAAGGTTTAAAATTATTACATAATAAAAAGGTCAATGTTATTCTTAAACTTTTCAAAAAATCAAGTTTATATTAATTACAATTACAAACACAAAACAAAATTAATTATCAAATAATTTAAGTCAAGTATAAAAAATAAGTATCTCAAATCATAAAATTCACCAAATTTAAATCTCTACAAACCGACATTGAACTAATTCTAAACATTAACATACATATAACAATTCCAAGTTCCTCTACCTAATAAACGTTTGTGCAAAATGCTCGTCGTATTTTCAACGCTTGATTAAAGAGGTGGGCAAGTTGGTATGTATAGAGGTTGTGTTGAAATTGAATAAGATTGATTGATGAATATTTTTAGTCATATGTTTAAGTATTATACGTTGGATTAGATTACATTTTTTTAGATCGAGTATATTCAATGAAAATATATAAAATGGGGTGATTGAGTTAATAAGCGAGCAAACTTAGTAAAATAGTGAATATAGATAGTTGTGTACACATAAATTTATCTATAAAAATATCGTATTTAATTTGATTAAAAATTAATAATTTATATATTTAATTTTTTATTAGATAAAAAAATTTGTTTATTTTTAAAATATTTATATACTAATAATGTTAGTGTTACTTTTTAACTTTTCAAAAAATTAATTTTATATTTAAACAGAGCGCAAGCCCCCCAATTCAAACAGCTTGGAGCGCAAGCCCTTCCCCCTTCCAAACAACCCCGTCCCACCCCCCCTCCCCCAAATCCTATCCCTCCCACTTGCATATTCCAAAATTCATTTTTTCTTCCCCTTCTCTCTTCCATCTTTCTCTGCAAATCAATTCCCATTATATTAACAGAAATGCAAAATTTTCATAATAAATTTTATACACCACATGTTCGATTTAATGCTTTGAAAAAGTTCCTCAAAATTTGTGTTACTATTGGAGAAAATGTGTGTTACTAAAAATATATGTTATTATTGGAGCAAATGCGTGTTACTAAAAATATGTGTTACTGTTGGAGCAAATGTGTGTTACTATTGGAGGAAATTTGTGTTACTGTCAAAACAAATGTGTGTCACAATTGGAGCAAATGTGTGTTACTATTGGAGAAAACGTGTATTACAATTGGAGCAAATGTGTGTTACTGTCAGAATAAATGTGTGTTACAACTGGAGCAATTGTATGTTACTATTAGAGTAAATATGTGTTACTGCAAATGTGTGTTAATGTTAGTGTAAATGTGTGTTACTTAAAATATGTGTTACTATTGGAGCATATGCATGTTACTGTTAGAGGAAATATGTGTTACTATTGAAGCAAAGTGTGTTAATGTTAGAGTAAATGTGTATTATTGCAAATGAGTGTTAAAGTTAGAGTAAATGTGTGTTTTAAAAAAAATATGTGTTATTATTGAAACAAATGTGTGTTACTGTTAGAGGAAATATGTGTTACTATTAAAGCAAAGTGTGTTACTATTAGAGTAAATATTGAGTTACTGCAAATGTGTGTTAATGTTGGATTATATGTATGTTAATAAAAATATGTGTTACTATTGGAGCAAATGTGTATTACTGTTAGAGGAAATATATGTTACTATTGAAGCAAAATGTGTTAATGTTATAGCAAATGTGTATTATTGAAAATGTGTGTTAATGTTGGAGCAAAAATGTATTTGATGTTAGAGCAAATGTATGTTATTGTTAGAGCAAATATATTTTCATGAGTATGTATAGAGTGAAATTGGTTTATATATGAATAACTGAAGGGTATTAGTTGTTTTCACTGAAGAATATTAGTTGTTTTTACTGAAGAGTATTACTGGTTTACACTGAAGAGTCTTAGTTCCTTTTCACTGAACAACTAAGACTCTTTAGTGTAAATCAGTAATACTTTTCAGTAAATACAACTAATACTCTTCAATGGAAATAAGTAATACCCTATAGTGATTCATGTATAACCAGTTTCACTCTATACTTTGTCTATTTTAATATATAAAATAATAAATTTAAATTTAAAGGGATGAGAAATAAATTAAATATACATATTTGATCTTGTAAAAATATATATATTTGTCATTATTATTATTTTAAAGTAGAAAAAATTTGTTTTTAGTGACTTGTAACACACATTTGTCCATATAGTAACATACATTTTGCCTATACTGTAACACAATCTGGGAGCGAAAATCCTGAAACTTGACTTGCGCGAGATTTTGGAGAAAAAACCAACCAAATTCGACTCAACCCGGCCAAGATCCGCGAATTTTTTACCTGGAGCGACCCGACCCGTAATATTTTTAATATTTACCTATTTTAGGTATATTTCACATATGAAATATTTTACAAGAGAGCTCCTCTTGATTTTTTTTTCTTTTACAATTTTATTACACATCATGTATATTTAAAAACCTAAAAGAAAAGGAAAAATAAAATATAATTAGGACTTATGGACGCCACATTGAGAACGGGTTCTACTAGTAGCTACCCCGCAAGAGAACGGGTTCACTGTAGTATGGGCAAGTATAGGGACCAAGTATTATCGAACCCAAGAGATAGTGTATATGCGAATAGATCCCTGAAGATCTACGCGTCGTAGTTAATATGAGTGTAATGTTTTTTGGGTTTTTGAAAGATTAATTAAAAGACTGAATTAAACTAAGTAAACTAAAGAACGTAAGAAACGAATTAACTAAGGTTGTTTTCTAATGGGAGATGGTGATGCTTAGGATAGAAATCCCTACGTATACTAACGGAGCAGGTACATAATCAAAGTAATCGTGACAAACGAGAATTAACCTAAGTAAAAGATCGTAGAATGAAAGCTCAAGATTTCTCACCCTAATACTTTATCCTAGCAATCGACTTCACTAATCCACTAACAAGTTAATAGATTGTGCTTAATTAATGAGACCCTAATTTAACTAAGGTGATGCGGTCGTCCTCCTTCGCTAAACCGGTAGATGAATTAACCTTTCCTAAACCCTCTCGTTAAGACTACTAATTGTTATTGAGTGATGCGGTCGTCCTCTCTCTAACACTTTCGTACTAAATTTAAAGGTAAAGTTCAGATTAATTATAAGAATTCATTAACTAAGAGAATTAAAACTAACGTCACGAATTACCCTAATTACGTACCCACATCCTACTTCTACGAGTTCATCCTAACCCAAGCATGCAAGGGTTTTAGCCGGACATGGTTATAACAAAAATAAAAGCAACAGAAGAAACAACGAACATAAACATAATGAATTGCACGAAGAAAATACGAAACATGAACTAGGGTTTTAGAAGAAAATAAATACGAAAAACTGAAATTGAATTAACTAAAACGAAATTAAAAGTGTTTAAAGTAACGAACTAATGAAAAGAAACTAAGAATTCGTATGCAAAACCTCAACAAAACGTAAAATAAAGCTTGCTCGTCTTCTTCCTCTCCAAAAACTAAGTCTAAAGTGATTTCTAAAGTCGGGGATCCTTCAAAACATGTTTGGACGAGGTATATATAGGCACGAGTCGAAACGGGAGTTAATGGGCCGAAAATACGCATTCGGAGGCAAAAGTATATGGGCGCTCGAGCGGTCCCGCTCGAGCTGTGTAGCTCGAATGATGCATTCGCTCGAGCGGTCGCGCTCGAGCTGCTCGAGCGCTGAATCTTCTCTGTATGTTTTTGGGCGCTCGAGCAATTCGCTCGAGCGGTGGCGCTCGAGCAATGCGCTCGAGCGATCGCTAATCCTTCCAAATGATACTTTTCCTCGTCCGCACTAATACCAATCGTATTTCTTCAATATCTTCTCATCCGGGCATCCGTTTGAGTCGATTCAAAGTCCTACGAACTCCGTTTTTCGTCCTCTATTCACCTATGAGCACCAAAGAGACAAATTTATCAATGTATAGAAATAATGCTCATTTGACTCCAAGCACTCATCGAAAACCTTCAAAACATGAGTAATTTGGGCACCAAAACATAACAATTTCACGCCTAATCAACCCCCCCAAACTTACCATGTTGCTTGTCCTCAAGCAACGAAATAATAAGTCAAGTGAAATTGTTAGGAATGAGTCAAAGAATCAAATAATGCAAGCAAATGAACCCGAGCTTTAAAGATCAATCACCCGTATACTCACTCACTTTTTTTTATCGTACTCATGCAACAATAACAAGAAACACCAAGATCAAGCATGGATGTGCACTCAACGGTGTGTTTCGCTCCCTCACAAGTGTATATCAGTGTTTAAGGGACTCACTCAATCAATCAATCACACATATTGGCAGCCATAGGCTTGTAAGCACTCTCAACTCCGACCATACTCTAGAAATCCATGCCGAATAAAAAAGGACTTTCAAAAGGTTGTAATGTAGGCTCTTTGGACAAGTGGGATAACAATATGGTAAAGTGACTCAAGTGAATGGAGAATAGAAATTCAAAACTTCGGTACTTCGAGATTAAGAACGAACTACTTCAAACGTATTCAATCACTACACTTTCGCTTTCAATTCTCTCAACACTTCAATTTTTTTATCTTTCTCACTCCTTCACTTTTTCAATCACTTCATCATTTTTTCTTTTTCGCACAAACACATGAGCTCATTTTTTCTTTTGCTCATTCTCAAATTTTTTTGTTCTTTCCCACAACTCAAATCTCATCACTCCTTCTTCTCATATTCACTCAACAAACAACCTTTTCCTTTTTCAACTCAATTCACTCCCTTCACATTCACACTTTCCTATTCTCCACTCAAATTGGGACAAAAAGGCTTAGGAATTGGAATAGTGTTCATATGTGCTAGCAAATAAAATAGGCTCTAGGCTCAAAGGGGCTAACAAGGGATCAATGTCATTGGTAAGGACAATTTTGGCTAAGTGACTCAATAAAATCAAAGATGGCCTAAGATCACATTCGGCATATCAAACTAGACATAATCTAGAAGCAAGAGCACATGCAAGTTCTAGCATCCTCTAAGGTGACGATCCACTCACAAACGAAGAGATTAAATCATGCATTTAAATCTCATAAGGCTCAAAAGCTCACGGCTTTCACATCCATGCTAGTCCTAGTACATTCTCACTCTCATCACACAAGTACTCAAAAGAAAAATTCACAAGCATACAAGTTCTTTCTCAAATCAGCTCAAATTCAAACACTCACACAAGAAAACTCCTAACTCAGCCTCACAATTCACCCTACTCATCAAATCATACTCAAAGATAGCAATCAACAAGCATAAGGTGATTGATAGGCACAAAATGTTGAGTAACAAAACAAATTAATAATAGCCCAAAGAGCATCTCAAGGCACCAAATAACTAACTCAACTCAAAGATAAGGGGTGCTCCGGTGCAATGTAATAATAAAACAAATAAAAAACTCCACCCCCCCAAACTTCGACCTTGCTAGAGGTCTAAGTTTGGGGTTGTGGGTTACCTCAACCGAACAATTCAGTTTCTCTCAATAGCTTTGCACACTCCCTTGTCTCAAGTTGGTTCCTTCAATCTAAATAACTCCATGATACCTTTACTCCTTTAGAGACAAGCCTACAAAATAAAACTCTCGAGTACGAGGTTAGACATACGACTCAAAATATTCCCTAATAATATAAAAAGACACTAAAAATAAATGAAAGCAAATAAAAATGGGTTGCCTCCCATTCAGCGCTATTTTTAAGGTCCTCATGCCGGACCGTGCTCAAAGGAGCTTATGGGACATCATACTCAAATTTACCTCCCTTACTCTCCTAAGAGTGGTGTTTGAACTCCTTTCCTTGATGCCCCACCATCATGAGTACCTTTGCTTTCTTCTCATCCCCAAGTGTTATGGGTCTCAACTCCTTCTTCCCTCTATCTGGAGGAGTCTTACTAAACAATTTCTTGAGTTTTGACTTCTTCTTCTTAACTCCTCCTTTTCCTTCAAGCTGGACCACGTCCACACTTTTCACCTCTTTATCTTTCAACTTCTTCACTTTATTCCTATCAAAATAATCAAGATCATAACGCTCATGGGTTAAATTATTGAGTGAAGGATTAACAAAATCATGAATATCAGAAGGATTAGGGAGAGAATGCGTGTCTTCAACACGAGGATCAATGGCATCCATGCAATACAAGCTCTCATCCTCCTTCGGGTGTTTCATGGCTTCATATAGGGAGATCTTCACTTCTTGATCATCAACCTTCAATGTAATCTTCCCATTCGCCACGTCTAGCACCATACCCGCCGTAGCTAAGAACGGTCTTCCCAAGATCAGGGGTACGTGCTCATCTTCCTCCATCTCTAGCACTACAAAGTCGGCTGGAAAGATGTGATCTCCAACTCTCACTAGAACGTCTTCAACAACACCTTGAGGTCGAGTAATAGACCGATCGGCTAGTTGAAGCGTCATCATTGTGGGTTGAAGTTCACCACCTTCCAACTTCTTGAAAAGCGACAACGGCATGAGATTGATGCTCGCCCCAAGGTCGCACAACGCTCCCTTCTTGATCCCGTTCCCAATATCACATAGGATCGTGAAGCTCCCGGGATCTTTCAGCTTCGGTGGCAGCGCCTTGTGCACTAATGCACTCACCTCGTGGTTCAGCTGTACCAACTTCGGCTCATCCACTCGCCGTCTTTTTGCGATCAAGTCCTTCAGAAACTTCGCATAGTGCGGCATCTGTTCCAAAGCATCATAAAAAGGGATATTAATATGCAATTGTTTAAAAACATCAAGGAACTTAGCGAATTTCTCATCAAGCTTCTTTTTCATGAAGCGCGTGGATATGGGATAGGTATCACCGATTTGGGTACCCCCCATTCATCTCTTTCTGTTTCTTTCACTTTCTCCCTTGCTTCCTTTGCCTTTTTCCACTTAGGAACTCTCTCAACCTCCTCAAGGTCTTTGTCTTGATGGGACTCATCCATATCTTCATGCTTCTCAATCCCTTTACTTTCAATCCCCTTCTCAACTTGGGGCGTCTCAGAATCAGCAGGCATCTGAGGACCTTCATAATTGGTTCCACTTCTAAGCTGGATCGCCTTGCACTGCTCTTTCGGATTCCCTTCCGGCATTCTATTCACTGATTTTGCAATTTGGCTCATCTGGAGCTCTAACGAAGTGAACCTTCGATTGTTCTCTTGTTGAGTTCTAGTCCACTCAACGTTCATCTTCTGGAGCTCTTGATCACGTTGATCACCCTTCTTGTGCAACTCCTTCACATCGTATTCCAAGGATGACAACCGCTTGCTCCCTTCCTCCACCTTCTGAAGGATCGCTCTCAACATCTCCTCGGTTGATGCACCGCCTTCTCCACCAGGAGGTTTAGACCCCGGATCAACACCTGCAGGAACAGTAACACCAGCTTTTGGGTTAGCATAAGAAAAATTATCATTCTTCCTCCATGTGTTTTGAGGAGGCTGTTGGCCTCCTTGATACCCTTGTGTGTTCCTCCATTGATTTTGAAGTGGCTGAGGGCCTGGAGGCACAAATGGTTGGCCATAAGAAGGCCTTCCATACTGATTTCCACCTTGGTAGCCATGCTGATTGTAATACGGACCTCCCATGTAATTGGCTACCTCTTGCTGTCCACTTGGTTGGTCTACTCTCTCATTTTCTACTGCATGCTCTCCACCTAAATTCTTCCCCAACTCGAGGTTGTTGATCTTCTCCATCATGGCCATCAGCAGCCTTCTCGTTCCTTCTCCCTCTTCAACCTGATGCACTCTCTGAAAATCTGCATCCACACCCCAAGCACCGGCATTCGTGACAATGTTGTCCACGATCTCCCTACACCTCTCTATGCCTTGGTTCAGGAATGCTCCACCCGCACAGGCGTCTAAATGGGCTTGACCATCCTTGCTGGCACCACTATAGAAGAATGCCATAATGTCTCCCTCATTGTACCCGTGCTGCGGGCACTCAATCAGCATGTTTGAGTATCTCTCCCACGCTTGGCGTAAATCCTCTCCAGACTTCTGGCAAAAGGATGAGATCTCAATTCTAGCCTTGATCGTCCTAGATGGAGGGTAGAATCGCTCGAGGAACAGACGCTCGAGCTCGGCCCAAGTGGTAATACCTCCCCGCGGGAGCGTATTATCATACCACTCCTTGGCTATTCCCGTCAGTGAGAATGGGAACAGCCTAAGCCTCTTGGCATCTTCAGACATGCCATTATAATTGAATGTTGAGGCTATCATGAGAAAGCTCCTCAAGTGTGTATGAGGATTCTCCTTCCCGATCACCCCTTTGAACTGATTCTCGGTCAGCAGCTTTAAAATCCCCGGTGATATCGAGAAGTTGTTCGCCTCAACAGGAGGCAAAGCCACTCCATCATAGTACCGCTGTGGCTGCGCTGCAAACCTCCCTCGAATCGCCATGTTATGATCTACGTTCTGAGGAACGTGTTGAGGATTAGCAGCAGGTACTGGTACTTGTTGGGGTGGTGGTTGGTAAACAGGTGGTTGGTTGTAGACTGGTGGTGGATGATATGGATATGGTGGGTAAGGATAAGGTGGATATGGGTAATGTTGGTATACTGGGTTGTTAAAAGGGTTATTTGGGTTTTGTGGGTAAGTAAGGTTTTGGTTCTGGTTTTGGGGTTGTGTTTGTGCAGAGTTGATTGTGTCTTGTGGGTTCGGGTGTGGGCTCTCAGTTCCCCTTATGGGTATCTGCTGATTACTGCTATTTCCATTGGCACCCTCTGCCCGTTCCACAAGAGCAGTATACTCTGCAGCTATCTTGTCTAACTCCCCAAGTTCATCAGAAATTTTGTCTTTGTTTCCCGCGGCAGTAGTCATTCTTCTCAAGAAGGCTCGGTTCCTTCTGGCTATTGTCTCAGGATCTGCAGGTAATCTCTCTTCGCTCGTATTGCCTTGTGAGCGTGTTTTCATAAACCTGAAACACTAGCAGAAGGATCAAAACGCAACTGCCGACTAAAATAAAAATAAAAATAAAACAGAAAAGAAAGCACTCACTACTAACTACTAAGCTATCTACAAGTCCTATTCAAAAAGCATAAAACGCCATCCCCGGCAACGGCGCCATTGACTTGAAGCGACTACACTAGCTTCTACTAGTAGCTACCCCGCAAGAGAACGGGTTCACTGTAGTATGGGCAAGTATAGGGACCAAGTATTATCGAACCCAAGAGATAGTGTATATGCGAATAGATCCCTGAAGATCTACGCGTCGTAGTTAATATGAGTGTAATGTTTTTGGGTTTTTGAAAGATTAATTAAAAGACTGAATTAAACTAAGTAAACTAAAGAACGTAAGAAACGAATTAACTAAGGTTGTTTTCTAATGGGAGATGGTGATGCTTAGGATAGAAATCCCTACGTATACTAACGGAGCAGGTACATAATCAAAGTAATCGTGACAAACGAGAATTAACCTAAGTAAAAGATCGTAGAATGAAAGCTCAAGATTTCTCACCCTAATACTTTATCCTAGCAATCGACTTCACTAATCCACTAACAAGTTAATAGATTGTGCTTAATTAATGAGACCCTAATTTAACTAAGGTGATGCGGTCGTCCTCCTTCGCTAAACCGGTAGATGAATTAACCTTTCCTAAACCCTCTCGTTAAGACTACTAATTGTTATTGAGTGATGCGGTCGTCCTCTCTCTAACACTTTCGTACTAAATTTAAAGGTAAAGTTCAGATTAATTATAAGAATTCATTAACTAAGAGAATTAAAACTAACGTCACGAATTACCCTAATTACGTACCCACATCCTACTTCTACGAGTTCATCCTAACCCAAGCATGCAAGGGTTTTAGCCGGACATGGTTATAACAAAAATAAAAGCAACAGAAGAAACAACGAACATAAACATAATGAATTGCACGAAGAAAATACGAAACATGAACTAGGGTTTTAGAAGAAAATAAATACGAAAAACTGAAATTGAATTAACTAAAACGAAATTAAAAGCGTTTAAAGTAACGAACTAATGAAAAGAAACTAAGAATTCGTATGCAAAACCTCAACAAAACGTAAAATAAAGCTTGCTCGTCTTCTTCCTCTCCAAAAACTAAGTCTAAAGTGATTTCTAAAGTCGGGGATCCTTCAAAACGTGTTTGGACGAGGTATATATAGACACGAGTCGAAACGGGAGTTAATGGGCCGAAAATACGCATTCGGAGGCAAAAGTATATGGGCGCTCGAGCAAAACGCTCGAGCGGTCCCGCTCGAGCTGTGTAGCTCGAATGATGCATTCGCTCGAGCGGTCGCGCTCGAGCTGCTCGAGCGCTGAATCTTCTCTGTATGTTTTTGGGCGCTCGAGCAATTCGCTCGAGCGGTGGCGCTCGAGCAATGCGCTCGAGCGATCGCTAATCCTTCCAAATGATACTTTTCCTCGTCCGCACTAATACCAATCGTATTTCTTCAATATCTTCTCATCCGGGCATCCGTTTGAGTCGATTCAAAGTCCTACGAACTCCGTTTTTCGTCCTCTATTCACCTATGAGCACCAAAGAGACAAATTTATCAATGTATAGAAATAATGCTCATTTGACTCCAAGCACTCATCGAAAACCTTCAAAACATGAGTAATTTGGGCACCAAAACATAACAATTTCACGCCTAATCACACATCAACACCCTTTTAATAAATCCCCAAATTTAGATTTTGAAACGGCGTTGTATTGATTTTACAGGCTGATTTGGGATCAAAATTGAACTTTGTTGGAGAATTTAAGACTAAATCTAATAAAAAGTTAATTTTGTAGCTTAATTTATTTTGTCAGAAAGTTATGGGTCGAATTGTAATTTAAACTCTATGAAAATGATGATACTCTTTATAACGTGAAACTCTCCTGTACAAATTTTATAAAAAAAGATTATATTAGAATTTTTTATTTTATTTTTCCTCGTGTGGTACAAATTACTAATATTCTTGCAGTGGTAGATGAAGCTATCAAGTTGCAGTTATCGATCAATGATGGTAGAGACATGCTTATGATTGATAATTCGCCAACTATCCCCAAGCATATTGGTAAAGTATATTTTGATTAAGTTCAGCAAATTGCTTATTTAAATTTGATGAAGAATGACCCTTATTTTGTGAGTAGATTTTATATGAAAATGATTTATGATATGTTTATTATGAAATTATTTTAAGGTATCGAATATTTGATCAGAAGTATTAATAATTTTATCATGGGTATTATTAATTTGGGTACCATTGACTCAGATTAATTATACTCCTGGAGAGATTATTGGTACTCCTGATTAAATATTCAATATTTTAAAACAATTTTATAATAAATTTGTCATGAATTATTTTCATATAATACTTTTTTCTTTGTTGGTCCTTGATTCTTGTTAAATCGTCACTACAACAAAATAGAAAATTGCCTACAAATTACCTACAAAAAAATTTCAACAAAAAAATTTGTAGTAAGAATTGCCTACGAAATTTTCTAAGTATGAAAGTATCTACATTTCTCAACCTAGAAACAACTTTGTCTACGGAATTAATTTGCCTACGAAATAGAATCTCTAGTTATAATTACCTACAAATCATTTGCCTACAAAAATTTACCTACATCACAATTTGCCTACGAAATTTCCGTAGGCAATTTTTTTTTTTTTTTTTTTTTGTAGGTGGGGAAGGAAAATGTCAATACAATTAGAAATTTTTGTAAACAATTTGTAGGTAATTTTTACTATGAATTTTTTTGTTGGAAATTTTATAGTCATTTTTAATTTCCGTAGACAAATTTATGTTTTTTTTAGTGCGTGATAGTTAGTAATGCTGCCGATGAAGATTTGAAGTTGAGTAATGATGCTAAAAGTAAGATAGTGCTTAACTAGACAAGCTTAATATTCCAACCAACATCATGTACATACATCAGCACAAACTAATTGCAATTCTCTAATCATAAAAGAATATTTATTTGCTTTATTGTTCATCCATTAAATATATGTTTTTTTTAGAAAGTAATCATTTTATCTTCATCCTCCAATCTATGGAGGATCATGATTTAATTACTGGGGTTGATATTGAACTTTACTTACAAATAATTACTTTATTTATAATTGATCTTACAATACCCTTGTAATATCATTACTTCACTGCAAGAAAATAAAGAATTGTTTACGAAATTTTCTACCAAAATAATTTCGTAGTGGGAATGTCTATCACTTACCTACAAAATTTTCTAATCATGTAGGTACCTTCATTTCTTTACAAGCAATTTGCATAAGAAATCAATTTATCTACAAAAAAAATTCCTACATAATTGCCTACAAGAAATTTATCTAAAGATTTTACCCACAAACAAGTTACCTACGAAAATATCGTATGCAATTTTTTTATAAATAAGGAATGAAAATACCTATATAATTAGAAAATTTTGTAGGTAATTTCGTAGACAATTCTCACTACGAGATTTTTTGTTATAAATTTTGTAGCTATATTGATAATTTTCATAAACAATTCTAACGTATGTATAGAGTGAAATTGTTTCATACATTAATTATTAAAGATATTAGTTGTTTTCACTGAAGAGTATTGTTTATTTACACTGAAGAGTCTTAATTTGTTTAAACTGAACATCTAAGACTCTTCGGTGTAAACAAGTAATACTCTTCAATGAAAACAATTAATATTCTTTAGTAAAAATAACTAATACCCTGTATGAACAATTTTCACTCTATACCATTGTCACAATTCTTTTCTTTTTTTAGTATTTATTTTTCTCTAAGTTCATGTCCAAAAATTACTAGGCATAATTTTTGTTGAGTAATATATAGTTGGTGCCGAAGAAATTGACTCCAAAATAATAAATTGAATTTCATATCAAAACCGTTGAACAATAGTTTGTTATTTCTTTCTTGAGATTTATGCATACGAAGCTAAGAAATTCCACAACCTCAAATCCATTTCAATATTTTTCCTCAGCTATCAAGAAGATCATGAAGGGGAAGGCAACATGCAGAAATTCAAATTATTTCTTTCGATATCGAAGGAGATATAAGAATTGAAGCCCAGTCTTCCACAATATACGTCGTAACATCTCCATCAAACATCCCAAATTCAACCAATTCTTGGATCATAGAGCCCAATCCCAGAAAGGGCACTTCCAAAGTCAAGAAATGGACTGTAACACACAAAAACGACGTCGCAAAATGCACAAAAAATCACAGCCTTCCAGCTATTCTCTTCTCTCTTGGGGGACTCACACGAAACTTCTTCCACGATTTTGCAGACATCCTTTTCCCATTGTACTCAACTTCCTTCCCTTTCCAAAAGGAGGTCCATTTTCTTGCAAGCGATTACAAGCCTTGTGGATAAACAAATTCACACACATTCTGTCCATGTTTACACGGCATACATACGGCAACGAAACATCTGAAATCCACTGCTACAATAGAATGATTGTGGGCCTCAAATTCCACAAATTAAGAGCTCATCATCGATGTCGATGCCCCACATCAGAGTGCTCCTCAGACAAGCATTCCCTTTAAAGAGAAACAACACAACGAGGCCGGCCCCGCCCCGTCTCATGATGATATCAAGAAAACGCATGAGGGTCATACCGAACGAATGTGACGTCTCGAGATTGGCACGACAGTTGGGGTACTAAAATAATTCCGTCTTATCTAAAAGTCCGAACTTGTATAAGGTTGTGAAATTAATTCATTTAATTAATTATTTCCCTTGACACTTCCCCTCACTTATGGGCTCGACTCAATTTTCCCTCTTTGGGGAGGTCCAATGGGTTGACAATCACTACAAAAATAAGTCAATTTAGAGAGGGTTTTGAAGAGGGTATTAAAGAGGGAATTGAATTTAGAGAGGTTATTGAAGAAAGAAATTTTTCCTCTTCAAAATGCTCCTCGCCAATTTCTAGCCGAGGGAAAATCAGTTCCCTCGAGATGAACGAGGGATTTGGCGAGGGAAATTGCGTGGAAATAGGCGAGGGAATTTTTCCCTCGACAAACAGATCCCTCGGCTAAACCCTCGTGTAAGAAGAGGGATTTAAGCCCTCGGAAACGGTTAACGAGGGAAAATTCTCTCTTTAATGCTGACAGGGTCTGACGCAATTGGCGAGGGAATTAACCCTCGAATCCCTCGCCCAGTCCTGTGTCCGAAAAAAAAGAATTTCGTGGATTTCGAACCCACAACCTCCAGCCCCAAGCCCACCCCGCGAAACCGCTAGACCACCACCCACCTCACTATCATGTACGGAGAATGTCATATTTGATCCTACTGAGGGCTGTAAATGGGCGAATTTTCGCCCCCCCCCCCCCCCCATGAGTTTCAAACACGCAACCTCCTTGTATGCGGAGGCCTTGCGTGTTTCACCGTGCCGTTGGGGCAAGGCTATTTAGTTGTTATGCTTTAGGGTGTAGTATATATGTTTCATATATTTTCTGTTATATATTTTAAATATAATACTACTTAATATTAATTGTTTGTTATACTTTATTTGAAAATTATTATTACATATAAAATTAAACTATCACTTGTATATATTATTTCATTATTTATCTAAATATCTACATATATACACTTATAATATTAAAATATTTTCAATAAAATTGTAAAATAAATTCTTTTTCACTGTTTACTAATATGCTATGTTGCACAGGTGCGGGTGCGGGAGTGCGGGGGCGATACGATACAGATACGGGGATACGAATTTTAAAAAAACTTAGGGTGCGTTTCGTCAAGGATACGTCTGTTTATTTATATTTTATTATATATAATACTTAAAAAATAAATAAATTTTAAAATTTTGTAAATCGAATGTATATAATTCACATTTTCTCTGACCCAAAACTTAAACATATTCAATAATTTAATATAATTAAGTAACCAAAAATTAATTTAAATTCCATTAGCCTAATACATACGGCATAACAATGATTTCAATATAAAACAAGTGTCACATTGTCAATTTAAATTATAATATATAATAAATTTCAATTGAAATAACATATTTAATGCTTAATAAGAAGGATTCGCGAGGAGGATTCGAGTATCCGTTAGTGGATTCGCCACGTGGCAGTTGGATTCGCCACGTTGAGAATCCGATTCGCGGATTCAAGAATCGCACCCCTTTTAGGGGGCGGGTGTGAATCCGATACTGCATTATTATATTTATAGAAGAATTTGTGCATCATAGTACCTTTTAAAATTTTTTTCACTATTTACTAATATGTGTACTCATATACACATATATTTATCATTTTTTTAAATCAATAAAAATTTAAAATAAATACCTTTTAAATTCATTTTCACTATTTACTAATATGTGTACACATATAGACATATATTGATCGTTTTTTTAAATCAATAAAAATTTAAAATAAATACCTTTTAAATTCTTTTTCACTATTTACTAATATGTGTACACATATATTGATTTTTTTTAAATCAATAAAGATTTAAAATAAATACCTTTTAATTTTTTTCACTATTTACTAATATGTGTACACATATACACATATATTGATCGTTTTTTTTAAATCAACAAAAATTTAAAATAAATACTTTTTAAATTCTTTTTCACTATTTACTAATATTATGGGTAAACATATACACGCAGATTTTTGCTCTCATGGGGGTTCGAACACGAGACCTCCATGTATGGAGAGGTCTTACACATTCCGCCATGCCGTTTGGGCAAGACGAGTCATTCGTTGTGTTTTCTTCCTAAATATGTATATGCATTATGTTATTAATCAAAATAACTTAATTTTAATTGTTTTTATATATTCCATTTAATTATTATAATTACATAACTTTTATAAACTAACTTAATTTAATAGTTTTTTTATATATTCTATTTAATTATTTTTAAACTAATTTAACTTTTATATTATTTTTAACTATATATTAATATGTGTACATATGTACACACATATATATTAATGGTTTTACTTAAAAAAAATCAATAAAGTTGTAAAATAATTACTTTTATATTTTTTTTCACTATTTACTAACATGTACATATATACACGTATATTGATTGTTTTACTTAATATATTTTCAATAAAATTGTATCACTTTTATATTCTTTCCACTTTTTATTAATATATGTATATGCATATATGTTGATCGTTTTATTTAATATTTTCAATAGATTTGTAAAATAATCACTTTTATATTTTTTTTACTATTAAAATGTGTGTGTATATATATATTGAATGTTTTAGTTTTAAAAATATTAATAAAATTATAAAATAATCAATTTTTCACTGTTTGTACATATATACACATATATTGATCGTTTTAATTATAATACACATATTATGTAAAACTAATATATTTGTACATATATCTACATGCATAATAAATTAATACTAATATATAATTATAAATACTAATACTATAAACATTACACCCACACAAATATATATAGTCACACATGTGCACACAATTATACAATAAATATACAGTTTATACTTAATTAATTACTTACTCCGTCCCAAGATTTTCACATTTACTGTTTTCTCGTGTTTTAACGAATAATTCTTCTATTAGTATTTAAAATGATAAAATAATTTTTAAGGAGATATAAAATAGATGAGAGATAGATCTACTATACCCCTTCTTAAAAGTCATTTTATCATTTCATATACTAATAAACAACTCACTCGCTAAAATACGAAGAAAAAAAACGTAGTGTGCAAATAATCATGAGATGGAGAGAATATAATTTATATAACTAATTATCTAAAAAAAAATTATATATAATATACTTATATATAAATATACACAAATATGATATATGCGTATTTACATAAAAAAAATAAAAAAGTTAAGTTGCCCTGGGATATATATTTCCTCGCCCAATTTTCATGAAGAAAAGAAAAAAAAAGTTTGCCTAGGGATAATATTCCCTCGCCCAATTTTCATTAAAAAAAAGAAAAAAAAGGTAAATTGCCGAGGGATAATACCCTCAGGAAACTTTAGCAGTATTTTGTCAAGGGATTTTTCCCTCGTGAATTGCCTAGGGGAACCCAGCTCTCGCCCTATTCGTCGTCAGAATTTGTGGGGTTCATTTTTGCTCTTTAAATCCCTCTTCATAGACGAGGGTTTTTTTTTTCCCTCGTTAATTCCCTCATGATTAATTGACCCTTGTTAAATCCTTTTTTAATACCAAGGGATTAATTTCCCTCTTTAAAAGAGACTTTTTTGTAGTGATTTTAATATGGGTAGAGTTGCTTTCAACGGAAATGGACACTAGGATTTTTGTCCGGGCTCTGATACAATAAAAGAATTACGTCTCATCTAAAAAGTGGAACTTATAGAAAGGTGCGAAATTAATTCATTTAATTATTTCCTTTGACAGGTACGAGGCTGTGGTAGAGAGGAGGGGGCGACTTCAAACCTTTCGAGATTTTCGAAAACGGTGATTCAATGCGACGTCATATTGGGAGTGCACGGGGCGGGGCTGACGAACCTGGTTTTCGTACCGTAGTCTTGATTCAAGTGGTTCCGTGGATGGATTTGCGAGGCTGGATTTTGGGAACCCTGCTGCTGGGATGAAACATCCTAGATCTTACCCAACATGGAATCAGATTTGGTCTATTTATTTTAAATCAGCAGAACGTGACCATTAATTTGCCTAGGTTCAGAGGCGTCTTGGTTAAGGCTCTCAAGCTTTTACGCCATTGATTAGCATTTAACTCCTAAAAAAACAAAAGTATTCCCTACCAATTTATTGATATGACTGCAATATTTTCAATAAAAAAAATTCATAGTTAAAATTACCAATGACGTGTCTACAATTTTTTTTTAATTATATAGGGATCTTCTTTTTCACTTAAAAATGATTTGTCTATGAAACTTTTTGCAGACAAATGACTTATAAATAAATAATTGATTATCTAGAGTATTAGTTTCATAGGCAATTCGATTTTGTAAGCAAATTATTTGTAGGATGAAAATTTTCGTTGAGAAGTCATATGTTTTGCTATAAATTTTTGTAGGCATTTTTTTTTAAAGAGTTTGCCCGTTTCTTAGACCATTTCATGTATATTATTTTCATTTTGATAGTGGTGAAATAACCTTTTATTTAGACTTAAGTTTTATTTGTATTTCTTAATTATACATTTCACCCATGTGTTACTAATATGTGCTGGTGGAGTAGTTCTAGGGTGCATCCAAGTGCATACTATGCACTTGGATTTTGCACCCTAATTTCAAATTGATTTTGACCAAATCATAGAATCTCGCGGGTCGGCTGATCCGACTAAAACTCGCGGGTCAGCCGATCCGAATACTAAATTTGCGGGTCTCAGGTCCAAAACCCAGAGAAAAAAACTCAAACCAAAAATCCACAACACAACACGTACGATCTTCTGCTTCTTCCTCCATTAATGGTGATGCGGTGGTTGCCACATAATTCATCTTGGTGTTTTCCCCTCTGGTGCCTTTTCCTTTCCGGTGCGACTGAGTTTTTCTCCTCAGATCTAAATCACAATTCATCTCTTATTGCACCAAATTGACCTCCGTACCTGGTGCTCGTCGGTAGAAATCAAAACAGACATAACTTTTGGAGTCAAACTCAGAATTTTTATTGTGATACCTTTTTGAAAGCGGATCGACGATTCAAGTTGAACTCACCGCGCACCGCGCGGTGATGTACGTAAGCCTGGGTCCAAATTCCAATATTTGACAGTGTTGGACCTACTTTTTCTGTTTGAGACTTATTACAACTTGGGGTATTGATGATTATAACTTCGGGTATTGGTGATCAAATCTTGGGATATTGGTGATTACAATTTGGGGTATTGTTGATTATATCTTGGGGTATTGGTTATTATATCTTGGTGATTGATTATTACAACTTGGGGTATTGGTGATTATAACTTCGGGTATTGGTGATCAAATCTTGAGGTATTGGTGATTATATCTTGGGGTATTGGTGATTATAACTTCGGGTATTGGTGATCAAATCTTGGGGTATTGGTGATTATATCTTGGGGTATTGGTTATTATAACTTGGGGTATTGGTTATTACAACTTGGGATATTGGTTATTATAACTTCGGGTATTGGTGGATCAAATCTTGGGGTATTGTTGATTATAACTTGGGGTATTGGTAATTAACTCTTGGGGTAATCCTGAATAATTATTTGATACATTATTATTGAGTAATTCTTAGGGTATTGGTGATTATAACTTAGGGTATTGGAGAATATAACTTATGGTATTGGTGATTATAACTTGGGGTATTGGTGATTAAGTCTCGAGATATTGGCAAATAATTTTTTAGGGATATAACTTGAGGTATTAGTGATTATAACTTGGGGTATTGGTTATTATAACTTAGGGTATTGGTAATTATAACTTCGGGTATTGGTGATATAACTTCGGGTATTGGTGATTATAACTTCGGTATTGGTGATTATAACTTCGGGTATTGGTGATTATAACTTCGGGTATTGGTGATTATAACTTCGGGTATTGGTGATTATAACTTCGGGTATTGGTGATTATAACTTCGGGTATTGGTGATATAACTTCGGGTATTGGTGATATAACTTCGGGAATTGGCACAAAGCGCGCGCGACCCATTTGCGACTCCGATTGTTGCCAGACCCGCGAATTTTGGTCGGGTTGTGCCTGACCCGCGAATTTTTTGTTGGATCCCACAAACCGACCCGCAACCGACCCGCGAATTTAGTCAAAATTGATTTTAAAATCAATTTCAAATTGGGTGCAAAATCCAAGTGCATACTATGCACTTGGATGCACCCTAGAATTTGTCTAAATGTTTATAGTAATATAATAAAATATGCAAAAAGATTACCATTAAATAGTTTCTAGATTATTTAAATTTAGGCTAACATGTGCCCTAAACAACAACTTATAAATACTTTGCACTAAAACCGCTAATACATTTAGTGAAAACAAATTAATATATTTAGTGAAAACAACTAATACATTTGTGCAATTCACTAACATGCCTAATTAGTTTTCATTTTTTTATAATTAAGGCATAATCTTATATGTAACAAGTGCACTGTATAATTCAAGTGTATTTTTTAAAGATTATCCTACTATTACTGAAAAATTATTCCTATTATTGTTAAAAAGTTATTTGTATTATGACTGAAAAATGCATTTAATAGGATGTAATTTTTCAATTGTTGTAAAAATATTTTTTTTAAAAATATACTTGAACTAAACGCCCCTCATACTTATTCTATAATCAAAATGAACACTCACTTCGTTTTTGTTTACTAGTTGATAACACGTGTGTTGCACGTTATTAATGAATTTGCAATTGTAGTTGACATGCTAAAACTTGGAAGAGTTGAATTTGTATAAATCTTGTTAGCTTCTATCTTGGCTTGAGCAATTGTAGTTGACAATGTTACTGAAATTTGAAAGGAAAAATTGCTTTGATACTGAAACTTGTTAGTTTCGGTATTTTATTTGTCACTTTGGAGAATAGCCAAAAGTTGCAAAGATGAGGTAAGAAAAAAATAGAAAGAGAAAATAATTTAAAAAATTATAAACATAAGTGGTATACAAAAAATATGTGCCAAAACACATTGATTATCCTTAGTTAATTCAACATTTTACGGGTGTTGTCCCACATAATTCACTTTTACTTACTATAATTACTTTGATCATATTTTTTCAGAATTATTAAATTAGAGAGAGAGGGTTCTTACTTCTTAACTATAGACACTATAAATTATTTTAAAATAACAAAATAAATAAGCAATGCAAATTCAAAGGAGAACTAATTCATTAGCCCATGTTCAAATAAAGAATAAATACTGAGCAGTGGAAACAAAATATGCTATGTTCTAAAAACCAATTGAATTCATAATTGACTCTAAACAATTATCATAGTAAGGCATTATATGTAATTAACTCTAAACAATTTTTTCGAGGACATTCACAACGAAATTTGTGACTGATGACAAAGTTCACTCCAATTAAAAACATATATCCCAATCTACCAAACTACTAAATCATATATATGCTAACAATGTATTGACAATATTCAAAAAATCATATAACGTTATTGTAAGCTAGATATACAATACACTTTATGTTAAATCGCCAACCCTGAAATACCCGGACGTAGCAACAGTTAAAAAGAGATATAAATACACAGAGGATTTCTTTTAAGAAAATAGATACTATATATTAACATAAGGTCTATAGATTAGCAAAATGAACATACAATAAGGATTGAAAACGAATATCATCTCACACAAGAAAAAATAAAATAGAATCTATATTCACATAATTGAACCAATTAATGAAATTTTATCAGATTTCTCAACTATAATTTTCCCACAAACAGATTAAATTCTGCTATTACATTTTGACTTCAATTGAACTAATAAATAACTAAAGCTTCTGTAAAAAATTAAATAACTATAAACCAGCAAAAATTACATATATAAACAAAATTATTTCGAAATTAACCATACCTCAAGTAATATGCAAGTGTTGCTCAAACTTCCTGAAAAGCTTCGAGCTGATATGAACAAATTAAAAATGTAATATACAAATAATATAATAAGAGCTATTATAGTACTGAATGTGTAGTTTGTAAAATAACTCTCAATAATGCACATCTTTACTTAGTGAAAAGATCCAAATAATTTATAGAGATATAAGCTCAGTCCATATATGGTAAAACACAAAATTGAAAAAATATATTTAATTATTTTTTCATGCTACCGTTGATGTGATCTGCTCAGGATATAAGAATCAGCGTTAATAAAAAAAAATCATTTAATAAATGAAGATTCAGGAAGAGCAGATACAATTTGGATCTTAATAATTTCATTAGGAGTTGATGAATACACTTTATAACACTATTCTTGCAGAACAAAATGTAAGTTTGACATTATTAGGAGATAATTTTCAAAATTATTTCTTTCATATGCACAACGTTTCAATATTTTGCTTTCATTTATAAAAGAAAGATTTGACATACCTTGGGATCATTCTGGTAGTCAACGGATAATCTATGATAATGTGTAGAGAACATTTCCACGACACTGTACCATGTGAACAAAATGTTCATGCACCATGCGCTGACAAAAGATATCAGAAGTAAATAGGATTGTTCACAAAGGTTATTAGAAGTAAAGCAGACAAAAGACACGGATACTACTGATGATAATGGTTGTTTCTTGACATGTATAATGCCTTGGTTTTTCAGTTGTTATATCAGAATGACGATAAAAAAAAAGACTATTATCTTACAGTGCAACACATACGCAATGGCTTGCCCATCTGATGTTGATGTCCCTCGTCCCAACTCATCCAATGCCACAAGTGAACTGCGAGTTGCTGAAGTCTGCACACATTATTTGCAATGGGTTATAAAAGGGCCAATTTAGAATATAAGATTTAGTCTTCTAATAAATCAACCTCAATGATAAGCAGTCCTTTAATTTGAGTTTTTCAGATAGTTACTGCAGAATAAGGGCATTCTACTTAGGACTATAAAAGCATACCATTATCTTATTCATTATAAAATGACATTTGGTGAAGCAATGCTCATGATTTAAGACAATTAATGGCCTGCAGTAGTTAATTTTAATTGAGGCTCAAGATCATATTACCAGCATAGATGCAGTTTCCAAAAGCTCTGTAAGAAATGTGCTTTGACCAGCCATAATCTGATCTTTAGCACCCATTCGAACAAATATCCGGTCAATAGGAGACAGGGTAAAACTCTCAGCAGGTACATCTGCTCCCATCTGTGAAATATTAAAGCAAAGATGTTAATATAGAAAACAAAACGACTCTTTAGCGCTACTTGAAAAAAGAAATCTGATGACTAACCTGGGCCAAGATCACAGCCAAGCAAACTTGGCGTAGAAGAGTAGATTTCCCACCCATATTAGGACCAGTAAGCCAAGGGGTATAAAACTGGATTGGCGTAGAAGAGTAGATTTCCCACCCATAACAGAATCATCGCCTAGACTGTACAGATGCCCCAATAGGAGATGTCATTGCTCACCTAGAGCACAATTCAATGGCTACCCAGTACTCAAAAGCTTCCTGTATCGACTCCATTTTGATGTGGACATTGTGGAGAAAATCTAATCAGACAAAATTAATTAATTATCATCACTTTCCTCACTGCCCAGCCTATCTAATTTCTTCAATTTAGCTTAATTATGCATACTCCCAATAATTTTATCCTATACGCCAGATAATTTCATCTACTTCTCCCCGCTTTGAAAAAGACCACATTGATAAATTTGCCTACGCTCTACACGAATTCTCAACAATTTCATGCAATAGGGTTGAACTTAAGCCCACCAAATATTAAAAGAACTCGCGCCAAAAATGCATATGATTCAGAACTAAAGAATTCCACCAAAGAGTAAACGACACAGAAATATGAACCCTAGCAGACAGGCTGAATATCCTCAAGATCTGCCATATTTAATAGTATATTCTCTACAAAGAAGTAAATCATCTTCAAATATTAGAGAATGTTATTTATAATCAAAAGTTTAGAGGAGAAGGTTATTGCTAATCGTCAAATAGCAAAAAGCACAACCAACTATCTAATCAAAAGTTTATGCTAATTTTTGTATAAAAAGAACTTCACTTTTAATTTCACATAAAGATTGAACCTTGGTAAGATCCATTCACAGAAGCATAATGAAAGTTGTTCATGCAAAATGTCACTTCTTTTTAATAGAGATATCAACAAAATAAAAAATCATGTATTTAAACATAAGTCTTTCACTAATAATCACAAACTTGAAAAAATATGAACTTCTAATCGAACAGAGATTAGTATGGATTGTTTAGGATCAAGAGAATTTGAAAGAGTTTACTGCAAAAAAGGGCAAATGAAATTCATCTTTTTCATTAAAAAGTTAAAACAAAAAACTGGGAAGATTCCGACATATTATGCACCAATCTGCGGATGGATCCATAGACGCCATGACTCGAGCGCATACTCTCTGTAGACGCCAAACCCTTCAGATTTGGGGGAGGCTGAATGTCAAGTTGAAATAGGAGAATTAAGAATTTCCAAGCACGCCATGGAAATCCCGAAGGAATTCTCCAGCGAACAACATGTATCTTCAAAATGAATTTCAATTGAAGGCATGAACCATCACTTTAAGCTTTCCTCTACAATCGAGCAAAACCAGGTATTTGGAAAATTTGGTGAAGCATGATGAATTCGAAATTGAAAATCTGCCTAATCTTTTTAAATTGTTAAATTTGATGATACAACGATGCGAAGACGGCTTACGAAAATAGTTAAACTTTCTTCAGTCTAAACTTAAGCGATTGAACTGGCGATGAACCCAACAGATAATAATTATCCATAACAAGGAATTTGACGCATCGAAATGCCTAGGACACATATTTTGAATCTAAAAAACCAAAAATTAGTAAAATAAAAAATGCAGACCAGATTGAGAGA
This sequence comes from Ballota nigra, assembly GCA_947034835.1. Lineage (NCBI taxonomy): Eukaryota > Viridiplantae > Streptophyta > Magnoliopsida > Lamiales > Lamiaceae > Ballota > Ballota nigra. The sequence continues at coordinate 39,136,243 of OX344724.1, read as the reverse complement.
TCACAAATTGAACACCTATAAATTATCATTCCAAATAAGTTCGAACTTCTAAATAAGATAAAAAAAATTCGTGATAAGATTTGGGATCAGACCTCGGTGAAAGTAATTCCACTCATATTAAATAATTCACTCGATGAGCCTCCTCCCAAAAGGGTGATGTAGAGAATCTAGCCCACAATTGAGGGAGAGTGCTAGAGGAATTAATATAAATGGTTTAATTCCACAACTTTTTATAATTTCTGTCTTTTAGATGAAATAAAATTATTTCATGGTATCAAAACCGGCTCAGACAACAATAATGTAAGATACACACATCAGCTATTGGTTCCATCACCATAAACCTTCCAAAAATAAACCGCAGAAGAAGATATATGATTTATAATATATATTACAGTACGCAGATGTGATTAGGCGTGAAATTGTTATGTTTTGGTGCCAGATTTGCCCATTTTTGAGTATTTTCGATGAGTGTTTGGAGTCAAATGAGTATCATTTTTATAAACTTATTAATTTGTCTCTTTGGTTTTCATAGATGGATAGAGGGCGAAAAGAGGAGTTCGTAGGACTTTGAATCGGCCAAAACAGACTCCCGGTTGAGGAGATATGAAGATTTTACGAACATGTGTACAGCTGCCGAAAAGTACTCGAGCAGAGTCGCTCGAGTAGTCACTACTCGGGCACTCGAGTAGTGCACTCGAGCTGCAACAGGTTGAGTAGTTTTACTCGACCTCTACTCGATCTTGACGCGTATTTTGGCCCATGAACACCCAAATTCGATCCCAAGCCTATTTATACCTTTTTCCAAGCATATAACAACATACCAACACATATTTTTACATATTTTGAGCGAGGAGAAAGCTTGGGAGGGAGATTGAAAGAGTTTTATACGTTGTAATCGAGGTTTTAATTTACGAATTCTTCGTTTTAGTATTTCTTTTGAACGTATTAAATTAATTCTTTCTTTCTTTACTCTTGGAGACGATTAAACCTAGTTTTTCAGATTTATATAGATTTCTTTAGAAACTTTAATTTGTTCTTTCGTTTATGTTCTTGATTTCTTTCGTTAATTTAATTATGCATATGATTATTGTTCTTGTGATTGCTTTTATTATTCAAACCACCATGTTAGGCTAGAACCCTTGCATGCTTAGGATAGGATGAACTCGTAGAAGTAGGTTGTGGGTATGTAATTAGGGTAATTTGTGACGTTAGTTTTAATTCTCTTAATTAATAAATTCTTATAATTAATCTTAACTCTACCTTTGAATGTCGTACGAAAGTGTTAGAGAGAGGACGACCGTATCACTCTTTAACAACGAGTAGACTTAACGAGAGGGTTTAGGAAGGGTTAATTCATCTACCAGTTTAGCGAAGGAGAACGACTGCATCACCTTAGTTAAATTAGGGTCTCATTAATTAAGCACAATCTATTAACTTGTTAGTGGATTAGTGAAGTCGAGTGTTAGGGTAAAGTATTAGGGTTTAGAATCTTGAGCTTTCACCTTGCATTCTTTTACTTAGATTATTTCTTGCATGTCACAGTTATTCTGATTATGTACCTGCTCCGTTAGTATACGTAGGGATTCCTATCCTGAGCATCACCATCTCTCATTAGAACACAACCCTTAGTTAATTTGATTGCTTTAGTATTTTAGTTTACTTAGTTTATTTTAGTCTTTTAATTAATCTTTCCAAAAATCCAAAAACAACACACTCATATTAACTACGACGCGTAGATCTTCAGGGATCTATTCGCATACACACTATCCCGTGGGTTCGATAATACTTGGTCCCTATACTTGCCCATACTACAGTGAACTCGTATTCTTGCGGGGAAGCTACTAGTAAAAGCTAGTGTAATTCGCTTCAAGTCAATGGCGTCGTTGCCGGGGAAGGCATTATATGCTCTTTGAATAGGACTTGTCGATAGCTTAGTAGTTAGTAGTGAGTGCTTATTTTCTGTTTTTATTTCTTACTGTTATTTTTATTTATTCGGCAGTTGCGTTTTCATCCTTCTGCTAGTGTGTCAGGTTTATGAAAACACGCTCACAAGGCAATACGAGCGAAGAGAGAATACCGTTGGACCCTGGGACAATAGCTAGAAGGAATCGAGCTTTCTTGAGAAGGATGAACGTTGCCGACTTAGGGTAGGAACCAATGGATATCAATAATGAGTTGGACGGTGCTGCAAATAATTTTAATCAGGCAGTAGACCAGGTTGATGGCTCTGGAGGGAGTGGTGGTCAGAATCAAGACCAGTTCGTGGATAGTCAGAGCCAGAACCCGGGTGCACAAAATGTAAACAATCCAGCTCAGAATCTTGTCCAAAATCCTCTGAACAACCCTGCTTACCCACAAAACCCAAATAACCCTTTCCACAACCCAGTATACCAACATTACCCATACCCACCATACCCTTATCCACCATACCCGTACCCTCCACCTCCTGTCTATAACCAACCCCCTGTGTACCAACAACCTCCAGTTCAACACATACTAGCACCACCTGTTGCTCCTCAGCCTGTGCCCCAGAATGCAGATCAGAATATGGCAATTCGGGGCAGGTTCGCGGCACAACCGCAGAGGTACTACGATGGAGTGGCTTTACCACCTGTTGAGGCGATAACTTTTCAATTTCCCCAGGAATTCTCAAGCTGCTTACCGAGAATCAATTCAAGGGGGAGGTTGGGAAGGAGAACCCTCACACTCACTTGAGGAGTTTCCTCATGATAGCATCTACTTTCAATTACAATGGCATGTCTGAAGATGCCAAGAGGCTCAGGTTGTTCCCATTCTCTCTTACGGGAATAGCCAAGGAATGGTACGATAACACGCTCCCACGGGGAGGTGTTAACACATGGGCCGAGCTCGAGCGTCTGTTCCTTGAGCGATTCTACCCTCCATCGAGAACGATTAAAGCGAGAATTGAGATCTTTTCCTTTCGCCAGAAGTCTGGAGAGGATTTACGCCAAGCGTGGGAGAGATACTCAAATATGTTGTTCGAGTGTCCGCAGCACGGGTACAACGAGGGAGATATTATGGCGTTCTTCTACAGTGGAGACAGCAAGGCTGGCCAAGCCCACCTAGATGCATGTGCAAGTGGGGCTTTCCTGAACCAAGGGGTAGTGGGGTGTAGAGAGATCGTGGACAATATTGTCACGAATGCTGGTGCATGGAACGATGATCCAGAGTTTCAGAGGGTATGCAAGTTGGAGGAGAATGAGGGTACAAGGAAGCTGTTGATGGCTATGATGGAGAAGATCAGCAACCTTGAGATGGGGCAGAACTTGGTTGGAGGGAATGCAGCAGCAAGCGAGAAAGTGGAACCACCCACGAGTCAGCAAGAGGAGGCCAACTATATGGGAAGGCCTAATTACCCACAAGGGGGGTATCCACAAGGTGGAAACCAGTATGGAAGACCTTCTTATGGTCAGCCATTTGTACCTCCAGGCCCACAGCCGCCTCAAAATCAATGGAGGAACACACAAGGAGTTCAAGGAGGCCAGCAGCCTCCTCAAAACACATGGAGGAAGAATGAGAACTTTTATTATGCTAACCCAAAAGCTGGTATTACTGTTACTGCAGGTGTTGATCCGGGGTCTAAACCTCCTGGTGGAGAAGGGGGTGCATCAACCGAGGAGATGTTGAGAGCTATCCTTTAGAAAGTGGAAGAAGGAAGTAAGAGGTTGTCATTCTTGGAGTACGATGTGAAGGAGTTGCATAAAAAGGGTGATCAACGTGATCAAGACCTCCAGAAGTTGAACGTTGAGTGGACTAGAACTCAACAAGAGAACAATCGAAGGTTCACTTCTATAGAGTTCCAGATGAGCCAGATTGCAAAGATGGTGAATAGAAAGCCGGGAAAATATCCTTCCATGCCGGAGGGGAACCCGAAAGAGCATTGCAAGGCTATCCAGTTAAGAAGTGGAACCAACTATGAAGGTCCTCAGATGCCTGCTGATTCTGAGACGCCTCAAGATAGAGATGAGATTGAGGAGGTAGGAGTTGAGAAGGGGATAAAAAGTGAAGGGATTGAGAAGAAGGTTGAGGGTGAAAGCACTCAAGCGAGCAAAGAGCTTGAAGAGGAAGACATAGAGAAGGGTGAGAGAGTTCCTAAGTGGAAGAAGGCAAAGGAAGCAAGGGAGAAAGTGAAAGAGACCGAGAAAGATGAATGGGGGGAACCCAAATCTGTGATACCCGTCCCATATCCACAACGCTTCATGAAAAAGAAGCTTGATGAGAAATTCGCTAAGTTCCTTGATGTGTTTAAACAATTGCATATTAATATCCCTTTTTATGATGCTTTGGAACAGATGCCGCATTATGCAAAGTTTCTGAAGGACTTGATTGCGAAAAGACGGCGAGTGGATGAGCCGAAGTTGGTGCAGTTGAACCACGAGATGAGTGCATTAGTGCACAAGGCGCTTCCTCCAAAGCTGAAGGATCCCGGGAGCTTCACCATTCTTTGTGATATTGGGAACGGGATCAAGAAGGGAGCGCTATGTGACCTCGGAGCGAGCATCAATCTTATGCCCTTGTCGCTTTTCAAGAAGTTGGAAGGTGGTGAACTTCAACCCATAATGATGACGCTTCAACTAGCTGACCGGTCTATTACTCGACCTCAAGGTGTGGTTGAAGACGTCCTCGTGAGAGTTGGAGAACACATTTTTCCAGCCGACTTTGTAGTGCTAGAGATGGAGGAAGATGAGCACGTGCCCCTGATCTTGGGAAGACCGTTCTTAGCTACGGTGGGGATGGTGCTAGACGTGGCAAATGGGAAGATTACATTGAAGGTTGATGATCAAGAAGTGAAGATTTCCCTATATGAAGCCATGAAGCACCCGAAGGAGGATGAGAGTTTGGATAAAGTGAAGAAGTTGAAGGATGAAGAAGTGAAAAGTGTGGACGTGATCCAGTTGGAAGGAAAAGGAGGAGTTAAGAAGAAAAAGTCCAAATTCAAGAAACTGTTTGGTAAGACCCCTCCAGATAAAGGTGAGAAGGAATTGAGACCCATAACACTTGGGGATGAGAAGGAAGCAAAGGAGCTCATGATGGAGGGGCATCAAGGAAAGGAGTTCAAACACCACTCTTATGAGAGTAAGGGAGGTAAATTTGAGTATGATGTTCCTTAAGCTCCTTTGAGTTTGGTCCGGCATGAGGACCTTAAAAATAGCGATGAATGGGAGGCAACCCATTTTTATTTGCTTTTGAGTGTTTTTAGTTTTTTTCCTTTTATGTTATTAGGATGTTGTTGAGTCGTATGTTTAACCTCGTATTTGAGTAAGTTGCTTGTAGGCTTGTCTCGAAGGAGTGCCAAAGGAGTGGAGATTGAAGGAACCAACTTGAGACAAGGGAGTGTGCAAAGCTATTGAGAGAAATTGAATTATTTGGTTGAGGTAACCCACAACCACAAACTTAGACCTCTAGCAAGGTCGAAGTTTGGGGGGGTGGAGTTTTTTTTTATTTGTTTTATGATTACTTTGCACATGCATGCACCCCTTATCTTTTGAGTTGAGTTTGATTGATTATTGGTTTGTTGAGATACTCCTTGGGGTGATTTTGATTTGACTCGCTACTCAATATTTCACGCCTATCAATTCTCTTATGCTTGTTGGTTGCTATCTTTGAGCATGAATTGATGAGTTGTGAAGTTGAGTCAGGAATTTTATTGTGTGAGTATTGAGTTAGAGTTGATTTGAGAAAGAACTAGTATGCTTGCAAGTTTTCTTTTTGAGTATTTGTGTGATGAGAGTGAGAATTCACTAGGACTAGCATGGATGTGAAAGCCGTGAGATTTGAGCCTTATGAGATTTTGATGCATTAATTGATCTCTTCGTTTGTGAGTGGATCGTCACCTTAGAGGATGCTAGAACTTGTGTGTGCTCTCGCTTCTTGATTGTGTCTAGTTTGATATGCCGAATGTGATCTTAGGCCATCTTTGATTTAATTGAGTCACTTAGCCAGAATTTTCCTTACCAATGACATTGATCCCTTGTTAGCCCCTTTGAGCCTAAAGCCTATTTTATTTGCTAGCACATATGAACACTATTCCAATTCCTAAGCCTTTTTGTCCCAATTTGAGTGGAGAATAGGAAAGTGTGAATGTGAAGGGAGTGAATTGAGTTGAAAAAGGAAAATGTTGTTTGTTGAGTGAATATGAGAAGAAGGAGTGATGAAGTTATGAGATGTGGAAAAAAGAGAAAAAAAGAGAATGAGCAAAAGAAAAAAAATGAGCTCATGTGTTTGTGCGAAAAAAAAAAAGAAAAAAAAATGAAGTGATTGAAAAAAAAAGTGACAAGAGTGAGAAAGAAAAAATTGAAGTATTGAGAGTATGGAATTGAAAGTGAGTTGATTGAACATGTTTGAAGTATTCTGTTCCTAATCTCGAAGTGCCAAAGTTTGATTTTCTATTCTCCATTCACGTTAGTCACTTTACCCTATATTTTTATCCCACCTGTCCAAAGAGCCTACATTACAACCTTGAGAAAAGTCCTTTTTGATTCGGCATTGATTTCTAGAGTATGGTCGGAGTTGAGAGTGCTTACAAGCCTATGGCTGCTGATTTGAGTGATTGATTGATTGAGTGTGCCGTTTATTATTGATATACACTTGTGAGGGAGTGAAACACATCGTTGAGTGCACATCCATGTTTGATCTTGGTGGTTCTTGTTGTTGTTGCATGAGTATGATGAAGGAAGGTGAGTGAGTATACGTGTGATTGATCTTTGAAGCTCGAGTTCATTTGCTTGCATGATTTGATTTTTTAACTCATTCCTAACAATTTCACTTGACTTATTATTTCATTGCTTGAGGACAAGCAATATGGTAAGTTTGGGGGGGTTGATTAGGCGTGAAATTGTTATGTTTTGGTGCCGGATTTGCCCATATTTTGAGTATTTTCGACGAGTGTTTGGAGTCAAATGAGTATCATTTTTATAAACTTATTAATTTGTCTCTTTGGTTTTCATAGATGGATAGAGGGCGAAAAGAGGAGTTCGTAGGACTTTGAATCGGCCAAAACAGACTCCCGGTTGAGGAGATATGAAGATTTTACGAACATGTGTACAGCTGCCGAAAAGTACTCGAGCAGAGTCGCTCGAGTAGTCACTACTCGGGCACTCGAGTAGTGCACTCGAGCTGCAACAGGTTGAGTAGTTTTACTCGACCTCTACTCGATCTTGACGCGTATTTTGGCCCATGAACACCCAAATTCGATCCCAAGCCTATTTATACCTTTTTCCAAGCATATAACAACATACCAACACATATTTTTACATATTTTGAACGAGGAGAAAGCTTGGGAGTGAGATTGAAAGAGTTTTATACGTTGTAATCGAGGTTTTAATTTACGAATTCTTCGTTTTAGTATTTCTTTTGAACGTATTAAATTAATTCTTTCTTTCTTTACTCTTGGAGACGATTAAACCTAGTTTTTCAGATTTATATAGATTTCTTTAGAGACTTTAATTTGTTCTTTCGTTTATGTTCTTGATTTCTTTCGTTAATTTAATTATGCATATGATTATTGTTCTTGTGATTGCTTTTATTATTCAAACCGCCATGTTAAGCTAGAACCCTTGCATGCTTAGGATAGGATGAACTCGTAGAAGTAGGTTGTGGGTATGTAATTAGGGTAATTCGTGACGTTAGTTTTAATTCTCTTAATTAATGAATTCTTATAATTAATCTTAACTCTACCTTTGAATTTCGTACGAAAGTGTTAGAGAGAGGACGATCGTATCACTCTTTAACAACGAGTAGACTTAACGAGAGGGTTTAGGAAGGGTTAATTCATCTACCAGTTTAGCGAAGGAGGACGACCGCATCACCTTAGTTAAATTAGGGTCTCATTAATTAAGCACAATCTATTAACTTGTTAGTGGATTAGTGAAGTCGAGTGTTAGGGTAAAGTATTAGGGTTTAGAATCTTGAGCTTTCACCTTGCATTCTTTTACTTAGATTATTTCTTGCATGTCACAGTTATTCTGATTATGTACCTACTCCGTTAGTATACGTAGGGATTCCTATCCTGAGCATCACCATCTCTCATTAGAACACAACCCTTAGTTAATTTGATTGCTTTAGTATTTTAGTTTACTTAGTTTATTTTAGTCTTTTAATTAATCTTTCCAAAAATCCAAAAACAACACACTTATATTAACTACGACGCGTAGATCTTCAGGGATCTATTCGCATACACACTATCCCGTGGGTTCGATAATACTTGGTCCCTATACTTGCTCATACTACAGTGAATCTGTACTCTTGCGGGGAAGCTACTAGTAAAACCTAGTGTAATTCGCTTCAAGTCAAGATGCCTTAAGATAGTGGGAGTAATACAGTCAACAACTTACTCCAGCTCGAGCAAGAATATATCCAATGATGGAGGATCAATTCCTTTCTGATTAATGATAACAAAATTGCTATCACCGCCAGAACACACCTGAAATTAACACCAAAAGGTCATCCTCTCTGACAAGAAAACATCTAAACAATTTTCTATAACCACTGGGAGTGATAATTAGCAAGGCCAAGATACAATACCTTGTTCTTTAACTCGATAATCTTCTGGACTTTATCATCAACAGATCGCCTTTCTGCTGCAACCATTGCTTCTCTCTGTTCGGCATTAGAGTAAAAGAATCCTGCATTTACCTCACTGAACAACAGAAAGTCAGTCCTACAACCCATGGAAATCAAGAAAACTGCTGCAACAGAGTATAACCTCATACGATATTTAACAAAACATCACCTCTTCTCATACTTTAATGATACATTAAGAGTCAAAATATAACAATTCTCTGCCCGACGTTTCATATCTAGATGCCTTGAACCATGGTCAAGAACAAGACCCTCAACCTAGAAACAGAAGCAAGATCTCGTTCCGCCGACGAAGTCGTCCGCCCCTGCTCTTTTATGTGAGCCGTTTTTATTTTACTTGCGAATTCTTCGTTTAAGTTTGCTTCAATTAAATTCTTAAACTCACAATTTCAATTCTTCTTCGTATTCAATTGAATTACCGTATCTTCCTCGTTTTTCCGCCCTTCCCGATGAGAGAAGAGCAGATCGGAGGGGCAGCGCGTGTATGTTGAGCGACTGTTGAGATGCAGACCGATTGGAGCAGTTTCGAGGGGAGATTGAACATGAATCCGGAAAAGCCACGAAGGGGGGGGGGGGGGGGAGAGAAAAAAGGGACGATTGGGATGTGAAAAAAAGGGGGAATGGCGTTGAGCCGCCGCCGGCGACAACCGAAAGAGAAGAGAAAGGGAAACGACGCCGCACCGACCGCCGATTAAACCACTACCAGTGTGGAGGGAGAAATGGGATGAGGAGAAAATCAGAGACCATTGGGATGGAGAAGTAATAAGGAAAGAGAAGCGACCGTAAAAAAAATAAGGAGAGAGAAGCGGGGGGGGGGGGGGGGATGACACAGAAAAATAATTCTGGGCCATAATGGTCCAAAAATGATTTACAGTGCTAAGACACTTTTAAGTATATTATAGATTTGCTATATGCTTATACGCTATTCTGAATAGCAGTTCCAGTTTTTTATTTAATTTTATTGTGTCCTCGTAAATGATATGTTTATATGTATGCTCAATATATTTCGTTTTTTTGCAAAAAAGAAAAAAAAAATTGATTGGTTGGACTTGCAATATGGATCAACTCTGATCACTAAATGGCCTTTAATCTTACTTATTAATTGTAACATTATAGACCAGCATCTACTCTCATTATGATTTAAGACAATGGGTTATATGAGAAAATTAGAAACTACAAATATTTGTCGGGATTTGATTTTAATTAGAAAGAAAGTAAAAAAGTTAATTAAAATTCTGAGATCGGTCACAATACATGAATTTTGAAGTAAGGTGTGATATAAGTTATTTTTATTAAATGTATTAGTTATTTCAACATAAGATATTAATAAATTGTCATTCATAGTAATTATACTTTGTCTACTTATACTCCTTCCGTCCACCAATTTTTTACCCTCTTTTCTTTTTTTATTGTCCTTACTCGTTCATTTTTTGGAAATAAACATCAATCACAAACAAACAGATGAATTTCACAATACTACTTTATCTATTTTTTTTCAATAAAATACTATTTTTTATTAAATTATATGCCCAATAATAAAAGGGTAAAAATATTCGTGAACGGAACGAGTAATAATTTTTTTCTGGAACGCTCCTCCCTTTCTTTTTTTTTTTTTTTTGGAGTACTTTCATTTACTACATCGACAATGAACTGAATACTTTAAAATATTAAAATATAATCATTTCGTCGTGAAATGATAATTCAAAAGATACCTACAGTTAGATAGAAATATTACGATTGTATACTCCATTTGTCACAGTTTTTCTTTCACATAAAGTGAGATATTTTCTTTAAAAAAAAATGGAATATATGAATTAAATAAAATATATTTAACTCTATTTTATTCAGGGGCGATCCTAGCGATTAAGAGACCTGAATCGAGACTAAAATTAGGCCCCTCGCAGACTTTTCAATTATATGAACTTATTGACAATACAAAATTATAAATGATAGAACATTAAATATTGTGCGATGCTTAAATTAAAATAGTGAATATTAATGCAACAACCTCTGTGTGGTTAGGACGTTAATTATAAATGAGTAAATTTGCACACCAGCTTCACCATGCAACTCTATGGTAGTTGTATTTATATACAATATTACTATCAATCTAATATACTTTACTGAAACAACTAATATTCTTCAAATACACGCCAAATGCAAAAAGTTTTACGCTAAAACTAGTTCAAATTATATTATGCCATTAGAAAATTGTGAAATTTTAGAAACTCCAAAAATTTAAGAGCTTATCATATTATGGTAACTCTCATCTCAAGAGCTAAACATAGGATTATATATAAGTAAATGGCGGTGAAAATTATTTTAATTAGTATATGATTTTGCTCTCTAAATAGGAATTAAAAAGAGAATTTAAACCGCTTTAAGAGAGATCAAAATGTGAACCTAAAGAAGTGAAATAATGTTTAGCATCGCTTTATCATACATTCATAATTTTTTGCCCTTATAAATTCACAAAATTTTTGGGTCTGAGTTAACCTCGTCGGCCTCAATATAAACACGGCTTTGGTTTTATTGACTTTTGCGAGAGATTTTTTTTTTTTTTTGGAGCATGGGATTAATTTGTGGAAGTTAGTAATAAAATATATGCTTAGTTATGAATATAAAACTAGTGGAAGCAAAATCCAGTACTATAAGGTAGAAGAGTGGATGTTTAAATCCTTTGCATATACCCTGATTTGTAAAGTGCCCAAACTTAATTATTGGGGTTTTCTAGTGTGTACCTGGTACATTAATGTACACGTCCAATCAGCAGGTCACCAGCAAGTCACCCTTCTTGTTGTCTATATTGCACGAATTTTTAGAACTTTTAATGATTGGTAATTTGGCACAACACGTATACCAAATTTTACACTTTATGATAATGGGCCAAAGTTCATGATTATTTTTTAGGCCCATTATGATTTAAATATTTTGGGCCATTATGATTTAATTATTTCGGCTCATTATGATTTGCATAATTCAACTCTAACTAAATGCATTTTTTTTTTTATTAGATCACTTATTATAACCCCATAAAATTTATAACTTTACAACTTAATATAGATGACAACTCATATTTTATAAAATAATATGTATTACTTAAATTATTTATAAAATGAAATATAAATCAAGCTATGACATAGATGACAACTCATATTTTATAAAAATGACTTATATTATTAAAAATAATGACACATAAGTAAAATTAATGTGAGAATGATACATCATAAAGATAAACTCTCTATTAGTATAATAGAGGATATAAAACATAAACCATTATATTAAAAATTTAACGATTAACATGACTACCGTGCGAAGCACGGGTAGACTTGATACTAGTTAGTTTTATTCATGTACATAAGATTATGCAACTAAATTAATTCAAACTTCAAAACAAATATAAAAAAAGGTTGAAATAAAATATTTAATGTTGCTTATTCACTGACACCTCTAGTGTGATTCACTAATACGGTTTAAGCAAGTTTCACCTTAAATATCATACACATAATATCTTCCCTTTGAAATTAACATTTTTAAATATATCTTACAAATTACAATACGTTATTTTCTATAAATTAAAACAATCAATAAATTATTTTCGATATATTGTTGTCGATACATATTGCTACACAACATTAGAGGAACAGAGCAAACATACGAACAAACTAATCCACTATATTTATTAATTTAGGGCTCATTTGATAGGTGAGAAAATGAGATGAGAAAAGGCAAGATAAAAAAAATGGTGGGACCCTTAAGATAAAGTGAGAAAATGTATTTAACTATTTATTATAGTGAGAAAATTTATTTATTATCACATTCGCGGTGGATATATTATATTGTGCCTACCAGTGGGCATGAGATCATTTCCGTATAGTTGTTTGGTAGGATGTATTTAAAATGATATGATTTTAATAGTTTGTTTGGTAGAGGATATAATTCATATGAAAATGGTAAAAATATTATTGTGCCCTTAAACACTATTATTTTCAGTTTACCCAATTTCAATAAATCAATACCAAAGCCTAAAATTAAATATTAAAAATCTTATATTAATAACATGAAAAGCTTAATTTTATCAATAAATAAATATTATATTCACCTAATATTTTGACTTAGTCATAATAAATGACAGTTATTGATTAGGGGTAAAATTGTTATATTTTGGTGCCCGATTTGCCCATGTTTTGAGTATTTTTTATGAGTGTTTGGAGTCATTTGAGTATCATTTCTATAAACTGATGAATTTGTATCTTTGGTTTTCATAGATGGATAGAGGGTGAAAAGAGGAGTTCGTAGGACTTTGAATCGACCAAAACGGACTCCCAGTTGAGGAGATATGAAGATTTTACGAACATGTGTACAGCTGCCGAAAAGTGCTCGAGCTCAATTGGTCGTGCACTGAGTGCACGAGTGGAATCAGGTCGTGCACTAAGTGCACGAGCTGTGCACGAGTAGATGCGTATTTTGGCCCAAAAATGCCCAAATTCGATCTCAAGCCTATTTATACCTTTTTCCAAGCGTATCAACAGATACCAACACATATTTTTACATATTTTGAGCAAGGAGAAAGCTTGGGAGGGAGATTGGAAGAGTTTTATATGTTGTAATCGAGGTTTTAATTTACGAATTCTTCGTTTTAGTATTTATTTTGAACGTATTAGATTAATTCTTTCTTTCTTTACTCTTTGAGACGATTAAACCTAGTTTTTCAGATTTAGATATATTTCTTTAGAGACTTTAATTTTTTCTTTCGTTTATGTTCTTGATTTCTTTCGTTAATTTAATTATGCATATGATTTTTGTTCTTGTGATTGATTTTATTATTCAAACAACCATGTCCGGCTAAAACCCTTGCATGCTTGGGGTAGGATGAACTCGTAGAAGTAGGTTGTGGGTACGTAATTAGGGTAACTCGTGACGTTAGGTTTTAATTCTCTTGATTAATGAATGCTTAAAATTAATCTAGACTTTACTTTTGAATTTCGTTCGAAAAGTGTTAGAGAGAGGACGACCGTATCACTCTTTAACAACGAGTAGACTTAACTAGAGGGTTTAGGAAGGGTTAATTCATCTACCAGTTTAGCGAAGGAGGACGACCGCATCACCTTAGTTAAATTAGGGTCTCATTAATTAAGCACAATCTATTAACTTGTTAGTGGATTAGTGAAGTCGAGGGTTAGGGTAAAGTATTAGGGTTTAGAATCTTGGGCTTTCACCTTGCATTCTTTTACTTAGGTTATTTCTCGCGTGTCACAGTTATTTTGATTATGTACCTGCTCCGTTAGTATACGTAGGGATTCTTATTCTAAGCATCACCATCTCTTACTTGAAAACAACCCGTAGTTAATTTGTCTTCTTTAGTTCGTTAGTATAACTAGTTTATTTTAGTTGTTTTAATTAATCTTTCAAAAAACCCAAAAACATTACACTCATATTAGCTACGACGCGTAGCTCTTCAGGACACTCCATCTCGTGGGTTCGATAATACTTGGCCAGTATACTTACACTTACTACAGTGAACCCGTCCGCTTGCGGGTGAGCGATTAGTAGAAGTTAGTGTAATTCGCTTCAAGTCAATGGCGTCGTTGCCGGGGATGGCGTTGTATGCTTTTTGAATAGGACGTGTAGATAGATTAGTAGTTAGTAGTGGATGCTTTAATTTCTGTTTTTATTTTTATTTTCATTCATTCGGCAGTTGCGTTTTGATCCTTCTGCTAGCCAGAAGAGAATACCGTTGGACCCTGAGACGATAGCCAGAAGGAAACGAGCTTTCTTGAGAAGAATGAATACTGCCGGAGGAGGGAAAGAACCCATGGACATCTCTAATGAGTTGGATGATGCTGCGAATGAATTCAATCAGGAATTGGGCCGAGTTGAAGGCACTGGAGTTAGTGGTAGCCAGAATCAAGTTTCGTTAGGGGACAGCCAGAGCCTAAACCCAGATATACAAAACGTAGGCAATCCAGCTCATAACATTGTCTAACATCCTCAGAACAACCCTGCTTACCCACATCCTAATTTACCACAAAACAACTTACCCTATCCACCCTACCCATACCCACCTTATCCTTACCCACCATACCCGTATCCTCCACCTCCAGTTTTCAATCAACCACCTGTTTACCAACCACCACCCCAACAAGTACCCGTACCAGCTGCTAATCCTCAACACGTTCCGCAGAACGTAGATCAAAATATGGCTATTCGAGGGAGGTTTGCAGCGCAGCCACAAAGGTACTATGATGGAGTGGCATTGCCTCCTGTTGAGGCAAATAACTTCTCGATATCCCCGGGAATTTTAAAGCTGCTTACCGAGAATCAGTTCAAGGGGGTGATCGGGAAGGAGAATCCGCATACACACCTGAGGAGCTTTCTCATGATAGCCTCTACTTTCAATTACAATGGCATGTCTTAAGATGCCAAGAGGCTTAGGCTGTTCCCATTCTCACTTACGGGAATAGCTAAAGAGTGGTATGACAACACGCTCCCACGGGGAGGTGTAACCACATGGGCTGAGCTCGAGCGTCTGTTCCTCGAGCGATTCTACCCTCCATCGAGAATAATTAAAGCGAGAATTGAGATCTCTTCCTTTCGCCAGAAGTCAGAAGAGAATTTACGCCAAGCGTGGGAGAGATACTCAAACATGCTGATAGAATGCCCGCAGCACGGGTATAACGAGGGGGATGTGATGGCGTTCTTCTACAGTGGAGCCAGCAAGGATGGCCAAGCTCATTTAGATGCATGTGCGAGTGGAGCTTTTTTGAACCAAGGGATAGAGAGATGTAGAGAGATCGTGAACAATATTGTCACGAATGCCGGTGCATTGAACGAGGATCCTGAATTTCAGAGAGTTTGCAAGTTGGAAGAGAAAGAGGGTGAAGGAACGAGAAGACTGTTGATGGCCATGATGGAGAAGATCAACAACCTCGAGTTGGGGAAGAATTTGGTTGGAGAGCATGCAGCAGAGAATGAGAGAGTAGACCAGACAAGTGGACAACAAGAGGTAGCCAATTACATGGGAGGTCCGTATTACAATCAGAATGGCTACCAAGGTGGAAATCAGTTTGGAAGACCTCCTTATGGACCATTTGTACCTCCAGGTCCTCCGCCACTTCAAAATCAATGGAGGAACACACAGGGGTATCAAGGAGGCCAGCAGCCTCCTCAAAACACATGGAGAAAGAATGAGAATTTCTCATATGCTAACCCAAAAGCTGGTATTACTGTTCCTGCAGGTGTTGATCCGGGGTCTAAACCTCCTGGTGGAGAAGGGGGTGCATCAACTGAGGAGATGTTGAGAGCGATTCTACAGAAGGTGGAGGAAGGAAGTAAAAGGTTGTCATCCTTGGAGTACGATGTGAAAGATTTGCATAAAAATGGTGATCAACGTGATCAAGAGCTCCAAAAGATGAACGTTGAGTGGACTAGAACTCAACAAGAGAACAATCGAAGGTTCACTTCTATAGAGTTCCAGATGAGCCAGATGGCAAAGTCATTGAATAGAGAGTCGGGTAAGTATCCTTCCATGCCGGAGGGGAACCCGAAAGAGCATTGCAAAACGATCCAGCTTAGAAGTGGAACCAACTATGAAGGTCCCCAGATGCCTGCTGATTCTGAGACGCCCCAATATGGAGATGAGAGTGGGGAAGTAGGAGTTGAGAAGGGGATTGAAAGTGAAGGGATTGAGAAGCATAAAGATGTGGATGAGTCTCATCAGAGCAAAGAGCTTGAAGAGGAAGACGTTGAGAAGGGTGAGAGAGTTCCTAAGTGGAAGAAGGCAAAGGAAGCAAGGGAGAAAGTGAAAGAGACCGAGAAAGATGAATGGGGGGTACCCAAATCTATGATACCCGTCCCATATCCACAACGCTTCATGAAAAAGAAGCTTGATGAAAAGTTTGCTAAATTCCTTGATGTTTTTAAAAAGCTACATATTAATATTCCTTTTTATGATGCCTTAGAACAGATGCCCAACTACGCAAAGTTTCTGAAGGACTTGATCGCGAAAAGACGGCGAGTGGATGAGCCGAAGTTGGTGCAGTTGAACCACGAGGTGAGTGCATTAGTGCACAAGGGGCTTCCTCCAAAGCTGAAGGATCCTGGGAGCTTCACCATTCTTTGTGATATCGGGAACGGGATCAAGAAGGGAGCATTGTGTGACCTCGGAGCGAGCATTAATTTGATGTCGTTGTCGTTTTTCAAGAAGTTGGAAGGTGGTGAACTTCAGCCAACAATGATGACGCTTCAACTTGCCGACCGTTCTATTACTCGACCTCAAGGTGTGGTTGAAGACGTTCTAGTAAGAGTTGGAGAGCATATTTTTCCAGCCGACTTTGTAGTCCTAGAAATGGAGGAAGATGAGTACGTGCCCCTGATCTTGGGAAGACCGTTCTTAGCTACGGCGGGGTGGTGTTAGACGTGGCAAATGGGAAGATTACGTTGAAGGTCGATGATCAAGAAGTGAAGATTTCCCTATATGAAGCCATGAAGCACCCGAAGAAGGATGGGAGTTTGTATTGCATGGATGTCATTGATCCTAGTGTTGAAGACACACCTCCTATCCCCTAATCCTTCTCATATTCATGAATTTTATAATCCTTCACTTGATAATTTAACCCATGAGCATTATGTTCTGGATTATGTTGATAGGGACAAAGTGAAGAAGTTGAAGGATGAAAAGGTGAAAAGTGTGGACGTAATCCAGTTGGAAGGAAAAGGAGGAGTTAAGAAGAAAAAATCCAAATTCAAGAACCTATCTGGTAAGACACCTCCAGATAAAGGTGAGAAGGAGTTGAGACCTATAACACTTGGGGATGAGAAGAAAACAAAAGAGTTCATGATGGAAGGGCATCAAGGAAAGGAATGCAACCACCACTCTTATGAGAGTGAGGGAGGTAAATTTGAGTATGATGTCCCATAAGCTCCTTTGAGTTTGGTCCGGCATGAGGACCTTAAGAATAACGCTGAATGGGAGGCAACTCATTCTTATTTGCTTTCATTTGTTTTTAGTGTTTTAATATGTTATTAGGGTGTTGTTGAATCGTAAGTTTTAACCTCGTACTTGAGGGTTTATTTTGTAGGCTTGTCTCGAGAGAATAGAGGAATCATGGAGTACTCGAAAGGGAGGAACTCAAGCAAGGGAGTGTGCAACGCTGTTGAGAGAAATTGAATTGTTTGGTTGAGGTAACCCACAACCCCAAACTTAGACCTCTTCGCAAGGTCAAAGCTTGGGGGTGGAGTTTTTTTTATGTTTCTTGTTACATTGCACCGGAGCACCCCTATCTTTGAGTGTGTTTGGTCATTTGTATTGATATGCTCCTTGGGGTGATTTTGATCTGAGTCGCTATTGCATATTTCATGCCTATCAATCATCTTATGCTTGTTGATTGCTATCTTTGAGTATGATTTGATGAGTAGGGTGATTTGTGGATTTGGGTTAGGGATTCTTTTGTGTGAGTGTTTGAGCTAGAGTGGATTTGAGATAGAACTTGTATGCTTGTAAATTTTTCTTTTGAGTACTTGTGTGATGAGAGTAAGAATTCACTAGGACTAGCATGGATGTGAAAGCCGTGAGATTTGAGCCTTATGAGATTTTGATGCATTAATTAATCTCTTCGTTTGTGAGTGGATCGTCACCTTAGAGGATGCTAGAACTTGTGTGTGCTATTGCTTCTTGATTGTGGCTAGTTTGATATGCCGAATAGGATCTTAGGCCATCTTTGATTTTATTGAGTCACTTAGCCAAAATTTTCCTTACCATTGATATTTATCCCTTGTTAGCCCCTTTGAGCCTAAAGCCTATTTTATTTGCTAGCACATATGAACTATGAACACTATTCCAATTCCTAAGCCTTTTTGTCCCAATTTGAGTGGAGAAAAGGAAAGTGTGAATGTGAAGGGAGTGAATTGAGTTGAAAAATGAAAAGGTTGTTTGTTGAGTGAATATGAGAAGAAGGAGTGATGAAGTTATGAGATGTGGGAAAAAGAGAAAAAAAAATTGAGAATGAGCAAAAGAAAAAAAAATGAGCTCATGTGTTTGTGCGAAAAAAGAAAAAAAAAATGAAAAGAGTGAGAAAGAAAAATTGAAGTATTGAGAGTATGGAATTGAAAGGGTGTTGATTGAACATGTTTGAAGTATTCTGTTCCTAATCTCGAAGTGCCAAAGTTTGATTTTCTATTCTCCGTTCACTTTAGTCACTTTACCCTATATTATTATCCCACCTGTCCAAAGAGCCTACATTACAACCTTGAGGAAGTCATTTTTTATTCGGCATTGATTTCTAGAGTATGGTCGGAGTTAAGAGTGCTTACAAGCCTATGGCTGCCAATTTGAGTGATTGATTGTTTGAGTGAGTCACTTTATCATTGATATACACTTGTGAGGGAGTGAAACACATCGTTGAGTGCACATCCATGCTTGATCTTGGTGTGTCTTGTTGTTGTTGCATGAGTATGATGAAAGGAAAGTGAGTGAGTATACTTGTGATTAATCTTTGAAGCTCGAGTTCATTTGCTTGCATGATTTGATTTTTTGACTCATTCCTAACAATTTCACTTGATTTATTATTTCGTTGCTTGAGGACAAGCAACATGGTAAGTTTGGGGGGGTTGATTAGGCGTGAAATTGTTATATTTTGGTGCCCGATTTGCCCATGTTTTGAGTATTTTTTATGAGTGTTTGGAGTCATTTGAGTATCATTTCTATAAACTGATGAATTTGTATCTTTGGTTTTCATAGATGGATAGAGGGTGAAAAGAGGAGTTCGTAGGACTTTGAATCGACCAAAACGGACTCCCAGTTGAGGAGATATGAAGATTTTACGAACATGTGTACAGCTGCCGAAAAGTGCTCGAGCTCAATTGGTCGTGCACTGAGTGCACGAGTGGAATCAGGTCGTGCACTAAGTGCACGAGCTGTGCACGAGTAGATGCGTATTTTGGCCCAAAAATGCCCAAATTCGATCTCAAGCCTATTTATACCTTTTTCCAAGCGTATCAACAGATACCAACACATATTTTTACATATTTTGAGCGAGGAGAAAGCTTGGGAGGGAGATTGGAAGAGTTTTATATGTTGTAATCGAGGTTTTAATTTACGAATTCTTCGTTTTAGTATTTATTTTGAACGTATTAGATTAATTCTTTCTTTCTTTACTCTTTGAGACGATTAAACCTAGTTTTTCAGATTTAGATATATTTCTTTAGAGACTTTAATTTGTTCTTTCGTTTATGTTCTTGATTTCTTTCGTTAATTTAATTATGCATATGATTTTTGTTCTTGTGATTGATTTTATTATTCAAACAACCATGTCCGGCTAAAACCCTTGCATGCTTGGGGTAGGATGAACTCGTAGAAGTAGGTTGTGGGTACGTAATTAGGGTAACTCGTGACGTTAGGTTTTAATTCTCTTGATTAATGAATGCTTAAAATTAATCTAGACTTTACTTTTGAATTTCGTTCGAAAAGTGTTAGAGAGAGGACGACTGTATCACTCTTTAACAACGAGTAGACTTAACTAGAGGGTTTAGGAAGGGTTAATTCATCTACCAGTTTAGCGAAGGAGGACGACCGCATCACCTTAGTTAAATTAGGGTCTCATTAATTAAGCACAATCTATTAACTTGTTAGTGGATTAGTGAAGTCGAGGGTTAGGGTAAAGTATTAGGGTTTAGAATCTTGAGCTTTCACCTTGCATTCTTTTACTTAGGTTATTTCTCGCGCGTCACAGTTATTTTGATTATGTACCTGCTCTGTTAGTATACGTAGGGATTCTTATCCTAAGCATCACCATCTCTTACTTGAAAACAACCCGTAGTTAATTCGTCTTCTTTAGTTCGTTAGTATAACTAGTTTATTTTAGTTGTTTTAATTAATCTTTCAAAAAACCCAAAAACATTACACTCATATTAGCTACGACGCGTAGATCTTCAGGACACTCCATCTCGTGGGTTCGATAATACTTGGCCAGTATACTTACTCTTACTACGGTGAACCCGTCCCCTTGCGGGTGAGCGATTAGTAGAAGTTAGTGTAATTCGCTTCAAGCCAGTTATCCAAAATAAAGTAATATATCTTAGGCCACTAAATCCGCAACATACATCTTCTTCCCTATTTATTTCTCCTACGCAGACTTCTAAAATTTCACCCCCCCTTTCTCTTCTAAAAATTACTCGATCATTGGCGCTCTCTTCCTCACCGCCCGAAGGTGTTCTCAACTTCTCATATATTTCTCGTCTTTTATAAAAAAATTATGCTTCGGATTCAGCGCACATGACCTGTTTCACACAACGGTGTCGTCTTCACCTTCGCGTCCCTGTTTCTTTATTTTTAGTGGGTGCATGTATTTAATTTTGATTTTGGTTGCTAAATGATTTTTTATTTATATATTTTTCATTTTCTACTTTGTGATTTGCTGATTTCGATTTCGAACAAAATTAAAAAGGGGAATTGTGAAGGTGAGAGATCAGAGTTTTGTTTTGATTTCTTGCGAAAATAAAAAGGGGGAGAACTAAAATTTTGGTTTCAATTCTGATTTTTTGTGAAATTAAAAAATAAGAAGGGGAAAAAGAGAGGAAGAGTTGGTGTGGAGGAGAATGAATTTGCAGGAGAAGAAGTTTGAAGGATTAATGGCGAAAAAGCTTTAACTGGTATGAGATAGAAAACATTGGAAAGAGATAGAATGGGTGTGATAGGGGGACAAGATCTGACTTTGGCGCAGAACCTTTTAATCCTTCTACCGGTCTAGCAAGTATAAGAAAAAAATTGATGACTGGACAATTGACATGTAAAATCCAACTGATTACATTGAATCAAAATCTGATCGAACGGTGAAAAAAAAAGGTACACAGTAGTGCGACCCCTTAATTATAATGGAAAAGTAACAAACTAATTTGCACATGTATAGTTGTCAAGAAACGTGTTCCATACCTTTTATTGGACTTTAGGAAATTAGTTCGATAGTATTGAGTGGGATACTTCCACCACTACAATCCAAAGCTTCACGCGGTACCAAACTGTCTCAAATAAGTTTAAACACAAATAAATTATTTCTTTGTCAAATTGCTAGACTAACTATAATTATTTGAAAAGATATTCGAATCCAAGACTTCCTCACTCACGACCTCAATTTATTGAAAGAATGTTTTTCTTTTAATTTACAAAAAAACTATTCCACATGCAAAAGGTATAATTATACCGAAAAAATCATATGTACACAGGCCTCGATAGCAGTGTAATGATATATAAGGGGTGGATATATAAAATTATAAATGATAAAGTTTTGCTTGAAAATTAACAATGATAAAATCTGATGGAGAAGATTCGGAGAATCAAGAAGAGTATATTTATATGATATTTTATTTATTTAAATTAGATTTATTTATATTTATGGTTATTATATTTTTTGTTCGTTAAGTTGTTTAGTATTGAGTATGTATGGAGTGAAATTGGTTCATACATGAATTATTGAAGGGTATTAGTTGTTTTCACTAAAGAATATTAGTTGTTTTTACTGAAATGTATTAGTTTTTCTAACTGAAGAGTCTTAGTTTGTTTTCACTGAACAACTAAGACTCTTCAGTGTAAATAAGTAATACTCTTCAGTGAAAACAATTAATACTTTTTAGTGAAAATAACTAATAATCTTCAATAATTCATATATAAATCAGTTTCACTCTATACTTTGTCTATAAATAGGAGTCTCATGATTATTGTAATTCAGTTGATTATTGATTATAAAATATTGGGTTTTATCCCTTTTCCCTATTTTAATTTGTGTTATTCCAGTATTCACATCGAATCAATGGATTATCACATTTAATTATGTTTGCGTTTATCCGGGTATTCTCATAATCAACGGATATTGCAGCGGTCAATTGGTATCCAGAGTCAGTAACGATTCCTGTGGTGTCTCCCAGAATCAGTTCTAGGCATCACGAAATTGCCTTCCTTCGAGAGCAATTCACAGTTGCTCAAGAAATCGAGACTCTACGCCTCAAAATTTTTAATGCTATCCAAAAAGTTAACACATACATAGAACAGTCTCAACCGTCAGTCCACCACCACAACTCCACCGCTTACTCGTCGAAGCCCCACGGCTCACCGTCCGAATTCTTCATCCGTGCCGCGCCTACTTCACAGGGACAATTTTCCCTTCGATCTCGCGAAGAGGAGGGAGAAGACGAGAATAGTGGTTGCTATGCACGGCCTGTTTCATTGAATACAAAAATTGAGCCTATATCTTATGTTGAAAATGGACCGATTACTTGTTTGGGCCGAGATATCTTCCTAGATAATGATGATGGAAGATTTAGGCCAGCGCAGTATAATGGAGTATTTGAGCATTTATTTGAGGAGCCTAAGGACATTGAAGATATTGTGTTTGATTATGATGGGCCACCAATTTTTTATGAGGAACTCGTTATTGTCGAGCCATCCGAAGATGAGTTGTGTCAAGATTTTGATACGGACCTCACTGGTGATATCGTTTTTCCCTCGAAGAATAAATATTATTATTTTATTAGTTATTTTGTTGATGGTTTTTCAAAATTCTCTACTGCCTACCGTCTCAAGACTTTGGGTCACGTCCGCATTGCTGATGTTTTCGAGCTCAAATATTTAAAGACATTATTTTATTTCTTTGAAGACAGGATCCGTTTCGATTCGAGGACAAATTGTTTCAAAGAGGGAGAGATTATGGAGACGAGATCGTGATAACGATCTGAAATTATTATATGAAGATTTGGAGAATTAAGAAGATTATATTTTATTTGATATTTTTTTAATTAAATTAGATTTATTTATATTTATGGTTATTATATTTCTTGCCCGTTAAGTTGTTTAGTATTATAAATAGGAGTCTCGATTATTGTAATTCAGTTGATTTTGATTATAAAATATTGGGTTTTATCCCTTTTATAATCAATGGATTATCACTTTTAATCACGTTTGCGTTTATCCGGATATTCTCAGAATCAATGGATATTACGCTCCCGCTGCATCAAATTCATTATGAAATTATTTTAAAGTATTAAATATTTTATTAAGAGTTTGAAGAATTTTATTAAGAGTAGCAAAAGTCTGGATTAGTAGTCTTATATTTTAATTGTTGTTAATTATTTTTACTCTAATGTTTTATACTCTTAATTGAATATTTTATACTTTAAAACGGTTCCATGATAATTTATCATGAACTATTTTCATTCAATTCTACTCTATATAAATTGGTGTCTATTAGTGAGTATATTATTATTACCGATTATTATAGTTTTATACATTCAACTATTAATTAACTATGACAAAAATTTAGTTGAGACTACAAATTAACATTCACACTTATCATAGGGTTAATGCATCATATCAAACTTATACCTCATTTCAATGTTTCATGTGTTACACAAGACCTACACTACACTTAACTCAATTGTAATTATTCAAGAAAGGGAAATATCTCAATTAATTACTCCCTTCATTTCATAGTAAATATCTTTTTAGCACTTTGTATCTTTTGCAAAATAAATGTCTTTTTAGCTTTTAAAACATTTTTCAATGCATATAAAGTAGTTTATAGGTTTTTTGAACCAATGAAATCAATTTTTTTTAAAAATAATAGTTTTTGTATAGGGGTAATCATGATGAATATTAGGAGGGGTGCATTGGTTTTAGAGTCTATAGGATTTTTTTAGACTTTTAAAGTTTGGGGGTATTCAATCTGGATTTTCAAAAGTCTTTAAAAATCTTGAGGTATTCAATACGGATTTTAAAAAGACTTAAAAAATCTTTAGGTATTCAAAAGTTTATAGATTTTAATACTCCATTGATTTTCTTTGATTCTCTTTCAAAATATAAATAGATTTAACTCTTCAAAATCTCTTCTAATAACCAGAGATTTCTACGGATTTTAAAAAGTCTTAAAAATCTTTAGGTATTCAACAGTCTATTGATTTTCTTTGATTCTCTTACATTGGGATGTCAACGGAACGATGCAGGTACGGGGGGTCATTCCCCATCCCCGTCCCCGCGAAATAAATGGGGAATTTTTTTCCTACATCCCCCCTCGTCGGGGATCCCCATCTCGCGGGGATTTCTCGTTCCCCACCTAATTATTTTTTTATCTTATTTTTAAAATATAAAAAAATATTTAAATTAAAAAAATTAATCATACACAACAATTACTTTAAGTTGGTATTAAAAAAAACTAATTTAAACAATTTAAAGAACCTCTAATTTTAATATTTTTAATTTACATATATACTAAAGTGAAAATTATATAATTTGGAACTAATAACATAATATTAAATAAAATATAAATGTAATTTTGAGTAAATAGTTAATTGAGTAGGAAATTATGAAATATTTATTTGTAATTTACTTTGAAATTTAAATTATATATATAAATAAATATATTAATTAATTATATAAAAAATAACGCGGCTCCCCGCGGGGAACGAGACAAGGATCCGCCGGGGCTGGGAATACTATCTCGATCCCCGCCTACAGAGCAAAAAAAATTCCCGTCCCCGTTTGCTTTGGGGATTCCCCGCCCCGTTCTGGGCGGATCCCCACGGGGATTGGGATTCCTCGCCCTGCTGTCAAATCTACTCTTCAAAAAATATAAATAAAATTTACTCTCCAAAATCTCTTCTAACAACCAGAGACTTCTAATGAGGGCGAGGTATAATGGTGATGAAAATGAAAATGGGAATAATAATGTATTTTTTTAACTAACGTATTTTTGTGTTTTTTTTTTTCCTAAACAATTTGGATAAAAAAAAATTTATATACAAGTGTATTTCATATACATTTGCATCAATAGTTTCAGCGCCGGAGTCTGTAGAAATCCATGTAAATCAATAAAAAAAAGTCAGTTAAACTCTGCATGGAGTCTATAGATTTTCTAAATTCATATGTTTTTTAAAGTCCAAAAAAATCCAATAGAATTTTAATTGAATACACCCTCTAGGTTTCTTAATATGTGTAAAGAAATCTAAAAAGATATTTATTTTGAAATGAAGGGAGTTTATCTGGAAAATCTTGAGAGCAACTTGGCGACAGATGAAACAGAGGAGAAAACACATTTGAGATCTACTAGTCAATGCCATTTTTGAAATGTTAGGAACGAGTAATTAATTCATACTAAATTAGAAGCGAAACATACTAAAGAGTAGATCCACCGCTTGATCATTCTGAAAAGTAAAGTAAACATTGCGAAATAATAAAAGATAAATGGGAAAATGGTGAAAGAAAAAGATTAACCTGAAACAAAGATGAACGCCTCCCTCAATAAAAATTACCAGCTAATACATGTGAAATATATATGTGGATAAGAATTTCATTTTATCTTGCATTTCTCTGAAGTTGTATGGATGGTTACTATTTAATGCTCTCTTTTTTCCTTTTTACTTTCTTCACGGACATGGAGAGTAGGTAGGAAATTTCTAAGAAGCTCATCGTATTTTACGCGCTTTAAATTGGTACTCCTTTTGTCCAATACTGTTTAGTGAGCAATGTTTTTTTTCTTAATTATCATGTGAGGATATTGTAAAATTTATTTATAAATAATAAATAAAGTAATTGTGATACACATTATTTTCATAAACAATAATTTTATTTGTTCCATAAGTACTTTTACATTTTTTTTATTTGGACGTCTCACAACTACTTTCATAATGGAAATAATTTCGCTTTCGTAAAAATCGATAAAGTAAAAATTAATACTATTATTTTATTCAACCTCGCACTCATATACTCGATTTTTCTTAAAATGTGTCGTTCTCTACTATGAAAGTAGTTTCGGGACAGAGATAGTATTTTATTCACAAATGAATCTCAAAATATTCCATAATAACTTCCAATATATCACATAAAAAAATGTTGCTCACTAATATTGGACGGAGGCAATAATATATTTAGGGGGCGCTTGGTTAACAACTCTTCAATGGTAATGGGAATGAGATTGAAAATTAGTGTAATTAGCATGGTTCATGAGAACATAATCACAACATTTCCTCCTAAATAAGGTAATCACTACTCCATTTTTATTACCCTATTCTCTTCCTACAATCCTCCTCCACAATCACTCCTCCATTCCTCCACCAACAACCATTTGTTCTCAACTTCTATTCCAAAATTGGGGCATGTCACTAGCAATGGTGTCACCATTGGAACACTTATTCCCCTAACATATCATTTTTCTTATGAGAGCATAGATGGAAATAAATTTTCATTCTCATTGTTATAGAAGAATTGTTAACCAAGCGCCCCCTTAGTATCCTTTCTCTCCCTACAACAATAGTTGTAAAAAGAAATTTTGCATGAGATGGTCATGGCATGAAAACAAAACTGTCATATTTTAGTATAAAATATGATTGGATATGGACGTTATAGACATGTGGATATCACAGTAGCATACTTTCTCCATCCAATAAAACTAGACCTTTTTTCCTTAAGTTTTTTTAAGTGATATATTATAGGGTATTATGGATAAATTTGGAAAATAAGATACCTAACTTTATTGAATGGAGGGGTAGTAGTTAAGACCTGTCATATGTAAAATAAGATACCTAACTTTATTGAATGGAGGAGTAGTAGTTAAGACCTGTCATATGTAAAATAAGATACCTAACTTTATTGAATGGAGGGGTAGTAGTTAAGACCTGTCTTATGTACGAGACTGTTCCATATAATTTTGTTTGCCTTGTAAGTCGTAAGATACTATATTTGTATATAATTTGTGTATACTTAGCTACGCTTATGTGTTTCCATATCTATGTAAGAATAAGTATACACTCAATAATTGAGACAATACTCATATATTAGGACTACCCCCTCATATGAAACGTATCAAATTCAGCAATTAGAGAAAAAAAAATCAAATTGAAATTAGTGATCGGTAAACGATGTATGCAGTTTGAATTTGTCTCACAACTCATCATACATATAACCACCCCGCATAAAAATTTATTTTAAGGCTCCATTTGGTAGGAGATATAAGCCTTTATTATGAATTTTTATACTTTCTATATCTTACTTGGTAGGCCTTACTAAATTAATATGGATCCGTTTTTTATACCAACGGGTTATGCCGACCCAGTACAATATCAAATTTTATGTGCCTGAATCAATACAAAATTATACATCCAAACACCCCTTACAATTTTATTAAAGGGTGAAGAAGATAATATTTTCCTATTTTACCCTTTCCTTGTTGGGGAAATAGGGGTGCCCGGAATCTATTCGGGATGAAATTTAAATACAGATTTAAATACAATTATTACTAGCATGAATTAATCCTAATTAATTCAAATAATAATTCCAACAACAAATTTAACATCATGCATGTTGAACTAATTCACATAAAATCTATGGCGGAAGAAACAAGAAATTATGTGACTTACGTACCTCTTGTAGAATTGGCCTTTGAATAAACGTGACAATCACGAACACGCTTTATCGACCCAAAAACCTTCTCAAGTATTTCTCTTTCGCCTTACTCGATCACCGGTGGGAGGTGCTTTCAAATAATTTAAATAACTAAGGAAAAAAAAAATATATGCTCTTGATTTTTCCAACACATGAACTTATGTACTTGGGAATGAAATAATCACCCCCTATTTATAAGAGGTGATGGCCGAATTTTAGTATATTTTATGGGCCTGGAGAAAATCTTTTCTTAGTCTCTAAGAAATCTTGAATATATCTCATATATTCTTTTCTCCATAATAAAATATTCCACAAAAATCTTACTCTCCTATTTGACTTGCAATTTTCGAAAATAACAAGAAAAGAATCCAAGATTTGGATCTTCTTGAATATATGAGATAATCTTGTATTCCAAGAATACTTATCTTCCATAATATCTTTCCAAGAAAATCAACAAAATTCTTTCCTAATTTTCGAAAATAAAGAAGAAAAATCAACATTTTATTTTCATTTTATTTTAATCACCTTATCATTATTGGGCTACTTAATGGGCTACTTGAGGGGCCTTTAAGGAGAATTAAGATTGGA
This sequence comes from Ballota nigra, assembly GCA_947034835.1. Taxonomy (NCBI): domain Eukaryota; kingdom Viridiplantae; phylum Streptophyta; class Magnoliopsida; order Lamiales; family Lamiaceae; genus Ballota; species Ballota nigra. Next base: position 39,107,634 of record OX344724.1, on the reverse strand, counting down.
CCTCCTAATGGACTTCTGAATTTCAATATTGAGCCCCAATATAATTCAATCCATTAATATTAATTATTACCACTAATAAATTAATATTGCACTATCCATCTTAATCCATATTACGATAATATGGGCTCCCGGTTATTATTTTCCGCGGCTAAGATTATCAAGTCCATTAATTAAGCTTTTGAATAGCTCTAAATTAATTAATATATTTCACCTTGGAGTAAAGACAGCTCAACATTATTATCTGTACCGAAGAAACTGATTCTTCACTTGCAAGATTTGGTACGATAAAACTTCTGAGCCCACCAAGGGGACTAATCACACGAGCTGTACTCGCACACGTTTCTCTGTATTAAATCTTAGCAACCGTCGTATGATTAATATTACTGCCCAAAGCACAAGGTTTGAAGTCACGATGATTCTCACCCAACATGAATCAAAGCAGTAACCATTAAGCACACACGGTCCTATTTAAGTGACGGAGATTAAGAAATCAATAACCACTGAGGTCTAATTCTTCACATTTCAGACCAGAAGAATTTATCTTCGTTGTAGGTCCTCTTCAACACATACTAAATGTGCTAGTGCAATCTCTTGGTCAAGACAAGCCAATCTGAGATATACACATCGACCTTTCACGGCGGATTGTTCAATTCCACCTAGGTCGTGAATTTGTACGTTTAGTTACAAGGAAACCGTTAATGTGATCTTCCGTGATCGGGTATCACCACATTAACTACAATGTAACAAGTAGTATATATAATGAACTGGTTGCAATAAATATTCAACATTCAATTATATCTAAAGCAAATGTGATAAAAGAATTATTCTCATAAACAAGTGTTTAATACATGAGTTATACAAAGTAAAAGTATACTTTCACGTATAACTCCAACATTCCTTTCTTTCCTTCTACCTCACTCAGATCTTCATCTAAGAAGTCATCTCTCATCGCCCAGCAAAATTCTCTCCCTCTCTCTGAAATCGGCCGCGCCGATCCACCGCCGCCTCCAAGAGCAGTCGACTGTCGACCGCCGCATCGCTCCGCCTCCAGCCTCAAGTCGTAACCTCCGATCGACGCTATCGTCGCCTCTTTCCGTCACGAAGCCAATCGCCACCGTCGCTCAATCGACTCCACCGTCGTCGCGCCACCGTACGTCGTCTCCCCGTTGTGGTGCCTCCCTCCCAGCACTGTTCAATTTTAAAATATTTCGGTTCTGTAAAATCAATTTGGAGTGCTTTGATTCAATTTGTTTCAATTATTTTATTCAATTTTTTTATTCTTGATTATTTGGAGAGGTGAGGATAAAGGTTGGTCATTTGGGTCCTAGAAAGAGCAGAATGATGGAGGATTGTTTCATCTCTATTTTATGAGTTCTGGGTTAATTCCCTCGACAATGGCGGTGGGCATGGAAGTACCCATAACCATTTTCTTAATACAAAAAGGGTAAAATTGTATTTTCAACTTTTATCTTACATTAGCTTATAAATTATCTTACCTACCAAGCAACATCTAAAACTAATACATGTTTTATTGCATATTTTATTATATCCTACCAATCAATTTTTTCTCATTCTGTTCTACTAAATTAGTATACATATTATTACACCCCTTAATTTTGTAACCCCTACCAAGTGGAGCCTAATAGTTATATATGCGGTCAGTCATCTATTCTACATTTTGCTCAAAGCAAAGATCAAATATACATATTGCAGTTTAAATCGAAAAATGTTAGAATAATTTTTAGAGTGTAATTATACGAATATATATATATTATCTTTGTCTCCAAACATTCTTCACACTTTTATAAAAAAAAATGTAATAAATAAAATATGAAAAGTGATGTGTAAAACTTTATTATTAAAGTAATAAAATTAGTTGGAGCGAATGTAAAATGTAATGACATTTTGTGTAAATAAGTTAATATTACAAAAATAAAATTAAGTAGGAATTTTTATTTATAAAGTATGTAAGTTATTTGGGAGCAGATGTAAAAAGAAAGTGTGCAAGGCTTTTTATATACACTCAAAATGATTGGTAGGAAACATGTGATAAACGAGTATAAGTAATAGAAAGATTGTTTTAGCTTAGAGAAGGTGAAGTATGTATTAAATATAAGGGAAATTATGCGCATTTATAAAACAATTCACTTTAAAGTAATCAAATTTTATCGATTTATCCCGAGACACAATTTTATTTTTAATTTAAGTTATATTAAAGTTGAACTTATATATGTTATTATTACATTTTATATCCGAGAGTAAATAAAAATTTGAACTTTGTTCCTCCCAACAATATTTTGTCCAATTTTATTCCTCCCAACAACTCACCCTAAATATAAGGGTTCGATAGGATGTAGTAGTGTTTTCATATCGAACCCTTGACCAAAATGGAAAGGGCATCGGTGCCAGTCCAATCAATCCAAACCGTTAAAATAATGTCTGCCTATTTTTCTTTTTAAATCTATATTATATTAAAAATAAAATAAATATTCACTTATAAAAAATTAAAATTAGAGACACTCTTTTGTGAAATATTTCACATGTATCATATACTTAAAATAAGCAAATATTAAAAAAATTGCGAGTCATGGGTTGCTTCAGGTCAAAATTCATGCAAGACTTATTTCAAGATTTTGCTCTCAAATTGTGTTACTATATTAGCAAATGTATTTATGTAAGACAAAATGTATGTTACTAGTCCTTAAAAAATAAAATTTTACTTTAAATTAACTATAAAGACAAATATGTGTTTTTAATTTATTCTTCATCTCCTTGAATTTAGATTTATTGTTTCATACATTAACACACATTTGCTCCAACATTAACACACATTTGCTCTAACATTAACACACATTTGCTCCAACAGTAATACACATTTTCTTTAACATTAAACACATTTGCTCTAACATTAACACACTTTACTCCAATAGTAACACACAATTACTCTGACATTAACACATATTTACCTTAATTGTAACACATATTTATAGTTACACATTCTAACATTAACACACATTTGTTCCATCAGTAACACATATTTGCTCTAACATTAACACACATTTGCTCCAACAGTAACACATTTTCTTTTACAGTAACATATGATTGCTCTTATAGTAACACAACTTGGGAAGGCGTTTTTATATACTAGATCTTTGCCCGTGCTATGCACGGGCCTGTTTTCGCTATATTTTTTTAGTCTGTAGTAGAAAACACACTCACAGAGAAACTAATTTGGATAAACTCGTGTACAATATTTTATGCTTGAATAAATCATGTACTCGTCAAGGCTTTAAAGCTACACATTGATTACTGTACTATATCATTATAAAACTAAATTAGCTTCAGATAAATGTGGAAAACTGAGAAAAATGAAGTAGCAAAAGAAACATATATTTCAATAGCGAATAATGAAGAAATGAATTCAAAATGCATAACTATGGTAAACAATTGTAGTTCATGTTCTGCTTCTATGCGGATTTCTAAGAATAATGCATCTATTTTGCACTTCCATGAAGTAACTACTCACTCATTATTCTCATCAAGTGCATTAGTAGTACACAAATAGAAAATATTATTTTTAGCATAAAGGAACTAAATCTTCATTCTTCAAGAACTATGATGAAATGAAGCTTTTGCAATTTTCACTCTACTACAATCATGATCCTTTAGATAATACATATGTCTAAGTACGTAGTTTTAATGCAATCCTTAGCACAAAATAAAAATAAAAATTGAAATACACATATCATAATGAGGAGTGATATGCATAAATCATCAATTTTATTCATCTATGTGAGTTAACTAATGTATAACTCCACACTCTCTCTGCACGTTCTTCATCTCGTGTATGTAAAACCATATTGCATTCTCCCCAGCCTGGTCTACATATGATGAAAATATATGTGACAATAGGAGATTAAATGCGAGGTGTTTCAGTTGTGTATCATTGCAATAATTACTATTTAATCTCCCAAGAGTAAACTTAGAAATATTGTAGGCTATTGTGATATCTTCCTTTCATTCACGAATACCCGATTAAGTCTTGAACATGATGAAGTGTCTATTCAAATAACTTAAGCATATTATCTCTAATCACTAATTGATCAAGTATATCATACTTAGTCACAAAGTCTAAGCTGATGTGCATCGGCCGACGACTTAGATCCAATTATGATGAGAAGACGAGTATTCTCTCTAAATCCACATTGAGGAATGAATTCTATTCTCGGCTCAACTACCACGCACATGCATTTCGTGATGAACCTAATCCATGCCATATCTACCCGTGGAAGGGTGCAAGCATTAGTCATGGTCAAAGTTCATCACTTCACACATGTCGTGCGTATTGACCTCAAGTCAGAGGAGTATCACATCGCTCCCACTAACCGAGACACCCGTAGACACATTATGTGGAATTACATCAAACGGTTTCTCGGATGGGTATACCAATACCCTCCAAGGTATCTGTGCATCCATCATGAGATACTCGGTATCTCGTAGTAAGTGAGATATTACTATACTCTCTAAGAGTATGATGCATATCGCACACCAATCTCAATTGCATCATCAATATCTCATTCTTGATGATCCTTGATCTGGGCTATTTGAGAATCATACTTAAGCCATCTGAGTTCTCACTCACTCAATGACAGTAGTGATTCATGGGAACACAAATAAGAATAAATGCAAACAATCAAACATCATATTCAGATAAGTGTAAAGCCATACATTTAATATTAAACCTAACATTAATATTAAACCAAATCTGAATATTATCTTAGTATTATGTTCTTTCGATGGATTGTCTCTAGGACACTAACACTAACAATCTCTCATTTGGACTAGAGTCAATCACCTACATGTCTAACCCTTAGACCATCAAATGTCTAATGTGTACATGAATAATCAGTGAAAAGGATTTGCAAGATTGTCCTTTATGGGAAATGTTTTAATTCCATTTCTCTTATCGTTTTGATCTCTCGGATCAAATGATTACGCCTCGGTACATGCTTATTATTGTTATTAGATCTCGGTTCCTTTGCTTATGCAATCGCACCAATATTGTCACAATACATCTCTATTTGACAACTGGCACTCGGAACTACCCCTAGTTCTCTCAAGAACCTTAAAACTCAGACAACCTCAAAGGCTTCTGATACAACAATGTACTTAGCTTCGGTTGTTGAATCTGTGGTCAGATCTTGCTTGGAACTATTCCAACTTACCGCCTCATCATTGAGATTGAAAATATAATTTGACTGTGATTTGTAATCTTCACAGTTTGACTAGAAACTCGCATCAACATAGCCCGTATCGACTAGCTCTGACTGTCCACCGTAGATAAGAAGATGTTCTTTTTAGTACGTCTGAGGTACTTTAGAATATTCTTGACAACAATTCAGTGATGTTCACTTAGATTCTGTTGGTATCTACCAGTGATGCTGATAGCGTAGGCCACATATGACATGGTGCAACTCCTGGCGTACATGATGGATCCAATTGCAGATGCATATGGAATGTCCTTCATGTGCTCGATATCTGCTTCGCTAGAAGGACAATCCTTCTTCGACAGCTTTATCCCATGATTTGCCAGTAGAGATCCCCTCTTAGAGTTCTCTATCGCAAAACGCTTCAACACCTTATCTACGTAGGTGGATTGTGATAGCCTACCATCTTCTTGGATCTATCCATATGGATCTTGACCCCTAAGATGTAGCATGCTTCACCAAGATCCTTCATCATGAAGGTCTTTGATAACCAATCTTTCACGGACTGCATTAGCGGGATGCTATTTCCTATAATCAATATGTCATCGATATATACGACTATAAAGACAATATTCTTCCCGCTGCGTTTACAATAAACACAATGATCTTCCGAATTTCAGATAAAGTCAAGGGATTTGACAGCTTCATCAAATTGGATATTCCAACTCTTAGAAGCTTGCTTCAATCCATAGATGAATAGTTTAAGCTTGCACACAAGATTAGATTTTGGCTTAGATATAAAACCCTCCGGTTGAGTCACAAACACTTCCTTATCAATGTTACCATTGAGGAGAGCTATTTTGACGTCCATCTACCAAAAATCATAATCGCGGTGTGCTGCTATCGTAAGTAAAATTCGAATGGACTTGATCTTCGCAACTGGCGAGAAGGTCTTGTCATAGTCAATGCCTTCGCGTTGACTATACCCTTTTGCCACCAACCTAGCCTTGTAGGTTTGTACCTTGTCATTTGCATCAGTCTTCCTCTTGAAGACTCACTTGCAACCTATGGGTCTAACCCATTTCGGTAACTCAATTAAGTCCTAGACTTGATTGGTGTACATCGAATCCATCTCGAATTTCATAGCTTCATGCCACTTCTCTGAGTCAACATCTAATGTTGCTTCAGTATAAGTTCTAGGTTCGTCTTTATCCGGGATCTCCACGTCATCATGTTCCTCCACGATGAACCTAGTGGATGGATTACGAATCCTAGTCGACTTACAGAGTTATGGTTTTGCAAGTTGTACATTCTGATCGTGAAAATTTTGTGGTGCAGTGATTTCATCGTTGACCGGAGAGTCCTCAAGAGCGATATTTTCATATGCTTCTTGGGCGGGAGTTTGAACTATGTTATTCTCATTCAGCCCACTTGGAGGTTGTTGCAAAGGCAATGCAACTCCAATTACGCTCCCACTGGCTGAAAGAGGATCACCTAGTGATAAACTTCCACCATGAGAGTCGTTGAATGCTCCCACTGATTCTTTGTCATGTTGCTTTGACAAATCATCAGTCTCTGTGTTAATTCGTGGTTCTTGAATCTCTTCAAGTTCTATCTTCTTACGGCTTTGTTCCTTAAGGACGTGCTCGTCTTCTAGGAACTTAGCTTGCCTAGAAACAATCACTATTTGTTTCTCCGGTAGATAGAAGTGATATCCTCTTGTCTCCTTAGGATATTCCACAAAATAACTATTTTCACCTTTGGATTCCAACTTATCAGTTAGCATTTTCTTCACAACTGCGGGGCAACCCCACGTTCTAATGTGTAGAAAAGATGGCTTCTTGCCATGTCATAGCTCGTATGGAGTCTGCTCAACTGATTTGGACGGAATCCTATTCAGAATGTAGATTGAGGTTTGTAATACATATCCCCATAAGAATGTTGGAAGAGAGGAAAAACTCATCATGGACCTTACCATGTCTAATAAGGTTCGATTTCTCCTTCCGGGCACATTGTTCATCTGAGGTGTTCCGGGAGGAGTCCATTGTGACTAGATCTCATGAAGCTTCAAGTAATCCATGAATTCATGGCTAAGGTACTCACATCCTCGATCCGATCGAGGAGTCTTGATACTCTTACCAAGTTGTTTCTCTACTTCTGCTTTGTACCCTTTGAATTTCTCAAACGATTCGGACTTGTGTTTCATGAGATACACATATTCGTACCTTGAGCAATCGTCAGTAAAGGTGATGAAGTAGTCGAATTAACCCCTAGCTAGAGTAGGTTATGGTCCACAAACATCGTTGTGAACCAACTCTAGAACTTCTTTGACACGTACCCCTTTCCCGGAAAATGGTTTGTTGATCATCTTTCCCATGAGATAAGATTCGCAATCACCATAAGACTCTAAGTCAAATGAGGTAAAGTAGTCCAACTTTCTTAACCTTGTGATTCTTTTCTCGTTTGCATGACCAAGACTACAATGCCACAAGTAAGTCGGGCTTTCATGATTACTAAGCTTGAGTCATCCTACTTTGTATATTAAGAACATCACGTTCATAACTCAACAAATGTCTAGCAGTTTGAACTATTAGTTAACATGTTTATCTTAATAACAACCATACTTGTTCTAGTAGCTAAAACACCTTGCGTTTTCTTCTTGGTTGCTAGAACATTACAGTCCTTCTTCCAATGCCCCTTTCTATTGCAGTGGGGCACACATCCTTATCAACCCGTTCTTACTTTTGAACTCCACCTTTGGCCTTCAGGAAGTTGGGCTTGGAGCCCTCTTAGCTTTACTTCTTCGGCTCTTCTTGCGTTTCGGGTCAGAAGAAATAGAAGCACTCACCATGAGCACGGGTTTTTCCTTAGCAGTGAAAAACTCAAAAGTCTTAAGCATGTTATGAGGCTCCGGCATTGTTGCTTCCATCTTCTTCATATTAAATTTACTACGAAACTAGAATATGAATCGGGGAGCGACTTGAGAATAACACATGAGGTGAAATCTTCCCTCCTTTCGCTAATCGACATCTGAACAGATCTCTCATCACTTCATAAATCTCAAACGAGATCTAGAATCAAAGAGATCCTTCAAACGCTTAAGCATCTCGAAGGGATCTATTTTCTCATGTTGCCTTTGCAATTCGGGAGTCATGCCGAGCAATCATAACATAGAGCTGGGAAGCATCATCTTGATGCTTCTTTTGAGCTGTAATGTCAAACGTTGCAGCCTCAACTGAACCAGCCTGGGGGGTAAAGGGATCATGTCTAACACGTATTCAATCTCTTCTTGCCTTAGCACCAAACACACCTTTCAGTGCCAGTCCAGAAAATTTGGCCCAGCCAATTTGTTCGTTTCCAGAATATTTCTCAATGATAAGTTTTCATTTCAACAATTGTAGAGAAATAAATTAAAATGGGAATTAAATACAGAATTCCTATGATCAATATTCAACAATCAAAATAAACATGGCCTTTTAATTTATTTTTTCTCCATTATTTTCACATACTCAACGACCTCATCGAAAGAGTACGAATTTATATCTAATATAAATTGTAATGGACTAGGATCCACACTCCTACTATTACAATGACTGCTTGTGCTGAACATTTCAACAACAGAACTGGTAGGTCTCTAAACCAATTATCTCACACAATTCCTAGTTGAATGAACCCAGTTCAATCGGATGTCACCTAATTCTTGTTTCCCTGCTTGGGCTGGTGAAACAGAATTAAGTTGGTTTACAACCATTAAGCGGCGACAAACATGTCCCTATAAAAGTTCTGTTAGATGTAGATCCGAGCAAAAGACTTGGGCCTTAAATACTCATTGGAACAAAATCTCACATTTATTTTTAATTTTAATGGAAGACATCATTCAATTTGATGAAAAACCATATTTTTTGTGAGGATCATTTTAAAGGCGGGGTATTAATTGCTTAATAGAGATCCAGTCATGATAACTATGTCACATTTGAGCAATTATTGGGTGCCGCCTACCCAAACATGACATGTGCGGACAAACATATAGAGGGCGCTATCTACCCAAACATTTAATACGGTCCGATAAATATTGGGTGCCGCCTACCCAAACAATTTAATGCGGGCTATATAACTAACAATGTAAATATCGATTCACATAAGCAGTTACGCAAGTTGGGAGCAACTAATCAAATTCTCATGCTTTACTTAAAAAATTAAATTTGCATAAATAAAACATCTAATAAATATTTAGCACATAAATCAAATAAACATGCAAAATATTTAACACACAAATCAAATAAACGTGCTAAACAATTATTATCCGTAGGTAAAATATTGCTAAAATTAGAAATACCAACAAGATCTAAGCTCTCGGTCAATTGCTAAATTAATTTCAAAATTATTTTGCTCAAATTATTTTATTAACAGAAATTTGGTCTAACCAAACACGCCCTTATCCCGGTTTTGAGAATTTCAGAATTTCGATCTAACCAATCAATTCCTTATTTTAATTTCTAGAAATTTTATTACTTTGGTCTAACCAAATATACCCTTAATCTGTTTTTTGGAATTTGTAAAATTCATCCAAACAAGGCATTAACATATTTTCCAGAATTTAAAATAAGATCCAGGGACCAAATTGCAATTTTGTACAAAATCTAGAAATTGTATAAAGACCCCAGGGGTTAAACTATAATTTCCAAAGGAAATCCAGAAATTATAGAAAAACCCAAAGATTAAATGCAAATTTCCAGGATTTACATAATTGCATAGAAGGTCCTCTGAGGAAATCAAATTTCCAAAGACTTAAGTCCCTGGGAATAAACGCTCGAATTGAGCATATTGAGAGACAAAGTGATGCATCTTGGCCACTTCTGGCGTCCATCTCCGTCGCATCCGAACCGTTCGAAATAGCCACAGTGAGGGAATCGCAACCCGGAGCGCCACAGTCGTTCGATGCCATCGCTCCCGTTGATTTGGATTGGCCATACGCGGCAAAGACCCCCAGCACCGTTCACAGTCGCCACCGGCCTGCATTAATGCGCCGGCGACTGTTGATCCTTACGCCTGAGAATCTTCGCCCAAGCCTTACCCCAAACAGCGCCCAGCGTGCCTCAGTCTCGGCCAACGCCAGAAGTGACCTTGCAGATGACGCCAAGCACCGCTGCCTATTCTTGACCGATCCACGGCTGTTGACGCTAACAGCCCAAAACTCCGACAGATGCCTAGCGTCCCCAGTTTCAGCTATACGTCTCTATCCGTGCATCGCGACAGTTTCTTCTCAGAAAGTGAAAGAGCGAATTCCAAATATGTGTAGACTTCAATTTGGGATTTAATAATAAAATCAAATTTTATATTTATTATTATTAAATTTTAATAATATGAAATCAGCTTTTCAACCTTTAAAGCAATCTTTAATTCCCGAATCATATAAGAGTTCAACTATTTAATATAATTAAGTAACTTCGAGAATTAAAAAAAATTCAGATTTATTCCAAATAAATCTGAATTCCATTTACAAATTTATGTATATGACCGAGTCTGAGCTCTAATACCACTTCAGGTTTTAGAGGCACGAACACCATGTTCAGCGCATCGAAAAACACGATTCACCAACAACGAATCTGGAACATGGTTGTATAACATAAAACATAAAGGATAAATAACAACATATAAATTCTTACAGCGATTTGTACGCGGAATCCTCCACTATGGTATCCACGTAACGGCTTTCTACCAACCCGCACCGATATGCCAGCGTTGAATCTCGAGATTAATTTGCTAGGAAAATTCCGACCGGAGATTTTATGGAGAAATTATATTTCTTGTGTTTTTGGAATTCCCATAGAGCACATATTTATAGGGATTAACTTGGCTTAATTCTTAAGCAAGATATCGGGACTAGCCCGTAAATATAATCTCTACGGATTATATTTCCCTAGATATGTTCCTACAAATAATATATTTACCATATCTATTATTCTTGTATAATAATATTCAAAATATTATTGTTGAGATTTCATATTTAATTAAATCAAATTTAATTAAATAATAATAATAATTAATTCCAAATATAATTAATATTATATTCTCCATAAATTAAATATTATATCCAATACAATTTTTAATCAACCAACTATAATGGGTAAATTGACATTACTTGTTGTGTGACTCATAGGCCCTCGCATATCGAGCAATTAGTCAAACTAACGGTCTTAATTGATTCCTAGACAATAAATCAGACATTCTCAATATACGAGGTACATTGCGAGGAAATCTACAACTACCTGTAATACTGTAGGCTATTGTGATATCTTCCTTTCATTCACGAATACCCGATTAAGTCTTGAACATGATGAAGTGTCTATTCAAATAACTTAATCATATTATCTCCAATCACTAATTGATCAAGTATATCATACTTAGCCACAAAGTCTAAGCTGATGTGCGTCGGCCGACGACTTAGATCCAATTATGATGAGAAGACGAGTATTCTCTCTAAATTCACATTGAGGAATAAATCTTATTCTTGGCTTAACTACCACGCACATGCATTTCGTGATGAACTCAATCCATGCCATATCTACCCGGGAAGGGTGCAAGCATCGGTCATGGTAAAAGTTCATCACTTCACACATGTCGTGCGTATTGACCTCAAGTCAGAGGAGTATCACATCGCTCCCACTAACCGAGAAATCCGTAAACACATTATGTGGAATTACATCAAACGGTTTCTCGGATGGGTATATCAATACCCTCCAAGGTATTTGTGCATCCATCATGAGATACTCGGTATCTCGTAGTAAGTGAGATCTTACTACACTCTCTAAGAGTATGATGCATATCGCACACCAATCTCAATTGCATCATCAATATCTCATTCTTGATGATCCTTGATCGGGGCTATTTGAGAATCATACTTAATCATCTGAGTTCTCACTCACTCAATGACAGTAGTGATTCATAGGAACACAAATAAGAATATATGCAAACAATCAAATATCTTATTCAGATAAGTGTAACGTCATACATTTAATATTAAACCTAACAATAATATTAAACCAAATCTGATTATTATCTTAGTATTATGTCCTTTCGATGGATTGTCTCTAGGACACTAACACTAACACATTCTTCCTAGAGAAAATAAATGTAATTTCAATTCTTTAGGAATCTTGATTTAGAGAGTCAGGAACACTTTGCTAGAGACTTCTACCTTCATGGGATTCGTCTAATCTAGAAGTTAGATGAGTTACTGTCCTCCACAACAATCTTTCGGTCAAGTCCAACCCAACTTACTAAATCGGCTCAAACTACCTCACTCTCGAAGATAGGGTTTTGATGTGATTTCCAACTAGGTGAGATTTTTCTTACAATGGGTTAGCCTTGAAGCTAAAGTTGGTAAATCTCTCTAAGCTTAAGATTTAGCAATATATGTTTATTTATAGTCTAGAACACTTTTGTATATTTATGAATGTAATCTTAATGTTCTTGGATGGAAATGCTTGAAGATCGTGTTTGCTTGTTCACTTGGTAACATTTACACTCCTTGTTATAAGGTAGAGCTTATATTTATATTGTGAATTTGAATGTTACCATTGGATAGTAAATTCAAATCTATGTTATTTATAAAAAAGGGTAGTTTCTAGTTTTTTCTCTCTCTTTTTGCACTGATGCAATCAGCTTTTGTGTCACGATAGTATATTAGCTTTCGAGGTGTGATTGGTCCACGTAGGCTTGTTACGTAGCTCTCTAACTAATCTATTGGGTAACTTCAACCTAACTCCTCGTAAGATGACTTCAGTTCATCTCCTCTTTATAAGACTTCACATCATCTCCTCTTAAGAAGACTTTAGCTCGCCTTCTCTTAAGAAGACTTTAGCTCACATCTTGTTACGAAGACTTTAGTCCATGTTATCTTTGGGAACAACCATATCCTTTTACTCTTTTTTACCTTCAACAAAGAATCAATTATTGAAGCCTCCAAAGAAAAGGTCTCAAGCGCAACACCTTTATCCTTATCATTGGCAGTTGGCTTAGTTGATTCTATAGGCTTGGTTAACTGATCGGCCTCGTCGCCTCTGAACTTGTACGTTGTCCTAATTTTCCCTTCAACTAAAGTCTCATCGATCGACTCCAGGGTTTGACAAACCATATTAATCAGCATCATTGTCGGGTGGACCTCTATTTTTTTAAAAGGCTAACTTAGTTATAGGAGAACATCATCAGTTTTTTTTTTCACATTTCATATTGATTGTTATAATCTGGGGCAATTGAGGCAACAACAAACTTCCCAAGCTTTCATGCAACCAATTGACCTAGTAACTCATTCAATGTAAATTCCTCGAGTGACTCTACTCCTGCATATCCGAGCTCATCACTATCTCCCAATCTAGAAACTATGTCAATTTTTTTGTTGTGGGGTCATGGAATTCTGATGTTGTGATTGATTATTTGGTGGTTTTCAGAATCATCTAAACTCTCAGAGGCGAACTCAATTGAGTGACATGGGGATACAATTGTACCCCCAATTTTTTTAAATAGTAGACACGAGATATTCTTCTATAAATGTGGTATGTTGCGAGAAAGAAGAAGAGAACAGGCGTAGCCTTGCGAGAGAGAACAAAGAAGATCTGAATAGGGTTTCATACGAAAAAGAAACTGAAATGGGTTTCAAATAATGGGCTAAGATGAAAGTCCTCCATTCCAAAATATATGAGCTTTCGGATTTATTAACTTCCAACTAATTACAAAAAAAAAAAGCAATGACATCAAATAAATCATGGTGAAACTTATTTGAAAAGTATTACTCCCTCCGTCCCCCAAAAGTATGGTCGTTTGTTTTTGTCAGGTCCTAAGAAAACGTAAATAAAATAGATAAAATAAGAATATTTTTATGTATTGCATGATCCATTTATGAGTTAAGATGTTGTTTGTGAATTAAAACTGATGACATGTGAAAATATTAAGTGACGATTAAATGGTGAAGAAAACAAAATTGTGGAAAAAAACTAAAAGCCATACTTTTGGGGGACGGAGGTAGTAGTTATTTTCACTAAATATATTAGTGAATTGAACTACATGTGTCGGTTTTGAAGGGTATTAGTTTTCATTAAAGGTATTAGATGAAGAGGTATTAATTGTTTGCACTAAATGTATTAATTGTTTCACTATAAGGTATTAGTAACTTGTTGTTTACGATAATAGTTACCGTGAATATCATTCAAAATATAATATAAATTAAGTAAATTTGTAACTCTAAATAATATTTTACTTCTCATATTTAATTCTTAAGAAGCTATACAATTTAACTTAAAATGATAATAATTCAATTGAAAAGTGATAAGTGACAATGGTCTCATAATGGTGTCACACAAGTATTGATCTCTTATAAATTGTCTATCAATTGTACCCACATTTTCAAAATTTTGGGTATGCCCCTATAAACTCTGTGTTGTTTATTTTTCTTTTCTTATTCTTTTTTTCTTTTTTCTTTTTTTTCAGGATTTTTTCATTCTTCAGTCACTCATAATCATTCATTCGTCATTGCCACTTCCTTCCGCAAGTGTTTTTTTAATGATAATTTAAGATAGTTAAATCAATTTGATCACCTGAATGCGTCTTTTTTCATCTCTCTATTTTTTTAATAGTGTGCACAATTTCTCTATGATTGGAGATACGCCCGTGTGTTTCCTCGATTGATCCACCGATGTTACTTTTTTCTTCTAAATATGTGAATATTACATATCAAATATTTCACTCAAAACTAACTTTAAACAATACCGGACTCCTTTTTTTTATTATTTTAATATTGACTCATTTACTCTATTATTTTGATAACATCTTAAAAATCAGTACAACCATTCAAAGAAAAATCTAGCCTTCAATATAAGGTGGAATGAATTATGATCAAATAAAAAGATATATAATTCTTAATCCCTTGTTGATTTAAAATCTATACTTCTAATTAATTTAGAGAGAAAATCTCATTAAAAAAAATAATACTCCATAAAACGGTCGTAAAATCCATAAAAAGAACGGAATTGTTATGAATAATTAGTGAATGTTCATTATGCTTCATTATTGTATCATTCATGTTACCGATTAATTTACTCGTTAGATTAGCCATATGTTAATGGCTCATTATGCAGTTAACATGTTTAGAGCTTGCATATGTATATAAATAGAGTGTATTGGTAAGGTGAAATGTAACACAAAACACACAAGAAATAGTGATATCCTTCTGGCTTGGTACGCCCCCAGACGTAGTCATTCTTGACGAACTGGGTAAACATATGTGTGTTCTTCTTTTCCTTTTTTTTAGAACACATTATCAGCACGAGTGCTCTGCGTACCAAATCTCAGAATTTCATAGCGGAGAACGATCAACAACGAACGACGACATGTGACTTATGGATTTCAAGGGTGCTTCAAAATATTAATTATTACTACTCTGTTTGTGACATGTTTTTATGCACGAGAAATCCCCTGACAAAGAGATAAGTTTTCACCTACACTATTGTTTATACTTATGTTCTATCATGTTTAAATTTATTTAAATATTTAGTTATATTCGAAACATATGTTACTTTTATACAAATTATTTAGCTATGCATGTTCATTGATGTGATATGTTTGAAGATGTATATTACAATATTCATATAAAGTTCATGATTATATTTAGTTTCCAGACATATATACTGCATGTATGCCACAGTAGGCTATATGTGAGGTCTCATTACATATATAGAATTGCATTACTTATATATTATATAGAGTATTTATCTTTCTTCTAGACTTTACTTAGATAGATCGACTGAGATCTAATTGATATAGATATTATGTTGGGACATTGTCAGTTTTGATTAAGATCCCAAAGCCCCTGAAAAGATGATTTGCCTTTTGTTTGTATTTGTCAGGCTAGTCTTGGTTAGGCTTTGTACTTAGTCATTTTACACTTCACAGGTACTCAGTAAGAGGAGCACTTACTGATGACAATCAAGACTTAGAGCCTGAAGACGCAGTTTACCATCCTGAACTTATGGCAGTCTTCTAAGCTGGCTGAGTAAGTCTCAGCGATGAAGAGTATGACCCTGAGGTCATTTACTACTCAGTCCTGAAGGGAACAGGAGGATACTGAGTTTATGGGAAGACTTGGAGTAGAGCCAAGCAATGCAAAAGGAATGTCAGCGTCAGGACAAGACCGGTGAGCTCAAGACAAAAAGAACTTAATAAGACAAGCCTGAAGCCCAGGAATAAGTTCTGACATTCTCACCAACCTGATGATGTGGACCAATCCTGGAAGGACACGCACGTACGGAACCTGACAGAAGACTGACTTCAGACTGCATATTCAACGGGCAAGCATTTAATGTGCATTTAATGCAACTACCTAATCCCATGCAAGAACGGTTGCTGCATGAAGATATGTCTGTTTGAACCACTCTACATAGATGACAAGAAAGACTATCTCTCCAACGGATAGTTTTTCAAATCACCTATAAATACAGAAGGCCTTGAACCCATTCAAGGTTACGGGAAATTTCCAAGCCAGAAATTACTCAAACTCCCAAGCATTCAAAAGCATTCAGCCTTAGAAGAAGCACTAGAAACCATCTAAATTTCCCAAGTGTTTCTTAGCTACTAAGAGTTATTCTGTATTCCAAAGAGCGAACTAGCATTATCTTAAGCTTAGAGAGATTATCCTATTCTTTGCATAGCTTTGTCTTGTAAGGATAATCTCAATCTAGTTGGAATCCAAACTGAAACCAAAACCCTAAGTTAGGTTTGTTGGGAGTAAGTCAGTTAGTGAGTTAGTAAGAGGAGTTGTATAGATCAGTGAGGTTAGCTGGTCTTGGTGCACTTTGGCACGTTAAAAACAAGAATCCCTTGAGTGGATTTCCTGTTAAATCAGGCCGTGGACGTAGGAGCTTGAGACTCTGAACCACGTTAAACTCCTTGGGTTCTTATTGCTTTGATATTGTGCATACCTGCCATATTACTTGTTCATTCATAAGCATTTGGTTTATCAGGCTTGAATCAATCAGCCTGATCCTTGAAAAGAACACTGCCCTACTAATCACTATTCAGAATCAGGTAAACAAGTTTTTCAGAAAGCAAACTAAACAAGACTTTAAACTTTCAGGGCTCACGCATTTCCGCACTGAACTTGAACTGATAGTTAGCCAACTGACCCGCACCTAGTGTAGTCAGTAGGTGTGTTATCAGATCCTAGTTCTTTACCACTCTGAGTATAGGGGGCTCAGTCGGGCTTTAAGTTTGAAAATCTGTATACGTGTATCCCCCCCCCCCATACACGTATTCCCCAGTCTTGTACCGGGACCAACATATTAGACTTATGAACCTAGAATTCGTTTCAAGTTTATAAGCATATTTATATGTTAAATTTGATGATATTTTTATTCGATGTGATCAAATGGGTAAGTGTCACAATTAAATGTTTAATGCATTTTAAATTTGGCTAATTAATTTTTGTATTGAGTATTCTTTTGGACTCGATATATGTTGGTTACTTCTGTTGGAGACGTGTCTAAAACTGACGAAATTGTCCAAATTTTTTATTAGACATTTAAGAACCCTTACCATAGGGTTTTGCTATGGTAAAATGGCAAATCATGATATACCTATTCTGGTAGTATTCTTTTAGTAATATAATTGCTTGTATATCTACACAAATGTTTTGTTATTTGACCAAAATTCAGAAATTTTGTTAATGTTATTTGTTTATGAGAAAGTATGAAGCCAACTTGCTATTTGATTGCCATATTTTGGTTACTCATTGTTCACTGGACAAGAAAAGGGAATTTTGTATTACTCAATTTTATGAGATTATTTCATGTGGTTAATTCTTTAGAATTAAGAATACACATTGAAGGAATGGAATTTCTATTCCAATGAATTAATTCTTTAAATCATGAAATGATGTTTCAATCAATATCAAATTATGGTATATTATCAAATTTTTAACACTTGTGGTTATTCCCGACTATGGTAATTAGCTCAAGATTACCATAATTACAATCCATGCATATATTTATTTTATATTAAATTTGATGAATAATTTATATCCTGATGATTTTTTGGTTCTGGATGTGTTATATGTATAACTAAATCGATTATTTGAAATTTTGAGGTTTGAATATTTTCATACAAAGATAAAAACTTATTAAGGCGTGGTCAATTCTGTCTAAATGGTCGATAATTGTTGCTCATAGTTTTAGCATGCGTCTACTATTTTTATTTTTGAGCAGCCTACAATGGATTCAGTATTTGTCTGTTATAGAGCCTGAAATTATTAATTTTTCACTCGATCATTTTGTTATGTGCTGAAAAAATTGTGTTGGGACAATGTCAGTTTTGATTAGATCCCAAAGCCCCTGAAATGATGTTATGCATTTGTTGTCAGGCTAGTCTTGGTTAGGATTTTTACTTAGTTATTTTACACTTCACAGGTACTCAATGAGAGGAGAACTCACTGACGATAATCAAGACTAAGGGCCTGAAGATGAAGAGCATCATCCTGAACTTATGGCAGTCTTCTAAGCTGGCTGAGTAAGTGTCAGTGATGAAGAGTATGACCATGAGGTCACTACTAACTCAGTCCTGAAGGGAACAGGATGATACTGAGTTTATGGGAAAGACTTGGAGTAGAGCCAAGCAATGCAAAAGGAATGTCAGCGTCAGGAAAAGACCGTTGTGCTCGAGATAAAAAAAACTTAATAAGACAAGCCTGAAGCCTAGGAATAAGTTCTGACATTCTCACCAACCTGATGACGTGGACCAATCCGGGGAGGACACGCACGTACGGACTCTGACATGAAGACTGACTTCAGACTGCACTTTCAACGGGCAAGCATTAAATGGCGCATTAAATGTGAGTTACCAAATTCATGCAAGGACGGCTGCTGCATGGAAATATGTCCGTTTGAGCCACTCTACGTAGATGACTAGAAGGCTATCTCTTCCAACGGATAGTTTTTAAATCACCTATAAATACAGAAGGCCTTAAACTCATTCAAGGTTACGGAAAATTTCCAAGCCAGAAATTACTCAAACTCTCAAGCAATCAAAGCATTCAGTCTTTAGAAGAAGCACTCGAAACCAGCTAAATTTCCCAAGTGTTTCTTAGTTTCTGAGAGTTATTTTGTTTTCCAAAGAGCGTACTAGCAATATCTTAAGCTTAGAGTGATTATCCAACCCTTAGCAAAGCTTTGTCTTGTAAGGATAATCACAACTTAGTTGGAAACCAAACTGAAACCAAAACCCTAAGTTAGGTTTGTTGATAGTAAGTTGTTAGTGAGTTAGTAAGGAGTTTGAATAGGTCAGTGAGGAGTAGCTGATCTTGGTGCACCTTGGCACGTTAAAAACAAGAATCCCTTGAGTGGATTTCCTGTTAAATCAGGTCGTGGACGTAGGAGCTTGAGTCTCTGAACCACGTTAAACTCCCTGTGTTCTTACTGCTTTGATATTGTGCTTACTTGTCATATTACTTGTTCATTCATAGCATTTGGTTTTATCAAGCTGAATCAATCAGCCTGATCATCAAACAGAGCACTGCCCTACTAATCACTATTTCAGAATTGAGTAATCAAGTTTTCAGAAAGCAAACTAAACAAGACTTTAAACTATCAGGGCTCACCCATTTCCGCACTGAACTTGAATTGATAGTCAGCCAACGGACCCGCACTAAGTGTAGTCAGTGGGTAGATTATCAGCTCTTAGTTCTTTATCACTCTAAGTAAAGGGGACTCGGTAAGGTTTTAAGTTGAAAAATTGGTATACGTGTATTCCCCCCCCCCCCCCCCCATACATATATGTATTCATCAGTCTTGTACTGGGACCAACAAGTGGTATCAGAGCAGTGGTAAGACCACTGACTTTGAACACTAATTGTTTCAGAGGAGAAACTGTTGGTAGTCACTGAACATATCTGAGTTTTCTTTTCATAAAACTTGCATCATCATGACTGCGAGAAGACTTGAAGCTTCGTTACCTGAATTCTCTGTATCTAACTTTGTCTATTGGAAGTTCAGACTAGAGGCACATCTTGATGCCATCCATGACCAGATGCTGCGTGTCATCAAGGACGGACCCATCAAGATCACTATTCCTAATGTCAGGGGAAGGGGATATGATGATCTTGACATTGGCGTACCTATTCCTAAGGAAAGGAAGGATATGACTGCATACGAGATCAAGATGGTGGGATTGGACAATGTTGCCAGAAATATCATCTTACATACAGTACCGTTAGGAGTCATCGAGACTGATGAACTTAAAGACGGCGAAGGAGGTTTGGGATGAGCTGACCAGGATGTGCGAGGGGTTACAAAAGATA
Source organism: Ballota nigra (assembly GCA_947034835.1). NCBI lineage: Eukaryota > Viridiplantae > Streptophyta > Magnoliopsida > Lamiales > Lamiaceae > Ballota > Ballota nigra. The sequence continues at coordinate 39,087,087 of OX344724.1, read as the reverse complement.
AAGGAGAACAAGAGAACCATTGCCATTCAGAAGTTCGAAGCTTTCGAGATGCTACCTGATGAGACTATCGATCAGATGGAGTCAAGATTCATCAAGTTGATGAATGAGTTGGTGATGCTGGACAAGGATGTCCCTAAGAGAGATGTTGCTTCAAAGATCCTGAATGCCCTTTCTGAGAAATGGGACAACAGTGTAATTATGCTTAAGAACACTCAGGATATGAGTAACATAACTTCTGCTTTACTTTTTTCAGAGCTCAAAGCACTGGAATATGATCTCAACAAGAGAAAGAAGAAAGTTCAGCAGGAAGAGGAAGAGAAAGAGAAAGAGAAAACTCCTGAGAAAAGTGTGGCGTTCAAGGCCATGTTTGAACCTGTTGAGTCTTCATCAAAGTCACTGATGGAGATGAGCAAGGAAGAGCTTGCTGAGGAGTACAGCCTGATGGCCAGACGCTTTGAGAAGCTTAATTCCAGGTTTGGTCGTTATAAGAAATTTTATCAGGACTCACGTGACAGGAAACCTGAAGGAACCCACCAAAGCTCGAGGAGATATGAGGAAAGGAGAAACACTGACCAGAGGAGAGATCGTGGCGATGAAAGAAGATATTTAGAACCAAAGCCCGATCGTAGAGATGAACAGAGATGTACTCGAGATGACAGGCACTCAGGGAAGACTGAAAGCTCATCAAGACAGAGGGAACCTGACTCAAGGAGGAACCCTGAACCTAGGAAAGAAAGAGGAGATGAGCAAGTAACATGTTACAACTGTAACAAGAGCGGGCACTATCAGTATGATTGTCCGGAGCTGAGTGCAAGGGAAAGAGAGGACAGAAGGACCAAGAGAGACCAGAGACTTGCTGACCGGAGAGCCATGCTCGCTGAGGATGCAACTGACTCTGATGGTCCTAAGGAGAGGTCGCCTGAACTCTTTTCCGACGATGAGTACTATGATGTTTGCTTGATGGCTAGGGAAGAGCCTGAGGTAACATCTAATTCTGTTTGTGGTTCTTACACTGGTCAAAATCCTGAGCTTAGCTCAGAGTCAGCCAGAGAAATGAACCTTCAGATCTGTCTGGATCAATTGATGGTTGATTTCTCCAGGTTGCAGGAAACTAATGTCTTCTTGGCAGAGGAGAACAAGAAATTGAGTACTGAGGTTCAAAACCTGAATGATCAACTCACTCAGACCGATCTGAAAGAGTCAGCTCAAATTATGAGACTAACTCAGGAAATTGATATGATCAATGTTGAGCGTCTCCCAAGAGAGAAGATTCTAAATGATTTGGATGAGGAAGAGCTGGTCAGGAAGGAGGAGTTGAAGGTACTCAAGAGTAAGTTTGTTGACCTCTTTGCCAGACTTGAAATCCTGAAAAAGAGTGAGGACTCTCTCAAGAAAAAGGTTGCAGTAATGAATAAATCCTCAGTGGCTAGAGAGGAAATAAATAGCAGCCAGATACTTGGGAATGAGAAAAGGGGACTTGGATATGTTCCCAAGAAATCCTCACAAGGTCAGTCTCATATTGCTTCAGGGAGCAACACTGAGAGGGTATTTGTTCAGGCAGGCCAAAGTGCACCTAAGGTTGTGCTTCAGGCCCGTCAAACTAATAAGGGTAAGGAAACTGTTGACTCAGTCAGGGTTGCCCCTAAGGTTGCTAAGCCAAAACCCAAGGGAAAGGCAAAGCAACCAAAGGAGGTCCCTGAGAGCTCAGGCCAAAGAAAGCCTCAGCGAAAGCAGATGAAGACTCAGGCCAAGAGCCCTCAGACTGGTCAGCGTGGGTACCATCATCCTTAGCAATACCAACAGGGAAGGCCAAACATGATGACACCCCCATGGTTTTGGCATCCTGATGCCTTTAACTGTTTTCCATTCCCTCACTTGCCTAAGGGGAATAGAACACAGGGTCCTTATCAAGAACAAGGCCCAAGACCAGCTGCACCCAGACCTAGGAAGAACAGGAAGCCAGCCCAAAAGGCACCCACTCAAGCTCCTGTGAAGCCTAAGTCTAGCACTCATACACCATCTTCCTCTCAGGCAAAGAAGAAAAAAATTGTGTATGTTGATGTTTCAGGGAGACAGATTTACCACTCTGAGGCAATTAGGATAGTTAAGCAAGTCTGGATCCCGAAGGGTACAGCTGACACAATAGGACCCAACACCCAATGGGTACCTAAAGCCTGAATCGTTTGCAGGTGGCTGTGGATCACAACAAGAGGAGAGGAGACTCAAACAAAGTTGTTTGGTACCTAGACAGTGGATGTTCAAGGCATATGACTGGAATGAAGAGTCTTCTCCAAGAGTTTCAAGCTAAAGATGGTCCACAGGTAACCTTTGGTGATAACTCAAAAGGTGTTACTAAAGGTTTCGGTGTCTTGATAATAGGTACAATCAGAGTGGAGAATGTGTCCTTTGTGAAAGGACTGAAGCATAACTTGTTGTCAGTAATTCAGTTCTGTGATAAAGGTTTCAGTGTTGAGTTTCTCATCGAATATATGTTCAGTCAAGGACAAATCAACACAAGTGCTTCTATCAAGTATCAGGAAAGGTAACGTTTATCTCGCTGATTGGAGCAGCACTATTCCTAATACTTGTTTTGTTGCTAAAAGCTCTCTAGAGCTCAGTTGGTTATGGCATAAACGATTAAGCCACCTGAACTTCAAGATTCTTAATAAAATTTCTAGACAATCACTTGTTGAAGGTCTACCTAATGAAGTTTTTAGCTAAGATCATGTGTGCAAAGCTTGTCAGGAGGGGAAGCAGGTCAGAGCGTCATTCAAGGAGAAAGCTACCTTCTCCACTGACAGGATTCTTCAGCTCTTGCACATGGATGTATTTGGTCCCATAACACCTGTGAGTATGAATGGTAGGAAATATACCCTTGTGGTTATTGATGATTATTCTAGATATACTTGGGTTATTTTCTTGTTGAATAAGAAGGAAACACAGGTGAAGCTTCCTGAGTTGCTCAGAAGGCTCAGCAATGAGAAGAATCAGTCCATTACTAAGATCAGACCTGACAAGGGCACTGAATTTATAAATTCATATATTTCTGAATTTTGTAATGAACTTGGTATAGCTCATGAGACTTCTACAGCTATAACCCCACAACAGAACGGTGTCGCTGAAAGGATGAACAGGACACTGAAGGAAGCTGCAAGGACCATGTTGGCTGAGTCAGGATTGCCCAAGAAATTCTGGGCTGAGGCAATCAACACTGCATGCTACACTCAGAACAGATCCATGCTGAACAAACAACATGCATAGACCCCATATGAGACATGGAATAAGAGGAAACCTCGTATCTCTTACTTTCATGTATTTGGTTGTAAGTGTTTCATCCTCAACAATGGGAAGACTCAATTGAAAGCCTTTGATAGCAAATCTGATGAAGGAATATTCTTGGGATATTCTAAAATTAGCAAAGCATTCAGGGTTTACAATTGTAGGACCCTTGTTGTGGAAGAATCACCACATGTTGTGTTTGATGAATCTGCTAATGAGTCTAGGGTAAAAGTGTTGAATCCTGACACTGAGGAGGTCACAAGGAGAGTGACAAGGCTGAGTTTAAAGAATCAATCTGATTCAATGGTCAAAACTGTGCCAATTTCAAGTTGGGATGATGACGATGATCAGGAAGATGACTTAAGAGCCACTCCTAAGCCCAGCACATCAGTGATAGTTGAGCCTCAGACTGAGGAACAGGCTCAACCTGAGGTAAGTACCGTCTATGAAGATGCGGTCGCAGCTGAGACGGTTCCTGAGTCACCTCATCAAGGGGGAATCAATGTCTCTGATATTGAGCTTGTTAATCCCTTTGGTATAGACTCGGGTTCATCCCCTTCTGTTCAATTTCCTGAATTTTATGAACCTGTAGACACTAACATTGCAGGTACTTCAGGAACAACTCCAGGCAAGAGAACATGGCTAGAGGATCATCATATTGATCAAATCATTGGTGATCCAACTGAGGGAGTCAGGACCAGACAGTTTCATGGTGAGAGCGCATTGTTCTGTTGCTTTCTCTCGGAGCAAGAGCCTCAGAACATTGAAGAAGCTCTCACTGACTCGAACTGGATCATAGCCATGCAAGAGGAGTTGAATCAGTTCACAATGAATCAGGTTTGGGAACTGGTAGATAGACTTAAGCACCAAGGTGTTATTGGTACTAAGTGGGTCTTCAAGAACAAGAAGGATGAGAATGGTGTTGTAGTAAGAAACAAGGCAAGGCTGGTTGCAAAGGGATATTGTCAGTCTGAAGGGATAGACTATGATGAGACTTTTGCTCCAGTGGCCAGGTTGGAAGCTATCAGATTGTTCCTTGCTTATGCAACATATAAGAAGTTTAAGGTGTATCAAATGGATGTCAAGAGTGCCTTCCTGAATGGTGTACTCAATGAAGAGGTATATGTTGAACAACCTCCCGGGTTTGAGGTTGGAGATAGAGTATATCATTTGAAGAAAGCACTCTATGGACTTAAGCAAGCACCAAGAGCTTGCTATGGTACACTCTCTCAATTCCTAACAGGCTATGGGTTCAAAAAGGGAACCGTGGATAGAACTTTGTTCAGGATCACTGAAGGTGATGACATTCTCTTGGTCCAGATTTATGTGGATGACATAATATTTGGATCACCAAATCATCAGCTCTGTGAGAAATTCTCTAAGTTGATGACTGGTAAATTTGAGATGTCAATGATGGGAGAGATGAACTTCTTTATAGGATTGCAGGTCAAGCAGACTGATCAAGGGATCTTCATTAATCAGGCCAAATATACAAGAGACTTGATTCATAAGTTTGGTGTTCAGAACAGCAATCCAGCCAGAATCCCTATGAACACAAATTGGAAGATGGATCCTAACACTAAAGGGACTTCAGTAAATCAGACTGAGTATCGAGGGCTGATTGGTTCTTTGTTGTACCTGACTGCAAGTAGGCCTGACATTACGTTTGCAGTTGGTGTGTGTGCTAGGTATCAGTCTGATCCCAAGAGGAGTCATTTGGAGGCTGCTAAGAGGATACTTAAGTATTTGAAAGTTAATATGGGACTATGGTATCCTTCAGATGACAACTTAGAACTGACAGGTTATTCAGATGCAGATTATGGAGGTTGTAGGATTGATAGAAAATCAACCTCAGGGACATGTAAGTTTTTGGGAAGTAAGTTTATCTCGTGGTTCAGCAAGAAGCAGAATTCAGTAGCAACATCCACAACTGAGGCTGAGTATATGGCTGCAGGTAGTTGTTGTGCTCAGATTTTGTGGTTGAGGCAACAATTAAGAGACTACCAAGTGTTTGCTAATGAGGTTCCAATCTATTATGACAACAATAGTGCTATAGCAATTACTCAGAACCCAGTGCTTCACACAAGGTGCAAGCATGTGGATATTAGGCATCACTTCATTCGAGATCATGTGGAGAAAAAGGATATTAGGATGGAAAAAATTCACACTGACAGGCAGAGAGCTGACATCTTGACTAAGCCTTTGGCTGAAGCAAGATTTATGGAACTGTCAGTGGGGTTAGGACTCTTAGATCCGGGAGAGCAGTCAGTGTAGGATTTAGGGGGAACTCAGGCCAGACTCGACTCAGCAAGGTATCAGGGTGCTACAATGTCTCCGTGATAGGTATGAGTTCTATCCTGACTTTTGTGAATTTCAAGCGTCTCTCTGAGTCCTTCGTCCTGAAAATCTTTATTAAATGCATTTCGTTTTCATTAAAAGCTTGCCTTTTTATATTTAAACCCACGCACATCGGAGCATTTAATGCTTCAGTTACTTTTTCATATACGTGTCCATTTTATACGGAATATGACTGACATGAGGATATGATTGATACAGAGATTGATCCTGGCCCTTAATTTCAAAACTTTTCAAATTCAGGATTAATCTCAACCTCACATTTGAGTAACTGACTAATTCATATCAATCTAAGTCTGTCATTTGAGGTTTTTACGCAAAGACAAACGCACATTGCACGCTGAGTATTCTCTTGCTCAAGATCAAATTCTCTGCAAAAATCTTCTCTCAATTAAAAATAAATGGCATTCTTGATTCCCACCTGGACAACTGATAAGCCAAAAGATGTTGTCAAAAACAGGCTGGTAAACATGGAGCACGTAATCACCATGGAGGGTGTGCGCCTCTCTGTGAAGGAGATTCATCCAGTCTTCGAATGGATCTCCAAAGCTGGCTTGGCTAAATATTTCACCCACAGGCCCACATTTGTGCTTCCAAAGACAGTTGTGGAGGTGTACTTGAATCTATTTATTCGCAAGGGAGAATTGTTCACCAGAGTGACGGTGCTGAAGCCAACTGGTGAGAAAGATGTAGATGGCGAACCCTTCTATAGCTCAGAGGTGAAGGATCTACGCATTGCCGTCCTCAGGCATCAACCCCAATACCTACAAGGAAAATGAGGAAGGAGAACTTTTGGGGAAGTAGACCAAGACGGGGTCTTCTGAATTCAGAGCTTGTCAAAACAAGGGAACCTTGAAGCCTGAGTATAGGGCCATTGTGGACTTAGTGTCCAAGATCGTGATGGGATCAACAGACTCTCATGAGCAACTGAGCCTGGCCAAACTGAGGATAATGGAAGCTCTTGTTGATGGTGTGGAGGCCAACTGGGAGCAGTTTTTCCTTGACCAGATCAATCAAGCCGTCGTCGATAAACTCAAGAAGGATACTGAGAAAGAGCACATCTCAGTAGGTGCTATTCTTCCATTTGGCACGAGGCTGTCCATTCTGATTGCACACGCCTGCCATGGTTACACCTTTGACTTGGAAGACAACCTCTCGTCAAAGAAGGTCATGTTCACTTCACTGAGTGACACCTACTCTATGCTAGGGCTTACTGACCCCAACGCTCAAGCTAAGGGTCAGAAGAAGCCGGCTGGAAAGGCCAAGAAGGTGGTGACTAGCTTGATGGAGAGGGTGGATGAGCTCTTTGAAAAGAGCAAAGAAGCGGAAGAGGAGATCGCTTCTGAGCGCGCTGAGGCGCTGGCTACTGAGATGGAGGTGGAGAAGAAGAAAGTGAGGAAAGGCCATCAAAGTAGGGACTGAATCAGATTCCAAGAGGGCCGACTCAGCGGCTGAGGAAACTAATGATGAGGTCATATTGGAGGAGGAGAAGAGGCCTTTGAAGAGGCTAAGGAAGGGACCCAAAAAGTCCCCAGCCAAGGGCCTGTCGGAAGTGAGTGAGAGGGAGGAGTCAAGCTCTCCCCGAGCCTCTGACTTGGAGGTGGTGAGGACGACGATCGAGACGGCTGAGGTATTGCAGCCTGAGATCAACCCTACCCAATCACCCAAACACACTGAACCTACTCCCCAAACCAACCCTGACCCCACACCCCAATAGCCACAAACACCCACGCCTGACAACCCTCCTAACCCATCTGAGTCAGCGCCAACAACCTCACCCATACATGAGCCTGACCAGTCCTCTGAGCCAAACTTTCCCAACCCTGCAGACTTCCCATCTTACCCCAACCCCAAGGATTGCCCCAAATCCTTCCCAACTGGAGATCAGGAGGATGACTTCCTAGAGATGCAGGAGGAGGAGGAGGAGTTGGATGCGCTTATGGTGGGTGGCATTCTGGAGAACACCCTGAGGGGGAATGCTACGGAATGGGTAGCCAAGTGCTGGCCCAGCCTGAACCTATACAAAGAGCTTCTTGCAAATGTTGTGGAGCTGAAGGTATGGTTGGACTTCAAACAGTCTAATATGCAGGAGCAACACATGCTTGTGGATGCTCATGGCTGGGAACACTGGGAAACTGAGGAGGCAAGGTTGTGCACGTATTTTGGGCTCACCAGCTGGCTGCAACTCTTGAACTTTGATAATTTGAAGCAGCTGGTAATGGAGATGATGTCGAGGATGCAAGCTGACATCAGGTCTGAGGGTGAGAAGGATGATGAGGAGGAGGATGATGCTCAGGATGGAGCAGTGGAGAAGATGGTGGAGGAGACAGCTGAGAAAGTGGATCAGATGATCTCTGAGTCTCAGACTCAGGGGGAAGGTGCTAAAGACGTTGGTTCCAAGGGTGGACCAACGGCTGAGGATGTTGAGAACATCTCAGCTGCCGATGACACATCAGTCAATGAAGGGATTCCCCGCCCTGAGACAAAGGAGGATGATGTTGAGGCATCTAAGGAGACTCCTAGTTCTGAGGGACAAGTTCCCAAAGTTCAAGATGGCTTAGCTGAGCCTGTGCAGGCGGCTATGACCACTTCACAACTGCCTTCAGTGCACCCTGAAGAGGGGACTGAGGATGCAGGGGCTGACAAGGGAAAGCAGCCAGCCACTGACGATGCCGCTGGAGACGAAGATGTGTTAATAACTGGGGTTCGATGCGCTGAATTTACCAGTATTGTCGAGGTCAAGAAAGAAAAGACAACTGGGAACCTAGCTGAGCTTCAGGAGGAAGTGATGAAGCTAAGAGCTGAGAAGGAAGAAGACGCCAAGGCCCTGGCAAAGCACATCAAGTGGACCAAGTCAGCGTACAACACTCTTGCCAACAGGGAGTTGATACTGCTGAAGAGAACAATGACTGATACGGCAAAGTCAGTGAGGAGTGTGAGGAGGAGAACGAAGAAGATGCTGAGGCAGACTCTACAACAGCTTGAGAAGAGGGATGAGCTCAGAGAGGACAAGCTCAATCAGGTAGTAGAGAGGCTTGCAGTTCAGGCTGGAGCACTCTTTACTCAGGCCTTGAATGACTCAGCGTCCAAGCTGGAGCTGGAGTCAGGGAAGTTAGCTCAGAATTCTCAAACTGTTGCTGAGGTTTTGGCTAAGGCCACTGATGAGTCGGCAAATATACTGGCTGAGGCGAGCAGGGTCAGCGGTGAGTCCTTGAAGGTGGAGGAAAGGATCACCAAGGCTGAACAAAGTCTCCAATTCAACATGGAGATCTTTAAGAAGAAGTTGAAAGCTGCTATCAGTTCAGTGTCGTATGCTGGGACTGGGATCGCCACGGGAGTTGAGATGCTGAAGAAGGGCGTACTGGAAGTTCAATCATTAGCTTCCTTTGTCATCAACAGTGGAGCTGAAGTACTCACATCCCAGGCCAATGATGATGCCAAAAGGAGGGAAAAGAAGAGGAAAAGATCCCGCCCTGAGGCATCTGAGGTAGCCAACCAAGGTGAAACGGTTGAGGCTGATCCATAGGCAAACCCTTAGGGGAATGTTCTCAGAGTGAGGAAGTCAGCCAGGCTGGCAGCGGCTGAGGCTGAAGATGAGACAGAGGTTGCGGCATTGAGGGCAGAGGCTGCAGCAAGGAAGGCAAAACTGGCTTATGAACCTTCTAAGGAACTCCAACTTTCCAAACCGGTTGAGTAAATTCAGAAGTCACCCCAAGTACACACAAGGAAAAATCCCATCACTTACTCTGCGGAGATGGTGGCGGAGCTGTTCGCTGAGGCATGGGGAACACCTTCTGAAAAGTCTGAGGCTGAGCGCAGGGTGGACATAGCTCAGAAGGAGAAGATGCGCATTTTGGAAAGGAATGTGGAAAAGCTAACTGATCTCACTGACTTGCAACAGCGAGAATTGGATGATGTAGTGATCAGTTTGCTGAGGAGGAGGAAGGCGAAGCCTGAGCCAAGAAAGTACAAGAAGAGGCCAACAGCTAGGAAGTCAACAATACTGCAAGTCAGAAGGCCGGAATCAGGTCAGAGGGAAGCTTATGTCAATGAATTCATCTCAGAGGCACCGAAGGAGTTCTGGACTGATGCAAGGGATGAGTTTGTCAAGCTTTGGTACGTAGTGAAGAAGTAGGGCGACTCTGAAGATATCAATGCTCACTTCACTGATTATATGATGGACAACCACCCTGAATTGATTCAGAAAATCTTGGAAGAAGCTGAAGCAGCCCCCAAGTCCAAGTGAAAGCTCCTGAGTTCGTTGCTCGACCACTCCCTCTTGTACCTGGAACTGGAAAGCATGTACTAAGGCCATCATGACTGAAGTTTTGAAGATTGCTAAAGCTGAAGGATATGTGAATAGTATTAAAAGAGTTGAAGAATTAAAGATCAGAGTCTATGCTGGTTATGGGCTCGAGCCTGAAATGAGATTAGTCTAGTGATTCACATCCTTTCCTTGTAATAGATTAGATTCATTGTAACCATTTCCATATCATTCAATGAAATCTAGTACTTTGCCCACAGACAAAAACTCATTGTCTTTTTGGCTGTTATTTAAATTATGTACTTTATCAAGAACTGCTCTAACACTAACTTATCTTATAGATAGGATTTTATATTTCCTCTAAGTGTTTTGAGGATCTTTTCAGTGTTTTGGCATCATCAAAAAGGGGGAAATTATTGGGACAATGTCAGTTTTGATTAGATCCCAAAGCCCCTGAAAAGATGTTATGCACTTGTTGTCAGGCTAGTCTTGGTTAGGTTTTGTACTTAGTTATTTTACACTTCACAGGTACTCAGTGAGAGGAGAACTCACTGATGACAATCAAGACTAAGGGCCTGAAGACAAAGAGCACCATTCTAAACTTATGGCAGTCTTCTAAGCTGGCTGAGTAAGTGTCAGTGATGAAGAGTATGACCCTGAGGTCACTACTAACTCAGTCCTGAAGGGAATAGGATGACACTGAGTTTATGGGAAAGACTTGGAGTAGAGCCAAGCAATGCAAAAGGAATGGCAGCGTCAGGACAAGACCGTTGTGCTCGAGACAAAAAGAACTTAATAAGACAAGTCTGAAGCCTAGGAATAAGTTCTGACATTCTCACCAACCTGATGACGTGGACCAATCCGGGGAGGACACGCACGTACGAACTCTGTCATGAAGACTGACTTCAGACTGCACTTTTAACGGGCAAGCATTAAATGGCGCATTAAATGCGAGTTACCAAATTCATGCAAGGACGGCTGCTGCATGGAAATATGTTCGTTTGAGCCACTCTACGTAGATGACTAGAAGGCTATCTCTTCCAACGGATAGTTTTCAAATCACCTATAAATACAGAAGGCCTTGAACCCATTCAAGGTTACGGGAAATTTCCAAGCCAGAAATTACTCAAACTCTCAAGCAATCAAAGCATTCAGTCTTTAGAAGAAGCACTCGAAACCAGCTAAATTTCTCAAGTGTTTCTTAGTTTCTGAGAGTTATTTTGTATTCCAAAGAGTGTACTAGCAATATCTTAAGCTTAGAGTGATTATCCAACCCTTAGCAAAGCTTTGTCTTGTAAGGATAATCACAACTTAGTTGGAAACCAAACTGAAACCAAAACCCTAAGTTAGGTTTGTTGGTAGTAAGTTGTTAGTGAGTTAGTAAGGAGTTTGTATAGGCCAGTGAGGAGTAGCTGATCTTGGTGCACCTTGGCACGTTAAAAACAAGAATCCCTTGAGTGGATTTCCTGTTAAATCAGGCCGTGGACGTAGGAGCTTGAGTCTCTGAACCACGTTATACTCCTTGTGTTCTTACTGCTTTGATACTGTGCTTACTTGTCATATTACTTGTTCATTCATAGCATTTGGTTTTATCAAGCTGAATCAATCAACTTGATCATCAAACAGAGCACTGTCCTACTAATCACTACTTCAGAATTGAGTAATCAAGATTTCATAAAGCAAACTAAACAAGATTTTAAACTATCAGAGCTCACGCATTTCCGCACTGAACTTGAATTGATAGTCAGCCAACTGACCCGTACTAAGTGTAGTCAGTGGGTAGATTATCAGCTCTTAGTTCTTTATCACTCTGAGTAAAGGGGACTCAGTAAGGTTTTAAGTTGAAAAATTGGTTATACGTGTACTCCCCCCCCCCCATACACGTATTCATCAGTCTTGTACCGGGACCAACAAATTGTATGCTATATTTGACTGAACAATAATGCGTTATTTTCTTAATGACAAGTTTGTGGTCTCTGTTTTCATGGTGAATTTCTAGACATCCTTTTTTTTTGCTATTCATTAATCTCTCACCTTATTATACGTAAATCGTATATTGTAGCTACTATAAGGAAAGATTATGATGAATCTTCTAAATTAGTCTAAATCATATTTTCAGAGATTTGATTAGATTTATTTCAATCCTACAGTTGTAACCGTGTGTATATATATTTGTTGTATCATTCTCATTAATCAAGCAATACAATATACATTTTCTATATGGTATCAAGAGAGGTTACGATCTAACCTAATTTCTTTTCTCCTATTTTCCATCGCCCACCATGTCTCCAAATTCAACAAATTCTGCTTTCGACACCACTATCGTCAACACCCCTCTCACTACCCAAGCACCACCCACACCACCGCCAATCATCCCTATCTCTGCCCGCCATGATTTACCAATTAAACTCTCTCATAAGAACTACCCATCATGGCGCGCACATCACATTGCCCTTCTCAAAGGCCACAATCTTCTGGGCTTCATTGACCGTACTAACACTTGTCCAATTCGGATCTCGAACGGTTTTAATGCTTTCGCTATTGCACTATGGATTCAGCAGGATCAATTACTCCTCGCTGCAATTTTTGGGTCTCTTGCCCCAGATGTCCTACCCCTCATTTCTTCTGCCTCTACATCATCCGAGGCTTGGAACATATTAACACGGTTATTTGCGAGTCATTCTCGATCGCGTGTTAATCAGTTAAAAAGTGAACTTCATCGTATTTCGATTAGCTCCCGCACAATTACTGAGTTTCTTCACTATGTGAAGTCAAAGGCCGACGAATTGGCTCTCATCGATCAGCCTGTGAGCGTGGATGATCTCACCCTTTTCGTCATCAATGGTCTTGGTCCTAAGTATGGCAATATTGTCGGACCAATTCGGACTCGTGAAACTCCTCTCCGATTTGAGGAATTACATGATCTATTATTTGAACATGAACTAGCTCTTAAAAGCTAGGAGGCGGTTTCTAAGCAACTAGTTGCCACAGTGAATTCTGCACAACATTCGTCCGGTAATTCTTGTGGCAATTCCCAGTCCAATAAACACCGTGGGGGTGGTTCTTTCAAAGGGAATCATGGACAATATTCTGGATATAATCAACATTTTTACAACACTCAAAACCGTGGTATGCAAGTACGTGGTCAACAGGGTCACGGGGGTAACTCTTCTACTAGAAACACAATTGTTTGCCAGCTTTGTGACACTCCTGGGCATACTGCACTCATATATCGCCGACCACCTCTACTGTCTAATTTTGCATCCTCTCCAGTTGGTGCTCCGCCTAATAATCAGTGGTTAGTTGATTCTGGTGTTTCTCATAATCTTACTGCTGATTTAAGTAACTTATCCATTCATTCTGAGTATGATGGAACGGATGAAGTGCACATTTCTGATGGTTTTGGGCTACCTATTTCGCACACATGTACATCTCTATTAAAATATCCAACTCGTAATTTTGTATTATCTGATATACTATGTGTACCGAGTGCTCGGCGAAATCTACTGTCTGTTAGTAAATTTACTCATGATAACAATGTTTCGATGGAATTTTTTCCGTCCCATTTTTTTGTGAAGGATCGAACCACGGGGGCACATCTCGTTAAAGGTGATTGCAGAGATGGTGTATATCATCTTCCTTCAAGTGTCAGTGCCTCGACTAGTAGCAATAAAACAGCCTCCTTGGGAGTTCGAACAACCTCCCCAAACTGGCATGCTCGACTTGGTCATCCGTCTGTAGATACCAGTCGCTTTATTATTAATACTTTTCAATTACCAGTTTTGAATAAGTCCCAGGTTTTGGGCAATGACTTTGTTTCTTGTTATCTGAGCAAATCTAGTAAATTACCTTTTGCTACTAGTACGTTTACAGATTTACATCCTTTGCACTACATTTATGCTGATGTATGGGGTCCGACTTCCGTGATATCATTAGATGGGTCCAAATATTTTCTGCTACTTGTTGATTTATTCTCGAGGTATTGTTGGTTATATCCTATGAATGCTAAGTCACAAGTGCACTCTATTTTTATGAATTTTATGCCCTTGGTGGAGAGACAATTTGGCCATAAAATTCGTAATATATACTCTGATAATGGTGGCGAGTTTCAGGCACTTCGGCCTTCTCTTGTTCATTTGGGCATCAGTTGGCTTACCACGGCTCCTCATACACCGCAACTGAATGGTATTGTTGAACGTCGCAACCGCCACATATTAGAAGTTGGGCGTGCTTTACTCCATCATGCAAATTTACCTCCGGAATTCTGGGCATTTGCTCTACAAACCGCAGTGTATCTCATAAACAGGTTGCCATCTCTACTTCTTGGATGACTCAGCCCATTCCAAATTCTGTTTAAATCAAAGCCATCTTACACCAAGTTACGAGTTTTCGGTTGTCTCTGCTTTCCGTGGCTCTGCCCATATATTTCTGGTAAATTATCTCCTCCATCAAAGCCATGCATATTTGTTGGATATTCCACTTCACAAAGTGTTTATCGTTGTTATGATATTGATTTCGGCCGCATTTATATCTCGAGGCATGTAAAATTTATTGAAACCACCTTCCCTAGAAAACCTATGCCACGACCATTTCAAGTTACTGAACCCTCAGGCACTATATCTCTACCCATTGTGTCGATATTACCGTCCTATAACTCGAATTCACTTTGCTCCTTGCCTAGTGAAAGTCATGCTACAAGTCTTCATGTGCAGCCTCCATCGGCCCCCACTCTACCTACAGTATCATCTGAGCCGCCTCCCGCACCTCAGACCTCGACTGAGTTACCTCCCGAGCTACCTCATCATACTTCTAACTCATCTCCACAGCGTACACACTCTATGCGTACTCGAAGCTTGAACAACATCTACAAACCGAAGAGGTTCTATACTGCGACCAAACATCCATTTTTGGATGATGTTGAACCCTCAACAGTGCACCAGGCTCTATCAAATCCTCTTTGGTGTAGCGTAATGGCCGATGAGTTCACTGCTTTACAACGACATGGCACTTGGGAACTAGTTCCACCACCTTCCAAGGGAAATGTCATTTGTTGTAAATGGGTCTTTCAAATTAAACGAAAACCCGATGGCACAATTGACAAGTATAAAGCTTGCCTCGTAGCTAAGGGCTTTCATCAACGTCCGGGGGTCGACTTCAAGAAGACATTCAGTCCAGTAATCAAACCAGCAACTATTCGGACTGTTCTCACTCTTGCTATCTCTTCAAATTGGTCTCTACGTCAATTAGACGTAAGCAATGCCTTCTTGCATGGTAATCTTGATATTCCAGTGTACATGTCACAACCACCAGGTTTCAAAGACCAGTCACAACCTTCTCATGTTTGTTTGCTCAGACGCTCTCTTTATGGACTTCGTCAAGCCCAACGAGCTTGGTATGACTCCCTATGCATGGCTCTAGAGGTATTTGGTTTAGTTCGCTCTAAAGCCGACACATCATTGTTCACATATCATCGTGGATCGGATCGACTTTATGTTCTAGCATATGTGGATGATCTTATTCTCACAGGTTCAAGTTCATCTCTCCTTGCATCTTTGACTCGACATCTTCAATCCCGGTTTGCTGTGAAAGATCTTGATCCCTTATCATATTTTCTCGGTGTTGAGGTTGCCTCATGTAAGGAAGGTTTATTCTTATCTCAACAAAAATATATGATAGACATCCTCCGTCGCCACAAAATGGATGAAGTGAAGCCTCTATGTACTCCTATCTCAACAAAACCTCATTCTGCCTCGAATAATGTTGATACAACGGAGTATCGAAGTGCCATCGGTGGTTTGTAGTACTTAACTATTACTCGCCCAGACATTGCATTCACTGTAAATCATCTCGCTCAACACATGTCTTCTCCATCACCTGAAGATTGGAGCTCAGTTAAACGCTTATTTCAATATTTGAAGGGTTCACTTCATCATGGAATCCTTCTTCGCAAGACTGCTCGTCTTTCTTTGACTGTCTACTCTGACTCAGATTTTGGTGGAGACCTTTCCGATTGTAAATCCACTTCGGCGTACATTGTTTTTCTAGGCTCAACTCCAATCTCTTGGCACTCACGCAAGCAATGTGGTGTTGCTCGCTCCTCCACCGAAGCTGAATATAGGGCCTTAGCAACTGCCGCCTCTGAAGTCTGTTGGTTACGGCATCTTTTTTATGATCTTCGCTTATCATTTGCTATGCCTCCAAGGATCCTTTGTGATATCATGGGAGCGACTCGCCTTGCTCTCAATCCTATCCTACACTCACGGATGAAGCACATAGCCATTGGCCTTCATTTTTTTCGAGACTTGGCCTCCAAATGTGTCCTTTCGGTCTCGTATGTGAACACTCAAGATCAATTGGCTGATTTGCTTACGAAGCCTCTCTCTCGCACTCGTTTTCAAGATCTTCGTTCCAAAATAGCCGTTGTCGATGGCACGTCAATTTTGTGCGGGCGTATAAGGAAAGATTATGATGAATCTTCTAAATTAGTCTAAATCATATTTTTAGGGATTTGATTAGATTTATTTCAATCCTACAGCTGTAACCGTGTGTATATATATTTGTTGTATCATTCTCATTAATCAAGCAATACAATATACATTTTCTATAGCTACTTTGTTCTATCAAAATTGGATATTGGAATTGTGAGGGAATGCATACCTTTCATACATGTATAAACATGATTAAAAGTCTTAAATAAAGAGATACGTCATAATTTATTATTAAACTTAAAACTTTAATTAACACTTTTTAAGGATTGAAACAATTTTATAATTATTTAGAAGTGCATGAAATGGTCCTCTTAGCGAGAGCATATTCGTGAATTTATTTTGAATAAATAATGTTCGAGATGGAAATATTAAGTATGCTCATGTTGGCTTATTTCCTGAATTGATAAAATTGTGAATTTGACCACCTGAAGATGGTTGTACTTCCAAATTAAAAGTCTGATATGATTGGCTCCACCTACAGCTTCAAGACTTTAAAACAGTGAATGAATATAATTTGGGCATGTTCAAAATCAACTCCTACTTAAAACTGTGTGGTGAAACCATAATTGATGATGAAATGCATGAAAAGATTAATTTTCATATCTCGAATATGCTCCTGCAGCAGCAATATCGAGAAAAAGAATTTAAGGAATATTCTTAATTAATTGCTTATCATCTCTTGGCAAAGCAAAATAATGAATTATTGTTAAAAAATCATGAATCTCGACCTAGTGGTGTTAGTACATTCTCTGATACGAATGCGACTCAATCTCAAAATTTTAAACATGGTCATAGACATGTAAAAAGTCGTGGGCGTGATTTAAAATTATATATGTGATTGTGGTAGATATATCTCATATACTATAATAACCATGATCATAATAAAATACAAGCTATCTCACAAAAGAGAGACTTTGAGGAACAATGTTACTAGTGAAACAAAAAAGATTGTTGGTCCTGTATCTATCAAACATCGGATCACCTTGTTAAAATTTATTAAGCATCCTTGAAAAAGAAGGATGAAAATGTTAAGATATATGTTGATGAAAATAATACTTGTAATGATGAAAAGGAAGTGTTTTAGCACATATCATGCTTTACATAGAAAATATGTTTTTCATTTGGTGGGTGTGAGGGGGGGAGACAAATATTAATAATATAAGTCATAGTGCAAACTTAATTGATGGCTGCAAAAGAGCCACTATATTTTTTCTGAAGAAACTAAAAACTTGTTGCACTATTGTCTCACAATCCTCAAATAATTTGTTGAGAAGGGAAATCAATTGGAAAATAACATTGAATTTGATTTATCTTAAAAAAAAAAAAAAAAAATTACCCCATTTTACAACTAGTGTGTGGGAATTAAACCGTCATTTTCCATTTGCGAATATTTAGTTGTGCAGTATGTGTATCACCACCACACAACTAATCTAGCAAGCCCATTGGCTAACTACACATTTGATAAAGATTATTTCTCGGCATTAGGGGAAGATTAGAATCCAAAATTAAATGAATGCCAAAAAAATTTCTTGGAGGAAAAGGATCTTCAATATTTAGACTCACACACTAGTTTATTTGAACCAAAAGTTCGAAAGGTGATTAACTTGCAATATTTAGCAAGTAGTCTGTCGATTATAAATGAGTGACTACATTGCATATATCTATAATATATGAACTACAATGTGTAGAGGTTCCAATAAAAATTAAATATATTTGCTTTAGTTCCTACACTCCTGAAGTGCAAGAAACCTCTTAATATGAAAATATGTAAATTAGCGGTAAATCAAAAGCTGCTAAAGTCACTCCCGATATCTCCTAAAGAGATTCGTCCTGAAGATAAAAATTCTAGTAACAAAGCATGTGCACAAAAAAGTCAAAATACTAGGGTTACGGAACAACCAAATCAAAATATTTTGGGAAATGATAAGGACTTGGTTTACATGAATTTTATATATACATGAGACATTTACAATAGAAATATCATTTTGTCGATAATATATTTATGTCCACTATTGCTTTTACTATTACAAATAAAAATTTGGATCCAGTACCTAAGTTGGGTGCTAGAAGCACTTTGACCAGGTGAAATAGTAAGAAGCAAATTGTGGCAGAGCTAGACTCGTTAAACAAAACAAAGTCTTGATTTTATTGTACATACACTCTGAAGTGTGTATTTGTACGAAATGTGAATAATAAGGTGGTGAAATACAAAGCGAGATTAGTAAATCAAGGGTTTTCGCAGAGACCCGATATTAATGAAACAAATTCTCTTGTTATGTATAGAAATAATATTTCGCTATTTAATAACTGGCAGCAAATTCAAAATTTTGGGAATGCGTTAAATGATGCAATCACTGCATATTTATACGATTATCTTGAAAATAATTTTATATGAAAATCCCTAAAGGAATTATCGTGTCAGTTAACACAAAAGAGGATTATTCTATTAAATTGTAGAAATTTTTTTTATGGTCTCAAATAGTCTGAACATATGCGACATAATAGTCTAGTTAAAGGAGGTTATATCAATGACTCAATATGCCCATGTGTTTTCATAAAGAAAAATAAGCCAAATTCTGTGATAATTGCAGTATATATTGATGATATCAATTTAAATAGGAGTCCAAAAGAGCTCCAAGAGGCAGTTACACATTCAAAGAGAGAATTTTTTATCAAAGACTTTGGACAAACTAAATTTTGTCATGGATTACTAATTGAGCATCTTAAAGGTAGAATTTTGGTCCACAAACTGTTTATACTCAAAAGGTAATAAAACGATTTTACATCCATTAAGTACTACAATGGTCGTTCGATCGCTTGATCATAATAAGGACCCTTTTTAGACCACAAACAGTATATGAAGAGATATTTGATTCTGAAGTACCATATCTTGTGCGTTTAGTGCACTAATGTATCTTGTCAATTATACAAGACATTAGTCAATACTGACGGCAATATTTAGAAAATTGATTAAATATATTAAAATGCATCGGTTATACTATCTTGAATAATGTTAGAATCATGGGGAGAATTTATACATTAATTAATATATACTCTTCTCCCTTCACTAGGGATTTTGTCCCATTGAATTTGTTTTTCCTAATAAGATTTTTTACGACATATTATTTGTGTGACAATGAACATTCAAGAGGAAGTGTTGTGAATAATTAGTAATTATGAATGTTCATTATTGTATCATTCATGTTACCAATTAATTTGCTCGTTAGATTAGCCATATGTTAATGGCTCATTATGTAGTTAACATGTTTAGAGCTTGTATATGTATATAAATAAAGTGTATTGGTAAGGTGAAATGTAATACAGAATACATAAGCAATAGTGATATCCTCCTAACTTGATACGCCCCTAGACGTAATCATTCTTGACGAACTGGGTAAACAAATGTGTGTTCTTTTCCTTTATTTTTTTATAACAAGAACGATATTTTCGTAAGTTAGAAGATACTCATACACCATATCTCGAACACCTTACAAGTCAACTAAATGGATAAAATTATGTGTATACATACTCGACCTTTTACTCTACTTACATATGAAATTCTTCACCTATCTCCACCATAAATGATGTACTAATCCTCCGGTATAAATGATTAAATAAAGCTGATATTCTTATGAATAACAAATGACAAAAAGGCTCTATTCCATATCTAACCCGATATTGTGAAAATTGAAGCAACTTCTAGGGACTTCTTCTCCTGGCCTCGAGAGAATGCAAGAGCCTACCATTTTTCCTGATTATTTCCTTTTCACCAATAAGCTAAGTAATATATACATGCAACATTGCAATGCTTGATCATTGTTACCTTCTGCCACCAAAACATTCAATGACCACCCCCACCCCCACCCCCACCCCCTACCCCTAAACAATTTATTTCCACCTTGAAGCAGAAACTGGATTTTTCTTGTTCTTCTTCAGAATAGAAGACATGTAGTCAACAGCTCTTTCAGATGATTGGCTATCGCCAGTGAACCACCTTATAGCCTCTGCAGCTGCATCTTTTTCTGCATCTTTCTTATTACCACATGGTTGCCCGACAAAATCTAGACCGTTGAACATAACAGTGGATCTGAACTTGTTGCCATTCAATTGACGTGTCTTATAAGAAGGGGCCTGGTGCCCTGCCCTAGCAAGCAATGTTTGGAGGTGAGACTTGGCATTTGCACCACCACTACCAAGCTGAACATCTTTTACAGGTTTATTGGAGGCTTTTGATATCTGCCGCCCAAACACAAATCTACCTTCGCATCGGTCCTCTGAGACCAACAATCTCACTGCTGTCAGAAGTTCGTTAAAACTCTCTACGTCCATTTTAGGATTTAACAGCTGCAGTCAAGTAGAGAGGAATGAAAACAACATCAGTACAGAGATGTTTAGCTCGGCCCATCACCACAAAAAATAATATAAAGAAAATAAATAAAGGGAAAATAGTTTTTTTAGTCTGGTAAGTTATCCCTATATTTGGTTCCAGCCCTACCGATTTTCTCAAATTGAAAATAGTCCAGTAAATTCCAATTTCTGACATTTTAGTCAGATAACCAGTTGTAAAAGGTGAAACATCGACGCTAATGTAGCAAAGTCTGATTTTTCCACTTGGCAAAGTCTGGTTTGTAAACTGGAGGTTTCACCTCCTGCATTGGTCGTCAGACCAAAATATAATAAAATAAAAAAAGATACAGGACTATTTTCAAATCAAGAAAGTCAGCAGGACAAAATAAAAATATGGATAACTTACCGGATTAATAAAACTATTTTCCCTAAAATAAAATTAGAGTCTGATGGAAGAGTGAATAATGACAGCAAAGGGATCAGTTTACATTTGACAGCTAGCACTTGAGACGAATACCTTTTTTTGAAGGAGTTCATCGAGCTCTTTCCTTATATTCAGATACATAGTACCCAATTCAGGTTTCATGAAAAATTCCAAATATCCACCCAGCATTTTCATGTGGCCATCCTATGAAATAACAAAATTGCATGAACAAATGGACATAAAAATAAATTCACAACAAAATCATATAGACTTACTACTCCGCCATTGGAAACATTTCCCCCGAATAAGAGAACCATAGAATCAGATACACCAGTTGAATCTCGAATGAATACTGAATTTACTTTGACTTTTTCATTAAACACAAGCCATGGAAATCGAATTCTGGCTTCCTGGGCATTCACAGAATTCTGATCGAAAATATGAGACATTAGTGCAAAGAGAACATAAAGATAATTAAATCAAAACCATACTCAATCCATCTAAGTATTTGCTAAAGTATAATCGTTCAATTAACTCACCGAATACAAAAGCACTCCACCATCCTCCATTGTTTTCAATGATACTGACTTCTCCTTGTTCTGGATCAATATACTTACTATTAGTCCTAATATCTCATAAGTAGTACCATAAAATCCCACCAAAATTATCAGAATAAGTATAAAGGACCAGTGTTGAGAATAGGTCAAACCTCACATCAAAATTAAAACAAATTATATAGCAATTCAGGAATAAAACAAAACCCCATTTTCACTGAAAACCTTGTAAACCAGAGGAAAAGAAACTTGTTACCAAGTTATATAAAAATCTCATGTAGCGATTAACCCAACCGACCCAACTTCATCAACAAAATGAATAAAAGAAAATGGAACCAAGCAACAAAGACTAACCATAACAGAGCATATTCCAGGGAACAGACCCGCGCATATAACTGCACGAATGATATCTACATCATGACTAAATTTGTTGCAACTCTCAAAATTTTCTACTTCTACTAAACCAGTATCTTTCAGCAGATAAAGGAACTGCATCTTCAGTGAATCAATAGCCTTTAAAGTTTGTGTAGAAAGGAAATTTCTCCAACAATATTCATAACCAAAATGCTCGCTTTCAGCATCTTTCCAACCATTAAATGCCCGGACCAGAGCGAGATGGTCACTGAAGTCACGAGCAGAAAACTGGGCCTTTGCAGACTCAGCAAGCTGCAAGTAGTGAAAAGAGATAATGAATAATAGTTTTTGCTTTTAACTAAAATAATTCTATCCTTGAAAATGCAGGGTATAATGAGCGAACATTAAGGATGCCTGCTGAAGAAAAACCTAATGAGAAGAACCAAAGAAAGACTATCAAACAAAGCATGTGTCCACATATCATATTACTACTGGATGTTTCCCAAGCTAAAATAATGGATATTTGTATTTTTCATTTTTTTTGTTATTGTTGTAAGCTAGCAGAGCTATGCATTGTTAAAGAAAATGAAAGTGGACACAACATTTTGCAATAGCGTGGACTCTCAGAACATTTAGTACAAGTTCATACCGGAGAACCCATTCCCCCATGATAGAGGCAACATTGTTAAAAATCCTCACACTATTTCTATAAAATTAAAGCAAAAGGTCTAAACACCTTAAGTGAGTTGATATATAATGGTCCCTCCGTCCCGCGATTACTACCTTCACTTTTCCTTTTGGTTAGTCCCAAAATAACTTTCGCACCCTTAAAATGGAAAAACCCTCATAAACTCCAGCCTTACAATATCCTCAATCTTACACAAAATGCCATTCCTTTTGAGCCCACACTTACACACAATCCAACTCTTTTTTTTACTTTATACATAAAGGTTTACAAGATTATCCCTCAAATCCCTACTCACTACTCCTCTTCTCTTAAACGTGTGTCTCTCACCCTCTGAAAGTAATGCTGGGACAAAGGGAGTACTGTTTAATCAATGTCAAACCATACTAGGAAGCAGAAAGAACAAACCCTTCGCAGAAGTAGCCTAATGCCTGCAGCTACATGTTGACCTTTGCAAAGAAATTAAATGGAATTTGGAAATCCTACATTCTTATGGCTAGTCATTCATGATAACTGACCATCAAGTTACTCCATACTAAGATTTTCATATTTAGTACTAATCAGGAGAAAGCCAACCAGTTCCTAAATTATAAAGAGATGCTCATGAAATTGGAGTGTCACGTTTACAGGGAAATGTAATTGGTTAACCCAAGTCAAATTTTTTTCTTTTCCTATTACAACATTTGGTGTTCATACCCTACTTAACAACTGAAGAAGAAAAGGAAACACCAAATGATAATTCCAAAAATTTTACTTACATCCTTTTTGTCAAATGGCATCAAAAATGGATCTCTAACGCTCAGACCAGCAACAATTGTCATTATAGGATCTAAGCAGTTGAAAATAGCTCCAAAAATGAGCATTTTACCAAGCTTAGGCTCAACTGGAAGCATCGACAAGTGGCGCCCTGCAATGGAATGAATACATCATATTACACAATTTGTTTCGCAATAACCACAATCAAAGAATATCCTATGGCAACAAACATATTCATAGACTCATACACTGTTAATCAGAAGTTAGCAAGAATATGACATCTACCTAGCAAAGTCAAATTTTCATTTTCATCTAAAGCCCCAATTGTCTTTAAATACTCGACAGCATTTTGAACCTGTGAAACAAAGAAAATATCAATCTATGACGACAAAATATAGAGCAGGACAATATACCTCCGTTAAATGCGACGGGAAGGGTTAAGGGGTGAGTTACATACAAATGCTCCATTAAGCTTACCGATAGAGTTTCAGGTGCTTGTAAGGCCTTCGATAGGAAATCAGAAATGCTCCCCAGTTTCAGACTCTTGATTTGTAAACATAAAGACTGTAAAGGTGTTCTCAAAAGTTCCGGTAATTGATAATCTGCAAAGGCCTCATGCACACACCTAGGATAGAGATGGTAACACTCTCCCGATTGAACACGGCCAGCCCTTCCTTTCCTCTGACAAATAATATTAAAATTATCCATGATGACTTTTACATACCATATAACTCTAAAAGACAGTTCTGTAAGCAAAGGGCATTAGAATTAGAAATAGATAGAATAGTGTACCTGGCGAGCAGAAGCCTTTGAGATCCAGGTAGGAAGCAAACATGGAGTGTTATTCAGAGCATCATAAGATGTCTCTTTTGCTTTCCCACAATCAACCACAAAAACTACATCATTTATAGTGATACTTGTTTCGGCCATATTTGTTGCCAGAACAATCTTCCTGATTCCATCTTCAGGTTTATCAAAAATCAATTTCTGTTTTCCAAAACAAAAAAAAAATGACTAAATACTTAGATAATTAGAGAAAATGAGGTGAAGCAAGAAGAAAACCAAGGCAAAGAGAGCAGAAAAATGAGCTGAAGTTGTTTCAGTAGTTGATTGTTTGGTAATAGTTGCCAATGAGCCGGATACCGAGCACCAAAAAATTGTCTAGTAATAATTGTAACAGGATGCAGGTCTGGTCAATAGATCAACATTTTGGAGTCCATGGGAATTCATTTCAAGAAACAATCCAACTTTCCTTCAATCAGTGGAGGCCTCAGTCAAAGGTGGTAACAAGGTGCGGTTTTTGGACCGTGGATTAGTGGTGGAAGTGCTCCTTTGCTAGAGTTATTCCCTTCATTATATCATATTTCCTCTCTCCATTGCCATCAACCTGTTGCTTCGAAAGTCTTAGTTGAGCTTGGTCTCGATGTGCGTGTCCTAGATCCAGTTTGTATCCCTTTGATTTGGATGATTTTGGGATATGGTCCATATGGAGGTAGGGTTTGATGGAGAGTCATTGTCCCCATTGTATGTTGGTCTATTTGCTTAGAAAAGAATAAAAGGTCTTTGAAGATAGTAGCACGTCTTCTTCGGAATGTTCAATGTTGGGATAGGATCAATTTACAGTTAATTTATGGTTACAAAAGCATAAAGACTACACGCATTTTTCTGTTTCTGATTTGTTTAGGGGTTCTAGTATAGCTTTATAATGTTCCTTTTCTGTTGTCATTTGGTATGCAACATTTGGAGTAGAAATCTTTTCCACATGTTGCAAATATTTTAATTTACTACTTAATAACTTTTGCTTGACTTGACCGTACTTCAAGAATTATGATTGCACTATTGAACACGCACACACCAACCCCAAGCCCCAAATCTCTTTAGATCAATATATCCCTTGCAAAAAATACCTCCCTTTAGCCAAGATTTTTCATTTTTAGCAAATCCATAATATTGTGCAATATGAATGATCCGTTCCATGTTGAAACGTTGAACTTATTGTACCCAAAAATAATTGTTATTTTACACGAAAATACTCAGGGTTTTCCTTTGGACTGAAAAATTACAACTTTCAAGTTATTGGGTTTGAAAGTCATTTTCCTTGAAAAATTGATACGAGTGAATGAATAAAATTAGACACATTGTTTGGAACGGGTACTATATAACAATTATTATCTTAAAAGGGGTCATGGAGCAACCTGGTCTGCACTGGTCATGGAACCATGGCATGCAAGCAATAGAACTCTGCTTGGATCCCCCAATAAAGGGTGAGCTTGAAGCTGATCTTTCAAAGAATTTATGTCGTCCCAGCCAGTCATAAACACTAACACAGCACCAGGCCTTTCTTTGCGACAAATATGACAGAGCACATGCTGGATCAGATTAAACCCAATCGAGTCAGGATTCCAGCAATTGAGTGACTCCCGGGTTCTGGGGTTATACTCCCTAAAATCAGCAGCCATAAGAGCTTCCTGTTTCAAATCTCAAATACAAAGTATAACGATACCAGACAAGGGAAAAAATAAGGAGGAGCACAGTTTGATCTTAAGAAAATATATATACCTCGACAGCTGAAGCTATCTGAGTCTTTCTTTTTCGAAGAAGCTGCTTCTGATTTTTCCATGACTTGTCTTGACCATAATTATCAATTTGATTATATGGTGTCAACACGTACGCAGTCATTTCTAGGATATTTTCCAGAAAATGGCTCCGAACAGGGTATGTAAATCCCTGATAATGGGGCCAAATTAAAACAGAATATAGTATTAGCTACTGATTCAGATAAAGAGGGAGGCTAAAGGGAGAGGATAACCTGCAGTTTGAAAATTAATTTACTCAAATAAAAAAATAAAAAGGGAATATGACCACAGTTTTCCACCTAAAATAAAGCAAAAGTCCATTGTACAGAAGAAAAAGGTAGCACTTCATTTTTAAGTAAAAGGGTGCAGCACATGATTATGCTATGGTGTTCAATTTAGCAATTAACTTACTGGAATGTGGATTGTTGGAGCACCACCAAAATAGGAAGAAAAAAGATCAGCATTTAGGGTTGCACTCATCAAAATCAATTTTAATTCCGGTCGACGAGGAAGAAGATCCTTCAGTACAATTAGAAGAAAATCTGCAATGAAACAAAGATGACAACATGAGCAAAGAAAATACAAGAGAAAACGAAATTGTCAATTGACTAGTACCTTCATTCATTCCACGCTCGTGAATCTCATCAATGATAACATGAGTTACGCCATTTAAATTTCTGTCAATCAATAATCTCCTTAAAAGGATCCCAGTGGTGCAGAAAAGGAGGCGAGTATCTCTCCCTCTCATTCCCTCAAGGCGAACTTTATAACCAACCTGCAAAAAGTAACCCCAGTACGATTAATGGTTTATATAACCATCTGGAATAATCAAGCAGAAAAGGGTAAGAGACTTACAGATTCTCCTATTTTCTCACCACGCTCAGCAGCAACTCTCTCAGCAACAGATATAGCAGATATTCTTCTGGGTTGGGTGCAGATAATACTGCATGCAGCACCCCGACCAGCTTCTGTTTCTAACTCTAAGATGTACTGCGGCAATTGGGTAGTTTTCCCACAACCAGTTTCCCCAGAGACAACCACCACCTACAAAATAAAAAAAAATATACATATCAACCAAGACACACGACACCTGGACTTGCCCTTATGAATTTTCTCCACAAATCCCCAGCAGTTTGCTCAAATAATAGCCAGAAATCATCATGTTCACCAAGAGAGAGGCGGGGGAAGGCTGCAGCTCACATGCAAATTTAAGGCCATAAATTAATACACCTAACTGCTGCATTTACCCATGACCAGGCACTCGTAATAACGTATCCTAAGTTCCTGACTAATGACTGTATTTCCATCTCAAGGGAGCAGTTCTCTTTCTTTTCTTTTTTAAGTAAGAACCAGATTCAGTTCTATCCAAGTGGTAAGTTAAATGAATTTACCCTTGTCCCATCCTACCCCCTCAAGGAACCAGCTTCTTAATCCTTACATTCTTGTAAAATTACAACAAAATGACAACAAATATGCAATATGGATATCAAGGGAAGTGTACCATATGCTTTGTACCTTTTCATGCATAATATTTATGAAGTTCTTAAATATGCTGGCATACGTAATTTAAACCAATAAATTAATGACCAACTCTCCAGCTTTTAGAGTTTTCCGGCACATAATAAAGGTAACAAAATAAACAAATACATGTAGAATCTTCTTCCACTCTGAAACCAAGTCACACACACAAATCTGCTTTCATAAAACAAGACTCAATGCATTTTCTGTAAGAACACCATGAAATAAAAGATAAGTCAAAGCACTGATTTTAAAAAAAATCTCAATCACGAAGGCAAACAATTATTACCTTCAAAAGCTCAAAATTTCATGGATGCTGGTGATAAAGAAGTTGCCTACATGCAATATTCTTCAAAGGATACATCCTTACATCAGTATTTACTCCAGCTGGTGTATGCTATGCAAAAGCTGTTCTGAGGATCAAGATCATTTATCTCCGAACTGGTCATTCGCCTATTATACTTGAGTAGAATCCTAAAAGAACTTGATTTTTCTTGGTCATTCCAAGTTCTTGTAGAGCTCTTTACTCTTCAGATTGAATGGTTTCATTGGCAAAAGAGGGCCGATAACTCGGGACGAAAAAAGAGATTTTTGAAGATGTTGGGAAATCCAATGATGATAATTGGGAGAGACTAAGGATCACAGTGGCGTTGTGGATTTCAATATTGGAATATCTGAGGATTTATTTGTCTACAATATTATTAGAAATTGGAATTTTGTACTCTATTTTACCTTTTAGGTCGTGGACTAGCAGGGACTTGTTCCCTCATTGTTGTATTAATAAAATTTATATTTCTTACAGTAAACAAGAGATAATTATTAGATGGCATATTTTTTTTGTTGCAAGTACAGTAATTGAGAAAGAGCAAAGAAACAAACAAAAGGTAACTGAAGTAAGATAAGAGCATGATGTCTCTATATAAGACTTTTCTAGAACAACTGGTCATAATTTTACGGGACAAAATAAACCTTTCCTTCAGTCCATTGTTCAGTTTTGAATTTTGACTTGGCCAACAGATTAGCTAGTCAGAGAGCAAATGAGGTAAACAAATTCTAAACACCTACAGCACCATGAAACTCATCCCCGAAGTGCTGCACACCCCACTCCCACGGTCATGTCATATCTACCTTCTCTATTGAACTATTTGCAGTCCTCTACCACTCCCAGAAGAAGACCACAACAATGTCTACCACCTACCACCAGCAATGGCCAATTGCCCAAATTTACTAACTTCTTACAACAGGGGCGTATCAAATTACAGGAGCCATAATTTCCTTGAATATTTATAAACTAATCTTGTAAGTTTGATAAGCATTTACCAGTCATCAAAACAATTATTTGCATTCATCTAATGAATGGTCTATCTTGTATTTTATACAGATTCATTTCTTGACATTAATAACAATCTTAGGGCTGTGTTGTGTGCACTCTGTAGGGTACAAGGAATAGGAGAAAAGCAAGTTGGCAAAAATATATATTTTTTAAAAGTCAAACCGCAAAAAAGAACTTATCAATCAAAGAACACAAAGCACAAACGAGCTTTTGTAAGGAAATTCAATTACCTGATTTTGATAAATGGCATGCAATAATGTCTCTCTCTCTTTATGTGAAGGAAGACTCTTTCGAAATTCTAGCATCTTATGACCTTCTGGAGATTCCTGTAGATAACAAGTAATCCAAATAAACACTTTTTACCGACTCAAATCCTTCAAAGAACATACTTCTGTCAGCAACCCCTCAGAGTCATATTTGTTTGCATCCATGCAAAAAGAATAATATAATTGCAATAGTATTTATAAATTCACAAATATACATATTAAAGCATATTTACCATTTATATGTATTTATATTTTTATTCATATTAAACATTTATATTAAAAATGATATGAATTGTAGAAGAAATATATATTATTATTTATATAATGTGTATAGAATTTATATCATGGATATATTTTTTAGAATTTTTGGTGTTACTATATTGCAGAACACTTACTGTTTATTTAATAAGTTCAATTTACTTGTATGTATATATAGACTATGGAGTATATTCAGTACTTGATTCACAGGAATGCCCATGGTCTATTATAACTAGAGAGTTAAGTACAGCAAGCAAGCCTCAAAATGATAGCAGTTTGCCATCATTATAATGAAGAAGTTTTATCTGTTGAACAAAATGGGTTTTCCTACCCAGAAGAAGAAACTCATGTTAGTCTGGGCAAGAACCCTATGAAGTGCAATACACACCAGATGTACTGGGTAGGAGTAGTTCCATCCTCAATCTCTGCTACCAGTGAATTCGTGATAAATAAAAATATTTTTTTGGTAAAGTGAACAAAAAGATATTACTAGACAATAGAGCATGCAGGCATGCAATATAAATAGGTACTCAAGTCCAGGTGATACTAACTTGCCACTGTTGTTGTTTATTGAGCATTTCTGAGCTCCTCCGCATAATAATTCTCTCAGCTATAGCACTTCTGGTTGAGGGCTTCTCTTGCTCATCGTATCTCTCATCAATCAAGGGACTCTGACCCACATTAGAAGCTGAAAAGGAATTATGAAAGTTTTCCTTGTTCATAGCTTTTCTAGAAAGGTGTTTTCTGAGATATGAATCAACTTCCCTGTGCAACCCAAATGGTAATATCACCTGGAAAAATATATCCATTGTAACCACAAAATAAACTAAAAGTCAAGAAACTGGGTAAACATTTGGCAGAAGCCTTTTACCGCCAATTATTTTCTAAAGAAGTGTTCAGGAGGACATCAATTTTTTGGAACGGCAAGGCAAAAAGAAAAACACTCAGGTAAAAGGTTAAAAGGAGATTATATCTGGTGGTACCTCCCTCTGAGGACGCTTGGAATCCAAATCAGATCTATAATTAGGCAGTGGCACTTTACTGAATACAACTACTTTCTCATACTGCCGACTGCAACAAGAAAAACGACCTCTTATAAACAATCTTAAACAAAAATGTAGGTCTGTGTGTGTGTGTGTGTTGTGGGGGGTAGATGATATCCTTTTAAGTACCAATGCAATCCCATTTTCTCTGCGAGCACTGAAAGCTGAGCAAAATCACGACGGTCTTTTTTCTCTGTCGACACAAGCTCTTGCTCATCTTTCCGGCGCATAAGCATGGTCAGCTTCCACCTCCAGTCTTCGACATTATCAAGAGTAGAACCAGACTGGCAATTAAAATAAACAATTCACAAGAAGGTGGATTAGAGAATGCGGCCAATTGTAAGAAAATTCTAGTAAAGAAAAGGTCTCCACCTCCACCACAGGCCGAGCAAACTTACGAAATTAACTTAAGAATCAAATTTCAATTGCTAGTGCTAGTGCTACTGCTAATATAGAACATTATAATACGGAAGTGCACGCCCAACAAAAAACTTAGGGGGAATTTGCTCCTTCGTTTTCCTCTATTAAGTTTAACAAAAACCACAGAACAAAAAGAGAAAACAGAACAATATCAACAGGATGAATATTGAGAATTTCACTCGTTTCCAAATCCCGGCGACACAATAATCAAACCAAAAAAAATAAAGCATACCAATTGCTTAGGAGAAGACTGGGAGTATTCAATTTCGGAGTCCTCTTCCGATGCATACTCGTCGTAAGCAAACCTTCCATACCCCAAATTGTGCTGATAAAATGGCGGCAAAGAGATTGTGGAAGAAGCATTTCTACTCCGCCTCCCCACGACGGAAGATGAAGAAGAATAGGAGGGAGAAGCAGAGCAAATAAAAGCGAAACCTCTTAAACGAATCTTACTGTAGGTTCTGGGGTGGAACCATCGGTAGGTAGTGGCGATGGAGGAGAGGGATTTAGGAGGGAAGGTGAGGTGGGCCAGAGACATGGCTCCGGGCTTCAGTTTGAAAGAATTATGGAGGAAAATGGGGAAAGGCATGGTTAATATGTCATAACCGCCATGGCTGTGCTGGAGTGAGGAGGATTGTGGTTAGGGTTTAAAGGAGGAGGGAAATAGGTGGTTGCTCGCTACTCACTCTTTCCTTTCAATCCAACCATTAACGTTATTTTTTATATTCTCTTATATATGTTGAGGGAATGAGAAACAAATTATTTTATTCAATTCAATTGGTGTTATGCAATTTTTGTAGCATATATACTCTTAAAAATATGAATTTGTTACCACTAAACATTTTATTTTATTTTAGGGTTAGTTGTCAAAACAAAATTACCAAATTTTATAATTTTTATCAATTTTTTTTTACATTTTAGTGCATCACCTTTTAAGTTTTGCAATTTAAAAATGTTTGATAATTTTTCGTCGATAATTAAATAACATAGTTGTCGGATATGTCACGTAAAGTTTAGGTAGATGGCAACAAATAAAAATATAATTTTTTATATTGAGAATAATGTTCTTAAAATATGTCATTAACTTTAAATGCATAACCTAAGAATGTATTTTTAAAGTTGTTATTTTTATTTTTAGTTTATATAATTTTGTGTGTTATCATCTCTGTTGATATTTATGTGACATTCCAATCACGACGTCATTTAATTGTTACTATAAAATTATTAGATGTTTCAAATTGTAAAATTTAAAAAAATTGTGCATGGTATTGTAAAGAAAAATAAGATTAGGATAAAAAACATAAAGTTCATGTTTTTTTTAGTAATTAGCCTTTTTAATTTATTAACGCAGTACTTTTATAATTCTACAGTATTCTTAATTTTTTATTTCAGTTCATACTTATTTATTTTTTTAAATATTATACTTTTTAATTATGATACTCTCCGACATAATTTTTATATTTTTAACTTTCTTTTAAGACTTGATATTTTAAACTTGGATATTATAATACTGATTTTTTTATTAAATATAAATAATTTAAATAGTAAAAGTACTAATTATTATTGATACTCCTAAACATTAACATGATGCTCCAGCCTCGATCTTGCTTTTGAATTTTGATAGAATTATTGATACTTTTGATCAAATACTTGATACTTTAATAAAAATCAAAAAAATTATTGGTAAGTATTATCATGAACCATGTTTATATAGGGGCATGCTTGGTATGGTGGAATAGATAGGGAATTGAATAGTCATTCCTTAATATGTTCCACATACAATATTTGGAATACTTTTTTAAATGGAATGGTGATTCCATAAGGAATAGTAATTCCAAAAAATGTGGAATAGTGATTATTTCCATATCATGTAGGCTTATGTATTCCACATAATCAAAAAGGCAAAATATATAATGAAAATGGTTCATACATTAATCAATTTGACAAGTATGTGTTATTTCACTTCATGGTATTAGTTGTTTTCACTAAAGAGCATTGGTTTTGGATGGTACAAGTTGTTTTCACTAAAGGAAATTAATTTTTTCGCTAAATTGCATTAGTTGTTTTCACTAAAGAGTATGAGTTGTTGTTGGAGCAATGTTTGTTTTGATTCAGATTCCAAAAACCCCTAAAAAGATGGTCTGCCTAAGCACATCAGGATTGTAATAGTCAGGATAGTTCATGTTAAGTCTAGTCTTTTTTCATTTACAGGTACTCAGTTGAGAGGGAACTCAACTAAAACCAGGAATCCTGAAGTACGCCGAAATAATCCTAAAGACTATTGGAGTGTGTTTACTGATTCTCTAAACTGGTCAGTAAATCCCTCAGTGAAGAGTTTGAACCTGAGTTATTCAGTAATGAGTTCAAGTGGAACCTGAAGGAGTCAGGCCAAACTGAAGTTTGGAAGACTCAATATTTACGTTAAGTACTGCAAGCAAAATGAATCTCAGGCTCAAAGGCTCGTAAAGACAAAACCTGAAGATGTTTCATTAAAAAATTGAAAACTCAAGAATATCTCAGGAGAATCAGAGGATAAGATCAAGAAAGTCATACTAGCCATTGATACTGACCAATGAGAGCTTGACACCTCATATTCGTAACCTAATAACTGAAGACTTGCAGTCTGGAAAAGTAAATAGCACACAATGGATTATTCACCAAACAAGCATGGTGACAAGACACATGCAAAAAGACATGTTGTTTACAAGAGTTACTTAAAATAGTAATTATTGGCTCTATCTCTCAAACGGATAGTTTTCAAGAACTACTATAAATACAGAAGATCTTGCCCCATATAAGGTTACGGGAAATTTCGAAGCCAAAGAAATTAATCAGACTCTCAAGCATTCAAAGAAGCACTTAAAACAACTAGATTTTCCCAAGAGTTTCTTTAGTCATGTTGTATTTGTAAGTTATTATACATATCCTAAGCTCAGAGTGATAATTCAACCTTAGAATAGCTTTGCATTGACGGATTATCACACAGTTGGAATCCATAATACTAAACCAAACCCTAGATCGAGTCAGTGATAGGAGGTTGGTGAAGTTGATGTAAGAGGACTAGAACTTAGTAAATTATAGGGATCAAGATTCCTAAGAGAGAAAGACTGATCAACAGTGCACCTTGGCACGTTAAAAAAAGTTAATTCCGTGTTAAAGAATTTTCCTGTTCAATCAGGATCGTGGACGTATGAGTTTAGACTCAAAACCACATTAAACATTGTGTCTTTACTGTTTGTGTATTGCTTTATACTTGTCATATTTATATGTGCATTAAGTATACACTTCTCAATATTGAACCAATCATCCTAACTGCATAAAATGTGCACTTAACATCTTAACCATAAGACTTCTGTAACTTTTTTTTTTTGGAAATCTAAAACGAGTATAAAACATTAGGGCTCACAACTTCATCACTCTGGCTTAATATTAGATAGATATCCAATTGATAAACTTCAGAGTTGTTAGTAGGTGTATTATATGACCATGACGAGCACTCTACATTGAGTTTCTTTGGATCTTGTCCATGACAAATATAAACACAAAACTGGAAAAAAAATTAATAATTATTTAATAAATAATTAAATTATATCTCCCCCATGGGCACCATTTTGCTCGTCTAGCTTTTTATCCGTCTCCTTTCTTCCAACCTCCTTTCTTTCTCTATCTTAAACCGCACACACAAAAAGGTGAAATCATGCTCTTTAACTGTTAGTTGAATCTCACACAATATAAAAAATTTGAAGATTAATAAAATAGTGAATTTGAAGATGAAGGTGAAATCATCATTTGCTCTTGTAGTGTCTAGTGAGAAGTTTGAGTCTATAATTTATCAGAAAACTGAGATTGATTGTGAAAATATTATTGAGTGTTCTGATGGCAATGGTGGTGTTGAGGTTCTTGATGTGATTAATCGAAAAATTAAGTATTATGAGACTAATAATGTTATTTGTTGGAGATTTGGGGAAAATTGCGATTTTGATTGTATTGATAGATGTGGGGTTAGAGAAGAGGTGAGAGAATAAAGAAAGCGGATGGAAAGAGGAGGGGAGAGAGCGAGGAAAGAGAAAGTACCTACAGACTGATAGTAGTGAGATATTTTAGGATTTGATAGATGACGCTAACTGAGATTGAATTTGATGATTCATTTAATTATATGTAAAATTTTAGAATTTTAAAATCAATGGATTTTAAAAGAATGATTTGTAAATCTATTAATTTGATTTTTCATCCAAACACCAAAATGGATTTAGCGGTGGATTTAAAAATTCACATCTTCAAATCCCTCTAACCAAACAAAGCCTCAAGGTATTTAGGCATATCCTCTCCATCAAACCCTTGAATGTTATCAAACTTATCACTACTCACTTGCTCCTCATTATCAGCATAAACCTCTCCATTTACATAATTGTACTTCCTTTTATTATCATCACTTAGAGGGTGTTTGGGTGAGCTTATAAGCTCTATCAATGTGTTTGACAAAATAGCTTCTAACATCTTATAAGTTGTAAAGAAATAAGTTGAGATTTTCTAACTTATTTTCCTAACCGCCCAACTATCTTCTGCATTAGAATTATAGTCATTTGGTTTAGAATTAGAGACTCCATGAACATCATCTAAGAATGACACGATATCAAGAAAGTCAACACAACCACCATAATGGTGTGTGTGTGTGTATATATATATATGATTCCTTTAAAAAAATGTTGTATATATAAATAACAACATATATGTCCTTATTTATGTAATCCACCAATCCACACACAACAATATCAAAATCAAGAACTCCCCCCCCCCCCCCCCCCCCCCCCACATACTATCAACAAAGTTCAAAATAATCTATCATACCCTCTAAATAATCTTTCCCACCATGAACAAATTTTAATATAAAAATATTTGGTTCATTTTTTTTAATCTTTATAATAGAAAAAAATCGATAAACAAGATAAATACAACAAATAACCTATAACTTATAAATCAATGGGGTTCGTCAGAGCTTATCATATAGGGGTGCAGACCTAAGCTTATCCCTATTAGCCATTTACAAGAGAAACTGGTGCAATAATTTGATCATTAAAGAGCCACCAGAATCGACTTAAGCAATCAATCTTTTTATTACCCATGTATCGGAGAAATTAATTTTTGTTCAAGGAAGCATTTGGGAAGAAATAGAAGAAATTTGATGTGAAATTAGAACTTGTGGAATAATTTGCTGATTTTAATTGGTCCCATGAATTCTTGGCGGTCAAGTAACGTTGATTAGCGTGATAATTGCTCGAAATTCATGCATTTTATTGGCATATTTTATTGAATTTTGTGTGATTATTTACATTGATTTGATATTTTGCGCTTAATTGCCGAGAAAGGTAGTGTTTTGTTAGTTTCGCAGGAATTGAAGTGATTTTTGGTCAAAAAGGGTGAAGAATCGAAGAAAGATTGAAGAGTGGAGTTAAAGGGTTAAAAAAGGAGTCAAAACAGAGCTCACTCGGCCAAAATGAAGTTCCACTCGGCCGAGTAAAGAGGTTTTGGCCGAGTGGAAATCTCTGGAAGGTTCACTCGGCCAAAATGAAGTTCCACTCGGCCGAGTAAAGAGGTTTTGGTCGAGTGAGGCAAAAATAGGAAGAACTCGGGCAAAAGAAGAAGCACTCGGCCGAGTGGACATTACACTCGGGCGAGTGAAATGGTTTTGCCCGAGTGAAATGCTGGCAAGCTCAAGAAGCGGGATTTTTGGATAATTCGGGGATTTAATTGCAATTTCGTCCTAATACCCTCACTCCCCACTATAAATACCTCCAATCATCAGATTTAGAGAGAGTTATCAATCAGTTACGAGAGAACCAACACAAGAGAGCCCTAAATCCCTTAGATTAGATTTTTTTCATATTTTTCTTTTCCATTTTCCTTTCAATTCCTACATTGATTAGATTAGATTTAGCTTTAAATTAGTAGCAATTTACATTTCAAGAAAGGATTCAAGACATTGCAGATTTTAATTTCTATTTCATGATGAGAGGTGATATTTTTCCATTTCAATTTATGTTTCTATTTCTAATTCCATTTCAATTGCAGTTGATTTTGATTTCTATGAGTTTAATTGTTTGTTTAGCTTCCTTAACCATGGATATCTCTTCTAGAACCATGAGTTAAGTCTTCTATGCTTTGGATGATTTAGATAATGTGATTATTGTAGTTTTGGTTTGATTTATGCCTTGATTATGATGATTTGAATGATTAGATTCCTTGATTGTGGATTACTTGAGCTTTGATGATTTGTTTCTAGTAGATTATGCATTATGTTAGGATTGACAACATGCGAGAGTTGAGCTAGTTCATACATGTGTTTAATCGAGCGAAATGAATTATCAAGTGCTATAGTTAGACGTCTAAGACATCGAGAGATGCTAGATAGTCTAGAACACTCCAAATCGGGTATCGAAACCTTCTAAACGAGAGTTTGTTGATTAGATGAGATTAATTTGATCTAGTCTAATCATGATATGAAACATAAGAAGGGTATAAGTTAAGCTAGCTTCGATAATTGCATAATCGATGTCATCTGAAGCATATCTCCCCTTGCACTTCGTCTCACGACGTTAGATAGATTTCTATTTATTGCTCGTTTTTCATTTCATTGTTTAGTAGCATAGTTAAACCTGAGCTTGTACTTTTCATTTCATGCACGCCAACACGATTCTACTTAGCTAACCACTTGTTTCCCTAGGGTTCGATAATTTTATTACTTGGTCAATTGCCTAACTATAACAACGATCTCGTACACTTGCGAGTAGTTCGATTTTGTGATTAACGAAATTGGAAATCAAACGTCATCATCAAATCTGATTAAATAAATATAATTTAGTGCTATTATTGATGAAGGTTAAAACTCAATGATCTAAAATAAAAAAGACTAACTATTCAAACCCAAATTCCTCTAAACAAACCCCATCTACTAAATAAATCCCACTTAAATTTAAAAAAATTAATATATTATACTAAACATGCCCCATTTTCTTACTATTATACCCTTTTGTCTAAATTAAACTTTCATTTTTTATCTCCCCTTTGACACACTCTTCTCTCAAAAGAAAAAAAAGAACTACAATTTTTTCCTCTCTGTGAGTTGTGGCCGTATGGGATTCTGGAAGGATTCAATAAGACGAACACCCATGGCTCATGAGGATGTAAGATATGGTAAGAATTTGTGCATTCCAGATCTTTTATTTTCCTAAAATTTATAGGGTTTATGTGTATGAATAGATGGTATTTAGTTTTTTCTTAATGATTTGTATTCATGCTATACAAACCATACAAAAATCACTTGTCTTTAAAATACATCAAAAAATTGATTTTGACATGATGAGAATTAGAATAAGCGTGCACACTGGTACTATTGCATTGGCTTGTTAGCTTTTAAATTTTTAAATTCAATTTTGGAAGGATTAATTCCAATTTGCTATGTTTACTGGTCGGTTTTGATTCAAAATTGCCTAGCTATTTTAGGTTTCACATATACTCTGCAACTTACACCTTTTCTTTTTAAATTGGTTGATTAATAGTTTGCAACTATCGAATTGGTTGTGCATATGGAACTCTTTGAACTATATATCTTTCGGAACACTTTTTTGTTCTGAATTGTTTTTACATATAATTGATTTATCATTTTTTTCTGAATTGCTTTTACAACAGGTTTCTTTTTAAACTGTTGATTATTACTTGCAAAAAAACATTTCTTTTATAATAATAGAATTCTTTACAAGAGGTAGTCAAGTAGAATTTGAACACATTGCCTATGAAATTTGAAAATATGGTTACTAAATTTCTAACAAAAAAAAAGTTTCATAGTGAGGATTGTCTACGACTTGTCTACAAAAAATTCTAATTATATAGGCATTTTCATTCTCCACTTACAAATAATTTGCCTTATGGAAATTTCATAGGCAAATTGTTCGTGGGTAAATTTTTGTGGATTAATTCTAGGTTGAGAAATGAAAATGTTTACATATTTGAAAATTTCTTATTCCCGCTACGAATATGGTGATTTAGAATCAAAATGTAAGAATATGTTCAATCTTGAATCTTCCATTTACTGGGTTGAGAATAAACAATATTTTAGGACAACGGGTGTGAAGATGCGAAGACTGTAATTGAAACATAGATGTCAAAACTATAATTCCTATGTTGCATTTGTAACACATGAATACATTCTTAATATTTACCTTTTTTTTAACATTATTTTGTGAAGCACAAACTGATGTTTGATATTATGACTAATCTTAGGAGATTGACTATTTAGCTAACTCCTAGTTCTTGCTTTGGCCTATGCCCGAAGCCTTTGATAACTACAGCCACTTCTCAGGCATCACTAACCTTCTTGACTTGGGAGGACTCTCATTTTTTTTCGACTTAGTGGCTCACGCCTTACCTCAGATTTTGCAACTCACCGCTTTACGTTAGCGGACCTACAGGTCGGGCCAGGGCTCTAATCAAATACCATTAGATAAAATTGCTCAATATGGAAAAATCATTCTATCTACTTCCTGCGCACCAGCCGAGTCTTTTCCCTTTTTCATCAAAAATAAAATGTTGGTAAGCTTCATAGAAGTATTCGCTATTTACCAATAAGTGGTATTATTGGACTAATCTTTTGCTGAGTGAGCTCAACTAAGGTAGATCAAAGTTAATAGGTATATAACTACATTAAGTGTTTGGTTTCTAAGGATCTATAGAAGTCATTTTCAGTGATATTTAATTAGTTTAGTCTTTATCTTTTTTAGTATATAAAATAATGCATGATCACCTAAAGCTATTTTGTTTAGTGCATGTATGTTATTAAATTGTTACTTGGTAGCTGTTAGGATGACTAGAAATAGGGGTTAATGTATTCACGAGCATTCATACATTTAAAGTTCAATCAATACAAAATGTATAAAACACTGCTTAAAATGTTTGCATTCTATATTGAGGCCTCTTTAAAAATAAATCTGAGATAAATTGTGCATCACATATGCCACGTGGTGTATTTACATTAACTTGTTAGTTTGTGTTCTTTATTGATTGAACATATTTGATTGATTTTGATTGGTTTTTTTTAACAACTTCACAGGAGAGTATATTGAAATTAAAAATTAAATATATATGAGACAATATTTCAATTGAATATTTTTTAGGTAATAGTGACACTTGATTATATGTCTTATAGATTTGGCAAAAATGATGGTACATAATTAAGAAATTTTATTTTTTGCAGGAAATGTTTTCACAAGAGATAAATTTAGACTTAGACTGACAACGTCAATGCAAAGATGCCGAATTTTCATGAATCTCTCACAACATGAAGAGGTTGAATGACTTGAAATTATGGAACAAGCACCAGAGCCTAATCCACAAATTCTAGAAGCACCAGAAGAGGCACCTCTAGTTATGCAAATGAACGAGGCTGGAGATTCAGATGAGAATGGTGTGTTAAGGGGACCTTATCCTGGTGGTCCAGAGAATCCATTTTTATTGCCGAGTTTCAAGACTCATGTGGCTGCTATGACATCGAAAGGTAAAAAACGTGAGTTATTAAAAGTCCATTACCACACGAATAAACTCTTGGAATGGACTTTTCCAACAGATCAAACTACTCGAAATTAGAGGGACGTGATTAAGGATACGGGGATGTTTGCTTTGAGAGATTTTGCCTACCCAAGTCCAAATAAAGCTCTTATTGGTGCTTTTATAGAGCGATGGCAGCCTGAAACAAACACTTTTCATATGCCTTTTGGAGAAATGACGATCACATTGGACGATGTGCGTTGTTTAACTGGACTTAAGATTGAAGGTCATCCTGTGGAGTTTCAGGTAGATGCAAACATGGAAGATAGTACAACCTTAGTGTCACGATTATTAGGAGTTACCCAGGAAGTTGTTGCTGATCAGCTAAGTACTGTGTGAGGTAATTCGTTAAAATCGAATTGGTTGGTCGATGAATGGAAGAATGAAACAACATCTGATGATCCGCACATACTAGATTATGCAGCCCGTGCATACATAATGTATTTCATTGGTTGCGTGCTATTTGCAGACAAAAGTAGGGCACGTATCGAGACACATTTCCTACGTATATTAGATGATGTTGAAGATGCGGGTCAATATGTAGGGGTGGCAATTTGTGCTAATGGATCGTGTTTCGTGTCGACACGATAGTGACACGACACCATAAGCCCCGATACTAACACGATACGATAAGCATCCGTGCCGACACGACACGACACGATAATGACACAATATTTTTCGTATTAGTGTCGACACGACACGATTCATTTTGTGTCGACACGACACGATAATGACACGATTCATTCTATGTCGACACGAACATGATATAAACCTGATAAAAAAGATGGATAAATTTAAAAGTGAGAGAGAGAGAGAAAGAGTGAGATTGCGATGGCCGATGAGTGTTTTTAGGGTTTCCAAAAGTAATTTTAATTCTTAATTTGGTCCTTATACTTAGTTTATAAATTGATGAGCCTGGGAGTTGGGCTTCCTCTGCCTGTTTTTTAGTTATGGATAAGAATTTGAGACTAGATTCTTAATGGGCTTGAAAAGATAATGTTATTTATTATTATTTTTGTAAAAATATAATTAAAATATATTTCGTATCACTATCGTGTTATGTGTTATTTCGTGTCACTATCGTGTTCGTGCTTAACGGGTTGTTAACAGGTTAATGGGTTATTCGTTAATTTTATCGTGTTTAACGTATTGACACTAATCCGACACTAACTCGCCACAAAATTTTCGTGTTCTTATCGTGTCGACTCGATAAGGACACTAACCCAATAAGATCAACACTAACCCGCAATTTTCATGTCGAATTCGTATCGTACTATCGTGTCGTGTTCGCAATTGCCACCCCTATCAATATGCATGGGGGACTACGACCTTAGCATACTTATACAGGCAATTGAGTGTAGCATCTAGACATGGAGTTAAACAACTTGTCGGGTTCATTCCCTTGTTGGAGGTAAATTTTCGTTCAAGCTATGGAATATCCAATTTTTTTGGGGTTGGATATTCCCCCCTTCTTTTATTCTTCTATTTTTTATTTTTTTTTGGAAATTAGCATAAGATCATAACTGTGTCACCTGAATCAATTGTTCTAGTGATAAATATATTTCTTTTTTAATACACGGTTATTGAATAAACTTTCAAATGTAGAATAAACAATTTGAATTGTTCTTGTATATATTTTGTGGTGTAGCACTCAAGTAAACTGAAAGTATTATTGTCAATTCTAGTAAAATAATTAGCTCCATAAGTATAAAACATTCTATTAAGACTTAAATCCTACTTGTTAAGGTACAACCATTTGCAGAGCTAGCTGACTGCTAACTTGTATACTAATCTATCTAATAAATTGCCTCATAAGTAATGGAAATGATTTATATCTAATGTAAGTTTCTAACCTTTTTAATAAATGTATAGGCATGGATTTATGAGACTTTCCATTTACTCGGCCTGCGCACAACACATGTTTCAATCCACAGTTTCCATTAGTTAGGAAGTGGATGCCCTCCACACGATATGGAGGAAACTTTCAAGATCAAGTTAGTATGCGAAAGAGATTAGATGCACTCACAACATCATATGTAAGTATTTATATTTTTTT
The DNA here is from genome assembly GCA_947034835.1 of Ballota nigra. NCBI lineage: Eukaryota > Viridiplantae > Streptophyta > Magnoliopsida > Lamiales > Lamiaceae > Ballota > Ballota nigra. The sequence continues at coordinate 39,044,514 of OX344724.1, read as the reverse complement.
TATCATACATAATTGCAACTTTTAACTACAAATGGTATAGCAAATGTGATTTATATTTATATTTGATGATTTTAAATTGTTTAGTGATTTTGGGATGTTTATTCAATAAAATACATAATGTAAGGTTGAATGATTTTGAATAGTTTTATCTTTTAAATAGGTACGCAAAATTTAGGCACAAAGAAAATTTACAACATTATTGTGTTATAAGAATTATTTTTATTTGATCATCTTAGATTTTATACTTCAGCTTTTTACTTTCTTTGGACTATATTATTATATGAATAATGAAATAACTAAAACCTTGAAAGTAATTTTATTTTTAATTGCAATTCATTAACTTAATAAAATACCCAACAACATATTTTGCTCTTTGTAGTTGAAATGAATGTAGATATTGATTTAAATTAGATAATAAACGAAATATATAAAGTATTTTTTTCTTTTATTTTTTCCAAACTATAGTAATATCTTGACATGGCAACATGCATATTAAATATCATTTAAAGACTAATTACTTCTACATTAGCGGTTGGATTAAATCCTACAAGCCGGTAATTCAATAATGTCTGTTTCCTGCATAAATTCCTCCATATTTCAGCACATGGATCGCGATAGTCAATCCAAGAATACATTATGTGAGGCAGTGGGTGATTTGACTTCAAATTAACCTATATAATAAATGAATGAATTATTAAATTGAAACACTAAAAAGATATATTCAAGGAATAAAAGATATATGTACCGCAATAAATGCCTTCTTTGTTCGATTAGCCCAATGCAAATGCATTTCGGATTAGCTGGCGCCACTGTTCTGAAAGACAGGTATGTATAGCACACAAGATTCGACAATGTGATAAATATCACATTGTATGTTGATGCAACAAGGTGTCCCATCTCGGGCAATGAAAACCAATGATATTCAGGACCAAAGTGTCAAAGTTGTCCATGTTGGAGTTATACGTGAAAGTATGCTTTTACTTTGTATAACTCGTGTATCAAACACTCGTTTTATGAGAATAATTCTTTTATCACATTTGCTTTAGTTATGATTGAATGTTAAATTTCTATTGCAAACCGTTCAATATATAGTACATGTTACATTGTAGTTAATGTGGTGATACCCGATCACGGAAGACAACATTAACAGTTTACTTGTAACTAAACGAACATTTTCACGACCTAGGTGGAATTGAACAATCCGCCGTGAAAGGTCGATGTGTAAGACTCAGATTGGTCTGTCTTGACTAATAGATTGCACTAGCACATTTAGTATGTGTTGAAGAGGACCTACAACGAGGATAAATTCTTCTGTTCTGAAAGGTGAAGAATTAGACCTCAGTGGTTGTTGATTTCTTAATCTCCGTCACTTAAATAGGACCGTGTGTGCTTAATGGTTACTGCTTTGATTCATGTTGGGTGAGAATAATTGTGACTTCGAACTTTGTGTCTTGGGCAGTAATATTAATCATACGACGGTTGCTAAGATTTAATACGGAGAAACGCGTGCGAGTACGGCTCGTGTGATTAGTCCCCTTGGTGGGCTCAGAAGTTTTATTGTACCAAATCTTGCAAGTGAAGAATCAGTTTCTTCGGTACGAATAATAATGTTGAGCTGTCTTTACTCCAAGGTGAAATATATTAATTAATTTAGAGCTATTCAGAAGCTTGATTAATTAATGGACTTGATAATCTTAAACGCGGGAAATAATAACCGGGAGCCCATATTATCGTAATATGGATTAAGATGGATAGTGCAATATTAGTTTATTAGTGGTAATAATTAATATTAATGGGCTGAATTATATTGGGGCTCAATATTGAAATTCAGAAGTCCATTAGGAGGTCCAATCTTAATTCTCCTTAAAAGCTCCTCAAGTAGCTCATTAAGTAGCCCAACAATGATAAGGTGATTAAAATAAAAAGATAATATCTTGCTGATTTTTTCTTATATTTTTCGAAAATTGTGTATCAAGAGAAGAATAGATTTTGTTGATTTTCTTGGAAAGATATTATGGAAGATATGTATTCTTGGAATACAAAAATATCTCATATATTCAAGAAAGATCCAAATTTTGGCTTCTTCACTTGTGATTTTCGAAAATACCTTGTTTATAAGGCGAGTGGGATTTTTGTGGAATATTTTATTATGGAGAAAAGAATATATGAGATATATTCAAGATTTCTTAGAGACTAAGAAAAGATTTTCTCCAAGCCCAATATTCATCAAATTTTCGGCCACTCCTAGTTATAAATAGGGGATGATTATTTCATCCCCAAGTACATAATTCCATGTGTTGGAAAAATCAAGAGCATAGATATTTTTCTTTTTCCTTAGTTATTTAAATTGTTCGATAGCATCTCCCACCGGTGATCGAACAAGGCGAAAGAGAATACTTGAGAAGGCTTTTGGGTTGGTAAAGCGTGTACACATTTGACTTGAAGCAAACTACACTAGCTTCTACTAGTAGCTACCCCGCAAGAGAACGGGTTCACTGTAGTATGGGCAAGTATAGGGACCAAGTATTATCGAACCCAAGGGATGGTGTATATGCGAATAGATCCCTGAAGATCTAAGCGTCGTAGTTAATATGAGTGTGATGTTTTTGGGTTTTTGAAAGATTAATTAAAAGACTAAAATAAACTACGTAAACTAAATTACTAAAGCAAACGAATTAACTAAGGGTTGGATTCAAATAAAAGATGGTGATGCTTAGGATAGAAATCCCTACGTATACTAACGGAGCAGGTACATAATCAAAGTAATCGTGACCAACAAGAATTAACCTAAGTAAAAGATCGTAGAATGAAAGCTCAAGATTTCTCACCCTAATACTTTATCCTAGCAATCGACTTCACTAATCCACTAACAAGTTAATAGATAGCGCTTAATTAATGAGACCCTAATTTAACTAAGGTGATGCGGTCGTCCTCCTTCGCTAAACCAGTAGATGAATTAACCTTTCCTAAACCCTCTCGTTAAGACTACTAATTGTTATTGGGTGATGCGGTCGTCCTCTCTCTAACACTTTCGTACGAAATTCAAAGGTAGAGTTAAGATTAATTATATGAATTCATTAATTAAGAGAATTAAAACTAACGTCACCAATTACCTTAATTACGTACCCACATCCTACTTCTACGAGTTCATCCTAACCTAAGCATGCAAGGGTTTTAGCCGGACATGGTTATAACAAAAATAAAAGCAATAGAAGAAACAACGAACAAAAACATAATGAATTGAACGAAGAAAATAAGAAACATGAACTAGGGTTTTAAAATAAAATAATTCTAAGAACTGAAATTTAATTAACTAAAACGAAGTTTAAAACGTTTAAAGTAATCAAGCTAATGAAAAGAAACTAAGAACGAAAAGAAATTAAGAATTCGTATGAAAAACCTCAACAACGTAAAAGTAAAGCTTGCTCGTTCTTCTCCTCTTCCTCTCTCTAAAAATTAAGTCTAAAGTGATTTCTAAAAGTTGGGGATCCTTCAAAACGTGTTTGGAAGAGGTATATATAGGCACCGGGTCGAAACGGGAGTTAATGGGCCGAAAATACGCATCCGGAGGCTAAAATCGATGGTTGCTCGAGCAAAACGCTCGAGCGGTTTCCGCTCGAGTGATTCGCTCGAGCGCTGAAACTGTTCTGTAAGTTTTTGGCCGCTCGAGTGATTCGCTCGAGCGCCGGCGCTCGAGCAAAACGCTCGAGCGCTGGCTGCTGTGCACTCGTTCGTAAAATCTTCATATCTCCTCAACCGGGAGTCCGTTTTGGCCGATTCAAAGTCCTACGAACTCCTCTTTTCGCCCTCTATCCATCTATGAAAACCAAAGAGACAAATCATCGAAAACACTCAAAACATGAGTAAATTGGGCACCAAAACATAACAATTTCACGCCTAATCAACCCCCCCAAACTTACCATGTTGCTTGTCCTCAAGCAACTAAATAATAAGTCAAGTGAAATTGTTAGGAATGAATCAAGAATCAAATCATGCAAGTAATTGAACTCGAGCTTCAAAGATCGATCACACGTATACTAACTCACCTTCCTTCATCATACTCATGCAACAACAACAAGAAACACCAAGATCAAACATGGATGTGCACTCAACGATGTGTTTCACTCCCTTACAAGTGTATAACAGTGTTTAAGGGACTCACTCAATCAATCAATCACACATATTGGCAGCCATAGGCTTGTAAGCACTCTCAACTCCGACCATACTCTAGAAATCAATGCCGAATCAAAAAGGACTTTTCTCAAGGTTGTAATGTAGGCTCTTTGGACAGGTGGGATAACAATATAAGGTAAAGTGACTAAAGTGAATGGAGAGTAGAAAATCAAACTTTGGCACTTCGAGATTAGGAACAGACTACTTCAAACATTTTCAATCAACACCCTTTCAACTCCATACTCTCAACACTTCAAAAAAAAATTTCTTTCTCTCTTTCACCTTTTTTTTTCAATCACTTTTTTTTTTCGCACAAACACATGAGCTCATTTTTTCTTTTTGCTCATTCTCAATTTTCTTTCTCTTTTGCCCACATCTCAAAACTTCATCACACCTTCTTCTCATATTCACTCAACAAACAACCTTTTCCTTTTTCAACTCAATTCACTCCCTTCATATTCACACTTTCCTATTCTCCACTCAAGTTGGGACAAAAAGGCTTAGGAATTGGAATAGTGTTCATATGTGCTAGCAAATAAAATAGGCTTTAGGCTCAAAGGGGCTAACAAGGGATTCAATGTCATTGGTAAGGAAATTTTTTGGCTAAGTGACTCAATAAAAACAAAGATGGCCTAAGATCACATTCGGCATATCAAACTAGACACAATCAAGAAGCAAGAGCACATGCAAGTTCTAGCATCCTCTAAGGTGACGATCCACTCACAAACGAAGAGATTAAATCATGCATCAAAATCTCATAAGGCTCAAAAGCTCACGGCTTTCACATCCATGCTAGTCCTAGTGAATTCTCACTCTTATCACACAAATACTCAAAAGAAAAATTTACAAGCATACAAGTTCTTTCTCAAATCAGCTCAAACTCAAACACTCACACAAGAAAACTCCTAACTCAGCCTCACAATTCACCCTACTCATCAAATCATACTCAAAGATAGCAATCAACAAGCATAAGGTGATTGATAGGCATAAAATATTGAGTAACAAAACAAATTAATAATAGCCCAAGGAGCATCTCAAGGCACCAAATAACTAACTCAACTCAAAGATAAGGGCGTGCATGCATGTGCAATGTAATCATAAAACAAATAAAAAACTCCACCCCCCCCAAACTTCGACCTTGCTAGAGGTCTAAGTTTGGGGTTGTGGGTTACCTCAACCAAATAATTCAATTTCTCTCAATAGCTTTGCACATTCCTTGTCTCAAGTTGGTTCCTTCAATCTAAATAACTCCATGATACCTTTACTCCTTTAGAGACAAGCCTACAAAATAAAACTCTCAAGTACGAGGTTAAACATACGACTCAACAACATCCTAGTAACATAAAAGGAAAATAACTAAAAAACACTCAAAAGCAAATAAAAATGGGTTGCCTCCCATTCAGCGCTAGTTTTAAGGTCCTCATGCCGGACCAACCTCAAAGGAGCTTATGGGACATCTGATTAGGCGTGAAATTGTTATGTTTTGGTGCCCAATTTACTCATGTTTTGAGTGTTTTCGATGAATATTTAGAGTCAAATGAGCATTATTTCTATACATTGATAAATTTGTCTCTTTGATGTTCATAGATGGATAGAGGGCGAAAAGAGGAGTTCGTAGGACTTTGAATCGACTCAAACGGATGCCCGGATGAGAAGATATTGAAGAAATACGATTGGTATTAGTGCGGACGAGGAAAAGTATCATTTGGAAGGATTAGAGATCACTCGAGCGCATAGCTCGAGCGCCACCGCTCGAGCGCCTTACTCGAGCGCTTAAAACATACAGAACCATTCTTGCGCTCGAGCAGCTCGAGCGCCACCGCTCGAGCGAATCGCTCGAGCGTCCAAAACATACAGAGTCATTTCAGCGCTCGAGCAGCTCGAGCGCGACCGCTCGAGCGAATGCATCATTCGAGCTACACTGCTCGAGCGGGACCGCTCGAGCGTTTTGCTCGAGCGCCCATATACCTTTGCCTCCGGATGCGTATTTTCGGCCCATTAACTCCCGTTTCGACCCGTGCCTATATATATCTCGTCCAAACACGTTTTAAAGGATCCCCGACTTTTAGAAATAACTTTAGACTTAGTTTTTGGAGAGGAAGAAGGAGAGCAAGCTTTATTTTACGTTTTGTTGAGGTTTTGCATTCGAATTTTTAGTTTCTTTTCATTAGTTCGTTACTTTAAACGCTTTTAATTTCGTTTTAGTTAATTCAATTTCAGTTCTTCGTATTTATTTTCTTTTTAAACCCTAGTTCATGTTTACTATTTTCTTTATTCAATTCATCATGTTTATGTTCGTTGTTTCGTTTATTGCTTTTATTTTTGTTATAACCATGTCCGGCTAAAACCCTTGCATGCTTGGGTTAGGATGAACTCGTAGAAGTAGGATGTGGGTACATAATTAAGGTAATTGGTGACGTTAGTTTTAATTCTCTTAATTAATGAATTCATATAATTAATCTTAACTCTACCTTTGAATTTCGTACGAAAGTGTTAGAGAGAGGACGACCGCATCACTCAATAACAATTAGTAGTCTTAACGAGAGGGTTTAGGTAAGGTTAATTCATCTACCGGTTTAGCGAAGGAGGACGACCGCATCACCTTAGTTAAATTAGGGTCTTATTAATTAAGCGCTATCTATTAACTTGTTAGTGGATTAGTGAAGTCGATTGCTAGGATAAAGTATTAGGGTGAGAAATCTTGAGCTTTCATTCTACGATCTTTTACTTAGGTTAATTCTTGGTTGTCACGATTACTTTGATTATGTACCTGCTCCGTTAGTATACGTAGGGATTCCTAACCTGAGCATCACCATCTCATATCTGAAAAACACCTTAGTTACTTAGTTTAATTTTCCTTTTGCCTTAGTAGCGTAATTTAGTTTAGTTTATCTTAATCTTTCAAAAACCCAAAAAAACATTACACTCATATTAACTACGACGCGTAGATCTTCAGGGATCTATTCGCATACATACCATCCCTTGGGTTCGATAATACTTGGTCCCTATACTTGCCCATGCTACAGTGAACCCGTTCTCTTGCGGGGTGGCTACTAGTAGAAGCTAGTGTAGTTTGCATCAAGTCAATGGCGCCGTTGCCGGGGATGGCGTTGAATGTTTGAATAGGACTTGTAGATAGCTTAGTAGTTAGTAGTGAGTGATTTATTTTCTGTTTTTATTTTTATTCCCATTCGTTAGGCAGTTGCGTTTTGATCTTTCTGCTAGTGTTTTAGGTTTATGAAAACACGCTCACAAGGCAATACGAGCGAAGAGAGATTACCTGCAGATCCCGAGACAATAGCCAGAAGGAACCGAGCCTTCTTGAGAAGAATGGCTACTGCCGCGGGAAACAAAGACAAAATTTCTGATGAACTTGGGGAGTTAGACAAGATAGCTGCAGAGTATACTGCTCTTGTGGAACGGGCAGAGGGTGCCAATGGAAATAGCAGTAATCAGCAGATACCCATAGGGGGAACTGAGAGCCCACACCCGAACCCACAAGACACAATCAACTCTACACAAACAAAACCCCAAAACCAGAACCAAAACCTTGCTTACCCACAAAACCCAAATAACCCTTTCCACAACCCAGCATACCAACATTACCCATACCCACCTTATCCTTACCCACCATATCCATATCATCCACCACCAGTCTATAACCAACCACCTGTTTACCAACCACCACCCCAACAAGTACCCGTACCAGCTGCTAATCCTCAACACGTTCCTCAGAACGTAGATCATAATATGGCGATTCGAGGGAGGTTTGCAGCGCAGCCACAGCGGTACTATGACGGAGTGGCTCTACCTCCTGTTGAGGCGAACAACTTCTCGATATCACCGGGGATTTTAAAGCTGCTGACTGAGAATCAGTTCAAAGGGGTGATCGGGAAGGAGAATCCTCACACACATCTGAGGAGCTTTCTCATGATAGCCTCCACATTTAAGTATAATGGCATGTCTGAAGATGCCAAGAGGCTTAGGCTGTTCCCATTCTCATTGACGGGAATAGCCAAGGAGTGGTACGATAATACGCTCCCGCGGGGAGGTATTACCACTTGGGCAGAGCTCGAGCGTCTGTTCCTCGAGCGATTCTACCCTCCATCTAGGACGATCAAGGCTAGAATTGAGATCTCGTCCTTTCGCCAGAAGTCTGGAGAGGATTTACGCCAAGCGTGGGAGAGATACTCAAACATGCTGATAGAGTGCCCGCAGCACGGGTACAATGAGGGAGACATTATGGCGTTCTTCTATAGTGGTGCCAACAAGGCGGGGCAAGACCATTTAGACGCTTGTGCGGGCGGAGCATTCCTCAATCAAGGCATAGAGAGGTGTAGGGAGATCGTGGACAATATTGTCACGAATGCCGGTGCTTGGGGTGTGGATGCAGATTTGCAAAGAGTGCATCAGGTGGAAGAGGGAGAAGGAACTAGAAGGCTGCTGATGGCCATGATGGAAAAGATCAACAACCTTGAGTTGGGGAAGAATTTAGGTGGAGAGCATGCAGTGGAGAATGAAAGAGTAGACCAACCCAGTGGACAGCAAGAGGTAGCCAATTACATGAGAGGTCCATATTACAATCAGAATGGCTACCAAGGTGGTAATCAGTATGGAAGGCCTTCTTATGGCCAACCATTTGTGCCTCCAGGCCCTCAGCCACTTCAAAATCAATGGAGGAACACACAAGGAGTTCAAGGAAGCCAGCAGCCTCCTCAAAACACATGGAGGAGGAATGATAATTTTTCTTATGCTAACCCAAAAGCTGGTGTTACTGTTCCTGCAGGTGTCGATCCGGGTTCTAAACCTCCTGGTGGAGAAGGCGGTGCATCAACCGAGGAGATGTTGAGAGCGATTCTTCAAAAGGTGGAGGAAGGGAGCAAGCGGTTGTCATCCTTGGAATACGATGTGAAGGAGTTGCACAAGAAGGGTGATCAACGTGATCAAGAGCTCCAGAAGATGAACGTTGAGTGGACTAGAACTCAACAAGAGAACAATCGAAGGTTCACCTCTTTAGAGCTCCAGATGAGCCAGATTGCAAAATCAGTGAATAGAATGCCGGAAGGGAATCCGAAAGAGCAGTGCAAGGCGATCCAGCTTAGAAGTGGAACCAATTATGAAGGTCCTCAGATGCCTGCTGATTCTGAGACGCCCCAAGAAGAGATTGAGCCTAAAGGAGATGAAGTTGAGAAGGGGATTGAAAGTAAAGGGATTGAGAAGCATAAAGATGTGGATAAGTCCCATCAAGACAAAGACCTTGAGGAGGTTGAGAGAGTTCCTAAGTGGAAAAAGGCAAAGGAAGCAAGGGAGAAAGTGAAGGAAACAGAAAGAGATGAGTGGGGGGTACCCAAATCTGTGATACCCGTCCCATATCCACAGCGCTTCATGAAAAAGAAGCTTGATGAAAAATTTGCAAAATTTCTTGATGTTTTTAAACAACTTCACATTAACATTCCTTTTTATGATGCTTTGGAACAGATGCCGCATTATGCGAAGTTTCTGAAGGACTTGATCGCGAAAAGACGGCGAGTGGATGAGCCGAAGTTGGTGCAGCTGAACCACGAGGTGAGTGCATTAGTGCACAAGGCGCTGCCACCGAAGCTGAAAGATCCCGGGAGCTTCACGATCCTATGTGATATTGGGAACGGGATCAAGAAGGGAGCGTTGTGCGACCTCGGGGCGAGCATCAATCTCATGCCGTTATCGCTTTTCAAGAAGTTGGAAGGTGGTGAACTTCAACCCACAATGATGACGCTTCAACTAGCCGATCGGTCTATTACTCGACCTCAAGGTGTGGTTGAAGACGTTCTAGTGAGAGTTGGAGATCACATCTTTCCAGCCGACTTTGTAGTGCTAGAGATGCAGGAAGATGAGCACGTGCCCCTGATTTTGGGAAGACCGTTCTTAGCTACGGCGGGGATGGTGCTAGACGTGGCGAATGGGAAGATCACGTTGAAGGTTGATGATCAAGAAGTGAAGATCTCCCTATATGAAGCCATGAAGCACCCGAAGGAGGATGAGAGCTTGTATTGCATGGATGCCATTGATCCTCGTGTTGAAGACACACATTCTCTCCCGAATTCCTCTCATACTCATGATTTTGTTAGTCCTTCAATTGATAATTTAACCCATGAGCGTTATGATCTTGATTATTTTGATAGGGATGAAGTGAAGAAGTTGAAGGATGAAGAGGTGAAGAAAGTGGACGTGGTCCAGCTAGAGGGAAAAGGAGGAGTTAAGAAGAAAAAGTCCAAACTCAAGAAATTGTTTAGTAAGACTCCTCCAGATAGAGGCAAGAAGGAGTTGAGACCCATAACACTTGGGGATGGGAAGAAAGCAAAGGTACTCATGATGGAGGGGCATCAAGGAAAGGAGTTCAAACACCACTCTTATGAGAGTAAGGGAGGTAAATTTGCGTATGATGTCCCATAAGCTCCTTTGAGCACGGTCCGGCATGAGGACCTTAAAAATAGCGCTGAATGGGAGGCAACCCATTTTTATTTGCTTTCATTTATTTTTAGTGTCTTTTTTTATTATTAGGGTGTTTAGAGTCGTATGTCTAACCTCGTACTTGAGAGCTTTATTTTGTAGGCTTGTCTCTAAAGGAGTAAAGGAACCAAAGAAGTGGAGATTGAAGGAACCGACTTGAGACAAGGGAGTGTGCAAAGCTATTGAGAGAAACTGAATTGTTTGGTTGAGGTAACCCACAACCCCAAACGTAGACCTCTAGCAAGGTCGAAGTTTGGGGGGGGTGGAGTTTCTTTTTATGATTACATTGCACATGCATGCAAGCCCTTATCTTTGAGTTGAGTTTGATTGATTATTGGTGCCTTGAGATGCTCCTTGGGCTATTATTAATGTGTTTTGTTACTCAACATTTTATGCCTATCAATCACCTTATGCTTGTTGATTGCTATCTTTGAGTATGATTTGATGAGTAGGGTGAATTGTGAGGGTGAGTTAGGAGTTTTCTTGTGTGAGTGTTTGAGTTAGAGTTGATTTGAGAAAGAACTTGTATGCTTGTAAATTTTTCTTTTGAGTACTTGAGTGATGATTGTGAGAATGCACTAGGACTAGCATGGATGTGAAAGCCGTGAGATTTGAGCCTTACGAGATTTAAATGCATGATTTAATCTCTTCGTTTGTGAGTGGATCGTCACCTTAGAGGATGCTAGAACTTGCATGTGCTCTTGCTTCTAGATTGTGTCTAGTTTGATATGCCGAATGTGATCTTAGGCCATTTTTTTTATTTAATTGAGTCACTTAGCCAAAATTTTCCTTACCAATGACATTGATCCCTTGTTAGCCCCTTTGAGCCTAGAGCCTATTTTATTTGCTAGCACGTATGAACACTATTCCAATTCCTAAGCCTTTTTGTCCCAATTTGAGTGGAGAATAGGAAAGTGTGAATATGAAGGGAGTGAATTGAGTTGAAAAAGGAAAATGTTGTTTGTTGAGTGAATATGAGAAGAAGGGTGTGAATGAGATTTGAGTTGTGGGAAAGAAAAAAAAAATGAGAATGAGCAAAAGAAAAAATGAGCTCATGTGTTTGTGCGAAAAAGAAAAAAAAAGTGATTGAAAAAAAAAGTGAAAGAGTGAGAAAGAAAAAAAATTGAAGTGTTGAGAGTAGTGGAATTAAAGTGTATTGATTGCAAATGTTGAAGTGATTCTGCTCCTAATCTCAAAGTGCCAAAGTTGATTTTTCTATTCTCCATTCACTTTAGTCACTTTACCTTATATTGTTATCCCACCTGTCCAAAGAGCCTACATTACAACCTTGAGAAAAGTCCTTTTTGATTCGGCATGGATTTCTAGAGTATGGTCGAAGTTGAGAGTGCTTACAAGCCTATGGCTGCCAATATGTGTGATTGATTGATTGAGTGAGTCCCTTAAACACTTTTATACACTTGTGAGGGAGTGAAACACATCGTTGAGTGCACGTCCATGCTTGATCTTGGTGTTTCTTGTTATTGTTGCATGAGTACGATAAAAGAAAGTGAGTGAGTATACGGGTGATTGATCTTTGAAACTGGAGTTCAATTACTTGCATGATTTGATTCTTGATTCATTCCTAACAATTTCACTTGACTTATTATTTCGTTGCTTGAGGACAAGCAACATGGTAAGTTTGGGGGGGTTGATTAGGCGTGAAATTGTTATGTTTTGGTGCCCAATTTACTCATGTTTTGAGTGTTTTCGATGAATATTTAGAGTCAAATGAGCATTATTTCTATACATTGATAAATTTGTCTCTTTGATGTTCATAGATGGATAGAGGGCAAAAAGAGGAGTTCGTAGGACTTTGAATCGACTCAAACGGATGCCCGGATGAGAAGATATTGAAGAAATACGATTGGTATTAGTGCGGACGAGGAAAAGTATCATTTGGAAGGATTAGAGATCACTCGAGCGCATAGCTCGAGCGCCACCGCTCGAGCGCCTTACTCGAGCGCTTAAAACATACAGAACCATTCTTGAGCTTGAGCAGCTCGAGCGCCACCGCTCGAGCGAATCGCTCGAGCGTCCAAAACATACAGAGTCATTTCAGCGCTCGAGCAGCTCGAGCGCGACCGCTCGAGTGAATGCGTCATTCGAGCTACACTGCTCGAGCGGGACCGCTCGAGCGTTTTGCTCGAGCGCCCATATACCTTTGCCTCCGGATGCGTATTTTCGGCCCATTAACTCCCGTTTCGACCCGTGCCTATATATATCTCGTCCAAACACGTTTTAAAGATCCCCGACTTTTAGAAATAACTTTAGACTTAGTTTTTGGAGAGGAAGAAGGAGAGCAAGCTTTATTTTACGTTTTGTTGAGGTTTTGCATTCGAATTCTTAGTTTCTTTTCATTAGTTCGTTACTTTAAACGCTTTTAATTTCGTTTTAGTTAATTCAATTTCAGTTCTTCGTATTTATTTTCTTTTTAAACCCTAGTTCATGTTTACTATTTTCTTTATTCAATTCATCATGTTTATGTTCGTTGTTTCGTTTATTGCTTTTATTTTTGTTATAACCATGTCCGGCTAAAACCCTTGCATGCTTGGGTTAGGATGAACTCGTAGAAGTAGGATGTGGGTACATAATTAAGGTAATTGGTGACGTTAGTTTTAATTCTCTTAATTAATGAATTCATATAATTAATCTTAACTCTACCTTTGAATTTCGTACGAAAGTGTTAGAGAGAGGACGACCGCATCACTCAATAACAATTAGTAGTCTTAACGAGAGGGTTTAGGAAAGGTTAATTCATCTACCGGTTTAGCGAAGGAGGACGACCGCATCACCTTAGTTAAATTAGGGTCTTATTAATTAAGCGCTATCTATTAACTTGTTAGTGGATTAGTGAAGTCGATTGCTAGGATAAAGTATTAGGGTGAGAAATCTTGAGCTTTCATTCTACGATCTTTTACTTAGGTTAATTCTTGGTTGTCACGATTACTTTGATTATGTACCTGCTCCGTTAGTATACGTAGGGATTCCTAACCTGAGCATCACCATCTCATATCTGAAAAACACCTTAGTTACTTAGTTTAATTTTCCTTTTGCCTTAGTAGCGTAATTTAGTTTAGTTTATCTTAATCTTTCAAAAACCCAAAAAAACATTACACTCATATTAACTACGACGCGTAGATCTTCAGGGATCTATTCGCATACATACCATCCCTTGGGTTCGATAATACTTGGTCCCTATACTTGCCCATGCTACAGTGAACCCGTTCTCTTGCGGGGTGGCTACTAGTAGAAGCTAGTGTAGTTTGCATCAAGTCAACATCATACTCAAATTTACCTCCCTCACTCTCATAAGAGTGGTGTCTGAACTTCTTTCCTTGATGCCCCTCCATCATGAGCCCCTTTGCTCTCTTCTCATCCCCAAGTGTTATGGGTCTCAACTCCTTCTTCCCTCTATCTGGAGGAGTCTTACTAAACAATTTCTTGAGTTTTGACTTCTTCTTCTTAACTCCTCCTTTTCCTTCTAGCTGGACCACGTCCACACTTTTCACCTCTTTATCTTTTAACTTCTTCACTTTATTCCTATCAAAATAATCAAGATCATAACGCTCATGGGTTAAATTATTGAGTGAAAGATTAACAAAATCATGAATATCAGAAGGATTAGGGAGAGAATGCGTGTCTTCAACACGAGGATCAATGGCATCCATGCAATACAAGCTCTCATCCTCCTTCGGGTGCTTCATGGCTTCATATAGGGAGATCTTCACTTCTTGATCATCAACCTTCAACGTGATCTTCCCATTCGCCACGTCTAGCACCATCCCCGCCGTAGCTAAGAACGGTCTTCCCAAGATCAGGGGGACGTGCTCATCTTCCTCCATCTCTAGCACTACAAAGTCGGCTGGAAAAATGTGATCTCCAACTCTCACTAGAACGTCTTCAACAACACCTTGAGGTCGAGTAATAGACCGATCGGCTAGTTGAAGCGTCATCATTGTGGGTTGAAGTTCACCACCTTCCAACTTCTTGAAAAGCGACAACGGCATGAGATTGATGCTCGCCCCAAGGTCGCACAACGCTCCCTTCTTGATCTCGTTCCCAATATCACATAGGATCGTGAAGCTCCCGGGATCCTTCAGCTTAGGTGGAAGCGCCTTGTGCACTAATGCACTCACCTCGTGGTTCAACTGCACCAACTTCGGCTCATCCACTCGCCGTCTTTTCGCGATCAAGTCCTTCAGAAACTTCACATAATGCGGCATCTGTTCCAAAGCATCATAAAAAGGAATGTTAATGTGAAGTTGTTTAAAAACATCAAGAAATTTTGCAAATTTTTCATCAAGCTTCTTTTTCATGAAGCGCTGTGGATATGGGACGGGTATCACAGATTTGGGTACCCCCCACTCATCTCTTTCTGTTTCTTTCACTTTATCCCTTGCTTCCTTTGCCTTTTTCCACTTAGGAACTCTCTCCATCTCCTCACTTTCCTTGCCCTTCTGGGACTCATCCATATCTTCATGCTTCTCAATCCCTTTACTTTCAATCCCCTTCTCAACTTGGGGCGTCTCAGAATCAGCATGCATCTGAGGACCTTCGTAGTTGGTTCCACTTCTTAGCTGGATCGCCTTGCACTGCTCTTTCGGGTTCCCCTCCGGCATTCTATTCACTGATTTTGCAATCTGGCTCATCTGGAGCTCTAAAGAGGTGAACCTTCGATTGTTCTCTTGTTGAGTTCTAGTCCACTCAACGTTCATCTTCTGGAGCTCTTGATCACGTTGATCACCCTTCTTGTGCAACTCCTTCACATCGTATTCCAAGGATGACAACCGCTTGCTCCCTTCCTCCACCTTCTGAAGGATCGCTCTCAACGTCTCCTTGGTTGATGCACCGCCTTCTCCACCAGGAGGTTTAGACCCCGGATCAACACCTGCAGGAACAGTAACACCAGCTTTTGGGTTAGCATAAGAAAAATTATCATTCTTCCTCCATGTGTTTTGAGGAGGCTGCTGGCTTCCTTGAACTCCTTGTGTGTTCCTCCATTGATTTTGAAGTGGCTGAGGGCCTGGAGGCACAAATGGTTGGCCATAAGAAGGCCTTCCATACTGATTACCACCTTGGTAGCCATTCTGATTGTAATATGGACCTCCCATGTAATTGGCTACCTCTTGCTGTCCACTGGGTTGGTCTACTCTCTCATTCTCTACTGCATGCTCTCCACCCAAATTCTTCCCCAACTCGAGGTTGTTGATCTTCTCCATCATGGCCATCAGCAGCCTTCTCGTTCCTTCTCCCTCCTCAACCTGATGCACTCTCTGAAAATCTGCATCTCCACTCCAAGCACCGGCATTCGTGACAATGTTGTCCACGATCTCCCTACACCTCTCTATGCCTTGGTTGAGGAATGCTCCGCCCGCACAGGCGTCTAAATGGTCTTGCCCCGCCTTGTTGGCACCACTGTAGAAGAATGCCATAATATCCCCCTCATTGTACCCGTGCTGCGGGCACTCAATCAGCATATTTGAGTATCTCTCCCACGCTTGGCGTAAATCCTCTCCAGACTTCTGGCGAAAGGACGAGATCTCAATTCTTGCTTTTATTGTCCTTGATGGAGGGTAGAATCGCTCGAGGAACAGACGCTCGAGCTCGGCCCAAGTGGTAATACCTCCCCGCGGGAGCGTATTATCGTACCACTCCTTAGCTATTCCCGTCAGTGAGAATGGGAACAGCCTAAGCCTCTTGGCATCTTCAGACATGCCATTATAATTAAATGTTGAGGCTATCATGAGAAAGCTCCTCAGATGTGTGTGAGGATTCTCCTTCCCGATCACCCCTTTGAACTGATTCTCGGTCAGCAGCTTGAGAATTCCTGGAGAAATTGAAAAGTTATTGGCCTCAACTGGAGGTAAGGCCACTCCATCGTAGTACCTCTGCGGTTGTGCCGCGAACCTGCCCCGAATTGCCATATTCTGATCTGCGTTCTGGGGCGCAGGCTGAGGAGCGACAGGTGGTGCTGGTATGTTTTGAACTGGAGGTTGTTGGTACACAGGTGGTTGGTTATAGACAGGAGGTGGAGGATACGGGTATGGTGGATAAGGGTATGGTGGGTATGGGTAATGTTGGTATGCTGGGTTGTGGAAAGGGTTATTTGGGTTTTGTGGGTAAGCAGGGTTGTTAGGAGGATTATGGACAAGGTTCTGAGCTGGATTCCTTACGTTTTGTGTACCCGGGTTTAGGCTCTGGCTATCCCCTAATGGAATTTGATTCTGGCTACCACTAACCCCAGTGCCTTCAACTCGGTCTACTGCCTGATTGAAATCGTTGGCAGCATCGTCCAACTCATTATTTATGTCCATTGGTTCCTTCCCTAAGTCGGCAGCGTTCATCCTTCTCAAGAAGGCTCGGTTCCTTCTAGCTATTGTCTCAGGATCCAACGGTATTCTCTCTTCGCTCGTATTCCCTTGTGAGCGTGTTCTCATAAACCTGACACACTAGCAGAAGGATCAAAACGCAACTGCCGAATAAATAAGAATAACAAAAAGAAATAAAAACAGAAAATAGGCACTCACTACTAACTACTAAGCTATCGACAAGTCCTATTCAAAGAGCATATAACGCCATCCCCGGCAACGACGCCATTGACTTGAAGCAAACTACACTAGCTTCTACTAGTAGCTACCCCGCAAGAGAACGGGTTCACTGTAGTATGGGCAAGTATAGGGACCAAATATTATCGAACCCAAGGGATGGTGTATTGATTAGGCGTGAAATTGTTATGTTTTGGTGCCCAATTTACTCATGTTTTGAGTGTTTTCGATTAGTGTTTGGAGTCAAATGAGTATCATTTTTATAAAATTATTAATTTGTCTCTTTGGTTTTTATAGATGGATAGAGGGCGAAAAGAGGAGTTCGTAGGACTTTGAATCGGCCAAAACGGACTCCCGGTTGAGGAGATATGAAGATTTTACGAACGAGTGCACAGCAGCCCGCGCTCGAGCGATTTGCTCGAGCGCCGGCGCTCGAGCGAATCACTCGAGCGCCCAAAAACTTACAGAACAGTTTTGGCGCTCGAGCGAATCACTCGAGCGCCACCGCTCGAGCGTTTTGCTCGAGCGCGCACGTATTTTCGCCTCCGGATGCGTATTTTCGGCCCATTAACTCCCGTTTCGACCCGGTGCCTATATATACCTCTTCCAAACACGTTTTGAAGGATCCCCAACCTTTAGAAATAATTTTAGACTTAGTTTTTGGAGAGGAACGAGACGAGCAAGCTTTACTTTTACGTTGTTAAGGTTTTTCATACGAATTTTAGTTTCTTTTCAATTCTTAATTTCTTTTCATTAGTTCGTTACTTTGAACACGTTTAAATTTCGTTTTTATCAATTCAATTTCAGTTCTTCATATTTATTTTCTTTTTAAACCCTAGTTTATGTTTCCTATTTTCTTCGTTCAATTCATCATGTTTATGTTCGTCGTTTCTTTTATTGCTTTTATTTTTGTTATAACCATGTCCGGCTAAAACCCTTGTATGCTTGGGTTAGGATGAACTCGTAGAAGTAGGATGTGGGTACGTAATTAGAGTAATTTGTGACGTTAGGTTTTAATTCTCTTAATTAATGAATTCTTATAATTAATCTGAACTTTACCTTTGAATTTAGTACGAAAGTGTTAGAGAGAGGACGACCGTATCACTCAATAACAATTAGTAGTCTTAACTAGAAGGTTTAGGAAAGGTAAATTCATTTACCGGTTTAGCGAAGGAGGACGACCGCATCACCTTAGTTAAATTAGGGTCTCATTAATTGAGCACAATCCATTAACTTGTTAGTGGATTAGTGAAGTCGATTGCTAGGATAAAGTATTAGGGTGAGAAATCTTGAGCTTTCATTCTACGATCTTTTACTTAGGTTAATTCTTGTTTGTCACGATTACTTTGATTATGTACCTGCTCCGTTAGTATACGTAGGGATTCCTATCCTAAGCATCACCATCTCTCATTAGAAAACAACCCGTAGTTAATTCGTTCTTTTTCATTCTTTAGTTTACTTAGTTTAATTCAGTCTTTTAATTAATCTTTCAAAAACCCAAAAAAACATTACACTCATATTAACTACGACGCGTAGATCTTCAGGGATCTATTCGCATATACACTATCCCTTGGGTTCGATACTACTTGGTCCCTATACTTGCCCATACTACAGTGAACCCGTTCTCTTGCGGGGTAGCTACTAGTAGAAGCTAGTGTAGTCGCTTCAAGTCAATGGCGCCGTTGCCGGGGATGGCGTTTTATGCTTTTTGAATAGGACTTGTCGATAGCTTAGTAGTTAGTAGTGGGTTTTTTTTTTTTTCTGTTTTTATTTTTTTTTTTATTTTTATTTTTATTTATTCGGCAGTTGCGTTTTGATCCATCTGCTAGTGTGTCAGGTTTATGAGAACACGCTCACAAGGCAATACGAGCGAAGAAAGAATACCTGCAGACCCTGAGACAATAGCCAGAAGGAACCGAGCTTACTTGAGAAGAATGAACGCAGCCGACTTAGGGAAGGAACCGATGGATCTCAGTAATGAGTTGGACGATGCTGCCAACGATTCCAATCAGGCAGTAAACCGGGTTGATGGCTCTGGAGGGAGTGGTGGTCAGAATCAAGACCAGTTCGTGGATAGTCAAAGCCAGAACCCGGGTGCACAAAATGTAAACAATCCAGCTCAGAACCTAGTCCAAAATCCTCTGAACAGTCCTGCTTACCCACAAAACCCACATAACCCTTTCCACAACCCAGCATATCAACATTACCCATACCCACCATACCCTTATCCACCATACCCGTATCCTCCACCTCCTGTCTATAACCAACCACCTGTGTACCAACAACCTCCAGTTCAAAACATACCAGCACCACCTGTCGCTCCTCAGCCTGCGCCCCAGAACGCAGATCAGAATATGGCAATTCGGGGCAGGTTCGCGGCACAACCGCAGAGGTATTACGATGGAGTGGCCTTACCACCTGTGGAGGCCAATAACTTTTCAATCTCCCCAGGAATTCTCAAGCTGCTTACTGAGAATCAATTCAAGGGGGAGGTTGGGAAGGAGAACCCTCACACGCACTTGAGGAGTTTCCTCATGATTGCGTCTACTTTCAATTACAATGGCATGTCTGAAGATGCCAAAAGGCTCAGGTTGTTCCCATTCTCTCTTACGGGAATAGCCAAGGAGTGGTACGATAATACGCTCCCGCGGGGAGGTATTACCACTTGGGCCGAGCTCGAGCGTCTGTTCCTCGAGCGATTCTACCCTCCATCTAGGACGATCAAGGCTAGAATTGAGATCTCGTCCTTTCGCCAGAAGTCTGGAGAGGATTTACGCCAAGCGTGGGAGAGATACTCAAACATGCTGATAGAGTGCCCGCAGCACGGGTACAATGAGGGAGATATTATGGCGTTCTTCTATAGTGGTGCCAGCAAGGATGGTCAAGCCCATTTAGACGCCTGTGCGGGTGGAGCATTCCTCAATCAAGGCATAGAGAGGTGTAGGGAGATCGTGGACAACATTATCACGAATGCCGGTGCTTGGGGTGTGGATGCAGATTTGCAAAGAGTGCATCAGGTGGAAGAGGGAGAAGGAACGAGAAGGCTGCTGATGGCCATGATGGAAAAGATCAACAACCTTGAGTTGGGGAAGAATTTGGGTGGAGAGCATGCAGTGGAGAATGAGAGAGTAGATCAACCCAGTGGACAGCAAGAGGTAGCCAATTACATGGGAGGTCCATATTACAATCAGAATGGCTACCAAGGTGGAAATCAGTATGGAAGGCCTTCTTATGGCCAACCATTTGTGCCTCCAGGCCCTCAGCCACTTCAAAATCAATGGAGGAACACACAAGGAGTTCAAGGAAGCCAGCAGCCTCCTCAAAACACATGGAGGAAGAATGATAATTTTTCTTATGCTAACCCAAAAGCTGGTGTTACTGTTCCTGCAGGTGTTGATCCGGGGTCTAAACCTCCTGGTGGAGAAGGCGGTGCATCAACCGAGGAGATGTTGAGAGCTATTCTTCAGAAGGTGGAGGAAGGTAGCAAGCGGTTGTCATCCTTGGAGCACGATGTGAAGGAGTTGCATAAGAAGGGTGATCATCGTGATCAAGAGCTCCAGAAGATGAACGTTGAGTGGACTAGAACTCAACAAGAGAACAATCGAAGGTTCACTTCTTTAGAGCTCCAGATGAGCCAGATTGCAAAGTCCGTGAATAGAATGCCGGAGGGGAACTCGAAAGAGCAGTGCAAGGCGATCCAGCTGAGAAGTGGAACCAACTACGAAGGTCCTCAGATGCCTGCTGATTCTGAGAAGCCCCAAGAAGAGATTGAGCTTAAAGGAGATGAAGTTGAGAAGGGGATTGAAAGTAAAGGGATTGAGAAGCATAAAGATGTGAATGAGTCCCATCAAGACAAAGACTTTGAGGAGGTTGAGAGAGTTCCTAAGTGGAAAAAGGCAAAGGAAGCAAGGGAGAAAGTGAAAGAAACAGAAAGAGATGAGTGGGGGGTACCCAAATCGGTGATACCCGTCCCGTATCCACAACGCTTCATGAAAAAGAAGCTTGATGAGAAATTCGCTAAGTTCCTTGATGTTTTTAAACAATTGCATATTAATATTCCTTTTTATGATGCTTTGGAACAGATGCCGCACTATGCGAAGTTTTTGAAGGACTTGATTGCAAAAAGACGGCGAGTGGATGAGCCGAAGTTGGTGCAGCTGAACCACGAGGTGAGTGCACTAGTGCACAAGGCGCTTCCACCAAAGCTGAAGGATCCCGGGAGCTTCACCATCCTATGTGACATCGGGAACGGGATCAAGAAGGGAGCGTTGTGCGACCTTGGAGCAAGCATCAATCTCATGCCCCTGTCGCTTTTCAAGAAGTTGGAAGGGTGTGAACTTCAATCCACAATGATGACGCTTCAACTTGCCGATCGGTCTATTACTAGACCTCAAGGTGTTGTTGAGGACGTCCTAGTGAGAGTTGGAGATCACATCTTTCCAGCCGACTTTGTAGTGTTAGAAATGGAGGAAGATGAGCACGTGTCCCTGATTTTGGGAAGACCGTTCTTAGCTACGGCGGGGATGGTGCTAGACGTGGCGAATGGGAAGATCACGTTGAAGGTTGATGATCAAGAAGTGAAGATCTCCCTATATGAAGCCATGAAGCACCCGAAGGAGGATGAGAGCTTGTATTGCTTGGATGCCATTGATCCTCGTGTTGAAGACACACATTCTCTCCCGAATTCCTCTCATACTCATGATTTTGTTAGTCCTTCACCTGTTGAGTTAACCCATGAACATTATGTTCTTGATTATTTTGATAGGGATGAAGTGAAGAAGTTGAAGGATGAAGAGGTGAAGAAAGTGGACGTGGTCCAGTTAGACGGGAAAGGAGGAGTTAAGAAGAAAAAGTCCAAACTCAAGAAATTGTTTAGTAAGACTCCTCCAGATAGAGGCAAGAAGGAGTTGAGACCCATAACACTTGGGGATGGGAAGAAAGCAAAGGTACTCATGATGGTGGGGCATCAAGGAAAGGAGTTCAAACACCACTCTTATGAGAGTAAGGGAGGTAAATTTGAGTATGATGTCCCATAAGCTCCTTTGAGCACGGTCCGGCATGAGGACCTTAAAAATAGCGCTGAATGGGAGGCAACCCATTTTTATTTGCTTTCATTTATTTTTAGTGTCTTTTTATATTATTAGGGTGTTTAGAGTCGTATGTCTAACCTCGTACTCGAGAGCTTTATTTTGTAGGCTTGTCTCTAAAGGAGTAAAGGAACCAAAGAAGGGGAGATTGAAGGAACCAACTTGAGACAAGGGAATGTGCAAAGCTACTGAGAGAAATTGAATTATTTGGTTGAGGTAACCCACAACCCCAAACTTAGACCTCTAGCAAGGTCGAAGTTTGGGGGGGTGGAGTTTTTTTTTATATGTTTTGTTGTTACATTGCACCGGAGCACCCCTTATCTTTGAGTTGAGTTAGTTAATTGGTGCCGTGAGATGCTCCTTGGGCTATTATTAATTTGTTTTGTTACTCAATATTTTATGCCTATCAATCACCTTATGCTTGTTGATTGCTATCTTTGAGTATGATTTGATGAGTAGGGTGAATTGTGAGGCTGAGTTAGGAGTTTTCTTGTGTGAGTGTTTGAGTTAGAGTTGATTTGAGAAAGAACTTGTATGCTTGTAAATTTTTCTTTTGAGTGCTTGTGTGATGAGAGTGAGAATTCACTAGGACTAGCATGGATGTGAAAGCTGTGAGATTTGAGCCTTACGAGATTTACATGCATGATTTAATCTCTTCGTTTGTGAGTGGATCGTTACCTTAGAGGATGCTAGAACTTGCATGTGCTCTTGCTTCTTGATTGTGTCTAGTTTGATATGCCGAATGTGATCTTAGGCCATCTTTGATTTAATTGAGTCACTTAGCCAAAATCTTCCTTACCAATGACATTGATCCCTTGTTAGCCCCTTTGAGCCTAGAGCCTATTTTATTTGCTAGCACATATGAACACTATTCCAATTCCTAAGCCTTTTTGTCCCAATTTGAGTGGAGAATAGGAAAGTGTGAATGTGAAGGGAGTGAATTGAGTTGAAAAAGGAAAAGGTTGTTTGTTGAGTGAATATGAGAAG
This sequence comes from Ballota nigra, assembly GCA_947034835.1. Taxonomy (NCBI): domain Eukaryota; kingdom Viridiplantae; phylum Streptophyta; class Magnoliopsida; order Lamiales; family Lamiaceae; genus Ballota; species Ballota nigra. The sequence goes on along the minus strand of OX344724.1, from coordinate 39,021,233 downwards.
AAGGGTGTGAATGAGATTTGAGTTGTGGAAAAAAAGAACAAAAAAATTTGAGAATGAGCAAAAGAAAAATTGAGCTCATGTGTTTGTGCGAAAAAAAAAGAAAAAAAAAGTGATTGAAAAAAAAGTGAAAGAGTGAGAAAGAAAAAATTGAAGTGTTGAGAGTAGTGGAATTAAAGTGTATTGATTGCAAATGTTGAAGTGATTCTGCTCCTAATCTCAAAGTGCCAAAGTTGATTTTTCTATTCTCCATTCACTTGAGTCACTTACCCCATATTGTTATCCCACCTGTCCAAAAAGCCTACATTACAACCTTGAGAAAAGTCCTTTTTGATTCGGCATGGATTTCTAGAGTATGGTCGAAGTTGAGAGCATTTACAAGCCTATGGCTGCCAATATGTGTGATTGATTGATTGAGTGAGTCCCTTAAACACTGTTATACACTTGTGAGGGAGTGAAACACATCGTTGAGTGCACGTCCATGCTTGATCTTGGTGTTTCTTGTTGTTGTTGCATGATTATGATGAAAGAAAGTGAGTGAGTATACGGGTGATTGACCTTTGAAACTCGAGTTCAATTACTTGCATGATTTGATTCTTGATTCATTCCTAACAATTTCACTTGACTTATTATTTCGTTGCTTGAGGACAAGCAACATGGTAAGTTTGGGGGGGTTGATTAGGCGTGAAATTGTTATGTTTTGGTGCCCAATTTACTCATGTTTTGAGTGTTTTCGATTAGTGTTTGGAGTCAAATGAGTATCATTTTTATAAAATTATTAATTTGTCTCTTTGGTTTTTATAGATGGATAGAGGGCGAAAAGAGGAGTTCGTAGGACTTTGAATCGGCCAAAACGGACTCCCGGTTGAGGAGATATGAAGATTTTACGAACGAGTGCACAGCAGCCCGCGCTCGAGCGATTTGCTCGAGCGCCGGCGCTCGAGCGAATCACTCGAGCGCCCAAAAACTTACAGAACAGTTTTGGCGCTCGAGCGAATCACTCGAGCTCCACCGCTCGAGCGTTTTGCTCGAGCGCGCACGTATTTTCGCCTCCGGATGCGTATTTTCGGCCCATTAACTCCCGTTTCGACCCGGTGCCTATATATACCTCTTCCAAACACGTTTTGAAGGATCCCCAACCTTTAGAAATAATTTTAGACTTAGTTTTTGGAGAGGAACGAGACGAGCAAGCTTTACTTTTACGTTGTTAAGGTTTTTCATACGAATTTTAGTTTCTTTTCAATTCTTAATTTCTTTTCATTAGTTCGTTACTTTGAACACGTTTAAATTTCGTTTTTATCAATTCAATTTCAGTTCTTCATATTTATTTTCTTTTTAAACCCTAGTTTATGTTTCCTATTTTCTTCGTTCAATTCATCATGTTTATGTTCGTCGTTTCTTTTATTGCTTTTATTTTTGTTATAACCATGTCCGGCTAAAACCCTTGTATGCTTGGGTTAGGATGAACTCGTAGAAGTAGGATGTGGGTACGTAATTAGAGTAATTTGTGACGTTAGGTTTTAATTCTCTTAATTAATGAATTCTTATAATTAATCTGAACTTTACCTTTGAATTTAGTACGAAAGTGTTAGAGAGAGGACGACCGTATCACTCAATAACAATTAGTAGTCTTAACTAGAAGGTTTAGGAAAGGTAAATTCATTTACCGGTTTAGCGAAGGAGGACGACCGCATCACCTTAGTTAAATTAGGGTCTCATTAATTGAGCACAATCCATTAACTTGTTAGTGGATTAGTGAAGTCGATTGCTAGGATAAAGTATTAGGGTGAGAAATCTTGAGCTTTCATTCTACGATCTTTTACTTAGGTTAATTCTTGTTTGTCACGATTACTTTGATTATGTACCTGCTCCGTTAGTATACGTAGGGATTCCTATCCTAAGCATCACCATCTCTCATTAGAAAACAACCCGTAGTTAATTCGTTCTTTTTCATTCTTTAGTTTACTTAGTTTAATTCAGTCTTTTAATTAATCTTTCAAAAACCCAAAAAAACATTACACTCATATTAACTACGACGCGTAGATCTTCAGGGATCTATTCGCATATACACTATCCCTTGGGTTCGATACTACTTGGTCCCTATACTTGCCCATACTACAGTGAACCCGTTCTCTTGCGGGGTAGCTACTAGTAGAAGCTAGTGTAGTCGCTTCAAGTCATGTATATGCGAATAGATCCCTGAAGATCTAAGCGTCGTAGTTAATATGAGTGTGATGTTTTTGGGTTTTTGAAAGATTAATTAAAAGACTAAAATAAACTAAGTAAACTAAATTACTAAAGCAAACGAATTAACTAAGGGTTGGATTCAAATAAAAGATGGTGATGCTTAGGATAGAAATCCCTACGTATACTAACGGAGCAGGTACATAATCAAAGTAATCGTGACCAACAAGAATTAACCTAAGTAAAAGATCGTAGAATGAAAGCTCAAGATTTCTCACCCTAATACTTTATCCTAGCAATCGACTTCACTAATCCACTAACAAGTTAATAGATAGCGCTTAATTAATGAGACCCTAATTTAACTAAGGTGATGCGGTCGTCCTCCTTCGCTAAACCGGTAGATGAATTAACCTTTCCTAAACCCTCTCGTTAAGACTACTAATTGTTATTGAGTGATGCGGTCGTCCTCTCTCTAACACTTTCGTACGAAATTCAAAGGTAGAGTTAAGATTAATTATATGAATTCATTAATTAAGAGAATTAAAACTAACGTCACCAATTACCTTAATTACGTACCCACATCCTACTTCTACGAGTTCATCCTAACCTAAGCATGCAAGGGTTTTAGCCGGACATGGTTATAACAAAAATAAAAGCAATAGAAGAAACAACGAACAAAAACATAATGAATTGAACGAAGAAAATAAGAAACATGAACTAGGGTTTTAAAATAAAATAATTCTAAGAACTGAAATTTAATTAACTAAAACGAAGTTTAAAACGTTTAAAGTAATCAAGCTAATGAAAAGAAACTAAGAACGAAAAGAAATTAAGAATTCGTATGAAAAACCTCAACAACGTAAAAGTAAAGCTTGCTCGTTCTTCTCCTCTTCCTCTCTCTAAAAATTAAGTCTAAAGTGATTTCTAAAAGTTGGGGATCCTTCAAAACGTGTTTGGAAGAGGTATATATAGGCACCGGGTCGAAACGGGAGTTAATGGGCCGAAAATACGCATCCGGAGGCTAAAATCGATGGTTGCTCGAGCAAAACGCTCGAGCGGTTTCCGCTCGAGTGATTCGCTCGAGCGCTGAAACTGTTCTGTAAGTTTTTGGCCGCTCGAGTGATTCGCTCGAGCGCCGGCGCTCGAGCAAAACGCTCGAGCGCTGGCTGCTGTGCACTCGTTCGTAAAATCTTCATATCTCCTCAACCGGGAGTCCGTTTTGGCCGATTCAAAGTCCTACGAACTCCTCTTTTCGCCCTCTATCCATCTATGAAAACCAAAGAGACAAATTAATAATTTTATAAAAATGATACTCATTTGACTCCAAGCACTCATCGAAAACACTCAAAACATGAGTAAATTGGGCACCAAAACATAACAATTTCACGCCTAATCAACGTTCGTCCCGTTTATTCAAAGGCCAAGTCTACAAGAGGTACGTAAGTCACATAAATTCTTGTTTATTCCACCTAGGTTTTATGTGAATTAATTTAACATGCATGATGATAAATTAGTTGTTGGAATTATTATTTGAATTAATTAGGATTAATTCATGCTAGTAATAATTGTATTTAAATTCGTATTTAAATTTCATCCCGAATAGATTCCGGGCACCCTATTTTCCCAACAGTCCAATCTTTTCATTATATTATCAACCCCACCCTCCAACATGAATACTTTTGAGCACACATCTTTGTGCAATGTTAACTCATGCATGAGATCGCGGCAGACCTTACGCCATTCCTCCTCTCCAAATCCCATTTGTTTAGCAACAACATGGAACCCACAATGTCCATTCCCCACAACATCAGAGTATCTAAGACATACCCGCGAATCCACGTTGGTATGTCTATAAACTCAACTGCACGTGGAGGTATAACTTTTCGACGTACCTATTCAAATTAAAGATTAAAATAAACATAGTAATAATCAATTAAAAACATAAATATAAATAATACCTTTTATTTTTGTTCTTTCACATTACTAAACATAGACGACACATGCACTGGTCCACCGAATTCAATAGTAGTTTGAGAACAACTATCTATGTTGAAGCCGACATACTCAAACACACTCTTGTCACGCTTTGTTGATCTGTCCTTTTCTTTCTGTTTCCTTTTCGGTCTACCCCGACTCTTCTTTAGAGGATGCGGCTCAAGTAATGATGTTGTTGCTGGATTTACAACTTTCCTTGACCTCTTCAACATCAACAATTGTTTTGAATCACCTTTAGCATAAAAAAACTTTATCAACAACTGCCCACGTGTCAAACCAACGACTTCTAATATCATTCTCAACCCCCCAGACTTGATCCATGGTTTAGCCATTAACTCGACCCCTGAATCGGGTGCATGGCCCTCATATCCAACTTCTTCCAAAATCTATCAATTTTGTCTAATGGAATAGGAGTGTCATTGACTTTGAATTTTATGATCTCATGCGATCAAAGCAACCCACAAGTCTTTCTTAGAATGCATCCACATAACAAAGGATCATCACAAGACCTGTATTTCATTTCTCTTAGTATCATCTCCAATGCCTTGATTGAAATCTCTCCTCTCAGAATCCTAAATAAAGAAGGTTTAAATTTATGTTGCACCACATGGATGCTCTTCTCAAGCGAAGCCTTTATCGCAATGTGTGAGGTCTCAAGAAGAGAATGAATTTTGGACCAACAAGTCTCAAAATTACACTGGCTCTTTTTTAGGCACCTCTTCAACTTTGCATGATTACTCTCGACCCTATAATAATAAAATTAGAAAGTTTAGCAAGTGTGACCAAATAAATTTAGAAGAATCTACAATGCATAATATCAACATGTACCTATTCGTCGTGACATTGTCATAATGCATGATCTTGTTTGTATAAGTCGATACAAATTTTTGTTTGTAAGGTATAATCCACTGATTCATACAATATTCAACGGCTATTGAGGACTTCGGTTTCTTCGAGTGATCAGTTTGAAACCTTCTAAAAAAATCAACAAATTCCCCTTCATTCTCAGCATCAATCACATCATCAAATGCATGACTAAACAACTTCCATTGTTCATCGGTGGGAAAATATTTACTTTTATTGCAGTTAGTCAACACGTTTTTTTAAGAATGTGCCACTTACATAATAAATGAGTGGCGGATGGGAACGTGGATTCTACTGCATCAACCAATGCTAACTCTCTATCAGTGACAATAACAGTGGGCAAACAATACCCATGCATCAAATCTTTTAGGATGCTACACGCCCATACATAATTGTCCTCCCGCTCTGACTCCATATAAGCAAAATGCAATAGAAAATGTCATTCCTGTTGAAGTCACCCTACTATCTCCAACAGGGGCAATCTATATATGTTGGTTTTGTACGTACAATCCATGAACAAGACAAAAGGAAAAGCATGTAGTAGCTCCACACTTGTAGGATGCGCGAAAAATATGTTCTTGACCATGTTGGTCTTCTCACACCGCCTATGATGAAACAAATATATTTTTTCTTCCAATTTTTGTCATAAGGTATTGCATTTGTGATTGACCCTTACACTCCACAACTCTATGATTTAGTCGAGCATTGTAAATATGTGTAAGTGTGGCCTTTATATCCAGCCATTCTTTTTTTAGTGCTCTCAATATTTCTAATGGTTGACTGTTGACTTTTGACAAGTTTAGAACAAATGCATCTTGGGCAGGTGTTAAGCGACCAACAAATGTGTGACCTTCGAAAAATTGGCCAATTGCGTGGTTGTGTGTACCATGTACAACCTTCAACTCCCAGTGACCGTATAGATCAATTTGGTTCCCTTGCAACATAAATTGACAATCACACTTTTTTGTCCTAGTACTTCTTCTATCAAGTGTCTTGTTGCCTTTTTTTTCTTTATCAATATCTTATTTAAAAGATACTTTTTTTGGATTCGCTGAAGGTATCATTTCTTTCACAGACAAGTGTCACATGCAGACACCTTCTACTTTCAACATTGTCAGACCTCTTATTAACGATAACCATATCATTTTAAAGAGCCGTTTGTGAACCCAACTAATTATTTCTTCCCTAGATTGAAGAAAGCCCTGTCGTGAACAAATAATCATAATCTACCGTTAATTCATTTTCATTTGATTCCTGTATGCAACAACAAATTTAAACATTAACGAATATTATATACGATGAATTTATTGTTCACAATCTAGAGTGTGTTCGACTATAATATTATGTATGCACAACTTGAGAAATGTTCGATAGTTTTGTCATGGATAGATTCTGTTTGGCCATAACAATTTGTACAACTTGTCTTATGTTCGGCCACACGACTGTGTACACATTGCATTGTGTTCGGCCACTCGACTGTGTACGCATTGCAATGTATTCGGCTAAACCAACTGAACACAACTGGATGGAATTTTCCCACAATTGTGTATGTTTAATGCCGCGACCGAACATTTGAGCATCGTTCAACCACGATTTGGGCCAAAGACGCGACTATACTTTATTTAACCTCATGTAAACACAATTTCTACATAAAACATCCAAACCAAAACAATAAAAAAACATTAACAAATTTACATTAATGTTCTCCTTTGTATTGATCAAATAGTTTAGAAAGGTTTAAGAGAATGTGTGAGAGAAATTAATATACGTAAAATTAAAAAAAGGGTTTATTAAGTATTATATTTATGTATATAAGGGTAACTTAGTGATTTTTAATGTGTCTGTTTTTGTTTTAAAGTTTATGAGATTTGAATTTTGGAGTCTGAGCAGTGGTACTCGAAATAAAATTAAGGTAAAACTAAATTGGGGTAAAATTGGGTGAGCAGGTGAAATTAACCCAAATAGATCTCTCATATATATATGCGCATTAGCAATGAAGGTTTTATTATACTTAAAAAGTGGATGAGTTGTTTGGTGCTGCTATTATTTTGAACACATTTTCAAATCTCTAGAAAACCCTACACTTTCACTTGCTGCTCCTTCTCTTTCTCTCTAGGGTTTTACATTTCAATCTGCCTTCTCTCTCAAATCCGAATCAATGGCGTCTGCGGCAGTGGCGAAGACGACAAGGGCGACGGAGACTTTCGTTGACAACAAGCGGAAAGATGATATCCGTATGGCGAATATAGCGGCGGCGCAGTCGGTGGCGGACGCCGTGCGAACCAGTCTCGGGCCCAAGGGCATGGACAAGATGATCTCCACCGCCTCCGGAGAGGTCATAATCACTAACGACGGCGCCACCATTCTCAATAAGATGGAAGTCCTTCAACCCGCAGCCAAGTTCCTCGTGGAGCTTTCCAAATCTCAGGACATCGTCGCCGGAGACGGCACTACTACCGTTGTCGTCATAGCCGGCGCACTACTCAAGGCTTCACTCAATCTGCTGACCACCGGGATTCACCCCACAATCGTCTCCGATTCCCTCCACAAAGCTTCGATTAAAGCGGTGGAGATTTTATCCGCCATGGCGGTTCCTGTGGAGTTGTCGGATCGCGACTCTCTTGTCAAATCTGCTTCGACATCGCTAAATTCCAAGGTAGTCTCTCAGTACTCCACCCTTTTGGCTCCTTTAGCCGTTGATGCTGTGCTTTCTGTGGTGGATCCTGAAAACCCTGATATGGTGGATTTGAAAGATATTAAGATTGTTAAGAAATTAGGGGGTACCGTGGACGATACTGAGTTGGTTAAAGGATTGGTTTTTGATAAGAAAGTGAGCCATGCTGCTGGTGGGCCAACTAGGGTTGAAAATGCTAAGATAGCTGTGATACAATTCCAGATTTCGCCCCCTAAAACGGATATAGAACAAAGCATTGTGGTATCTGACTACTCACAAATGGATAGGATCTTGAAGGAGGAGAGGAATTATATCTTAGGGATGATTAAGAAGATCAAAGCTACCGGATGCAATGTATTGTTGATTCAGAAAAGTATCTTGCGGGATGCGGTTACTGATTTGTCTTTGCATTATTTAGCTAAGGCCAAGATTTGTGTCATTAAGGACGTTGAGAGGGATGAGATTGAGTTCATCACCAAGACTTTGAACTGCTTGCCTATCTCCAATATAGAACATTTTCGTGTGGAGAAGTTGGGATATGCAGATATGGTTGAGGAGGTCCCACTGGGAGACGGTGGGAAGATTGTGAAGATCATGGGGATTAAGGACATGGGAAGGACTACCAGTGTCCTTGTCCGTGGTTCGAACCATTTGGTTCTTGATGAAGCTGAGAGGAGTTTGCACGATGCCCTCTGTGTGGTGAGGTGTTTGGTTAACAAGAAGTTTCTGATTGCTGGAGGTGGGGCTCCTGAAATCGAGCTTTCAAGACAGTTAGGAGCCTGGGCAAAGGTGCTGCAAGGGATGGAAGGCTACTGTGTGAAAGCTTTTGCTGAAGCTCTTGAGGTGATTCCTTACACGCTGGCTGAGAATGCAGGGTTGAATCCAATTGCCATTGTTACTGAACTAAGGAACAGGCATGCACAAGGAGAGATCAATGCAGGGATCAATGTGAGGAAGGGGCAGATTACCAACATTTTGGAGGAGAATGTGGTGCAGCCCCTGCTAGTGAGCACCAGCGCGATTAGCTTGGCTACAGAGTGCGTTCGCATGATCTTGAAGATTGATGACATTGTTACTGTTAGGTAGATTTAATCTTGAATTGACTTTTTTTGTTTGCTTGCGTATTGTCTTTTGCAGTTCCTGTGTTCTCTTCTTGATTTATTTGGGCTATTTTGAAGTAGGCTTGTTTTCTTTTTGTTAATCAATGATGATTATCCTGATCCGACATGTACTTTATTTTGATATTGCTTATTAGCTAAGGGTACGAAGTCTTGGAGAACTTTAAAGCACTTGGTGGCCTTTTGCCTATTGTGTTTAGCTTGTTTACTTATGTTAGTCAATTATGGTTATCCTTTTTCTGCACTACTACTTTTGTTTATCAATTTTGGTTACCTTGATCTGTCATGTATTTTATTTCAATTTTTCTTATCTAAGTGTACAAACAATCTTCAAAATTGCTTTAGGTTATTTTGATTATCAAGTCTGAAATTAGGATCATGTGTCAAATTAAGGAGCAGCATGCCTTATGCAAGAACTAGAATTGTAGATGAACCAATGAACTACTCATGTTTTGTTATTTCCTTGGTGGAAATGATTATTTTTCTTGTTTAATCAAGGTGTCCATTATGATGAGCTCATAATTGAATTTGGTGAAGCATCTTTACACATCTGTGTGCTATTTAACTTGAAAGCTGTTTATCTGAATCTGATTTAGCGAATTGTCCGTCCACCATGCCACAGTTTGGTGCTAACTTTTCATCGTTGAATAAGGAAGAAAATTTAGACAAATCTAGTTAAAATTTACACGTTTGACATTTATATGCTATGACCATTTGTTTATGAAATTGATGTACTCCATCTGATTCTGTTCAGAAAGAATACGACACTATGGAATATCAGTCCTTTTAGGGCAATCTTGATCACTGTTGTTGCCCTCTAGTAGATGTTTTGTCAGCTCGTCTTCGGTTTGTTGTCTCTGGTATCTTGTTTCTGCTGTTTTACCCCATAGAACTAAGTAGAGGCCAATCATAATGAGAACAGCTCCTATGACTCTGCAAATGTGGGGGAAAGTAATGAGAATGGAGATTCTATTGAGTTACCGTATATAATATTTTCACACTTACCCCCCTGAGTATAGCTGATCACCAAGAATTATGGATGCCATTCCAGCAACTAGTAACGTTTGAACGGGCTGGAAACTAGCAACGAAGACCGGACCTCCTTTCTGAATACACCAGGTCTGTAGTGATATTACAAGACCTGAAGATATTATTCCCTGCCAGTATATGTTAGTTACTTTAGTTATTATATCCTTGTTTGTATCTAATTGTGAAGACTGTATTTAAGTTGGTCTTAGTTCTTACAGCATATAGGATTGTGCAAATTTCTTCACCCGATTGGATTTTCCAGTGCTTTGGATCCTGTTCGAAGAAAGCAGCTATGAATAGGAACTGAATTAATCCAAAGAAGAATGTGAATGATGTAAGTGAGAGCTTTGCTGGGTACTTCTTCACTACAGGTGCCTGCATATGGTCAATAGAATTAGGTTAAATGTCTTATGGATAACATTTGATAGAACATGGGTTAGATGATCTTCTGGATTTCATTTCGAGAATGGGTTAAATACCTGAAGGACCATCCAACAAGCCCAGGATAAGCAGTGACCAAGAAGAAAGATACAACCCCATGTCCAGCTCTGCCCCTTGCTTAAAGACGCACCCACCCTTTCTCCCGATAAATTTGTAGTGTGCAATAGAGGAGGCCCTTTGTATAATGTGATTATCGTTGCCCCTCCTATACTTGCCAAGGTCCCTAAAATCTTCGCTAGCCCATCTATCCTCGTCATATTAATTTGCTCAATCCTGAAAATAAATCAAGATATATAATTCTGAAACGAACGAATTTTTTCCTCCTTGAAAAAGTGAGTAGTGGTGGACCATGTAGGTAGAAGAATTTTATGTAACAAGCTTAGATGGGTCATTTAACTCTAGAATGGATAGGAACTTTTTTTGCTATTAAGGGTAAGAAAACCTTTTAGATTATCAATAATCATATGGGTTAAAAAAAAATCTTAGTAATTAGTAATTTCATCTCTGTTTCTCTTCCCTTACCTTAAAACAGTTGCCATGATGAAAGTAATTGCAGGCACTGAGTTTTGCATTGCTGATGCAAAGGTTGGCTCTGCATAGTACAAACCTAAGATGTAAAACCCCTGGTTTGCAGTGATTCTGGGAAGCAGAAAACAGTCATTAGTTCAACATTTAAGAAAGATGATCTGTAATAAAGTAGGTTTGTGTTCATTTTGGTGTGTAAGCTCACCCCACGAGTGCTAGAAGGAAAAACTGAGCCAACAAAGAGAATGTGAGAGGTGGTCTTTCTTTCCTGCACATAAAGACCACACTTAGATATTATCATTCAGACAACAATAATACTTTTGTGTGAACAAAACACATAATATCCTTTTTATTAAGGATTACTTGTTACACAAAAAAGACGAGATATTGTGCTCGTTAGGAAGACAAGAACTCACTTTTCGACGAAGTAGGCAAAGGGTCCCAACAAGAGCAATGCAATGATATTTCTGTAGACAGGATAAACAACTTTGCTAACACCAATGTTAAGTGCAATTCTTGAGACAATGTGAAACCCCGCGAAGCATAACTGCAGAATCAGCAATGATACAAGGAGCTTCACTTTCTCAGACATAACTCTTTCTTGTGCCATTTCTTACTTTGTTTCTGTACTTCAATTTGTGTCTTAAGATTGTGAAAGTGCTGTGATATCTATACAATATATAGACAGAGATTCATGAGAGATAAAAGAGTTTAATAGTATGATGTGCATTATTTGATGAAGAAGATGGTGGCAGCTGCCTTCAAGCATATGCAAATTGCACTGTGAATTAATCATTCGCATCATTATGGGAGATGTTTATGTGTAATAAATTAGTACAATGTATTAAGGTGTATTTTTTTGTGGCTGAATTATAAGTGTTTTTATGTGAATACCATGCATTTGATTTGTTGACTTGAAATTGAACTTTGTTAGGGGGACAAAGCATCAGTTGTCCATGTTGAGCAGGTAGTTAAGGACATGGACCAATCTTTGTTTTCTAATTATTTGTTTCTTATTTGTCTACATATTACAAATGGGGTTTGATCGATCAATCATTTTGCAAAGATTTCAATTTTGTCAGAAGCCAGCATCGGCAGTCAGATCTTCATATTTTATCCATTTTTCATTTTTTATTATATGAACACTTGTTGATGAATTTAAATTCGCTAATTAGTCCGGAAAGAAAATTGCAATTTTTCCGGTTATTAATGGATAAAAGGTATTCCTCCGTCCCAAACGAATTTTCACACTTTTCTTTTTTGGATGTCTCAAATTAATTTGCACACTATTTAAAAAGAAAATATCAATTTGTGTGTACACTCACATAAATATATACATATTTACTAATATACCACTACTTTATCACTTTTCTTAATCCACGTGCAATCCAAGAGTACAAATTGATTTGGGACGGAGGGATTAGTATTTATTATTTAAATTCCCAAGAATCTGTCTTCTTTTGTTACTTCTTTTTGCTTTTTTTATATATTACTAGTTCTTGAATCCCATGTACTGGGTTAAAAAAATTATATTATTAATTTTATATTAAATATGTTATATTAATTGTATTCTATTAATTTAATTTAATTATAGTTATATTCATTTTTTCATAAAATAATTCAATCATTTTCTTAAATATTTAAATAATTTTTTATCCTAATTATATTTTAAATTTATGATATTTAATTGATTATTGTTTTAATTAAGTTTATGATTAAAATTTAAAAAATTAGATTAAATAAAATAAATTAGAAAATATATTTACAATGGACGACCAAAATTATTTTTTAGGCGAAGTAAATTAATAAATTATAATTAAAAATATATAATATAAAAATACAATTATTTAGTCAATTGTAATTCAATTTTAACTTACTTAAAATAAGTCATAGTCAATTAATTAATTATAATTTAAAATTATTAAAAAATAATTTGTAATTAAAAGAATATTATATATAACTCAAACTCATATAAATTCAAAGATTCAAAATGGAGACTTTAGAGAGAAATGGGTGATTCATAAATAGATATATAAATATCTCTTGAATGGTTAAAAAAAAAAAAGAGAATCTCTCTCGAATGTTCTCAACATATTTAGGCAAAATGCGTAAATTTATTATAACTTCTAATCGTTGGTCGTATCATTTATTTACTGTACAACTGTTTTACATTAGTAACAACTAATCATTTGTATAAATACAAACACTTTTATAATTTACGGACCAATCTGTGAAATATAAGCCCAATTAGTAACATTTGTGGATTCTAATCGGTCGGATTAGATCGGGCGGACCTTTAAAAAAAAAAAATTCAAGGGCAAAACATAAAAATTCGCTTTAAAATGGTGTTACTATAATAATAAATATGTGTTATTATAAAGATAAATATGTGAATATATGCTATTGTGAGGGCAAATTATACATGTTCTATAGTAACACATGTAAAATATTAAAAAATGTGTTATTATATGAATATAAAGATGTTATTGTATGAATATATATGTTACTGCATGAATCAAATCAATTAAAAAAAAAAAAATCTATATTACTGGCATTGAGAGGATATTACTCAAACGCAACTAATTGTACTTTATATCTATTAATTGCAAAAATAATACTGATAAGACAAATGTGTTTAAAACTCGAAAAATGTTTTTTAAAAATACAAAATGACTCGGTGCTAATTTTCTTTCATGTGCTTCCTTATAGTTTGAAGGTTTTCGGTGGAAAACCTTTTGGAGACGAAAAAAAATATGTATGAATTTGATTTTTCAAATATCGCTTTTTTATACACAATGTTACTGTTGTGAATTTGCACTATCCACATTTTAGAAATGAAAATATTTTTTAAACATTGTTAGTGAAAATATGCATAACAAACTTAATAATGATAATGTGTATACATAGAGTTCACGTGAATTTAAATTCACAAAAGACCTATTCTTAGAGATAAAGACATACTCACGGGCAAACCATGAGAAGTGCTCTCTACTTTTATATCGAAAATGATCACGTGTCCACCGATAGGTACTAACTTATATACCCACTACTAATTTGGTGATTTCACATAAGCAGGGAGTCCACTAAAATCGATTATTTGAATTTATGTATGTGTCATTATCATATTGGTGGTGAACATATAATTTTGTATCAATCGGTGAACACATTATCAATTCCAACCTTTATATGAACTTAGGGGTGGTTTGATATGTTATACCGAATATACCGAAGCATACCGTACCGCACCGAAATTTTCGGTATGAAAAATTCATACCGATAACGTACCGAAAATTTCAGTATATCGAATACCAAAATTTTGGTATATCAAAGTTGCATACCGCATACCGTACTGAAAATTTGGTATACCGCACCATACCGGATTTTTGGTAGATACCGAAATTTATCAAAATACCGTACACTGTTTCATACCGAAATATCGGTATACCGCTCATACTGGAATCATTTATAAATAAAATAATAATTTTTTTGTATAATTTTGTAGGTTTCGGTACGGTATATACTGGTATACTGAATACCGATTTTTTTCGGTATTTTAAAATATACCGAAATACCTCGGTATGCAAATTTTCATATTGCTACCGTACCGAAAATTTTCGGTACGACATCACATTGTACATAAAATATCGGTATACATAAATATTTGGTATATTCAGTATTTTATGATGCGGTAAGCGTGATATATAGAAAATTTTGATATTTTCCCACCCCTATATGAACTACTATATATATATATATATATATATTTAAATTACACGCAACAATTTTTGTAAAGTAGTCATTCCGTATACCCAAAACAAATCAACGACCTCATGTAATCACTGAATCACGTCATTTCTCACGTAAAATAACACAATCACACTTCCAATATTGGATTAATTCTTGAATGAGACTCGAGAAAGGTATGGGGCTCGGGGGTGGCGTGAGGGGGTGGAGGTGGTTTACAACTCATAACTATAAAAGATTTATTTTTTCTTATCTAATAAGTTATTAAATATCTTTTGAATATATTCATAAGTTCCTAAACAATTTATAAGTTCATTCAGACAAACCCTAGATATAAAAGATTTGGTTATGAATCTAATTGCATATTTCTCTTGCTCATTTGTAGAACAAATTGGTTTGATGGTTTAGAATTTTCATATAAGGGAAAATAAATTAAATTAATTGATTTCACACTTCTCTACAAGTTTAAACTTTTAGATAATTCAATTTTTTTTATGGTATCCGAGCAAAAAGACTCACGCCCAAATAAAAATTTTGAGTTCGATTTCTGTTGAGAGCAACTCCACCCATATTAAATTGTCCACTTGTTGGGCCTCCCCAAAGAGGGAAAATTGAGTTTGGCCCATGAGCATGAGGGGGAGTATAAGAAAAACAATTAAATGAATTGATTCCATACATCTCTACAAGTTCGGACATTTAGATGAGGCGAAATTCTTTCATTACAAATTTTTTGTTTCATGTGATTTGTGTTGTTACCCCATCTAATTACGATTGGAATGTTAGCATAATAAATGTTGCTTGTGATTGGATAAAACAAATATAGGTTTGAGTGTTCAGAACAATAAATGTTCTTCACCTTCAAGTTAATGATGAACACTTAAAAGCTATTTAAGGCCGAAAAGAGTAAATGCAAAGGAAATTACTGAGTTTTTTTTTAGGTTTAGTCTTAATATGTGTTGCCTCTATTAATGAGCTCTTGAGACTCTATTTATAGTATATTGATTACACTTGGTGTTGCCCTAATATCTTTGGTTAATCCGTGCATTTGATGTGTGAATATTTGTCTTTAATGGGGAGTGCACCAAATTTTGTCATTTTCGTGAATTTGGTCAGTTACGAGCCACTAGCATCCTGTCAGCTATGCAATGGCAGAGGATTCTCTGTCCTAGGGAGGGATTTATTTCCTAAACTAGGTGTATTTTAGCCAAAACCCTCTGTTGGACCTGAGATTATCCTTCTTTTGGGACTGCTCCCTATCGGGTGTAAGGTGGATCAGGATTCCTTCGTTGGGTGAGATTGTGTCTTTCCTTACTCACCGCGACTAGCTCATCATAACTTCCTTGCCCAGAGCTGCAGACTCCCAGGTCAACTCACCACTACTGTTCATAGCTCGCTTGGTTCCTCGCCGCACGCGCCACCTCGGAGGGCCCCTTATTGGACCCCATCTCCTCGCACGTTGCTATTATTTCTCGCCTACGATCCACAATCCTCGCCACCTCTAACAAGGATCGTCACTTGGTGTAAATAGTATCACAACAATTTGTAAATTGTATATAATCATATAAAGATTTGAGTTTGAACGCTACTCACAAGCTAGGACACACCCAGGGTATGTAAATTTTGAATTTGACTCCATTGCTTTTAATATTGAAATTATATGTTTCTATATATATTATTTAAGGGTGCAGAAGTCAAAAGTTGCTAGTTGAACGGATATGGACATCCTGGGGTCTAGGCTGACTAGTTAGGCTATTTATTTTAGTTCATTTGGTCCTTGTGTCTCACCAATATGGTTAGGAAGTTATGTGATGACGATATAAATACAACTTATTTTTTTTAGTATGAATAATCGTATAAAATTAATAATTCAACGACAATGATCAAAATAATTATTCTTAGTCCAATAATATCTTATTATTATAGCCCAGATATCCAATAGGAACAGAAAAAACAAACATAAAAAAATGAAGAATAAATAATAAAAAAAGACGATAAACTAACTACCTAGCACCTGTGACAAGTCAATGACGGGCGAATGGTGGTGATCGGACGACAATGAAAAGTGCTCTTCTCATTTTCATTTGATTTGTATTCTGCTTCTGCCTTTATTCGTCAGATATTGGGATAGTTTCTCTTTGTTTTAATTCACAGTGAAACAACGTCGTTTTGAACAGAAATATAAAATACTTACTGCCTAGGCAGTGACTAAGGCCCGAAACAACTAATGTGAATGACTACCATGAACTCGAGTCGGTCGGTGGCCACGTAAGTTTTGCATCATTGTTATCAATATATGAGAACTTTATTTGATCGACATAATTTTATTTGCACCAAATACATTGTGCAATTCAAGTGTATTTTTTAAAATTACTTCTATTATTATTGAAAAGTTATCTCTGTTATTACTGAAAAATGCATTTAATAAGAGGTAATTTTACAGTAATATTAGGAGTAACTATTAAAAAATACACTTAAATTACACGGTGCACCTGATGTACATGAAACTTTCTCTATTTGATCAAGGATGTGTGTGGAGATTTCAATTTATGGATTATTTGTCTGACAGAGTACAAATCAAATTATTTATTGTTTATTTAATCAATTATAATTTACTCCCTCCATTCCCAGTTAGATGTAATATTTATTGTGTGCACAAAGATTTTATTAGTATTATATGAGATAAATTAAGTTTTAAGTGAGGGTAGATTGAGAGTTTGACGTAAATTTTAGTGTAAGTATTGAGTTGGTGTTAAAAAGGTAATGACGTATAACGTAATTTGAAATGTTTGAAAGGTATAATTTAAATAGATAAAATTGTTTTATTCCTCTTTAACCATTCACTAAAATTAAAATCTCCATATCTCCTCTCCTTTGCCTTAATCCAACTCCAAGTTCTAACTTTCATTTCATCCACCACTCTTTTGCACAAGAATTCTGAATTCTTAAATATTTTATCATTCTTTTCTTTCCAAATCAACCAGGAGGGAGGACCTTTTATTTTAGATAAAGTAACTAGTTAAACTTGTTTGTATTTTGTGTGTGTATTTTAACAATATTAATTGTTTCATTTAAATGTATTAATTTGATAGTAATATTTTATAATGAAAATAATTAATACTTTTTAAATTATACAGTAAAATAGGTTTACAAGAGACTTGTTCTTTATTTTATATAAATTTTTTGATTTTTTTTTCAAGTTTGTGTTTTAATTGGACAAAAACCTGCGTCTAACCGCATACGGTGATAAGTTGTAAATTTATGTTTTGGAAAATGTGATGTATTAAAATCTCTTTGTTTATGGAGAAACTAGTATTTCTCCTGTGCGATGCACGGATTGAATTTCATAAATTTTAAATGCTAGATTGTATAATGAATGAATTACAAAAAATAGAATTTAAATTAAATTTATTTTTTAAGATATAAAATTATATTGTATATATGTGGGTATTATAATTATTTAATTGTATACTAAATTCATAACAAATATTAAAATTCATAAAATTATTTTAATATTTAAAACACTTATATAGTCTAAAAAAATTATTTAAATTCGATCAATCATATAGTTAAAGTCAATAGCAAACACTTAATAATAAATGTTGGTGAACGAATCTAATCGTAAGGATTAGTGGCTGTTTTAATGTTTTTACGTCACCAATCAATAGCGTGTGATTGATTACCACCGTAAATGGTAAATCGGGGTATGAAATTATCGAATTTGTAAATTCGGTAGTCGAAATTGGACTTATTTTGTGTATGTGTGAGTTTGGGTGTGTTTGTGTGTGTTTTTTGTCTCAGATTCTAAAATTATTCCTATAAATAAGCTGGAGAACAACTATTTATAGAGGCTAGCAAGCATGAGGTGCTACTGACTCTTGGTCTCCCTAGCTTGCATGCCTGACATGTGTCCTTTGACCTTAGTTTGACCTTATCTAAGCTGAATCTTAGTTACAAAGTCTTCTTTTGGGCCTTATCTCGGACTCATTGTTGTTCGCCTAGGTCGGCTTGAATGATCTTGATGACCCTTCAACTGAAAGTTGTTCGCCTCTTGAGGGTGTACTTTGGAAGTTGTTCGCCTTATGGCTTTGTTCAGCTTGGCTTTGGGATCTTTGTCCTTTGTTCACTTGTACACACTTCTTTGGCTGTTTGTTATATCATAGTTTGACCAAGTTGTTCGTCATTGATGACTTCACAGTTGGCTCATTCTTGGTCTCGGGTCTAAATACCTGTTCGCCCATTAGTTGTTCGTCGGGGAGTTGTTCGTCACTTTATACACTTCTCAAATTGGTAGATGCACCCCAACTTGATTTTCTTTGTTGATCACCCTTGATTTGAGGTTGGCTCTTCATAATCCTTGATGTAGCTTTAATCCTTGTTCGCCATTTATTGACTTATGTTCGCCTATCAACATTTGCCCCCTATCCTGGCTATATGTTGCCCCAGATGAGCAACTTTGTGGCGAGCAACTATAGTTAGGATATCAAAATGATGAGGGTTGGGGCGAACATCATTGGCTTGGGCGAGCAACATATGGTCTGCCGTTTCATCTTCCCAAGGTCTGGGAGTTGTACGAAGATGACGTGGGCGGCATGGCTGTGCGCCGCCCACGCGCGAGCAATCCCGAGGCCACGCGCCCCTATAATTACATATAGGTCCTTAAATTTTTGAACTTGTTTGGAAATTACCCCGTTTTCTCTCAATTTGGCCCCGGGGATTTTGGAAAATTACGTCTGGGACCCCGTTTTTATTTGGGGTATAAATAGAAGGGGGAAACAAATTTTTCCCACTTTTTTATCTCTTGCTACAGTACTCCGGCGATTCTTCCTTCTCCGGCGATTTCAAGTTTTCCGGCGTCCGTCCTTCAGCATCTGACTTCAAATTTTAAGACAAGGTAGTTACTTTTCTTTTTCTTCATTTCATCTCTTTTGTTTTTCTTCAAAAATCTCCATCGCCGCCGTGTGTGGCTTTGCTCCGCCGTCTTCCCCGACGAAATGCCGCCGTCTGGTTCTTCTTCTCCCTTCTCCTTCCATGTTTTCGCATTCGAGTAACAAATCTGAAGAAACACTCGACCCACTCTTCCCAACCGCGGCCCCTGCCGATCAACCTTCCTTCGTTATTTCCTCGGCGTCGGATCCTCACGTGGACTCGATTGTACGTTCTTTGGAGGATTCTGGTGCTTGCTCATCTGGGAGGGAAGTGGTGGTTGCTGCGAACAGGGACTCTGACGAGGGCTCCTCGTCAAGCGTTGAATCGGAGGATCCCCAATTCGACGAGTTGACTCGCAAATTTTTAGAAGGGATAGACTTTCCATCTCCAAAGATGTTGGAAAACGAGATCCCAGTCGGAGTTGCTCGGCCTTTCGAATGTCGAGCATATGCTGAGGAGTATGCGAACAATTTTGCTCGCCCACAGAGAGAAGTCTTGGATCTGGTGAAGACTGAGTACCAGACGAGCAAGATTAAAAGCGTTGTTCGCGAGTATGAATTGGATTCGATCCGGGAGACCTACAAGATTCCCTTTGATATTCATATGTGGGCTCCCAAGAGAAAAGAGAGAGCTGATCGCCCACCTCCTGGATGCACAGCGATCAACATTCATACTCTGATTGCTGGATTGAAATTGCCCCTTCCACCCATTGTTGCTCGCTTCCTGGAGGCGACCAATCTTGCCATCACCCAAATCACCCCAATCGGATGGATGAACTTATTGGGGACAATGTGTCTGTTCGCTCTAGAGGGATACGTTGATCGCATAACTGCAGATGAGATCAACTACCTCATGACGATCACGAGATGTCCCCCTGGAGAGGAGGGATATTTTTATCTCAAGGCCAGGACAGGACTGAAGATGGTAGAGGGAGTGCCGAACAAAATCCGCGATTGGAAGCAGCACTTCTTTTTCATTGGGGGTGATTGGCGAGCATCTTCTGGCCCATATGGTGGTGATGGACGAATAAATTCCCCAGCCTCTTACGGGAAATTTAAACGTAAGATTAATTTCTTGTTCGTCCACGAGCTGTATTGTTCTAATTTAACTTTTCTTGTTTGTTCGCAGGCCCTCGTTTGCCCAAGTGGAACTCGGAGGAAGAAGAGGTCGGCTCAGAGTTTCTATTCACCTCTTGCTTGGTCGGCCTTCGCAACAAAGCGGAGAGGACTATCGAGTACTTGCGCGATAGAAAGTGCCTGAGAGCTGCTCGCCTGCTCACATATCCCCATCACCTGGAAGCTCAAGCTGAGGTGCCCCCAGGTATGTAAATTTCAAACTCCTTAATGAGAACTTTGCTCGTCATTTGACATCCCCAATCTTGCTCGTCTAATAATAATATTTTTTTTTTAGCCGAGCAAGTCACTGTTGCCATCCCTCCAAGTTTTGCTCTCTTAGAACAGAGGGTTTTTGAGATGGCGCCTCCGAAGGGGCGGAAGAGGAGAGGTGATCCGCCTACTAAGATCCTGGGGATGACGAATAAGGCTGAGGGAGCCAAAGTCCGGCGACCAGCTGCTCCTCCTGCTCCTGCTCAGCCATCTTCTCCAATTTCTCCCCCACGTGCGGGGAAGCGCTTAAAGAAAGCGGATGGGACTCCGCTGGCCCAAGACATCCCCATTGGTGGCAAGGAGAAGGAGAAAATGGGCCACAACCATTCTCGTCCTGAGAGGGATATTGTTCGCCGCTCTACTGAGCCTGTAGAAAAATCAGGCAAAGCGAGCAAGGATTCCACCTCTGGTCGCGGCCCTGAAGACCTCACCCATCTGGGTTGGGATGATCGGAAATTTAAAGAGTAAGTTTACCCTTGCCTTTGTCGAGCAAGATTTATCATCACCATCATTTTTTTTATTTTTCTAAGTGTCTTTTTATTTCTTGTTCGCAGATATCGTGCTGACGATCATCCCGGTCGAGCAAGCGTTGTACACCAGTACGCTTGCTCGAAGACTCCCGTTAACATAAGGGAGATTCCTGGCGAGCATGTTCGCAGGGCGACAGAGTTGGTCGCCCGAGCTTGGACGCGTCCTCTTGATAAGGCCGTTTTTCAACAGGGGTTGGCGGACAATCTTCACCTCTCAATGATGCTCGTCGCCAACGGCCTCGTCACTGCCCAAAGGGCAATTGCCCAAGTTGCCGAGCAAGAAGAATCTACTCGTCACTATGCCAGCACTGCTCGGCAACTTACTGAAGAGAAGGATGGCCTGGTCGGCCAATATGAAGCTAAGATTGCTCGTCTCAACAACCAGATCAATGTTTACATTGATGCTGAGCATAAACGCCTTGAAGAAATTCAAAGCCTGTCCAAAGAGCTGAAGGGCAATGAGGCGCTGCTTAAGGATAAGGAGGCCTTGCTCGGCGAGGGGGAGAAAAAGCTGTCCGCAGCTGAACAAGAAAACGCCGAACTGAAAGCAGAAATTGCTCGTCTTCGGGAGGCGGCAGCCAACCTCTTTACACGCGAGCAACTTGAAGAGGAAGTTCAGGCTCGAACTGCTCCCATTTCCAACCTTGGATATATCTGCGCCTATGCGGACAGCATCCGCACGGCCGATGCCTATGACTTCAAGGATTTGGTTGAAGAAATGAGCAAGGATCTGAATGAATTCATGGAACATTATCCACCGCCGAACAACATCGAAATTCAGTTGGCAGATCTGGCCGTACTAGGGGTTAAGCTTGACAAACTTGACCCTAGTATATCCATCACTGATCCTCCTCCTCCAGTTGATGAAGGCGAACAAGAGGAAGAGGTGGCCGCCGCTGTCGAGCAGAGTGCTAAAGAGACTGAGGATAAGGCTGCCGAAGACTTGGCTCGAGATATGATTGTCGAACCTCCCGCCGAGCAGGCTCAAGATCCTCCCCCTGCCGAGCAACAATAGCTCTTAGGACTTAGCTTTTTTCTTTTCTCCTTCTTTGTAGTAGTTGTTCGCTCCTTTTGTAGTACTTGATTTCTTGAATCATTGTACTATTTTTGAGGTTCAATGCCTTTGATTAATGGATGTCTTTCTTTTGTTCGCTCATTTTCTTATATATGTTAATTGCCTTTACATTTCTGTCAATGCCTTTACAATTATAACATATAGTGTTGGGCTTTTGTTCGAATTGAACTTTGCCTTTAGTGGAATCAGGGTTCAGCCTTAGGTTCTGTTCATTTTAAAAAACGAACAACCTTTAAGTGGCTTTGGTCCTTAGGTTCTGTTCATTTGTAAAACGAACAACCTTTGAATGGACTTGTACCTTGAGCTTTTGGACTTTTTCCTTTGCTGACGAACAACTACTGTATTTACATTTTGAACAAATTACAAGTGTTAGAAGACTGTTCATCACTTACATATACAATCTGACGAACAGCTTTAAACACAAACTAAAACTTGCTCGCTTATAATATTTTTTGCCGAGCAACTCTATCTATAAAACCAAAAGCACTAGCACCAGACTATACAATGTGCCGAGCAACTTTTGAATCTATACTTTAAGAAAATTTAAAAAATTAGGCAAGTTTTTAGCCCTTTATAGCCTTCCTTCAGCTCATACGCATCCCTTGCCCCCCAAGACAATTGTTCGCCCATTTATTGATAGTACTTCTTGAGATGTACGGCATTCCAGGAGTATGAGGCCGGCTTGCCTTCCATATCTTCGAGATCGTATACGCCATTTACGAATTTTTCCGTTATACGATATGGGCCCTCCCAAGCTGGTCCCAGTACTCCTGAAGATTGGGCGAGCAGTTTTCTTAGAACCAAATCTCCAACTCTGAATTCCTGGACTTTTACACGGGAATTATAATAACGCTCCGCTCGTTGCTTGTATGTTGCATTTTTTAACTCAGCATTTAATCTTTTTTCTTCGAGTAAATCCATTTCAGCACTTAGAGCAGAATTATTTGCTTGTTCATCAAAGTTGGTCGTCCTAATCGTACTGGTCCTTAACTCAATAGGTATTACTGCTTCTGTTCCGAAAGCCATAGCAAAGGGTGTTTCTCCGGTGCTAGACCTGGGAGAAACTCTGTATGCCCACAAGACTTCCGGGAGTTCGATAGACCAACCACTTTTGCTCTCCGCCAGTCTTACTTTTAATGTATGCTTGATTATCTTGTTCACAGCTTCAACTTGTCCGTTTGACTGGGGATGATAAGGTGTGGAGTAATGTTTTTTGATCCCCCACTTCGCACAGAATTCTCTCAACTCTTGTCCATCAAACTGTGGACCATTGTCTGTCACAATTGCCTGTGGAACTCCGAAACGACAGACAATGTTCTTCCAAATAAAGTTGATCATCTTCTGTTGCGTGATGTTCACCATGGCCTCTGCTTCTGCCCATTTAGTGTAATAATCGACTGCCACAACGGCAAATCGAACATTTCCTACTCCAGCCGGGAAAGGACCAATGATGTCCATCCCCCATTTTGCAAAAGGCCATGGGCTGTATACTGACACGAGCTCCTGGGCCGGGGTATGAATATTCGGGGCAAAAATCTGACACTGATGGCAAGTTTTTGCTTTCTTGATCGCATCCTGACGTAATGTCGGCCAATAATACCCTTGCCTGATGGTTTTGTACGCCAAGGCTTGCCCCCCAGTGTGATTTCCACATACTCCGGCGTGAATTTCTTCGAGTACTGCTTGCCCTTGCCCCCTAGGCAAACACTTGAGAAGTGGGACTGATATTCCCCTTTTGAAGAGTTGCTCGCCCACCAGAGTATATCTGGCGGCTCGCTTTACTAGCTTGGCAGCTTCAAAAGGATTGTTTGGTTTTTCCCCACTTTTCAAGTATTTGACTATACTTGTTCTCCAGTCTTCTTTTTCACTGGTTTGATCGTTGAGTTGGTTGACATCATAGCTTACTGTTGATGGATCTTTCATCTTTGTGACTATAATACCTGCCAGCTCTACAGGGCCTTCACTTGTTGCTAGTCGAGCAAGCGCATCTGCTTGAGTGTTGCTCGTCCTTGGAATTTGTTGTATGAAAACTTGCTGCAACATGGACATTAGGTGAGCAACAATCCGTTGATACTCGATCATGTGATCATCTTTTGCTTCGTATTCACCTCGGACTTGGTTCACGATCAATTGTGAATCGCCAAATATTTGCAAGCGTCTGACACCAACTGCGAGAGATAGGTGGAGACCAGCAATAAGAGCTTCATACTCAGCTTCGTTGTTGGTTGCCATGAAACCAAATCTGATCGCTGAGGTGAATACTTGTCTGTCTGGGCTAATTAAAACTACTCCTGCCCCGAGGCTATATTGGTTGATGATCCGTCCACATAGAGATGCCAAGGATGATCAAGTCCTCTCGTCGGATCTGGTGGGAAAGTTAGTTCGACTATAAAGTCGGCTAATGCTTGCCCTTTGATCGCTGTTCGAGGAGCATAGGTCACCCCGAATTGGCTAATCTCCAGTGACCATCTTAAGAGACGACCTGCAGTATCGGGGCGATGGAGAATTTGCCTGAGCGGGAAAGTTGTTAGGACTTCGACTTGATGGTCAAAGAAGTATGGTCGTAACTTTCTCACGCTCATAACCAAAGCATACGCCAGCTTTTCGGTTGGAGCATATTTGATCTCTGCTTCATGCAAAGCCTGGCTGACGTAATATATAGGTTGGTGGAATTTTCCATCTTCGCGCACCAAGACAGAGCTGATGGCAACTTCTGATGCGGCTAAGTATAGAAAGAGCTTTTCTCCTGGGATTGGTTTTGATAGGATTTTGACATCTCCCAGGTAGTCTTTAAGTTGATTGAAGGCCGCTTGGCAGTTGTTAGTCCATGCAAACTTTCCTTTTTTGACGGCCTCGAAGAATGGACGGCACTTGTCCCCCGACCTGGATATGAACCGGTTCAATGCTGCTAGGCACCCGGTGAGTCTTTGCACTTCTTTCACCGAACGTGGTGGTTGCATATCCATGATGGCTTTAACTTTTGAAGGGTTGGCCTCAATTCCCCGCTGGCTAACAAGATGACCCAAGAATTTTCCTGAGTGAACTCCAAAGCTGCTTTTCTTTGGATTCAACTTCATGTTATAGTGTCGAAGAATTTCGAACACTTGAGTCAGATGTTGAAGATGGTCTTCCTTCTTGGGACTTTTGACTACGATATCGTCTACATAGACTTCAACCGTGTCTCCAATTTGTTGATCAAACATCTTGTTCACCAGTCTTTGATATGTTGCTCCAGCATTTATGAGGCCAAACGGCATTCTCTTCCAGCACAGCAAGTTTTTGTTAGTATAAAAAGCTGTGCTTTCTTGATCGTCAGGATGCATTGGGATTTGATGATACCCTGCAAAAGCATCCATGAATGTTAGCATTTCGTGACCCGCAGTGCTGTCCACCAATTGATCGATGTGCGGGAGAGGAAAGTTGTCCTTCGGGCATGCTGCATTCAGATCTGTAAAGTCTATGCATAGCCTCCAGGTTCCGTTTGATTTCCTCACCAGCACAGGGTTTGCTACCCATTGTGGACAAAGTGCTTGACGGATCAGATCGTTGTCTAACAACTTTTTAACTTCTTCATTCAACGTTTGATATTTGTCCGGGCCGTACTTCCTTCGTTTTTGATGGACGGGCTTTCTTGCTTGATTTATGTTCAGCTTGTGGCAAGCATGTTTCGGGTCTATCCCCACCATATCTGCGTGAGACCAAGCAAAGACATCTAGATTCTTGGTGAGGAACTCTTTCATTCGGGATCTGTAAGGCTCTGGGAGCTCAGATCCTATGAATAATTCAAGATCTTCGTTGTTGGGATTAACTTTGAACGCCTCCAGCTCTTCGACTGGAGTTGCTCGTTGTTTTTGTCCCTTCCAACGGGGATCAAGTATGGGTTCCTCAGGGTTGAAATCATTTTCGATGTCCATGGGCTCTGCCCCCAGGCGGGGTTCTAGATCATCAGTTGGCTCCGTCCCATTGTTGTTCGTTTGTACTTGGCCCTCCAAGTCCCCCACTGAGGGTTGTTCGTCATCACCCCTTTGTTGTTCGTCAGATGGAGGTTCCTCGCGGGTGGTAACGAGTTGCTCGTCCAACACTTGCTCGTCCAAGTGTTATTCGTCCGTATCCATGTGGTCTTCCATGTCCATCATATTGTTCAGTATTGATGGTTCGTTGACGGGATAACTTGTTGCTTCCATCATGGATATTTGTACAAATTTTGCTCGTAGCTGTTGAATGCATTCTCGTGCTCTCCGTTGGTCTCCTTTAATTGTGCCTGTTCCACTAGCTGTTGGAAATTTCAAACAATAATGGTAAGTGGAACACGCAGCTTTGAATTCATTGAGAAAAGGTCGGCCAAGAAACCCGTTATAGGTCGACTCCTGGTCTACTACCAAGAAATCTACCATTCTTGTTATATTTCTTACGGGTTCATTAGCCGTTACAAGTTGTACTGCTAATGTTACAATTCCCAACGGTGTTGTCACAACCTTTCCCGAAGCCTATGATTCTATGTGTTGTATTCCGAACGTAACCCGAATAATCTCCCAGATTGTCGAGGGTCTTCTTGAATAAGATGTTGGTGTAGGCTCCGGTGTCCACCAACAGTCTGTGGACTCTGGTCCCCATAATCTTGGCGCAGATTACGAGTGAATCATTGTGTGGAGTTAAGACGCCTTCAAGGTCTTTTTCGGTGAAGGTCAATTCCGCCGTTTGCATGATGGATGGCTTAACTCCCATTTCTTGTACTTGGCCAATCGCTCGTAGCTCCGCTTTCCTCTTCCGATTAGAGTCGGGTGGTTGTCCATCAAAACACCCTCCCGCGGGACCTGCGGGTTCCATCATGAAAAGATCTTCTAAAGGTTGAGCTGGAATACTGGGAACTGGTCGCCCGGGTCTGTTGTTTCTCTGAGGTTGACCATCCTCTTCGTCTTCCGAGTTGTTCTCCCGGGTTCTCTTCCCAGGTTGCCTTTTAACGAAATCAGAGAGCTTTCCCTCCTCATAAAATCGCCAGAGTTGCTTAAGCAAATCTCTACACTCACTTGTAAAATGCCCCACACTTTGATGGTAGGCACAATACTTGTTTGGGTTGAGTTTGCCAGTATCCTGGCGGATTTTACGTGGTGGGGAAAGCAACTCTTTCTCCTTTACGCTCTCATACACAGTATCAACTGATACTGTCAATACTTGGTTCAATTTTTCCTTCAAATCCGATCCTTCAGTGAATGCTTTCATGTTTTTCGGGACCCTGTAGCTTGTCCCGATGGGCTTTTTGTTATTCTCCTTAGGATCAGCTTTGTTCTCCCCTAAATTTGTTTGTAGGGCCTCGTGCATGGAAACGAAAATGCCAGCTTGGTTTCTGAACTCGGCATAAGTCTTTGGGCACTTCAGACGTACCTCCTTCCATAACTTCGACCCTTTTCTCAATCCGGCCATCACAGCGACGATCTTTGTATCCTCGCTCACCGGTTCTCCTTCTAGCAAAACTTTATCGAATCTTTCCATAAACGCCCGGTCAGTTTCATCATCATTTTGTCTCAAATCCGACAGCCGGTGTTTTTGGGAAAGATACGACCTCCCGTTGAAAAGTGAGAAAGAAATTCTCGACTTAGTTGGACGAACGAGTGGATTGATGCCGGCGGCATTGATGAAAACCACTTGTGAACCCGATCGCCCAATGTTAACGGAAAATTCCGGCATTGGGTGGCATCGCTGGCCCCCACGGAGACCATGTAGTCCGTATACTTCGTTAAGTGGACCCGGGGGTCGGCGATGCCTTCATATTGAATGCTAGCCGGAAATTGAATCTTTTTCTGTATCGGGGCCTTCAAAATGTGAGCTGCCAAAGGTGAGGATGGCATGCTGGTCGTTCCCATCCCCCTCTGTTGGTCTAGTTGCCCCTGCATGTTCTCCACAGCCCTTCTTAGGCTTGATAATTCATCAAGAGGTGCCCCCTGACTTGGAGGCTGTTCGGCGAGCAAAGTCATTAACCTTTCTGCTCGTCGCAGTCCCTCGCTTGGAGTGGGCACTTCCTGGGCTTGCCTCCTAATGTTGTTCGCCGCATTTGGCCCTAGGCGCCTGAAGGCTGACTGGGAGAGTCTTTCATGGACTGATGGGCGAGGCTGTTCAAAAGTTGCTCGCCCATCTTCTGCTCCCCGGCGAGCAGCTTCCCGTTGGGGTTGGCTAAGCCTGTCTTGGGCACTGGAACGTGTTGTTCCATGGCTAGACATAGTTGTTCGTCCGCGACCAGACTCAGCCTGTACTTCTCTTTGGTCGACCACCTTGGCCTTTTCCTTATTTCGTCTGACTTGGGCACTATCAACCTCTCGCTGTTCGCCCCTAGTAGTCCTGGGTCTAACAACCTCCAGGGACTTGTCCCTTGGCCTTGCTTGTGTTGGCCTGACCTGCTCTTGTTGTCTCTGGAGGGCCTGGAGAGCAGCTATGGTTTTAGCCAACTCGTTGGGGTTGTTCGCCAAAGCCTCCATCTCAGGGGGGAGGTTATGTGTTATGGCTGTATGTTGCGACCTGTTCGCATGTCTCGGGTCACGGTCCTGGTGGTCGGCCGACGTGGCCCGGGTCTGAGATGGTCTTTTTGACAAGCGTGATCCTTGGGTCTCTTTAGATTGAGGCATTTCAATTTAAATTACTTCTTAATTTATAAATTGAAGAACACCAAGAACACCAAGAACACTTTTGTTTGTATCTTCAAATATTTCTTGAGATTTTCTATGAATCTTCAAGTTTTCAACTTGAAGTTCTTGAGTAATCACACTAAACCGAAGGTTCGTACCCTTCTTCTAGCGCCAAATTGTTGGTGAACAAATCTAATCGTAAGGATTAGTGGCTGTTTTAATGTTTTTACGTCACCAATCAATAGCGTGTGATTGATTACCACCGTAAATGGTAAATCGGGGTATGAAATTATCGAATTTGTAAATTCGGTAGTCGAAATTGGACTTATTTTGTGTATGTGTGAGTTTGGGTGTGTTTGTGTGTGTTTTTTGTCTCAGATTCTAAAATTATTCCTATAAATAAGCTGGAGAACAACTATTTATAGAGGCTAGCAAGCATGAGGTGCTACTGACTCTTGGTCTCCCTAGCTTGCATGCCTGACATGTGTCCTTTGACCTTAGTTTGACCTTATCTAAGCTGAATCTTAGTTACAAAGTCTTCTTTTGGGCCTTATCTCGGACTCATTGTTGTTCGCCTAGGTCGGCTTGAATGATCTTGATGACCCTTCAACTGAAAGTTGTTCGCCTCTTGAGGGTGTACTTTGGAAGTTGTTCGCCTTATGGCTTTGTTCAGCTTGGCTTTGGGATCTTTGTCCTTTGTTCACTTGTACACACTTCTTTGGCTGTTTGTTATATCATAGTTTGACCAAGTTGTTCGTCATTGATGACTTCACAGTTGGCTCATTCTTGGTCTCGGGTCTAAATACCTGTTCGCCCATTAGTTGTTCGTCGGGGAGTTGTTCGTCACTTTATACACTTCTCAAATTGGTAGATGCACCCCAACTTGATTTTCTTTGTTGATCACCCTTGATTTGAGGTTGGCTCTTCATAATCCTTGATGTAGCTTTAATCCTTGTTCGCCATTTATTGACTTATGTTCGCCTATCAACAATAAATAAAAAAAAAATTAAATTTGAATTTTCTCTTTATATGTGCAATATATATGTTAAATTAAAAATGTTCAAAAGACAATTTAATTTGATATATAGTGTATTGAATATATATTTAAAATTTAAAACTTAAAGAATTTTAAAATTATTGGTGTAAATTTAAAAGAAAAGAAATTGGTAAAATTAATTCACTCTCTTTAGTGGAGAGTGAGATTCACTATTACACCATAAATCAATTGCACTTTACTTGCTCCAATAAATACAACTTTTTCTCTCTCCTCACTTCTACTTTTATATATATAGATTCTGTTGTTGGATGATCTTATTATAAGTTATAACATAGATTTAAAATATTTGTGAAAAGAAAAAAGATGTTTTTGGGAGATAAAAAAATAAATAAATTAAAGCCCAGTATGCAAAGCAGTCAAAATATAATAATACATCATGTCTTTAGGCCAATTCACAAAAGAGATCAACTATTATATGCAAATAGTTAATGATAATTCAGCTTATCATGAAACAGTTTTAAAATATCAAATATATAATTAGAAGTATAAAAATTTCATTAGGAGTATTATTAATTTTTGTCAGTGATATTATATTATAGTTGTAAATTTTTTGAACCCAAATTAATCATACTTTTGATAAACTTTTTGATACTCATAGTCAAATATTTGATACTTTTAAAACAGTTTTATAATAAGTTTATTCATTTTAATATAAAACCTATACTACGGGAAATTATATAACACTTCTATTATATTGTTTTTTATTTTTATTTTGAAACAATATTATATTGTTTATTGCATTGTTATCTACACACACAATATGATTTAGCTTGCTACGTTCCATTGCTAAATTACTTGGATTGACAGAAATTAAGAATATAGCATGTGCATAGTTATGATTTGGGAATCTTATTATTTAAAAAAACGAAAATCTAAGAGTTTAATGATGATGCCATTATGGTGATGGACAATAGGCACCACATACTGGTATATACTTCTACTAGTGCTAAACCCGCGATTTTCGCGGAGCTGTACATAAAATTTATGGTAAAGTTATTAATCAATTTTTTTTAAGTTTTATAAATGTTGTTACTATATTATTTTATTTATTCAATATTTTTATCGTATTTTTAAAAATGTTAGTTAATAATAAATAATTCTATTCCAATGATATTTATTATTAACCAAATATTAATGCTTACAAATTGCGAAAAATCTCCCTATAAACAACATTTGTTGCGTATTTGGAAGAATTTTCTTTAAATTCAAGTGACAAAATTTTCAATCCTCTACTCGATCTTGCTCTGGATACTGCAACATAAAATTGACCATGAGTGGAAACAAACTTAGGAAGATGCAGTCCAACAGTAGAAAACGATTGCCCTTGATTTTTATTTATTGTCATGACAAAACACAGTAGAATTATAAATTATCGTCTCGTAAAATTCACGTCATTATATGATCAGAATTTTTCAATGTCATTCTTAGGGTGAAGACTTTATTTCCAATATTCCTTTCGGATATTATTTCAGTCTCGAGAATGTGGTTGTCAAGTTTGGTGATGATCAATCTTGTTCCATTGCACAAACCGAATTTGTGATCAATATTTCTTAGTAACACTATAGACACTCATTCTTTCAAGAACAGGTCGTGATTTGGCATTCCTGAACACGTAAGAGAATTTAAAAAAAAACAATTGTAGGCACAAACACTATCTGAGCTCAAGTATACTTTAGTATAGCCTGGAATCATAGATATAATTTTATCATTTATACACTCCATATCTCGATGTGTAGGTGCAAGTATTGATCTATCCTCAAAGTATTTATGTGTCCTTAAATTATCAATAAAGGACGAATAAATATTTTCTATTATAAATGCAATTAGATCACCGACATCATAAATTAAATTATCTTTCTGAATCTCAATCTCAGCGAAACCATCTTGCATATTTCCAATTTTCCCATCACCAACTTCAAAAATCCACCTCGAGAAGTTAAAACTATCATTTTCATTTGAGAACATATTGGGATCAGAACTTTGTAATCTCATGTTCTTCATCAATCTTAAAACCTTAAAATTGAAAACAAATGCAATGTATTTAGTTTTTCTATAATTATTTCTTTAAAATATATTATTATTTAATAAAAGATGTAGAAAATACCTTGCAATGATCCCACAAATATGAAGCATTGATAGTTGAGTGGACAATAACACCTCGGCTTCCTTTTAGTGTAACAGGAAGTATTTGTTTGAAATCTCCTCCAAGGACAACAATTTTACCACCAAAAGGCATATCGCTCATGGTTCCATCTGGAGATCTAACAACATCCCTCAAACTTCTATCCAAAGCTAAATCTATTAATTATTGGTGGCTCATCCCATATAATAAGTTTTGTCTTCAATAATAGTTCGGACAAATGTGTCCCCAACTTTATGTTACTCGTGGAGGTCTCATCAATATTAAGTGGTATAGAAAATCTTGAATGAGCACTACGTCCGGTGGGCAGGAGTAGAGATATTATTCCACTTGATGCAACTTTAAGAACAATATGGCCTTCCGAATGTACTGTTACGGAGATCGTTCTCCAAATGAATGTCTTTCCAGCTCCACCATATCCGTATAAAAAAAGACTATTCCTTCTTGCAACCAAACAACTTCAAGTATTTCGTTCACCACAAGTTTTTGTTCTTGCATTAGAGTTGAACTTGATTTGTCGTATTCTTCTCATTGTTCAGTCCGATCATAATGTAATTATTGACGAATGAGTTTATTTACTACATCACTCTCAAACTTAAAATATGGTACTTGCGTTGATGCAAATCTACTCAAAGTTGATCCATTCATCTGCAGTAGCTTCTCAATTTCAATTAAAGCCAAGTTTTTCAACTCTTCATTGTCGAGCTGTAAATAAATAAATAAAATAACCAATATAATAGTAAAATATTTTAATATTCCAATTCATTTAATTTTTTTTAAGTAATTTTATACCTGGAGTATTCAATGTTCATCTTCTTATATAGAGTATATCATCCGACAGACACTCCCATGTCTTTTCGTATACAGTTTCTGGAGAGTTTATTGAGATGATATGAGAAGAATAGAGAATAAATTCCCTTCGTAATGAGCACTTGCACAATAATTTACTTCTACTATCCCATCAATGTACTCACGATCATTATCCAGCAATCCCATCGAATAGCAAGTGTCCTTAAAGGTATAATAGACAGTATCATCTCATAAGATGTTGATCCCTTGCTATAGGCAGTAAGAGATACAAATAATACTCTTTACCAACCCCCAGTGGAACACTGTATAATCTTCCCATAGAAAATATAATGGTCTTTCTTTTTTCTCACTTATATTTTTTTTAATCCAAAACATACATCGAACTCTTCCATTCGAACTCCTCATTTCTAGCAAATTCGATCTCAAAGATGACTCAACTCCAGACATAATACTTTTCCTTGCACTGAAAAATTGCATTGCAAATGGATTGAAAGTATCCATCATCTTCTAAATTCACCAACAATACTATCATTCAACATTTTATTTTTATCCTTCGACCGTCTCTTGTTCAAATAAAATAATTGGATTGATTAAAAAATATTTTAAATATTATTATATTATATGATTTTGCGCAACTAAAATAATATAAAATATATAATAAGATATATATTGTATAATGGAAAATTCAATTAGCAAAATAAATCTAATTTGACAATTATAAGACTTTTAATGAACTAACCCGAGAGCATCAACTCTATTTTGATCTTCATTTTCAGTGTCGTATATGTATAGTTTAAAAAAAAATTAGGCTTATTCCCAGGCATTGAAAAAAGACTTCCAATTTGATGGTAATTAGAACCATGCAATCTATACACATAAGGAGCTCTTTCATTATTAATTGAATTGTCAACCTTTCCACCCACATATGTAAAGTTAAACATCATGTTGTAAGCTCTAATTCTTTATATGAAATATTTGCTCATTTCATCTTTCCCCCGATAGAAGATTGATCAATGTAGAAGGAGGGGGTTTTAACATTGGAAGTTGTACTTTTTCATTTGAACAACAGGATAGAAATTTTGGTGGAGTCTCATTTAACTTTTTATTACTTCACTCCTCATACCACATATACGCATTGCAATAGACACAAATAAATGTATCATCTCTAAAATCAACATACCCTATAAATATAATAAAAAGTAATATTTTTTTAAAATTCTAATAAAAAAAGATATTGTTATAATAAATTGTAAATTTTCTACCATATTCACCATTGGTATTCCTTCCTTTTAACATTTCCTCAACAACAATACTTCTCCTCCTTTTTCCTAAAAAATCATGACTAATTAGTTAATAATATTTATATTTGAAAAAATAGATTATTATATTTATAACTTTTTTTTAAAAAAAAAGTGCAACATTGAAGAGAAAAATATAATACCATGGCCAGAAGAGCATTCTCCATTTTATTTTTTCAATAAAGATTGAATATTTTTCTCATATTCAAAATGTAATTGTTGTGCTAAAGATGATACAACACTCATAGATATTTGATTATCAGGCGTTCGAGTATTATGTTGAACATCAATAATTGGATTCTTTCCTCTAACTGAAAATAAATCTTTTTAAAAAAATTAGTATAAAAAATAAAAATATGTATTAACAATATTACTTAAGTTACTATACTAAATAATTAAATTTAAGCTTACAAACCTTGGGATGCAAAACATGTATTTGGTGTGTATGTAATAGGAAATATATTTATAATACCAGCGAAACAATTATAAATTGATATTACGGTTAAATAATAAAATTAGTATAACTATTTTTTCTCTGGTAATTTTAGCTAGTTTTCAAGCAATTCTTACAATTTGTCATACCAGAGAGTGAATTACGAACAATTGAATCAGATGATTCAGTTTCTGAAAAATAAAATGTCAATACATATATGCTAAATCATCCTCCCACATCAAAAAATACATCACTAAAAATTATAATACAAAAAATAATAATAATAACTATGTACAGTAACTCAACCATGAACACAAAAAAAATATTGAAATCCAATCAATACGAATATAGAAGTTAATCGCATATTTAGTTATAATACTATAACATATTCATGTTTCACTCATTACTATTGTTGGGAAAATGTATAAGACTTAAGTTTTGATTAAATGCCAAAATGTTCCTCCTAAGTTGTTTTGTAAGTAAAATATTCAGTAGAGTTAGTACTTAGTCAATCAGTTCAACTGTTAAGGAACTGAAGTACATTTAGTAATTTTTAGAGTGTATTTAAGATTGAAGTCTGCTGAAGATGAAGTCCACTGAAGTGAAGTCCGCTGAAGACAAGTGATCTGAGAAGAAGTCTAAGTCTTGAATGTTTTCTAAGTACATTCTCACTAAGACTAAAACCATCAGGAGAGGACCAAGGTCCACTGATGAGAACTAACAAAGTACATTCAATGCTAAGCACATTAAAAGCTGTTAGTTAATCTGGTTGGAACAAGGCAAAACGAATTACATTGAAGCTTACAATAAATGAAGGAATAAGAAGGTTCTCTCAGAGGAGTTCCACCTTAAAACAAGACAAGAATCTGGGCATGCAGACTAAAGGTCCAATGAGAAGATGACACGTCAGTGTACTTTACTGACAGCCGACCTGCCCCAGCCTGACAAGTACCAAAAGTCTTTCCCTAGCAATCTACAGAAAGTTGGTGAACAGGCATGGTCTTTCAGCCGTTTCTTGACAAGACTTAAAGCTTCAAATAGAGCCGTTTGAGCCAATCAGATACAAGAAGACTTACTTGAGAAGATTCAAATCCAACGGGAAGATTTTCAAGGAAGCCTATAAATACAGAAGAACGTGCACATTTCCAAGCACGGGAAACTCACAAGATCAAAGCTATCTCTACATTCATAACAACTAGAAGCACTCGAAATTACCTTTGTTTTCCAAGTGTTTCACATTTGTAGAGAGCCTAACAAACCTTCTGTAACCAAGCTTAAAAGCTATATCCAAATCTTAGAAAGAGATAATCCAATCCTAAGCCTTGAGCTAAACTTGTAAGGATTATCTCAAAATAGTTGGAACCAAAACCCTACTCAAAACCCTACTCAGTGTTTAGGTTGAGAGCTAGTGTTAAGTGGTGTTAGTAAGCTGATTGTTGTATCAGTCTGAAAGCTGGTTTGTTTTGGGAACTAGGACCTGAAATTTCCTAGTGATCAATCATCCTAAGAGAGGATTAGTTGATCAGTGCACCTTGGCACTATAACACAAGGAATTCCAAGTGAAAGAAATTCTCCTGTTTGATCAGGACAGTGGATGTAGGAGATTCATCTCTGAACCACTTTATACCTTGTGTTCTTATTATCTGCTTTCCTAAGTGTGTGTTAATCTCAAAGTTTATCAAAGTAAAACGAGTTTTCTAAAGGGCTCACTAATCCGCATCTGAAAGCTAATTAGATAGTAGTTCAACTGAAAGTCTTGAGCTTTCAGTGGAGGTATTATCTCAGTAAGCTTTCACAAAGTAACTCTCAGCAGACCTCAAGTCCACTGACGAGCTACTGCCTTAAGTAACCTGATAAGTTTTATAAGAAGTTTTAATTTGTAACCACAGGTGTATTCCCCCCCCATACACCTGTTTACTCGTTTCGGGACCAACAACTATTATTATAATATTATATTCCTTCTACTTATGAATTGACTGGAGTTTATTTTAATCTTTCTTTTTTTGTTTAAATCTCAACCAAAATTTATTTCAATTTCAATAAACTAAAAATGAAAAAAATATAGAGAAAAATAGAGAGGGTGCCTTAATACATATGCTATTTAGACCTATGATTACATAAAAGGTTTTTTTTTTCCTTCTTTTATATTAGATAATACTAAAATAAAGTAGCATGCCCCAAATAGGTAGATTTGCACCCATTCACGTACACATAATTTTGTTATTTTTTTCTAAATATACAAATTAATTTCTTCTGAAAACAACTTTTCCTAAGATAAAAATGGCGGGATTTGTATATTTGTTCTAGTGTATCCTTATAACATGGAAAAAAATCACTCTTTCATTTTATTTTATTTTTTTTACATTTCACCGTCCTTTAAAATAATATAATATATGAATTTATAGATTTGATAAAGACAAACTATAGAATGAAAATGATTCGTTAATTAATTATTTAAAGAGTATTAGTTATTTTCGCTAAATAGTAGTATTAGTTTTGGAGGATATTAGTTGCTTTCACTTAAAGATATTAGTTGAAGGATAGTAGATTATTAGTTGTTTAACTAAATGTTATTAGTTGGTTACACTAAAAAATATTGCAAATTGGTTCACGTATAAACCAATTTCACTCTATACATACTCTATAATAAATAAATGATAAATCTTTTTAATATATTAATTAATATAAGATTTGTGAGTAACATATTAACACTTTTTATAGGTCGTTTCACTAATCAATAGATTGAACAACTTTGTTTTTCTTTATAAAAAATTATAAGATTAAAACATATTGAAAAATAGAATAATAAATTTGTAATGACTATGTTCATATCAAACCGACACATTATAATTTGTTAAAAAATTCATAATTTATGAATAAGACACTATTTGTTTTTTTGGAAAGTAAATTAAAAATTAAATAAGGCTAAAGCACAATTTTTACTCATGAATAAGACACTATCATATTTCCAATTCCTAAAAATACTACGTCATCTTTTCAATACATATCCTTATAGAATTGTTCATAATTAATGAGATCTAAAATAAATCACTAAATTAAGGGGAGAAAGAATTGAAAGATTTGTGGGGATTAATCTTTTGATGTATGTGAATTTCTGTAAATATATTAATATTATACTTGATCGTGATATAGAAATATTATAACAATTAACTACCGTTATGTATTACACATTCTAATTAAGTTGTATGTAAATCCAAAATAAATACTATTATCTTAGTTTGATTCATATAGATTAAATTATAGGAATTTAGTATAGAATATGTACCAAATATATTTTAAATTGATGATATACATCACATATTCCGTAGAACCGTAGACTACCAATTTGTATATTACAAAAATTTTAAAAATTTAAACTAACATGTTCTAGACTAATAGAACATAAAATTATAGGATTCAAATGCAATATTTTTTTAAGTATCATATAAAAACTAAATCGTTCACAAATACAATTACATATACATTTTTTTAAAGATACCCACTAACCGAAAATTTAGGATTTAGAAATTAGGGATAATATAAAATCATCGAATAAATTATCTAACTAAATTATTATTTAAAATTAGTCAACTTTTCCCAATATATTAAAATTGAAATTTAAAACCAATAAAATAAGCAAAGTTGAAAAATATCCACTAACCGTCAACTTATTAAGTATGTACATAATAATTAAATAATTGGTAAAAATTTATAAAAACAAAATCGTTCATAAAAATTATTACATGTACAATTTTTTAAAAGATACCCACTAACCAAAAATCTAGAATTTAGAAATGTGGGATAATATAAAATTACCAAATAGATTATCTGACTAAATTATCATTTAAAATTTGTTAACTTTTCCTAATATATTTAAATTGAAATTTAAAGTTAATTAAATAAGTAAAGTTAATAATTAGTATAAATTTATATATTATTCCTAATATAATTATTTCAAATCTAATCTTTCAACAAAAAATATGAAAAAATTATGTTGAAAGATTATATGAAAATAAATTATTACCGAATACATTAGTTTTTTTTAAACACCCACTAACAAAAAATTTAGGTATTATATGAAATATACATTATACATATACATTACCGAATACATTAGTTGAAAAATATTAGTTTGAAGAATATATTATCTACATATTTTTTAAAGATGCCCACTAACCAAAAATTTTAGGATTTAGGAATGTGGGATAATATAAAATTACCAAATAAATTATCTTACTAAATTATCATTCAAAATTAGTCAACTTTTCCTAATATATTCAAATTGAAATTTAAAATTGATTAAATAAGTAAAGTTTATAATTAGTATAAATCCATATATTGTTCATAATATAATTATTTCAAATCTAATTTTTCAAAATAATATGAAAAAATATGTTAAGTTATTATCTTTCGGTATAAGTCAATTATTAACTATACGAATATTCAATAGATATGTTAAGCCCATATACTATAAAATCGTTCCTAAATACTTAAATATTGTATTATGAAATCAAAATTAATATATTAACTTTTGAAAAATAATCGAGTATTATTATTTAGAATTATTGAAAAATCCTAGTACGTTAATAATATTAAATGACATTAGAGATGTCTCCTAACTATTAGTTTCCAATTAAAGTTCTACTCGAAATTGTATTACTTAGTTACAATAATTAATACTACTTTTAAATGATTAAGTAGAGATGTTATTAATATGTTCCAATGCATTATTTTCAAAGTAAATTGTTATCACTACGTTCCAAGTTAAATAATTAATAAAAAATGAAAAAAAATCTATATTGTTTTTACTTATACAAAATATAAGTTAAAATTATTGGTATTAATAAATTTCAAAATAAAGTATTTTAAAATAATTTAAATAATTAATGAAAGAGTAGTAAATTGTTAGTAATATGTTCCAAATTATTATTTTCAAGGTATTAATACGTTCCTTAGTAACATTTCAATTAGTTTGTTCCAAATTAATTAATCACATAAAAATATTATTTAAATAAATAAAAAAATTAGATTGTTGAAAAAATAAAGATATCCACTAACCAAAAATTTAGGATTTAGGCATGTGGGATAATATAAAATTACCAAATAAATTATCTTACTAAAGTATCATTCAAAATTAGTCAACTTTTCCTAATATATTCAAATTGAAATTTTAAATTGATTAAATAAGTAAAGTTTATAATTAGTATAAATTTATATATTGTTCCTAATATAATTATTTTAAATCTAATCTTTTATAATATGAGAAAATATGTTAAGTTAATTTCTTTGCGTATAAATCAAATATTAATTACACGAATATATATTCCGATAGAATTAAATAAATATTAATTACACGAATAAGTCAAATATTAATTACACGAATATATATTCCATCATCCAAATTTGAAAGATTTTTCATCATCTTAATTAAATAAAAATAAAAATTATAACTTCTCATAAAGAATATTATTTATAGAATTGTAAATAATATATTGAATTGTAATTACACGAATATATATTCCGATAGAATTAAATAAATATTAATTACACGAATAAG
This sequence comes from Ballota nigra, assembly GCA_947034835.1. Classification (NCBI taxonomy): domain Eukaryota; kingdom Viridiplantae; phylum Streptophyta; class Magnoliopsida; order Lamiales; family Lamiaceae; genus Ballota; species Ballota nigra. The sequence continues at coordinate 38,980,834 of OX344724.1, read as the reverse complement.
TCAAATATTAATTAAATGAATATATATTCCATCATCCAAATTTGAACGATTTTTTATCATCTTAGAATTAAATAAAAAAAATTATAACTTCTCATAGAGAATATTATTTATAGAATTGTAATTAATACATTACAATGTTAAAAAATTAAAAAAAATTAATTTTTAACATATAATCAATGATTCTTCATCTTCACAATAAAATTGATATTTCACTTCATCTTCATATGAAAAATTGATCATCCACTTCATCTTCATTGTTGATGTTCAATCCTAAAAAAAATAAAAAAAATAAAACAATAATTATTTTCATACGAATAAAATCAAATTAAACAATAATTAATAAAAAAAAAACAACATAATTAGTAAATAGAGTAAATACCTTTAGACAAGTAAAGATTTGTATTCGTCCAAATCACAAAAAAAAAAAAAAAAAGTGAGTTTAAGAAAATGATCAATTGTAGAAGAGATTAGACAAAATATGAAGATTAAATTCATAAATATGAAGATTAAATTCATCCACCAAAACTATAAAAAAATATAAAACAAAAAATAAATACCTTAAGATGAAGATCCTGCAAAAAAGAAATATGAAGATTGAATATATTGGGATGAACATCCTGCAAGAAAAGAAAAATATGAAGATTTAGACGAAAAGAGAATTAATATAGAACTTCATAACAAAATTGAAAAAATAAAAAGAAGAAGAATTGGATTATTTCTTTGGAGAGATTATTATAATTGATTTTTGGTTGTGTGAGATACATGATATATATAGAGGAGATGTGAAAAAATTAACGGTCAAGATTAGATTAGATATTAAGATTCAATGGCTGAGAATAGTTTTAAAAGTCAATGAATTGGGGGAATGAGAGGAGGATATTTTTAAAATAGAGGCTTAAGAGTTTGCCACATAGGCTTCCAAAACTTTGTCTTTATAGTATATTAAGATAAGATTAAGATATCTAATAACTAAAATCTCAATAATGAAACTATTATATAAATAATATTTAACATTTAATATATACGAGTACTTGCAGTAATTCTGCCAATTAAATGTCAGATTTTTTATTCAGAAAGAAAATTATATATAGAGGGAAAGATTCTAGTATCATTCATATTCAAATTGGTGTTATTCAGGGTCGATCCTATAAATTACGAGACTTGAGTCGAAATTAAAATTAGGCCCCTTGTAGTCTTTTCAATTATATGAACTTAATGACAACACAAAATTTTAAATGATGATATTAAATATTTTACAATGCAAAATAATACACTTTTATTCTTAAGTTAAAATGATGAATACGGTATATGACAGCCTCTGTAGCCATACTAATTAGAAATGATAAGTCTCTAGTAAATCACTTACACCTTGCAACTAAAAAAGATATTAGTTGTTTTTATTATACAGTATTACGATCAAATTAATACATTTTAGTAAAATAATTAATACTCTTAAAAATACATATAAAATGCAAATAAGTTTCACGATAAAACTGGTTGACAGTATCCTTTACCATTAGAAAATTAATTTTTTTAAGAACTTTTAAAATTTATAAATTTATGTAAGTTAACAGGAACTACACATACACATATTGGTCATACATTTGTTTTAAAATAAGAATTTAAGCTGACTCATAAGAGTTTGAATAGTTTACCTAAGAAAGTGAAATAAAGAATTAAACGTACACATATTGGTCATACACTTGTTTTATATGTATTCTTAAAGTTATATATATATATGTGTGTGTGTGTGTGTGTGTGCGCGGGGGGGCGCATATATATATATACATACATAATTTTGGGCCCCTAAAAATTAATAAAATTTTCGGGCCTGAGTCGATCGACTCGTCAGACTCAAGGTAAGCACGACTCTGGTGTTATTAAAAGTATGACTAATTATATAAAAAGAAGGTAAGTTTCATGTGCACTCACCCAACCGTTCAAATGATTTATATTGAAAAGTGTGGGCTAAACTTTTTTCGGTCTTATCAACTCACATTTTTCAATATAAACAACTTTAATTTTTAAGTGAATGCATCGTGCACCAGGTGCACAAGAAACTTACTCTTTTCAAAATTATTTTATAGGGCCAGTCTTTTGTGCACCAATTATACCGTGCAACTGAACACATGAGTAAAACGTGCGACAAATATAATTGAAACATACATTACTAAATTTGACTGAAAACGTAAAATGACACGTGTAAACAAATACAATTGAAATGTGTAGACTAATATAATTGAAATATGATACGTGTATAGATTTAAAATTGGTGCGCATATGAAATTTGATGTGTTTTACTTTACATATAAATAGAAAAGACATAATGCATCAAAAGACCCCTAAACTATCAATTTTTGTTTCGAAAGATCCCTTGACTATTTTTTGTTTTAAAATGCTCATGAACTATTAACTTTTGTTTCAAAAGGCCCTCAAAATAATTTTTTTGTTTTAAAAAGCTCTTAAAGTATATATTTTTTTATTTCATGAGACCCATTTTTTCCAATCTATTAGGACACATTTTTTGTTGAAATTCGATCTTAACAACATCGAAATTGGTTGATTCATCATTTTCTAATGAATTGCATGACTTGAACGCAAAAAACTAGTATTACTAGTAGTTACCCCACAAGAGTATGGGATCACAGTAGTATTAGCAAGTATAAGGATCAGGTATATCGTACCCAAGGAAAGGTATGTATGCGAATAGAGCCCTGGAGATCTACGCGTCGTAGTTAATATGAGTGTATGTTCTGGTTTAAGAATTCTGTTAAACTACTTTATATTATACTACTCTTAATGCAAGTAATGAAATTAAACTAATAACTAAGGTTTTAATAAGATATGATATGGTGATGCTCATGATAGAAATCCCTACGTATACTAACGGAGTTGGTACAATAACTAAAATAACCGTGATATGCAAGTATTAATCCTAAGTGTACTAAAACTAGGCAATCAACTTCCCTAATCTAGCACCAGATTGAAAGACTAAAAGCTCAAGAATTAACCCTAATACTTCGTCAAATCAACCTACTTCACAAATCCACTAACCGAGTTATATAGATTATGCTTAATTAATGAGACCCTAATTTAACTAAGGTGATGCGGTCGTCCTCCCTAGATAAACCGGTAGATGATAAACCCCTTCAAAAACCCTCTCGTTAAGCCTATTCGTTATTAAAGAGTGATAAGGTCGTCTTCTCTCTAACAATTTTCGTACTTAATTCCAAGATAATTCTAGGGTTTATTTTAAGAATTCAATAATTAAGAGAATCAAAACTAAACATCACGAGTTACCCTAATTACGTACCAACATCCTACTTCTACTAGTTCATCCTACCCCAATCATACAAGGGTTCTAGCCTAACATGGTGATTAAAATAACGGAAGAAATTAAACTAACAATAAACATGAACATGGTGAATTTAAAGAAAGAACTCAAGAACATAAACTAAGGTTAAACCAATAAATCAAAGTCTCAAAACGAATCTCAATACATAATGAACTAGGTTTGATAATATCAAGTGTTGAAGAAACAAATAACGAAATAAATCTCTAATCTATGAATTCGTAAGATAAAAAAACCTCGATTACACGTTAAAACTCTTCCAAGCTCCAAGTATGCCCAAAATATGAAAAGTGCTCAAAGGGTGTCTAAAAACGAGCTTAGGATAGAGTTTATAAGCAACAGACCGAAAATGGGTGAAAATGCCAAAATCTCGCACGAGCTCGGGTGGTGCGCTCGACCTCAATATGGTCAAGTGGCCTTGACTTACAGCGCTAAAATGGCGCTCGAGTGCTCCTTGGTCGAGCGGTGACGCTCGACTATGACTGGTCGAATGGTTCTTCCGGTCGAATGGATGCGCTCGACCGAGGCTTGGTCGAATGGGTACAGGTGGTCGAATGATGCACTCGACCTCAACCTGGTCGAGTGTCTTGTCTTTCAGAGACTAAGACGCGCTCAACCTTGGCTTGCTCGAGCGGTGGCACTCGAACACCTCCTTCATTGAGCCAAGTGATACTTTTCCTTGCACGAAATATCACTTTTCATATTTCTTCAATATCTTCTCATCCGGGCATCCGTTTGAGTCGATTCAAAATCCTACGAACTCCATTTTTTGTCCTCTATCCATCTATGAGCATCAAAGAGGCAAATTCACCATTTTATGAAAATAGTACTCAATTGACTCTAAATACTCATCGAATTCACTCAAAACACGGGCAAAACGAGCTATAAATCATAACAATTTCACGCCTAATCAATCCCCCCAAACTTACCATATTGCTTGTCCTCAAGCAATGTAATAATAAGTCAAGTGAAATTGTTAAGAATGAATCATAGAACCAAATCATGCAAGTAATAGAGCTTCAAGCTTCAAATATCAATCACTCACATACAAACTCACCCCCTTCATCATACTCATGCATAAACAATAAGAAACACTAAGATCAAACATGGATGTGCTCTCGACGATGTGTTTCACTCCCTCACAAGTGTATATCAATAATAAGGGACTCACTCAATCAATCAATCACACATATCAGCAGCCATAGGCTTGTAAGCACTCTCAACTTCGACCATACTCTAGAATCCATGCCGAATAAAAAAAAACTTTCTCAAGGTTGTAATGTAAGGCTCTTTGGACGGGTGGGGTAATTATATGGAATAAGTGACTCAAGTGAATGAAGAATAGAAAATTAGACTTCGGTACTTCGAGAAAAGGAACAGAATACTTCAATCATCTTCATGCAATACACTTTTCAATTCCACTCCTCTCAACACTTCAATTTTTTTTCTCCAACTCTTTTTACTTTTTAATCACTTAACTTTTTCCTTTCTCTTCACACAATGTATGAGCTCATAGTTTCTTTTGCTCATTCCCAAATTATTGTTCTTTCCCACAACTCAAAACTTCATTACACATTTCCTCAAATTCACTCAAGCATTAATAATTATCCTTCTCAACTCAACTCAATCCCTTTCTCATTCACAACTTTTCCTATTCCCCACTCAAGTTAGGATAAAAAGAGTTTAAGAATTTGGTCAAGTTCAAATGTGCTAGCAAATAAAATAGGTCCAGGCTCAAACGGGCTAACAAGGGATAAACATCATTGGTAGGGAAAATTTGGCTAAGTGACTCAATAAATCAAAGATGGCCTAAAATCACTTTTGACATATCAAACTAGACACAATCAAGAAGCGAGAGCACCCACAAGTTCTAGCATCCTCTAAGGTGACGATCCACTCACAAACGAAGAGATTAATATAATGAATTTTAATCTCTAAACGGCTCAAATCTCACGGCTTTCACATCCATGCTAGTCCTAGTGAATTCTCACTTTTATCACACAAGTATTCAAAAGGAAAGTTCGTAATTATACGAGTTCCCTCTCAAATCAACTTTAACTTCTACACTCACACAATATACTCCCTAATTCAACTTCACAGATCACTAACTCATACTCACACTCAAAGATAGCAATCAACAAGCATAAAAGGATTGATAGACATGAAATATGTAACACCCAATTAGTTTACAATATAAAAACAGCTCAAGGAGTATCTCAAGGCACAATATATAACCAAACTCAACTCAAAGAGAGGGTGTGCGCCTGTGCAATGTAACCATAAAACATATAAAAACTCCATCCCAAACCTCGACCTTGTGAAGCGGTCTAAGTTTGGGGGTGGTGGTTACCTCATCCAAATAATTCAGTTTCTCTTAACCACTTGGCACACTCCCTTGTCTCGAGTTGGTCCCTTCAATCTCCACTTCTTGGACATTCCTTCACCCTCAAGGCAAGCTTACACACTAAAACTCTCAAGTACGAGGTTAGAACTTACGACTCAAAACAAAACACCAACAACTAAAAATACTCAAAAGCAAATAAAAGTGGCTTGCCTCCCCCTCAGCGCTATTTTTAAGGTCCTAATGCCGGACCGAGCTTAAAGGAGCATATGAGACATGATACTCAAATTTACCTCCCTTATTCTCATAAGAGAAGATGTCTAAGTTTTTCTCTTGATTCCCATCTTCCTTCTTCACCTCGGGCGGTGGTTTCACTTTCTTTTTCGCTCTCCACGGAGGTACCCACCTCTTGGATTTTGCCTTCTTAACATCAATTCCTCTTTTTTTCCTCTAATTTGGCCACCTCCACCCTTTTAAATTCTTCATCCTTCAACTCCTTGCCTTTATCCCTATCAAGACAATCAAGATCATAATGCCCAACGGTTAAATTATTTAGTGATGGACTAACATAATCACGTATATAAGAAATGTTAGGGATAAGAGGTGTGTCTTCAACACAAGGATCAATGGCATCAATGGAATGACAACTCTCATCTTCCTTTGGGTGTTTCATGGCCTCATATAGGGAGATTTTCACCTCTTGATCATCTACCTTTACCGTGATCTTCCCATTCGCCACATCTAACACCATCCCCGCCGTAGCTAAGAACAGCCTCCCCAAAATCAGAGGTACATGCTCATCTTCCTCCATCTCTAGGACCACAAAATCAGCTGGAAACACGCGATCACCCACCTTAATAAGGACGTCTTCAACCACACCTTGAGGTCGAGTAATAGACCGGTCGGTGAGTTGAAGCGTCATCATTGTCGGCTGAAGTTCTCCACCTTCCAACTTCTTAAATAACAACAGTGACATCAGATTAATGCTCACTCCAAGATCGCATAACACTCCCTTCTTAACTCTATTCCCGATATCACATAAGATCGCGAAGCTACCGGGATCCTTCAATTTTGGGGGAAGCGCTTTGTGCACTAATGCATCACCTCATGGTTCAGCTGCACAAGCTTGGGCTCATAAACTCTCCTCCTCTTTGCTATCAAGTCCTTCAGGAACTTGACATAATTAGGCATCTGTTCCAAAGCATCATAAAAAGGTATGTTAATATGCAGCTTTTTAAAAACATCAAGAAACTTGATTAATTTTTCATCTAATTTCTTCTTCATGAACCGCTGCGGATATGGAACTAGAATCACAGATTTTGGTACTCCCCATTCATCTCATTCGGTTTCCTTCACGTTCTGCCTTGCTTCTCTAGCCTTCTTCCACTTCGGGACTCTCCCCATCCCTTCCTCCTTATGTTCTTTACTTTTCTGAGTTCCTTCTACCTAAACCTCTTCCTCAACCTTCTCATCTGCATCTTTCTTTTCCTCATCTTCCTTCTCTATTTCTTTATGTATCTCCTCCAAATCAGCAGGCATTGGAGGACCGTCATACTTGGTTCTACTTCTTAGCTAGATCGCCTTGCATTGCTCTTTCGGGTTCTCCTCTGGCATAGAAGGATATTTCCCGGGCTCTCTACCCAATGATTTTGCGATCTGGCTAATCTGATACTCCATTGAAGTGAACCGCCTATTGTTCTTTTGTTGAATTCTATTCAACTCCATATCCCTCTTCTGGAGATCTTGATCACACCGATCATTCTTCTTACTCATCTCCTTCACATCATACTCCAGAGAGGATAGCCTCTTACTACCTTCTTCCACCTTGTCCAGAATGACACGTAACATCTCATCAATGGTAGCACCTCCTTCTCCTCCGGGGAGTTTTGAGCCAAGTTCGACATTTGGAGGTGCATTTATTCCTTCCTTATGATTGCTATAAGAGAAATTTTCATTCTTCCTCCATTGATTCTGAGGAGGTTGCTGACCTCCTTGATACCCCTGAGTATTCCTCCATTGATTTTGAGGAGGCTGTGGACCCGGTGGTACAAACGGTTGACCATAAGTTGGTCACCTCTGATAATTTCCACCTTGATAGCTATTCTGATTATAATTAGGCCCTCTCATATAGTTGGCCACCTCTTGCTTGCATGTTGGATGGTCCACTTTCTCACTCACTGCAGTATTCCCTCCACTCAGATTCTGCCCAACCTCTAGATTGCTGATCTTCTCCATCATCACAATAAAAAACTTTCTAGTCCCCTCACTTTCTTCCATATGATAAGCCCGCTGAAACTCTTGAACCTCATTCCATTGCCCCGCATTCTTGACAATGTTTTCAACTATCTCTCTGCACCGAGCTGCACTACTATTTAGAAACGCTCCACTAGCACATGTATCGAGGTGGTCTAAAGCTGCCTTGCTGGCTCCACAGTAGAAATAGGCCATGATGTCACCCTTGTTGAACCCATACTGCGGACACTCAATGAGCATATTAGAGAACCTCTCCCAAGCCTGACTTAATTCCTCTCCTGGCTTCTGCTTGAAAGATGAGATCTCTTTCCTTACTTTGATCGTTCTAGATGGAGGATAGAATCGCTCGAGGAACAGACGCTCGAGCTCAGCCCATGTGGTTACACCTCCCCTTGGGAGCGTGTTATCATACCACTCCTTTCCGATTCCAGTTAGGGAGAACTGAAACAACTTGAGCCTCTTGGCATCTTCAGACATGCCATTATGGTTGAAAGTTGAGGCTATCATTAAAAAATCCCTCAAGTGAGTGTGAGGATTATCCTTTCCGACCTCCCCTTTAAATTGGTTCTCGAAAAGCATCTTCAGGATCCCTCGGGAGATAGAAAAATTGTTGGCTTCTAACTTGAACGCAAAATACTAGCTATTCTAGTAGTTACCTCACAAGAGTATGGGATCCCTGTAGTATTGGCAAGTATAGGGACCAAGTAGTATCGAACCCAAGGGAAGGTATGTATGCGAATAGAGCCCTGGAGATCTACGCGTTGTAGTTAATATGAGTGTGTGTTCTGATTTGATAATGAAATTTAACTACTCTAAAGTCTACTTCTATCAATGCAAAATTTATGAAATCAAATAAATAACTAAGGGTTTTATCAAGTATGGGATGGTGATGCTCAGGATAGGAATCCCTACGTATACTAACGGAGCTAGTACGATAATTAAAACAACCATGATGTACAAGTATTAATCCTAAGTGTACTAAAACTAGGCAATCAACTTCCCTAATCTAGCACCAGATTGAAAAACTAAAAGCTCAAGAATTAACCCTAATACTTCATCATAACAATCTACTTCACAACCCACTAAATGAGTTTTATGGACTATGCTTAATTAATGAGACCCTTATTTACCCAAGGTGATACGGTCGTCCTCCCTAGATAAATCGGTAGATTATAAACCCCTTCTAAAACCCTATCGTTAAGCCTACTTGTTATTATAGAGTGATAAGACCGTCCTCTCTCTAATAATTTTCGTACTCAATTCCAAGATAATTTAGGGTTTATTTTTAGAATTCAATTAATTAAGAGAACTAGCACTAAACATCATGACTTATCCTAATTATGTACCAACATCCTACTTCTACGAGTTCATTCTACCCCAAGCATGCAAGGGTTCTAGCTTAACACGATTTTTGCAATAACGAAAGAAATTAAATAAGCAACGAACAAAAATATGATTAATCTAGTTAAAAAACTCAAGAACATAAACAAGGGTTTAAGAAAGAATTAAAATCTAAGAACGAATATCAATTAATAACGAAATCAAAGGTCTTAAGTACCAAGTATTGAAGAAAGAAAGAAAATCAAAATCAAACTCTAATCTATGAATTCGTAATGTCAAAACCTCGATTACACGTAAAGTATGCTTGCTCAACTCTCCCGATATTCTTCTCTCTCAAAATCTATCTCTAATTGTCAAGTGGTTTGTAAAAATATCAAAAGTGATCAAAAGGTCTGTAAAAATGAGTTTGGGATGGGGTATTTATAGGCAACGGGCCAATTTGGAGCGATTTGGGCCGACTTGGACTGTGGGGGACTTGACCGCTACTTGGTCGAGTGCATAGGACTCGACCAATCCTTGGTCGAGTGCCTCTCTTCTTTCCAGCGCAAAATAGGGACTCGAGCTGTCGAGGTCGAGTGCATAGGACTCGACCAGCCCTTGGTTGAGTGCCTCTCTTCTTTCCAGCAAAAAATAGGGACTCGAGCTGTCGAGGTCGAGTCCTTAGGACTCGAGTGGTCACCGGTCGAGTGCGTTCTCGCTGTTGTACACATGTTCGTAAAATCTTCATACCTTCTCAATCGGGAGTCCGTTTTGGTCGATTCAAAGTTCTACGAACTCCTCTTTTCACCCTCTATCAGAATATGAACACCAAAGAGACAACTTATTGAGTTTATAAAAATGACGCTCAAAGGACTCTAAACACTCATAAAAACACTCAAAACATGGGCAAATCGGGCTATAAAACCCAACAATTTCACGCCTAATCACCCCCCCCAAACTTACCATATTGCCTGTCCTCAAGTAATGAAATAATAAAGTCAAGTGAAATTGTTAAGACTGAATTAAAGAACCCAATCATGCAAGTAATAGAGCATCAAGCTTCAAAGTTCGATCACTCCTACCCAAACTCAACCCCTTCATCATACTCATGCACTAACAACAAGAAACACCAAGATCAAACATGGATGTGCACTAAACGATGTGTTTCACTCCCTCACAAGTGTATATCAATATTAAGGGACTCACTCACTCAATCAATCATGCATATTAGCCGCCATAAGCTTGTAAGCACTCTCAACTTCGACCATACTCTAGAATCCATGCCGAATAAAAAAGAACTTTATCAAGGTTGTAATGTAGGCTCTTTGGACAGGTGGGGTAACTATATGGGATAAGTGACTCAAGTGAATGGAGAACAGAGAATCCAAATTTAGTACTTCGAGGCGAGGAACTGGATACTTCAAACATTTTCATGCAATACACTTTTCAATTTCACTACTCTCAACACTTCAATTTTTTTTCTAACTTTTTTCACTTTTTCAATCACTTCACTCTTTTTTTTTTCTTTTCACACATATACATATGAGCTTATATTTTCTTTTACTCATTCTCAACTTCATTATTCTTTCCCACAACTCAAAACATTATTACACCTTTTCTCATAATCACTCGACCATAAACAATTCTTCATTCTCATCTCAACTCGATCCCTTCTCACTCACACTTTTCCTATTCTCCACTCAAATTGGGACAACAAAAGTTTAAGAATTTGGATAAGTGTTAAAATGTGGTAGCAAATAAATAGGCTAAGGCTCAAACAGGCTAACAAAGGATAAATATCATTGGTAGGCTCATTTAGGCTAAGTGACTCAATAAATCAAAGATGGCCTAAAATCACTTTCGGCATTTCAAACTAGACACAATCAAGAAGCGAGAGCACACACAAGTTCTAACATCCTCTACGGTGACGATCCACTCACAAACGAAGAGATCAATTTATGTATTTTAATCTCACAAAAGCTCAAATCTCACAGCTTTCACATCCATGCTAGTCCTAGTGAATTCTCACTCTCATCACACAAGTATTCAAAAGGAAAATTCGTAAGTATACGAGTTCCCTCTCAAATCAACTCTAACTTCTACACTCACATAATTCAGACTCTAACTCAACTTCACAAATCACAAACTAAAAAAATCACACTCAGAGATAGCATTCAACAAGCATAAGAGAATTGATAGGCATGAAATATGTAGTAGCACATCAAAGCAATATCAGCTCAAGGAGCATCTCAAGGCACAATATATAACCAAACTCAACTCAAAGAGAGGGTGTGCACATGTGCAATGTCAAATAAACCTCTCAAGTGCGCCGGTGCATATGTATGCCATAAAACATATAAATACTCCACCCCCAAACTTCGACCGTGTGAAGCGGTCTAAGTTTGGGGTTGTGGGTTACCTAATACGCATAATCCCCTTTGCACTTGGCAATGTAGCACACTCCCTTGCTTGAGTTCCTCCCTTTTGAATAACTCCATGATACCTTTACTTCCTCGAGACAAACCTACAAGCAACTCACTCAAGAACGAGGTTAAAACTTACGACTCAAAACAAAACACCTACAACTAAAAACACTCAAAAGCAAATAAAAATGGGTTGCCTCCCATTCAGCGCTATTTTTAAGGTCCTCATGTCGGACCGAGCTCAAAGGAGCTTATGGGACATGATACTCAAAATTACCTCCCTTACTCTTATAAGAGTGGTGGTTGAATTCCTTTCCTTGATGCCCCTTCTCCTTCAATCCCCCCTTCTCCACCTCAAGTGGTGGGGGTCTCAACTTCTTCTCACCTTTATCTGGAGGAGTCTTACTAGGCAATTTCTTGAGTTTGTACTTTTTCTTCTCAACTCCTCATTTCTCTTCTCCTTTGGCCACATCTACCCTTTTCAATTCTGAACTCTCTTCCTCCATAGGGTACTTCATGGCCTCGTATAGGGAAATATTCACCTCTTGATCATCAACTTTCAACGTGATCTTCCCATTCGCCACATCTAACACCATCCCGACTGTAGCTAAGAAAGGCCTTCCCAAGATCAAAGGAACGCGCTCATCCTCCTCCATGTCAAGCACCACAAAATCAGCTAGAAATCTATGATCTCCCACCTTAACAAGGACGTCTTCAACCACACCTTGAGGTCGAGTAATAGACCGGTCGGCGAGTTGAAGCATCATCATTGTCGACTGAAGTTCTCCGCCATCCAGCTTCTTGAATAATGACAAGGGCATAAGATTGATGCTCGCTCCAAGATCGCACAACGCTCACTTTTTGACTCCATTCCCGATATCACATAAGATCGTAAAACTCCCGGGATCTTTCAACTTCGGGGGAAGCGCTTTGTGCAATAATGTACTCACCTCGTGGTTCAACTGCACAAGCTTGGGCACATCGACTCTCCTCCTCTTAGCTATCAAGTCCTTCAGAAACTTGGCATAAATAGACATCTGTTCCAAAGCATCATAAAAAGGTATGTTAATATGCAACTGTTTAAAAACATCAAGAAACTTGACAAATTTTTCATCTAATTTCTTCTTCATGAATCACTATGGATACGGGACTGGTATCATAGATTTGGGCACCCCCATTCATCTCGCTCGGTCTCTTTCACGTTCTTCCTTGCTTCTTTTGCTTTTTTCCACTTTGGGACTCTTTCAACCTCCTCAATCTCTTCCTCCTCAAGTTCTTTGCCCTTCTGGGACTCATCTATATAAATTCCTTCCTCCTTGTCTTTGCCTATCTGGGTCTCATCTACCTCAACCTCTTTATGTATCTCCTCAAGATCAGCAGGCATTGGAGGTCCATCATACTTGGTTCCACTTCTCAGTTGGATCGCCTTGCATTGCTCTTTCGGGTTCCCCTCCGGCATAGAAGGATACTTTCTGGGCTCTCTACCCAATGATTCCGCGATCTGGCGAATCTGATACTCCATGGAAGTGATCCGCCTATTGTTCTCTTGCTAAATTCTATTCAACTCCATATCTCTCTCTTGGAGGTCTTGATCACGCTGATCATTCTTCTTACTCATCTCTTTCACATCATACTCCAAAGAGGTCAGCCTCTTACTACCTTCTTCCACCTTCTGAAAAATGGCACGTAACATCTCATCAGTGGTAGCACCTCCTTCTCCTCCTGGGAGTTTTGAGCCAGGGTCGACATTTGGAGGTACAGTTATCCCCGCTCTCGGATTGCTATAAGAGAAATTTTCATTCTTCCTCCATTGGTTCTGAGGAGGCTGCTGGCCTCCTTGATACCCCTGAATATTCCTCCATTGATTCTGAGGAGGTTGTGGACCTGGTGGTACAAACGGTTGACCATAAGTTGGTCGCCCCTGATAATTTCTCCCTTGATAGCCATTCTGATTATAATTCGGGCCTCCCATATAGTTGGCTACCTTTTGCTGGCATCCTGGCTGATTCACTTTCCCACTCATTGCAGTATTCCCTCCACTCAGATTCTGTCCAACCTCTAGATTCTGATCTTCTCCATCATTGCCATCAACAGCTTTCTAGTACCCTCACTCTCATCCATCTGATAAGCTCGCTGAAACTCTTGTGCCTCATTCCATTACCCCGCATTCTTGACAATATTATCAACAATCTGTCTACACTGAGCTGCACCACAATTCAAGAACGCTCCACTAGCACATGCATCAAGGTGGTCTTGACCTGCCTTGCTGGCTCCACAGTAGAAATAAGCCATTATATCACCTTTATTGTACCCATGCTGAGGGCACTCAATGAGCATATTATAGTATCTCTCCCAAGCCTGACGTAAGTTCTCTCTGGCTCCTGCTTGAAAGATGAGATCTCTAGCCTTGCTTTGATTGTTCACGACGAAGGGTAGAATCGCTCGAGGAACAGATGCTCGAGCTCGGCCCATGTGGTTACACCTCCCCGTGGGAGTGTGTTATCATACCACTCCTTCACGATTCCAGTTAAAGAGAACTGGAACAACCTGAGCCTCTTGGCATCTTCAGACATGCCATTATGGTTGAAAGTTGAGGCAATCATCAGAAAATTCCTCAAGTGAGTGTGAGGATTATCCTTTCTGACCTCCCCCTTGAATTAATTCTTGACTAGCATCTTCAGGATCCTGGGGAGATAGAAAAGTTGTTTGCCTCTACTGGTGGCAATGCTACACCATCATAATACCATTGCGTCTGTGCCGCAAACCTTCCTCGAATTGTTATACCAGGATCAGCGTTCTGAGGAACGTGCTGAGGATAAACTGGTGGTGGAGGTACATGTGGGATTGGTGGTTGGTTATAGTTGGGTTGTGGGGGTAGAATGGTGGATAAGGGTACGGTGGGTATGGGTATGGGTATGAGTATGGGTAAGGTTGGTTAGGTGGTAGACAGGGTTGTTAAATGGGTTGTTTGGATTTTGTGGGTTTTGGTTGATGACATGATTTTGGTTTGGTGCAGGATTATTTTGGTTATGTGGGTTTGGGTTTTGGTTGGTTCCATCCCCTTGGGGTGCTAGCTTTGGACTATTGACTCCCTCAGTTCCCTCAACCCGCTTCACATTCTGATTAAGCCCTTCTGTCTCAAGACCCAAATCTCCGCTTAAATCCAAATTCATATCATCACCTTCTGCGGTATTCATCCTTCTCTGGAAGGCTCGATTCCTTCTGGCTATAGTCTCAGGGTCCTGTTTAGTTCTATCTTCGCTCGTTTCTCCCTTCGAGAGTGTTTTCATATACCTGAGTACTCAACAAGAAAGATCAAACGCAACCAGGCAAACAATAGAGAAATACTAAACTCAAAATAAAAATAAAAACACTCACTACTAACTACTAAACTATCTCCAAGTCCTACTCAATGAGCATACATCGCCTTCCCCGGCAACGACGCCATTGGCTTGAACACAAAATACTAGCTAAACTAGTAGTTACCCCACAAGAGTATGGGATCCCTGTAGTATTGGCAAGTATAGGGACCAAGTAGTATCGAACCTAAGGGAATGTATGTATGCGAATAGAGCCCTGGAGATCTACGCGTCGTAGTTAATATGAGTGTGTGTTCTGATTTGAGAATGAAATTTAACTACTCTAAAGTCTACTTCTATCAATGAAAAATTTATGAAATAAAATAAATAACTAAAGGGTTTTATCAAGTATGGGATGATGATGCTTAGGATAGGAATCCCTACGTATACTAACGGAGCTAGTACGATAATTAAAACAACCGTGATGTGCAAGTATTAATCCTAAGTGTACTAAAACTAGGCAATCAACTTCCCTAACCTAGCACCAGATTGAAAAACTAAAAGCTCAAGAATTAACCCTAATACTTCGTCATATCAACCTACTTCACAACCCACTAAATAAATTTTATGGATTATGCTTAATTAATGAGACCATTATTTACCCAAGGTGATACGATCGTCCTCCCTAGATAAACCGGTAGATTATAAACCCCTTCTAAAACCATATAGTTAAGTCTACTTGTTATTAAAGAGTGATAATACCGTCCTCTCTCTAATAATTTTCGTACTCAATTCCAAGATAATTCTAGGGTTTATTTTTAGAATTCAATTAATTAAGAGAACTAGCACTAAACATCACGACTTATCCTAATTATGTACCAACATCCTACTTCTACGAGTTCATCCTACCCAAGCATGCAAGGGTTCTAGCCTAACATGGTTTTTACGATAACGAAAGCAGTTAAACAAGCAACGAACAAAAACATGATTAATCTAGTTAAAAAACTCAAGAACATAAACAAGGGTTTAAGAAAGAATTAAAATATAAGAACAAATATCAATTAATAACGAAATCAAAGGTCTTAAGTACCAAGTATTGAAGAAAGAAAGAAAGAAAATTAAAATCAAACTCTAATCTATGAATTCGTAATGTCAAAACCTCGATTACACGTAAAGTATGCTTGCTCAACTCTCCCGATATTCTTCTCTCTCAAAATCTATCTCTAATTGTCAAGTGGTTTGTAAAAATATCAAAAGTGATCAAAAGGTCTGTAAAAATAAGTTTGGGATGGGGTATTTATAGGCAACAGGCCGATTTGGAGTGATTTGGGCCGACTTGGACCGTGGGGGACTCGACCGCTACTTGGTCGAGTGCATAGGACTCGACCAACCCTTGGTCGAGTGCCTCTCTTCTTTCCAGCGGAAAATAGGGACTTGAGCTGTCGAGGTCGAGTGCATAGGACTCGACCACCCCTTGGTCGAGTGCCTCTCTTCTTTCCAGCACAAAATAGAGATTCGAGCTGTCGAGGTCGAGTCCTTAGGACTCGAGTGGTCACCGGTCGAGTGCGTTCTCGATGCTGTACCATGTTCGTAAAATCTTCATATCTTCTCAATCGGGAGTCCGTTTTGGTCGATTCAAAGTCCTACAAACTCTTCTTATCATCCTCTATCTGAATATGAACACTAAAGAGATAAATTAATGAGTTTATAAAAATGATGCTCAAAGGACTCTAAACACTCATAAAAAACACTCAAAACATGGGCAATTAGGGCTATAAAACCTAACAATTTCATGCCTAATCAGCTTCCACTGGTGACATAGCTACACCATCATAATACCCTTGAGGCTGAGATTCAAACCTTCCTTTGATTGCCATACCAGGATCAGGGTTCTGAGAAACGTGCTGAGGATACACTGGTGGTAGAGGTACTTGTGGAATATGAGGTTGGTTATAAGTAGGAGGTGGAGGGTAGTATGGTGGATAAGGGTATGGAGGATATGGGTATGAGTAAGGTTGGTTAGGTTGGTAGACAGGGTTGTTGAAAGGGTTATTGGGGTTATGGTTTTGGTTTTGGTTAGGAGCATAGTTGTTCGTATTCTGTGGAATTGGGTTTTGGTTTTGATGTTCCCCTGTGGGTACTTGCTTATTACTGCTTTCAGCTCCTTCAACCTGTTCCACGGTCTCATTGAATTTAGCCGCATCTCCATCCAACTCATTACCTAAATTCATGTTTTCGTTCTCACCACCGGTAGTGTTCATCCTTCTAAGGAAGGCTCTGTTTCTTCTGGCGATTGTCTCAGGATCTGACTTTATTCTATCTTCACTCGTTTCTCCCTTCGAGCGTGTTTTCATATACCTGAAACACCAAAAGAAATATCAAAACGCAACTGCCTAATGAATACTAATAAACAAAAAAGAAAAAGGCACTCACTACTAACTACTAAACTATCTCCAAGTCCTACTCAATGGACATACATCGACTTCCCCGACAACGGCGCCATTGACTTGAATGCATCTTTTATATTATTTTTAACATACAAATATTAAAAGAGTATTGTAATTTACAAATAAGTTAAAACAATTATATCTTATATAATTAATGTATATATTTTTTTCTAAAAATATGTGGAATAACTTTTTTATGGATAGAAAATTATAGTGTTGGCAAAAAAAAAAAAAAAAAAAAGGATATTAAGTTTCTTTACTAACAATTTCAGTATTACAACTTAAAAAAGTATCTTACTCTAAAATACAATAAATCTGAATATATTTTAATCAATGGGGAAACAAAATATTTACGTAAAATATGAAATATTATTTTGAATATTATATTAATGCAAGTAGATCTTTTAACACAATTGAACAATTTCTTTGCTAAGATATTTTTGGAAGTTATTTTTGCAAAATATTGATAGATGTTAAATTTATAAGAGAAAATTAAAATATTTAAGAAAAGATATTGTCACCGAAATAGTATATGATACCCGAAAAATCTTGCCACCAAATATAATATCTTGCTTCAATAACAAATTTAGTACAAAAGTTTATTTTTGGATAAAATTAAGCGGCCAAAATAGACAATTAAACTGTAAAATACATATATTCTTTTATAGACTAGGATTTCGATTTTTCTTTTATATTATTTTAACATACAAATATTAAAATAGAATTTTAAATGATAAATAAGTAATAGACTGTTATATGTTATACAATTAATATATATATATATATATATATTTTAATATGTGTAATAAGTTTTTTTATGGATAAAAAATTATAGTGTTGGCCAAAGGACATTAAGTTTCTTTACTAACAACTTAAGTATTATAACTTTAAAAAGTATCTTACTCTAAAATACAATACATTTGAATATATTTTAATCAAAGAAAATAAAATATTTACGTATAATATAGAATATTATTTTAAACATTAAATTAATGCAAGAGTTTAAACATTAAATTAATGCACATATATCTTTTTTCACGGTTCAACGATTTCTTTTCTTTGATATTTTTTGAAAATATTTTTGCTAAATATTGATAGATGTGAAATTTGTAGCAAGGAATTTAAACATTTTTTAAAAGATCTTATCACCGGAATAACTTATGATTCCCAAATAAATATTGCCACCAAATATATTATCTTACCATTAATAATAGATTGTAACACAGTTTTTTCTTTTTTGGATAAAATTCTACCTGCAAGATAAAATTTGAAAATGTAAAATATAGATATTGTTTTGTAGAGTAGGATTTCAATTTTTTTAACTCTTTTTTTTGTTGCAAAATATATGTATATATGAAATGTTTGGGAGAGAAATTGAATTTTAATAAAAAGATTGGCGCTTAAAGGTCAGTTCTTATTGTTTAATTGTGTATTATAAATACCAACACAATAATCAATTGTTCCCATACAAACGTCTACACAATATTATGACATCTTTTTGGTCAAATGTTACCTTTAGATCTGAAATGTGTGCTTCTATATTTAGAGTTAAACTTTTGCGTTCGATTGTTATTGTATCTTCATACCATAGGAAAAAAATTGGGCATGCAAGTATACAACAACTGTAATTTTAAGTAATATTGTGTTAAACTAATTTGATATTGAATGTGTAAATTAGTTAATTTTTTTTAAAGTTTCTATTTATTCATGTTTAGTATTTTTTATTATTTGTTGAATTATAATTACAATTTTAATATCATATCAAAATTACAAAATATTTTTAAAAAATTAATATTTATAATTTAATAATAATAATTTTTTTTTCAATCCACGAAATTCGCGGGAGTACGAACTAGTAATTTTATTTACTTACTCTAAATGCCGCCAAGTGTTACCCTTAACATGTTGCCATGTGTCAATTTTAAAAGCCCATAATTCTTCCTCTAAAATCAACCCCACTCTCAGCTATTCTTAATTATGTTAATTAAATCGTTCATTGAAGAAACACATAAGTAAAGATTAGAAATGTATAAACGCCTTGAAGAGCCATTATAAGGTAACGATCACGGATATTGAGGATCGTTGCTCAGCATATCTTGGAAGCTCTTTCAATTTTTTTTGTTTTTTTAAATTGTGGTATTTGTGCTCTTCAATTTAAGTATTATATTTATAAAAACAAAAAAAATTGAAGAATATATTGCTCAAGGTGGTCATTTTTCCCATGGTTATTTGGTGCTTCCAACTTCATTAACTTGCTCTCATCTTATCTTCTCACCAGACGGTTTCACACAAGACCTACTTTAAATTTAATATTTTCATGTATGTGTATTGTAGATTATTTGTAGGATTGTTGGAAAGGGAACAAATTATATGCATTTAGGGATGGTCGATGGTCCTACAGATTTAATGAAGTGCAAGTGTGTAGGTTTGACCTCAAAGTATATCTACCCTTGCAGATATTAGGTGTCTGCAATTGATTTTTGTTGTTCCATATATACTATGTTGATCATGGGTGGTTATAAACATGTTTTAATTTATCTATGTTTATATTTTCACTTCTTTATTTTCTCTCTTTCTCTCACATTTTCTATTCTATGTATTTCTACTTTCTTGTATTACAACCTTTCAAGCGTCATCGAGTCATTGCTTTGAAGTTGCTCTCAAGATTTTGGTTGAGAAGATGAACCCCTCAAACGCCTATGAAACTTTGTAAAGAAATGATTGAAGTTATTGGTGGAGCTGAGAGGTGTGTTTTTTTACACCTAACATTAATATAAGTATGAAATTTAAATATGGTATAGAGGCATCTTTCTTGATTAACTGTAAGATTATAATGTTGTTATTACTACCTCCGTCCCAAGTCTTTTTTCATACTACCTTTTTTCTCGTGTTTTAGCGAGGGAGTTGTTTATTAATATTTAAAATGATAAAGTAATTTTGAAAAAGTGGTATGATAGATCTATCTCTCCTCTAGTATAAAGTGACTTAAAAATTACTTTATCATTTTAAATACTAATTAAAAACTCGCTCGCTAAAACACGTGAAAATAGTAAACGTGAAATAAGATGCGGGACGGAGGGAGTATTATTTTTTTTTTTGATCAGGCAAAAAATTACTTTATTTCTCAAGACAAATAAAAGTTGGCATAAGGTACGCCTACAACAGCATTAGCAGCAGTACATAGTTTCAAATTAGTTTCCTAACACCAATTTAGGACACTGCAGCCAATCTTTTAATGACGAATTACAGTGAATCTTTTGTTTCACCAATAGCCAACTCCAAGTCCTCCCTTTCACCCCCTCCATGATTTTATCTACATTAAGCTCCCCTTCTTCAAAAATAATTTTGTTCCTCGCCTTCCATAACACCCACGTGACACATTCCCATATTGCAATCCCCACCTCCTCCTGTTTTTTCTTTCTAAGTAATCCCGAGAATAGAAGGAAGTGATCAATAATTGTACCTGGCAAGGCCGCAGGGGTGTTTAACCATTCCAAGCATTTGTCCCACACTCTCGTTATTTAAATATGAACCATTTGAAGGATATTAGTTGAAGGGTACACTGTGTTTAACTAAAATGTATTAGTTGGTTATAGTAAAAGATATTAGTTGATTACACTAAAAGTATTGCAAAATGATTCATGTATAGATCATTTTCACACGTGGGGTGGTATGAGATTAATAGATTTGAGGGATAAACTAAAAAAAACAAGTGAGAAAAGATTTGGAGAAAGGAGGAGAATAATTTAGGAGGGAAAAACTTGCACATGTGGTTGTGCACAAACATCACACATAGATAATTATATGTATATTTTTATGCAAGTGCACACAAATCATTGTTTTTGTTTTTGTTTTTTTTTAATTGTACAAGCTCATTTGGGGCCGATTAAACATTTTATTTTCCATTACATTGCTTGATTAAATTTATTGAATATATATGTTTTGTTCTAATAACATGCATTTTTCAAACAACACTCAAGATCAATGCAATGATCAGTTTGAAGATGATCGCTACTATTGATTGTCTCTTCTTCACTCTTCAACTATGGTCAAAGAAGACATTTACGGAAAAAAGAAAAACCAACAATTATTAAAAAAAAAAAAAAGTTAGTGCCCCACTTTAGCAAACTAAGAAATTATTCACCTTAAAAAAACAAATTCCTAAATTACGAATAAAAAATATGTACTTTGTATAAAATTGTATTCCCTTTTTGTTACAGCAGGTCCGTACATTGAACGTACAAAAATCTAGTAATATAAATAATACAAACACATAATGTACAAATAAAAGTATTAAAAGACGTTTTGATTTAACTTCTTCTATCAATAACATCTTTATAATCAATTTGTTTCGGCACATTTTCTTTTATACTACAATTAATTATGAGTATAGTTAAATATTCTATGGGCAGTCTCGAGTGAAAGATTTGTGATGATTTCATTTTTAAAGTTGTGGCTTTCTTGATAGATTCTAGAAACCAGAGATACCGTGGAGGAGAAATTTTGCTTTTCTTAATTTTATTAATAGGTAATTGAGTTGTTCTTTTAATATGGATCTTACACTTAAAAAGAGAAGAGTAGATAAAATAAAATTTAGAGAGAATGAACCTCTACTTTTGAAAATACAATAACACATATTAAAGTGTAAATTAAATATAGGGTTAATATTAATTTATAACCTAAATTATAATTTTTTTTATTAATTTAAGACCTATATTATTTTTCTTATCGATTTGCACGTACAAAAATGATCAGTTGCAACCTGAACTATTTTTTTTTGTCTTTTTCTGGTTACATATGCAACATACACTTATAAATAAGGATGCGATTGTCCATTCATATTTTCTTGTTAATTTTTTTAATGTCAAGTTATTGAAGTTTAAAGTACATTGCTGCTAAGAGAAGGGAAAAAACAAAAAAATTGTCCCTAATTTCTCAACAGGTCGCAGCTAGTAGAGGAAGACTAAGACAAGTCTGGACAATATTCTTTTACGGTGACGATACAAATTTTCGGGAAACTTCATATAATTGTTTACCTACGTAGACATAATATTATTCTCAATTTACTTTCTTGAAACAAAACCAATAAATAATTGACGACAAACATGTCCAATAATTTTCTCTGTATAGCATGAAATATGAATTAAAATGTTTTTCTTAAAACCAGATTGTATTAAAATTTAAAAATTATATATATGAGTTTTGCTTACGAATTTTGCTTGTAGATTTTTGCAAAGTGAAGATTAGTATATATGCTTAAAAGTACAACTGTTACTTTTTAGATTGACCCTCCTATATCCATGAACACTACAAAAAAACGCGCGTTTTTACGACGAAAATTAACGAAGGCCAAAGATTCCGTCGTTAATACACACGTTTTACGACGGATTTACGGCGGAAATTAACCAAAGCTCGTCCAGACTTAAATTTTACGACGGGTTGCAAAATCCGTCGTTAATTTTTTATTTTTACGACGGGAATGACCGTCGTAAAACAAGCGGAGCCCACTCTTTGTTTATTCCGCCAAATTTAATGACAGAAGACCCGTCGTAGATTTTAAAATCGACATTAACGACGGGCAAGATCGTCGTAAAATTCCAACCGTTTGGCAGAGACCTTTTGGAATAGGTGCAAACTTATTGTGGCCGACAAGTTTACGACGGGAAGCCAGTCGTAAAATTTAACTTTATGTTTTACGATGGGCATGCCCGTCGTAAAACGTGATGTTTTTATTACCGAAGACTTATTTACGATGGGCTAGCCCGTCGTAAATTTTAGATTTAATATTTACGACGGGCATAGCCGTCGTAAATCTGTAAATACGACGATGTTTTTGGCCTAAAGGTGGCAGTTTTAGCGACGGGTTGCTGTCCGCCGTAATTTTTTTTTTGTCTATATAAGGCAGCGCCGACGAGCTCATTCCTCATACGAGCAAAAACCAAGCAAAATCGAAGAAGAAGAGGGCGACGTCCGGCGAGCACTCAATAGCCAATTTTATCCCGATCAAAGTTTTTTTTTCGTCGATCTCTACCCTTTAATCATAAGTTTTTCAATTTTTTACCGTTTAAATTTCATTTTAAAACATTTGATTAGTCTTTAGTTTTTTGATATGTGATTGTTGGAGTTATACGTGAAAGTATCCTTTTACTTTGTATAACTCGTGTATCAAACACTTGTTTATGAGAATAATTCTTTTATCGCATTTGCTTTAGATATGATTGAATGTTGAATATTTATTGCAAACAACTCATAATAGTACTAGTTACATTGTAGTTAATGTGGTGATACCCGATCACGGAAGATAACATTAACAGTTTCCTTGTAACTAAATGTACATTTTCACGACCTAGGTGGAATTGAACAATCCGCCGTGAAAGGTCGATGTGTAAGTCTCAGATTGGTCTGTCTTGACTAAGAGATTACACTAGCACATTTAGTATGTGTTGAAGAGGACCTACTGTAATACCCCGTCCCGTTTTATACCTTTTATATTCTTAGAACCCTTATTTTATTTTCTTATCTTTGTTTCTTTTTATTTTATTATTTTGTGTGCTTTTGTGTAATTTAAATATATATACCCTTTTTACAAATTCCTAAATTCGTCGAAAGAATCGAATCTTTCAAAGCGAATAAAGGACTACGAGAAATTAAATATTCAAGTTTAAATTAAGGATTTCGATCCGTATAATTTACTGAGAATAATTAAAAATACTTTAAAATATTAATTGAATCTCAAAACTGTATTAATTATCGAATCGGGATTAAACTCGTGAACCAAACGATCCCTGAACCGTATCAAGTGGGAACGAAAATATCCGAATTAAAGAGGGTTAATCCCTACCCACATAAATTACTTTCCTTTTTGAATTAAATTAATTAAAGTATTAAATCCCTACCACATGTTTATTTCTTTCCTTTTAAATTAAGTAATTAAGAAATAAATTTCCAAAAAATATCTCTTCTCTCCTCTAAGAAATCAAAACCGTATACTCCCTCTCTCAATTCCCAAAATTCACATCCCAACTTTCATTCTCTCTCTCCCTCTTCGATTTTTTTCCAGGGAAAATCGCAGCCAAAAGCCTCACACTCCCTCCTCCTCCTTCCTTTTTCCGGTGACACGCTGCCACGACGACCGCCGCTCTTCCTCCTCCTTCGCTCAATCGCCGTCGCACCACCGCCCAGCTTTTCTCTCCCTCCGTCGCGCGGCCCAGCCCGTCGAGCGACGCCCTCCGTCGCACCACCTCCTCCAGCGCCGCCCTCCACCAGCGAATCGCCGCCGACGTCTCCCTTTCGCGATGGAAGACCGCCGCCGCACGCCCCTTTCCTTTTTCCTCCTCCGGCGAACCAGGTTGCGACGCCACCACGAAGAAGCAGCGTCGCCTCTCGCACCGTGCGACGCCGCCCAGCGCCGCTGCCCTCTCGGTCCCAGCACCACCGTCGCAACGAGCCCCGGCGCCACCACACGCCTCCCGCTTCACGACGCGACGCCGTCGTCTCTGTTTCCAACCGCAAGCGCCACCGTCGCACCCCAATCGCGACGCCCCCTGCTTCGAGCCGCCGCCGCTACCGAACCCAGCGCCGCCTCCCCTGTCCTCCGAGCAAGAGCCGAAGCCACGCCTCTCTTCTTCTATTTTTCCAGTAAGATGAAAACTCCTTTCTCTCGTCTTCAAATTTCAATTTTTAGTAATTCGATTTGTCCCGATTAAACTCGATTTCTAACCGAAGCCTTTTGTCGTTCAATTTTCCGATTGATATGACGCCGTTAAACCGGATTGCTGTTGCCGGAATTTTTGGAGACCTCGAACGACGCCGTTAGGCCGTTCGATTCATTTTTCTGAATCCCCGAACGACGCCGTTAGGCTGTCCAAAATATTCGACGAATTACCGAATTATTTTACAACGCCGTTAGGCTGCTCAAATTTATTCAACGAGTCTTCGAGCTACGCCGTTAGGCTGCCCGATTTGGGACTCGTAAGAATCGCTAACCTCTCTCTAATTCTCGTAGTTGTTTGGATAGAGATCGAATTGTTATTTCCGGTGATGTTGAGATCTTGTAAAATTAAGATACTTATTTTTGGATTAAGAGCTTAGATGGACTTTTGATGTTAATTTCGTACCATGGAGTTGGTTTGTTTGATACTGTTAAGTTGTGTTGAAATAGTTGTTTAGTATTACTGAAATAACTGATTGGTATTATTGGTTTTACTGATTAGTATTATTGAATTGAATGTTTAGTAGTATTGGAAATGGTTGAATTAGTATCCTTGGTTTAGCTGTTGAATTAGCTTGGCTCGCCTAATCCGGGTTCGAATAAGAAAACTTTTTCTCTTTAAAATCTTATTCTTGTTTCCTTGGGAGATTAGACTAATACCATTAGATTTTAAAAGTAGTATTTTTGGTTATCTAAAGTGTCAATTTCTTTGAGTTGGAAAAAGGAGAGAAAAATATAAGTTTTTATATCCAATTTAGTGAATACATGAAAAGAGTACATTTGGGAAATTAATATAATTCTTTTAAAAGTAACACTAATCAACTTTAGAAGTGTTATTAATATTAGGAAAAGAAGAATATCATTATATTATATTAGTATTATTTAAATAACTTTCTTTTCTTTATTTTCAAGAAATATTATATGAATATACTTTTAATTTTATAAAAGGCTTTTGTTAAGGACAGCACATAAATTAGTAAATACACCCCCCTAATACACCTCCTCTTAAAAAGGGGTGTACTTATCAAAAGATTGTTTTTGTAGTAATCGAAATAGTCATACCACAAGTATACTAGTAAATACACTCCCTCAATACACTCATCTTTTTAGAAGTGGTGTATTTACCAAAATAGGGTGTGACCCTTAAGCAAGTCCTTTTTGAGTTTATAAGACCACAACTTTCTCGATTCTTGTAACACAAACTCTCAAGTTTTCCTAATAATTCAAAGGTCAACTTTTAATCAAATGGTTTCGTACTAGGATTCTGTGCTAATCGAAATACGCACGAGGGATCCGACATTCTGTTTGTATATCACTCTCGGGACCCGGAGCTAACAGGTGGGTGATGATCTGTTGATTGATCTGCTAATAATAACGTCGTGCCGGTATTTCCTGAACTCGATTAAATCAAATCAAAAATACCTAATCCAACATAAATGTAACACCTATCTATATAACTGTTTGGATTATGTGATATAACTATATATGTTATATATATTGCCTGTTGTTTTATGAATCGATCATCACTGCATGAGTAAACACCTTACGTGAGCATGAATCAGTTCAGTTGTCAGTCAAGTATTATTCTTTGTAAAGTTTATTGAGTCAGTTTTGTGGAAAGTCAGTATGTACGGAGTCGGGATCGAGTTTTAAATCCGACCTCCGGGGCCGCTGTCGGGGACGCCCTCGTAATCAAGGTTGTTGATCAAGTAGATCTGGTCCCCGATCAGCTGTCGTTTGACGCACTGGGAAGAAGGCCATTGATACTTGCTTATTTTGAGGGATGTTATGGTTGGATGATGTGAGTTTGTATGGTTGGATGAAGTAAGTTTTAGTTGGAGTTGAAAAGAGAAACTTTGTTGGAAGTGGAATGATTGTACGTTTATGGTTTGACAGTTGTGAAAATATGTGATATGACTTTGGGCTTTGCCTTAATGTGAACCAACTTGTGCTATTTCAATTATATTATGCGAAATATGTTTAAATGCCGTTTAAATTTTATATGAAACTGATTAAATAAAATAAACACTTTATCAATGAGTATAACTTAATATATTTCGGATTTACCAATCCCATGATGTTGCAAATCACCCATATGTGAGAATTCAATTCTCACGCCCCATTTTCCTAACCCCTTGCAGATTATGATTTCGTGGAGCAAGGACAGTAATAGAGACGACACGAAGTTCCCCACTTAAATAAAACATTACTGTTGATACTATGTTTTATGTACACATATATGTGTGAGAGATACATATTAAAATTATTCTATTCATTTCTTCCGCTGCATAAAAAACTCATCATCTCTCATTTCCGTTATATTTTCTTAAAAAATTTTATAGTTCGGACTTTTGATCACAATAACACTTCGAATCCGATATAATTAATATATTCTGGGTTCGGGGCATTACACCTACAGCGAGGATAAATTCTTCTGTTCTGAAGTGTGAAGAATTAGACCTCAGTGGTTGTTGATTTCTTAATCTCCGTCACTTAAATAGGACCGTGTGTGCTTAATGGTTACTGCTTTGATTCATGGTGGGTGAGAATCATCATGACTTCGAACCTTGTGCTTTGGGCAGTAATATTAATCATACGACGGTTTCTAAGATTTAATACGGAGAAACGCGTGCGAGTACGGCTCGTGTGATTAGTCCCCTTGGTGGGCTCATAAGTTTTATCGTACCAAATCTTGCAAGTGAAGAATTAATTTTTTCTGTATGGATAATAATGTTGAGCTGTCTTTACTCCAAGGTGAAATATATTAATTAATTTAGAGCTATTCAGAAGCTTAATTAATTAATGGACTTGATAATCTTAAACGCGGGAAATAATAACCGGGAGCCCATATTATCGTAATATGGATTATGATGGATAGTGCAATATTAATTTATTAGTGGTAATAATTAATATTAATGGATTGAATTATATTGGAGCTCAATATTGAAATTCAGAAGTCCATTAGGAGGTCCAATCTTAATTCTCCTTAAAGGCCCCTCAAGTAGCCCATTAAGTAGTCCAATAATGATAAGGTGATTAAAATAAAAAGAAAATAATATGCTGATTTTTCTTGTATTTTTCGAAAATTAGGAATATAGATTGAGAAAAGATTTTGTTGATTTTCTTGGAAAGATATTATGGAAGATAAGTATTCTTGGAATACAAGATTATCTCATATATTCAAGAAGATCCAAATCTTGGATATTCTCTCTATAATTTTCGATCAATATGGCCTTGAAAATAAGAGTGAGATTTTTGTGGAATATTTTATTATGGAAAAAAGAATATAAGATATTCAAGATTTCTTAGAGACTAAGAAAAGATTTTCTCTTCTCCTTTTCTCCTCATATTTTCGGCCACTACCTCTATAAAAAGGGGTGATTATTTCATCCCCAAGTACATAATTCCATGTGTTGGAAAAATCAAGAGCATATATATTTTTCTTTTTCCTTAGTTAAATTACTTGAAAGCATCTCCCACCGGTGATCAAGTAAGGCGAAAGGGAAATACTTGAGAAGGTTTTTGGGTTGATAAAGCGTGATCGTGATTGTCCCGTTTATTCAAAGGCCAATTCTACAAGAGGTACGTAAGTCACATAAATTCTTGTTTATTCCGCCTAGATTTTATGTGAATTAATTCAACATGCATGATATTAAATTTGTTGTTGAAATTATTATTTGAATTAATTAGGATTAATTTATGCTAGTAATAATTGAATTTAAATTCGTATTTAAATTTCATCCCGAATAGATTCCGGGCACCCCTATTTTCCCAACAACTGGTATCAGAGCCACGGTTTCGGGCTCTGATATTTAAATTGGAATTTAAATTGTTTAACATTAAATTGAAATTGGATAGTAGAATTACTAGATCTTTTTTGCAGGTATCCAATTGTCATGGTTTTAATGTTTATTTTTTTTCATGCGTGTGAATTAATTGTTTTTAATTCGATTCGTTCGAATTCATTTTTCTCGTGAGAAAATCCACGAGTAGATTAGTTGTTTTATTTTGATTTGATCATTGTACTAGACTAGTCTAGATCTAGTATTTATTTTTTTAAAAATAAATTGTAACCGGATCGAGACGAAGAACGAAGAATTAAAGACGATGTTCCCGGATGACGCATGTATGCGTGGCGTATGCATGGACGTAAAAATCATGCATGGGGTGAAAAACGAGAACGAACGGCGAAACCCGGTGCACGGGGTGCGCGAGGCGCACGACCCGTGCACGACGGGTGCGGCAAGGCACAAGCGCGCGCGCACGTAGGCGGCGCTCGGCGGCCAGCTGCTCGGCGCCGTGCCGAGAGAAGCAGGGGCCCACTTCGTGGGCCGATGCGCTCCGTATCTCGGGCCATGAAATTTTAAATTTCAGTTTTCGTTTTTTTGTGTGATTTTAAACGTCGTCCCGAACCCTAAACGAAGTTTTTTTTATGAAGTGTTGCTGTTCGAGTGGGAGCGAGTCGAGACGAACGATGGAAAGCAACAAGGACGATATTTCGTATCAAGACGTGAAGAAATTAAACTGTGGCAATAGGATTTGAGTGCTCCAATGTGTTTAATTTTGTTTTGATGGATGTTTTATTTCGTGCACTTATTATTATTTGTTAATATGTGTTTGCATGAATTTTATTGTCCAAGAAAAATCTTACTTTAAAAAATTACTAAGTATGTTTCTTTAATCGCAATTTTATTCCGGATATTAAAATTGGATTAATTTGGCCTCCATAATTTATTTATTTGTGAAGTTCTTTTGGAATATATTTTCCCCTCAGATCGGCCAAAAGAACGGATTTCACATGAATAAATTCCGAAAGGATGATTGTGGATTATTACTAGTGGCGGTATTGACCCTCACCACGAGTGGCTTGCTCAAAGCGAAATAATAATCCTGTATTTAATTATGGTTATTACTTAGGCATAAGAAATTGATATTAACTTACTCCCCTCGAAGTCCCTGTCAATTTTTACGTGGTCAAAGTAGGAGCCAATTATTAATTTTGAATTAAGGATTTGTAACTTTTAAGTTTGTGATCCGCTTGAATGTGTTTAAATGTATAGACCACCCCTCGTGGCGCATTTAAATTATTTTGAGATGTTGGCTGATGCATGATTATATTGTTTTAAGGTTTCAATATAATTGATGTGATCGAATTATGTGATAATTTCGTATTTTTCTAGATATTGATATGAATGTATGTTTTATTCTCATTTCATCATGTCGCAACTTTTTAATCCACTGTTTAATATACTTAAAGTTAATAAACTTTTTGGAGAGAATTATATCGATTGGAAATGTAATTTTAAATTTATCCTTACTGCACGAAAACACAACAGGGTTATTCACGTTAATAAACCCGACAAGCCTAATGATAAGTCAAGCAATGGGAAAAGGCAGTTTATGATTGACAGCGTGACAATGAACACATGAAATGCATCATCTTGACATCTCTGTCTGAGGATTTGAGGCGCGTTCATGAAGACATTGTATCCGCTGTTGAAATCATGGAAAGCCTTGAAGAGATGTTTTCACATCAGAATCCCATGACTAATCAGTTCACCAAACATGACTCGGTCAAGTTGGAAATGGTGGAAGGAACTCCCGTGAGGGAGCACGTTTCTCGAGATAATGGCATACCTTAACAAGTTGGAAGTACTTGGTGCGGATTTTGATGTCCCTTCTCAGGTTGATTTCATATACCATTCTCTACCGAGAAGCTTTGAGCAATTTCATCTGAACTGTCAGATGAATGAACGGACAAATCGTTTGCCCGAGCTCTTGCAAGCTTTAGTTTCGGTGGAGGTGATAATGGAGCACCAGTCTAGTGCTATGGTGGCTAATGGTCCATCTACCTCTTTTGGTCCCAAGGGAGGGAAAAAGAGGAAGAGAACCAAAGGCCGGATCCAAGCAAATCCAATTGTTGCGAAAGGCAAATGCAAAGGCTAGCATCGAAGGGGAAGTGTTTTAGTTGCGGTGAGAGAGAACAATGGAGGTCTGCCTGTTCCAAGCCTAAGAGACTAGGAAAGTTAGGTAATTCACACACCCTAGTCGTCAAAACTTGTGAAATGGCGTATGCTGTCTATTCGTGGATAGTGGATACGAGAGCTACTGATCACATTTGTTTCATGGGATCAAGCTAATCCAACGACTTAACGAAAGTGAGATCCCTATCACATCGGGCAATGCTACGAGAGTGGCAGCTGAAGCAGTGGGAGAAGTGCGCCTATCTTTTGAAGATAAAGTTATGGTCTTGAGAGACGTTCTTCATGTTCCTAGTTTAGAAAGAACTCAACCTTCAGTTTCTAAACTGTTTTGAATAGATACTCAATTTCTTTTAATAAGGATGTTATTATTTCTTGAAATAATGAGTTTATCTGTTCCGGAACTTCAATGGATGATCTTTATACCATTATTTGGGCACACCACTCATAAAATTGAATCTAATAACACATCGATTATTTCGAGTAATAAAATGAAGCATTCTTCGGACATGAACGAAACACTTCTATGGCATCTTAGATTAGGTCATGTTAATCTAAGGCGGATACAAAGTTTGGTGAAAAATGAATCCTTGGAGTCACTTCAAGTTGAGTCATTTCCAACTTGTGAATCCTGTTTAGAGGGTAAAATGACCTAGAGGGCATTTGGAGCCAAGGGGAATAGAGCCACCAAAGTGTTAGAACTCGTTCATACCGATATGTGTGGTTCAATGACGATCATAGCTAGAAGGGGTTTGAGTAATTTGTCATTTTGATGATTACTCGAGATATGGATACATCTACCTTATGATGCATAGGGAAAGAAGTATCAAGTTTCTACGATTTGATTGTGGAGGTGAATACCTTAGCGATTAATTCTTAAACTACCTATCGGATGAAGGGATTGTATCCCTGTTGACCGCACCGAGAACTCCTCAATAGAACGGTGTGGCGGAACGAAGGAACCAGACTCTTTTAGAAATAGTCAGATCCATGATGAGTTATTCAGATTTACCCAAATCGTTTTGGGGTAACGCTTTGGAAACGACGGCTTACATTCTAAACTTGGTGCCATCCAAATCGGTTCCTAAAACCCCAATGGAATTGTGGACCGGGCGCAAGCCCAGTCTAAGACACTTGCGGATTTGGGGTTGTCCGGCATACATGCTAGACAAGGAAGCCTGTAAGTTGGATCCACGTTCGGAATTAAGGCTGTTTATAGGATACCCTGCGTGAACGAAAGGGTGTATGTTCTATAGTCCCAAGGATCAAAAGACCGTGATTAGTTCGCACTTTAAATTCTTGGAGGAAGACTATATGAACAAAAGAAAGCCCAGAAATGAGATTACCTTAGACGAGTTAAGAGGGCAAACTCCTATACCAAGTATACAAGATGATGTACCACACGTCACACCTTCACAACCGGAACCCCGTCGCAGTGGGAGGATTGCTAGGCAACCCGAGAGATTCATGGGAATAGGAGAATCTTTGAACTTAATTCCCGGCGATGAATCAGACCCATGGACATACGATGAGGCAATCCAAGACAAAGACGCGGAGTCGTGGCAAACAGCAATGGAAACCGAGATGGGTTCGATGGATCATAATCAAGTGTGGGAGTTGGTCGATCCACCCAATGGGTAGAACCCATTGGATGCAAGTGGGTGTACAAGAGAAAAAGAGGACCGAACGGAAGGGTTGAGACCTTCAAAGCAAGGCTAGTGGCCAAAGGGTATACTAAAAAAGAAGGGATTGATTATGAGGAAACCTTTTCGCCTGTAGCTATACTTAAGTCCATCCGTATTCTCTTGTCGATCGCTGCGCACCTAGATTACGAGATCTGGCAAATGGATATCAAGACAGCTTTCCTTCACGGAAGTCTTGACGGGATAGATATCTATATGAAACAGCCCAAATGTTTCATTGAAAAAGGCCAATAACACCTCGTATGCAAGCTTAAGAGATCCATTTATGGACTTAAGCAAGCATCGTGTACTTGGAACCAGTGTTTTGATCAAGTGATTAAGTCTTATGGGTTTGATCAAAATGAGTTCGAGAGTTGTGTGTATAAAAGGTGTGACAGAACTGCGATGGTATTCTTAGTATTATACGTAGACGATATTCTGCTCATTGGAAACAATGTAAAGGTATTGTCAGACGTAAGGGTATGGCTGTTAAATCAGTTTGATATGGAGAACTTAGGGAAAGCCAGTCACATCCTTGGGATCAAGATCACTCGAGATCGCAAGAGGAGGATGTTGGGCTTATCGCAAGTTTCATACGAAGCCACTGTTTGAAGCATTTCAGCGTGCAAGATTCCAAGAAAGGTTTTGTACCTTTTAGGCATGAAATCCATCTATCCAAAGAAATATTCCCTAAGACGCAAGTGGAGATAGATGACATGAAAGACGTTCCGTACGTTTCGGACGTAGGAAGTCTTATGTATGCAATGTTGTGTACGAGACCGGATATCTGCTTTGTCGTGGGCATGATGGCAAGATATCAAAGTAACCCCGAGAAAGCACATTAGATTGCAATTAAATGCGTTCTTTAGTTTCTGAAAAGAACTTGGTATGGAATGCTGATTTAACAATCAGACAATCTAATTCCTATGGGGTACACGGACTTAAATTTCCAATCAGACATAGACTCCAGAATAACTACCTTGGGTAGTGTGTTTTGCATGGGAGAAGGAGCCATGACATGGAGAAGCGATTTGTAGAAATGCATCACCGATTCGACCATGAAAACCGAATAAGTAACTGCTTATGAAGTAGCGAAAGAAGCGGTTTGGCTCAAGTACTTCTTAGTGGACTTGGACGTTGTTCCGAATTTGCCCATCACAATCATTGTGCCTGAGCAGTTGCAAATTCAAGGGAACGGAGAGCCCACAAGGCCAGCAAACACATAGAAAGAAAATACCATCTTATCCGAGAAATCGTTAAGAGAGGAGATAAAAAGGTGGCAAAGATATGCATCGGGAACAACCTAGCAAATCCATTCACAAAGGGTCTGCCTCTGAATACATTTTAGAGACATGTGGATGGAATGTGAGTCAAGACTATTGCCAATCTGCTTTAAGTATAAGTGAGAGGAATTATTAGGTTAGTGTACAAATCCATAAAAATGTTAATTAGTTAGATTTTTGTTTATATTGAGTATGTACAAATCATGTTAATTGTTTAGAATTTTGTTTAGATATGATTATGCATAAAAATGTTCATTGGTTAGATTTTTGTTTATATTGAGTATGTACAAATCATGTTAATTGTTTAGAATTTTATTTAGCTCTATATGAGTATGCATAAAACATGTTAATTGGTTAGATTTTTGTTTATATTGAGTATGTACAAATCATGTTAATTGTTTAGAATTTTGTTTAGATATGAATATGCATAAAACATGTTAATTGTAAATATTTAATATGGTTGTTTAAATTTTTAATATTTTTAGGATATATATAGTTGTTCAGATTTTTATATATAAATATTGATTGTTGTTATATATTGAATATTTTAGATGAGTGGACAAGGAAATGGATCCGCTGGAGGGAGTTGGGGAAGCCATGAGAGGGGTCGAGGGAGAGGTGTTGGAGTTATACGTGAAAGTATGCTTTTACTTTGTATAACTCATGTATTAAACACTAGTTTATGAGAATAATTCTTTTATCACACTTGCTTCAGATATGAATGAATGTTAAATATTTATTGCAACCCGTTCAATATATATAGTATGTGTTACATTGTAGTCAATGTGGTGATACCCGATCACAGAAGATCACATTGACAGTTACTTGTAACTAAACGTACAAATTCACCCTTGGACATTTAGTATGTGTTGAAGAGGACCTACAACGAGGATAAATTCTTCTGTTCTGAAATGTGAAGAATTAGACCTCAGTGGTTATTGGTTTCTTAATCTCTGCCACTTAAATAGGACCGTGTGTGGTTAATAGTTACTGCTTTGATTCATGTTGGGTGAGAATCATCGTGACTTCAAACCTTGTGTTAATATTAATCATACGACGGTTGCTAAGGTTTAATACGGAGAAACGTGTGTGAGTACGGCTCGTGTGATTTGTCCCCTTGGTGGGCTTAGAAGTTTTATCGTACCAAATCTTGTAAGTGAAAAATTAGTTTATTCGGTACGGATAATAATGTTGAGCTGTCTTTACTCCTAGGTGAAAGATATTAATTAATTTAGAGTTATTCAGAAGCTTAATTAATTAATGGGATAGATAATATTAAATGCGGGAAATAATAACCGGGAACCCATATTATCGTAATATGGATTAAGATGGATAGTGCAATATTAATTTATTAGTGGTACTAATTAATATTAATGAGCCGAATAATATTGGGGCTCAATATTGTAATTCAGAAGCCCATTGGAGGTCCAATATTAATTCTCCTAAAGGCCCCTCAAGTAGCCCAATAAGTAGCCCGATAATAATAAGGTGATTAAAATAAAAGAAAATTATTATTGCTGATTTTTCTTCTTATTTTTCAAAAATTATGATATGGAGAGAGAAAAGATTTTGTTGATTTTCTTGGAAATATATTATGGAAGATATGTATTCTAGGAATACAAGATTATCTCATAAATTCAAGAAGATCCAAATCTAGCTATTTCAATCCCCATATTTTTGAAAATCATATATAGTTGGAAAGTGAGATTTTTGTGGAATATTTTATTGAGAAAAGAATATATGAGATATATTCAAGATTTCTTGGAGGCTAAGAAAAAAAATTGTTCTCCCCTAAAATACACCAAAATCTCGAAATCACCTCACCTATATATAGGGGATGATTATTTCATCTCCAGTTTACGTTTTCACAGTGTTGAAAAAAAAAAATCAGCAATAATATTTTTTTCTTTCTTCCTTATTATTTTAATTGTTCGTGAGCGCTTCCCACCAGAGAACGAATAAGGCGAAAGGGATATACTTGAGAAGACTTTTATGGTTGATAGCATCGTCACGCTTGTCCCGTAGATCTCAGTTGGACGTCGCTTCAAAGATCTCAGTTGGACGTCGCTTCAAGAGGTACGTAATCGAGTAAATTCTTAGTTTTTTTCCGCCATAGAATTTTGCGTGAAATAAATTCGTATGCATGATTAATTGTTCTTGGTATAAGTATTATTTAGATTAATTCATGCTAGTAATAATTAATTTTAAATTCGTATTTAATTTTCATTCCGAATAGATCCGGACAACCCTAATTTTCCCAACAAGAGGGAGAGGGAGGAGACGAGCGGGGTCTCTTAGACCCGTTGTAGCTCCGATTGTCCAGCCCGTGGGGTCCTCGTCCGCACCCCAGACGGGTGAGACCTCATCTTCCTCCCGCCAACATCCCACTGGGCTGGAGTATGCATAAAGCATGTTAATTGTAAATATTTAATATGGTTGTTTAAATTTTAAATATTTTTAGGATATATATAGTTGTTCAGATTTTTATATATAAATATTGATTGATGTTATATATTGAATGTTTTAGATGAGGGTACAAGGAAGTAGATCCGCTGGAGGGAGTTGGGGAAGCCAGGAGATGGGTAGAGGGAGAGAGAGAGAGAGGAGACGAGCAGGGTCTCTTAGACCCGTTGTAGCTCCGATTGTCTAGCCCGAGGGGTCCTCGTCCGCACCCCAGACGGGTGAGGCCTCATCTTCCTCCCGCCAGCATCCCACTGGGCTGGTGCAGATTGATTTTGAGCCCCGTGGGACATCGTAAGTTTTTATTTTTATTTTTATTAAAATCTAATTATTTTACTGACTAATTTGTAATTTTAATGTTGCAGTTGGATCCTAGGACATGAGGTTACTACACACGTAACCCAGTCCATCATGACCGGTGGATTCGAGCCCACTGCTTACAGTTGGTCAGGGGTGTCTAATAGGAAAAAATGAGAGTATTTTGAGGAGTTCAAGGTAAATTTTATTTAATTTATTCATTATTTTTTATTATAAATTATATAAATAACTTGATATTTATATTTTAATATAATTGTAGAAATTCGTACAGTGGAGACCGGAGCACGAGGCCCAGATGTGGAAGAACTTCTGTGTGAGGGGGGTCGATAGATACAGAGATTTGATGTATAACATTCGGGAGACATACCTTAGAAATGGGACCCCAAAAAATATGGGGATGGACAACAGAGGTCAGGAGATTTGACCCCAATTTCTCAACTACTGGAACAACGACGAGTTCAAGGAGAAGTCACAGAAGAACAAGGCGAATCGCCTTAGCGACCCTAATGGACAAGGGGTCGCGCGACATCGTGCTGGTTCTCGGTCCATTTATGAGCACGAGTTGCATTTTGTAAGTGACCAGTTTTTTTATAAATTTTTAATAATTTTTAAGATTTTGGTAAATTTTTATTACTAAATATTTAATTGTAGGAGCGGGAGTATGGACGCGAGCCCTCTCATTTTGAGAGACTACAACTTACCCACCCGCTAGACGAGGAGACTGGAAGGTCCACCTACGGCCGCACCACCGAGATCCACGTACGTATTATTTTTAATTTTAATTATAGTATTATTTTTAAAATTTTTATTTATTAATTTAAAGTATTGTTAATTTGCAGAGAAAGATGCGCGATGACCTTGCCTCCCAATCTCAGCCTTAGGAAAGGGCGGAAGGGTCGGCCTCTATGCACCCTCCCTCAAAACCTTCTGTAGACGTTCAAAATGAGCTATACTTTAAGAACGTTAAAGCTAAGAAGGAGCGGTTCACTGGATTTGGTGGTTCTGGAAAGAGCCTACTCCGATCTCGTGGAACTGGCTCATCCTCCTCCCAGTCCTCCATCGACTCTCATCTCAGCGACTTCGAGAGACATCTTTCGATGGTCGTCAGACAGATGGAGCTTCTCCAGCAGCGAGAGGCGGAACAACAGACGCAGCTGGAGGCGCAGTTGGAGTACGAGAGGAGGCGACGAGCAGCGGAGGAGGAGGCTGCACGGAAGCATAGAGAGGAGATGAACAAGTGGTGGAGGGTAGTTACCTCTACATTAGGTGGAGTGATACCACTACTGCCGGAATCGGTGCAGCCCGTTATCCCCCCGCACCCGGAGCTCCAAAGGCCTCATCTGGAGGATGAAGAGAAAGGAGAATTCCGATTTCCATTCTGATGATTAGGATTTTTTTTATTATCTTGTACTGAATTTTTTTAAACGACATTACTTTTATTATATTTTTTTGCTAATTTTATATTTTTATTATAATTTATATGTTTTAGTTTACAAACAAGCCAATTATAAATGTTGAATTAAATAAATTTATAAAAAAAAATTGGTAACAATATTTATTAAAACAAGTTAGAAACGAAAATGAATTAATTTGATGAATAATAAAAAAAAGAATGACTCAAATTGGATACGTATACAATTAATTACGTACAAATGAACGGATTATAATATTAATTATGCATTTTTCGAATTAAATAAATTTACAAAACAAAAAATATAATTGATAACAACATTTACTAAAACAAGTTAGAAACGAAAATGAATTAATTTGATGAATAATAAAAAAAGAATGACTCATTTTGGATACGTATAATTAATTGCAAGAAATCGAACAATAGAAGCAAGTGTCCTAATGGCGCGCGCCCCCTCTACATGCAAGCGAGGTCGCGGGTTCGATTTCCCTTGTATGCGAATTTGCAATTAATTGTTCTAGGCCCAATATGGCTAATATAGAAGTTGGGCCGGAATATATAGCTTGGGGGTCGATGACCTAGTGGTTCGCACCCGCCCCGGGTGTGTGGGGGGTCCGAGTTCAAACCACACGAACCATTTTTTTGTTCCAGGTTCGTGTTTTACGATGGACACGTGTCCGTCTTAAATTTTATATTAACGGCGGCTAGTTGGTCGTCGTAAATATTTTCTGGATACATTTAAAAATAAAAATTCGGATATATTTTACGACGGGCCTAACCCGTCGTAAATTTTGGCGCCGAACCGGGTCTTGGACGGGCCGGTTTTACGACGGTCTTGTCCGTCATACATAAACGATGGGCGGTCAAGAGTCATCGTAAATTTTAGCTACACCTGTTTTGACTACGGTCACGTGTCCGTTGTAAAACCCGTCGCTAACCGTGTTTTACGATGGAAAGTCCGTCGTTAAACCGCCGTAAATCAGAGCTTTTTTTGTAGTGGAAAGAGCTTGAACTCGTGCATTCTCATAGCAGCCACATTCGATTTTGCGCCGTTTCTGCTTTGAAATTAGGGTTATTGTTTAACTACCTCCACAACCATTTGAATATTGAGAAATTAAAACTTTTTTTTATTTTAAAAATATGAATGAACAAAATTATCATTACTCATAAGCATGCCTTACACATGTTGCTAAAAAATATCCAAAAAAATAATTCAAGTTGCCATCGACTATTTTTGTCTAATGTAGGTTGTGAATTGAAGTGAAAAAAATTAGTATAGATTGCAAATCAATAAAACTATTATGAAATAGAGTGCAAATTGATATTAAACCCTTTGGGAACTAGCGCTGATGGGGCACTTAAAGTCACTTGAATGACAAAACTTATATAAACTCGATTTCACGTGAATTTGATTTATTCAAATATTACTGTTGTGCACATGTACTATTATTGCTTAAAAACTAACCATTTTTTACCCAGTGATAATAAATATTCAAAATAGTTAGTATTATGCATATATAATAGTGATACCTTAAAAAATTAAAGTGAACTTAAACAAGACCCACCCCACTAGAATTACCCAGTATTTAATTCAAATTGAATTTTTTCTTCCGACTAACTGATGAATTTTAATAGATGACCAAAACAAGAAATTGTCTCAATTATTTATGACTGATTTACAGTATTGGTATTTTATTAAAAGATGTTAGTTTAATAATAATAAAAATAATAATAGTACTAATGATGATGTTGATGATTAATAAAGACAATTAATATCGTTTAAAAATGGTCTTGAATAGTAACTATGCAAAAAGTCTTTTGTAATCAGTTTTACTATGCAACTCAAAATTGTATTAATTCTTTTTATTATATGATTTTACTCTCTAACTAATATTTTTAATAAAATAATTAGTATTATTAAAATATACACATTAAATTTCACAATAAAACTGTTTCTTAGTATATTTTATCTTCACCAAATAACGAGATCATTCGATGCATTCCCTTTCTTCAAAAGCATAAATAAATTAAATAAGTAAGAAGAATATTAGATCGTTTACAATATTATATTTATATAAAAGAGAAATGAATATTCCTACAAAGACATAGAACAACTTTAAAGGAATATTGTCACTACCCATGCCTAATCAATTTTAAGCACCATAGTTGACCACAACAGGTACATGGAATTAGGCACCAAAAATCTCTTATTTTGCATATGCCGCTGGGGATAAAAGTCAGACTAATCGTTTTACTCAAACAATTAGTAGGTCTTGTGTGTAATCGTTTCGTACCATGAGACGATAGATGAAGTATAAATTAGATATGACGCATTAATAATTTGGTAGAAATAGATGCTAATCTATATTGTTTCATATGAGACTATTTCACGCAAATTTTTGTTATATTTTATACACGGAGTAAGCTTTTTGATTTCTTCTGAATAAAATTGTGTTCACAGTTCACACTTTTGCAAAAATATTTTAACCTCAAGTATATTCATTGAATCCATATTTTGATCTAGACTTTCATCATTTTATTATCTAAGGAATCTTAATTATTTCAAATTTGTCTATAGTAGGAATAAATTTTTTGCATATTATTAGCGGAAACAACTTATAAAATAATCACAAATTCCAATACAATATTGTACGGTGCAATATTGCTTTAAATAAAAAATTCCAAAATTTGCGGGTCAAAAGCGGGTCAAACGGGTCGCCCATTTTTCATATTACTGAAAATTGTGTTACTGTATGAATAAACGAGTGTTACTACATGAACAAAAGTGTGTTACTGCTTGAAATAGAAATTCCAAAATTCGCGGGTCAAAGGCGGGTCAAACGGACACCCATATTTCATACTGCTGAAAATTGTGTTACTGTATGAACAAATGAGTGTTACTGCATGAGCAAAAGCGTGTTACTAGCTCATATCATAGCATTGTTTAGTTCTTGTAGTTAGGGCTGTTCACGGTACGGACCAAAACGAATATTTGAAAATATCTGTGTCCATACCAAAGTTCGGTTATTTTAAAATTTGTGTGTTCGTGTTTGTACCGAAATTTCGGTACGATATGATACATATATTTTATTTTTCGGTACGGATCGGAGCGGATTTTCGGTTATAAACGGAGTGGATCGGATCGGTATGGAACGGAGCGGAGAAACAAAATTTTTAATCATTTTTTTTTCATTCTCTCATTTTTTATCAAAAAAAAAAAAAACATATTAATGCATGCACACTCACAAAAAAACTACACAACTTCAAACACAGTCAAACATATATCATTACAAGCTCAAATATAACATATTATATGATAATGGATGATTAAAAAATTAATACAAATCACTATCAATAGAGTTTTTAAAATACAATATATAAAATATATATTTAAAAAATTCTTTTAAAATATCTTGTGAATGGAAATTGCAATATTAAAAGTACGTTGATCGTAATTCCTGATACAAGATACACCATATCCAAATTTTTGTAAGAAATGAATATACATGAACAATGAAATTAAAAGAAAAAAAAATTTTATTTTAAATTATTTTGATATACACCTAAACATAAGTTAACTTTTTAAGAACTTAATAAGATAAATAAAATAATGTTTGTATTATGAAAATGAGGAGAACTTATGTTATCGTATAGTTGTACTTGAATTCAATATATTATAATAATATTTGATGAATAAAAAATAAATATAATTTATATTTAATACATATTTAATTCGATTATTCGGTTCGGTTCGGTACGGTCACATTCGGTTTTTCGGTACAGTTAATTTGATAATATCCGTATCCGTACCAAAAAAATATTCGGTTCGGTTTCGGTACGGTTAAAGTAAAAAAAATCCATAATTTTTTCGGTTCAATTCTTTTTCGGTGCGGATTTCGGTATGTGTTCGGTAATCTCCGAACTCCATGAACAACCCTACTTGTAGTAACACCCATTTGTTCATTTAGTAACACATGAATTACTTAATCATATAGTTTTGTTATTGTTCAGATTCTTTCAATTTCACATGGTAACACATGAATAAAAATTATGATGTTATAATTACCTAATAATTTTATAATTTTTTGGTGTTTATCAAGTTTTTTGTCTTCATGATTTAAACCTCTTTTTGTTTAGCGATTCCACACTGTTTCTGATATAGTAACACATACGTACTCTTACAGTAACACCCACTTGCCTTTAAAGCAATATAGACCCGGAGCAGAATTTTTTGTTTGCTTTTGCGCGATTTTTTTAGAAGATCCATTTGACCCGCAAATTTTAATATGCTGATCCGGATCTCAATGTGACCCTTGAGTTTTTCAACTTTCCTTTATTAGCACAATATTGCACCGTGCAATATTGCACCTAAGACACACTCTAAAATATTATATTTAATTATAATTAGATTCCTAAATTGTATATTTTAAGCAAGAGCAGTTTTTGTGTGAGATCCAGGACGGAGACACATATTGCCAAGGGTGATCGTGGCTCCTCTCAAAATTTCCTTCTTACTATTAGTATATATGTTTACTAGTGCTTAAATCAGCAAATTTCGTAGGATGAAATTTTTTATATGTATAATATATATATATATATATATATATATAAACAAAGTCTACTAAAATAACGAGAAAATATCACTTTTGGTCCCAACAACCACACACATCTCTGTTTTTGGTCCCATGAGTTTACTTTTGTCCCAATATCTCAATATTTTGAAATTTTGATCCCAACAACGGACAATTTAGCAAATTCGGTCTTATGGTAAGTCAAACCGTTAGTCATCTGTTAGAAGTGTGTTTTGCTGAACTTCTATTGAATGATGAAATCATGTGAAGAACATTGAAAAAAGGGTTAGAACAAAAAAAAGAATCAAGCCAATCAGAGTTCGGGAGCTCAAATTATGAAGAAAACAAGCTCAAAAGTTGAAAAAAGAAGCTAAAATCAGTATTTTTTATGTTTGGGACCAAAAGTGCTAACGCTTCTAACGATTGACTAACAATTTGACTGATCGTAGGACCAAATTTGTTAAATTGGACATTGTTGGGACCAAAATTGCAAAAAATTGAGATTTTGGGACAAAAAAAAGTGGAGATGTGCGTGGTTGCTGGGACCAAAAGTGATATTTTCTCCTAAAATAACAATAAAATATTTTCCCACACATTTTTATATCTAGAAATAAAAAGTTATTAGTTGATATAAGTGTTATAAATCCAGTAGATTTATTATACCAAATCTAGAAGATTTGATGTGGACATTACTAATGGGCTTATAACCCAAATAGACTTGAGGCTTAGATTAGGGTTTCTCTATTATAAATATATGTACTCAGTATTGTATACATACGCATACACAGAAATATTAGTGAAAACTACTGGCTTGGTACGCCCCCAGATGTAGTCGTTATCGACGAACTGGGTAAACAAACCAGCGTCTCTATTTTACGCTCACGATTTACAACACGTTATCAGCACGAGTCTCTGCCTGAAGCTAATCGGTACGAATCTAAATTAATTCCTCAATAGTATGATAATTAATTATCGTATCATATTGATTTATTTTTTATCTATGTGTGCTATGATTATTGTGTAAAATTAAATTATTCATTGCACCCGTACTTTTCTTGCTTGCAATTATCATCAAACGGATCGAAAAAATAATAAATTAATATACTGCCGCCATGGACGGACCACCGCCGCCACGAGCCGCTAGGTTGCCGCGCGCGGCGCAGCCCCGAATCTGCTGCTGCCCACGGCCGTACCACCGCCGCGAGCCACCAGGCCGCCGTGCGCGGCGCTGCCCCGAATCCTCCATGGCCACCACCGCGAAGCAGCTACCACCGCGCGCCCGAGTCCGCCGCGGGCGAACCTCCAGGCGTCAAGCCTCTGCTGCTCTGCCGCCGTGAATTCGTTGAGCGGCGGCCGAAGGCCGCGCACCGTCGGGCGACAGCGGCCGTAGGCCGCGTACCCTCAACCTTCTGGGCCAATCAGGCCCAATGCTAATTCGGCCGAGATTTTTTTTATTTGGGCCTGCAGCCCGATTCATGGGCTGGAATTTTATTTTCTGGGCTGATTTTTTTTATTCTTTGGGCCTGAAGCCCTCTTCATGGGCTAAATTTTTTAATTTAATTTTTAAATGATATTGAACCTTATTATTTATTTTGGGCCTC
Organism: Ballota nigra; assembly: GCA_947034835.1. NCBI lineage: Eukaryota > Viridiplantae > Streptophyta > Magnoliopsida > Lamiales > Lamiaceae > Ballota > Ballota nigra. The sequence goes on along the minus strand of OX344724.1, from coordinate 38,936,381 downwards.
ATATAATTTTTTCCAGTAGTTTTTGTTCCCTCAATTTAATTTATCAAGTTCCGAAAAATACTTGAAAATTAAAAAGTAATAATTCTTTGCATATTAATTAAGCTCGTAATTTTTTGGAGTTAATTTTAAAATTAGTTCTCAATAAATTTATTGTTTTATATGTTTAATTGCTATATGCGCATGCTTTTATGATTAAATTATCTCGCATGCATTATTACTTTTGAACATAGTCCCCATTTTATAGTCCGCATATATTGTCTGGGTAGGCGGCGCCCTGTACTTGTCGGACCGTAAATTATGTTTTGGGTAGACGACGTCCAATTCTTATTTCTATGTGCTTGAAAGTGATCAAATAAATCCTTATTTCTCCGTTGTCAATAAATTGGTCACAATACTCACCATGTCACTTTAAAAATTGTAGTTAGAATGTCTGATATTACCAAAAGAGAATTCGCTGAGCTTGCTCTTGATGATAGCAATTACCTGACATGGGCTCTAGATGTCGGTCTCCATCTAGACTCAACTGAGTTGAGCGGAGCCATTGTCTAAGGTTCAAAATCCACTAACACCCAGAAGGCGAAAACGTTGATTTTTCTCAGGCATCACCTGAATAAGGATCTGAAAAATGAATACCTGACTGAAAAGGACCCCGGAGCATTGTGGAAGTCCCTACAGGACCGTTTCCAACAACAAAATGATATATGTTGATAAGCGAGCAGAAACATCACTGGGGCGAACATAATTAACCCAAAGTACTCACTCTTAAGACAAAATTAAGCCAACAAAACCAGGTTGAGCTGGAAACGTCAGGCGAATAGGTTTTGTCCGCCTAGCAACCTTAATCAGGCGAACAACTTTAACCTAAAGACCATGTGGACCCAGATGACGCCCCGACGAGCATATTTAGCACATCGGCGAACATATTTGGCTACAATATCAAGATATCAAATTATCAAGAATAAAGACCAACAAAATCAAACTAAAGACTCCTCAAAGACAAGTCCAACAGGACGAACAACTCCTGAATGTGAGCAAGTCCAGTGTAAAAGGATATAATTTAGTTTAGATAAGGTCAAAATAGTCAAAGCCCAAGTGTCACACATGCACACTAGGGAGGTCAAAGGTCTTGTACACCTCCTGCTAGACAAACATGTATAAATACTTAGATTTTTCAGCTAGTAAGACAAACACAAATTCATATACACGTCCAAACTTTGATTATACATCCAAAGCACCTCAATTATCGAACATACGAAATAAATACGTAATCAATACACATGTTTATTCTTATCCAATCTCAACTTTCGTATTCACTAATTACGTTAGTGATCAATCACACGTAATTGTTTGGTGATCTAATTAACGAATAAAATAACCACTAATCCTCACGATTAGATACAATCATCAACAAATTGGCGCTAGAAGGAGGGTTCGAACCTCCGATTAAGGATTCAAGCGTGATTAAACAAGAACTTCAAGCTTAAAACTTGAAGATTTCAAGAAATTTTCAGATTTCCTTTGAAGATTGGTGCAAGAGTGTTCTTGGTGTTCTTCATACCAAGTTTGAACCATTGAAGACTAACACTTACACTTTGCACAAAGATGCCTCAATCACATGAAACCCAACATTCTCAACATGTTACAAGAAATTCACATTCAAGAGCGTCCCAGGCTGGCGGGCGAGCAGAAGTAGCTCGCCGAGGATAGGAAAACCATCCAACAGCTACGCATCAACCAATGCCCCCTGAGCTAGATGCTTTTGTTCGCAATCCTGATGAACTAGCTCGGACTATTGCAATGCTTCAGGCTTTACAAAAACAACAAGGACAACCTGGTCCATCTCACGTCCGAGCCAGGAATAGCCCAATAAGAGCTCGTGAGCATGAGAAGACCAGAGATGACCACCAAAATGAGGCCGATAGTGCTAAAGTCCTTAAAATAAAGGGCAAAAAGAAACAACTCGACGAACCAACTAGTCATGGGGAATCAACCCCAAATCGAGCTGCAGGAGTAAGTCGGGGAACCACATGCCAGAGTGCGCTGGATAGAATTGGTCACCCTGAACATAGGGTGGCTGAGGAACACCCAGAGGCTGGAAGAGCTTGCCCAGCTCGCCAACCTATTCACGAGAGGCTGACCAGATCCACTTTTGGTCGCCTCGGCCCAAAGGGAGCTCCAAATCCATGAAGACCAATCCATGATGCCCCCGACCAAGTGAGGGACTGCAACGAACAGATGGTCATGCACTACTCTTCGCTGAGCAACCTCCAAGTCAGGGGGGATCATTTGAAGAATTGGTCTCCATGCGGAAGGCAATCGAAAGTATGCAGGGTCAGTTAGACCTGCAAAGAGGTTATGGGAATACTGCTCTTCCTACCTCACCATTATCTTTAGTGATTCTGAATACCCCAATTCAGAAGAAGATCCAGTTCTCGCAAGTATACATTATGAAGGCAAGACGGACCCCCGGGTGCATTTGATGAAGTATTCTGATTATATGATATCAATAGGGGCAAGTGATGCAACCCAGTGCCGAAACTTTCCATTGACTCTGGGGGACCGTGTCCATAAATGATTTTCGGCTCTGCCACTAGCTTCAATTCATTCGTTTGCCCAGCTAGGCAAATAATTCTTGTCCCATTTCTCTACGGTCGGGTCTTATCTATCCCAGAGACATCGTTTATCCGACTTAAAACAAGCTGACGATGAGTCGGACCGTTCGTATTTGGAAAGGTTTGACAAGGTCTTGCTAGAAGGGGAACCAGTCAGCGAAGACACCAAAATTGTAGCCGTCCTAGCTGGGTTAAAGAAGGGAACTGAACTTTGGAAGGATGTACATCTCAGATGCCCGAAAACTTATGCTGAATTTCGTGATCGGGTAGGAGTCTTTGTCTCCATGCATGAGGCCTTGCAAAAAGACATGGGGGACAAAGGCGAACAGAAGAAAAGTGGGAAAAAGACTGGTGGTGGAGGTTATCGAGCCCCGAAGAACATGAAAGCATTTAATGAAGGGACAGAACTGAAAGACAAGTTGAATCATGTACTCACCATATCAATCGATGCGGTGTACAACAATGTTCGGGACAAGGAATTACTTACTCTTCCAAGAAAGATACGTCAAGAAGCTAGCAAGTTAAACCAAACAAGTATTGTGCCTACCATCAGAGTGTGGGGCATTTTACAAGTGAATGTCGTGACTTCCTAAAGCAATTGTGGCGATTCTATGAGGAGGGTAAGCTATCTGAGTTTGTGAAAAGACAACCCGGTAAGAGAGGCAGAGAAGACGAGTCTGAGGATGACGATGTTGAATAAGCTCTTCGAAGGAGTCGTGCTGGGCGACCAGTTCCAGCACCAGCAGGAGGACCAGTTCCCAAAATTCAAATGATGGAGCCTGCAGGACCTGTTGGTGGTTGTCCTGATGGGCGACCACCAATCTCAAATCGAAAAAGAAAGGCTGAGCTACGTGCAGTTGCCCAGGTGCAAGAAATGGGAGTCAATTTATCCATTCTTCACACAGCAGAGTTGACCTTCACTGAAAAAGATTTAGAAGAAATCGTAACTCCCCATAACGATTTCCTCGTTATCTGTGCCAAGATAATGGGGACCAAAGTGCATCGACTATTAGTGGACACTGGAGCCTACACCAACATCATCTTTAAGAAAACGCTTGATCAGCTAGGCGACTATGCTAGCTACATTTAAGATTCTAATCACCGAATTCTAGGCTTTGGAAATGCTGTAACAGTCCCATTAGGGATAATTAGGTTGTCTGTACAACTGGTGTCGACCAAGGATCCCGAAAAGAATATAACTATAATGGTGGATTTCCTGGTTGTAGACCAAGAATCCACCTACAATGGGTTCCTTGGCCGACCATTTCTAAATGAATTTAAAGCTGTAGTTTCAACCTACCACTACTATATTAAGTTCCCGACAACCAATGGTGCGGGAACACTAAAGGGAGACCAAAGAAAAGCTCGAGAATGTCTCCTTCAACTTCATCCAATCAGAGAACATGCGTTTATGATGGAAGCATCAACTAGTCACCCAGATGATGAACCTTCTGTTCTCAATGATATTTTGGGAACCCAAAATTATTAGATGGATATAGACGAACAACCCTCGTCCATGGACGAATAAAAGTTGCTAGACGGCGAGCAAACCTTGCCAGTAGCAAAATTATTAATGGTTACTGATGAATCGAGTCCATGTATCGACCTGGAGGGCCCAATTATGGAAACCAACAATGGCACTAATCCAACAGAGGATTTTGATCCCCGATTAGGTGCTGAACCTATTAACATCGAGAATCCAAAAGGGCCAATCGTTGATCCACGATGGAAAGGATAAAAACGGCGAGCAACTCCAGTCGAAGAACTGGAAACCCTCAAAGTTAACCCTAGCTGTGATGATCTTGAACTCTACATCGGATCCGAGCTCCCTGAACCCTATAGGACTCGAATGGCAGAATTTTTGAAAGCTAACCTCGATGTTTTTGCATGGTCACATGCTGACATGGTGGGAATCAATCCAAAAGATGCTTGTCCCAAACTGAACATCAACCCAGCCCGAAGACCCATCCACCAGAAACGACTCAAGTATGGGTCTGACAAGTATCAAGCATTGAATGAAGAAGTTAAGAAGTTGTTGGACAACGACCTAATCAGACAGGCGTTGTGCCCACAATGGGTTGCAAACCCTGTCCTAGTGCGGAAGCTGAATGGAACCTGGAGACTATGCATAGATTTCACAAATCTAAATGCAGCATGCCCGAAGGATAATTTTCCACTTCCGCACATTGATCAACTGGTGGATAGCACAGCAGGACATGAAATGTTCACATTTATGGATGCTTTCGCTGGTTACCACCAAATCCCGATGCACCCAGACGATCAAGAAAATACGCCCTTCTACACAAACAAGAACTTACTTTGCTGGAAAAGAATACCGTTTGGATTAATCCATGCTGAGCAACTTACCAGAGGCTGGTAAACAAAATGTTTGACGAACATATCGTGGAGACGGTGGAGGTGTATGTTGACGACATAGTCGTCAAAAGCACTCGAAAAGAAGACCACCTCCAATATTTATCCCAGGTGTTCGACATTCTCTGAAAATACAACATGAAGCTGAATCCAAAGAAAAGCAGTTTCGGAGTACATTCAGGAAAGTTCTTGGGCCATCTGGTTAGTAAACGGGGAATTGAAGCCAATCCTACAAAAGTCAAAGCAATCATTGATATGGAGCCTCCTCGTTCCATCAAAGAAGTACAAAGGCTGACAGGATGCCTAACAGCTTTAAACAGGTTCATATCATGATCGGGGGACAAATGCCGTCTATTTTTTGAAGCCATCAAAAAATGTAATTTTATGTGGACGGGCAGTTGCCAGAAAGCTTTCGAACAACTAAAAGACTACCTGGGAGACGTAAAGATTCTATCAAAGCCAATCCCAGGAGAGAAGCTTTATCTGTATCTGGCAGCCTTAGACGTGGCAATAAGTTCCATTTTGGTACGAGAAGAAGGTAAATTCCACCTTCCTATTTATTATGCCAGCCAAGCTCTGCACGAAGCTGAGGTGAAATACCCGCCCACCGAAAAGCTGGCATATGCCTTTGTCATGAGTGTCAGAAAGTTAAGACCGTCCTTTTTCGATCATCAGGTCGAAGTACTAACAACTTTCCCACTCAGATAAATACTGCATCGACCCGATACAGCAGGTTGTCTGTTAAAATGGTCTATAGAGATTAGCCAATTTGGAGTGACCTATGCACCTCGAACAACGATTAAGGGTCAAGCATTAGCCGACTTCATAGTCGAGCTGACTTTTCCCCAAAAATTCGACAAGAGGGCTAGATCACCCATGACATGTCTATGTAACACACCTGCTCAAGAGCTAGTTTTGGTTTTCAGTCCTTGGCCGTTTGCACGGTGGGAAATGGATATTATCGGACCTTTCCCGCCTGGAAAAGGGAATGTACGATTCGCCGTCATAGCTGTGGATTTCTATACCAAATGGGCAGAGTCAGAAGCTTTAGTCAAAATTACTCAAGAAAAAATGATCGACTTCATCTGGAAGAACATTGTCAGCCGGTTCGGAATTCCTCAAACACTGGTGACAGACAATGGTCCTCAGTTTGAAGGGAAAAAGCTTCGGGATTTCTGCACCAAATGGGGGATCAAGAAGCACTATTCAACCCCCTACCATCCACAGTCAAATGGTCAGGTAGAAGCCATCAATAAGATAATCAAACATATTCTTAAAATACGGCTAACAGAAAGCAAATGCAAGTGGTCTACAGAATTGCCAGATGTACTATGGGCATATAGAGTTTCTCCTAGGTCAAGCACCAGAGAAACACCTTTTGCATTAGCATTTGGAACTAAAGCCATCATTCCAGCTGAATTGAAAACCAAAACTTTGAGAACGACTAACTTTGAAGAAGTGGTGAACAGCTCTGCCCTATCAGTCGAGCTAGATTTGCTTGAAGAAAAAAGAATCACGGCTGAATTTAAAAATACAACTTACAAGCAGAGAGCAGAATGCTACTACAACTCTCAAGTCAAAATAAGAAAGTTTAAAGTTGGCGATCTAGTTTTGAGAAAGAAGCTCGCCCCCACCTCCAGGCATATTTGGCCCGACTTGGGAGGGCCCATACAGGGTAACGGACAGGTTACCCAATGATGCATATGACATTGAAGACTTAGATGGCAACTCGGCCTAATATTTTCAATAGACAAACTACTTTGCTTATAAGATGTAAAAGTGACACTATTTAGCTGGGCGAGCTACTAAGTTTCTTAGGCGAGTAAAATGGCATGTGCACAAGTAAGATCCAAAAAATTTGCCTAATTTTTTGAAAAATTTCACCAAGTATTGGTGATCGAGCAGAATTGGATCGGTCAAGTTATTTGTGATCAAGTACTGTTTTCCTCTTATGTATAGTTTAATTTCTTTAAAAGTCCAAGGTTAGCTTGAAAAAATGTATAGTAGTCGAGCTACTTTGACCTTGGGTGTAAATTATGTACTTTGACAAGTTAATTGTTTGACAAAATGTATAGAGGTCGAACAACTTCAGCTTAGTTTATTATGGTTTGTAGATTAGGTCATCATTTGTACTTGTAATTTTTAAAAGTAAGTTCAATCTAAAGTCGTTCGTTCAAAGGAGATTCAAGCTCAAGGCACAAATTGATTATACAATCAAGCCCATCAAAGGCTGTTCGTTTTTAAATGAACATAGCCTAATGCCAAAGCCCTCAAATTTCTAAGGCAAGAGTTCTTAAGGAACAAAGCCCAACTACATTAAGATTGTTAAGCATAAGTATAAATGCAAAGAAAAATTAATGTAAAAAGATTAAGACGAGCAAAAGATGTTTCATTAATTAATAAGGCTTGATCGCCCAAAATGATTACAATAGAAACTTCTCAAAGGAGCGAACAACTACAAAAAGAGAAAGAAATAAAAGACCTAACTAGCCCTATCATCTAAGAACCCTGTCCGGCGGGGGGAAGAATTTTGTCATCCTTGGGGTCTTCAAGAGGTGTCCCAGCTAGAGAAGGATCGATAGGGACCTCTTGAGTGAGCTCGACAATCAGCCCCTCAGCATCAGCTCGCTCTTGGAGGGCTTTCTCACTTTGATCGAACGGCTGGGTCTGCTCGCCCTCTGCAGCCTCATCCTCTTCGTCATCATCTGGGGGACTTGTGATAATGACTTGGGGGTCAATAAAATCAACATTGACCCCATAATCTGACAAATCGCCTATCTGGAGAGTTGTCCCAGGCACAGGAGGGTGAGTTTCAACAAAGTTTTTGAACTCGTTGCCGATCTCTTTGACAACGGGGCAGCCTTGAACTCCTTTGCTATGTGAATACACACCGCATAGGCCGTCACAAAGCCGATGATCGAGCCCACCTCTATTTTTGGAATCAACTCCTCTTGAGTGATAGAATTGGTGAGCTGATTCTTGAGGTCGGCAACCTTTGCAGTCTCTTCCATTGCATACTTCTCAGCGACCTCTTTCTGCTGCTGGATGCGAGCAGGTTCTGCTCGAAGCTTTTCGACCTCGACCATCTTGGCCTTTAGCTCCTCAGAGACTTTAACATGCAGATCAAGGGTGCGCTGCTTGCTCACTTGGTGTGCTTTTACCTTATCTTGAAGGCTGACCACCATCTTCTTTGCCTCGTCCCTTTCTCTGACAATGCTGCTCACGGTAGGCGTATGGTGACGGGCATCCCTCTCCAATTCGTCAACCTGGTCGACTAGCCTTTGTATGGCGACTAGGGACCTGCTCACCTCCATAAGACACAAACGACCATTATCACAAGGTATTTGTATCTTGACGATTTCATTTAATTCTTTGGTCCAGGAGCGAGGGACTATCTCGGAGGCGCGTCGGATAAAAGAATCTAGAATCTCATGGTAGTTGGCGGCCACCTTTGAACAAGAATATTAGTGCACCATGTTTGATCACCCCGGATAGTTGTTGGGGTCATAACTGCACGAAAACATGTCAAAATGTTATAAAAAACACAAAGAAAGAGAAGAGAAGTTCCCAACAAAGAACTTACGCATAATGGCAACCTTTATCCCATCCGAGATAGGTCGCATCGAATGGATGATCAGCGTGTGCCTCGGGAGCAGATGCGACCAAGGGCTGCTCGTGATATTGCTCCGAAGAAGGAGCTCGCTCGTCTTCAGGCTCAATTGGGCGAGCAGGAATAACTCCACTCCCATGGGCGATCTTGGCCTTCTTGGCCGCCCTTTCAACATCGGAGACGGGAGTGCCGTCTCCTCGAAAAAGTTTCTTCGACTTGGGGGTAGCAGCCGCGGGTGGACTGCTATCTTTGGCGGGCTGTTTAGCCGAGCTAGATCCACTCCCTTATCGTGGATCATCTCTGCCCGCCTTTACCGCTAAGATGATTATTTTTGTAAGGGGGTTGGCCTTTTTTCTCCCTCTTTTGTTTGGCATCTCCCACACCATTTGATCAAGGATATGGAATGAAGGATGGATGGCAACCGTGACGAGCTGATCTGCAAAGAAATAAAAAAGTACTAAGTTAGAAAAATTATGCAAGTTCAAATTGGCGGACAAGTTTGATCGCCCAGTTTAAAAATCTTACTCTCTGGAACTTGGGCCTGGGCCTCGAGATGGTGAGGGTAGGTAGTGAAGCGAGCAACTCTGCGCGTTGACTCCAAGCAAAGATGGCTGATGCTACGTTCTGCTTGGCGACAAAGAGCGATCAGGCTAACTGTGAACAGGAACTGATCGCTGATACTGTTCTTAGCACTTCGCCACTTGAGGTTTTTGGGACCTGAAACACCAAAAAGGAAAAATTTAAAATTAGTCTTATCACTTCAAATATATAGAAGGGATAAGACTCACGAATCAAGTCCCTAAACTCCACCAGAGTGTTAATTCACTCAGGGCCACCATAAGGGCGAGCAGAAGCATGCCAGTCACCACCTATCCAAAACCAGTCATGCTTCCAATCTCGCACCTTCCCAGGGATATCCTCCACCAACCTCAAATTTGGCCGCGCCTTGAGGTAATACCAGCCCACCTCTTCCCCGATGCAGGCAGTAAGTGTCATGAGGTAGTTAACCTCTTCGACGGACAGCTTATTGGGGTAGCCTTCCAGGGCGCACAATACCATAATGGACATGAGGTTCATCCACCCAACAGGAGTTATTTGGGTGATGGCAAGGTTTGTCCGCTAAAGGAAGCTACCGATCAGGGGGTGTAGTAGAAAAGTAACCCCGACACTCAGTGCGGCCAAGTTGATCGTCGTAAGTCCACGGGGTGGGCGATCTGCTCTATCGTCGGTGAGGGAAGCGTACATATAAATGTCAAATGGGATCTTGTAGTCCCTCCTAATCTGGGGCAAGTCCTTCTCGGTGATGGCAGACAAGATGCAGCTCGCCCCATACTCCGTGGCTCTAAGTTTGCGCTTTCCGCGAGCTGGTATAGGGAATTGGGTGGAATATTCCCTCTGATAATCGTCCCAAACAACTTGGTGAGCTAGAGCGACCGGAAGTTGATGCTCGATTGGTTCTGGCATAGGATACTGAATGTCCTTTAGATATTCCCAGGTCAGTTCGTCCGGGCGGACAGGCTGTAACACCTCAACCTCCTCCTCCTCTTCGTGGAGGTCAGAACTGGTCTCCTCCTCAACTTGGCGAGAAGGATTTGCTCCCGCAACTCTTTCTCCAGATGGGCGGGCCCCCAAATCGATGGAGTGGGCTACTGAGGCCGCGTCAGGGTCAGCTTCCAAGTTAACCACAAGGACAAGGGACTCTTCGATTGGCCTTTTCCCAGGGTTACGAGGAGGGTATGATCCAGTTTCGGAGTAAGAGGACATTTAGAATGGGGAATCTCAAAATGGAGAAGCTTCGGGAGGCGTTAATGACGGATTCCAGTGGCAAGCAAAGGACGACGGTGGTTTAAAATCCCAGATGACGGAGTTTATGGTTTTTGGGTGTTTCTAAAAACCCCGATTGCAAAAATAAAGAAGAAGAAGAAGAAAATAAAGAGAATAATACCTTGTTGGGAAAATGTATAAGACTTATGTTTTGATTAGATGCCAACATGTTCCTCCTAAGTTGTTTTGTAAGTAAATTATTCAGTAGAGTTAATGTTTAGTTAAACAGTTCAAAGTGTTAAGAACTGGAGTACAATTAGTAATTACATGAGTGTATTTAAGAATGAAGTCCGCTGAAAATGTAGTCCGCTGAAGTGAGACTAAGTGATCTGAGAAATAAGTCTAAATCTTGAATGTTTTCTAAGTACATTCTCACTAAGACTAAAACTGTCAGGAGAGGACCAAGGTCCACTGATGGTAACTAACAATGCTAAAACATGTTAAAAGCTGTTAGTTAATCTGGTTGGAACAAGTCAAAATGAATTTCAGTGAAGCTTGCAATAAATGAAGGAATAAGAAGGTTCTCTCAGAGGAGTTCCACCTTAAAGCAAGACAAGAATCTGGGCATGCAGACTAAAGGTCCAATGAGAAGATGACACGTCAGTGTACTTACTGACAGCCGACCTGCCCCAGCCTGACAAGTACCAAAAGTCCTTCTCTAGCAATCTACAGAAAGTTGGTGAACAGGCATGGTCTTTCAGCCATTTCTTGACAAGACTTAAAGCTTCAAATAGAGTCGTTTGAGCCAATCAGATACAAGAAGACTTACTTGAGAAGATTCAAATCCAACGGGAAGATTTTCAAGGAAGCCTATAAATACAGAAGGACGTGCACATTTCCAAGCACGGGAAACTCACAAGATCAAAGCTATCTCTACATTCATAACAACTAAGAAGCACTCAAAATTATCTTTGTTTCCCAAGTGTTTCACATTTGTAGAGAGCCTAACAAACCGTCTGTAACCAAGCTTAAAAGCAATATCCAAATCTTAGAAAGAGATAATCCAATCCTAAGCCTTGAGCTAAACTTGTAAGGATTATCTCAAAATAGTTGGAACCAAAACCCTACTCAAAACCCTACTCAGTGTTTAGGTTGAGAGCTAGTGTTAAGTGGTGTTAGTAAGCTGATTGTTGTATCAGTCTGAAAGCTGGTTTGTTTTGGGAACTAGGACCTGGAATTTCCTAGTGATCAATCATCCTAAGAGAGGATTAGTTGATCAGTGCACCTTGGCACTATAACACAAGGAATTCCAAGTGAAAGGAATTCTCCTGTTTGATCAGGACATTGGACGTAGGAGATTCATCTTTGAACCACTTTATACCTTGTGTTCTTACATTCTGCTTTCCTAAGTGTGTGTTAATCTCAAAGTTTATCAAAGTAAAACGAGTTTTCTAAGGGCTTACTAATCCGCATCTGAAAGCCAATTAGATAGTAGTTCAACTGAAAGTCTTGAGCTTTCAGTGGAGGTATTATCTCAGTAGGCTTTCTCTAAGTAACTCTCAGCAGACCTTCAAGTCCACTGACGAGTTATTGTCTTAAGTAATCTGATAAGTTTTACAAGAAGTTTTAATTTATAATCACAGGTGTATTCCCCCCCATACACCTGTTTGCTCGTTTCGGGACCAACAATTGGTATCAGAGCAGTGGTTCAAAAGACCATTGTTCTAAGTATACCTTGTGCTTAAAGGTATTTTTCAAGGTCACCTGAATTGATCTTTTGATAAACTTGTTTTTATACTATAGCTGACAATGCAGCTAGGGTAGCACCACCAGCAGAGAACAACATGGGAGTTAATCCCTTGAACCATATGTCTCATCACAAGCTTCCACAATTCTCAGTGGAAAACTATGACTTCTGGAAGATCAGAATGAGAGCTCATCTTGCCTGTGTGCATGATGAAATGTTAAGGGTTATTACTAAAGGTCCATTTGCTTTTATGATACCTAACCCTAGAACTACAGCTGAAACTATTGCAGATCCAAGAGAAGAATGACCCAAAGATGAAGATAACTTCACTGCAGATGAGAGAAGGAGAAACAACCTCAACTTCATAGCCATGAACATTCTCTACACCACTATTCCAGATTCTGTAATGGGAAGAGTGATCCACTGCAAGACTGTAAAGGAACTATGGGACACTCTTGCTCTCATGTATGAAGGAACTGACAAGATAAAGGAGAACAAGCTTTCAGCAACTGTTCAAAAATATGAGCAGTTCACCATGGAGTCCACTGAGACCATAGACCAGCTTGATGAGAGGTTCACAGACATCATGAATGAGATAAATTCTCTGGGAAAAGTCTATACCAAGAGAGAGTCTGCCTTAAAGATCCTGAGAGGTCTAACCTCAAGATGGGATGTGTACTCTGTGATGATGCAGAATACCAAGGATCTATCCAGCATGTCTATGCAACAGGTATTCTCTGAACTCAAGGCTTATGAGTTTGATCTGAACAGGAAAAGAGCTCCTGAGGAGACCTCAGCTGAGAAGGGAGTAGCCTTCAAAGCCAAGGAGTCTGAGCCAAAATCCCCAAAGCCTCAGAAGAGTACAAAGGCAAGCAAGTCACAAAGCAAGGCTGAGATGCAGGAGGAACTCAGCCTGATGGCTAGGAGGTTTGAACAACTTAACAGCCGCTTTGGCAAATATAAGAGATTTTACAGGAATAACAGGGAAGGTAGAAGTTATCCACAAAAGACTAGCAGAGAAGGAGAGAAAAGCTCAACAGAGCTGGAAAAGAAGAAGGAATACAAGAATTACACCAAGGCTGAAGGATCATCATCAAAGACCAGAGAGTCCACTGAAGAAAAGAATGATGATGCCAACAGGTGTTTTCAGTGCAAGAAGATTGGACACTTTCAATATGATTGTCCTCAACTGAGCACAAAAGAAAGAAAGGAAAGGCAAGCCAAAAGAGAGAAGATATGGAGAAAGAAAAGCCATGATGGCTGGGGATGTTGATGAAAATCTGGAGTCACCTGATGAACTATTCTCTGATAAACCATCCAATTCTCTAGAACACACACCTGAGCTAAGCTCAGAGTCAACTGAGGAACTCAATCTTCAGTACGCTTTGGAACAATTGATGATTGATTTCTTAAGGTTGCAAGAAGCAAGTTTCTGTCTTCAAGATGAGAACAAACAACTCTTGAGTGAAAACTCCAAGTTAATAGAGTCTGGGAATCAAGCAGATCTAAACTCAGCCAAATCTACCATTGAACTGACAAAAGAGGTGGAAACCCTCAGGAGTCAAGGAAATGGTAGAGATCAACTGATAAAAGATCTAAATGAATCTAAGACAAAGTTAACTGAAGAGAACTTAAAATTGGTAAGCCAAATAAAGGATTCTCTCCTGAAAATTGATGTCTTACAAAAATCTGAAGAGACCTTGTTAAAAAGGATTGATGCTCTAAACAAACCCTCTCTTGCCATAGAGGAGATCCAAAATTTTCAAACCAATCCAAATAACAAGTGTGGGATAGGTTTTATTCAAAAAACTTCAGAAGGTCCTCTGAGTGTTGCTTCATCAAGTGGCACAAAGAGAGTTTTTGTCAAGTCTGTTACATTTCAACCACAGACTATGGATAAAGGAAAAAGACCAGCTGAGATCACTCAAAAGAAAAGTCAATCTAAGCCAAAACCAAATGGAAAGGCTCAGGTGACTTATCAAACTAGATCTCAGTAGAGGTACTATCAGCAGAGGTCTTCACAGATGAAGCAACCTCAGCTGAGAGCACCCAGGCATGAGCAGTCCTCAAGGAATGCCTCATATGGAAGACCTATTCCTTTTGTGCCTAAGGGAAAAGGTCCTTCATACCTTTATCAACAAAAACCAAGACCAGGTGCACCCAAGCCAAATAGAAAGAATGTGAAGAAGGTTCCTGTTCCTTCAAAGGCTGACACCCATAGAAAGTTTTCTCCCAAGGCACCTAGGGAGATAACAATCTATGTAGATGTTTATGGAAGACAAATTAGCCAATCTAAAGTGATTAGAACTGTGAGGCAAATTTGGATTCCGAAAGGTACAACTAACCTGGTAGGACCCAACACCAAATGGGTACCTAAAGCTTGATCTGTGATTGCAGGGCTCAGTGGACCTCAACAAAGGAGAAGCTCTTAAATCATCAGTTTGGTACTTGGACAGTGGATGTTCTAGGCACATGACTGACAACAAAGATCTCCTGACAGAATTTGTTGAGAAAGAAGGTCCACAAGTCACCTTTGGTGACAACTCACAAGGAGCCACTAAAGGTTATGGTACTTTAATCATTGGCTCAGTAAGGGTAAGCAATGTATCCTTTGTCAGTTGACTTAAGCATAATCTTCTGTCCATAAGTCAGTTCTGTGATAAGGGATACAGTGTTGAATTTTCATGTAACCTGTGTTTTGTTAAGAATGTATCTTCACAACAGGTACTACTAACTGGGTCAAGAAAGGGAAATGTCTATCTTGCAGATTGGAAGTCTTGCACACCAAATGCATGTCTTATTGCTAAGAGCTCAACTGACACTAATTGGTTATGGCACAAAAGGCTAAGTCATCTGAACTTCAAGATGATGAACAGGATAGCAAGACATGGACTGGTAGAAGGAATGCCAAATGAAGTATACAACTAGGAACATATATGTAAAGCCTGTCAGGAGGGAAAGCAAGTAAAGGCATCTTTCAAAAGCAAAGTAGCAACCTCTACTGACAGAGTACTTCAACTGTTACATATGGATCTTTTTGGTCCAGTAACCCCTGTAAGTATCAATGGGAGAAAGTATACACTTGTTGTTGTTGATGACTTCTCCAAGTACACATGGGTGATATTCCTTGCAAGCAAAAATGAGACTCAACTGAGACTGCCAGAGCTCCTGAAGAAAGTTAGCAATGAAAAGAGCCTGAACATTGTAAAGATAAGATCAGATAAGGGCACTGAATTCATAAATTCTATTATATCTGATTATTGCAAAGAATTAGGTATTTCACATGAGACATCAGCTGCAAGAACTCCACAACAAAATGGAGTAGCTGAAAGAAGAAATAGGACTCTCAAGGAGGCAGCAAGGACAATGTTAGCTGAAGCTCAAGTTCCTAAAAGATTCTGGGCTGAAGCTATTAATACTGCCTGCCACACTCAAAATAGATCCATGGTAACCAAACATCAAGGAAAAACTCCATATGAGTTATGGAATAACAGAAAGCCACATGTATCTTACTTTCATATTTTTGGTTGCAAGTGTTTCATTCACAACAATGGGAAAACACAACTGAAAGCTTTTGATAGCAAAGCTGATGAAGAAATTTTCTTAGGATATTCACAAATTAGTAGAGCTTTCAGAGTTTACAACTGTAGAACCCTTGTTGTGGAAGAAACACCTCATGTAGTGTTTGATGAATCTACTTTTGAGTCCAGAAATAAGGAGAATGAGGATGTGATTAGCAAAAGACTAACCAGACTGAGTATCAAGTCTAAAGGCTATCCTGATAATTGTGTTGATACATTCATCCCAACCTGGGACAACCTCAATGATCAATAATTCAAAGAGGACACTCAAAATCAGACCACTCCTCAAAGCTCACCTGAGAGCTCTCCTGAAGATGTAACTGAACTGATGAACACTATCCCAGTTCAAGAGGTAACCAATGTCAATGAAGATGTGGTCACAGCTGAGACATTCACTGAACCCATCATTCAAGGGGGAACCAATGAAATTACCATTGAGAATGAAAATACCTTGAATGATGACTCAGGACTTCAACCCTCTGTTTTATTTCCTGAATTTGATTTCATTCCAATATCTAGTGACTCAACTTCAGAAGAGTTAAACTCTACTGAAGGGCATCAGCCTAGGAGGACTTGGCTCTCAGATCACCCTGTTGAGCAAATCCTAGGTGATCCTTCTTCAGGAGTCAAAACTAGAAGTTTTCATGGAGAAAGTGCTTTGTTTTGTTGTTTCTTATCAAACCAGGAACCAAGTTCCATAGCAGAAGCACTTCAAGATTCCAACTTGATCATTGCCATGCAAGAAGAGCTCAACCAGTTTACAAGGAATCAAGTATGGGAGTTGGTGGACAGACCATATCACTGCAATGTGATAGGAACCAAGTGGGTATTCAAGAACAAGAAGGGTGAGAATGATATCATAGTCAGAAACAAAGCCAGGCTAGTTGCAAAGGGCTATTCTCAAGTTGAAGGATTTGACTATGATGAAACATTTGCTCCAGTAGCCAGATTGGAGGCAATAAGGTTATTTCTTGCATATGCCGCTCACAAGAAATTCAAGGTGTACCAGATGGATGTTAAAAGTGCCTTCTTGAATGGAGTACTCAATGAAGAAGTCTATGTGGAGCAACCCCCAGGTTTTGAAGAAAGTCACAAAGTATATAGATTGAGGAAAGCTCTATATGGACTGAAACAGGCTCCAAGAGCTTCGTATGATACTTTGTCACAATTCCTTTTGGATCATGGTTTCATCAAAGGGAGAGTTGATAGAACACTTTTCAGAATCACAAAAGGAGAGGACACATTACTTGTTCAAATTTATGTGGATGATATCATCTTTGGTTGTCCTAACCAGATCCTCTGTGAGAAGTTTTCTCAACTGATGAAGGGAAAATTTGAGATGTCTATGATGGGAGAAATGAATTTCTTCCTAGGACTTCAAGTTAAGCAGACCCCTGAAGGAATTTTCATCAATCAAGCCAAATACACAAGGGAGCTGATCAACAAGTTTAGATGCCAGACCAGCAAAGTTGCAAGAGTTCCACTCAACACCAACACCAAGATGGAACCAGATGAGACTCATTACAGAGCCATCATTGGATCTCTACTGTATCTCACAGCAAGCAGACCTGATATCACTTTTGCAGTTGGGATTTGTGCAAGATATCAAGCCAACCCCAAGAAAAGTCATCTGGAAGCTGCAAAGAGGATTCTCAAATATCTTAAGGGTACTATGAATATGGGATTGTGGTATCCCTCAGATGACAATCTGGAACTCACAGGATACTCAGATGCTGATTATGGAGGATGTAGAATTGACAGGAAATCAACCTCAGGCACTTGTCAATTCTTGGGAAGTAAGCTGATTTCTTGGTTCTCCAAGAAACAAAACTCTGTAGCCACTAGCACTACTGAAGCTGAGTATATGACAGCTGGAAGTTGTTGTGCTCAAATTCTTTGGCTAAGACAACAACTGAGAGATTACAACATCTTTGCCAATGAAGTCCCTATTTTCTGTGATAACAATAGTGCAATTGCTATTTCAGAAAATCCAATTCTCCACACAAGATACAAACATGTGGACATAAGGCATCATTTCATCAGAGATCATGTGGAGAAGAAGGACATCAGAATGCTCAAAATCCACACTGACAAACAGAAGGCAGATATCTTCACAAAACCTTTGGCTGAAGCAAGGTTCCAAGAGTTGTCAGTGGAGCTTGGACTCCTAGATCCAGGAGAGTAAAGATTTAATCTCAGAAGAGTTATCTTCAACTCAGTGGAGGTTCATATTCAGAAGAGGATCTTTCTCAGAAGAAACTCCTCATCTCAGAAGAGGTTTGAATATCAGACGAGGTCGAACCTCAGTGGAGGTCAAAGTTTATACTTGTGTTTTTCAAAGTTAAATCCTCTTAGTTTTATATATTATTTACTTGGTTTAAAAAACTTACTAATGAGTGCTTTCTGGGAAAATATATCTTTTCCCACTGTTCCGAAGAGATTTTGGTATGGCAAGCATTTAATGCGCGTGGTACAAGTCAGACATGCCTTTTCAATTACCTATCTCACGCGCCCTAAAAGCCGGATGATGTGACCTTCCGGCTACCAACTTTTCCAATCCATGCCATCCATTTTTAGGCGGTTCTTTTCTAACTGTCAAGATTTCTTAAAAACTCCCCACTAAACCTTGTAACTACCCACGATCTCAAACCCTATCAATCTCAGACTTTGAATTCTTTGTTCAATCTCACCGTTCTTCACTCATATAAAAACCCCAAATGTTCGCTTGTAAACCTTTTCGAATACACTTCCATCTAAACACTTACTATCTCTTCAACCTTTACTGCAAATTTTCTCAAAATCCCACCTACAAACATGACCAAAATTAACCTAGGGTTTCTGAACAACAAAGAAAATTTCTGGTATGAACCTATAATCCTTTTCAACAACCCAGAAATTGAATCAAGACCTGAGTTCTCTCACATTAAGGAGGCTTTGGAAATGGTCAAAGCTGCTGGGTTGGAGAAATTTCTATCAGTACATCCAGAGTACTGTTATGATAGGCAGGTTCTTGAATTTTTCTACAACATATCCAACTCAGACTCAAGAATCAAATCGTGTCTATTTGTACAAAGAAAGAAGAAGGTGATGAGAGACGATATGGAGATTGTTGAGCACCAGAAAATAAGAAAGGACATTCGGATAAGCGGAGATGATTTGAAGGAGTTATTTGAACTCCCATCTGAAGGCCCAAATCCAGATACTTGTATCTTGGATAAGGAGGAGGAATGGGTCTACACCATCATGGAGAAGAAGGTAAAATATAGTCCCACTATGAACAGAAGCCTACTATTACCATCATACAATGTCCTCTGCGAGATTGTTGGTAAATGTATCTTGGGAGACAAAGGAAGCACTGAACAAGTGAGCAAGCCAAAGCTCAGGTTGATGAAGGCAATAGTGGAGAGCAAGGAGAAGCCATACAATTGGCAGCAATTCTTTTTTAGAGCCTTGAACAGGGAACACTCAAAATTCCAGGCTGACAAAACTCCCCAGTTGGCAAGTAAGCTAAATTTTGCCACTAATATTTCTTACTTAATTGAGAATGTGGATGTGGGAGTAGACTGGTTAAAGGATAGGAAGTGGAGTAACTTGAAGACCCTATTCAAGTCTGGAAAAACTCTGGAAACAAGGATGCTCAAGCCTGCTGAGGAGAGCCCAGAGGCAATCGAGGAAGAGGAAGCTAACCCTGCTGAAGGGAAGAAGACCAAATTGAAGAGAAGATTGGTCAAACTAAGTGACAAGATGGCCCAGCACAAAGAGGCCGAGGTAGTGAAAGCCTCTAGGAAGGAAAGCAGGAGGTCCTCTGAGGCAGAGAAGGAGAGTGCCTCAAAGAAAGTCAGAGTCACAGACTCTACTGATGAATCTTCTTCAGGTAACCCCGACTCATCTCCAAACATCATCTCAACTGAGTCTGACTCAGATGTCCCCGCACCCACCCCCATTCAAACCTAAGACCACTAAACCTCGCACTTCTGCCAAAACCAAACACATCTCCACGTTACCCAAAACCCCCATTGATGGCTCTCAACAGCCAAAAATTGGATCCCAAACAACCCCCACTGAACCCATCTCCACCCCTACTGAAACAACCCCATCAAACCCTTCTGAACCCTTTCCCTCAACCCCTTCTGAACCCATCCCCTCAACCCCTACTGACCAAAACCCAACCTCACCTGAAACTCAACCTCAAACCTCATCTGAACTGAACCCTCCTGATTTTCATTCAACTCAACTGGAGTCTATCCCAGAAGAGCCAACCGAAAGCAGATCCCCTACTCCTTCCTTTCCTTCAGACGATGAAGAAGAGTACTCTTTCCTTGATACTCTCAAGGATGAGGTAGCTTACTCTTTAGAGTCTAAATACCCTGACCTTGATCAATTCCACACACTCAAAGCCTTGTTCTTGAGACTTAGACTCATTGTCCAACTCAAGGATAGAAGGCTTGGTGAAATACTTCTTGCTGTATGAGGCAGCAATGCAGAGGAGTGGAAAAAGGAGGAAGCTGAAGTGCTGCAATTTGCTGGGATGCACAAGACCAGACTTCTCTGTGATGAGAAGATCTTTGAAAGTTTGGTCTTGGAAAAGATTGCTGAGGCAAAAAAGGAAGTAGAGAAGGCTGCTGAGGTAGAAAAGACTGCTGATGGAGAAAAGCCAGCTGAAACCTTATCTGAGAAGGAGGTGGAGAAGGAGAAGAGAGCAGAGGAGAAGGCAGTGGAGTCTGAATTAGAAGGAGGTGCTTCACCTAAGCAAGGTGATGGTGAAGCAGCCAAGGATGTATCCATGACAAGGGATACTGAGGCTCAAAACTTGCCACAGGAGGGCTCAGTAGAGGTGTCTACTGAAGCTCTCCCACAACAGCCCTCAGTAGTGGCTTTAGAGTCAACTGAGGTGTCTGGAACTGGAGAAGTTGAAAAGCAGAGTGAAAAAGAAAAAGAGGTGGAAATAACTGCTATCAAGAGTGGAGAGATAAGAGAAATCATCCCTGTAAAGGGTGAATTGGCTGAAAAAATTACAGTTGAAAAAGAAAGTGAGGAAGAGAGAAGTAAGAAGAGTGAGGAGGAGGGAGCCCCCATGGAGATAGAGGCATCAGGAGATCTAGGTTGTGAGGTTGAGGGAGTTAGAACTAACACTGTTTGCAATGCAGGTACTCAAACCTTTGAAACTCCCCCAGCTGTGGTCAACCTAACTCCACTGAGTGATGCTGTTCACTCTATCAAAGAAGACAGCCTTCCATCTCTTCAAACTCAGCTCAGAGAGGTCCAGGAGATTGTACAAGAGGAGGTGGATGAGATGGTTATTCTCTCAGACCACATTGATGAACTCATGGAGTCCACAACTACATCACTTCAGAATCTCACACTTAAAGTTGAAGACTCTCAGCAGATGGTGATTGATGTAGTTGAGGGACAAAGTGTGTTAATCATTGAAGCCCTGAAGAAGCTGGAGGAGACTGAAGAAGAGGCCAGAACCAAATTTCTCAAAGACTCAGTAGAGAACGTATCCATCAACCTAAAGTCATCAGTGGAGGCCTTCTCAGAAGACCTACTTGGAAAGGTTGAAGAATTATGGAACTCTAAGATGTCTGAATTCGAGGCCAAGCATGCTGAGCTAGGAGCCAAACTGGGAGAGGTACTGAAGAAGGCAGCTGAAGACTTCCCAACACAAGAGAAGACTGATGTGCTGATCAATGAAAAGCTTGCGCAGTTTGTTCAATTTGGGCAGACAGCTGGAGCTACTCTAGAAAGGCTTGAAGATGAGGTAGACCATTGCTCAACTGAGCTGAAGGCATTGGCCCATGATCAACTGAAGCTCAACATCGCTGTAGCTGAATGTATGATTAATGCCGGAAAGGGGGAAAAGAGGATAAGTGCTAAGGACATGAATGCTGATCCTAAGAACAAAATGATCATTATCCTTGAAACCCCTGACTTCGAGAAAGGCCAACAGGTGAAGAGCACCTTGAAGAGAGTCGAAGCAGAAGCTCAGAAGATAGCAGGATCCAAGAAAGGCAAGGAGACCTCCTCAGATGATCTTTCAAAGTTCAAAGAGGAGCATCTAAAGGAGAAGGAGAAGAGAGCTGCGAAGAAGGGGGAAACCACAAAGAGGAAGGCATCTGATGTCCTCTCAGCAGAGGTTGCCAAAAAGACAAGAACCTCAGGGAGGTTGGCAGCTAAGTCCACAACCTCTACTGATGAAGTTCAGGTACTTCCTATTCTCAATCCTGAACCCTTATCTTCTGAACCTCCCAAGTCTGCACCCACAAAAGTCACAGAGCTCGTTGAGCTAATTAAAGAGGCTGGAGGCATGAATGAAAGAGCAAGAAAGCTGACAGCTCAACAACAAGAAAGAAGAGATAAGGTGGTTAGTAAGATGGAGACCATTGCAGAGCTAGCAGAGAGAAAAAGAAAGGAGAGGCTAGCCACTTTTGACAAAACTACTTCTAAGAAATTCAGGAGTGGTTATCTAAAGTGGGCTGCCAAGCTGAAGAATGACAAGATCACACCATCTCAGAACAGATTTCCTCATCATGATGCCTGGGTTCCTAAGAAGCTCAATGATGCTTGGGAGACTGCAAAAAGGGAATTTGTGTATTCCTTTTATGTCAGTGGAGAGTTAGGAAGGGACAATGCACAAGAAGTCTTCAACTCATGGTTGTTTGATGCCTATCCCAAACTCTATCCCGAGATCAGTGATGCTTGGAATGATGCCTTCCCTGATCAAGCTCTGAAGGCCCCTGAGCCAATCACCTACTGGCCTCCTCAAGATGCAACAGGTGCTGTTGATAGAGAAAGGATCACTGAAGAGTGGACATCCTTGTGCGAGCATCTTGGACTCAGAGGACATTCGAAGGAGATAATGGAAAGGAAGAACGAGATGAAGATTAGAGTTTTCAAGCAATATGGACTTGAACCTATTTTCGAGTCCATCTGAGAAAGTTGTATCTTTTGCTGGGCATTTGTTTATAAGTCCCAGGTGTGTTTAAGTTTGAAACCTTTTAGAGTTGACTTCATGTAATATGTACTTCATCATTTTTCAATGAAATGAACTCTACTGATGTTTTACCCAAGATAATATCTCATTATCATTTAGGCTTATGCACTTGAATGCTTTTACTTATAAAATCTGTGAACTTTGAATGTCATCTGAAGAACCTCATCTGAAAGAAGATATGTATTAAGATAGGTTCCGGCATAATCAAAAAGGGGGAAATTGTTGGGAAAATGTATAAGACTTATGTTTTGATTAGATGCCAACATGTTCCTCCTAAGTTATTTTGTAAGTAAATTATTCAGTAGAGTTAATGTTTAGTTAAACAGTTCAAAGTGTTAAGAACTGGAGTACAGTTAGTAATTACATGAGTGTATTTAAGAATGAAGTCCGCTGAAAATGTAGTCCGCTGAAGTGAAGTCCGCTGAAGACTAAGTGATCTGAGAAATAAGTCTAAATCTTGAATGTTTTCTAAGTACATTCTCACTAAGACTAAAACTGTCAGGAGAGGACCAAGGTCCACTGATGGTAACTAACAATGCTAAAACATATTAAAAGCTGTTAGTTAATCTGGTTGGAACAAGGCAAAATGAATTTCAGTGAAGCTTGCAATAAATGAAGGAATAAGAAGGTTATCTCAGAGGAGTTCCACCTTAAAGCAAGACAAGAATCTGGGCATGCAGACTAAAGGTCCAATGAGAAGATGACACGTCAGTGTACTTACTGACAGCCGACCTGCCCCAGCCTGACAAGTACCAAAAGTCCTTCTCTAGCAATCTACAGAAAGTTGGTGAACAGGCATGGTCTTTCAGCTATTTCTTGACAAGACTTAAAGCTTCAAATAGAGCCGTTTGAGCTAATCAGATACAAGAAGACTTACTTGAGAAGATTCAAATCCAACGGGAAGATTTTCAAGGAAACCAATAAATACAGAAGGACGTGCACATTTCCAAGCACGGGAAACTCACAAGATCAAAGCTATCTCTATATTCATAACAACTAAGAAGCACTCGAAATTATCTTTGTTTCCCAAGTGTTTCACATTTGTAGAGAGCCTAACAAACCTTCTGTAACCAAGCTTAAAAGCAATATCCAAATCTTAGAAATAGATAATCCAATCCTAAGCCTTGAGCTAAACTTGTAAGGATTATCTCAAAATAGTTGGAACCAAAACCCTACTCAAAACCCTACTCAGTGTTTAGGTTGAGAGCTAGTGTTAAGTGGTGTTAGTAAGCTGATTGTTGTATCAGTCTGAAAGCTGGTTTGTTTTGGGAACTAGGACCTGGAATTTCCTATTGATCAATCATCCTAAGAGAGGATTAGTTGATCAGTGCACCTTGGCACTATAACACAAGGAATTCCAAGTGAAAGGAATTCTCCTATTTGATCAGGACAGTGGACGTAGGAGATTCATCTCTGAACCACTTTATACCTTGTGTTCTTACATTCTGCTTTCCTAAGTGTGTGTTAATCTCAAAGTTTATCAAAGTAAAACGAGTTTTCTAAGGGCTCACTAATCCACATCTGAAAGCCAATTAGATAGTAGTTCAACTGAAAGTCTTGAGCTTTCAGTGGAGGTATTATCTCAGTAGGCTTTCTCTAAGTAACTCTCAGCAGACCTTCAAGTCCACTGACGAGTTATTGTCTTAAGTAATCTGATAAGTTTTACAAGAAGTTTTAATTTTTAATCACAGGTGTATTCCCCCCCCATACACATGTTTGCTCGTTTCGGGACCAACATACCTTGATTTGAAGAAATCGTCGCTGGAATTGTTGTCTTGTTGCCGGAAATTTCGGAATAGAAATAAGGAATTTTGGCGCTGAGGTTGAATAGTAAAAATGAAAAAATAGCAAAATTTTCCTTATATAGTATATGGAAAAACGGGGTCCCGGGCGAACAAAACCGAAAATACAGGGACTAGATTGCAATTGCCAAGCGCGTGCGATCTCTCTCTAACAAAACTGGAGGTGCGCGTGGGCGGCGGTAATCATTCCGCCCATGTCACACCTCGAGCTCCACCCAACGCCTGGGGATTTCAACCGTCGCCTATAAAAATTAGCCCGGCCAAAGTTGTTTGCCTTTGTGAAGTAGACCGCGCCATGTTATACAACTCGCATTCATGCCACAAGATAGTTGCCAACCCATAAGTTGCTCACCTTGCCCTATCACAACATAATGATTGACAAGGGGGCAATTGCTGATAAGCGAGCAGAAACATCACTGGGGCGAGCAGAATTAACCCAAACTACTCACTCTTAAGATAAAATTAAGCCAACAAAACCAGGCTGAGCTGGAAACATCAGGCGAACAGGTTTTGTCCGCTTAGCAACCTTAATCAGGCGAGCAACTTTAACCTAAAGACCATGTTGACCCATATGATGCCCCGACGAGCATATCTAGCACATCGGCAAACATATTTGGCTACAATATCAAGGCATCAAATTATCAAGAATAAAGACCAACAAAATCAAACTAAAGACTCCTCAAAGACAAGTCCAACAGGATGAACAACTCCTGAATGCGAGCAAGTCCAATGTAAAAGGATAGAATTTAGTTTAGATAAGGTCAAAATAGTCAAAGCCCAAGTGTCACACATGCACACTAGGGAGGTCAAAGGTCTTGTACACCTCCTGCTAGGCAAACATGTATAAATACTTAGATTTTTCAGCTAGTAAGACAAGAACAAATTCATATACACGTCCAAACTTCGATTATACATACAAAGCACCTCGATTATCGAACATATGAAATAAATACGTAATCAATACACATGTTTATTCTTATCCAATCTCAACTTTCGTATTCACTAATTACGTTAGTGATCAACCACACATAATTGTTTGGTGATCTAATTAACGAATAAAATAGCCACTAATCCTCACGATTAGATACGATCATCAACAATATACTCCTCCCTTAGGCACAATATGATTGGTTGAACCTCCATTTTCAAGACTTTGAGTCTGTGACGGAGTATAACTCAGCCTTGCATCGTATTGTATCCCAGTTAAAGCTATGTAAGCAAGCTATAACTGAGGCCGAGTTGATACAAAAAATTATGTTAACATTCCACGCTAGCAACCTTGTATTCCAGCAGCAGTATAGGGCCAAGAATTACATTGTACACTCCGAGCTAATTTCTGCACTTCTAGTGGCAGAAAAGCACAACCAACTCCTTATGAAAAATCTTAACTCGAGACCGGTTGGCTCACAAGAAGTGCCCAAAGCACATGCTATAGCTCAGGGAAGTACAAGTGGTCGCAAGCGTTGAAGGAGGAGAGGAAGTAAACGAACTCATGGCAAAGGCCGAGGTCGTAGTAAATCTGGTAATCCAGGAATCTCGAACGATAATCAAGCTCAGAATCGTGGAAAGGGTGTACCCAACACGAATACCGCTCCACAAAAATCTGGCTCTCAAGTCAAGGTTGAACAATCCTGCTACAGATGCGGATGCAAAGGCCATTAGTCTCACACGTGTCCTACTCCCAAGCATTTGGTTGAGGCTTATCAAAAGCAGCAGAAGGAAGACAAGGGGAAGGCCCCTAAAGTCGAATCTCACCATGCCAGCCTGCTTGAAGTAGAATTTGACCATGACAACGACGATCTCATCAGCATAGAGCTCAAAGACTATGGAGATAATGAGTGATTGAAATATTTGTGTTAGTGTTAGTGTCCTAGAGACAATCAATCGAAAGGACATAATGCTAAGATAATATTCAGATTTGGTTTAATATTAAATGTATGGCGTTACACTTATCTTAATATGATGTTTGATTATTTGCATATATTCTTATTTGTGTTCCCATGAATCACTACTGTCATTGAGTGAGTGAGAACTCAGATGACATAAGTATGATTCTTAAATTGCCCCGATCAAGGATCATCAAGAATTGGATATTGATGATGCAATTGAGATTGGTGTGCGATCTGCATTATACTCTATGAGAGAGTGTAGTAAGATCTCACTTACTACGAGATACTAGGTATCTCATAATGGATGCACAAATACCTTAGAAGGTATTGGTATACCCATCCGAGAAACTGTTTGATGTAATTCCACATAATGTGTCTATGAGTATCTCGGTTAGTGGGAGCAATGTGATACTCCTCAGACTTGAGGTCAATACGCACGACAAGTGTGGAGTGATAAACTTTGACCTGACCGATGCTTGCACCCTTCCACGAATAGATATGGCATGGATTTGGTTCATCACGAAATGCATGTGCGTGGTAGTTGAGCCAACAATAGGATTCATTCCACAATGTGAATTTAGAGAGAATAGTTGTCTTCTCATCATAATTGGATCTAAGTCGTTGGCCGACGCACATCAACTTAGACTTTGTAGCTAAGTGTGATATAATTGATCAATTAGCGATTTGAGATAATATGATTAAGTTATTTGAACAGACACTTCATCATGTTCAAGACTTAATCGGGTATTCGCGAATGAAAGGAAGATATCACAATAGCCTACAATATTACAGGTAGTTGCAGGTTTCCTCGCAACGTACCTCGTATATTGAGAATGTCTGATTTATTGTCTAAGGTTCAATTAAGACCGTTAGTTTGACTAATCGCTCGATATATGAGGGCCTTTGGGTCACATAACAAGCAATGACAGTTCACCAATTATAGTTGGTTGATTAAGTATTATATTAGATATAATATTTAATTTATGACGAATATAATAATAATAATAATTATATTTGGAATTAATTATTATTATTATTTAATTAAATTAGATTTAATTAAATATGAAATCCCAATAATAATATTTGAAATATTATTATACAAGAATAATAGATATGGTAAATATATTATTCGTAGGAACATATCTGGGGAAATATGATCCGTAGAAATTATATTTACGGGCTAGGCCCGATATCTTGCTTAGGAATTAAGCCAAATTAACCCTATAAATATGTGTCTTATGGGAATTCCTATATACACAAGAAATATAATTTCTCCATAAAATCTCTAGCTCAAATTTTCCTAGCAAGTTCGTCTCGAGATTCAACGCTGGCATATCGGTGCGGTTTGGTGAATAGCCGTTGCGTGGATAACATAGTTGAGGATTCCACGTACAAATCGCTGTAAGGATTTATATGTTGTTATTTATCCTTTTCGTTTTATGTTATACAACCATATGAAGATTCGTTGTTGGTGAATCATTATCTTCCGCTGCGCCGAACATGGTGTTCGTGCCTCTAAAATCCAATAATTTGATCATTTTAGTACTTTACTTTTTGGTTAAGACCTTTTATTTGGATCCTGTCTTTCGGATATTTCATCTTCATGTTTGATATGACATTTATGATATAGTTTTGATATGTTTAACTTAATATATACTATCCGTTAAATTTATTTAGATATTGCTATTCTTAACATGGCTTGTAAACATATCAGCTATTAGGTTTGGACTTTTTTCTCTGGCATAATGGATTCAAATTTTGATTTATGTTTGGTAGATAGCGCCACCACACACACAATCTTAAGAGATAGGAAGTATTTTCATAACTTGGTAGAAAGAAAGGAGAGTGTAACAACGATAGCATAATGATAGTGGGCTCCGGAAGAGCTTCCATCATCCTCCCCATGGGTACCGAACTCATAATCGATAATGTTTTGTTGTTTCCATAATTGAAGCGTACCCTTCTCAGTTTTAAAGATATAAGAATTAATGGTTATCACATTAAAACTGAGAATAATAATGAATACCTTTTGATGACTATTGCTCGAGGTAGCAGTAAACAAGTTATTGAAAAACTTCCCTCATTCTCTTCCGGATTGTTCTATTCCTACATCCGGCTGTCCAATCTCCATTTAGCCATGAGTATGAAATTTCATGACCCGAACTTTTTTAAATTATGGCATCAGTGGTTAGGTCATCCAGGACAAACAATGATACGTAGGATCCTATCTAATTCCATTGGTCATAATATTACGAATAATAGAATCCCTCCTGTCGATGAATTTATCTGTGATGCATGCTCTAAGGGTAAATTAATAGTGCGTCCGTCGCACACCAAGGTGGGACTTAAGTCTCCGGTTTTCCTTGAACAGATTCAAGGAGACATTTGTGGACCGATTCATCCAGCATCAGGACCATTCCAAAATTTCATGGTCCTAATTGATGCCTCCACTAGGTGGACATATGCCTGTTTACTGTCTACCCGCAATCAAGCTTTTGCGAAGCTCATTGCGAAAACTATTGAGCTTAGAGCTCAGTTCCCAGATTATCCAATAAAATCGATTCGTATGGATAATGCTGCTGAGTTTACCTCAAAAGCCTTTACAAATTACTTATGGCTTTGGGA
This sequence comes from Ballota nigra, assembly GCA_947034835.1. Classification (NCBI taxonomy): domain Eukaryota; kingdom Viridiplantae; phylum Streptophyta; class Magnoliopsida; order Lamiales; family Lamiaceae; genus Ballota; species Ballota nigra. The sequence goes on along the minus strand of OX344724.1, from coordinate 38,907,384 downwards.
ATTAAAGTGAAGCATTCGGTCCCTTACGCCCACACCCCAAATGGTTTTGCTGAAGCGCTAATAAAATGTATCAAACTTAGCTAGACCATTACTTATGAACTCTAACTTTTCCACTTCATGCTGGGGGCATGCAGTCCTACATGCATCACATCTAATACAAATCCGTCCAACTGCATATAATGATCATTCTCCCCTACAACTAGTGCGTGGAAAAGAACCAAACATTTCCCATCTGCATATATTTGGATGTGCGGGGTATGTTCCGATAACATTACTGAAGCTTACCTCTATGGGCCCACAAAGGAAGCTAGGTATTTACATTGGATTTGACTCTCCATCCATCCTGAAATACCTAGAACCTTTATCTGGGGATCATTAACGGCCCGATTCATTGACTACACATTCGATGAAGATCACTTCCCGGCGCTAGGGGGAGATCCAAATTTAAAATTGAATGAATGCCGGGAACTTACGTGGAACGTGTTAGTGTTAGTGTCATAGAGACAATCCTTTGTAAGGACATACTACTAAGATGATATTAAGTTTATGGTTTAATATTATTGTTTGGTTTAATATTAAATGTATGGCTTTACACTTATCTGAATATTATGTTTGATTGTTTGCATTATTCATATCTGTGTTCCCTTGAATCGATACTATCATTGAGTGAGTGAGAACTCAGATGACCAAAGTACGATTCTCAAATAGCCCCGATCGAGGATCATCAAGAATGAGATATTGATGATGCAATGAAAATTGGTGTGCGATCTGCATTATACTCTATGGAGAGAGTGTAGTAAGATCTCACTTACTACGAGATACTAGGTATCTCATAATGGATGCACAAATACCTTAGAGGGTATTGGTATACCCATCTGAGAAACCGTTTGATGTAATTCCACATAATGTGTCTACGGGTGTCTCGGTTAGTAGGAGCGATGTGTTACTCCTCAGACTTGAGGTCAATACGCACGACATGTGTGGAGTAATGAACTTTGACCATGACAGACGCTTGCACCCTCCAAGGGTAGATATGGCATGGATTGGGTTCATCACGAAGTACATGTGCGTGGTAGTTGAGCCAAGAATATGATTCATTCCTCATTGTGGATTTAAGAGAGAATACTCATCTTCTCATCATAATTTGATCTAAAACATCGGCCGATGCAAGTCGACTTGGACTTTGTGGCCAAGTGCGACACGAGCGATCAATTAGTGATTTGAGATAATATGATTAAGTTATTTGAATAGACACTTCATCATGTTCAAGGCTTAATTGAGTATTCGCGAATGAAAGGAAGATATCACAATAGCCTACAATATTACAGGTAGTTGCAGATTTCCTCGCAACGTACCTCGTATATTGAGAATGTCCGATTTATTGTCCAGGGTTCAATTAAGACCGTTAGTTTGACTAATCGCTCAATATACGAGGGCCTATGGGTCACACAACGAGCAATGGCAGTCCACCGATTAAAGTTGGTTGATTAAGTATTATATTAGATATACTATTTAAATTATGGAGAATATAATAATAATTATATTTGGAATTAATTATTATTATTATTATCTAATTAAATTGGATTTAATTAGATATGAAATCCCAATAATAATATTTGGAATATTATTATACAAGAATAATAGATATTATAAATATATTATTCGTAGGAACATATCTAGGGAAATATAATCTGTAGAGATTATATTTACGGGCTAGACCCGATATCTTGCTTAAGAATTAAGCTAAGTTAATCCCTATAAATATGTGTCTTATGGGAATTCCTAAACACATAAGAAATATAATTTCTCCATAAAATCTCTTGTTCGAGTTTTCCTAGCAAGTTCGTCTCGAGATTCAACGCTGGCATCCCGGTGCGGATCGGTGAATAGCTGTTGCGTGAATACCGTAGTTGAGGATTCTGCGTACAAAGCTCTGTAAGATTTCTTGTTTAAGATATCTCGTATTTAGTTATGCAATTAAATTGTTCGTTGTTGGAGAACATTAATTTCTGCTGCGCATGTTTATGTGTTTACGTGCCTCTAAATTCCAACTGAACGTAAGCAGTCTTCAATATCTAGGTCCATGCACTAGTCAATCTGAACTGGAAGTTCAGAAGACCATTAATTTACAAAATTTAGCAAACAATCTGCCAGACGTGTTCACTGACTATAGAGGTGTAACTAAATCGCATATACCTGCAGTAAATTCACCCCAAAGGGTTGAGGTCCCAAGTAAATCAAGTATACATGCCTCCACACGCCAGAAGCGTAAAGGACCCATAAATGATACAAATACACCTAAAAGGAAAGCTAGCAAAATTGGTCAGTCAAATTTGAAATCTCTAGAAGAGATTCATCTAGAAAACTTAAAGTCTCCAGAAGAGATTCATCCAGAAGACGAGCGTCCTAGTAATGAAGCACGAACATAAAATATTCAACGCACTAGGACTGCGGAATGACTAGACCTAGATACACTGGGAAATGAAGAAGGTTTGGTTGACATAAACGTTGAAGTCTCTATGAATTTCATAGATAGGGGAGAAACATATAATAGAAATATTACTGTCGTCGACGACATATTTGTAGCAATAATTGCTCTTTTTATTATAAATAACGATCTAGATCCAGAACCCAAAACCATCACATAGTGTCGGAAGCACTCCGATTGGGTAAAATAGAAATAGGCAATTGAAGCAGAGCTCGCATCGCTAAATAAAAGAAAAGTATTTGGCTCTATCGTTCGTACACCCGCGCGCACTATCCCTGTAGGATATAAATGAGTTTTTGTATGAAAATGAAATGAGAACAATACTGTGGGAGATACAAAGCGAGACTAGTAGCTCAAGGGTTTTCGCAGAGACCCGGTATTGATTTCGACCAAATCTATTCTCCATAATGGACACAATAACATTCTGCTACTTAATATCTTTGATAGTTAAATTAAATCTCTATATGAGATTGATGGACATTGTAACCGCATATTTATACGGATCACTAGATGCCGACATCTATATAAAAATATCTGATGGATTTAAGATTCCCCAGATGAGGAATGGTGAAAATCGCAGTATGTATAGCATAAAACTGCAGAAGTCATTGTACGGCCTAAAGCAATCAGGTCTAATATGGTACAATCGACTTAGTGAATTCCTCCAGAAGAAGGAATACACAAGTGATATAGCTTTCCCATGCGTATTCATGAAGAAATCGCAAGGTGGTTTTTGAATTATATCCGTATATGTTGATGATCTAAACATAATCGGGGCATACAAAGAGATTGAAGAAGCCAGTTCAATCTTGAAAGCTGATTTTGAAATGAAAGTCTTGGGTAAACCAAGTGTTGCCTCGACTTGCAGATCGAACATCTCCTAGAAGGAATCCTTATACATCAGTCAACCTACGTGAATAAGGTATTGGAGAGATTTCATATGGATAAATCTCATCCACTCAGCACACCTATGATTGTCTGATCCCTCGAAGTGATAAGGACCTGTTTAGACCAAGAGAAGACACAGAAGAAATTCTGGGGCCAGAAGTTCCTTATCTTAGCGCTGTTGGATCATTACTCTATCTCGCAAATTGCACTAGTCTGGATATTGCATTTGCAGTTAATTTGCTTGCGAGATATAACGCTTGTCCTACGAGGAGACATTAGAATGATGTTAAGCACATTCTACGGTATCTCTAAGGGTCTCAAGATCTTGGATTGTTTTATCGTAGGAACTAGGACAACACCTTGGTAGGTTATGCAGATGCTGACTATTTGTCTGATCCCCACAATGTCATATCCCAAACTGGTTATATTTTTCTCTGTGGTGGTACTGTGATCTCATGGAGATCAGTTAAACAAACTATGATTATCACATCTTCAAACCACTTAGAGATAATAGCTTTGTTTGAAGCCTCACGAGAATGTGTTTGGTTGAGATCTTTGATAAAATACATTGGTGACTCGTGTAGTTGACTTGAAGCGAAAATACTAACTTCTACTAGTAGATTCCCCGCAAGCGTACAGGTTCACTGTAATATGAGTAAGTATAATGACCAAGTATATCGAACCCAAGGGAAAGTGTATATGCGAATAGATCCCTGTAGATCTACGCGTCGTAGTTAATATGAGTGATTTATTTTTGGATTTTTTTTAGAAGAATTAATTATAACTAAAATAAACTAATTAAACTAAAGTACTGAAGAAGACGAATTAACTAAGGTTTGTGTTCAAGTAAGAGATGGTGATGCTTAGGATAGGAATACCTACGTATACTAACGGAGCAGATACATAATCAAAATAATTGTGACGCGCAAGAAATAACCTAAGTTAAAGATTGTAAGATGAAAGCTCAAGACTTAATACCCTAATACTTTATCCTAGCAATCGACTTCACTAATCCACTAACAAGTTAATAGATTGTGCTTAATTAACGAGACCCTAATTTAAACTAAGGTGATGCGGTCGTCCTCCTTAGAAAAACCGGTAGATTAATTAACCCTTTCTAAACCCTTTCATTAAGCCTACTCGTTGTTAAAGAGTGATAAGATCATCCTCTCTCTAACACTTTTCGAACAAAATTCAAGAATAAAGTTAAGACTAATTTTAAGAATTCATTAATTAAGAGAATTAAAACCCCAACGTCACGAATTACCCTAATTACGTACCCACAACCTACTTCTACGAGTTCATCCTACCCTAAGCATGCAAGGGTTCTAGCTAGACATGGTTTTGACAATAACGAAAACAATAGAAGAAGTGACGAACATAAACATGATGATTAGAACGAATAAAAGATCAAACATAAACTAGGGTTTAAATAAACACTTTGCAAAGAATTGAGATTTAATTAATGAAAACGAAGTTTAAAGTATTTAACGTAATCAAACTAATGAAAAGAATCTGAAAAACGAAAATAAACTAAGAATTCGTGCTAAAACCTCGATTTAAACGTAAAGTAAAGCTTGCTCCTCTCATTCTCTCCAAAAACGAACTCTAAAAGTCAAAATCTATCAAGTGGTAAGTGGTGGTCCATAAAAACGTGCTCCAAAGGGGTATAAATAGGTAATGGGTCGAATCGGGAGTTAATGGGCCAAAAATCACGTATGCTCGTGCACTACTCGTGCACTAGTGCACGAGCTCATCACACTCGAGCACCCCAATTCATCCAGAGAGCAAAAACTGCACGACCACCTTTGCTCGTGCACTAGTGCACGACCTGCGACTGCTCGTGCACCATGCACGATTGCTCGTGCACTAGTGCACAACCTTCACTTCCTCGAGCGCTATACATGACTGCTCATGCAGGGGTGCACGAGTACTCCTTGCTTGTGCACTCCAATGATACTTTTGCTCCCCCTAACTAACACTTTTCGTATTTCTTCGATATCTTCTCATCCGGGTGTCCGTTTGAGTCGATTCAAAGTCCTACGAACTCCACTTTTCGCCCTCTACCCTTATATGAGCATAAAAGAGACAAATTCATTAATTTATTAAAATGATACTCAAATGACTCTAAATACTCATATAAATCAACCAAAACACGGGCATTTCGACTGACGAATCATGACAATTTCACACCTAATCAACCCCCCAAACTTACCATGTTGCTTGTCCTCAAGCAACGAAATAATAAGTCAAGTGAAATTGTTAGGAATGAGTCAACGAATCAAATCATGCAAGCAAATGAATTCGAGCTTCAAAGATCAATCCCAAGTATACTCACTCACCTTCCCTCATCATACTCATGCAACAACAGTAAGAATCACCAAAATCAAACATGGATGTGCACTCTACGATGTGTTTCACTCCCTCACAAGTGTATATCAATGATAAAGGGACTCACTCAAACAATCAATCACACATATTGGCAGCCATAGGCTTGTAAGCACTCTTAACTCCGACCATACTCTAGAAATCAATGCCGAATCAAAAAAGACTTTTCTCAAGGTTGTAATGTAGGCTCTTTGGACAGGTGGGATAACACTATGGATAAGTGACTCAAGTGAATGGAGAATAGAAAATCAAACTTTGGTACTTCGAGATTAGGAATGGAATACTTCAAATATTTTCAATAAACACACTTTCAATTCCAACACTCTCAACACTTCAATTTTTTTCTTTCTCATTTTTTTCACTTTTCTCAATCACTTTACTTTTTTTTTTTTCACAAACACATGAGCTCTTTTTTCTTTTGCTCATTCTCCATTTTTTTCCCACAACTCAAAACTTCATCACACCCTTCTTTTATCACCTCTCAACCATCATAATTCCTTTCTCAACTCAACTCAATCCCTTCACATTCACACTTTTCCTATTCTCCACTCAAATTGAGACAAAAAGGCTTAGGAACTTGGAATAGTGTTCATATGTGCTAGCCAATGAAATAGGCTCTAGGCTCAACGGGGCTAACAAGGGACAAATGTCAATGGTAAGGGAATTTTTTTGGCTAAGTGACTCATTCAAAACAAAGATGGCCTAAGATCACATTCGGCATATCAAACTAGACACAATCAAGAAGCAAGAACACACACAAGTTCTAGCATCTTCTAAGGTGACGATCCACTCACAAACGAAGAGATCAAATCATGCATCTTAATCTCATAAAGGCTCAAAATCTCACGGCTTCCACATCCATGCTAGTCCTAGTGAATTCTCACTCTCATCACACAAGTATTCAAAAAGAAAACTTGTAAGTATACTAGTTCTCTCTCAAATCAACTTTCATTCCCATACTCACACAATATAGTCCCTAACTCAAATCCACAAATCACCAACTCATACTCACACTCAAAGATAGCAATCAACAAGCATAAGATGATTGATAGACATGAAATATGTAGTAGCAATTCAAATCAATAACAGCTCAAGGAGCATCTCAAGATACCAAATAACCAAACTCACTCAAGAGAGGGTGTGCACTTGTGCAATGTCACCATAAAACAAATAAAAAACTCCACCCCCCAAACTTTGACCTTGTGAAGAGGTCTAAGTTTGGGGTTGTGGGTTACCTCATCCAAATAATTCAAGTTTCTCAACAACGTGTCACACTCCTTTGTCTCGAGTTGGTCCCTTCAATCTGAATGACTCCATGATACCTTTACTCCTTCGAGACAAGCCTACAAAATAAACTCTCAAATACGAGGTTAGAACTTACAACTCAACAACACCCTAATAACATAGAACTCAAATAACTAAAAATACTCAAAAGCAAATGAAAATGGGTTGCATCCCATTCAGTGCTATTTTTAAGGTCCTAATGCCGGACCGAGCTCAAAGGAGCTTATGGGACATGATACTCAAATTTACCTCCCTTACTCTCATAAGAGTGGTGGTTGAATTTCTTTCCTTGTTGCCCCTCCATCATGAGCTCCTTTGCTTCCTTCTCAACCTCAAGTGGTATAGGTCTCAACTTCTTCTCTCCTTTATCTGGAGGAATCTTACTAAGCAATTTCTTGCGCTTGGACTTTTTCTTCTTAACTCCTCATTTCCTCTCCAACTGGACCACATCCTCACCTTTCTCTTCTTCATCCTTCAACTTCTTCACTTTATCCCTATCAACATAATCAAGATCATAATGCTCATGGGTTAACTCATCAAATGAAGGATTATCAAAATCATGAGTAAAAGAAAGATTAGGGATAGGAGGTGTGTCTTCAACACAAGGATCAATGACATCCATGCAATAACAAGTTCATGGCTTCATATAGGGAAATTTTCACTTTTTGATCATCAACTTTCAACGTGATCTTCCCGTTTGCCACATCTAACACCATCCCGGCCGTAGCTAAGAAAGGTCTTCCCAAGATCAAAGGCACATGCTCGTCTTCCTCCATCTCTAGGACCACGAAATCGGCTGGAAAATGTGATCTCCAACTTTCACGAGGACGTCTTCAACCACACCTTGAGGTCGAGTTATAGACCGATCGGCGAGTTGAAGCGTCATCATTGTCGGCTGAAGTTCTCCACCCTCCAACTTCTTGAATAGTGACAAGGGCATAAGATTGATGCTCGCTCCAAGATCGCACAATGCTCCCTTCTTGACTCCATTCCCGATATCACATAAGATTGTGAAACTCCCGGGATCTTTCAACTTCGGGGGAAGCGCCTTGTGCACTAATGCACTCATATCATGGTTCAGCTGCACCAACTTGGGCTCATCAACTCTCCATCTCTTCGCTATCAAGTCCTTCAGGAACTTGGCATAATTCGGCATCTGTTCCAAAGCATCATAAAAAGGAATGTTAATATGCAATTTTTTAAAAACATCAAGGAATTTAGCAAATTTCTCATCAAACTTTTTCTTCATGAAGCGCTGTGGATACGGAACGGGTATCACAGATTTGGGTACCCCCCATTCATCATGCTTGGTCTCTTTCACTTTCTCCCTTACTTCCTTTGCCTTATTCCACTTAGGAACTCTCTCACTCTTCTCAATGCCTTCCTCTTCAGGCTCTTTGCTCTCATGGGACTCCTCCGCATCTTTACTCTTTTGCCTGCCTTCACTCTCAACCCCTTTCTCAACTCCCATCTCCTCAATCTCATCTCTATCTGCCTCAGACTCTTTTCCTTCTATCTCAACCTCTCCTTGGGGCGTCTCAGAATCAGCAGGCATCTGAAGACCATCATAGCTGGTTCCACTTCTAAGCTGGATCGCCTTGCAATGCTCTTTCGGGTTTCCCTCCGGCATAGAAGGATATTTACCCGGCTCTCTTCCCAATGTTTTTACGATCTGGCTCATCTGAAACTCTATCGAAGTGAACCGCCTATTGTTCTCTTGTTGAATTCGATTCAACTCAATGTCTCTCTTTTGGAGTTCTTGATCACGCTGATCGCCTTTCTTATGCAACTCCTTCACATCGTACTCCAAAGAGGACAATCTCTTGCTACCTTCCTCCACCTTCTGAAGGATAGCTCTCAATATCTCCTCAGTTGAGGCACTGCCTTCTCCACCCGGAGGTTTAGAACCGGGATCCACACCTGGAGGAACTGTAATCTGGGCATTCGGATTAGCATATGAAAAATTTTCGTTCTTCCTCCATGTGTTTTGAGGAGGTTGCTGTTCTCTTTGATACCCTTGTGTGTTCCTCCATTGATTTTGAGGAGGCTGTTGACCTGGAGGTACAAATGGCTGGCCATAAGAAGGCCTTCCAAACTGGTTTCCACCTTGTGGATACCCCCCTTGTGGATAGTTAGGCCTTCCCATATAGTTGGCCTCTTCTTCCTGACTCGTGGGTGGGTCCACTTTCTCGCTCACTGCTACATTCCCTTCAACTAGATTTTGCCCCATCTCGAGGTTACTGATCTTCTCCATCATAGCCATCAACAGCTTCCTCGTACCCTCATTCTCCTCTAACTTACAAACTCTCTGAAATTCTGGATCCTCATTCCATGCACCGGCATTCGTGACAATGTTGTCAACGATTTCTCTACACCTCGCTATCCCTTGGTTTAGAAAAGCTCCACTCGCACATGCATCTAAATGGGCTTGGCTAGCCTTGCTGGCTCCACTATAGAAGAATGCCATGATATCTCCCTCATTGTACCCGTGCTGCGGGCACTCAATCAATATGTTTGAGTATCTCTCCCACGCTTGGCGTAAATCCACTCCTGGCTTCTGGCGAAAGGAATAGATCTCATTCCTTGCTTTAATAGTTCTCGATGGAGGGTAGAATCGCTCGAGGAACAGATGCTCGAGCTCGGCCCATGTGGTTACACCTCCCCGTGGGAGCGTGTTATCATACCACTCCTTTGCTATTCTCGTCAATGAGAATGGGAACAGCCTAAGCCTCTTGGCATCTTCAGACATGCTGTTATAATTGAATGTGGAGGCTATCATCAGGAAACTCCTCAGGTGAGTATGAGGATTCTCCTTCCCAACCTTTCCCTTGAACTAGTTCTCCGTAAGCAGCTTAAGAAATCCCAGGGAAATCGAGAAGTTATTTGCCTCAACAGGAGGCAATGCCACTCCATCATAGTACCGTTGTGGCTGCACTGCGAACCTTCCTCGAATAGCCATATTCTGATCTGCGTTCTGAGGAATGTGCTGCGGATTAGCAGGTGGTACTGGTACTTGTTGGGGTGGTGGTGGTTGATAAACCGGTGGTGGATTGTAAACAGGAGGTGGAGGATACGGGTATGGTGGATACGGATAAGGTGGGTATGGGTAAGGTGGGTAAGGTAAGTTGTTTTGTGGTAAGTTAGGATGTGGGTAAGCAGGGTTGTTCTGAGGATGTTGGACAATGTTATGAGCTGGATTGTTTAAGTTTTGTGTACCCGGGTTCTGGCTCTGACTGTCCCCTATCGGATCTTGGTTCTTACTGGAATTCCCTTCAGTGCCGTCAGCCCGGTTCACTGTCTGATTAAACTCATTCTCGACATCATCCAACTCATTAGTAATGTCCATTGGTTCTTTCCCTCCGGCAGCGTTCATCCTTGTTAAGAAGGCTCGGTTTCTTCTTGCTATTGTCTCAGGATCCAACGGTAATCTCTCTTCGCTCGTATTGCCTTGTGAGCGTGTTTTCATAAACCTAAAACACTAACAAAAGAATAAAAATGCAACTGCCGAATACGTACGAAATAAAATAGAAAAGTAAAGCACTCACTACTAACTACTAAGCTATCAACAAGTCCTATTCAAAAGACATACAACGCCATCCCCAGCAACGGCGCCATTGACTTGAAGCGAAAATACTAACTTCTACTGGTAGATTCCCCGCAAGTGTACGAGTTCACTGTAATATGAGTAAGTATAATGACCAAGTATATCGAACCCAAGGGAAAGTGTATATGCGAATAGATCCCCGCAGATCTACGCGTTGTAGTTAATATGAGTGAAATGTTTTTGGATTTTTTTGAGAAGAATTAATTATAACTAAAATAAACTAATTAAACTAAAGTACTGAAGAAGACAGATTAACTAAGGTTTGTGTTCAAGTAAGAGATGGTGATGCTTAGGATAGGAATCCCTACGTATACTAACGGAGCAGTTACATAATCAAAATAATTGTGACGCACAAGAAATAACCTAAGTTAAAGATTGTAAGATGAAAGCTCAAGACTTAATACCCTAATACTTTATCCTAGCAACCGACTTCACTAATCCACTAACAAGTTAATAGATTGTGCTTAATTAACGAGACCCTAATTTAAACTAAGGTGATGCGGTCGTCCTCCTTAGAAAAACCGGTAGATTAATTAACCCTTTCTAAACCCTTTCATTAAGCATACTCGTTGTTAAAGAGTGATAAGATCGTTCTCTCTCTAACACTTATCGAACGAAATTCAAGAATAAAGTTAAGACTAATTTTAAGAATTCATTAATTAAGAGAATTAAAACCCCAACATCACGAATTACCCTAATTACGTACCCACAACCTACTTCTACGAGTTCATCCTGCCCTAAGCATGCAAGGGTTCTAGCTAGACATGGTTTTGACAATAACAAAAACAATAGAAGAAGTGACGAACATAAACATGATGATTAGAATGAATAAAAGATCAAACATAAACTAGGGTTTAAATAAATACCTTGCAAAGAATTGAAATTTAATTAATGAAAATGAAGTTTAAAGTATTTAACGTAATCAAACTAATGAAAAGAATCTGAAAAACAAAAATAAACTAAGAATTCGTGCTAAAACCTCGATTTAAACGTAAAGTAAAGCTTGCTCCTCTCCTTCTCTCCAAAAATGAACTCTAAAAGTCAAAATCTATCAAGTGGTAAGTGGTGGTCCATAAAAACGTGCTCCAAAGGGGTATAAATAGGCAACGGGTCGAATCGGGAGTTAATGGGCCAAAAATCACGTATGCTCGTGCACTACTCGTGCATTAGTGCACGAGCTCATCACACTCGAGCACCCCAATTCATCCAGAGAGCAAAAACTGCACGACCACCTTTGCTCGTGCACTAGTGCACGACCTGCGACTGCTCGTGCACCATGCACGAGTGCTCGTGCACTAGTGCACGACCTTCACTTCCTCGAGCGCTATACACGACTGCTCGTGCAGGGGTGCACGAGTACTCCTTACTTGTGCACTCCAATGATACTTTTGCTCCCCCGAACTAATACTTTTCGTATTTCTTCGATATCTTCTCATCCGGGCGTCCGTTTGAGTCGATTCAAAGTCCTATGAACTCCTCTTTTCGCCCCCTACCTACCTATGAGCATCAAAGAGACAAATTCATTAATTTATGAAAATGATACTCAAATTACTCTAAATACTCATATAAATCAACCAAAACACGGGTATTTCGAGTGACGAATCATGAGAATTTTATGCCTAATCAGTAGTATAGTTAAAAATGATACATTCCCTACCGTTATATTTGAAGACAACACAGCTTGCATCACACAAATGAGTAATGGGTACGTCAAGGGAAACCTGAAAAAATATATTTCACCGAAGTATTTCTACCCATACGAACTCTAGAAGAGTGGCGTAATTACCATATAAAAAGTGTGATCTAGTGATAATCTAGCAGATCTGTTCACTAAGTCCCTACCTACATCTACTTTTAAGAAGTATGTTCATGGTATCGGGATGCGAAAGCTCAAAAGGTTGTTGTCTTCAGGGGGAGTGGTAACCTTGAAGTAAATTCAGAAGATTAGATCCGGAAGATCAATAAATTGCATTCCTCCCTAACTAAATATTTTGTTGCTACCTAGTAGTGGAGTTTTTATGACAACACATATTCTTTATATCATAATGTCCAAGGGGAAGTGTTATAAATCCAGTAGATTTATTATACCAAATCTAGAAGATTTGATGTGGACATTACTAATGGGCTTATAACCCAAATAGGCTTGAGGCTTAGATTAGGGTTTTTCTATTATAAATAGACCTATGTACTCAGTATTGTATACATACACATACACATAAATATTAGTGAAAACTCCTGGCTTGGTACGCCCCCAGACGTAGTCGTTATCGACGAACTAGGTAAACAAACCTGCGTCTCTATTTTACACTCACAATTTACAACAATAAGCACTACACTAAAATGTCATCTCAGTACAATGTTGTGCACAATATAACCTAGTAATGCATCAAGTTAAGAGTATGGGCGCATCATTTAAATAAAAGTGCACTTTGTACATTTTACTTTTATTAATTTTTTCTATTACCGTGCAATGGAATGATTATTAACATTGATTATGTTGTATATCTCAATGAACTAGAATCAGGCAAGACAAGGAGTGGGTTCTGAAAAATCAATCGTGGTATTTCAATGGATCTCTGTTTGCGATTAATGAGTTAACAGGGTGTGAACAACCCTCTACTATCTCAATCACCAAAGCTTCCTTTTGGGTTAGGATCTATGATCTACCGATTATGCACCACACAGAGGCTGTGGCTTGATCAATTACAATGTTGTTGGGGGAGTTGGAATGTTTCAAAAAACCCTCGACATTGGAGCCTGCCCCGTTCCTCAAATGTAATGTTAGAGTTGACATAGCCAAACCACTCCGTAAAGGTATTTCATGCCGTTTTGGGGCCGAACCAATGTAGATGCCTTTTAAGTATGAGGAGAAAGTGGAAACGTGAAGCCAAGATGAGGGGCAAAGTGGATGTGGATGCTGGTGTAGATGTTAATGGTGTTGATTCGCAGAAGAGGGAGTGGTCTCAGGATGTATGTGAGGAGGAGAAGGTGGTCAAAAAATAAAAGGTGTCTTTATTTTTTGTATCTATAAAGGTTGCTTTGGAACATCCCCACCGGGACCAATGAATTGCTTAGATTACTACCAGGGGCTTGGGAACTCTCAGAAAGTTCTTGCTCTGAAAAAAAATAAAGTTCTTCTAAGTGTCCCAATTTCATATTTCTATGTGAAATAAAATTGTTACGGTTTGAGCTGGAGAGAGTATCGAGGAAGTTAGGATTTGATTATTATTTTGGTGTTGGTTGTGTTATAAGTGAGGGACAGTATAAAAGTGGCGGCTTAGAAATTATTTGGGGGCAGGCTTGTGATTTGGAGGTAACATCGTTCTTTACGAATCACATTGATTCGATGATAGGGGGAGTTGAGGGGTCATGGAGATTTATGAGAATCTATAGTTTTCCCGAGGAGGTGCGTAGTGGAAAACATGTTGGATGTTGGAGTATTTGAGTCGCATAGATTTATTGCCTTGGATATGCTTGGTAATTTTAATGAAATCCTGTTTGATCATGAAAAACAGGGGGTTTTTGCGAGTAGAGGTAGACAAATGCTCGATTTTCATGACTACTTGGATAAATGTGGCTTTTGTTGGCAACAACTTTACATGGTCCGATAAACAGGAGGGCGACCGTAACATTCATGAATGATTAGATAGAGCGGTGGCAATAAATTGTTGGATCCAATATTTTCTGACAGTTCGGGTTACTCATATGACCCGGTTGTTATCTGACCACTGTCCTTTGCTTGTGGAAATAAGTTTCATCAACAAGAGGCTGTAAAGTTGAAATAAGCAAAAATGGGGTCATCGATTCTATTTTGAAACTTTGTGGTTGCAAGATATGGAGTGTCAGGAGATTGTACGAAAAGCTTGGAGGGGTCCACTGATTAGAGGACCTGGGTCGATGATGGCCGACATTGAGGGATGTGGGAATTCCCTCACTATTTGGATTTTGGCATGAAAAATAGTATGGTGATATTCTGAAACAAATAAAAGAATGGAATGAGGAGCTGTCTATAGTAGAAGTTATCCAGAAATCTCGAGCATTAGCAAATAAGGTGGCAACTTTGTTGAGGAAAATATGTGTCTTTTGTTATTCTTATTAATGGTAATCCTACTGAGTATTTTATCCCCTCCAGGGGTCTCCGTCAAAGGGATCCTTTGTCACCCTATTTGTTATTGTTTTGTGTAAAGACTTTGTAAGCGCTGGTTTATAAAGGAGGTGGAGAATGGTGTGTTGCATGTGGTCAGAATTTGTAGTGGTGCTCCTCAAGTTTCGAAGATGTTGTTTGCTGGTGATTCTTTGATTTTTGGGAGAGCTACTCTTCTCGAGTTACGGTGAGTAAAGAAAATTTTAAAGGCGTATGGAGAAGCATCGGACCAGGATTTAGGGGTTAAGAGGGTGGATCAACATGTCATTTATTTGGGTATTCCAACTAAGGTTGGGAGATCGAGAAGTATTGTCTTTTGTGCCTTGGTGAATAGAGTAACAAAGATTAAGGATTGGATGAGTCGAGTCCTATCTCAGGCTGGGAAGTTGACTCTACTGCAATTTGTGGTGCAATCGATACCCACATATTGATAACTTGATTCAAGATTCCGGATAATATTATTATGAAAATTGTGGGGGAAATTGCTTGTTTTATGTGGGGTCAGAAAACGGAGGAGAATAATGTTTATTGGTTGAGGAGAGAGATACTGTGTAGGCCGAAGAGTGGGGAGGATTGGTCTGAGGGATTTGGAGGCTTCAATTAAACTCTTTTGGCAAAACAAAGGTGGAGGTTGATCTAAGGATGATTCATCTTTACTAGCCCGTGTGCTCAAGGCTAATTACTTTCCATGCGGGTCTTTTCTTACAACACAAGCAGGTTATGCTATGAGCTTTACTTAGCAAAATATGTTGGATGAGAGGAAGGTGTTAAAGAAGGGGCTGGTGTAGATTATGGAAAATGGATGGTGGATAAATGTATGGTCGAAACCTGGGCTTTCCGATGGTGGACCATATATTATTTTGTCGAAGAGGGAACAACACTTGGCTTTTATGCAAGTGTGCGAACTCTTCTCTGAAGGGGAGAGGACGAGATACCTTCATCATATTCAGGGGTTTTTAATGGGGAAAAGACTGCTAGAATTATCTCGATTCCGTTAGGTGAACTCGATGCAAAAGATATTTTGGTATTGAGCTTTACGAAGAATAGTGTGTACTCTGTGAAGCCGAGTTATTTTGATGTGCTCCAGTGAGGGGTAGACGGTATTAGGGTGGTCGGTAGAAAATGGGACAAAATTTGGAAGATGGAGGTGGTGCCGAAAATCCAACACTTTTTACGAAGGGTGTTGTATACATTAGTAAGAATATGGTGTTTATAATGGTAGATATATCGTTTTGTAAAAGGCATGGTTTGGATTTGGAGACCGTGGAGAATGCACTTCGGGATTGCGTGTAGGTGCACGTGTTTAAGAAGAGGGAGGCTTCAGTTTATGTACAACTAAGTAATGAATAACTGGACGTTTGGGTTGACTGTGTCTTAGATGACCTAATTAAGGAGGAAATTTGTGTGTTTGCGATGATGCTATGGTATAAGTGGTTCTTGGGGAACTCGCTGTTATTTGAGAACAAGTCACACACGTATCAACAACTAGTTATATTTGTCTCCACACATTTACGTGAGTAGATTTCAACTACAAAGTTTATATCATTCTCATTTGCTGGTTGAGAGGAATGTTGATAGGTGAGCACCATCGGAACCGGGTTGCATCAAGTTGAATTGTGATGCGGCGCTTAGAGCCGGTGACGGGTAAGATGTGGTGGGGGTTGTTCGTGATACTGGGGATGTTCAATGGTGTTTTGCACAGAAGGTCTTATCGAATATGGATGTGGAGATGATGGAGGGTATGGTAGTGCTGCGGGGTTTGAGGTTGTCGCTAGAGTGAGGGTTGGGACCTGTGGCTGTAGAGTCCGATTCCTAAATCCTTGTGCATGCGCTACAACAACGATGCGTGATACTGTCTTATTTTGGAAGAGTGATTAGTGATATCATGCGGCTGACAAAGGTGTTTGATAATGTATCTGACGCAGCGAATACGTAAACAACACGATGAATGAACGAATAATCAATGTGAAGGAAGAGACACCTTGATACTACGTATAC
This sequence comes from Ballota nigra, assembly GCA_947034835.1. Lineage (NCBI taxonomy): Eukaryota > Viridiplantae > Streptophyta > Magnoliopsida > Lamiales > Lamiaceae > Ballota > Ballota nigra. Next base: position 38,890,590 of record OX344724.1, on the reverse strand, counting down.
TAGGCGCTATTCTTCACACGATGATAAAACCCTAATTCAATATCTCAAGTTTGCCAAAAAATCCCGTAACAAAAGCTAAAACCGGGTTTAAATACTGAGCAGGAAATAAAAGGCCCAATAACAAAGCGGGTCCAATAAGTAAATAACGCGCATAAAATAAATAAATTCATTAAGTCGCGGTCTCATCTCCATCATCCTCCCCAGGTGAAAAACGATTCGCCCTCGAATCATGTAGGGTCTCATCTCCACAGGTATCCTCGGCCACGAACGGAACCAAATGCTTAACATTAAATACGTCGGAGGTGCGAAGGTTGTTTGGAAGCTTCAAGCGGTACGCGTTAGGATTGATCTTCTCGAGTACTTCAACGGGTCCAATCTTCCGAGCAGATAGTTTATTGTACTCACGGGCTGGAAAACGGTCCTTAGTAAGGACAGCCCACACAAGGTCCCCGACCTCAAACTCCAATGAACGGCGGCGAGCATCTGCATAAGATTTATAGCTGGAATTTGCGGCAGACAAGCGCTGTTGTGTGGTAGAGTGAACTACGCGCAACTGATCGATGAGGTCCTCAGCACGCGAATCAACAGCACGGGTTGTAGGCGCGGCAAGCAGGTCTACGGGGCCACGCGGGATCACGGCATAGACAACCTGAAAAGGGGAATAACCAGAACTCCTGTTCGTAGCAGAATTGTGGGCGAACTCCGCCTGACTCAGTTTTGAATCCCACGAACGGACATTGTCCCCAACCAAACAACGGAGCAGGTTACCCAACGAGCGATTGACCACCTCCGTCTGGCCATCCGTCTGCGGGTGGTATGCACTGCTGAAGTCTAAAGACGTGTTCACCATACGCCAAAGGCTGCGCCAAAAGTGGCTCAAAAAGCGCGTGTCGCGGTCCGACACAATAGAGAGGGGAAGGCCATGCAAGCGGTATACCTCTCTAAAGAACAACTGTGCAACATGTACGGCGTCAGTCGTCTTCTTACATGGTATGAAATGTACCATTTTTGAAAACCTATCAACCACCACGAAAATGGCATCATAACCCCGCTGAGTTCGCGGAAGGCCAACCACGAAGTCCATACTTATCGATACCCACGGCTGAGAGGGAACAGGGAGGGGGCGGTACAACCCCGCATTCGTCGCGGTGCCCTTCGAAACATGGCAAATGCGGCACCGGGCAACATAACGCGAAACGTCGCGTCTTAAAGAGGGCCAAAAGAAACGCCCTTGAACCAAAGAAATCGTGCGATCACGACCTACATGGCCCGATCCATGAAGGTCAGCAATGATCATGAGTCGGAGACTCGAGGCCGGTATACAAAGTTGGACACCCTTGAACAAGAAACCATCGACCAAGTGAAATTCAGACTGCGAACCCTGCTGAAGTTGCGCTATGATGGTCGCAAAGAATGGGTCAGCTGCATAAGCCTCGGGCAAAAGTTCAAACCCTGGTACGGTGGTGTGCATTTCAGTAAGAATCAGGTGACGCCTGCTCAACGCATCCGCGACTCTGTTCGAGACCCCTGATTTATGTTTAAGGATGAAGGTGAACTGTTGCAAGAAGGCAGCCCACGAAGCATGGCGGGACGAGACTGTATCTTGCGTATTTAAGTGCTTCAATGCGTCGTGGTCTGTAAAAAGGATGAACTCTTGCTGATACAAATAGTGACGCCAATAACGGACCGCTCTGACCACCGCGTAGAACTCGACGTCGTAGGCACTGTAACGCGATCTTGGACCAATTAGCTTCTCACTGAAAAAGGCAACTGGCCTAGCATTTTGACTGAGAACGGCGCCAATCCCAACCTTCGAGGCGTCACAAGTAAGCTCAAATGGAAGGGCAAAGTCTGGAAGGACAAGAACCGGGGCATGGGTCAATTTATCCTTGATAATAGAGAAGGCCGCGTCTGCCTCGGGGGTCCACTGGAACGTTTTGCCCTGCATGCAGTCAGTTATAGGTGCCATAATGGAGCTGAAATCACGTATGAAACGGCGATAAAAGGAGGCCAATCCGTGGAAACTCCGTATAGCAGTAAAAGATGTAGGAACCGGCCAGGTTCTGATTGCTTCAATTTTCGACGAATCCACGCTAATACCGTGAGAGGAGATCACGTACCCGAGAAAGAGAACCTCATGTACCAAGAAGCTGCACTTATGAGGGGCCGCGAAGAACTGTTCCTGCCTGAGAATGAGAAAAACAGCCCGGAGGTGCTCTAAGTGTTCGGCGAGGGACTTGCTATATACCAATATGTCATCAAAGTAGACGACGACACAAGAACCGATCAATGAACGTAGGGTTTGATTCATGATGCGCATGAACGTACTCGGGGCATTAGATAAACCGAATGGCATGACCAACCATTCAAATAACCCCTCCCTCGTCTTGAAAGCCGTTTTCCATTCGTCCCCCGGTCGAATACGGATTTGATGGTAGCCGCTACGAAGGTCTAGTTTGCTAAAGATAACCGATCCGCTCAGTTGGTCCAGCAAATCATCCAAACGAGGAATGGGAAACCTGTAACGCACCGTTATTTTGTTAATCGCCCGGCTATCAACACATATACGCCAGGTGCCATCCTTCTTAGGGGTAAGCAAGGCAGGTACTGCACAAGGGCTAAGGCTCTCACGAATATGACCCCGGTGAAGCAACTCTTCAACTTGTCGACAAAGTTCTTCATGTTCTGTAGGGCTCATCCTGTAATGGGGACGATTTGGTAGGGAAGCGCCCGGAATCAGATCAACGTGATGTTGAATATCACGTAGTGGAGGTAACCCAGAAGGAGCCTCTTGGGGAAATATATCATCAAACTCATGAAGCAATGGGAGGACATCGGGTGGGGGAGTAGTAGGTTCCACACAATCACGCCCCATAAGTAAGACACAGTAGGAGTTTTGGGCTAACTCCTTCTCGAAAGCGGTATGAGATAACAGCATAACTTGTGGCGGGGAAGTGGGTGTAGGTGAATGTTGAACTGTCGGGTATAGAATGATTTTTGTACCACCAAACAAAAAACTATACGTGTTCTTGTGGCCATCATGAGTAACATGACGATCGTATTGCCAGGGCCGACCCAATAAGAGATGGCAGGCGTCCATTGGGACCACATCACACCACACAGTATCCTTATAAGTACCACCGATAGAAAACGACACAAGTACACGCTTTGCAATAGTGATAGTACTCCCACGTTGTAACCACATTAAATCATAAGGGGCAGGGTGATTCTCAGTAACAAGACATAACTTATCAACTGCCTCAGATGCAATCACGTTTTCACAAGCACCAGAATCAATAATAAAACGGCATACCTTGTCGCGGATTGTGCAAGATGAAGTGAACAGGGCATGGCGTTGCGGATTATCTAGGACGCGAGGGGCAAGGCAGTTGCGACGTAGGACGAGGGCATGTCCAGTATCACCCTCAAGGTGGGCTTCCGGTGCGTCGTCTGATCCATAGTCATCAAACTGAGGGGGACCATCATAGGTACCACTTGTCAAGTCCTCCGCCAGCAGAGTGCGGGGGCTATTGTTTTTAGGGCAATTTGCAAAGCAGTGGCCAGTATCTCCGCAAGAAAAGCAACGAGGACCATTGCCCGAACGCTGCGCGGCCGGGGCTGGCGGTGGGAGGTTTTTAGAGGAGGACGGACCAGGGGCTGAGTTGGCCGGAGGTATAGTACGGCCCGTAGGTGTAGGCACTGTACGGCGGGTTTGTTGCTTCTCAAGAAGCACATCACGCTGATGGGCCTCAGACAGTGTTGCAGGAGCGAGTAAGTTCAAGGTGTCCTGGAGGTTTAACCGGAGGCCGGCAATAAAGCGAGACACGAGTTGGTCTTGAGAGTCGGCAAGATCAACCCTAGCGGTCAACTGGTAGAATTCTGCGGAGTATTCCGCAACAGAACGGGAGCCTTGACGGAGATTGTGCAGACGCTGGAACAAGGTACTCTTGTAGTTAAAGGGCAAAAATTCGGATTGCAAGTAGCGGCGGAGTTTAGGCCACGATGTAATTCTCGATTTCCCTTGGCGAGCGCGGGTTGCGCGCAATTGTTGCCACCAGGCAGTGGCGCGATCACGAAAACGTGTGGCAACCAGGCCCACACGGCGATCATCGGGCACACGCTTGAACTCAAGGATATCGTCGACAGTGTTGAGCCAATCTAAGAATTCCGCCGGTTCAAGGGATCCCGCGAATTCCAGGATCTCGATTCGGAAACCCTGTTCCCAGCGATGCTGATCTGGGGCGACGGGGCGATGATCTTGATGTAGAGCGGCGAAAGGATTACCGATGGACAGCGTGTCCTCATCATCGGAATCGATCGCAAATTCTCCAACGAACGGGTACGCCACGTGATCACGAGTGTCATCACGACGCTGGCGAGGAGGTGGATCCATCGCAGCCGCATTAGGGGGGGCGGCTTGTTGAACACGTAGGGCTTCAACGGCCTCGGTGAGCGCTGTGATCTGGCGGCGCATGTCTTCGAGGGTGAGTTCGATAGCAGGCTGGCGACGAGGAGGCATGTCGATCAAGAATCTTGCAGGAGCGTGAACCTGGCTCTGATACCAACTGACGCAGCGAATACGTAAACAACACGATGAATGAACGAATAATCAATGTGAAGGAAGAGACACCTTGATACTACGTATACTAGGCGCTATTCTTCACACGATGATAAAACCCTAATTCAATATCTCAAGTTTGCCAAAAAATCCCGTAACAAAAGCTAAAACCGGGTTTAAATACTGAGCAGGAAATAAAAGGCCCAATAACAAAGCGGGTCCAATAAGTAAATAACGCGCATAAAATAAATAAATTCATTAAGTCGCGGTCTCATCTCCATCAGTATCTTTTACGTGGAGGAGGCGCACGAGTACTGTGGTCTCCCATAGATTAGCGTTTTTGGACTCTTTGTGAGTCTTTTTTTTCTATTGTTGTTCATTTATCTATTGTTGACTTTGTTACTGCCGATTTGAGGCATTTGTTTTAATTAATGAAATGTTCCTTTAAAAAAATGGTTATTCTAATTTGAAATTCACTAATTCGATGCAAGGAGTGTATTAGTTAGTGGCTTGACTTTATATATTTAAAACTACATGATTGAGGATAAAATTAGTTAAATATGTATTGAGTATATTAGATTTATTTAGGTCTAAAACATGTAGAAAAAATAATTCTACTAATTATCTTAAAAAAAACTATGTCCTTAATTGCTTCTGTGAGAATGGGATTACGATCATCAATAATGTGGTGATTTTAGTTTTCCACTATTAATAAGATATTTACATTAGTTTACAAGGAAATAAATCAGAGAAATTATACAAAGAATCAATCTAAAATATTCTATAACTATACAATTGAAATGATAAACATTATTCCTTAATATCTCCCCTCAAGTTGTGCATGGGGTGAGGACAAATGCATAGCTTGGACCGTAAAAACTCAAAGGCTGGTCATGGAAGACTCTTCGTGAAGATATCTGGAAGCTGGAGATGAGAAGGTACAAACTGAGTAGAAAATTTTCCAGTAGAAATATGCTCATGAACAAAATGGTAATCGATGTCGATGTGCTTCGCCTGTTTGTGAGCGACTGGGTTTTGACTGGGAAAGATAGCACTCATGTTATCACATAGCAGGGCAAGAAGATGGCAAGGCTCAAAGCTCTCCAAGTAAGTTGGTTAACTAGACTAGCTCAGAAGTTGTATTTCTCATTGCACAATATTCAGATTCAGACATTTGCTTTTTAGTACTGAAGGAAACAATATTGTCATAGAGTAAAATTGAATACCTATATATCGAATGATGTATCTCTTAACAACGAGCCAAGTCAGCATCTGAATACCTGACGATGGAAGACGTAAGGCGAGAAATGAAGGACAAAACATACACTCCACAACAAAATGACCGTGCAGAACATAAATACCATCACATTTCTGAAATGGGTCTATCCATGATGTTTCATGCATATACTCACACTTCCTTTTTGTTTGATGTGTTTGTCACGAATGTCTATTTTATTAATCAGCTAATATCTATTATAGGAGATAAGAGGACGTGAGAGAGAATTAGGGTTTTTGGTGGTTAGGTGATATCATATGAGAGAGGGATTATGATCACCGATAATGTCGTGATTTTAGTTTTCCACTCTTAATGAGATTTTTCGTTAGTTTACAAGGAAATAAATTAGAGAATTACTTTGATATCCTTGGTTTCTACTAAGGATAAAATAATTAATTCATCTGAAACAATGATCTTATATTCAATGTACATTATGAATTAATATGAAGAAAAACTCATACGTAATAGATGTTGCAAAATAAAGAGCGCAAACAGGAACACCGATTTGTTTACCCAGTTCATCATGAATGACTACATCTGGGGGCATTGTTGATGAACTTGATTCAACTTGGATGATTAGTTGCTGTTTAAGCTTGGAAGATCATCAAACAAGGTGTTTTAATTAGGAATGGATGCTGGATTAAGATAAGTGAAGATTGAGAATTGAAATTGCAAGAGTTTGGGCTATTTTTGAATAAAAGAACTTATTTTTCCCTTCTCATAAGGGAGTGATGGTCCCGATTTCAAAGGGCAAAATGGGAATTCAGGAGCAATTTTTTTTTTAAAACCTTTTCCTCAGGGAGTTCAGCACGAGTGAGAAATACTCAAGTCACTGCTCTGCTCAGAGGCTGAGTTACCAAGTCAGTGAGAAGGCTTGGAGTCTCATGCTCTGAGCAAGGACAGTGGCTTGAGATGCTGAACTCTCGAGTGCGTTATAAAACACAGCTTGCATCCTGACTGAGTTCAGTGACGGAATACTCAAGTCACTGCGTTGCTAAGAGTCAGAGCACTCAAGTCAGTCCAAACTGACTTGTGAGCTCAGGCTCTTAACAAGGCAGTGACTCGAGAGACTGAACTCTCGAGTGCTAGCCTAAGCTTGTCAGTGAGATTGGTTCTCCCTGACTAAAATACTTAGCTAATCTTCTTTTCAAACTTTCCAAGTACACTCAGAGAGCATACACTACAAGTAATTAGCAAGTGCTTAGACAAATAAACAACGCTCAGTTTAACGTGGTTCAGAGACTCAAGCTCTTACATCCACGGCCTGATTTAACAGGAAATCCACTACTTGGGATTCTTGTTTTTAACATGCCAAGGTGCACTTACAACTGGACTCACGCCACTCTCTGGGCTGCCTCTCCTCACCTCACTACAAACCTAACAATCTTCTGAAAGGGTTTAGTTTGGTTTGGTTTTCTCCAACTAGGTGAGGTTTTCCTTTACAATGTGTTAGCCTTAAAGCTAAGATTAGGAAAACCTCTCTAAGCTAAGAGTTACAAGCTTGACACTCAATGAATATAGGTGATAACCCTAAAGGTCAGTGTCGTGGGTGTGTAACACTTCCTTATGACTCCCTAACAACTAACACACCCTCACAGCTTGTAGGTGTTTATTTTTCTTTTTCACACACTTTACAACGAAGCTATGAGCTTGTATTTATAATGGGGATTCAAATGTATCCGTTGGAGGGAAGATACATTTGAATCCAACATTAAATGGTTTCAACCACTTTTCTTGGAATGCGGCCTTTGTCAGTGTCAGAGTTGCTGCCTCGTGCTGATTGGTCCACGTGGCCTGGATTCACGGGTCTTTGACTCAGTGGGTTGACCAAGACCCACTGACTTTAGGTAGCTTCCTCCTTCACTGACTGATGATCTTCAGTGGACTGAACGTCTTCAGTTTGGTTGTCCTTCAGAGACTCTTTGAAGATCACTTCCAAGAAGTTTGTCATAAGGCTGAATGACAAACATCCCTGACCACAGTAGTCTGACACCTTCAGGGCCTACTTGGTACAACACTGATCCTCCTGACCATGCTCTTCACTGAGTGGTCCACCCGACTTAGCTTAGATCAGCCTGGTTTACACTCAGTGGGACATCCTTCAGGCTTCTCTTCTGGTTCAGGTTGCAGGCATGACTTCAGTCAGTTCTTCTGGGTGTCATCTTGATATCTTCAGGCTGTGTTGCTGAGTTCCCCCTCAACTGAACAACCTGTTCTACTGAAAGCTAATCTAGCCTGACCTGAACTAAAAGATACTATCCTGACTGCTTTCAAACCTATTACATGTTTCGGAAAATCATCAAAACTAAAACATATCCCAACAGGGAGTATTTATAGGGTACAAACAAGCATGAGGTGTCACCTTCTTAATCATCCTAATTTATACATTGACAAGTATTTAGACACTTGTTATGATCATAAGCTATTACATTTTACACAATGACAAGTGTTAAGACACTTGTTTGCTCCTAATGCAATGCCTAATTAGTGGGATTCTTGATCATTCTCCGAGGTGCCTTATTACTAGCCTGTTCGTCTTTGAGGTGAGTGCTTTAACTGTCAGTCCAAGCTACTCGCTCAACTTTTCTTATCTGTGACAAGCTGCTCATCTGACCAGCTGCTCACCTAATGTGCCCTGACACGTTGACCAGTTGCTCGTCTTATCAAGATTGCTAATGCCAGTACCCAGCTGCTCGCCTCCTTTGATCTTTTCCCCTTTAGTGATTTTCTTAATTAGATATTAATTCTTGATTAGACTTAACTCATTACCCGGCTGCTCTCCTATCAACAATTGCCCCCTAGTTTGACCTTTTATTAGGATGAAAATCAACTAATTTTAGGTCAAACTATAGTTTTTAGACAACGTCTTACAACCATAGGCGATCAACAGGGATTCAAAAATTTTGGGCGGGAACATTTGGGCGACCAGAAAGTATACGACTTTTGAGCTGGTGACAGTTCGGTTCCCGAGGCACGGTTCACGAAGAGATGTGGGCGGCTCCGACATCATCCGCCGCCCATGCCTATTGCCCAATTTGCGTGTAGGATCTTTAATTTTTTTGGGATTTCGATTTTTGCCCCCATTTTCTCTTCTTATAAATACCCATTTCCTTCCTTCTTCATTTCCTTTCGCACTCCTTGAATGAATTCTGCCATTGTTGATCTTTCGAAGCTTTTCGTCTCTCGAATTCCTACTTTCTCTCGATCAATTTCTTCAATTTACAAGGTAAATTTGTTGCTTTCTTCGTTTTAAATTATTTTTTCGTACTTGTATTTTGATTTTTCAATTTCTATACTTTATTCCGATCATCATCACCTTCAAATATTATCACCGCAGTATCTCTGCCTCCATCGCCACCGTGCCCCAGTTCCTAATGCCGCCGTATTCTCTGTTTTAATTTCTTCGTACGAATAATATACCACCAAAAAACCCTTATTTCTATTTCGACGGCCTCTCCGTCCTCAAGTAAAACTATTTCTGATGAACACCTTGGCCGGAATCCGGAGAAATGTCCAATAGAAGTTGAAGAGGTGCCCCCCGCTCCTCGCCGTTCAGCCTGTCAAGCCCTTGCTCACAACTCACGGACTTTGCTTGTCGATGAGGATATTAGCTCGGAGGCGAGCTCTGTTGCTTGCTCGGTTGAAGCTTTTTACACAGTGGACAGCTCGGGCGAGCAAGACGTTGATCAGCCAGTTGCTCGCCCTTATGTTGAGGGGAATACCTCATCCGATTTAGGGGAAGATTTTGGAGAGGTTGCCGCTAAAATTGACAAAATGAGTATCCCTGGTGTTATCGAAGCGAGTAGCGAGCAGGTAGATAGGACGAGGGGCGACCAAAAGGGTCAATCATCTCGTGGGTTAACTTGGGAATTTCTTAGGGAGATTAACTTTCCTATTTCCAAACCAACCCCTGAGTCACAAATACCAGAAGGAATATCACGTGATCAAGAATGGGTTGACTACGCTGCTCGCCACCACAACTCTTTTCCTACTCCTAGAAGAACTATCATAACGGCCCAAGAGACTGATTATACGGCGAGCAAGGTTCCTAGCTTGATCAGGGAGGACGACTAGGCAAGCATCTGGTCCACCTATCGAATTCCTTACGATATCTTCCTCTACGCTCCATAAAAGGGAGAGACGGCTGATCGCCCGCCCACTGGTTGTACGAAAATCAACCTTGATATGTTGAACACTAGATTCCCACTACCTTTTCACCCGGTGGTCGGCCGCTTCCTTGAGGACACAAACTTGGCGATCACCCAGATTACTCCTAACTGATGGAGTAACCTGCTTGCCTTTATAACTCTATTTGGACTTAAGGGTTATAAGAATAAAATCAGGAACATTGAGATTCATTATGCAATGACGATCTCAACAGCCGCCAAGGAAGAAGGAGAGGGATGGTACTATATTAAGGCCCGAAACGGGGTAAAATTGATCGAATGGGTGCCTAACAAGGTGAAGGGCTAGCACAGGCAGTTTCTCTTTATCGGGTGAGATTGGCGAGCATCCTCTGACTTCTCTGGCGGGCCGGGTCGCATTAACTCACCTGAAGGCTTTGGCAAAATAAGGCGTAGGTTACACCTTTATATTTTGATGACTGAGGTGGAACTAATTTTAATTTTTTCTCCTTTGTTGTTTTGCAGGTCCGAGTATCCTGAAGTGTGGTCATCCCGAACTGAGTGAGGAGTTTCTATACGTCCTTACTGTGATCACCCTTCGGAACCTGAGAGGAAGATGGTGTATGAGTGCTAGACTTAGGCTTTACAGGAGCCTAAGTGGGTGCCTTTTGGGCTGGCCTCCTGTTCTTCCTAGGTCTGGGTGCAACAGGTCTTGGGCCTTATTCTTGATAAGGACCCTGTGTTCTATTCCCCCTAGGCAAGTGAGGGAATGGAAAACAGTTAAAGGCCTCAGGATGCCAAAACCATGGGGGTGTCATCATGTTTGGCCTTCCCTGTTGGTATTGCCAAGCATGATGGTACCCTCTCTGACCAGTCTGAGGGCTCTTGGCCTGAGTCTTCCTCTGCTTTCGCTGAGGCTTTCCCTGGCCTGAGCTCTCACGGACCTCCTTTGGTTGCTTGGCCTTTCCTTTGGATTTTGGCTTAGCAACCTTGGGGGCAACCCTGACTGAGTCAACAGTTTCCTTGCCCTTATCAGTTTGATGGGCCTGAAGCACAACCTTAGGTGCACTTTGGCCTGCCTGAACAAATACCCTCTCAGTGTTGCTCCCTGAAGCAACATGAGACTGACCTTGTGAGGATTTCTTAGGAACATATCCAAGTCCACTTTTCTCGTTCCCAAGCATCTGGCTGCTATTTATTTCCTCTTTAGCCATTGTGGATTTATTCATTGCTGCAACCTTTTGCTTGAGTGAGTCCTCACTCTTTTTCAGGATTTCATGCCTGGCAAAGAGGTCATCAAACTTACTTTTGAGTACTTTCAGCTCCTCCTTCCTGACCAGCTCTTCCTCAGCCAAATCTTTCAGAATCTTCTCTCTTAGGAGACGCTCAGAATTGATCATATCAATTTCCTGAGTTAGTCTCATAATTTGAGCTGACTCCTTCAGATAAGATTGAGTGAGTTGTTCATTCAGGCTTTGAACCTCAGTACTCAATTTCTTGTCCTCCTCTACCAAGTGTTGGAGGTATACGTGAAAGTATGCTTTTACTTTGTATAACTCGTGTATCAAACACTTGTTTATGAGAATAATTCTTTTATCACATTTGCTTTAGATATGATTGAATGTTGAATTTCTATTACAAACCGTTCAATATATGGTACTAGTTACATTGTAGTTAATGTGGTGATACCCAATCATGGAAGACAACATTAACTGTTTCCTTGTAACTAAACGTACATTTTCACGACCTAGGTGGAATTGAACAATCCGCCGTGAAAGGTCGATGTGTAAGGCTCAGATTGGTCTGTCTTAACTAAGAGATTGCACTAGCACATTTAGTATGTGTTGAAGAGGACCTACAGCGAGGATAAATTCTTCTGTTCTGAAATGTGAAGAATTAGACCTCAGTGGTTGTTGATTTCTTAATCTCCATCACTTAAATAGGACCGCGTGTGCTTAATGGTTACTGCTTTGATTCATGTTGGGTGAGAATCATTGTGACTTCGAACTTTGTGTCTTGGGCAGTAATATTAATCATACGACGGTTGCTAAGATTTAATACGGAGAAACGCGTGCGAGTATGGCCTGTGTGAGTAGTCCCCTTGGTGGGCTCATACGTTTTATCGTACCAAATCTTGCAAGTGAAGAATTAGTTTCTTCGGTACGGATAATAATGTTGAGCTGTCTTTACTCCAAGGTGAAATATATTAATTAATTTAGAGCTATTCAGAAGCTTAATTAATTAATGAACTTGATAATCTTAAACGCGGGAAATAATAACCGGGAGCCCATATTATCGTAATATGGATTAAGATGGATAGTGCAATATTAATTTATTAGTGGTAATACTTAATATTAATGGATTGAATTATATTGGGGCTCAATATTGAAATTCAGAAGTCCATTAGGAGGTCCAATCTTAATTCTCCTTAAAGGCCCCTCAAGTAGCCCATTAAGTAGCCCAATAATGATAAGGTGATTAAAATAAAAAGAAAATAATTGTGCTGATTTTTCTTTATATTTTTCAAAAATATGGTTGTTAGGAGAAATTAAATTTTGTTGATTTTCTTGGAATGATATTATGGAAGATAAGTATTCTTGGAATACAAGATTATCTCATATATTCAAGAAGATGCAAATCTTGGATTATTCTCTTAATTATTTTCGAAAATTACCCTATTATAAGGAGTGTGAGATTTTTGTGGAATATTTTATTTTGGAGAAAAGAATATATGAGATATATTCAAGATTTCTTAGAGTCTAAGAAAAGATTTTTTCCAAAGCCCATATACCTAAAAATTTCGGCCACTATACTTATAAATAGGGGATGGTTATTTCATCCCCATGAACATAATTCCATGTGTTGGAAAAATCAAGAGCATAGATATTTTTCTTTTTCCTTAGTTATTTAAATTATTCGAAAGCATCTCCCACCGGTGATCGATAAGGTGAAAGGGAATACTTGAGAAGGCTTTTGGGTTGATAAAATGTGTACGTGTTAGTCCCGTTTTATTCAAAGGCCAAGTTCTACGAGAGGTACGTTAATCACATATTATCTTGTTTATTCTGCCATAGATTATATGTGAATTAATTCAACATGCATGATGTTAAATTGGTTGTTGGAATTATTATTTGAATTAATTAGGATTAATTCATGCTAGTAATAATTGTATTTAAATTCGTATTTAAATTTCATCCCGAATAGATTCTGGGCACCCCTAATTTTCCCAACACCAAGAAGACATTAGTTTCCTGCAACCTGGAGAAATCAACCATCAATTGATCCAGGCAGATCTGAAGGTTCATTTCTCTGGCTGACTCTGAGCTGAACTTAGGATTTTGACCAGTGTAAAAACCACAAACAGAACTTGATGTTACCTCAGGCTCTTCCCTAACCATCAAGCAAACATCATCGTACTCATCATCGGAAAAGAGTTCAGGCGACCTCTTCTCAGGACCATACGAGTCAGTTGCATCCTCAGCGAGCATGGCTCTCCGATCAGCAAGTCTCTGGTCTCTCTTGGCTCTTATGTCCTCTCTTTCCCTTACACTCAGCTCCGGACAATTATACTGATAATGTTCGCTCTTGTTACAATTGTAACATGTTGCTTGCTCATCTCCTCTTTCTTTCCTAGGTTCAGGGTTCCACCTTGAGTCAGGTTCCCTCTGTCTTGATGAGCTTTCAGTCTTCCCTGAGTTTATGTCATCACGAGTACGTCTCTGTTCATCTCTACGAATGGGCCTTGGGTCTGAATATCTTCTTTCATCGCCACGATCTCTCCTCTGGTCAGTGTTTCTCCTTTCCTCATACCTCCTCGAGCTTTGGTGAGTTCCTTCAGTTTTCCTGTCACGTGAGTCCTGATAAAATTTCTTATAGCGACCAAACCTGGAATTAAGCTTCTCAAAGCGTCTGGCCATCAGGCTGTACTCCTCAGCAAGCTCTTCCTTGCTCATCTCCATCAGTGACTTTGATGAAGACTCAGCAGGTTCAGATCTGGCCTTGAACGCCACACTTTTCTCAGGAGTTTTCTCCTTCTATTCCTCTTCCTGCTGTACTTTCTTTTTTCTCTTGTTAAGATCATATTCCAGTGCTTTGAGCTCTGAAAAAAGTAAAGCAGAAGTTATGTTACTCATATCCTGAGTGTTCTTAAGCATAATTACATTGTTGTCCCATCTCTCAGGAAGGGCATTCAGGATCTTTGAAGCAACATCTCTCTTAGGGACATCCTTGTCCAGCATCACCAACTCGTTCATCAACTTGATGAATCTTGACTCCATCTGATCTATAGTCTCATCAGGAAGCATCTCGAACGCTTCGAACTTCTGAATGGCAATATTCCTCTTGTTCTCCTTTATCTTTTCTGACCCCTCGTACATCCTGGTCAACTCATCCCAAACCTCCTTTGCCGTCTTTAAGTTCATCAGCCTCGCTGACTCCTCGAAAGGCACCGTATGCAAGATGATATTTCTGGCCACATTGTCCAGTCCCACCATCTTGATCTCGTCAGTGGTCATATCCTTCCTTTCCTTAGGAATAGGTACGGTCATGTTAAGATCATCATATCCCCGTACTCTGACATTAGGAATAGTGATCTTGATAGGTCCTTCCTTGATGACACGCGACATCTGGTTATGGATGGCATCAAGATGTGCCTCTAGTATGAACTTCCAATAGACAAAGTTAGATACAGAGAATTCAGGTAACAAAGCTTCAAGTCTCATCGAAGTCATGATGATGCAAGTTTTATGAAAAATAAACTCAGATATGTTCAGTAACCACCAACAGTTTCCCCTCTGAAACTATTAGTATTCAAAGTCAGTGGTCTTTTGAACCACTGCTCTGATACCACTTATTGGTCCCGGTAAAAGACTGATGAATACGTGTATGGGGGGGGAGAATACACGTATACCAATTTTTCAACTGAAACCTTGCTGAGTCCCCTTTACTCAGAGTGATAAAACTAAGAGCTGATAATATACCCACTGACTACACTTAGTGCGGATCAGTTGGCTAACTATCAATTCAAGTTCAGTGCGGAAATGTGTGAGCCCTGATAGTTTAAAGTCTTGTTAAATTTGCTTTCTGAAAAACTTGATTACTCAATTCTGAATAGTGATTAGTAGGGCAGTGCTCTGTTTGATGATCAGGCAGATTGATTCAGCCTGATTAAAACCAAATGCTATGAATGAACAAATAATATGACAAGTAAGCACAATATCAAAGTTGTAAGAACACAGGGAGTTTAATGTGGTTCAGAGACACAAGCTCCTACGTCCACGGCCTGATTTAACAGGAAATCGACTCAAGGAATTCTTGTATTTAACGTGCCAAGGTGCACCAAGATCAACTACTACTTACTGACCTATACAAACTCCTTACTAACTGAACTTACTTCCAACAAACCTAACTTAGGGTTTTGGTTTCAGTTTGGATTCCAACTAGGTTGTGATTATCCTTACAAGACAAAGCTTTACTAAGGATTGGATAATCACTCTATGCTTAAGATAATGCTAATACACTCTTTGGAATACAGAATAACTCTCAGTGAGTAAGAAACACTTGGGGAATTTAACTGGTTTCGAGTGCTTCTTCTAAAGACTGAATGCTTTGAATGCTTGAGAGTTTGAGTAATTTCTGGCTTGGAAATTTCCCGTAACCTTGAATGGGTTCAAGGCCTTCTGTATTTATAGGTGATTTGAAAACTATCAGTTGGAAGAGATAGCCTTCTAGTCATCTACGTAGAGTGGCTCAAACGGACATATTTCCCATGCAGCAGCCGTCCTTGCATGGATTTGGTAATTGCATTTAATGCGCCATTTAATGCTTGCCCGTTGAAAGTGCAGTCTGAAGTCAGTCTTCATGTCAGAGTCCGTACGTGCGTGTCCTCCCCGGATTGGTCCACATCATAAGTTCAGGATGGTGCTCTACGTCTTCAGGCTCTTAGTCTTGATTGTCATCAGTGAGTTCTCCTCTCACTGAGTACCTTTGAAGTGTAAAATAACTAAGTACAAAACCTAACCAAGACTAGCCTGACAACAAGTGCATAATATCTTTTCAGGGGCTTTTGGATCTAATCAAAATTGACGTTGTCCCAATAATAACATTGAAAAGATCCTCAAAATACTTAGAGGAAATATAGAATCCTATCTATAAGATAAGTCAGTGTTAGAACAATTCTTGATAAAGTACAAAATTTAAATAGCAGCCAAAAAGACAATGAGTTTTTGTCTGTGGGCGAATGTAATAGATTTCATTGATGATATTGAATTGGTACAATGAACCTAATCTATTAAAAATAAAGATGTGAACACCTAAAATAATCTCATTTCAGGCTCGAGTCCATAACCAGCATAAACTCTAACCTTCAACTCATCTACCCTTTTAGGTTGGTTCACATAGCCTTCAGCCTTAGCAATCTTCAAAACTTCAGTCATGATGGCCTTTGTATCGTGCTTTCCAATTCCAGGAACAAGAGGGGGTGGTCGAGCAATGAACTCAGGAGCTTTCACTTGGACTTGGGCTGCATCAACTTCTTCCAAGATCTTCTGAATCAACTCAGGGTGATTGTCCATCATATAATCAGTGAAGTGGGCATTGATATCTTCAGAGTCGCCCCACTTCTTCACTACCTACCAAAGCTTGACAAACTTATCCCTTGCATCAATCCAGAACTCCTTCAATGTCTCTGAGATGAACTCATCGACATAAGCTTCCCTCTGACCTGATTCCAGCCTTCTGACTTGCAGTAAAGTTGACTTCCTAGCTGTTGGCTTTCTCCTGTACTTTCTTGGCTTAGGCTTCGCCTTCCTCCTCCTTAGCAAACTGATCAGTGCATCATCCAATTCTCGCTGTTGCAAGTCAGTGAGATCAGTTAGCTTTTCCACCTTCCTTTCCAAAATGCATATCTTCTCCTTCTGAGCTATATTCGCCTTACGCTCAGCCTCAGACTTTTCAGAAGGTGTTCCCCATGCCTCAGCGCACAGTTTCGCCACCGTCTCCGCAGAGTAAGTGATGGGATTTCTCCTTTGCCTCATCTTCAGCCTCAGCCGCTGCCAGCCTTGCTGATTTCCTTACTATGAGAACATTCCCCTCAGGGTTTGCCTCTGGATCAGCCTCAACCGTTTCACCTTGGTACTGTCTCAGATGCTTTAGGGCGGGATCTTTTCCTCTTCTTTTCCACCTTTTTGGCATCATCATTGGCCTGGGATGGGAGTACTTCAGCTCCACTGTTGATGACGAAGGAAGCTAGTGATTGAACTTCCAGTACGCCCTCCTTCAGCATCTCAACTCCTGTGGCAATCCCAGTCCCAGCATACGACACTGAACTGATGGCGGCTTTCAGCTTCTTCTCAAAGACCTCCATATTGTGTTGGAGACTTTGTTCAGCCTTGGTTATCCTTTCCTCCACCTTCAAGGACTCACTGCTGACCCTGCTCGCCTCAGCCAGTATCTTCGCCGACTCATCAGTGGCCTTAACCAAAACATCAGTAAAAGTTTGAGAAGTCTGAGCTAACTTCCCTGACTCCAGCTCCAACTTGGACGCTGAGTCGTTCATGGCCTGAGTAAAGAGTGCTACAGCCTGAACTGCAAGTCTCTCTACTGCCTGATTGAGCTTTTCTTCTCTGAGCTCATCCCTCTTCTCAAGCTGTTGTAGAGTCTTCCTCAGCATCTTCTTTGTTCTCCCCCTCTCACTCCCCACTGACTTTGCCGTATCAGTCATTGTTCTCTTCAGCAGTATCAACTCCCTGTTGGCAAGGGTGTTATACGCTGACTTGGTCCACTTGATGTGTTTTGCCAGAGCCTTGGCGTCTTCTTCCTTCTCAGCTCGTAGCTTCATCACTTCCTCCTGAAGCTCAGCTAGGTTCTCAGTTGTCTTTTCTTTCTTGACTTCGATAATACTGGTAAATTCATCGCGTTGAACCCCAGTTATTAACATATCTTCATCTCCAGCGGCATCGTCAGTGGCTGGCTGCTTTCCCTTGTCAGCCCCTACATCCCCAGTCCCCTCTTCAGGGTGCACTGAAGGCAGTTGTGGAGTGGTCATAGCCGCCTGCTCAGGCTCAGCTAAGCCAACTCGAACTTTGGGAACTTGTCCTTCAGAACTAGGAGTCTCCTTAGATGCCTCAATATCATCCTCCTTTGTCTCAGGGCAGGGAATCCCGTCATTGACTGATGTGTCATCGACAGCTGAGATGTTCTCAACATCCTCAGCCGTTGGTCCACCCTTGGCACCAATGTTTTTACCACCTTCCCCCTGAGTCTGAGACTCAAGGATCATCTGATCCACTTCCTCAGCTGTCTCCTCTATCATCTTCTCCGTCGCTCCACCCTGAGCATCATCTTCCTCATCATCATCCTTCTCCTCCCCAGAACGGATGTCAACCTCCATCTTTGCCATCATCTCAGTTACTAGCTGCTTTAGATTGTCAAAGTTTAAAAGCTGCAGCCAGCTAGTGAGCCCAAAGTAAGTGCAGAGTCTCACCTCCTCCAACTTCCAGTTCTCCCATCCTCTGGCGTCAACGGGCATGTGTTGCTCTTTGATGGTCCCATTTTTGAAGGGCAAAATGGGAATTCAGGAGCAAATTTTTTTTTTTTAAAAAAACCTTCGCATCGCACCCTGACTGAGTTCAGTGACGGAATACTCAAGTCACTGCGTTGCTAAGAGTCAGAGCACTCAAGTCAGTCCAAACTGACTTGTGAGCTTAGGCTCTTAACAAGGCAGTGACTCGAGAGACTGAACTCTCGAGTGCTAGCCTAAGTTTGTCAGTGAGATTGGTTCTCCCTGACTAAAATACTTAGCTAATCTTCTTTTCAAAACTTTCCAAGTACACTCAGAGAGCATACACTACAAGTAATTAGCAAGTGCTTAGACAAATAAACAACGCTCAGTTTAACGTGGTTCAGAGACTCAAGCTCCTACGTCCACGACCTGATTTAACAGGAAATCCACTACTTGGGATTCTTGTTTTTAACGTGCCAAGGTGCACTTACAACTGGACTCACGCCACTCCCTGGGCTGCCTCTCCTCACCTCACTACAAACCTAACAATCTTTTGAAAGGGTTTAGTTTGGTTTGGTTTTCTCCAACTAGGTGAGGTTTTCCTTTACAACGTGTTAGCCTTAAAGCTAAGATTAGGAAAACCTCTCTAAGCTAAGAGTTACAAGCTTGACACTCAATGAATATAAGTGATAACCCTAAAGGTCAGTGTCGTGGGTGTGTAACACTTCCTTATGACTCCCTACCAACTAACACACCCTCACAGCTTGTAGGTGTTTATTTTCTTCTTTCACACACTCTTACAATGAAGCTATGAGCTTGTATTTATAATGGGGATTCAAATGTATCCGTTGGAGGGAAGATACATTTGAATCCAACATTTAATGGTTTCAACCACTTTTCTTGGAATTCAGCCTTTGTCAGTGTCAGAGTTGCTGCCTCATGCTGATTGGTCCACGTGGCCTGGATTCACGGATCTTTGACTCAGCGGGTTTGACTAAGACCCACTGACTTTAGGTAGCTTCCTCTTTCACTGACTGATGATCTTCAGTGGACTGAACGTCTTCAGTGTAGTTGTCCTTCAGAGACTGTTTGAAGATCATTCCAAGAAGTTTGTCATAAGGCTGAATGACAAACTTCCCTGACCACAGTAGCCTGACACCTTCAGGGCCTACTTGGTGCAGCACTGATCCTCCTGATCATGCTCTTCACTGAGTGGTTCACCTGACTTAGCTTAGATCAGCCCGGTTTACACTCAGTGGGACATCCTTCAGGCTTCTCTTCTGGTTCAGGTTGCAAGCATGACTTCAGTCAGTTCTTCTGGGTGTCATCTTGATATCTTCAAGCTGTGTTGCTGAGTTCCCCCTCACTGAGTTCCCCCTCAACTGAACAGCCTATCCTACTGAAAGCTAATCTAGTCTGACCTGAAACAAAAGATACTATCCTGACTGCTTTCAAACCTATTACATGTTATTTTGGAAAATCATCAAAACTAAAATATATCCCAACACTCTTGCATGTTGGATTGTTTAAAGTCCAACCATACCTTGAGCTCCACAATATTGGCACAGAGCTCCCTGTACATGTTCAGGTTGGGCCAACACTTAGCTGCCCACTCAGTGGCGTTCCCCCTTAAGTTGCTCTCCAAGATGCCACCAACCATATTGGCATCCAAATCCTCCTCATCCTGCAACTCCAGAAAGTCATCCACCTGATCTCCGGCTTGAAAGGATTTGGGGCAATCCTTGGGATTGGGGTAGGTTGGGAAATCTTCAGGGTTTGGAAGGTTAGGCTCAGAGGACTGGTCAGGCTCATTAGTGGGTGAGGTTGTTGGCACTGACTCAGTTGGGTTTGGAAGGTTGTCAGGTATGGGTGTTTATGGTTGTTGGGGTGTGGGGCCAGGGTTGGTTTGGGGAGTAGGTTCATAGTGTTTGGTGATTGGGTAGGGTTGATCTCAGGCTGCAATATCTCAGCCGTCTCGATCGTCGTCCTCACCACCTCCAAGTTAGAGGCTCGGGGAGAACCTGACTCCTCCCTCTCACTCACCTCCGGCAGGCCCTTGGTTGGGGACTTTTTGGGTCCCTTCCTTAGCCTCTTCAAAGGCCTTTTCTCATTCACCTCCTCCAATCTGACCTCATCATCAGTTCCCTCAGCCGCTGACTCGGCCCTCTTAGGATCTGATTCAGTCCCAGACTTAGTGGCCTTTCCTGATAGCACCACCCTCACTCTCTTCTTCTCCACCTCCTTCTCAGCACCCTGCGCCTCAGTGTGCTCAGAAGCGATCTTCTCTTCCACCTCTTTGCTCCTTTCAAAGAGCTCATCCACCCTCTCTATCAGGCTGGTCGCCACCTTCTTGGCCTTCCCAGGTGTCACTCAGTGAAGTGAACATGACCTTCTTTGACGAGAGGTTATCTTCTAAGTCAAAGGTGTAGCCGTGGCAGGCGTGTGCAATCAGAATGGACAACCTCGTGCCAAATGGGAGAATAGCACCTACTGAGATGTGCTTCTCGTCATTGTCCCTCTTAAGTTTGTCAATGGCGGTATGATTGATCTGGTCAATGAAAAACTGCTCCCAGTTGGCCTCCACACCATCAACAAGAGTTTCCATTATCCTCAGTTTGGGCAGGCTCAGTTGCTCATGAGAGCCTGTTGATCCCATCACTATCTGGGACACTAAGTCCACAAGGGCCCTATACTCAGGCTTCAAGGTACCCTTGTTTTGACGAGCTTTGAATTCATATGACCCCGTCTTGGTCCACTTCCCCAAAAGTTCTCCCTCCTCATTTTCCTTGTAGGTTTTAGGGTTGATGCTTGAGGACGGCAGTGCGTAGACCTCTCTAATGGCCTTTCTTAGGTTGATTTCCTTCTTCTCCGTGCTATAGAAGGGTTCACCATCTTCATCTTTCTCACCAGTTAGCTTCAGCATCGTCACCCTGGTGAACAATTCTCCCTTGCGAAGAAATAGATTCAAATACGCCTCCAAAACTGTCTTTGGAAGCACAGATGTGGGCTTGTGAGTGAAGTATTTAGCCAAACCCGCTTTGGAGATCCATTCGAAGACTGGATGAATCTCCTTCACAGAGAGGCACGCACCCTCCATGGTGATAACGTGCTCCATGTTTACCAGCCTGTTTGAGAGAAAGGATTTTGCAAGAAATTTGTGTTTGAGCAAGAGAATACTCAGTGTGTAATGTGCATTTGTGTTTGCGTAAAATCCTCAAATGGCAGACTCAGATTGATTTGAATTAGTCAGTTAATCAAACGTGAGGTTGAGATTAATCCTGAATTTGAAAAGGTTTGAAATTAAGAGCCAGGATCAATCTCTGTATCAATCATATCCTCATGTCAGTCATATTCCGTATAAAATGGACACGTATATGAAAAAGTAACTGAGGCATTAAATGCTCCGATGTGCGTGGGTTTAAATATGAAAAGGCGTGCTTTTAATGAAAACGAAATGCATTTAATAAAGATTTTCAGGACGAAGGACTCAGGGAGACACTTTAAATTCACAAGAGTTAGGATAGAACTCATACCAGTCAGGGAGACATTGTAGCATCCAGATACCTCGCTGAGTCGAGTCTGGCCTGAGTTCCCTCTAAACCCTACACTGACTACTCTCTCGGATCTAAGAGTCTTAATTCCACTGACAGTTCCATAAATCTTGCTTCAGCCAAAGTCTTAGTCAAGATGTCAGCTCTCTACCTGTCAGTGTGGATTTTCTCCATCCTAATATCCTTTTTCTCCACATGATCTCGAATGAAGTGATGCTTAATATCCACATGCTTGCACCTTATGTGAAGCACTGGGTTCTGAGTAATTGCTATAGCACTATTGTTATCACAATAGATTGGAACCTCATTAGCAAACACTTGGTAGTCTCTCAATTGTTGCCTCAACCACAAAATCTGAGCACAACAACTACCTGCAGCCATATACTCAGCCCCAGTTGTGGATATCGCCACTAAATTCTGTTTCTTACTAAACCACGAGATCAACTTACTTCCCAAAAACTGACATGTCCCTGAGGTTGATTTCCTATCAATCCTACAACCTCCATAATCTTCATCTGAATAACCTGTCAGTTCTAAGTTGTCATCTGAAGGATACCATAGTCCCATATTGACTGTCCTTTTCAAATACTTAAGTATCCTCTTAGCAGCCTCCAAATGACTACTCTTGGGATTAGATTGATACCTAGCACACACACCAACTGCAAACGTAATGTCAGGCCTACTTGCAGTCAAGTACAACAAAGAACCAATCAGCCCTCGATACTCAGTCTGATTTACTGAAGTCCCTTCAGTGTCAGGATCCATCTTCCAATTTGTGTTCATTGCGATCCTAGCTGGATTGCTGTTCTGAACACCAAACTTTTGAATCAAGTCTCTTGTATACTTGGCCTGATTAATGAAGATACCTTGATCAGTCTGCTTGACCTGCAATCCTAAGAAGAAGTTCATCTCTCCCATCATTGACATCTCAAATTTACCAGTCATCAACTTAGAGAATTTCTCACAGAGCTGATGATTTGGTGATCCAAATATTATGTCATCCACATAAATTTGGACCAAGAGTATGTCATCACCTTCAGTGATCCTGAACAAGGTCCTATCCACGATTCCCTTCTTGAACCCATGGTCTGTCAGGAATTGAGAGAGGGTGTCTACCAAGCTCTTGGTGCTTGCTTAAGTCCATAGAATGCTTTCTTCAAATGGTATACTCTATCTCCAACCTCAAACCCGAGAGGTTGTTCAACATATACCTCTTCATTGAGTAAACCATTCAGGAAGGAACTCTTGACGTCCATTTGATACACCTTAAACTTCTTATATGTTGCATATGCAAGGAACAACCTTATAGCTTCCAACATAGCCACAAGAGCAAAAGTCTCATCATTGTCTATTCCTTCAGACTGACAATATCCTTTTGCAACCAGCCTAGCCTTGTTCCTTACTACAACACCATTCTCATCCTTCTTGTTCTTGAAGACCCGCTTGGTACCAATAACATCTTGATGCCTAGGTCTATCTACCAGTTCCCAAACCTGATTCCTTGTTAACTGATTCAACTTCTGTTGCATCGCTATGATCCAGTTCGAGTCAGTGAGAGCTTCTTCAATGTTCTAAGGCTCTTGCTCAGAGAGAAAGCAACAGAACAGTGTGCTCTCACCATGAAACCGTCTGGTCCTGACTCCCTCAGTTGGATCACCGATGACTTGGTCAATGGGATGATCCTCTAGCCATGTTCTCTTTCCTAGAGTTGTTCCTGAAGTACCTGCAATGTTAGTGTCTACATGCTCATAAAATTCAGGAAATTGAACAGAATGGGATGAACCTGAGTCTATACCAAAGGGATTAACCAGTTCAATGTCAGGGACATTGATTCCCCCTTGATGAGGTGACTCAGGAGCCGTCTCAGCTGCAACCGCATCTTCATAGACGGTACTTACCTCAGGTTGAGCCTGTTCCTCAGTCTGAGGCTCAACAATCCCTGATGTGCTGGGCTTAAGAGTGGCTCTTGATTCATCTTCCTGATCATCGTCATCATCCCATCTTGGAATAGGCACAGTTTTGACCTTTGGATCAGGTTGATTCTTTAAGCTCAGCCTTGTCACTCTCCTTGTGACCTCCCCAGTGTCAGGATTCAACACTTTTACCCTAGACTCATTAGCAGATTCATCAAACACAACATGTGGTGATTCTTCCACAACAAGGTTCCTACAATTGTAAACCCTAAAAGCTTTGCTAACTTCAGAATATCCTAAGAATATCCCTTCATCAGATTTACTATCAAAGGCTTTCAATTGGGTCTTCCCATTGTTGAGGATGAAGCACTTACAACCAAATACATGAAAGTAAGAGATACGAGTCTTCCTCTTATTCCATGTCTCATATGGGGTCTGTGCATGTTGTTTGTTCAGCATGGATCTGTTATGAGTGTAACATGCAGTGTTGATTGCCTCAGCCCAGAATTTCTTGGGCAATCCTGACTCAGCTAGCATGGTCTTCGCAGCTTCCTTTAGTGTCCTGTTCCTTCTTTCAGCAACACCGTTCTATTGTGGATTTCTAGCTGCAGAAGTCTCATGAGCTATACCAAGTTCATTATAAAAGTAAAAAATATATGAATTTTTAAATTCAGTGCCCTTGTCAGATCTAATCTTAGTAATGGACCGATTCTTCTCATTGCTGAGCCTTCTGAGCAACTCAGAAAGCTTCACCTGTGTTTCCTTCTTATTCAACAAGAAAATAACCCAAGTATATCTAGAATAATCATCAATAACCACAATGGTATATTTCCTACCATTCATACTCACAGGTATTATGGGACCAAATAAATCCATGTGCAAGAGCTGAAGTGTTAGGATAAAAGTTATTAGTTTTGGTGAGTTAAAACAAACCAGATAATGTAATAGGACCATCTGGACCTGTTAGCCAGATGAGGAACTAGATTAGGACTTAGTCTAGGGGAACTGCCAGACCAGAAGACTTCACCAGAAGAGTCACCAGAAGACCTACCAGAAGACCCTCCAGAGGACTTCACCAGAGGACTCCACCAGAAAACTTCACCAGATGAGGCTGACCAGAGGCAGAAAACCTTTCCCAAACCAGACGAGTCCGGACCAGACGAATCTGGTGAAACAAAAGATGCTCAGAATCATCTCCTGATTCTTCTGAGTAATCTGTTTCTTAACCAACTCTGGACCAGAAGACACTGAGGTTGCCTGGTGTCTGGTCTTGCCTTCTCTGGAGAGAATCAGAGTTAGCCATTGGAAGCATTTGACCGTGGTGTTTTAAATCAAGTCAACAGATCGGATTGGAAAGTTTTGAAGTCAAGCAATCCAAGGATCCCACCAACCCAATCAATCAATTAGGGAATTGATTGATTGAAAGCTTCCTTAATTAAAGATCTGATTAGATTAGCTCTCCAACGGCTAAACCCTAATCACCTCTATAAATATAAGAGTGCAGATTCAAAGAAATGCTCTAGATTTTCACGCGTAAGAAGTCACATTCAAACCTTGTTTTATCACTCTTAGTACTCTTATTGTTCTCATATTTCATATATACTCTAAAGGAGTAGTTGGATCTCAACCTGTTCATCTCTAAGAAAAGGTTGAAGGCTGTAGACTTTAGATCTAAATTAGATCTAAAGGGATTGTAAGAAGGAACTGGTACTTCACAATTCCAGTAAGCAAGTTGGTTGTTGGTTGCTTAGTGAGACCCCTTGATAAAAAGGAAGAGTGGACGTAGGATATTGAAATCTGAACCACTATAAATCTGGTCCATTTACTGCTTTCTTCAATTCTGTCTTAATTCAATTATTGTGCTCTTGTAAAAGATCTTGACAAAAGACATAAACTTTAAAGCTTCCGCAATTAATCTATCTAGTGGGACCAACAAGTGGTATCAGAGCAGTGTGTCCAAGACCACTGCTTTGTAAAGCTTTTTGGTGGTCACCGGGCAGATCCATTGCTCTTTATTGTGTTTGGATTAATTTATTGTTAGATTTTTAAATTTAGTAAAAATGTCTTCAAAATCTTCATATAAGAGCCGCAAGTTACCAGAATTCTCCTTTGAGGATTACAGCCACTAGAGCTTCATGATGAATAATCATCTTGGAGCTATCCACCACCGCATGTTAGATGTGATAGAAAGTGACCCCATCAAATTTTATTGGACTCCTATTGATGATGGCAGGTCTGAGTCCAAGGCAGAAACAAGTGAATCTGCAGAGGAGATAATTGGTGCTCGTGTTGCTAGACAGAAGATACTAAAGAAGAAAGACGAGCTTGACAATGATGAGAGGAAACTCTACAACTTGGACCAGGTAGCAAGGACTGAAATTATCAACACACTCACAAAGGAGGTGATTGAAAAGGTCAGAACATGTGCCACTGCCAAGGAGATGTGGGACAAACTTGCTCTACTCTGTGAGGGAACAGAGAAGATCAAGGACAACAAACTCCAAGCTGTTCAACACTCGTTTGACACCTTCAAGATGAAACCAGACGAGACCATTGACCAGCTAGATATGCACCTCACAAATCTCCTTAACAAGGCTAGTGCCTTAGGTAAGACCTATTCAGAGAAAAAAATAAATAGCAAAATTTTGAGTTCACTAACTAGCAGGTGGAGAATCAAAGTGACTGTGATTAAAGACAACAAGAATCTCAACACTCTGGATCATCATCTTCTGTTGTCTGATCTCAAGGCCTACGAGTATGATCTTCAAGAGGAGGATCAAACAGAAGAGGTTTCCTCTTCTGGCCAGAAATGAGTTGTCTTTTCTTCAACTATCAAGACTGATGATAAGCCAAAGGAGTCTACTGCAGATGACTTGAGTCTCAAGGAGAAGGTAGCACTTCTAACCCATAAACTTGATAAGATGAGTTCTAAATATGGCAGGTACAAAAAGCATTGGAAGGAATCTACTAGAGATAGGAAGACTTCTTTCAAGGCTGCAGATAAAGAAAAGACATCTGGAGACACTAGGGAAACCAGATTCAGAACTCCAGACAGGAGGAGAGATGGCAGCTCTGGGAGATCAGATTACCAGAGGAGGGATGGCAGTTCTAGCAGATCTGAGTACCAGAGGAGAGAGAGTAGTCCAGCCAGCACAGAATACAACCAGAGGAGGAGAGATCCAAGTCCCAGTCCCAGTCCCAGAGGTGATAACACCTATTATACCTGCAACAAGCCTGGTCACTACAGCTATGATTGTCCTGAATTGACTCCTAGAGAAAGAGAAGAGAAAAGACTCAAGAGAGATAGGAGATATGCAGACAAGAGAGCACTACTGGCAGAAGCAGAGGAGGAGGATACTAGTTCCAGTTCTTCTTCTGATTTCGGATCTGATGATGATGTATGCCTTATGGCAGACATCACTGAGGTAAATGAACCTATCTTATGCTTATCAAATTCCAAATATATTGAATCCTCTCATTCATCTGGTGCTTCCAGAGAGTCTGATATGCAGCAAATGCTATCAGATCTCCAAAATTATGTTCAACTTTGCGAAAAGCTTGAGAAAGAAAATGGTAGGCTAAGAGCTGAAGTTCAGTCTCTATCGAATGAGCAAAAATCTGCCAGAGAACTCATGAAAGACCATTCTAAAGAAGTCTCTGAACTTCAAGAAAAGGTCACAGAAAGAGATACTCTGGTAGACCAGCTTATGAAAGAGAAGAACTCTCAGGCAGAAGAGTTCAATGAGCTCAAGGCCAAATACCAATATCTTATCAAGGGTAAGCAAGTTGAACAACCTATCATGGAAGTATGCAAGACCAGAGAAGTTCCAACTGTTGTATCCATGATACAAGGATCTTCTCAAAGAGTACATGATAAGAGTGGTTTAGGATATTCTGGAATTACAACCAGATCTACTAAATTTTTATGTAATAAAGGCAAGTTGTCTCAAAGATCTGGTGAATTGGTAGAAATCTAGGATGAAAATGATCCTAATGGAAAAGGTTACAGAGTAGTTAAAAATCCTAATCGAATTAAAGATTGCTCTGTTGACCATATAAATGAAGTTCCCAATGAGTTCACTGAACTGGAAGAGAAAAATCTTAGAGCACAAACGCCAGATAGGAGAACCTATGAGGATTGATGGTTCTGTTCAGATGCCTAACCAGATTAGGAGACCTCAGAGGAAACCTAAAAGAGTGGAACCTAAGCAATTAGGGGACCTCAAAAGGAAAACTCTAAGAGGAAACCTAATCAAAATAGGAGATATCAAAGGAGATATACTGAACCAGAGAACCTCAATCAGAATCATGGATCTCAAAGGGGTTATGCTCAAAGAAGATTCCAGAACAGGAATACTCAGAAGGAATTTTATCATCAGAATAGATCCAATTTTCAGAACCAGAGGAGGTCTTCCAGACCCATCTATAGAAAACCAACTGATCTGGGTAGTTATGACACCAGAGATGGTTATTCTAAGATGTACCCTTACAACCAGACCTTTAAGACTATGTCTTTAAGGCAAGCCATTCCAAAGGCTAGATTTGAGAAAAGATACACCAGACTTGTTTATAGGAAAGGTGTTCTGATCAGACCAGTATCTCAATATGTCATTGTAAGAGGACATGTACTGGTAGATAGATTTGGAAGGAAGATAAGATCTCCTCATCCAGCAAGGGATGATCTTTATCTTTGGATTCCTACAAAACCTACAACTAACCAATCAGGACCAAGCTCTAGTAGGGGACCTAATTGATCTCTCTGCAGGATGATAAGAGCCCATTGGAGAAAGGACTTTCAAGCAAACATGTGTGGTACATTGATAGTGGATGTTCCAAGCACATGACATTCCAGAAGGATCATCTCCAGGATTTCAAGCCATTGAATGGGCCAAGAGTGATGTTTGGTGACAACAACTATGGAGTCACCAGAGGTGTTGGAAAGTTGACCTTTAATGGCGTATCTGTAGATGAAGTCTACTATGTTGAAGGACTCAAGCATAATCTGCTTTCTGTATCCCAATTTTGTGACAGGGGATACTCAGTGAAGTTTTCTAGTGATTCATGCACTGTCATTTCTTCTGATTATAATGATATTTTTCTTATAGGCTTGAGGAAGGGTAACATTTATCTTGCAGATTTTAGCAGTTGCCCAAGAAATGCTTGCCTGGTTGCTAAAGGATCTGCAGAAGATAGCTGGTTATGGCACAAGAGATTGAGCCACCTTAACTTCAAAACACAGAATAAGATTGCCAGAAAAGGTCTTATTCGAGGTCTTTCTAATGAAGTGTTTAAGAAGGATCAGGTTTGTGGTTCATGCCAGAAGGGTAAACAACCCAAGACCTCCTTTAAGGATGTCCAGAGCACAACCACAACCAGAGTACTTCAACTACTTCACATGGACCTGTTTCTCCTCTTAGTTTCAGTGGAAGGAAGTACACCTTGGTGATAGTAGATGACTTTTCAAGATATACTTGGGTAGTGTTCTTGTTTAAGAAAAATGAAACTATCACTAAGCTGCCAGAATTCTTCAAGCAGATTCAAAATGAGCAGAACCATAGCATAGTCAGGATCAGAAGTGATAAAGTGACAGAGTTTATGAATTCACACATTGCAGAGTATTGCAAGGAACATGGAATTTTTCATGAGACATCTGCTGCCAGAACTCCCCAACAAAATGTAGTAGAAAGGAGGAATAGAACCCTAAAGGAAGCTGCAAGGACTCTTCTAGCAGAGTACAACACACCACAGAGGTTTTGGGCAGAAGCTATCAACACAGCCTGTTATACTCAGAACAGATGCCTAATTGCCCAGAGACATAGTAAGACTCCATATGAGGTATGGAAAGGTAAAACCCAATCTGTTTCATATTTTCACATTTTTGGTTGCAAGTGTTTGATCCATGACAATGGGAAATCAAAATTAAAAACTTTTGATGCTAAAGTAGCAGATGGAATATTTTTGGGATATTCCAACACTAGCAAAGCATTTAGAGTTTTTAATAAGAATTCACTTTGTGTGGAGGAAACACCTCATGTTGTTTTTTATGAATCTACTTTTGAGTACAAGGTGGACTTAAAGTCTTCTGAAGAGATACATAATCAGACTACTCCCAGAGTAATTAAGGTCAATCCACCTATTCTTGATTCAGATTCAGATTCAGATTCAAATGATGACCCATCTTCTGGTTCTCTGAAGAAGAAGTCTTCACAAGGAGCAGAACCAGAAGAGCAAGGTTGGAACTCCTATAGGGGGAAGCTCTCCTGCAGTTGGTGATAATCACCAAGGTACTACAGTAGATGGTCAATCAGGCAAGGCCATGGGAAGGAGGACCCTGGTTGGTCACCCCAATGACCTGATAATTAGAGATCCAACTAAGGGTGTCCAGACTAGGAGAACTCTTAACTTAGCTGTCTTATTCAGTTGCTATGTGTCCTTAATTGAGCCCAAGAACATCAAAGAGGCACTGAAAGATTCAAATTGGATTGTTGCTATGCAAGATGAGTTGAATCAATTTACCAGACAGAATGTTTGGGAGCTGGTAGACAGACCAAGACATCAAAAGGTGATAGGTACTAAGTGGGTTTTCAATTTTGTCTGGGAGCTGGTAGACAGATCAAGACATCAAAAGGTGATAGGTACTAAGTGGGTTTTCAAGAATAAGAAATATGAGAATGATGTCATTACTAGGAACAAGGCAAGGCTAGTGGCTCAGGGCTATTCTCAGTCTGAAGGAATAGACTATGATGAGACATTTACTCTTGTTGCCAGACTAGAAGCCATTAGATTGTTCTTAGCATATGCTGCTCACATGAAGTTCAAAGTATACCAGATGGATGTGAAATCTGTCTTTCTTGATGGGATTCTCATTGAGGAAGTGTATGTGGAACAACCTCCTGGTTTTGAACAAGGTGACAAGGTGTTTAAGCTTAAGAAAGCTCTTTATGGGCTGAAGCAGGCACCCAGAGCATGGTATGACACTCTTTCTAAATTTCTTCTGGGCAATGGTTTTACTAAGGGTAAGATTGATAGGACCTTGTTTAGGAAAGAAGAAGGAAAGGACATCCTTCTGGTCCAAATATATGTTGATGACATTATATTTGGATCACCTAACAAGAAGCTGTGTGAGAAGTTTGGTGAACTCATGTAGAGTCAGTTTGAAATGTCTATGATGGGTGAGATGAATTATTTCTTAGGTTTGCAGGTAAAGCAATCAGAGAAGGGAATTTTCATCAATCAGGCTAAGTACATCAGAAACATGTTAGAGAAATTTGGAATAGGATCTAGCAGAGCAGCCAAGATCCCTATGATGACAAATTTCAACATGGATCCAGATGAGTCTGGAGAGAGTGTAGACCAGACTCAGTACAGAGCACTTATTGGTTCTCTTTTGTACTTGACAACAAGCAGACCAGATATAACATTTGCAGTTGGTGTGTGTGCAAGATTTCAAGCTAATCCTAAGAAAAGTCATTTGGAAGCAGCTAGGAAGATATTGAAGTATCTTAAAGGGACAGTAAATTTGGGGTTATGGTATCCTACAGATGATAATTTGGAGTTAAGTGGTTATTCGGATTCAGATTATGGTGGGTGCAGAATAGATAGGAAGTCTACAAGTGGAACATGCCAATTTTTAGGGAATAAATTGGTATCTTGGTTTTCTAAGAAGCAAACTTCAGTTGCTACATCAACAACAGAAGTAGAGTATATGGCCGCAGGCAGCTGTTGTTCACAACTACTCTGGATTAGTCAACAGTTAAGGGACTACCATATTAGAGCTAAGGATATTCCAATTTTTTGTGATAGTAATAGTGCAATAGCAATCACCCAGAATCCAGTTCTTCATACCAGATGCAAACATGTTGATATAAGGCATCACTTTAT
Source organism: Ballota nigra (assembly GCA_947034835.1). NCBI lineage: Eukaryota > Viridiplantae > Streptophyta > Magnoliopsida > Lamiales > Lamiaceae > Ballota > Ballota nigra. Next base: position 38,858,787 of record OX344724.1, on the reverse strand, counting down.
CAGAGACCATGTTGAGAAGGGAGATATAAGGATGGAAAAGATTGCAACAGAGAAGCAGATAGCAGATATTTTGACTAAGCCTTTGGCTGAAACCAGATTCAGAGAGTTAGCTTTTGAGTTAGGACTTTTGTATCCAGAGACAAATTTGGTTTAGGGGGAACATTAGAGAAGTATCCTTTGTTTCATTTTGTTACATAATTTTTATGTATTCAAACTAACATGCCTACAGGTTAGATATACCAGGGAAGTTACATATCCAGATGAGGTATGTACCAGATGAGGTGTGTGCCAGGTGAGGTACATCCCAGATGAGGTGTAGAAACCGATTCCAGAATCAGATGAGGTTCTATCAAATGAGATGTAACACCAGCCTAACCTTGGTATCATCTGGTTACAATACCAGGTGACAGGTATGTATTTACTTCTCTGGCCTCTGATCATTGGGATACACTTTCAAAATTAGTAAATACACTAAAAATGTTTCATCTTCAGGGTGTATTTAAGACTAGGGTAAATGGCCTAGGCAATCATTTCGCTTTTTCTCTTGACTGCCAAAAAACCCCCTCGATCCCAGTCCCAATGACCATGCCCACGCACTATATTAAATCTGTAACTTGCCTTTTAATCGTGGCCATCAGATTTAACAACAGTGCAATATGTCAATCAATTCAAAAATTGATTTTTTCCCTAATTTAAATTTGGGATTTACACGCGTTCACACTTCATTAATTGTTCAAGCCACGCGTCTTGCCCTATTTAAATCAAACTTTTCTTCAATATGTCCTTTCACGTTTCCTTACTCTCAAATCCCTAACCTATCTCTCTGCAAGTTCTCTCTCTCTCTCTCTCTCTCTATCTCAGCAATGGCACCCAAATGCAACTTCGACCCTGAGCACGTGTGCAAGAAACTAAAATCGGAGATGGTGGTTGATTTCTATTCCACCAAGAATCCGGCAGCACTGGAGTTTCTGGAGTTGCTAAGGAAGTCTGGAGTGGAGGAGTTGATTTCCAAGGTTCCCAAGGATCTGTGCACCTTGGATGGGTATGCTGCCCAGTTTTTGGTCAGGATGAAGATTCAAGATGACCACATCTCCTCCAAACTTGACAAAGAGGATGTCGTTTTCTCGAAGCACAACTTTTGCAGCCTGTTTTGGAACATTTCTTCTAAAGGAGTGGATCCGTTGAAGTATAAGAAAGGAGAAGTAGTTGAATCATTCAAGATATTTGCCAGATCTTCATGCCAAAACTTAACGAAGAGCTTTTTGGACAAGCATCTCAGGCAAAAGTACAAGGTACTTTTTGATATTGTGGTGAAAGTGTTGATGTGTGAGAGCCATAGCACAGATGCCATCTTCACTGGCAGGCTCTGTGTTATGAGGGTTATTTTTATGGAGCCAAATGCAACTGGGCCGAATTCTTCTGGGGCGTTTTGAGGAAGAATAAGCTGAAGGTGCAGAAGGGGGAGTGTCCCAGCTTGCCAGGAGAGCAGCAATTCTTCTTCAATGCCAATGTCTCTTTGGGCACAAAGCTTACTCTGATCCTGGACTTCATCTTCCCAGAGAAGAAGTGGAAGGACTCTTGGTGCAAGGGCTTCCACAAGTCCAAGATCATCTTTTCAAAAGATGGGCCTCTCCATGGCCACCCAGATTTAGATGGAGAGCAAGCCATCCCTGCCCCTCCTCTTCAAGTAGTGCCCTCACCTGCTAAGGGGCAGAAGCCTAGGAAGAGCCAGAAGCAGACGCCTGAGGCTACTGGCTCTACAACCATAGCTTTCTCTGGTTCCTCTGAGGAGGACCATATTCCCCTTCAAGCTGTCTTGAAGAAGAAGGGTGATAGTGAAGAAGCTGCCAAGAAGGCAGGTGCAACGAAGAGGAAGCAGAGGCCAGACGATGCAAGAAAACCCTCTGCAAAGAAGCCCAGAACAAGTAGAAGGGCTAAGAAGACACTTCTGGTGATGAGCCATCAGAAGAAGAGGAAGAAGTTGAAGAGGTTGAGCCTCTCAAGAAGAAGAAGTCAAAGGCCAAGAGGGCCATCCTTCAGGAGTCAGACTCTGGATCTGACTTGGGAGATGCTTTGGAGCAGGCCATTGAGGAGGCCTCTCACCTGATGGAGGAAGCCACGGCTTCAGACCAGGTAAACCCCTCTAACCCCCCATCTATTCCCATAAACCTTGTAACCCCCACCACATCTCCCCCTGAAACCCATACCCAAACTACCTCCTCTGCTCCTAGTGCCCCCATTTCTTCACCAGGGAAAACTCTTCCTGATACACCCATATTCACTCCCTCCACCATCCCTACGCAAACACCCTCTCCCTCCCACCTCACAAATCCCTCTCCCCACAAATCCTTCTCCCCCAGCCCCTGTACCAGAAGTCCCATCTTCTTCTGGTGCAGAATAACCTTTACCCTCTGCCTCTACCTCAAAAATCCCTACCCCTCCCTGATCTCACACTAACCAGATTCCCCCCACTTCTATGGAAATGGGTTTCCCTGCCCCTCCCTCTTCTCCCACCTATCTATCTAGCAATGATAGTGAAGATGAGGATGCTTCACTTGAGCCTGCTAGCTTAGCCCCATCCTCCTCTGCCTCTGGGCCCAAACCCTTTTCATTCTCATCTGATGATATGGGTCCCATTAGGCAGAGCATGAGTGTAAGTGCTCAGCTCTGGCTAAGAGAGCACTTCCCTATTCTTCTTGAGCACTTACCCCTTCTGGCGGATCTGACTAATGTCAAGGTCTGGAGCAAGGCCAGACTTGAGGATGTGGAGGACCTGATGCTGCTGCTTGAAGAGATAGGTCCTCCTAATTTCACTGCCTGGGAGATTGACATTAAGAGGAAGCTTAATCTCCAGAATCCTGCGGAGTTAGAGATTCCAGAGGCAGCCAAAGTGGTGGTTTGCACCTTATTAATCCAGCAGGGAGTCATGATCTCCCCTGAAGGCCTCTCATACAAGTTTGGCCCCCACTTCTCATTTCCTCTAGAGCTCTACTCTGATGAAGAGGACTTCGATGTCACTCCTGTCGTCCTCCAGAAGATGAAACTGTTCTTTAATGAACAAATCTTGCAGATTGGCAGATTCTCTAAGGCCATGCAGCACCTGGCGCCGGCTCTGGTAGAGCACCAGATCAAAGATGAGAGGAGGAAGTTTTTGAAGCATATTAAGGATGTCTTTGCCTCTGCCAAAGCAGCTTTCAAGTCTGACTGCCTATACTTGAAGATGGATGTGCATGAAAGCCAGAGGCAGATCCAGCAGTATGTGCTGGACCAGGTGAGGCCGGTCTCAGTGCTGAAGGTAGAAATGGCCTCACAAATGCTGCAGACAGCCAAGCTCAAGGATTCTCTCCAGGAGATGCTCGAGAAGCAAGAGAAGCCTGTAGCTGAATCCAAGGCCTACCTGGAAGAAGCCAGGCAACTTCGTGATCTTCACTCTTCCTCCTCCACTGCCTTGCCTGATCTCATAAGGCAGGTAGTGCAGCCCCTATTTGATGAAGTTAAAAAGGGGGAAGAGCAGGCCAGAACTGATCTGGCGAAGACCACCCTGGAGACTCTCTTTAGCTATGGGGCTCGTCTGGACTTGCTTGAGAACACTTTGGCCCAGGCGGAGCTGCAGAAGAAAAAGAAGGAAGAGTTGAAATCTCTTACCATGGCTAAGCGGTTGGCGGCAGAAGAAGAGATAACGGATACAGAGCAGGATCCTATTTCCGTTGCTGGACCTGCTAAGAGGAAGATTAGAAAAGTCAAGAAGAGCTTCCTTGAATCTGTCGTTGAAGAGGCAGAGAAGAGATTCAAGGAAGAGACGCCTGAAGAGAGGCAAGCCAGGATTAAGAAGAACATAGATGAAGAGCAGAGGCTCCGATATGTTAGGAGGCAGAACAAGAAGACCATATAAGCTGGCATCTCTTCTGGTGCCAGTGGATCCAGCCAGAGAAGGAAGGCTCCTGTTGAAGTGATGGAGATTTTGCCTCTCAGGACAGAAGGGTCTTTTGACTCTAATGTGCCTGTCCCTCTGATAGAGAAATGGAGAGAAGCCAAAACCTTATGGTTTATCCAGCATTACATTCAGAGGCCTCCACCAGAGGATGATGCACTCATCAACAGGACTTTCCACACTTGGATGAAGGCATACGATGCAGGGCTCTACAAGCAGCTGATGGACTTAACCATTGAATTCAACCTGGAAGTCACTGCCCCTGAATTCCATTATCTCAACACTCCCATGATAGGGGACCAGGTGGATTGGACAGAGCTGAAGAAGCTATACAAGACCAAGGTGTTGGCAAATTTCACTCCAACATCTTCTGCTGAGTTGAAGGCCATTCAAGACAGATTTCTTTGACTGGTTCCTGGTGCCTAAGAAGAACAGAAGATATGCTTAGAATAAGACCTGAATTGCATTGTAATCTGTAATCCTTTTTGTCCTTATTATTAATGAAATATCACATCTTCTCTGTCTTAAAGACAACTTCTTGTTGTCTTCTTGTTTTCCTGATAAGATATATTCTAAGGTCTTATCCTTTCTTTTTATTTTTATGCTTAAATGTTTATGTTTTTGATCAGTTCTAGTTGTGTTTTAACTCCATCAAAAAGGGGGAAATTGTTAGGATAAAAGTTGATAGTTTTGATGAGTTAAAACAAACCAGATAATGTAATAGGACCATCTGGACCTGTTAGCCATATGAGGAACTAGATTAGGACTTAGTCTAGGGGAACTGCCAGACCAGAAGACTTCACCAGAAGAGTCACCAGAACCAGAGGACTTCACCAGAGGACTCCACCAGAAGACTTCACCAGATGAGACTAACCAGAGGCAGAAAACCTTCCCCAGACCAGACAAGTCTGGTGAAATAAAAGATGCTCAGAATCATCTCCTGATTCTTCTGAGTAATCTGTTTCTTAACCAACTCTGGACCAGAAGACACTGAGGTTGCCTGGTGTCTGGTCCTGCCTTCTCTGGAGAGAATCAGAGTTAGGCATTGGAAGCATTTGACCGTTGGTATTTTAAATCAAGTAAAAAAGATTGGATTGGAAAGTTGTGAAGTCAATCAATCCAAGGATCCCACCAACCCAATCAATCAATTAGGGAATTGATTGATTGAAAGCTTCCTTAATTAGAGATCTGATTATATTAGCTCTCCAACGGCTAAACCCTAATCACCTCTATAAATACAATAGTGCAGATTCAAAGAAAGGCTCTAGACTTTCACGCACAAGAAGTCACATTCAAACCTTGTTTTATCACTCTTAGCACTCTTATTGTTCTCATATTTTATATATACTCTAAAGGAGTAGTTGGATCTCAACCTGTTCATCTCTAAGAAAAGGTTGAAGGCTGTAGACTTTAGATCTAAATTAGATCTAAAGGGATTATAAGAAGGAACCGGTACTTCACATTTCCAGTAAGCAAGTTGGTTGTTGGTTGCTTAGTGAGACCCCTTGATAAAAAGGGAGAGTGGACGTAGGATATTGAAATCCGAACCACTATAAATCTGGTCCATTTACTGCTTTCTTCAATTCTGTCTTAATTCAATTATTGTGCTCTTATAGAAGATCTTGGCAAAAGACATAACCTTTAAAGCTTCCGCAATTAATCTATCTAGTGGGACCAACATGAAGAATCATGTCAGTGGAGAAGGTAGCTTTTTCCTTGAATGATGCTCTGACCTGCTTCCCCTCCTGACAAGCTTTGCACACACGATCTTTGCTAAAAACTTCATTAGGTAGATCTTCAACAAGTGATTGTCTAGAAATTTAGTTAAAAATCTTAAAGTTCAGGTGACTTAATCGTTTATGCCATAACCAACTGAGCTCTAAAGAGCTTTTAGCAACAAAACAAGTATTAGGAATACTGCTGCTCCAATCAGCGAGATAAACGTTATCTTTCCTGATACCTGACAGAAGCAATTGTGTTGATTTGTCCTTTACTGAGCATATATTCGATGAGAACTCAACACTGGAACCTTTGTCACAGAACTGACTTACTGACAACTGGTTGTGCTTTAGTCCTTCCACAAAGGACACATTTTCCACTCTGATTATACCTATTATCAAGACACCAAAACCTTTAGTAACACCTTTTGAGTTATCACCAAAGGTTACCTGTGGACCATCTTTAGCTTGAAACTCTTGGAGAAGACTCTTCATTCCAGTCATATGCCTTGAGCATCCACTGTCTAGGTACTAAACAACTTTGTTTGAGTCTCCTCTCCTCTTGTTGTGATCTACAGCCGCCTGCAAGCAAATCAGGCTTTAGGTACCCATTGGGTGTTGGGTCCTATTGTGTCAACTGTACCCTTCGGGATCCAGACTTGCTTAACTACTCTGATTGCCTCAGAGTGGTAAATCTGTCTCCTTGAAAGATCAACATACACAACTTTCTTCTTCTTTGCCTGAGAGGAAGATGGTGTATGAGTGCTAGACTTAGGCTTTACAGGAGCCTGAGTGGGTGCCTTTTGGGCTGGCCTCCTGTTCTTCCTAAGTCTGGGTGCAACAGGTTTTGGGCCTTGTTCTTGATAAGGACCATGTGTTCTATTCCCCCTAGGCAAGTGAGGGAATGGAAAACAGTTAAAGGCCTCAGGATGCCAAAACCATGGGGGTGTCATCATGTTTGGCCTTCCCTGTTGGTATTGCCAAGCATGATGGTACTCTCGCTGACCAGTCTGAGAGCTCTTGGCTTGAGTCTTCCTCTGCTTTTGCTGAGGCTTTCCCTGGCCTGAGCTCTCAGGGACCTCCTTTGGTTGCTTGGCCTTTCCTTTGGGTTTTGGCTTAGCAACTTTGGGGGTAACCCTGACTGAGTCAATAGTTTTCTTGCCCTTATCAGTTTGACGGGCCTGAAGCACAACCTTAGGTGCACTTTGGCCTACCTGAACAAATACCCTTTCAGTGTTGCTCCCTGAAGCAACATGAGACTGGCCTTGTGAGGATTTCTTAGAAACATATCCAAGTCCCTTTATCTCGTTCCCAAGCATCTGGCTGCTATTTATTTCCTCTCTAGCCACTGAGGATTTATTCATTGCTGCAACCTTTTGCTTGAGTGAGTCCTCACTCCTTTTCAGGATTTCATGCCTGGCAAAGAGGTCATCAAACTTACTTTTGAGTACTTTCAGCTCCTCCTTCCTGACCAGCTCTTCCTCAGCCAAATCCTTCAGAATCTTCTCTCTTAGGAGACGCTCAGCATTGATCATATCAATTTCCTGAGTTAGTCTCACAATTTGAGCTAACTCCTTCAGATCAGATTGAGTGAGTTGATCATTCAGGCTTTGAACCTCAGTACTCAATTTCTTGTTCTCCTCTACCAAGAAGACATTAGTTTCCTGCAACCTGGAGAAATCAACCATCAATTGATCCAGGCAGATCTGAAGGTTCATTTCTCTAGCTGACTCTGAGCTGAACTCAGGATTTTGATCAGTGTAAGAACCACAAACATAATTTGATGCTACCTCAGGCTCTTACCTAGCCATCAAGCAAACATCATCGTACTCATCGTCGGAAAAGAGTTCAAGCGACCTCTCCTCAGGACCATCCAAGTCAGTTGCATCCTCAGCGAGCATGGCTCTCCGATCAGCAAGTCTCTGGTCTCTCTTGGCTCTCCTGTCCTCTCTTTCCCTTGCACTCAGCTCCAGACAATCATACTGATAGTGTCCGCTCTTGTAACAATTGTAAAATGTTGCTTGCTCATCTTCTCTTTCTTTCGTAGGTTCAGGGTTCCACCTTGAGTCAGGTTCCCTCTGTCTTGATGAGCTTTCAGTCTTCCCTGAGTGTATGTCATCACGAGTACGTCTCTGTTCATCTCTACGAACAGGCTTTGGGTGTGAATATCTTCTTTCATAGCCACTATCTCTCCTCTGGTCAGTGTTTCTCCTTTCCTCATACCTCCTCGAGCTTTGGTGAGTTCCTTTAGTTTTCCTGTCACGTGAGTCCTGATAAAATTTCTTATAGCGACCAAACCTGGAATTAAGCTTCTCAAAGCGTCTGGCCATCAGGCTGTACTCCTCAGCAAGCTCTTCCTTGCTCATCTCCATCAGTGACTTTGATGAAGACTCAGCAGGTTCAGACCTGGCCTTGAACGCCACACTTTTCTCAGGAGTTTTCTCCTTCAATTCCTCTTTCTGTTGTACTTTCTTTTTTCCCTTGTTAAGATCATATTCCAATGCTTTGAGCTCTGAATAAAGTAAAGCAGAAGTTATGTTACTCATATCCTGAGTGTTCTTAAGCATAATTACACTGTTGTCCCATCTCTCAGGAAAGGCATTCAGGATCTTTGAAGCAACATCTCTCTTAGGGACATCCTTGTCCAGCATCACCAACTCGTTCATCAACTTGATGAATCTTGACTCCATATGATCTATAGTCTCATCAGGCAGCATCTCGAATGCTTTGAACTGCTGAATGGCAATATTCCTCTTGTTCTCCTTTATCTTTTCTGACCCCTCGCACATCCTGGTCAACTCATCCCAAACCTCATTTGCCATCTTTAAGTTCATCAGCCTCATTGACTCCTGGCCACATTGTCCAGTCCCACCATCTTGATCTCATCAGTGGTCATATCCTTCCTTTTCTTAGGAATAGGTACGCCAATGTCAAGATCATCATATCCCCTTCCTCTGACGTTAGGAATAGTGATCTTGATAGGTCCTTCCTTGATGATTAGCGGCATCTGGTCATGGATGGCATCAAGATGTGCCTCTAGTCTGAACTTCCAATAGACAAAGTTAGATACCGAGAATTCAGGTAACGAAGCTTCAAGTCTCCTCGAAGTCATGATGATGCAAGTTTTATGAAAAGCAAACTCAGATCTGTTCAGTGACCACCAACAGTTTCTCCTCTGAAACTATTAGTATTCAAAGTCAGTGGTCTTTTGAACCACTGCTCTGATACCACTTGTTGGTCCTGGTACAAGACTGATGAATACGTGTATGGGGGGGAATACACGTATACCAATTTTTCAACTTAAACCTTGTCGAGTCCCCTTTACTCAGAGTGATAATGAACTAAACTGATAATATACCCATTGACTACACTTAGTACGGATCAGTTGGCTAACTATCAATTTGAGTTTAGTGCGGAAATGCGTAAGCCCTGATTGTTTAAAGTCTTGTTAAATTTGCTTTCTGAAAAACTTGATTACTCAATTCTGAATAGTGATTAGTAGGGCAGTACTCTGTTTGATGATCAGGCTGATTGATTCACCCTGATTAAAACCAAATGCTATGAATGCACAAATAATATGACAAGTAAGCACAATATCAAAGCAGTAAGAACACAGGGAGTTTAACGTGGTTCAGAGACACAAGCTCCTACGTCCACGTCCTGATTTAACAGGAAATCCACTCAAGGGATTCTTGTTTTTAACGTGCCAAGGTGCACCAAGATCAGCTACTCCTTACTAACTTACTAACTGAACTTACTTCTAACAAACCTAACTTAGGGTTTTGGTTTCAGTTTGGATTCCAACTAGGTTGTGATTATCCTTACAAAACAAAGCTTTACTAAGGATTGGATAATCACTCTAAGCTTAAGATAATGCTAATACGCTCTTTGGAATACAGAATAACTCTCAGTGACTAAGAAACACTTGGGGAATTTAACTGGTTTCGAGTGCTTCTTCTAAAGACTGAATGCTTTGAATGCTTGAGAGTTTGAGTAATTTCTAGCTTGGAAATTTCCCGTAACCTTGAATAGGTTCAAGGCCTTCTGTATTTATAGGTGATTTGAAAACTATCCGTTGGAAGAGATAGCCTTCTAGTCATCTACGTAGAGTGGCTCAAACAGACATATTTCCCATGCAGCAGCCGTCCTTGCATGGATTTGGTAATTGCATTTAATGCGCCATTTAATGCTTGCCCGTTGAAAGTGCAGTCTGAAGTCAATCTTCATGTTAGGGTCCGTACGTGCGTGTCCTCCCCGGATTGGTCCACGTCATCAGGTTGGTGAGAATGTCAGAACTTATTCCTAGGCTTCAGGCTTGTCTTATTAAGTTCTTTTTGTCTCGAGCACAACAGTCTTGTCCTGACGCTGACATTCCTTTTGCATTGCTTGGCTCTACTCCAAATCTTTCCCATAAGCTCAGTATCATCCTGTTCCCTTTAGGACTGAGTTAGTAATGACCTCAGGGTCATACTCTTCATCACTGACATTTACTCAGCCAGCTTAGAGGACTGTCATAAGTTCAGGATGGTGCTCTACGTCTTCAGGCTCTTACTCTTGATTGTTATCAGTGAGTTCTCCTCTCACTGAGTACCTGTGAAGTGTAAAATAACTAAGTACAAAACCTAACCAAGACTAGCCTGACAACAAGTGCATAACATCTTTTCAGGGGCTTTGGGATCTAATCAAAACTGATATTGTCCCAACAGCTACCACCTGCTCGCTCGCAGTGTTAAACAAATGGCCTCTAAAGACCCCTTAAGGAAGAAGAAGTATGACCCTCCTACTTCACTCATAAAACTGCGAGCTGGGGAACCTGTTGGCCCAGATGTCGAGCCTTCAAAGGCGAAGAATCCTGCTCCTCGCCCACCTCCTCACTCCTCGCCGCCCCCATCCCAGCAAAAGGATGCCAATAGGGGGAAAAAGAGGTTGACCAAAGAAGTAGCCCTTGCTCGTAAAGGAAATGATCGCTCAAAGCGATCTAAAGGTCAGTCCGAGAGGAGAGACGTGTTGCGCTCCTTATCCGTGGAAGAAGTGAGCGAGCAGCAAGTAGTTGGTGCTATGGTGGCGAGCAAGAGGAGGGGTTCTTCCCCATATAATTCCTATCTAGGTTATGACCCTATCAAGCTGAAAGAGTAAGCTTTACTTCCTGCTGCTTGGCTGATCGCCACCCAATAACCCTTTACTTCGACTAACTTTATTACTTGTCTTTTTATTGTAGGTATAAACCCGAGGAGTATCCAGGGCGGGCGGAGGTACTCCATCAACTGAGTTGTATCAAGTTTGCCCCCGCCTACCATGACATTCCTGACTCTCACGTTAGGCAAGCAACAGAGCTTATTCCTCGCTCATGGATAAAATTGTGCGAGGACATTATTTAAGAGCAAAGCTTAAGTGACAATGCTCATCTGCTCAGCTATAATGCCAGTCATCAGGCGATAGCTGCTCAAAAGGTTCTTGATCAATCCATAGAGTTGGAGAGGACAAACAGGGGCCTAGGGCGTAGGATTGAATAGTTTGAGGTGGAGAGGGCCGCTGCTTTAAAGAAGAAGGACGATGAGTTGGCCAAGCTGAAGGGTGAGTTCGAGAAAGCTAAGCTTAACTGGGAGATGGGTCTGAAGGCTGTAGAAGACCAGGAGAAAGTTACTCTGAACACCTCTGAAAAGTTGAGGTTGGACTTGGGAGTTGCCACTGACCGTCTAAAAGTCTTGGAAACTGAGCGTACGGGCCTGGTGGAGAGGGTTGAGTCCTTAAAGGTTCATGTCACCCGGCTGGAGACGTAGGGTACAAATGCCATCTCTTATACCAACTACGTACATGATGTAACTGATAACACCAACTTTGGTTACATCTGTGCGTATGCTGATTGTGTAAGATCTGTGACATATGCACTTGATAACGGTCTTGATGTCATGACTTCAGTGACGAAGGACTTCACAGATTATGCCACAGAGAACCCTCTAGCCGTTGGTTTTGATGTCCCCATTGCTGACTTAGGGGAAATGGGTGTAAACTTGGACGTCTTCAAGGATGATATCCGGGTGATCGCACCAAGGCTGAGGACTGAGGAGGTAAACAAAGATTCCTCAGTCTTCGATTCACTAAGCCCCCTTTCCTCGGCTCCCTTGGATGGGGCGGGCACCTCGACTGCAGCTGGCGAGCAGCAAGCCCCTGAGCCGACCACCACTGACATTGTCCCGTCTACCAAAGCACCATCTGCCTCTCCAGCTTCTCAGGAATGAAGACTTGTCTTCTCTTTTGTTGATCCTAGCTTGTAATAGGTCTTATCTTGCTTTTTCCTTTTTTATTGTACGACTTTATCCTTTATCAATGAAATGAACTTGTTCTTTTCCATTGCCTGTTCGTGCTAATATTTTCTTTATGTTCGCTTTACTGTTTGCCCCTTGTATTATGCTATATATCCTTGCTTAAGTACTTCTCTTTTATTTTTCAAGAGTAAAGTACTTTTTGTTTGCAAATTTGCATGTATAACTTTATACTGGTCTTTTTGCTTCTCAAGGAACTTGACCTTAATTGGGTTGGCTTTTTGTGGTCCTTATTAGACTTAGTCTTTATGACTCTCTACATCTGAGCCTTGTTGCTGGCCTCCTATCAAGTCTGCGCTTTGTGCGTTTTGTTTCGGGCGAGTAGTTGGGCTTTGCGGGCGAACAGGTGGGCCTTTGTACCTTTCAAAACTAAACTTTTTAGCATACAGCGCAGAATACAACAAATGGCTATTCTTGTTGCTCGACTTGATGATCTTATACACTACTTTATTACTTCTACTTACATAATATTCTAAAAAAGTTTGAAATTTACATCAAATTTACAACATATAAAGTGATATAAAATTTACATCAACTTTTAACTACTGATAATACTTCTTCAATAAGGTCGCATTCCAGGAGTATTGGGCCGAGTTGCCCTTCATATCTTTGAGGTCATATGTGTAGTTATACCACTTGTGGGTTATCCTGAACGGGCGGTGCTAATACTTTTCGAAGCACTAGATCTCCGACTTCAAATTCTCTGACCTTCACTTGTGAATTGTAATACTTTGTGATTCTTTTCTTGTATATTACATTTTTCATTTCTGCTGAAATTCTTTTTTCACCGATTAAGTCAATTTCTGCGGCAAGGCCGCATTGTTCAACTGCTTGTCGAACCCTGTTGTTCACTCCGTTGGTACTTTGAGCTCTATAGGTATGGCTGCTTTGGGCCAAACGCCATAGTGAATGGAGTTTCTCCGGTGCTCGTTCTATATAATACCCTGTAGGCCCATAGCACCTCTGGCAGCTCTTCTGACCATTTCCAATTTTTATCAACTAAGCGGATCTTCAAAATGTATTTTATTATTTTGTTAACTGCTTCGACCTGACCGTTGGACTGGGGATGATAAGGAGTTGAAAAATATTTCTTGATTTCCCATTTCTTGCAAAAGTCCCTTATCTTCTTGCCTTCAAACTGTCTTCCGTTATCTGTTAAGATTGCTTGTGGGACTCTGAATCGGCATACGATGTTTTTCCATATGAAACTAATTATCTTTTCTTGTGTGATTGTTACGAGTGCCTCTGCTTCGGCCCATTTTGTGTAATAGTCCACGACCACTACTGCAAATCTTACATTCCCCTTTCCGGTTGGGAAATGTCCTATGATGTCTATCCCCCACTTTGCGAATGACAATGGACTATTTACAGATATTAGTTCAGTTGGTGGCCTGTGAATATTGGGGGCGAACAGCTGGCACCGGTAATATGTTTTTGCAATTTTGATTGCATCTTGCAGTAAAGTCGGCCAGTAGTACCCTTGTCTCACTGTCTTGTATACCAATGCTCTCCCACCTGCATGGTTTCCACATACGCCCTCATGAATTTATTTTAAAACTTCTTGACCCTGCCCCCTTGCCAAACATTTTAACAGGGGAAGTGAGGATCCTTTTTTGAATAGTTGCCTGTCCATGATAGTGAAACATGCTGCTCGCCTGGTCGTCTTGGCCGCTTCTTGCGGGTCTTCAGGTACTTCACCATCCCTGAGGTACTTGAATATTGGTGTTCGCCAGTCATCTTCATCAAATTCCTCCTCAACTTGATTGATTTTGTAGTCACTAGTTGATGGATGAAGTATTTTGGTCCCGTGCTGGTAGCCAGGCGAGCCAGTGCATCTGCTTGGGCATTGTTATCTCTTGGCACTTGTTTAATGTAGATTTGTTCACATAATTAAGCTAAATGAGCAACAATTTTTTTTATACAAGGCCATGTTTTCATCTTTCACTTCATATTTTTCCTCGGACTTGGTTGACTATCAACTGCGAGTCTCCATATATTTGTAATCTTCTCACCCCCACAGCCAAAGCTAATCGAAGTCCGGTAATTAATGCTTCATATTCAGCCTCTTTGTTCGTTGCCATTAACTCGAACCTGACAGATGAGGTGAATACTTGCCTACCAGGACTGATCAACACTATCCCGACTCCTGATGATATATTAGTTGATGATCCATCAACGTACATATACCATGGATGATCATGACCTCTCGTCGGATCTTGAGGAAAGGTCAGCTCGACTATGAAGTCGGCTAACGCTTGCCCTTTGATCGTTGTTCGAGGTGCATAAGATATTCCGAACTGTATTATTTTGAGGGACCATTTGAGGAGGCGACCAGCAGTGTCAGGCCTTTGCAAAATTTATCTCAATGGAAATATTGTCAACACTTCTACCTAATGGTCAAAGAAGTATGGTCGTAGCTTTCTTACACTCATTACAAGTGTGTAGGCTAACTTCTCCATCGGTGAATATTTGAGTTTTGCTTCGTGTAAAGCCTGACTCACATAGTAGATTGGTAAGTGAAATTTCCCTCCTGCACGAACTAAAACTGAGCTAATCGCCACTTCTGAGGCAGCCAGGTACAGGTACAACTTTTCTCCAGAAATAGGTTTTGACAGTATCTTGGTGTCGCCAAGGTATTCTTTCAGTTGCTCGAACGCTCGTTGGCAGTTGCTTGTCCACTGAAATTGTCCTTTCTTGATAGCATCAAAGAAAGGTTGGCACCTATTACCGGATCTTGAAATGAATCTATTCAAGGCTGCTAAACATCCAATGAGTCGCTGGACCTCCTTGACTGATTTTGGTGGCTGCATGTCCATGATTGCTTTCACCTTAGAGGGATTTGCTTCGATGCCTCGCTGACTGACCAGGTGTCCCAAGAACTTTCCTGAGTGTACTCCAAAGCTGCTCTTTTTTGGATTTAGCTTCATATTATAAGCCCAGAGTATTTTAAACGCTTGTGATAAATGCTCTAGATGGTCTTCCTTCTTTGGACTTTTGACAACTATATCATCCACGTATACTCTTGCCAATGTGTTCATTGAACATCTTATTGACAAGTCTTTGGTACGTGGCTCCAGCGTTAATCAATCCAAACAACATCCTTTTCCAACATAGAAAATTCTTGTTGGTATAAAATGTTGTATGTTCCTGGTCATCCGGGTGCATCAGGATTTGGTGATAGCCTGTGAACGCATCCATCAATGTGAGGAGTTCGTGCCCGACTGTGTTGTCTACCTGTTGGTCAATATGTGGAAGTGGAAAATTATACTTTGGGCAAGCAACATTCAAGTCGGTGAAGTCGATACATAACCTCCACGTTTCATTTGGTTTTCGAACTAACACCGGGTTTGCCACCCAATTGGGACACAAAGCTTGTCGGATAAAATCGTTATATAACATCTTCTTCACTTCCATATCAAGTGCTTCATACTTGTCGGACCCAAATTTTCTTCTTTTCTGCTTTACCGGCTTCTTTGTTGGGTCGATGTTTAGCCTATGGTAGACATGCTTAGGGCTAATGCCTACCATGTCGGCATGTGACCATGCGAACACATCGAGATTAGCTTTAAGAAACTTTTTCATTTCGGATATGTATGGCTCTGGGAGCTTGGATCCGATGAAGAGTTCTAAGTCTTCTCGGTTCGGGTCAACTCAAATCGTTTCCAACTCTTCAACCGGTGTTGCTCTTCTCTTCTGGCCTTTCCAATGAGGATCGATGATGGGTCCTTCCAAGTTAAGTTTATCTTCAACAATCATTGGCTCCGCTCTTAGCCGTGGCTCGATATCCTCAACCTCGTTGGGAACATGTACAACCTCTTCTTCTTGTTGCTTGTTTTGGACCTCCAGCTCGCCCTCACCCTACTGCTAGTCTACTTCCATCATTTCCATGTCTATAGATTCCATGATTTCGTCTAAGATGGAAGGTTCATCTTCAACCCTACTGCTCGGCTGCTCGTCCATAACAAACACTTTGTTGTCTTTTGGTTTTAGTTGCAGGAGGCATTCTTAAGCTCTCTTCTGGTCATCTTTCACTGTACCTGGCCCTTTCGAAGTTGGAAATTTAAGATAATAGTAGTACGTTGAAACGACTGCTTTGAATTCATTCATAAAAGGGGCGATCGAGAAACACGTTATAGGCAGATTGTTGGTCTACACTAAAAAATTCTACCATTCTAGTCAACCTCCTATCAGGGTTCTCAGTCGATACAAGTTCAACAGATAACATAACTACCCCTAAGGGAATGGTTACAGCTTCTCCAAATCCCACTATATTTTGAATACAATCTTTTACATACTCATTATAGTCTCCTAACTGATCTAGTGTGCTTTTGAATAAAATGTTTGTGTAGGAACCGGTATCAACAAGCAGGCGATGTACTCGTGTCCCCATTATGTTGGCACAGATGATCAGTGAGTCATTGTGAGGAGTTAGTATCCCATCCAAGTCTTTATCTGAAAATATTAAGTCTCCCGTCTTTTTGGTTGTCAGGGTTTACTCCAACTTCTTTGACCTGAGCTACGACCCTTAGCTTTGCCTTCCTTTTTCTTTTAGATATTTGTGGCCTTCCATCTGAGCAACCTCCAACTGATCCCGTTGGTTCAAGCATCAAGATTCCTCGTACCGGTTTTGCTGGGGTTGTCAATGTTTTATTTCCTTTCTTATCCATCCTGCTCGGCTGCTCGTCACTCTCATCGTCCTCCGAGCTGGAAGGTGATGTTGTCTTGGGTCTTTTTACGGGTTGCCTCTTGACGAATTCTAACAACTTTCCTTCTTCGTAAAACCTCCATAACTGCTTCAGAAGGTCCCGACACTCACTTGTGAAGTGGCCTATGTTTTGATGATACGCACAGTATTTGTTCGGGTTTAACTTTCCTCGTTCTTGTCGAATTTTCCTAGGCTCTGATAACATGTCTTTATCTTTCACATTGTTGTAGACAGCCTCTACTGGCGTGGTCAATACTTGATTCAGCTTCTCTTTCAAATATGCTCCTTCATTAAAAACTTTCATATTTTTTGGAGCTTTGTATTCACCTCCACCTAACTTTTTCCCTAACTTTTTCGGTTCGGCTTTGTCTACCAATTCTTTCTGAAGAGCTTCTTGCATTGAAATATATATGCCGGCCCGGTTTCTGAATTCTGCGTAAGTTTTAGGGAAGGTCAGGTGCATTTCTTTCCATAAGTCAATACCCTTTTTTAGTCCAGCCATCACCGCCATGATCTTCGTATCCTCACTTACCATCTCTCCTTCCAAAAGGACCTTGTTGAACCTCTAGAGGAACTTCCTATTGGACTCATCGTCTCCTTATTTTATGTCTGTCAGTCGGTGTCTTTGTGTTAGGTAAGACCCGACTGTAGAGAAATGAAAAAGGAACTTCTTGCTCATTTGTGCAAAGGAGTTGATGGATCCCGGAGTAAGTGCCGAAAACCATCGATGAGGTCCATCCCCGAGTGTAAGTGGGAAATTACGACACTAGGTCGCATCTGTAGCCCCCATTGATATCATGAAATCCGAGTACTTTATCAAATGAACTCTAGGGTCTGTGGTTCCTTCGTACAGGCTAACAGCTAGAAACTGTATCTTCTTTTGTATGGGAGCATTTAAGATTGTGGTAGATAATGGTGATGATGGAAACACTGTTGATCCAATGCCATTTTGGGATTCCAAGTGTTTTTACATCTCTTCCACTGGTTTCTTCAGGGCTTGCCACTCATCTGGAGACGTTCTTCCATTAGAAGGTTGTTCATCGTGATCAAGTTCAACAACTTCACCACGATGCAGTCCCTTTCCAACGGGACGTTTCTCCTGTGTTGCTCGCCTAGCAATGTTGATAGCTCCGTTGGAACCAAATCGGCCAAAGGCCGACCTCCTTAGCTTGTCATGGACTGATGGGCGAGCAGCAGGTTGTGCTCACTCCTCGCTCTTCTGGGGAGCTTCTCTCCTATGTCCTCCTTGATTCTCTATCCTTTCTCTTGCTTGGGTACGGCCCATATCCTTAGTTGTCCTCCTGCTCGGCTCCTCGTCCCCTCCAGGAATGGATTCCCCTCGGCTTCCCAATCGTTCGCTAATTGGGGCTTTGCCTCTATCTTTCCAAGCCTAAGCACTGTCTACCTCATCCACATGTGTGTCTTCTCGTTGTTTTGCTCTTTACTCGGCTGCTCGGTTGCTCGTCTCCTGAGCCCTTAATAACCCGGTAGCTTCTTGACGCTTTTGCAATGATTGCAAAACGGTAATCCTTTTTTCCAACTCTTTCGGATTTTGGGTGAGAGCCTCCACCTCTGGAGGGAGAGTGTCGATGGTGACTTGCACGTTTCTTTGGGATGTTGTTTGTACCGTTCGTGCATGTTCACCCGTTGATGAAACCCTAGTTCGTGACCTGTGTGACGGGTGCGTACTCGAGGATTGTCGTTCTTGTGATCTCGCCATTTGTTAAATGTTGGATGTTTTTTATGAAGAATTTGTATTTGGGAATGACAATTTAAGAACAACTAGCCTTTTATGTGTGAATTTAGCTATTTACAAATCCTAATTCACACATGCATGCATTCAAGTCCTTAAACTTTGAACAAACCTATCACAAATGATCAACAAACACCCTTGTACCCAGTTTCCGGCGACCTTTTGCCGGATTCCAGCGGTATTCTTCCAGATTCCGGTGGCTTGTACACTAATTTCTTCAAAACTTTCAACCAACCGGAGGTTCAACCCCTCCTTCTAGCGCCAATTGTTGATGACCTTGATTCAACTTGGATGATTAGTGGTTGTTTAAGCTTGGAAGATCATCAAACAAGGTGTTTTAATTAGGATTGGATGCTGGATTAAGATAAGTGAAGATTGAGAATTGAAATTGCAAGAGTTTGGGCTATTTTTGAATAAAAGAACTTATTTTTCCCTTCTAATGGGGGAGTATTTATAGGGTACAAGCAAGCATGAGGTATCACCTTCTTAATCATCCTAATCTATACATTGACAAGTGTTTAGACACTTGTTATGATCCTAAGCTATTACATTTTACACAATGACAAGTGTTAAGACACTTGTTTGCCCCTAATGCAATGCCTAATTATTGGGATTCTTGATCATTCTCTGAGGTGCCTTATTGCTCGCCTGTTCGTCTTTGAGGTGAGTGCTTTAACTGTCAGTCCAAGCTGCTCGTCTGACCAGCTGCTCGCCCAATGTGCTCTGACACATTGACCAGCTGCTCGTCTTATCAAGATTGCTAATGCCAGTACCCAACTGCTCGCCTCCTTTGATCTTTTCACCTTTAATGATTTTCTTAATTATACATTTATTCTTGATTAGCCTTAACTCATTGCCCGACTGCTCGCCTATCAACAGGCATACCAAGCCAGGAGTTTTCCACTATATTTTTTGTGTATTTTCATGTGTATATTTTTTACAATACTGAGTACAGGGATATATATATAGTATAAAAACCCTAAAGCCTATCAGGCTACTTAGCCCATAAGTAATGTCCACATCAGATCTTCTAGATTTGGCATATCATGAAATCTTCTAGATTTACAACACTCCCCCTTGGACATTATGACGTGACGTCCATATCTCGTCTAAAACACCATAGACTAGGTTGCCAGAATAAAATATTCGACTGGGGAAAGAGTACAACTATTGATCTTCCGGATCCAATCTTCAGGATTGTTTCGATGTTGTTACTCCCCCTGAAGACAACAACTTTCCAAGTCTTTGCATCCAAATAACATAAAAATACTTTTGAAAAGTAAAGGTAGGTAGGGACTTAGTGAATAGATTTGATGGATTATCACTAGATCGCACTTGTTGTATTGTAATTTCGTCACTCTTCTGGAGTTCGTATAAGAAGAAGAATTTCGGAGAAATATGTTTCGTTAAGTACTTCTTAACGTACCCATTGCTCGTTTATGCAACACAAACTGTGTTGTCTTTGTTGGTGATCAAATTTAATCGGGTGGATTAGTGACTGTTTTAGTTCGGTTTAAGATCACCAATCAATTTTGTGTGATTGATTACCACCGTAAATGGTAAATCAAAGACTCGGGTTATAAAATCGAAAATACGAAAGTCAAAATCATATTAATTTCGTATGTGTGCACATTTTAGTGTGTTAGTGTGTGTTTTGGGAATATTTGTGAATTTGAACTTGTATTTCTTAAGCTGGAGAACAACTATTTATAGAGACTAGCAAGCATGGGGTATCTATGACTCTTGGTCTCCCTAGCCTGCATGCTTGACAAGTGTCCTTTGACCTTAGTTTGACCTCATCTAAGCTGAGTCTTAGTTACAAAGTCTTCTTTGGTCTTATCTCGGACTTCATTGTTGTTCGTCCAGGCCGGCTTAGCATATCCAGAATGGTTTTATCAGCAAAGTTATTCACCTTTTGGGTGCATGGCTTAGAAGTTGTTCGTCTTTGCGTTTTACACAGATTGGCTTTGGGATCTTAGTCCTTTGTTCGTTTCCATACACCTCTTAAGCTGGTAGATGCACCATTTTTCATAATGTTGTTCGTCATCAATGACTTGGTGGAATGCCCATATCTGGTCTCGGGTTCTAGAACCTGTTCGCCGGTATGTTGTTCGTCGGTAATGTTATTCGTCAGTTTATACACTCCCTGGATTGGTTTATGCATTCCACCTTGATTTTCTTTATTAATCATCTTTGATTTGAGATTGGTTCTTCATAATCCTTTTTAAGGCTTTAATCCTTGTTCGTCCATCATTGGTTTATGTTCGCCTATCAACAATTGCCCCCTATCCTGACTACATGTTGCCCCAGACAAGCAACTTTGTGGCGAGCAAATGTAGTTAGGATATTATACTGGTGAGGATTTGGACGATCATTATTGAATTAGGCGATCAACTGTGGGTTCACCATTTCGTCTTCCCAAGATCTGGGGGATGTACGAGGATGACGAGGGCGGCATGATTGCGCACCGCCCACGCGCGAGCAGTCCCGAGGCCACGCGCCCCTATGTTTGCATATAGGCCCTTCAACTCTTGAACTTGCTCGAACTTTACCCCGTTTTCTTTCAAATCGGCCCATATTTTACTGGAAATTATATCTTGGACCCCGTTTTTTGCTTGGGGTATAAATAGAAGGGGAAAACAAATATTTTCCCACTTTTTTACTCCTTGCTACAGTGCTCCGGCGATTTTCTCCATTTCCGGCGATCTTCAAGTTTCCGGCGTCCATTTCTCCAGCATTTCGCCTCCAACTTTGAAGTAAGGTAGTTATTTTCTTATTCTTCTCCCTTCCTCCACTTTTTTCTTTCGCCATTTTCTTCATTTGCTTCTTCGCCGTCGTGGGGGAAAGTTGCGCCGCCGTCGTTTGCCCAGAACTGCCATCGAAGACCCAAGAAATCCATCTTCACTTTTTAAAAACTTCTCCATTGAACTGATGTCCTCCCATTCGAGCAACCACAACTCCGAGGAGGCCTTGGATCCCCTTTTTCCGATCATGCCCTTTGTCGGACATCCACCATTTGAGGTTTCTTCAGATACGCACCCTGACGTGGATTCGGTGGTTCGATCCGTGGAGGATTCTGGTGCTCGCCAATCTGGCGAGGAAGTTAGGGAGGCCACAAGCAACTCCTCTGACGAGCAATCTTCATCTGGCTCTGAATCTGAGGAAGATCCGGAGTTTGACGAGCTTACCCCTGAATTTCTGGAAGGGATTGGGTTTCCAGGTCCTAAAATACTCGAACATGAGATTCCCCTTGGTGTTGCTCGCCCATTTGATTGGCGAGCATATTCTAACAAGCACGCGAACAATTTTCCTCCCCCCCCCCCCCCCGCGTCAAGTTTTAGATCTGGTGAGAACTGAGTATCAGGCGAGCAGAATTAGAAGTGTTGTTCGCAAGGACGAGCTCAACCTCATACGGGAAGCATATCAAATTCCCCACGACATCCACATGTGGGCTCCCAAGAGGAAGGAAAGAGCTGATCGTCCTCCTCCAGGGTGTACGGCGATCAACATAGATACACTGATCGCGGGGTTAAGGTTGCCACTGCCTCCCGTTGTTGGTCGCTTTCTGGAAGCGACCAACTTAGCCATCACCCAAATAACCCCAATTGGGTGGATGAATTTGCTCGGTGTCATGAGCTTGTTCCCCCTGGAGGGGTATATTGACCGCTTAACTGCCGAGGAGGTCAACTACTTGATGACCATCACCAAATGTCCAAGGGGCGAGGAAGGATACTATTACTTGAAGGCCCGGGCTGGACTGAAACTGGTGGAGGGAGTGCCGACCAAAATTAGGGATTGGAAGGAGCACTTCTTCATTGGGGGCGATTGGCGAGCATCCTCTGGTCCTCACGGTGGTGCAGGGCGTATTTTTGAACCCACCACCTATGGGCAAATCAAACGTAAGGTCATCTTTGTTTGCCCTTGCATAAAGTTCTAATTTAACTTTTTTTGTTTGCTCGCAGGTCCCCGGTTACTCAAGTGGAACTCGGAAGAGGAAGAGATCAGATCTGAATTCCTCTTCACTTCATGCTTGGTCGCCCTCCGAGATAAGGTTGAGAGGACCATTGAGTACGTGAACAGACTAAGGTGCAAGAAAGTTGCTCGCCTGTTCACGTACCCCCACCATCTGGAAGCCCAAATTGAGGTGCCCCCAGGTACAAGAAGTTTCTAACTTTTAATATACACGTTGCTCGCCATTTGTTTCCTAAACTTGCTCGTCTAATTTTTTTTTCTTTTTAGCCGAGAAAGTCACCGTCGCTGTCCCTCCCTGCTTCGGACTTTTAGAGCAAAGAGTCCATGAAATGCCACCTCCAAAGGAAAGGAGAAAGAAGGGTGACCCGCCATCCAAGGTGTTGGCAATGACGAACAAGGCGGAGGGGGCGAAAGTTGCTCGCCAGGCAGCGCCTTCGTCCAATCTACCACCTTCTCCCCCTCCCACACCATCACCCCGCGGTGCCAAGCGCTTAAAGAAAGGGGATGGGACCTTTGTGTCCCAGATTGCTCCTGCCGGGACCAAGGGCAAGGAGAAGGTGGGGCAGAGCCATGCTCGCCATCACACGGGGGGGGGGGGGAATGTTCGCCCCTCCTCCATCGAGCCTGTGGAGAAAATAGGCAAGGCGGGCAGGGATTCCACTCATGTTCGCGGTCCTGAGGACATCACCCATCTGGGTTGGGATGATCGAAAATTCCAGGAGTAAGTTTACCCTAGCTTCTGTCGAGCAAGATTCAAATTTTTTTTTGTTTTTCTAAGTATCATTTGCCTTCTTGTTCGCAGATACCGTGCTGACGATCACCCTGGCCGAGAAAGTGCTGTTCATCAGTACGCTTGCTCGAAGACTCCCGTCAATATAAGGGAGATTCCCGACGATCACGTTCGCAGGGCGACGGAGCTGATCGCCCGGGCTTGGACACGTCCCTTGGACAAAGCTGTCTTCCAACAAGGGCTGGCGGACAATGTTCATCTTTCAATGATGCTTCATGCTAACGGCCTCATCACGGCTCAAAGGGCAATGGCCCAGATTGCCGAGCAAGAAGAAGCTGCTCGCCGCTATGCCAACACTTCTCGGCAGCTCACGGAGGAGAAAGACGGCTTGATCAGCCAGTACGAGGCCAAATTTGCTAATCTCAATAACCAGATCAATGTTTACATTGACACTGAGAAGAAACACCTTGAAGAAATTCAGGGTTTATCTGGTGAATTGGGAAGCAAAGATGCCTTGCTCGGTGAGGAGAAGAAGAAGCTGCTCGCGTCCGAGCAAAGAAATGCTGAGCTCGAAGCGGAGATTGCTCGTCTGCGGGAGGTAGAGGCCAACTCCTTTTCTCGCGATCAACTTGAGGTTGAGCTCCAGGCCCGGTCTGCCCCCTTCTCGAACTTGGGTTATATCTGTGCCTACGCCGATTGCATCCGCATGGCTGACGCGTATGATTTCCAGGACATGGTGAAGGAAATGGGCAAAGACCTGACTGAGTTTTTGGAGCACTATCCCCCGCCGAACAACATTGAGATCCAACTGGGGGATATCGCCGAGCTGGGGGTCAAGATTGACAGCCTTGACCCCAGTATCACTATTACTTACCCTCCACCTCAAGTTGATGAGTGCGAGCAAGAAGAAGAGCCTGTTGCTGCTGACGAGCAGGCCGCTACGGAGAGGGAACAAAAAGCTGCGGAGGACATGGCTAGAGATATGATCGTTGATCCTCCCGCCGACCAACCTCAAGATCAACCTCCCGCCGAGCAACAATAGTTTTTTTTAGGACTTAGAATAGTCTTTATTTTGTAATAGTTGCTCGATAGGTTCTTCTTCATAGTTGTTCGTTTTTGTAGTACTTTATCCTTGTACTATTTTTTAGGCTCAATGCCTTTTGTTTATTGAAATGTCTTTCTTATATTCGCTCATTTTCTTTATATGTTAATTGCCTTTACATTTTTGTCAATGACTTTGTAATTATAACATATAGTGTTGGGCTTTTGTTTGAATTGAACTTTGCCTTTAATGGAATTAGGGTTTAGCCTTAGGTTCAGTTCATTTTAAAAAACGAACAACCTTTAATTGGCTTTGGTCCTCAAAATGGACTTGTACCTCGAGCTTTTGGACTTTTCCTCTTTGACGAACAACTACTATATTTACATTTCGAAAAATTTACAAGTGTTATAAGACTGTTCGTCACTAACATATACAACCTGACGAACAACTTTGAACACTAACTAAAAACATGCTCGCTTATAATATTTTTTGCCGAGCAACTTTGTCTAAAATTAAAAAAGAAACAACACTAGACTAAACAATGTGCCGAACAACTTTACATTCTATACTTAGCAAAATTTTCAAAAAATTAGGCAAGTTTTTGGTTTGCCTCACTTGGTTCACTACCCCCCAAGAAATTTGTTCGCCCAATTAAGAACTTGTTCGTCTCATTAATAGTACTTCTTCAGATGTACAACATTCCAGGAGTATTGGGCCGGCTTGCCTTCCATATCTTCGATATCGTATACACCATTAACGAATTTTTCCGTTATACGATACGGGCCCTCCCAAGTTGGTCCCAATACACCTGGAGGTTGGGCGAACAAACATTTCGAAAAATTTACAAGTGTTATAAGACTGTTCGTCACTAACATATACAACCTGACGAACAACTTTGAACACTAACTAAAAACATGCTCGCTTATAATATTTTTTGTCGAGCAACTTTGTCTAAAATTAAAAAAGAAACAGCACTAGACTAAACAATGTGCCGAACAACTTTACATTCTATACTTAGCAAAATTTTCAAAAAATTAGGCAAGTTTTTGGTTTGCCTCACTTGGTTCACTACCCCCCAAGAAATTTGTTCGCCCAATTAAGAACTTGTTCGTCTCATTGATAGTACTTCTTCAGATGTACAATATTCCAGGAGTATTGGGCCAGCTTGTCTTCCCTATCTTCGATATCGTATATACCATTAACGATTTTTTCCGTTATACGATATGGGCCCTCCCAAGTTGGTCCCAATACACCTGGAGGTTGGGCGAGCAACTTTCTTAGAACCATATCTCCAACTCTGAACTCCCTGATTTTAACATGGGAATTATAATAGTGTTCTGCTCGCTGCTTATAGGTAGCATTTTTTAGCTCGGCATTCAGTCTTTTTTCTTCGAGCAAATCCATCTCAGTAGCTAGAGCAGAGTTGTTCGCCTGCTCATCAAAGTTGGTCATTCTGAACGTGTTGGTCTTTAACTCGATTGGTATTACAGCTTCTGTTCCAAAAGCCATTGCAAAAGGTGTTTCTCCGGTGCTTGACCTGGGAGAAACTCTGTATGCCCACAGGACTTCCGGGAGTTCTTCAGACCAACTGTTTTTGCTCTCCGCTAGCCGTACTTTCAATGTATGCTTGATTATCTTGTTTACGGCCTCGACCTGTCCATTTGATTGGGGATGATAGGGCGTAGAGTAATATTTTTTTATTCCCCACTTTATACAGAAATCTCTCAACTCTTTTCCATCAAACTGCGGACCATTGTCCGTTACGATGGTTTGCAGAACCCCAAATCGACAGACAATGTTCTTCCAAATGAAGTTGATCATTTTCTGCTGCGTAATTTTTACCATGGCTTCTGCTTCTGCCCATTTTGTATAATAGTCGACTGCCACAACGGCAAATCGAACACCTCCAACTCCTGCTGGGAAGGGACCAATAATGTCCATCCCCCATCTTGCAAATGGCCACGGGCTATAAACTGATACGAGCTGTTGGGCCGGGGTATGAATGTTTGGGGAAAAAATTTGACATTGATGGCAAGTCTTTGCTTTCTTAATTGCGTCTTGACGTAAAGTTGGCCAATAGTAGGCTTGTCTAATAGTTTTGTATGCCAAGGCTTGCCCCCCAGTGTGATTTCTGCATACTCCAGCATGTATTTCTTCGAGTATTGCTCGTCCTTGCCCCCTAGGCAAACATTTGAGAAGTGGGATTGATATTCCCCTATTATAAAGCTGCTCGCCCACCAGAGTATACCTGTCGGCTTGCTTTGTTAGCTTGGCAGCTTCAAAAGGGTTGTTTGGTTTTTCCCCACTTTTCAAATATTTGACTATATTTGTTCTCCAGTCCTCTTCTTCACTTGCTTGTTCAACAAGTTGGTTTACATTATAACTTCTCGTTGATGGATCATTCATCTTTGTGATTATAATGTCTGCCAACTCTGCTGGTCCCTCACTTGTTGCTAGTCGGGCCAATACATCTGCTTGCATGTTGCTTGTCCTTGGAATTTGTTCAATGAAAACTTGTTCTAACAAAGACATCAGGTAAGCAACAATTCGCTGATACTCGATCATATGGTCGTCTTTCGCCTCGTATTCACCTCGAACTTGGTTCGCAATCAATTGTGAATCGCCGAATATTTGTAACCGTCTAACACCTACTGCAAGAGATAGGTGGAGACCAGCAATAAGAGCTTCATACTCCGCTTCGTTGTTGGTTGCCATGAAACCAAATTTGATTGCCAAGGTGAATACTTGTCTGTCTGGACTGATTAGAACCACTCCTGCCCTCGAAGCTATGTTGGTCAAAGATCCGTCAACGTAAAGATGCCAGGGGTGATCAAGTCCTCTCGTCGGATCTGGTGGGAAGGTTAGTTCGACAATAAAGTCGGCTAACGTTTGCCCTTTGATCGCTGTTCGAGGAGCATAGGTCACCCCGAATTGGCTAATCTCTAGTGACCACTTTAAAAGGCGACCAGCTGTGTCGGGACGATGGAGAATTTATCTGAGTGGGAAAGTTGTTAGCACTTCAACTTGATGATAAAAAAAAGTATGGTCGTAACTTCCTCACACTCATGACAAGTGTGTATTCCAGTTTCTCGGTTGGAGAGTATTTGATTTCTGCGTCATGTAAAGCTTGACTGACGTAGTAAATAGGTTGATAAAACTTGTCGTCTTCTCGTACCAGAACAGAGCTGATGGCTACTTCCGACGCTGCCAAATATAAATATAGCTTTTCTCTTGGGACGGGCTTTGATAGGATTTTAACATCTCACAGGTAGTCTTTGAGTTGGTCGAACGCCTTTTGACAGTTGTTAGTCCACGTGAGCTGTCCTTTCTTGATAGCTTCAAAGAATGGATGGCATTTGTCCCCCGATCTGGATATGAACCGATTCAATGCTGTTAGGCATCCCGTAAGCCTTTGCACTTCTTTTATTGAACGTGGTGGTTGCATATCCACGATTGCTTTGACTTTTGTTGGATTGGCTTCAATCCCTCGTTGACTAACAAGATGATCCAAGAACTTTCCGGAATGGACTCCAAAACTGCTTTTCTTCGGGTTCAGTTTCATATTGTAATGTCGAAGAATATCAAACACCTGGGTCAAATGTTGAAGATGGTCTTCTTTTCGGGGGCTTTTGACTGCGATATCATCTACATAGACTTCTACCGTATCTCCGATTTGTTCGTCGAACATTTTGTTCACCAACCTCTGATATGTTGCTCCGGCGTTGATGAGGCCGAAGGGCATTCTCTTCCAACACAACAAGTTTTTATTCGTATAAAATGCTGTGTTTTCTTGATCGTCTGGATGCATTGGAATTTGATGGTACCCGGCAAAGGCATCCATGAATGTTAGCATTTCATGACCAGCAGTGCTGTCCACCAACTGGTCAATGTGAGGAAGAGGAAAGTTGTCCTTCGGGCATACTGCATTCAGATCCGTAAAATCTATGCATAGCCTCCAGGTCCCGTTTGGTTTCCTCACAAGGACTGGGTTTGCTACCCATTGTGGACAGAGTGCTTGTCGGATCAAGTCGTTGTCTAACAACTTCTTTACTTCTTCGTTCAAGACCTGATACTTGTCTGGGCCATACTTTCTTCGTTTTTGATGGACAGGCCTTTTTGCTTGATTGATGTTGAGTTTATGGCAAGCATACTTTGGATCTATTCCCACCATGTCTGCATGAGACCAAGCAAAAAAATCTAGATTTTTGCTGAGGAACTCTTCCATTCGGGGTCTGTAAGGCTCAGGGAGCTCAGATCCTATGTATAATTCGAGATCCTGGTTTTCAGGATTAACATTGAACGCCTCCAGTTCTTCAACTGGAGTTGCTCGTCGTTTTTGTCCTTTCCAACGAGGATCAAGTATTGGTCCCTCAGGGTTGAAATCATTTTCGATGTTCATGGGCTCTGCCCCCAGGCGGGGATCTAAATCACCTGTTGGTTCTGACTCATTGTTGTTAGTCAACACCTGGCCCTCCAAGTCATCTGGCGAGTGTTGCTCGTCACCGCCCTTTTGTTGTTCGTCAGAATGATGTTCCTCATGGGTGATAAGGAGTTGTTCTTCCAACACTTGTTCGTCAAGATGTTGCTCGTCAGTATCCATGTGGTCCTCCTCTATGTCCGTCATGTTCTCTAATGTTGATGGTCCATCAGCAGGATAGCTAGTTGTGGCTTCCATCATGGATACTAGTGCATGTTTGGCCTGCAACTGTAGGAGACATTCCCTGGCTTTTCTTTGATCTCCTTTGATAGTACCTGCTCCGCTTGCTGTTGGGAATTTCAAACAATAGTGATAAGTGGAACATGCAGCTTTGAATTCATTCAAAAAGGGTCGACCAAGAAACACGTTATAAGTTGAATTCTGGTCTACAACCAAGAAGTCAACCATTCTTGTAATATTTTTCTCGGGTTCGTTGGCCGTTACAAGTTGTACTGCTAAAGTAACTATTCCCAATGGGACTGTTACAGCATTCCCAAAGCCTACTATCTTATTTGTCGAATCCCGTATATAGCCCG
The DNA here is from genome assembly GCA_947034835.1 of Ballota nigra. Taxonomy (NCBI): domain Eukaryota; kingdom Viridiplantae; phylum Streptophyta; class Magnoliopsida; order Lamiales; family Lamiaceae; genus Ballota; species Ballota nigra. Next base: position 38,829,600 of record OX344724.1, on the reverse strand, counting down.
CATAATCTCCAAGATGATCGAGCGTCTTTTTGAATAGGATGTTGGTGTAGGCTCCAGTGTCTACCAACAATCTATGGACCCGTGTTCCTATAATCTTTGCGCAGATTACGAGCGAATCGTTGTGCGGAGTTAAAATTCCTTCCAAGTCATTTTCAGTGAAGGTTAATTCTGTTGTCTGCATGATAGATGGTTTAACCCCCATTTCTTGGACTTGATCGATCGCCCGTAACTCAGCCTTCCTTTTTCGATTGGAGATTGGCGGTCATCCGTCAGAACATCTTCCTGCGGGGCCTGTAGGTTCCATCATGTATAAATCTTACAACGGACGAGCAGGAATGGTAGGAACTGGTTGTGCTGGTTTATTGTTTTTCTGAGGTTGATCATCCTCATCTTCAGAGTTGTTCTCCCGAACTCTCTTTCCGGGTTGTCTTTTAACAAAGTCAGAAAGTTTCCCCTCCTCGTAGAACCGCCACAGCTGCTTGAGCAAATCTCTACATTCACTTGTAAAGTGCCCCACGCTTTGATGGTAGGCACAATACTTGTTAGGGTTGAGTTTGCCGGTGTCTTAACGGATTTTCCATGGAGGGGAGAGCAACTCCTTCTCTTTCACACTTTCATAAACAGTATCGACTGACACTGTTAGCAATTGATTCAATTTTTCCTTGAGCTCCGTTCCTTCAGTGAATGCCTTCATGTTTTTAGGGACTCGATAGTTTGTTACGCCAGGTTTCTTGTTATTTTCCTTGGGATCTGCTTTGTTCTCCCCCAAGTTTGATTGCAGGGCCTCGTGCATGGAAAAAAATATGCCGGCTTGATTTCTGAATTCGGCATAACTTCTTGGGCACTTCAGACGTACCTCGTTGGTGATCAAATTTAATTGGGTGGATTAGTGACTTTTAGTTCGGTTTAAGATCACCAATCAATTTCGTGTGATTGATTACCACCGTAAATGGTAAATCGAAGACTCGAGTTATAAAATCGAAAATACGAAAGTCGAAATCGTATTAATTTCGTATGTGTGCACATTTTAGTGTATTAGTGTGTGTTTTGGGAATATTTGTGAATTTGAACTTGTATTTCTTAAGCTGGAGAACAACTATTTATAGAGACTAGCAAGCATGAGGTATCTATGACTCTTGGCCTCCCTAGCTTGCATGCTTGACAAGTGTCCTTTGACCTTAGTTTGACCTCATCTAAGCTGAATCTTAGTTACAAAGTCTTCTTTGGTCTTATCTCGGACTTCATTGTTGTTCGTCCAGGCCGGCTTAGCATATCCAGAATGGTTTTTTCAGCAAAGTTATTCGTCTTTTGGGTGCATGGCTTAGAAGTTGTTCGCCTTTGCGTTTTACACAGATTGGCTTTGGGATCTTGGTCCTTTGTTCGTTTTCATACACCTCTTAAGCTGGTAGATGCACCATTTTTCATAATGTTGTTCGTCATCAATGACTTGGTGGAATGCCCATATCTGGTCTCGGGTTCTAGAACCTGTTCGCCGGTATGTTGTTCGTCGATAATGTTGTTCATCAGTTTATACATTCTCTGGATTGGTTTATGCACCCCACCTTGATTTTCTTTATTAATCCTCTTTGATTTGAGATTGGTTCTTCATAATCCTTTTTAAGGCTTTAATCCTTGTTCGTCCATCATTGATTTATGTTCGCCTATCAACAGTCTTCATAGATGACAGTGAGGGATGTATCATTTAATGGATCTCCATGAGATCACAGTATCACCACAAAGAAAAATATAACCAGACTGAGATATTATAGAATGTGTTTAACACCATTCTAATGTGTTCTTGTAGGATAAATGCTATATCTCGTAAGCAAATTTACCGCAAATGTGATATCTAGTCTAGTGCAGTTTGCAAGATAAAGTATTTACCAAATAACGCTTAGATAAGGAACTTCCGGTCCTAGAATATCCACCGTATCTTCTTTGGGCCTAAATGGGTCCTTATCCACTATAAGGGATCTAACTACCATAGGTGTACTAAGTGGATGAGATTTATCCATGTAGAATCTCCCAAATAACTTTTTCAAGTAGGTTGACTGGTGTATAAAATTCATTCGTCCTTCAGGGAGATGTCATATTTATTTTTCCTTCAGGGAAATGCTTGAATTAATTTTCCTTCAGGGAAATACTTAAATTTAATTTTCCTTCAGGGAAATACTTGAATTTATATTTCTTTCATGGTAATGCTCGAATCAGCAGGTCGAGGCTATATCTGGTTATTACCAAAACTTTTATTTCAAATTTAGCTTTTAAGATTGAACTAACGGCTTCAATTTTCTTGCATGTTCCGATTATATTTAGGTCATCAACCTAGACGGAGATGATGCAAGAACCACTTTGCGATTTCTTTATAAATACGCAAGGGCAAGCTTCATTGTTTGTATATTCTTTCTTCGGGAGGAATTCACTAAGTTGATCGTATCATATTTGATCCGACTGTGTACAGATCATGTAATGACCTTCGCAGTTTTGTACTATACATACTGCGGTTTTCATCATTCCTCATCTGGAGAATCTTAAATCCACCAGGGATATAAATATTGACATGTAATAACCATATAAAATATGTGGTTTACAAGGTCCATTAACTGCATTTTATTTTAGCTGTCAGTGATTAGCAGAACTTTGTTTGTTCATACCAGGAGAATATGTATGATCACAAACAATCATGGGCCTCTGTGAAAACCATGGGTTTCTGCGAAAACCCTAAAGCTATTAATCTCGCTCACCACCTTATTTTCATTTTGGTTTTCATGTAAACACTCATTATCCAATAGGGATAATTCTTCGAGCGTACGATAGAACCAAACCTTATTTTTAGCGAGTTTAGCTCTGGCATATTTTTGCTTCTTCCTTATTGCATCCAAATCAAAGTGCTTCGGGCACCCAACTTAGGTACTGGATCCATATTTTAGAAAGAGCAATTGTGGACACAGATACGTTGTCGCTAATGAATTTATGTTGTTTCTCATGTATTTATTTATTGATCTCATATTAACCAGATTCACATTATTTTCCTTATGTATTTGATCTGGTCGTTCTGCAATCCTAGTATTAGATCATTTTGTGCACATGCTTTGTTACTAGGATTCTTCGTCTTCAGGACGAATCTCTTATGGAGATTTCAAGTCTTCTGGACGATTGACTTAAAGCCGAAAATACTAGCTTTCTACTAGTAGTTTCCCCACAAGAGTATGGGTTCACTGTAGTATGGGCAAGTATAGGGACCAAGTATTATCAAACCCAATGGAAGGTATGTATGCGAATAGATCCTTGAAGATCTACGTGGGGATTGAAAATTATAATAAACTACTCTATATTCTAATAAGTGGATTAAAATGGAATAAATAACTAAGTGTATGCAAATATGAGATGATGATGCTCGGGATAGGAATTCCTACGTATACTAACGGAGTTGGTATGATAATCAAAATAACCGTGATGTGCAAGAAATAACCTAAGTAATAGATTGTAAGATGAAAATCTCAAGAATTAAACCTTAATACTTTATCCTATCAATCAACTTCACTAATCCACTAAACAAGTTAATAGATTGTGCTTAATTAAAGAGACACTAATTTAACTAAGGTGATGCGGTCGTCCTCCCTAGATAAACCGGTAGATGAATTAACCCCTTCTAAACCCTCTCGTTAAGCCTACTAGTTGTTAAAGAGTGATAAGGTTGTCCTCTCTCTAATAATTTTCGTACAAAATTCAAAGGTAAATCCAGAATTTATTTTAAGCGTTCATTAATTAAGAGAATTAAAACTAAACATCACATATTATCCTAATTACGTACCAACGTCCTACTTCTACGAGTTCATCCTATCCTAAGCATGCAAGGGTTCTAGCCTAACATGGTGGTTTGAATAATAAAAGCAATCACAAGAACAATAATCATATGCATAATTAAATTAACGAAAGAAATCAATAACATAAACGAAAGAACAAATTAAAGTCTCTAAAGAAATCTATATAAATCTAAAAAACTAGGGTTTATCATCTCAAAGAGTAAAGAAAGAAAGAATTAATCTAATACGTTCAAAAGAAATACTAAAACTAAGAATTCGTAAATTAAAACCTCGATTACAACGTATAAAATTCTTCAAAACTCCTTCCCAAGCTTTCTCCTCGCTCAAAATATGTAAAAATATGTGTTGGTATGTGGTTCTCCTCCAAAACGAGTTTGGAATGAGTATATATAAGCGTTGGGGCGAATCAGGAACTCATGGGCCGAAAAACGCATCCGGAGGCAAATATAGGTTAGTGAGCTCAATAGGTCGAATGGTGCAAGGGGTCGAGCACTAGGGGTCGAGCACTAGCGCTCGAGCTGCTCGAGTGGTTTTCGGCTGTTGTACACTTATTCGTAAAATCTTCATATCTTCTCAACCGGGAGTCCATTTTGGCCGATTCAAAGTCCTACGAACTCCTCTTTTTGCCCTATATCCATCTATCAAAACCAAAGAGACAAATTAATGAGTTTATAAAAATAATACTCAATTGACTCCAAACACTCATAAAAATACTCAAACATGGGCAAATCGGGCACCAAAACATAACAATTTCACGCCTAATCAACCCCTCCCAAACTTACCATATTGCTTGTCCTCAAGCAATGAAATAATAAGTCAAGGGAAATTGTTAGGAATAAGTCAAATAATCAAATCATGCAAGTAAATGGACTCGAGTTTCAAAGATCGTTCACACGTATTAAAACTTTCACTCCCTTTATCATACTCATGCAACAATTGCAACAAACACTAAGATCAAACATGGATGTGCACTCAACGATGTGTTTCACTCCCTCACAAGTGTATATCAATGATAAGGGACTCACTCAATCAATCAATCACACATATCAGCAGCCATAGGCTTGTATACACTCTCAACTTCGACCATACTCTAGAAATCAATGCCGAATAAAAAAGAACTTTCTCAAGGTTGTAATGTAGGCTCTTTGGACGGGTGGGGTAACTATATGGGATAAGTGATTCAAGTGAATGGAGAATAGAAAATCAAACTTTGGTACTTCGGTACAAGGTGCATACTTCTTTAACATCTTCACATAATGCACATCAATTCCTTTACTCTCAACACCTCAATTTTTTTTCAACTCTTTTCACTTTTTTCAATCACTCAACTCTTTTTTTTTCTTTTTCACACATACATATGAGCTCTTTTTTTTTTCTTTTGCTCATTCTCAAATTTTTTTGTTCTTTCCCAAAACTCATATCTCAACACACCCTTCTTTTATCACCACTCAACCATCATAATTCCTTTTCTCAACTCAACTCAATCCCTTCTCATTCACACTTTTTCTATTCTCCACTCAAATTGGGACAAAAAGGTTTATGAACTTGGATAAGTGTTAAAAAGTGCTAGCAAAGAAAATAGGCTAAGGCTCAAACGGGCTCACAAGGGATAAGTGTCATTGGTAGGCTTATTTTGGCTAAGTGACTCAATCAAAACAAAGATGGCCTAAGATCACATTCGGCATATCAAACTAGACACAATAAAAAACGAGAGCACACACAAGTTCTAGCATCCTCTAAGGTGACGACCCACTCACAAACGAAGAGATCAATTAATGCATCAAAATCTCAAAAGGCTCAAATCTCAAAAGGCTTTCACATCCATGCTAGTCCTAGTGAATTCTTACTTTCATCACACAAGTACTCAAAAAGGGGCATTAGTAAGTATACTAGTTCCCTCTCAAATCGACTCTAACTCCTATACTCACACAAGAAAATTCCTAACTCAACTTCACAATTCACCAACTCATACTCACACTCAAAGATAGCAATCAACAAGCATAAGATGATTGATAGGCATGAAATATGTATTAGCACATCAAAGCAATATCATATCAAGGAGCATCTCAATACACACTATATAACCAAACTCAACTCAAAGAGAGGATGTGCGCATGTGCATATGTCATAAAACACATAAATACTCCACCCCCCCCCCCCCCCCCCCAAACTTTGACCTTGTGAAGAAGTCTAAGTTTGGGGTTGTGGGTTACCTCATCCCAATAATTCAGTTTCTCCTAACAACTTGGCACACTCCCTTGTCTCGGAGTTGGTCAATTCAATCTCCACTTCTTTGACACTCCTTCACCCTCAAGGCAAGCCTACAAAATAAAACCCTCAAGTACGAGGTTAGAACTTACGACTCAACAACACCCTAATAACATAAAACTTTCAAAAGCAAATAAAAAATGGGTTGTCTCCCATTCAGCGCTATTTTTAAGGTCCTCATGCCGGACCAAGCTCAAATGAGCTTATGGGACATGATACTCAAATTTACCTCCCTTACTCTCATAAGAGTGGTGGTTGACTTTCTTTCCTTCATTCCCATTCATCATGAGTTCATTTGCTTCCTTCTCCACCTCAAGTGGTGGGGGTCTCAACTTCTTCTCACCTTTATCTGGAGGAGTCTTACTAAGCAATTTCTTGTGCTTGGACTTTTTCTTCTTAACTCCTCATTTCCCCTCCAACTGGACCACGTCCACATTTTTCACTTCTTCATCCTTCGACTTCTTCCCTTTATCCCTATCAAAATAATCAAGATCATACTGCTCATGGATTAAATCATCAAGTGAAGGATCATCAAAATCATGACTAAACGAAATATTAGGGATAGGAGGTGTGTCTTAAACACGAGGATCAATTGCATCCATGCAATAACAACTTTCATCCTCCTTCAGGTACTTCATGGCCTCATATAGGGAAATCTTTATCTCTTGATCGTCAACTTTCAACGTGATCTTCCCATTTGCCACATCTAGCACCATCTCGGCCGTTGCTAAGAACGGTCTTCCCAAGATCAATGGCACGTGCTCATCTTTCTCCATCTCAAGCACTACAAAATTGGCTGGAAATATGTGATCCCCAACCTTCACGAGGACGTCTTCAACTACACCTTGAGGTCGAGTAATAGACCGGTCGGCAAGTTGAAGCGTCATCATTGTTGGTTGAAGTTCTCCACCCTCCAACTTCTTGAATAACGACAAGGGTATAAGATTGATGCTCGCCCCAAGGTCGCACAATGCTCCCTTCTTAACTCCATCCCCAATATCACATTAGATTATGAAACTCCCGGGATCCTTCAACTTCAGTGGAAGCGCTTTGGGCACTAATGCACTCACCTCATGGTTCAGCTGCACCAACTTGGGCTCATCTACTCGCCGCATCTTCGCTGTCAAATTCTTCGGGAACTTGGCATAATTAGGCATCTGTTCCAAAGCATCATAAAAAAGAATGTTAATATGCAATTTCTTAAAAACATCAAGGAATTTAGCGAATTTCTCATCAAGCTTTTTCTTCATGAAGCGTTGTGGATACGGGACGGGTATCACAGATTTGGGTACCCCCCATTCATCACGCTCGGTCTCTTTCACTTTCTCACTTGCTTCCTTTGCCTTCTTCCACTTTGGAACTCTCTCAATCTTCTCAATGTCTTCCTTTTCAGGCTCTTTGCTCTCTATCTCAATTTCTTCATCACCTGTCTCACCTCCATCATTCTTATGTTCTTGTCCCTCCATCTCAATCTCTCCTTGGGGCGTCTCAGAATCAGCAGGCATCTGAGGACCATCATAGTTGGTCCCACTTCTAAGCTGGATCGCCTTGCAAAGTGGAAGAAGGCAAAGAGCCTGAAAAGGAAGACATTGAGAAGATTGAGAGAGTTCCAAAGTGGAAGAAGGCAAAGAGCCTTGCAATGATCTTTCGGATTCCCCTCCATCATAGAAGGATATTTACCCGGCTCTCTACCCAATGATTTCGCGATCTGGCTAATCTGGTACTCCATAGAAGTTCCCTCAGTTCCCTCAACCCTCTTCACATTCTGATTAAGCCCTTCTGTCTCAAGACCCAAATCTCCGCCTAAATCCAAATTCATGTCATCACCTCATGCGATACTCATCCCTCTCTGGAAGGTTTGATTCCTTCTGTCTATAGTCTCAGGGTCTAACTTTGTTCGATCTTAGCTCATTTTTCCCTTTGAGCGTGTTTTCATATACCTGAGTACTCAACAAGAAAGATCAAATGCAACCAAGCAAACAATAGAGTAAAACTAAACTCAAAATAAAAATAAAACACTCACTACTAACTACTAAACTATCTCCAAGTCCTACTCAATGGACATACATCGCCCTCCACAGCAACAGTGCCATTGACTTAAAGCTGAAAATACTAGCTTTCTACTAGTAGTTTCCCCACAAGAGTATGGGTTCACTGTAGTATGGGCAAGTATAGGGACCAAGTATTATCAAACCCAAGGGAAGGTATGTATGCGAATAGATCCCTGAAAATCTACGCATCGTAGTTAATATGAGTGTATATTTGGGGATTGAAAATTATAATAAACTACTCTATATTCTAATAACTGAATTAAAACGGAATAAATAACTAAGTGTATGCAAATATGAGATGGTGATGCTCGGGATAGGAATTCCTACGTGTATTAACGGAGTTGGTACGATAATTAAAATAACTGTGATGAGCAAGAAATAAACTAAGTAAAAGATTGTAAGATGAAAAGCTCAAGAATTAAACCTTAATACTTTATCCTATCAATCGACATCACTAATCCACTAAACAAGTTAATAGATTGTGCTTAATTAAAGAGACCCTAATTTAACTAAGGTGATGCGGTCGTCCTCTCTAGATAAACCGGTAGATGAATTAACCCCTTCTAAACTCTCTCGTTAAGCCTACTAGTTGTTAAAGAGTGATAAGGTTGTCCCCTCTCTAACAATTTTCGTAAGAAATTCAAAGGTAAATCCGGAATTTATTTTAAGTGTTCATTAATTAAGAGAATTAAAACTAAACATCACATGTTATTCTAATTACGTACCAACGTCCTACTTCTACGAGTTCATCCTATCCTAAGCATGCAAGGGTTCTAGCCTAACATGGTGGTTTGAATAATAAAAGCAATCACAAGAACAATAATCATATGCATAAATAAATTAACGAGAGGAATCAATAACATAAACGAAAGAACAAATTAAAGTCTCTAAAGAAATCTATATAAATCTAATAAAAACTAGGGTTTATCGTCTCAGAGAGTAAAGAAAGAAAGAATTAATCTAATACGTTCAAAAGAAATACTAAAACTAAGAATTCGTAAATTAAAACCTCGATTACAAAGTATAAAATTCTTCAAAACTCCTTTCCAAGCTTTCTCCTCGCTCAAAATATGTAAAAATATGTGTTGGTATGTGGTCCTCCTCCAAAACGAGTTTGGAATGAGTATATATGAGCGTTGGGGCGAATCGGGAACTCATGGGCCGAAAAAACACATTTGGAGGCAAAAATAGGTTAGTGCTCGAGCACGGCCATTCGAGCTCAATAGGTCTAATGGTGCAAGGGGTCGATCACTAGCGCTCGAGCTGCTCGAGTGGTTTTCGGCTGCTGTACACTTGTTCGTAAAATCTTCATATCTTCTCAACCGGGAGTCCGTTTTGGCTGATTCAAAGTCCTACGAACTCCTCTTTTCGCCCTCTATCAATCTACCAAAACAAAAGAGACAAATTAATGAGTTTATAAAAATAATACTCAATTGACTCCAAACACTCATAAAAAACACTCAAAACATGGCAAAATTGGGCACCAAAACATAACAATTTCACGCCTAATCAACGATCTCTTTTGGAGATTTCAAGTTTGATTGAACAGTTTTGCTAGCTTTCATTCTAGGTGTGTTTATTTCTTTTATAGGTCCTTTATGCTTCTGGCGTGTGGGGGCATGTATACTCGTTTTCATTGGGATCTCTGCCCTTTGAGGTGTATTCACAGCAGGTATATGCGATTTAGTTACACCTTTGTGGTCAGTAAAAGCATCTGACAGATTACTTGATATATATTACAAGTTACTTATCTTTTGAACTTCAAGTTCAATTTAACTAGTGCATGGGTCTAAATATCGAAGACCTTTTTCCTTCAGGGAAATTTCTTGGTTTTTTTTTTCTAAGGAAAATATCTCGATCTGTTTCCTTCAAGGAAACTTCTCGACATTCATTTAATTTTTGGATTCTAATCTCCCCATAATGCCGAGAAAAGACTCTTCATCAATTATGCAGTCAACCAACATGGTTGTTAACGTGTTGCGGTGGTACGCAAAATGCACAATATAATGTTTGCAGATGGGAAACGATGTGTCATTTTCTGCGCATTAATTATAGAGGGGAGTACTAATGATATGCAGTGGGTCGGATTTGAATTCGAGTATCTACATGTAAATTTCATGCCCCTAACATGTAGCTAAGTTGGAATTTTTTGCAATAACGGTCTAACGATTAATTTGATGCATCATATTAGTGACTCGGCTAGACCATTATGGTGCAGACGTAAGGGACTTAATGCTTCACTTTAATTTCTCAATTTCATATAATTAACATTGAATATTGTCAATACGAGCTCACTTGCATTATCCATTCGAATGGATTTAATTTGATAATTTGGGAAATGAGAACTAAACTCAATAGTTTTTGCAATAGGCTTGGCAAAAGCGTGATTGCAGGTGGATAACAAGTATACATAAGTCCACCGTGTGAAAGCATTAATTATGACAATTAACTATCAAAATGGTCCCTATACTAGGATAATCAGTCCACAAATATCTCTATGAAACCATTCAAAAAATGGGAGATTTAATTCCAACTTTAGTACGATTCAGTCGTACTCTAAGTTCATCCTTTGTACATGTCATATAAATAAATTTATTTACGAAAGGGTTTGACGTATTATAGCCAATGAACTTAGACAAAATCCGACATATCATATTATTATTTTAGATGGACTAACCGCTCATGCTATAATTTGTATGAATCTAAATTGGATTTTAAGACCATATCTACAACTCTTCTGGAGGTTGGATTTTGTTACTAAGGTCTTCCACGCTCCAGGCGTGCTTTAGATTCATTAGCATGTAATATTTTGTCCTTCAGGGACATCAATTTTAACCGGAGATTTTCTATATAAATATGTGATTCAGTAACTCAGTTGGAGTTGTTAAAGACATTCGGTAATTGATTTGTAATTTTTCGCAAATATTAATTATGACAAAGCATATAGTCATAACATGCATAAAAAAATCATAAAATAATGACACTATGTATCTTGATAACTCATAGTCTTTGTAATGTCATATCATTGACAATGTCCATGTTTGCTTCAGACAAACAAGTATGCTGAGATTCGCTTGGGGAATCCTTGATCTCGACCACCTCAACAATTATTTGACATCAATCATAATTTTCATCTATCGATATTTTCCGCTATCGATTTTATTCAATTTTTGTCGATGAATATAATCCTTCAGGAATTTTTATAAACGACGTTTTCTTTTCAATAAGATATTTATTTTTTGTTGATGAATACGATACTTCAGGGATTTTCCATAAACAATTGATAACTTATTGAGATGGTATCGGAGAATTTAATCAGTGCATCTGCCTTCAATCATAATTTTCATCTATCGATATTTTCTGCTATCGATTTTATTCAATTTTTGTCGATGAATATAATCCTTCAGGGATTTTTATAAACGACGATTTCTTTTCAATAAGATATTCGTTTTTTGTTGATGAATACGATACTTCAGGGATTTTCCATAAATAATTGATATCTTATTGAGATGGTATCGGAGAATTTAATCAGTGCACCTGCCTTCTGGGCAAAGATGGAGTTAAAATTTTATTACATTTATCCCAAATAAAGCAAGACGAATCTCAATACCCAAGTCAAGATACTAATAATGTCCAATTATGTAAATCACTCCGTCTTCAAAATCTTCGAGCTCTAAGCTCAAAAGATCATCGTTGTCTATGTCAACATCTGCTTCAGGCAAACTGGCATGGTGAGATTCACCCTGAGGGGCCTTGCCCTTATTGTCCATTTGTATCTTTCGATAAGCCTCAACCAAGTGTGGGGTTGTGGATTTTCTCCCTTCCACGATTACGCCCACTCAGGCTCCCTTGAGCTAAAACATGTGTTTTGGGCACTGCTTGCGAGCCAACCGGTCTAGCATTGTGATTTCTCATCAGGAGTTAGTTGTATTTTTCTGCCACTAAAAGTGCAGAAATTAGCTCTGAGTGAGAGGTGTACTGCTGCTGGAGTACAAGGTTACTAACATGGAATGTTGATAAGATTTTATGTATCAACTTGGCCTCAGTAATTTACTGCTGGAATAATTTTAACTGAGATACAGTACGATGCAAGGTAGAATTGTACTTCGTTATAGAATTAAACCTTGAATACGGAGGTTCAACTGATCGTATTGTGCCTGAGGGAGGATTGTATCATTTTGTTGATGGAAACAATCCTTCAGGGATGTCCATGTAATACTAGGAACCATCTCAGTAAGGTACTCATAGTTCAAGTCCTGATTTAGGTGGTACCTGAGATAAATCAACGTTTTTGTCTTCTGGGCATTAGTGAATTTGGGATCATGGACAATTATTCCGCTTAATTAGGATGAGGCTAGATGAATCTCAACATTTATGGCTCATGTCACGTAGTTATTACCATCAAGAGTAAGTTCAGTAAATCCTCTCTTAGTAATACCAAGCATTTTCACTACGTTTTAAATGAACATGGTAAGACATACGATTTTAATTTTTATTAACAAAGGAGAAATATGATTTAATTTATTTGAACATGTTCAATCACAAAAGAGCAAATAATGGGTTTCGTCTACACAAACATGATTTACGGTCCGACAAATATTGGGTGTCGCCTACCCAGACAATATATGCGTACTATAACTAACTATAACTAATAATGTAAATTTAATTCACTTAAATAGTTATACAAGTAGGAGCAACTATTCAAGTTCAAATTTTAGTCAATGCTCATGTTTGCTTCAGGCAAACTTGTATATGAAAATTTTGGGCATTGTTTGAGTGAATTAAATTAGCAGCAAAGATAATAATAGACACACAAGGATTTTTCACATAAATTCAAATTCCTACAGCAAATAATTTTCAAGCCTATTCCTCCGCAAACGGTTCTACTTACTGAAAGTTAAAAGGGATTGAGCAACTTACCAGAGTCGAACCCTATAGTATGGGTTCCTAATTATTCCATCGGCCTTAGACATGTCTCCAACAAGTATAGTAACTAATATCAAATTCAAAAATAAAACTCAACACAAAAACATATTAGCCAAATAATAAGAGACTAACATAAATTTAAGGGTAATTCTGCTGCGCCCGGGGGTATACATACCCCGGTTAACTTTTTACCTCTTCAACAGGTAACCGGTTTTTTTTTCTGATATTAATTGACATCTTCTCTCTTTTTACATCTTCTCTCTCTTTACCGGCAATTTCACTTTGTTTCAATTTCCGGCGTCTTATTTCCGGTACAATGGATATTGTTACATTTTGTGGTTGCTCAATGAGTAGGGGCATTTTTCCGGTGCTATTGTAGAGGATTTACTGTTCATTTCCAGCTTTTAAAATTTTAAGTGTAGTTGATCGGATTTGTTATTTCCCTCTTATTTCTTAGTCTGAGTTTGAGAGTAGATTTCTCAGTGTACATGTGATTTGGGCTCTACGTTATTTTGGTTCCGATGACTTGTGAATTTTTCATTTTCCAGTGGCCATAATCGGAATTTTTTTTTCCGGCTTGATTCTTGTCTTTTGTAATTGTTTTGCTCCTAACTTTTGAATTAACAGTTTTCTTTGATTTTCCCTTATATTCAAGTCTTCATTTGAGAGAGAAGAAATAGAAGTTGAGGAAGATGAGATACAAAGGAAAAAAAAAACACGCTGGAGAAGTAACCGCAGAGAGAGAAATATGGAGAAAATAGTGAAGAGGAAAGAGATAGAAATCTGAAGTCAAATTAATGAAAAGGGGGTAAAATGTGAAGGGGAAGTAGGACACATGGAAGGCATAGAATAAGGGGAAAAAAAGGGAAACTTTCTTAATTAAAATCTAACCAATCGTCCGAAATTTAATTAATTTGTAATTTTAATACTATAATTTAATTAATTTGAATTATAAAGCAATTAAAAAATCCGAAATTTTGATATGCTTACTAAAACTTTAATATTATTGGGGTAATTAAGATAAGGATAATGGCAATATTTATTCAATATATTTTTTATATTATTTTTCAATATTTATTATAAATTATATTTTAAAAATATATTCAATATATTTTGTAAATAATTATTTATTAATATTTATAATAAAATATATTTCAAAGATATATGAAAAAAAAATTAAAAAAATATTTCAAAGATATATGCCAAAAAATAATTTTGGCTAGAAATATATATATATATATATATATATATATATCTTTTATATACTGCAAAATATATGGATTTATCGTAATATATATTTCAAATATATATTCAACATATTTTTATATTATTTATCAATATTTATTATAAATTATATTTTAAAAATATATCTATTACTCCCTCCGTCCCAAACTCAAGTTCCCGTTTACTGTTTGCACGGTTATTAAGAAAAGAATTATTTATTAGTATTTAAAGTGATAAAGTGATGATAAAGTGATAAAGTAGATGTTTTGGTTATTAGTGTATGGAGAATATAATATTAAAAAATATTGTTATCTTTTTGCCAAAAGTAGATGTAGCAAATGAGTATGGGACGGACCTTTTTGGCAATGTAGCAAACGAGTTTGGGACGGAGGGAGTATATTTTAAAAATATATCTAGTATATTTTGTAAATAATTATTTGTTAATATTTATAGTAAAATATATTTTAAAGATATATACCAAAGATTTAATACTCAATTTAGTAATAATTTTGGCGGAAAAAATCAATAGTTTCCAAATGTGTGTCAGTTAGCGTTATTATATATATATATATATATATATATATATATATATATATATATATATATATATATATATGGTGTAACATCTCCTTTTACATGTTAGATTACCGTCACGTGTCATAAATTGATAGAAATTAATTTAATTGAATTAAATATAGTTTAGAAAAAATTCATATTTTATTTCTACCAAATCTTACTAATACTTAATTCAATTTAATTGTATAATTTAAAAAAATCAGTTTTTTGTTTCTTTAAAATATTACACACCGATAAAAATTTAAAATCACTAAAAATATAAATTAAATAGTTCTTATGATATAATTTTGTAGTATATTGTAATATATTAAAAATGATTTTAATAAATTTGAAACATAAAATAAACATTTGTATAAATCCTAAGACTTTTCAGTGAAAACAAATAATACTCTTTAGTAAAAATAATTAATACCCTTTAATGATTCATGTATAAACCAATTTCTCTCTGTACATACTCATCTCACATTATTATATATGATGATTTAGCACTGCCACATAACTTGTGATTAATATTAGGATACACAAATTCTTGTATACACCAAAGTGTGTAACATGCACTTGAATTTTTTTAATCCAATTTCAAATCAATTTTAACTTTTCAAAAGCTCATTAAGTAAATTGGGCTTTGAAAAGTCAAAATTGAATTTAAATTTGATTCAAAATGCGAGTATATGTTATGCACTTTAGTGCATATAAGAGTCACTCATTGGGATAAAGTTTAGTATTACATTTATGAGTATGTATAGAGTGAAATTGGTTCATACATGAATGAAGGTTATTAGTTATTTTCACTAAAGAATATTAGTTATTTTCATTAAAGCGTCTTAGTTTGTTTTCGCTAACTAGTGATAGTTATTTACATTGAAGAGTTTTAGTTTATTTTCACTAAACAACTAATATTCTTCAGTGAAAACAACTAATGCTCTTCAGTGAAAACAATTAATACCCTTAAGTGAAAACAATTAATATACTTTAGTGAGAACAACTAATATAATTTTAATAGTTCATGTATGAAACATTTTCACTCTATACTTTGTCTACAATTATTAGTGTCGGGTATTACAATTAATAGATACTCAAATTTAACCTTATTCTTGAAGTGATATCTAATATTTTTTACAGAACTCAATATAAGTAATTTCAATATTCATTCACTATCAATTATCTTTTATATATGACAAAGAATTGTGTGAACAAGTTTCACCGTGAAACCTGTTTAGAGAGTATTAGTTGTTTCATTGAAGGATATTATTTATTTCACTATTAAGTATTAGTTTTAAGACAAGAACTCATGTGAACCCGAGTTCACGTGAACTAGGTGTTTCTTCAATTATCAATGTTGTGTATACACACTATCATTGTTAATACACACTATCATTGTTATGCATATCTATTATCATTACTTTTTACCATCACTTAAACCAATTTCATTATTTTAATAATAAAACTTTACACATCACTCTTAATATTCTACTCATTGCACATATTTCTTAAAAATTATGTCAACAAAAGTTTGAAGAGTGTTTGTTGATTAGTGTGAAAATTGCTCGAAATTCGTGTACTATTTTTGCCAAATTTAATTGGATTTCTTGCATTTATTTACATTAATTTGACCATTTGTGCTTAATTGTCGAGAAAGGTGTTTTTGCTATTTTTGCAGGAAATTGAATGAATTTTAGAAGAAAATACGAGCCTATAATTTTATGAGGTCGAGCGAGGAGAAAAATCGAGAAGAAAACGAGAAAAATGTAGAAGAAATGGAATTGGGCCGAGAGGAATTTATTTATTAGCAAAGAATTGGCCCAAGATGCAAGCCCATTTGAGAGAAAAAGGAGAAGCCCAAAAAGTTGGCCCAAAAAAAGAGAAGAGGCGGAGGCATAACAGGCTACTCGACCGAGCCACTCGGTCGAGTCGAGCTACTCGCTCGAGTAGCCTGGGGAAAAAGCGGGAGCGTTTTCTAAAAGCGTACTCGACCGAGTTGCTCGGTCGAGTCGAGTGACTCGTGCGAGTCAATGTCGGTTTTTCCAGTGCGCTCGAGCCCATTTTGCCTTACTCGACCGAGCCACTCGGTCGAGTCGAGCTACTCGCTCGAGTCACCTGTAATGAAAACGCGGAAAACGTTTTTTGAAAGCGTACTCGACCGAGCCACTCGGTCGAGTGGATCTACTCGGTCGAGTAGCGCACGAATTTTCGGAAATTTTTGAAATTTTCTTATTTTGAGGGGTTGTTTTGCAAATTTCGTTTCAAGCATTCCTTCCCCAATATTTAAGCCCTCATTCTCAGATTTTAGAGGCCTTATCAAGGGAGAGCTAATTAGAAAAACACACCCCACACACCTTTATAGTTTATTTTCACCTTCAATTTTTAGATTTCAATTTTCTTTCAATTAGTAGAACAATTTAGCTAGCATTTGGAGAACAATTTTCAATTCCAAGTTGTAAGCACTCTATTGAGGTGATTTCTATCCTTTATCTTTCAATTTAGTTGGTATAATTTTCTCATTTATGCTTTCTTGCAATTTTATTATGATGAGCTTGTTGGGTTTATTGATTTCATTTGTTAGTATATCTATTGTTTGTGTTAGATTAGCCATGGGCTAATCCCCTAATGCTTTGGGTGTTTGATTTATGAAGGAATTAGTGTTATGTTGTTAATGGAACTTTGATTGTGCTATTGAGTTGGTTCTATTGCTTCTATTAATGTGTTTTTCTTGATTAGATTGGTTGACTAGGTTTAGTAGCTCTTGTTAGGTTAATTTGTGCTACAACGAGAGTTGGGTGTGAGTTAATCGAACTTGTGGTGAGAAATTTGGTTAATTAATCGGATTCAATTAGTCGTTTATTAACTCGAGAGAGGGTAGATGGCTAGACCACCATTAATAGACATTAGGAACCTTAATCTATGGGTTTAGGGGCCTAGTGAAGAGAGAATGCTTTAAGTGCATCGCGTGTTTAAAGTCATTCACTATCTTTTGTTCTTTTGGTAACTAATTAGGTGCTAATTAGTTCATTTGATCACCCAAGCCTCAAAAGGGATCGGTATTCAAAACTTAAGTGATAGCTCTTAGTTCGAACCAACGAAGTAGTACAAGATAAGTGAAATTAACTACGTAGCATTGATTCCGACATAAGGATTTCACCCGAAGCATTACCCTCAACCTTGCACTTCTAAACGAAGTTTTACATCGCTTTCTAGCTTAGTTGTTCATTTCAATTTTATTGCTTAATTCACTTATTGTCTTTTAATTTGATTAGTCTAAAAACCAAAACAAGCCTCTACAATTTTACAAAACTCGTAATCTTAGGGATCCACCGATCAACTAAGTTCTTGGATCGATAAAACTTGGTCGTATACTTGCATTGCATCAATGATCCCATATGCTTTTGGGTCGTGTTTACGTGTTCATATAGATTTGCAAAAATGCGAAAAAGTCAATTGTCGACGGAGAGAGGGTATTAATTATAAATCAATTTCACGGTGAGACTTGATCACACAATACCAACTAATTCATATTATTAATGAGTGTGTATAAAGAGAAATTGGTTCATACATGAATCACTTGACAACACTCTTTAGTGTAACCAAATAATACTCTTTAGTTAAACAAACAATGCTCATCGTATTTTTCAACTAATACTCTTAAGTGAAAACAATTAATATCCTTCAGTGAAAATAATTGATACTGAAAATAACTAATACCCTTCAAATGGTTCATGTATGAACCATTTTCATTTCATACTTTTCCATAATCAAATTTGACAAAATATAGAGTGAAAATGGTTCACACATGAATCATTGAACGATACTAGTTGTTTTTACTATAAAGTATTAGTTATTTTTACTAAAGAGCATTAGTTGTTTAGTGAAACAAATTAATACTCTTCAATATATACAACTAATACCATTCGATTAAAAAACAACTAATACACTTTAACGAATCATGTATGAACCAATTTCACTTTATACATACTAAGGTTGTAATCAAATCGAATCATATACCACTGTTTTGAATTCCTTTTTGTGAAATTATTTCGAATATCAAATTCGAATCGAATATTTTTCAAATAGTAAATGTGATTTATATTTGATTAGAAATCCATATCGAATTATTTAAAAAATATGAATACTCGAGTCGAATATTAGAATTAATTTATTTTCTCAAGCATGTTCCAAGCAAATAGTAGTCAAATATTCATTTCAAACTTGATTCCATTGTTTGAATTTACAAACAAGTCATGAATTTATATTTTTGGCAAAGTATAGAGTGAAAATGGTTCATACATAAATCACTAAAGAGTATTAGTTGTTTTCACTAAAGAGTATTAGTTATTTTCACTTAACAATATTAGTTATTTTCACTGAAGAGTCTTAGTTATTTACTAAAAACAAACAAAGGCTCTTCAGTGGAGATAACTAATACTCTTCCGTGAAAATAACTAATACTCTTTAATAAAAACAGATAATACCCTTTAATAATTCATATATAAACCAATTTCATAATCAAGTACGTAATTGAGAAAAAAGTTAATTATCAAATTTATGAAATAGTTCTTTAATAAATAAATGACGCGCGTAGACCTGCGTTTCTTTTACAATTTATTATGGTTTTAATTTTAATAATTAAATTATATTTAAAAAAAGTTCTTAAATTAAAATATTAAATTATGGATTGCCTAAAGGTCCACTTGTTAGATAAATTCATAAAGAATTAGACAAAGTATAGAGTGAAAGTTCATACATGAATCATTGAAAGACATTAGTTGTTTTCACTAAAAAGTATTAGTTATTGTTGCTTAAGAGTATTACTTCTTTACACTAAAGAGTCTTAGTTGTTCTGTGAAAACAGACTAGGACTTTTCAGTGTAAACAACTAATACTCTTTGGTGAAAACAACTAACACTCTTCAGCATAACCAACTATTATCCTTCAATAATTTATGTATAAACACCCGTAAAAAAAAAATTATGTATAAACCAGTTTCACACTATACATACTCAAAGAATTAATATCCATAAAATAATTATAATGAACTTAAATTTATAAAGAGTAGGTTTTATATGAAAACACTTTATAATAAGCTTAACATGAAATAGTTTTAGAGTATTATTAATTTCATCAGGAATATCATTAAACCTGTCAGGAGTATCATTAGTCTGAGTTCAAGAAAATTTAAAACAATTTTTTTGAACTCAAACTAATGATACCCCTGATGAGATTAATGATACCCGGTGAAATTAATGATACTTTAAAATTGTTTCATGATAAGCTTATCATAAACTATTTTCATATAATACTTTGCCATTTATAAATAATTATATTTATCATTACTATATTCTATATTCTTAAATATTTAATTAAATATATACAAATATAGAATCGAATATCATAGTTTTGTATTTGATAACTATCAAATCAAAAAATACATTTGTACTTGAATTTGAAATCAAATTATAAAATTTCAAATAAGAATACCAAATTTTGAATATAAATACCAAATCTAACCAAAATTGTTTGATTCGTTTATAATCCTAATACATATTCATCAACTTTAGTTTTGATCAAATGCTCTATCTTAATCTTTTAATACTTGTCAAAGATATTACGTTAATATATATATATATATATATATATATATATATATTAGTTATTATCATAATTAATTTATTTTTTAAGATAGGATTTTAAATACTAACAATATTGGTAATTATCCCAAAAATATTAAAGGTCTAGTGAGTTTCTTGAAGACTTGGTCGTTTGAGTAATCAAACAAATATCATAATTTTGGGTTTTTTTAATTGATTTTGAAAATTTAAAATTAATTAAAACATATAGACTATATTTGTTAGATTTTATACGTTTTTGAAAGTTTGTGATTTTTTTTTTTCACTTATCTCATCATTTTAAATTTATATTACTACATTCTTATCCGATTTTATTTTCATTCATTTATTTGATCTTAAAATAATGTCAACTTATATCATATAGACCCCATATTTAATTAGAGATAGAAACAACTTAAAAAATTAAAAAAACTACCTTCCCATTATTAACGCCACTTTATGTGAATCATTCAATAGACATTTAGCTTTCTTTATTTTGGGTAGAAAAAATAAAAATTGTGATATATAAAAAAAAAAAAAACTGAAAATTAATTGTTTAATTTTTTTTTCCCACGTTTCCAACTTCCACCCCACATTTTACTCTTGACTTTTCATTATTTTCTTTTCTTTTTGTTTCTTCCGAATTTTTCTATTTAAACTACCCCAATATTTTCTCTCATATTTTATCTTCTACGTCTTCTCTTTCTTCTCTCTAAAATGAAGGCCTGAGAGAAGAACAACGGCCAACACGCGGGAATCTAGAAATTTATCGAAAACAAGCACAAAGAAACCATATCTTTATCATATATATTTGTGAGTTCTCCCCCTCATTACGTGACATATCTATCTCTTCATTATTTTAAAATTCTGCATTTCCATGACTCCACGTCATTAAGACGGTTTTATCTCCAATGAAATTCTTATCTCATCTTTATCTACATTGCATCTATTTGTAAATTAAAATCTTTATCATATATATTTGTGAGTTCTCCCCCTCATTACGTGACATATCTACCTCTTCATTATTTTAAAATTCTGCATTTCCATGACTCCACGTCATTAAGAAGGTTTTATCTCCAATGAAATTCTTATCTCATCTTTATCTACATTGCATCTATTTGTAAATTAAAATTAAAATTTTACTCCATCCTAAATCATAAATTCTTCTATTTGTGAATCTTCTCTATCCTATGTGGCACCACTATATGCAATTATTTTGAAATCCTGCATTTTTACCAATTTTCCTTTAAAAAAAATAAAAAAATCTTAGACGGTTTTTATTTGAATAAGTTATGCTAATAAACTTCCACATATTTTGTGAAACTACTGATTTCAAAATCTTGTCAAATACTCATTTTCTCCCAAATCATATATCAAATTCTATTATTACTGATTTTTCCCCAATTGTACGGTTTTCAATATCTCAACGTTCCATATTAACACTGTCGTTTGAATCTTCATTAATCCTCCATCGTCGCTTCTAAGAACATATTTGAAATTACGTCGCTGCCATTTTTACTCCGATCGTTTCTACATCTAAATCATAGTTTGTATAATTGTTTTTTTTTGTGTTTTTGGAAACCGCTACTGCTTGACTTCTACCTCTCGCTATTTTGTTCTGTACTCTCATCAAGGCCAACAAGGATCCTTAGTCCGCCACGACCTCCACGATTTTTTCTCTATCGTGTACGTTTGCGATCTTTCGCCTTCTCTGTAAACAAGTATATTTTGTAAAAAAAAAATAAAAAAATTATATGATCAGCCTCTCTTCTCTAAACAAGTATTTCACTTTTGAAAAATTATTTTAACAAAATTTCCGATGATTTTGAATTATTTTTCTATGATTTATAATACTTGGCGGTTTTCTGATTTCGGTTCTTCGATTGTTAATCTGTTGGAGTTCTTAAATTGATTGGCTTTGGAATTTGGGTGGGTTCAAATTTCGGTTTTTGGTTTCTCCCTGGATTCTCGACAATTTTCCCTTCTAATTTTTCCGAATCAGTGTTCCTCATAATCCGAAGTAATGTGTATTCTAATTCATCGATTCTTCTCTCCGGTGTTGCAGGCTATGGACATAGTGCATGAGATATATGGAAAATATACAAATACGAGTCCTTTTTAATTTTACATTGAATGAATTCTGGAGTTCAAAATCTCAAGATTCCAAAATTTAGACACTTTTTAAAATTGAATATTTTGATTTTAGTTCAACGTAGAGGGTTGATTGTTGTATATTAGTTCGAGTTTTCTATTAATTACGATGATCAAGTTGACAAAAAAAAAAGTGGGACTTCTGATTTCCTCCTTTTTTTTTTGTCATCAATCATTTTTTAATCCATGCCGGATTTCTCGGTTTCAGTGCATTCGATTTAGGGTGTGTTTGCAAGAGCTTTTCATAACTTATAATTACTTTTTGACTTTTGAAAAATATTTTTTAATGTTTTATTTCTCTTTTAAGTGATTATATAATCTAATAAAAACTATAATCTATAAGTTGGTATTGGAGTGCTTTTAGGAGATTATAAGCTTTATTTGAATTCTATCAATTTTTTTTACAAACACTATCAACTTTTCTTGAATTTTTTTTCAAACATTATCAACTTTTACTATTAAGTACTTTTTTTATAATCACTAATTTTAATAAATTTTTCAAAAGTATAATTTTTTGCAAACACACCCTTACTGTGGTACATTTGATTTCCACTCCATCGATTATCTATTTGTTTATCTACCAAAGATAATTCAACGTAATTTCTTTAATATGTACTAAATACTTTCCATTTTGTACATCTTTCAATTAATTTTGTTTCACATCTCTACTGCTACGTTTATAAGTAGAGTGCCTACATGAATGATGAAAAAAAAATACATTATTTCTTACGTTAATTCAACTAAAACTGTAATGGTATCTAATATATACATATATTTTTTTATTATTTTTTTAGAGGTTTAATATTTCCATTTTATATTTGAATACATTTTATATTAATGGATATAAATTAGAGAATTATAAATGTTAATTTGAATCATTACATGTATAATTAAAAATATACAATCAAGCATTTACAACCTTACATAAGTACATATCATACATTATCTAAATTGCTCATTTTACTTCACAATTGCAATAATATTAATCAAATAAATATTTACGTTTATTTAAAAAAAACAAAAATTTACACTGAATTTCAATAATCAAACTATTTTTAAAATATTGTTATTGTTATATTATAATAATGTAAAAATTAGCAATCCCGCGTAATACGCGGGTCTTACATTAGTCTATGACAATACCAGAGTAATAAAACATAAATTATGAAACACAAGATGAAAAAAAATCCGGATTATGATCGCTGGAAAACAAAGAATCCACAAGCCATTAGAAACACAAAAGCGTCGAAGAGCAGATTACACATACGGCGAATAACCTCATGAACTCAAACTCAAATTAAGAAATGAGATGAAATCCGGTCTTGAGAAGTAAAATAACTGACATTAATTCCAAACTTGTCAAAATCCTCCACGGACGTTGCAAACACCACCGGAAAACTACTCAAATTGTGAAGGGAGAGAATGACAAACATGGTGAAAAAGAGAGAATGCCAAACATGGAAAAAAAGCACGAAGAGAGAAGAAGGGGTGGGGACGAAGAGAGAGAAGGAAGGGTGGGGACAAAGTCAAGTCAGTGGAAAGTAAAGAAACCGGCTGAGCAAGTAGAGGAAAACACTTAAAATATCTAATGGCTCATATTTAAAGTGAATTTGATCCAATGGTTGATATTGATTGGGGTACAGTAGTAAGTCTCTAAATTTAATAGTTCAACTTAAATATATCTACGCGGAAACCAAAAACAGGGTTTGTTAACATAGTAATAGCAAAAGTAAAAATCCATATGCAACTTTAATATGTCCTGTGCCCATTAAAATATATTTATGATTTTTTTTTTACAGGAAAATAAAATATATTAAATAGCCTCAGAATCGGCAACAACGTCATCAACAATCATACCCGGAATTTGGGTAGAGAAAAAAGAAGAATGACAAGAAAAACCATTTTCGGTAGTAATTAATCAAACTAGTCATGCTAGTATATGAATAATTATGTGGATAATCATGACAATATATACAAAACGTACAAATAAGCACTAGTAGATGCATAAATTCGTGTACAGAGAAGCGCCGATTTGAAAACATACATGTCGCGGTATTAACAAATGATTTTTGAATCGTGCGATTTTTTTTAATTCTAATACCTAACGAGTAGAGTACTCGTGCTGATAACGTGTTGTAATATAAAGAGCGCAAACGGAAACACCAATTTATTTACACAGTTCGTCATGAATGACTACATTTGAAGGCATACCAAGCCATGAGTTTTCCATTATATCTTCTGTATATTTTTTCAATATTGAGTACAGGAATATATATATATATATATATATTGTATTAAAACACTAAAGCCTATCATGATACTTGATCCATAAATAATGTCCACATCAAATCTTCTAAATTTGACATATCAAAACTTATAAATTTACAACCATTGAAAGTAAAGATGGCTATTAATATGTTCACACCAAGATAGTCCCTACAATACGCCTTTGTCTCGATATTTAGATTTATAAACTTGCAACAATGAAGAAAAAATAAAGCAGCAAAATAGAAATATTAGATTGAATAAAACAAAATAAAATAAATATCTCAGCTGAATTTAGATGAACAAATTATGTTGCAAAACTCAACACTTAGACAAAAAAGGAAAAAAAAAAATCCTAAGTAAAATTGAACGCACTCGTTGGCTTGGATTCCCACATCTGCACATAAAAGATAGGTAATGACATAAGAATCCTAATTCCTAAACCATGTTTCAATGATCGAAATGTTGGAGTTATACGTGAAAATATGCTTTTACTTTGTATAACTCGTGTATCAAACACTTGTTTTATGAGAATAATTCTTTTATCGCATTTGCTTTAGTTATGATTGAATGTTGAATTTCTATTGCAAACCGTTCAATATATAGTACGTGTTACATAGTAGTTAATGTGGTGATACCCGATCACGGAAGACAACATTAACAGTTTACTTGTAACTAAACGTACATTTCACGACCTAGGTGGAATTGAACAATCCGCCGTGAAAGGTCGATGTGTAAGGCTCAGATTGGTCTGTCTTGACTAAGAGATTTCACTAGCACATTTAGTATGTGTTGAAGAGGTCCTACAGCGAGAATAAATTCTTCTGTTCTGAAAGGTGAAGAATTAGACCTCAGTGGTTGTTGATTTCTTAATCTTCGTCACTTAAATAGGACCGTGTGTGCTTAATGGTTACTGCTTTGATTCATGTTGGGTGAGAATCATTGTGACTTCGAACTTTGTGTCTTGGGCAGTAATATTAATCATACGACGGTTGCTAAGATTTACTCCCTCCGTCCCGCATCTTATTTCACGTTTACTATTTTCACGTGCTTTAGCGAGTGAGTTTTTAATTAGTATTTAAAATGATAAAGTAATTTTTAAGTCACTTTATACTAGAGGAGAGATAGATCTATCATACCACTTTTTCAAAATTACTTTATCATTTTAAATATTAATAAACAACTCCCTCGCTAAAACACGAGAAAAAAGGTAGTATGAAAAAAGACTTGGGACGGAGGTAGTAATACGGAGAAACGCGTGCGAGTACGGCTCGTATGATTAGTCCCCTTGGTGGGCTCAGAAGTTTTATTGTACCAAATCTTGCAAGTGAAGAATTAGTTTCTTCGGTACGAATAATAATGTTGAACTGTCTTTACTCCAAGGTGAAAGACGTTAATTAATTTAGAGCTATTCAGAAGCTTAATTAATTAATGGACTTGATAATCTTAAACGCGGGAAATAATAACCGGGAGCCCATATTATCGTAATATGGATTAAGATGGATAGTGCAATATTAATTTATTAGTGGTAATAATTAATATTAATGGGCTGAATTATATTGGGACTCAATATTGAAATTCAGAAGTCCATTAGGAGGTCCAATCTTAATTCTCCTTAAGGCCCCTCAAGTAGCCCATTAAGTAGTCCAATAATGATAAGGTGATTAAAATAAAAAGAAAATATATTGCTGGTTTTTTTCATGTTTTTTTCGAAAATAGTAAATCAAGAAAAGAGAAGATTTTGTTGATTTTCTTGAAAAGATATTATGGAAGATATGTATTCTTGGAATACAAGAATATCTCATATATTCAAGAAGATCCAAATCTAAGGATCTCATATTGAAATTTTCGAAAATAATTAAGTTTAATAGGAGAGTGAGATTTTTGTGGAATATTTTATTATGGAGAAAAGAATATATGAGATATATTCAAGATTTCTTAGAGATTAAGAAAAGATTTTATCTTGGCCATAAAATATACAATTTTCGTTCCTCTCACTATTATAAATAGGGGATGGTTATTTCATCTCCAAGTACATAATTCCATGTGTTGGAAAAATCAAGAAGCATATATATTTTTCTTTTTCCTTAGTTTATTAAATTGCTTGAAAGCGTCTCCCACCGGCGATCAAGTGAGGTGAAAAGGGAAATACTTGAGAAGGCTTTGGGTTGATAGAGCGAGATTACAAGTGTCCCGTATATCCAAAGGCCATTACTACGAGAGGTACGTTAATCGCATATTTACTTGTTTATTCCGCCTAGTTAAATATGTGAAATTAATTCAACATGCATGATGATAATTAGTTGTTGGAATTATTATTTGAATTAATTAGGATTAATTCATGCTAGTAATAATTGTATTTAAATTCGTATTTAAATTTCATCCCGAATAGATTCCGGGCACCCCAATTTTCCAAACAACTGGTATCAGAGCCACGGTTTCGGGCTCTGATCTTTAAATTGGAATTTAAATTGTTTAACATTAAATTAAAATTGGATAGTAGAATTGCTAGATCTTTTTTGCAGGTATCCAATTGTCATGGTTTTTAATGTTGATATTTTTTCATGCGTGTGAATTAATTGTTTTTTAATTCGATTCGTTCGAATTCGTTTTTCTCGTGAGAAAATCCACGAGTAGATTAGTTGTTTTTATTTTGATTCGATCATTGTAATAGACTAGTCTAGATCTAGTATTTATTTTTTTTGTAAAAATAAATTGTAACCGGATCGTGACGAATAACGAAGAATTAAAAACGGCGTACCCGGACGATGCATACAAGCGTGGCGCGTGTATGGACGTAAAATCATGCAAGGGGTGAAGAAAACGAGGACGAACGGCGAAAAAAAGGGCGCACGGGGGTGCACGGCGCACGCCGTGCGCAACGGGGGCACGGCGCCGCGCGCACGCGTGGGCGCGCCTCGGGTGCGCCTCGGCGCGCCTCCGTGCAGCGCCTCGGGTGCGCCTCGGGGCTGCGCTTCGGCGCGCCTCGGGCAGCGTTTCAGCGCTTCTCGGACCGGGAAGCGCGCGGGCCCACTTCGTGGGCCGACGCGCGCTGTATCTCAGGCCGTGGAATTTTTTCGGTTCGTGTTTTTTTTTCCGTGTGATTTTAAACGTCGTCCCGAACCCCAAACGATGCTGTTTTTGAAGAAGTGTTGCTGTTCGAGTGGGAGCGCGTCGAGACGAACGTCGGAAAGCAACAAGGACGATTTTTCGCATCAAGACGTGAAGAAATTAAACCGTGACAATTGGATTTGAGTGCTCCAATGTGTTTAAATTTGTTTTGGTGGATGTTTTATTTCGTGCACTTATTATTATTTGTTAATATGTGTTTGCATGAATTTAATTGTCCAAGAAAAACCTTACTTTCGAAAATTACTAAGTATGTTTTTATAATCGCAATTTTATTCCGGATATTAAAATTGGATTATTTTGGCCTCCATAATTTATTTATTTGTGAAGTTCTTTTGGAATACATTTCCCCCTCGGATCGGCCAAAAGAACGGATTTCACATGAATAAATTTCGAAAGGATGATTGTGGATTATTACTAGTGGCGGTATTGACCCTCACCACGAGTGGCTTGCTCAAAGCGAAATAATAATCTTGTATTTAATTATGGTTATTACTTAGGCATAGGAAATTGATATTAACTTACTCCCCTCGGAGTCCCTGTCAATTTCTATGTGGTCAAAGTGGGAGCCAACTATTAATTTTGAATTAAGGATTTGTAACTTTTAAGTTTGTGATCCGCTTGAATGTATTTAAATGTATAGACCACCCCTCGTGGCGCATTTAAATGGTTTCGAGATGTTGGCTGATGCATGATTATATTGTTTTAAGGTTTCAATATAATTGATGTGATCGAATTATGTGATAATTTCATATTTTTCTAGATATTGATATGAATGTATGTTTTATTCTCATTTCATCATGTCGCAACCTTTTAATCCACTGTTTAATATACTTAAAGTTAATAAACTTTTTGGAGAGAATTATATCGATTGGAAATGTTTTTTTTAAAATTTGTCCTTACTGCACGAAAACACAATTGGGTTATTTATGTTAATATACCCGGCAAGCCTAATGATAAGTCAAACAATTGGAAGAGGCAGTTTGTGATCGGAAGCGTGACAATGAATGAAGTGCATCATCTTGATATTTCTGTCTGAGGATTTGAGGCGCGTTCATGAAGACATTGTATCCGCTGTTGAAATCATGGAACACCTTGAAGAGATGTTTTCACATCAGAATCCCATGACTAATCAGTTCACCAAATATGACTCGGTCAAGTTGGAAATGGTGGAAGGAACGCCCGCAAGGGAGCACGTTCTCGAGATAATGGCATACCTTAACAAGTTGGAAGTACTTGGTGCGGATTTTGATTGATTCCATATACCATTCCCTACCGAGAAGTTTTGAGTAGTTTCATCTGAACTGTCAGATGAATGAACGGACAAGTCGTTTGCCCGAGCTCTTGCAAGCTTTAGTTTCGGTGGAGGTGATAATGGAGCACCAGTCTAGTGCTATGGTGGCTAATGGTTCGTCTACCTCTTTTGGTCCCAAGGGAGGGAAAAAGAGGAAGAGAACCAAAGGCCGGATCCAAGCAAATCCAATTGTTGCGAAAGGCAAATGTAAAGGCAAGCATCGAAGGGGAAGTGTTTTAGTTGCGGTGAGAGAGGACAATGGAGGTCTGCCTGTTCCAAGCCTAAGAGGCTAGGAAAGTTAGGTAATTCACACACCTTAGTCGTCGAAACTTGTGAAGTGGCGTATGCTGTCTATTCGTGGATAGTGGATACGAGAGCTACTGATCACATTTGTTTCATGGGTTTAAGCTAACCCGACGACTTAACGGAAGTGAGATCCCCATCACATCGGGCAATGCTACGAGAGTGGCAGCTGAAGCAGTGGGAGAAGTGCGCCTATCTTGTGAAGATAGAGTTATGGTCTTGAGAGACGTTCCTCATGTTCCTAGTTTAGAAAGAACTCAACCTTCAGTTTCTAAACTGTTTGAATAGATACTCAGTTTCTTTTAATAAGGATGTTATTATTGCTTGAAACGATGAGTTTATCCGTTCCGAAACTTTAATGGATGATCTTTATACCATTATTTGGGCGCACCACTCACAAAATTGAATCTAATAACACATCGATTATTTCGAGTAATAAAAGAAAGCGTTCTTCGGAGATGAACGAAACACTTCTATGGCATCTTAGACTAGGTCATATTAATCTAAAGTGGATAGAGAGATTGGTGAAAGACGGATCCTTGGAATCATTCCAAGTCGAACCGTTTCCAACTTGTGAATCCTGTTTAGAGGGTAAAATGACCAAGAGGGCATTTGGAGCCAAGGGGAATAGAACTACGGAAGTGTTAGAACTCGTTCATACCGATATGTGTGGTTCAATGACGATCATAGCAAGAAGAGGTATGAGTAATTTGATGATTACTCAAGATACGGATACATCTACCTTATGATGCATAGGGAAAGAAGTATCAAGTCTCTACGATTTGTTCGTGGAGGCGAATACCTTAGCAATGAATTCTTGAACTACCTATCGGAAGAATGGATTGTATCCCTATTGACCACATCGGGAACCCCTCAATAGAACGGTGTGGCGGAACGAATGAGCTAGACTCTTTTAGAAATAGTCAGATCCATGATGAGTTATTCGGATTTACCCAAGTCGTTTTGGGGTAACGCCTTGGGAACAATGACTTACATTCTAAACTTGGTGCCATCCAAATCGGTTCCTAAAACCCCAATGGAATTGTGGACCGGGCGCAAGCCCAGTCTAAGACACTTGCAGATTTGGGGTTGTCCGGCATACGTGCTAGACAAGAAATCCGGTAAATTGGATCCATGTTCGGAATTAAGGTTGTTTATAGGATATCCCATGGGAACGAAAGGGTGTATGTTCTATAGTCTCAAGGATTAAAAGACCGTGATTAGTTCGCACTTTAAATTCTTGGAGGAAGACTATATGAACAAAAGAAAGCCCAGAAGTGAGATTACCTTAGACGAGTTAAGAGGGCAAACTCCTATACCAAGTATACAAGATGATATACCATACGTCATACCTTCACAACCGGAACCCCGTCGTAGTGGGAGGATTGCAAGGCAAACCAAGAGATTCCTAGGAATTGGAGAATCTTCGGATTTGATTCCCGGCGACGAATCAGACCCATGAACGTACGATGAGGCAATCCAAGACAAAGACGCGGAGGCGTGGAAAACCGCAATGGAAACCGAGGTGGGTTCGATGGATTATAATCAAGTGTGGGAGTTGGTTGATCCACCTAGTGGGGTAGAGCCCATTGGATGCAAGTGGGTGTACAAGAGGAAAAGAGGACCGGACGGAAGGGTAGAGACCTTCAAAGCAAAGCTTGTGGCCTGTGGCCTGTAGCTATGCTTAAGTCCATCCGTATTCTCTTGTCGATCGCTGCGCACTTAGATTACGAGATCTGGCAAATGGATGTCAAGGCAGCTTTCCTTAACGGAAGTCTTGATGGGATCTATATGCAACAGCCCAAAGGTTTCGTTGAAAAAGGCCAAGAGCACCTCGTATGCAAGCTTAAGAGATCCATTTATGGACTTAAGAAAGCGTCGCGTACTTGGAACCAGTGTTTTGATCAAGTTATTA
Organism: Ballota nigra; assembly: GCA_947034835.1. Taxonomy (NCBI): domain Eukaryota; kingdom Viridiplantae; phylum Streptophyta; class Magnoliopsida; order Lamiales; family Lamiaceae; genus Ballota; species Ballota nigra. Next base: position 38,798,071 of record OX344724.1, on the reverse strand, counting down.
AGTCTTACGGGTTTGTGATCAAAACAAGTTCGAAAGTTGTGGGTGTAAAAGGTGTGACGGAACTGCGGTGGTATTCTTAGTATTATACGTAGACGATATTCTGCTCATTGGAAACAATGTAAAGGTATTGTCAGACGTTAGGGTATGACTGTCAAATCAGTTTGATATGAAGGACTTAGGGAAAGCCGGTCACATCCTTGGGATCAAGTTCACTCGAGATCACAAGAGGAGGATGTTGGGTTTATCGTAAGTTTCATACAAAGCCACTGTTTTGAAGCATTTCAGCATGCAAGATTCCATGAAAGGTTTTGTACCTTTTAGGCACGGAATCCATCTATCTAAAGAAATATGCCCTAAGACGCAAGTGGAGATAGATGACATGAAAGACGTTCCGTACGTTTCGGACGTAGGAAGTCTTATGTATGCAATGTTGTGAACGAGACCGGATATCTGCTTTGCCGTGGGCATGATGGCAAGATATCAAAGTAACCCCGGGAAAGCACATTAGATTGCAATTAAATGCGTTCTTTAGTTTCTGAAAAGAACTTGGTATAGAATGCTGATTTAACAATCAGACAATCTAATTCTCATGGGATACACGGACTCAAATTTCTAATCAGACATAGACTCCAAAATACCTACCTCAGGTAGTGTGTTTTGCATGGGAGAAGGAGCCATGACATGGAGAAGCGATTTGCAGAAATGCATCGCAGATTCGACCATGGAAGCCGAATAAGTAGTTGCTTGTGAAGTGGCGAAAGAAGCGGTTTGACTCAAGTACTTCTTAGTGGACTTGGACGTTGTTTCGAATTTGCCCGACAAGATAACTGTCTTTTGTGACAATGCCGGAGCAGTTGCAAATTCAAGGGAACCTAGAGCCCACAAGGCCAGCAAACACATTGAAAGAAAACACCATCTTATACGAAAAATCGTTAAGAGAGGAGATAAAGAGGTGGCAAAGGTAAATGTCGGAGGACAACCTAGTATATCCATTCACAAAGGGTCTGCCTCTGAGTACATTCGAGAGACATGTGGATGAAATGGGAGTCAAGACTATTGCCAATCTGCTTTAAGTATAAGTGGGAGGAATTATTAGGTTAGTGTAGGTTGACATGAGATGTCACGAAGAGCTACTACACTAAGACATGCGTGATGTATACTAAAAGCAGACTTTAAGTATAAGTGGGAGATTGTTGGAGTTATACGTGAAAATATGTTTTTACTTTGTATAACTCGTGTATCAAACACTTGTTTTATGAGAATAATTCTTTTATCGCATTTGCTTTAGTTATGATTGAATGTTGAATTTCTATTGCAAACCGTTCAATATATAGTACGTGTTACATAGTAGTTAATGTGGTGATACCCGATCACGGAAGACAACATTAACAGTTTACTTGTAACTAAACGTACATTTCACGACCTAGGTGGAATTGAACAATCCGCCGTGAAAGGTCGATGTGTAAGGCTCAGATTGGTCTGTCTTGACTAAGAGATTGCACTAGCACATTTAGTATGTGTTGAAGAGGTCCTACAGCGAGGATAAATTCTTCTGTTCTGAAAGGTGAAGAATTAGACCTCAGTGGTTGTTGATTTCTTAATCTTCGTCACTTAAATAGGACCGTGTGTTCTTAATGGTTACTGCTTTGATTCATGTTGGGTGAGAATCATTGTGACTTCGAACTTTGTGTCTTGGGCAGTAATATTAATCATACGACGGTTGCTAAGATTTAATACGGAGAAACGCGTGCGAGTACGGCTCGTATGATTAGTCCCCTTGGTGGGCTCAGAAGTTTTATTGTACCAAATCTTGCAAGTGAAGAATTAGTTTCTTCGGTACGAATAATAATGTTGAACTGTCTTTACTCCAAGGTGAAAGACGTTAATTAATTTAGAGCTATTCAGAAGCTTAATTAATTAATGGACTTGATAATCTTAAACGCGGGAAATAATAACCGGGAGCCCATATTATCGTAATATGGATTAAGATGGATAGTGCAATATTAATTTATTAGTGGTAATAATTAATATTAATGGGCTGAATTATATTGGGGCTCAATATTGAAATTCAGAAGTCCATTAGGAGGTCCAATCTTAATTCTCCTTAAGGCCCCTCAAGTAGCCCATTAAGTAGCCCAATAATGATAAGGTGATTAAAATAAAAAGAAAATATATTGCTGGTTTTTTTCATGTTTTTTTCGAAAATAGTAAATCAAGAAAAGAGAAGATTTTGTTGATTTTCTTGAAAAGATATTATGGAAGATATGTATTCTTGGAATACAAGAATATCTCATATATTCAAGAAGATCCAAATCTAAGGATCTCATATTGAAATTTTCGATAATAGGAGAGTGAGATTTTTGTGGAATATTTTATTATGGAGAAAAGAATATATGAGATATATTCAAGATTTCTTAGAGATTAAGAAAAGATTTTCTCTTGGCCATAAAATATACAATTTTCGTTCCTCTCACTATTATAAATAGGGGATGATTATTTCATCTCCAAGTACATAATTCCATGTATTGGAAAAATCAAGAAGCATATATATTTTTCTTTTTCCTTAGTTTATTAAATTGCTTGAAAGCGTCTCCCACCGACGATCAAGTGAGGTGAAAAGGGAAATACTTGAGAAGGCTTTGGGTTGATAGAGCGAGATTACAAGTGTCCCGTATATCCAAAGGCCATTACTACGAGAGGTACGTTAATCGCATATTTACTTGTTTATTCCGCCTAGTTAAATATGTGAAATTCATTCAACATGCATGATGATAATTAGTTGTTGGAATTATTATTTGAATTAATTAGGATTAATTCATGCTAGTAATAATTGTATTTAAATTCGTATTTAAATTTCATCCCGAATAGATTCCGGGCACCCCAATTTTCCCAACACGAAAAAGGGCGTAAGATTACTGGTTTTGGAGAATTCGACACAACGTTGCTTTTGTTTTCAATAAAGCAACATAAATCTGCAATAATGATGAAAAACAAATTAGCAAAACAGAAATAATAAATTCAATAAAAATAAATATTCCAATGAGAAGAGGAGTAGACAAAGAAGAGGATTAGGGTAGAGAATGAAATAGAGAATTGAAATTTATAGAAGATAGATGTTAAATGTAGGGTTGAAATTAAAAACTTAATATTGAGGAGTGAGATTAAATTTTAGGATTAGAGTTTATAAGATTAGATGAATTTTGAAATAAAAGAATGTAGTTTTGACATATAAGCTTTCATATACATGGAAAATTATAACAAATGATATATTTACAGAGATTCACATAGACAAATGAAAGATTTACTAAGACATGATTGACTGAATTAATTCTTGATTTATTTATTTCTATTAAAATTAACGTTCTAGATTATTCTGTACAAAATGTAGTATTTAAATAAATTTTAATGAGAATGCAAAAACTATCAAACAAAATAATTTGGTAGTATAAGATAAATGTAAAAGAATATAGTACTGCCGCATAATCTTAATTTTTTCTTGGCTTTATAGCATATAAAAATAAAGATTATATGTATACTATATACATATAGTCATTACAAAATATTTTATACTTTTCAGTTGTTACTCCCCCGTCCCAATTTTGTTTTCCCGTTTGACTGTGCGCGGAGTTTAATGCGAGAGTTGAATTTTAATATTTAAATGAATAAAGTAGTATTAGGAATGATGAATGGTGAATAAAGTAGTATTGAGAATGGTGAATGGTGAAAAAAGTATTATTTAAATGAATAAATTAGTTTCCATTTTAGGGGTAGGAAAATAAAATTGGGACAAATCTTTTTGGCAAATGGAAAAACAAAACTGGGACAGAGGGAATACTTTATTAGTTGAGCTTGTAGGCTTTCCATAAGGGTTTTATGAAGCCCAAATTTTAATATTACAATTATACAAATATAGTTAAAAAAAAATTAAAACGCAAATATAAATGAATATTTAACTACTTTGAATATAAGGCTCACAAACATATATAAATAAAAATAATTATATTGTTTATATATTCAACACATATTTAAAAATTTCAGATACAATATCCTACTAAAGGATTCATTACATTTCAAATTTTTAACTGTGTATGCAGTGACTTTAATTAGCCCACAACAAATATTTAATGTAAGCTTTTAGTATTCACAAAACATATTGACCAAATGTCTTTAAATAAAAAAGAAATCAAATTTCTCCAAATCATATCTATTTTTTGTCATTTTAATGAGGAAAGCTTCGTTTATAAGTCATATTTTTACTATATAATAAGGATATTACACTTAAGAATGAAGCAATCATTCTATTCTTTATACTTAATTAAGATTACACTTGAAATAAAATGGAATATAAATTTCTTTTCTTATTGTCTATTAGTGGCAAATAAAAATGTATTATTTGTGAATTAAATATATTAAACAAGGAGTCTACTGTGCATCAGGTGCACCATGCAATTTAAGAATATTTTTAAACAATTAAGGTTATTTTTATTGACAGTTAGGGTTATTTACGTTGAACAATTATTGTTGAACAACTGTAACTATTCAGTGTAAACAACTCTAATTATTCAGTGAAAACAACTTTTTAACTGTTTCAAAATACACTTGTGTTTCTATTTTCCCAATATACCACGGATCACAAAATCATTGATAATATTGTTTCACGAATCTCATTCCAGCTTTCTTTAAAATTGAAATGACTCATAAATTGTGATCCGTTTAGGATTCATGTCTCATCAATTTACTCATTTCAAATCTAGTGCCCAGGCTGGACATTATTGGACTGCTGAAATTCCATCAGCACTTCATATTTCATCAGAGCATACCCAGTGCTAAACACCAAATTTGCCACCATTTTCACTAAATTTACTTCTAAATTTGCCTCCAACAATAAATCACTCCCAACTATTCAACTCAACAAGAATATTCTTAGAATATTTTTAATTTAATCAAATTTATTTTCTATTTTATCTAATATTTGTATATAATTAAATTTATATATTTATGGTTGAATAGAGTACAAATGCATATAGCTCAATAAAAGATTGCATAACTTAAATAAAATGAAAAAAAAAAATTACCGTGGGAACAGTGTATGAACAGTTTGCTTATACACCGTTCACACCAACCAAACTTGACGATAAGTTAGCCTCTCCATTGGAGGGGTGATTCATGACACATTTGCCATTGATTCTCTATTTGAGGGTGTGTTGGTCCCGAAACGAGTTAATCAGGTGTATGGGAGGGGGGTGATACACCTGAGGTTACAAATTCAATCTTTTCTTTAAAACTTATCAGGTTAATTAAGACAGTAGATCTTCAGTGGACTTTGAAGTCTGCTGAGATTTACTTATGAAAGCTTATTGAGATATCAGCTTCACTGAAAGCTCAAGACTTTTAGTTGAACTACTATCTAATTAGCTTTCAGTTGCGGATTAGTGAGCCCTTATGAAAACCTCGTTTTGCTTTGATAAAACTTGTTTGAATAACACACACTTAGAGAAATAGCATGAAGTAAATGCACAAGATGTAAAGTGGTTCGGAGATGAATATTCTACGTCCACTGTCCTGATTAAACAGGAGAATTCCATTCACTTGGAATTCCTTGTGTTATAGTGCCAAGGTGCACTGATCAAATTAATCCTCTCTAAGGATATTTGATCACTAGGATAATTTCAGGTCCTACTTCCCAAAACAACCAGCTTTCACACTGATATCAACAATCAGCTTACTAACACCACTTAACATTAACTCTCAACCTAACACTGGGGTAGGGTTTTGAGTAGGGTTTGGTTCCAATTGTTGTGAGATAATCCTTACAGTTTAGCACAAGGCTTAAGAATGGATCATCTCTTTCTAAGGTTTGGATATAGCTTTAAGCTTGGTTACAGAAGGTTTAATATGCTCTCTACAAATGTGAAACACTTGGTAAACAAAGGAAATTTCGAGTGCTTCGTAGTAAGTTATGTATGTAGAGATTGCTTCGATCTTGTTAAGTTTCCCGTGTATAGTAATGGACACGTCCTTCTGTATTTATAGACCTTCTTGAAAAACTTCCCGTTGGAGTTGAATCTTCTCAAGTAAGTCTTCTTATATCTAATTGGTTCAAACGACTCTATTTGAAGCTTTAAGTCTTGTCAAGAAACGACTGAACGACCTAGCCTATTCACCAACTTTCTGGAGAAAGCTAAGGAAAGACTTTTGGTACTTGTCAGTCTGTGACAGGCCGGCTGTCAGTAGAGTACAACTACGTGTTATTTTCTCATTGGCCATTCAGTCTACTTGCACATAATCCTGTCTTGCTTTAAGGTGGAACTCTTCTGAGAGAACCTTCTTCGTCCTTCATTAATTGTAAGCTTCACTTAAATTCGTTTTGCCTTGTTCCAACCAGATTAACTAACAGCTTTTAATGTGTTTAGCATTGAATGTGCTTTGTTAGTTCACATCAGTGGACATTGGTCCTCTCCTGATGGTTTTAGTCTTAGTGTGAATGCACTTAGAAAATATTCAAGACTTAGACTTCTTCTTCAGATCACTTCATCTTCAGCGGACTTCTTCAACTATTAGATACATTCCTTGAATTAGTAAATGTACTTCAGTTCCTTAACATTTGAACTGGTTAACTTTATTCTAACTCTACTGAATACTTTCCTTACAAATGACTTAAGAGGAACCTTTTTGCATTTTAATCAAAACATAAGTTTATACAATTTTCCAACAGGGTGCATTGGGAGTGCTATGAAATTGCTTTCCTCTAAGAGAAAAAAAAACATATATTTGCGTTTGCGCAAAAAACCAAGAAGAGAATGTAAGAACACAACAAATGAGAAGGAAGAAAAACATCTTTAAAAGTTAACAATATACTGATTCTACATTGCAGGACTGTTAAATTCACCAAGCCAGTGTACTTCGGAGTTTGGATAAACACAAAGCCACATATAATGAAATTTGGGACATTCATTCAAAGGGGGGGGGGGGGGGGGGGACTAAAATACACCAAGGATAGGACTAGGTTACCTTGTTACAGCTGTGTTAATCACGTTTTGGATTCACAAGAAAACTTGTTTCCGGGAATCGGAATCAAACGCAATAAGAACAGAATTGACAATCACACAAGAACACCAGAATTTTACGTGGTTCAGAGATGAATACTCCTACGTCCACGGGATCCGAGAGGATATCTTTTCACTAAGATGGGAAATGGAAGTTACAAGTTACAATCGCTCACAATCTCACAGTGTTTGCGCTCACAGATGTTGATCTCTCTCAATGATTGTTCTAAGTGTTTCTCTCAGCTGAGAAAACCCCCTTTTATAGTACAGAGATTGAGCTGAATCCCTAACTTGATTCAGTTGTAACAAACTCAATGTAAGCAGTTATCCAGCTGGCTAACGACTTCAATAACCGCCATGGTTGATTCAGTTAGAACCGCCTTCGAATTAGCTTCAATTTGGTGTACTTCGCGAATTAAGAACTTCAGGATCAGATGAGAAACCTCCTCTGGCTCTGGTCCTTTTACACCAGATGACCTCTGGTCCCAGACCTCCTCTGATAGACCTCCTCTGATGACTTATCTACCAGACTCGTCTGACCAGACCTCACCTGATAGACCTCCTCTAGTAGCTCACCTGCCAGACTCCTCTGGTCAGGCTTCTCTGGTCAACCTCATCTGGTCCACCTCTTCTGGTATTCCAAATTCACTAACTCTCACGGCTTAACACTTTATCAACATAACTTCCTACTGAATTAAGCCCAGCAGATTACATACTTCACATATGACTTCACAATTCTCCACCTCAGATGAGAAGTATCAATCCTCTCCTCCTCTCCTCCATGCTCCAGCAAGGGCCTAAGGAACATCCCATACACTCATCTTTACCAATTCAACACAGAATTTGAATTTCGTCCCTGGTAAAGACTTTGTACACATATCTGCTGCATTGTCCTCTGTAGATATCTTCTGGATGAGAACCACTCCTTTATCAATGATTTCCCTTACAAAATGCAACCTTACATCAATATGCTTTGATCTCTCATGGAATACTTGATGTTTCACCAGATGAACTGCACTCTGGTTATCACAATGAATGACCACAGCCCTTTGACTTATCCCAAAATCCTTGATTATGCCTTTCAACCACAAAGCCTCCTTAACAGCCTCAGATACTGCAACAAACTCTGCTTCTGTAGTAGACAATGTAACTCCACTCTGCAGAACAGATCTCCAGCTTACAGCAGTATTGTACAGAGTAAAGATATACCCTGTTAAGGATCTTCTGGTGTCCAGATTAGCAGCAAAATCAGAATCTACAAATCCTTCCAGTGGACTCTTCTGGTCAACCATCTTCTCAAACATCAAACCCAGATCAGATGACCCCTTAAGGTATCTGAATATCCATTTCAAAGCTTCCCAATGTAATCTCCCAGGATTAGCCATGTATCTGCTCACCATACTCAATGCATAAGCTAAGTCTGGTCTGCTGCAGACCAGAGCATACATCAGGCTCCCAACCCCACTTGCATAAGGTACTTTCATCATAGTCTTCTTCTCTTCATCAGACTTTGGTTCCATTTCCTTAGATAATTTGAACTGTTGTCCCAGAGGAGTTGACACAGCTCTGCTCTCATGCATGTTAAACCTCTTTAGGACCTTCTCAATGTAACTCTTCTGGGATAAGAATAGTCTTCCATCTTTTCTGTCCCTAAGAATATCCATTCCAAGAATCCTCTTAGCATTTCCCAAGTCCTTCATATCAAATCTAGCACTTAGCTTCCTTTTGATACTCTGAATCTTCAGAAGGCTTTTACTGGCAATAAGCATGTCATTTACATAGATCAGAAGATAGGCTATCACATCACTACCTTGCCTTTCCAGGTATACACAAGTATCATACTTGCTCCTTACAAAACCAATGGATAACATAACTTCATTGAACTTCTTGTGCCACTGCCTTGGACTTTGCTTGAGGCCATACAATGATTTCTTGAGCAGGCACACTTTTCCTTCACTCCCTGGTTCAACAAACCCTTCTGGTTGGTGCATGTACAGATCCTCAATAAGATCACCATGCAGAAAAGCTGTCTTTACATCAAGTTGTTGTAGCTCCAGATCCTCTTGGACTACTCTGCTCAGAAGTAATCTGATTGAACAATGCTTAACAACAGGTGAGAAAACCTCATTGTAATCGATTCCTTCCCTCTGAGTAAATCCTCTGGCAACTAACCTGGCCTTAAACCTCACCTGATCTTTCACACCAGATTCAAGCTTTCTTTTAAACAGCCATTTACAACTGATTAGCTTCTGCCTAGGTGGCTTATCAACAAGAATCCAAGTTTGATTCTTCTTAAGAGACTCCATCTCTTCTGTCATGGCTGTCACCCATGACTCCCTATCATCACACTCAAGGGCTTCCCTGTAGCTTTTAGGTTCCTGGTACTCTATGGCTTCTGCTGTAACAAGTGCATAGGAGACCAGATCCACACGACCAAACCTTGCTGGAGGATGTATTTGTCTTCTGGATCTGTCTCTTGTCAGACTATAATTTCTCAAGTCTGCTTCTGGCACTTCTTCCTCCTCTGCAGGTGCACTATCCTCATCTGATGACCCATTCTCTCCTGTTTCCTGCTCTGGTTCAGAACCAGATGCGCTCTCATGATTATCATGATCAGGCTCAACCTCAACTTGAGTAATTGGCTCAGAAATAACCCCATCCATCTCCTCAGCTGATGGCTCCCTATCACCTCCACCAGACTTGTATCCCATCTGTACTTCATTAAACACAACATCTCTGCTGGTAATACACTTCTGGTTCCCAGGCTCCAGGCACCACAACTTATACCCCTTAACACCCTTTGGATACCCAATGAAAACACACTTTAAAGCTCTAGGTTCAAGTTTGTCTTGCCTCACATGAACATAAGCTAGGCACCCAAAAACTTTCAACTTTGAGTAATCTGATATCTTTCCATACCAAACCTCATCTGGGGTTTTAAACTCAATAGCAGATGATGGCACTTTATTAATGAGATACACAGCTGTGTTAACAGCTTCCCCCCAAAAACTCTTAGGTAAATGAGCATCAGATAACATACACCTAACCCTTTCCAGAATAGTTCTATTCATCCTCTCTGCTAGACCATTCTGTTGGGGGTTTGAAGGAACAGTTTTATGCCTAGTAATACCCTTCTCCCTACAAAATTGTTGAAACTCCTCTGATAGGAATTCAAGCCCATTATCAGTCCTTAAGTGCTTGATAGTCCTGCCTCTCTTATTCTCAAGTTCAATCAACCATTCTTTGAACTTAGAGAAGGCATCACTCTTCTGTTTAAGAATGTAAACCCAAACTTTTCTGGAATAATCATCAATAAGGGTAAGGAAATACCTGCCTCCACCATGAGTGGATACCCTTGCTGGGCCCCATACATCAGAATGTATATAATCCATAACCTCCTTGGTGGTATGCTTCCCTTTCTGGTATGCTTGCTTCTTTGATTTCCCAAGAACACACCTCTCACAGAATTCCAGCTTACATATCCTCTTCCCAGGGATTGCTCCCTTCTTGGATAACTTCACCAGGCCCTTCTCACCAACATGTGCCAATCTCTTATGCCACAAGTTAACCTCAGAAGACCCCATGGTAACATCAGTTGATCCTGTTACAGTCCTTCCAATCAAAGTATACAAACCATTCTTGATAGCCCCTTTCATGACAACTCTTCCAGATTTGGTTATAGACAGACTTCCCTTGTCTGTCTTGAATTCAAACCCCTTTGAATTCAAAGTACCAAGAGAAACAAGATTTCTCTTCAACTCAGGAACAAACCTGACATCAGATAAGATCCTATCAACCCCATCAAACATCTTGATCTTGATAGAACCAGATCCTTGCACTCTACAGCTCTCATCATTACCCAAAAGAACAAGACCTCCATCAATCTTCTCAAGATCCAGGAACCAGTCTTCATGTGGACACATATGAAAAGTACACCCAGAGTCCAGGACCCACTCTTGACTTAGTCTCTCATGACTAACCATCAAGACCTCTGCACTATCATATCCTTCAACCTCCACAACAGCTGCATCTCCATCTTGATCACCTTGATTGTCTTTCTTCTTTCTTTCAGGGCAATTCTTTCTCAGATGACCTTCCTTATGGCAAGTGAAACACTTCCTCTTCTCAACAAAATCAGGTTTCTTCCCACCCTTATTCCCTTTTCCACCATCCTTCTTCTTGGACTGAAACCCCTTCTTCTTCTTGGATTGAACATTCAATCCTTCAGCAGGCTTCTTCCCATCAGCTTGGATCTGTAGAAACTTGGTTTTCAGGGCAGTTTGAACATCATCAAACATCACCTGATCTTGCCTACCAAACAACAAGGCATCTTTGAAATTTTCCAGAGACTTAGGTAGGGCATTCAACAACATCAATGACTTATCTTCATCATCAATTGTAACATCCAAACTCTCCAGATCATCCACCAATCTGTTGAACTCGTCCAACTGATCACCAAGATTCTTATCTTCACTCATTTTGAAGACTTGAAGCTTCTGTTTCATGTATAACTTGTTCGTGACAGACTTGGTCTGGTATAACTGCTCCAGCTTATTCCAGATCCCAAGAGCGGTTTCCTCCTTCGATACTTCCCTCAATGACTTGTCCCCAAGACACAAGATAAGGGCACTATGCGCCTTCCTCTTGTTCTCCTCCACCTTCGCCGGATTAGATCCAGAAGCCACCTGAGCCGGTGGCAACAAGGCTTCGTACAACCCATTGTGTACCAGGAGTGCCTTCATCTTGATCTTCCATAAGCTGAAATCGTTCTTCCCCGTGAACTTCTCAATATCGAACTTAGTTGCAGCCATGATTGCTTCCCACAGACGGCGCCACTTGTTAATCACGTTTTGGATTCACAAGAAAACTTGTTTCCGGGAATCGGAATCAAACGCAATAAGAACAGAATTGACAATCACACAAGAACACCAGAATTTTACGTGGTTCGGAGATGAATACTCCTACGTCCACGGGATCCGAGAGGATATCTTTTCACTAAGATGGGAAATGGAAGTTACAAGTTACAATCGCTCACAATCTCACAGTGTTTGCGCTCACAGATGTTGATCTCTCTCAATGATTGTTCTAAGTGTTTCTCTCAGCTGAGAAAACCCCCTTTTATAATACAGAGATTGAGCTGAATCCCTAACTTGATTCAGTTGTAACAAACTCAATGTAAGCAGTTATCCAGCTGGCTAACGACTTCAATAACCGCCATGGTTGATTCAGTTAGAACCGCCTTCGAATTAGCTTCAATTTGGTGTACTTCGCGAATTACGAACTTCAGGATCAGATGAGAAACCTCCTCTGGCTCTGGTCCTTTTACACCAGATGACCTCTGGTCCCAGACCTCCTCTGATAGACCTCCTCTGATGACTTATCTACCAGACTCGTCTGACCAGACCTCACCTGATAGACCTCCTCTAGTAGCTCACCTGCCAGACTCCTCTGGTCAGGCTTCTCTGGTCAACCTCATCTGGTCCACCTCTTCTGGTATTCCAAATTCACTAACTCTCACGGCTTAACACTTTATCAACATAACTTCCTACTGAATTAAGCCCAGCAGATTACATACTTCACATATGACTTCACAAGCTGCTTGAAAACAACAACAATTGCAGTACAGTTATCCTTGCATTGCATTACTGTTCACGTACAGCTTCTCGTACGAGGCGGCGGCTAACAGCTTTAACCGGTAAACCCTCCTGTCCCAAATTATAGTATGAGAAGCAACCAACAAATTCTTACAAATGTGCATAATTATTGTGAAATACAAATCCAACTTAAAGTGGAAAGTGTAAAATACACTTGGTTCCAGAGTAACACATAGGCATATATTTTGACTCTAAAATTAAATTAATTGTTTGCCTAACCTTTAATTCTAAAACATAACAAATTGGCATCCGACTTGTGATATAAATTTGCTAATCTTTAAATTTTGTTACAAATTGGTATCTTTGATTTGTATCATTAGTTATCCAAACTTGGATATAAATTTGTTACAAAATGCATAGACGTGGCTCAATAACCACCTTATAATTCTAGTCCTATTTGAACTTCTGAATTTCGATGAAAGATGAAGCTTAAAGTATCAGAATACTAAGGAAAGAAAATAGGAATAAAGTGTACAAATATAAATGGTTGAACCTTCAACAACTTGTGAACAAAATCAACAGCATCACTAGGTCCAAACAACTGAAAAGTTGGACCATTTTATTAAATGAAATAGCAAATGAAGTAGAGATCTTTTCGAAATAATAAAGGTTGTGAGACAGTTATCAAAGATGGATATTATACCCCCCCCCCCATAAGCCATCACAATTCACAACCAAGAATTATGAAGTGATCTCTCTCAGTAAGGTCAAATGAGCGAACATCGGTACGCCCACCTGATAACCATTTTCTCCTATTAGAATTAGATCATATAATCAAATACTGTAAAAAAAAAAAATCTACTGTTCTCAAGCGTGTTGAGAAGAGCAAAAATATCAATAAATAAATTGACAACCTAAAACTAGTGTTTACATATGCTAATAATGTTAAATATCTGAAAAGATGAATCAGAGTTCAAGGCTTTTGTGCATAAGTTTTCATACTGCTATTATCACATGAAGCTCCAGTCTGGAAATCCTACCTCAATGTAAGAATAAAGATGAAAAATGTAATAACATATAAGTGAGAGACACAAATATACACATTATAGGAGAAAGTGGAAGATGCAAATAGTAGAAAAAAGCAAGAGTCAAGAAGTAGAACCTTCTTGAATTACCTATCTCCAAAGGCTTGCAGTCGTCCATTTGAACCAATAGATCCACCCGCCTAGACTTCGTTTAAGTAGAATTCAACCAAATACACAAGGCGAGGTTGGAGTAAGGCAACCACTAAAAAACAACTAGGCAAAAATGTATCAGATCCATAAGGGATAAAACATTCAAGTGCAATATGTATCTATATAGAACATTAATCGAATAGAGACTTCAATTCGTAGTTCTATATTTGACCTACCCACACTGACAATACTACTTGCTTTTGTAATACCGTCTTAACAAACCTCAAAACCACAGAGTTTAAACCCCTCCAATTATATCCAACACTCATTGTGCAATATTACATACTAATGCCCACTTTTTGCTTAAGAATATAAATCTTAGCCCCAGATCTAAGTATTTGTTCTTAATTTATTTAGACTGTCAAAATACTTTAAAAAATTAATAAGTATTTTTATTTTTTGATAAGATACAGAATTTTATTAATAAGGGAGGAAGTAAGGGATACATTAATAAGTACTTGCATTGTAATATTCTTGGGTGATTACTTATTAGGACTTATAAAGTAAAATTATGGCCATGATGGAATAATTGGACCTATCTATAATATATAAACCATCCTACCTTCCTATAAATGGGTTTAGGCGGGAGATCATAGTGCCCTTCCGATTAAAATTATCTGATGATCCTGTCCGTTGATAGTATTAATTATTATTGTCCGCTATTCCTGCTGTTGCGTCACTGATATTGTGGAGCCGTTACTTCCTTCAATTTGTTTTATATAGTGTGATTTTCTGTATGTTTTGGTGTAAGTTTTATTTGTAGGATCTTTTTGTTGTTTCTAAGTGGACTGCGTCGTCGGTGCTTTTCGGTTGATTGGTGGGCTGTGGCGGTGATCTTTGTCGAATTTATTCTGGAATCATTTTCATTTCCAGTTTTCATCTATGTTGGTCGTGTTCGTTTTTCGTTTCCAAGTGGCAATGTAAACTTTGTAATTTTAATTATTTAGGCCTGATGTTCCACATCCGTTGAATTTTAAGTTATTATTTCGGATGTTCAACATCATTTAAAATTTTTATTCGTGTATGTTATGAATTATTGGGGAATGTTTTAATTACCATTGTCGGAGAATGTTTTTGTATGTATCTATTGCTGAATGTTATTGATTCTTTTATGCTACTTTGCTCATCAATTCCAATAATTAATTATATATTTTGACAATTATTTGATGGCGAACAATTTTCAGTAAATGATGAACTTCCATTAATCATTTCATGTTATATATTTTTGTAAATATTGGCATCAATATATGTTAGCAACCGGGTTGTACAGGTTAATTTTCGTATATTAGTTAATGAAACAATGAAATAATGTTTTTTATTTGTATCATTGATGAATCAGATGAATATATTATATCCGACTTATATCTTTATTGTTGGAAATAATTGAACGTATTGAAGGAAATTATACCTTTAATTAATCAATCAATATTACTGAAGGAAATTATTCTTTTTGGATGTATTTTTCAATTGAAATAAATATTTATTTGAAATTAAAGTGTATGTATTCTATATATCATTTTTTATTTCTAATTAGATGTATATATATTTAAGTTATAATTTGTAGGGGAATTATAAGCAATTATCCCGTTCAATTAATCAATGCATTTAAAATCAATGTTTGGCCATGACCTTAATTAGTGGATTAACTTAAATATAATAGTATTTTTGGTTTGACTGTGTTTCAGTATAGGAATAAAATTATGTTTAAGCAAAGGAATAATTAAAAAGTGAGTAAACGAATGCTAATTATAAATTAGCAGGTTTAATTTTGACCATGACTTTTATTAGTGGATTAACTTAAATAATATAACAATAATATTTTTTCTTTGACTGTCCGAGGTTGTGACTAAGTGGTATAATTAGCCTTTTTTACTCTATCTATAATGCCTCTGAATTAATAGATTTTCTATAGTTAATAACAATGAAAAAACAATATAATTTCGAACTTAGGAATTAAATTAGGATTTAAATCTTTCCAAATATGTTCCACTCAAATCTTTTTTTTAGGTACCGATTAATTAGGAATGATTAATTGGCATGTGAGTTGTTTATTAATGGTATGAATATATATATATATTGGTATTGGGATTTTTTGTATTCTTTGATTTACTGGATTTCTGGATTTTTAAATTGAGTGTGTATCTTATTCCAATGAAAAAACAATATAATTTCCAACTTAGGAATTAAATTAGGATTTAAATCTTTCCAAATATGTTCCACTCAAATCTTTTT
Organism: Ballota nigra; assembly: GCA_947034835.1. Lineage (NCBI taxonomy): Eukaryota > Viridiplantae > Streptophyta > Magnoliopsida > Lamiales > Lamiaceae > Ballota > Ballota nigra. Next base: position 38,781,964 of record OX344724.1, on the reverse strand, counting down.
TTTAGGTACCGATTAATTAGGAATGATTAATTGACATGTGAGTTGTTTATTAATGGTATGAATATATATATATTGGTATTGGGATTTTTTGTATTCTTTGATTTACTGGATTTCTGGATTTTTAAATTGAGTGTGTATCTTATTCCAATGAAAAAACAATATAATTTCCAACTTAGGAATTAAATTAGGATTTAAATCTTTCCAAATATGTTCCACTAAAATCTTGTGTTGACCATACTTTTTAATTTATTTGGTACTTTGTGATTATTTTTTCCAATGACAATGGATTTACTTCCTGCAAGTGTTTAATAATTATGGCGTATACCATATAAAATATCTGTGACTAATTAAACCTTTTTTTTAGCTGCCGATTAACTTGGGTTGATTTATTGGCATGTGAGTTGTTTATTAATGGTATGAATCTATATATATATATATATTGGTATTGGGATTTTTTGTATTTTTTGATTTACTTGATTTTTAAGTTGAGTGTGTATCTTATTCCAATGAAAATACAATATAATTTCGAACTTAGGAATTAAATTAGGATTTAAACCTTTCCAAATATGTTCCACTCAAATTTTGCGTTGACTATAATTTTTGAATTTATTTGGGATTTTGTGATTTTTTTTTTCCAATCACAATTGATTTACTTCTTGCAAGTGTTTATGGCGTATACCATATAAAATACCACTGACTAATTAAACCTTTTTTTAACTACCGATTAATTAGGATTTATTAATTGGCATGTCAGTTGTTTATTAATGGTATGAATATATATATATATATATATATATATATATATATATATATATATATATATATATATATATATATATATTTTTTGGTATTGGTATTTTTTGTATTATATGATTTACTGAATTTCTGAATTTTTAAATTGAGTCTGTATTATATACCAATGAGAAAACAGTATAATTTCGAACTTAGGAATTAAATTAGGATTTAAATATTTCCAAATATATGTTTCTCACTATACTTTTTAATTAATATAAATAAAAACTCCTTTTTTTTTCTCAAAAATTTCGTACTTGAATAGTTGAGTCTCTTGACTTTCCTATTGGTTAAATGTGGCGGTGCCTTTAATTAGTACTCCACCCTTTACCTTTGGTTCCAATGGTACTTTCTGGCCGCACGTGAGTTCACTTCTTCTTCTTCGTTTGCTACGCTCTTAATCAGGTAGTCTCTATTTTTTTTAATAATGATACTTTTGTTCCCTTTGTTGTTCTTGCACCAGAAGTGGTCGACAACCTGTTTTCTTAGTATGAATTTTCATAGATTATTCTGACCTTTTGATGGTCAATTTTTGTGAGTTAATCTATTGAAGTATCGATATCTTCCATTTTTTTGGTTGATTGCATTGGTTGCTTTCGGCGTTGAAATTTCGTCTTCCCGTCGTTAGTAATTAGATTTGTTTTTTAATTTTATTTTGCTTTTTGGGTTACCAGATGTTTTTCGACCATATTTGCAGATCTCATTGTTGTACCCGGTTGTAGATTTTTTTTCCGTTGACGTCATGGTTCATAATCTTTGTCATCCGGCCAAACAGCGTAAGTGTTTTTTTTTTATTGTGGGTTTAATTTGTGTTCATTTTTTTTTATCCATGTGGTCCTTTATTTTGTGGTCATATTTATTTTGTTTTGGGTTTTAGGTGAAGATGTTCTCGTGCCCGTTTCAAGGATTCAGGAATATATTGTGAAAGTTTTCAATGACAGGAGATTTAGGTTTTACATGCACTTTAAAAATTCTAACGAGTCCGAGTATATTGCAGGTGCTTTTTAGTGGATTTTTAATTTTGGGTATTCAAGTGAATGGTACATTTTTGTTAAAAGTGAATGGTTTTTAATATCTTTTAGTATAGATTGGAGTGTTAGGAAATGTTTTTTAATATTTCCTGTAAAAATTAAAATTTAGGTGTTAGTTTTAAAATAATCTGATTACTTTTCATAAAATTTATATGTTAGTTTTTAAGGATATTGGAAATCCAAACATTACACTGCATCCTTTTCCCGTATTTGGTAAGTGCAGTATTTAATAATTTTAACATGTAATAAAAATAATATTTTACATTTTTATTTATTAGAGTTTGTTGTATTTTGTAGGTGATATGTACAGAAACTATTTTGTATGTGATTAATTTATTATATATAATAAAAGTCCGGTAAGTAATTACAAGTATGAAGTCTTATTTTTTCCAAATATATTATAGTATATAAGTTTACTTTAAAATTCAATAAATATTTTATTATTTTTAACGGATGAATTTTTTTTTTTTGATAGAAAACACCACGTGTTCTTCTTGAGATGAATGGAGGTCATGTTCCAGATTTTGTATTGGTAAAGAAGCCAAGCGGGGAGGAGTGTACCATGGATATATTAAATTCTCATGTTTTTACTTTCGGTAATGGATGGGAAAAATTTGTTCAGGAGAATAATATTATGAAACACAATTGCATTACATTGTATTATGATTAGGGGTGGCAAAATGAGCCCGGCCCGATGGGCTGGCCCGGTTGGCCCGCCTTTTAGGACAGGCTGGGCCTAGAAAATAGTGGCCCGAAAAGAACCGGGCCGATTTGGCCCGGCCCGATAGGCCCGGCGGGCCGGCCCGGAACTTTCGATTGGCCCGGTTTTTTTTTTAATTTTTTTTATATATCATCTAATATGTTAAGTATACCTATTAACATGAAAAGAATCTCATGTGATATTTAAAAGTGTTTGTTGAGTTAATATTACTATTTTCTTTTTGCAATAGTTTTTTCTAGAGATTTATACAAGTTATTTATTGGAAATGAATAATAAAATCATATCATAAACTAATATTAATTGTCATTATAATTCATATATTGATCACAAAAATAGGATTATAAGATTTGTTTAAAAATAAAATTATTTTATTGAATATAAATAATTTATTTGATAAATTTAATTTTTTTAATAGACGGGCCATTTTGGCCCGGTGCCCCGGTGGCCCGCCTAGGGCCAGGCTGGGCCTCTAAAATAGTGGCCCGGTTGCAACGGGCCCGGCCCGCAAAATGAAGATGGCCCGGCGGCCCAGTGCCGGGCCGACCCGGCCCGGCCCATTTGCCACCCCTAATTATGATGGACGTTGAACATTTTGGATAAAGGTATATTCTGGTGATGGATCTATTCTTTCATCTTTTTTTAAAATGAGTGATGTTAATATTGGTAAGTTTGTTATTAACAAATTTTATTTTTGGTTTAGCTTACATTTTTTAGGGAAAAGTAAATCATTATTTTAATTTTTTTTGTTTTTTTTAATCTTCTAGGTGAGCGTAGAAAGAGGTATTGTCGAAGTGTTGAGGCCTATGATTTCAAATCTTTCACTATTTTGATATCTAAGTATAATATCAGTACGGGTCGATTGGTTTGCATTAATTTTTTCTTTTTCAAACTAAATTTAACTCACATTTTATCTATCCAGGCACATATAATGTATATATATTTTTTAAATGAACATATTTTAGATTCTTTACTATACTTTTTTGTAACCTTATACCCTGAATGCAAACCATTCCTAAAGGGTTTTGGAGAATGTGGATCAAAATCACTGATTATCCAACATGTTTTGTTAAATTGTTTGTTAGTGACAAACATTGGAGAGTTGCTATGAAGAAGGAGAACAGAGGATTAATATTTCAAGGCGGTCTTAAGAGTTTCTTTAGAGAGACATCTATAAAAGTTGGGTGGTGTTGTACCTTCCGTGTAAATGATAGTCATGAAATTTTGTTCAATGTGTCTATACATTAGGTATTAATATTATTATACATGTAATGATTTTCTTTTTGGTGAGGTTTTTTTTACTACGCCTATTACATATATGTAATTGAAATAAATAATTACTATATAGACTCTATAAAATTTACAGTGTTTTAATGATGATATTTTAGTATGTAACAAAGAATAGTTTTTTACAAATAATACATATGTTTGTTGTCGATCCTGGATTTTAAGATATATACCTAAATATGCCAATTTATTTAAACAAAAGTTTTTTTTTCTCCAATTGTGTGTGATTAATCGGTTGGTATGTCTTTTGCTTTGAATCAATAATTAAACAGTTTTCATCAGGTTATATTAATCATACTATTTTAATTAAAAAATTATTTTGTTTTTATTTTTAAATATATTTTATTGGAAATCTAATTATTCTTCAGTGTTGCAATATAATAAAAACAAAATAACATTCAAACTTGGTTTATCTGGTTTTTAAATTGTATTATATAGAAATTTAATATATTTTTTCTCATATAAAAATAATAAGCTGTTGATTTTATTTAGTAAAACCGGTTTAATATAAGGTTTTTATTATTTGAAATAATAGACTACCATTGTACATTAATGTGTATTTTTATGTGTACATGTTTATATATATAATTATATTTTTATTATAGATTTGTATAAAAGGTACATCTATGTATGTTGTAATATATAAATATTTGTATATATGTATGTTATGTATTATACATATTATATAGGTATGGTTTGCGATTCTTTATTAAAATTTAATTTCAGAATTAAATACCAAATAATTTTGTTTTTTAGTATATATCCAATATATTATAATACTTGATCAGATCAATAATATGTTTTTAAGTTAAGTTACATATAAGTTGTAATATTTTTCGCAAAATTGATAGGATCAAGTTTGTGATACTGTCGTAAAAATAATTAAAGTTGCATTTATTGATAAATAGAAATAATATATAAGTATCCACTTACATAATCATTTAATATTGGAAAATATTTAATTAATTAAAAAAAATAAAAGGTGTATTTAATAATCAAGTTATATGTTTGCCAACTCTCCGATTTTTTGTTATTATTTTTTATGTAATGCATATTTAATATTAAATTGATCTCTCTTCAATGCTCCCTAATTATATGCCTTATAATTTTCATATTGGTAAATACTTATTCGTATTATTTGGTTCATTATAATAGAAATCTATCTTTGTATTCCCTTTAGACAAATAATCTACTATGTTCCAATCCATTATGTGGTGAGCTCAAGAATTCCATGTCTGCAACTTAGGATTATATGCTTTTGAGGTAAGTGTCTTTTTTGGTTTTTAATATATTTGTATGTGACAAATATATTAATATTTTCTGTATTATGTGTATACTTGTATTCACATAATAGTTTATATTACAAACTGTGATTTTGTTCTTACAATTCATAAATTATGAACATTATACTATTAATACATTATTTTCTGTCAAAATAATGTATTATTTAAAAAAAAAATTGGATTATGTATGATGGATTTCTGATTTGCCTTTTTCTTTATTAGTATCATTTTGTACTGTTTAAGCCTGTATGTAATTTGTTAATTTTTTTTATTTTATTAATTGTTTTACTGTTGTCTGTTCACAGATAATACAATATGAGAAAACTTAAAAGATCTACTTCAATTAGTACTAGCAATTCAACATTCCGTACTGGAAATCCAGGTGCATTTTTTAATTTCATTTTTGATATATTTTTTTTTTTTTTTTTGTTACAGGTTTGTTTTTGTGTAAGTTTGCTAAATTTCAATTGCTGGCTGGTGTTGAAATGTATTATTATTTATATACGTCACTGTAGTACTCATGAATATGTATGTCCCATAAAGTTTACTTTTTCAATTAATTCAATTTATAATTTATTATACATTTCTTCCAATTTAGAGAATGTTACCAAACCATTTGATGAGATAATGGATTCCGGATCAGCTAGAAACATACGCTATATTTTTTGTGGGGGTTTTACTTCGTTTGATGGAAAGGTGGCAGAATGTCTTTACCCTCAATCATCCCAGTAGTGGTATTACTCAACCTTTGTTTTAAACCCTTGTGACTAAATAATTTTTTAAATATTAAATGTTAAAAATTATAATTTATTCAAATGCAGAAATCGGTGGCAGTAGTCAAAATATGATTTCTTCTAATTTAACAACACAAGCTGGAGACCACGATATTTTGCAGTGTGGTGTAAACTCTAATTTTAGTCACCAATCCCGTGTTGAATTTATGTGCAATGATACTCATATTCGGGAGTTAAGATCTAGAGAACCTATATTTAAAGAGATCATTGATTTTGATGATGAAAATCCTTAAATAATTGATCTAGATCTAGATGACTTAACTTCATATTATAATAACATCCAAGGTACTTTTAACAAATTATTGAATATAAATTCTTGTGATATTTTTATTATGTTGTTGATTTTTTGGTTATATTCTTTAGGTATTGAATATTGGGATGTTGGTGATCCTATCTATCAATGTCATTATTGTAGTGCAATATTTTGGTTTGATGAGCGTTTGAATTCAACTAATACTAATTTGCCACCGAGATTTTCACTTTGTTGTATGAGCGGGAAAATTCAATTACCATTGATGCCTGAACCACCGCCTCTACTTCGTGACCTAATATGGGGAGATTCCGGTAGAAGCAAACACTATAAGGAGAATATTCGATTGTTTAATAGTATGTTCTCTTTTACATCAATGGGCGGAAAAATTGATAGGAGTTTTAATAATGGTAGATCTCCTCCGGTGTTTAGATTGCATGGACAAAATTACCACAATTTAGGTAGTTTGCTCCCATTTGGTCATAATACTCCAGTCTTTGCTCAGTTGTATATATATGACACAAACAATGAGACTTACAATAGAATTCGTTCAGTCAGATATAATATTAATATTTTCAAATATTGTTCAATCTCATAAATTTTTTCTTTCTTTGATAATTAATATTTATATTTTTTACAAAAAAAATTTAGGTCCGAGAATAGGATTAATACAATTCAGGCTCAAATTGTTTCTGATTTGAAAGATATGCTGGATGAGCATAATGTGTTAGCACAAAGGTTTCGTATTGCTAGGGAAAGATTCAGTGCAGGACATAGAGATGTCACTATGAGACTACTAAGTAATAGGAATTATGATGCTCGAACTTACAATCTACCTTTCGCTTTAGAGGTTGCAGCTGTTTTACCAGGCGATCTTGATAGTACCACCGGAGTTCGTGACATTGTCATAGAAATATGTTCTGGACATTTGAGGCGTATTACTGAGTTGAATCCATCCTACCTTGCTCTACAATATCCACTCCTATTTCCATACGGTGAGGATGGTTATAGGGAAGATATTCCCTTTTCTCAATCTGCTACAGAAAGGGTAGGTCAAAGGACTGGTATTAGTGTTAGGGAGTTTTTTGCATTTCGTCTGCAAGAAAGGTCCACAGAGCCAAGTACTATTTTGTCCTGCAAGAGACCGACACAACAATTTGTTGTGGATGCTTATACAATGGTTGAATCTGGAAGACTATTGTATATAAAGAACCACCAAAAAGAGCTCCGTTGTGATATGATTTCTGGTATTGAGGATGCTTATTTGAATGGTGAAAGAGAGGGCAGATGTGTTGGTAAACTAATAATTTTACCACCTTCTTTTATCGGTGGCCCGCGTTACATGATGCAAACTTATCAAGATGCTATGCCAATATGTCGTTAGGATGGTTATCCACAGTTGTTCATAACTATAATCTGCAACCAAAATGGCCGGATATTGTCCATTTTATGTCTGAAAGGGGACACGGTGCACAGGATCATCCAGATATTGTTTGCCGTATTTTTAAGATGAAATTGGATGGGTTATTGTGCGATATTCGGCGTAATGAAAATTTTGGTGTTGTTAAAGCTGGTATGGAAATTCTTTATATTTTTTCATTAATTCTTTAATAAAAATTATAATAATATATACATATATTAATAATTATAATATTAGTATTCTAATTTTTTTAATTTAAAATAATTATTTATAAGGTTGAGTTTCAGAAACGTGGATTGTCGCACACACATATATTGGTGTTCTTAGCCAATAAAAATGAGGTACCATCTGGTGAGGTTATTGATCGTATTATTTCTGCTGAATTTCCTAATGAATGTTTGGACAAGCATTATTTTGATGTTGTATCTGACTTCATGATGCATGGTCCGTGTGGACCAGGGGTAAAGTATTCTCCATGTATGACTAATGATGGAGAACGCTCAAAGAGATTTCCAAAGTAATTTGCTTCTGAAACTTCTTTTGATGATGATGGTTACCCTGTATATAAAACGACGGGATAATGGTTACACTGATGTACACACCCCGACGTTTCTTAATTCCTTGAAGTTTTATGGTGTTCCAGATCATGAGTTCATACTTAAAATAGGGACTCCGGTAATGTTATTGAGGAATATTGATCACTCAAGAGGTTTGTGTAATGGAACTAGGTTAGTAATACCATTTTAATTAATTAATTTTTTACATATATGTTAAAGATTTATATAAGTTGAATTTGAACATGTTTATTATTTGTGTGAATAGGTTGGGTGATAGAGTTATTGAAGCTAAGATCTTAACTGGTGACAATGCAGGGGAACTAGCTCTGATACCTAGACTTTCATTAACACCATCTGATCCTAGATTGTCATTTAAGTTTACATGAAGGCAATTTCCATTGATTGTATCTTATGCGATGTCAATCTACAAGAGCCAAGGTCAGTCGTTCTCTAATGTAGGTGTATTTCTAAAAAAAACTCGTGTTCAGTCATGGTCAACTCTATGTTGCTATTTCTAGAATTAAGAATAGAGCTGGACTAGAGATAGTGTTGTGTAACAATAATGATGTTCAATGTATTAATACAAAGAATGTGATTTATAGGGAAGTATTTAGAAATGTTTAGGGTGGCATGTGTACATATTTGATATTTTGTGTTTTAATTATTTATACTTAAATTTATCCGGACTTAATAAATAAAAATGGTTATGTTTTGTTTATGATTCAATATTAAAATAAATGGTATCATTCACACGTAGTATTTATTGTGTTTATTTTTTTATGAGCACATTGTATTTTATATTTATTTAACAATTTTTTTTAAACTTTGACACTTCGACATATACTTATAGTGAAAAAATGAATTCCTAAAATATTTTCAAAAGTATCTGGAACACCCCCTCTTTATGCGTTGGGTACTAATATAGTTTAAATATATTCTACTTTTGTAGGCATCTATTTTATTAGTAAAATATTTATTTTTTAATAATGTTGATACATGTATACCTATCCGGTAACTTATTAATTAATAAAAACAAACACATATGGAATTATCATTCTTTGTGTGTGCACATGTATTATGTATATATGTTCACATATTGAAAATTGCGCATATCACCAATCAAATTATGTAGACGAACTTAATATTACTATTCCATGCATTTTACACAAATAATAGGTATGGCCAAAGTTTTTTTTTTATTTTTTCAAATTTCAAAGTACTGTACTATTTCGTATATATGTTTGATTATACTGCATAACATCCTAATTAGAGCAATTACTGTACTTATATATAAAAAATCGCATACAAAATAATAATTCAATTGTACATATTCAAATCCATATATATATATATATAATTATTAAGTATTATTGTGTTTAAACAATATTGAATTTATTAAAAAAGTTGTATGCTATATTTTTACCTAACAGAAATAAGAGTTTTACCTGTACATATGTAAAAGAAAAATCATTTATTAATCTGATTAATTTTACAAAGGTGTCTTAATCGAACACGTTTGTGCTGTAGGCAATGACTTTCTTGAAATTTCTTCTGCGTGTTGAGAAATATTTTTTTAAAATTTTTAACACATAGTTATTACAAAATTTTGCCTATTGGCCCTGTCTAATAAACTTATAGATGCCAATTTCGGATTTTGCACTTTATAAATTTAGAGTTGATTCAGTCTATAATTTACCCTTATATCTTAAAATTGAATCATTGCATATATGAATAGTACGAATGAAATATTTTTTAAGGTCTTGCGTTTTAGATAATCCATACCTAATATATGAACAGTGGTGCGATGTGATGCGGTACATTTGTGAACAATTTTCACCATAATATAAGTCAGTTGTTTTCCTTAGTTTCATCTGTATTCTGATCAAATGGTCATATATCAAATATTCTGACTCTGCATGTACGCACAATTTTTAAAATAATTTAGTATGCAACACTGGAAAAAAAATTGAATTAGTGGATCTTACCGTATGAATTATCTGTCATCTCTATTTTGGTGGTGTTTTAATTGGCAAAGAAATATGTAACCATCATTCTTTCCGCATTATCAATCCTGCAATTTCAAATTTGATATATTGGACCAAAAAAAGAAAAATGGGAATTGAGAATATTTAAATGTACAAAATTAATCCATATACCTTCTTGGTTTCAATCTCTATGTTGATGGGAAAAAATTATACATATCTCTGAAACGGCTGCAGATTTTAATGTCAATAATCAGTTCTTCCGCATACCTTTTCTGTAGTATATAAATAGTTAGAATCTTGAACACGATTCCAGGTACCTGTGACATTAAAAAAAAAAAAAAAATTAATCCGAGAGGGGCATAGAAATCGATTATAGGCAGTAATCGATTACATTTTGTTATATGTTTCTGCATTATCTTCTTTTGGTTATACACCGATTCTTTCCGTCGGAATTTTAATTTACATAATGGTTTATTGATGTTTCCAGAAATGGAGTTTACTTGGTTGGATATTCTCATGTTAGGGTGGTTTGAATTAATTTATTGTTTTGATGGTCAAGTTTATCGGCAAGATGAATAATGTGTACATAAATAATAGCAGTCATTATTGGAACTTGAACCATGGGCATATTTTTATGTGTGACAACATTTAGTGGAACTGTGTGGTGATTTTGGGCCATGCCTTTATGTATACCATCAAATAATTACAAAATACTAAAATAATTATTATTCAGAATTAAGATAAAAAAAATTATAAAGATAATTAGTTAAATTAATTGGTGGAAAAAGTTGGATTATGTTCCTCCCTATGTCACAAATAAATGAATGTTTTATTAATTTGTCCATGAAACAAATATTAGACTAAAATGTGTACTTTGGTTATATTAAAAAATAAATAATCATAAACAAAAGCAAATAATAATTTATGTATATTGCCTAGCATATTCGTCAACTACAATTAATATACATGTTTAAAACCTGAAAAAATTATGTATTGATTATGTTTACTGAGGACAAAATTTTAGGTAGTGTCTACCTATTTTTTATTATTAATTCATTATTCCAAGTACAACATATTAACATATGTAGAATAGAATATACAATAAAATAAATTTAAATAAATTATATGAACATTCTATATAATATATATATATAATTTTGTTAAATAATAAAGATTAACATGACTTCCGAGCACGGGTGGGTTCGATCCTAGTATTGTGGAATGTAAACATGAAATATCATGAACTTTGGCATTTTAAGGAAAGTTATTTGTTGACGTTTTTACCGTCAATATCTTGCAATATTAGAATATATTTGTTACACGAATGATTCTTATCCATCAACTCATTGCCATAGGGATAGGGTGATGTATTTTGATAAATTCTTAGCTAAGTTCAACGGGAAACTAGGGTTAACCAAAAAATTCCTATTGATTGGGAGTAAATGTGTTTAAGCTCTTAGATGTTCTATTGGCTTAATTGAGGTTGTATGCGCCACTAGGTTTGAAGAAGAGATTCTATGCTCAATTTAACCACATCAGGTAGCCTAAAAGATGATTCACGTAGCATTCAGTGATTCATATTAAACAAATTTCTTCAATTTTATCTATTTATAATGGATTCCAGGCATACCTTCTTGATTTATTTAACCAAGTTACATATTACTCCCTCCATCCCAATTTTTTTTACCCATTTGACTTTTGTTGACTTTAATGTGAGATTTGATTTGTAGTATTTAAATGAATAAAATGGTTTTTTTGTGATTGAATATTATTCAATTTAAGTGCATGAGACAAAATGAAGATGTTTAACTACGTAATTATTAGTGGAATGAGGTGTAATTTAGAAGTGTTTGAAGGGGGTAAATAATGAAATGGGTAAACAAACTTGGGACGGAGGGAGTACAAATTTACAACACAAATTGTAACACCCAAAGATTTTCTATTATCATAGGTTATTATAATTGTTATTATTATTACTACTAATTATTATCATTATTATTATTATTTACTTTCTTTTAAAGAGATTATGTTAAAAATTATAAGCTAACTATTATGTTTATTAGAGATTTATTTCAAAATCACAGAAGTTTATGTATTAGTTATTTTCTTAAGATTTGATATTCCTGATATATTATGCATGGTATCTATGAGTGTATTGCAAAGTTGTATGTCCTTATTAAATATGATAAATAAATATCTTAATAATACGTCAAATGCACGTTTCTCTTTTTAGCTAAATAAATGACTAAGTGTGTGCTGGTTAGTAGAAACGTCTCAACATCCCCTCACTAACATAATGACCCTTACATTTCTTAATTATCTGCATTAATATGATCCAAAATCTTCTTTTGTTAAAATCACTATTCTCCTCAAATTTTAATCCCTGGCTTTTCTCACGATTAGAAAGAAAAAAAAAATTTGCTCCCGCCACGAGTTCGATTGAGTCTTGAAGCCTTCTACGTGAATCATTTTTTTTCGAAGCATCAATCTCTTCTGTTGCACAGTAAGATCTCCTAACCACTTTCTACAAATTTTCTTCATATTCTTTTCCTATAATTGTAGAGAAATAATTTTATTGTCTTTCATTAAAAAAATCTACACCTGATATGTTATTTACAGAAGCCCATCTTTGTATGTATAGATTGTTCCGAAAGGGGTCACTTATATATATATTCATATCTCCCTTATCCAAAATTATACTTTTTAATGGAAACACAATTGAGTTCGATTTTTGAATGATTTTCATTTTGCTTATTTGCATGCCCAACAGTTAATTATTTAAAAGTCAAAATCTTCGCTTCATAAAATGAGTGTTGCAATGTATATATATATATATTTATATGCGAATATTGCAAAGCCTGTAATGGGATAAAATTAGGAGTATTGTTTCCTTTAATTAATTAATTAATTTTTTTATATAGCATAAAACCCAAATATATAAATATATATATATATATATATATATATTATTTTGTTCCTATCTTTTTGTCAATAACCCATTTGCGTGAATAGGGTACTACAAATAAATATCTTATTGCAGTTAATAATTAAGTTTTTAACTTTAACATATATAAAAAAAAATTCTTTTCTATATATATATATGTGTTTAAGCCGAAGCCAGGATTTGGTTATCATGATTTTAGTATTCTAAGTTTATGGAGTATTTATTAGTTAATACTAATAAGATGCATTATTATAGGGTTTTCTAGTATTGATAAAGCTAAAAATTATTAAGACATTTTCTAAGACAATTTATTCTTATTTATTTGGTTAGGTGGAGGGCCTAGAACGCTTTAGGTCAATTCAAGTGCCTACAATTTTTTTTTGTCAAGAATTAAGGTGGGGTTTTTATTGCTCTATTCTCTACAGTGGTTAGTAGAGCTCTTTTGCATGTGTTATTCGGTGTTTTTTATTTTAAGTAAATGCTTAAATTATCTACTATGTGAATTGTTTTCCAATGTTATGCAAATGATGAAGTTATTATGGCAAAGTTACTAATAGCCAAGGGCCCTATTTGTGGTCCGGGACCGACGGGTCTTCTGGTGAATCCCGCCGTGCTCGGCAAAGTCTAATAGCCAGGGGCCTTATTTGTGGTCTGGGACCGACGGGTCTTCGGGTTTAACCCACCGTGCTCCAATGTTCTATGGCAATGTTCAATGGCAAAGTATTATGGCAATGTTCAATGGCAAAGTTCTATGGCAATGTATATGTGTAAATGTGAAAGTGATTTACAAGTGATTACTTAATTATTTATTTTTAACATTAACTCTGAATAACGTGACTCCACTGAGTATGCATGCATGCTCACCCCCAATATTTTCCCCCTTTCAGGTTGAGGAGTTGGAGGGCGAGAAGTGGTGATGGGAGACAAAATTTTAGATATTATCTAAACTTAAATTAAACTACTCAAGTTTAAAGTTGACTAAGTTTCTACTATTTTTAAGTACTTAGACTTACTCTTTACTTTCTTCAGTCTTATGAACTACGGGTGTTATCACTTTTTATTTTAAAAAGTATTTTATTCAAATTTGAAAGCCGTTGCTGGTTACCGTTAGAGTGTTTCTAAATTATAGTTATTTTTATTTACCGTTATGCATTTAAATTTCAAATTTAGTTGCGCCCAAGTTAGTTAATATAACTACTTTTTAGGATGTCAATTTCGTGAAAACTAGGGCGTGATACAAATAAATAGGCAGCTTATGATTGCTTCATGTAATGTTATCATGTCCACATACTTAATGCTCAGGGGCTACATTTTATTCTATTTAACCAGAATAAATAGAGCACAAGAATATACAATAAAATATAATGAAGAACTTACTGTTTGTTCCAATACCCAAACATATACAGCTGATTCCATACTTGTTACATTCATTATTTCATTGGTTTCTCAAAATTAAAAGGTGCATAAGTTAGTAAAGACTAAGAAAGTTACAGTTGTAGATTCCCATAATTATCCAGCTGAAAACTCTGAGTCTCTAACTGGTTTTTCATTTAACACATACACTCTGATATACCGCTGCATTTAGGTGTCACAAAATACTTTCTAAAGTGTGAGATTACCTCTCTGAAAAATTTATTTTGTGATAAGTTTTAAAATCTACATAAACTTAACTTTCACTAAGTCTACAACTACAAACTTTATTTTCAACTCTTCAACTGTCGAGTTAAGTTTTGTTTTAAAAAGTTTTTAAGTTTTTAAAACTGAAGGTCTATTGACACCCCCCTCTAGACCTTCACCACTTTTGGGACCAACAAGGTCGATCCCCCATTGTGCAAATGGTCAAGGACTGTACATCGATGTGAGGTTCTCAGAAGTCACCTTAATGTTTGGACCCATCACTTGGTTTTTGTGGCATGACTTAGCGTAAGCTATAATATCTTGGCGTATTGTTATCCCAAAAAAATACCTCTGCCTCAAAGTCATGTGGTACAATGACTGCCCCTCGGTGTGATTTCCGCATACTACGTTGTGGATCTCATCGAATATCAATTTTCCTTACTCTGAGGTGACACATTTGAGGAGGGGTATGGAAAAAAATTCTTTTTTACATCTGGTCGCCGATGAGGGTATACCTCATCGCCCTTAGCTGTAGTTGCCAAGATTGGATACAGTCTTTAGGGACAGTGCCGGTTTTCAAAAAAGCAATGGTAGGCGTCATCCAACTCGCTTCTTCCTCGGCGATGGGGGCTATCAACTATTGGTTAATGGAGGGAGCTCATAGCTCAGTGAGATTAATGTTGGAGAGGTCGGCAACTGCATCCAAGGTGGCGAGCTTTGATAATGCGTCAGCTTGTGAATTTTTGTTCCCTTATGATTTGTTCGATGTAGACCTGGTGGAACTTCTTGGATAGCTCGACTGCATGCTCTTGATATTTTATCATTTGTTCACCTCGGGCCTCGTATTCTCCTGTCAGTTGAGTTACCACCAAAAGTGAGTCCATGAAGATATTAAGGTGTCGGACTCTGACCGTAATGGCAAGGTCCAAACCGCCTATCAGTACTTCATATTCTGTTTCGTTGTTGGCCAAGGCTTGGCCCTTATGGTGGTTCAAGGGGCGTAAGTGACTCCGTATTGGGACACTTCAATCGACCATTTGATGAGATGACCACTTGTGTCCGGCCGATGGAGCACTTGTCAGAGAGGTAGAGTCGTGAGTACCTCGATTTGATGGTCGAAGAAGTAAGACCTCAGCTTTCTCACTCTCATGACTAAAGCATATGCAATTTTCTTTCTTCTCCAATGGTGAGTACCTGATCTCAGTGTCGTGCAATACTTGGCCGACGTAATAGATTGATAGGTACTCTTGTCCCTGGCCCGGATCAAAACAACACTGAGCGCACTATCCGAGGTGGCGAGGTAGAGGAAGAGCTTCTCGCCTGGAATGGGATTCACCAATAGCATAGGTTTGGATAGGTACTCCTTTAACTTATGGAACGCGATCTTGCTTTCTTTATTCCAGGTGAACTTTTTATTTCGAATGGTGGAGAAGAATGGCTTGCTTTTATCTCGTAGCCTGGAGATGAATCTGTTCAATGCGGCCAAACAACTCGTCAACCTTTGGACTTGCTTGACGCACCTTGGCTCTTGCATGTCGAGGATGGCTTTGATCTTGGCCAGGTTTGCCTCGATGCCCCTCTGACTGACGATGTGGTTAAGAAATTTCCCAGAACTGACGCCGAAATTGGATTTCTTAGGGTTCAACTTCATGTTGTAAGCCCTTAAGACCGTGAACGCCTTAACGAGGTCCCTCAAGTGGTCTTCTTCCTCTACACTTTTTACCACGATGCCATCAATGTAGACTTCCATTGTTTTGTCTATCTGGTCGGTAAACATGGTGTTTACTAACCTTTTGTATGTTGCCCCTGTTGATAGGTGAACAACTTTATATATTATGCGAACATGTTTTACGGCCTAAATACAGATTATAGCAACATTTAATCTTCATCTCAGTGATGAACACGTATGACATAAGGGTGGTGAGCAAATCAAATTGGAAGAGTGTATATTATATCCACCTACATACCTGGCGAGCAGCTTCTATGTGAGCAGCATCCACTGAGGATGAAGATCCAGATAACACGATTCGCATTAGAATTATGGGCGAACAACTCTACTCCCATATTTTCTAAAAGGCGAACAACTTAAAATAAAAAGTACATGATGGAGATCAACAAACTAAGCCGCGACGAACAACTCAATGGACGGGATAAGACACAAGTGAAGACTTTGTAACTAAGTTTTAGCTTAGATAAGGTCAAACTAGTCAAATAGACACATGTCAAGCATGCAAGCATGGAAGTCCATGAGTCTAGTCCACCACCTACTTGGTGGTTTGTATAAATAAGCTACTCTTCCTTTATAAAATTTAAGTTCAAATACACAAAAATCTCCCTACACACACTCATACACTTCCAAACACACACATACAAAATAAATACGTAATTCATACTAATATTTACTATTTTATAACCCGATCTATCGTATTTACTATTTACGGTAATAATCAATCACACGAAATTATTTGGTGATCCTAATTCCGGTTAAAAATAACCACTAATCCACGTGATTAGAACCGATTACCAACAAACTAGCGCTAAAAGGAGGGTCCAAACCTCCGATTCGTGCTAGATTTCAAGAAATTCAAGTCAAGAACTTGAAGATTCAAAGGAGTTCTTGATTTTTTCTTCATAAACTCAAGGAAATTGCTTAAGGTGTTCTTGGTGTTCTAGGTGTTCTTTAATCAAATATTTGAAGATTTGAAGATTCAAATAAATATATAATCAAGAAACCTCAATCTAAGGAAACACAGCTCTCACATCCCTCAGCCAGGACTCCGACGACCAGGGCATCATCCACTGGTCAACGTGCACAAGAACCACAACCGACAAATATAGCCAGACCATCGACCGTGACAAATATTATACCTTCAGAGTTGGAGGCTTTGGCTAGCAACCTTGATGAGCTAGCCCGAACTATAGTTGCCTTGCAAGCTTTGCAAAAGCAGCAAGAATAAGTTGTCCCCTCACAAATAAGGGCCAGAACGAGACCGGTTGATACACCCAGACCCAGACTAGCTCGCGACGAACAGCAGAACGAGGCGGATAATGCTCAAGTCCAGAAGGCCAAAGGCAAAGACAAAGTGACCGAGAGACTAGAGAGACTAGAGGGCCAAGCTGAGTCCACCCCCAATTGAGCAGCTGGGTCAAGTCATGGGACTTTATGCCCCAGTGCTTGGGACAGGCTGGGCAGACCCCAGCCAAACCAAGAAGTTGCTCGCCCAAGAGCAAAAGAAGGGCGAACAGCTCCCATACCAGCTCGCCCATCAGTACATGAGAGGTTGTCCAGATCTGCCTTCGGGCGTCTGGGACCAAATGCGGCGAGCAACCCAAGGAGGCCAGTTCATGAGGTACCCCCTCTGAGTGAGGGACTGCGGTGAGCAGATGGTCACGTACCTCTATTCGCCGAACAACCTTCCAGTCAGAGGGCATCCTTGGATGAGTTGGCTTCCCTGAGGAAGGCGTTCAAGAGTACGCAGGGCCAGTTAGACCTTGTTGACAGCGATTTCGTGAGGATCTCGCCGTCGGGTTCCTAGCGGGTAGGATTTGATATTTATGATTGTTGGGAAAATAGGGGTGCCCGAAATCTATTCGGGATGAAATTTAAATACGAATTTAAATTCAATTATTACTAGCATGAATTAATCCTAATTAATTCAAATAATAATTCCAACAACAAATTTAACATCATGCATGTTGAATTAATTCACATAAAATCTAGGCGGAATAAACAAGAATTTATGTGACTTATGTACCTCTTGTAGAATTGACCTTTGAATAAATGGGACAATCACGATCTCGCTTTATCAACCCAAAAGCCTTCTCAAGTATTTCCCTTTCGCCTTACTTGATCACCGGTGGGAGATGCTTTCAAGTAATTTAAGTAACTAAGGAAAAAGAAAAATATATATGCTCTTGATTTTTCCAACACATGAAATTATGTACTTGGGGATGAAATAACCACCCCTATTTATAATGAAGTGGCCGAAATTTTTAGGATTATTTGGGCTTGGAAAGAATCTTTTCTTAGTCTCTAAGAAATCTTGAATATATCTCATATATTCTTTTTTCCATAATAAAATATTCCACAAAAATCTCACTCCTTTTTTACTTGCAATTTTTGAAAATAACAAGAAAAGAATCCAAGATTTGGATCTTCTTGAATATATGAGATAGTCTTGTATTCCAAGAATACTTATCTTCCATAATATCTTTTCAAGAAAATCAACAAAATATTTTCTCTTCTTATTTCCTAATTTTCGAAAATCATAAGAAAAAAAATCAGCATATTATTGTCTTTTTATTTTAATCACCTTATCATTATTGGACTACTTAATGGGCTACTTGAGGGGCCTTTAAGGAGAATTAAGATTGGACCTCCTAATGGACTTCTGAATTTCAATATTGAGCCCCAATATAATTCAATCCATTAATATTAATTATTACCACTAATAAATTAATATTGCACTATCCATCTTAATCCATATTACGATAATATGGGCTCCCGGTTATTATTTCCCGCGTTTAAGATTATCAAGTCCATTAATTAATTAATCTTCTGAATAGCTCTAAATTAATTAATATATTTCACCTTGGAGTAAAGACAGCTCAACATTAATATCCGTACCGAAGAAACTAATTCTTCACTTGCAAGATTTGGTACGATAAAACTTCTGAGCCCACCAAGGGGACTAATCACACGAGCCGTACTTGCACGCGTTTCTTTGTATTAGATCTTAGCAACCGTCGTATGATTAATATTACTGCCCAAAGCACAAGGTTCGAAGTCACAATGATTCTCACCCAACATGAATCAAAGCAGTAACCATTAAGCACACACGGTCCTATTTAAGTAACGGAGATTAAGAAGTCAACAACCACTGAGGTCTATTTCTTCACATTTCAGAACAGAAGAATTTATCCTCGCTGTAGGTCCTCTTCAACACATACTAAATGTGCTAGTGCAATCTCTTAGTCAAGACAGACCAATCTGAGACTTACACATCGACCTTTCACGGCTGATTGTTCAATTCCACCTAGGTCGTGAAAATGTACGTTTAGTTACAAGGAGACTGTTAATGTTATCTTCCGTGATCGGGTATCACCACATTAAATACAATGTAACTAGTACTATTATGAACTGTTTGCAATAAATATTCAACATTCAATCATATCTAAAGCATATGTGATAAAAGAATTATTCTCATAAACAAGTGTTTGATACACGAGTTATACAAAGTAAAAGCATACTTTCATGTATAACTCCAACAATCTCCCACTTATACTTAAAGTCTGCTTTTTAGTATACATCATGCATGTCTTAGTGTAGTAGATCTACGTGACATCTCATGTCAACCTACACTAACCTAATAATTCCTCCCACTTATACTTAAAGCAGATTGGCAATAGTCTTGACTCCCATTCCATCCACATGTCTCTCGAATGTACTATGAGGCAGACCCTTTGTGAATGGATCCGCTAGGTTGTCACCCGACGCTATCTTTGCCACCTCTATATCTCCTCTCTTAACGATTTCTCGTATAAGATTGTATTTTCTTTCTATGTGTTTGTTGGCCTTGTGGGCTCTCGGTTCCTTTGAATTTGCAACTGCTCCGGCATTGTCACAAAAGATTGTCGGGCAAATTCGGAATAACGTCCAAGTCCACTAAGAAGTTCTTGAACCAAACTGCCTCTTTCGCTGCTTCACAAGCAGCTACATACTCGGCTTCCATGGTCGAATCGGCGATGCATTTCTGCTTAACGCTTCTCCATGAAATGGCTCCTCCTCCCATGCAAAACACACTACCCGAGGTTGACTTTCTTGAGTCTATGTCTGATGGGAAATCCGAGTCCGTGTATCCTACGGGGACAAGACTATATGACTTGTAAATCAGCATCCGCTCACGAGTTCTTTTCAGATACCTCAAGATGCACTTTACGGCAGTCCAATAGTCTTTCCCAGGATTACTTTAATATCTTGCTACCATGCCCACGGCAAAGCAGATATCCGGTCTCGTACACAGCATTGCATACATAAGGCTTCCTACGGCCTAAGCGTACGGAACACCTTTCATGTCATCTATCTCCGCTTGCGTCTTAGGGCTCATTTCTTTCGATAGATGGATTCTGTGCCTAAAAGGTACAAAACTTTTCTTGGTCTTGCATGCTGAAACGCTTCAAAACAGTGTCAATGTATGAAGCTTGCGATAAGCCCAACATCCTCTTCTTGCGATCGCGAGTGATCTTGATCCCAAGGATGTGACCGGCTTCCCCTAAGTCCTTTATATCAAATTATTTTGACAGTCATACCTTTACGTCTGACAATACCTTTACATTGTTTCCAATGAGCAGAATATCGTCTACGTATAATACTAAGAATACCACCGTAGTTCTGTCACGCTTCTTATACACACAACTTTCAAACTCGTTTTGATCAAACCCATAAGACTTAATCACTTGATCAAAACACTGGTTCCAAGTACGCGATGCTTGCTTAAGTCCATAAATGGATCTCTTAAGCTTGCATACGAGATGCTCTTGGCCTTTTTCAATAAAACCTTTGGGCTGTTGCATATAGATATCTATCCCGTCAAGACTTCCGTTGAGGAAAGCTGTCTTGACATCCATTTGCTAGATCTCTTAATCTAGGTGCGTAGCGAGCGACAAGAGAATACGAATGGACTTACGCATAGCTACAGGCGAAAAGGTTTCCTCATAATCGATCCCTTCTTTCTGAGTATACCCTTTGGCCACAAGTCTCGCTTTGAAGGTCTCAACCCTTCCGTACGGTCCTCTTTTCCTCTTGTACACCCACTTACATCCAATGGGTTCTACCCCATTGGGTGGCTCGACCAACTCCCATACTTGATTATGATCCATCGAACCCATCTCGGTTTCCATTGACGTTTGCCACGACTCCGCGTCTTTGTCTTGGATTGTCTCGTTGTATGTCCATGGGTCTAATTCATCACCGAGAACCAAATCCGAAGATTCTCCTATCCCCATGAATCTCTCGGGTTGCCTAGCAATCCTCCCACTGCGACGGGGTTCTGGTTGTGAAGATGTGACGTGTGGTACATCATCTTGTATACTTGGTATCAAGGTTTGACCTCTCAATTCTTCTAAGGTAATTTCACTTTTAGGCTTCCGATTGTTCATATAGTCTTCCTCCAAGAATTTAAAGTGTGTACTAATCACGATCTTTTGATCCTTGGGACTATAGAACATACATCCTTTAGTTCCCGCAGGGTATCCTATAAATAGCCTTAATTCCGAATGTGGATCCAACTTACCGGCCTCCTTGTCTAGCACGTATGCCGGATAACCCCAAATCCGCAAATATCTTAGACTGGGCTTGCGCCCGGTCCACAATTCCATTAGGGTTTTAGGAACCGATTTGGATGGCACCAAGTTTAGAATATAAGCCGCCGTTTCCAAGGCATTACCCCAAAACGACTTGAGTAAATCTGAATAACTCATCATGGATCTGACAATCTCTAAAAGAGTCCGGTTTCTTCGTTCTGCCATACCATTATGTTAAGGGGTTCCCGGTGCGGTTAACTGGGATACGATCCCTTCGTCCGATAAATAGTTCAAGAATTCATCGCTGAGGTATTCGCCTCCACGATCTGATCGTAGAAACTTGATACTCTTTTCCCTATGTTTCTCGGCTTTGGCCTTAAACTCCTTGAACTTATCAAAAGTTTCAGACTTATGCCTCATAAGGTAAATGTACCCATATCTCGAGTAATCGTCAATGAAGGTGACGAAATACTCATACCCCATTCTCGCTTTGATCGTCATTGGACCACACACATCGGTATGAACGAGTTCTAACACTTCCGTGGCTCTATTCCCCTTGACTCCAAATGCCCTGTTGGTCATCTTACCCTCTAAATAGGATTCACAAGTTGGAAAAGGTTCGACTTGGAATGATTCCAAGGATCCGTCTTTCACCAATCTCTCTATCCGCTTTAGATTAATATGACCTAGTCTAAGATGCCATAGAAGTGTTTCGTTCATCTCCGAAGAACACTTTCTTTTATTACTCGAAATGATCGACGTGTTATTAGATTCAGTATTTGAGTGGTGTGCACACTTAATCGTATAAAAATTATTTACCAACGTTCCATGACAGATAGGAACATTCTTAAAAGAAACAGTAACAACTTTATTAAAAGTGACTGAATATCCATAAAAAAATAACTTAGAAACTGAAATTAAATTCTTCCTAAAGTTCGGAACGTATAAAACATCTCTTAAAATTAAAACTCTATCTTCAAAAGATAGGTGCACGACTCCCACTGTTTCGGCTGCCACTCTCGTAGCATCGCCCAAAGTGATGGTGATCTCATTCTTGCTAAGTCGTCGGGTTAGCTGGAACCCCTGAAGAGTGAAACAAATATGATCAGTTGCCCCGGTATCCACTACCCAAACGTGGGCAGCATACGCCGCAACATATGTTTCAACGACTAAAGCATGAGACTTACCTTACTTTACCGCCTTCTTAGGCTTAGAACAGGTCGCCCTCCAATGTCCCTTCTCACCACAATTGAAGAACTTACCCTTAGCAGCTTTCTTTCCACCTCCTACTCCATTTGCCTTGGGTTTCGCAACAGTTGGATTTGCTTGGGTCTAGCCTTTCGTCCTCTTTCTCTTCTTCCCTCCCTTGGGACCCGAAGAGGCAGACGGGCCGTTTGCCACCATAGAAACAGTTTGATGATCCATTAAAGTCTCCGCCGACACCAAAGCTTGCAAGAGCTCGGGCAAACTATTTGCCCGATCATTCATTTGATAGTTCAACTGAAACTGCTCAAAGCTCTTCGGCAGAGAATGGAGAACGAAATCGACCTTAGTAGGGAGATCAAATTCCGCACCAAATACTTCCAACTTGTTGAGATAACCCATCATCTCGATAACGTGATCCCTTACGGACGTATCTTCCACCATCTTCAAAGAAAGCATCTTTCGCATGGTGATTTGCCTAGCTGTACGGTTCTGATATTTAAACATCGCTTCAAGATTGAGCATTATCTCAGAGGTGGTCTCCATGTGTTGGTGTTGGTGTTGCAACACATCTGACATTGAAGCCAGAATAGTACACCTAGCCATCTCATCGGAGTCAAACCAACTCTTATGCTCTTTCTTGACCGCCTTGGTCGCATCTTCGGCATCTCATGGGGCTTAGGAGTAGTAAGTACCCATTTGTGGTGTTGAGCTGTTAGGACAATATCAAGATTACGTTTCCAATCAACATAATTCTCACCGACAAGTTTGTTATCTTTAAGTATACTAAACAGTGGATTAAAAGGTTGCGACATGATGAACTGAGAATAAAACATACATTCATATCAATATCTAGAAAAATACAAAATTATCACATTATTCGATCACATCAATTATATTGAAACCTTAAAACAATATAATCATGCATCAGCCAACATCTCGAAACAATTTAAATGCGCCACGAGGGGTGGTCTATACATTTACACACATTCAAGCGGATCACAAACTTAACAGTTACAAATCCTTAATTCAAAAATAAATAGTTGGCTCTCACTTTGACCACATAAAAATTGACAGGGACTCCGAGGGAAGTAAGTTAATATCAATTTCTTATGCCTAAGTAATAACCATAATTAAATACAGGATTATTATTTCACTTTGAGCAAGCCACTCGTGGTGAGGGTCAATACCGCCACTAGTAATAATCCACAATCATCCTTTCGGAATTTATTCATGTGAAATCCGTTCTTTTGGCCGATCCGAGGGGGAAATGTATTCCAAAAGAACTTCACAAATAAATAAATTATGGAGGCCAAATTAATCCAATTTTAATATCCGGAATAAAATTGTGATTAAAGAAACATACTTAGTAATTTCCGAAAGTAAGGTTTTTCTTGGACAATTAAAATCATGCAAACACATATTAACAAATAATAATCAGTGCACAAAATAAAACATCCATCAAAACAAAGTTAAACACATTGGAGCACTCAAATCCAATTGTCACAGTTTAATTTCTTCACGTCTTGATGCGAAAAATCGTCCTTGTTGCTTTTCATCGTTCGTCTCGACACGCTCCCACTCGAACAACAACACTTCTCAAAACCAGCATCGTTTGGGGTTCGGGACGACGTTTAAAATCACACAAAAAATGCAGAACTGAAATTAATTTAAAAAAAATTCCACGGCCCGAGATACGACGCGCGTCGACCCACGGAGTGGGCCCGCACGTCACTCGGCACGGCACCGAGCGCGCCTGCGAGCGCGGGTCGTGCGCCTCGCGCACCCCGTGCACCGAGTTTTGCCGTTCGTACTCGTTTTCCACCCCATGCATGATTTTAAGTCCATGCATGCGTCGCGCATGCATGCGTCGTCCGGGTACGCCGTCTTTAATTCTTCGTTCTTCGTCTCGATCCGGTTACAATTTACTTTACAAAAAAAAATAAATACTAAATCTAGACTAGTCTATTACAATGATCAAATCAAAATAAAAACAACTAATCTACTCGTGGATTTTCTCACGAGAAAAACGAATTCGAACTAATCGAATTAAAAACAATTAATTCACACGCATGAAAAAAATAACAACATTAAAACCATGACAATTGGATACCTGCAAAAAAGATCTAGCAATTCTACTATCCAATTTCAATTTAATGTTTAACAATTTAAATTCCAATTTAAAGATCAGATCCCGAAACCGTGGCTCTGATACCAGTTGTTCGGAAAATAGGGGTGCCCGGAATCTATTCGGGATGAAATTTAAATTCAATTATTACTAGCATGAATTAATCCTAATTAATTCAAATAATAATTCCAACAACAAATTTAACATCATGCATGTTGAATTAATTCACATAAAATATAGGCGGAATAAACAAGAATTTATGTGACTTACGTACCTCTTGCAGAATTGGCCTTTGAATAAACGGGACAATCACGATCTCGCTTTATCAACCCAAAAACCTTCTCAAGTATTTCCCTTTCGCCTTACTTGATCACCGGTAGGAGATGCTTTCAAGTAATTTAAATAACTAAGGAAAAAGAAAAATATATATGCTCTTGATTTTTCCAACACATGGAATTATGTACTTGGGGATGAAATAATCACCCCCTATTTATAAAGTAGAGTGATCGAAATTTTCATGTGGATTTGGGCTTGGAAAAAATCTTTTCTTAGTCTCTAAGAAATCATGAATATATCTCATATATTCTTTTCTCCATAATAAAATATTCCATAAAAATCTCACTCTCCTATTAAGCATTCAATTTTTGAAAATTCTAAGAGTAGAATCTAAGATTTGGATCTTCTTGAATATATGAGATAATCTTGTATTCCAAGAATACTTATCTTCCATAATATCTTTCCAAGAAAATCAACAAAATATTTTCTCTCCTAATTAACCAATTTTTTAAAAATACAAAGAAAAATCAGCATATTATTTTCTTTTTATTTTAATCACCTTATCATTATTGGGCTACTTAATGGGCTACTTGAGGGGCCTTTAAGGAGAATTAAGATTGGACCTCCTAATGGACTTCTGAATTTCAATATTGAGCCCCAATATAATTCAATCCATTAATAATAATTATTACAACTAATAAATTAATATTGCACTATCCATCTTAATCCATATTATGATAATATGGGCTCCCGGTTATTATTTCTCGCGTTTAAGATTATCAAGCCCATTAATTAATTAAGCTTCTGAATAGCTCTAAATTAATTAATATATTTCACCTTGGAGTAAAGACAGCTCAACATTATTATCCGTACCGAAGAAACTAATTCTTCACTTGCAAGATTTGGTACGATAAAACTTTTGAGCCCACCAAGGGGACTAATCACACGAGTCGTACTCGCACGCGTTTCTCCGTATTAAATCTTAGCAACCGTCGTATGATTAATATTACTGCCCAAGACATAAAGTTCGAAGTCACAATGATTCTCACCCAACATGAATCAAAGCAGTAACCATTAAGCACACACTGTCCTATTTAAGTGACGGAGATTAAGAAATCAACAAGCACTGAGGTCTAATTCTTCACATTTCAGAACAGAAGAATTTATCCTCGTTGTAGCTCCTCTTCAACACATACTAAATGTGCTAGTGCAATCTCTTAGTCAAGACAGACCAATCTGAGACTTACACATCGACCTTTCACGGCGGATTGTTCAATTCCACCTAGGTCGTGAAAATGTATGTTTAGTTACAAGGAAACTGTTAATGTTATCTTCCGTGATCGGGTATCACCACATTAACTACAATGTAACTAGTACTATTATGAACTGTTTGCAATAAATATTCAACATTCAATCATATCTAAAGCATATGCGATAAAAGAATTATTCTCATAAACAAGTGTTTGATACACGAGTTATACAAAGTAAAAGCATACTTTCACGTATAACTCCAACAGTTAGACTGTAATACCCTAGGTTTTCATGATCTTAATTGTTTTACTAAATACTTTATAATTCTTCATGAATCTATGTGACACATTTACATCCAAATTTATGCAAAGGCACATTTATGTATTTTATTTACTCGATACTTACAATTAACTTATTATTTGCTCAATACATGCTTATTCTTGAGACTTTATAATTTTTATATGTTCTTTATTTTATGTCATAAAGTGTTTGATATAGAAATTAATAAAGTCCTTAAGTATAGTAGTTTATTTCATAAGTTATAAGTTGAAAAATGAATGTTTCTTTAAGAAACGAATTGCGTATCGATTACTCGATATATTTTTATGATTAGTATATAGACTTTGTAATTTATTTAGAGTCTTAGAAGAGTTTTAATTTTATTTCATAAGATAGTATAAGTAATTTTATGCATAATGTACCTTAAAATTATTAAATAATTTAGAAAATCATAATTTCTTTTATTTTTACTTATTAAATTCAAAGCCTACATGTGTCATAACTACAAGACACAAGAATTCTCTTGAATTGTCCATAAAATTTCGGCCATTAGGATAAGTTAGGAAGAGTGTTGAAGTTTCATGAAATTATGGTCAAAATTAGAAGAATTAAAGTCAAAATTAGCAACTAACCTAAAAGTGCCATGTGTTTAATAAACTTAACCACCAAGATTATCCAAATTCCTCCACACTCTTCCTAAAAGTCGGCCATATAGGTGGAGTAGCCTCCAAGGTTGGCTTATTCTATAAATACATGACCATTCATGCAAAATATTCATAAGAAAAAGTTTAAAATAAATACTACTACTACTACTACTACACTTATAGAAAGGAGGAGAAGAGATTTCTTGTAGCTACCTATCTCTAAGTAAGTTTCTCTTCTTGATTGAGTAATTACTTAAGTGGTAGTATGAAATTTATGCATGATATGTGAATTAAATGATAGGAAAATGAGTTTTGATGAGTAATTTGCATGTTATACATGGTTTACTTCATGTTTAAATGTTTAATTCAATTTCTTCATGAGTTATGACCAAAATCATGAATTATGGTTTAAAGTGAGTTTAAGATGATATGTTCTTCATATATGCATAAAACTGAATTTCTGGACCAACTTTGGGGTAAATTTCGTTTTGACCAATTCATTAAGTAGAAATTTCTGAAAATTTTATATGTGAAAATAGACTTGTGAAGGAACTTATGTTTCAAATTTCATAGCTTTTTGAGTAGTATTCGAGGCATGGTGATTTTTCAAAGTTGAACTAGGGTTTTGGACTCTATAGCAGTTAAAATTTCAAGAGTATTGGACTTATGGTTGATTTATGGTGAATTTTTAAAGTTAAGTGACCAGAATCTGTAACGGTGTGTTTGTCACGAAATATTTGATGTTTGGCAAAGAGTTTGAGAAATCTGAAAATATTGTGATAAACTTTATTGAGTTGGGAATCTACTGTTAAAATTTCATAATTTTTGGACGTGTAGATAATTTAATATGAATTTTCAAAGTTAGGTGTGTAATCTGCCAAAATCGAATTTTGTATGAAAGGTTCGAAATGGTCCGGTTATATTTTTACAGTCGATATTTATTTATAACTTGCTATTTGATGATTTTACACACTTAATTGATATTTGTGCTTTAATATACAATATTTGAGTATATATTGAAATTGAATTCAAGTCTTACAATTTACAAAAGTGAAGGGATAAGTAACAATGTTTTTATTTTAAAAATTTTACTTGTAGGTACAAACCTGCAAGGTGGGGAATCACTTCGCTCTTCACCGAGTGTTTTATTATTATTTAATTGCACTTATTAAACGTTGAATGTTAAATTTTGAGTCTGGCCCGCTATCGACTGGCCCCACATATAAGTCCAACTTTATGTTGGCAAGCATATAGTCCGGTCGTTCCGGCACCACGGATTAGTCACGCCACCCAAGCATATACCCGGTGAAATTCCGGGGGCTCACATATTATAAACAATTGATATTTAGTTTGTGCAATTAACAAGAGGTTTCCCACTAAGTATTTTCAAGCACTTATCCCTACCACTTTTAAATTTTTACAGATGTTGTGGATCCAGACGTGGGCGAATGAACTCGGCGGGCTGTGGAGTTTCTTAAAAACTTTATGTTTTAAGAATTATGTTTTTAAATTTTGGGTTTGTATCTTAAGCTACGATCATACTTATTTACTACTTCCGCTGTGTAGATGTGTGGTGTGTGTATATTTTAATACAAAGTACTATTTTAGTGTCGTTCCTACTTGTGCCACATCATATTTTCCGTACTATATTAAGTGGGGACGTCACAGATAGTAGATGATTTTTCAAGATACACTTGGGTAGTGTTCTTGTTTAAGAAAAATGAAACTATCACTAAGCTGCCAGAATTCTTCAAGCAGATTCAGAATGAGCAGAACCAGAGCATAATCAGGATCAGGAGTGACAAAGGGACATAATTTTTGAATTCACACATTGCAGAGTATTGCAAGGAACATGGAATTATTCATGAGACGTCTGCTGCCAGAACACCCCAACAAAATGGAGTAGCAGAAAGAAGGAATAGGACCCTAAAGGAAGCTGCAAGGACTCTTCTAGCAGAGTACAACACACTACAAAGGTTTTGGGCAGAAGCTATCAACACAGCCTGTTATACTCAGAACAGATGCCTAATTACCCAGAGACATAGTAAGACTCCATATGAGGTTTGGAAAGGTAAAACCCCATCTGTTTCATATTTTCATGTTTTTTGTTGCAAGTGTTTCATCCATGATAATGGGAAATCAAAATTAAAAACTTTTGATGCTAAAGTAGCTGATTGAATATTTTTAGGATATTCCACCACTAGTAAAGCATTCAGAGTTTTTAATAAGAATTCACTTTGTGTGGAGGAAACACCACATGTTATTTTTTATGAATCTGTTGTTGAGTGCAAGATGGAATTAAAGTCTTCTGATGAGACACAGAATAAGACTACTCCCAGAGTAATCAAGGTCAATCCACATATTCTTGATTCAGATTCAGATTCAGATGATGACCCATCTCCTAGTTCTCTGAAGGAGAAGTCTTTACAAGGAGCAGAACCAGAAGAGGTTGGAACTCCTGTAGGGGGAAGCTCTCCTGCAGTTGGTGATATTCACCAAGGTACTGCAGTGGATGGTCAATCAAGCAAGGCCACGGGAAGGAGGACCCTGGTTGATCACCCCAATGACCTGATAATTAGAGATCCAACTAAAGGTGTCCAGACTAGGAGAACTCTTAACTTAGCTGCCTTATTCAGTTGCTATGTGTCCTTGATTGAGCCCAAGAACATCAAGGAGGCACTGAAAGATTCAAATTGGATTGTTGCTATGCAAGAGGAGTTGAATCAATTCACCAGACAGGATGTTTGGGAGCTGGTAGACAGACCAAGACATAAAAAAGTGATAGGCACTAAGTGGGTTTTCAAGAATAAGAAAGATGAGAATGATGTCATTACTAGGAACAAGACAGTGCTAGTGGCTCAGGGATATTCTCAGTCTGGAGGAATAGACTATGATGAGACATTTGCTCCTGTTGCCAGACTAGAAGCCATCAGATTGTTCTTAGCATATGCTGCTCACATGAAGTTCAAAGTATACCAGATGGATGTGAAATCTGCCTTTCTTAATGAGATTCTCATTGAGGAAGTGTATGTGGAACAACCTCCTGGTTTTGAACAAGGTGACAAGGTGTTTAAGCTTAAGAAAGCTCTTTATGGGCTGAAGCAGGCACCCAGAGCATGGTATGACACTCTTTCTCAATTTCTTCTGGACAATGGTTTTACTAAAGGTAAGATTGATAGGACCTTGTTTAGGAAAGAAGAAGGAAAGGACATCCTTCTGGTCCAAATATATGTTGATGACATTATATTTGGATCCCCTAACAAGAAGCTGTGTGAGAAATTTGGTGAACTCATGCAGAGCCAGTTTGAGATGTCTATGATGGGTAAAATGAATTATTTCTTAGGTCTGCAGGTAAAACAAACAGAGAAGGGAATTTTCATCAATCAGGTTAAATACATTAGAAACATGTTAGAGAAATTTGGAATAGGATCTAGCAAAGCAGCCAAGATCCCTATGATGATAAATTTCAACATGGATCCAGATGAGTCTGGAGAGAGTGTGGACCAGACTCAGTATAGAGCACTTATTGACTCTCTTTTGTACTTAACTGCAAGCAGACCAGATATAACCTTTGCAGTTGGTGTGTGTGCCAGATTTCAAGCTAATCCTAAGAGAAGTCATTTGGAAGCAGCTAGGAAGATATTGAAGTATCTTAAAGGGACAGTACACTTGGGATTATGGTATCCTGCAGATGACAATTTAGAGTTAAGTGGTTATTCGGATTCAGACTATGGTGGGTGCTGAATAGATAGGAAGTCTACAAGTGGAACATGCCAATTTTTGGGAAATAAGTTGGTATCTTGGTTTCCTAAAAAGCAAACTTCAGTTGCTACATCAACAACAGAAGCAGAGTATATGGCCGCAGGCAGCTGTTGCTCACAACTACTCTGGATTAGTCAACAGTTAAGGGACTACCAGATTAGAGCTAAAGATATTCCAATCTTCTGTGGTAGTAATAGTGCAATAGCAATCACCCAGAATTCAATTCTTCATACCATATGCAAACATGTTGATATAAGGCATCACTTTATCAGAGATCATGTTGAGAAGGGAGATATAAGGATGAAAAAGATTGCAACAGAGAAGCAGAGAGCAGATATCTTGATTAAGCCTTTGGCTGAAACCAGATTCAGAGAGTTAGCATTTGAGTTAGGACTTTTGGATCCAGAGACAGATTTGGTTTAGGGGGAACATCAGAGAAGTATCCTTTGTTTCATTTTGATACATAATTTTTTTATGTTTTTCACACTAACATGCCTACAGGTTAGATATACCAGGGAAGTTACATCTCCAGATGAGGTATGTACCAGATGAGGCGTATACCAGGTGAAGTACATCCCAGATGAGGTGCAGTAACCGATTCCAGAACCAGATGAGGTTCTATCAGATGAGATGTAACCCAGACTAACCGTGGTATCATCTGGTTCCAATACCAGGTGACAGGTATGTATTTACTTCTCTGGCCCCTGATCATTGGGATACACTTTCAAAATTAGTAAATACACTCAAAACGTTTCAACTTCGGGGTGTATTTAAGACTAGGGTAGAGGGCCTAGGCAATCATTTCGCTTTTTCTCTTGACTACCACAAAAACTCCCTCGATCCCAGTCCCAATGACCATGCTCATGCACTATATTAAATCTGTAACTTGCCTTTTAATCTTGGCTGTCAGATTTAATTACTGTGCAATATGTCAATCAATTCTAAAATTTATTTTGTTCCCTTAATTAAATTTTACAATTACACGCGTTCACACTTCATTAATTGATCAAGCCACGCGTCTTGCCCTATTTAAATCAAACTTTTCTTCAATCTGTCCTTTCACGTTTCCTTACTCTCAAATCCCTAACCTCTCTCTCTCTGCAAGTTATCTTTTTCTGTTTCTCTCTCTATCACAGAAATGGCACCCAAATGCAATTTTGATCCTGAGCACGTTTGCAAGAAACTAAAGTCAGAAATGGTGGTGGACTTCTATTCCACCAAGAATCCGGTGGCGTTAGAGATTCTGGAACTGTTGAGGAAATCTGGAGTGGAGGAGTTGATCTCCAAAGTCCCCAAGGATCTGCGCACCTTGGATGGGTATGCTTCCCAGTTTTTGGTCAGGATGAAGATCCACGATGACCACATCTCCTCCAAGCTTGACAAGGAGGATGTCGTCTTCTCGAAGCACGACTTTTGCAGACTTTTTGGGAATCTTTCTTCAGAAGGTGTGGACCCTTTGAAGTATAAGGAAGGAGAAGCGTTGGAGTCATTCAAGCTTTTTGCCAGAAATTCTTGCCAGAATTTGACGAAGAGCTTTCTGGATAAGCACTTAGGCAAAGGTACAAGGTTTTATTTGACATTGTTGTCAAAGTTTTGATGTGTGAGAGCCATAGCACAGATGCCATCTTCACTGGAAGGCTCTGTGTTATGAGGGCCATTTTGGATGGTGTTCAATGCAATTGGGCTGAGTTCTTCTGGGGAGTGCTAAGGAAGAACAAGTTGAAAGTGCAGAAGTAGGAGTGTCCCAGCTTGCCAGGAGAGCAGCAGTACTTCAATGCAAATGTGTCCTTGGGCACAAAGCTTACTCTTATCTTGGACTCCATCTTCCCAGTGAAGCAGTGGAAGGAGTCATGGTGCAATGGCTTTCACAAGTCCAAGATTCTCTTCTCCAAGGATGGTCCTCTCCATGGTCATCCTGACTCTGATGGAGAAGCAGTCATTCCTGTGTTGGGTTTTATAGGCACGAACACCATGTTCGGCGCAGCGGAAGAATACGATTCACCAACAACGAATCTAAAACATGGTTGTATAACAGAAAACATCAAAGGATAAATAACATAATAAATCCTTACAGCGATTTGTACGCGGAATCCTCCACTATGGCATCCACGTAACGGCTTTCTACCAACTCGCATCAATATGCCAGCGTTGAATCTCGAGACGAATTTGCTAGGAAAATTCCGACTGGGGATTTTATGGAGAAATTATATTTCTTGTGTCGTGTATATTTGAAATTCCCATGGGACACATATTTATAGGGATTAACTTGGCTTAATTCCTAAGCAAGATATCGGGCCTAGCTCGTAATATAATCTCTACGGATTATATTTCCCTAGATATGTTCCTACGAATAATATCTTTACCATATCTATTATTCTTGTATAATAATATTCCAAATATTATTATTGGGATTTCATATTTAATTAAATCTAATTTAATTAAATAATAATAATAATTAATTCCAAATATAATTATTATTATATTCTCCATAAATTAAATAGTATATCTAATACAATATTTAATCAACCAACTATAATTGGTAAATTGTCATTACTTGTTGTGTGACCCATAGGCCCTCGTATATCGAGCGATTAGTCAAACTAACGGTCTTAATTGAACCCTAGACAATAAATCAGACATTCTCAATATACGAGGTACGTTGCGAGGAAATCTACAACTACCTGTAATATTGTGGGCTATTGTGATAACTTCCTTTCATTCACGAATACCCGATTAAGTCTTGAACATGATGAAGTGTCTATTCAAATAACTTAATCATATTATCTCCAATCACTAATTGATCAAGTATATCACACTTAGCCACAAAGTCTAAGTTGATGCGCGTCGGCCGACGACTTAGATCCAATTATGATGAGAAGACGAGTATTCTCTCTAAATCCACATTGAGGAATGAATCCTATTCTTGGATCAACTACCACGCTCATGCATTTCGTGATGAACCCAATCCATGCCATATCTACCCGTGGAAGGGTGCAAGCGTCGGTCATGGTCAAAGTTCACCACTCCACACATGTCGTGCGTATTGACCTCAAGTCAGAGGAGTATCACATCGCTCCCACTAACCGAGACACCTGTAGACACATTATGTGGAATTACATCAAACGGTTTCTCGGATGGGTATACCAATACCCTCTAAGGTATCTGTGCATCCATCATGAGATACCCAGTATCTCGTAGTAAGTGAGATCTTACTACACTCTCTAAGAGTATGATGCAGATCGCACACCAATCTCAATTGCATCATCAATATCCCATTCTTGATGATCCTTGATCGGGGCTATTTAAGAATCATACTTAGGTCATCTGAGTTCTCACTCACTCAATGACAGTAGTAATTCATGGGAACACAAATAAGAATATATGCAAACAATCAAACATCATATTCAGATAAGTGTAACACCATACATTTAATATTAAACCAATAATAATATTAAACCAAATCTGAATATTATCTTAGTATTATGTCCTTTCGATGGATTGTCTCTAGGACACTAACACTAACATCCTGCCCCTCCTCTACAAGAAGTGCCCTCACCTGCTAAGGGGCAGAAGCAGTAGAAGAGCAAGAAAAAGGCTGTTGAGGCTACTGGTTCTACAACCATAGCCTTCTCTGGTTCCTCTGAGGAGGACCAGATTCCCCTTCAAAATGTTTTGAAGAAGAAGGGTGATGGTGAAAAAGCTGCCAAGAAGGCTGGAGCAGCTAAGAGGAAGAGGCCAGATGATGCCAAGAAGGTCTCTGCTAAGAAGCCCAGGACCTCAAGAAGGGCTAAGAAGACACTTCTGGTGGATGAGCCATCAGAAGAGGAGGAAGAAGAAGAGGTTGGGCCTCTTAAGAAGAAGAAGTCTCAGGCCAGGAGAGCCATCTTTCAGGAGTCAGACTCTGGATCTGACCTGGGAGATGCTTTGGAGCAGGCCATTGAGGAAGCCTCTCATCTGATGGAGGAAGCCACGGCTTCAGAGCAGGTAAACCTTTCTAATCCCCCATCAATCCCCATAAATCTTATAACCCTCTCTACTTCTCCCCCAGACACCCTTACACAAAACCCCTATCTTGCTCCTGGTGCCCCCATTTCTTCACCAGGGAAACCTTACCTGATACACCCCAATACACTTCCTCCACCATCCCTACACAAACTCCCTCTCCCCCCTCTTCACAAATCCCACTCCCCACAAACACTTCTCCCTCAGCCCATGTACCAGAGGTGCCATCAACCTCTGGTACAGAACAACTCATTCCACCCTCTTCCACCTCTCAAACTCCCATCCCAGCCTCTGTACCAGAAGTTCCCACTACTTCTTCTGGTGCAGAGCAGCCCCTCCCCACACCCTCTACATAAATTCCTACCCCTCCGCAATCTCACACTGACCAGATTCCCCCCTCTTCCATGGTATTGGGATTTGTTGCTCCCCTCCCCTCTCCCACATGCCTATCTAGCGATGATAGTGAAGATGGGGATGCTTCACTTGAGCCTGCTGGCTTAGCCCCATCCTCCTCTGCCTCTGGACCCAAACCCTTTTCATTCTCATCTGCAGAAATGGGTCCCATCAGGCAGAGTATGAGTGTAAGTGCTCAGCTCTAGCTAAGAGAGTATTTTCCCATCCTGTTGGAGCACTTACCCCTGTTGGCGGATCTGACTGACGCCAAGGTCTGGAGCAAGGCCAGACTTGAAGACGTGGAGGACCTGATGTTGTTGCTTGAGGAGATGGGTCCTCCTAATTTCACTGCCTGGGAGGTTGATTTAAAGAAGAAGCTTAATCTCCAGAATCCAGCGGAGTTAGAGACTTCAGAGGCAGCCGAGGTGGTCATTCGCACCTTGTTAATCCAGCAGGAAGTTATGATCTCCCCAGAGGGCCCCTCTTACAAGTTTGGCCCCCACTTCTCATTTTCTCCAGAGCTGTACTCAGATGAAAAAGACTTTGATGTCACTTCTGCCGTGCTGCAAAAGATGAAGGCGTTCTTTAATGAACAGATTATGCAGATTGGACGTTTCTCCAAGGCCATCCAGCATATGGCTCCTGCTATGATTGAGCACCAGATTCGGCAGGAGAGGACGATATTTCTGAAGCAGATCAAGTCCATTTTTGCCTCTGCCAAGGCATCTTTTAAGGCAAATGGACTTATGCTGAAGCTGGATGTTATGCACAGCCATAGATAGCTCCAGGAGCATGTATTGGACCAGCTGCGTCCAGTCTCCGTGCTAAAGGTGGAATTGGTTTCTCAGATGCTGGAGACTGCCAAACTCAAAGACTCTCTCCAGGAGATGCTCGAGCAGCAAGAGAAGCTGGTAGCTGAGTCTAAGGCCTACCTGGAAGAAGCCAGGCAACTCTGTGATCTTCACTCTTCCTCCTCCACTTCCTTGCCTGATCTCATAAGACAGGTAGTGCAGCCCCTTTTTGATGAAGTTAAAAATGGGAAAGAGAAGGCCAGAACTGATCTGGAGAAGACCACTCTGGAGACTCTCTTTAGCCATGGGGCTCGTCTGGACCTGCTGGAGAATACTTTGGCCCAGGCGGAGCTGCAGAAGAAGAAGAAGGAAGAGTTGAAATCTCTTACCATGGCAAAGCAGCTGGCAGCTGAAGAGGAGAACCTTGAGGCAGAGCAGGATCCAGCCTCTATCCCTGGCCCTGCTAAGAGAATGATCAGGAAGGTGAAGAAAAGCTTCCTTTAAGAAGTTGTTGAGGAAGCAGAGAAAATATTCAAAGAGGAGACACTAGAAGAGAAGCAAGCAAGAATAAGGAAGAACATAGATGAAGAGCAGAGGCTCAGATATGTTAGGAGGCAAAACAAGAAAGCCAGAGAAGCTGGTATTACTCCTGGTGCCAGTGGATCCAGCCAGAGGAGGAAGACTTTTGTTGAAGTGATGGGGATTTTGCCACTCAGGACAGAAGGGTCCTTTGACTCTACTGTGCCTGTTCCTCTCATTGAGAAATGGAGAGAAGCAAAGACTCTGTGGTTTATCCAGCACTACATCCAGAGGCCCCCTCCAGAGGATGATGCACTTATCAACAGAACCTTCCACTCTTGGATGAAGGCTTATGATGCAGATCTCTACAAGCAACTGATGGATTCTACCATAGAATTCAATCTAGAAGTCACTGCCCCAGAGTTTCACTATCTCAACACACCTATGCTTGGGGACCAGATTGATTGGATAGAGTTGAAGAAGTTGTTCAAGACCAAGGTGTTGGTGAATTTCACTCCAACATCTTCTGTGGAGTTGAAGGCAGTTCAAGACAGATTCCTTTACTGGTTTCTGGTGCCAAAGGAGAACAGAAGATATGCATAGTTTAGGACTCTGAAATGCAATGTAACATGTAATATTTTGTCTTCTATTATTAATAAAAAGTCATATCTTCTCTGTTCAAAAGACAACCCCTTGTTGTCTTCTTGTTTGCCAGATAAGATCTATTCTAAGGTCTTATCATTTTATTGTTTTCATGATTAAGTATTTTATTTTTGATCAGTTCTGGTTAAGTTTTAACTCCATCAAAAAGGGGGAAATTGTTAGGATAAAAGTGTTAGTTTTGATGAGTTAAAACAAACCAGAAACTGTAATAGGACCATCTGGACCTGTTAGCCAGATGATGAACTAGATTAGGATTTAGTCTAGGGGAACTTCCAGACCAGAAGACTTCACCAGAAGACCCTCCAGAAGACTTCACCAGATGAGACTTACCAGAGGCAGAGAACCTTCCCCAGACCAGACAAGTCTGGAGAACTAAAAGATGCTCAGAATTATCTCTTAATTCTACTGAGTATTCTGGTTCTTGACCAGATCCAGACCAAAAGACACTGAGGTCACCTGGTACCTGGTCCTGCCTTCTCTGGAGAGAATCAGAGTTAGGAATTGGAAGCACTTGACCGTTGGTGATTTAAATCAAGTCTACAAGACCGGGATTGGGAAGTTTTGAAGTCAATCAATCCAAGGATCCCACCAACCCAATCAATCAATTAGGGAATTGATTGATTGAAAGCTTCCCTAAATAGAGGATCTGATTAGATTAGCTCTCCAACGGCTAAACCCTAATCACCTCTATAAATATAAGAGTGCAGACTCAAAGAAAGGCTCTAGATTCTCACGTGCAAGAAGTCACATTTCAAACCTTTATTTTATCACTCTTAAGCACTCTTATTGCTCTCATATTTTGTATACACTCTTAAAGGAGTTGTTGGATCTCAACCTGTTCATCTCTAAGAAAAGGTTGAAGGCTGTAGACTTTAGATCGAAGTTAGATCTAAAGTGATTGTAAGAAGGAACTGGTACTTCACAATTCCAGTACGCAAGTGGTTTGTTGGTTGGTTAGTGAGACCCCTTTTGATCAAAGGGAGAGTGGACGTAGGACCTGTTGTCTGAACCACTATAAATCTGGTCCATTTACTGCTTTCCTCATTTCTGTCTTAATTTTATTCTTGGTGATCTTATAAAAGATCTTGATAAAAAGACATAATATTTAAAGCTTCCGCAATTAATCTTCTTAGTGGGACCAACATAAACATATATAACATTCATTTATATTTAAAGAAACAATGATAGAAGATTTGTTTTCATAAATAATTGTTTCATACATAGGTTATACAAAGTAAAAACATACTTTCACGTATAACCCCAACACTTGGAGGTCCCCAATCTTTATGCCAAAAGTTTTTGGAGGCAAATCGTCTCCCCCGTCCTACCGCGGAACTCAGCGTAGGTGGAGGGGAGGTGTTTAGATAAGTGTTGGAACATAGGGGAGAGGGCTACGAAACCATTTAGTGTGGAGTGGAGGGCATCATCGATGTACCCATCGTTGGACTCATTGTCTACCTGCTTGATGTTCATTAACATATGTCGGCCTTCAGGCCTAGAAATTTTGGCTGTGAAATAGGTGACGAACTTATTGCTCAGATCGGCGAAGCTCTAGATAGAGCGCAAGGGCAGGTTGATGTACCACTTGTGGGTCATTTCCCCAAGGTGAGGGGGAATTGACGGGACTTCGTGGCATTAGATGTGCATCGGCCTGTCATGTTGATCCAGTATTTGTTAAAGTCCGTCTCCGAATCCATCCTCCCCTCGTAAAGGAAAGTTTGAGGGGGAGCGACCTTTGTCTGGATGTAGGCGCTCTTAATATCGAGGGAGAGGGGCTTGTTACCCAAGGTAGAGCGCTTGGTCGGGGAGTATTTGACCTCTATCTTATTTTCCATTTTGCTCAGGCAGTTCTGGAGCGCCGCAATCACGGCTCCTTGGTTGGCCTCGGCGTGGAGCATGACCTCCGGGCCCAAGCACTCGTGCATCGAGACATGTCTCTCATACTGGCCGGCGGGGGAGCTGTGTGCCTCCTCGGTTTGCGGAGAGGTCGGCGTCTTCCCCCATCTCAGTTGGGGCCGCCCTTGTCGGGGTCGGGTATCTCGAAGACCTAGTGTAGGTCTCCGTTTTCGACTCGGGTAAGACAGATGGTGCCCAGGTCTTGTTTCCTAGGCGGTTGAATACAAAGTGAGAGCTCGACCCCCCGGACCTCGTTGTTCGAGGAGCTTTCTCGAAGCTCTCGTCTTAGATCTCGTGAATCCTCCTCTTAGCTTGGCTTGTCCGAGGAGAATTCTGTCTCCGTGGGCCAAGGGGAGTGGTCTGGACACTGAGGTCCCGCCTCATTTAAGGTTTGTGATCCTTTATTAAATGCTAATTAGCTTGTATTTATAGCACAAAAGTATGCCCTAGATCTACCCGGACTGCCCCAACGTTAAATGTTTGGGTTGGCCCTAGTTTCAAGGTTGGGCTGAAGTCCATTAAGTTCTTGGACTCGGCCCACTACAAAGTTGACAAGTGGAAAGTAAAGTATACTTCCTCCCCAAATAGAGGGATTTTTAGTACCATAAAAGTATGGTTTGCTGACTGGGGTTGGTGTTGGTTTACTCTTCCTTGACCTTAAATGGAATGATTGTTAGACGATGCGTCTAACATTAGCCTTCTCAGATAAGACCGAGAACGTGGCCTCCTTCTCGTCTTCAATGCCGAGATGAATGGTCGTTAGCCATGTCCGTCTCTTGATGTATTCTCCGAAGGATCTCGACTTAGACTATTTTTATGATGAGATGAACCTAATTAGCCGAGATTTAAATTTGACCTCGACTCTAAACTAGCTCCTCGTCATGGCTTTGTATCTCAATAAGGTCTGGGCTCCCCAGTGGAGAAAATTGGCAGTGTACAACGCATGAACGAGGCCGACCTTGTGGCCTTGGCCTCATTCGTGAGTCTTCTTATTCACTTGTTTAGGCAGGAATTATTCGCTATACAATAGTTCACAAACAAGAAATGAAAAGACATATGAAAACAAACTTCAAATCATCGTTGTCGTTGAAGTATGATGTGTTCAAATAAGATCTTTTTATTATTTTTCCTAGTATATCTAATTCGTTAAAGTGAACAAAAATTTTCTTCTCCAAAGCAAGATAGATCACAACAAGGATGCTTCCCATCTAAAAATGATTTTAAAAAAGAGTTATAAATGTCAAAAGAAATAGTAAGTTAATAAGTGAAATTAAAATTAGGAGCCTCTAAAATTACAAGGATACATACCTGCAAATGGAAAAGATTCTCTGCACACACAAGATCAAATGAGAGACCAGACAAAATATTATATGAAAATGGTTCATGATAAGGTTATCATAAAATTATATTAAAATATCGAATATTTGATTAGGAGTATCGATAATTTCACATGGGGTATCATTAACTTGGATTAGTGGCATTATATTGTAATTGTAGTGACATGACCACACTCACTCAACAAGCATAATACTAGTTTAAATAAAATACAACCCTATAAACCTACTATAATTAAAAAAAAAAATCAACAAAAACACGACATCATCACAAACACGACAACATGTTCACATTTACAGAAGAGGTTTCAAGCCAAACCAGCAAGCAAGTACATACTAGTTTAGAATAAAATATAGTACATGTCCAAACCAAAACAAAATGTATAATAGCGGAAGCAAAATAAGTAACAGTCCTGCCCGCAGGTCGTCATCTATGTACACTGCAACCCAAAAGCCTGCAAGAGCGCCACAGCTAGTCCAATATGAACCAGTCGTCACACATCACCAGAATTACCTACAATACATAAACTATGTGAGATATATAAATCTCAGTAACCAGAAATTATGCATGACAATTAACATTCATTTAAAATCATTATTTATCATTTCATTTTCTTGTAGAACTATTTTCATTTGTTTCAACCCAAGTAT
This sequence comes from Ballota nigra, assembly GCA_947034835.1. Taxonomy (NCBI): domain Eukaryota; kingdom Viridiplantae; phylum Streptophyta; class Magnoliopsida; order Lamiales; family Lamiaceae; genus Ballota; species Ballota nigra. Next base: position 38,740,192 of record OX344724.1, on the reverse strand, counting down.
CTTTGGTCATCTGTCCGGAGATCTAATGACCACCTTGTCTGGAAACCATCTTACTCTTTTACTGACCATCTTACCCGGAGATCAAATGATCCTCTTACCCGGAGGTCAAGTCATTTAATCATTTAATTATTCTATGACTATCTTGCCCGGAGCTCTAACGAGTATCTTATCCAGTGGACAATTTAAGTAATCATACAATCTAAGACCATCTTGCCCAGAGCCCTAGCAATCATCTTATTCAGAGGTCAATTCGTTTATTCATTCATCTATTCTATGATCATCTTGCCCGGAGATCAAATGATCATCTTACCCGGAGGTCAATTGGTTTTCATTCATCTATTGTATGACCATCTTGCCCGGAGATCAAATGTTCATCTTGCCCGGAGCTCTAGTAAGCATCTTACCTAGAGGCCACTTTATTTACTCATTCAGTGACCATCTTGCCCGGAGCTCTAGTGAGCATCTTACCCGGAGGCCACTTTATTTACTCATTCACTGACCATCTTGCCCGGAGCTCTAGTGAGCATCTTACCCGGAGGTCAATGCATTCAATTATTCAATGACCATCTTACCCGGAGATCAAATGATCATCTTACCCGGAGGCCAATTCTTTTACACCTTTAATCAATCAATGACCATCTTACTCGGAGATCAAATGATCATCTTACCCGGAGGCCATTCATTCAATCATTCAATGACCATCTTGCCCGGAGGTCTAGTGAGCATCTTACCCGGAGGCCACTTTATTTACTCATCCAATGGCCATCTTACCCCGAGCTCTAGTAGGCATCTTACCCAGAGGTCGTTTTGTCCAAATATGTATTAAGATATAGACTCATGTTTATGCATGATATAATACAACATAAAATATTTCACACGATTTACGTATCGCTGAACTCACAAGTTCAATCCACAATAATCATTAAACTCACAGACTTATTTCACAACTCACTTATTTGTTGAACAATTAATTAAAATCACAAGTTTATTTCATAATAAATAAACACACGGGTTCATTCCACCACAATCAAACTCATAATCAATTTCACCACAAATAAACACTCACATGTTCAATTTACAATACTAGATTCACATGTTTGGTTCATAATAATCTACATCAAATATTGAGCTCACAGACTCGTAACAAGTTATCACTGAACTCACAATCAACCCACGTCAAATATTGAGCGCACAGGCTCATCCCAAGATAATCACCAAAACATCAATCAAATATTAAAATTCACGCATTGCTATTTAAATATAAATAAATAACAAAATAATATGTTTATGCATTGTATTTACTAATTAATTTCTACTTACCTCGAATTTGCAAAGGCGTTGATAATTCAAACCCGTAAACCACCTTATCGCTTTTCGTTATCAAATTTAATAAAATAAATTATAAACATAATTCACAATTATTAATAAAGTAAATAGTAATAAAATTTCACTGGCTTGTTCTTATATCCATTCTGCTCGTAACCAATGAATCTGCCACGAAATATTTACAATTCCATTTAATACCATTCTCAATTATTTAATTATTCAGTATCCATGTACCAAACATAAGTTTAATTCATCAATAATCTTATTAATAAACAGATCATTGAAGACACATTCTAAATACAAAATAATTCTTCATTCTAATAAAATTAGAATTGAACTTATGAACCCCAACTAATACATTATTTCCGCCAGTTAAACTATCAACCTGATTTGGCAAGCTTAGTTCGTTATATAAATTATAATTATAATCATGATAACTACATATTATATAAAAAGGAAATTAAGCAAAATTCATAAGTATTACAATAAATATCCATGAAAAGCATGCATCCTTATGTCTTACCAAATTTAATCCAATAACCTCTTACTCCTTGTGGTTATCTCAAATTACTAAACTTTAAAAATTACACATATACTGAGCCACCAAAAATTCGGTTTCATACAAAGTATTTGGTTGCCAAACATGTTGACAAATTCTATCACAGTAAACATAAATATGCATTCTTCTATATTTGAGATATGGTAATTTGAATAATTATAAATTTGATGCTTACCTTTGTAATTAAGAGTAGTTTTATATGAAAACGTTTCATAATAAGTTTAACATATAGTTTTAGAGTATCATTAATCTCAGCAGGAGTATCATTAAACCTGTCAGTGGTATCAGTAGTCTGAGTTCAAAAAAAATTAAAACAACTTTCTTGAACTCAGACTAATGATACTCCCGATGAGATTAATGATACTTTAAAATATTTCATGATAAGCTTATCATGAAATATTTTCATATAATACTTTGCCTGTAATTAATCCATTCCTAATCTCTCTTGCTTCATCTTTTCTCTTTTCTTTATCTTTCTTCTTTTTCCATTATTTACTATTCTAGCTGCTCTCGTTCTTTTACTTAAGGATGCAGAGCCAAAAATAAAATGAAAAAGGTATAAGGCGAGTTAATCTATAACCGCCTCATTGCTTACTAACGAAGCACCCATTTTTTCTTTTCGTTTAATTAATTAATTTATTAATATCATCTACTATATTAAAATTGTAACAGTCTCATTCTCGAATGTTCCTGTAAAGAATAATTAAACAAAGGTGTAGGATATCACACCCATATAGATGCTCTAACCGTGTGTGTATATATATAAAAATAGAAAATTACTAATAAAAAAATTTTCACTGCAACCTCGAACCACGTAATGGATAACACACGAACAATCTCGAACTACGAACATAAAAGTGTAAAGTCGAGTTAAGGGAAAACCCTTTTCCCACAAAACAATTACGTCCCCACTAGTGCACACGGTTTGATGCAACGTTCCAAGAGGTAAAACAAATTTAGTCCTTTACACGAGTTGCACCACAGCGTGTAAAGGTACCAACGAACAAAAGTTGACCGCCGGAATTGGACGACTCAACTATATGAGACGCAGTATGCACAAACTGTATGAAAACTTATGCATAAATTTTTCTCTAATTTTTCAAGTGCTGAAATGCATGCATGCAGACCCCTATTTATAGGAGGTTATCCACTATCACATGAGGAAGGGTCATTAAGTGGGTTTAACACTAGATTTAATATGAAATTAAATCCAGTAATAACCGCCAACCGTTACCAGTCGAAACGTATGTCCAGGTTCATCTTCAGCATTCTCACATGTGCCTAAAATTGTTCCACAATTTCCGCACGCTGGTCACTTATCACGCCTTATCAAGTCAGCTTATCTGATAACGGGCACGGGCACTGCACGGCCGGGAGGGCGGCGCGCGCGCATGGTCCACAGGTGTAATTCCTTAGACACTATAGTTTTGAGAATAATACAACTCATTCCTATTAAAAGGAGTTATGAACCTTCCACAGTTTTCAATGTGGGATAATTAACTCTTTAGTTAATTATTCAACCATTAACATTTAATACAATTAAAATATTTATATGTTTCAACTCCTTATATCAATTTCTCACTCACCGAAATTCGGTTTTGAGACTTTAAATATCTACGACCATCTACTCCGACAGTAGATCGATCCTGCGGCGTTTAATTTCTCAAAAATTAAACTTTCGATAAATATTTTATTTATCAAAAAATGTATTATAACATTACATAATGATAAATAAATTATACAAAATCCAATTTCCAACAATATATATCTACATTAATTATCAAACTCACTTAAATTTTAACAAATTCCAAAGAAATTTTAGTAAATTTTAGTAAATTTTCTCACTACCAAAAGGGTAGACACAATCTAATATTTTGATATTTAAAAGCACGATAAAATAACAAAAGATAACAAATAACGCCTAGATAATATAAAATACACGCAAATGATGAATAACGCATACATAATAAGAATTCACACAGTGCATGAAATATATTGGTCAATGAGTAGTGAGAAGCTCGGGTATCACATGTAGTAAATTTCTTGAACCCAAATTAATGATACTTCTGGTCAGATTATTGATAGTCCTAGTCAAATATTCGATATTTTAAAACAATTTTATGGTAAACTTATCATAAACCATTTGTATATAAAACTTATCATGAGATAATAGCTTCACAAACTACATATCCAAGATCAATTAGGATAGAATAAGAATTGCAATAAACTGAGAAAAGATGTTTTAAAATATTGTAGTGGATTTTTTTCACTTCTTATTTTTTGGGCAATGCTTAAAAGATACTACAGAATGCAAGTTGAATGGATTAAGAGTTCCTTAACTTCACTCCAAGATAGCAACCCTTTTTAGTATTTTATGCAGCAAACCATCTATGTGAAGAATGCATTAAGGAACATAGTTTTAGTTAGCTTCCATAGAAGAATCATTTTGTCAGCCCTTGATTAGGATCATTGAGGGCGGGATTCACAAATTTATAATTTTAAGTTCTAATTTTCTGAATGCATACAGAAAAAAATTCTGGATTAAAACAGAATTTTAAAAAAAAAAAAATCCACGGACATGATATTTTATTAAAGAGTAGGTCTTGTATGAGACCGTCTCATGGCATGAGACAATGAGAATGAGTGTAACTATGACATTGGTTCATTAACACTTTGGTAGAAGTAGGTGTTAATTTGTATGGTCTCATGCCATGAGACCGTCTCATACAAGTTTTTGCCTTTATTAAAAATTTGTATCTTAAAATTTGGTGGGGAACTCTTGTACTACACATTATGGTCCACCCAAAAATTATGCAATACAAGAATTTCTCCACCAAATTTTAAGATACAAACTTGAGCATGTATAGAGTGAAATTGGTTTATATATGAATCAGTGAAGGGTAATAGTGTTTTCACTGAATTGTTTTTAGTGAAGAGTATTACTGGTTTACACTGAAAAGTCTTAGTTTATTTTCACTGAACAACTAAGACTCTTTAGTGTAAATCAGTAATACTTTTCAGTAAATATAATTAATACTTTTAATGAAAATAACTAATACCCTCCAGTGATTTATATATAAACCAGTTTTGGGTCATGACAAGTTTATCATGAAACTATTTTAAAATAACAAATATATGACCAGAAGTATTAATAATCTCACCAGGGATATCATCAATATGGGTTCAAAAAAGTTTACTACAATTACAAATATAACACTACTGACCCAAATTAATGATACTTCTGGTGATCCAATAATCAATTAATTAAGTTTATACGTTAATTAAACCAACGTAATCAATTAATTATTTTATTAATTTGGGTTAATTATTTGAGAAAAAACTTGAGACCCCATTCCCCAGCATTCTTCTTCATAAAGTTACATGACTTCACAATCAGAGCTTCTACTTCTTCAGAAAATAAAATTGTCTCTTCCATGATTTAACAGTCCATTTTATCCTAAACAAACCTTAAATTACTTCATCATAACACACAGTTATCCTCTTATTCTTCCCCCACAGAAATTAATCATCATAAATAATTAATCATAGGAAATTTCACAAGCACTATTCCTCTCTCACAAATCCATCATGTAAATACAGTCAAATCTGCAACTTAATATGAGTGGAGTTGCTCTCAGTGTAAATCGAACTCAAAATCTTTGTCTGTACGTGAGCCTTTTGATTCTAATACCATAAAAAAGTTATACTTAATTTAAAAGTCCGAACTTATAGAAAGGTGTGAAATTAAGTCATTTAATTATTTCTTTAAATATTACTACCTCCATCCATGAAATATAGTCCTGCTTTTTTGCACGTGGTTTAATGCGATATGTCGGAGGGTATTACGTAATTTTCCGAAGTCCGTTTTTAATAAAATGATCGTTTATGAAAAGTATGCTAAACGAACTTTCCATTAACGATAATATTATTAAAAAACGAATCTCAGAAAACCCGGTAACACCCTCCGACATTTTGCATTAAACCACGTGCAAAAAAACAGGACTATATTTCATGGACGGAGGGAGTATGATTTAAAAAGTGGGGTGGAAAGATGGGACGTGTAACAAATTCAAAAAATAGGGCAATTTTTTAACTATACTTTGTATCTTAAAATGTGTAGGGAAATTAGGGTACTACAAAATTTATGAAGTGGAATAGCAGTACCTCATAGTTGTTTTCCCAAATTAATAATCGAGTTGGTATTAATGTGTGAATCAATTAAAATGTGAAATTAGTTTATAACTCATACATTATAGTATAACAACTCATACATTTTAATGAAACAATTAATATTATTTTGAAATTAATACTACCTCCGTCCCGGAACTTATTTCACGTTTTTCTTTTTGGGACGTCCCAACTCTTTTTTCACATCCTTAAAAGGAAAATAAATTACACACACAAAAGTCAATAAAGCACATTTTTATTATTTAATTTTACACTCACACACTTCACTTTTCTTAAATATTTCTGAAAAAAGAGTATCTTATAGTATAAAAAACTACATTTCAAACAAGTTTTACAATGAAGTTTCACACAATAAATTTACCTTAATTAAAAAATTATTTGGAAACGTGTATATAGCAGACTGAAGTGCCCAATAAAGTCAAGGATTTTCAGGAAAACATTAGAATGCTTACAATTAATTATCACATATTGTGAATGAACCATAACGTTTTATGGAACAAATAAGTGAGATAATCTATTACGTCCCATTTTCAATTTCCTCCATTGTTTTTTAAGTAGTCTTTAATGTGAGAATAATTTATAACTATCTTTGTTTCAACTTTATATTTTCACAATTAAAAATGCATGAAGATTAAGAAATGAGATTTTAATTGAGTGGTGAAGTCAATAGAAAAAGGGTATTATGGCCGCTTAATAATAAAGATTAATTTTACCATGAAAGTTAATCTTCCCACCAAAATAAATTAATATTTAAAGTGATAAATTTATCTGTTGTGATGATCCCGGGGAAAATCGGTGAATGGTGTGAAATTCATTTCTACTTTATTAATTAATAAAGTAGGTACTATGTTGAGTTTTGGTAAAAAAAAAAAAAAAAATGTGTGTAAAGTAATGAAATAAGGTGATAGTTGTAAAAAGGTGAAAACATTTTATTGATTTTTATAGAAGGAACCATTGATAAAAAATGAACTTTTTTGACAAAGGTGAATCAAGGACGAAACGGAGGAGTATCAGTAGCGAAGAAATTGCAATTGAAAATCGAAAGAGTAGATAGATTACTTGTGCAATTTCAATGAAATGAAGGTTCAAGATTGGAAATAAAATTGATACTGAACACGTTTTTATGATACTTAAGCACGTTAATTGCTTGATAATTGACGTTGTATATATGCAAGTCGCTGTAGCTTAATGTATGATTCAAACATTGGAATCTTGTATCTTGAAATCATCAAAACTTTATAAAAACATTATCTGTAAAATTTAAATTATTTCTGATGATCTTGTCACATTTATTTGGCGTCTTCTGTCCACAGAATAATATAAATATCTTGCTAGTTTCGTCTGCTTGAAAATAAATAAAACTAGCCATGTGGTGCACTACATTTCACTTGTTCAAACTCTCCATTATTTCCTTGGCCGACCACCGCTATGAAAGGCCACAAATTTAAAGTTATTTAGTTAGAATAGAATCTGCTCGATGCCTTTTAAAAAATACAAACAAATTTAAAGTTATTTAGTTAGAATAGAATCTGCTGGATGCCTTTTAAAAAATACAAACTTTTGTCAATAGTATACACTTGAATTTTAAATTTAACTTTATCTTTTTTTAAAATATTGGAATACTATTGATTATTGTTTAAAATATTATTGATTATTATTCGTGATATTACCAATTATTGTTTGAGTTATTGTTAATTGTTGATTACTACCTGGAGTAATGCTGATTCAAAAAATGGTGAAATGTATTTTTTTATACTTTTTGAAATTAACTTTTTTAACTTGAATACATATTATAACTACTCTTTCAGAAAAAAAAATCTTGTATACATTTCTTCGTCTTAAGATACTTCAATCCAAGTCCCGCGTCTTTTATAACGGTAATGGTACCTAATCATACATATCATCTTACAATCATGGGAGATTTTTAAGCTACACTCAAGTTTGATGGGTCTGGGATATTAAAAAAAAATCATAATTCACCTTTCACTAGTAGAGAAACTCATCTCAAGCCAGAGCAAAGTTCGTATAGTCTAACTTATCCCAAAAATTGATCGTACTTTGCGGATTTTGAACCTGAGGCCTGGAGATTGTATTTAATATCACACAAAAATAATAGAATTCCCGTAGATAGTGTCTAGACGTCATCATTCTTGCAATATACTCTTACATTATTATTTCTATTACTTTTCAATGGAAATGATCACGTGTCCACCGATAAATACAAACTTATATGCCCACAAAAAAAAAATGATAACAACACATAAGCAAGGAGACCCACTATTTTTTTAATTAAATTTTTTTTATATACATTATTATCATATTAGTGGTGGACATGTGGTTATTTTTACTCTTCAATAATTGTAAATTACTTGGTATATTTTGTATCGAAATTTGAATAAAGTTGTCTATTTACCAAGGAAAAAAAAAATTCTAACATCTTATTATCTTAATAAACATGAATTTGAGGGAGTTTCAAATATGTAGGATGAATTTGAAACAAAACTAATATTTTAATTATGTATACCTATATATAAGGAAGATTACTACATCTACCACCGAGTAATCTACCCGGTTAATAAAAATAATTTAAATTTTATTTAGAAAAAAAAAATATTAAATGTCAGATTATTATTCTCTCACCTAATTTATTACTGTGAATGAATTCTTCTTTCACAATTCCTATTTTGACCACCTTCATTTTTCATAACTTTTACATTACTGTGTAACTTTCTTATTATTATTTAATTTATTTATGACTAATAATAGACTAATAGTGTTCTTTTGACTAATTAAACTATTGACATTTTTTTTAAGATAAATTATAGTAAAAATGATTCATACATGAATAATTGAAGTGTATTAGTAGTTCTCACTGAAGAGCATTAGTTGTTTACTGAAAATAAATTGAGACTCTTCAGTGAAAACAACTAATACACTTCAATAATTCATGTATGAACCAATTTCACTCTATATATACTATTTTTTTATTATATTACTTCGTACTCAATTAAAAAAATTACTACAAATTAACTATTTTTCTAGAGTATGTATAGAGTGAAATTGGTTCATACATAAATCATTGAAGGGTATTAGTTATTTTTACTAAAGAGTATTAGTTGTTTTTACTGAAGGATATTATTGTTTTCACTAAAGAGTCATAGTTGTTTTCTGTAAACAACTAATACACTTAGATGAAAACAACTAATACCCTTTGGTGAAAACAACTAATACTCTTTAGTGAAAACAATCAATACCCTTCAATGGTTCATATATGAACAATTTTTACTTTATACTTTGTCTTATTTCTGTTGTTTAATTTTGAGAAGCGGGCTATCTAAACCTTTTTTTTTTTTTTTTATTTAGTAGATTGACACATTTTCTGTCCAATATTCCACCTAATGAGTTCCTCACAAACACAAGATTTTAAGGCGGTTTATATAACTAGCCTGAATTGAAAGAAAAATGGAAAATTTTAAATTAAATATATAACAAAATTTAAATTTGAATTGGAAAGCAAATATATAAATGATAATTTTACAATACGATCAGTAAATCCAAGTTACTCCAATATATATTTTTATTTATATAATACTTAAATGAGACAATTTGAAATTTCATATAAAATTTAATTTAAATTTTGGTAAGATGTGTAAATGAGTATTTTACATTGAATAGTATTTTTATTATCGTCAAATATATGGACCAAAAGATTTTAAAAAATTATAGTCTTCGAAGCTCACTTATTATATGACTAATTAAATAATAAAATCTATATATAAATATTTAGTGTTTATATTATAGGAGTTAGTATTGTGTGAAAAAAAAATTACAATGAAACTCTATTCATGTGATTAATATCTTTCAGTAGTTTAAGTGACGCCCTTTAGAAATACAAGTAATATCTTTTGACAATTTAAGTAACACCCTTTTGTATTACGACCAATACACTTCATCATTTAAGCGGTATCATTTAGCATTATCGCTAATATCTTTCAATAATATAAGTGGTACCTTTAACATTGCGAGTAATAGATTTCTGTAATTTATTGACAATTTTTACATTACGACTAATACATTTCAGTAATATAATTGATATCCTTTAGCATTGCGACTAACACTTTTGGGTACAGAAGCAGTTTCGCCACGACCTGAAACTGGTTCATACAATACATTGTCAATATATAGTTCACCGGAGCAATACTAGAGGTGCAGGCTTAAATATTATAAAATTTTGTAGCCTTGAGATTCCTTTTTTTCAATTTTGGACTGTTATGCATTGCAATGTTTAAAGTAACCAAGCAAAAATGTTCTAACTTTTTTATATGTTACGACGAGTGGAAATATCAATAAAACCAAATAACAACCAACGTGATTTATGGGAAAGTATTTTAAAATGAGAAGGCAAAATAATATTTTTCAAACTTGACTTACTTAACAATTTCACATGTTGAGGGTAAAACAATGTATGCGCTTCATTTAAAGGATGAAATTTAACACACATCATATGTTACATAAAAAAAAAAAAAAACTTTGTAGTATATATAAAAAAAATCAACAACAATACTTGGTCATCATGGTTTTAGTAACAAGTTAATGATTAGGTGAAACCTTACATAGTATATCAAATAACAAAATGCTACCAAATGGTGTAAGAACACCGCTATTTAAACCGATGTGGTTATAAATTCGACTCACTTTGAGGTATAACAAAGATTTCAATTTAAATTATTACATTTTTAAGGAGTTGGTGTTGTCCGAATAAATTTCACCATGAAACTAGATTAGTGTGATTAATATCTTTCAGTAGTTTAAGTGATTTAGCATTACGACCAATACCTTTAATAATTTAAGTAATACCATTTAATATTACCACTAATACACTTGGGTCAAATATGTGATACACTTTAACATTATCACTAATACCTTTCAGTAATTTAAGTGACATCATTTAGCATACCAAGTAACACATGCTAGTAATTTAAGTGAAAGCCTTTAGCATTATAACTAAAATCTTTTAGTATACAAATGATATTTTTTGCATTATTAATAATACATTTTAGTAGTTAATTCATATTCATGCACGTTAAACTGGTTCATAAAATATTTTGGCAGAGTGTGAGCAAATTTCACCGTGAAATTTGTGTTGATAGTATTAGTTATTTTATTAAAGAGTATTAATTATTTTTACTATAAGGTATTACTTTTTTTAATGATATCAATTGTTCCATTAATATTATAAGTTGGAGAGTATTAATTATTACTATAAAGTATTAGTCGTAAACCAGTTCACATAAAACCAACTCTTTAAATTTAGGTATCTATATACGCGTGTAAGCTAATTAAGTTGACATCCAAATAATTTTATTGTATATTAATTTTTTTTTAAATCATACCTCAAGATTATATTTATTAAGGTCCACTACCAAAATTATGGTGTATATTCATGTATAATAAATTTAATTTTATAAATATGAAAGACCATATATTTTTTTAAAAAAATCAATGTATTTTTAAATATAAGTTTTAATTTATGTACGAATAAAGAGTATTTCTCTGTTGTTTTTTGAACAATTAGTGGAGTATAATATGCGTTAAATATTATTGGAGATAAAAAAATGAGACAATCTTTTAAATTAAAATAAATAATAAATTGCTCTACGTTTAATTAATTAATATTTATAAGTTAATTTTAATTTAAAATATAAATAAAGTTGATGTATGTAATATTACATCTTATTATACTATATTTCCAAATATTTCCAAGATGATGTGTCAGCACTACATTTCTCTTAAAGTGGTGTGACACATCTCAAATCATTTTATTTTAAGATCCTGTATTCTCCCTAAAAGTTATTTTTATGCTTGTTTTAAATCAAATTAAGACTTAATCTACACTATATATTTCATACTTTTAATCTAAACCCTACAGTTTATTTTATATTCTCAATAAACGTCAAATCTCTTTTTAGTTTTCATTTTGATTTACAACTCTAATCATCTTCTCTTCTCTTCTCTCTAATTTTTCTTTATGATTCTCTCACACCGTCGTCTGATTAGGCGTGAAATTATTATGTTTTGTAGCCCGATTTGCCTATGTTTTGTGTGTTTTTATGAGTATTTAGAGTCATTTGAGTATTATTTTTATAAACTGATGAATTTATCTCTTTGATGCTCATGGTTGGATAGAGGGCGAAAATAGGAGTTCGTAGGACTTTGAATTGACCAAAACGGACTCCAAGTTGAGAAGATATGAAGGTTTTTCGAACAAGTGTACAACAGCGACCAGGCACTCGACCAGTGCACTCGAGTGGGGCACTCGGCCAAGTCAAGGTCGAGTGGAGAACTCGACCTGCACCAGTGCTCGAGCAATTATGCATATTTTCGGCCCAAAAACGCCCAAATTCGATCCCAAGCCTATATATACCTCTTCCAAGCATATTTTTACATATCAACACATATCTACACATATTTACACTTGTTTTTCGAAGGAGAGAGCTTGGTAGAGAGATTGGAAGAGTTTTACAAGTTGTAATCGAGGTTTCAGCTTACGAATTCATAGTTTAATTATTTCTTTTGAACCTTTTAGTTTAATTCTTTCTTTCTTAAATCTTTTAGACTTATAAACCCTAGTTTTTCCAGATTTATATTGAGATTTTGAGTTATTCTTTTGTTTATGCTTTTCAATTCTTTTGTTAATTCAATTATGCATATGTTTATTGTTCTTGTTATTATTTTTGTTATTCAATTAACCATGTTAAGCTAGAACCCTTGCATGCTTAGAATAGGATGACCTCGTAGAAGTAGGATGTTGGTACGTAATTAGGATAATTCGTGATGTTTAGTTTTGATTCTCTTCATTATTGAATTCTTAAAATAAACCCTAGAATTATCTTGGAATTGAGTACGAAAATTGTTAGAGAGAAGACGACCATATCACTCTTTAATAACGAATAGGCTTAACGAGAGGGTTTTAGAAGGGGTTTATAATCTGCCGGTTTATCTAGGGAGGACGACCGCATCACCTTAGTTAAATTAGGGTCTCATTAATTAAGCACAATCTATATAACCTGTTTAGTGGATTCGTGAAGTAGGTTGATAGAACGAAGTATTACGGTTAATTCTTGAGCTTTTAGTCTTTCAATCTCATATGCTTAGGATTATTACTTGCACATCACGATTATTTTAGTTATTGTACCAACTCCGTTAGTATACATAGGAATTCCTATCCCGGGCATCATCATCCCATATTTGCATTAAAACTAAGTTATTCAGTTTACTTTTATTATTAGCATATAGATAGTATAATATAGTTTAGAATTCTTTTAAAACCAAACACACACTCTTATTAACTACGACGCGTAGATCTCCAGGGCTCTATTCGCATACACACTTTCCCTTGGATTTGATACTACTTGGTCCCTATACTTGCCCATACTACTGGGATCCCATACTCTTGTGGGTAACTACTAGTATAGCTAGTATTTTGCGTTCAAGTCAATGGCGCCGTTGTCGGGGAAGGTGATGTATGTTCATTGAGTACGACTTGGAGATAGTTTAGTAGTTAGTAGTTAGTAGTGAGTGCTTTTATTTTCTGTTCTATTGCTTGTAGTCTGGTGCATTTGATCTTTCTTATTGAGTACTCAGGTATATGAAAACACGCTCGAAGGGAGAAAAGAGCGAAGATCGAACAAAGTTAGACCTTGAGACTATAGTTTAGAAGGAATCGAGCCTTCCAGAGAAGGATGAATACCGCAGGAGGTGATGACATGAATTTGGATTTAGGCGGAGATTTGGGTCTTGAGACAGAAGGGCTTAATCAGAATGTGAAGAGGGTTGAGGGAGTCAATAGTCCAAAGCTAGCACCCCAAGGGGAAGGAACCAACCAAAACCCAAACCCACATAAACAGAGCAATCCCGCTGAAAACCAGAATCATGTCATCAACCAAAACCCACAAAACTCAAACAACCCATTTAACAACCTCGTCTACCAACACAACAACACACCTTATCCTTACCAATACCCACCATATCCGTACCCACTATACTACCCTCAACACCCTACTTATAACCAACCCTCAATCCCTCATATACCTCCACCACCAGTTTACCCTCAGCACGTCCCTCAGAATGCTGATCCTGGTATGGCAATCAGAGGAAGGTTTGCTGCGCAGCCGCAACGGTATTATAATAGTGTAGCATTGCCACCAGTGGAGGCAAACAACTTTTCTATCTCCCCAGAGATCTTGAAGATGCTAGTCGAGAATCAGTTCAAGAGGGAGGTCGGAAAGGATAATCCTCATACACACTTGAGGAATTTTCTGATGATTGCCTCAACTTTCAACCATAATGGCATGTCTGAAGATGTCAAGAAGCTCAGGTTGTTCCAATTCTCTTTAACTGGAATCGCGAAGGAGTGGTATGATAACACGCTTCCAAGGGGAGGTGTAACCACATGGGCCGAGCTTGAGCATCTGTTCCTCGAGCGATTCTACCCTCCGTCTAGAACGATCAAAGCAAGACTAGAGATTGTTGGAGTTATACGTGAAAGTATGCTTTTACTTTGTATAACTTGTGTATCAAACACTTGTTTATGAGAATAATTCTTTTATCGCATATGTTTTAGATATGATTGAATGTTGAATATTTATTGCAAACAGTTCATAATAGTACTAGTTACATTGTAGTTAATGTGGTGATACCCGATCACGGAAGATAACATTAACAGTTTCCTTGTAACTAAACGTACATTTTCACGACCTAGGTGGAATTGAACAATCCACCATGAAAGGTCGATGTGTAAGTCTCAGATTGGTCTGTCTTGACTAAGAGATTGCACTAGCACATTTAGTATGTGTTGAAGAGGACCTACAACGAGAATAAATTCTTCTGTTCTGAAATGTGAAGAATTAGACCTCAGTGGTTATTGATTTCTTAATCTCCGTCACTTAAATAGGACCGTGTGTGCTTAATGGTTACTGCTTTGATTCATGTTGGATGAGAATCATCGTGACTTCGAACCTTGTGCTTTGGGCAGTAATATTAATCATATGACGGTTGCTAAGATTTAATACGGAGAAACGCGTGCGAGTACGGCTCGTGTGATTAGTCCCCTTGGTGGGCTCAGAAGTTTTATCGTACCAAATCTTGCAAGTGAAGAATCAGTTTCTTCGGTACGGATAATAATGTTGAGCTGTCTTTACTCCAAGGTGAAATATATTAATTAATTTAGAGCTATTCAGAAGCTTAATTAATTAATGGACTTGATAATCTTAAACGCGGAAAATAATAATCGGGAGCCCATATTATCGTAATATGGATTAAGATGGATAGTGCAATATTAATTTATTAGTGGTAATAATTAATATTAATGGATTGAATTATATTGGGGCTCAATATTGAAATTCAGAAGTCCATTAGGAGGTCCAATCTTAATTCTCCTTAAAGGCCCCTCAAGTAGCCCATTAAGTAGCCCAATAATGATAAGGTGATTAAAATAAAAAGAAAATAATAATGCTGATTTTTCCCTATTTTTTTCGAAAATATGATGTCATGAAGAAATAAGATTTTGTTGATTTTCTTGGAAAGATATTATGGAAGATATGTATTCTTTGAATACAAGATTATCTCATATATTCAAGAAGATCCAAATCTTGGGATTTCTAATTGAAATTTTCGAAAATTGCAAGCTAATATGAAGGGTGAGATTTTTATGGAATATTTTATTTTGGAGAAAAGAATATATGAGATATATTCAAGATTTCTTAGAGTCTAAGAAAAGATTTTCTCCAAGCCCAAATATACCTATTATTTTCGGCCCCCTCATGTTATAAATAGGGGATGATTATTTCATCCCCAAGTACATAATTCCATGTGTTGGAAAAATCAAGAGCATATATATTTTTCTTTTTTCTTAGTTATTAAAATTACTTGAAAGGATCTCCCACCGGTGATCAAGTAAGGCCAAAGGGAAATACTTGAGAAGGCTTTTGGGTTGATAAAGCGTGATCGTGATTGTCCCATTTATTCAAAGGTCAATTCTACAAGAGGTACGTACGTCACATAAATTCTTGTTTATTCCGCCTAGATTTTATGTGAATTAATTCAACATGCATGGTGTTAAATATGTTGTTGGAATTATTATTTGAATTAATTAGGATTAATTCATGCTAGTAATAATTGAATTTAAATTCATATTTAAATTTCATCCCGAATAGATTCCGGGCACCCCTATTTTCCCAACAGAGATCTCGTCTTTCAAGCAGAAGCCAGGAGAGGACTTACGTCAGGCTTGGGAGAGATACTATAATATGCTCATTGAGTGCCCGCAGCACGGGTACAATGAAGGTGACATCATGACTTATTTCTACTGTGGAGCCAGCAAGGCAGGTCAAGACCACCTTGATGCATGTGCTCTTGGAGCATTCCTGAATTGTGGTGCAGCTCAGTGTAGAGAGATTGTTGATAACATTGTCAAGAATACGGGGCAATGGAATGAGGTACAAGAGTTTCAGCGAGCTTATCAGATGGATGAGAGTGAAGGTGCTAGAAAGCTGTTGATGGCAATGATGGAGAAGATCAGCAATCTAGAGGTTGGGCAGAATCTGAGTGGAGGGAATACTGCAGTGAGTGAGAAAGTGGATCAGCCAGCAAGCCAGCATGAGGAGGCCAACTATATGGGAGGGCCTAATTATAATCAGAATGGCTATCAAGGTGGAAATTATTAGGGGCGACCAACTTATGGTCAACCGTTTGTACCACTGGGTCCACAGCCTCCTCAAAATCAGTGGAGAAACAACCAAGGGTATCAAGGAGGCCAGCAGCCTCCTTAGAATCAACTTGTCGACCGGTCTATTACTCGACCTCAAGGTGTAGTTGAAGACGTCCTTGTTAAAGTTGGAGATCATATTTTTCCAGCTGATTTCGTAGTGCTCGACATGGAGGAAGATGAGCACGTGCCTCTAATCTTGGGAAGACCTTTCTTAGCTACGGTTGGGATGGTGTTAGATGTGGCGAATGGGAAGATTACGGTAAAGGTAGATGATCAAGAGGTCAAGATTTCCCTATATGAGGCCATGAAACACCCAAAGGAAGATGAGAGTTGTCATTCCATTGATGTTATTGATCCTTGTGTTGAAGACACACCTCCTATCCCTAACCTTTCTTATATACGTAATTTTGATAGTCCTTCACTTGATGATTCAACCTTTGAGCATTATGATCTTGAGTGTTTAGATAGGGATAAAGACAAGGAGTTGAAGGAAGGAGAGTTGAAAAGTGTGGACGTGGCCAAATTGGAGGGAGAAGGAGGAGTTAATGTTAAGAAGAAAAAATCCAAGAAGTGGGTACCTCCGTGGAGAATGAAGAAAAAGAAAGTGAAACTACTGCCCGAGGTGAAGAAAGAGGATGGGAATCGAGCGAAAAACTTAGACATCTTCTCTTATGAGAATAAGGGAGGTAAATTTGAGTATCATGTCCCATAAGCTCCTTTGAGCTCGGTCCGATATTAGGACCTTAAAAATAGCGTTGAATGGGAGGCAACCCATTTTTATGTGCTTTTGAGTGTTTTTAGTTGTTGGTGTTTTGTTTTTAATCGTATGGTTTAACCTCGTTCTTGAGTGAGTTGCTTGTAGGCTTTTCTTGAGGAATAAATGTATCATGGAGTTATTCAAAAGGGAGGAACTCAAGCAAGGGAGTGTGCTACATTGCCAAGTGCAAAGGGGATTATGCGTATTAGGTAACCCACAACCCCAAACTTAGACCGCTTCACAAGGTCGAAGTTTGGGGGTGGAGTATTTATATATTTTATGGCATACATATGCACCGGCGCACTTGAGAGGTTTATTATACATTGCACAGGCGCACACCCTCTCTTTGAGTTGAGTTTGGTTATATATTGTGCCTTGAGATGCTCCTTGAGCTGATATTGCTTTGATGTGCTACTGCATATTTCATGTCTATCAATTCTCTTATGCCTGTTGATTGCTATCTTTAAGTGTGAGTATGAGTTGGTGAGTTGTGAAGTTGAGCCTGAGTCTGAGTTGTGTAAGTGTAGGAGTTAGAGTTGATTTGAGAGGGAACTCGTATACGTACGAATTTTCCTTTTGAATACTTGTGTGGTAAACGTGAGAATTCACTAGGACTAGCATGGATGTGAAAGCTATGAGATTTGAGCCTTTTAGAGATTGAAATTCATTATGTTGATCTCTTCATTTGTGAGTGGATCATCACCTTAGAGGATTCTAGAACTTGTGTGTGCTCTCGCTTCTTAATTGTGTCTAGTTTGATATTGCGAAAGTGATATTAGGCCATCTTTGATTTGATTGAGTCACTTAGCCAAATTTTCCCTACCAATGACATTTATTCCTTGTTAGCCCGTTTGAGCCTTGGCCTATTTTATTTGCTAGCATATTCAAACTTAACCAAATTCTTAAACTCTTTTTGCCCCAATTTGAGTGGAGAATTGGGAAAGTGTGAATGAGAAGGGATCGAGTTGAGATGAGAATGCAGAAATATTTTGGTTGAGTGAATTTGAGAAAAAGGTGTAATGATACCTTGAGTTGTGGGTAAGAACAAAAATTTGAGAATGAGCAAAAGAAAATATGAGCTCGTGTATGTGTGAAAGAGAAAAAAAAGTGAAGTGATTAAAAAAGTGAGACGAGTTAGAAAAAAAATTGAAGTGTTGAGAGTAGTTGGAATTGAAAGTGTATTGCATGAAGATTATTGAAGTATTCTGTTCCTCGTCTCGAAGTACTAAAGTTGAATTTTCTGTTCTCCATTCACTTGAGTCACTTATCCCATATAGTTACCCCACCTGTCCAAAGAGCCTACATTACAACCTTGATAAAGTCCTTTTTGATTCGGCATGGATTCTAGAGTATGGTCGAAGTTGAGAGTGCTTACAAGCCTATGACTGCTGATATGTGTGATTGATTGATTGAGTGAGTCCCTTAATATTGATATACACTTGTGAGGGAGTGAAACACATCGTTGAGTGCACATCCATGTTTGATCTTGGTGTTTCTTATTATTATTGCATGAGTATGATGAAGGGGGTGAGTGATCGATCTTTGAAACTTGAGCTCTATTGCTTGCATGATTGGATCTTTAATTCATTCTTAACAATTTCACTTGACTTATTATTTCATTTCTTGAGGACAAGCAATATGGTAAGTTTGGGGGGGGGGGGGGGGGGGTTGATTAGGCGTGAAATTGTTATGTCTTGTAGCCCGATTTGCCAATGTTTTGTGTGTTTTTTATGAGTGTTTAGAGTCATTTGAGTATCATTTTTATAAACTGATGAATTTGCCTCTTTGATGCTTATATTTGGATAGAGGGCGAAAAGAGGTGTTCGTAGGACTTTGAATCGACCAAAACGGACTTCCGGTTGAAAAGATATGAAGGTTTTTCGAACAGTGTATAGCAGCGACCAGGCACTCGACCAGTGCACTCGAGTGGGGCACTCGACCAAGTCAAGGTCGAGTGGGACACTCGACTTGCACCAGTGCTCGAGCAATTATGCGTATTTCGGCCCAAAAACGCCCAAATTCGATCTCAAGCCTATATATACCCCTTCGAAGCATATTTTTACATATCAATACATATCTACACATATTTACACTCGTTTTTCGAAGGAGAGAGATTGGAAGAGTTTTACAAGTTGTAATCGAGGTTTTAGCTTACAAATTCATAGTTTAATTATTTCTTTTGAACCTTTTAGTTTAATTCTTTCTTTCTTGAATCTTTTAAACTTATAAACCCTAGTTTTTCCAGATTTATATTGATATTTTGAGTTATTCTTTTGTTTATGCTTTTCAATTCTTTTGTCAATTCAAATATGCATATGTTTATTGTTCTTGTTATTATTTTCGTTATTCAATTAACCATGTTAGGCTAGAACCCTTGCATGCTTAGGATAGGATGAACTCGTAAAAGTGGGATGTTGGTACGTAATTAGGATAATTCGTGATGTTTAGTTTTGATTCTCTTCATTATTGAATTCTTAAAATAAACCCTAGAATTATCTTGGAATTGAGTACGAAAATTGTTAGAGAGAAGACGACCATATCACTCTTTAATAACGAATAGGCTTAACGAGAAGGTTTTAGAAGGGGTTTATAATCTGTCGGTTTATCTAGGGAGGACGACCGCATCACCTTAGTTAAATTAGGGTCTCATTAATTAAGCACAATCTATATAACCTGTTTAGTGGATTCGTGAAGTAGGTTGATAGAACGAAGTATTAGGGTTAATTCTTGAGATTTTAATCTTTCAATCTCATACGCTTAGGATTATTACTTGCACATCACGATTATTTTAATTATTGTACCAACTCCGTTAGTATACGTAGGAATTCCTATCCCGATCATCATCATCCCATATTTGCATTAAAACTAAGTTATTCAGTTTACTTTTATTATTAGCATATAGATAGTATAATATAGTTTAGAATTCTTTTGAAACCAAACACACACTCTTATTAACTACGTCGCGTAGATCTCCAGGGCTCTATTCGCATACACACTTTCCCTTGGGTCCGATACTACTTGGTCCCTATACTTGCCCATACTACAGGGATCTCATACTCTTGTGGGGTAACTACTAGTATAGCTAGTATTTTGCGTTCAAGTCATTGTCCCTCTTCTCTCATGTTATTCACGAACCGCCGTCTCCTCACGGATCTCCTCGCTCAAACCATATCGGACCACCGCAGCCTCGAACTGCATCGAAACACCATACCCCGCCGTTTAGGGTAAGAGATCAATTTTTTAATCTAATTAAATCGTCATTTTTTTCTTGCACGGATATGGATAAATCTTCGGTATGACGATCCCTAACCGAAAAACCACCTCAAGACTCCAATTTATTGGGATAATTTGGAAATCGACGGATGATAATTTTTTCTTTAATTCTTTTAGGAATTATATATTTGTAAAATGTTGAGTTGTTATCATTAAGTTGTTATTTCTCTATATTACACTATAAATCTAAATAAAATTTAATCATTGGAAACAAAATATTTACGTATAATGTGGAATATCCTTTTAAACAGTAAATAAATGCAAACAATTCTTTTTTCGTTGTTGAACTATTTTTTTTAGGATTTTCTTATTTTTGAAAGATATTGATATATTTAAAATTTGTAGGAGAGAATTCGAAATATTTTGAAAAAAAATATTTTCATCGAAATAGTGTGTGATACCAAAAAAAATCTTGCAACTAAATAAAATATAATGCCTTCAATAATATATTGTAATACAAAAATTTATTTTTGGATAAAATTATGCGGTCAAAATAGACTATTAAACTGCAAAATACAGATATTATTTTCTAGACTAGGATTTCGAATTTTCTTTTATATTTTTTAACATACAAAAATATTAAAATAGTATTGTAATTCATAAATGAATAATTTTTGTATACCTTATATAATTAATGTAGATATTTGTTCTTAAAATATGTGAAATAATTTTTTTATGGGTTAGAAATTATAGTGTTGGCAAAAAAAAAAAGGACATTATGTTTCTCTACTAACAATTTAACTACCATAACTTTAAAAAGTATATTACACTAGAATGTAATAAATCTAAGGGTCTTTGACATATAGGTTCAAAGTGATACCCTTTATTAGGCTTTAGTTCAAAATTCAATTATAAATACAAAATGGTGCAAAATGTGGGTCCTTGCTTCTCCACTGATTGTTGTCGCCTGTCAGTGATGGGACAACCGTCCCCGTGCAAATTTATTTTATTATGCACATGTAATATTTGTCCATTTTTTAATATTCCCTGTGCAAACTTTATTATATTTTGCACCCATATTCATATTATATTTTATTTGAATTAAATACAACTTAATGGAATTATATATCCAATTTTTTATGCTTTGTGCATAAAAAAAATGAAATTGCACCCGCTAAAAATTCAAAATTAATTGAATTGTATTTCTTAAAATTTAAATTTTACATCTGGAAAATTAAAATTTAGTAATTTTCAGATTT
Source organism: Ballota nigra (assembly GCA_947034835.1). Taxonomy (NCBI): domain Eukaryota; kingdom Viridiplantae; phylum Streptophyta; class Magnoliopsida; order Lamiales; family Lamiaceae; genus Ballota; species Ballota nigra. The sequence continues at coordinate 38,718,122 of OX344724.1, read as the reverse complement.
TTCATAACCCCATAATTAAAAAAATAATAATAAAGAGTTCTTAAAATTCATGTTTTTTCAAAATTTTATTGGGTGAGGCAATTCCAATGATAGTGTGCACATACACAAATTTTGATACTTTTATCAGTGCAAAAATAAAATAAAATTGCGCACATGTCATTTTATATGATTCAAAGCAAGTAAAAATTTGAAATAATTAGCACAAACCAAAATTCAAAAACACAATTAAATAAAACTTCCAAAATTACATATTTAAATTTGAAATTGACAAATTTATAATTAAATTACATATTTATGCCTATGTGCAAAAAATTAATAAAAATGCACATATCTATATCTTCAAATCTTCATCAAATTTGTACCTACATCTTCAACTCTTCCCCAGGTTCAACATGATAATATATAGCCTATATGCAAACATTAAGAAAAAAATGCAAACATCTACATCTTCAAATCTTCATCTTTAAATTCATATCTTCATCTTTCATCTTCAAAACCTGATAATATAGATTCAAATATAATACTTTATAAATAGGGAATAATTTTTTAAAAGGCCAATAGGTTAGGGGGGTAGCAAAAGAAGGACCACAGGTCTTCGGGCTGGCAATTTAAGGACACCAGATTTAAAATGTTGCAATTTGAGACCAAATTGGCCCGAATTGACTCTAATTAGAGCTAATTCGGGTCAACTTGGCCTCAATTTGCAAAATTTTAAACCTATGGTCCTTAAATTGCCAGCCCCAAGACCTACCGTCCTTCTTTTGCTACCACCTAAGTTGTGGTCTTAAAAAATTAATCCCAAATTAGATCTAATTGGACCCAAATTCCACGTACTCGGCACATGACACCCGATATTTGACTAGTTTATACTCGTGGAGCCCGTCCGATACCACTTTAAAAATAAATATTTTTTATTTATAAATATAAATATATATTTAAAACAAAAATTGTAAAAATAACTATTTTGAGACATGACCCTGATTTCAGGCTATTTTATACACATGCTTGGAACATGACCCTCCATCGGCTAAAACCAAGCCTGTTGCTTATGTGTAGTTCACGCTATTCTACCTCAATACCATTGACGGTCAAAAACTTGGGGTTGGACAGTCGAGGTGAGGGCCGGGGTGGGTAGGGAATACAGTCTAAACTTTGGGTGAAAAATGATTGGGGCGTGGGGTTGGTATGAGGAAGAAGAATTTATTTTTTATATTAATTTTTTTAATACATATACTTATATTTATAAAGGTAATAGTTGTGTCTCAAAGTGGCGTTGGACGGATGCAATGTGTATAAAATATCTCGAAATCCTCAAAACCAAGGGTTAATTAGTGCTTCGGAATAAAAAATTACCACAATAATTTAGCAACCAATTATGTTTACTAACCGTTTTACCAACGGATTACCAACAAATTGGTCATATAAATAAATATTTTATTTTTTGTTGGTAATCCGTTGATAATATGTCGGTATTTTTTACTAACGGGATACTATTTCGTTGGCATATTTAGCAACGAGCAGAATAACAATGAAAAATATTCGTTGTAAGTCCGTTACTAAATGCAAATTCATTGATTAGCAACATAATTTTTTCGTTGTTAAAACGTGAAAATCTTGTAATGAAAGGTAGTAAAAGAAGAACGGTAGGACTTGGGGCTGACAATTTAAGGACCATAGGTTTAAAATTTTGCAAATTGAGGCCAGGTTGGCCCGAATTAGCTCCAATTAGAGTCAATTCGGGCCAATTTGGCCTCAAATTGCAACATTTTAAATCTGGTGTCCTTAAATTATCAGCCCGAAAATCTGTAGTCCTTCTTTTGCTACCCCCTCTAACCTACTGGCCTTAAAAAAAATTATTCCCTTATAAATATAATAATAAGTTTATAAAAATTTGCAGTTAAAATCACACACAAAATCATACACTACACACACAAACACACACCACTGCACACACAAACACACACACACTGCACACACAAAACTCACGCACCACACAAAACACACACCACTGGACACACACTGCACACACAAACAAACACACACTGCACACACAAAACTCACGCACCACACAAAACATACACCTCTGCACACACAAACAAACCCACACAAAACTCACACCACTGCACACACAAAACACACACCACTGCACACACAAACAAACCCACACAAAACTCACACCACTGCACATACACAAACACACAAACAAACACACGCTGCACACAACACACACAAACACATAAATCCCACACTGCACACATAAATCCATTAAGGCTCAACAATAGCAAATCTTCTCAACAACACCAGTACACGGATCGGAAAAATTGAAAAAAAAGCATTTGAAAAGAAAAACCCAAAAAACTTACAGATCTATGGTCGCGCGACGGTGGGGGAGCGGATGGCGGAGGCTCTAGTAATTTTCCAATTTTCCAAGCTTCCATGGTCGGCGATGGTGGATCCGCCGGTGAAGGTGGATCTTTGTTACAGATGCGCATGGTGAGCGACGAATCGGCGCCTCCGATCTACCTCCGTGTCACGAGTCGAGCCGACATCATCTTCAGTGAGAGACTGGGTGGGATTGAGAGAGAAGAGCGGTGGAGCGGGGTGGGTCTCGTGGAGCGGGCGGCCCCATCAGTGAAAGGACAGATCCGCGATAGATCTGAACCGATGGCGAGGCGGTGGCGGTGGAAAATCAACGGCGCCGCTGTAGTTGTCTGTCGCCTGGTGAGAGAGAGGGGGGCTGAGGGTCTGTGACGGCGCGCCCAGATCCGCCCAAATTTTTATGCGAGAGAGGCGGCGACGCTGATGTATTAGCAGGTCGGTGGTGATGGCGGCGCCGAGGAGCGGGTAGCGCCGCTGGCTTATGGAGGCCGGCTATTGTTCGCCGCCGTGTCTCTAGAGAGAGAGAGAGAAATTGTGTGGGTGTGTGTGGGGGTGGGGGAGAGAGAGGGGGAGGGGAAATGACTGAGAGATGGGAGGAAATGATATTTGTGCGTGGGGGTAGGGTTGGGGGGTGGGGTGGGAACTGGCAGAAATTTTTGGTGGGTAGGGTTTTAAAATCCTAATTTATTTTAGTGGGTCCCATATTTTGAACCATGGTGTAATTTTGAAAAGATTTAGAACCAAACCTTAATAATTGTGTTAAAGTTGAACCTATTTGTAATAATTCCTAAATCTAAATATATTTTAATCAACGGAAATAAAATATTTACATATAATATGAAATATTATTTTAAACTAATTATTATTGCAAGCAAATCTTGATATTTTGGAACCAGTTTTCAGGGTTGAACGAGTTCTCTTCTTAGATATTTTGGAAGTTATTTTTGTAAAATATTGATAGATTTGAAATTTTTGTAGGAGAGAATTGAAATATTTCGGAGAAGATATTGTCACTGAAATATGATACCAAAAAAATCTTACCGCCAAATATAATATCTTGTCTTCAATAAACAAAATATTTATGTAAAATATGAAATATTATTTTAAACATTATATCAATGCAAGCATATCAACAACGATTTCTCTTCTTATATATTTTTTTGGAGTTATTTTTGCAAAAAATTGATAGATGTGAAATTTTTAGGATGAAATTGAAATATTTTAGAAAAGATATTGTCACTGAAATAGTGTTTGATACCAAAAAAATATTGTCACCAAATATAATATATTGCCTTCAATAATAATTATAATACAAAAGTTTATTTTTGGATAAAATTATGCCGCAAAAGTAGACTATTAACTGTAAAGTACACATATTCTTTTCTAAACTAGAATTTCGAATTTTCTTTTATATTGTTTTAACATATAAATATTAAAATAGTATTGTAAATGATAATTAAGTAAAGGTTGTTATAATTTATATAATTAATGTGTGTATATATATAGTAAATATATCGAATAAATTTTTCATGGTTAAAAATTTATAATGTTGGCCAAAAAGAAAAAGAAAAGAAAATGACATTAAATTTATTTACTAACAATTTAGGTATTATAACCTTAAAATTTTATCTAAATCTTGTAATCAATAAAAACAAAATATTCATGGTTGAACGATTTCTTTTCTTAGATATTTTTGAAATTTATTTTTGTAAAATATTGATAGGTGTGAAATTTGTAGGAGATAATTACTACCAAGTATAATATATTACCATCAATAATAGATTGCAACACATTTTTTATTTAATAAAATTCTACCTGCAAAATAGAATTTGAAACTGTAAATATAGATATTGTTTTATAGAGTAGGATTTCAATTTTTTTTTAACTTTTTTTTTTTTGCAAAGTATCTGTACATATGAAATGTCTATGAGGAAAATGGGTTTTTTAAAAAGTAAGATTGGTGCTTAAACATCAATTCCTATTGTTGAATTGTGTATTATAAATACCAACACATTAATCAATTGTTCTCACACAAATATTTACACAATATTTCATTTTAATTATGATTTTTTTTGTCAAATGTTATTTTTAGATTTGAAATGTGTGATTTTATCTTTAGCGTTAAACTTTTGCGTTCGATTATTATTGTATCTTCATACCAATGGGGGAAAACCGGGCATGCAACTATACAATAAATGTAACTTTAAGTAATATTGTGTTATACTAATTTGAGATTGAATGTGTGAATTAGTTAATATTCAAATTTTATATATATATATATTCATTTTTAGTATTTTTTATTGTTTGTTGAATTATAATTACAATTTAATTTCCTATAGAAATTACAAGATATTTAAAAATATTGTTATTTATAATTTGAAATAATAATAATAACACTTTTTTTTCAGTCCGCGAAATTCGCGGGGGTACAGACTAGTGTATATAATATAGATGTGGCTCATGTTAGATAAAAATAAATAAAGCATTTTCGAATATTTATAAATTATTATATGAATAAATGATTGAATTTTTCTAGTGTGTACTTGAGTGCATCATATGCACTTGAATTTAAAAAAATAAATTACCCCAAGTAAAAAATAGTAATACCCAAGAAGTAACTAGTGATACTCTAAGAAGTAATAAAAATATCTCAAGCGATAATCAACAATACTCCAACTGCAAAAGATAAAAAACACAATTTGGTGTGTTTATATATGTTTTGAAAATTTCAAAATTGAAATCAAAATTAAACTTAAAATACAAGTGCATAATAGAATTTGTGGAAATAATTTTGGGGAGTGGGGAAAGAAATGTTGATAGATTTTGAGGGAAGGATTAAGCATTAATTGTTTTTAGTTGGAAAGGGAGCCTATAATTAAATGTCAATAACCAAGTTAGTGCATATTTAAATACTTTTTTTCTTTTATATAATTTTTTATTTGATGGATTATCCGGTGGTGCCAAAAAGAAAAAATAAGTCTATCCATATTGAATACTCCTCATATTCAAAATAAATATTATTTTAGATTTCTTGACACATATTAAGATACAAAATTTTATCATAATTACCTCTATACATTTTTCTCTTTTTTTTTTTGAAAGGATTGATTTTATTAATTCAAAAGAACTTAACTACTTCATATTTATTGAAAAATGTTTTAAAGACTTATACGATGTTTATTAAATAAAAAAAATAAAAAAATATTAAAATGATACTCCCTCTATCCAATATTAGTAGGCCTACTTTTTTAGCAGTTATTTTTTGTCATAAGTTGGAGGGTATTATGAGGTATTGTGAGGTTCATTTATCAATAAAATTATTGTTTATAGAAAATATGATACTTATATTTTCCAAAAATAATAATTTTATTGATAAATAAACCTCACAATACCTCATAATACCCTCCAACTTATGACAAAAAATAACTGCCCAAAAAGTAGGCCTGTTAATATTGGACGGAGCGAGTATTTATTTTGATACGAAAAGGATACGGAATAGACTAAAATCCAAATAAAACGAGAATTTAAATATAAAATCTCAAGAATTGCTTGTTTGCAAATTATTGGATGAGATCTTGTAAGAAAAAAGTATCCCCACTAGTGTAGCCTGTAGGAGCAATAGGTAGGTGTGTATATATATGGGTATTAAATTAAGAGAGGGGTGATGAGGAAAGAAATGGAAATGATGATAGGGGAAGGGGAAGAAGAGGAGATAGTGAGGGAGGTGGTGAAGAATTTGATTTTGAGAAAAAGAGGAATGCTGAAAATGGAGGAAAAGGATGTGGATATAGTGGCGGTGCCCCTGGGGGTGGGATTGCTGGTGGCGTACCATCTCTGGCTTATCTACACCATTCGCCGCCATCCCCGCCGCACCGTCATCGGCCTCAACGCCGAGACCCGCCGCAACTGGGCCTTCTGTTTGATGGCTGTTAGTTTTCTTTTTCTCTTACCCTTTTACTTAATTTTTTTTTTTTTTTTTAACACACCCTTTTACTTAATTAATTACTCCCTCCCCCAACCACTATTTTTGGAAAGTTGCATAAAATTCCCCCTTGGTTTGAACCCCTTTTAGAAAAATAGGCTCACCATCTTACCTATTTCCTCTATTTTCGGTATTTTATTTTTCCAAATATTGAAATTTTAAAAATTTAAAATGAAGAAAATAACAAGAAATCATTAAAATCATAAATTTATTTTTGAAAAAAAAAAAAGAATTCGCTATATTTAGAAACTATAGTAAACTGCAGGGGGGTTTGCACAATCTCGAAACTACGAAGGAATTTCACGCAATATTTCAAAACCACAAGGAGATTTTGTGCAATTAATTCTATTTTTGGTTTTGGACCTATTATTTTTAGTCATATGTACGAGAGTATTATGAAATTAATTTATTGACAAAGTGATGGTTTATAGAAAATACAAAATTTATATTTTTTTTTATAAATAATCATTTTATTTATAAACGAGTCTCGCTCCGACCTATGAAAAAAAAAAATAACAGACCGGAAAGAAGTCTAAGTAAAATTAGATCGAAGGAGGAATATATATATAATCATATGCAACTCTTTTGGTGAAGGGTGTGTAATGTGTGATGGAATTAGACATGCTAATTAAAATTCATTTTACCACAAGATTAAACGGTTGATCAAATATAGAGCTGATGCTGAAAAGTGATGGAGGAAATTTGCAAATATGTCTTTAATTAGATTTAGGCCACTGGTTTCCAATTTTTAGATTTGTGTATCGCCATCATTTGCATAAACTGTGGAAACATAGTTAGTGATACCAAGATTACCCATCCTTATATTTTATTAGCTTCAATGTCATTTAATTGTAATTTGTGAATTCATTTATCACATAGTGGAATATGAGATGAAATATGAAAATGAAGTAGGGAATCTGCGTTGTGACTTGTAATGTGAGTGATTTTTGAGGTCATGAAATGTACATGATAACAAATTAGTAAAGAAATGGTTGGTGAATTGTGTGTTTGTACTTGAATGTGCAGGATCCACTAAAAAACGGAGTTCTGGCAATTCAAACATTACGCAACAATATAATGGCGTCGACACTTTTGGCCACAATAGCCATCACACTGAGCTCATTAATAAGCGTATACGTGAGCAACGAATATTCATATTCATATTCATATTCGAGCTCTTCCAGAGGACTAATGGAGCCTTCGATAAAGTTTTTTGCTACCTTGATCTGCTTCCTCGTCGCTTTTCTCTGCAATATGCAGTCCATAAGGTACTACGCCCACACTAGCTTTTTAGTGGGCAACCCTTCGTTTAGGGGACGAAAGGATGCCATCGAGTACGTGGCGACCAACCTCAACAGAGGAGGCCTGTTTTGGTCGCTTGGCCTCCGAGCATTTTACTTGTCCTTCCCGCTCTTCCTCTGGGTTTTCGGGCCCATTCCCATGTTTCTATGTTGCTGTGTCATGGTATTTATCCTTTATTTTCTTGATACAACTAATAACTTTACAAGGGATTTGTATGATCATTCTGTTATTCATGTGGAGGACATGGAGTCTGCTGCATGATGTTCTCTTGTTTGAAATATTTTGACGTTTTGGTGCACTGTTTTACTTAGGGTGTGTTTGTAAATGATTGTGCGCTCTAAACAAGTGATTTAAATTGATTATTGTAGTAAAATTGAAAATGGAAAGTGTGCTAAAATATAAACCCAATTTTGAGAAGTGATTGTGTTTCCAATCTCCCCTGCTTTCCTAGTTTTCTATATCTTCTCACCAAGAATTGATTAAATTCTCAGCAACAAAAATCTACATAAGAAGAGTATTAGTTGTTTTCACTTAAAAGTATTAGTTATTTAATAAAAATAAATTACGATTTTCAATGAAAACAACTAATATTCTTCAATAAAAATAATTAATAATCTTCAATAAAAACAATTAATATCTTTCAATGATTCATATATCAACTAATTTCATTCTATATATACTCCAAATTTAAATTTGCTTCGCATTACATCGAGTCACGTGATTTTTTTTTTTAAATGATCTTGATTGACAATTAAAAATAACGAAGGGGAGTGGGGCTCATGGAATGACTACATAACCCATCTTCTTATCATCAACGTGTGAATGCCCCAACGATCATGCAAAGCAAATATATCATCTCAAATTGTTTTAAGTCATAAAAACATTCCTTCACTAAATCAATGGTCTGGACTGGTTTCGACTTTCGAGTCATTTGGAGGGTAAATAAAACATTATTTGTCGAGGGCTATGTTGCACCAAATGGCCAAGGTTTTTTAATGGTCAAGAGAGTATTTATTTTGTCCTTTTATATATTACTTTTTTTTTAATATGTATTGTGTAGAATTTATTTATAGTGAAATTAATTTACAATTAATATCATTTAATGAAACAATTAATATTTTTTAGTATGTATACAATGAAATTGGTTAATACATGAACAACTTTGTAATACTTTTTAGCATAACATCTAATATCATTTAGTATAACCAACTAATACTCTTTAGTTAATACTCTATGTGCCCTTCAACTAATATTTTTCAGTGAAAACAATTAATACTCTTCAAATGATTCATGTATAAATTATTTTCTGTCAATATACCATTTTGAGATTATTACTAAATGGTTCACTAGTACCCTTAATACTACAATTTGGTTCTCCACCTTTTTAAAATATCAATTTGGTTCAAAAGTGGCCCCCACCTCAAAAATATCAGCACCCCCACCGCCCACACCCCACCCCACCCCCTCCCCTTCTCTCTCTTTCTCGTCTGGTCTTATCCCCCACCCCATTTTTATTTTCATTTCTCTCTCTCTATTCACCTAGAAACCCTCCCCCCTCTCTCTCTCGAATCAGGCAATCGCCATGCCCATCATAATGAAGCTCCCCAACGCGCGGAGAGCGATGAACCAAAGGCAGAGCAGATCTGATAGTTCCCATATCGCGCCGGCCAATCCCTAACGGTGAGAAGATCGCGGCGGTGGAAAGATCGCAGCGGTGGAAAGATTGCGGCGGCTGGGGGCGTTTCTTGTTCCGAATCTTACTCCAGAGTCTTGAACGCCGCCGCCATCACCGATCTGGGATTGACGCCACCGCCTTCGATCCGTCTTCTAGTAAGTCTGCTCCGATCCTCCGCCGCCGCCGACCTTGTGTGGGAGATGTCCGCTCCGATCCTCCGCCGTCGCCGACCAGAGTCTCCTCTATCGAGACTTGGCCCATATCCGGTGACGGGGCCCATGTAAGGGGTCTCCACAGCCACTCAGCCTAGATCGGCGCCACCACTCAGCAGGGATCAGCCGCCACTCCGGGAAATTTCTGACCACCGTTACACACAGCCCAGATCGGCGCCACCATGCCTCGGCGCCGCAGCCTATGGTAACCGACTTTTTTCTGGCGGATCTGTTCGAGATTTGCAAAATGGGTATTGTTATTTTCGTTTTTTTTATCTATTTTCTGATTTATTTCTCCGATCTGTTTTGGGGTAACATTCAATCTGTTTTTAGCTGCATTAGTGGGCTAAGTGGAAACGTGGAGGTATTATTGGTGGTGAGTTTGAGGAACCTTTACATATGGGGACTACCTTTAAATTTGTGTATTGTGTGTTTATGTGTGTGAATGATGTATGATGAATGTGTGCATGTATTTTGTGTGTGGATCAATGTTGTTGTAATGGGTCTTATTGAAACTATGTTTTTGTTTGTTGAATGATATGAAGATGAGGAGAAGAATGAAGAAGATAGGGTGCGAAAGATGACGATGGAGATTTTTTTCTTGGTCACTTAAAAAAACATTATCTGGTTTTAGCTGTAACTATGTGTAGTTGCTGCATATTGAATGATAAAATCCATTGTGGTTGGTTATTAAAGTAATATTTTAGCCAGCACTTTTGAAGGATATTTTTGCTCTTTGTAATGGAGGTGAAAGTTCTGATTGTTGTATGATGTACTCCTCCCGTTTCCAAATAAGAGTCATATTTCTCTTAAGTACTTCTTCTTGTTTTTGGTCAACTAGTTGAAGGTACAGCATTTAATAAGTAGAAACTCTTGAGCACTTTATTATAAGAGCATTAAGTTTCAGTTAACAACTTTTACTTTCCAACACGGCTCTTTTTTCTAGCAATATATTGTGACTCCTTTTCTAGTACGAAGGGAGTAATGCCAAGAAAAACAGATTTTGTGCACACTCTCTTCTTTGGTGGATTCATGATGTGTTTTGTCACCTTATGTTGGTTATATGTAATATTAGTTTATTTTGTCTCTTAATAGTTTTATCTACAACTTTGAGAGGGAAAAAAGTTTATATCAGTGCATTTTAATCTCATGGTTCTTACTCTTTTCTGGAGGTTCCATAGCTAACAAACTTCTTTTTTACTCTAGGATTAAATTCATGAAATGGATCGCTTTTTTTTTTTTTTTTTTGTGCACACTGTTTTTGCACACTACTCTTGAGTAAATAAATAAGCACATTTGGGTAAATAAATAAGAACAATTGGTTTGCACAAGTATTTTGCACAGTGAATTAGACATGATTTGTTTGCACAGAATTTTTGAACCGATTTATTGCACTACGTTATGCCTTTGTACAACATCATAATATTTTTTTTCAGATTTAACTAATTCGAAAATGACTATTAAATAAATAAATATTAAATATAAATGTGTGCAATTATATAAAAAGATGAAGTATTTTTAAAATCATTAGTTAAAATTTAAAAGCCAAAATTAATGTTGAAAATTGAGAATATTTGGACTAAAACATTATGCAATTCCTTTTAATTTAAAAATTAAGTATGTAATTTGAATTAAATATGAGGGGAGGGGACAGGGACATCAATAGTCCCATCAAACAAAAAACCCGACGTGAAGAAAGGGGAAGGAAGGGCAAGTAGGCAGGGGGTAGAAATAGGGTGGGAGGGTCCACATTTGAACAAAATTGCAATTGTTAAAAAGCATGGAACTAAAGTGCTATAATAGGTGTCAAAAAGCACCAATATGTAACTGCCCCATATATTTTTAATATTCTTTGATGAAAACAATTTTATATGCACTTTAGTAAAACAATGAATGTTTTCTAAACAAGTTTTACGGTGAAATTTGTTCACACAATATTTTGCCGTCTTTGCCAAATGGCCAAGAGAGTATGCACTTAAATTCTTGCATCTGCCCTCGTATTGTATACAGTACTGGACGAACGAAATGGCAATCACCACAACGTCTCTTTCTTAATTGCTAACTTATTCGTCTCAAAGGAAAAAAAATATAAAATTAAATCATGTTAATTGGTGAATGGATGAACATACTTAAATTAAATTCATCAAACGCTACGTTATTTCACACAAATTTCTTAGATAATACCAGCAAAACACGAGTGATGCAATACAGGCTATATGTTTCTGCTTAGGAAAAAAGAAAACAGTACACTTTTATTACAAAATCCACCTGCATTACAAACAAACGATCATCAACCTACAAGCTTTTGAATTCAAAAATGAGAGGAAAATAATAATGAACAAATAAAAATGAAACAGCAGATTCTCTGTTGCCAAAACTATGGATACAATTTTTATGTGTAGGCAAAATTTAAATATTACTGGGATTCTATAATAACATTAAGTCAAAATTTTAGTTTTCTTTTGGGGATGCTAAGATATAAAACTACACTGCTCGACATCAAGAGTCGGCCTCGTTTGGTGGTGTTGAACTTGCTTCTATGACCTTTCGGTAGTAACCCCAAGACAAGTTTTTCTCAGTTATCGCTCTTTGCCCGAACGGGTTTAGCTTTACATATTCTTGAACGTTTCCTGCATCTGCCAACCCCTCTAAATAGACACGCAGATCACCTCCGGGCCCTGCAATTGCAAACGCCAACATAAGACTATCATCACATGTACTGAGAGAGTGATAAGAGAGAGAACAAAATTACAAGTTACTACCTTTTAAATGTAAAGCAAAAATAATGAGCCTATGGGATTGCAAAAAGTTTTACTAACATTCAGATCATGATGGAAGTGATATTTTGAAGGCTTTGAGAATCTAAAATTATATTTCTCAGGTTTGTGTTTTTGCCTTGCAAGATGTCACAAAATGTACACATATTTACTACTTGGGTGCCGTGAGAATTAAAAATAAAAATAAAAAATTGACAATGCAAAAAACAAGATGACTCTAGACTTTAGAAGACGTATTTGACTAAGTCTTGATTTCAATGAATTTTGGTTTACTCTAACATTTTCTCCCGTAAATCAAAATTCTTTCGAACTTCCAATGCAGCAACATTTCTTGAAAACGTGTCCTCCAAGGGGCTTTGTGAAGATTCGACAATATTCAAGGTTGAACTCTCCTCTATTGCAAACTCTTATAAAATGGAATAGCCAACAAGTATGCTTCGTTTCTCCATGCATATTTGCATATTGAACTTCTCAAACATTTATGCGCAGAAAATGATGCAATCTCAAACTCATAGTCATCATCTTCGGTAAATATGAGATCATCAACATATAGTCTCAGCTACGGCGAAACCTTCTTTTGAATTCCTTTTGATGTAAAGAGTGTGCTCAAACACACATCTTTCAAAACAATACCTCTAGTAAAAATCCTTATTCAACCGTACCATGCATAGGATGATTGCTTCAGCCCATATAATGTCTTCCACAATTTATACACATATTCTTCTCCTTTCTTTACGAACCCGCGAGGTTGCTCAAGGTAAATTTCCTCTTGAAGAAAATCATTTAAGAAAGCTGATTTTACATCCATTTGCAATAGTTTCCAACTTCAGTCGAAGTGTATCAAGTCTAGAAACATGATTTGATTTCTTCCTTCATTGCATGATCCTATTTTTCATCTTTTGATGCTTCATCATATGTGATTGGATCTTCTCCTGCAAAGTATACATGATTTCTTGTGGCTACTTATTCATTTGCATCATAAACTTCTCTCAACAATGTGATTCTTCTTTCCATCGTTGATAGTGAGTCAGTGTTTCAGCCCAATTATTGTCAGGCTTAATTTGCTCAACGTAATCATTTTCATTCTCCAAAGGTTTTTCATTTTCAAGATTAAGAGTTTGTCATCCCGACAAATCTGAAGAATCTGAAAAATCATAGCAGCCATTTTCAACAAAGAAAATATCCCTACTAAACACAATTTTCTTAGATATTGAATTGTAAAGCTTGTAAGCTTTAGTTCATTGGCTATATGCATTTCTCAGATTTATCATCAAGTTTTGATTTAAAAGCAATTTGAATCTGAAAAAATGCAAGAAAACCAAAAGTTTTCAAATGACTAAAATTTGATTTTTGACCATACCAAACCTCATTTGGAGTAGTCAGCCATTTTTTTGTTGGCGATCTGATAATCAAGTAAACGATACAAGACACCGCTTCAGCCCAAAGACGCACTTCTGTGCTTTTCTTTCTCAACATGCATCTCACCATGTATATTACTGCCCATTTCTAGGCTCTGCAACTCCAATTTGAGGACATGGAGTTAATCGCTCTTTGAGTCTCCATGACTTCCCCATTTGATGTTACTAGATTTATAATGGAAGGGAAACAAGTGAAATATTGTGAGATTTTTTAGAGATATTTGACAAAATACTCTTTTAATGTTGTACTTTGAAAAATACCACCCAACATTTTTTAATTTTTTTTGTAAAAATGCCCCTGAAAAGGGTGGCAAAGAGGTCGCACAAGAATTTTTTGCAAGAAATAAAAAACATGTTGGGTGGCATTTTTCAAAATGCAACATTAAAATTTGCATTTTACCAAATTTCTAGATTTTTTATTGCCTTTCATCTCCAACTTTTCAAATTATGTCCCCAATAATAGTAAGTGAACCTTGTTTACTTGAACAACCCAGAATATGACACATCCAATATCTTCCATGCATCTTAATCACTTGCAACCTTTGAAATTCTTTCACACTTAAGAATTTTAGTGATTGAATCTTTTGATTCTTTAGGAGATCCTTTTGGGCGACGGTGATTTGGGATTCATCTTGCACGAAACCTACAACTTCTTCAACCACACTCCATAAATCTTGAGATTCAAGACACAACTTCATTAGGAGCTCCAATAATCAAACTTTCACCGTTAAATCGAGGAATAAGATTAATGAGGACATTTTTCTAATTTAAATTTAATGTCTCTGGTACCAGTTTGTAGGAAATGGGAAAAAGATGTTTTGAAGGCTTTGAGAATCTGAAATTACATTTCTCAGGTTTGTGTTTTTGCCCTACAAGATGTCACACCAAGTTCACATATTTACACTACATAGGTGGCATGTGAATCAAGAAATATTAATTGACAATACACAAAGAAAATAAAAACTCTTTCACTAGAGACTTTGGACGACATATTTGACAAAGTCTTGATTCAATAAATTCTGGTTTTATTGACTCGTATTTTATGCTCATGTGGAGTTCCATTCTATCACGAGGAATGGAAATACGAAATGGTTTGAAGACAGAACACATAGAAAGAAGAGCATCTCTTCTCCACTTCCATTCCACTGTTCCTATACTTTGCAGACTCCCACACAAAGGTAATTACCCAGGACGTGACAAGAATGGAATATATCTTTTTTCCATGTTACTACATTATGAAACAAAGATAATTGACCATTCTTAATTCTGACTATGCATGCCAATGCAATAGTTAATTACCGCAAAATACTAGGAACTAAAGGACAAGATCTATATGTTTGCCCATTCTTAATTCTGACTATGCATGCCAATCCAATAGTTAATTACCGCAAAATACTAGGAACTAAAGGACAAGATCTATATGTGGTTCTCAAGGATCAGATCATGCTTATACTAATCAACCTTCCCACCAGTCTTTTGATGCTCCATATCAATATTCAAATCACTGGTTAGTAAACTAGCTTGGTACTGAATTCAAGCATGTAAATGTCCTATTCCACACCTTTCATTCAAGAAAAGTGAACAAAATATCATCAAATTGACAATCATATTTGTGAAGTTTTTTTTTTTTTTTTTTTTGGTTCTGTAGTGGAAATTAGTGATTAAGAAGTACTCCCTCCGTCCCGGTATAAGTTTCTTGTTTCTTTTGTTGTTTTGTTTAAGAAAGTGTATTGTTTGTTAATATATGGTGGACCATATATTTGCTTTTGTGTAAAGTTATGGGGAGTTTGTGAAAAAGTAAAGAGTAGTTGTTTAAAAAAAGTATTTGTTTATTAATATATGTAGTATTGTTTTTTGCTTTTTATAGAATAGGAAACTTATAGTGGGACATTCAAAAAAGGAAAGTAGGAAACTTATAGTGGGACGGAGGGAGTACTAGCTAATATCTGGGGTTAATAACACATTGAGAACAATAGCTGAAAGCATCAAGAAGTAAAATAAGAATTCTTGAAAGGAAGTTTCACTAGCAGAAATTTGAGAAGAACTGACCTAATGAATTGTCTCCCACATCTTTGAAATGATAACTGTAGGGAAAGACTGCAGTATATCGCTGAAAAAAGTGCACAAAACTGTGAGTTTTATTGAACTTGTACATGCTTTCAGGTGGGCTGTTATCCACGTTATGTAAAAGATACGAACAGATATTTTCACTGCAAACAAAAAGTACAAATAAACTTACAGGGTTGGATAAGGCCTTATATGGAGTATCATCCAACAATAGTGTATTTGATTCATTAAATACTCCCCTCTCCCATGGCAGATTAGGGTCACACTTGTTCCACAACTTTTTAAGTTTCTTCAAGTGCAGAGGCTTGTGCCTTTTTTCAACAGTAGTAAAACCTGTATCAGTACATTGTGATTGATCCTGTAGAAAGTAGGTGGTTAGATAACACAAACATGGTTCAGATAAATATGAAACGAAATAATGCCAGAATTTGGTTCTATCAAGTTTCACGAACAATAATAATCCTAACCGAGAAAAAGAACAAATAGGTGGCAACATTTGGCATAATGAAGAGAGAAAAAAATCCTTCTGAAATATTCACCTTTTCATTAAGAAACTATAAGAGGCATAAAGTTTCCTTATGTGTGCTAGGTTCTGTCTTGGGCTTATTAAAGATACCATTACGCATTTATTCATATAATGAAAATGTCAGATACTTGAACAAATTATCAATTTCGTTCAAAGAACCTATGTTTACACAATATGAGGGTATTGGCAGCCAAATGGTAGATTTTCATCACAAACACTTATACAAAAGAAGCCATACAAATGCTTGAAGTCTAGATTTCACGTTGAGTAAATCTTACATTGTAAGGCAGGACTTAAAATCATGAAAGTTTTACCCCACTAGCAAATCTCAACTTTAACCCCCAGACCTACACAATTTCTAGCTACGCCATACTCAGAAAAATAATTACAATGGGAAGGGATGTTCAAATTCTTAAACATAAATATTACATGATACCTACTGATGTTCAGAAACCTTCAGAGTTCCTATTCGTTTCTAGTTCTCTTCTTCCCTCCATTCCGATTATTTCCCCCACAATCTATATTATTTTCCTCATCATTTGTCTATATCCTCTATATCATTTTTATGGAGTATCTTATGACTATGACTAATACATATATGAAGGATAGAGTGAAACATCAGCTCAATACTCAGACATGCAAGTACAATATGAATGCAAACAAATAGTTTCGGAGCAAAACTACAGCCTACTTCCATACTGTCATGTGTTTCTCCTTTCAGATTATGCAAAACGTTTACTTTTTGTTCTTTTGAAGCAAACATTTCATTTTTAACCACTGCATAATAAGCTTATGATATGTTGCACAGATGCGGGGTTACCGGGGCGGATAAGATACAATTTTTAAAAATTTTAGGGTGCAATTCGACAAGGATACGTCCGTTTATTTATATTTTATTACATATAACACTTGTAAAATATATAGAAGTACACTTAAATTTTGAACTTGGCTACAAAGCATTTAGAGTTTTAGTCTTTTAAAATTTAGAGTTTTGAACTTTAAGCTTTGAAAAATATCGGGAAAAAAACCCCCAAAAAACAAATTCTAAAAAACACACCCTCCCCGCACTGGATTCTCTGGTTTCACGAACCGGATTCACGTATCCAAATTATTTTATTTGTGGATTCACCAGGTGGCAAATCAGGTGAGAATCTGAACTGAATCACACGCGCTCCCTGCGTAAATCCGATACTAGACTATGGTGTTTTTAGGAGAATTTGTGCATCATACCTTATCATTATATGAATTATAGAAGTATTAAGTAATAACTTCTTTTTTTGTGAAAGGAAGTATAAGTGCTACTTAGTGAGCTGCCATGACTTACTAAGATTTACTTTTTTTAATTTCAGAAAATTTAATCACTAATATAAAATAAACTTAGTATATTCCTTGGTCTCAAGTTAAACTATAATAACATATAGTTACAATATTACATGGTTGTTGTAATGTGCTGTAAAACTTGCCGAATACAGTATGTGCATTAATGGGCTCAATTCAAAAAATGAAAAATGAAGTTCTTTTCAGTTACTTCTGTAATACAGGTACTACATAGGCACAATATAAATCTTTTACCAGTAGATTAGTTAATTAACACAATAGTGAAAGGATTTGCATACAACTGAATGTCAATACTTAAAATGTACTCAGTACTTTGAATAAAGTTTTGAATAACACAAAAGTGAAAGCGATATACAAATAAAAATACACTGATATAAAGCAATTCATTTGAATTTATCTTGGGTTATACATCCATGAATCAAGTGTTATTCATCACCTTATATCCTGATGGGTATTGTGCAACGAATCTATAATGTGTACGTTTAGATTAACCTAAACAGAGTGGAAAAAAAAAACTAAAAATATTTGGGATAGTAAGGAAGCAGAGAAACTGAGAAATGGAATTGAAAGAAACAAAAAAAGCAATGGGAAGAAACATGAAACTGAGAATGACAATGACAATGGGAAGATTCTTCACAAGATGGTACTGAAGGTGCTTATTTGCTAAGTCCAATAGAGACTAATCAGTCTTAAAGTAATCGAACCGAGATTTCCTACAGATCAGTATGTGTAGTGTTGTTATATGTTATAAGTAAATCCTTGAAGGGAAGACATTCCTAAAGAACAAATCAAGTGTGTGGAAAACTTACTAATACCCAATAAGGAATAAAAAATCTAATGATTTGCCCTTGTTCTTATAAGTGTGCTCCTAAAGCCTTTTGGTTTGTAATATTAATCTCACTCCATAGGAGGAAGAGATTTCACGGACCTAAGAAAGCACTTCTCTAGCTGGTTAGAACATTGTACCCAGAACAACAAAGGTACTGCAATACTTAACAACCATTAAGCAACTGCACAATTTCAGCAAGCAAAGGACTAAAATGTCATTCTGCCAAACTTAATAGTTGTGAAACACTCTGTACTGAGTCCCGTATATTGTTCAGAGGGCTTCAGTGTCGGTCTAGTTTATCACTCATATGACCAATAAATAAAGCAATTGATTGAATCTCTTATAAATGTAGGTGCATTCAAGTTTCCAATCTTGCTTTTACGTGATGTTTATCAATAACAAGCAAACACAAAGTTTTCTGAAACTAAAAGGAACAGAAGTCCCCAGATGGCTATAAAGCATGATAGGAATTAATCTTTAAAAGACTACCAAAACTCCACTAGATTCGAATTGTCATAACATGCAAATGCCAAGAACCTATGACAGCCTGTCAATTTAAAAAACAATTTGAAGAAAACAACTTACCCAACAAAAAAGCAACTTGCACTTATCACTCCCTAAAAGAAAATCAAGAATTGGCTCCACATTACTTCTGCAAAGGTTCCAAGGACAGGAAACAATAAATAAGCATATAAATATAATCACAAGCATAAGAAAAGGAGGGAGGGAGGGGGCAGAGAAGAACAGACTTAATCATGATAAGGCAAAGGTTGAAGAGTACTTGGTTCTTGAAGTCCAAACGCCTACATGGAACCTCTCAAAGCAGAACTTCAGAAAATCCTCACAGTGGGGCCTCTTAAAAACTGAAGGAACATACAAACAAGTTAGAAAATCATTGAGAAGCAATTAGTAGCATCATCAACTTAAAAGATAGTACTTATTACCTGCTTTCCTATGTATAATATCATCCGGATCATAATCGTAAGGTACATACGAAGAGATATCAACAAGCAATCCATTCACATCGAGAACAAGAAGTTTCTTTCCATCATAGCCGGCAAGAGTTCTACCCACGGCAACATTCATGCTTTCCTCATGTAAAAGCTGAGAAGCAACACCTTTTAAACCATTCGACAGTTCTAAAGCGAGATCAGCTTCTGGTGCCAAAGGCTGTTCCTCTGGATTATTACCTATATTTTCTTCTTCAGTGCTAACAGTTTCCGTGGCCTCATTATGGTGCTCTTTCAGGTCTTTACTTGCATGTATATCGACATCGGACAACCTTTCGTTCACTGTTGTTGCATCATTAGATACAGGAAAACACAGCTCCTTATTGCCTAAATGTTCAGAAGAATCCTTTATACAAGCATCACCAGAGGCTAACCTAGGTAATCTATCACTATCAGTTTCCATGTATACCATATCAATTGCTACATCATTTCCATCATAATCACTAGAACAAGTGTGTCGAAAACCCGAGGAGCTTGATAAAGGCTCCTCTAATGATTTCTTTTCATCTACATCCATTGCAGAATCACCCTGTTCTCAATTATACTTTCAGAACAGCAAGGAGGTAAAGATTCGAATTCAATTGGTTGTTTCGAAGGACTTCCAAGCATCCCGCGCAAAAAGACCTAGATCAGTTGTTAGACCAGACAGCTCTATCTTCTTCTTCCTTCGATAAAAGATTTATTAATCCGAAAAGAATTCTCCAACAATTGATAGTAAAAACAGAAATCTCAGTGCTTCAATGAATCCTACGACAAATAACAAAATCAACAGTTAATAGTAGACAAAGACAAACACCATCCACTAGCATAATAACATCCACATTACAGACATGCAGCAGAAAAGGGATAACTAAAAAGGAGAAGAAATTAAATACCTAGAAATTTGGCAAACGGAGCTCAAAATCCAGCAGATCTCGAACGAGTAGACACAGTGAGAGGGAGAGGGAGAGGGAGAGGGAGAGAGGAGAAAGGCATAGGATGGTGTGGATGAGTTAACTGTAAACTGTGTGCTAGTAAGGACTGTTCTTCCCAGTTTTGACATTGAAAAGTGAAGAGTGAAAACATGTTCTAGAATCTAGCCTAGGGCCGGCATCACACTTGGTCAACGTATTATAACCCTTTTGGGCCTTTGCATACCATAAATAGGAATTATTCCGGCTTTTTTTTTTTTTTTTTTGAAGCAAATTTGAATGGAAAAATAAAGGAAAAAAAATTCATATAAAGGTCTTAAGTTTGAGATCCAAGTGCATAAATTTTGCACTTAAATTAAAATCAATTTTTACCAAAAAGTAAAAATTTACGGGTTAGTCTAACTCGACCAAAACTCGCGGGTCTAACTCGACCAAAACTCGCGGGTCAGACTAACCCGCTACAACTCTTGCGGGTACAAGCACAAAAACGAAGAAAAACACGTCGAAATCTAGAGGGCGAGCCAGGGCACTCTACGTAACTCCTGACTCGTTGCGAATTCGGCCCTCCCGTTGATGGAATAGCTATTGGTCCCGTACACACATCAGAATTTAACGTGGACAAACACGCGTTTAATGAAAAGGTTGGGGAGGTTCAAACGGGTGGGGATGGTGGCGTTTCGTGTCTGCAGAAGAGGACTAAGGTGAAGCTTCAAGGATTTGCATGTGGTGTTTGAGACTTGTTGTGTAGATTAATTAGTTTTACTCCATGTGAGTTAGTTGGAGGATTATCTTGATTGTCTGCCTTAATTACTTCGCCCTCCATGCTTTGCTCATTGTTGTTTGGTCCATTTGTCTGACATAGAAAAATAATGAATAAGCATACTTTTAATTATAATTTGGGGTATTGTTGAGTAATTTTTTTAGGTATTGTTGATTATAAATTGAGGTGTTGGTGATTAAGTCTCGGGGTACTGGTGAATAATTTTTTTGGGATATAACTTGAGGTATTGGTGATTATAATTTGGGTATTGGTGATTATAATTTAGGGTATTGGTAATATAACTTGGGGTATTGGTGATTAAGTTTCGGGGTATTGGTGAATAATATTTTGGGGATATAACTTGGGGTATTCGTGATTATAACTTGGGATATTGGTAATATAACTTGGGGTATTGGTGATATAACTTGGGGTATTGGTACGAAGCGCGCGTGACCTATTTGCGACCTGGTTTGTTGCTAGACCCGTGAATTTTGTATGGACAGTTAATAGACCCGCGAAAAGTCAAAATTAATTTTAAATTGGATCAAATTCCAAGTGCATAGCATGCACTTGCATGCACCTTAAAATTTGTCCTAAAGTTTAGATTATGTTTCAATTTTAAAAGTGTTTTAATTTAAGTCTCAATTTTATTTTTTTTCTTAATTTAAATTTTTTTTTATCTCAATTTAAAACCCAACAAACAATTATTTTTAAATTAAATTCGTTCAATATAAAAAATAAAAAATTAGAGACATTCATCATATAAAAAAATCTTCATTAATTTATAAAACATTAACCTTTTTATTAATATATATATAATGTATATTAGTTGTATACATTATATATATATATATATATATATATATATATATATCATTGTGTATTAATTTAATTTATTGTTTAATAAAAATGATAAGTAGCATTTTGAAATTAAAAAATAAAACTAATATTTTATCATATACGATGGAAAAATGCTAGTTTTACTTTTAGTTTTAAGATGTTAGTTGTCATATTTTCTAAAACACTAAATTAATACACGATGATAAAAATAAAAATTAAAAATATAAATTATATCAATAAAAAAGTTCATATTTTTTAAATTAGTGATTTTTTTATTTATGATGAATGTGTCTAATTTTTTATTTTATTTTCATATTGAATGAATTTAATTTAAAAAATTATTTGTTGGTTTTGAATTGAGAAAGAATTTAAAACAAGCCTTGAATTGAGAAAAAAAAAAAGTAAAAAATGAGACTTGAATTGAGACACTTTTAAAATGAGTACTTATTTTAAAACATAACCTAAAATTTGGACTTTGATATTGAATTTTTCCAAAAATAAAGTGAATAAAATAAATTTATGATTAGATAATTTGAATTGAGAAGCAAGAGTTGATAAAATTTTATATCAAATCAAATATGTTGTTAGATCATAAAGTAATGATCAATTGAACTAATAATATAAGGGTGTGTTTACTCTAAGTGATGAGGTTGAATAATGATTAAACATCTAACCTTATTATTCATTTAGAGATTTTTGCGCTTTTGGTCCCATTGGACATGTACTATTTTGGAATGAGTTCCACCCATTTCACATTTAGTCTCATACGATTTTTTACTTGCACTATTGGTTCCAAACATTACAAAATTTTCATAATTGGTCCCAAAAATTGATGGACACTAACGGACGTTAATGGATGGTTAATTGTGCTTGCAAACTTGGTCCCAAAAGTTGTGTTAATCTTAATTAAATGCTTGCTAATCAATTTTAGTGGGAAATTCTTGCAGATTTGGTTTCATAGGATAAAAAAATTCACATTTTTACCAAAAAAAATTATAAAAGGAAATATAATTAGAATATATATACAAATTTATTTTTATTTTACAATAATTATATATATATATATCATATTTTAATATAATTATTTTAAATCGAAATAATTTACTATATATTAATTATTTAAAAGTAAGTTAATTTTTTTAAACTTTTGTGCCATTTTTTAAAATTATAATAATTTTCTCAATATTTTTATTTTAATAATTCACTGCTCATCCCCTATAAAAACCTCTAAATTACATATCATTCAACTAACGATTACACACAAAAACATCTTTCTTTTGTTTCATTCCTAAAATTGAACAATACACCCACATAAAAACTATATTATCCATTTAAATATTACAACTCAACTCTCATATTAAAATTCGTGAAAAGTCAATTGTGTGAAGTATTTGGGGACGGGGTTGTAATTTTTATGTCAATTGTTCAATAATAATAATTTACTCAATGTTTTATTAATTAAAAAATAAATAAAATTTTCTTTTAAAAATTAGAATAATGTAATTTGTATTTAATTATAATAAATTTTTTTTTCAAATTAGAATGATTTAATTTGCATTTAAAAATTAGAATAATTTAATCTGTATTTAGTTTTTAATAAGATTTTAATTAAGTATTTTAATTTTTAGATATATAATAAATAAAAATTATTATTATAATTTACCAAATAATTTAATTAATTAAATGATATTTCTTTTAAAAATTAGAACATTTTAATTTGCATTTAATTTAATTCAATTTAATTTTTAATAAGGTTTTAATTAAATATTTTAATTTTTAGATATATAATAAATAAAAATTATTATAATTTTTTTAAATATTATTACATATTCCTTCTGTCCCATAATAACTTGCACATTTTCTTATTCGAACATTTTAAAATAACTCGCACACCATAAAATTAGAAAAATTCTTCACAGACTTCGCATTTCAATTTTTCATAAACTCCACCACAGAAAAATTTGGATAATTTAGAATATGAGTGTCCATGTTCGTACCAAAATCTCGGTACATGTTAGTATCAATTTTGTTCTATTTTTTATTATTATGTAATTATCTCAAGTTATTAAGTATTTTATTAACTGTATTTTGTATGAGAGATGACTTGTAGTATTTAAATGGATAAAATAGTTTTTATGTGGTGTATTGTTCAATTTTAGAGATGAAATAAAAAAAAGATATTTTTATGTGTAACCGTTCGTCAGATGATATGTAATTTAAAAGTTTTTATAGGGGATGAACAGATAATTATTCCAATAAAATGTTGAGTAAATTATTATTATTTTAAAAAGTTGTTCTTATTTTTAAATAATTAATATAGAGTAAATTATTCTGATATAAAAAATTACATTAAAATACAATATATATATATATATATGTGTGTATATTATATATACAAATCATTGTAAAATAAAAATAAATTTGTATATATATTGTAATTATTTTTTATTTTTTTTGTAAAAATAAGTTTTAAAAAATGTGAGGTTTTTTTTATACTATGGGACCAAATCTATAAGAGTTTCCCACTAAAATTGATTAGCAAGCATTTAATTAAGATTAACACAACCTATAGGACCAAATTTGCAAGCGCAGTTAACCGTCCGTTAACGTATGTTAATGTTCGTCAACTTTTGGGACCAATTATGAAAATTTTGTAATGTTTGCAACCAATTATGAATATTTTATTTGGAAGCAAATTTCCAAATAAATGAACAAATGTTCCTGAAATAACCTAACAACAAAAATAAATAAATAATCAGCACTAACAAAAAGAAGAAATTTTACTTATTCAAACAACAACTGTGATTGGTGCATTGAACAACAATCTTAGGAATAAACTTATGGAACCTGTCAACACTTGATACCAAAAAAAAAAAACTCATAACGATGAAAGTTGGACAATTGCTTTATACACAAAAAAAAAAATCTCTAAAAAAGATATTGTAATACGTTTACATAACATACCATAACTTTAACTGGAAACTTCATTAGACATCCACCCATGTTTTCCTTCAAAGTCCCGTCAAAACCATTGAATATATAAAAGGAAAAAACACGTGGACGATTCTCCTCCAAAACCAGTATATCACCAGGATGAACATCATAATAATATTTAAAATCAACAGGAAATTGTAAATACCAGATTCCACCAATATACATTTCCTCAACAATAAAGTTGTTAATGTTATGTCAGTGTTGTAAAAAATGTTTAGGCAACATTTTGGATAACATTAGTGAATTTACTATTTCTCCTAACACTAACACTTTTGTTCTATGTTGTGTTTGATGTTGTGTTCACAAGTTGAAGACCTAGAATGTTCCAGGTCATGCGGCTGTAGTTATCAAGTGAGTAGATCAGATACATCATGGGCGGTTATGGAGTTAGTGGAGGATTTGTTTCTAGTTCATTCCAGACTGATCTAGTAATTGTAACTTCCGATTGATCATACATCTATAAATACCAGTTTATGTTCAAAGGAAAAACCAGGGGAAACAAGCCAGGAAGTAGTAAACGAGAGCTACACTATCGAGTGTTCAAGTACATCTAGTGTAGAAGGGCAGTTATCACTATCTTTTGTGTTGGTTGAGCGCTGCAACGCTCCTATCAATATTGGGATAGAAAATAGGCTAGATTAGGGTCTGAGTGTGATCAGTTTTCTAGTCATCGTAGATCTTTTTAGGTGGTGTGTTTACACCTTACCCTCACTTTGAGATCTTATGCTAGATCTTTATTTGTATCACTACATGGGTATTGTGAAGCTTTTCGCCATGAAGCATCTTAAACTTTATTAAAGTCCATGAAAAATTTTGAATTCCATTTGCAAGGTGTCTAAGTCTTTCGTTTGTAAAAACTGTTAATACCCGTTCATAACTAACTTGTGTTGTCTTACATGTTGTCAACATTTTGGTTAACACTACTCTGAAAAACACCACGCACACTCACAATTGGCACCAGAGCCAAAAACTTAGTCTTTTAAGTTTAGATCATGTGTCTTGTGTGTACTTTTTATTGCAAAAATGGAATATCCCCTTACTCCTATACTTAAGCCTTATGTTTTAAATGGAACAAATTATGCGTATTGAAAGCCTAAAACGTGTATGTACATTAAGTCCATTGATGAACGCGCATGGAGGAGTGTTTTGTCTGGTTGGACTCAACCGAGGACACCAGCCGATGAGGACAATGAGGCCCGGATCAAGAGAGAACTAGACTGGACAAATGAAAAAATTCAATTGGCTAGTTATAATTCGAAGGCCTTGATAGCTATTTTCACAACAACTGATGTTTCCATGTTCAAACTAATCTCAACTTGCATTTCTACAAAAGGATGCTTGGAAAAGATTACATGGACATTGTGAAGGATCGGATAGTGTTCGAAGGGCCAAACTTAGAATGCTTGGGACAAAGTTTGAGAACATGAGGATGAAAGATGATGAAACAATCTCTTCCTACAATAAAAGAATCAGTGAGATTGCAAATGAAGCTCATGCTCTTGGAGATCTTATCTCCAATACCAGGTTAGTACACAAAATTCTTAGAACTGTACCTAAAAGATTTGATTCTAAGATATGTGCTATTGAGGAAGCTAAAGATACTGATACCATGTCTCAAAATGAACTTGTAAGTATCCTAAGACATATGAAATGAATATAACACAAGCTGAAGATTCAAAACATGATAAAAAGGTTGTTATGTTCAAAGGTCTTCTTCTAATTCTGAAAAGACTTCTTATATTACTGAAATTGAATCTGATAATGATGATGATGTTGTCAGTTTGTGTCTTGATAATCCAGACAACATTGCTCTTTTATCTAAGCAATTCAATAAGTTTCTTAAGAAGAAAATGAACAATGCTAAAGGTATTGCTCAACCTAAAGTTCAGATTAATAATTCACCTCAAGTTTCTAAAAAAAGAACAAGTTTCAATCAAACTAAACCAAATAATAGAAATAGCAGATTTAGATATGACCCTGAATACAGAAAGAATCTGAAATGTGATGCATGTTCTGGTTTTGGTCATTATGCTAATGAATGTGCTAATACTTTACTGAAAAGGAAGTATATTTTGACTGCTACTTTGAGTGATAATTCTGGTGAGGAAAATGAATCTGATAAAGAAGAAGAATGTGCTTTTTCTGCTAGGATAGAGTATGATGATACTTTTGATGATCATCCGGATGATTATTACTATGATGTTGACGAAAATGACATGTCATTTGAGACAGCACTGGGTGAAAATGGTACAGATGTGAATTATTTTAATGGTTTACTTGATGAGACAGGTAATACAGAGGAAATCCACAAGGAGTGTGAATCTGAAAGACAGAAGCTGAGTAAGGAACTTGAATCCAAAAATTAGATTCTAGAGTCCTTGACTTTGGAAAATTATGATGAATTCTCTCGAAAAGTTGGAAGTGATCTTGACTAGAAAGGACTTGGAACTGTGCAAACTTAAAGAGGATCTGAAAAGATCAACTTTGAGTTTTAAGAAATTTTCACAAGGGAAAATGAAGCTGGATGATGTTATGACTTTTGGACAGTCAAACAAACAGTCAAACAAAGTTGGACTTGACTTTGTTGGTGACACTTCTGAACCTTCTCATTCTGATAAACATGTTAAATTTGTTAAAGCAAAACATGAAAATGTTAATTCTAACAGTTCTGAAAAGCATGTTAGGAAGAATGATAAAGTCTATATATGTCATTATTGTTCTGAAATGGGCCATATTAAGCTATATTGTGCAAAATTGAAAAATGATAAAGTCATGTTACCCAAAGTGTTACAACATTCTGAGAAACATACTGATAAATCTTGGGACTTCTAAAACTAAAATCTCATGTAATGTTGTGTATACTTCTCTGAAAGCATGTGTACCAGGTTTATGGTATTTTGATTCAGGTTGCTCAAGACATATGACTGGACAAATAGAACATTTAGTTGATTATGAGTCATATAATGATGGAAATGTAACTTATGGTGGTGGTTCTAAAGGAAAAAATCATAGGAAAATGAACTCTTAATATGAATGATTTTCCAAAGTTATCAAATGTTTTACACGTTGATGGTCTTCTTGCAAACTTGATTATTATTAGTCAATTATGTGATGATAACTTGCATGTTAAATTTGACAAGAATGCATGTAATATTTTTAACCAAAACAATGAATGTTTGATGACTGGAAATAGATCTGCTGATAATTGCTACTTGATTGGTTCAAACAATGTTTGTAATAGCATGAAAACTGATGATAATGTCTTTTGGCATAAAAAATTAGAACATGTTAATTGCAGAAACATTCAGAAATTGATTAAACTGTAAGTAGTAGTTGGCTTACCTAAATTGCAATTTAATGATACTAAAGTCTGTGGACCATGTCAAAAAGGTAAGCAATCAAGAGTGTCACACAAAGTGTTATCTTCATGCACCACAACACGATGTTTAGAACTGTTACATATGCATTTAATGGGTCATATGGAAACAGAAAGTATAGGTGGTAAGAGATACTCTTTAGTTGTTGTAGATGATTTTTCTAGATTTACATGGGTTGAATTCTTGAATGAAAAATCAGATGCCTTTTCTGCATTTAAAATTCTTTACAAAAGGTTTAAGACTGTTTATAGCTTGAAAGTAAGCAGGATAAGATCAGATCATGGTAAAGAGTTTGAGAATAACTCATTCACTGAATTTTGTGAAAACAAAGGTATTTTTCAAGAGTTTTCCTCTCCCAAAACACCTCAACAAAATGACATTGTTGAAAGAAAGATTAGAACTCTTCAAGAGATGACTTGAGTCATGTTAATTTCTAAAAATCTTTCAAAAAGATTCTAGGCAGAAGCCTTAAATACTGCATGTCATGTTGCAAATAGAGTGTTCATTAGATCTGAAACTTCTAAAACACCATATGAAATCCTGAATAACAAGAAACCTAATCTAAAGTACGTTCATGTTTTTGGATGTGTTTGCTACATACGTAATGATAGAGATCAATTGCACAAATTTGACTCTAAGAGTGACAAAGGATTTTTCTTAGGTTACTCTAGGAATAGCAAAGCTTACAGAATTTACGATCTAAGGACTGATACTGTTCAAGAATCCAATAATGTGGTATTTGATGATACTTCTAGTATTGCAGGTACAAATTATGAGGATGATGTTGCTGCTCTCATTAAAACTCCAAAAGTTTCTGACCAGAAAAAAGATGTTGCCCAAAATGAGTCATCATCTGGGACAACACTGCCTAAAAAAATCTGAAAATATTGTTAAGTCAGAAAATGTATTAGAAACATGAAGAACACCTTCTTCCAGGATTCTAAAGAGTCATCCAATGAATCATATAATTGGTGAACAATATACTGGAGTGCAAACCAGAAGGAGATTTGAAACTGACCCAAGGATGTGGTAAGGTCTATTTGCGTGTCCTCTATATGCAATCGGGTAAATTTTGAATGTTATCATTCATTAATTAAGCCTAAAAATGTAACTGAAGCTCTTAAGGATGTAAATTGGATAAATGCAATGCATGAAGAAGTAAACCAGTTTGAAAGAAATGAAGTTTGGAGTCTAGTTCCTAGACCTAGTCATACTAATGTCATAGGAACAAAATGGATTTTCAAAAATAAGACTGATGAATCTAGTAATATAATTAGAAACAAAGCTAGGTTATTAGCTCAAGGTTATACTCAAATAGAAGGAAAAGACTTTGATGAAACTTTTGTTCTTGTAGTAAGAATTGAGTCTATTAGACTGTTATTGGCCATTGCATGCTTTGTTGATATTAAGCTACACCAAATGGATGTTAAATGTGTCTTCTTAAATATCATTATCATGTTTATAAATTGAATAAGGCTTTGTATGGTCTCAAACAAGCACCTAGAGCTTTGTATGGGAGACTAACTGATTTCCTAGTTCAATTTGGTTTTGTTAGAGGAGAAGCTGGTAGGACTTGTTTTATTAAACATTCAAATGATTATCTCTTAATTGCTCAAATTTATGTAGATGATATTGTATTTGGTTCAACACGTGGACATATGCTGAATAAATTTATGCATGAGATAACTTCAACATTTGAAATGTTTATGGTTGGTGATCTAAATTACTTTCTTGGATTGCAAATTAAACAAAGTAAAGATGGTATATTTTTCTCACAAAGTAAGTATGCTAAGAATCTGGTGAAAGGATTTGGATTAGAAAATGTTAAAATCATGAAAATACCCATGGGTTCTACACAATAACTGAGTAAAGACAATGATGGGCAGAATGTTTACCCAACATTGTACATACCAATGATAGGAAGTTTGTTAAATCTTACTTGTAGTAGACCTGACATCATGTTTAATGTTTGTTTATGTGCAAGATACCAGGCAAATCCTAAAGAGTCTCATTTAAATTATGTGAAAAGAATTATAAAATATGTGGTTGGAACTAGTGAAATGAGTATAATGTACTCAAAAGATACTAATTGTGCTTTAGTTGGCTATAGTTATGCTGATTGGGCAGGAGATGCAGATGATAGGAAGGGTACCAGCGGTGGATGTTTCTTCATGGGAAACCATATGATCTCATGGCATAGCAAGAAGCAGAACTGCGTTTCACAATCAAATGTTGAATAAGAATATGTTGTTGCAGGAAGTTGTTGTACACAACTTCTATGGTTAAGAAAAATGTTTTATAATTATGGCATTGATAGTGATGTTCTGACTGTTTATTGTGATAATACTAGTGCCATAAATAACTCTAAAAAACCCTGTGCAACACTCATTAACTAAGCATATTAGTATAAGACACAATTTCATAAGAGACCTTGTAGAGAAAGAAGTTATGAAATTGGAGTATATTTCTACTGAAAAATAATTAGCTGATATATTTACTAAAAACCCTTGATTATGAGAGGTTTTCTTCCCTTAGGAAATCTCTTGGTGTATGTAATATTTGAGTCGGTTTTAACAGGATGTTGTGCAAAATGTTGATAACATTTTAAACAATATCAGTATGAGTCATGTTTTTATTTCTAAGTGTCAAACCTATTTTGTCTATTAAGTGAATTTCTTGTAGAAAGTTTTCCATTTGGACCTTGAAAATTATTTTCTGGACACACATCTCTTGAATGTTTTAAAATTGAAAAATCACAATAGATGCTTAATCATTGAGTAACTATGGAACACGGAGCTCGCGACTACGATGATCTCTTTTCAAAAGGTGATTAAATATGCAACAATATTGGATTAATTATTGAGTAACTATGGGACACGGAGCTCGCTACTACGATGATCTCTTTTCAAAAGGTAATTAATTCAATATGGTCATAATCTACTGAGTAGCTATGGGGCACAGAGCTGACAACTACGATGTACTCTTTCAAAAAGGTGGATCAACATGATCAAGTGATTTTGTGCTTGAAAGTTGAAATTTATACTTGAGGTGTGTGTATGCCATCATTTTTTATATCACTGTTTTAGTTCAAGTGTTTGAAATTTTCTCATGCATATTGGCTTAAGATTTAAAAAATGGTAGATTTTAGAATATTAATGTGATAATTACATTGTTATGTCTTGATTTTAGATTAATTACCGTATTTATAATTAAGGTAGTTATTTAATTATTTAAATATTCAGTTAATTATCCTCTAATCTCCACAACACAACCAACGTTCTTCACCATTCAACATAACCGGTGGACTCTCTCTCTCCAAAACCACGATTTCCACTTCATCTTGATGTGCTTCAATTAACTGCTTATTACTCTATAAATATCGAATTGATTTGTGTGTTCAACATACAATAATCTGACATTAATTGAATGATTAGACACAGAGTTAATTAGAAAGACATTTTTGGTGTGAATATTATTGCATATGTATTTATTTTCAGTTTCTTTCTTGCTTTCGTGATTAAAATTTAATGATATTTTAATTGGGTGTCTTATATTTTTGCAGATATAATATCTAACACTCAAGCCCCTTCGAATTTACAAAGCTCAAGCAAACCATATTTACCAAACACATCCACAACCTCCGAAAATCCTCTTAATCTAATTGCTTCAATGGCTGCTGGAAATGAATCACCTAATGTTGACCAAAGTGTTTTGTCATCTACGACAACACAATAACTCATTCCACTCGCCATGGTTCTCCTTGAATCCACAACCACGACAGAGATAGAGCGGATTGTTTGATCTGTTGGTAGCGCACCTGTGCCTCCCATGATCATGATTGGGTCTATACCAGTTGACCTAACTAAGTTTACGCCAGAATCAAGTGGTGAGCCTTCAAACCCTTCATTGCAATCACAAATTCCTACTGAAACTCCCATTTCTGAAACCCCCATTCCAGAACTTCCTTCTGAAACCCCAAACCTACTGAAATTCCAATTCCCATGGAAACAGATGAACATACACTTTGTTGTTGAACTAAATCCCACTCAAACCTCAGCTAAACCTGTTGAAACCTCTAATGTTACTGGAAGTATTGACACAACACTGTTACCAGATGAAGACTTTCTTATGCATGTTGATTTGGATGAAAAAATTTATGCAAACTATTTATGACATCATCAAAACCTATGAAGATATGGTTCGATGCTCTTCCAAGCAGAGAATCACTATTGGTGGTAGGGAAGTCAATTTGAACCAGTTTGCTTACATTAAGGAGAAAGCTGAGAAAGAAAGAGCTGAGATGAGAAAAGCTGAAGAGGAGAACTAACAAAGGGAAAGAAACTGTTGAACCTTTTAACCCTGAAGAAGGTGAAACTGATTCTGGCCTTGGTGAAGAGTCATCTGACTCTGATGGTGGATTGGCCAAGAAACTGTAGAACCTTGCTGCCAAAGGAAAGAAGAAGAAGAATGATCCAAAACCTTTCAAAAGGTATGGTGGCAAAAGGAAGATGTCCTTTAGAACTATGGGAAATAAGTTGGACTATTCTGAGTCCAGGAGGAAGAAACCAAAGGATGCTGGAACAAGCTCTAAGCCTGTTCAAAAGGTTGAATCTAAAGAAGAGGAAAGTGAACCTGAGAATGAAGTTGCTCAAGATGCTTAAGTTGAAGTTGATACTATGATGGAGAAAATGTCATCTAAAGAAGATGTTGACATGGAAGTCCCACTGAAAGATTTCTTTGCAAACAGAACTGAAGGAAGGACCAAGCACAAACATGATCCTTCTACTGCCAGGAGAGAAATCAGAAGCAAAAGAAGAAGTGGCCCTACTCATGTTACCGAAAATGTTTTAGTGTTAGTGTTAGTGTCCTAGAGACAATCCTTTGTGGGGACATAATACTAAGATGATATTCAGTTTATGGTTTAATATTATTGATTGATTTAATATTAAATATATGGTATTACACTTATCAGAATATTATGTTTGGTTGTTTGCATTATTCATATCTGTGTTCCCTTGAATCGATACTGCCATTGAGTGAGTGAGAACTCAGATAACTTAAGTATGATTCTCAAGTAGCCCCGATCAAGGATCATTAAGAATGGGATATTGATGATGCATCTGAGATTGGTGTGCGATCTGCACTATACTCTATGGGAGAGTGTAGTAAGATCTCACTTACTACGAGATACTAGGTATCACATAATGGATGCACAAATACCTTAGAGGGTATTGGTATATCCATTTGAGAAACCGTTTTATGTAATTCCACATAATGTATCTACGGGTGTCTCGGTTAGTGGGAGCGATGTAATACTCCTCTGACTTGAGGTCAATACGCATGACATATGCGGAGTGATGGACTTTGACTATGACCGACGCTTGCACCCTCCTAGGGTAGATATGACATGAATTGGGTTCATCACGAAGTGCATGTACGTGGTAGTTGAGCCAAGAATATGATTCATTCCTCAATGTGGATTTAGAGAAAATACTCGTCTTCTCATCATAATTGGATCTAAGACATCGGCCGATGCACGTCAGCTTGGACTTTGTGGCCAAGCGTGACACGAGTGATCAATTAGTGATTAGAGATAATATGATTAAGTTATTTGAATAGACACTTCATAATGTTCAAGACTTAATCGGGTATTCGCGAATGAAAGGAAGATATCACAATAGCCTACAGTATTACAGGTAGTTGCAAATTTCCTCGCAACGTACCTCATATATTGAGAATGTCTTATTTATTGTCTAGGGTTCAATTAAGTCCGTTAGTTTGACTAATCGCCTGATATACGAGGTTCTATGGGTCATACAACAAGCAATAGCAGTTCACCAATTATAGTTGGTTGATTAAGTATTATATTAGGTATAATATTTAATTTATGGAGAATATAATAATTATATTTGGAATTAATTATTATTAATATTTAATTAAACTAGATTTAATTAAATATGAAATCCCAATAATAATATTTGAAATATTATTATACAAGAATAATATATGGTCAAGATATTATTCATAGGAAAATGTCTATAAGGAAATATAATCCGTAGATATTATATTTACGGGCTTGACCTGTTATAAAATATTTTTTTTAATACTGAGGTAGAGGTAGGTGAGGGTAAGGAAGGGGATGAGTGGGTCCAGGATGGGGTAGGTAGTTGGAGGTGGTTATGAAAATAAGTTGGGAACCCTTTTTTTTAACAGTTTATAAGGTGTAGAGAGTTTATTTTATGATCTTATAAGTTGTTAAACATTTTATTTTATCAAACACTTTGAGGATTCTTATAAGCTCTTAAACAATTTATAAGTTGTTTTAAAGATCTTATAAACTCTGTCAAATAGGCTTTAATTCTCCATTGGAGAACCACTCCGATCAACGTTTTCTTAGAATCGAATACAACAAAATTAGAAAAACTAAGTTTTAACCCATCACAAAACCATAATACTGGATTCCACACGGAAAAAAAATCAAGGTTGGGAAATAAACTTTGGTTTGATACAAGGAAATGGAATGGAAATAAGAATGATGGTAGTAAGAAACATAATGGCTATAATCAATATTATTGACTTGTTTGGTTGATGAAGAAGAATGACTATCATTATCATAGATGACCATCGATTTAATAAAATGTTTAATAATAAAAATTATGATATTTTCTTATCAAAAACTATTCAATTAATTAGTAATATTTAAATATTATATAATAATAATTATTAATTTAGTAAGACTAAAAATAAAATTTCAAAATTTTTACATGAATTTTAGGGGAATCGCTTTCATCCCCCTAAAAATATCAAAGAATGAATCTAACATTATCATTCTTTTTTGGAATTCAATCCATTATTCATGAAATCAAAGTTTCTAATGAAACACTTAAATTTCATATCATTCTTATACCTTACCTCCAATCCCCAAAACAAGCACCCCTTAAATCCAAAATCCCCAAAACAAGCACCCCATCTACTCAAATATGTGAGAGGAAAGCCAACAATTTTGAAAAAAAAAAGGAAGAAAATAGAGTGAGTTGCCATCACTAGAAATAGTGAAATTGTTGATGAATGAAAACCATCGCATTGAAACAGACTATCCCTAGCACCTCGACATGAGGTTGAGCCATCCCACCTCAGCCCTGATGACCTCCCCAAAGCATGTAAAGGACGAGAAAATGACACGAACACATGACCCCGAGATCTCATCTAATGAGATCTGGGTATAGAAGCCGAGTTTGGGAAGATCGAGACCCTTTTGGAAGAAATTCACAGAAATTGGCGCTTAGAGTGGCTCTCCAAGTAATATAGTAGAATAAAATCCTACCCAAAAAGAGGGTCTTGTACTATAAAAATATGTATCAAGCTCGTATAAGGCTGAATCCACCTAACAAAGGAGATTCAACCGAACCTTGTAAAAAGAGTCAATTTGTGCATTATATGCACGGATTGCCCAAGATATAAGGGTAGTACAAGGAACATTCCTTGTGCTACAAATACAATCTTTAAGACTCACAATAAATGATCACAAATATTCAAACCCAAGTCTACAAAAAGACTTGACAAACGTCTGAGTATTTATTGTTTCCCCTATTAACTGTTCTTAAACATTTAATAACATTTTAAGCATTCAATACTCCAATCATCATCATTTATTAGTTGTAGTTGTTCATCAATCCACATCTATATATATAAATCCAAATATTATAAATAACTAATAACAAGATAGTTTGAGCCAATTTAGTAGGTTGGGTTAGACTTGACCAAAAGATTATTGTAGTGGACTTGAACTCATCTATATTCCAGATTAGACGAATCCCACGAAAAAGTAGAAGTGTTTAGCAAAGTGTCACTTGACACTCTAAATCAAGATTCCTAAGGAATTGAAACTACCTCTACTTTGTATGCGAAAAGTGGATATAGAAGGTGGGTCTTCGAATGACTATAAATCGTTGTGTACTTTTACAACTTTATATTTAATTGTCATACTCATTATTCATAAAGCTAACATACAACCTTACATAAGATGAGTCTACCAAGACCCATCTAATTAACTTCACACTGAGTAAGCTGACCTTGTTGTTGTGGCATTATTTATCCATATTAGACGAGGGCCCACCTCGGTGTGATCAACTAGATCTCGAATCAGAGAAAGCCAACCCCGTCGGGTCTCCAGGACTTTGACAACGTCTATAGTAGACCTCGTTGGAGAGGGCTCCAGACTCTATTAACAGTCCTTGAGATCGATTAAAGGTTCCTTTGACTTTCTATCCCAGTACAGGACCTCGGCCTTGGTGACCTCCGTAAACAGGGTCGGGCAGACCTCGACCTTGACAAGAAGTCTAGTCTTTGTACTAAGGACAAACTACGTGCGACCACCTTGGCCTCGGCAAGAGCCAACAACAAGGTGATGATGCGTACACACGATCTTATCCAAAATGACCTCGACAACATAGATCTTGTTAGAAGATCAAACCAATTTGGACAGATGAACAGTAGATCGGTGCCAAATATAGCTATCAGGGCCTATATTAGGAGCTATATCCCTTAATTTAGGGAGATCTTGTACCAGCGTTACAGCTGTTTAAATTGTATGACCGAACCTGTGTGACACAGAGGATTCAGCCCTACTCCAAAAAATAGGCCAAACTATGCATTTAAAACAGGGATTGCCCAAGATTTTAGGGCAGCCCAAGGGCATACTTTTGACCTATAAATAAAACCTTTATAGCACATAAAAAAGGATCGGAAAATATTCAAGTCCAAGCCTATACATAGACTTGACAAATCCTTGTGCATTTATTGCTTTGAGTGTATTGTTCTTCACTATCCATTATCTTCTTAGCATCTAATACCTCAATCGCAAGCATTTATTAGTGGTAGTTGTTTCCTAGCCACATTCCTGCATATATTCCATACGGATATAATGACTAACAACAATTGACGCTAGAAGGAGGGTGTCAAAACCGCAAAATCATTCAAAAGGCTCGAAGAACACTCACTGTTCTTCGGGAAAGATCTCCAATTTTCAAATTTTCATATCATCACCCTAGATCAACATGATGGATCAGACCATCGGAGAAGACACGTCTCATCCTACCCAAAAATCGTCACCTCTCCATTTGGAAGATAAGTGACATCAGAGTCAACCCCGACGATTTCCAGACACCGGAGTAATTAGACTCCGTAATCGACCAACTCACTCGCTGAGCTAGGGAGACGAGATGTGATCTCAGCATCCATGCCACTCTCGTCGTCCCACGAATGTTGAATCCTCCTCGAGCCAATAAAGGCAAAAAGAGAGGCGAGAAAATAAAGGTCGGGACCCATGCCAAGACACCATGGACTACAAGGTCCAGAGGTTTGAGCTCTCGGTCTATTTTTTGCTGCCTAGGCGGCGACTCAATTTATGAAGTAAAAAATTGAGATCTACACTAGGTCTTCGAGGTATCCACCCCCAACTAGGGCCATCCCAACAGAGGTAGAGGGCATTCACGATATTCCCATCATCCGAAGGGAACTTGAGTACACTCACAACTCCCTCACTGGCTAAAACGTGTGCCACATATCGGCCCACGAGTGCTTTGGCCCTGAGGCCAGGCAAGGGCAGTAATTGCGGCCCTCAACAAATGGCTAATTGAAATGGAGAACAAAATCGAGGCCAAGGACAACCCGTCTAAACCCTTAACATTGGGGAATGAACCCCTCTCCCACGAGATCGAGCATGCCCAAGTGAAAACCAAGATCAGTCCCCCACAAACTCCCCTCTATGAGAGGAGAACAGATCTGGAGACCCACCTTAACAAGTACCAGATTTACCTGACGGGATGGGGCGCCACAGATGCCACGGAGTTATACTGAAAAGTATGCTTTTAGTGATACTTTCTATATAAACTGATTATTGCTCTTTTATTAATGAGAATAAATTATTTATCACTATTTGCTTTAAATATTATGAATGTTATTAATTTATTGTATAAACTTTCATATACTTTACATTATAGATAATGTGGTGTGTAGTAGATCACAGAAAATCACATTGTCAATTCCTTGTAATAAGTGTAGTAATTGAGGTGTAAGACTCGGATTGGTTTGTCTTGACCAAAAGATTACACTAGTGCATTTGATGCACTGAATTAGACCCACAATGAGATATTTTTTCTAGACTGACTTAGTATTACTCATTTACTGAATGGTATTATTATGAAACTAGCTACACCATGCACACCAATTGAATGATATTATTCGAAAAACGGTTACAAGTGTAACTCGTTCACGCAAGTGTTACTCCAAAAATAATGACATTTTGTATAAAATTGTAAAGATTTTGAATGGAGTTTATGCTTTTTCTTTTTTTAACTTTTAATGTGTGAAAATTATTATAAAACGTCATAAATGGAATAATAATTTAAATAATGCTTTTATATTATCAAGAATGACAAAGTATAGAGTGAAAATGGTTCATACATGAGTCATTGAAGGATATTAATTGTTGTTTTTTTTTATTAAAAAATATGCATAATACATCAAAAGACTCCTAAACTATCGAATTTATTCGAAAGACCCTTGAACTATTTTTTATTTTAAAAAACCCATAAACTATAACATTCTTGTTTCATTAGGCACCTAAACTATTTTGTATAAAGACCCTTAAAGTTATAATTCTTGTTTCATAAGACCCTTTTTGACAATCCGTTAGTGACTCACTTTTTGTTGAAATTCGATCTTAATAATATTGACATTGGTTGATTTATTATATTTTAATGGAAAATATTAAACTGACAACAAAAATGTTTTTGAATTTCCTGTCTCATGAAATAAAAACTAATTAGTTTGAGGATTTTTCAAAACAACAAACAGTCCAGGGGTCTTTCGAAATAAAATTGGATAGTATATGGGTCTTTTAATACATTATGTCTAAAATGTATTAGTTATTTTTCTTAAGGTATTAGTTGTTTTTACTAAAGAGTATTAATTGTTTACTGAAAATAAGCTAAGACTCTTCAGTGAAAATAACTAATATTTTCTTAGTGAAAACAATTATTAGCCTTCAATGATTCATGTATGAATCAATTTCACTATATACGTAGTCATTATGCATTTGTTCATTCAAATAAGAGTAGGTTTATATAAAAAATAGTTCATGATAAGTTATCATAATATTGTTTTAAAGTATCAAATATTTAATTAAGAGTATAAAAAATCTCATCAAGAGTACCAAAAGTTGGAGTAAAAAAAATTAATGGCATTTACAATATAATGCCATTGGTCTTGATTCTTGATACTCCTAATGAGATTTTTTATACTCTTAATCAAATATTTGATATTTTAAAACAGTTGCATGATAAACTTTGTTGATAGGCGACCAATCGAGCAACAAGATTAAAGATTAAAAATACAATAATGATTATAATAAATTAAAAGAAAAATGGTAAGAGGCGATCAGCTGGACATAAGCCACGTGGATTGCAAGAGGACGAGCAGTTGATCAGAATGACAAAAGCACACTAGGCGACCACCTGAGAAAAGTCAAGATTGTTGAGCGAACATATCAAAAGAAAGGTCAAAGTACCCAAGTTAAAGACGAACAGGCGAGCAACGTTGCACCTCGAAAGACAGTTAAGAATTCCACTAATTAGGAATTTCATTAGAAACAAACAAGTGTATTAACACTTGTCATTGTACAAAATGCAATAGCTTAAGAGTAAAACAAGTGTCTAAACACTTGTCAACATGTAAATTAGGAAGGCTAAGAAAGTTACCCCTCATGCTTGCTTGTAATCTATAAATACCCCTTCATGAAAAGGAAAATGGAGGTTCAACAATTCAAAAAAGCACCAAAACTCTAGTTAAATTCATTCTCAATCTTTACTCATGCAAATTCAGTGTTTAATCATAGTCTAAGCATCTTGTTTGGTGATCTTCATTAGTATAAACAACCACTAAATCACTTCCCGATTAAAGGTCATCAACAATTGGCGCTAGAAGGAGGGCCCGAACCTCCGTCGATTGAAGAATTCAAAGAATTTGGGCAAGAAACGGCCGAAAGCTGGGAAAAGTAGCCAGAATCCGGTAGCAACTCGCCGGAAACTGGGTATTTAGGTATAAAAAGAGTCATTTTTGATGAGTTTGTTCATATTTAGGTATATTGAACGCATGTATGTGTGAATTAGGGTTTGTAAATAACCAAATTCACACATGCAAGGCTAGCTATCCCTAAATTGACATTCACAAGCACAAAACCTCCATAAAAAACACTCAACATCCGGCAATGGCAAGATCCCAAGAACGACAATCCTCGAATGCACATCCGTCCAAATCACGGACTAGGGTTTCGTCGACAGGAGAACATGCACGTACGGTACAGACAACATCTCGTAGGAACGTGCAAGTTACCATTGATACTCTTCCTCTGGAAGTGGAGGCTCTAGCTAGGAATTTGGAAGAGTTAGCAAAAACAATCGCCGTGTTACAATCGTTACAAAGACGTCAAGAAAGAGCAGAACCATCGGAAGCTCCGGAGACGAACAACCGAGCAGCCGAGCAGCGAACAAAATGGCAAGAAGATGTACGAGTTGATGAAGCAGATAGTGCTCAAGTTCGGCAAAACAAAGGCAAAGCCCCAATTAGTGAAAGATTGGAAAGTAGGAGAATCCACACCCGAAGGAGGGGAGGAGTCGAGCAAGAGTACGACGAAAGACACTGAACGTCTTAGCATGGAATATAGGCTTGGGAGCAGGAGGGAAAACAGAGAGGCAGAGCTACAAAGGAGCGAGGAGTGAGCACGCACTGCTGCTCGCCCCTCTGTTCATGATAGGATACGGAGATCGGCATTTGGTCGACTAGGCCCTAATGGAGCTAGCAACGTCGCTAGGCGAATAACTCAGGAGAAATGTCTTGTTGATGAGGGATTGCGTCGGGATGAAGTCATTGAGCTTGATCACGACAAAAACCTTTCCAACGGAGAAGCATCTCTGAATGAGTTGCTAGCCCTCAAGAAGGCAGTTGAAGAAATGCAAAAGCAGCTGGAATCTCAAAAAGGTGTTGGATCAACAGTCTTGCCATCATCACCGTTATCACCTGCAATTCTAAATGCATCAGTGCAAAAGAAGATACAATTCCCAGCCATCAACTTATACGAGGGAAGTTCAGACCCAAAGGTGCATCTGATAAAATACTCCAATTTCATGATATCAATGGGGGCATCAGATGCAACGCAGTGTTGTAATTTCCCACCGACCCTTGGTGATGGGCCCCATCGTTGGTTTTCAGCACTCACCCCAGGATCTATCAACTCTTTCACACAACTGTGTAAAGAGTTCCTATCTCATTTCTCCATAGTCGGGTCATATTTGACACAAAGGCACCGATTGGCTGACATCAAGCAAGGGG
This sequence comes from Ballota nigra, assembly GCA_947034835.1. Taxonomy (NCBI): domain Eukaryota; kingdom Viridiplantae; phylum Streptophyta; class Magnoliopsida; order Lamiales; family Lamiaceae; genus Ballota; species Ballota nigra. Next base: position 38,676,336 of record OX344724.1, on the reverse strand, counting down.
AAGATGAGTCTAATAGGAAGTTCTTAGAAAGATTCGATAAAGTGTTACTAGAAGGAAAGATGGTGAGTGAAGATACCAAGATGGTGGCAGTGATGGCTGGTCTAAAGAAAGGGACCGACTTATGGAAGAAAATACATCTCGCCTGTCACAAGACATACACAGAGGTCAGACATCGGGTAGGCATCCACATATCTATGCAAGTAGCCCTCCAGAAAGAACTAGGGGATAAAACTGACCCAAAGAAAACGGGAAAGAAATCAGGAGGAAACGAGCATAAGGCCCAGAAAAATATGAAAGCCGACAACGAAGGAGCAGAATTGAAGGAAAAGTTGAATCAAGTATTCACCACGTCAATACAGGCTATGTATAACAACGTTAAAGACAGGGACATGCTATCAGAACCAAGAAAGATTCGACAAGAGCGGGGAAAACTAAATCCGAACAAATACTGTGCATATCATCAGAACATTGGCCATTTCACAAGTGAATGCCGAGATTTGTTAAAACAATTGTGGAGGTTCTACGAAGAGGGCAAGCTGTTAGAATTTGTAAAAAAAGGAACTAGGGAAAAGACCCAGAACAACAGCCCCGTCTAGCTCGGATGATGAAGAAAGCGACGACCAGCCGAGCAGGGTGAACAAGAAGAGAAAGAGAGTTCTAATGGCCCCGACAGAACCTGTTCGAGAGATCCTCATGCTCGAGGCAAGTGGACCAGTGAGAGGTTGTTTGGACGGAAGACCTCCAATGTCAAAGAGAAAAAGAAAAGCAGAATTGAGAGCGGTGGCCCAAGTCAAAGAGGTAGGAGTAAATCCTGCTACCAAACAGACGGGAGATCTGACATTTTTAGAGAAAGACTTGGATGGAATACCTACACCTCACAATGACTCATTGATCATTTGTGCAAATATCATGGGGGCACGGGTACACCGTCTACTCGTTGATACCGGCTTCTACACAAATATCTTGTTCAAAAGCACATTAGATAAGTTAGGAGACTATGCCGAGTACGTGAAAGACTGTAATCATTGTGGGAGTTATACGTGAAAGTATGCTTTTACTTTGTATAACTCATTTATTAAACACTTATTTATGAGAATAAATCTTTTATCGCATTTGCTTTAGTTATGATTGAATGTTGAATATCTATTGCAAACCGCTCAATATATAGTACATGTTACATTGTAGTTAATGTGGTGATACCCGATCACGGAAGATCACATTAACAGTTTTCCTTGTAACTAAACGTACAAATTCACGACCCAGGTGGAATTGAACAATCCACCGTGAAAGATCGATGTGTATATCTCAGATTGGCCTGTCTTGACCAAGAGATTGCACTAGCACATTTAGTATGTATTGAAGAGGACCTACAGCGAGGATAAATTCTTCTGTTCTGATATGTGAAGAATTAGACCTCAGTGGTTATTGATTTCTTAATCTTCGTCACTTAAATAGGACCGTTTGTGCTTAATGGTTACTGCTTTGATTCATGTTGGGTGCGAATCATCGTGACTTCAAACCTTGTGCTTTGGGCAGTAATATTAATCTTACGACGGTTGCTAAGATTTAATATGAAGAAACGCGTGAGAGTACATCTCGTGTGATTTGTCCCCTTGGTGGGCTCAGAAGTTTTATTGTACCAAATCTTGCAAGTGAAGAATTAGTTTCTTCGGTACGGATAATAATGTTGAGCTGTCTTTACTCCAAGGTGAAAGATGTTAATTAATTTAGAGCTATTCAGAAGCTTAATTAATTAATGGACTTGATAATCTTAAATGCGGGAAATAATAACCGGGAGCCCATATTATCGTAATATGGATTAAGATGGATAGTGCAATATTAATTTATTAGTGGTACTAATTAATATTAATTGGCTGAATTATATTGGGGCTCAATATTGAAATTCAGAAGTCCATTGGAGGTCCAATCTTAATTCTCCTAAAGGCCCCTCAAGTAGCCCAATAAATAGTCCGATAATAATAAGGTGATTAAAATAAAAGAAAATTATTATTGCTGATTTTTTGCTTATAATTTTCGAAATTTATAAATATGGTAGAGAAAAGATTTGTTGATTTTCTTGGAAAGATATTATGGAAGATATGTATTCTTGGAATACAAGATTATCTCATAAATTCAAGAAGATCCAAATCTAGTTTATTTCTCCCATGAATTTTGAAAATCTCATATATTAGGGAGGTGAGATTTTTATGGAATATTTTATTATGGAGAAAAGAATATATGAGATATATTCAAGATTTCTTGGAGGCCAAGAAAAAAAATTTATCTCCCCTATTCCATATGCAAATTTCGAAATTCCTAGTCCTATATATAGGAGATAATTATTTCATCTCCAGTTTACAGTTTCACAGTGTTGAAAAAAATCAGCAACAATATTTTTTTTCTTTCTTCCTTGTTATTCTAATTGCTTGTGAGCACTTCCCACCGGTGAACAAGCAAGGCAAAAGAGACATACTTGAGAAGGTCTTTTGGTTGATAGCACGATCGTGATAGTCCCGTTGTTATCAAAGGCCATATCTACAAGAGGTACGAATTACGTGAACTCCTAGTTATTCCACTTTAGGTTTTCATGTGAATTAATTCTATATGCATGATGATAAAATTGTTGTTGGAATTATTATTTGAATTAATTAGAATTAATTCATGCTAGTAATAATTGTATTTAAATTCGTATTTAAATTTCATCCCGAATAGATCCGGGCACCCCTATTTTCCCAACAACTGGTATCAGAGCCATGGTTTTCGGGCTCTGATCTTTAAATTGGAATTTAAATTGTTTAACATTAAAATAAAAATTGGATAGTAGAATTGCTAGATCTTTTTTGCAGGTATCCAATTGTCATGGTTTTTAATGTTTATTTTATTCATGCGTGTGAATTATTTATTTTTAATTCGATTTGTTCGAATTCATTTTTCTCGTGAGAAAATCCACGAGTAGATTAGTTGGTTTTATTTTGATTTGATCATTGTAATAGACTAGTCTAGATCTAGTTTTTATTTATTTTTTGTAAATAAATTGTAACCGGATCCAGACAAAGACGGAAACAAAGAATTAAAGACGACGTACGCAGACGACGCATGCATGCGAGGCGCGTGCATGGACGTGGGATTATGCACGGGGTGGAAAACGAGGACGAACGGCGAAACCCAAAGCACGGCGTGCGCAAGGCGCACGACGCCGTGCATGACGAGTGTCGAGCACGGTGCACGGGCGCGCGTTCGAGGCACTGCCTCTCAGCGCTCGGCGCGCAGCCCACCTTCGTGGGCCGACGCGCGCCGGATCTCGGGCCGTGAATTTTTTTTTCCTGTTCTTAATTTTTTGTGTGATTCCAAACGTCGTCCCGAACCCCAAATGAAGTTGTTTTTTTATGAAGTGTTGTTGTTCGAGTGGGAGTGTGTCGAGACGAATGATGAAAAGCAACAAGGACGATTTCTCGCATCAAGACGTGAAGAAATTAAACCTTGACAATTGGATTTGAGTGCTCCAATGTGTTTAATTTTATTTTGATGGATGTTTTATTTCGTGCACTTATTATTATTTTTTAATATGTGTTTGTATGATTATAAATTGTCCAAGAAAAAACTTACTTTCGAAAATTACTAAGTATGTTTTTTTTAATCGCAATTTTATTCCGGATATTAAAATTGGATTAATTTGGCCTCCATGATTTATTTATTTGTGAAGTCTTTTTGGAATACATTTCCCCTTCGGATCGGCCAAAAGGACGGATTTCACATGAATAAATTCCGAAATGATGATTATGGATTATTACTAGTGGCGGTATTGACCCTCACCACGAGTGGCTTGCTCAAAGTGAAATAATAATCTTGTATTGAATTATGGTTATTACTTAGGCATAAGAAATTGATATTAACTTACTCCCCCCGGAGTCCCTGTCAATTTTTATGTGGTCAAAGTGGGAGCCAACTATTAATTTTGAATTAAGGATTTGTAACTTTTAAGTTTGTAATTCGCTTGAATGTGTTTAAATGTATAGACCACAACTCGTGGCGCATTTAAATTGTTTCGAGATGTTGGTTGATGCATGATTATATTGTTTTAAGGTTTCAATATAATTGATGTGATCGTATTTTATGATAATTTTATATTTTTCTAGATATTAATATGAATGTATGTTTTATTCTCATTTCATCATGTCGCAACCTTTTAATCCACTGTTTAAATATACTTTAAGTTAACAAACTTTTTGGAGAAGAATTATGTCGATTGGAAATGTAATTTAAATTTTATCCTTACTGTACAAAAACACAGTTGGGTTATTCACGTTAATAAACCCGGCAAGCCTAATGATAAGTCAAGCAATGGGAAAAGACAGTTTATGATTGGAAGCGTGACAATGAACACATGAAGTGCATCATCTTGACATCTCTGTCTAAGGATTTGAGGCGCGTTCATGAAGACATTGTATCCGCTGTTGAAATCATGGAAAACCTTGAAGAGATATTTTTACATCAGAAACCCATGACTAATCAATTCACCAAACATGACTCGGTCAAGTTGGAAATGGTGGAAGGAACGCCCGTGAGGGAGCACGTTCTCGAGATTATGGCATACCTTAACAAGTTGGAAGTACTTGGTGCGGATTTTGATGTCCCTTCTCAGGTCGATTTCATACTCCATACTCTACCAAAAGGCTTTGAGCAGTTTCATCTGATCTGTCAAATGAATGAACGGACAAGTCGTTTGCCCGAGCTCTTGCAAGCTTTGGTTTCGGTAGAGGCGATAATGGGGTACCAGTCCACTGCTATGGTGGCTAATGGTCCGTCTACCTCTTCTGGTCCCAAGGGAGGGAAGAAGAGGAAGAGAACCAAAGGCCGGACCCAAGCAAATCCATTTGTTGCAAAAGGCAAAGCCAAGGCTAGCATCTAAGGGGAAGTGTTTTAACTGCGGTAAGAGAGGACATTGGAGGTCTGCCTCTTCCAAGCCTAAGAGGCTAGGAAAGTTAGGTAATTCACAAGCCCTAGTCGTCGAAACTTGTGAAGCGGCGTATGTTGTCCATTCGTGGATAGTGGATACGAGAGCCGCTGATCACATTTGTTTCATTTTGCATGTGTTCAAGTTAACCCGACGACTTAGCGGAGGTGAGATCCCCATCACATCGGGCAATGCTACGAGAAGTGGTAGCTGAAGCAGTGGGAGAGGTGCGCCTATCTTTTGAAGATGGAGTTATGGTCTTGAGAGACGTTCTTCATGTTCCTAGTTTAGAAAGAACTCAACCTTCAGTTTCTAAACTGTTTTGAATAGATACTCAGTTTCTTTTAATAAGGATGTTATTATTTCTTGAAACGATGAGTTTATCTGTTCAGGAACATTGTTGGATGATCTTTATACCATTAATTGGGCACACCACTCATAAATTGAATCTAATAACATATCGACTATTTCAAGTTATAAAAGGAAGCGTTCTTTCTGATATGAACGAAACACTTCTATGGCATCTTAGATTAGGTCATACTAATCTAATACGAATACAAAGATTGGTGAAAGACGGATCCTTGGAGTTTCTTCAAGTTGAGCCGTTTCCAACTTACAAATTCATTTTAGAGGGTAAGATGACCAGGAGGGCATTTGGAGCCAAGGGGATTAGAGCCACAGAAGTGTTGGAACTCGTTCATACCGATATGTGTGGTTCAATGACGATCATAACAAGAAGGGGTATGAGTAATTTGTCATTTTGACAATTATTCGAGATATGGATACATCTACCTTATGATGCATAGGGAAAGAAGTATCAAGTTTCTACGATCTGATCGTGGAGGCGAATACCTCAGTGATGAATTCTTGAACGACCTATCGGACGAAGGGATGTATCCCAGTTGACCGCACCGGGAACCCCTCAACAGAACAGTGTGGAGGAACGAAGGAACTAGACTATTTAGAAATGGTCAGGTCCATGATGAGTTATTCAGATTTACCCAAGTCGTTTTGGGGTAATGCCTTGGAAACAACGACTTACATTCTAAACTTGGTTCCATCCAAATCGGTTCCTAAAACCTCGTTAGAATTGTGGACCGAGCGTAAGCCTAGTTTGAGACACATGAGTATCTAGGGGTGTCCGGTATATGTGCTAGACAAGGAAGCCGGTAAATTGGATCCACATTCGGAATTAAGGTTGTTTATAGGACATCCCATGGGAACGAAGGGGTGTATGTTCTATAGTCCCAAGGATCAAAAGACCGTGTTTTGTACACACTTTAAATTCTTGGAAGAAGACTATAGGAATAGTAGAAAGCTCATAAGTGAGATTACCTTAGTCGAATTAAGAGGGCAAACTCCAATACCAAGTGTACAAGATGATATACCAATTGTCACGCCTTCATAACCGGAACCCCGTCGGAGTGGGAGGTTTGTTAGACAACCTGAGAGATTCATGGGAATAGGAGAATCTTCGTATTTGATTCCCGGAGATGAATCAGACCCATGGACATACGACGAGGCAATCCAAGAAAAAGATGTAGAGTCATGGCAAACAACAATAGAAGTCTTGACGGGTTAGATATCTATATGCAATAACCCGAAGGTTTTATTGCGAAAGGCCAAAAACATCTTATATGCAAGCTCAAGCGGTCCATTTATGGACTTAAGCAAGCATCGCGTACTTGAAACCAGTGTTTTGATCAAGTTATTAAGTCTTATGGGTTTGATCAAAACGAGTTCGAGAGTTGTGTGTATAAAAGGTGTGACAGAACTGTGGTGGTATTCTTAGTATTATGCGTAGATGATATTCTGCTCATTGGAAACAATGTAAAGGTATTGTCAGACGTAAGGGTATGGATGTCAAATCAGTTTGATATGAAAGACTTAGGGAAAGCCGGTCACATCCTTGGGATCAAGATCACTCAAGATCGCAAGAATAGGATGTTGGGCTTATCGCAAGTTTCATACGAAGCCACTGCTTTGAAGCGTTTCAGCATGCAAAATTCCAAGAAAGGTTTTGTACCTTTTAAGCACGGAATACATCTATCAAAAGAAATAAGCCCTAAGACGCATATGGAGATAGATGACATGAAAGGCGTTCCGTACGCTTCGGGCGTAGAAAACCTTATGTATGCAATGTTGTGTACGAGACCAGATATCTGTTTTTGCCTCGGGCATGATGGCAAGATATCAAAGTAACCCCGGGAAAGCTTATTGGACTGCAATTAAATGCATTATGTAGTTTCTGAAAAGAACTAGCGATGGAATGTTGATTTAACAGTCAGACGGTCTAATTCCCATGGGATACACGGACTCAAATTTCCAATCAGACATAGACTCCAGAATATCTACTTCGGGTAGTGTGTTTTGCATGGGAGAATGAGCCAGGACATGGAGAAGCGATTTGCTGAAATGCATCGCAGTTTCGACCATGCAAGCCGAATATATAGCTGCTTGTGAAGCAGCGAATGAAGCGGTTTGGCTCAAGTACTTCTTAGTGGACTTGGACGTTGTTCCGAATTTGCCCAGCACAATCACTGTCTATTGTGATAATGCCGGAGCAGTTGCAAATTTAAGGGAACTGAGAGCCCACAAGGCCAGCAAACACATTGAAAGAAAATATCATCTTATACGAGAAATCGTTAAGAGAGGAGATAAAGAGGTGGCAAATATAAACGTCGGAGGACAACCTAGTACATCCATTCACAAAGGGTCTGCCTCAGAGTACATTCGAGAGACATGTGGATGGAATGGGAGTCAAGACTATTGTCAATCTGCTTTAAGTATAAGTGGAAGGAATTACTAGGCTAGTGTAGGTTGACATGAAATGTCGCGTTGAGTTACTACACTAGACATGCATGATGTATACTAAAAAGCAGACTTTAAGTATACGTGGGAGATTGTTGGAGTTATACGTGAAAGTATGCTTTTACTTTGTATAACTCATGTATTAAACACTTATTTATGAGAATAAATCTTTTATCGCATTTGCTTTAGTTATGATTGAATGTTGAATATCTATGGTAAACCGTTCAATATATAGTACATGTTACATTGTAGTTAATATGGTGATACCCGATCACGGAAGATCACATTAACAATTTTCCTTGTAATTAAATGTACAAATTCACGACCCAGGTGGAATTGAACAATCCGGTGTGAAAGGTCGATGTGTATATCTCAGATTGGCATGTCTTGACCAAGAGATTGCACTAGCACATTTAGTATGTGTTGAAGAGGACCTACAACGAGGATAAATTCTTCTGTTCTGATATGTGAAGAATTAGACCTCAGTGGTTATTAATTTCTTAATCTCCGTCACTTAAATAGGACCGTGTGTGCTTAATGGTTACTGCTTTGATTCATGTTGGGTGTGAATCATCGTGACTTCAAACCTTGTGCTTTGGGCAGTAATATTAATCATATGATGGTTGCTAAGATTTAATACGGAGAAATGCGTACGAGTACGGCTCGTGTGATTTGTCCCCTTGGTGGGCTCAGAAGTTTTTTATGGTCCCGTTTTTTAATGACTTTTTCAGGACAAATGGGAATTCAGGAGCAAATTTTTTTAAAACCTTTTCCTCAGGGAGTTCAGCAAAAGTGAATAATACCCAAGTCACTGCATTGCTTAGAGGCTGAGTTACCAAGTTAGTGTAAAGACTTGGAGACTCATGCTCTAAGCAACACAGTGACTCGAGATGCTGAACTCTCGAGTGCGTTGCCTGAACTGGTCAGTGAGAAGGATTCTCCCTGACCTAAATACTTACCAAAGTTTTCTTTAACAATGCTCTCAGTGAGCAGATTTTCACAATACTTTAGTAAATACTTAAAACAATAAACGTTCAGTTTAACGTGGTTCAGAGACTCAAGCTCTTACATCCACGGCCTGATTTAACAGGAAATCCACTAACTGGAATTTTTATTTTTAACGTGCCAAGTTGCACCCAGATCTACAACTCCAGATCTTGCTTACTTCCTTACTAACTCACAAAACAACTTACTACCAACAAACCTAACTTAGGGTTTTGGTTTCAGTTGGGTTTTCTCCAACTAGGTGAGGTTTTCCCTTACAATGTGTTAGCCTAAAGCTAAGATTGGGAAAACCTCTCTAGCTAAGAGTTACAAGCTGAACACTCATTTGTATATCTGTGAAGACCTTAATGGTCAGTGAACAAGGTGTGAAACGTGCCTCCTTATACCTCCATTGAAACACACTATCCTCTCACACCTTCACAGCTCGTAGGTGTTGATTTTTCTTACTTCACACACCCTTCAAACCACAGCTATGAGCTTGTATTTATAGTGTGGATTCAAATGTAACCGTTGGATGAAATTACATTTGAATCCATACAATTAATAGTTCTCACCTACTTTTCTTGGAACTCGGCCTTGTCAGTGTCAAATATGTTGTCTTGATGTGATTGGTCCACGTGGTCTGAATCCAACGAATCTTTGACTCAGTGTGCTTGATCAGGGCGCACTGACTTCAGATAGCATTATCCTCCACTGACTGATGATCTTCAGTAGACATACTTGTCTTCAGTGATGTTGTCCTTCAGGAACTCTTGAAGATCTCTCCAAGAAGTTTGTCATAAGGCTGGATGACAAGCTTCCCTGACCACAGTATCCTGACTCCTTCAGGGCCTACTTGGTGCAACACTGATCCTCTTGATCATGCTCTTCACTGAGTGGTCCGCCTGACTTAGCTTAGATCAGCCAGGTTTACACTCAGTGGGACATCCTTCAGGCTTTTCTTCTGGTTCAGGTTACTAGCATGGCTTCAGTTAGTTCTTCTTGGTGTCATCTTGGTATCCTCAGGCTGTGTTGCTGAGTTCCCCCTCGCTGAGTTCCCCATCAACTGAGTTCTTCTCAACTGACAGCCTATTCTACTGAGAGCTAACATATCCAGACCTGAAACAAAAGATACAATCCTGACTGCTTTCAAACCTATTACATGTTATTTTGGAAAATCATCAAAACTAAAACATATCCCAAAAGTTTTATTGTACCAAATCTTGCAAGTGAATAATTAGTTTCTTCGGTACGGATAATAATATTGAGCTGTCTTTACTCCAAGGTGAAAGATGTTAATTAATTTAGAGCTATTCAGAAGCTTAATTAATTAATGGACTTGATAATCTTAAACGCGGGAAATAATAATCGGGAGCCCATATTATCGTAATATGGATTAAGATGGATAGTGCAATATTAATTTATTAGTGGTACTAATTAACATTAATGGGCTGAATTATATTGGCGCTCAATATTGAAATTCAGAAGTCCATTGAATGTCCAATCTTAATTCTCCTAAAGGCCCCTCAAGTAGCCCAATAAGTAGCCCGATAATAATAAGGTGATTAAAATAAAAGAAAATTATTATTGCTGATTTTTTATTTATAATTTTCGAAATTTATAGATATGGTAGAGAAAAGATTTGTTGATTTTCTTGGAAAGATATTATGGAAGATATGTATTCTTGGAATACAAGATTATCTCATAAATTCAAGAAGATCCAAGTCTAGTTTATTTCTCCCATGAATTTCGAAAATCTCATATATTAGGGAGGTGAGATTTTTATGGAATATTTTATTATGGAGAAAAGAATATATGAGATATATTCAAGATTTCTTGGAGGTCAAGAAAAAGATTTTCTCTCCCCTATTCTATATGCAAATTTCGAAATTCCTAGTCCTATATATAGAAGATGATTATTTCATCTCCAGTTTACATTTTTCACAGTGTTGAAAAAAAAATCAACAACAATATATTTTTCTTTCTTCCTTGGTATTCTAATTGCTTGTGGGCACTTCCCACCGGTGAACAAGCAAGGCAAAAAGGACATACTTGAGAAGGTCTTTTGGTTGATAGCACGATCGTGATAGTCCCGTTGTTATCAAAGGTCATATCTACAAGAGGTACGAATTACGTGAACTCCTAGTTATTCCGCTTTAGGTTTTCATGTAATTTATTTCTATATGCATGATGATAAAATTGTTGTTGTAATTATTATTTGAATTAATTAGGATTAATTCATGCTAGTAATAATTGTATTTAAATTCGTATTTAAATTTCATCCCAATAGATCCGGGCACCCCTATTTTCCCAACAATCATAAGATATGGGTTTCGGAGATGCTGTAACCGTTCCCCTAGGAGTAGTAATGTTGTCAGTTGAACTTGTATCGACCAAGAACCCAGAGTGAAGACTGACTAGGATGGTAGAATTCTTAGTGGTAGATCAGCAGTCTTCCTATAACGGGTTTCTTGGTCGACCTTTTATAAATAAATTCAAAGCAGCTGTTTCAACGTACTACTATTGTCTTAAATTTTCAACTTCAAAGGGACCAGGTACGGTGAAAGGTGATAAAAAAAGAGCTCGGGAATGCCTCCTACAGTTGCAACCCAAAGATAACAAGGTATCAATGGTGGACGAGCAGCCGAGCAGCTATGCTGAAGATGAACCCTCCATTCTTGATGAGATCATGGAATCCATTGACACAGAGATGATGGAGATAGACGAGCAGCTGAGTGGAGACAAACAGAAAGTCCAAGATGAACAACAAAGCGAAGGCAGGAATAATGAAGCCATCCTCATCCCAAATGAAGTCGAAGATCTTGAACCACAGCTAGGAGCAGAGCCGATGATGATCGAAGATAAGCTTAACTTGAAAGGACCTATCATTGATCCTCAATGAAAAAACAAAAAAAAAATAGTGACACCGGTTGAAGAATTGGAGGCAATAAGAATTGACCCGAACCGAGAAGACTTAGAACTTTTCATTAGATCTGAGCTCCCAGAGCCATACTGATCCAGAATGGAAAAATTCTTAAAGTCCAATCTCAATGTGTTCGCATGGTCACACGCTGATATGGTAGGCATTAGCCCTGAGCATGCCTGCCATAAACTAAACATTGATCCAACAAAGAAACCGGTGAAGCAAAAAAGAAGGAAGTTTGGGCCAGACAAATATGAGGCGTTGGATATAGAAGTAAAAAAGTTGCTGGACAACGATCTTATCAAGCAAGCCTTATGTCCCAAATGGGTAGCAAATCCAGTGTTAGTTCGAAAACCGAACGGAACATTGAGGTTATGCATCGACTTCACTTATTTAAATGTGGCATGCCCAAAAGACAACTTTCCACTCCCACATATCGACCAGCTAGTGGACAATACAGCCAGACACGAGCTCTTAACATTCATGGATGCGTTCGCCGGCTACCACCAAATACCGATGCATCTAGACGACCAGGAACATACAACATTCTACACCAACAAAAACTTGTTATGCTGGAAATGAATGTCGTTTGGATTGATCAACGCGGGAGCCACGTACCAAAGACTTATCAATAAAATGTTCGATGAACACATTGGCAGAACAATGGAAGTATACGTGGATGATATAGTCGTGAAAAGCCCAAAAAAAGAAGATCACCTGGAACACTTGGCTCAAGCCTTCGAAATACTTTGAGCCTACAACATGAAGTTGAACCCGAAGAAAAGCAACTTTGGAGTTCACTCGGGCAAGTTTCTTGGGTATCTTGTTAGCCAACGAGGCATCAAAGCAAACCCATCAAAGGTGAAAGCAATCATGGATATGCAACCACCAAGATCGGTCAAGGAAGTACAAAGACTCACTGGGTGCCTAGCAGCCTTGAACAGGTTGTAATACCCTAGGTTTTCATGACCTTATCTGCTTTACTAAATACTTTATAATTCTTCATGAATCTATGTGACGCATTTACATCCAAATTTATGCAAAGGCATGTTTATGTATTTTATTTACTCGATACTTACAATTAACGCATTATTTGCTCAATACATGCTTATTCTTGAGACTTTATAATTTTTATATGTTCTTTATTTTATGTCTTAAAGTGTTTAATTTAAAAATTAATAAAGTCCTTAAGTATAGTAGTTTATTTCATAAGTTATAAGTTGAAAAATGAATGTTTCTTTAAGAAACGAATTGCGTATCGATTACTCGATATATTTTTATGATTAGTATATAGACTTTGTAATTTATTTAGAGTCCTAGAAGAGTTTTAATTTTATTTCATAAGATAGTATAAGTAAATTTTATTAGAATTATCCAATAATCACAATTTCTACTTATTAAATTCATAGTATATATGTGTTATTTCTACAAAATACAAGACTACTCTTGTGCTCTTCATAATTTTCAAAAATTTAGGACAATTAGGAGAATTAGAGAAGCTTCAAGATTAAAGATAAGATAAGATAAGATAAAATAAGTAGAAAGAAAAGTCAAAATTAGCAACTAACTTAAGAATGTCATGTGTTTAACTTACTTAACCTCCAAGATTATCCAAATTTCTCCACAAGCTTCCTAAAGTGTCGGTCAAGAAGGGGGATTGAGTAGCCTCCAAGCACTTCTTCTTCTATAAATAGGAACCTTGCATGAAAATTAAAACATAAGTTCATAAGAAAAAGTTTAAAATAAATACTACTACTGCTACACTTATAGAAATGAGGAGAAGAGATTTCTTGTAGCTACCTATCTCTAAGTAAGCTTCTCTTCTTGATTGAGTAATTATTTAAGTTTTAGTATGAAGTTTATGCATGAGTTGTGAATTAAATGATAGGAAAATGAGTTTTGATGAGTAATTTGCATGTTATACATGTTTTACTTCATGTTTGAATGTTTAATTCAATTTCTTCATGAGTTATGACCAAAATCATGTTTATTACTTGAATATATATGCTTTAGAAGTAGAAATCATGAAATTATATGGTTTAAAGTGAGTTTAAGATGATATGTTCTTCATGTATGCATAAAACCGAATTTCTGGACCAACTTTGGGGTAAATTTCGTTTTGACCAATTCATTAGGTGGAAAATTCTGAAAATTTTATATGTTAAAATAGACTTGTGAAAGAACTTAGGTTTCATATTTCATAGCTTTTGAAGTAGTATTCGATGTATGGTGATTTTTCAAAGTTGAACTAGGGTTTTGGACTCTATAGCAGGAATAGTAGAAGTTTGCTATGATCTGAGAATAATCGGTTAGGTTTTTACAGAAAACCAAAGTATTTTGATAAATTAAATGAGCGTCAGGAAACTTCGACCATACTTCTTCAACCACCAAGTAGAAGTCCTGACAACATTTCTGTTGAGACAAATTTTATAAAGACCTGACACTGCTGGTCGTCTCCTCAAATGGTCCCTCGAAATAAGCCAGTTCAAAATATCTTATGCACCTCGAAAAACGATCAAAGGACAAGTGTTAGCCGACTTCATAGTGGAACTAACCTTTCCTCAGGATCCGACGAGAGGTCATAACCATCCATGACACATGTCATTGATAGATCATCAACTAATACAGCATCGGGGGCCGGAATAGTGTTGATCAGCCCTGACAGGCAAGTATTCACCTCAGCTGTTAGATTTGAGTTCATGGCAAACAAACAACGAAGCTGAGTATGAAATACTGATCGCCGGACTTCGATTAGCATTGGCTATGGGGGTACAGAGATTGTAAATATATGGAGACTTGCAGTTGATAGTCAACTAAGTCCGGGGGGAATACGAAGCGAAAGATGAAAACATGGCCTTATACCAAAAAATTGTTGCTCACTTGGCATCTTTGTTCGAACAAATTTAGATTGAACAAGTACCAAGAGATAACAACGCTCAACCAGATGCACTTGCTCGCCTGGCTACCAGCTCAGGGCCAGCAAAATTATCAGAGATTACCATCACGAAAATTCCTCAACCATCAACAAACGACTACAAAATCAATCAAATAAATGAAAAACTTGAGGAAGATGACTGGAGAGCACCTATCATCAAATACCTTCGTGATGGTGAAATCTCAGAAGATCCACAGGAGGCAGTTAAGACGACCAGACGAGCAGCAAGGTTTACAATAATGGACGGACAACTCTTCAAGATAGGATTTTCGCTTCCACTTTTGAAATGCTTAGCAAGGGGGCAAGGACATGAAGTATTAAAGGAAATTCATGAAGGCGTCTGTGGAAATCACGCAGGAGGACGAGCGTTGGCATACAAAATAGTAAGACAAGGATATTATTGGCCAACACTGCTACAATACGCTATCAGAATTACAAAAACATGTCACAGATGCAAAATATTCGCCCCCAGCATTCATAGACCACTAACCGGATTGATATCGGTGAATAGTCCTTGACCATTTGCAAAGTGGGGGATAGACATCATAGGACATTTCCCAACTGGAAAGGGGAATATGAAATTTGCAGTAGTGGCCGTGGACTATTACACAAAATGGGCCGAAGCAGAGGCACTTGTGACAATCATACAGGAAAAAATGATCAGTTCATATGGAAAAACATTGTATGTCGATTCGGAGTTCCGCAGGCAATCACAACAGATAACGGAAGACAGTTCGAAGCCAAGAAAATAAGAGATTTCTGCAAAAAAAATAGGGAATCAAGAAATATTTTTCAACTCCTTATCATCCTCAATCCAACGGCCAAGTCGAAGCAGTCAACAAAATAATTAAAATTATTGTGAAGATTCGCTTGGTTGACAGGAAAGGAAAATGGTCGGAAGAGCTACCAGAGGTGCTATGGGCATATAGAGTATCATATAGAACAAGCACAGGTGAAACTCTGTTCACCATGGCATTCGGTACCGAGGCAGTAATACCAGTTGAGCTAAAAGTGTTGGGTTTTTTAGGCACGAACACCATGTTTGGCGCAGCGGAGATCACGATTCACCAACAACGAATCTTAAACATGGTTGTATAACATAAAACATAAAGGATAAATAACACGTATATAAATCCTTACAGCAATTTGTACGCGGAATCCTCAACTATGGTATCCACGTAACGGCTTTCTACCAACCCGCACCGATATGTCAGCGTTGAATCTCGAGATGAATTTGCTAGGAAAATTCAGACTTGAGATTTTATGGAGAAATTATATTTCTTGTGTATTTCTGGAATTCCCATAAGACTAATATTTATAGGGATTAACTTGGCTTAATTCCTAAGCAAGATATCGGGCCTAGCCCGTAATATAATCTCTACGAATTATATTTCCCTAGATATATTCCTACGAATAACATCTTTACCATATCTATTATTCTTGTATAATAATATTCCAAATATTATTATTGGGATTTCATATTTAATTAAATCTAATTTAATTAAATAATAATAATAATTAATTCTAAATATAATTATTATTATATTCTCCATAAATTAAATATTATATCCAATACAATATTTAATCAACCAACTATAATTGGTAAATTGTCATTACTTGTTGTGTGGCCCATAGGCCCTCGTATATCGAGCGATTAGTCAAACTAACGGTCTTAATTGAACCCTAGATAATAAATCAGACATTCTCAATATACGAGGTACGTTGCGAGAAAATCTGCAACTACCTGTAATACTGTAGGCTATTGTGATATCTTCCTTTCATTCACGAATATTCGATTAAGTCTTGAACATGATGAAGTGTCTATTCAAATAACTTAATCATATTATCTCAAATCACTAATTGATCAAGTATATCACACTTAGCCACAAAGTCTAAGTTGATGTGGCCGACGACTTAGATCCAATTATGATGAGAAGACGAGTATTCTCTCTAAATCCACATTGAGGAATGAATCATATTCTTAGCTCAACTACCACGCACATGCATTTCGTGATAAACCCAATCCATGCCATATCTACCCGTGGAAGGGTGCAAGCGTCGGTCATGGTCAAAGTTCACCACTCCATACATGTCGTGCGTATTGACCTCAAGTCAGAGGAGTATAACCGAGACACCCTTAGACACATTATGTGGAATTACATCAAACAGTTTCTCGGATGGGTATACCAATACCCTCTAAGGTATCTGTGCATCCATCATGAGATACCTGATATCTCATAGTAAGTGAGATCTTACTACACTCTCTAAGAGTATGATACAGATCGCACACCAATCTCAATTGCATCATCAATATCTCATTATTGATGATTCTTGATTGGGGCTATTTGAGAATCATACTTAAGTCATCTGAGTTCTCACTCACTCAATGACAGTAGTGATTCATGGGAACACAAATAAGAATATATGCAAAAAAATCAAACATCATATTCAGATAAGTGTAACGCCATACATTTAATATTAAACCAATAATAATATTAAACTAAATCTGAATATTATCTTAGTATTATGTCCTCTCGATGGATTGTCTCTAGGACACTAACACTAACAATCTCCCACTTGGACTAGAGCCAATCACCTACATGTCTAACCCCTAGACCATCAAATGTCTAGTGTGTACATGAACAGTGAAAAGAATTTGCAAGATTATCCTTTATGGGAAATGTTTTAATTCCATTTCTCATATCGATATGATCTCTCAGATCAAATCATAACGCCTCGATACATGTTTATTTCTGTTATCAGATCTCGGTTCCTTTGCTCATGCAATCACACCAATGTTGTCACAATATAACTCTATTTGACAACTGGCACTCGGAACTACCCCTAGTTCTCTCAAGAACCTTAAAATCAAGAAAGTCTTAAAGGCTTCTGATATAGCAATGTACTTAGCTTCGGTTGTTAAATCTGCAGTCAGATCTTGCTTGAAACTATTCCAACTTACCGCCTCATCATTGATATTGAAAATATAATTAGACTGTGATTTATAATCTTCACAGTCTGATTGGAAACTTGCATCAGCATAGCCCGTAACGACTAGCTCTGACTGACTACCGTAGATAAGAAAATGTTCTTTAGTACGCCCGAGGTACTTCATAACATTCTTGACAGCAATCCGGTGATGCTCACCTGGATTCCGCTGGTATGTACCAGTGGTATTGACAGCGTTGGCCACATCTGGCCTCGTGCAAGTCATGGCTTACATGATGGAACCCAATTGCAGATGCATATGAAGCGTCCTTCATGTGCTCGATATCAGCTTCGCTAGAAGGACAATTCTTCTTCGACAGCTTTATCCTATGATTTGCTAGTAGAGACCCTCTCTTAGAGTTCTCTATCGCAAAAGGCTTAACACCTTATCTACGTAGGTGGATTGTGACAGCCCTATGGATCTTGATCCCTAAGATGTAGCATGCTTCACCAAGATCCTTCATCATGAAGGTCTTTGATAACCAATCTTTCACGGACTGCATTAGCGGGATGCTATTTCCTATAATCAATATGTCATCGATATATACGACTATAAAGACAATACTCTTCCTGCTGCGTTCACAATGAACGCAAGGATCTTCCGAATTTCAGATGAAGTCAAAGGATTTGACAACTTCATCAAATTGGATATTCCAACTCCTAGAAGCTTGCTTCAATCCATAGATGGATCGTTTAAGCTTGCACACAAGATTAGACTTTGGCTTAGATATAAAACCCTCCGGTTGAGTCACAAACACTTCCTTATCAATGTTACCATTGAGGAAAGCTGTTTTGACGTCCATCTACCAAAACTCATAATCGTGGTGTGCTGCTATCGCAAGTAAAATTCTAATGGACTTGATTTCAACAACTGGCGAGAAAGTCTCATCATAGTCAATACCTCATGTCGACTATAACCTTTCGCCACCAACCTATCTTTATAGGATTGTACTTTGCCATTTGCATCGGTCTTACGCTTGAAGACTCACTTGCAACCTATGGGTCTAACCCCTTTCTGGCAACTCAATTAAGTCCTAGACTTAATTGGTGTACATCGAGTCCATCTCGGATTTCATGGCTTCATGCCACTTCTCTGAATCAACATCTAATGTTGCTTCAGTATAAGTTCTAGGTTCGTCTTTATCCGGAATCTCCACGTCATCATGTTCCTCCACGAGGAAACCATAATACCTAGTGAGTGGATTACGAATCCTAGTCGACTTACAGAGTTGTGGTTGTGCAGGCTGTACATTCTAATCGTGTAGCGACTTCATCGTTGACCGGAGAGTCCTCAAGAGCGACACTTTCAGATGTCTCTTGGGCGGGAGTTTGAACTATGTTATTCTCATTCAACCCACTTGGAGGTTGTTGCGAAGACAATTCAACTCCAATTACGCTCCTACTGGCTAAAAGAGGATCACCTAGTGATAAACTTCCACCATGAGAGTCACTGAATGCTCCCACTGATTCTTTGTCATGTTGCTTTGACAAATCATCAGTCTCTATATTAATTCGTGGTTCTTGAATCTCTTCAAGTTCTATCTTCTTATGACTTTGTTCCTTAAAGACGTACTCATCTTCTAGGAACTTAGCTTGCCTAGAAACAATCAATGTTTGTTTTTCCAGTAGATAGAAGTGATATCATCTTGTCTCCTTAGGATATCCCACAAAATAACTGTTGGGACATTATCATTTTTTATTAAGATCCCAAAGCCCCTGAAAAGATGAGTTGCCTTAGTTTATCTTAGTCAGGCTAGTCTTGGTTAGGTTTTTTACTAAGTCATTTTACACTTCACAGGTACTCAGTGAGAGGAGAACTTACTGATGATAATCAAGACTAAGAGCCTGAAGACGAAGAGCACCATCCTGAACTTATGGCAGTCTTCTAAGCTGGCTGAGTAAGTGTCAGTGATGAAGAGTATGACCCTGAGGTCATTACTAACTCAATCCTGAAGGGAACAGGATGTCACTGAGTTTATGGAAAGACTTGGAGTAGAGCCAAGCAATGCAAAAGGAATTTCAGCGTCAGGACAAGACCGGTGAGCTCAAGACAAAATGAACTTAATAAGACAAGCCTGAAGCTCAGAAATAAGTTCTGACATTCTCACCAACCTGATGACGTGGACCAATTCGGGAAGGACACACATGTACGGAACCTGACACGAAGACTGACTTCAGACTGCATACTCAACGGGCAAGCATTAAATGGCGCATTGAATGCAAGCTACCAAATCCATGCAAGGACGGCTGCTGCATGAGAAATATGTCCGTTTGAGCCACTCTACATAGATGACTAGAAGGTTATCACTTCCAACGGATAGTTTTCAAATCACCTATAAATACAGAAGGCCTTGAACCCATTCAAGGTTACGGGAAATTTCCAAGCCAGAAATTACTCAAACTCTCAAGCATTCAAAGCATTCAGTCTTTAGAAGAAGCACTCAAAACCAGTTAAATTTCCCAAGTGTTTCTTAGTTTCTGAGAGTTATTCTGTATTCCAAAGAGCGTACTAGCAATATCTTAAGCTTAGAGTGATTATCCAATCCTTAGAAAAGCCTTGTCTTGTAAGGATAATCACAACTTAGTTGGAATCCAAACTGAAACCAAAACCCTAAGTTAGGTTTGTTGGTAGTAAGTTGTTAGTGAGGAGTTTGTATAGGTCAGTGAGGAGTAGCTGATCTTGGTGCACCTTGGCACGTTAAAAACAAGAATCCCTTGAGTGGATTTCCTATTAAATCAGGCCGTGGACATAGGAGCTTGAGTCTCTGAACCACGTTAAACTCTCTGTGTTCTTACTGCTTTGATATTGTGCTTGCTTGTCATATTACTTGTTCATTCATAGCATTTAGTTTTTATCAAGCTGAATCAATCAGCCTGATCATCAAACAAGAGCATTGCCCTACTAATTACTACTTCAGAAGTGAGTAATCAAGTTTTCAGAAAGCAAACTAAACAAGACTTTAAACTTTCAGGGCTCTCGCATTTCCGCACTAAACTCAAATTGATAGTCAGCCAACTGACCCGCACTAAGTGTAGTCAGTGGGGAGATTATCAGCTCTCAGTTCTTTATCACTCTGAGTAAAGGGGACTCATCAAGGTTTAAGTTGAAAAATTGGTATACGTGTATTCCCCCCCCCATAAACGTATTCATCAGTCTTGTATCGGGACCAACAAGTGGTGTCAGAGCAGTGGTTCAAAAGACCACTGACTTTGAATACTAATAGTTTCAGAGGAGAAACTGTTGGTGGTTACTGAACAGATCTGAGTTTGCTTTTCATAAAACTTGCATCATCATGACTTCGAGGAGACTTGAAGCTTCGTTACCTGAATTCTTTGTATCTAAGTTTGTCTATTGGAAGTTCAGACTAGAGGCACATCTTGATGCCATCCATGACCAGATGTCGCGTGTCATCAAGGAAGGACCTATCAAGATCACTATTCCAAACGTCAGAGGAATGGGATATGATGATCTTGACATTGGCGTACCTATTCCTAAGGAAAGGAAGGATATGACCACTGATGAGATAAAGATGGTGGGACTGGATAATGTGGCCAAAAATATCATCTTGCATACGGTGCCTTTCAAGGAGTCAGCAAGGCTGATGAACTTAAAGACGTCAAATGAGGTTTGGGATGAGCTGACCAGGATGTGCGAGGGGTCAGAAAAGATAAAGAAGAATATGAGAAACATTTCCATTCAGATGTTTGAAGCGTTCGAGATGCTGCCTAATGAGACTATCGATCAGATGGAGTCAAGATTCATCAAGTTGATGAATGAGTTGGTGATGCTGGACAAGGATGTCCCTAAGAGAGATGTTGCTTCAAAGATCCTGAATGCCCTTCCTGAGAGATGGGACAACAGTGTAATTATGCTTAAGAACACTCAGGATATGAGTAACATAACTTCTGCTTTACTTTTTTCAGAGCTCAAAGCACTGGAATATGATCTCAACAAGAGAAAGAAGAAAGTTCAGCAGGAAGAGGAAGAGAAAGAGAAAACTCCTGAGAAAAGTGTAACGTTCAAGGCCAGGTCTGAACCTGTTGAGTCTTCATCAAAGTCACTGATGGAGATGAGCAAGGAAGAGCTTGCTGAGGAGTACAGCCTGATGGCTAGATGCTTTGAGAAGCTTAATTCCAGTTTTGGTCGTTATAAGAAATTTTATCAGGACTCACGTGATAGGAAACCTGAAGGAACCACCAAAGCTCGAGGAGATATGATGAAAGGAGAAACACTGACCAGAGGAGAGATCGCGGCGATGAAAGAAGATATTCAGAACCTAAGCCCGATCGTAGAGATGAACAGAGACGTACTCATGATGACAAGCACTCAGGGAAGACTGAAAGCTCATCAAGACAGAGGGAACCTGACTCAAGAAGGAACCCTGAACCTAGAAAAGAAAGAGGAGATGAGCAAGCAATATGTTACAACTGTAACATGAGCGGGCACTATCAGTATGATTGTCTGAAGCTGAGTGAAAGGGAAAGAGAGGACAGGAGGGCCAAGAGAGACCAGAGACTTGCTGACCGGAGAGCCATGCTCACTGAGGATGCAACTGACTCGGATGGTCCTGAGGAGAGGTCGCCTGAACTTTTTTCCGACGATGAGTACGATGATGTTTGCCTTATGGCAAGGGAGGAACCTGTGGTAACATCTAACTCTGTGTGTGGTTCCTTCACTGGTCAAAATCCTGAGCTTAGCTCAGAGTCAGTCAGAGAAATGAACCTTCAGATCTGCCTGGATCAATTGATGGTTGATTTCTCCAGGCTGCAGGAAACTAATGTCTTCTTGGTAGAGGAGAACAAGAAATTGAGTATTGAGGTCCAAAGCCTGAATGATCAGCTCACTCAGTCCGATCTTAAAGAATCGGCTCAGATTGTTAGACTAACTCAGGAGATTGATATGATCAATGCTGAGCGTCTCCCAAGAGAGAAGATTCTGAAGGATCTGGCTGAGGAAGAGCTGGTCAGGAAGGAGGAACTGAAAGTACTCAAAAGCAAGTTTGATGACCTCTTTGCCAGACATGAAATCCTGAAAAAGAGTGAGGACTCACTCAAGCAAAAGGTTGCAGCAATGAATAAATCCTCAGTGGCTAGAGAGGAAATAAATAGCAGCCAGATGCTTGGGAACGAGAAAAAGGGACTTGGATATGTTCCTAAGAAATCCTCACAAGGTCAGTCTCATGTTGCTTCAGGGAGCAACACTGAGAGGGTATTTGTTCAGGCAGGCCAAAGTGCACCCAAGGTTATACTTCAGGCACGTCAAACTGATAAGGGCAAGAAAACTGTTGACTCAGTCAGGATTGCCCCCAAGGTTGCTAAGCCAAAACCCAAGGGAAAGGCAAAGCAGCCAAAGGAGGTCCCTGAGAGCTCAGACCAGAGAAAGGCTCAGCGAAAGCAGAGGAAGACTCAGGCCAAGAGCCCTCAGACTGGTCAGCGAGGGTACCATCATGCTTGGCAATACCAACAGGGAAGGCCAAACATGATGACACCCCCATGGTTTTGGCATCCTGAGGCCTTTAACTGTTTTCTATTCCCTCACTTGCCTAGGGGGAATAGAACACAGGGTCCTTATCAAGAACAAGGCCCAAAACCTGCTGCACCCAGACCTAGGAAGAATAGGAAGCCAGCCCAAAAGACACCCACTCAGGCTCCTGCGAAGCCTAAGTCTAGCACCCATGCACCATCTTCCTTTCAGGGAGATAGATTTACCACTCTGAGGCAATCGGGGTAGTTAAGTAAGTCTGGATCCCGAAGGGTACAGCTGACACAATAGGACCCAACACCCAATGGGTACCTAAAGCCTGATTTGCTTGCAGGCGGCTATGGATCACAACAAGAGGAGAAGAGACTCAAACAAAGTTGTTTGGTACCTAGACAGTGGATGCTCAAGGCATATGACTGGAATGAAGAGTCTTCTCCAAGAGTTTCAAGCTAAAGATGGTCCACATGTAACCTTTGGTGATAACTCAAAAGGTGTTACTAAAGGTTTTGGTGTCTTGATTTTAGGTACAATCAGAGTGGAAAATGTGTCCTTTGTGGAAGGACTGAAGCATAACCTATTGTCAATAAGTCAGTTCTGTGACAAAGGATTCAGTGTTGAGTTCTCATCGAATATATGTTCAGTCAAGGACAAATCAACACAAGTGCTTCTATCAGGTATTAGGAAAGGTAACATTTATCTCGCTGATTGGAGCAGCACTATTCCTAATACTTGTTTTGTTGCTAAAAGCTCTCTAGAGCTCAGTTGGTTATGGCATAAACGATTAAGCCACCTGAACTTCAAGATTCTTAACAAAATTTCTAGACAATCACTTGTTGAAGGTCTACCTAATGAAGTTTTTAGCAAAGATCATGTGTGCAAAGCTTGTCAGGAGGGGAAGCAGGTCAGAGCATCATTCAAGGAAAAAGCTACCTTCTCCACTGACAGGATTCTTCAGCTCTTGCACATGGATTTATTTGGTCCCACAACACCTGTGAGTATGAATGGTAGGAAATATACCCTTGTGGTTATTGATGATTATTCTAGATATACTTGGGTTATTTTCCTGTTGAATAAGAAGGAAACACAGGTGAAGCTTCTTAAGTTGCTCAGAAGGCTCATCAATGAGAAGAATCAGTCCATTACTAAGATCAGATCTGACAAGGGCACTGAATTTATAAATTCATATATTTCTGACTTTTGTAATGAACTTGGTATAGCTCATGAGACTTCTGCAGCTAGAACCCCACAACAGAACGGTGTCGCTGAAAGGAGAAACATGATACTGAAGGAAACCGCAAGGACCATGCTGGCTGAATCAGGATTGCCCAAGAAATTCTGGGCTGAGGCAATCAACACTGCATGCTACACTCAGAACAGATCCATGCTGAACAAACAACATGCACATACCCCATATGAGACGTGGAATAAGAGGAAGCCTCATATCTCTTACTTTCATGTATTTGGTTGTAAGTGCTCCATCCTCAACAATGGGAAGACCCAATTGAAAGCATTTGATAGCAAATCTGATGAAGGAATATTCTTAGGATATTCTGATGTTAGTAAAGCATTCAGGGTTTACAACTGTAGGACCCTTGTTGTGGAAGAATCACCACATGTTGTGTTTGATGAATCTGCTAATGAGTCTAGGGTAAAAGTGTTGAATCCTGACACTGAGGAGGTCACAGGAGAGTGACAAGGCTGAGCTTAAAGAATCAACCTCTTCTAAAGGTCAAAACTGTGCCTATTCCAAGATGGGATGATGACGATGATTAGGAAGATGAATCAAGAGCCACTCCTAAGCCCAGCACATTAGGGATAGTTAAGCCTTAGACTGAGGAACGGGCTCAACCTGAGGTAAGTACCGTCTATGAAGATGCGGTCGCAGCTGAGACGGTTCCTGAGTCACCTCATCAAGGGGGAACCAATGTCCCTGACATTGAACTTGTTAATCCCTTTGGTATAGACTCAGGTTCATCCTCTTCTATTCAATTTCCTGAATTTTATGAGCCTGTAGACACTAACATTGCAGGTACTTCAGGAACAACTCCAGGGAAGAGAACATGACTAGAGGATCATCCCATTGACCAAGTCATTGGTGATCCAACTGAGGGAGTCAGGACCAGACGGTTTCATGGTGAGAGCGCACTGTTCTGTTGCTTTCTCTCTGAGCAAGAGCCTCAGAACATTGAAGAAGCTCTCACTGACTCGAACTGGATCATAGCCATGCAAGAGGAGTTGAATCAGTTCACAAGGAATCCGGTTTGGGAACTGGTAGATAGACCTAGGCACCAAGGTGTTATTGGAACTAAGTGGGTCTTTAAGAACAAGAAGGATGAGAATGGTGTTGTAGTAAGGAACAAGGCTAGGCTGGTTGCAAAGGGATATTGTCAGTCTGAAGGGATAGACTATGATGAGACTTTTGCTCCAGTGGCCAGGTTGGAAGCTATCAGATTGTTCCTTGCTTATGCAACATACAAGAAGTTTAAGGTGTATCAAATGGATATCAAGAGTGCCTTCCTGAATGGTGTACTCAATGAAGAGGTATATGTTGAACAACCTCCCGGGTTTGAGGTTGGAGATAGAGTATACCATTTGAAGAAAGCACTCTATGGACTTAAGCAAGCACCAAGAGCTTGGTATGATACCCTATCTCAATTCCTGACAAACCATGGGTTCAAGAAGGGAACCGTGGATAGGACTTTGTTCAGGATCACTGAAGGTGATGACATTCTCTTGGTCCAGATTTATGTGGATGACATAACTTTTGGATCACCAAATCATCAGCTCTGTGAGAAGTTCTCTAAGTTGATGACTGGTAAATTTGAGATGTCAATGATGGGAGAGATGAACTTCTTTCTAGGATTGCAGGTCAAGCAGACTGGTCAAGGTATCTTCATTAATCAAGCCAAGTATACAAGAGACCTGATTCAAAAGTTTGGTGTTCAGAACAGCAATCCAACCAGGATCCATATGAACAAAAATTGGAAGATGAATCCTGACACTGAAGAGACTTCAGTAAATCAGACTGAGTATCGAGGGCTGATAGGTTCTTTGTTGTACCTGACTGCAAGTAGGCCTGACATTACGTTTGCAGTTGGTATGTGTGCTAGGTATCAGTCTGATCCCAAGAGGAGTCATTTGGAGGCTGCTAAAAGGATACTTAAGTATTTAAAGAGGACAGACAATATGGGACTATGGTATCCTTCAGATGACAACTTAGAGCTGACAGGTTATTCAGATGCAGATTATGGAGATTGTAGGATTGATAGGAAATCAACCTCAGGGACATATCAGTTTTTGGGTAGTAAGTTGATCTCGTGGTTCAGCAAGAAGCAGAATTCAGTGGCAACATCCACAACTGAGGCTGAGTATATGGCTGCAGGTAGTTGTTGTGCTCAGATTTTATGGTTGAGGCAACAATTGAGGGACTACCAAATGTTTGCTAATGAGGTTCCAATCTATTGTGACAACAATAGTGCTATAGCAATTACTCAGAACCCAGTACTTCACACAAGGTGCAAGCATGTGGATATTATGCATCACTTCATTCAAGATCATGTGGAGAAAAAGGATATTCGGATGGAGAAAATTCACACTGACAGGCAGAGAGCTTACATCTTGACTAAGTCTTTGGCTGAAGCAAGGTTTATGGAACTGTCAGTGGAGTTAGGACTTTTAGATCCGGGAGAGCAGTCAGTATAGGGTTTAGGGGGAACTCAGGCCAGACTCAACTCAGCGAGGTATCAGGGTGCTACAATGTCTCCCTGATAGGTATGAGTTCTATCCTAACTTTTGTGAATTTCAAGCATCTCTCTGAGTCCTTCGTCCTAAAAATCTTTATTAAATGTATTCTATTTTCATTAAAAATGCGTCTTTTCATATTCAAACCCACGCGCAACGGAGCATTTAATGCTTCAGTTACTTTTTCATATACGTGTCCGTTTTATACGGAATATGATTGACATGGGTAATTGATTGATGCTGAGATTAATCATGGCCCTTCATTTCGAAACCTTTCAAATTCAGGAATTAATCTCAACCCCACGCCTGAGTAACTGACTTGTTCTAATCAATCAAGAATGCCATTTGAGGTTTTTATGCAAACACAAAGCACTTCTGCACACTGAGTATTCTCTTGCTCAAGAACTCACAGATTTTCGAAAAATCTTTCTTTCAAAATCAATGGCATTCCTTAACTCCAACTGGACAACTGACAAGCTTGAGGATGTTGTCAACAACAAGCTGGTACACATGGAGCAAGTCATCTCCATGGAAGGTATATGTCTTAATGTCGAGGAGATCAAACCTGTTTTCAACTGGATCTCCAAGGCAGGGTTGGAGAAATATTTCTCTTTGTGCCCAGTTTCTGTACTTCCGAAGGTGGTGGTGGAAGCGTACTTCAACATGTTCCTGCACAAAGGGGAACTTTTCACCAAAGTGACGGCTCTAAAGCCGACTGGTGAGAATGATGTGGATGGAGAACCTTTCTACAACAAGGAGGTGAAGGACATCAACTTGAGAAAGGCCATCAAGGAGGTCTACGCGTTGCCATCCTCAGGCATCAATCCCAAGGTTTACAAGGAGAACTCTGAGGGAGAATTCTTGGGGAAGTGGACAAAGACGGGCTCAATTGAGTTCAGAGCGTGTCAAAACAAGGGTAACTTGAAGCCTGAGTATAGGGCCTTTGTGGACTTAGTGTCCAAAGTAG
Source organism: Ballota nigra (assembly GCA_947034835.1). Taxonomy (NCBI): domain Eukaryota; kingdom Viridiplantae; phylum Streptophyta; class Magnoliopsida; order Lamiales; family Lamiaceae; genus Ballota; species Ballota nigra. Next base: position 38,648,551 of record OX344724.1, on the reverse strand, counting down.
TTATGGGATCCACAGGCTCACATGAGCAACTGAGCTTGCCCAAACTGAAGATTATGAGAGCCATTGTCGATGGTGTGGAGGCAAATTGGGAGCAGTACTTCCTCGATCAGATCTATCAGGCTGCTATGGACATAATCAAGAGGGATAATGATGAAAAGCACATCTCAGTTAGTGCTATTCTCCCATTCGGAACGAGGCTGTCCATACTAATCGCTCATGCCTGCCCTGGGTACACATTCAACATGGAGGACAACCTCTCTTCTAAGAGGGTGATGTTCACTTCACTGAGTGACACCTACTCTGTGCTAGGGCTTACTGATCCCAATGATAAGGCAAAGGGTCAGGCTAAGAAGCCAGTTGGGAAGGGCAAGAAGGTAGCAACCAGCCTCATGGAAAGGGTGGATGAGCTCTTTGAAAAGAGCAAAGAAGTGGAGGAGGAGATCACTTCAGAGCGCGTTGTGGCGCATGATGCTGTGAAGGAGGTGGAGAAGAGAAAGGTGAAGGTGGTGCTGTCAGGAAAGACCACCAAACAAGGGACTGGGTCAAATCCCAAGAGGGCCGATTCAGAGGCTGAGGGAACTGACGATGACGTCAGAGTGGATAAGGAGCAGGGCAAGAGGCCATTGAAGAGACTGTCGAAGGGACCCAAAAAGTCCCCAGCCAAGGGCCTGCCGGAGGTGAGTGAGGGAGGAGTCAAGCTCTCCTCGAGCCTCTGACTTGGAGGTGGTGAGAATGACGATCGAGACGGCTGAGATATTGCAGCCTGAGATCAACCCTACCCAATCACTCACACTCTGAACCTACTCCCCAAACCAACCCTGACCCCACACCCCAACAGCTACAAACACCCACACCTGACAACCTTCCTAATCCACCTGAGTCAGAGCCATCAACTTCACCCATACATGAGTCTAACCAGTCCTCTGAGCCAAACCTTCCCAACCCTGAAGATTTCCCAACTTACCCCAACCCCAAAGATTGCCCCAAATCCTAACAAGCCGGAGATCAGGAGGATGACTTCATTGAGTTGCAAGATGAGGATAATTTGGATGCCAATTTGGTTGATGACATTCTGGAGAACAACTTAAGGGGGAATGCCACTGAGTGGACAGCTAAGTGCTGGCCCAGCCTGAACATGTACAAAGAGCTTCTTGCAAATGTTGTGGAGCTGAAGGTATGGTTGGACTTCAAGCAGCCCAATATGCAGGAGCAACACATGCTTGTGGATGCTCGTGGCTGGGAGCACTGGGAAACTGAGGAGGTAAGGCTGTGCACATATTTTGGGCTCACCAGCTGGCTGCGGCTCTTGAACTTTGATAATTTAAAGCAGCTGGTGATGGAACTGATGTCGAGGATGCAAGCTGACATCAGGTCTGATGGTGAGAAGGATGATGATGCTCAGGATGGAGCAGTGGAGAAGATGGTGGATGAAACGACGAAGGAAGTGGATCAGATGATCCCTGAGTCTCAGACTCAGGGGGAAGGTGCTAGAGACGTTGGTGCCAAGGGTGGACCAACGGCTGAGGATGTTGAGAACATCTCAGCTGCCGATGACACATCAGTCAATGAAGGGATTCCCTGCCCTGAGACAAAGGAGGATGATGTTGAGGCATCTAATGAGACTCCTAGTTCTGAGGGACAAGTTCCCAAAGTTCGAGCTGGCTTAGCTGAGCCTGAGCAGACGGCTATGACCACTCCACAACTGCCTTCAGTGCACCCTGAAGAGGGGACTGAGGATGCAGGGGTTGACAAGGGAAAACAGCCAGCCACTGATGATGCCGCTGGAGACGAAGATGTGCTAATAACTGGGGTCCAACGCGCTGAGTTTACCAGCATTGTCGAAGTCAAGAAAGAAAAGACAACAGAGAACCTAGCTGAGCTTCAGGAGGAAGTGATGAAGCTACGCGCTGAGAAGGAAGAAGATGCCAAGGCCCTGGCTAAACATATCAAGTGGACCAAGTCAGCGTACAATACCCTTGCCAACAAGGAGTTGATACTGCTGAAGAGAACAATGACTGATACGGTAAAGCCAGTGAGGAGTGAGAGGGGGAGAACGAAGAAGATGCTGAGGCAGACTCTACAACAACTTGAGAAGAGGGATGAGCTCAGAGAAGAAAAGCTCAATCAGGCGGTAGAGAGGCTTGCAGTTCAGGCTGGAGCACTCTTTACTCAGGCCATGAACGACTCAGTGTCCAAGCTGGAGCTGGAGTCAGGGAAGTTATCTCAGACTTCTCAAACTGTTGCTGAGGTTTTGGCTAAGGCCACTGACGAGTCAGCAAAGATACTAGCTGAGGCGAGCAGGGTCAGCGGTGAGTCCTTGAAGGTGGAGGAAAGGATCACCAAGGCTGAACAAAGTCTTCAACACAACATGGAGGTCTTTGAGAACAAGCCGAAAGCTGCTATCAGTTCAGTGTCGTATGCTGGGACTGGGATCACCACGGGAGTTGAGATGCTGAAGGAGGGGGTACTGGAAGTTCAATCATTAGCCTCTTTCGTAATCAACAGCGGAGCTAAAGCACTCCCATCCCAGGCCGATGATGATGCCAAAAAGGAGGAAAAGAAGAGGAAAAGATCCCGTCCTGAGGCATCTGAGGCTGTCAACCAAGGTGAAACGGTTGAGGCTGATCCAGAGGCAAGCCCTATGGGGAATGTTCTCAGAGTGAGGAAGTCAGCCAGGCTAGCAGCGGCTGAGGCTGAAGATGGGGCAGAAGCTGCAAAGCTGAGGGCTGAGGCTGCAAAGAAGGCAAGAAAGGCTAATGAACCTTCTAAGGAACTCCAATCTTCCAAACCGGCTGAGGCAATTCAGAAGTCACCCCAAGTACACACAAGGAAAAATCCCATAACTTTTTCTACGGAGATGGTGGCGGAACTGTGCGCTGAGGCATGTGGAACTCCTTCTGAGAAGTCCGAGGCTGAGCGTAGGGCTGATATAGCTCAAAAGGAGAAGATGCACATTTTGGAGAGGAAAGTGGAGAAGCTGACTGATCTGACTGACATGCAACAGCGAGAACTTAACGATGCAGTGATCAGTTTTCTTAGGAGAAAGAAGGCGAAGCCTGAGCCTAGAAAGTACAGGAAGAGGCCAACAGCTAGGAAATCAACAATACTGCAGGTCAGAAGGCCGGAATTAGGTCAGAGGGAAGCTTATGTCGATGAGTTCATCTCAGAGACACTGAAGGAGTTCTGGATTGATGCAAGGGACGAGTTTGTCAATCTTTGGTACGTAGTGAAGAAGTGGGGTGACTTTGAAGATATCTGTTGGGATATGCTTTAGTTTTGATGATTTTCCAAAACAACATGTAATAGGTTTGAAAGCAGTCAGGATAGTATCCTTTAGATCAGGTCAGGCTAGGTTAGCTCTCAGTAGAATAGGTTGCTCAGTTGAGGGGGAACTCAGCGAGGGGGAACTTCTCAACACAGCCTGAAGATATCAAGATGACAACCAGAAGAGCTGACTGAAGACATGCCATCAACCTGAACCAATGGAGAAGCCTGAAGGAAGTCCCACTGAGTGTAAGTCAGGCTGTTCTAAGCCAAGTCTGGCGGACCACTCAGTGAAGAGCCTGATCAGGTGGATCAGTGCTGCACCAAGTAGGCCCTGAAGGAGTCAGGCTACTGTGGTCAGGGAAGTTTGTCATTCAGCCTTATGACAAACTTCTTGGAAAGATCTTCAAAGAGTCCCTGAAGGACAACTACACTGAGGACGAGTCAGTCCACTGAAGATCATCTGTCAGTGAAGAATGAAGCTGCCTAAAGTCAGTGGGTCTTGGTCAACCCACTGAGTCAAAGATTCGTTGGAATCAGTCCACGTGGACCAATCAGCACAAGGCGGTAAATCTGACACTGACAAGGCCGCATTCCAAGAAAATTGTTGAAACCATTTAATGCTGGATTCAAATGTATTTCCTCTCCAACGGATACATTTGAATCCCCATTATAAATACAAGCTCATGACTGTGTATTTAAGTGTGTTGTGTTGTGTTGGTAGATTATTGTAAGAAAATCAAAAGAAAACAAACACCTACGAGCTGAGAAAATGTGAGTAGTAGTATACTTGCAGGGGAGATATAAGGAGGTTCTACTCACATCTTATACACTGATCTTGAGAGTTCACAAATATATACATAAAGAGTGTTCAGCTTGTAACTCTAGGCTTAGAGAGGTTTTCCCTATCTTAGCTATTGGCTAACACATTGTAAAGGGAAAACCTCACCTAGTTGGAGAAAACCCTAACTGAAACCAAAACCCTCTTGTCAGGTTTGTTGGGAGTAAGTTGTTAGTAAGGAGAAGGGCAGCCCAGGGAGTGGCGTGAATCCAGTTGTAAGTGCACCTTGGCACGTTAAAAACAAGAATCCAAAGGAGTGGATTTCCTGTTAAGTCAGGCCGTGGACATAGGAGCTTGAGACTCTGAACCACGTTAAACTGAGCGTTGATTATTATCTAAGCACTTGCTAATTATTTGTAGTGTATGCTCTCTGAGTGTACTTGGAAAGTTTGAAAAGAAGATTAGCTAAGTATTTTAGTCAGGGAGAACCAATCTCACTGACAAGCTTAGGCTAGCACTCGAGAGTTCAGTCTCTCGAGTCACTGCCTTGTTGAGAGCCTGAGCTTTCAAGTCTCATCACTGACTTGATAGCTCTGACTCTCAGCAACGCAGTGACTTGAGTATTCCATCACTGAACTCAGTCAGAGTGCAAGCTGTGATTTGATAACGCACTCGAGAGTTCAGCATCTCAAGCCACTGTCCTTGCTCAGAGCATGAGTCTCCAAGCCTTCTCACTGACTTGGTAACTCAGCCTCTGAGCAGAGCAGTGACTTGAGTATTATCACTCTTGCTGAACTCCCTGAGAAATAATGTTTTTAAAAAAAAATTTGCTCTTGAATTCCCATTTTGCCCTTCGAAAACGGGACCATCAATATCAATGTCCACTTCACTGATTATATGATGGACAACCACCCTGAATTGATTCAGAAAATCTTGGAAGAAGCTGAAGCAGCCCAAGTCCAAGTGAAAGCTCCTGAGTTCGTTGCTCGTCCACCCCCTCTTGTACCTGGAACTGGAAAGCATGATACTAAGGACATCATGACTGAAGTGTTGAAGATTGCTAAAGCTGAAGGATATGTGAATCAGGTTAAGAGAGTTGAAGAGTTAAAGATCAGAGTCTATGCTGGTTATGGACTCAAGCCTGAGATGAGATTAGTCTAGTGATTCACATCCTTTCCTTGTAATAGATTAGATTCATTGTAACTATTTCCATATCATTCAATGAAATCTATTACTTTGACCACAGACAAAAACTCATTGTCTTTTTGGCTGTTATTTAAATTATGTACTTTATCAAGAACTGCTCTAACACTGACTTATCTTATAAATAGGATTTTATATTTCCTCTAAGTGTTTTGAGGATCTTTTCAGTGTTTTGGCATCATCAAAAAGGGGGAAATTGTTGGGACATTGTCAATTCTGATTAAGATCCCAAAGCCCCTGAAAAGATGAGTCGCCTTAGTTTGTCTTAGTCAGGCTAGTCTTGGTTAGGTTTTGTACTTAGTCGTTTTAAACTTCACAGGTACTCAGTGAGAGAAGAACTCACTGATGACAATCAAGACTAAGAGCCTGAAGACGAAGAGCACCATCCTGAACTTATGGCAGTCTTCTAAGCTAGATGAGTAAGTGTCAGTGATGAAGAGTATGACCCTGAGGTCATTACTAACTCAGTCCTGAAGGGAACAGATTGACACTGAGTTTATGGGAAAGACTTGGAGTAGAGTCAAGTAATGCAAAAGGAATGTCAGCGTCAGGACAAGACGTTGTGCTCGAGACAAAAAGAACTTAATAAGACAAGCCTGAAGCCTAGGAATAAGTTCTGACATTCTCACCAACCTGATGACGTGGACCAATCCGGAAAGGACACGCATGTACAGAACCTGACACGAAGACTGACTTCATACTGCATACTCAACGGGCAAGCATTAAATGACGCATTAAATGCAAGCTACCAAATCCATGCAAGGACGGCTGCTGCATGGGAAATATGTCCGTTTGAGCCACTCTACATAGATGACTAGAAGGCTATCACTTCCAACGGATAGTTTTCAAATCACCTATAAATACAGAAGGCCTTGAACCCATTCAAGGTTACGGGAAATTTCCAAGCCAGAAATTACTCAAACTCTCAAGCATTCAGTCTTTAGAAGAAGCACTCAAACCCAGTTAAATTTCCCAAGTGCTTCTTAGTTTCTGAGAGTTATTCTGTATTCCAAAGAGCGTACTAGCAATATCTTAAGCTTTGAGTGATTATCCAATCCTTAGCAAAGCCTTGTCTTGTAAGGATAATCACAACTTAGTTGGAATCCAAACTGAAACCAAAACCCTAAGTTAGGTTTGTTGGTAGTAAGTTGTTAGTGAGTTAGTAAGGAGTTTGTATAGGTCAGTGAGGAGTAGCTGATCTTGGTGCACCTTGGCACGTTAAAAACAAGAATCCCTTTAGTGGATTTCCTGCTAAATCAGGTCGTGGACGTATAAGCTTGAGTCTCTGAACCACGTTAAACTCCCTGTGTTCTTACTGCTTTGATATTGTGCTTGCTTGTCATATTACTTGTTCATTCATAGCATTTAGTTTTTATCAAGCTGAATCAATCAGCCTGATCATCAAACAAGAGCACTGCCCTACTAATCACTACTTCAGAATTGATTAATCAAGTTTTCAGAAAGCAAACTAAACAAGACTTTAGACTTTAAACTTTCAGGGCTCACGCATTTCCGCACTGAACTCAAATTGATAGTCAACCTACTGACCCGCACTAAGTGTAGTCAGTGGGGAGATTATCAGCTCTCAGTTATTTATCACTCTGAGTAAAGGGAACTCAGCAAGGTTTAAGTTGAAAAATTGGTATACGTGTATTCCCCCCCTATACACGTATTCATCAGTCTTGTACCGGGACCAACAATAACCATTTTCACCTTTGGATTCCAACTTATCAATTAGCAGATGGCTTCTTGCCATGCCATAGCTCGTATGGAGTCTGCTAAACTGATTGGGACGGAGTCCTATTCAGAATATAGATTGAGGTTTGTAATGCGTATTCCCATAAGAATGTTGGAAGAGAGGAAAAGCTCGTCATGGACCTTACCATGTCTAACAAGGTTCGGTTTCTCCTTTCGGACACACCGTTAATCTGAGCTGTTCTGGGAGGATCCCATTGTGATTGGATCCCATAAAGCTTCAAGTAATCAGTGAACTCATGGTTAAGGTACTTACCTCCTCGATCGGATCGAAGAGTCTTGATACTCTTACCAAGATGCTTCTCTACTTCAGCATTATAATCCTTGAATTTCTCGAGTGACTCGAACTTGTGTTTCATAAGATACACGTATCCGAATCTAGAGTAATCGTCAGTTAAGGTGATGAAGTATCCGAAGTTACCCATAGCTAGAGTGGGCAATGGTCCACAAACATCGCTGTGAACCAACTCTAGAACTTCTTTGGCACATACCCTATTCCCAGAAAAGGGTTTATTGATCATCTTGCCCATCAGAAAAGATTCGCAATCACCATAAGACTCTAGGTCTAATGGGGTTAAGTAGTCCAACTTCCTTAACCTTGCGATTATTTTCACGTTTGCATGACCAAATCTACCATGACACAAGCAAGTCGGGTTTTCATGATTACTAAGCTTGAGTCATCCTACTTTATATATTAAGAACATCATGTCCATAAATCAACAAATGCCTAGCGGTTTGAACTATTAGTGAACATGTTTATCTTAATAACAACCATACTTGTTCTAGCAGCTAAAACACCTTGTGTTTTCTTTTCGGTTGTTAGAACCTTATAATCTTTCTTTTAATGCCCTTTTCTATTGCAGTGGGGCACACATCCTTGTCAACCCACTCTTACTTTTGAACTCCACCTTTAGCCTTCAGGAAGTAGATTTTAGAGCCCTCTTAGCCTTACTCCTTCGCTTCTTCTCGTCTTTCGGGTCAGAAGAAGTAGAAGCGCTTACCATTTGCACGGGGTTTTCCTTAGCAGTGGAAGACTCAAAAGTCTTAAGCATGTTATGAGGCTCACGCATCGTCGCTTCCATCTTTTTCATATTAAATTTACTACGAAACTAGAATATGAATCGGGGAGCGACTTGAGGATAGCACATGAGGTGAAATATTCCATCCTTTCGCTAATCGACATCTTAACAGATCTCTCATCACTTCATAAATCTTAAAAGAGATCTAGAATCAAAGAGATCCTTCAGATGCTTAAGCATCTCGAAGGGATCCATTTTCTCATGTTGTCTTTATAATTCGGGAGTCATGCCGAGCAATCATAACATAGAGCTGGGAAGCATCATCTTGATGCTTCTTTTGAGCTGTAACGTCAAATGCTGCAGCCTCAACTGAACCAGCCTGGGGGGGGGGTAAAGGGATTGTCATGTCTAACGCGCACTCAATCTCTTCTTACCTTAGCACCAAACACACGTTTTAGTGCCAGTCCAGAAAATTTGGCCCAGCCAATTAGTTCGTTTCCAAAATATTTCTTAATGACAAGTTATTAATTTCAACAATTATAGAGAAATAAACTAAAACAGGAATTAAACATATAATTCCTATGATCAATATTCAGCAATCAAAATAAACATGGCCTTTTATTTATTTTGTCTCCATTATTTTCACATACTCAACGACCTCATCGGAAGAGTACAAATTTATATCTAATAATGGACTAGGATCCACCTTCCTACTATTACAATGACTGCTTGGGCTGAACATTGCTACAACAGAACTGGTAGGTCTCAAAACCAATTGCTTCACGTAATTCCTAGTTGATTGAACCTAGTTCAATTGTATGTCACCTAATTCTTGTTTCCCTGCTTGGGCTGGTGAAACAGAATTAAGTTGGTTTACAACCATTAAGCGGCGACAAACATATCCCTATAAAAGTCCCGTTAGATGTAGATCTGAGCAAAAGACTTGGGCCTTAAATACTCATTGGAACGAAATCTCCGGTTTACTTTTAATTTTAATGGAAGACATATTTCAATCTAATGAAAAACCATATTTTAGCGAGGATCATTTTAAAGGCGGGGTATTAATTGCTTAATCGAGATCCAATATTATAATTACGTCACATTTGAGCAATTATTGGGCGCTGCCTACCCAAACATGACATGTGCGGACAAACATATATTGGGCGCCGTCTACCCATATATTTAATACGGTCCGACAAATATTGGGTGCCGCCTACCCAAACATTTATGCGGGCTATATAACTAATAATGTAAATATCGATTCACATAAGCAGTTATACAAGTGGGGAGCAACTAATCAAGTTCTCATGCTTTATTTCAAAATTTAAATTTGCATAAATAAAGCATATATTAAACATTTAGCACATAAATCAAATAAACATGCAAAACATCGAATAACACGTAAATCAAATAAACGCGCTTAACAATTAATTAATCTGTAGGTAAAATATTGCTAAAATTAGAAATACTGACAAGCTCCAAGCTCTCGTTCAATTTCTAAAGTCATTTTCAAAATTATTTTGCCCAAAACATCAAATTATCAAATTTGGTCCAACCAAATATGATTTATTCTCAATTTTCCAAAAATTAAAGAATTTTGGTCTAACCAAATAGCCCCTTATTTTAATTTCCAAAACTTTTAAAAAAATCGATTAAAAAATAATCAGTCCTTAAGCCAAAAATTCAGAATATATAATTTATGTTCAGCCAAATAGGACTTAGTTTTATTTAAGAATTTTAAAATTATAAAAAATGTGGGGCTTTTAGTTATTTGCACAGAAAGGCCTGGGGAGAATCAAATTCTCAACCAGGCCCCTTACCAATTTCGGCCAAATTACGAGAGCAAAAGGAAGATAACTTTCCCTCCCTTGCGTCTTCAGCCGCCGATGGCCAAAACCGCTGCCACCGTCCAAGCCCGCCCGCGATTCGAGCGCCGAACGTCACAGCAGCCACGGGCCACCATACGCGGCCCTATCGCATGAGCGGCGGTCCCGACCTCACATAGCAGTGGTTCGACCGAACCGTCGTGATAGAAGTCCTCCAGCTGCCGCGATAGACGCCCAGCGGTCATCACTGTCGGCTCACAAAGGCCGCATCTGAATCGATGTGCGGCGGCCGATTCTCGTTACCATTCAACTGAGTTTTCCTTTTACCCAGCAAGTCTCATTGCTCAATAACGAACGTTGTAGTTCGCCCGATAAAACATACCTTCGGCCGTTGTATTTCTTACCCACAAGATCTCAGGCGGAGGCGTCACTGGTAAGGGGAATTGCAGTTACCAATACCAAACAGCAAGCGAAGACGATTTCCTTTTCCTAGAAATCGTCAATTCTTTTTTTTTTAAATCAATTTTTATCTTAAAAAAATCGATCGAGTGGGAAAGTTGCAAGAACCGAAACTTTGATTTCTAAAGTCAAAATTTCCGATGCGTCAGAATTTGTTTTCAACCAAATCCAAATCAACTTACTGGGATAAGGTAAACTTGAAACAAAATAATTAACAATTAATTATTTTGTAATTTATATACACTCGAAACAGATCATGTTTTTTTTGGGCAAAAACAAATTATGAAAATACATAGAATATTTTATTTACGAACTTACATAATTATGTATACAACCAATAAATTAAAGCCTGAGCTCGGATACCACTGTTGGGTTTCTTAGGAACGAACTCCATGTTCGGCGCAGCGGAAGATCACGATTCACCAATAACGAATCATAAACATGGTTGTATAACATAAAACATAAAGGGTAAATAACACGTATATAAATCCTTACAGCGATTTGTACGCGGAATCCTCAATTATGGTATCCACATAACGGCTTTCTACCAACCCGCACCGATATGCCAGCGTTAAATCTCGAGACGAATTTACTAGGAAAATTCAGACTTGAGATTTTATGGAGAAATTATATTTCTTGTGTATTTTCGGAATTTCCATAAGACTCATATTTATAGGGATTAACTTGGTTTAATTCCTAAGCAAGAAATCGGGCTTAGCCCGTAATATATAATCTCTACGGATTATATTTCCCTAGATATGTTCCTACGAATAATATCTTTACCATATCTATTATTCTTGTATAATAATATTCCAAATATTGTTATTGGGATTTCATATTTAACTAAATCTAATTTAATTAAATAATAATAATAATTAATTCTAAATATAATTATTATTATATTCTCCATAAATTAAATATTATATTCAAAACAATATTATATCAACCAACTATAATTGGTAAATTGCCATTACTTGTTGTGTGACTCATAGACCCTCGTATATCGAGCGATTAGTCAAACTAACGGTCTTAATTGAACCCTAGACAATAAATCAGACATTCTCAATATACGAGGTACGTTGCGAGAAAATCTGCAACTACCTGTAATATTGTAGGTTATTGTGATATCTTCCTTTCATTCACGAATACTGTAATATTTATAATCTTCACAGTCTGACTGGAAACTCGCATCAGCATAGCCCGTAACGACTAGCTCTGACTGGCTACCGTAGATAAGAAAATGTTCTTTAGTACGCCCGAGGTACTTCATAACATTCTTGACAGCAATCCGGTGATGCTCACCTGGATTCCGCTGGTATGTACCAGTGGTGTTGACAGCGTTGGCCACATCTGGCCTCGTGCAAGTCATGGCGTACATGATGGAACTCAATTGCAGATGCATATGGAGCGTCCTTCATGTGCTCGATATCAGCTTCGCTAGAAGGACAATTCTTCTTCGACAACTTTATCCCATGATTTGCTAGTAGAGACCCTCTCTTAGAGTTCTCTATCACAAAACGCTCAACACCTTATCTACGTAGGTGGATTGTGACAGCCCTACCATCTTCTTGGATCTATCCCTATGGATCTTGATCCCTAAGATGTAGCATGCTTCACCAAGATCCTTCATCATGAAGGTCTTTGATGACCAATCTTTCACGGACTGCATTAGCGGGATGCTATTTCCTATAATCAATATGTCATCGATATATACGACTATAAAGACAATACTCTTCCTGCTGCGTTCACAATGAACGCAAGGATCTTCCGAATTTCAGATGAAGTCAAAGGATTTGACAACTTCATCAAATTGGATATTCCAACTCCTAGAAGCTTGCTTCAATCCATAGATGTATCGTTTAAGCTTGCACACAAGATTAGACTTTGACTTAGATATAAAATCCTCCGGTTGAGTCACAAACACTTATCAATGTTACCATTGAGGAAAGTTGTTTTGACGTCCATCTACCAAAACTCATAATCGTGGTGTGCTGCTATCGCAAGTAAAATTCGAATGGACTTGATTTCAGCAACTGATGAGAAAGTCTCATCATAGTCAATACCTCGTGTCGACTATAACCTTTCGCCACCAACCTATCTTTATAGGTTTGTACTTTACCATTTGAATCGATCTTACGCTTGAAGACTCACTTGCAACCTATGGGTTTAACCCCTTTCTGGCAACTTATAAAGTCCTAGACTTAATTGGTGTACATCGAGTCCATCTCGGATTTCATGGCTTCATGTCACTTCTCTGAGTCAACATCTAATGTTGCTTCAGTATAAGTTCTAGGTTCGTCTTTATCCGGAATCTCCACGTCGTCTTGTTCCTCCACGAGGAAACCATAATACCTAGTGAGTGGATTATGAATCCTAGTCGACTTACGGATTTGTGGTTGTGCAGGCTGTACATTCTGATCGTGAAAATTTTATGGTACAACGACTTCATCGTTGACTGGAAAGTCCTCAAGAGCGATACTTTCAGATGTCTTTTGGGCGGGAGTTTGAACTATGTTATTCTCATTCAGCCAACTTGGAGGTTGTTGTGAAGAAAATTCAACTCTAATTACTCTTCCACTGGCTGAAAGAGGATCACCTAGTGATAAACTTCCACCATGAGAGTCAATGAATGCTCCAACTGATTCTTTATCATGTTGCTTTGACAAATCATCAGTCTCTATGTTAATTCGTGGTTCTTGAATCTCTTCAAGTTCTATCTTCTTACAACTTTGTTCCTTAAAGACGTACTCGTCTTCTAGGAACTTAGCTTGCCTAGAAACAATCAATGTTTATTTCTCCGGTAGATAGAAGTGATATCCTTTTGTCTCCTTAGGATATCCCACAAAATAACCATTTTCACCTTTGGATTCTAACTTATCAATTAGCATATGGCTTCTTGCCATGCCATAGCTCGTATGGAGTCTGCTCAACTGATTTGGACGGAGTCCTATTCAGAATATAGATTGAGGTTTGTAATGCGTATCCCCATAAGAATGTTGGAAGAGAGGAAAAGGTCATCATGGACCTTACCATGTCTAACAAGGTTCGGTTTCTCCTTTCGAACACACCGTTAATCTGAGGTGTTCCGGGAGGATCCCATTGTGATTGGATCCCATGAAGCTTCAAGTAATCGGTGAACTCATGGTTAAGGTACTCACCTCCTCGATCGGATCGAAGAGTCTTGATACTCTTACCAAGATGCTTCTCTACTTCAGCCTTATACTCCTTGAATTTCATGAGCGACTCGAACTTGTGTTTCATAAGATACACGTATCCGAATCTAGAGTAATCGTCAGTTAAGGTGATGAAGTAGTCGAAGTTACCCATAGCTAGAGTGGGCAATGGTCCACAAACATCGCTGTGAACCAACTCTAGAACTTCTTTGGCACATATCCTGCTCCCAGAAAAGGGTTTGTTGATCATCTTGCCCATGAGAAAATATTCGCAATCACCATAATACTCTAGGTCTAATGGGGTTAAGTAGTCCAACTTCCTTAACCTTGCGATTATTTTCACGTTTGAATGACCAAATCTACCATGCCACAAGCAAGTCGGGTTTTCATGATTAATAAGCTTGAGTCATCTTACTTTGTATATTAACAACATCATGTCCATAACTCAAAAAATGCCTAGCAGTTTAAACTATTAGTGAACATGTTTATCTTAATAACAACCATACTTGTTCTAGCAGCTAAAACGCCTTGTGTTTTCTTTTCGGTTGTTAGAACCTTATAATCTTTCTTCCAATGCCCCTTTCTATTGCAGTGGAGCACACATCCTTATCAACCCGCTCTTACTTTTGAACTCCACCTTTAGCCTTCGGGAAGTAGGGCTTAGAGCCCTCTTAGCCTTACTCATTCGCTTCTTCTCGCCTTTCAGGTCAGAAGAAGTAGAAGCACTTACCATTTGCACGGGCTTTTTCTTAGCAGTGGAAGACTCAAAAGTCTTAAGCATATTATGAGGCTCACGCATCGTCGCTTCCGTCTTTTTCATATTAAATTTACTACGAAACTAGAATACGAATCGGGAAGCGACTTGAGGATAGAACATGAGGTGAAATATTCCATCCTTTCGCTAATCGACATCTGAACAGGTCTCTCATCACTTCATAAATCTTAAAAGAGATCTAGAATTAAAGAGATCCTTCAGATGCTTAAGCATCTCGAAGGGATCCATTTTCTCATGTTGCCTTTGCAATTCGGGAGTCATGCCGAGCAATCATAACATAGAGCTGGGAAGCATCATCTTGATGCTTCTTTTGAGCTGTAACGGTAAATGCTGCAGCCTCAACTGAACCAGCCTGGGGGGGGGGGGTAAAGGGATTGTTATGTCTAACGCGCACTCAATCTCTTCTTACCTTAGCACCAAACACACGTTTTAGTGCCAGTCCAGAAAATTTGGCCCAGCCAATTTGTTCGTTTCCAAAACATTTCTCAATGACAAGTTTTTAATTTCAACAATTATAGAGAAATAAACTAAAACAGGAATTAAACATATAATTCCTATGATCAATATTCAGCAATCAAAATAAATATGGTCTTTTATTTATTTTGTCTCCATTATTTTCACATACTCAACGACCCCATCGGAAGAGTACGAATTTATATCTAATAATGGACTAGGATCCACATTTCTACTATTACAATGACTGCTTGGGCTGAACATTGCAACAACAGAACTGGTAGGTCTCTAAACCAATTGCTTCATGCAATTCCTAGTTGATTGAACCTAGTTCAATTGGATGTCACCTAATTCTTGTTTCCCTGCTTGGGCTGGTGAAACAGAATTAAATTGGTTTACAACCATTAAGCGGCGACAAACATATCCCTATAAAAGTCCCATTAGATGTAGATCCGAGCAAAAGACTTGGGCCTTAAATACTCATTGGAACGAAATCTCCGGTTTACTTTTAATTTTAATGGAAGACATCTTTCAATCTAATGAAAAACTATATTTTAGTGAGGATCATTTTAAAGGCGGGGTATTAATTGCTTAATCGAGATCCAACATGATAACTACATCACATTTGAGCAATTATTGGGCACCGCCTACCCAAACATGACATGTGCGGACAAACATATATTGGGCGCCGTCTACCCAAACATTTAATACGGTCCGACAAATATTGGGTGCCACCTAACCAAATATTTATGCGGGCTATATAACTAATAATGTAATTATCGATTCACATAAGCAGTTATACAAATGGGGAGCAACTAATCAAGTTCTCATGCTTTATTTCAAAAATTAAATTTGCATAAAGAAAGCATATATTAAATATTTAGCACATAAATCAAATAAACATGCAAAATATCAAATAACACGTAAATCAAATAAATGCGCTTAATATTTAATTAATTCGTAGGAAAAATATTGCTAAAATTAGAAATACTGACAAGCTCCAAGCTCTTGTTCAATTTCTAAAGTCATTTTTAAAATTATTTTGCCCATAACATCAAATTATCAAATTTGGTCCAACCAGATATGATTTATTCTCAATTTTCCAAAAATTAAAGAATTTTTGTCTAACCAAACAGCCCCTTATTTTAATTTCCAAAACTTTAAAAAAAAATCGATTAAAAAACAATCAGTCCTTAAGCTAAAAATTCAGAATATATAATTTCTGTTCAGCCAAATAGGCTTTAGTTTTATTTAAGAATTTCAAAATTATAATAAATGTGGGGCTTTTAGTTATTTGCACAGAAGGGCCTTGGGAGAATCAAATTCTCAACCCAGGCCCCTGACCAATTTCGGCCAAATTACGAGAGCAGAAGGAAGATAACTTTCCCTCCCTTGGGTCTTCAGCCGCCGATGGCCAAAATCGCTGTCACCGTCCAAGCCCGCCCGCGATTCGAGCGCCGAACCTCATAGCAGCCGCAGACCACCATACGCGACCCACAATCGGCCTTCAACCGCTGCTGGTACCGGGACATCACAGTGGCCCTATCGCATGAGCGGCGGTCCCGACCTCACGTAGCAGTGGTTCAACCGAACCGCCGCGATAGAAGTCCTCCAGCCGCCACAATAGACGCCCAGTGGTCATCACTGCCGGCTAACAAAGGCCACATCTGAATCGATGTGCGGCGGCCGATTCTCGTGACCATTCAACAGAGTTTTCCTTTTGCCCAGCAAGCTCTCATCGCTCAACAATGAACACTGTAGTTCGCCCGACAAAACATACCTCCGACCGCTGTATTTCTTGCCCAGCAAGATCTCCGGCGGAGGCATCACTGGTAAGGGGAATTGCGGTTACCAGTACCAAACAGCAAGCGAAGACAATTTCCTTTTCCTAGAAATCGGCAATTCCTTTTTTTAAATCAATTTTTATCTTAAAAAAACCGATCGAGTGGGAAAGTTGCAAGAATCGAAACTTTGATTTCTAAAGTCAAAATTTCCGATGCGTCAGAATTTGTTTTCAACCAAATCCAAATCAACTTACTGGGATAAGGTAAACTTGAAACAAAATAATTAACAATTAATTATTTTGTAATTTATATACACACGAAACAAATCATGTTTTTTTTTGGGCAAAAATAAATTATGAAAATACATACAATACTTTATTTACGAACTTACATAATTATGTATACAACCAATAAATTAAAGCTTGAGCTCTGATACTACTGTTGGGTTTTTGAGGCACGAACACCATGTTCGGCGCAACGGAATATCACGATTCACTAACAATGAACCTTAAACATGGTTGTATAACATAAAATATAAAAGATAAATAACACGTATATAAATCCTTACAGCGATTTGTACGCGGAATCCTCAACTATGGTATCCACGTAACGACTTTCTACCAACCCGCACCGATATGCCAGCGTTGAATCTCGAGACGAATTTGCTAGGAAAATTAAGACTTGAGATTTTATGGAGAAATTATATTTCTTGTGTATTTTCGGAATTCCCATAAGACTCATATTTATTGGAATTAATTTGGCTTAATTCCTAAGCAAGATATCGGGCCTAGCCCGTAATATAATCTCTACGGATTATATTTTCCTAGATATGTTCCTACGAATAATATCTTTACCATATCTATTATTCTTGTATAATAATATTCCAAATATTATTATTGGGATTTCATATTTAATTAAATCTAATTTAATTAAATAATAATAATAATTAATTCTAAATATAATTATTATTATATTCTCCATAAATTAAATATTATATCCAATACAATATTTAATCAACCAACTATAATTGGTAAATTGTCATTACTTGTTGTGTGACCCATAGGCCCTCGTATATCGAGCGATTAGTCAAACTAACGGTCTTAATTGAATCCTAGACAATAAATCAGACATTCTCAATATACGAGGTACGTTGCGAGGAAATCTGCAACTACCTGTAATACAGTAGGCTATTGTGATATCTTCCTTCATTCACGAATACTCGATTAAGTCTTGAACATGATGAAGTGTCTATTCAAATAACTTAATCATATTATCTCAAATCACTAATTGATCAATTATATCACACTTTGCCACAAAGTCTAAGTTGATGTGTGTCGGCCGATGACTTAGATCCAATTATGATGAGAAGACAAGTATTCACTCTAAATCCACATTGAGGAATGAATCCTATTTTTGGCTCAACTACCACGCACATGCATTTCGTGATGAACCCAATACATGCCATATCTACCAGTGGAAGGGTGCAAGCGTCGGTCATGGTCAAAGTTCACCACTCCACACATGTCGTGCGTATTGCCCTCAAGTCAGAAGAGTATCACATCGCTCCCACTAACCGAGATACCCGTGGACACATTATGTGGAATTACATCAAACGGTTTCTCGGATGGGTATACCAATACCCTCTAAGGTATATGTGCATCCATCATGAGATACCCGGTATCTCGTAGTAAGTGAGATCTTACTACACTCTCTAAGAGTATGATGCAGATCGCACACCAATCTCAATTGCATCATCAATATCTCATTCTTGATGATCCTTTATTGGGGCTATTTGAGAATCATACTTAAGTCATCTGAGTTTTCACTCACTCAATGACAGTAGTGATTCATGGGAACACAAATAAGAATATATGCAAACACTCAAACATCATATTCAGATAAGTGTAACGCCATACATTTAATATTAAATCAATAATAATAGTATTATGTCCTTTCGATGGATTGTCTCTAGGACACTAACACTAACAAAAAGTACCAACTGAGCGAACGACAATGTTTGACGAACAGTCAAACAACACAGCCTTGGCTGCAGAAATGGATTTGATTGATGAAAAAAGGATTTCAGCGGAGATAAAAAATGCAATTTACAAGAAAAGAATCGTGAAATATCATAATTCGCAAGTGAAGATCGGAGAATTTAAAGTTGGAGATTTGGTACTTCGAAAAATATTAGCACCACCACCAGGAGTATTCGGACCGACTTGGGTGGGCCCATTCAGGATAACCCACAAGTAGCACAATGGCACGTACGATTTGGAAGATATGAAAGGCAACTCGGCCCAATACTCTTGGAACGCGGCCTTATTAAAAAAATACTATCAGTAGGTGTATATATAAAGATGTATATGTGTTATGTATAGATTTTATGTGTAATTGAATGTTGTAAATTTTGTGTAAAATTTCAAAATTTCAAAAGTTTTTAGAATATTACAAAGTTGTATGATAAAATTTTAAAACTATATGTTGTAATGTAAGAGATAGCATAAAGACATATGAGCCAGTTGTTCACCAAAAGCCAAACACATTAAGTGCAGGCTTAATGGGTGGCGAGCAACAAGACTCGAATACAAAAAAATTAAGGCCGATTCCATTAAGAATCACAAGGCCCAATTAATCAAGGTCAAGTTCTTTGAGAACCACAAAGACCCATACAGGTTCCCTGTACAAGATCAACAAACACAAGTACCTTACGCTGAAAGATTAAAAAAGAGAAGTACTTGGATTACAAAAAGTAAAATCATCAAGCGAACAATGGTGCATTCAGCGAATAAACAAGATAAACAAGGAAGCAAAAGTCATTTCATTTCAAAAGATAAAGTAGTACAACTGAAAATGAAGATTACAAAATATGCCTACTACAATAAACTAAAAACAAAGAAAAATCTTGAAGTCTGGGCAGCTGAAGGAGCATCGGAAACAGGGGGATCAATAACAGTGATTATGCGTGAAATTGTTATGTTTTGGTGCCCGATTTGCCAATGAGTGTTTGGAGTCAATTGAGTATCCTTATTATAAACTTACCAATTTTTTTCTTTGGTTTTCATAGATGGATAGAGGGCGAAAATAGGAGTTCGTAGGACTTTGACTCGGCCAAAACGGACTCCCGGTTGAGAAGATATGAAGATTTTACGAACATGTGTACTGCTGCCGAAAAGTGCTCGAGCTCAATTGGTCGTGCACTCAGTGCACGAGTGGAATCAGGTCGTGCACTTAGTGCTCGACCTATACTCGAGCAAATGCGTATTTTGGCCCAAAAATGCCCAAATTCGATCCCAAGCCTATTTATACCTTTTTCCAAGCATACCAACAGATACCAACACATATTTTTATATATTTTGAGCGAGGAGAAAGCTTGAGAGAGAGATTGGAAGAGTTTTATACGTTGTAATCGAGGTTTTAATTTATGAATTCTTAGTGTTAGTATTTCTTTTGAACGTATTAGATTAATTCTTTCTTTCTTTACTCTTTGAGACGATTAAACCTAGTTTTTCAGATTTATATAGATTTCTTTGGAGACTTTAATTTGTTCTTTCGTTTATGTTCTTGATTTTATTAGTTAATTCAATTATGCATATGTTTATTGTTCTTGTGATTGCTTTTATTATTCAAACCACCATGTTAGGCTTGAACCCTTGTATTCTTGGGGTAGGATGAACTCGTAGAAGTAGGACGTTGGTACATAATTAGGATAACATGTGATGTTTAGTTTTAATTCTCTTAATTAATGAACGTTTAAAATAAATTCCGGATTTACCTTTGAATTCTGTACGAAAATTGTTTGAGAGAGGACGACCTTATCACTCTTTAACAACTAGTAGGCTTAACGCGAGGGTTTAGAAGAGGTTAATTCATCTACCGTTTTATCTAGGGAGGACGACCGCATCACCTTAGTTAAATTATGGTCTCATTAATTAAGCGCACAATTCATATAACTTGTTTAGTGGATTAGTGAAGTAGTTTGATATGACGAAGTATTAGGGTTAATTCTTGAGCTTTTAGTCTTTCAATCTGGTGCTAGATTAGAGAAGTTGATTGCCTAGTTTTAGTACACTTAGGATTAATACTTGCACATCACGGTTATTTTAGTTATCGTACTAGCTCCGTTAGTATACGTAGGGATTCCTATCCTGAGCATCACCATCTCATATTTGCATACACTTAGTTATTTATTCCGTTTAATTTAGTTATTAGAATATAGAGTAGTTTATTATAATTTTCAATCCCCAAACATACACTCATATTAACTACAACACGTAGATCTCCAGGGGTCTATTCGCATACTTACCTTCCCTTGGGTTTGATACTACTTGGTCCCTATACTTGCCCATACTACTGTGATCTCATACTCTTGTGGGGTAACTTCTAGTAAAAGCTAGTAAAGTTCGGTTCAAGTTAATGACGTCGTTGCCGGGGAAGGCGATGTGTGTTCATTGAGTAGGACTTGGAGATAGTTTAGTAGTTAGTAGTGAGTATTTTTATTTTTATTTTGAGTTTAGTATTTCTCTATTATACTCTGGTGCGTTTGATCTTTCTTGTTGAGTACTCAGGTATATGAAAACACGCTCGAAGGGAGAAACGAGCGAAGATCGATCAAAGTTAGACCCTGAGACTATAGCCAGAAGGAATCGAGCCTTCCAGAGAAGGATGAATACCGCAGGAGGTGATGACATGAATTTGGATTTAGGCGGAGATTTGGGTCTTGAGACAGAAGGGCTTAATTAGAATGTGAAGAGGGTTGAGGGAACTGAGGGAGTCAATAATCCAAAGCTAGCAACCCAAGGGGAAAGAACCAACCAAAACCCAAACCCACATAAACAGAGCAATCCCGCTGAAAACCAGAATCAAGCCATCCACCAAAACCCACAAAACCCAAACAACTCATTTAACAACCCTGTCTACCAACACAATAACCCATACCACCCATACCCATACCCATCATACCCTTATCCACCATACTATCCCCCACAACCCAATTATAACCAACCACCCATTCCGCATATACCTCCACCACCAGTTTATCCTCAGCACGTTCCTTAGAACGCTGATCTGGGCATGGCAATCGGAGGAAGGTTTGCGGCACAGCCGCAACGGTTTTACGATGGAGTAACATTGCCTCCAGTAGAGGCAAACAATTTCTCTATCTCCCCAGGAATCCTGAAGCTACTTACTGAGAATCAATTCAAGGGAGAGGTCGGGAAGGAGAATCCTCATACTCATTTGAGAAGTTTTCTGATGATTGCCTATACTTTCAATTATAACGGCATGTCTGAAGATGCCAAGAGGCTCAGGTTGTTCCCATTCTCTTTAACTGGAATAGCAAAGGAGTGGTATGACGCCCTAGTTTTATTAAACTAGTTCGTCACTAAACGTTAATAATTTAAATGAATTCATTTGTAAATGTCGAGCCATTTTTTTTTTATAAATAATGCAGGGAAAATTATAGTTAATAAATTTATATAGTGATGATAAAAGTTGCAGCGGAAATGAAAATAATTCTTATGTTTGACACAAAGGTAAATAATTTTAAAAAGTGTTGTCAAATATTAACGGTAAATAAATTTGGTCTCAATCATCCACCGGCTCGACCTCCTCGCCGCTCAGCTCTTAACCTGAAAGCATAAATATAATTTGGGGTGAGTACAACTAGTATACTCAGTGGAAAAAAAAATCGGTATTTAATGAAAAAAAATTATACTTGCGAATTACTTGAAATAACAAGCTAAATAAATCTATCGCATAAATTTTCGTGGACCTTCCCAGGGCCTAATAGGCACACCCAGTATTCCCACGCGTAAATGTTTGCAAGCCTTCTCAAGACCCTTTTCAGATCAAGATATTCTTACACGTGAATGTTTCGTGGACCTTTCCAGGGCCTAAAGGCACTCCCGGTATTCCCACGCGTAAATGGAGCACTGCGGATTAAACCGAAGACCCGTCGGTCTCGGACCACATAAGGATCCCTGGCTATTGCATGCACATATAAAATCATTTAAACATGCATCTCACATAATTCACGTAAATAATTTAACAATAAATACATACGAAAACCCTACTAGCCACTGTAGGGTTTAGATTCGTCAAAATTCCCCACCTTGAGAGTGATCGAGCGAGAAGAAAAAGCAAGTTCGTCCTTAACCGTCGCGCGAAACGTCACCTTCGACGAATTTCAAATTCGTGAGAGAGAAGAATACTCCGAAAGTCTCGAACGGATTCTCCCTTTTTTTTTTACAGTTTTCGATCGAATTTTTTACGCCCTAGTTTTATTAAACTAGTTCGTCACTAAACGTTAATAATTTAAATGAATTCATTTGTAAATGTCGAGCCATTTTTTTTTTTATAAATAATGCAGGGAAAATTATAGTTAATAAATTTATATAGTGATGATAAAAGTTGCAGCGGAAATGAAAATAATTCTTATGTTTGACACAAAGGTAAATAATTTTAAAAAGTGTTGTCAAATATTAACGGTAAATAAATTTGGTCTCAATCATCCACCGGCTCGACCTCCTCGCCGCTCAGCTCTTAACCTGAAAGCATAAATATAATTTGGGGTGAGTACAACTAGTATACTCAGTGGAAAAAAAAATCGGTATTTAATGAAAAAAAATTATACTTGCGAATTACTTGAAATAACAAGCTAAATAAATCTATCGCATGAAAGATATTCTTACACGTGAATGTTTCGTGGACCTTTCCAGGGCCTAAAGGCACTCCCGGTATTCCCACGCGTAAATGGAGCACTGCGGATTAAACCGAAGACCCGTCGGTCTCGGACCACATAAGGATCCCTGGCTATTGCATGCACATATAAAATCATTTAAACATGCATCTCACATAATTCACGTAAATAATTTAACAATAAATACATACGAAAACCCTACTAGCCACTGTAGGGTTTAGATTCGTCAAAATTCCCCACCTTGAGAGTGATCGAGCGAGAAGAAAAAGCAAGTTCGTCCTTAACCGTCGCGCGAAACGTCACCTAAAGTAAAATAATTAATTTTTACTTTAATTCCTCTATAACGTAGATAATTTAATAATTTAAATAATAATAATACTTAACCTATTAATTTAAATAACAACACTCATCTCAAAATAATAATTAAAATATAATACCTAGCCTAATAAAATAATTTTTTTCTCACAGCCCAAGTAAAAAAATAAATAAATAAATTTGACCCAACTCATAATTAAAACGTTTCAGAAAAAGCCCACTAGTTTTAATCCCCAGATTTAATTTCAACAAAATTTGGCCCATTACTACTTTAACAAATTCCAGAAATAATTTTTCGAAATGGCCCATTAATTAAATCCTTCAACCCCCCCCTTTTTTTTTTCCGGGCCCAAACATTTAAATTTCTAGAATTTATTTCGGCCCAGAAAATCGGCCCATCTATATATATATTTTTTTTATTCGATACTGGGCTTTTGGCCCCGCAACAAAATTAATTTCCAGCAACAAATAAAAAACAGCCAGCCCATTTCTTTAAAAAAAATCCAGGCCCAACTACCTAAATTAAAACATGGCCCAAAAACATCTTCTTCTTCCTCAACAATGTATATATGCGTACATATATATATATATATATAAACTGAATTCCTCCATTAAAACTGAGTAGGAGTTCGAACGAAACAGGACCAAATTCAACACCACAAACCGAAACCAAGGCCAGGATCAACACACCTTAAATTCGAAATACCATAAACCCAAAAAAAATTCGACACAAATTACACGAAATTTGCAAAACAAATATCGAAATAAATCCAGAAAATCGAAAGCCTCAACGATAAACAAAAGCTCGAAAATACCTTCGACGAATTTCAAATTCGTGAGAGAGAAGAATACTCCGAAAGTCTCGAACGGATTCTCCCTTTTTTTTTTTTACAGTTTTCGATCGAATTTTTTTTTACTTGGGCTGTGAGAAAAAAATTATTTTATTAGGCTAGGTATTATATTTTAATTATTATTTTGAGATGAGTGTTGTTATTTAAATTAATAGGTTAAGTATTATTATTATTTAAATTATTAAATTATCTACGTTATAGAGGAATTAAAGTAAAAATTAATTATTTTACTTTAGGTGACGTTTCGCGCGACGGTTAAGGACGAACTTGCTTTTTCATCTCGCTCGATCACTCTCAAGGTGGGGAATTTTGACGAATCTAAACCCTTCAGTGGCTAGTAGGGTATTCATATGTATTTATTGTTAAACTATTTACGTGAATTATGTGAGATGCATGTTTAAATGATTTTATATGTGCATGCAATAGCCAGGGATCCTTATGTGGTCCGAGACCGACGGGTCTTCGGTTTAATCCGCAATGCTCCATTTACGCGTGGGAATACCGGGAGTGTCTTTAGGCCCTGGGAAGGTCCACGAGACATTCACGTGTAAGAATATCTTGATCTGAAAAGGTCTTGAGAAGGCTTGCAAACATTTACGCGTGGGAATACTGGGTGTGCCTATTAGGCCCTGGGAAGGTCCACGAAAATTCATGCGATAGATTTATTTAGCTTGTTATTTCAAGTAATTCGCAAGTATAATTTTTTTTCATTAAATACCGATTTTTTTTTCCACTGAGTATACTAGTTGTACTCACCCCAAATTATATTTATGCTTTCAGGTTAAGAGCTGAGCGGCGAGGAGGTCGAGCCGGTGGATGATTGAGACCAAATTTATTTACCGTTAATATTTGACAACACCTTTTAAAATTATTTACCTTTGTGTCAAACATAAGAATTATTTTCATTTCCGCTGCAACTTTTATCATCACTATATAAATTTATTAACTATAATTTTCCCTGCATTATTTATAAAAAAAAATGGCTCGACATTTACAAATGAATTCATTTAAATTATTAACGTTTAGTGACGAACTAGTTTAATAAAACTAGGGCGTTACAGTGTGGTAACACTCTCCCACGGGGAGGTGTAACCACATGGGCCGAGCTCGAGCGTCTGTTCCTCGAGCGATTCTACCCTCCGTCTAGAACGATGAGAGCAAGGATAGAGATCTCGTCTTTCCAATAGATGCCAGGAGATGACTTACGTCAGGCTTGGTAGAGATACTCTAACATGCTCATTGAGTGCCCGCACCACGGGTACAACGAGGGGGATATCATGGCTTTCTTCTACTGTGGAGCCAGCAAGACAAGTCAAGCTCACCTTGATGCATGTGCGAGTGGAGCATTCTTGAATTATGGTACAACTAGGTGTAGAGATATCGTTGATAACATTGTGAAGAATGCCGGGCAATGGAACGAGGACCCAGAATTTCAGAGAGCATATCAGTTGGAGGAGAGTGAGGGAATGAGGAAGTTGTTGATGGCTATGATGGAAAAGATAAGCAACATTGAGATTGGGCAAAATCTGGTTGGAGGGAATACGGTAGTGAGTGAGAAAGTGGACCAGCCAACAGGTCAGCAAGAGGTAGCCAACTATATGGGAGGCCCTTATTACAATCAGAATGGCTACCAAGGTGGAAATTATCAAGGGCGACCAACTTATGGGCAACCGTTTGTACCACCAGGTCCACAGCCTCCTCAGAATTAGTGGGGAAACAATCAAGGTTATCAAGGAGGCCAGCAGCCTCCCCAGAACCAATGGAGAAGAACGAGAATTTATCATATGCCAATCTAAAGGCTGGAATCACAGTTCCTCCAGGTGTTGATCCAGGTCCAAAGCCCCCAGGTGGTGAAGGCGGTTCCTCGACTGAAGAGATGTTGCGAGCGATCCTCCATAAGGTGGAAGAAAGAAGCAAGAGATTGTCTTCTTTGGAGTATGATGTGAAAGAATTGCCTAAGAAAGGTGATCAGCGTGATCAAGAACTCCAGAAGACAGATGTGGAGCTGAATAGAATTCAGCAAGAGAACAATAGGCGGTTCACTTCGATGGAGTACCAGATGAGCCAGATCGCGAAATCATTGGGTAGAGAGCCGGGTAAATATCCTTCTATGCCGGAGAGGAACCCAAAATAGCAATGCAAGGCTATCCAGCTTAGAAGTGGAACCAAATATGATGGTCCTCAGATGCCTGCTGACTCGGAGACGCTCGAGGGAGAGGTTGAGATAGAAGGGAAAGAGTATGAGGAAGATAGAGATGAGATTGAGGAGATAAAAGTTGAGAAAGGGGTTGAGGGTGAAGGCACTCAAAAGAGCAAAGAGCCTGAAGAGGAAGGCATTAAGGAGGTTGAGAGAGTCCCAAAGTGGAAGAAGGCAAAGGAAGCAAGAAAGAATGTGAAGGAGACCGAGCGAGATGAATGGGGGGTACCCAAATCTGTGATACCAGTCCCATATCTGCAGCATTTTATGAAAAAGAAATTAGATGAGAAATTCGCTAAATTCCTTTATGTGTTTAAAAAGCTACATATTAGCATTCCTTTTTGTGATGCTTTAGAACGGATGCCCAATTATGCCAAGTTCCTGAAGGACTTGATAGCAAAGAGACAGAGAGTTGATGAGCCCAAGTTGGTGCAGCTGAACCATGAGGTGAGTGCATTAGTGCACAAGGCGCTTCCCCCAAAGTTGAAAGATCCCGGGAGTTTCACTATCTTATGTGATATCGGGAATAGAGTCAAGAAGGGGGCGTTGTGTGACCTTGGAGCGAGCATAAATCTTATGCCCTTGTCGTTATTCAAGAATTTGGAAGGTGGAGAACTTCAGCCGACAATGATGACGCTTCAACTAGCCGACCAGTCTATTACTCGACCTCAAGGTGTGGTTGAAGACGTCCTTGTTAAAGTTGGAGATCATATCTTCCCAACCGATTTTGTGGTGCTATACATGGAGGAAGATGAGCATGTACCTCTGATTTTGGGAAGACCTTTCTTAGCTACGATCGGGATGGTGTTAGATGTGGCGAATAGAAAGATCACGTTGAAAGTTGATGATCAAGAAGTGAAGATTTTCCTATACGAGGCCATGAAGTACCCTATGGAGGAAGTCAGTTCGGAATTAAAAAGGGTAGATGTGGCCAAAGGAGAAGAGAAAGGAGGACTAGAGAAGAAAAAGTCCAAACTCAAGAAATTGCTTAGTAAGACTCCTCCAGATAAAGGTGAGAAGAAGTTGAGACCCCCACTACTTGGGGATGAGAAGGAAGCAAAGGAACTCATGATGAAGGGGCATCAAGGAAAGGAATTCAACCACCACTCTTATGAGAGTAAGGGAGGTAAATTTGAGTATCATGTCCCATAAGCTCCTTTGAGCTCGGTCCGGCATGAGGACCTTAAAAATAGCACTGAATGGAAGGCAACCCATTTTTATTTTCTTTTGAGTGTTTTATGTTATTAGGGTGTTGTTTTGAGTCGTATGTTTTAACCTCGTATTTGAGTGAGTTACTTGTAGGATTGTCTCGAGGGAGTAGAGGTATCATGGAGTTATTCAAAAGGAAGGAACTCAAGCAAGGGAGTGTGCTACTTTGTTGAGAGAAACTGAATTACTTGGATGAGGTAACCACCACCCCAAACTTAGACCGCTTCACAAGGTCGAAGTTTGGAGGGGTGGAGTTTTTATATATGTTTTATGGTTACATTGCACATGTGCACACCCTCTCTTTGAGTTGAGTTAGGTTATATATTGTGCCTTGAGATACTCCTGGAGCTGCCTTATTGTGAACTTATTGGGTGCTACTGCGTATTTCATGCTTATTGACTCACCCTGCTTATTGAATGTTGACTTTGAGTGTGATTTTATGAGTTGGTGATTTGTGGAGTTGAGTTAGGGACTATATTGTGTGAGTATAGTGGTTAAAGTTGCTTTGTGAGGGAACTAGTGTACTTACGAGTTTTCCTTTTGAGTACTGGTGTGATGAGAGTGAGAATTCACTAGACTAGCATGGATGTAAAAGCCGTGAGAATTGAGCCTTTTGAGATTAAGATGCATGAATTGATCTCTTTGTTTGTGAGTGGGTCGTCACCTTAGAAGATGCTAGAACTTGTGTGTGCTCTTGCTTCTTGATTGTGTCTAGTTTGATATGACGAATGTGATCTTAGGCCATCATTGATTTGTTGAGTCACTTAGCCAAAAATTTCCCTACCAATGACATTGAATCCTTGTTAGCCAGTTTGAGCCTTAAGCCTATTTTATTTGCTAGCACATTTTAACACTATTCTAAGTTCCTAAACCTTTTTGTCCCGATTTGAGTGGAGAATAGGAAAAGTGTGAATGAGGAGGGATTGAGTTGAGTTGAGAAAAGGAATTATGTTGGTTGAGTTGTGATAAAAGAAGGGGGTGATGAAGTTTTGAGCTGTGGGCAAGAAAAAATTTGAGAATGAGCAAAAGAAAAAAATGAGCTCATATGTATGTGAGAAAAAGAAAAGTGTGGTTATTGAAAAAAAGTGAAATGAGTTAGAGAAAAAAAAATTGAAGTATTGAAAGTAGAGGAATTGAAAAGTGTATTGAACGAAGATGTTTGAAGTATTTTGATCCTCGTCTTGAAGTATTGAAATTTGATTTTCTGTTCTCCATTCACTTGAGTCACTTATCCCATAAGGTTATCCCACCTGTCCAAAGAGCCTACATTACAACCTTGATAAAGTCCTTTTTGATTCGGCATTGATTTCTAGAGTACGGTCGAAGTTGAGAATGCTTACAAGCATATGGCTGCTGATATGTGTGATTGATTGATTGAGTGAGTCCCTTATCATTGATATACACTTGTGAGGGAGTGAAACACATCGTTGAGTGCACATCCATGTTTGATCTTGGTGTTTCTTTTTGTTATTGCATGAGTATGATGAAGGGGATGAGTTTGTGTACGTGTGAACGATCTTTGAAGCTTGAGCTCTATTACTTGCATGATTTAGTTCTTGATTCATTCCTAATAATTTCACTTGACTTATTATTCATTGCTTGAGGACAAGCAATATGGTAAGTTTGGGGGGTTGATTAGGCGTGAAATTGTTATGTTTTGGTGCCCGATTTGCCAATGTTTTGAGTGTTTTTTATAAGTGTTTGGTGTGACGTCCCCACTTAATATAGTACGGAAAATATGATGTGGCACAAGTAGGAACGGCACTAAAATAGTACTTTGTATTAAAATATACACACGCCACACATTAGCGGAAGTAGTAATTAAGTATGATCGTAGCTTAAGATACAAACCAAAATTTAAAATCATAATTCTTGAAAATGTAAGGTGCTTAGGGAAAACTTCACAGCCCGCCGAGTTCATTCGCCCACGTCCGGATCCACAGCATCTGTAAAAATTTAAAAGTGGAAGGGATAAGTGCTTGAAAACACTTAGTGGGAAACCTCTTGTTAATTGCACAAACTAAACATCAATTGTCTATAATATGTGAGCCCCCGGAATTTCACCGGGTATATGCTTGGGTGGCGTGACCAACCCGTGGTGCCGGAACGACCGGACTATCTTATTTGCCAACATATAGTTGGACTATCTCAGAGGCCAGTCGATAGCGGGCCAGACTCAAAATTTAACATTCAACGTTTAATAAGTGCAATTAAATAATAATAGAACACTCGGTGAAGAGCGAAGTGATTCCCCACCTTGCAGGTTTGTACCTACAAGTAATTTTTTTAAAATAGAAACATTGTTACTTATCCCTTCACTTTTGTAAATTGTAAGACTTGAATTCAAATCTCCATACATATTCAAATATTGTATACTAACACTCAAATATCAATTAAGTGTATAAAATCATCAAATAGCAAGTTATAAATAAATATCGACTGTAAAAATGTAACCGGACCATTTCGAACCTTTCATACAAAATTTCGAATTTGGCAGATTACACACCTAACTTTGAAAATTCATATTAAATTATTCATATGTTCAAAAATTATGAAATTTTAACAGTATATTACCAACTCAATAAAGTTTATCACCATATTTTCAGATTTCTCAAACTGCTTACCAAACATCAAATATTTCATAATGAACACACTGTTACAAATTCTGAACACTTAACTTTAAAAATTCACCATAAATCAACCATAAGTCCAATACTCCTAAAATTTTAACCATGAACTCCCAACTTTATGTAATTTATCAACATACTTCGGTATTTTTGTCCAAAACCCTAGCTCTACTTCGAAAAATTACCACGAATTGAATACCAGTCCAAAAATTATGAAATTTTAAACCTAAGTTCCTTCACAAGTCTATTTTCACATATAAAAATTTCAGAATTTTCCATCAAAAAATTGGATCAAAAACGAAATTCCTTCACAAGTTGTCCAGATTTTCGGTTTTCATGCATATATGAAGAACATATCATCTTAAATTCACTTTAAACCATATAATTTCATGATTTCTACTTCTAAAGCATAGATAATCAAGTAATAAGCATGATTTTGATCATAACTCATGAATAAATTGAATTAAACATTCAAACATAAAGTAAAACATGGATAACATGCAATTTACTCATCAAAACCCATTTTCCTATCAATTAATTCACATATCATGCATAAACTTCATACTACCACTTAAATAATTACTCAATCAAGAAGAGAAGCTTACTTAGAGATAGGTAGCTACAAGAAATCTCTTCTTCTCCTTTCTCAACTTCTAAGTATAAGTGTAGTATTTGTTCTAATTTTCTTTCTCTAAGCTTATATCTATTTTTGCATGCATGCTCATATATTTATAGGTGAAGCAATAGTTGGAGATTACTCCAAGCCTCCCTAGGACCGACCTTGAATGAAGGTTGTGGAGAATTTTGGATAATCTTGGAGTTAAGTCATTAAACACATGGCATACTAGGATTAGTTGTAAATTTTGACTTTTCTTTCTCCTAATTTGACCTTAATTCCATGAAACTTCACCACTCTTCCTACTTTCCTCCACTTGGCCAAAATTTGTAGACACTTCAAGAGAATTCTTGTGTCTTGTAGTTAAGACACATGTAGGCTTTGAATTTAAAAAAATAAAATAGAAGAAATTATAATTTTCTAATTTATTTAAATCTTTTAAGGTACATTATGCATAAAATTACTTATACTATCTTATAAAATAAATTTAAAACTCTTCTAAGGCTCTAAATAAATTATAATGTCTATATACTAATCATAAAAAACATCGAGCAATCGATACGTAATTCGTTTCTTGAAGAAACGTTCATTTTTCAACTTATAACGTGTAGAATAAAATACTAGACTTAAGGACTATATTAATTTCTATATCAAATACTTTAAGACATAAAATAAAGAACATATAAAAGTTATAAAGTTTCAAGAATAAGCATGTATTGAGCAAATAATATGTTAATTGTAAGTATCGAGTAAATAAAACACATAAATGTGCCTTGGCATGAATTTTGGATGTAAATGCATCACATAGATTCATATAGAATTATAAAGCATTTAGTAAAGTAAATAAGGTCACGGAAGTCTAGGGTATTACATTTGGAGTCAATTGAGTATCATTTTTATAAACTTACCAATTTGTCTCTTTGGTTTTCATAGATGGATAGAGGGCGGAAAGAGGAGTTCGTAGGACTTTGAATCGGCCAAAAGGGTCTCCCGGTTGAGGAGATATGAAGATTTTACGAACATGTGTACTGCTGCCGAAAAGTGCTCGAGCTCAATTGGTCGTGCACTCAGTGCACGAGTGGAATCAGGTCGTGCACTTAGTGCTCGACCTATACTCGAGCAAATGCGTATTTTGGCCCAAAAATGCCCAAATTCGATCCCAAGCCTATTTATACCTTTTTCCAAGCATACCAACAGATACCAACACATATTTTTATATATTTTGAGCGAGGAGAAAGCTTGGGAGAGAGATTGGAAGAGTTTTATACGTTGTAATCGAGGTTTTAATTTACGAATTCTTAGTTTTAGTATTTCTTTTGAACGTATTAGATTAATTCTTTCTTTCTTTACTCTTTCAGACGATTAAACCTAGTTTTTCATATTTATATAGATTTCTTTGGAGACTTTAATTTGTTCTTTCGTTTATGTTCTTGATTTTATTAGTTAACTCAATTATGCATATGTTTATTGTTCTTGTGATTGCTTTTATTATTCAAACCACCATGTTAGGCTAGAACCCTTGTATGCTTGGGGTAGGATGAACTCGTAGAAGTAGGACGTTGGTACATAATTAGGATAACATGTTATGTTTAGTTTTAATTCTCTTAATTAATGAACGCTTAAAATAAATTCCGGATTTACCTTTGAATTCCGTACGAAAATTGTTAGAGAGAGGATGACCTTATCACTCTTTAACAACTAGTAGGCTTAACGAGAGGGTTTAGAAGGGGTTAATTCATCTACCATTTTATCTAGGTAGGACGACCGCATCACCTTAGTTAAATTAGGGTCTCATTAATTAAGCACAATTCATATAACTTGTTTAGTGGATTAGTGAAGTAGTTTGATATGACGAAGTATTAGGGTTAATTCTTGAGCTTTTAGTCTTTCAATCTGGTGCTAGATTAGAGAAGTTGATTGCCTAGTTTTAGTACGCTTAGGATTAATACTTGCACATCACGGTTATTTTAGTTATCGTACTAGCTCCGTTAGTATACGTATGGATTCCTATCCTGAGCATCACCATCTCATATTTGCATACACTTAGTTATTTATTCCGTTTAATTCAGTTATTAGAATATAGAGTAGTTTATTATAATTTTCAATCCCCAAACATACACTC
Organism: Ballota nigra; assembly: GCA_947034835.1. Classification (NCBI taxonomy): domain Eukaryota; kingdom Viridiplantae; phylum Streptophyta; class Magnoliopsida; order Lamiales; family Lamiaceae; genus Ballota; species Ballota nigra. The sequence goes on along the minus strand of OX344724.1, from coordinate 38,615,422 downwards.
ATATTAACTACGACGCGTAGATCTCCAGGGGTCTATTCGTATACTTACCTTCCCTTGGGTTCGATACTACTTGTCCCTATACTTGTCCATACTACTGTGATCCCATAATCTTGTGGGGTAACTTCTAGTAAAAGCTAGTAAAGTTCGGTTCAAGTCAAACAGCAGTGGTCACCTCTTGGGCCTTTTGCTCGCCGATAACAGTGGAGGTGCCAGCCTCATCGTTGGGAGTAACGGGGAGTGAACTAAGGCCATCAAAAACCTCAGCTTCCTTGCTGGGTTCCTCACCAGCAATCTTGGGAGCAACAACTTGAATATCGTCTCCAAAGATGTCAAGAGGGACTCTTATCTCTCCAAGGTCGGCCACGGGGATGACAAATCCAGCACTGATAGGATTATCTTTAACATAGTCAGTGAAGTTTTGCTTCACTGAACTCAATACATCTTTCCCGTGATCAAGTGTGAATTTCACATACCTTATGCTCTCGGCAAAGGCGCATACATAGCCGAGATTGATGTTGTCCGCCACGTTTTGAGCATAGACGTTATAAGCGTCCATGGAAGTTTTCTCTTTCTCTAGGCGAGCAACATCGGCCTTCAGCTGCTTAACCTGGGCGACCAACCCCGTCCTTTCTCCCTCCAACACTTTTACTCGCTCATTAGCAACTCCCAATTCGAGCATCATTATGTCGGATTGGTTGGGAGCAAACTGCTCGCTATCAAGAGTGACCTTGAGTTTCTGCTCCAAATGCGCCCTAACCTTGGTATGCTCGATCCTCTCTTTAGCCAGCTCATCATCCTTTTTCTTCAAGGCGGCCACTTTCTCAGCCTCGAGGTGGTCTATCTTACGGCCAAGACCTCGATTTGTTCACTCCAGATATATGATTTGATCAAGAAGCTTCTGGGTTGCGATGGCTTGGTGGCTGGTATTATAGGCGACGATCTGCCCTTGAATGATCTCCTTGCAGGTTTTGGTCCACGAGCGGGGAACCAGCTCTGTTGCTCACCTCACATGCGAGCCAGGGATCTCTTGATATGGCAGAGGCGATTTCACACAGCTCAGCTGGTGAAGAACATCTGCTCGCCCTGTATGTTCCTCAGGTTTATACCTATAAAAAATAAGGGTTGGCAAAATTAGGTCGAAGTTTAACAAATGGCGACCAACAAGTCAGAAACTTACTCCCTCAGCTTCACTGGGTCGTAGCCCAAATATGAGCGATCAGGTGAGGGGCATCTCCCTTTGCTCGCTAGAACGCCAGCAACAGCCTGTTGTTCGCTCACCACCTTCAGGGAAGTAGATTTTGAGGCCGGAGAACGGGGGGCTCTGTTGCTCGCCTCTACATCTTGTTTAGAGCGTTTTGATGCTTGCTCCCCACCAGAACCACTACCACGACCACCATCACCCCTGGGAACCTTTCGATTTTCCCTCTCCTTCTCCTTTTCCTTCTCTTTCCCTACATTTTTTGGAGGAGATGATGGTTTGGAAGTCTTTCGGGAGTGAGGAGCAGCGCCTCATGGGCGAGGAGGAGAGGTCGAATCTTCTCCTGCCCTCAATTTCATCAAGGACATAGGAGGATCTAATTTTTTCCGAGTAGGCTCCTCAGCGGCCATCTGTTTAACACGTGCGGCGAGGAGATGATAGGATTCGGAAATCACTGGGATGGCGATGGTCACTCATTGATCTAGCAAAACAACAAAGGTAAACAAAGATAAAATTAATGACAACAGGCGAACAATAAAGTAAATAAGAGTTGAAAAGTTACCCTCAGGGATGTCCACCTAAGCTTCTAGGTGATGAGGACTTGTGAACAATTGTGTAAGTTTTTGGCAATGTGACTTTGACAAATGTGAGATCTCGCGGTCAGCAAGATTGCAAAGTGTAATCACTGTCGGACTATACAAGAACTCTTCGATAAGATCTGGATGTCCCCACTTAGAATTCTCGGACCTACAAAATAACAAAAAGAAGAAAATTAATATTAGTCCCACTTAATCAATGAAAAGAAAAAGTAGAGCCTACGTGCCAAAGCGTTCCGGTGAATTTATGGGCGATTGCCCGCCGGAATAATTCGCCCAATCCCCACCAATAAAAAAGAATTGGTTATACCAACTCTTCACTTTATTGGGGACACCCTCGATCAACTTTACTCCACTCCTCGCTTTGATGTAGTACCAGCCCACACCCTCGTCTTTGCAGACGGATATAACCATGGCGTAATGAATCTCCACAGTACTTATTTTATTCTTGTAGCCTTCAAGACCGAAGAGGGTCATGAAGGCTAACAAGTTACTCCACCCATTTGGAGTAATCTGAGTGATTGCCAAGTTCGTGTCTTCCAGAAAGCGACCGACAAGGGGATGAAGAGGAAGTGGGAATCCTGTGTTAAGCATATCCAGGTTGATCGCCGTCCAACCCGGTGGGAGCAATAAACTGTTTCTTCTTTTTTGGGGGCATATAAAAAAATGTCATATGGAATCTTGTAACGAGATCGGATACTTTCCAAATCATCCTCCGTGATTAGACTTGAAATCCTGCTCGCCGTGAATTTGTTTGGCTGGGCGGACATAATGACACGGGAGCAAACAGGAAAGGCTTTCGAGTAGCGACAACATACTCTTCCCACTCAGTATTTCTTATAATTCCTTCGGGAATTTGTGACTCGAGAGTGGCTCTGGAAATAGGAAAATTTATCTCCTTCACGAAGTCCTATGTCACTGACAATCTTGGTCGCCTCTCGACATCCTGCTCGCTCTCCGCTTCGATTTCAGTGGCCACTTCCTCCGAATCCTCCCCTAGATTAGAAGACGTGTCTCCTTCAACATGGGGGCGAGCAACTGGTCGCTCCACCTCATGCTCGCCAGACCTATCAACAATGTAGGCCTCCACTGAGTGAACAACAGAGGAGGCCTCAGATCCCGTTTCTTCATCCACAAGAAGAGTTCTGGGGTTTTGAGCAAGTGCTTGGCGAATAGATCAGCGAGGAACATAGGAAACCTCCTCTTCCATTGGCCTTTTTTCTGGATTTCACACGAAGGATTCGACGGAGGGGTTTTACTTGAAGATGGAGATACCATTTTAAATAAAGAGATTTTTGATAAAAATATGATTTGCGATCGGAGAAGTTAAAGGATAAGAAAGACGACGGCGTTAAAAGGCGGAGTTACGCCGGCGGTTAGAAGAATGGCGGTGGTGCAAACGGTGGAAGCGTCGGAATTTAGAAAAGAAATGAATACAATGCGAAATTGAAGAAATTAAACAAAACAAGAGGATAGAAATTGATAATTTACCTTGATTATACAAGAAATTCATTGTCAATTTGATGAAGAAATACGAAATTAAGAGATGGAAAGCTTCAAGGTGACTTTAATGGTGGAAGTGCGAAAATTTTCCGAAAATGAAAGAAAAGTGAAGAATGAGATATTTATAGAGGCAAAAATGGGGGTTGTAATGTGATTTATCAAAAATTTCCCAGGCCCCTACGAGCAATTTAGGGATACGTGTGGGCGGAAAATGACATCATCACCCACGACAGTACGTATTCTGAGAATCTTGGGAACTCAACCATCGGACACGCGTAGAGATAACTTCGTTGCTCGCCAATACCTCAGTTGATCGCCCAATCCTCCCGCTCAATATTTTTTGAAAACCTGTTGATCGCTCGAATTCAAAAACATCTAAATGATGACTTGCCCTCAATTAGTAGATTATCATCCTATCTAAGGACAAGTCAGGGGGCAATTGTTGATAGGCGACCATTCGAGCAACACGATTATAGATTAAAAATACAATAATGATTGTAATAAATTAAAAGAAAAATGGTAAGAGGCGATTAGCTGGGCATACGCCACGTGGATTGCAAGAAGACGAGCAGTTGGTCAGAATGACAAAAGCACACTAGGCGACCAGCTGAGAAAAGTCAAGATTGTTGAGCGAACAAATCAAAAGAAAGGTCAAAGTACCTAAGTTAAAGACGAACAGGCGAGCAACATTGCACCTCGGAAGACAGCTAAGAATTCCACTAATTAGGCATTTCATTAGAAATAAACAATGTATTAACACTTTTCATTGTACAAAATGTAATAGCTTAAGAATAAAACAAGTGTCTAAACACTTGTCAACATGTAAATTAGGAAGGCTAAGAAGGTGACACCTCATGCTTGCTTGTAATCTATAAATACTCCTTCATGAAAAGGAAAATAGAGGTTCAACAATTCAAAAAAGCACCAAAACTCTTGTCAAATTCATTCTCAATCTTTACTCATGCAAATTCAGTGTTTAATCCTAGCCTAAGCATTTTGTTTGGTGATCTTCATTAGTGTATAAGCAGCCACTAAATCACTTCCCGATTAAAGGTCATCAACAAACTTATCATGAACTATTTTCATATAAAAGTTTGCCTTCAAATAATGCTTTTATATACTACCTATGTCCCTCTATTTGCTTCCTATATCTTTTGAGCACAAATATTAAGGTTAGCATAATATACATGACAAAGTATAGAGTGAAAATGGTGCATACATAAACCATTGAAGGGTATTAGTTATTTTCACTATAGGTGTTTCAATTGAAGGGTATTAGTTGTTTTCACTGAAGAGTGTTAGTTGTTTACTAAAAAAAAACTAAGACTCTTCAGTAAAAATAACTAATATTCTTCAGTCTAAACAACTAATACTCTTTAGTGTAAATAACTAATACCCTTCAATAATTCATGTATAAATCAATTTCACTCTATACATACTCAATATACATATAGTACAAGGGATGTGATGAAGAGAGAAGAAAATATATGATATTATATAGATAAAGTATTATTGATGTGTAAGGAGGAGTAAAATGTGAGAATATAATATTGTATTTTATTTCTAAAGAAAATAAAAAGTAAATAGAAGAACAGACAAAAATGACAAAATGTGAAGTAAATAAAGGCAAATGGAGTTTTTTTTTATAGGGAAAATGTACAATTAGGACACTATTTTTTTTTTTTTTGGTACAATCAGGACCTTAAACTATTGATCTAGATACAACCAGGACCCTAATTTTTTTTTTCTCAAATAGACTCTGTTGGGATATGTTTAGTTTTGATGATTTTCCAAAACATGTAATAGGTTTGAAAGCAGTCAGGATTGTACCTTTAGTTTCAGGTCAGGCTAGGTTATGTCACAGTGGAATAGGCTGTCAGTTGAGAAGAACTCAGTTGAGGGAACACTCAGCGAGGGGGAACTCAGCCACACAGTCTGAGGATATCAAGATGACACTAAGGAGAACTGACTGAAGCCATGCTTGCAACCTGAACCAGAAGAGAAGCCTGAAGGATGTCCCACTGAGTGTAAACCAGGCTGATCTAAGCTAAGTCAGGTGGACCACTCAGTGAAGAGCATGATCAGGAGGATCAGTGCTGCACCAAGTAGGCCCTGAAGGTGTCAGGCTACTGTGGTCAGGGAAGTTTGTCATTCAGCCTTATGACAAACTTCTTGGAATGATCTTCAAACAGTCTCTGAAGGACAACTACACTGAAGACGTTCAGTTCACTGAAGATCATCAGTCAGTGAAGGAGGAAGCTACCTAAAGTCAGTGGGTCTTAGTCAAACCCACTGAGTCAAAGATCCATGAATCCAGGCCACGTGGACCAATCAGCACGAGACAGCAACTCTGACACTGACAAAGGCCGCATTCCAAGAAAAGTGGTTGAAACCATTTAATGTTGGATTCAAATGTATCTTCCCTCCAACGGATACATTTGAATCCCCATTATAAATACAAGCTCATAGCTTCATTGTAAGTGTGTGTGAAAGAAGAAAATAAACACCTACAAGCTGTGAGGGTGTGTTAGTTGTTAGGGAGTCATAAGGAAGTGTTACACACCCACGACACTGACCTTTAAGGTTATCACTTATATTCATTGAGTGTCAAGCTTGTAACTCTTAGCTTAGAGAGGTTTTCCTAATCTTAGCTTTAATGCTAACACATTGTAAAGGAAAACCTCACCTAGTTGGAGAAAACCAAACCAAACTAAACTCTTTCAGAAGATTGTTAGGTTTGTAGTGAGGTGAGGAGAGGCAGCCCAGGGAGTGGCGTGAGTCCAGTTATAAGTGCACCTTGGCACGTTAAAAATAAGAATCTCATGTAGTAGATTTCCTGTTAAATCAGGCCGTGAATGTAAGAGCTTGAGTCTCTGAACCACGTTAAACTGAGCGTACTTATCTTTTAAAGTATTTACTAAAGTATTGTGAAAATCAGCTCACTGAGAGCTTTGTTAAGAAAACTTTAGTTAAGCATTTGTTAGGGAGATCCAACTCACTGACTAAATCAGGCAAGGCACTCGAGAGTTCAGTCTCTCGAGTCACTGCCTTGTTACGAGACTGAGCTCGCAGGTCAGTTGCACTGACGTGAGTGCTCTGATTCGTAGCAACGCAGTGACTTGAGTATTCCGTCACTGAACTCAGTCAGAATGAGGCGCGAAGGTTTTAAAAAAAAATTGTGCTCCTAAATTCCCATTTTGCCCTTCGAAAACGGGACCATCAGACTCTTAAACTATATTTTTTGGACAAACACACTGGTTATCTTAAAAAAAAAACAAATTTTAAATTATAATTCAATTACTTTATAAGCTTTAAATAGTTTATATGATTTAATATATAACATATTGTATATGTGTACTTATATTATATTTGTTTGCTTCATTTGAGTAAAATTTAGGTCCTACTTACTCATAAAATTTAATTTTTTTCTAAAATAAATTGAAAAATATGTGCAAAAATTTCAATGTTCTTGATTTTAATGTCATAATATTACTCTATCAGTTTTCTTTATTCTTTATATTTTGATGAGAGTTATTTACAAATGAATGAATAAGAATTTTTAAATATACAATTATAGTCCACTGTCTTACAACAACTGCATTGTAATATCTTTTAATAAACGTAAAATAAATATTCGAGGGTACATTTTATTTAAAAATAGTGAAAAATGGGTAAAATACCAATTCTAATAAAAAGGAAAGTTTTTTACCCACCTCCCTTAAAGAAATTTTTTTTTACAACTTATATTTTTTTAAAGGATAAATATACAACTTATCTTTAATCCGTATTATACGCAGTTTTTCCACTAGTTAACTATAATTAAAATTATGATTAATTTTTTTATTAGGATTAATCAACTTATTGAAGGGTATTAGTTATTTTCATTAAAGAGTATTAATTGTTTTCACTGAAGGGTATTAGTTGTTTTCACTGAAGGGTCTTAGTTGTTCAGTGAAAAACTAAGACTCTTCAGTAAAAACAACTAATACCCTTCAGTGAAAACAACTAATACTCTTTAGTGAAAACAACTAATACCCTTCAATAATTCATTTTCACTCTATACATTCATATATATAAATTAAAATTGAAATTCTCCTAACTTTATTACTTTTGTTTTTATTAGAAGGATGTGCTTGTTCCTAAAAACATAGTTTAAGGGCCTATTTGATCCAAAAAAAAAAACACCCTCCATCTCGGTATTATTTGCATAGTTGAAACGACACACTTTTTAAGAAAAAAATATTTTTTGTGTAAAATAGTAACATATGGGTAAATATGTGTATGTTATTGTGAATGTGCACATAAATCAATATTTCCTATTTTGGAGTATGTAAATAATTTTAGGACGAACGAATAAGAAAAGTGTGCAAATAATAATGGAATAAAAAAGTAATAAATTAAGAGTCTATTTGAACCAAAAATAATAATTTAGGATGCTAATTGTACATAGAGTAATAATTTAGGGTACTACCTTTAAATTACGATAAATTTATTTATATGTGCCAAAAACAAAATCTAATGGTGAAAATAGGGCTGCCAGATATTAGTTTTCTTATATAGGGTGGATCGCGTCTTGTAGTAGCGATCAAAGGTGTTGATCGCCCTCTGTGGGTGCGATCAAGCCAATTTCTAGGTTTGCCCCTGCATCGCACAAGCTAGAGGCGATCAAGGAGACAAAAGCTGCAACCTCTGCCAAGATTCCTACTGCCAAGATTCTGCTGCCAATTGTCTATTATTTTGGCCTATAACATTGTTCGCTCACGCCAATGATTCTTGCTTCTGTAGAACAAAACAATAAAAAAAATTTGACACTCAACATAATGCATATATTTGCTAAATCCATTGCAAAGAAAGCATTGGAATTTGTAAAGATACTCAAAAGTTCTAAAAATGCCTTTATTTATTCATAGTACATATAACTTGGCAAATTTATGAAAATATGCCACTATACCGATTTTTTTTTGGCAAAACGAGGTTGTTGTCCATTATACTAGGAGAAAAAATCCTTATCCTCCAAAATATAAACTTGCAGTCTCACGTACTTGAGGAGTTGATATTTTGCTAGTTGGTATTTTGCTATCTACCTGAGGAATACAGACACTATAATTAAAAGGTAAACACTCTTCAAAATTTTTAACACTTATAAGATGTTTTAAATAATGTGAAGACTCTCCACTACTAATTGAAGACATGGAAATATGTATTCTTCAATCTTTGATCATAATTCCAATAAATATATGAGATAAAATCTGAAAAATTTAGAATTAGTTTAAACTTGCGAAAATATTGTTATAGTTGAGAAAATTATGGGATAATGAAGTTATCCCATTTGACTTGGTATTTTGAAACTTAAGAAAAAATTTGAAGATCCGGTGAGGTGCTTAGGGGCTAAGGGCTAAGGTTTTTTTTTTATTATTATTTAAAAACATGACTAATATTATCTATAATTCAAAATGAGTATGTATAGAGTGAAATTGGTTTATATATGAATCACTAAAGGGTATTAGTTGTTTTCACAGAAGAATATTAGTTGTTTTTACTGAAGAGTATTGTTGGTTTACACTAAAGAGTCTTAGTTCATTTTCATTGAACAACTTAGACTCTTTGGTGTAAATCAGTAATACTCTTCAGTAAATACAACTAATACTCTTTAATGAAAACAACTAATACTCTTCAGTGATTTATGTATAAACCAGTTTCACTCTATACTTTTTCATTCAAAATATATATAAACTTATAGCATATATAATATACATGTATGTTTAAGCGTGCATATAAAAACTCTTATGAGACTATCTTCATCTGTGGTTCACCACAATCTATTATAACTACATACAAGAAAAAATAAATAAATAAATAAAATGAGATAAAGTATAGAGTGAAACTGTTTCATACATAAATCCATGAAGGGTATTAGTTGTTTTTACTGAAAAGTATTAGTTGTTTTATTGAAGAGTATTACTGATTTACACTAAAGAGTCTTAGTTGTTCGGTGAAAATGAACTAAGACTCTTCAGTGTAAACCAGTAATACTCTTCAGTAAAAACAACTAATACTCTTCAGTGAAAATAACTAATACCCTTCAGTGATTCATATATAAACCAATTTCACTCTATACATACTCTAAAACTGAAAAAAGGATAATATTTACACAATCTGTCCGGTCTGCTAAACTTGTTTGCGGAACTTTTCTTGATGTTAAAAAAATGACACGTGTCAAATTATGTTAATTAACATTCATTTTATTAAATAAGTTTTAACTTTTTCATTTTAATAACCTATCAATAAAAAAATAATGATAATAATTATATCAAAAATTTTAATTTTTAATTCTCTATAAATAGAGGCTAATATTGATATATTTTGAATCACAATTTCATATTCTATTTTTTCTCTCACTATAAGAAAATATAAAATTGTCTATAGAAATTGTCAATATGACTCGATATTTTCAAAAAAAAAAATTTGTAGTGAGGATTGTCCACAAAACTTTGTAATTATATATGCATTTTCGTAGTCAAATTGTTTGTGGGTAAATTTTTGTAGGCAAATTGCTTGTAGATAATTAATGTCTAGAAATTTCATTTCATGGGACAAATTATTTATAGGTTGAGGGATGAAGGTTCCTACATGATTAAAAAAAATTGTAGGCAAGTCATAGGCAATTCCATTATGAAAAAATTTTATAGAAAATGTAGGCAATTTTAATTTCATAGATAATTTTTTATTTACACTTTTATTTTTAATTCTTGTAATGTAAATTTAATTATTAAGATTGTAACTTATTTTAAATTTATAGTAATTTATTTTATTGTAGTTGCAAATTTTTAATATCAAATAATATAATATATTACTTTATAGATATAAATATAAATTAATTATATATTAATGTAGTTACTAAATAATGAAAAAGGAAAATATTTTAAATTGGGTTGGATTGTTGATAAAGTATAAAAAAAGATGATATTAGATTGGATTGTAGGTTATATATGTGGAAGAGAGAGAAATAAATTATTTATTGAGGGTATGTTTACTTTGAAAATAAGGATTAGGTGGGATGAAATAGGAAGTTAAAATTAAAAAAAAAAAAATTAATCTCATCGTGTGTTTACTTTTATAAAATTTGCTAAACTCATATAATTATTTCATTTTATTTAACATTAATAAAAATACAGAGAATACAACTTTTACTAAAATACTCTAAATTCTAAAATATAGCTTGACGCCATTATTGGTTTATACAGATGTTTCTATTGTTTGTATTCTCATCAAAACCATAGATAATCTTGGCATGTAACACCCCGTCCCGTTTTATACCTTTTATTTTCCTAGAAACTTTATCTTCGTTTCTTTTAATTTTAATATTTTTGGTGTGCTATTGTGTAATTTAAATATATACCCTTTTATAAATTCCTAAATTCGAAGAAAGGAATTGAATCTTTCAAACGAATAAAGGACTACGAGAAATTAAATATTCAAGTTTAAATTAAGGATTTCGATTCGTATAATTTATTGTTGAAAATATACAAGAATAATTCAAATGCTTTAAAATATTAATTGAGTTTTAAAATTTGTATTAATTATCAAATCGAAATTTAATTCGTGAACCAAATGATCCCTGGACCGTATTAAGTGGGAACGAAAATACCTTAAAACAAAGGGGGATCCCTAACCACATAATTTACTTTTCATTTTTGAATTAAATTAATTAGAGAATTAATCTCACCCACAAATTATTTCGATCCTTTTAAATTAATTATTTAAGAAATTAATTTTCAATAAATATCCCCCCAAGCTTACGCAGGAAGGAAATCAGTTTCCAAATTTCACTCTTGATTCAATTCCTAAATTTTTACTCAATCCCTCTCTCTCCTCAAATACGCAAAGACGCGTATTCCTCTCCCTTCTCCGACCAACAAGCAGCCACCTCCCTTGTCCGATCGATAGCCGCCGCACCTCCCATCGGACGCCGAGCGCCGCCGACCCGGCCGTCTCTCTCCATCATGGCACCACTCGCGCCGCCTCTTCCACAGTGCCAGTTGTAACACCCCGAATCCGAAACACATTAAATATCTCAGATTCGAGGTGCCACTTGTAACTAAAATCCGAACTATAAAATTTTTTAAGGAAATATAACGAAAATGAGAGATGAGTTTTACGCAGCGGAAGAATGAGTAGAATAATATTTATAATATATCTCACACACATATATAAAGCTTATTATAAATAGTATCATTTTATTTAAGTGGGGAACTCCGTGTCGTCTCTATTACTGTCCTTGCTCCACGAACTCATAATCTGCAAGGGTTGTAAAAAGGGGGGGCGTGAGATTTGAATTCTCACGTATGGGTGATTTGCAACGTCATGGGATTGGTAAAAATCCGAAGTTTATTAGATTGTACTCATTTATAAAGTATTTAATTCATTTAATCAATTGACATAATAATATAAACATCATATATCATACAAATAACAAGTTCACATAATAATCAGTTGGGCACAACAGGTTTTCACATCATATAATTGAAATATCACAAGTTGGTTCACGTTAAGGGGCAAAGCCCACAATCAATTCCACATCTAGTAAATCTCTTCGCAAACCAATATAAACAATTCCCCCGTGACCATGCACCTGATCTATTATCAAACATGGCCACATCCACTGCAAACAATTCCCGTGACCATGCACCTGATCTATTATCAAACATGGCCACATCCACTGTAAACAAATCCCGTGACCATGCACCTGATCTATTATCAAACATGGCCACATCCACTTTCCTCTTCCTTACTAAAAAAGACAATTCGAATAACACACATAATTCATACTTAGATAGATTCATGCTCACAAAATGCCCTTATATCATGCAGTCATAAACGATTTATATAATTAGATAAACACAACAATCCATATAAGGTATATATATAATAATATCATATAGTTCACACACTTATATAATAGGTTTACATTTATGTTGTATTAGTTGTTTTAGTTTGATTTAGTCGAGTTCAGAGTATACCAGCACAACGTATTATAAGTAGATCAATCAATAGATCATCACCCACCTGTTTGCTCCGGGTCCCGTGAATGATGTACAAACAGATGGTCGGAAACCTCGTGTGCGTTCCAACTAGTATCGAATCCTAGTAGGAAAATATTTAATTAAAAGTTGACCTTTGAATTGTTTAGGAAAACTTGAGAGTTTGTGTTACGCGGATCGAGGTGGTCTACGTCTTATAAACTTGTTAAAAGGACCTACTTAAAGGTCGCACCTTATTTTGGTAAATACACCACTTCTAAAAGGTTGATGTATTAGGGGAGTGTATTTACTAAGTTCCTTGTGGTATGACTATTCCAATCTCTACAAAACAATCTTTTAATTTCCTTTGCCCTTTTATAAATAAAAGTTCTTATAATTTTAAAAGTATATCTATATATATTTTCTTGAAAATGATCAAAAGGATAAGAAATTATAAATATAATAAAAATCTCAATTTAATATTTTTCTTTCTAAAATTCTCATTTTCTTATTTTAAAAGAATTTTGAATATAATTTATATTTTATAAATAAAACCCCTTTATTATTAATTATTTTGTTTAAAGTATTTCATATAATAAATACTAAATATAATATATATATATATATATATATATATATTTTTCCTTATAATTAATAATACTTTTGAGACAAAAGAATAATACCATTTTCCAAAATACTCATTTCCATTTGTTGCTAAATTTGGATATAATCATATACCACTTTTCTGTTCTCTTTTCCGTTTCAACTAATACGACAAAATAACACTTTTAAAATCACCGGTATTATTTTTAAACTACAAAGTACCAATTAATTCCAGTCCAACCAAATCAATTCTTAACTCAAATAAATTCCACCCATTCTTAACCCAATTCATGAATTCACGAACCAACATCAGTCCATAGTAAATAAGAAATAACAATTCTAGTCCACAGTCCTTCGAGTGAGAAATTGACAGTAAAGGTTTTAGTACAAGAATTGAAACAATATAGAATGTTTAACAATCTTATCCTCGAGTCACGAAAGAAATAGGAAGGAGGCTAGCAATCTTACGAGTTCCAATTTGATTTGGTTTGTGGTGGTAAACGGGCAGCCTAACGGCGTCGTTTTGGATTTTCCGAAAACGAACGGGCAGCGGTTCATTACGGCGGTATCTTAATTAACACGAAAGAACGAAAATCAAATTAATCAAAGTGGGTATTAATTGGGGAAATTGAAATCGAAAGGAAACGAAGATCGAGGAGGAATTGAGAATCACTCAAGGAGGAAGGCAAATCGGCGCGGCCGTTAGGGGCGACGGCGGTGCTTTGGAGCGAGAGGCGGCGGCATCACGGCGGCACTGGCCGTGTCCTGGGCGATGCGACGGAGGGCGGCGTCAAGATCAAAGTGATGCGGCGGCGTCGCGGTTGGCGGTGGTCGATCGGCGAGGCGGCTGGGCTAGCGGCCTTGCGAGGCGGCGGTGCTGCTTCGTCTGAGGTGGAGGACAGAGGCGCGACGGCTGGAAGCGGAGGCGCTTCGCGGCTGGGCGGCTGGAGATGGTGGCGCGAGCGGTCGGATGGAGATGAGAGGCTGGAGGTGGAGGCGTCGCAGGCGAGGAGCGGCGTCTGGTCGCCGAAAGAAGGAGGAGGTGAGAGGGACGCGATTTCCGTCGGATGAGGGAGAGAGAAACCAATTGATTGAGAGAGAGAGTTAATTTGGGGATAAGAATTGGACGTGGGTTACATTGTTTTATAGAGAAAAAATATTTTATTTAACTAATTAATTTTTTAACAGGAGGAAATAACTTATGGCTGAGAGTGAAAGTAAGGAAAATTTACTTGAGATCCTTTGTACTTAGTTGGAGGTTGTTTGGATCACACTTTAAATTTGAAATTGGAAATTAATACAATTTAAAACTCGATTAATATTTTATTGTATTTTAATTATACTCTATAAATAATACGGATAGAAATCCTATTTTTTTTAAACTTTTAATATTTAATTTCTCGTAGTCCCTTATCCGTTTGAAATATTTGATTTCTTTCTTCGAACTTGGGAATTTGAAATAGGGTATAAATTTAAATAACAGAGTAGCACACAAAAATAATAAAATTAAAAGAAACAAGGATAATAATAATATAAAATTATATAATTAAGGTTTCTATGAAATTAAAAGGTACAAAACGGGACGGGGTATTACACCCTCACCCCCTTAACAGGAATTTCGTCCCCGAAATTCAGCTTCTAGGTATTGCTCGACTAAATCTCGTATGTTCATCTTCAAGTGGTTCCTTCATCTACATGTCAAAGTTATTGAACTAACACAAAGGGTGGTGAAACTTGAAATCGTATTAGGGTATGTAGAGTATGGCCGAATTTTTTCTAACTATTTCAACTTTTGGAATTAGGTCCCATATTTTTTTTCTCATGAGGTTTACTGGTCCTATATTATCTAGTACGTGGGGTTTTTCTTGTTGTCATTCTATTGGTGGTTCTAGAGAAAAGAATAGTATTGTTACGATACGTATAGGTGTGAGAAAGTTATAAAAACATAACCGGATTAACCAAATTAACACACAACGTTAACACTGAAAACACGTGTGGTACGTAATTCACCGCTTCGCATTGGGGCCCCAATGGTACTGTGCTCACATTCGCATAGTGTAATAGGAACCAGTAATGTGTCATTAAGTGATAATCAGATAAAATATGACAGTCAATATAGAGCAAGTAACACACATTGACAAGTAGCAATTTCATAACACATATGTCATATAAAAGTCTCGACTTCTATGTAAGTCAGTCTACTTACGTCATATCCGAAAATGAAAATAAGTCTTCTAGGTACCGAGCTCCTACTATCTTAGGTGGATTCTAACATGGAAAAGAAATTTCTAGTCAAAATTTTAGTTATGAAGAAACATAATTTAAACAATTAAAGCATAAGAGTTCAAATAGTCTCATAATAGCATTTATGAAAAATATAAATTTAAACAAATATAATCATTTATGCAATTCACAAATAATTGTATTTTAATAGCAACATAAGCGATATTTCGTGGTTCTTTCTACACCATGTAGGTACTGTTTTGAGTTCTCGGTCTTTTGATTGGAGTTTTGTTATGAAAGTAAACTTGTTGCAAGTCTATAAACTTATAGGCACCTTTGATAAAAAAATAAGAACATACCTTCGAGGAGCTTCAGACGGTAATAGGAGACACATTTCCCCTTAAGTAATTTAATTACTGGTCTATACTTACATGATAAGAAAATTTTAAATAAAGGAAAAGATTTTGGTTTGATGAAAATAATGATTTGGTTTTAGGTCCGAAAGTTTTGAACCTAGGCTCTGATACCACCTGTAATGCCCTGAATCCGAAACACATTAAATATCTCAGATTCGAGGTGCCACTTGTAACTAAAAACCGAACTATAAATTTTTTGAAGGAAATATAACGGAAATGAGAGATGAGTTTTACGCAGCGGAAGAATGAGTAGAATAATATTTATAATATATCTCACACACATATATAAAGCTTATTATAAATAGTATCATTTTATTTAAGTGGGGAACTCCGTGTCGTCTCTATTACTGTCCTTGCTCCACGAACTCATAATCTGCAAGGGTTGTAAAAAGGGGGGGGGGGGGGCGTGAGATTTGAATTCTCACGTATGGGTGATTTGCAACGTCATGGGATTGGTAAAAATCCGAAGTATATTAAATTGTACTCATTTATAAAGTATTTAATTCATTTAATCAATTGACATAATAATATAAACATCATATATCATACAAATAACAAGTTCACATAATAATCAGTTGGGCACAATAGGTTTTCACATCATATAATTGAAATATCACAAGTTGGTTCACGTTAAGGGGCAAAGCCCAAAATCAATTCCACATATAGTAAATCTCTTCGCAAACCAATATAAACAATTCCCCCGTGACCATGCACCTGATCTATTATCAAACATGGCCACATCTACTGCAAACAATTCCCGTGACCATGCACCTGATCTATTATCAAACATGGCCACATCCACTGTAAACAAATCCCGTGACCATGCACCTGATCTATTATCAAACATGGCCACATCCACTTTCCTCTTCCTTACTAAAACTGACAATTCGAATAACACACATAATTCATACTTAGATAGATTCATGCTCACAAAATGCCCTTATATCATGCAGTCATAAACGATATATATAATTAGATAAACACAACAATCCATGTAAGGTATATATATAGTAATATCATATAGTTCACACACTTATATAATAGGTTTACATTTATGTTGTATTAGTTGTTTTAGTTTGATTTAGTCGAGTTCAGAGTATACCAGCACAACGTATTATAAGCAGATCAATAATTAGATCATCACCCACCTGTTTGCTCCGGGTCCCGTGAATGATGTACAAACAGATGGTCGGAAACCTCGTGTGCGTTCCAACTAGTATCGAATCCTAGTAGGAAAACATTTAATTAAAGGTTGACCTTTGAATTGTTTAGGAAAACTTGAGAGTTTGTGTTACGCGGATCGAGGTGGTCTACGTCTTATAAACTTGTTAAAAGGACCTACTTAAAGGTCGCACCTTATTTTGGTAAATACACCACTTCTAAAAGGTTGATGTATTAGGGGAGTGTATTTACTAAGTTCCTTGTGGTATGACTTTTCAATCTCTACAAAACAATCTTTTAATTTCCTTTGCCCTTTTATAAATAAAAGTTCTTATAATTTTAAAAGTATATCTATATATATTTTCTTGAAAATGATCAAAAGGATAAGAAATTATAAATATAATAAAAATCTCAATTTAATATTTTTCTTTCTAAAATTCCCATTTTCTTATTTTAAAAGAATTTTGAATATAATTTATATTTTATAAATAAAACCCCTTTATTATTAATTATTTTGTTTAAAGTATTTCATATAATAAATACTAAATATAATATATATATATATATATATATATATATATATATTTTCCTTATAATTAATAATACTTTTGAGACAAAAGAATAATACCATTTTCCAAAATACTCCTTTCCATTTGTTGCTAAATTTGGATATAATCATATATCACTTTTCTGTTCTCTTTTCCGTTTCAACTAATACGACAAAATAACACTTTTAAAATCACCGGTATTATTTTTTAAACTACAAAGTACCAATTAATTCCAGTCCAACCAAATCAATTCTTAACTCAAATAAATTCCACCCATTCTTAACCCGATTCATGAATTCACGAACCAACATCAGTCCATAGTAAATAAGAAATAACAATTCTAGTCCACAGTCCTTCGAGTGAGAAATTGACAGTCAAGGTTTTAGTACAAGAATTGAAACAATATAGACGGTTTAACAATCTTATCCTCGAGCCACGAAAGAAATAGGAAGGAGGCTAGCAATCTTACGAGTTCCAATTTGATTTGGTTTGTGGTGGTAAACGGGCAGCCTAACGGCGTCGTTTTGGATTTTCCGAAAACGAACGGGCAGCAGTTCATTACGGCGGTATCTTAATTAACACGAAAGAACGAAAATCAAATTAATCAAAATGGGTATTAATTGGGGAAATTGAAATCGAAAGGAAACGAAGATCGAGGAGGAATTGAGACTCACTGAAGAAGGAGGGCAAATCGGCGCGGCCGTTAGGGGCGACGGCGGTGCTTTGGAGCGAGAGGCGGCGGCATCACGGCGGCACTGGCCGTGTCCTGGGCGATGCGACGGAGGGCGGCGTCAAGATCAAAGTGTTGCGGCGGCGTCGCAGTTGGAAGTGGTCGATCGGCGAGGCGGCTGGGCTAGCGGCGTTGCGAGGCGGCGGTGCTGCTTCGTCCGAGGTGGAGGACAGAGGCGCGACGGCTGGAAGCGGAGGTGCTTCGCGGCTGGGCGGCTGGAGACGGTGGCGCGAGCGGTCGGACGGAGATGGGAGGCTGGAGGTGGAGGCGTCGCAGGCGAGGAGCGGCGTCTGGTCGCCGAAAGAAGGAGGAGGAGAAAGGGACGCAATTTCCGTCGGATGAGGGAGAGAGAAACCAATTGATTGAGAGAGAGAGTTAATTTGGGGATAAGAATTGGACGTGGGTTACTTTGTTTTATAGAGAAAAAATATTTTATTTAACTAATTAATTTTTTAACAGGAGGAAATAACTTATGGCTGAGAGTGAAAGTAAGGAAAATTTACTTGAGATCCTTTGTACTTAGTTGGAGGTTGTTTGGATCACACTTTAAATTTGAAATTGGAAATTAATACAATTTAAAACTCGATTAATATTTTATTGTATTTTAATTATACTCAATAAATAATACGGATCGAAATCCTATTTTTTTAAACTTTTAATATTTAATTTCTCGTAGTCCCTTATCCGTTTGAAATATTTGATTTCTTTCGTCGAACTTGGGAATTTGAAATAGTGTATAAATTTAAATAACAGAGTAGCACACAAAAATAATAAAATTAAAAGAAACAAGGATAATAATAATATAAAATTATATAATTAAGGTTTCTATGAAATTAAAAGGTACAAAACGGGACGGGGTATTACACCAGTGACGCCTCCAAGCGCCGCCATACGCCATTGCCTCTCGCTCCGTCCGACCACTCACGGCCGCCGCTTCGATTTCTGGGCCGTTGTCCAATCCGATCGGAGCGCCGCCTCTCAACTTTGTCGCGACGCCGTCTAGCCCAACCGGTCGCCGCCGACCCCCTCTCTCTCATCGGAGCGCCGCCATCTCTTTCCCCTCTCAGATCGAAGCTGTCGCCCTCTATTTCCAAGTCGCCGCTGCTGTGAGCGCTGCCTCGCCTCCTCCAACTCAGCACCGCCGCCGCTGGAAATCGCTGATTCGTCTTCTCCTCTTAAGTGAGTCTTGTTCAATTCTCGATATTATTTTCTATTCGACTGTTTTCTTCAATTGAGTCTCACGATTTTATTTCTGTTGTTGTTTAATCGAGACGTCGGCATCACCTTTTCCGATGAATCCCAAAGGACGAATCTCTGTTTTTATTCTGAAAACTGAAAGACTCCGATAGGCCGCCGAAATTATCCGATGAGCCACCAATCGAACGTCGTTAGGCTGCCCGATTTGGGACTCGTAAGAATTACTAGCCCCTCCTCTATTTCACGTACTAGTTAGGATATGAAATAGGCACCGTTCTGTTTTAAAAATTGGAATTTATGTTTTGTTTAGAGACTGTGAGATGGATGGAGTTTTGATATTGTTGGTACTACTGAGGTTATTGTTTAGTAATATTGAAATTGTTATGCGGTGTTAGTTTGTTAGGTTTGGTGTTATTGGTTTTACTGATTAGTATTGTTGAATTGACTGTTTAGTAGTATTGGAAATGGTTGAATTAGTATCCTTGGTTTAGCTGTTGAATTAGCTTGGTTTGCCTACTCCCGATTCGAATTACAAATTAGAAAAACGAGAAGAAAACTTTATTCTCCTTTAAAATCTTATTCTTGTTTCCTTGGGAAATAGACTAATATCATTAGTTTTTAAAAGTAGTACCTTTTCTTTTCAAAATGGTTATGTTAGTTGATTTTTTGGATAAAAGATTGAAAGAGATAAAAGTTTTTATATCCAAGTTAATAAACAAATGAAAATAGTATTTTTGGAAAATAATAATATTCTTTAGTTTAAAAAAAAGACACAAAGTCAATTTGATTAGTAATACTAATATTAAGGAAAATATATATATTATATTATTTTTAGTATTTATAATATAAAATTCTCAAGCAAAATAATTAATAATAAAGGGAGTTTTATTTATAAAATATAAGACTATATGCAATAGTTCTTTTAAAATAAGATATAGAATTTTATTAAAAGGAAAAATATTAATTTGGGACCTATATTATATTAGTATTATTTTTAAATAAATTCCTTATTCTTTTAATTTTTTCAAGAAAAATAATTATGGATATACTTTTAAAATTATAAAAGGCTTTTATAAAAGGGCAAAGGAAATTAAAAGATTATTTTTATAGAAATTGAAATAGTCATACAACAAGAGAGTTAGTAAGTACACCCCAATATACCAACCTTTTAGAAGTGGTGTATTTACCAATATAGGGTGTGACCTATAAGTAAGTCTATCCAATAGAAATTTAAGACAATAACCATCTCGATTCTCGCAACACAAACTCTCAAGTTTTCCTAATAATTCAAAGGTCAACTTTTAATTAAATGATTTCGTACTAGGATTGTGTGCTAATTGGACTACGCACGAGGGATCCGACATCCTGTTAACATATCAATCCCGGGACGACTCTACAACGCGAGTTATCTCCCAAGGAATTTCAAGACAGTTGTAACTTAGCTATAAAGTTAAAAGGTGGGTGATGATCTGTTGATCGATTTGCTTATAATACGTTGTGCTGGTATACTCTGAACTCGACCAAATAAATCTAAAACAAATAATCCAACATAAATGTATCCCTATTATATAACTGTTTGAATTATGTGATATACTTATATATGATACAAAATACCTTTTGTTTTATTCAAATCAATCACTGCTGCATGATTAAGGGTGTTATGTGAGCATGAATCAATTCAATTGCAAACCGAGTAAATTTCTCTCCTCAGTTTAAAATGTCAGTTTTATAAAAGGACGGAAAGTCAGTAAGTACGGAGTTGTGGTTCGGGTATTAAATTCAACCTCCGGGGAGCTGTCGGGGATGCCCTCGGAATCAAGGTTGTTGATTCAAACAGATCTGGTCCCCGGGTCAACTGCCTACGTTGCGCACTGGGAATAAGGCCATTGATGGTTTGCATTATTTATTTTGTCAGTGGTTGGAAGGAGTAAGGTTTTTGGAAGTGGAACAAGTCGAGTATGGTCGTACGAAAATGGTTTGGAAGAGATTTACAATATGTGGAAAGTGATTTTGGCAGATTGGGCCGATACGTGAAAATAGTTTTGGGTTTTGCCCTTAATGTGAATCAACTTGTGATATATCAATTATGTTAATGTGAAACCTGTCATGCCCAATTAATTATTACGTGAACTTGTTACTTCTGTGTTATATGTTATTCATATTTATATGTCAACTGCTTAAATAAATTATATACTTTCTCAATGAGTACAATTTAATATATTTCGGATTTACCAATCTCATGACGTTGTAAATCACCCATACGTGAGAATTCAAATCTCACGCCCCTCCCTTTTTACAACCCTTGCAGATTATGATTTCGTGGAGCAATTACAGTAATAGGGATGACACGGAGTTCCCCACATAAATTAACTGTTACTATTAATATTATGTTACTCTTAAAATGAATGTTATCGCTACTACTTTTCAAACGATATAATTCCTATTTATTTCGTAAACTAAAACCCTGCATGTACTTTCATAAAATACTATACCATATATATAATTATATATATATGCTTGTGAGACACTTATTATTTCCCTTACTTTTTCCGCTGCATAAAACTCATCACATATCTTTTATTATTCCTTTTTATGTCAAAAAATTTATAGTTCGGATTTTAGTTACAAGTGACACCTTGAATCTGAGATATTTATGTGTTTTGGATTCGGGGCGTTACAGGTGGTATCAGAGCTTAGGTTCAAACTTTCGGACCAAAACCCAAGTCATTATCTTTATCAAACCAAAATTCTTTTTCTTTAATTAAAATTTTCTTATCATATAAGTGTAGATCACTAATTAAATCACTTGAGGGGAAATGTGTCTCCTATTACCGTCAGAAGCTCCTCGAAGGTTTGTTCTTATTTTATTTTTAAAAGTGCCTAAAAGTTTATGAACTTGCAATAAGTTGACTCTCATAACAAAAATCCAATCAAAAGATCGAGAACCCGAAACAACACCTACGAGGTGTATAAAGAACCATAAATATTGTTTATATTACTATTGAAATGCAGATAATTAGTAAATGATAAAAATAAATATATTTCGTGTAAGTTTATAAATTTCATAAATGATGTTATATGACTATTTAAACTATGTGTTTTACTTGTTTAAACTATATGCTTTAAATGTTAAAATTATGTTTCTTCATAACTAAAATTTTGACTAGGATTTTCCTTTCCATATAAGAATCCACCTAAGATAGTTATATCCCGATAACTAGAAACCACTTAGATAATCTTAGAATCTATCAGTGTGTTTATAACCTAGTTCACGAGACTGCATTCAAAAGCAAGAGCCGCTACTATACCCAATGACGAAGACAGATTTGACAGCCGTGATTCATTTTACCAGAAGGATTACCGAGTTATTCTCCATCTTATCGCTGTAAGACTACTCGAACGAATGATAATAGAAGACCCCGTTCAAGGGCCCCACATCCACTTGGAGACATGCCTGGTAGAAGTCAATGATGGAGATTTTCGTGTAACAGTAACGATCAGTCAGAGTGTTCAAATCCTTTTAAACAGTTATCCTTTTAATGTAGACACAAATGCATACAACATAGATGTGCAACCCTTTCCTGACATATAGTAGTAGTCAGATGTATGATCGTTTTACTTGGGACATAGCAACGTATCCTTTTGTCGCTCGCAATACGTAATAAAGAGAAGATGTGATGCGTTAACATTACATCTGGAAGCCTTAGTTTCTTTTGGGATAAGAAGTAAGAAGACTAAACTCATAGGACCTGAGACCTTTATATATATATATATATATATATATATATATATATATATATATGTTGTGAAATTGCTACTTGGCAATATGTGCTACTTGCTCTATATTAAATGTTATATTTTATCTAATTACTGTTTTGGACATGTCACTGGTTTCTATATACGGTGCGAATGTGATAATTGTACCATTGACGGCCGCAGTGCGTTGCAGTGAACTACATACTCACGTGTATTTCAGTACTAGCATTGTGTTAATTACGTAATTCGATTCTATTTTTGTAATTTTCCCATACCTATATGAACTTAGAAATATTATTCTTTTATTTTCAAAACTACCACTAGGATAGCACCGTGACGTAGACGTGGACGACCTCGTGCTAACCCTATCCCAATACTAATGGACCCTATAGGACAGGACCCACATTCTCAGGCTGAACCTGAGCCATCTCAGCAGGAGAGAAAGATGACAAGTTGCGCATCAAGGTGCCAATCATGTATGAATGTCTTGACGTGCTTCCCGAGGAATTAATCGGGTTACCACCGGATCGTCAGATAGAGTTCTCCATCGACTTGATACCTGGGTCAGCACCAGTATCTAAAGCACTCTATCGAATGGCGCAAAAGGAATTAGAAGAACTGAAGGAACAATTGCAAGACCTACTTGAAAGGAAGTTCATCAGGCCTAGTGCATCACCATGGGGAGCACCCGTGTTGTTCGTGAAGAAGAAAGATGGGACTTTCCGTATGTGCATAGACTACCGAGGTCTCAATCAACTGACCATCAAGAACAAATATCCTCTTTCAAGGATTGAAGACTTGTTCAACCAGTTGAAGAATGCTACCATATTCTCAAAGGTCGATCTGAGGTCTGGTTACCACCAGCTAAAGGTCAAGAGAAAGGATATCCCAAAAATAACTTTCTGAACTCGGTATGGACATTACGAATTCAGCATGATGCCTTTCAGATTAATGAACTCTCCGGCAATTTTCATAGATCTGATGAATAGAGTGTTTCATCCGTACCTGGACCAATTCGTCATCGTCTTCATCAACGACATACTTGTGTACTCTAAGAACAAAGAGCAACATGAAGAACATCTCAAGGCAGTCTTAGAAACAATGAGAAGAGAGAAGTTGTATGCCAAATTCAGCAAGTGCAAATTTTAGATCTACCGAGTTATGTTCTTAGAGCATATAATCTCCACAAAAGGGATTGAAGTGGACCCAACAAAGGTAGAAACCATCATGAACTGGAAGACGCCTACTAACGTCAATGAAATTTGAAGCTTTCTTGGGTTAGCAGGATACTACCGAAGGTTCATACAAGACTTTTCTAGCATTGCGAAAGCACTGACGAAACTGACCAAGAAGACTGAGAAGTTTGTTCGGGATTCGACTTGTGAGGAAAGCTTCCAAGAGCTAAAGAATAGACTAACCACGTCGTCTGTGTTAACTATCCCAAACGGATCAAAAGGATTCGTTATTTACACAGACACTTCATTGTTAGGCTTGGGTTATGTTCTGATGAAAAATAAGAAAGTTGTGGCTTACACGTCCCGATAACTTAAAGGCCACGAACAGAACTACCCAACACACGACTTAGAACTGGCTGCAGTGGTTCACGCTTGAAGATTTGGAGACACTACTTGTATGGGGGAAGGTATGAGATCTACACTGACCATAAGAGCCTAAAATACTTCTTCACGCAGAAGGAATTGAACATGCGTCAGAGAAGATGGCTCGAATTGGTAAAAGATTATGATTGCACTATCCACTATCACCCTGGAAAGGCAAATGTAGTGGCAGACTGATGGTCCCTTTTTCGAGGGCAAAATGGGAATTCAGGAGCAAATTTTTTTTTTTAAACCTTTTCCTCAGGGAGTTCAGCAGAGTGATAGAAACTCAAGTCACTGCATTGCTAAGAGTCAGAGCACTCAAGTCAGTGCAACTGACCTGTGAGCTCGGCTCTTAACAAGGCAGTGACTCGAGAGATTACACTTCAAGTCACTGCGCTGCTTAGAGGCTGAGTTACCAAGTCAGTGAAGACTTGAAAACCCATGCTCTAAGCAACACAGTGACTCGAGATGCTGAACTCTCGAGTGCGTTGCCTGAACTGGTCAGTGAGAAGGATTCTCCCTGACCTGAATGCTTAACCAAAGTTTTCTTTTAACAAATCTCTCAGTGAGCAGATTTTCACAACACTTTAGTAAACACTTTAAAAGATAAGTACGCTCAGTTTAACGTGGTTCAGAGACTCAGGCTCTTACATCCACGACATGATTTAACAGGAAATCCACTAACTGGGATTCTTGTTTTTAACGTGCCAAGGTGCACAAATACACTGGACTCACGCCACTCCCTGGGCTGCCTCTCCTCACTTACTAACTTCAACCAACAAACCTAACTAGAGGGTTTTGGTTTCAGTTTGGTTTCTCCAACTATGTGAGGTTTTCCCTTACAATGTATTAGCCTCAAGCTAAGATTGGGAAAACCTCTCTAAGCTAAGAGTTACAAGCTTGACACTCAATGGATATAAGTGAAAACCCTAATGCACACACCCTCACAGCTTGTAGGTGTTGATTTTTCTTGCTTCACACACACTTGAATATGCAGCTATGAGCTTTTATTTATAGTGTGGATTCAAATGTAACCATTGGAGGAAATTACATTTGAATCCATACAATTAGTGGTTTCAACCACTTTTCTTGGAATGCGGCCTTGTCAGTGTCAGAGTTGCTGCCTCGTGTTGATTGGTCCACGTGGACTGAATCCAACGGATCTTTGACTCAATGGGTTGACCAAGACCAACTGACTTTAGGTAGCTTCATCCTTCACTGACTGATGATCTTCAGTAGACATATTTGTCTTCAGTGATGTTGTCCTTCAGGGACTGTTTGAAGATCTCTCCAAGAAGTTTGTCATAAGGCTGAATGACAAAAATTCCCTGACCACAGTAGCCTGACTCCTTCAGGGCCTACTTGGTGCAGCACTGATCCTCCTGATCATGCTCTTCACTGAGTGGTTCACCTGACTTAGCTTAGATCAGCCCGGTTTACACTCAGTGGGACATCCTTCAGGCTTCTCTTCAGTTTCAGGTTACAGCATTGCTTCAGTCAGTTCTTCTTGATGTCATCCTGATTTCCTCAGGCTGTGTAGCTGAGTTCCCCCTCGCTGAGTTCCCCCTCAACTGAGTGCTTCCTCAACTAAGTTCTTCTCAGCTGATAGCCTATTCTACTGAGAGCTAACCTAGTCTGACCTGAAACAAAAGATACTATCCCGACTGCTTTCAAACCTATTACATGTTTTGGAAAATCATCAAAACTAAAACATATCCCAACACAGACGCTTTTAGTAGAAAGGAAGATACGAAGCTAAGTGTTGTTCCGACCACACAGTTACCACTAATAGGAGAAACTCTCTCGATTAAACCTAGAATTTTCCACACAGTGTTGTACAGATTCCATGGTTTACGTGTTCACCATACAACTGACCTTATGAGAAAGGATCCTGGGAGCGCAAAAAAACGATAAATTCTTGAAAGGAATGCGTAAGCGCGCTGAAGGAGGAACCATTTAGAGGTTCGTATTGAGCACTGCTGGAGCTCTAATGTTCGATAACAAAATCTATGTGCCTAAGGATAAAGGAATGGGGAACAAAATCCTGAAAGAGGCACATACCACTCCTTACACCGTTCACCCCGGAGAGACGAAGATGTTCTGGGGACTGGAAGAGAACTTTTGGTGGAGGGGTATGAAGAGGACGATAGCTCAATTCGTCAAAAGATGTTTAACCTGCCACGGGTTAAAGCAGATCATCAACGACCTTCAGGGTTGTTACACCCTCTGGAGATGCCAGAGTGGAAATGGGAAGACATCACTATGGATTTTGTCACCGAATTTCCGGAAACGGTGAAGAATCACGATGCCGTCTGGGTTATCGTAGATAGACTTACAAAGACTGCCCACTTTACCCCTGTTAGGATGACATATACGTTGGACAGGCTCACCCAACTATACATAGCAGAAATAGTCAGACTGCACAGTGTACCAGTCTCGATAGTGTCTGATAGAGACCCCCGTTTTACCTCTAGGTTTTGGGAAGTCTACAACGAGCCTTGGAGACTGAATTGAAATTCAGCACCGCATACCACCCACAGACTGACGGACAATCGGAAAGAACTATCCAGACACTCGAAGATATGCTGAGAGCTTGCGCTTTAGATCTTGAAGGGAGTTGGGAAAGCCACCTACCATTGGTAGAGTTTGCTTATAACAACAGTTATCAGGCGACAATACAAATGACACCGTAGCACTCTACGGAAAGAGGTGTAGATCACCAGTTTGTTGGGACGAAGTCGGGATTCGAAAGATTCTCGGACCCGAACTAGTCGAAAGATCGGCAGAGATAGTCGCAAAGATTAAAGAGAGAATCAAGAGGGCCCCGGACCGTCAGAAGTCATATGCAGACACTCGGAGAAGAGATTTACAATTCAACATTGGCAAGAAAGTATTTCTCCGAGTTGCACCAATGAAAGGCCTAATTCGTTTTGGGGAAAAGAGGTAAACTAAAGCCGCGATGCATCGGGCCATTTGACATCCTGAACAGAGCCGGGGATGTGGCTTATCGCTTAGCACTACCACCAGAGTTGTCACGAGTACATAATGTGTTCCACATATCTACACTCAGGAAGTACATGAGCGATCCAAACCATGTTATTAGTCACGTAGAATTGGATCTAAGCAGTGACCTGACTTATGAAGAAGTCCTAGTGACTATCCTAGGAAGGAGGTTGCACTTGTTGAGAAATCAAGAAATACCATTTGTTCTAGTCCAGTGGAGCCGACATGGGAAGGAAGACGCGACATGGGAAAGAGAAGATGAAGTCCCAACCAAGTACCATTAATACCTAAGCAATACCTAGAAGCTGAATTTTGGGGACGAAATTCCTTTTAAGGGGGTGAGGATGTAACACCCCGTCCCATTTTATACCTTTTACTTTCCTAGAAACTTTATTTTATTTTATTATCTTCGTTTCTTTTAATTTTAATATTTTTAGTGTGCTATTGTATAATTTAAATATATACCCTTTTATAAATTCCTAAATTCGAAGAAAGGAATTGAATCTTTCAAACGAATAAAGGACTACGAGAAATTAAATATTCAAGTTTAAATTAAGGATTTCGATTCGTATAATTTATTGATAAAAATATACAAGAATAATTCAAATGCTTTAAAATATTAATTGAGTTTTAAAATTTGTATTAATTATCAAATCGAAATTTAATTCGTGAACCAAACGATCCCTGGACCGTATTAAGTGGGAACGAAAATACCTTAAAACAAAGGGGGGTCCCTAACCGCATAATTTACTTTTCCTTTTTTAATTAAATTAATTAGAGAATTAAACACACCCACAAATTATTTCCATCCTTTTAAATTAATTATTTAAGAAATTAATTTTCAATAAATATCCCCCCAAGCTTACGCAGGAAGGAAATCAGTTTCCAAATTTCACTCTTGATTCAATTCCTAAATTTTTACTCAATCTATCTCTCTCCTCAAATACGCAAAGACGCGTATTCCTCTCCCTTCTCCGACCAATAAGCAACCACATCCCTCGTCCAATTGTTAGCCGTCGCGCCAGCCAATCGGACGCCGAGCGCCGCCAACCCGGCCGTCTCTCTCCGCCGTGCGAAGCGCAACCAGCGTCGCTTCTTAACACAGAAGTCGTCGCCTCCATCACGGCACCACTAGCGCCGCCTCTTCTACAGCGCTAGTGATGCCTCCAAGTGCAGCCATACGCTGTTTCCTCTCGCTCCGTCCGACAACTCACGGCCGCCGCTTCGATTTTTGGGCCGCTTTCCAATCCGATCGGAGCGCCGCCTCTCAGCTTTGTCGCGATCTCGTCGAGCCCAACCGGTTACTGCCGACCCCCTCTCTCTCATCGGAGCGCCGCCATCTCTTTCCCCTCTCAGATCGAAGCCGTCGCCCTCTATTTCCAAGCCGCCGCTGCTGCGAGCGCTGCCTCGCCTCCTCCAACTCAGCACCGCCACCGCTGGAAATTTCCGATTCGTCTTCTCCTCTTAAGCGAGTCTCGTTCAATTCTCGATATTATTTTCTGTTCGAATATTTTATTCAATTGAGTCTCACGATTTTATTTCCATTAGTGTTTAATTGAGACACCGACATTGTTTTTTTCGATGAATCCCAAAGGACGAATCTCTGCTTTTATTCTGAAAAACCAAATGACTCTGTTAGGCCGCCGAAATTATCCGACGAGCTACCAATCGAATGCCGTTAGGCTGCCCGATTTGGGACTCGTAAGAATTACTAGCCCCTCTTCTATTTCACGTACTAGTTAGGATATGAAATAGACACCGTTCTGTTTTCAAAAAATTAGAATTTATGTTTTGTTTAGAGACTGTGAGATGGATGGAGTTTTGATATTGTTGGTACTACTGAGGTTATTGTTTAGTAATATTGAAATGTTTATGCGGTGTTAGTTTGTTAGGTTTGGTGTTATTGGTTTTACTGATTAATATTGTTGAATTGACTGTTTAGTAGTAATGGAAATGGTTGAATTAGTATCTTTAGTTTAGCTGTTGAATTAGCTTGGTTTGCTACTCCCGATTCGAATTACAAATTAGAAAAATGAGAAGAAAAATTTATTCTCCTTTAAAATCTTATTCTTGTTTTCTTGGGAAACAAACTAATATCATTAGTTTTTAAAAGTAGTACCTTTTGTTTTCAAAATGGTTATGTTAGTTGATTTTGGATAAAAGATTGAAAGAGATAAAAGTTTTTATATCCAAGTTAATAAACAAATGAAAATAGTATTTTTGGAAAATAATAATATTCTTTTGTTTAAAAAAAAGACACAAAGTCAATTTGATTAGTAATACTAATAATAAGGAAAATATATATATATTATATTATTTTTAGTATTTATAATATAAAATTCTTCAAGCAAATTCTTCAAGACAATACCCATCTCGATTCTCGTAACACAAACTCTCAAGTTTTCCTAATAATTCAAAGGTCAACTTTTAATCAAATGATTTCGTACTAGGATTCTGTGCTAATTGGACTACGCACGAGGGATCCGACATTCTGTTAACGTATCACTCCCGGGACGACTCTACAACGCGAGTTATCTCCCAAGGAATTTCAAGACAGTTGTAACTTAGCTATAAAGTTAAAAGGTGGGTGATGATCTGTTGATCTATCTGCTTATAATACGTTGTACTGGTATACTCTGAACTCGACCAAATAAATCTAAAACAAATAATCCAATATAAATGTATCCCTATTATATAACTGTTTGAATTATGTGATATACTTATATGATACAAAATACCTTTTGTTTTATTCAAATCAAGCACTGCTGCATGATTAAGGGCGTTTTGTGAGCATGAATCAATTCAATTGCAAACCGAGTAAATTTCTCTCCTCAGTTCAAAATGTCAGTTTTATAAAAGGACGGAAAGTCAGTAAATACGGAGTTGTGGTTCGGGTATTATATCCAACCTCCGGGGAGCTGTCGGGGACGCCCTCAAAATCAAGGTTGTTGATTCAAACAGATCTGGTCCCCGGGTCAGCCGCCTACGTTGCACACTGGGAATAAGGTCATTAATAGTTTGCATTATTTATTTTGTCAGTGGTTGGAAGGAGTAAGGTTTTTGGAAGTGGAACAAGTCGAGTATGGTCATACGAAAATGGTTTGGAAGAGATTTACAATATGTGGAAAGTGATTTTGGCAGATTGGGCCGATACGTGAAAATAGCTTTGGGCTTTGCCCCTTAATGTGAATCAACTTGTGATATATCAATAATGTGAATGTGAAACTTGTTATGCCCAATTAATTATTACGTGAACTTGTTACTTCTGTGATATATGTTATTCATATATGTCAACTGCTTAAATACATTATATACTTTCTCAATGAGTACAATTTAATATACTTCGGATTTACCAATCCCATGACGTTGCAAATCACCCATACGTGAGAATTCAAATCTCACGACCCTCCCTTTTTACAACCCTTGCAGATTATAATTTCGTGGAGCAATGAAAGTAATAGGGATGACACGGAGTTCCCCACATAAATAAACATTTACTATTAATATTATGCTACCCTTAAAATGAATGTTATCGCTACTTGATTAGGCGCGAAATTGTTATGTTTTGGTGCCCGATTTGCCCATGTTTTGAGTGTTTTTTATGAGAGTTTGGAGTCATTTGAGTATGATTTTTATAAACTGATGAATTTGTCTCTTTGGTTTTCATAGATGGATATAGGGTGAAAAGAGGAGTTCGTAGGACTTTGAATCGGCCAAAACGGACTCCCGGTTGAGGAGATATGAAGATTTTATGAACATGTGTACAGTTGCCGAAAAGTACTCGAGCTGAGTCGCTCGAGTAGTCACTACTCGGGCACTCGAGTAGTGCACTCGAGCTGCAACAGGTCGAGTAGTTTAAATCGACCTCTACTCGATCTTGACGCATATTTTGGCCCATGAACACCCAGATTCGATCCCAATCCTATTTATACCTTTTTCCAAGCATATCAACGATACCAACACATATTTTTACATATTTTGAGCGAGGAGAAAGCTTGGGAAGGAGATTGGAAGAGTTTTATACGTTGTAATCGAGGTTTTAATTTACGAATTCTTAGTTTTAGTATTTCTTTTTAACGTATTAGATTAATTCTTTCTTTCTTTACTCTTTGAGACGATGAACCCTAGTTTTTCAGATTTATATAGATTTCTTTAGAGACTTTAATTTGTTCTTTCGTTTATGTTCTTGATTTCTTTCGTTAATTTAATTATGCATATGATAATTGTTCTTGTGATTGCTTTTATTATTCAAACCACCATGTTAGGCTAGAACCCTTGCATGCTTAGGATAGGATGAACTCGTAGAAGTAGGACGTTGGTATGTAATTAGGGTAATTCGTGACGTTAGTTTTAATTCTCTTAATTAATGAATTCTTATAATTAATCTTAACTCTACCTTTGAATTTCGTACGAAAGGTGTTAGAGAGAGGACGACCGCATCACTCTTTAACAACGAGTAGACTAAACGAGAAGGTTTAGGAAGGGTTAATTCATCTACCAGTTTAGCGAAGGAGGACGACCGCATCACCTTAGTTAAATTAGGGTCTCATTAATTAAGCACTATCTATTAACTTGTTAGTAGATTAGTGAAGTTGAGTGTTAGGGTAAAGTATTAGGGTTTAGAATCTTGAGCTTTCACCTTGCATTCTTAGACTTAGGTTATTTATTGTGTGTCACAGTTACTCTGATTATGTACCTGCTCCGTTAGTATACGTAGGGATTCCTATCTTAAGCATCATCATCTCTCATTTGAAAGCAAACCTTTGTTAAATTGTCTTCTTTAGTATTTTAGTTTAATTAGTTTATTCTAGCTTAAAATTAATCTTTTAAAAAACCCAAAAACATTACACTCATATTAGCTACGACGCGTAGATCTTCAGGGATCTATTCGTATACACTCCATCCCTTGGGTTCGATACTACTTGGTCCCTATACTCGCCCATACTACAGTGAACCCGTACTCTTGCGGGGAAACTACTAGTAGAAGCTAGTACATTCGCTCCAAGTCAATGGCGCCGTTGCCGGGGATGGCGTTGTATGCTGTTTGAATAGGACTTGTCGATAGCTTAGTAATTTGTAGTGAGTGCTTTATTTTCTGTTTATTTTTATTTTCATTCAATCGGCAGTTGCATTTTGATCCTTCTGCTAGTGTGTCAGGTATATGAAAACACGCTCACAAGGCAATACGAGCGAAGAGAGAATACCGTTGGACCCTGAGACAATAGCTAGAAGGAACCGAGCTTTCTTAAGAAGGATGAACGCTGCCGGAGGGAAAGAACCGATGGATATCAGTAATGAGTTGGATGATGCAGCTAATGAGTTCAATCAGGAATTGGGCCGAGTTGAAGGCACTGGAGTTAGTGGGAGCCAGAATCAAGTTCCGTTAGGGGATAGCCAGAGCCTAAACCCGGGTACTCAGAACCAAAGTAGCCAAGCTCATAACATTGTCCAACATCCTCATAACAACCCTGCTTACCCACATTCTAACTTACCACAAAACAACTTACCTTATCCACCCTACCCATACCCACCTTATCCTTACCCACCATACCCGTATCCTCCACCTCCAGTTTACAATCAACCACCTGTTAACCAACCACCACCCCAACAAGTACCCGTACCTGCTGTTAATCCTCAACACGTTCCTCAGAACGTAGATCAATATATGGCCATTCGAGGGAGGTTTGCAGCGCAGCCACAACGGTACTATGATGGAGTGGCATTACCTCCTGTTGAGGCAAATAACTTCTCGATTTCCCCGGGAATTCTAAAGCTGCTTACAGAGAACCAGTTCAAGGGGGTGATCGGGAAGGAGAATCCTCATACACATCTGAGGAGTTTTCTAATGATAGCCTCCACATTCAATTATAATGGCATGTCTGAAGATGCCAAGAGGCTTAGGCTGTTCCCATTCTCATTGACGGGAATAGCCAAGGAGTGGTACGATAACACGCTCCCACGGGGAGGTATTACCACTTGGGCCGAGCTCGAGCGTCTGTTCCTCGAGCGTTTCTACCCTCCATCAAGGACAATAAAAGCAAGAATTGAGATATCTTCTTTCCGCCAGAAGTCAGGAGAGGACCTACGTCAAGCATGGGAAAGATACTCAAACATGTTGATTGAGTGCCCGCAGCATGGGTACAATGAGGGAGATATTATGGCATTCTTCTACAGTGGTGCCAACAAGGCGGGGCAAGACCATTTAGACGCCTGTGCGGGCGGAGCATTCCTGAATCAAGGCATAGAGAGGTGTAGAGAGATCGTGGACAACATTGTCACGAATGTCGGGGCTTGGAATGGAGATCCTGATTTTCAGAGAGTTCATCATGTTGAAGAGGGTGAAGGAACGAGAAGGCTGTTGATGGCCATGATGGAAAAGATTAACAACCTCGAGTTGGGGAAGAATTTGGTTGGAGGGAATGTAGCAGAGAATGAAAGAGTAGATCAGCCAAGTGGACAGCAAGAGGTAGCCAATTACATGGGAGGTCCGTATTACAATCAGAATGACTACCAATGAGGTAATCAATATGGAAGGCCTTCTTATGGCCAACCATTTGTACCTTCAGGTCCACAGCCGCCTCAAAATCAATGGAGGAACACACAAGGCTATCAAGGAGGCCAGCAGCCTCCTCAAAACACATGGAGGAAGAATGAGAATTTCTCATATGCTAACCCAAAGGCGGGTATTACAGTTCCTCCGGGTGTTGACCCAGGTTCAAAGCCTCCGGGAGGAGAAGGCGGTGCATCAACTGAGGAGATGTTGAGAGCGATTCTACAGAAAGTGGAGGAAGGTAGTAAGAGATTGTCATCCTTGGAGTACGATGTGAAGGAGTTGCATAAGAAGGGTGATCATCGTGATCAAGAGCTCCAGAAGATGAACGTTGAGTGGACTAGAACTCAACAAGAGAACAATAGGCGGTTCACTTCTATAGAGTTCCAGATGAGCCAGATTGCAAAGTCGTTGAATAGAGAGCCGGGTAAGTATCCTTCCATGCCGGAGGGGAACCCGAAAGAGCATTGCAAGGCGATCCAGCTTAGAAGTGGAACCAACTATGAAGGTCCTCAGATGCCTGCTGATTCTGAGACGCCCCAAGGGGAAGTTGAGACTGAGGAGAAGAAAGTTGAGAAAGGGGTTGAGGATGAAGGCATTAAGAAGAGTAAAGATATGGATGAGTCCCAGAAGGGCAAGGAAAGTGAGGAGATTGAGAGAGTTCCTAAGTGGAAAAAGGCAAAGGAAGCAAGGGATAAAGTGAAAGAAACAGAAAGAGATGAATGGGGGGTACCCAAATCTGTGATACCAGTCCCGTATCCACAGCGCTTCATGAAAAAGAAGCTTGATGAAAAATTTGCAAAATTTCTTGATGTTTTTAAACAACTTCACATTAACATTCCTTTTTATGATGCTTTAGAACAGATGCCACATTATGCAAAGTTTCTGAAGGACTTGATTGCAAAAAGACGGCGAGTGGATGAGCCGAAGTTGGTTCAGCTGAACCACGAGGTGAGTGCATTAGTGCACAAGGTGCTTCCACCGAAGCTGAAGGATCCCGGGAGCTTCACGATCCTATGTGACATTGGGAACGGGATCAAGAAAGGAGCGCTATGTGATGTAGGGGCGAGCATAAATCTTATGCCCTTGTCGCTTTTCAAGAAGTTAGAAGGTGGTGAACTTCAGCCGACAATGATGACGCTTCAACTAGCCGACCGGTCTATTACTCGACCTCAAGGTGTGGTCGAAGACGTCCTCGTGAAAGTTGGAGATCACATTTTTCCAGCCGACTTTGTAGTGCTAGAGATGGAGGAAGATGAGCACGTGCCTCTGATCTTGGGAAGACCGTTCTTAGCTACCGTGGGGATGGTGCTAGACGTGGCAAATGGGAAGATTACATTGAAGGTTGATGATCAAGAAGTGAAGATTTCCCTATATGAAGCCATGAAGCACCCGAAGGAGGATGAGAGTTTGTATTGCATGGATGACATTGATCCTGGTGTTAAAGACACACCTCCTATCCCTAATCCTTCTGATATTCATGAATTTTATAATCTTTCACTTGATGATTTAACCAATGTGCATTATGATCGTGATTATGATGATAGTGTTGGGACATTGTCAGTTTTGATTAAGATCCCAAAGCCCCTGAAAAGATGATTGCCTTAATCTGTCTTTGTCAGGCTAGTCTTGGTTAGGATTAGTACTTAGTCATTTTACACTTCACAGGTACTCAGTGAGAGGAGAACTCACTGGAGACAATCAAGACTCAGAGCCTGAAGACGAAGAGCACCATCCTGAACTTATGGCAGTCTTCTAAGCTGGCTGAGTAAGTGTCAGTGATGAAAAGTATGACCCTGAGGTTATTACTAACTCAGTCCTGAAGGGAACAGGTTGTCACTGAGTTAATGGGAAGACTTGGAGTAGAGCCAAGCAATGCAAAAGGAATTTCAGCGTCAGGACAAGACCGGTGAGCTCAAGACAAAATGAACTTAATAAGACAAGCCTGAAGCTCAGGAATAAGTTCTGACATTCTCACCAACCTGATGACGTGGACCAATCCGAGGAGGACACGCACGTACGGAACCTGACATAAAGACTGAATTCAGACTGCATATTCAACGGGCAAGCATTTAATGTGCATTTAATGCAAATACCGAATCCATGCAAGGGCGGCTACTGCATGGAGATATGTCCGTTTGAAGCCCCTCTACATAGATGGCTAGAAGGCTATCTCTCCAACGGATAGTTTTTCAAACCACCTATAAATACAGAAGGCCTTGAACCCATTCAAGGTTACGGGAAATTTCCAAGCCAGAAATTACTCAAACTCTCAAGCACTCAAAGCATTCAGACTTTAAGAGAAGCACTCGAAAACATTCAAATTTCCCAAGTGTTTCTTAGCAACTGAGAGTTACTCTGTATTCCAAGAGCTAAATAGAATTATCTTAAGCTTAGAGAGATTATCCAATCCTTAGCATAGCCTTGCCTTGTAAGGATAATCTCAACTTAGTTGGAATCCAAACTGAAACCAAAACCCTAAGTTAGGCTTGTTGGGAGTAAGTCAGTTAGTGTGATAGTAAGAGGAGTTTGTATAAATCAGTGAGGCAACTGATCTTGGTGCACCTTGGCACATTAAAAACAAGAATCCCTTGAGTGGATTTCCTGTTAAGTCAGGCCGTGGACGTAGGAGCTTGAGACTCTGAACCACGTTAAACTCCTTGTGTTCTTACTGCTTTGACATTGTGCATGCTTGCCATATTATCTGTTCATTCATTGCATTTAAGTTTATCAGGTCTGAATCAATCAACCTGATCCTCAAAAGAACACTGCCCTACTAAACACTTCTCAGATTTGAGTAAAGCAAGTTTTCAGAAAGCAAACTAATCAAGACTTTAAACTATCAGGGCTCAAACATTTCCGCACTAAACTTGAACTGATAGTTAGCCAACTGACCCGCACCAAGTGTAGTCAGTGGGTGTATTATCAGCTCCTAGTTCTTTACCACTCTGAGTGAAGGGGACTCAGTCAGTTTTAAGTTTAAAAAATACGTATACGTGTATTCCCCCCCCCCCATACACGTATTCCTCAGTCTTGCACCGGGACCAACAAGTGGTATCAAAGCAGTGGTTCGAAAGACCACTGACTTTGAATACTAATAGTTTCAGAGGAGAAACTGTTGGTGGTCACTGAACAGATCTGAGTTTGCCTTTCATAAAACTTGCATCATCATCATGACTTCGAGGAGACTTGAGGCTTCGTTACCTGAATTTTCTGTATCTAACTTTGTCTATTGGAAGTTCAGATTAGAGGCACATCTAGATGCCATCCATGACCAGATGCCACGTGTACTCAGGGAAGGACCGATCAAGATCACTATTCCTAACGTCAGAGGACTAGGATACGATGATCTTGCGATTGGCGTGCAGGTTCCTAAGGAGAGGAAAGACATGACCAACGATGAAATCAAGATGGTGGGGCTTGACAACGTCGCCAGAAACATCATCCTGCATACGGTGCCTTTCGAGGAGTCAGCCAGGCTGATGAACCTAAAGACGGCAAAGGAGGTTTGGGATGAGCTGACCAGGATGTGCGAAGGGTCAGAAAAGATAAAGGAGAACAAGAGGAATATTGCCATTCAGAAATTCGAAGCGTTCGAGATGCTGCCTGATGAGAGCATAGATCAGATGGAGTCTAGATTCATCAAGTTGATGAATGAGTTGGTGATGTTGGACAAGGATGTCCCAAGGAGAGATGTTGCTTCAAAGATCCTGAATGCCCTTCCTGAGAGATGGGACAACAGTGTAATTATGCTTAAGAACACTCAGGATATGAGTAACATAACTTCTGCTTTACTTTTTTCAGAGCTAAAAGCGCTTGAATTTGATCTTAACAAAAGAAAGAAGAAAGTTCAGTCAGAAGAGGAAGGGAAGGAGAAAACTCCTGAGAAAAGTGTGGCGTTCAAGGCCAGGTCTGAACCTGTTGAGCCCTCATCAAATTCTTCATCAAAGTCACTGATGGAGATGAGCAGGGAAGAACTCGCTGAGGAGTACAGCCTGATGGCCAGATGATTTGACAAGCTCAATTCCAGGTTTGGTCGTTATAAAAAGTTTTATCAGGACTCACGTGACAGGAAACCTGAAGGAACCCACCAAAGCTCGAGGAGATATGAGGAGCGAAGAAACACTGACCAGAGGAGAGAACGTGGTGATGAAAGGAGATATTCTGAACCAAAACCTGAAAGAAGAGACGAATAGAGACGTACTCGCGATGATAGATATCCAACCAAGGCTGAAAGCTCACTGAGAACCAGGGAACCTGACTCAAGGAGGAACCCTGAACCAAGAAAAGAAAGAGTAAGTGAGCAGGTAGCTTGTTACAACTGTAACAAGATCGGTCACTATCAGTACGATTGCCCGGAGCTGAGTGCTAGGGAAAGAGAGGAAAGGAGAGCCACGAGGGATCTAAGATCTGCTGATCGGAGGGCTATGGTGGCTGAGGACGCAACAGACTCTGATGGTCCCACTGAAAGATCACCTGAACTCTTCTCGGATGATGAGTACGATGATGTCTGCCTAATGGCTAGGGATGAGCCTGAGGTAACATCAAATTCTGTTTGTGCTTCTTACACTGGTCAAAATCCTGAGCTCAGCTCAGAGTCAGTTAGAGAAATGAACCTTCAGATCTGTCTTGATCAATTGATGGTTGATTTCTCCAGACTGCAGGAAACTAATGTCTTCTTGGTAGAGGAGAACAAGAAATTGAGTACTGAAGTTCAAAACCTGAATGAACAACTCACTCAGTCTGATCTCAAAGAATCAGCTCAGATTGTGAGACTAACTCAGGAAATTGATATGATCAATTCTGAGCGCCTCCCAAGAGAGAAAATTATGAAGGAACTGGCTGAGGAAGAGCTGGTCAGGAAGGAAGAACTGAAAGCACTTAAGAGTAAGTTTGATGACCTCTTTACCAGACATGAAACCCTGAAAAAGAGTGAGGACTCTCTCAAGAAAAAGGTTGCAGCAATGAATAAATCCTCAGTGGCTAGAGAGGAAATAAATAGCAACCAGATACTTGGGAACAAGAAAAAGGGACTTGGATATGTTCCTGAGAAATCCTCACAAGGTCAGTCTCATGTTGCTTCAGGGAGCAACACTGAGAGGGTATTTGTTCAGACAGGCCAGAGTGCACCTAAGGTTGTGCTCCAGGCCCGTCAAACTGATAAGGGCAAGGAAACCGTTGACACAGTCAGGGTTGCTCCTAAGGTAGCTAAGCCAAAACCCAAGGGAAAGGCAAAGCAACCTACGGAAGCCCCTGAGAGCTCAGGCCAGGGAAAACCTCAGCGAAAGCAGAGGAAGACTCAGACCAAGAGCCCTCAGACTGGTCAGCGAGGGTACCATCATGCTTGGCAATACCAACAGGGAAGGCCAAACATGATGACACCCCCGTGGTTTTGGCATCCTGAGGCCTTTAACTGTTTTCCATTCCTTCACTTGCCTAGGGGGAATAGAAATCAGGGTCCTTATCAAGAACAAGGCCCAAGACCTGCTGCACCCAGACCTAGGAAGAACAGGAAGCCAGCCCAAAAGGCATCCACTCAGGCTCCTGCGAAGCCTAAGTCTAGCACCCATACACCATCTTCCTCTCAGGCTAAGAAGAAGAAAGTTGTGTATGTCGATGTTTCAGGGAGACAGATTCACCACTCTGAGGCAATCAGGGTTGTGAAGCAAGTCTGGATCCCGAAAGGTACAGCTGACACAATAGGACCCAACACCCAATGGGTACCTAAAGCCTGATTTGCTTACAGGCGGCTGTGGATCACAACAAGAGGAGAGAAGACTCAATCAAAGCTGTTTGGTACCTAGACAGTGGTTGCTCAAGGCACATGACTGGAATGAAGAGTCTTCTCCAAGAATATCAGGCTAAAGATGGTCCACAGGTAACCTTTGGTGATAACTCAAAAGGTGTTACTAAGGGTTTTGGTGTTCTAATTATAGGTACAGTCAGAGTGGAAAATGTGTCCTTTGTGGAAGGACTGAAGCATAACCTGCTGTCAGTAAGTCAATTCTGTGACAAAGGGTTCAGTGTTGAGTTCTCATCGAATAAATGTTCAGTTAAGGACAAATCAACACAAGTGCTTCTATCAGGTATAAGGAAAGGTAATGTTTATCTCGCTGATTGGAGCAGCACTATTCCCAATACTTGTCTTGTTGCTAAAAGCTCTCTAGAGCTCAGTTGGTTATGGCATAAAAGATTAAGCCACCTGAACTTCAAGATTCTTAACAAAATTTCTAGACAGTCACTTGTTGATGGTCTACCTAATGAAGTTTTTAGCAAAGATCACGTGTGCAAAGCTTATCAGGAAGGGAAGCAGGTCAGAGCGTCATTCAAAGAAAAGGCTTCCTACTCCACTGACAGGATACTTCAGCTCTTGCACATGGATCTATTTGGTCCCATAACACCTGTGAGTATGAATGGTAGAAAATATACTCTTGTGGTTATTGATGATTATTCTAGATATACTTGGGTTATTTTCCTGTTGAATAAGAAGGAAACACAGGTGAAGCTTCCAGAGTTGCTCAGAAGACTCAGCAATGAGAAAAATCAGTCCATTACTAAGATCAGATCTGACAAGGGCACTGAATTTATAAATTCATATATTTCTGACTTTTGTAATGAACTTGGTATAGCTCATGAGACTTCTGCAGCTAGAACCCCACAACAGAATGGTGTCGCTGAAAGGAGGAATCGGATACTGAAGGAAGCTGCAAGGACCATGCTGGCTGGGTCAGGATTGCCCAAGAAGTTTTGGGCTGAGGCAATCAACACTGCATGCTACACTCAGAACAGATCCATGCTGAACAAGAAACATGCTCAGACCCCATATGAGACATGGAACAAAAGAAAACCTCGTATTTCTTACTTTCATGTGTTTGGTTGTAAGTGCTTCATCCTCAACAATGGGAAGACCCAGTTGAAAGCCTTTGATAGCAAATCTGATGAAGGAATATTCTTGGGATATTCTGAAATTAGCAAAGCCTTCAGGGTTTACAATTGTAGGACCCTTGTTGTGGAAGAATCACCTCATGTTGTCTTTGATGAATCTGCTAATGAGTCTAGGGCAAATGTGCTGAATCCTGACA
The DNA here is from genome assembly GCA_947034835.1 of Ballota nigra. Classification (NCBI taxonomy): domain Eukaryota; kingdom Viridiplantae; phylum Streptophyta; class Magnoliopsida; order Lamiales; family Lamiaceae; genus Ballota; species Ballota nigra. Next base: position 38,574,238 of record OX344724.1, on the reverse strand, counting down.
CTGAGGAGGTCACGAGGAGAGTGACAAGGCTGAGCTTGAAGAATCAACCTGATCCCAAGATCAAGACTGTGCCAATCCCCAGATGGGATGATGATGACGATCAGGATGATGAACCAAGTGCCACTCCTAAACCCAGCACATCAGGGATTGTTGAGCCTCAGATAGAGGAACAGGCTCAACCTGAGGTAAGTACCGTCTATGAAGATGCTGTCGCAGCTGAGATGGCTCCTGAGTCACCTCATCAAGGGGGAATCAATGTCCCTGACATTGAGCTCGTTAATCCCTTTGGTATAGACTCAGGATCATATCCTTCTGTTCAATTTCCTGAATTTTATGAGCCTGTAGACACTAACATTGCAGGTACTTCAGGAACAACTCCTGGCAAAAGAACATGGTTAGAAGATCATCCCATTGATCAAATTATTGGTGATCCAACTGAGGGAGTCAGGACCAGACGGTTTCATGGTGAGAATGCACTGTTCTGTTGCTTTCTCTCTGAGCAAGAGCCTCAGAACATTGAAGAAGCTCTCACTGACTCGAACTGGATCATTGCCATGCAAGAGGAGTTGAATCAGTTCACAAGAAATCAGGTTTGGGAACTGGTAGATAGACCTAGGCATCAAGGTGTGATTGGTACCAAGTGGGTCTTTAAGAACAAGAAGGATGAGAATGGTGTTGTGGTAAGGAACAAGGCTAGACTGGTTGCAAAAGGGTATTGTCAGTCTGAAGGAATAGACTATGATGAAACTTTTGCTCCAGTGGCTAGATTGGAAGCTATCAGGTTGTTCCTTGCCTATGCGACATATAAGAAGTTCAAGGTGTATCAAATGGATGTCAAGAGTGCATTCTTGAATGGCGTACTCAATGAAGAAGTATATGTTGAACAACCTCCCGGGTTTGAGGTTGGAGATAGAGTATACCATTTGAAGAAAGCACTCTATGGACTTAAGCAAGCACCAAGAGCTTGGTATGATACCCTCTCTCAATTCCTGACTGATCATGGGTTCAAGAAGGGAACAGTGGATAGGACATTGTTCAGGATCACTGAAGGTGATGACATTCTCTTGGTCCAAATTTATGTGGATGACATAATATTTGGATCACCAAATCATCAGTTATGTGAGAAATTCTCTAAACTAATGACTGGTAAATTTGAGATGTCAATGATGGGAGAGATGAACTTCTTCTTAGGATTGCAGGTCAAGCAGACGGATCAAGGTATATTTATTAATCAGGCCAAGTATACAAGAGACTTGATCCATAAGTTTGGTGTTCAGAACAGCAATCCAGCCAGGATCCCAATGAACACAAATTGGAAGATGGATCCTGACACTGAAGGGACTTCAGTGAATCAGACTGAGTATCGTGGGCTGATAGGTTCTTTACTGTACCTGACTGCAAGTAGGCCTGACATTACGTTTGCAGTTGGTGTGTGTGCTAGGTGTTACACCCGATATTTTACTACCCGACCCATCGGGTATCAGATACAGACCCACTGCTGTGGCGGGCTCGGAGGAGAACAGTCCTCCGGCCGGTCAGACAAGACGGACAGGAACCCAGACGCTGCCCGACATAAGCCTCTGGGATCGGCCGGGAAGGGTACTTATAATCCACACGCCCGTATATCGGGCGGCCAGCGACGAGCCTCTGTGCAGGTACTCTACCCGCCTTCCCTCAAATGACCCACCGGGGCATTTTCGCCCGGACTCGCTTCCCGGTACCCGAGTACCCGTCTACCCGACACCAGGCCGCGCCAGCTGTGAGAGGACGTCGAGTGCCATCAATCCAGAGGATGTGACAGGGTCAAAGAGGGTGGTTGAGGCCAGGTCCAATCACCTCAGGGGTGACAGTGCCACATGGCATCTCCTCATTGGTTCGTAGGGGAGGCTGTAGCCACTGATTACCTTCCAGCTAGGAGCAGGAGGGGCCCACAGTCCACCTACCAAGCTTGGGGAACCCCCACTTTGAACATTATAAATAGGGCTTTGAATGCCAATTTGTAACACATCACATTTATTGCAAAGACATACTTGAGAGCTCATTTACTCTCGCATTTATTGCTCTCTGTCATCATTAATATAAAATCCTACCCGCTAGGAACCCGGCAGCGAGATCCGTCATAAATCGCTGTCAACACTAGGTATCAGTCTGATCCCAAGAGAAGTCATTTGGAGGCTGCTAAGAGGATACTTAAGTATTTGAAAAGGACAGTTAATATGGGACTATGGTATCCTTCAGATGACAACCTTGAACTGACAGGGTACTCAGATGCAGATTATGGAGGTTGTAGGATTGATAGGAAATCAACCTCAGGGACATGTCAGTTTTTGGGAAGTAAGTTGATCTCGTGGTTTAGTAAGAAGCAGAATTCAGTGGCAACATCCACAACTGAGGCTGAGTATATGGCTGCAGGGAGTTGTTGTGCTCAGATCCTATGGTTGAGGCAACAGTTGAGGGACTACCAAGTATTTGCTAATCAAGTTCCAATCTATTGTGATAACAATAGTGCAATAGCAATCACTCAGAACCCAGTGCTTCACACAAGGTGCAAGCATGTGGATATTAGACACCACTTCATTCGAGATCATGTGGAAAAGAAAGATATTAGGATGGAAAAGATTCACACTGATAGGCAAAGAGCTGACATCTTGACTAAGCCCTTGGCTGAAGCAAGGTTTATGGAACTGTCAGTAGAATTGGGACTCTTAGATCCGGGAGAGCAGTCAGTGTAGGGTTCTAGGGGGAACTCAGGCCAGACTCGACTCAGCGAGGTATCAGGGTGCTACAATATCTCCCTGACAGGTATGGGTTCTAACCTGACTCTTGTGAATCTCAAGCGTCTCCCTGAGTCATTCGTCCTGAAAATCTTTATTAAATGCATTCCGTTATCATTAAAAGCGCGCCTTTTTATATTTAAACCCACGCGCACGGAACATTTAATGCTGCAGTTACTTTTTCATATACGTGTCCGTTTTATACGGAATATGACTGACTTGGGGTTTTAATTAAAACTGAGATTAATCCTGGCCTCTCATTTCAAAACCTTTCGAATTCAGGGATCAATCTCAACCCCACGTTTGAGTAACTGACTTAGTCTTATCAATTAAGGGTGCCATTTGAGGTCTTTACGCAAACACAACGCACAATTTGCACACTGAGTTTTCTCTTGCTCAAACACAGAATTTCTAAAACCTCTTTCTCAAAACACAATGGCATTCCTTGATTCCGACTGGACAACCGACAAGATTGTCGATGTTGTTGAGAAGAAGCTGGTACACATGGAGCAAGTCATCTCCATGGAAGGTATCTGTCTAACGGTTGAGGAAATCAAACCCGTTTTTAAATGGATTTCCGACGCCGGGTTGGAAACATACTTCACCACCCGCCCCTCTTCCGTGCTTCCAAGAACAGTGGTGGAAGCTTATTTGAACATGTTCTTGCGGAAGGGAGAAGTCTTCACTAAGGTGACTGCGCTAAAGCCGACGGGAGAAAAGAACAGCGACGGAGAGCCTCTCTACGACTCGGAGGTGGTCACCATCGATCTCAGGCAGGCGGTGAGGGAAGTTTTCAAGCTGCCATTCTCCGGCATCAACCCCAGGACTTACAAGGAAAACTCGGAGGGAGAATTCCTTGGGAAATGGACCAAGTCAGGGTCTTCGAAGTTCAGGGCCCGTCAGAACAAGAGCACTCTGAAGCCGGAGTACAGGGCTCTGGTGGACTTGGTGTCCAAGATGGTGATGGGAGCAACTGGCTCTCACGAGCAGTTGAGTCTGCCCAAGCTGAGGCTCATGGGAGCAATCGCTGATGGAGTGGAAGCGAACTGGGAGCAGTTCTTCCTCGATCAACTCCATCAGGCGGGATTGGACAAGATCACGCGTGACAAGGAGAAGAAGCACATATCCGTCAGCGCCATCTTGCCTTTTGGCACGAGATTGTCCATGCTGATTGCTCATGCGTGCCATGAGTACACTTTTGACTTTGAGGACAACCTTTCCTCAAAGAAGGTGATGTTTTCCTCACTAAGTGACACATATTCAGTGCTAGGGCTGACTGATCCCAATGCAAAAGCAAAGGGTCAGGCCAGAAAGCCAGCTGGGACGGCCAAGAGAGTGGCAACCAGCCTCATTGAAAAGGTGGATGAGCTCCTTGAGAGGAGTAAGGAGGCTGAGAAGGCTGTTGCTGAAGAGGTGGAGCAATCTGAGGTAGGCGTGGCTGAGAAGAAGGAGAGGAGGGTGAAAATCGTGCTGTCAGGGAAGAGCACGAAGTCAGGGACTGAGTCAGACCCCAAGAAGGCCGGGACTGAGGCTGAGGGAACTGATGATGACGTCAGTAAGGAGGGCGCTCAGGGAAAGAGGCCCCTGAAGAGACTTAGGAGGGGAGTAAAGAAGTCTCCTGCTAAGAAACTTCCTGAGTGGAGTGAGAGGGAGAAGTCAAGCTCTCCTGGAGCCTCTGACTTAGAGGAGGTAAGAAAGACTGTTGAGACGGCTGAGTCATTGCAGCCTGAGACAGCACCCACACAAACACCCCCACATCCTGAAACCCAAACACCTTCCATCCCTGACCCCACACCTCAAACTCCCCAACTCCCCCACCCTTCAGAGCTAAATTACCCTACTGAGTCAGTGCCATCAACCTCACTTACAATTGAGCCTGACCAGTCAGCCGAACCAAACCTTCCCAACCCCTCAGATTTTCCCTCATACCCCAACCCCAAAGATTGTCCCAAATCTATTTCAGCTGAAGAGGATGTGTTCCTTGAAATAGAGGAGGAGGAGCTGGATGAGCACATGGCGGGAGGTATACTGGAGAATACGCTCAGGGGGAATGCCACGGAGTGGGCAGGAAAGTGCTGGCCTGGGCTGTACAAATACACTGAATTGCTGGCATATGTGGTGGAGCTCAAAGTTTGGTTGGACTTCAAACAATCAAACATGCAGGAGCAACATATGCTGGTAGACGCACGCGGCTGGGAGCATTGGGAGATGGAGGAGGCCAAGATCTGCTCATTCTTTGGCCTGACAAGCTGGCTTCAACTCTTAAACTTCGACAACCTGAAGAAGCTTGTGGCTGAAAAGATGGCCAAAAGCAAGGCTGATCTTCTCCCCGTTGAAGAGAAGGAGGATGATGAGGAGGATGATGACGCTCAAGGTGGAGCTGTGGAAAAGGCAGTAGAGGAGACTGCTAGAGAAGTTGATGAGATGGACTCTGAGCCTCAGGCTCAGGGGGAAGGTGACAAGAACACTGGTGCCAAGGGTGGACCAGTGGCTGAGGATGTTGTGAACATCTCAGCTGCCAATGAGACATCTGTCGATGAAGGGATTCCCTGCCCTGAGACACGAGAGGATGATGTTGAGGCATTCAAGGAGACTCTCAGTTCCGAAGGACAAGTTCCTAAGGTTCAAGTTAGCTTAGCCGAGCCTGAGGAGGCGGCTATGACTACTTCACAACTGCCTTCAGTGCACCTTGAAGAAGGGACTGATGCTGCAGGGGCTGACAAGGGAAAGCAGCCAATCACTGATGAGGCCGCTGATGATGAAGATGTGGTCATAACCGGGGTCGGCCGTGCTGAATTTACAAGCATAGTGGAGGTCAAACAGGAGAAAACCTCGGAAAATCTAGCTGAGCTTCAGGAGGAAGTAATGAGGCTACGTGCTGAAAAAGATGAAGACTCCAAGGCCCTGGCGAAGCACATCAGGTGGACAAAGTCAGCCTACAACACCCTTGCTAACAAGGAGCTGATCTTGTTAAAGCGCACATTGACTGACACGGCCAAGTCAGTGAAGAATGAGAGGAAGCGCACAAAGAAGATGCTCAGAAACACTCTCAAGAAGCTTGAAGAGAGGGATGCGATCAGAGACGAAAAGATGAATCAGGCAGTGGACAGGCTTGCAGTTCAGACTGGAGCTATTGTCACTCAGGCCTTGAAGGACTCAGCGTCCAAATTGGAGCTGGAGTCAGGGAAGCTGGATCGCACCTCCCAATCGGTGGCTGACGTTTTGGCTAAGGCCACTGAGGAGTCTGCGAAGATACTGACTGAGGTGAGCAGAGTCAGCGGTGAGTCCTTGAAGGTGGAGAAAAGGATCACCAAGGCTGAACAAAGTCTCCAACTCTCTATGGAGGTCTTTGAGAAGAAAGTCAATGCTGCCATCAGTTCCGTATCTTTTGCAGGGACTGGGATTTCAATGGGAGTTGAATTATTGAAGGAGGGAATCAACGATGTCCATTCCCTAGCCTCCTTCGTAATCAACAGCGGATCTGACGCATTCCCATCTGAGGCCAATGATGATGCCAAAAAGGGGGAAAAGAAGAAGAAAAGATCCCGCCCTGAGGCATCTGAGGCAGTTAGTCAAGGAGAGACCGTCCTAGCTGATCCTGAAGCCAATCCTGATGGAAATATTCTAAGGGTAAGGAAGTCAGCTAGGTTAGCGGCCGTGGAGAAGGAAGGAGAACAGTTAGTTGCCAAGCTGAGGGAGGAGGCAACTAAGGCAAAGACTAATGAACCTTCAAAGCAACAACCTGAGCCAGTCCAAAGATCGTCACCCATGAGCTCAAGGAAGAATCCCATCACTTACTCAGGTGAGTTAGTTGCGGAGCTATGTGCTGAAGCATGGGGAGATCAACCTGAAAAGACTGAGGCTATGCGCAGAGCTGAAATTGCTCAGAAAGAGAAGATGCGCATCTTGGAGAAGAAGGTTGAGAAGCTGACTGATATCACTGAGCTTCAACAACGCGAACTAGATGATGCAGTGATCAGCTTGCTAAGGAGGAAGAAGGCGAAGCCTGAGCCAAGGAAGTACAGGAAGAAGCCAACAGTAAGGAAGGCAACAATTCTTCAAGTCAGAAGGCCAGAATCAGGAGCAAGGGAAGCCTTTGTTGATAAGTTCGTCTCAGAGACTTTGAAGGAGTTTTGGACTGATGCAAGGGATGAATTTGTCAGGCTATGGTTTGTTGTGAAGAAGTGGGGCGACACTGACGATATTGATGCCCACTTCACTGACTATATGATGGACAATCATCCTGAGCTATTCCAGAAGATCTTGGAGGAGGCTGAGGCAGCTCAAGTCCAAGTGAAGGCTCCTGAGTTCACCATTCGAGCTCCTCCCTTGATTCCTGGAACTCAAAAGCATGACACTAAGGCCATAATGATGGAAGTCTTGAAGATAGCCAGAGCTGAAGGATATGTGAACCAACCTGGAAGACTTGACGAGCTAAAGGCAAGAGTTTATGCAGGCTATGGACTCAAACCTGAAATGAGATTAGTCTAGGTGTTCATAGGCTTCTCTGTAATAGATTAGATTCATTGTAATCATTTCCACATCTATCAATGAAATCTATTACTTCTGCCCACAGACAAAAACTCATTGTCTTTTTGGCTTGTTTAAATTCTGTACTTTATCAAGAATTGCTCTAACACTGTCTTATCTTATAGATAGGTTTATCTTGTTTCCTCTAAGTATTTTGAGGATCTTTTCAGTGTTTTGGCATCATCAAAAAGGGGGAAATTGTTGGGACATTGTCAGTTTTGATTAAGATCCCAAAGCCCCTGAAAAGATGATTGCCTTAGTCTGTCTTTGTCAGGCTAGTCTTGGTTAGGATTAGTACTTAGTCATTTTACACTTCACAGGTACTCAGTGAGAGGAGAACTCACTGGAGACAATCAAGACTCAGAGCCTGAAGACGAAGAGCACCATCCTGAACTTATGGCAGTCTTCTAAGCTGGCTGAGTAAGTGTCAGTGATGAAAAGTATGACCCTGAGGTCATTACTAACTCAGTCCTGAAGGGAACAGGTTGTCACTGAGTTAATGGGAAGACTTGGAGTAGAGCCAAGCAATGCAAAAGGAATTTCAGCGTCAGGACAAGACCGGTGAGCTCAAGACAAAATGAACTTAATAAGACAAGCCTGAAGCTCAGGAATAAGTTCTGACATTCTCACCAACCTGATGACGTGGACCAATCCGAGGAGGACACGCACGTACGGAACCTGACATAAAGACTGAATTCAGACTGCATATTCAATGGGCAAGCATTTAATGTGCATTTAATGCAAATACCGAATCCATGCAAGGGCGGCTGCTGCATGGAGATATGTCCGTTTGAAGCCCCTCTACATAGATGGCTAGAAGGCTATCTCTCCAACGGATAGTTTTTCAAACCACCTATAAATACAGAAGGCCTTGAACCCATTCAAGGTTACGGGAAATTTCCAAGCCAGAAATTACTCAAACTCTCAAGCACTCAAAGCATTCAGACTTTAAGAGAAGCACTCGAAAACATTCAAATTTCCCAAGTGTTTCTTAGCAACTGAGAGTTACTCTGTATTCCAAGAGCTAAATAGAATTATCTTAAGCTTAGAGAGATTATCCAATCCTTAGCATAGCCTTGCCTTGTAAGGATAATCTCAACTTAGTTGGAATCCAAACTGAAACCAAAACCCTAAGTTAGGCTTGTTGGGAGTAAGTCAGTTAGTGTGATAGTAAGAGGAGTTTGTATAGATCAGTGAGGCAACTGATCTTGGTGCACCTTGGCACGTTAAAAACAAGAATCCCTTGAGTGGATTTCCTGTTAAGTCAGGTCGTGGACGTAGGAGCTTGAGACTCTGAACCACGTTAAACTCCTTGTGTTCTTACTGCTTTGACATTGTGCATGCTTGCCATATTATTTGTTCATTCATTGCATTTAAGTTTATCAGGTCTGAATCAATCAACCTGATCCTAAAAAAAACACTGCCCTACTAAACACTTCTCAGATTTGAGTAAAGCAAGTTTTCAGAAAGCAAACTAATCAAGACTTTAAACTATCAGGGCTCAAACATTTCCGCACTGAACTTGAACTGATAGTTAGCCAACTGACCCGCACCAAGTGTAGTCAGTGGGTGTATTATCAGCTCCTAGTTCTTTACCACTCTGAGTGAAGGGGACTCAGTCAGTTTTAAGTTTTAAAAATACGTATACGTGTATTCCCCCCCCCCCCCCCCATACACGTATTCCTCAGTCTTGCACCGGGACCAACAGATAGGGATAAAGTGAAGAAGTTGAAGGATGAAGAAGTGAAAAGTGTGGACGTGATCAAGTTGGAAGGAAAAGGAGGAGTTAAGAAGAAAAAGTCCAAGCGCAAGAAATTGCTTAGTGAGACTCCTCCAGATAAAGGTGAGAAGGAGTTGAGACCCATAACACTTGGGGATGAGAAGGAAGCAAAGGAGCTCATGATGGAGGGGCATCAAGGAAAAGAATGCAACCACCACTCTTATGAGAGTAAGGGAGGTAAATTTGAGTATGATGTCCCATAAGCTCCTTTGAGCTTGGTCCGGCATGAGGACCTTAAAAATAGCGCTGAATGGGAGGCAACCCATTTCTATTTACTTTCATTTGTTTTTAGTGTCTTATTATGTTATTAGGGTGTTGTTGAATCGTAAGTTTTAACCTCGTACTTGAGAGTTTATTTTGTAGGCTTGTCTCGAGAGAATAGAGGAATCATGGAGTACTCGAAAGGGAGGAACTCAAGCAAGAGAGTGTGTAACGCTGTTGAGAGAAACTGAATTGTTTGGTTGAGGTAACCCAGTGGAGTTTTTTTTTATGTTTCTTGTCATATTGCACCGGAGCACCCCTTATCTTTGAATGTGTTTGGTTATTTGGTTTGTTGAGATACTCCGTGGGGTGATTTTGATTTGACTCGCTATCGCATATTTCATGCATATCAACCATCTTATGCTTGTTGATTGCTATCTTTGAGTATGATTTGATGAGTAGAGTTGAGTTGTGAGGTTGAGTTAGGAGTTTTATTGTGTGAGTGTTTGAGTTAGAGTTGATTTGAGAGAGAACTCGTATGCTTACAAATTTTCCTTTTGAGTGCTTGTGTGATGATTGTGAGAATGCACTAGACTAGCATGGATGTGAAAGCCGTGAGATTTGAGCCTTATGAGATTTTGATGCATTAATTGATCTCTTCGTTTGTGAGTGAATCGTCACCTTAGAGGATGCTAGAACTTGTGTGTCCTCTTGCTCCTTGATTGTGTCTAGTTTGATATGCCGAATGTGATCTTAGGCCATCTTTGATTTAATTGAGTCACTTAGCCAAAATTTTCCTTACCAATGACATTGATCCCTTGTTAGCCCCTTTGAGCCTAAAGCCTATTTTATTTGCTAGCACATATGAACACTATTCCAATTCCTAAGCCTTTTTGTCCCAATTTGAGTGGAGAATAGGAAAGTGTGAATGTGAAGGGAGTGAATTGAGTTGAAAAAAGAAAAGGTTGTTTGTTGAGTGAATATGAGAAGAAGGAGTGATGAAGTTATGAGATGTGGGAAAAGGAGAAAAAAATTGAGAATGAGCAAAAGAAAAAAAAATGAGCTCATGTGTTTGTGCGAAAAAAGAGAAAAAAAAATGAAGTGATTGAAAAAAAAATGAAAAGAGTGAAAGAAAAAATTGAAGTATTGAGAGTATGGAATTGAAAGGGTGTTGATTGAACATGTTTGAAGTATTCTGTTCCTAATCTCGAAGTGCCAAAGTTTGATTTTCTATTCTCCATTCACTTAAGTCACTTAGTCCATATTGTTATCCCACCCGTCCAAAGAGCCTACATTACAACCTTGAGAAAAGTCCTTTTTGATTCGGCATTGATTTCTAGAGTATGGTCGGAGTTGAGAGTGCTTACAAGCCTATGGCTGCCGATATGTGTGATTGATTATTTGTGTGAGTCCCTTTATTATTGATATACACTTGTGAGGGAGTGAAACACATCGTTGAGTGCACATCCATGTTTGATCTTGGTGTTTCTTGTTGTTATTGCATGAGTATGATGAAGGAAGGTGAGTGAGTATACGTGTGATTGATCTTTGAAGCTCGAGTTCATTTGCTTGCATGATTTGATTTTTTGACTCATTCCTAACAATTTCACTTGACTTATTATTTCGTTGCTTGAGGACAAGCAACATGGTAAGTTTGGGGGGGTTGATTAGGCGCGAAATTGTTATGTTTTGGTGCCCGGTTTGCCCATGTTTTGAGTGTTTTTTATGAGAGTTTGGAGTCATTTGAGTATCATTTTTATAAACTGATGAATTTGTCTCTTTGGTTTTCATATATGGATAGAGGGTGAAAATAGGAGTTCTTAGGACTTTGAATCGGCCAAAACGGACTCCCGGTTGAGGAGATATGAAGATTTTATGAACATGTGTACAGCTGTCGAAAAGTACTCGAGCTGAGTCGCTCGAGTAGTCACTACTCGGGCACTCGAGTAGTGCACTCGAGCTGCAACAGGTCAAGTAGTTTTACTCGACCTCTACTCGATCTTGACGCGTATTTTGGCCCATGAACACCCAAATTCGATCCCAATCCTATTTATAACTTTTTCCAAGCATATCAACAATACCAACACATATTTTTACATATTTTGAGCGAGGAGAAAGCTTGGGAAGGAGATTGGAAGAGTTTTATACGTTCTAATCGAGGTTTTAATTTACGAATTCTTAGTTTTAGTATTTCTTTTGAACGTATTAGATTAATTCTTTCTTTCTTTACTCTTTGAGACGATGAACCCTAGTTTTTCAGATTTATATAGATTTCTTTAGAGACTTTAATTTGTTCTTTCGTTTATGTTCTTGATTTCTTTCGTTAATTTAATTATGCATATGATTATTGTTCTTGTGATTGCTTTTATTATTCAAACCACCATGTTAGACTAGAACCCTTGCATGCTTAGGATAGGATGAACTCGTAGAAGTAGGACGTTGGTATGTAATTAGGGTAATTCGTGACGTTAGTTTTAATTCTCTTAATTAATGAATTCTTATAATTAATCTTAACTCTACCTTTGAATTTCGTACGAAATGTGTTAGAGAGAGGACGACCGCATCACTCTTTAACAACGAGTAGACTAAACGAGAAGGTTTAGGAAGGGTTAATTCATCTACCAGTTTAGCGAAGGAGGACGACCGCATCACCTTAGTTAAATTAGGGTCTCATTAATTAAGCACTATCTATTAACTTGTTAGTAGATTAGTGAAGTTGAGTGTTAGGGTAAAGTATTAGGGTTTAGAATCTTGAGCTTTCACCTTGCATTCTTAGACTTAGGTTATTTCTTGTGTGTCATAGTTACTCTGATTATGTACCTGCTCCGTTAGTATACGTAGGGATTCCTATCTTAAGCATCATCATCTCTCATTTGAAAGCAAACCTTAGTTAAATTGTCTTCTTTAGTATTTTAGTTTAATTAGTTTATTCTAGCTTAAAATTAATCTTTTAAAAAACCCAAAAACATTACACTCATATTAGCTACGACGCGTAGATCTTCAGGGATCTATTCGTATACACTCCATCCCTTGGGTTCGATACTACTTGGTCCCTATACTCGCCCATACTACAGTGAACCTGTACTCTTACGGGGAAGCTACTAGTAGAAGCTAGTACATTCGCTCCAAGTCACTACTACTTTTCAAATGATATAATTCCTATGTATTTCGTAAACTAAAACCCTGCATGTACTTTCATAAAATACTATACCATATATATAATTATATATATATGCTTGTGAGACACTTATTATTTCCCTTACTTTTTCCGCTGCATAAAACTCATCACATATCTTTTATTATTCCTTTTTATGTCAAGAATTTTATGGTTCGGATTTTAGTTACAAATGACACCTTGAATCTGAGATGTTTATGTGTTTTGGATTCGGGGCGTTACATGGCATACCAAATACAAACCCACACAAATTTAAAAAATCAGATTGTTGGTGATCATATATATTTTAGATTTTTGTGGTTTGGGAGTAACTCGCGGAATTCAATTTTATTCAATATACGCTATGTTTTAAAAGCGGAAGTGGAAGTTGAACCGGACAGCCTCAGCGCTTTTGGTCGGACCGGTCGGATCGGGGTCTGACCGTTAGTAAAGCGGTTGAGCCGTTATGACGTCATAATTAAAATATAAAATTTATAAATATTTTTCTCTTGTAATAATAAATCATATGTACAAATTATAACAAAAATCAAATATTTCTTTATTACAATAATAAATAATAAGCCTACTGGAAGATGGATGAATCGAACGAATGATATGAGGAGAAGCATAATTTATATACAATTATTGAATAAAAGACCCTTAAAAGAAATACTATATCTCAAAGTCCAAAGAGCATAATTAACCCAAAAAATCTAGTATCTTCATTACAAGTTAAATTAAGCCTACTCAATTTTATCTTTTACTTTTATGTACATTAATTAAGGAGCAACATCAATCATTAATTAAGCCTACTGCTAAATAAGCCTACTGCCACTACTCAAGCAGACTTCAGAAAGAATTTTAGAAAAAAAAAACTTACTGTTGGTTCGTGCCCTCGCGCTCACATCGCGCCTCGCCGAAGAGAGATGCAGTCGCGCGCCTCTCCCTAATTAGAGAATCAGCTGCGCCGTCGCCGAAAGGAAAATAGTCGCCAGAGGGAACAAGTCGCGCACACTTGCTAGTGGAAGATGGATGAACCGAAACGCCGAAGGAGAAGAAAAAAACGGTCATAAATATGAGGAGAGATACCAATAATTCAATTAGGGTTTCATTGAAAAAAAATTGCAAAAAAGACCCTTAATTTATTTTTTTCAAAACCTAACAGACTGCCGGGTTGACCGGTCTGATCGGTGACCGGTTCAACCCGGTTTCGCCGCTTTTGGCCGGTTAGCTGCCGCTTCAGGAGGAGACCGGTCCGACCCGCTTTTTAAAACATAGAATATACGTATTCAATAAAATATCACTGTCAGTGCCAAATGCTAATTAATTGTAAATCTGGGAAAAATATTGTTTGGAACAAGGCAAGTTACAGGTATCCATCCAAAGTTTAGTTAAGTTGGAGGGGGGGTATCAGCAATACCCTCACGTCACAATTTCAAATGTGAGGGCACCCATTCCTAATTAATATTTGTATTCTCTCAGTAACCAACACTCCCCCGCATCCATTTACAGAGTAGTTATAAAATTTCTTACCCATTATTTCACAACTCCTTCCATGATTCCAAGGCATTGCCACGGATACACGAGCTAATTCCCAAATGAAAAATTATTTAATCACCATGCTCCCTGTAATTATTGTATTTATATAGTGAATTTCATGATGGGATCTATTATTATGTACTCTGTTGTAAACTTATTTTTATGAAGAGATCGTGCTTCAAGAACCAGTGAAGAAGATGAGAATTTGATAAGAGAAAATAGGAAATTTCAAGTAGTATAAAGGGTAATTTTGTAATTATGTATCATATCCCCAATTCAGAATTAATTATCACACCTATTTTGGTGTGATTTAATATCTATGCGGTTGAAGAAATATTTGGGTTATCCCCGGGTCGGGGATTTAAATAAAAAAATTACCATTCAAAGTAAATAAGTGATAGAGTTAGATATTTAATTATTATCCAACTTTATCACTAAAAGTAAACACACCCGAGGGGTTGGATTGTGAAGGGTTATTGATAATGATAGTAATGAAAACACGATCGGCATGAATGAAAACACGATTGGCAGTAGGAATCTTGGCAGATGTTGCAGCTTTTGTCTCCTTGATCGCCTCCAACTTGTGCGGGGCAAACCTATATTGGCTTGATCACTAATACGGGATGCGATCCACCCTGTATACGAAAACTAATATCTGGCAGCCTTATTTTTCACCATTAGATTTTATTTTTGGCACATATACTTAAATTGATTTGCCTTAAATTACACACTCCCCATCTCTCACTCTCTCTCTCGAAATATCTTTATATACGGTGTATGTAGCCATACTTCTCTCACTCACCCCCCCTCTCTCTCTCTATACCTCCCCCTCCTGTCCTAGTTCCTCTACGCAGATCTGATTTTTGATTCAGGTTACCAATCCTCTCCACTTCTCTCTCTTTTTACTCTCATGTTGATTCCAACGGTTTTCTCTAGAATTCGTGTTTTCTTTCCAGGTCTTAAGTTTTTTAATTCCGATTTCTAAGTTTTTTTATTGCGACATCATTGCATTTTCCTTCTGTTTGTTCTTTTTTTAACGCCGATACTCATTCTCTTATAGTACCATTACCCTATTGTTATCGTATAGTATTACCGCGTTTCTTGCTTTTGAATCTTTTTGTTGTTGCTTTTGGAAATTAATAATGTACATCATTACTAAAAGAAAGTTGGAAAATTTACTGTGGGGAGGAATGTTGTTTAATCTGGTATGGTATAATCAATGATTTTAAGAGACTAAAAAAGAATGAAAACGATTTATCTTAAATTTAAATTGTTGGAGAACTTCTTCCACATCAAATATTTTGAGCCTCAAAATTCCCTTCACTTGTACTTCCATTCAAATCTTGATGAGGTCCTTTTTCTTTTTCATCAAATCTAATTTATATTCGAAGAATGCAATATGAAGGCAAAGTTATGCTAAGCGGGTACTAGTTTGATAGGAGAAAAATGAAAATTGATAGATAGGTTTGAGGGATTTGAAGAGAGAATGGGTCATGGAGTTAAAGTTCTCTAGGCTACCTTTTTGGAAGCAATAGCAATGAAGCTTCTGCAAACAAAGTAGAGCAAAACTCAACTCCCGTGGTTACTAATGGTGCCCCGGAGAAACCAACTGCTGATTCTACTAAGCAAATTCCAGCTGGCAGCCAAAAGAACAACTATATTCGAGCTGATGGCCAAAACACGGGCAACTTTCTCACGGTATGCTTATTGATATAGTATAGTATCATATCATCTGTTACATAGCATAGGTGATTATATTTGTAGTTATGTATATAGATGTCATTCAGTTAAAATATTTGTTGTAATTCATTTTTAAGGAACTCTTTTTCTGTTGCAAATGAGTGTGCAACATATATAATTAGTGTTGACTGGGGTGTCATGTAATATCAAAAGGGGAAGATGGTAATTAATGTATTATCATTTGCTCATTGCTTTTATATTAACATTGCATGCATCTCTATTATAGCTTATGAGTTTCATATGATATAGATTAATCTGGTAAAATATGCCTTGATCAATTGTGGTTTTCACCAGTTGATTGTCTTTCAGAAAATCATGATACATTTGATGACACCAAAGTCCATGCTGCTCGGGTCGTCCTTGTTTGAGGGCGCTAGCAACTAACTGCATTTCATTGCCCCACAACTTCCAACATCAAATTCTCGCCTTCCCATTTTTCTCAAATTCTATACTACTACATTTTATCCTTCCCTTGACATCAAGAACAACTAACTTACTTGTTGCTAATGCCAACTTGTTACTTCTATCTTCACTCTCCTATTGCTATAATACTATGTAAATTGTATCCATAAGCTCCACTTAATATTATTTCATCTCTTTAGTTTCATCTGATCAATCTTCTAATATAAAACCTCACAAGTTTCAGGTTTGTTTAATCTATAATTTTCTATTTCTTTCCTTAGTATATTACGTTCTACCATAACTGGGATTGCATTTTTTCCACATAGGATTAAAATAGGCTTTCAAAAATAATAATAATAATATTGATGGAATTCGAATTTAATTTATATATGTGGCATAAAATTAAGTAGAGTTTGAAAAGTGGAATCTCTTTCAAGTGAGTAATGATACAAAAAATTATTTAGAATAAATTTCACATGATATTGTGTAAATAGAGTTCATAGTCATAGTGGGGGAGTTACAATTTTAAAATTGATCGCCCGTGGGGAAGGCGATCAACAAAAAAAAATGTCCTCCACAAGGATGACCAAGGTAATAGAGTGAATTTCCTCTTAATTACTCCTCATCCAGGCGATCAAGGGGGACACCATTTTTTTTAATATCAAATTTACTTTATTTTGAAAAAAAAAAAAAAATTAGTACCTCCTTCGTCCCGCGATTATTTTCACATTACCTTTTTCTCGTATTTTAACAAACTTGTTGTTCATTAATATTTGAAATGATAAAGTTACTTTTAAACATCAACTTATAAAATTAAATAGGAAGTACCTTAGTCCGGCTTATAGCGTAAATTAATGACAACAGGAGGTATCTCAGCCTAGTTTACAGACACTTTATAATGACAATGGTAACTTATAAAATTTTATATATATATATATATATATATATATATATATATATATATATATATATATATTATTGCTTTAAATTCACTAAATTTGTGACAGATATTATTACATCATGGACTGGAACATATTCTCAATTGTTAGAGACAAATATTAATATGAATACCTATCAAGCTCAATTAGCATCGCAATGCCCAACTTATCGTTCATCGCCTATACCATTTGCAGGCACAAGCGAAAATACTAGACCAAGTCAAAATGAACAACCACCTCATCGTAGTCTTCGTGATAGATGTCCACCACAATGTGACACAGGTGGTCATTTGGGTTTTCACTAATTGTATGATATTGTGTATAAATAAATATATATTCATTTTAATTGATAATTTATTTTATGTCTACAATTTAAATATTGTCACTTGTCATTAAACTTATACATTATTATTACTCCTTTTCATTTCAAAATAAATGTCAATTTAGAATTTTGCATCTATTACTTAACAAATACACACTTCGCCCCACAATGACTTTCATAGTTATTGTTTTCTCGTGTTCTAGCGAGCAAGATTTTTTTATCACTATTTAAAATGATAAAATAATTTTTAAGTCACTTTATAATAGTGGAGAGATATGATAGATCATACCTTACCTTAAAAATCACTTTATTATTTCAAATACTAATAAACAACTCGCTTGCTAAAATACTATAAAAAAGACAGTGTGAAAATAATCGCAGGACGGAGATAAAACTAATTTTTATTTTCAAAATAAAGTAAATCTGATATTAAGAAGAAAAAAAATTATTTGTCCCCTTTGATCGCCTAGGTGAGGAATGATCGGGGGGGATTCACTCTATTCCCTTGGTCACCCTTGTGGAGGGCGATTTTCTTTGTTGATCGCTTCTTCCTCAGGCAATCAACTTTAAAATCGTAACTTCCTCACTGTCAATCCTATTTATACAATACCATCTAAAATTTGCTCTAAATAAATAAATTTACCGTCAAGAAAGTGTATGGAGTGTTCCCAACGTCTCTTTACATTTCTAATTCCTCTACTAAATACGAGCGAAAATAATACTTTTTAATGACATTGCATTGTTTTTTTTTAATATTTATTGAAGCATATTGTGACACAAATTATCCTATAACTAAATTGGGGTCCAAAAACCCAGGATCCAAGGTCTGCCAAGGCCATTCAGAGTTAAGGTCCGAAGCTCGCCATATCGGCGAGGTCCATAGAACCCAAGACGACCCGACCGTATAAATATCAGATTATCTATGGGTAACGTATGAGACGAGATCAAGAGTCAACATCAAAGAATATATCGAAGGACTACAAGATAAAAATATCTAATATAAAGTAGATTAAGTACATCTAATATTTTACGGAGGGTGTATTGGTTCAGGAATTCACTGGATTTTAAAAGACTTTTTTTATTAAAAAAGTCCAATGGTATTCAATCAGGATTTTATGTCACTTAAAAACAATCAACTGGTATTCAATCTGGATTTTCAGGATTTTCAGGATTTCTGAAAGAGTCCATTAAAATTCATTGGTATTCATTCGAGACTTTTTACTATTTAAAAAAAAAATCCTTTGGTATTAAAAAATATAAGGATTTTAAAGGATTGTTTTGTTAGATGGATTTTGAAGGACTTTTTAGTTATTTTTATAAATACCAACAATTTCATCAAAACTCATAAGATTCTAAAGGACTTTTGAAGTGAAATAATAGGTGTGCCGAAATAAACCGAAAATTTGAGATATACCAAAGAATTAAAAACTCAATTTCTCAACACTCAATTCTATGTCCACAGAAGTTTTCTAATCTCATTTGCTTGATTTGTTGCTTTTTGCATACACCCATGACCAGTAAATTTGTTCTAAGGATATCAATACTAACCCAACTTGACCTGACCCGCCCTCGCCCGAGCCATTTGGGTCGCCCCACCCCGTGCCCCGTAGTGGAATAGGGAGGGTCTGAGTATCACTCAAAACCCGTGCCCCAAACCCGTGCCCCGTTTTATATATTAAATTTTAATATATATATATATATATATATATATATATATATTTGTTCTCTCTATATATATATATATACTAGTGCTAACCCCGCAATTATCGCAGAGCTGTACATAAAATTTCTGATAAAATTATTAATCAATTTTTTTTAAGTTTTATATGTTGTTACTATTATTATTTTATTTATTCAATATTTTTATTGTGTTTTTTAAAATGTTAGTTAATAATAAGCAATTCTATTCCAAAAACAATAAACTATAAATTCATGGAATTTATTATTAACCAAATGTTTAGAAAATAATGCTTACAGATTGCGGAAAATCTCCCTATAAACAACATTCGTTGCGTATTTGGAAGGATTTCCTTTAGAATCAAGTGACAAAATCTTCGGTCCTCTACTCGATCTAACTCTGGATACTGCAACATAAAGTTGACCATGAGTGAAAGCAGGCTTGGGAAGATACAATCCAACAATAGAAAGCGATTGCCCTTAACTTTTAGTTATTGTCATGGCAAAACACAGTAGAATTGGAAACTATCGCCTTGTAAAATTCACCGGCATTGTAGTATCAGAATTTATCAATGTCATTCTTGAGATGAAGACTTTATTTCCAATATTCCTTCCAGATATTATTTCAGCCTCGAGAATATTGTTGCCAAGTTAGGTGACGATCGATCTTGTCCCATTGCACAAACTGGATTTGTGATCAATATTTCTTAGTAATACTCTAGGCACTCCTTTTTTTAAGATCAGACAATGATTTGGCATTTCGGAACACCTGACAGAATTAAAAATTCAAGTGTAACCATGTGTCCATTACCTCCTTCTCGAAATTCAGAGGCACAAACACTGTCTGAGCTCAAGTATACTTTAGCATCACCAGGAATCATAGATAGAATCTTATTATTTATAGACTCCACATCTCGATGAGTAGGTGCAAGTATTGCTCTATCCTCAAAGTATTTATGTATCCTTAAACTATCAGTCAAGGATGGATAAATACTTTCGATTATAGATGCAAACAGATCAACGACATCATAAATCAAATTATCTTTCGGAATCTCAATCTCAGCAACACCATCTTACCTATTTCCAGTTTTTCCATCACCAACATCCAAAATCCAACTCGAGAAGTTAACAATATCATCATCATTTGAGGATGTATTTGGATCAGAACTTTGTAATCTCATGTTCTTCGTCAATCTTAAAACCTTAAAGTTGAAAACAAATGAGATGTATTTAGTTTTTCAATAATTATTTCTTTTAAAAATATTATTATTATTTAATAAAAGATGCATAAAATACCTTGCAATGATCCCACAAATATGAAGCATTGATAGTTGAGTACACAATATCCTCTCGACTTCTTTTTGGTATAACATGAAATATATGTCTAAAATTTCCTCCAAGCACAAATATTTTACCACCAAAAGGCATATCGTTCATGGTTCCATTTGGAGATCTAATAATATCCCTTAAACTTCTATCCAAAGCTTCAAAGCTAAATTTGTTAATCATTGGTGCCTCATCCCATATAATAAGTTTTGTCTTCAATAATAGTTCGGACAAATGTGTCCCAGGCTTTATGTTACACGTGGAGGACTCATCAATATTAAGCGGTATAGCAAATCTTGAATGAGCAGTACGTCTGCCAGGCAGAAGTAGAGATGTTGTTCTACTTGATGCAACATTAAGAACAATATTGCCTTCAGAACGCATTGCTGTGGAGATCATTCTCCAAATGAATGTATTTCCAGTTCCACCATATCCGTATAAAAAGAAAACTCTTCCTTCTTGCAACCAAACAACTTCAAGTATTTGCACTAACCACAAGTTTTTGTTCTTGTATTAGAGTTGAACTTAACTTGTCATATTCTTCTCCTTGTTCAAACTGATCGTAATTCAATTCTTGACGAATGAGTTTATTTATTAAATTATTCTCAAACTCAAAATCTGGTACTTGCATTGATGCAAATCTACTCAAAGTTGATCCATTCATCTGCAGTAGCTTCTCAATTTCAATTAAAGCCAAGTTTTTCAACTCTTCACTGTTAAGCTGTAAATCTAAAAAAAAAATTAGAAAAAAATATAATTGTAATTTATTTTAACAATCTAAATGAAATAATTTTTTTAAATAATATTATACCTGGAATATTCAAAGTTCGTCTTCTTTTATGGAGTATATCATCCGTCATACACTCCCACGTCTTTTCGAATACGGTTTCTGGAGAGTTCATTGAAGATAACATGAGAAGAATAGCGAATAAGTTTCTTACGTAATGAGCACGTGCCTAATAACTTGCCTCTATTATCCCATCAATGTACTCACGATCATCATCCAATAATCTCATTGAATAGCAAGCATCCTTAAAAGTATCATACACAGTATCATCAATGGTTTGTATCATCTTGTAAGATGTTGACCCATTACTATAAGGCAATAAGAGATACAAATAATACTCTTCACCAGCCCTCGGTTGAACACTGTATAATCTTCCCAAAGAAAATCTATTGCTCTTTCTTTTTTTCCATTGATATTTTTTTCTATCCCAAACATACATCTTTAGAAATTCCATATAAGTCAACTTCTTTGCATCCTCATCATCGGTTTTATTTTTATCCATCCACGCCAAGAACATTGATTTGCCTGAAGATGGTCTTTTGAGTACATCATCAATGTAATCCTCATATCGAAAAATAACTTTCTGCTAATTAGGAAGATGGAAATCTAATCTCATAACTGGTGGACACTTATAATGTATATCAAACTGAAGAGTTCTTCAAACTGCCTCACACGGAGATACGTATCTGCAGTTTACGAAATTTTCACGTCATCTTTTGGTTTTGATTCTCGTTTAGTAGCCCCTTCCTTCTTCACAGTAGCAGTAAACCTATCAGCTCCTATATTGATATACTTGAACAAATAGTTGATGAATTTATGTATACTACACCACTCAATATTTATATGACCTTGATACCTTCGAAGCAGGATTGGACTATAAGAAACCACAAAAAGATTATCCAAATGAACAATTCCTTTATCAACAGTGACCCCCGTATTTCTCCTTTTGTACAGTGGGAAACCTTTATCATCAACAAATGTAAACTCATTATAATTCTTTGGGAAGTTCTTTGAGCAAACATTTCTTCAGCAACAACACCTCTCCTCTTTTTACCTAAAAAGTCATGAATATTTAGTGAATTATATTTATATTTGGACAAAAAAATTATTATATTAATAAATTTAAAAAAATAGTGCAACATTAAAGATAAAAAAACAATACCATGGCCAGAAGAGCTTTCTCCAATTTATTTTTTAAAGAAAGATTGAATATTTTCCTCGTATTCAAAATATAGTTGTTGTGCTAAAGATGATATAACACTCATAAATATCCGACTATAAGGTGTTTGAGTATTATCCTGAACATCGGTAAGCCTTTCCTCTATCTAAAAATAAATAATTTTTAAAAATTGAATGTAAATATATATATATATATATATTAATAATATTACTTAAATTACTATATTAAATAATTAATTTTAAATTTACAAACCTTGATATGCAAAATGTGTATTTGGTGTGTATGTAAGAGGAATATGTTTGTAGTACCACCAGAACAATTTTGAATTGATATCACTATAAAATAAAATATTATTATAATTAATTTTTCTCTTTTAATTTTATCTATTTTTCATGGAATACTTACAATTTGTCATATCAGCGAGTGGATTACGAACAATTAAATTAGATGATTCAGCTTCTGAAATTAAAAAGATAATACATAAACACATAAAAAATATGTAATATAAAATCATATAAGAGTATAACGCCTTCGTAATTAATGGAATAAACAAAATAAGTGACGAAACCTCCAGTAGAGCTTTTCCGTGTTCGTTGAAGCAGTTCATTAACCGGACCCGATATCATTGGATTTGCAGCAGTTTCAAATATTTAATATTGATTCATGTACAAAAAATTATTAAGAAGTAAATACATAAAAATTTAAAATAAAAAATAGAATATGTAAATAATACAAGTAATTTAAAAGTAGAAAACTAACCGTTTGTTAATATTGACGACGACGGTGTATCTTCCAATTCTTGTTGAGATATAAAAATATTTAATAAAAAAAAATTAAATTAAAGTTTTTTTTATAAAGGATTAAAACACATTATATCATTACATATTAAACACGAATAATATTGAAATATGATACACCATAAAAAATTGAACCTGGCAAAAATTTTCGGCGTTTATCTGAAAGGATATTTTTTCTTAACAATCTTGCACTCTTACACTTTAACGCTTCCAAATTAGGATCTTAACAATAAAATATTAAAAATATATATTAATACAAAAATATATTAAGTACATAATATAAATATATGTACATTTAATAATTGTGATATATCTAACCAATTTCATTCAAAACATCACGCTTTCCACAAATCACAGATCTCCTCATCATTCTAGCATGCTTAATACAAATTTTTGCAAAGAAAAAAAATTAACGTAGATATAATTTAATAAAATATATAATATAATTACTAAATAAATATATTTAAACATATTCAAATAAATAAAATTAAAAAAATTTAAAACTATAATTTAAGAACGAAATAAATAACACACCTTTATGAATACTTCTTGCATATTTTGTACCTACACATATTAATATAAAATAAAATTTAATTATTAATATAACAATAATCTAAAAAGAATAAAATACTGAAATATTAGAAACATTTTTTACATAGAAAATATGTAACTAATATTTAAAATTTTATTTTTATTTTACCTGAACATGTCATATGACTGGGTGAAGGTGAAGTGTTTTCTTTATCCATTGCAATGTAGGGAAAACTATATGACAAATAATCAATCTGAAAAAAAATAAATAAATAAATAAATCGTACATCATAAAACTATTTATTAAAATTAATTGTACAGAATATGCATTTTAACATAATATAATCATGTTAACATAATTTGAATTTCATGTTGTGAATAAATTTAATAATTAAATAATATGTATAATCAAATAAAAGCTATGTTAAAAAATTAGTTTATATAAATGATATAATCTGGTTTTATTTCGTAACACTAAGCAATATATAAAAATATAATATGATAGATATTTTAAAATAAGAAATACATTATACAATATTCTGTTTTGCCATATTCTTGTTCGACAATAATAAATACTTTAAATTTTTAATATGAATTTGAACATTCACCAGATACATTATTCTAACTATTCATGAAATTAAAATACACACACATTGTATATTAGTATATGCAAAAAATAATATTTTAAATATTTTTATTTCTAATATACTAAGTTTACACATATTATTTTAACTATAAAATTAAACAGAGATCATGTAGTCATAGATAAGATACATTCATCCATTAATATTTATTCATGTTGAGAATAAATTTAATAATTAAAATAATATGCAGAATCAAATAAAAGCTATGTTTAAAACGTACCATTAGAAATCTTGAACATCGAAATTTTGCATAGTAGAATTTCTTGCAAACATGGATAGATGTCGTCCAAAAAGTTTTAAATGATAATATAAAACCACAAAATATATTTATAGGAGATGATACAGAATATATATTTTAATATAATATAATCATGTTAACATAATTCGAATTTCATGTTGTGAACAAAAAAAAGTATACAGATGGGCAATATATTTCACAATATTATTATTAATAGTAATTTGAAAAAATATATTTACATTTAATAATTATAATAATAGAAATAGATAAAAATAATCCGGAAATAATCATATGTCCACCGGTGTGAATAATATTATATACTCACCGCGAATGTGTTAATGACACATAAGCAAGAGGCCCACTATTATTTTAATTAATTATTTATATTTGCTTATGTGTCATTAACACATTTACGGTGGGTATATAATATTTACATTTAATAATTATAATAATAGAAATAGATAAAAATAATCCGGAAATAATCATATGTCCACCGGTGTGAATAATATTATATACTCACCGCGAATGTGTTAATGACACATAAGCAAGAGGCCCACTATTATTTTAATTAATTATTTATATTTGCTTATGTGTCATTAACACATTTACGGTGGGTATATAATATTGTGCCCACCGGTGGCATGTGATCAATTCCAAAAATTAATAATACTAATTAATTTAATCAAGATTGCCAATGATTTAGACAATGGTTATAAAATATGAACTAATCTATAAAATTTAGTTCTTAAAATACACACGTTGATTATTAGTATATGTAAAAATAATATTTTAAAAATTTTAACTTCTAATACACTAAGTTTACCCATTTTATTTTAAGTGTAAAATTAAATAGAAATTTAATGGTGGAGATGGCGTTGGGAAGGTGTTTTAATTGAAGTGATGGATAACCCCATATAAATATGCATCCTGATCGAAAAAGTGAATAGTTTTTTAATGCAAGAATTTCATATCAAGACCCAAATTTTAGGTTATGTCTCAATTTAAGTACTCATTTTAAAAGTGTCTCAAATCAAGTCTCAAATTTTTTTTTTTTCTCAATTTAAGGCTTATTTTGAATTTTTGTGTCTCAATTCAAGACCCAACAAACAATTATTTTTTAAATTAAATTCATTCCATATGAAAAAAAAAAAAAAAAAATTAGATACATCCGTTATAAAAAAAAATAATTAATTCTAAAATATATTAACCTTTTATTAATATAATGAATATTTCTAATTTTTATACCATTGTGTTAATTTAAAATTTAATTTATTGTTAAAAAATTGATAACTAGCATTTTGAAATTAAAAAATAAAACTAACATTTTTCATATAAGACGGGAAAAGATTATATGGGAAAATGCTAGTTGTCATATTTTTTAAAATACTAAATTAATACATGGTGATAATAAATAAAAATTATAAATATATATTATATTAATAAAAAATTAATTTGTTTTAATTAATTAAAGTTTTTTATAATTTAAGACGAATGTCTCTAATATTTTTTTTAATGTCTCTAATATAATTTTTGTATTGAATGAATTTAATTGTTTGTTGGATCGAGACATGCACAAGAATTCAAAACAAGCCTTAAATTGAGAAAAAAGTAAAAATTGAGACTTGATTTGAGACACTTTTAAAATGAGTACTTAAATTGAGACATAAACTAAAATTTGGGCCTTAATATGAAATTCTTCCTTTTTTAATTGAAGTAATGGAACAACTTTATTAAGTATTATTTCATAAAAGAAGTAATTAAATAAAGTTCAATAATAAGTAGGAGTTAAAAAAAAGTTAGTCTATTATATATGTTAAGTAAATCTATTATATGAAAAAAAAATCGTTTTTTTTACAAGATACTCACTAACAAAAAATTTAGAATTTAGGAATGTGAATACACACATAAAATAGTAGACCATGTCAAAACATATAAATTCAATATAAAAAATAAATGAATCAATATTTACCGTAAAATTATTCAATAAAACCGAAATTTTATTATTCAAATACATATACCCAAATAATTTGTCCTAATTTATTTATTGAAAGTCTTTTTTTTTTTAAAAGATATCTACCTTCCAAAAATCAAGATGTTGGGAAAATGTATAAGACTTATGTTTTGATTAGATGCCAAAATGTTCATCCTAAGTTATTTTGTAAGTAAATTATTCAGTAGAGTTAGTACTTAGTTAAACAATTCAAATGTTAAAGAACTGAAGTACAGTTAGTAATTGTTAGAGTGTATTTAAGAATGAAGTCTGCTGAAGTCAAAGTCTACTGAAGTGAAGTTCGCTGAAGACAAGTGATCTGAGAAGAAGTCTAAGTCTTGAATGTTTTCTAAGTACATTCTCACTAAGACTAAAACTATCGGGAGAGGACCAAGGTCCACTGATGGGAACTAACAATGCACATTCAATGCTAAACATATTAAAAGCTATTAGTTAATCTGGTTGGAACAAGGCAAAACGAATTTCAGTGAAGTTTACAATAAATGAAGGAATTAGAAGGTTCTCTCAGAGGAGTTCCACCTTAAAGCAAGACAAGAATCTGGGCATGCAGACTAAAGGTCCAATGAGAAGATGACACGTTAGTGTACTTTACTGACAGCCGACCTACCCCAGCCTGACAAGTACCAAAAGTCTTTCTCTAACATTCTACAGAAAGTTGGTGAACAGGCATGGTCTTTCAGCCATTTCTTGACAAGACTTAAAGCTTCAAATAGAGCCGTTTGAACCAATCAGATACAAGAAGACTTACTTGAGAAGATTCAAATCCAACGGGAAGATTTTCAAGGAAGCCTATAAATACAGAAGGACGTGCTCATTTCTATGCACGGGAAACTCACAAGATCAAAGCTATCTCTACATTCATAACAACTAGAAGCACTCGAAATTACCTTTGTTTCCCAAGTGTTTCACATTTGTAGAGAGCCTAACAAACCTTCTGTAACCAAGCTTAAAAGCTATATCCAAATCTTAGAAAGAGATAATCCAATCATAAGCCTTGAGCTAAACTTGTAAAGATTATCTCAAAATAGTTGGAACCAAAACCCTACTCAGTGTTTAGGTTGAGAGTTAGTGTTAAGTGGTGTTAGTAAGCTGATCGTTGATCAGTCTGAAAGCTGGTTTGTTTTGGGAACTAGGACCTGGAATTTCCTAGTGATCAATCATCCTAAGAGAGGATTAATTGATCAGTGCACCTTGGCACTATAACACAAGGAATTCCAAGTGAAAGGAATTCTCCTGTTTGATCAGGACAGTGGACGTAGGAGATTCATCTCTGAACCACTTTATATCTTGTGTACTTATTCTCTGTTGTTTCCTAAGTGTGTGTTAATCTCAAAGTTTATCAAAGTAAAACAAGTTTCCTAAGGGCTCACTAATCCGCATCTGAAAGCTAATTAGATAGTAGTTCAACTGAAAGTCTTGAGCTTTCAGTGGAGGTATTATCTCAGTAAGCTTTCTCAAGTAACTCTCAGCAGACCTCAAGTCCACTGACGAGCTACTGTCTTAAGTAACCTGATAAGTTTTACAATAAGTTTTAATTTGTAATTACAGGTGTATTCCCCCCCATACACCTGTTTACTCGTTTCGGGACCAACAATTGGTATCAGAGCAGTGGTTCAAAAGACCATTGTTCTAAGTATACCTTGTGCTTAAAGGTATTTTCAAGGTCACCTGAATTGATCTTTTGATAAACTTATTTTTTATACTATGGCTGGCAATGCAGCTAGGTTAGCACCACCAGCAGAGAACAACATGGGAGTTAATCCCTTGAACCATATGTCTCATCACAAGCTTCCACAATTCTCAGTGGAAAACTATGACTTATGGAAGATCAGAATAAGAGCTCATCTTGCCTGTGTGCATGATGAAATGTTGAGGGTTATTACTAAAGGTCCATTTGTTTTTATGACACCTAACCCCAGAACTACAACTGAAACTATTGCAGATCCTAGAGAAGAATGGCACAAGGATGAAGATAACTTCACTGCAGATGAGAGGAGGAGAAACAACCTCAACTTCATAGCCATGAACATTCTCTACACCACTATTCCAGATTCTGTAATGGGAAGAGTGATCCACTGCAAGACTGTAAAGGAACTATGGGACACTCTTGCTCTCATGTGTGAAGGAACTGACAAGATAAAGGAAAATAAGCTTTCAGTAGCTGTTCAAAAGTATGAGCAGTTCACCATGGAGCCCACTGAGACCATTGACCAGCTTGATGGGAGGTTCACAGACATCATGAATGAGATTAATTCTCTGGGAAAAGTCTATACCAAAAGGGAGGTTGCCTTAAAGATCCTGAGAGGTCTAACCTCAAGATGGGATGTGTACTCTGTGATGATGCAGAATACCAAGGATCTATCCAGCATGTCTATGCAACAGGCATTCTCTGAACTCAAGGCTTATGAGTTTGATCTGAACAGGAAAAGGGCTCCTGATGAGACCTCAGCTGAGAAGGGAGTAGCCTTCAAAGCCAATGAGTCTGAGCCAAAATCCCCAAAGCCTCAGAAGAGTACAAAGGCAAGCAAGTCTCAAAGCAAGGCTGAGATGCAGGAGGAACTCAGCCTGATGGCTAGAAGGTTTGAACAACTTAACAGCCGCTTTGGCAAGTATAAAAGATTTTACAGGGATAACAGGGAAGGTAGAAGTTATCCACAAAAGACCACCAGAGAAGGAGAGAAAAGCTCATCTGAGCTGGAAAAGAAGAAGGAATACAATAATTACACCAAGGCTGAAGGATCATCATCAAAGACCTGAGAGTCCACTGAGGAAAAGAATGATGATGCCAACCGGTGTTTTTAGTGCAAGAAGATTGGGCACTTTCAATATGATTGTCCTCAACTGAGCACAAAAGAAAGAAAGGAAAGGCAAGCCAAAAGAGACAGAAGATATGGAGAAAGGAAAGCCATGGTGGCTGAGGATGTGGATGAAAATCTGGAGTCATCTGATGGACTGTTCTCTGACAGCAGTGATGATGACATGTGCCTCATGGCAAGAGAAGAACCTGAGGTACAATCTAAACCATCCATTTCTCTAGAACACACACCTGAGCTAAGCTCAGAGTCAACTGAGGAACTCAATCTTCAGTCCGCTTTGGAACAATTGATGATTGATTTCTCAAGGTTGCAAGAAGCAAGTTTCTGTCTTCGAGATGAAAACAAACAACTCTTGAGTGAAAACTCCAAGCTAATTGAGTCTGAGAATCAAGCAGATCTGAACTCAGCCAAATCTACCATTGAACTGACAAAAGAGGTGGAAACCCTCAGGAGTCAAGGAAATGGTAGAGATTAACTGATAAAAGATCTCAATGAATCTAACACAAAGTTAACTGAAGAGAATTTAAAATTGGTAAGCCAAATAAAGGATTCTCTCCTGAAAATTGATGTCTTACAAAAATCTGAAGAGACCTTGTTAAAAAGGATTGATGCTCTAAACAAACCCTCTCTTGCCATAGAGGAGATTCAAAATTTTCAAATCAATCCTAATAACAAGTGTGGGATAGGCTTTATTCCAAAACCTTCAGAAGGTCCTCTGAGTGTTGCTTCTTCAAGTGGCACAAAGAGAGTTTTTGTTAAGTCTGTAACATTTCAACCACAGACTGTGGATAAAGGAAAAAGACCAGCTGAGATCACTCAAAAGAAAAGTCAATCTAAGCCAAAACCAAATGGAAAGGCTCAGGTAACTTATCAAACTAGATCTCAACAGAGGTACTATCAGCCGAGGTCTTCACAGATGAAGCAACCTCAGCTGAGAGCACCCAGGCATGAGCAGTCCTCAAGGAATGACGCATATGGAAGACCTATTCCTTTTGTGCCTAAAGGAAAAGGTCCTTCATACCTTTATCAACAAAAACCAAGGTCAGGTGCACCCAAGCCAAAGAGAAAGAATGTGAAGAAGGTTCTTGTTCCTTCAAAGGCTGACACCCATAGAAAGTTTACTCCCAAGGCACCCAGGGAGATAACAATCTATGTAGATGTTTATGGAAGACATATTAGCCAATCTAAAGTGATTAGAACTGTGAGGCAAATTTGGATTCCGAAAGGTACAGCTAACCTGGTATGACCCAACACCAAATGGGTACCTAAAGCTTGATTTGTGATTGCAGGGCTCAGTGGACCTCAACAAAGGAGATGCTCTTAAATCTTCAGTCTGGTACTTGGACAGTGGATGTTCTAGGCACATGACTAGCAACAAAGATCTACTGACAGAATTTGTTGAGAAAGAAGGTCCACAAGTCACCTTTGGTGACAACTCACAAGGAGCCACTAAAGGTTATGGTACTTTAATCATTGGCTCAGTAAGGGTAAGCAATGTATCCTTTGTCAGTGGACTTAAGCATAATCTTCTGTCCATAAGTCAATTCTGTGATAAAGGATACAGTGTTGAATTTTCATGTAACCTGTGTTTTGTTAAGAATATATCTTCACAACAGGTACTACTAACTGGGTCAAGAAAGGGAAATGTCTATCTTGCAGATTGGAAGTCTTGCACACCAAATGCATGTCTTATTGCTAAGAGCTCAACTGACACTAATTGGTTATGGCACAAAAGGCTAAGTCATCTGAACTTCAAGATGATGAACAGGATAGCAAGACATGGACTGGTAGAAGGAATGCCAAATGAAGTATACAACAAAGAACATATCTGCAAAGCCTGTCAGGAGGGAAAGCAAGTAAAGGCATCTTTCAAGAGCAAAGTAGCAACCTCTACTAACAGAGTACTTCAATTGTTACATATGGATCTCTTTGGTCCAGTAACCCCTGTAAGTATCAATGAGAGAAAATATACACTTGTTGTTGTTGATGATTTCTCCAGGTACACATGGGTGATATTCTTAGCAAGCAAAAAAGAGACTCAACTGAGGCTGCCAGAGCTCCTGAAGAAAGTTAGCAATGAGAAGAGCCTAAACATTGTAAAGATAAGATCAGATAAGGGCACTGAATTCATTAATTCTATTATATCTGATTATTGCAAAGAATTAGGTATTTCACATGAGACATCAGCTGCAAGAACTCCACAACAAAATGGAGTAGCTGAAAGAAGAAATAGAACTCTCAAGGAGGCAGCAAGGACAATGCTTGCAGAAGCTCAAGTTCCTAAAAGATTTTGGGCTGAAGCTATCAACACTGCCTGCCACACTCAAAATAGATCCATGGTAACCAAACATCAAGGAAAAACTCCATATGAATTATGGAATGGCAGAAAGCCACAGGTATCCTATTTTCATATTTTTGGTTGCAAGTGTTTCGTTCATAACAATGGGAAAACTCAACTGAAAGCTTTTGATAGCAAAGCTGATGAAGGAATTTTCTTAGGATATTCCCAAATCAGTAGAGCTTTCAGAGTTTACAACTGTAGAACTCTTGTTGTGGAAGAAACACCTCATGTGGTCTTTGATGAATCTACTTTTGAGTCCAGGAGTAAGGAGAATGAGGAGGTAATTAGCAAAAGACTAACCAGACTGAGTATCAAGTCTAAAGGCTATCCTGAGAATTGTGTTGATACTTACATCCCAACATGGGACAATTTAGAAGATCAACAATTCAAGGAGGTCACCCAAAGTCAAACCACCCCTCAAAGCTCACCTGAGAGTTCTCCTGAACAAGCAACTGAACTGATGAACACTATCCCAGTTCAAGAGGTAAGTAATGTCAATGAAGATGTGGTCACAGTTGAGACATCTACTGAAACCATCATTCAAGGGGGAACCAATGAGATTACCATTGAGAATGAGAATACCTTGAATGATGATTCAGGACTTCAACCCTCTGTTTTATTTCCTGAATTTGATTTCATTCCTATATCTAGTGACTCAACTTCAGAAGAGTTAAACTCTACTGAAGGGCATCAGCCTAGAAGAACTTGGCTCTCAGATCACCCTGTTGAGCAAATCCTAGATGATCCTTCCTTAGGAGTCAAAACTAGAAGTTTTCATGGAGAAAGTGCTTTGTTTTGTTGTTTCTTATCAAACCAGGAACCAAGTTCCATAGCAGAAGCACTTCAAGATTCCAATTGGATCATTGTCATATAAGAAGAGCTCAACCAGTTCACAAGGAATCAAGTTTGGGAGTTGGTGGACAGACCATATCACTGCAATGTGATAGGAACCAAGTGGGTATTCAAGAACAAGAAGGATGAGAATGATATCATAGTCAGAAACAAGGTCAGGCTAGTTGCAAAGGGCTACTCTCAAGTTGAAGGTTTTGACTATGATGAAACATTTGCCCCAGTAGCCAGATTGGAGGCAATAAGGTTATTTCTTGCATATGCTGCTCACAAGAAATTCAAGGTGTACCAGATGGATGTTAAAAGTGCATTCTTGAATGGAGTACTCAATGAAGAAGTCTATGTGGAGCAACCCCCAGGTTTTGAAGAAAGTCACAAAGTATATAGACTGAGAAAAGCTCTATATGGACTGAAACAGGCTCCAAGAGCTTGGTATGATACTTTGTCACAATTCCTTTTGGATCATGGTTTCATCAAAGGGAGAGTTGATAGAACTCTATTCAGGATCACAAAAGGAGAGGACACTTTGCTTGTACAAATCTATGTGGATGATATCATTTTTGGTTGTCCCAACCAAGTCCTCTGTGAAAAGTTCTCTCAACTGATGAAGGGAAAATTTGAGATGTCTATGATGGGAGAAATGAATTTCTTCCTAGGACTTCAAGTTAAACAGTCCCCTGAAGGAATCTTCATCAATCAAGTCAAATATACAAGGGAGCTGATCAACAAGTTTGGATGCCAGACCAGCAAAGTAGCAAGAGTTCCACTCAACACCAACACCAAGATGGAACCAGATGAAGATGGTTAATCAGTAGACCAGACTCATTACAGAGCTATCATTGGATCTCTACTGTATCTCACAGCAAGCAGGCCTGATATCACTTTTGCAGTTGGGATTTGTGCAAGATATCAAGCCAACCCCAAGAAAAGTCATCTGGAAGCTGCTAAGAGGATTCTCAAATATCTTAAGGGTACTGTGAATATGGGATTGTGGTATCCCTCAGATGGCAATCTGGAACTCACAGGATACTCAGATGCTGATTATGGAGGATGTAGAATTGACAGGAAATCAACCTCAGACACTTGTCAATTCTTGGGAAGTAAGCTGATTTCTTGGTTCTCCAAGAAACAAAATTCAGTAGCCACAAGCACTACTGAAGCTGAGTATATGGCAGCTGGAAGTTGTTGTGCTCAAATTCTTTGGCTAAGACAACAACTTAGAGATTACAACATCTTTGCCAATGAAGTCCCTATTTTCTGTGACAACAATAGTGCAATTGCTATTTTAGAAAATCTAGTTCTCCACACAAGATGCAAACATGTGGATATAAGACATCATTTCATCAGAGATCATGTGGAGAAGAAGGACATCAAAATGCTCAAAATCCACACTGACAAGCAGAAGGCTGATATCTTCACAAAACCCTTGGCTGAAGCAAGGTTTCAAGAGTTGTCAGTAGAGCTTGGACTCCTAGATCCAGGAGAGTAAAGAAAGGATTGAATCTCAGAAGAGTTACCTTCAACTCAGTGGAGGTTCATATTCAGAAGAGGATCTTTCTCAGAAGAAACTCCTCATCTCAGAAGAGGACTGAAAATCAGACGAGGTCGAACCTCAGTGGAGGTCAAAAGTTTATACTTAGTGTTTTTCAAATCTAAAGCCTCTTAGTTTTTAAAATATATATTTTGATTCAATAGAATTTCTAATGAGTGCTTTCTGAAAATTAAATCTTTCTTACACTTTTTCGAAGAGATTTTGGTATGGCAAGCATTTAATGCGCATTGTACAAGTCAGGTTTACTTTTACAGTTACCTATCTCACGCGCCTTAAACCCGGACGATGTGACCTTCCGGCTACCAACCCTTCCAATCCATACCATTCATTTTAGGCGGTTCTTTTCTAACCGTCAAGATATCTTAAAACACTCCCCACTAAACTCTTAGACTATCCACGATCTCAAACCGATCAATCTCAGACGTTGATTTCTTTGATCAATCTAACCGCTCATTTCTCATATAAAAGCCCCAAATTTCAGCCTAAGAACCTTTTCGAATACACCTTCAAGCAAACACTTACTATCAATCCTATACACTGCAAATTTTCTCTCAAACCCCTTTATTCAAATGACAAAACTTAATCTTAGTTTCCTTACCAATAAGGAAAACTTCTGGTATGAACCTATTGTGGTTTTTGATAATCCGGAGATAGAAACCAAACCAGAATTTGCCCATATAAAAGAAGCCCTAGAAATGCTTAAATCTGTTGGGTTATAAAAATTTCTATCTGTTCATCCTAAGAACTGCTTTGACAGGCAGGTTCTTGAGTTTTTCAATAATGTATCCAATTCTGATTCGAGGATCAGATCTCATATAATACTCCAGAGAAAGAAGAAGGTGATGAGGGACGATATGGAGATAGTTGAACACCAGAAGATAAAGAAGGAGATCCGTGTCAGTGGTGAGGATCTGAAGGAGTTGTTTGATCTCCCCTCTGAAGGTCCGAATCCAGATACCTGCATTATGGATGAAGAGGAAGAATGGGTCAATACCATTATGCAGAGGAAGGTGAAATACAGTCCAACAATGAACAAAAACATACTCTTACCAACATATAATGTTCTCTATGAAGTTGTTGGAAAATGTATCTTGGGAAACCAAGGAAGCACAGAACAAGTGAGCAAGCCCAAGCTCAGGCTGATGAAGGCAATTGTGGAAAGCAAGGAGAAGTCATTCAACTGGCAACAGTTCTTTTTTAGAGCATTGAACAAGGAGCACTCAAAACTCCAACCTGACAAAACTCCTCAACTATCCAGTAAGCTCAATTTTGCAACAAAAATCTTTTATCTGATAGAGAACGTAGATCTGGGAGTGGACTGGATTCCAGATAGGAAATGGAGCAATCTCAAAGCCTTGTTCAAATCTGGAAAGGCTCTGGAGACTAGAATGATCAAGCCTGCTGAGGAGAGCCCAGAGGCAGTTGAAGAAGAGGAAGCTAACCCTACTGAAGGGAAGAAAACCAAGCTGAAAAGGAGGCTGGTTAAGTTGAGTGACAAGATGGCGCAACATAAAGAAGCAGAGGCAGAGAAAGCTTCTAAGAAGGAGAAGAAGAGGTCTACTTAGGCAGAGAAGGACAGTGCCTCCAAGAAAGTAAGAGTCACCAACTCTACTGATGAATCTTCATCAGGTAACCCAGACTCTTCTCCCAACATTATCTCAACTGAGTCTGACTCAGATGTCCCTGCACCCACCCCCATCAAATCCAAAACAACTAAACCTCGCACTCCTGCCAAAACCAAACGCATCTCCACAATAACCAAAACCCCCACTGATGGCTCTCAACAACCAGAAAGTGGATCCCAAACAACCCCCACTGAACCCATCTCAAACCCTACTGAAACCATTCCATCAAACCCTACTGAACCCATCCCCTCAACCCCTTCTGAACCTACATCATCAATCCCCATTGATGAAAACCCAACATCCACTGATACTCAAAATCAAACCTCCATTGAACCAACCATTCCTGATTCACACTCAACTCATCTGGAGTCTATCCCAGAAGAGCCAACTGAAAGCAGATCCCCTACCCCTTCCCTTCCTTTAGACGATGAAGAAGAGTACTCATTCCTAGATACTCTCAAGGATGAGGTAGCTTACTCTTTAGAGTCTAAATACCCTGAACTTGACAACTTTCCCACACTCAAAGCCATGTTCTTGAGACTGAGACTCATTGTCCAGCTCAAAGATAGAAGACTTGGTGAAATCCTTCTGGCTGTAAGAGGCAGCAGTGCAGAGGAATGGAAAAAGGAGGAAGTTGAAGTCCTGCAGTTTGCTGGAATGCACAAGACCAGACTTCTCTGTGATGAGAAGATCTTTGAAAGTTTGGTCTTAGAGAAGATTGTTGAGGCAAGGAAGGAGGTAGAAGTGGAAAAGGCTGCTGATGGAGAGAAAGAAAAGCCAGCTGAACCCATAGCTGAGAAGGAGGAGGAGAAGGAGAAGAGTGAGGTAGAGAAGGGTGATGAAACTGTACAAGGAGGAAGTGTTTCACCAAAGCAAGGTGATGGTGAAGCAGCCAAGGATGTATCCATGGCAAGGGATATTGAGGCACAAAATTTGCCACAGGAGAGCTCAGTAGAGGTGTCTACTGAAGCTCTCCCACAATAGCCCTCAGTGGTGGCTAAGGAGTTAACTGGGGTGTCTGGTACTGAAGTAGTTGAAAAAATGAGTGAGAAAGAAAATGAGGTAGAAATCACTGCTGTAAAGAGTGGAGAGATAAGAGCAATCATCCCTGTAAAGGGTGAATTGGCTGAAAAAAATACAGTTGAAAAAGAGAGTGAAGGAGAGAAAAGAAAGATGAGTGAGAAGGAGGGAGTCCCTATGGAGATAGATGCATTAGGAGACCTAGGTGGTGAGGCTGAGGGGGTTAGAACTAACACTTCTTGCCATGCAGGTACTCAAACCCTTGAAATTTCCCCAGCTGTGGTCAACCTAACTCCTCTGAGTGATGTTGTTCACTCACTTAAAGAAGAAAGCCTTCCATCTCTTCAAACACAGCTAAGGGATGTCCAGGAGATTGTACAAGAGGAAGTGGATGAGATGGTTATTCTCTCAGACCACATTGATGAACTCATGGAATCCACAACTACATCACTTCAGAATCTCACACTTAAAGTTGAAGACTCTCAGCAGATGGTGATTGATGTAGTTGAAGGACAAAGTGTGCTGGTCATTGAAGCCCTGAAGAAGCTGGAGAAGACTGAAGAAGAAGCCAGAATCAAGTTTCTCAAAGACTCAGTGGAGAACGTATCCATCAACCTGAAGTCCTCAGTAGAGGCTTTCTCAGAGGACCTACTTGGAAAGGTTGAAGGGTTATGGAACTCTAAGATGTCTGAATTCGAGGCCAAACATGCTGAACTAGGAGCTAAACTGGGAGAGGTACTGAAGAAGGCAGCTGAAGACTTCCCAACTCAAGAGAAAACAGATGTGCTGATCAATGAGAAGCTAGCACAATTTGTTCAATTTGGGCAGACAGCTGGAGCAACCTTGGAGAGGCTTGAAGATGAGGTAGACCATTGCTCAACTGAGCTGAAGGCATTGGCCCATGATCAACTGAAGCTCAACATCACTGTAGCTGAATGCATGATTAATGCCGGAAAGGGGGAAAAGAGGATAAGTGCTAAGGACATAAAGCTTGATCCAAAGAACAAGATGAATATTATCCTTGAAACCCCTGACTTCGAGAAAGGCCAACAGGTGAAGAGCACTCTGAAGAAGGTTGATGCTGAAGCTCAAAAGATTGCAGAAGCCAAGAAGGGCAAGGAAACCTCCTCAGCTGACCTATCAAAGTTCAAAGAGGAGCATCTGAAGGAGAAGGAGGAGAGAGCTGCAAAGAAGGGGGAAACCACAAAGAGAAAGGCATCTGATGCCCTCTCAGCAGAGGTTACCAAAAAGACAAGAACCTCAGAGAGGTTGGCAGCTAAGTCCACAACCTCTACTGATGAAGTTCAGGTACTCCCTATTCTCAACCCTGAACCTTTGTCTTCTGAACCTCCTAAGTCTGCACCCACAAGAGTCACAGAGCTCACTGAGCTAATCAAAGAGGCTGGGGGAATGAATGAAAGAGCAAGGAAGCTAACTGCTCAGCAGCAGGAGAGAAGAGATAAGGTGGTTGGGAAGATGGAGACAATTGCTGAGTTAGCTGAGAGAAAAAGAAAGGAGAGGCTAGCCACATTTGATAAAACTACTTCAAAGAAGTTCAGGAGTGGTTATCAAAGGTGGGCTGCTAAGCTGAAGAAAGACAAGATCACTCCATCTCAAAACAGATTCCCTCATCATGATGCCTGGGTTCCTAAGAAGCTCAATTATGCTTGGGAGACTGCTAAAAGGGAATTTGTGTATTCCTTTTATGTCAGTGGAGAGTTAGGAAGAGACAATGCTCAAGAAGTCTTCAACTCATGGTTGTTTGATGTCTATCCTAAACTCTATCCTGAGATCAGTGATGCTTGGAATGATGCCTTCCCTGATCAAGACATGAAGGCCCCTGAGCAAATCACCTACTGGCCTCCTCAAGATGCAACTGGTGCTGTTGATAGAGAAAGGATCACTGAAGAGTGGGCATCCTTGTGTGAGCATCTTGGACTCAGAGGACATTCAAAGGAGATAATGGAGAGGAAAAACGAGCTAAAAATAAGAGTATTCAAGCAGTATGGACTTGAACCCATTTTCGAATCCATCTAAGGAGTTAGTATCTTTTGCTGGGCATTTGTTTATAAGTCCCAGGTGTCTTTAAGTTTGAAACTTTTTTATGTAGACTTCATGTAATATGTACTTCATCCTTTATCAATGAAATGAACTCTACTGATGTTTTGCCCAAGATAATATCTCATTATCATTTAGGCTTATGTACTTGAATGTTTTTACTTACAAAAACTGTGAACTTTGTATGTCATCTGAAGAACCTCATCTGAAAGAAGATATGTAATAAGAATAGGTTCCGGCATAATCAAAAAGGGGGAAATTGTTGGGAAAATGTATAAGACTTATGTTTTGATTAGATGCCAAAATGTTCCTCCTAAGTTGTTTTGTAAGTAAATTATTCAGTAGAGTTAGTACTTAGTTAAACAGTTCAAATGATAAAGAACTGAAGTACAATTAGTAATTGTAAGAGTGTATTTAAGAATGAAGTCTGCTGAAGTCAAAGTCTACTGAAGTGAAGTCCGCTGAAGACAAGTGATCTGAGAAGAAGTCTAAGTCTTGAATGTTTTCTAAGTACATTCTCACTAAGACTAAAACTATCAGGAGAGGACCAAGGTCCACTGATGGGAACTACCAATGCACATTCAATGCTAAACATATTAAAAGCTGTTAGTTAATCTGGTTGGAACAAGGCAAAACGAATTTCAGCGAAGTTTACAATAAATGAAGGAAAGGAGTTCCACCTTAAAGCAAGACAAGAATCTGGGCATGCAGACTAAAGGTCCAATGAGAAGATGACACGTCAGTGTACTTTACTGACAGCCGACCTGCCCCAGCCTGACAAGTACCAAAAGTCTTTCTCTAACATTCTACAGAAAGTTGGTGAACAGGCATGGTCTTTCAGCCATTTCTTGACAAGACTTAAAGCTTCAAATAGAGCCCTTTGAACCAATCAGATACAAGAAGACTTACTTGAGAAGATTCAAATCCAACGGGGAGATTTTCAAGGAAGCCTATAAATACAGAAGGACGTGCTCATTTCTATGCACGGGAAACTCACAAGATCAAAGCTATCTCTACATT
This sequence comes from Ballota nigra, assembly GCA_947034835.1. Lineage (NCBI taxonomy): Eukaryota > Viridiplantae > Streptophyta > Magnoliopsida > Lamiales > Lamiaceae > Ballota > Ballota nigra. The sequence continues at coordinate 38,534,386 of OX344724.1, read as the reverse complement.
CATAACAACTAGAAGCACTCGAAATTACCTTTGTTTCCCAAGTGTTTCACATTTGTAGAGAGCCTAACAAACCTTCTGTAACCAAGCTTAAAAGCTATATCCAAATCTTAGAAAGAGATAATCCAATCCTAAGCCTTGAGCTAAACTTGTAAGGATTATCTCAAAATAGTTGGAACCAAAACCCTACTCAAAACCCTACTCAGTGTTTAGGTTGAGAGTTAGTGTTAAGTGGTGTTAGTAAGCTGATTGTTGTATCAGTCTGAAAGCTGGTTTGTTTTGGGAACTAGGACCTGGAATTTCCTAGTGATCAATCATCCTAAGAGAGGATTAATTGATCAGTGCACCTTGGCACTATAACACAAGGAATTCCAAGTGAAAGGAATTCTCCTGTTTGATCAGGACAGTGGACGTAGGAGATTCATCTCTGAACCACTTTATATCTTGTGTACTTATTCCCTGTTGTTTCCTAAGTGTGTGTTAATCTCAAAGTTTATCAAAGTAAAACGAGTTTTCTAAGGGCTCACTAATCCGCATCTGAAAGCTAATTAGATAGTAGTTCAACTGAAAGTCTTGAGCTTTCAGTGGAGGTATTATCTCAGTAAGCTTTCTCAAGTAACTCTCAGCAGACCTCAAGTCCACTGACGAGCTACTGTCTTAAGTAACCTGATAAGTTTTACAAGAAGTTTTAATTTGTAATTACAGGTGTATTCCCCCCCCCCCCTCCCATACACCTGTTTACTCGTTTCGGGACCAATACAAGAAATGTGGATTACACACAAAATAAGTTCATCTAATGTATACGAATATGATAAGTTGCATTTATAATTTATACAAATTCTTAGATACATTAAGTATTTATACGAATTCTAAGATATATTAAGTATTAGTTCATAAAAGAAGTAATTAAATAAAGTTCAGTAATAAGTAGGAGTTAAACAAATAAGTTAATCTATTATATATGTTAAGTTAATGTATTATATGAAAAAAAAATCATTTTTTTAAAGATACCCACTAACCAAAAATTTAGAATTTAGGAATGTGGGATAATATACAATTATTGACTAAATTATCATATAAAATTAGTCAATTTTTCCTAATTTATTTAAATTGAAATTTAAAATTAATTAAATAAGTAAAGTTTATAATTAGTATAAATTTGTATATTGTTCCTAATATAATTATTTCAAATCTAATCTTTCAAAAAAATATGATAAATTTGGACAATATATAAGATAAGGTTCATTAAAATACATGCTTAATAAAGAGTCAAATATTTTAATATAACATTAATTTCAATTTTCATGGACTTAATTATCATATTAAATTAGTCAACATTTTCTAATATAATTAATCTTTTACCAATAATTTTAAAATTGATGTAAATAAGTAAAGTATATAAAGATCAATTTATTTATGTATATACAAAATTCATACGTGATTGGAAGTAATTTCTTTTTTTAAAAAGATATCCACCATCCAAAAATTAAGGAATATGAGATATATACTTACAAACATAGAATATATGAGACCAAGCCAAAAATAAATTTAAAAGGAGTCAATTTTTTCCTACAAATTTTGAACAATTTTTCACATCTTCGAAATTAATTTTTTTAATTAATCATTAATAATAATTAGTATCAACATATAAATTATTATTTATAGACATTAAAATAAACAAAGAAATTACTATTTATAGAATAATATTTAATATACATTGAATTTTAAATTATACATTAACATAAAGTTGTAATCACATAAAGAATATTATTTATAGAATTGTAAATAATACATTGAATTGTAAGTAATACATTACAATGTTTAAAAAAAAATCTAATTTTTAACATATAATCAATGATTCTTCATCTTCACAATAAAATTGATCTTCCACTTCATCTTCATTTTTGATGTTCAATCCTAAGAAAAAAAAAAAAAAAATCACACAATAATCATTTTCATACGAATAAAATAAAATTAAATAATAATCAATAAAAAAATAAAAAAACAACATAATTAGTAAATAGAGTAAATACCTTTAAACACGTAGAGATTTGTATTCGTCAAAATCACAAAAAAAGAAAAAGAAAAAGGTGAGTTTAAGAAAGGATCATTGGTAGAAGAGATTAGACAAAATATGAAGATTAAATTCATATAACAAAACTATAAAAGCATAAAATAAAAAATAAATACCTTAAGATGAAGATCTTGCAAAAAAGAAATATGAAGATTGAATATATTAATATGAAGATCCTGCAAGAAAAAAAATTATGAAGATTTATACAAAAGGAGAATCAATATAGAACTTCATAGCAAAACTGAAAAAAATAAAAAGAAGAAAGAAACGAATTAAAAACTATCGAATGTATGATGTGAATATGAAAGACATAAAATCGTGGGTTATGCATTGAAATATTTTTGAGATAATTGGATGATTTCTTTAGAGAGATTATTGTAATTGATTTTTGGTTGTGTGAGATAGATGGTATATATAGAGGAGATGTGAAAAAAGCAATGGTCAAGATTAGATTAGATATTAAGATTCAATGGCTGGGAATAATTTTTAAAGTCAATAAATTGGGTGAATGAGAGGAGAGTATTTTCAAAATAGAGGTTTAAGAGTTTGTCACATAGGCTTCCAAAACTTTGTCTTTATAGTATATATATATATATACCTATGAATATGCACAAGTATTATATAATATATATAAAAATAATATATATTTCATATCTATTAATATCGGAATTGATCACATGCCCACCGGTGGACATAATATTATATATCCACCGTAAATGTGTTAATGACACATAAACAAATATAAACAATTAATTAAAATAACAGTGGGCCCCCCTGCTTATGTGTCATTAACACATTCGCATTGAGTATATAATATTATTTCCACCGGTGGGCATGTGATCATTTCCGCTATTAATATATATAATATATAAATAGCAATAGTTCAATTTTATAGACATTTTTATTTTATATATTTAAAATTTATTATGTATTATTTTTAAAATAATAAATATTATATTTAAAATAAGTCGTCTCATTCGTCCTGTGTCCCGTCCCATGAACCGTTTAAAAAATGAGACGGGTCTTGGTATCTAACTACCCGCCCTGACCCATTGTCATCCCTAATTTGTTCACTTATCTTCTGCATTATTGTTTCTCTATTTCTATTCATTTTCAACAAATTAAAATCCAAATCCAACCTAAATCTACCAAAATCATACCCAATAATCGGTTCATTTCCCTCAATAATGAAAAAAAAATGATAGATTTGTGCAATGGATAATTTGTGCATTAGTGGTTTGAGTAGTTGGAATAAAATTTTACACACAATTTATCCCCCATAATTTTTATTGAGAATTAAAAGTTTAATATAGCACCAATTACATATTAACACACATATATATATATACGTGTATATATCATAAAATATATATATATTGTGGATTATAACATTTCAAATTTATGAAATTTTTTATCCTAAAAAAATTTCGAATGTACGAAAAAAATCTTGAACTCTTTGTATGTCATAAATCCATGAAATTCTGCAAAGTCCACAGAGTCCTACAAAATCCATTAAAATCATGATTTATAAAGTTTTACAGAATCCTGCAAAATCTTAAAAGTCATAAAAATCCTACGAAATCTTTTAAATTTGCATGACTTTTTTCACCTAAAAAAAATTCTAATTCAATACACCCCCCTACATTTTTTTCAATTTTACCCATGTACTCCCTCCGTCCTGGTATAAGTTTCTTATTTCTTTTTGTTGATTTGTTTAAGAAAGTGTATTATTTATTAATATATGGTAGGTCATATGTTGACTTTTGTTTGGAGTAATGGGGAGTTGTGAAAAAATAAAGAGTAGTTGTTTAAGAAAATATTTGTTTATTAATATATGCAGTGTTGTTTTTGCTTTTTATGAAATATGAAACTTATAGTCGGACATCCAAAAAAAGAAAGTATGAAACTTATAGTGGGACGAAGGGAGTAACAAATTTGAAATAACTAATATAAACAACTTATTTGCTAACTAAATTTAATAGATTGACAAAAGACGTCAGTTTTTTCACATGAAATCATTTGTATATTTTTTTGTGTTCCACTCTATATTTCATACCTTGTTAAAGATATGTAAAATTTTTAAAAATATTCAATGGACCACCATAATTTGTGATCCACTTATTAAAGATTCAACAGGTGAAATACAAAGTGAAATATAAAAAATGGCAAGAAGGGATTAAATTACAATTTTTTCCTGCTAATATAAAATGAAAACACAACTAGTTTTATTATTATTATTTTTTTTTGCAAAGAAGGAAAAAAAACCGTTGTAAAATAAAGAGCGCAAATAAGAAACACTAATTTATTTACCCAGTTCATTATGAATGACTACATTTGGGGGCGTACCAAGCCAGGAGTTTCCACTATATTTATGTGTGTTTACAATACGGAGTATGTGGATATATTTATAATATCGAAACCCTAAAGCCCATTTAGGTTACTAAGTAATGTCCACATCGAATCTTCCAAATTTGATATTTTAAATCTTCTGGATTTACAAAACTCCCCCTTGGACATTACGACGTAATTTCCATGTCACGTCAAAAACTTCATAGAGTAGGTTGCCAGAATAAAATATTTGATTGGGGAAAGAGTACAACTATTGATCTTTCGGATACAATCTTCAGGATTGTTTCGATGTTGTTACTCCCCCTGAAGATGACAACTTTCTAAGTCTTCACATCCAAATACCATAAATATGCTTTTCAAAAGTAGAGGTAGGTAGGGACTTAGTGAACAGATCTGCTGGACTGTCACTAGATCGCACCTGTTGTATGGTAATTTCGTCACTCTTCTGGAGTTCGTATGTGAAGAAGAATTTTGGGGAAATTTGTTTCGTTAAGTTCCTCTTAACGTACCCGTTGTTCATTTGTGTAACACAAATTGTGTTGTCTTCATCGATTACAGTGGGGAATGTATTGTTTAATGGATCTCCATGAGATCATAATATCATCACAAAGAAAAATATAACCAGTCTGAGTTATCATAGAATGTGTTTAAAATCATTCCAATGTCTCCTTCTGGGAGAAGCGTTATATCTCGCAAGCAAATTTATCGGAAATGCGTTGTCCGGACTGGTGCAATTTGCGAGATAAAGTATGCACCAAATAGCGCTTAGATAAGGAACTTCCAGTCCTAGGATATCCACTATATCTTCTTTGGGCCTAAATGGATTCTTATCTGTTGGGAAAATAGGGGTGTCCGGGAACTATTCGGGATGAAATTTAAATACGAATTTAAATTCAATTATTACTAGCATGAATTAATCCTAATTAATTCAAATAATAATTCCAACAAATAATTTATCATCATGCATGTTGAATTAATTCACATATAATCTATGGCGGAATAAACAAGAAAATATGTGACTTACGTACCTCTCGTAGAACTTGGCCTTTGAATAAAACAGGACAAACACGTACACACTTTATCAACCCAAAAACCTACTCAAGTATTTCCCTTTCACCTTATTCGATCACCGGTGGGAGATGCTTTCGAATAATTTAAATAACTAAGGAAAAAGAAAAATATTTATGCTCTTGATTTTTCCAACACATGGAATTATGTGTTTGGGGATGAAATAATCATCCCCTATTTATAGAGGAGAAGTGGCCGAATTTTACATGTCAAATATGGGCTTGGAGAAATCTTTTCTTAGACTCTAAGAAATCTTGAATATATCTCATATATTCTTTTCTCCAAAATAAAATATTCCACAAAAATCTCACCCTCCTAAATAAGCTTGAAATTTTCGAAAATTTCATGAAGAGATCCCAAGATTTGGATCTTCTTGAATATATGAGATATTCTTGTATTCCAAGAATACATATCTTCCATAATATCTTTCCAAGAAAATCAACAAAATCTTCTCTCTCCTTGAATTCCATATTTTCAAAAATAAAGAGAAAAATCAGCAATATATTTTCTTTTTATTTTAATCACCTTATCATTATTGGGCTACTTGAGGGGCCTTTAAGGAGAATTAAGATAGGACCTCCTAATGGACTTCTGAATTTCAATATTGAGCCCCAATATAATTCAATCCATTAATATTAATTATTACCACTAATAAATTAATATTGCACTATCCATCTTAATCCATATTACGATAATATGGGCTCCCGGTTATTATTTCCCGCGTTTAAGATTATCAAGTCCATTAATTAATTAAGCTTCTGAATAGCTCTAAATTAATTAATATATTTCACCTTGGAGTAAAGACAGCTCAACATTATTATCCGTACCGAAGAAACTGATTCTTCACTTGCAAGATTTGGTACGATAAAACTTCTGAGCCCACCAAGGGGACTAATCACACGAGCCGTACTCGCACGCGTTTCTCTGTATTAAATCTTAGCAACCGTCGTATGATTAATATTACTGCCCAAAGCACAAGGTTCAAAGTCACAATGATTCTCACCCAATATGAATCAAAGCAGTAACCATCAAGCACACACAGTCCTATTTAAGTGACGGAGATTAAGAAATCAACAACCACTGAGGTCTAATTCTTCACATTTCAGAACAGAAGAATTTATCCTCGCTGTAGGTCCTCTTCAACACATACTAAATGTGCTAGTGCAATCTCTTAGTCAAGACAGACCAATCTGAGATTTACACATCGACCTTTCACGGCGGATTGTTCAATTCCACCTAGGTCGTGAATATGTACGTGTTGATGATCTTTTCTAACCAAGATGATTAGTGGCTGTTTTCTATAGTGAAGATCACCAAACAAGATCAAGAAATCATGAAATTTGAATAAGTAAAGCTTGAAAAATAAATTTGCAAGAGTTGGGCTATTTTCTTGAATTGTTCCTCCTTTTTCATGTACAAGAAGGGAGTATTTATAGACATACAAAGTGGCCATATGTCACCATCTTGATGGCTTAACCATTGGATCTTTGCCAAGTGTTAGGACACTTGTACAACATCTACACTATTACTCATTGGATGGGTGCCAAGTGTTAGGACACTTGGACCATATCTAAGCTAGTGACTCTTGGGATTCCCCATGTTGTACTTGGTCTTTGGCACTTCTGAGATGCTCTCGACGGTGACCGGCTGCTCACTTGTACGTCTCCGTTAGATGTCATGGTCCTTTGCGTTCTGAGCTGTTCGCTCCTCGCTTGGGATCATTTTACGATTCTGCTCGCTCGATTACGTCCTTGTTCGCCCATATTGACTGGCTTGAGCCGCTGGCACAGCTGTTCTTTGCAAGGCTGCTCTCCACAATTCTGATTGCCGCATTAGTGCTTTTCTACAAAGCTGTTCGCCCTACGAATCTGCTAGCTCCGCTACAAAGCTGTTCGCTCCACGAGGCTGCTAGCTCATTTGATTTGCTATCCTGTTATCAAGTTTAATGATAATCTTTCGTTGATTAAATGCGAAGTTGTTCGCCCATCAACAATTGCCCCCTAGCTTGGTCTCATGTTGAATATGGAGTGATCAACTGAGACCAAGCTATAATTTCATCTTCGAATAATGGGCGAGCAGGAAGAGAGTATAGTAAGCTACATGGGCGAGCATCCGCGTGGGCGAGCAAACGAGCAATGGGAACTAAAGTACGCGACCAGCAGCGAACGCCCTTTCGTGTCGCGACGGTTGGATTCCCGAGGCACGGAATGCGAGGCGTCACGTCAGTCACGCGCGACCCCCAATTTGCTCATAAGGGCCTACAGAATTTTGCGAAAATTGCATTTTCGACCCAGCCTCATCCTTATAAATAGGCGTCACTTTCTTCTTCTTTCTTCTTTCTGCATTTCTCAGATTTTCGCCATTGATAACTTCTCAAGCTTTTTCTTCTTGTAATTCTCGTGCCCAGATTCCTCCGTATTTGCCCCTGATTTTGATTTCTTCGAAGGTAATCTATCCTACGTTCCTTTTTCTTCTTTAATTTTGTAAATTATCTCTCTTTTTTCGCACTTCTTGTAACCGCGACTGTAACTCCGGCCGCGAATCACCGTAACGCCGTCGTACTGTTGACGCCGTCGCCGTCATCGTCTATATATTGCCTTACACTTGACCACATTCCTCCATTACTTGTTTCAAATGGAATTTTCCCCCTCAAGTTCCTCCCAATCCGGACCCGGGCGAAATCCGGAAAAACGACCCGTAAATCCGGATTCTCCGCGCAGATCTGTTCGCCAAGCATTGGCGAACAACCCACGCACGTTGTTGGTGGATGAAGACACGGACTCCGATGCGAGCTCCGTTGTTCGCTCGGTAGAGATGTGCGCCGCTGACCGCTCTGGCGATCAAGAAGAGACTCACCACCCTGCTCGCGAACCTGAGACGTCCTCCGACCTTGGCGAAGACTCTGCCGAAGTGGCCGCGGAGATAGAGGGTTCAATCGACCTCGAGGGCGACCAGGCTGATGCTGCTGGCGAGCAGCAAGTTGGCGAGCAAGAAGGTCCTATGCTTTCATGGGAGTTTTTAAGGGAAATCAATTTCCCCATCTCTCAAACTACGCCAGAATCCCGGATCCCAGAAGGAGTTGTTCGCGACAACGAGTGGGCAGACTATTCTGCTCGCTACTCGAAGACTTTTGCCCCCACATCGAGGGTAATCATGAAAGCTCAGGATGGGGACTATGCAGCGAGCAAAGTTGCCAGTGTTGTCATTGAGGAGGATCTGGCGAGCATTCGTGCAACATACAAAATTCCTTATGATATTTTCATGTATGTGCCGAAGAAGGGAGAGACTGTTGATCGCCCCCCACCTGGTTGCACGGCGATCAACTTGGATGTGCTGAACACGGGTTTCCCGCTCCCCGTTCATCCTCTCATCGGCCGCTTTCTATCCGACATGGACCTGGCGATCACCCAAATTACTCCAAATGGTTGGAGTAGTCTTCTAGCCTTCATGACTCTCTTTGGTCTTGAGGGCTACAAGAATAAGATAACAACCGCGGAGATCCTTTACGCCTTGACCATTTCCGAGGATGGTGCTGGCTGGTATTACGCCAAGGCGAAAACTGGATTGAAACTCGTTGAGGGTGTTCCCAATAAGATTAAGGGTTGGCATTGCCAATTCTTCTTCATTGGTGGGGATTGGCGAGCAACTGAGGGATTTGCTGGCGGGCAGGCGCGCATCATGTCGCCTGAAGGCTTTGGAAAAATCAAACGTAGGGCTAATTTTGTCTTGCTAATTCATAAGTAGGACTAATTTTAATCCTTTTCATTGTTTTGCAGGTCCAAGGAACTTGAAGTGGGGGCACCCCGACATCAGCGACGAGTTCCTCTTCACCTTAGCCATCATCTCTCTTCGCGACGTTGCTAGTCGCGACATACACCATCTCTCGAAAGCTCACTGTCGCAAACTTGCTGGTTTGATTACGAGTCCTCACCATCTTGAAGCTCAAGCCGTCGTTCCAGAAGGTAACTTTTTATTTTTGCTCGCCAATCATTTTTGCTCGTCCATCATTCTTGCTCGCCTAACACTTGTCTTTTTCTTGTCAGATCAACAAGTCACTGTTGCTATCCCGGCTGTGCCTGAATCGTATTATTTGCTCGCCAGAAGAGTTAAACAGATGGCCGAAGCGTCAAGAAGAAAGATGGACCCTCCCCTCGCCATCATGCGCCTCCGGGCAGGGGAGAACCCCACTGGTCGCCCAGCAGCCGGAGCTGGTCGCCGCAAACCAGCGGCCAAGACTACGTCCTCTCCACGGGATGCGAGGAAGGAAAAGGAGAGGGAGAGGAAAAAGGTGTCGCGAGGCGATGACGTTCGTGGCGCTCACGGAGATGATCGCGCCTCAAAGCGGTCAAAAACTGCTGGGGAAGCGAGCAACATTACTCCAAGATCCCCTACTCCGAAATCCACTTCACTGGAAGTAGTGGACGAACAGCAGGTGGTCGCCGGTTTGGTGGCGACCAAGACAGTGGACAATCCCAGGGACACCTCTTACTTGGGTTGGGATCCAGTAAAAATCAAGGAGTAAGCTAATCGTCCCTGACTTTCTTATTGTTCGCCGCTCAATACCATGTTGTTCGCTCACTTAACATTTATTTTTGTTCGTCAGGTATAACCCAACACTCCACCACCTCTCCGTGGTAAAAAAATGCCCCCTCCTCGCTCCGTGACATCCCAGATCTACCTGTTCGTCGGGCTACTGAGATGGTTCCAAGAGCTTGGACAAAATCGGCGAGCACCCTTGTAGATGGCCAATCTGCTAGCGACAATGTTCGCCTGGTGGCGTATAATGCTAGCCACCAGTTGGTCCAATCTCAGATGCTGCTCGATCAAGTCCTGGATCTTGAGCGAACAAACCGCGACTTGGGCCGTCGCGTGGAGAAGATGGATGAAGAGAGAGTCTCCGCCATCAAAGAATGCAAGGCCGAGCATGCTAAGGAGCTGGCCTTGATGGAGAAGAAAATGGAGGCCTCCTTGGCCGGTGAGAAGAGTGCCTTGGACAAGGCTCAGAAGATGCTATTGGAGGTGAAGTCCTCAGATTTGAGAGCTGAGAGAGCTGAGAAAGAGCGAGCAGACTTGGCTGCTCGCCTATCGGTCGCTGAGGAGCAGATTAAGCGGTTGGAGGAGGAACGCAAGGACATGATCGATTTCGAAGTCCACGAGCAGGAGGTGTTGGACAAGACCAACTTTGGGTACATTTGTGCCTTTGCCGAATGCTTGAGGTCCGTTCACTTCGCCCATAATCACAACCAAGATATTCGTGATGCGGTGAAGGCGGACTTCATTGAATACGTCAAGAATTACCCCCCCGCTCCTGGCTCTACCTTGTTCGTCTCGGATCTGGCCGATCTTGGCTTCCCCTTGGACGTCTTCGGCGAGGAGGTTGACATTGCTGCCCCCACTTATGGTGGCCAGCCTGACCCTGCTCCGGCGACGACGAGCGTGGCGGCCACCGATGAGGTTTTCGAAGGGTTGGCGTCTCTTCCCCTAACGCCAATAGACGGGGCTGGCACAAGTGCCCAGGGCGAGCAGCCGAGCGCGCCGGCGACCAGAACTGAAGATGCTCCTCCTCCACCTCTTCCTTGAAGACTAGTTTTTCTTACAATAGGATATACAACATTTCTGTATTTCTCATTCCTATTGTAAAACTTTTTGATCTAATGATATGAAGATTTTTGTTCATCTACAAGCTTATGCCTCTTTATTTGTCTTACTTAACTGCTCGCCTCTTTGTTTGTCTTACTTAGTTGCTCGCCTGTTGCTTTTTGCTCATGACACATTCTAAGTGTTCCTTTTTTCTTAAGGTAAACACTTAAATTTTAAATTGGTCATTTGGTTCTTATAGAACTTGACCTTTAGTTGTTTGGGCCATTTTGGTCGCTTGTGGACTTAGCCTTGAATTAATGTGGGCTATTGGTCCGTTATGGACTTAGCCTTATTTTTGCTTTTAATAAGCTTTTCTGTTCGTCTTATAACAGACTTGCATTTTGCAAATTTTTGGGCGAGCAACTGAGTAATTTGGACTTAAGGCACAAAAACTAAAATTCAGCAAGACAAAAGATAAATGCAATTCTGCTCGCCTAGTAAGATAAATGCAAATCTGCTCGCTTATAAACTTGCGCGCGCAAAAATTTCAAAAATTTACAAAGGATCTATTTACAAATTTTCTAAGACTTACAGGACTTCATTGGTAGTACTTCTTGAGTAAAGTTGTATTCCAGGAGTATTGGGACGACTTGCCTTCCATGTCTTCAAGGTCGTATGTGCCATTGTGCCACTTATTCGTCACCTTGTATGGGCCCTCCCAAGTCGGGCTGAATACTCCTGGTGGTATTAGAACTTTTCGAAGTACCAAGTCCCCAATTTCGAATTCTCTTGCTTTTACTTGAGAATTGTAGTACTTCGCTGCTCTTCTTTTGTAGATCGCATTTTTCAATTCTGCTGTTATTCTTTTTTCTTCAAGCAAGTCCAACTCTGCTGCCATTGCGGAGTTGTTTGCTTCTTCGTCGAACGTAGCTGTTCGTTTTGTTGGGACTTTTAGCTCAATTGGAATTACTGCTTCTGTCCCGAATGCCATTGTGAACGGTGTTTCGCCTGTGCTTGTTTTGTGGGATACTCGGTATGCCCACAACACCTCTGGTAGCTCTTCTGACCACTTTCCTTGCTTGTCAACCAAACGAATCTTCAGTATATGCTTGATTATTTTATTCACTGCTTCCACTTGACCGTTCAATTGGGGGTGGTATGGTGTCGAGAAATGTTTCCTTATTCCCCATTTTTCGCAAAAATCTCTGATCTCTTTTCCTTCAAACTGTCTTCCGTTGTCCATCACTATCGCCTGAGGGACCCCGAAACGACAAACAATGTTTTTCCATATAAAGTGGATCATTTTCTCCTGTGTGATCCGCCCGAGTGCTTCTGCTTCCGCCCACTTCGTGTAGTAGTCAACAGCCACCACCGCGAATCGAACATTTCCTTGTCCTGGGGGAAAAGGCCCAATGAGGTCAATTCCCCATTTCGCGAACGGCCATGGACTATTGACTGAAATCAGTTCATGTGGGGGTTTGTGAATGTTTGGGGCAAACAATTGACATCTATGACAAGTTCGGGCAATCTTGATCGCATCCTGGAGGAGAGTTGGCCAGTAATATCCTTGCCTTATTGCTTTATGTGCCAAGGCCCGTCCTCCGGCATGATTTCCGCATACACCCTCATGGATCTCTTTCAGTACTGCCTGTCCTTGCCCCTTAGCCAAACATTTCAGAAGTGGGAGCGAAATTCCTCTCTTGTACAACTGTCCGTCCATCATGGTGTATCTTGCCGCTCTTTTAACCAACTTGTTAGCTTCGAACGGGTTGTCTGGTTTTTTATCGTTTTGCAAATATTCAATGATCGGCATCCTCCAGTCGTTTTCTTCAAAATCTTCGTTGATCTGATAGATCTTGTAATCTTCGGTTGATGGTTTGGACATTCTTGTTAGCGTCACTTCCGACAATTCTGCTGGTCCGGTGTTGGTTGCTAGCCTGGCTAATGCATCTGCTTGAGCATTATTGTCTCTTGGTATTTGTTCAATGTATATTTGTTCGAACAAAGAGGCCAAGTGAGCAACAATCTTTTGATACAAAGCCATGTCTTCATCTCTTGCTTCATATTCTCCTCGGACCTGGTTGACGATCAATTGCGAATCTCCAAAGATTTGCAACCTTCGTACTCCAACTGCTAATGCTAGGCGTAACCCAACGATCACAGCTTCGTACTCTGCTTCGTTGTTTGTCGCCATGAACTCGAATCGAACAGCTGAAGTAAAAACTTGCCTATCTGGGCTTATCAAGACTATACCTGCCCCCGATGCTGTATTAGTTGACGACCCGTCAACATACATGTGCCAGGGATGGCTATGTCCTCTCGTTGGATCTTGGGGGAAAGTCAGTTCGACTATAAAGTCTGCTAAGGCTTACCCCTTGATCGCTGTTCGAGGAGCATATGAAATCCCGAACTGACTGATTTCCAAGGACCATTTCAGGAGCCGACCAGCCGCATCGGGTCTGTGCAGTATTTGCTTGAGCGGGAACGTTGTCAACACTTCCACCTGGTGGTCGAAAAAATATGGACGAAGTTTTCTGACGCTCATCACCAGCGCATATGCTAGCTTTTCTGTTGGTGAATATCTGAGCTCTGCTTCGTGCAAGGCATGACTCACATAGTAAATGGGTAGGTGGAACTTTCCTTCTGCTCGAACGAGCACTGAGCTGATTGCCTCTTCTGAAGCTGCCAAGTACAAGTATAACTTTTCCCCTGGGATCGGTTTGGCAAGAATTTTCGTATCGCTGAGATATTCTTTCAATTGCTCGAACGCTCGCTGACAGGCGTCTGTCCATTGAAACTTTCCTTTCTTGATGGCCTCAAAAAATGGCCTGCACTTATCCCCCGATCTCGAAATGAACCTGTTCAAGGCTGCTAGACATCCGGTTAGTCGTTGGACTTCTTTTACCGATCTAGGTGGTTGCATTTCCATGATTGCTTTCACTTTCACTGGATTTGCTTCAATTCCTCGTTGACTAACCAGATGTCCCAAGAATTTCCCAGAATGGACTCCGAAACTGCTTTTCTTGGGATTCAACTTCATATTGTAGGTCCGAAGTATCTCGAATGTTTGAACCAGGTGCTGTAAGTGATCTTCCTTTTTTGAGCTCTTGACAACAATGTCGTCCACATATACTTCCATCGTCTTCCCGATGTGATCATCAAACATCTTGTTAACCAGCCTCTGATATGTAGCTCCAGCGTTGATTAGCCCGAATGGCATTCTCTTCCAGCATAGCAAGTTTTTGTTGGTGTAGAACGCTGTGTGCTCTTGATCATCGGGATGCATCGCGATTTGGTGATATCCTGCGAATGCATCCATGAACGTTAGCAGCTCATGTCCGGCGGTGCTATCAACTAGCTGGTCAATGTGAGGCAATGGGAAGTTGTCTTTTGGGCAAGCGGCGTTAAGATCTGTGAAATCAATGCAGAGTCTCCACACCCCGGTTGCTTTCCTGACCAATACTGGATTTGCCACCCATTGCGGGCATAACGCTTGTTTGATTAAGTCGTTATCCAGCAACTTTTTAACTTCCACGTCGAGCGCCTCGTATTTGTCGGGCCCAAATTTTCTCCTCTTCTGATGGACTGGCTTCTTCCTCGGGTCGATGTTGAGTCTGTGACAGGCATGTTCGGGGCTGATGCCCACCATGTCTGCATGCGACCATGCGAACACATCGAGGTTTGCTTTAAGAAACTCAATCATATTGGTCCTGTACGGCTCTGGTAGCTCGGACCCTATGAAGAGTTCTAAGCCCTCTTGGTTCGGGTCGACTTTTATAGTTTCCAACTCTTCAACCGGGGTAGCCCTTCGTTTCTGGCCTTTCCATCTGGGGTCAATAATGGGCCCTTCTGCCTTTAGCTCATCCTCGGTTTCCATCGGTTCTGCTCCCAGTCGTGGCTCGATGTCTTCTGCATCAACGTCCATTGGGCAAGCAGCTTCTCTATCTCTTGTCTGGACAACCTGCTCGTCCTCGCGCTTCTGTTCGTCCTCGTCCATCTGTTCGCCTACGCGTTCCTGCTCGTCAATGCGCAGCTGTTCGTCTGCGCACAGTTGCTCGTCGCCGCGTGGCTGCTCGTCGCCTTCCATTATTTCAGTATCAACGGAAGTCATGGCCTCGCTATCATCTCCGTCCTTGTTTGAGCACCTGTCCGCCATGTTGACTTGATGATCCTGCAACTGTATTTGCAACAGACACGCACGAGCTTTCTTTTGGTCTCCTTTGACTGTACCTGCACCCTTCTTTGTTGGAAATTTTAGACAATAATAGTACGTTGAAACAGCTGCTTTGAATTCATGCAAGAAAGGACGGCCGAGGAACCCGTTATAAGTGGACTGTTGGTCTACAACCAAGAAGTCTACCATTCTATTCATTTTCCTCTCCGGGTCCTCGACTGATACAAGCTCGACTGCCAACGTAACTATTCCTAGCGGGGTGGTTACAGCATTTCCAAAACCTACAATCTTGTGATCACAGTCTTTGATGTACTCAGCGCAATCTCCTAGCTGGTCCACTGTGCTCTTGAACAGGATATTCGTGTAGGAACCAGTGTCGACAAGTAGACGATGCACTTTTGTCCCCATAATATTGGCACAAATGACCAATGAGTCGTTGTGTGGAGTAAGTATCCCGTCTAAGTCTTTCTCTGAGAAAGTCAGGTCCCCTGTTCGTTTGGTCGATGGATTCACACCCACTTCCATTACCTGGTCCACTGCTCTCAGTTCTGCTTTCCTCTTTCTTTTCGATACGGGTGGCCTCCCATCAGAACAACCACCTACTGGCCCAGTGGGTTCCAGCATTAGAATTTATGGGATATGCCTTGCTGGGGCTGCTGGGACCTTCCTTCCTTTCTTACCAACTTTGCTTGGTTGGTCATCACTGTCTCCGTCATCCGAACTGGATTGTACTGGCGCCCTCAGTCTTTTACCTGGTTCCCTCTTCACGAATTCAGACAACTTTCCTTCCTCATAGAACCTCCACAACTGCTTCAATAAGTCTCGGCATTCACTCGTGAAGTGGCCGATACTTTGATGGTATGCACAGTATTTGTTCGGGTTCAGCTTACCTCTCTCTTGCCTTATCTTCCGCGGCTCTGACAACATCTCCCTGTCTTTAACGTTGTTGTACACAGCATCCACGGACATAGTAAGGACTTGACTCAACTTTTCTTTCAACTCAGCTCCATCATTGAATGACTTCATGTTCTTCGGAGCTTTGTAATCATTTCCTCCCGACTTCTTGTTAGACTTTTTCGGATCAGTTTTGTCTCCCATCTCTCTGTGTAGGGCCTCCTGCATTGACACATGAATCCCTGCTTTGTGCCTGAATTCTGCGTATGTTTTCGGGCAAGTCAAATGCATTTCCTTCCACAGGTCCGTCCCTTTCTTTAAACCAGCCATCACTGCCACTATTTTCGTGTCCTCACTCACCATTTCGCCCTCCAGCAAGACTTTATCAAATCTTTCCAGAAATTGCTTGTCAGACTCCTCGTCTCCCTGCCTAATATCTGCCAGACGGTGTTTGTGGGTCAAGTAGGACCCGGCAGTTGAAAAGTGAGACAGAAACTCTTTGCTTAGTTGGGCAAACGAGTTGATGGAGCCAGGAGCCAGTGCTGAAAACCATCTGTGCGGGCCATCTCCAAGGGTGAGTGGAAAATTTCGGCATTGTGTGGCGTCGGTTGCCCCCATTGAGATCATGAAATCTGAATATTTCGTTGCATGAATGCGGGGGTCCGACGTTCCCTCATACAAGTTGATGGCTGGAAACTGTATCTTCTTCTGGATCGGTGCACTGAGGATAGACGGAGATAATGGGGAAGATGGGAGAACGGTTGATCCGACACCTCTCTGAGATTCCAACTGTCTCTGCAATTCTTCGATTGCCTTTCTCATTTCCTGCAACTCATTTGGGGGAGTCCTCCCGTTGGGAGGCTGTTCATCGTGATTGGGTTCAGTGACCTCTTCACGATGCAGTCCCTTGCCAACGGGACGTTTCTCCTGAGTTGTCTTCCTAGCAGCGTTGCTAGCCCCATTTGGCCCTAGTCGGCCAAAAGCTGACCTCCGGATTCGATCATGCACTGATGGGCGAGCAGGATGGTGTGATCGCTCCTCATGCCTCCGGGATGGCTCCCTCCTATTCACATTCCTTGTCCCTAATCTCTCCAAAGCACTTGTTCGGGAAGTACTTTTGCTTGACTCATCTGCTCGACTTGATGATGATTCTCCTCTGCTTCCTAGGCGCTCGCTCAGTGGAGCTTTTCCTTTACCTCTACGAACTTCCTCGCTGTCGGCCTCGTCCCGACGTGCATCTTCTCTCATTTTACTTCTTTGTTCGCCCGTACGTTCCTGCTCGCCTGTTCGTCTGGTCGCCACAGGTGCTCTTGACGGTCCTGCTGCTTGTCGATTTTGCAGGGATTGAAGGACAGCAATGGTTTTTGCTAGCTCTTCGGGGTTTTGAGCAAGAGCTTCAACCTCCGGTGGAATCGTGTCAATAGTGACTTGTATATTCCTCTGCGAAGTTGCTCTCACTGTCCGTGCATGTCCCTCGGTGGAAGAAACCCTAGTTCTTGGTCTACGACTTGGAGATATACTCGAGTGTCGTTCCTCTTGCGATCTAACCATTTTGATTATCAAAGTATAGATAATGAACAAATGGATGAGGTAATCTTGTTCTTGCAAACACCTTTTCCAAGGATTACTAGCCTTGTGTGTGATTATGAAGGTTTGAAAACCCTAGTTCATGCACACATGCATTAAAACCCTTAAAGTGTTGTAAATCTTTTTCCTAAAAATGTGCACTTTTGTTTTCCGGCAGCCTCTTCCCGGATTCCGGCGAGATTATGCAGATTCCGGTGGTAGTCTTCAAACTTTCTTCGAATTTTTCTACAATCGAAGGTTCGAAACCCTCCTTCTAGCGCCAATTGTTGATGATCTTTTCTAACCAAGATGATTAGTGGCTGTTTTCTATAGTGAAGATCACCAAACAAGATCAAGAAATCATGAAATTTGAATAAGTAAAGCTTGAAAAATAAATTTGCAAGAGTTGGGCTATTTTCTTGAATTGTTCCTCCTTTTTCATGTACAAGAAGGGAGTATTTATAGACATACAAAGTGGCCATGTGTCACCATCTTGATGGCTTAACCATTGGATCTTTGCCAAGTGTTAGGACACTTGTACAACATCTACACTATTACTCATTGGATGGGTGCCAAGTGTTAGGACACTTGGACCATATCTAAGCTAGTGACTCTTGGGATTCCCCATGTTGTACTTGGTCTTTGGCACTTCTGAGATGCTCTCGACGGTGACCGGCTGCTCGCTTGTACGTCTCCGTTAGATGTCATGGTCCTTTGCGTTCTGAGCTGTTCGCTCCTCGCTTGGGATCATTTTACGATTCTGCTCGCTCGATTACGTCCTTGTTCGCCCATATTGACTGGCTTGAGCCGCTGGCACAGCTGTTCTTTGCAAGGCTGCTCGCCACAATTCTGATTGCCGCATTAGTGCTTTTCTACAAAGCTGTTCGCCCTACGAATCTGCTAGCTCCGCTACAAAGATGTTCGCTCCACGAGGCTGCTAGCTCATTTGATTTGCTATCCTGTTATCAAGTTTAATGATAATTTTTCGTTGATTAAATGCGAAGTTGTTCGCCCATCAACAGTACGTTTAGTTACAAGGAGACTGTTAATGTTGTCTTCCGTGATCGGGTATCACCACATTAACTACAATGCAACTAGTACCATATATTGAACGGTTTGCAATAGATATTCAACATTCAATCATAACTAAAGCAAATGTGATAAAAGAATTATCCTCATAAAACAAGTGTTTGATACACGAGTTATACAAAGTAAAAGCATACTTTCACGTATAACTCCAATAATCTCCCACTTATACTTAAAGTCTGCTTTTAGTATACATCACGCATGTCTTAGTGTAGTAGCTCTACGTGACAATTCATGTCAACCTACACTAACCTAATTATTCCTCCCACTTATACTTAAAGTAGATTGACAATAGTCTTGACTCCCATTCCATCCACATATCTCTCGAATGTACTCTGAGGCAGACCCTTTGTGAATGGATCCGCTAGGTTGTCACCCGACGCTATCTTTGCCACCTCTATATCTCCTCTCTTAACGATTTCTCGTATAAGATGGTATTTTCTTTCTATGTGTTTGCTGGCCTTGTGAGCTCTCGGTTCCTTTGAATTTGCAATTTCTCCGGCATTGTCACAAAAGACAGTTATCTTGTCGGGCAAATTCGGAACAACGTCCAAGTCCACTAAGAAGTTCTTGAGCCAAACTGCCTCTTTCGCTACTTCACAAACAGCTACATACTCAGCTTCCATGGTCGAATCGGCGATGCATTTCTGCTTAACACTTCTCCATGAAATGGCTCCTCCTCCCACGTAAAACACATTACCCGAGGTTGACTTTCTTGAGTCAATGTCTGATTGGAAATCCGAGTCCGTGTATCCCACGGGAACAAGACTATCTGACTGGTAAATCAGCATCCGCTCACGAGTTCTTTTCAGATACCTCAAGATGCACTTTACGGCAGTCCAATGGTCTTTCCCGGAATTACTTTGATATCTAGCCACCATGCCCACGGCAAAGCAGATATCCGGTCTCGTACACAACATTGCATACATAAGGCTTCCTACGGCCGAAGCGTATGGAATACCTTTCATGTCATCTATCTCCGCTTGCGTCTTAGGGCTCATTTCTTCGATAGATGGATTCTGTGCCTAAAAGGTACAAAACCTTTCTTGGAATCTTGCATGCTGAAACGCTTCAAAACAGTGTCAATGTATGAAGCTTGCGATAAGCCCAACATCCTCTTCTTGCGATCGCGAGTGATCTTGATCCCAAGGATGTGACCGGCTTCCCCTAAGTCCTTCATATCAAATTGTTTTGATAGTCATACCTTTACATCTGACAATACCTTTACATTGTTTCCAATGAGCAGAATATCGTCTACGTATAATACTAAGAATACCACCGCAGTTCTGTCACGCTTCTTATACACACAACTTTCGAACTCGCTTTGATAAAACCCATAAGACTTAATCACTTGATCAAAACACTGGTTCCAAGTACGCGATGCTTGCTTAAGTCCATAAATGGATCTCTTAAGCTTGCATACGAGATTCTCTTGGCCTTTTTCAATGAAACCTTTGGGCTGTTGCATATAGATATCTATCCCGTCAAGACTTCCATTAAGGAAAGCTGTCTTGACATCCATTTGCCAGATCTCGTAATCTAGGTACGCAGCGATCGACAAGAGAATACGGATGGACTTAAGCATAGCTACAGGCAAAAAGGTTTCCTCATAATCGATCCCTTCTTTCTGAGTATACCCTTTGGCCACTAGCCTCGCTTTGAAGGTATCAACCCTTCCGTCCGGTCCTCTTTTCCTCTTGTACACCCACTTACATCCAATGGGTTCTACCCCATTTGGTGGCTCGACCAACTCCCACACTTGATTATGATCCATCGAACCCATCTCGGTTTCTATTGTCGTTTGCCACGACTCCGCATCTTTGTCTTGGATTGCCTCGTCGTATGTCCATGGGTCTGATTCATCGCTGGGAATCAAATCCGAAGATTCTCCTATCCCCATGAATCTCTCGGGTTGCCTAGCAATCCTCCCACTGCGACGGGGTTCTGGTTGTGAAGATGTGACGTGTGATACATCATCTTGTATACTTGGTATCGAGGTTTGACCTCTCAATTCGTCTAAGGTAATTTCACTTTTAGGTTTCCGATTGTTCATATAGTCTTCCTCCAAGAATTTAAAGTGTGTACTAATCACAGTCTTTTGATCCTTGGGACTATAGAACATACACCCTTTCGTTCCCGCAGGGTATCCTATAAACAGCCTTAATTCTAAACGTGGATCCAACTTACCGGCTTCCTTGTCTAGCACGTATGCCGGACAACCCCAAATCCGCAAATGTCTTAGACTGGGCTTGCGCCCGGTCCACAATTCCATTGGGGTTTTAGGAACCAATTTGGATGACACCAAGTTTAGAATGTAAGCCGCCGTTTCCAAGGCATTACCCAAAATGACTTAGGTAAATCCGAATAACTCATCATGGATCTGACCATCTCTAAAAGAGTCCGGTTTCTTCGTTCCGCCACACCGTTCTGTTGAGGGGTTCCCGGTGCGGTTAACTGGGATACGATCCCTTCGTCCGATAAGTAGTTCAAGAATTCATCGCTGAGGTATTCGCCTCCACGATCTGATTGTAGAAACTTGATACTCTTTTCCCTATGTTTCTCAGCTTCGGCCTTAAACTCCTTGAACTTATCAAAAGTTTCAGACTTATGCCTCATAAGGTAAATGTACCCATATCTCGAGTAATCGTCAATGAAGGTGACGAAATACTCATACCCCATTCTCGCTTTGATCGTCATTTGACCACACACATCGGTATGAACGAGTTCTAACACTTCCGTGGCTCTATTTCCCTTGGCTCCAAATGCCCTCTTGGTCATCTTACCCTCTAAACAGGATTCACAAGTTGGGTTCAACTTGGAATGATTCCAAGAATCCATCTTTCACCAATCTCTCTATCCGCTTTAGATTAATATGACCTAGTCTAAGATGCCATAGAAGTGTTTCGTTCATCTCCGAAGAACGCTTTCTTTTATTTCTCGAAATGATCGACGTGTTATTAGATTCATTATTTGAGTGGTGTGCACACTTAATCGTATAGAGATTGTTTACCAACGTTCCATGATATATAGTATCATTCTTAAAAGAAACAGTAACAACTTTATTAAAAGTAACTGAATATCCATAAAAAAACAACTTAGAAACTGAAATTAAATTCTTCCTAAAGTTCGGAACGTATAAAACATCTCTTAAAATTAAAACTCTATCTTCAAAAGATAGGTGCACGACTCTCACTGCTTCGGCCGCCACTCTCGTAGCATCGCCCAAAGTGATGGTGATCTCATTCTTGCTAAGTCGCCGGGTTAGCTGGAACCCCTGAAGAGTGAAACAAATATGATCAGTTGCCCCGGTATCCACTACCCAAACGTGGGCAGCATACGCTGCAACATATGTTTCAACGACTAAAGCATGAGACTTACCTTTCTTTACCGTCTTCTTAGGCTTAGAACAGGTCGCCCTCCAATGTCCCTTTTCACCACAATTGAAGCACTTACCCTTAGCAGCTTTCTTTCCACCTCCTTCTCCCTTTGCCTTGGGCTTCGCAACGGTTGGATTTGCTTGGGTCTGGCCTTTCGTCCTCTTTCTCTTCTTCACTCCCTTGGGACCCGAAGAGGCAGACGGACCATTTGCCACCATAGCAACAGTTTGATGATCCATTAAAGTCTCCGCCGACACCAAAGCTTGCAAGAGCTCGGGCAAACTATTTGCCCGGTCATTCATTTGATAGTTCAACTGAAACTGCTCAAAGCTCTTTCGGCAGAGAATGGAGAACGAAATCGACCTTAGTAGGGAGATCAAATTCTGCACCAAGTACTTCCAACTTGTTGAGATAACCCATCATCTCGATTACGTGATCCCTTACGGGCGTACCTTCCACCATCTTCAACGAAAGCATCTTTCGCATGGTGATTTGCCTAGCTGTACGGTTCTGATGTTTAAACATCGCTTCAAGATTGAGCATTATATCAGAGGCGGTCTCCATGTGTTGGTGTTGGTGTTGCAACACATCTGACATTGAAGCCAGAATAGTACACCTAGTCATCTCATCGGAGTCAAACCAACTCTTATGCTCTTTCTTGACCGTCTTGGTCGCATCTTTGGCAGGCTCTTGGGGCTTAGGAGTAGTAAGTACCCATTTGTGGTGTTGAGCGGTTAGGACAATATCAAGATTACGTTTCCAATCAACATAGTTCTCACCAACAAGTTTGTTATCTTTAAGTATACTAAACAGTGGATTAAAAGGTTGGGACATGATGAACTGAGAATAAAACATACATTCATATCAATATCTAGAAAAATACGAAATTATCACATAATTCGATCACATCAATTATATTGAAACCTTAAAACAATATAATCATGCATCAGCCAATATCTCGAAACAATTTAAATGCGCCACGAGGGGTGGTCTATACATTTAAACACATTCAAGCGGATCACAAACTTAAAAGTTACAAATCCTTAATTCAAAATTAATAGTTGGCTCCCACTTTGACCACATAGAAATTGACAGGGACTCCGATGGGAGTAAGTTAATATTAATTTCCTATGCCTAAGTAATAACCATAATTAAATACAGGATTATTATTTCGCTTTGAGCAAGCCACTCGTGGTGAGGGTCAATACCGCCACTAGTAATAATCCACAATTATCCTTTCGGAATTTATTCATGTGAAATCCGTTCTTTTGGCCGATCCGAGGGGGAAATGTATTCCAAAAGAACTTCACAAATAAATAAATTATGGAGGCCAAATTAATCCAATTTTAATATCCGGAATAAAATTGCGATTAAATAAACATACTTAGTAATTTTTTAAAGTAAGGTTTTTTCTTAGACAATAAAATTCATGCAAACACATATTAACAAGTAATAATAAGTGCACGAAATAGAACATCCATCAAAATAAAATTAAACACATTGGAGCACTCAAATCCAATTGTCACGGTTTAATTTCTTCACGTCTTGATACGAAATATCGTCCTTGTAGCTTTCCGTCATTCGTCTCGACACGCTCCCACTCGAACAGCAACACTTCATCAAAAACAGCATCGTTTGGGGTTCAGGACGACGTTTAAGATCACACAATAAAATGCAGAACTGGAATTAATTTTAAAAAAATTCCACAGCCCGAGATACGGCGCGCATCGGCCCACGGAGTGGGCCCACGCGCCACTCAGTTCGACGCCGAGCAGCGGCCGCACGGGCGCCGGTGCTAGGCGCGCGCGTCCATGCACCGTCGGGCACCCGTCGTGCGTGGGTCGTGCGCCTCGCGCACCCCGTGCACCGGGTTTCGCCGTTCGTTCTCGTTTTCAACCCCATGCATGATTTTTACGTCCATGCATGCGCCGCGCATGCATGTGTCGTCCAGGTACACCGTCTTTAATTCTTCGTTCTTCGTCACGGTCTGGTTACAATTTATTTTTCAAAAAAATAAATACTAGATCTAGACTAGTCTATTACAATGATCGAATAAAAAAAATAACTAATCTACTCGTGAATTTTCTCAAGAGAAAAACGAATTCGAACGAATCGAATTAAAAACAATTAATTCACACGCATGAAAAAAATAACAACATTAAAACCATGACAATTGGATACCTGCAAAAAAGATCTAGCAATTCTACTATCCAATTTCAATTTAATGTTTAACAATTTAAATTCCAATTTAAAGATCAGAGCCCGAAAGCGTGGCTCTGATACCAGTTGTTGGGAAAATAGGGGTGCCCGAGAACTATTCGGGATGAAATTTAAATACGAATTTAAATTCAATTATTACTAGCATGAATTAATCCTAATTAATTCAAATAATAATTCCAACAACTAATTTATCATCATGCATGTTGAATTAATTCACATATAATCTATGGCAGAATAAACAAGAAAATATGTGACTCACGTACCTCTCGTAGAAATTGGCCTTTGAATAAAACGGGACAAACACGTACGCGCTTTATCAACCCAAAAACCTTCTCAAGTATTTCCCTTTCGCCTTATTCGATCACCGGTGGGAGATGCTTTCGAATAATTTAAATAACTAAGGAAAAAGAAAAATATTTATGCTCTTGATTTTTCCAACAATGGAATTATGTGCTTGGGGATGAAATAATCATCCCCTATTTATAGAGGAGAAGTGGCCGAATTTTACATGTCAAATATGGGCTTGGAGAAATCTTTTCTTAGACTCTAAGAAATCTTGAATATATCTCATATATTCTTTTCTCCAAAATAAAATATTCCACAAAAATCTCACCCTCCTAAATAAGCTTGAAATTTTCGAAAATTTCATGAAGAGATCCCAAGATTTGGATCTTCTTGAATATATGAGATATTCTTGTATTCCAAGAATACATATCTTCCATAATATCTTTCCAAGAAAATCAACAAAATCTTCTCTCTTCTTGAATTCCATATTTTCAAAAATAAAGAGAAAAATCAGCAATATATTTTCTTTTTATTTTAATCGCCTTATCATTATTGGGCTACTTGAGGGGCCTTTAAGGAGAATTAAGATTGGACCTCCTAATGGACTTCTGAATTTCAATATTGAGCCCCAATATAATTCAATCCATTAATATTAATTATTACCACTAATAAATTAATATTGCACTATCCATCTTAATCCATATTACGATAATATGGGCTCCCGATTATTATTTCCCGCGTTTAAGATTATCAAGTCCATTAATTAATTAAGCTTCTGAATAGCTCTAAATTAATTAATATATTTCACCTTGGAGTAAAGACAGCTCAACATTATTATCCGTACCGAAGAAACTGATTCTTCACTTGCAAGATTTGGTACGATAAAACTTCTGAGCCCACCAAGGGGACTAATCACACGAGCCGTACTCGCACGCGTTTCTCCGTATTAAATCTTAGCAACCGTCGTATGATTAATATTACTGCCCAAAGCACAAGGTTCGAAGTCACAATTATTCTCACCCAACATGAATCAAAGCAGTAACCATCAAGCACACACGGTCCTATTTAAGTGACGGAGATTAAGAAATCAACAACCACTGAGGTCTAATTCTTCACATTTCAGAACAGAAGAATTTATCCTCGTTGTAGGTCCTCTTCAATACATACTAAATGTGCTAGTGTAATCTCTTAGTCAAGACAGACCAATCTGAAACTTACACATCGACCTTTCACGGCGGATTGTTCAATTCCACCTAGGTCGTGAATATGTACGTTTAGTTACAAGGAGACTGTTAATGTTGTCTTCCGTGATCGGGTATCACCACATTAACTACAATGCAACTAGTACCATATATTGAACGGTTTGCAATAGATATTCAACATTCAATCATAACTAAAGCAAATGTGATAAAAGAATTATTCTCATAAAACAAGTGTTTGATACACGAGTTATACAAAGTAAAAGTATACTTACACGTATAACTCCAACATTATCCACTTCAAGGGATCGAACTACCATAGGTGTACTAAGTGGATGATATTTATCAATGTAGGATCTCTCAAATAACCTTTTCAAGTAGGTTGACTAGTGTATAACATTCATTCGTCCTTCAGGGAGATATCATATTCATTTTTCCTTCAGGGAAATGCTCGAATTAATTTTCCTTCCAGGAAATACTTAAATTTAACTTTCCTTTAGGGAAATGCTTTTATTTTTCCATCAGGAAAATGCTCGAATTAATTTTCCTTCGGGAAATACTTAAATTTAATTTTCCTTCAGGGAAGTAATTGAATTCATTTTTCCTTCAGGGAAATTCTCGAATCAGCAGGTCGAGACTATACTTGGTTTTATCCAAGGTTTTCATTTAGAATGCAGCTTTCAAGATTGAACTGACTTCTTCAATCTCTTTGCATGTTCCGATTATGTTTAGGTCATCAACATAGACGGAGATGATGCAAGAACCACTTTGCGATTTCTTTATAAATGCGCAAGGGAAAGCTTTATTGTTTGTATATTCCTTCTTCGGGAAAAATTCACTAAGTCGATCGTACCATATTTGATCCGACTGTTTTTAGATCATATAATGATCTTTGCAGTTTTGTACTATACATTCTGTGGTTTTCATAATTCCTCTTCTGGGGAATCTTAAATCCACACTACAAAAAAAATGATTTTTTAGTGACAAAATATTTGTGACAAATATAAAAATTGTCACTAAAGCCTATGCTTTCGTGATGATATTTAAATTCGTCACTTAATGTATATATTTCGGTGACAATCGCATATATTGTCACGCAAAAGAGAGATCTATTGTGATAATTTGTCGAGTTATCACAAATGGTGTTGTGTGCCAACGAAAGTCAATGTATTGTGACAAGCCTTTTGTGATAAACGTCAAATCGTCACAAGAAGTCTATATTTATAGTGACAATACACACTTCGTCAGGTAAAAAATAGATCTATTATGACAATCGGCATGCCGTCATAAAAAATCAATATTTATGGTGACGACTTCAATCTTTGTCACATAAAAATGAGATCTATTGTGACAATCTGAAAGCCATCACAAGAAGCCTCTGTTTGTGGTGATGACTTTCAACTTTGTCACGCAAAAATGATATTTGTTGTGACAAATTACACGTTGTCACAAGAAGTATTAATTTTTAGTGGCGAATACCACCTTCATCATGTAAACGACATGTTGGAGTGACAATCTCAAACTTCGTCACATAAGTAAAAATCTATTGTGACGATATGAAAATCATCACAAGAAGCCTCTGTTTGCGGTGACGACTTCCATCTTCATCACAAAAAAAAAAAATTATTGTGACGAATTGCAATTCACTACAAGAAAATACACTTTTGTAACAAATTTATTTGTAACCAACGTATAAATGGTTACAAAAGGATGACTTATTGTAACAATATTTTATTTTCGTTACAAAAAATCATACTTTAAATAACAATAAATAATAGTTGTTACAAATATCAAAATTTTGGTTACAAATAGTAAATGACTTCTTATTATATTTTAAAAACATTTATAAATTAAAAATAATTTTCCTTATTAGCCTAAATGACTTTTTATGATGCTTTTTTTTAATATATACGTAAATTGAATATGATTGATTAACCTTTTTTTTTAATTATTTTAATTATATTTTAGTTATTATTATAATTTATCATTCGAGTGAGAATACGTAAACGTCCATTTTAATTTTCTATTAATTATACCACCAGTAGACAAAATATTGAGTATGTATACAGTGAACTTGGTTTATATATGAATCACTGAAGGATATTAGTTGTTTTCACTGAAGAGTATTACTGGTTTACACGGAAGAGTCTTAGTTCATTTTAACTGAACAACTAAGACTCTTTAGTATAAATCAGTGATACTCTTCAGTAAATACAACTAATACTCTTCAGTGAAAACAACTAATACCCTTCAGTGATTCATGTATAAATCAGTTTCACTCTATACTTTGTCCACAATATTATATGAAAATAGTTCATGATAAGCCTACCATAAAACTGTTTTAAAGAATCGAATATTTAACCATGAGTATCGATAATCTCATTAGGAGTATCATTAATTTGGGTCAGTGGTATTATATTGTAATTGTTGTAAATTTTCTTGAAACTAAATTAATGATACCTCTGATTATATTATCGATACTCCTGATTAAATATTTGATATTTTAAAACAGTTTCATGATAATCTTATCATAAATCATTTTCATATAAAATCTACTCTTCCAATAATCTAGCAATGAAAAAATAACTTGTATTTGATAAGAATACAAGACTTTTATATATGAGTATATATAGAGTAAATTTGGTTCAGGCATGAATTTTTGAAGGGTATTAGTTATTTTCACTAAAAAATATTAGTTATTTTCCCTGAAGGGTATTAGTTGTTTTCACTGAACAACTAAGATTCTTCAGTGTAAATAAGTAATACTCTTTAGTGAAAATAATCAATACTATTTAATAAAAACAACTAATACCCTTCAATAATTTATATTATGTGATGAAATTTTAATTTACTATAATTAAATGTTAAATTAATACATAAGTATTTACACGAAATAGAGGATATCATAACTAAAGAAATAATCACAAATGATAAAATATTAATTTTATTAAAACGAAGATGTATGCATTTTGTTATTAAAAACCCATATACATGTACGAACTACTTTGAATATGATAAGAGAAAATAATTTTATTAAATTTTGTGGAAATTTTGAAAATTCAAGCGGGATAAAAAGTCGGTTCTCAATTAATATTGCCCTCCACCTCAATCTGAAACCAACCTTCACCAAAATGGCACAATCAGAAATCGAAGAACATTCTCAATCCCCAATTCTCAAATCTGCAATCTTCTCTTTAGTGAGGGATTCACGATGTAACACCCCATCCCGTTTTATACCTTTTATATTCCTAGAACCCTTATTTTATATTATTATCTTGTTTCTTTTAATTTTATTATTTTTTAGTGCTATTGTGTAATTTAAATTTATACCCTTTTATAAATTCCTAAATTCGAAGAAAGAAATCGAATCTTTCAAATGAATAAAGGACTACGAGAAATTAAATATTCAAGTTTAAATTAAAGATTTCGATCTGTATAATTTATTGATAAAAATATATAAGTATAATTCAAATACAATAAAATATTAATTGAGTTTTAAAACTGTATTAATTATCAAATCTGAATTAAACTTGTGAGTCAAACAATCCCTAAACCGTATCTAGTGGGAACGAAAATATCAAGAAATAAGGGAATAATCCCTAACCACATGAATTACATTCTTTTATGAATTATTTTAATTAGAGGATTAATCTCACCCACATATTATTTCCATCCTTTTAAACTAATCAATTAAGAAATTATTTTCCAATAAAATATCTCTTCCTCTCCTTATCAGTTACAGAAGACACGTATGCCTCAATCAATTTAACTTTCTTCCTTATCCAATTTCCCTTCTCTCTCGGTTCTCTCCTCCCTACGGCGAGCAGCGCCGCCGTGCTCCAGCCCAAGGCCGCCAACACCTCTTCGCGCAGCACCACCAGTCGTGCCACCATCCCTCTCGCACAGCACAGCGCCGCAACACCTCCAGCCTCCACTCCCAAACGTTGCGACGCCGTCGAGCCCAATCGGTCGCCGCCGACCCCTTCTCTTTCATCGGAAACCGCAGACGCCTCTCTTTCTCTCCCTTCTCCGATCGACGACCACAACGCCTCCCCCTGTTCCGAATCGACGAGCGCCGCCTCCTCCAACCAAGCGCCGCCGTCCCCCACCACCAGGTGCCGTCTCCTCCCGCTCTAAATTCACCAAGCGCCGCTTCTCCAGCTGATTAGCGACGCCGTGTTCCTAATTTCGGTGAGTCTCGTTTTCCAATTCCTCTTAATTTCAGTCTTCTTTGATTTATTCTCCATCAAAGAAAATACTCACGATTTTGATTTCTTTGATGTATAATTGAGATGTTGCCATCTCTTCCGCCTTTCCGACGACGTCGCTGCTACCCGTTTATTTTTTAGGAACCTGAACGAACGTCGTTAGGCTGCCCAATTTGGGACTCGTAAGATTGCTAGTCTTTTTCTCTTTAATTTTCGTAGTGTTTGAGATAGGAATTGAACTGTTTTAAAGACTTTGTAAAATCGAGATTTATTATTTTGGGCTTGGAAGCCAGTACTATTGAAGTAATTATTTAGTATTGTAGAGGTACTTGGATATTGTTGATTTTGTGAGTATTGAATTAGCTATCTCTTGTGGTAAATTAGATGGTTAGTGCTATGGTTGTGTTTTAGCTGAATGATGAAATGAGATTGGTGTGAATTTTAATACTCGGCTGGGATCGTTTTACTAAGTTGAAGTTTTCGTCCCCTGAGCCACTATTCAAAAATTAGGAACAAAGGAGAAGTTTTATTTTCTTTATAATCTTGGTCTTGTTTATTTGAGAGAAAAACTAGTAGCTTTAGATTTAATAAAAGTAGTAATTTTGATTATCAAAATTATCATATTAGAGCTTTGGGAAAAGATCGAAAAAGAAAAGTCTTTTAACATTCAAAATTAGTAACAAATGAAAAGGAGTATTTTTGGAAAATAATATAATTCTTTTGTTTTGAGAGTGTCACTAATCAACTTTGAAAGTATTGCTAATATTAGAAAAAGGAAAATATATTTATATATCATTTTAGTTTTATAATACAAACTTCTTCAAGTCAAAGTTTATTAATAAGATTAATAAAGGGTGTTTTATTTATAAAATATAAATTTATATGCAAGAGTTATTTTAAAATAAAATATAGATTTTAGAAAGAATAATATTAAAATTGGACTTTTATTATAAAAATATTATTTAAATAAATTTCTTATTCTTTTAAATATTTTTTAGAAAAATACTATATGAATATACTTTTAAGTTATAGTTCGGACTTTAGTCACAAGTGGCACCTCAAATCTGAGATATTTATGTGTTTTGGATTCGGGGCGTTACACACGAGCAGAATCTACACACGACGAAGAGCTCCGATGCAACATCGGTTTGCCAGCCTCTCCTATCTGAACCTCAATTGCACCAACCCATCCATCACATATGTAGTGCAGTCGTCGTCGTGACTAATGGAGACGCCTCATCTGCATCGCATCCACGCCAATTATCCTCTCCGCTAGTCCGGAGTCTCCTCTTATCGTCAGGTCCTGAACTCCCTGTCGACCGTCTCTATTATTACACTATCCTTAATTTCTCACTCAACATAACCCTAGGCTCACGATTAAGGTACAGTTCAAGGATTCTTATTCCATTGACATTAATTCTTTATTGGTCGCTGTTGGGTATATGGAGGGGAGAGGTCAGGCCTTATGACTTCATTTTTTCTTGTATTTATGTTTATTTTTTAGAATTTCAAAACCATTAATGGTTGGATACTTGTGGCTTCCAGTCATAGAGGGAGACCTGGTAAATTCCTTAATATTAGGTTACTTTCATTTCAGTTGAATTAGCCTTGTATATTACTATGTGATTGTCTAACCCTGTAGAATGTTCACTTATTGGTTGTTTTGGATGATGAATTAAGAATAACATCATTTGAATGAAATAGTGAAGATATCCTAAATTTCCCGTGCAGAGTGTGATATAACTAATGGCTCATTGAGGTATTTTCTGAAGGTCTTTCAAATAATGAGAATTAGAATTAGGAATCAGTTTCTTGCTTATATGTATTACAAAGTTGATCTTTCGCAAGTGTTATGTTGTATTTGTCAAATCTGAATATTTCAATGAATATCCACTCTTTCTTTGTTCCCTGCACCTCATATATATATTTCTAGTAAATTGTTTAGTGTCATCATATTTTTTCTGAAAAATCTATATAAAGAGACATCAACTTATAAAATTGCAAACTTATGAAATTGAATATTGACTTGATAATTGGCATTGTCACTCGATTGTTAAGATCTATATTTATTTGAAATGATTTTATGTTACTCTCATTATGTAGAGCAACTTGATTCTTTCTGATATTGAATTTGCAGAAAGTTGAGTTTATCATGCTGCTCTCAATGGTGATATTATTATGCTTATTGTTTTGCATCACATAGACAAGTATAATATCAAGGGAGGCTTATCCCCAGGAATAAGTAGTTGTTAGAGTTATTGTGTGCTCTGTAACTATTTTATAGATAAGAGGATATACTTATTAACTATTTTCATGGTGGTTTGTAATATTAATATGTTGTAAGTATGTATATATTTTCTCTCACTGGTAATATTAGTTTGACAATTGTTTTATATTCACCTACACTTGTTTGTGCATTATTAATGAACTTGCCAACAATAAGTAATATTGATTTTTATAGATTTAAGGATGAAATAGGTGATATGCATATTCATACACTTAAAAATGTTACATGAGTACATGACCTTTTAACATTGAAAAATTGTTTGCATTTATTTGATATCATCTTTTCTTGATCCTCAATGTACGCAGTGTAAGATGATTTAGTTTACTCTAGGTATAATATGTCTCTTCTTTTTACTTAATTATTTGCTTAAATTGGATGTATTTTTCTTGAAAAATATTAAGTTATATATATTGTAATAATGTCTACAAACTCTTGTAAAATACATGCAGGGTAAAAAAAAAGTATATATATCAATGAAGACATGATGAGGACAGAGACAGCAAGGGAAAACAAGAAAACTATTGTGACTTGGATGGTTGGAGAGTTTGAAACTTTTTTGGAAGCTTGGAATGGACGAATTAAAACTTAGAAGTTTTGAACATGGAGTTTCCAATTTTTGTCAATCAGTAGGGAATCATTTAGACAGACAAATATTAGGCATAATGTGAGGTTTTATTTGGACTATTTTGATTAATATTTTTTTAATGATCATATTGGCGTTTAATTTTTAAACAAATGTTGTTAATGTGTTTGATTTAATTTATACAATGTTTATGTAATTAAATTGTCAGGACAAACAAACCAAACAAACAATTCTTATGACGAAAAAAAACTGTGACGATATGCTATAGTATTGTGACAATATTTTTGTCACAAATATTTTTTCTGAAGTGACAAGTATATTATCACGTGAAACAATAAAAAAATATTGTGACGAAAAATAATTTGGATGACAAAAATATAGAGTTATAGTGACGATAATTTTGTCAGGGCAACGTTATCTATGACGACAAATAAGTTTTGTCACGTAAAAAATAAAAATATAAAGATGTAGTGATGAAAAATAATCTGAGTGATAAAAATATAGGATTATCGTGATGATAATTTCATCACGATAAAATTATTTATGGTGACAAACAGGTTTTGTCACGTGAAACAACAAAAATAACAAGGATGTTGTGACGAAAAATAATTTGGGTGACAAAAATACAAGGTTATAATGATGATAAATTTGTCATGACAACATTATCTATAGCGACAAATATATTTTGTCACTAGCTATTGTGACGACATTCCTTTTTCGTCACCTGGTATCTATTGTGACGGGTTTTTGGCGACGACACTTGTGATAATTTTTTGTCACCACAAGCCTTTAGTGACGAAAATTTATGTTCTAGTGATAAATATTTTTACCACGAAAAAGTAATTTTTTGTAGTGTCATATGTGATATAAATATTAACATATAATAGTCATATAAAATATGCGGTTTACAAAGTCCATTAACTGCATTTTATTTTAGCTGCCAGTGATTAGAGGAACTTTATTAGTTCATACCAGGAGAACAATCATAGGTCTCTGTGAAAACCATGGGTTTCTGTGAAAACCCTAAAGCTATTAATCTCGCTCACCACCTTATTTTGGTTTTCGTGTAAACACTCGTTATCCAACAGGGATAACTCTTAGAGTGTACGCACGATAGAACCAAACCTTGTTTTTAGCGAGTTTAGCTCTGTCACACTTTTGCTTCTTCCTTATTACACCCAAATCAAAGTGCTTCGGGCACTCAACTTAGGTACTGGATCCAGATTTTAGAAAGAGCAATTATGGACACAGATAAATTATCGACAATAAATTTATATTATTTCTCCGGTATTTATTTATTGATCTCATGTTAACTGTATTTGATCTGGTTGTTCCGCAATCCTAGTATAAGATCATTTTATGCACGTGCTTTATTACTAAGACTCTTCGTCTTCAGGACGAATCTCTCCTGGAGATTTCAAGTCTTCTAGACGTATCTCTTCTGGAGATTTCAAGTTTGGTTGACCAATTTTGCTAGCTTTCGTTTGAGGTGTGTAGGTTTCTTTTATAGGTCCTTCACGCTTCCGGCGTGTGGGGGCATGTATACTCATTTTTCATTTGGACCTCTACATCTTTGTGGTCAGTAAACTCATCTGGCAGATTACTTGCTATACTTTGCAAGTTACTTATCTTTTGAACTTCAAGTTCAGTCAAACTAGTGCATGAGTATAAATATCGAGGGCCTTTTTCCTTCAGGGAAATTTCTTGATCGTTTTCCTTCAAGAAAAATATCTCGATCTGTATCCTTTGGGAAAACTTCTCGGCATTCATCTAATTTTTTTTGGATTCTAATCTCCCCCTAATGCCGAGAATAGACTTTTCATCAATTATGCAGTCAGCCAACAGGGTTGTTGATGTGTTGTGGTGGTACGCGTACTACACGATAGAATATTCGCAGGTGGGAAATAATGTATCATTTTATGCGCACTGGTTGTAGAGGGGAGTACCAATGATATGCAGTGGATCGGATTTGAATTTGAGTATCTACATGTAAATTTCATGCCCCTAACATGTAGCTAAGTTGGAATTTTTGCAGTAACGGTCTAGCGATTAGTTTGATGCATCAAATTAGAGACTCAGCTAGACCATTATAGTGTGGATGTAAGGGACTTAATGCTTCACTTTAATTTCTCAATGCCATGTAATAAACATTGACTATTATGGTGTGGATGTAAGGATCTTAATGCTTCACTTTAATTTCCCAATGCCATGTAATAAACATTGAATGCAGTTAATGTAAGCTCACTGGCATTATCCATTCGAATGGATTTGATTTGATAATTTGGGAAATGAGAACTAAACTCAATAGTTATGCAATAAGCTTGGCAAAAGCGTGATTGCAGTTAAATAACGAGCATACATAAGTCCACCGTGTGAAAGCATTAATTATGGTCATTAACTACCAAAATGGTCCTCATACTAGGATAATCAGTCCACAAAAATCTCAATGAAACCATTCTAAAAATGGGAGATTTAATTCCAACTTTAGTACGATTCAACCGTACTCTAAGTTCACCCTTTGTACATGCCATATAAATTTATTTACGATAGGGTTTGACGTGTTATAGCCAATAAACTTAGACAAAATCCGACATATCACATTATTATTTTAGATGGACTAACCGCTCATGATATAAGATGTATGAATCTAAATTGGATTTTAAGACCAGATCTACAACTCTTCAGGAGGTTGGATTTTGTTATTGAGGTCTTCCACGCTTCAGGCGTGCTTTAGATTCATTGGCATGTAATATTTTGTCCTTCAGGGACATCAATTTTAACCAGGGATTTTCTATATAAATATGAGATTCAGTAACTCTGCTGGAGTTGTTAAAAACATCCGATAATTGAGTTATAATTTTTTGCAAATATTAATCATGACAAAGCATATAGTCATAACATGCATAAAAATCACAAAATAATGACATTATGTATCTTGATAACTCATAGTCTTTAATGTCATGTCACTGACAATGTTCATGTTTGCTTCAGGCATACTGGTATGCTGAAATTCGCTTGGGAAATACTCGATCTTGACCATCTCAATAATTATTTGGCATCGGCCATGATTTTCATCTATCGATTTTATTCAAATTCTATCGATAAATATAATCCTTCAAAGATATTTATAAACGACAATGAATATAATCCTTCAGGGATTTTTATAAACGTCAATGAATATAATTCTTCAAGGAATTTTATTAACTACGATGAATATAATCCTTCAGGGATTTTTATAAACTACGATAAATATAATCCTTCAGGGATTTTCCGTAAACAATTGATATCTTATTGAGATGAAATTGGAGAATTTAATTAGTGCATCTGTCTTCTGGGCAAAGTTGGGGTCAAAATTTCATTACATTTGTCTCAAATGAAGCAAGATGAATCTCAAAGCCTAAGTCAGGATACTAATACTGTCTATTTATGTAAATCACTCTTTGTCACCAAAATCTTCGAGCTCTAAGCTCAAAAGATCATCGTTGTCTATATCAAAATCTGCTTCAGGAAGACTGACATGGTGAGATTCACCCTGAGGAGCCATGCCCTTGTTATCCTTTTGTATCTTTCGATAAGCCTCAATCAAGTGCTTGAATTTACAGATTTCTTCCCTTCCACGCTTACGCTCACTCAGGCTCCCTTGAGCTACAACATGTGCTTCAGGCACTGCTTGTGGGTCAGCCAGTCTAGTATTGTGATTTCTCATCAGGAGTTGGTTGCGTTTTTCTGCTACTAAAAGTGTAGAAATTAGCCTGAGTGAGAGGTGTACTGCTGCTGGAGTACAAGGTTACTAGCATGGAATGTTGATAAGATTTTCTGTATCAACTCGGTCTCAGTAATTTGCTGCTGGCATAATTTTATCTGAGATACAATACGATGCAAGGTAGAATTGCACTCTGTTTAAATCTTGAAAATGGAGATTCAGCCAACCGTATTGTGCCTGAGGGATTATATCCTTTTGTTGATAAAAATAATTCTTTTGGGATGTCCATAAAATGCTAGGGTCCATATCAGTAAGGTACTCATATTTCAAGTCCCGATTTAAGTGGTATCTTAGATAAATCAACGCTTTTGCCTTCTGGGCATCAGTGAATTTGGGACCATAGATAATGATCCCGCTTTAATTAGGATGAGGCTAGATGAATCTCAATAATTATGGACCATGTCACGTAGTTATTACCATCGAGAGTAAGCTCAGTAAATTCTCTCTTAGTAATACCAAGATTTTTCACTACGTTTTAAATGGACATGGTAAGACATACGATTTGAATTTTCATTAACAAGGGAGAAAAATGATTTAATTTACATGCTCAATCACAAAGGAGCAAATATTGGGTGCCCCCTACCCAAACATGATTTACGGCCCGACAGGTACTGGGTGCCGCCTACCTAGACAATATATGCGGACTAAAGGGTAAATTTAATTCACATAAATAGGTATGCAAGTAGGAGCAACTGTTCAAGTTCAAAATTTAGTCAATGCTCGTGTTTGCTTCACGCAAACTTGTATACGAAGATTTTGGGCATTATTTGAGTAAATTAAATTAACAGCAAAGATAGGCACACAAGGATTTTCATATAAATCCTAATTGCTACAGCAAATAATTTACAAGCATATGTTGCGGTAAAATAAAGAGCGCAAACAGTGCTAATTGCTGAAAATATAAAAGAAAGAATTAAGCCTTTTACCAGGGCGGAACTCTACGATAAGGGTTCCTAAACATCTGTTGAAGATTGCTTCGGGAAAGTAATTAATTCATCCAAGTTAACAATAATAACAAGGTATGCGAATTGGAGATTGCTTTGTGAAATAATTAATTCATCCAAGTTAATTCAATTTCGATTGATGCATTAAACTTGATATGTATATATATAGATACAACATCCTGAAGAGAGAGAATAAATAAATACGTATCTTGTGAATTTGTTCCTGTGACTCTGATCATGACATGAAAGAATTTTAATGGTAGAACATTCGTGCTGATAACGTATTGTAAAATAAAGAGCGCAAATAAGAAACACCGATTTGTTTACCCAGTTCATCATGAATGACTATATTTGGGGGCATACCAAGCTAGGAGTTTCCACTATATTTCTGTGTGTTTACAATACGGAGTACATGAATATATTTATAATATCGAAACCCTAAAGCCCATTTAGGTTACTAGGCCCATAAGTAATATCCACATCAAATCTTCCAAATTTGGTATATTAAATCTTCTGAATTTACAACAAAAACAAATATAACAATGAAAAAACAACTACTATTGAGGAGGTGATTGTCATTCGACGTCCATCAACAATCATTAAAATTTTCAATCTATTCATTGCACGGGAGAATAACTAGTTTAATATAATTTAGTAACAAAACATTAATTCAAGTTTCATTAGTCCTATACATATGTCATAATAGTGAATTCAACCTAAAATAATTATCACATTTTCAATTTAAAGTATACTCCTATTACATTGTAAAATTTGATTGAAATAACATATTTAATATTTAGCGAGTAGGATTTGCGAGGCAGATTCGAAAATCCATTAGTTGGATTCACCTAGTGATAACTAGATTCGCCACGTGGGGAATCAAATTCATGGATTCAAGAATCGTATCCCTTTTAGGGTGTGAGTGCAATCTGATACTGCATTATGATATTTTTAGAAGAATATGCGCATTATAGGCTTTCGTAGAAGGATGACACACAAATTAAGAAATTGGAGTAACGGTAGGATTTTGAGGGGTGATTTGTAAATCTTTTTATAGAAAGTAAATAAATTGGTTGGATTGTGCGTATGTATTAGCACAGAAGTAAACACATTTTTATATGCATCATTTGCAATGTGCACTTCTTTTTAAATGATATTAATTATTTCACTAAATAATACTACTCGTTTACTGATTGATATTACTCGAAAACTAGTTATCCTATGCACACCAGTTGAATGATATTTCTCAAAAATCAGTTACACGGTGTAACTCGTTCGCACAAGTGTTACTAAAAAAGTAATGATATTTTGTATAAGATTGTAAATATTGTGAATAAAGTTTATGATTTTTTTTTCACTAAAACTCATAAGAAATTTTCTACATGTAAAATAATGTACATATTGAAAAATTCATGGATTCTGGTCGGGCCGAGTGGGGTCGGGCAAATTTTCTCCAAAATCTCGCGCAAGACTATTTTCAAATTTTTTATTTCTAGTTTGTGTTACTATATGAGCAAATGTTTTATTGTAAAGGCAAAATATGTGCTGCTATCGTACTAAATATTATTTTTTCTCAAATATTTATGTATTTTTATAGAAATAAATATTTTTCTATAAATATAAGGACAAAATGTGTGTTACTAAAAATAAATATTGGATTTTCACAAATATCTATTTGTTTTTACAAAAAATAATCATATTTTCATACAACAACACATGTAAGGTAGTGAAAAATGTGTTACTCTAATAACACACATGTGTTACTCAATGAAGAAAAATGTGTTTGCACAAAAATATAAAAATACTTTTAGGTTGTGTTATCATAAGGGTAAACACGTGTGACTGTAATAATAAATATGTGTTACTATAATAACAAATAATTATTTATCCTATATAGTAATACATATAAGATATTGAAATATGTGTGACTAGATGAATACAAATGAGTTACTATAAAAGAAAACTTGTGTAATGTAAGAGCAAATGTGTATTACTCTAAAAGTAAATGTGTGTTACTATAAAAGCAAGTGTGTGTTATTGTTAGAACAAATGAGTATTACTGTAAGAGAAAATACGTGCTTTGTAACATAATTCTTTTTTGTCCCTATAGTAACACATATAAGGTATTGAAAGATGTGTTACTTCATGAACAAAATAGTATCATCATGAAACAATAAATCTAAATTTAAAGGAATGAAGAATAAATTAAGAAATACATATTTGTTCTTATAAAACTACATATTTATCCTTATAGTTACTATAAAGTACAAATATTTGTTGTTTTAAGGACTAGTAACACACATTTTGTCTTTACAGTAATACACGTTTGTCCATATAATAACAGAAACAGGGAGCAAAAATTCTGAAATAAGCCTTGCATGAGTTTTTTTATGGAAAATTCATTCGACCAGACCTGACCCGCTAAGGATCCGCGAATTTTGACCTGATCAACTCATGACCCACGAATTTATTATACTTGTCTATTTTAAATATATTTTACATGAGTGTTTTTTTAAGGTGCAAGAATTATTATAAAACGTCATAAATGAAATAATGACTCAAATAATGCTTTTATATTTTCAAAATTTTGTTCTGATTCAAATAAGAGTCACACTCATTCATAATCCATAATTAAAAAAAAAATAGACATACGTAAAATGACTAATTTATCCTTATATGCACATAGGGAAAATATTCCTTTAGGTTTTTGTCGACCTTGATTTTAATTTTTTAAGTTATTTAATTTCAAAATTAGTACTTTAAATTTAAATTGGTCAGTTCTTATTTATTTATTTATTTTTTGAAAAAATCAAATTAAAATCTGAAAAATAATTTTAGAAATAAGCTAAATATTTAATTAAATGAATTTACAAAATCAATTAAAAATTATTAAGAATCTTAAAAACTCATTAAAAAAATCAACAAAATCTTCCAAATAATTCAATTAAAAATAAATTTGATTTTACAAAATTAGCTAAAAATATTAAAAAAAAAACTAAATCTTAAAAATTAATTAAAAAAACTTTCCAAATTCAAATAAATAAAAATTAAATTTTAATTAAATTTAAGTATCAATATTTAGATGATTTAATTGACTTTTATAAAAAAAAATTCTAATTTTATTTAGCTTTAACTTTTCCCTTTTGAATATTTTTTTATTTGGTTTTTAAATTTAGTTGAATTTTTTATATTTATTTTATGTAGTTTTGTCAAAATTTTATTTTTACTGATTTATTTTTATTTAATTATTTTTACTTATTTAATTTATTTATTTTTATCATATTTTATTTAGGTTTAAACGAGTTTAAACAAAGTATTTTTTAATTAAATTATTCTTAAAGATTATTTTATTTTCTTAATTATTTATAAAAAAAATTTGATTTATATTTTTTATTTAAAATATTTTTTTACAATTTAATTGTTTTTTAATTTTTTGATATTATTGAAGTTTTTTTTGTTAATTTTTTTTATTGATATTTGTATATGTATATTTGTGTGAGTGTGCACACAAATTAATGTTTCGTTTGTATGTAGTGTGCAAATTAGTGTGTGACGTCCAAATAAAAAAAATGTGCAAATTTTCCTGGGACTGAATGAGTATAATATTTTCAAAATATATTTATTTTTTAACTTTTTTTTTAAATTTCAATGAAAAGTTAAAGAATAAGTATTATTATTATTAATTTTTTTTTAGGATAAAGATGTTAATGGGAATATGAAATGGTGGGAAATATTTTTATTTTTGTTTCAATGACGTAAATATATATTAAGAATGAAATGGAGTATATTTTTTTTGGTACTTGATTAGGCGTGAAATTGTCATGAATCGTCACTCGAAATGCCCTAGTTTTGGTTGATTTTGTTGAGTATTTAGAGTCATTTGCGTATCATTTTCATAAACTAATGAATTTGTCTCTTTGATGCTCATAGATGAATAGAGGGCGAAAAGAGGAG
Source organism: Ballota nigra (assembly GCA_947034835.1). Taxonomy (NCBI): domain Eukaryota; kingdom Viridiplantae; phylum Streptophyta; class Magnoliopsida; order Lamiales; family Lamiaceae; genus Ballota; species Ballota nigra. Next base: position 38,492,778 of record OX344724.1, on the reverse strand, counting down.
TTCGTAGGACTTTGAATCGACTCAAACGGACGCCCGAATGAGAAGATATCGAAGAAATACGAAAAGTGTTAGTTCGAGGGAGCAAAAGTATCATTGGAGTGCACAAGCTAGAAGAGCTCGAACACAAGCGCTCGAGTGGTCGTGCATAGCGCACGAGAGAACGAAGGTCGAGAACCCCTGCACGAGTGCTCGTGCAGGGCGCTCGAGCAAGCATGCGGTCGTGCACTAGTGCACGAGCTCGTGTGGTCGTGCACTATTTTGGCTCTGGACAAGTTGAGGTGCTCGAGTGGGAGGTGCTCGTGCACTAGTGCACGAGCAGTGCACGAGCAAGCGCGGAATTTTGGCCCATACATTCCCGATTTGGCCTGTTGCCTATATATACCCCATCCGAGCACGTTTTTACGGAACCACTTGATAGATTTTGACTTTTAGACTTAGTTTTTAGAGAGAGAAAGAGGAGAAGGAACGAGCAAGTTTTACTTTTACGTTTTGAGGTTTTACTTTACGAATTCATCACGATTTTACTTTTTAGTTTCGTTTCTTCATATCTTTGTTCTTGAACACGTTGAGATTCATTTTATTGATTTAATTTAAGTTATTCCTTTATTTCTTACAACCCAGTTTATGATTTATCTTTTCATCGTTATAATTATCATGTTCATGTTCGTTATTTATTCAATTGTTCTTGTTTACGTAAAACCCATGTCCGGCTAAAACCCTTGTATGCTTGGGGTAGGATGAATTCGTAGAAGTAGGATGTGGGTATGTAATTAAGGTAACTCGTGACGTTAGGTTTTAATTCTCTTAATTAATGAATTTTTAAAATCAATCGTAACTTTGCCTTTGAATTTCGTACGAACGTGTTAGGGAGAGGACGACCGCATCACTCTTTAACAACTAGTAGACTTAACGAGAGGGTTTAGAAGGGATTGATTAATTTGCCGGTTTAGCGAGAGAGGACGACCGCGTCACCTTAGTTAAATTAGGGTCTCATTAATTAAGCACAATCTATTAACGTGTTAGTGGATTAGTGAAGTCGAGTGTTAGGGTAAAGTATTAGGGTTTAGAATCTTGAGCTTTCATCTTGCATTCTTTTACTTAGGTTATTTCTTGCGCGTCACGGTTATTTTGATTATGTACCTGCTCCGCTAGTATACGTAGGGATTCCTATCCTGAGCATCTCCATCTCTTATTAGAAAACAAATCTTAGATACTTAGTTTAATTTTCCTTTTGCATTCGTAGAGTAATTTAGTTTAGATTATTTTCTCTTATTAAAAACCAAAAACATTTCACTCGTATTAACTACGACGCGTAGATCTTCAGGGATCTATTTTGCATACACACTTTCCCTTGGGTTCGATAATACTTGGTCGTTATACTTGCCCATATTACAGTGAACCCGTACTCTTGCGGGGAAGCTACTAGTAAAAGCTAGTATATTCGCTTTAAGTCAATGGCGCCGTTGCCGGGGATGGCGTTGTATGTCTTTTGAATAGGACTTGTAGATAGCTTAGTAGGTAGTAGTGAGTGCTTTATTTTCTATTTTATTTTTATTTTTATTCATTCGGCAGTTGCGTTTTGATCCTTTTGCTAGTGTGTCAGGTATATGAAAACACGCTCACAAGGCAATACGAGCGAAGAGAGAATACCATTGGACCCTGAGACGATAGCTAGAAGGAACCGAGCTTTCTTGAGGAGAATGAACACTGCCGGAGAAGGGAAAGAGCCAATGGACCTCAGTAATGAGTTGGATGATGCAGCTAATGAGTTTAATCAGACATTGAACCGGGTTGACGACATTGGAGGAAGTGGTAGTCAGAACCAAGATCCGTCAGGGGAAAGCCAAAGCCAAAGCCCGGGGACACAGAATCAAAACAGTCCAGCTCATAACATTGTCCAAAACCCTCAGAACAACCCTGCTTACCCACATCCTAACTTACCACAAAACAACTTACCTTATCCACCATATCCTTACCCACCATACCCTTATCACCCATACCCGTACCCTCCACCTCCTGTTTACAACCAATCACCTGTTTATCAACCACCACCACCCTAACAAGTACCCGTACCAGCTGCTAACCCTCAGCACATTCCTTAGAACGCAGATCAGAATATGGCTATTCGAGGAAGGTTTGCAGCGCAGCCACAACGGTACTATGATGGAGTGGAATTACCTCCAGTTGAGGCAAATAACTTCTCGATTTCCCCAGGAATTCTAAAGCTGCTTACAGAGAACCAGTTTAAGGGGTGATCGGGAAGGAGAATCCTCATACTCATCTGAGGAGTTTTCTAATGATAGCCTCCACTTTCAATTACAATGGCATGTCTGAAGATGCCAAGAGGCTTTAGGTTGTTCCCATTCTCATTGATGGGAATAGCTAAAGAGTGGTACGATAATACGCTTCCACGGGGAGGTATTACCACTTGGGCCGAACTCGAGCGTCTGTTCCTCGAGCGATTCTACCCTCCATCGAGAACCATTAAAGTAAGGATTGAGATCTCTTCCTTTCGCCAGAAGCAAGGAGAGGACCTACGTCAAGCGTGGGAGAGATACTCAAACATGTTGATAGAGTACCCGCAGCACGGGTACAATGAGAGAGATGTGATGGCATTTTTCTATAGTGGTGCCAACAAGGCTAGGCAAGACCATCTAGACGCCTGTGCTAGTGGATCATTCCTGAATCAAGGAATAGTGAGGTGTAGAGAGATCGTGGACAACATTGTCACGAATGTCGGGGCTTGGAATGTGGACGCAGATTTCCAGAGAGTTCATCAGGTTGAGGAAGGTGAAGGAACGAGACGGCTGTTGATGGCCATGATAGAAAAGATTAACAACCTCGAGTTGGGGAAGAATATGGTTGGAGGGAATGCAGCAGAGAATGAGCAAGAGGACAAGCCCACAATTCAACAAGAAGTAGTAAATTATATGGGAGGTTCTTATTACAATCAGAATGGGTATCCACAAGGTGGAAATTTTCAAGGAAGGCCTTCTTATGGCCAACCATTTGTACCTCCAGGTCCACAACCACCTCAAAATCAATGGAGGAACACACAAGGGTACCAAGGAGGCCAGCAGCTTCCTCAGAACCAATGGAGGAAGAACGAGAATTTTTCATATGCTAACCCGAAGGTGGGTATTACAGTTCCTCCAGGCGTGGATTCGGGTTCTAAACCTCCGAGTGGAGAAGGCGGTGCCTCAACTGAGGAGATGTTGAGAGCTATCCTTCAGAAGGTGGAGGAAGGTAGCAAGCGATTGTCCTATTTGGAGTACGATGTGAAAGATCTGCACAAGAAAGTTGATCAGCGTGATCAAGACCTCCAGAAGAGAGATGTAGAGTTGAATCGAATTCAGCAAGAGAACAACCGAAGGTTCACTTCTATAGAGTTCCAGATGAGCCAGATTGCAAAGTCATTCAATAGGGAGCCTGGTAAATACCCTTTAATGCCTGAGGGTAATCCTAAAGAGCATTGTAAGGCTATCCAACTTAGAAGTGGGACCAATTATGAAGGTACCCAGATGCCTGCTGATTCTGAGACGCCCCAAGGAGAGGTGGAGATAGAAGGAAAAGAGCCTGAGGCGGTTAGAGATGAGATTGAAGAGACGAGAGTTGAGAAGAAGGTTGAGGGTGAAAGCACTCAAGCGAGCAAAGAGCTTGAAAAGGAAGACATTGAGAAGGTTGAAAGAGTTCCCAAGTGGAAGAAGGCAAAGGAATCATGGGAGAAAGTGAAAGAGACCGAGAGAGATGAATGAGGGGTACCCAAATCTGTGATACCCATCCCATATCCACAACGCTTCATGAAAAAGAAGCTTGATGAGAAATTCGCTAAATTCCTTGATGTGTTTAAATAATTGCATATTAATATCCCTTTTTATGATGCTTTGGAACAGATGCCCAACTATGCAAAGTTTCTGAAGGACTTGATCGCGAAAAGACGGCGAGTGAGTGCATTAGTGCACAAGGCGCTTCCTCCAAAGTTGAAGGATCCCGGGAGCTTTACCATCTTATGTGACATTGGGAACGGGATAAAGAAGGGAGCGTTGTGCAACCTCGGAGCGAGCATTAATTTGATGCCCTTGTTGCTTTTCAAGAAGTTGGAAGGTGGAGAACTTCAACTGACGATGATGACGCTTCAACTAGCCGGCCGGTCTATTACTCGACCTCAAGGTGTAGTTGAAGACATCCTCGTGAGAGTTGGAGATCACATTTTTCCAGCCGACTTTGTAGTGCTAGAGATGGAGGAAGATGAGCATGTGCCCTTGATCTTGGGAAGACCGTTCTTAGCAACGGCCGGGATGGTGTTAGACGTGGCAAATGGGAAGATTATGTTGAAAGTTGATGATCAAGAAGTGAAGATTTCCCTATATGAGGCCATGAAGTACCCGAAGGAGGATGAGAGTTTGTATTGCATGGATGCAAATGATCCTCGTATTGAAGACACGCCTCCTATCTCTAATCTTTCTCATACTCATGATTTCGTTAGTCCTTCACTTAATGATTTAACCCATGAGCATTATGATCTAACTTATTTTGATAGGGATAAAGGGAAGAAGTTGAAGGATGAAGAAGTGAAAAGCGTGGATGTGATCCAGTTGGAGGGAAAAGGAGGAGCTAAGAAGAAAAAGACCAAATTTAAGAATCTGTTTGGTAAGACTCCTCCAGATAAAGGTGAGAAGGAGTTGAGACCCATAATACTTGGGGATGAGAAGGAAGCAAAAAAGCTCATGATGGAGGGGCATCAAGGAAAGACATGCAAGCACCACTCTTATGAGAGTAAGGGAGGTAAATTTGAGTATGATGTCCCATAAGCTTCTTTGAGTTTGGTCCGGCATGAGGACCTTAAAAATAGCGCTGAATGAGAGGCAACCCATTTTTATTTGCTCTTGAGTGTTTTTAGTAATTTGAGTTTTATGTTATTAGGGAGTTTTTGTGAATCGTAAGTTTTAACCTCGTACTTGAGATTTTATTTTGTAGGTTTGTCTCGAAGGAGTGTCAAATAAGTGGAGATTGAAGGAACTCAAGCAAGTGAGTGTGCAACGTTGTTGAGAGAAACTAAATTGTTTGGTTGAGGTAACCCACAACCCCAAACTTAGACCTCTTCGCAAGGTCGAAGTTTGGGGGGTGGATTTTTTTTATGTTTCTTGTAACATTGCACCGGAGCACCCCTTATCTTTGAGTGTGTTTGGTTTTATGGTGCCTTTAGATGCTCCTTGGGGTAATTTTGATCTGATTCGCTATTGCATATTTCATGCCTATCAATCATCTTGTGCTTGCTGATTGCTATCTTTGAGTATGATTTGATGAGTAGGGTGATTTGTGGATTTGAGTTAGGGACTCTTTTGTGTGAGTGTTTGAGCTAGAGTTAATTTGAGAGAAAACTAGTATGCTTGCAAATTTTTCTTTTGAGTACTTGTGTGATGAGAGTGAGAATTCACTAGGACTACCATGGATGTGAAAACTGTGAGATTTGAGCCTTATGAGTTTTTCTTTTGAGTGCTTGTGTGATGAGAGTGAGAATTCACTAGGACTAGCATGGATGTGAAAGCCGTGAGACTTGAGCCTTATGAGATTTTGATATATGAATTAATCTCTTCGTTTGTGAGTGGATCGTCACCCTAGAGGATGCTAGAACTTGTGTGTGCTCTTGCTTCTTGATTGTGTCTAGTTTGATATGTCGAATGTGATCTTAGGCCATCTTTGATTTGATTGAGTCAATCAGCCTAAATTTTCCTTACCATTGATATTTGTCCCTTGTTAGCCCCTTTGAGCTTTAAGCCTATTTCATTTGCTAGCACATATGAACACTATTCCAGTTCCTAAGCCTTTTTGTCCCAATTTGAGTGGAGAATAAGAAAAGTGTGAATGTGAAGGAATTGAATTGAGTTGAAAAGGAATTATGATGGTTGAGTGGTGATAAAATAAGGGTGTGAATGAGATTTGAGTTGTGGAAAAAATAAAAAAATTGAGAATGAGCAAAAGAAAAAAGAGCTCATGTGTTTGTGAAAAAAAAGTGAAGTGATTGAGAAAAGTGAAAAAAAAATGAGAAAGAAAAAAAATTGAAGTGTTGAGAGTGTTGGAATTGAAAGTGTGTTTATTGAAGATGTTGAAGAAGTTTGTTCCTAATCTCGAAGTACCGAAGTTTGATTTTTCTATTCTCCATTCACTTGAGTCACTTTACCATATTATGATCCCACCTGTCCAAAGAGCCTACATTACAACCTTGAGAAAAGTCCTTTTTGATTCGACATTGATTTCTAGAGTATGGTCGGAGTTAAGAGTGCTTACAAGCCTATGGCTGCCAATATGTGTGATTGATTGTTTGAGTGAGTCCCTTTATCATTGATATACACTTGAGGGAGTGAAACACATCGTAGAGTGCACATCCATGTTTAATTTTGGTGATTCTTGTTGTTGTTGCATGAGTATGATGAGGAAAAGTGAGTGAGTATACTTGTGATTGATCTTTGAAGCTCGAATTCATTTACTTGCATGATTTGATTCGTTGACTCATTCCTAACAATTTCACTTGACTTGTTATTTCGTTGCTTGAGGACAAGAAACATGGTAAGTTTGGTAACATTCCTAAAAGCTAGTATATTCGTTTTAAGTCAGTACTCAAAATTTGGCTCATTGATCGACTAATTCGGAAAATCCATAGTCCACTGTATACTAGCGGAGGGTTCTATTTCAAGGCAGAGCTAAGTTCTGTATGGACTGACCCATCTCAAAATTGATCGCACTCAATGAGCTTCGAACTTGAGACCTATAAAGCATCACACTCTTAAATCTCAAGTTCTTACCACTAGGTCAACCCCTGGGGGTTAATGAAATGATGTATATTAGTACGCTCTCTCGTTTGCTTCCCATTTCTTTTGGACACAAGTATTAAGACAAATATTAAAATATAGATATAGTATTAGTAATGTGGAGATGGAAGAAAGTATATGATATTCCTTCCGTTCCAAAAGTATTTGTACCCTTGAAATTGCACGTAAAATAAGAAAATTGGTAAATTAATGATATATATATATATATATATATATATATATAAACACAATAGTCTGGACAAAATGGTAATTTTATCTTTCCCGCCCATTTGTTTGGTTTTTGCTGCAAAGTACTCTACCTACTTCCTGCATGAGACACTGCTAGGTGAGCAGCAACATTTTTTTAATTTTTTTTTAACTAAGACGGCTGCAAAACTAATTAGGCCATCAGATACATAAAAGTAGTTAGGTTTTGGGTATTCAACCCAATAAAATGCATTCAAATATTTTACAAACCCCACAAAAATCATTTTAATTATTTTACATGTGCATAAACTCTTTTATTTTTAGATATTAGAAATTTCAAGATTTGTTAAATATTTTCTTTTCTAAATAAATGTTAAAGATAACAATACAAATATTATTGGAATTTATAGTTAGTAATGCATTTTGTTCCAGTTTTTATTAGTTATTTTCCAATTATAATCACAGTGTTTTATTTAATTTATTTGTTTTAGTTTAAAAGATTTAGTTTATTTTTTGGCTGCAAGTAAATGATAGAATCTACAATCTAATTTATTTGGCCTCAAAAAGAACATTTGTAAAGTTAAATTAAGTTAAATCTATGTGTTAATTTTCAAAGAATATAGTAATAGCTAAAAGTAAGTTAATATTCTTCCACTAAATTTGTATTATTATTGTTATTATGGTAACATTGCATTGTTTACATTTATTTGTACATATAAAAATTATAAGTTTGTTAAAGAAAATGCCAACTAGAGTGATTGGTGAGTATATGAACTTAACTATCTAACAAAGATAATGACTTGATATCAATTTATTAATTTATTTTTTATAATATGCTTTTCACTCACATTTTAAAAATTCAATAAATTTTTCATTTTAAGTATAATGTACTATGTGTCAAAGTAGTAATTGTCTTTCTACAATTTTTAATTTGACATATATAACATAATAAATATGTAAAAAGTAAAAATCAAATTTAAAGTATGAGTTTTAATATTTTTTATAATTTTAATTATTAATTATGAGACAATATAAGGGGTGTTTGCAAACTCAATACAAATGTGAAAATCACTTCTTTTTCTTAAGCATGTCCCTTAGCTTTTAGAATGGATTCTCACTATTTTACGGTGGTTCAAAACACCACAATAATATCTTAAAATATTTATATATTGATGAAAAATATTTAAATAAATAATGATGTAATGTGTAGATGAACAATTTAATTCTAATTTTAATTTTTATCATAATTTTTTATGAGTATGCACACAAATCAATATATGTATATTTTTATGAGTATGCACACAAATCAATATTTTACCTTTTAAGTACTGTGCAAATTAATGTGACACGTCCATATAACAAAAATGTGCAAATTCCTTTGTAAAGGGGGGAGTATTATATAGATAAATTATTATTGATGTGTAAAAATGAGTAATGTGTGTAAATATAATATTATATTTTATTTTTTAAAAAGGAAATAAAAAGTAAATGAGGAGAATAAATAGAAGAACGGATAGAGTTGTTTAAGAATATAAAGAAATATGGGAATACAGACGCAGATATGTTGACCCAGTTCGTCAAGAATGACTACGTCTGGGGGCAATACCAAGCCAGGAGATTTGTATATGTGTGTGTATATAATGCTGAGTACAGGGATATATTTATAATAGAAAAGACCTAGTCTAAAACTTAAAGCCTGTTTAGGTTACTTGGCCCATTAGTAATGTCCACATCAAATCTTCTAGATTTGGTATAATAAATCTACTGGATTTATAATACTCCCCCTTGGACATTACGACATAACATAAATGTCTTGTCATAAAAACTCCACGTGCTAGGTATCGACCAAATATTAAGTTAGGGAGGAATGTAATTTTATTGATCTTCCAGATCAAGTCTTCTGGATTTATTTCTGGGTTACCGCTCCCCCTGAAGACAACAACCCTTTAATTTTCTCGCATGATACGTACATCTATCAATTGAGCTCAGAAAGTCCACGCATCCCAATTCTTCTAACATGTTTCTCGAAAGTGGACTTCAACAATGATTTTGTAAACAAATCAGCTGCATTTTCTTCAGAGCTTACTTGAATTACTTGAATCTTGAGCAATGCTTGTTGTTACTGGTTATAGAAAAACTTCGGCGATATATGCTTCGTATTGTCACCTTTAATGTAGCCCAATTTCATTTATTCGATGCAAGCAACATTGTCTTCGTATATACAGGTCGGCTCTTTAGTGGTAGAATTCAGACTACTACTTCTTCGAATATGTGTGATGTCTATACCTTAACCAAATACACTCACGAACAACTTCATGTAAGGCAATGATCTCCAAATGGTTTGATGATGTAGATACAAGAGTTTGTTTAGTTGACCTCCAAGATATCGTTGTGTTTCCCATGGTAAATACATAACCATCTTGAGAACGCCCTTTATGTGGATCAGAAAGATAAACAGCATCAGCAAAGCCAACTAATACATCATTTGGCGTGTCAGTGTAAGGGGTAGTTTCAATATTTTCCTTAGGGGTTACAATTTCACCTGTGGCCTCCTTTTTCTCTTTGTAAGGAAATAGCAGACCCATGTCAATGGTTCCTTTTAGGTATCGAAAGATATTCTTGACACCATTCCAATGACGCTACGTTGGTCCTGAACTAAATCTAGCTGACAAGTTCACTGAGAATGCAATATCTGGTCGAGTACATTGAGCTAAGTACAATAATGCGCCTATTGCACTTAAATAGGGAATTTCAGCTCCCAATAGCTCTTCGTCATCTTCCTTTGGATGAAATGGATCTTTCTTTAAATCCAAACTTCGACCGATCATGGGAATGCTAACATGGTGCACTTTGTCCATATTAAATCGTCTGAGTAAGGGGTAAGTATTCCATAAACTCGGTGTTCTAGTTCAAGGCCTAGGCAAAACCGAGTTTTCCCAAGATCTTTCATCTCAAATTCAGATTTCAAGTAGCTCGCGGTTTCTCTTATTTCATCAAGAGTACCTATTAAGTTCATGTCATCAACATAAACTACTACAATCGCAAATCCGGAACTTGTTTTCTTTATGAATACGCAGGGGCACTTTTCATCATTCTTGTAACCTTTCCCAATCAAGTAATCACTTAGACGGGTATACCACATCAGTCCAGATTATTTTAATCCATAAAGTGAGCGTTTCAATCTAATTGCGAACGCACTCCGTGGTTTAGAGTCACTTGACTTGGGTAATGGAAGACCATCAGGCACTTTCATATATATCCCTGAATCAAGATCCCCATAGAGATATGCAGTAACCACATCCATAAGTTGCATTTCCAGTCCTTCGGAAACTACTAAGCTAACTAAGTAGCGGAATGTTATAACGTCCATCACGGGAGAGTATGTCTCCTCATAGTAAATTCCAGGGCGTTGTGAGAAACCTTGTGCTACAAGACGAGCTTTATATCTCAGAACCTCATTTTTCTCATTACGCTTTCTGACAAAGACCCATTTATGTCCTACAGGCTTTACACTTGGTGGGGTTAGCACTACCGGACCAAATACCTGTCTCTTTGTCAAAGAATCAAGTTCTGCATGGATTACTTCTTTCCATTTAGGTCAATCCGCTCTTTGTTGACATTCTGCAATCGAGCGCGGTTCGATATCATCGTGCTCTATAATTTCTTGAGCAACAATAAAAGAAAATATATCATCAATTTTAGTGCATTGTCTGTCCATCAACTCATATGCACTCTCATAATTTATGGAGATTTCTTTATTCTCTGGAATCATATCAAACATCGGAGCGTCCTCCAGTAATGATTCTTGGACATAACTATAATCAGAGATAATCTCGTGACATGGATTCTCGACATTGATGATCAATGGATTAGGTTGTGCCGCACCCACCATTTTCTTCCTTGGGTGGGTGTCAATCGAACCATGTGACCTCCCTCTTTTCCTTTTGGGAGCCACGGCCTCAACCACACTTCCACCAAGTGTGGTTGCAATACCTTTATCTGCGGCGTTGTGCCCTTTATTAGGGACTTCTAACCTTGCAGACACATTTGCAGCTGGTATATGAGACCTAGTCACTTTAACAATATCAGTAAATGAATCAGGCATTGAATCTGCCATGTTCTGAAGATCAATTATTATTTTTACTTCACTTTCACATTGTGAAGTTCGGGGATCAAAATGAGACAGGGTGGGGACAGACCACGACAATTCCTGTCGTTCCCTTAGAAAATTCTTTTTCTTATCTCCCCCTAACAACGGAAAGACTGTCTCATCAAAGTGACAATCCCCGAATCTAGCGGTAAATAGGTCACCTGTCAAGGGCTCTATATAGCAGATAATTGTTGGGGATTCATATCCAACATAAATGCCTAATCGTCTCGGAGGACCCATTTTAGTGCATTGTGGGGGCGCAATAGGCACATATACTGCACAACCAAATATGCGTAGGTGTGAAATATCAGACTCATATCCAGTTACCAACTGGTACGCAGAAAATGGTTGGTCAATAGTGGGTCTGAAATGAATAAGTAAAGTTGCATGTAATATTGCATAACCCCATGCAGAGATAGACATGTTGGTGCGCATAACCAGTGCCCTAGCCACCATTTGTAGTCTTTTAATGGTGGCTTCTGCGAGACCATTTTGTGTATGAACATGGGGTACGGGATGCTCTACATCGATCCCGGTAGACATGCAATAATCATCAAATGCTTTTGATGTAAACTCTCCAGCGTTGTCAAGTCTGATAGACTTAATAGGATTATCAGGGTGGTGAGCCCTTAAACATATGATTTGTGCTAAGAGTTTTGCAAATGCAGAGTTTCTAATGGACAATAGAGCGACATGTGACCAACGTGTCGAAGCATCAACCAGAACCATAAAATACTTGAATGATCCGCACTGTGGATGAATTTGTCCACAAATATAACCGTGTATTCTTTGTAAGAATGGAATATTTTGTTTTGTATCTTTAGGATAAGAAGGTCTCGATGTTACCTTTGCTAAAGAACAGGCTTTGCAAAATGAGTGATGTGTCTTTGAAATTTGCAATGGGCAGATTGGGATGTAGGTAATGTATCTTGTGCTTCAGATGACAAATGTTGCGATGAAGCAACAATATAACTGACAACGTGCATTGTATCGGATTTATGTCACGACCTGGGTGCCCAAGACGGTCATGCCAAAGCCTGTATAAATCGGTGTCACTTAGTTCATCATTAGTGACAACATACGATTCAAAAACTCGAATGGTAGTGAGATACAACCCACTAGATTGACTCATTTATTTCTCTAAAATGTGCTTTCTTCCACATTCATTAGAGGTGATAAATAGATATTCGATTTCATTCTCACTGTGAGTTTCCAAATGATAGCTGTTGGCACGGATATCTTTAAAACTTAACAAGGATCGATTGGCTCTTGGTGCATATAGAGCTTCTTTGATTTGAATAAGTGTACCATTAGGCATCAAAAATTTGGCAGTTCCTCGCCCTTTAATCAATTGGGATGTTCCAATCAATGTAGTTACATATGAATTATAAGGAATAAGTTCAATACATAATTGTCTATTCCTTAAAATTGTATGGGTGGTCCCACTGTCAGCTAAACATTCTATTTCTCTGCGAGATATTCCTACAAGTCCATGTAGTAATATTATTAATTAACTTGGAATAAATATCTCATATCCTCTTGAGATAAAATTTGAGTAGAATGATTTACTTTTCATTCTTTTATTCCTCCGATGTATTACTTTACATGGTAACATTACAATGCTTGAACCATATAACATAAACTTAAAAAAATTTAGTACTCTAGAATTAATTCAAATTTATAATTAAATCAACGATAATAATATTAAGGTCTCATAAAAAAATCTAACTAAAAAAAAACCATGGTCTAAATAACTTTAAGACAAAAGAATAATAATCCAAATAGGCACCATACCTTAGTAACATTCTTGAAAAAAAAAATTGATCAAGAAAATCAGTCAAAATCAGGAGTATCCATCGACTGGGCAAGGTCCTTGTTGCCACTGAAGTCAGCAATCGCGAGTTTAACATTTGTGAGAGTTTCCTCGTCTTCCACGTAATGGATCTCTTGTTATTTAGATTCCCGATACCTCTTATAGTTGGCTCCTACTTTGTTACTCGCCTTGCAATTTTTAAACCAATGTCCAATATCCCCACACCTATAGCATGGTTCATTAGCATCCCGTTCCTTTCTCTTTGGAGGGTCTTGAGGTGCGTTTTGCACCTTGGTGCCCCGACCATTGAATTTGTTACCACCATAACCACTAGTGGTACTAATGCCTCCATGATGCCCTTTAGTGTGAGGGCCACCACGGCCACTACCACAGCCTCTACCGCGTGGTGCATTATTCTCGCGTTGGTAGGGATGAGCACGTATTGTCCCCATTCCTTTGGGGTTCTTTCCACTATTCCCTTGACCAAAGTTAGCCTCGGGAATTTTCTTTGTCCCGGCAGGCCTGGCATTATTGTTCAAAAGTACTTGGTCATGCCTCTCAGCTACTTGCAGCATGTTAATCAACTTGTTGAATGTGGTAATTCTCTTGTTATAATATTCAAGCCTATACTGGTTGGCCAGTATAAGTGCTGAAGTGGGGAAAGTGGAGAGAGTTTTTTGTATCATATCATCTTCTGTGATTTCCTTTCCACAGAAAGTAAGACGTGCTTTAAGGCGTAACATGTCCTTATTGAAATCGTTGACTTTTTTGTAGTCAAGTAAGCGGATTTCATTCCACTGGACCGTTAGTTCAGGAAGCAAAGTATCATGAATATTTCCAAAATGTCCCTTTAGGGCATCCCACAGTTCTTTGGGCGTTTTCAATTGAAGGTATTCCCAGCGTAAACTAGGATCAATATGTCGCCTTAGAAACATTAGGGACATTAGCTTTGACCTTATCAGACGGTTCTTTGTCCTTGTCAGTGGGTTCAATAGTGGAAAGATAATCCTTCCCCAAGAAGGTCGTTTCCACATCAGAAACCCAACGATGGTACTCAATTCCTTCTGAGTCCAATAGTTCAAATTCAGGTCGAGTTGGTTCAGCCATCTGTGTAATCGAGGAGGAATATATATTAATTATGCAAGCGTAGCAAAGTATAGTTTTTTTTTCTTTCAAGAATGTGAATTTGAGTTAGATTTTGAGACCATGGATCACATATTTTTTTATTTTTTGTGAAAATACTTTATCACATTGATTTGTACTCATAAATATCATTCATGAAATTTCTTTATCATGGAGATATTCAATAAGAAAAATATAAATATACAAATAGAGCATATATATCACTGGTGACTTTAATATAACAAATAAGTCATCAAATTTTCATAGTAGGCAAACAAGAATTTTTCATATAAATTCTAATTTCTAGGATAAATAATTCACAGACCTATGTTAAGGCAAACATTGTTAATTGCTAAAATTTAAAAGGATTACGCCTTTTTATCATAGTGGAATCTAAACTCCTAATGATAAATTGATCGAGCACACACTAATCGACATATTCATGCATCCCAAATAAATATTTATCAACATATACTCACGGACACAAACAAATTAGTCCAAAAACAATGAAAAACGTGAGGTCCAACTTCCTACCATGATCATATGGAAGCCAAAAAAAAACATAAAATTTAGCTATTTGATATCTAATTTAATTTTGTTCCACTTGAAAAATAAACAAATTAAATATTCAAGAGAAAAATATTTTACAAAATAAAACCAAACAACCTTAAGTGCCTTAACAATGTCAATATCATGTATTAATTTTAGAAGGACTCGGTCATGGTATATATAAGAATCTCATATAAATAAAATAACTTTAACATGTAAACCCATAATCAAACAATTAACGTAATACAATTGTCCAGAAATAATTTCATGGTTATCCGATTGATTTCACGCAAATCAGAGCAATCGAGACAAGAAATATTATTTAAATATAAGTAATGTTAGTCGCACTTATTAGACCCAATATATTGAACTACTAATACTGAAATTAAACATTAGAAGTGAAAATCATCAATTAATTAATTCTGGAAGGAACAACCGCATTGTAAAATTTCAAGAATTCAAAATCGAGGAAGCGTACCTAAATTATTGCCGATAGAACTGGATTATGAAAAATCTGAAACTTTGGTAGAGCACTCGTACTGATAACGTGTTTAAGAATATAAAGAAATATGAGAATATAAACGCAGATATGTTGACCCAGTTCGTCAAGAATGACTACGTCTGGGGGCAATACCAAGCCAGGAGATTTGTATATGTGTGTATATAATTCTGAGTACAGAGATATATTTATAATAGAAAAGACATATGCCATGTTTGGTAGCCAAGATGGGAAAAGAGGTCAAGATAGACATTGAGATATATTTTAAGGGTGAAAATATTTATTAATGTTTGGTAGTGTGTAATAGAAATCATGTGATAATATTTTGCTTGTTTGATAGAAGGAAGATTATTCTTAAGAAAACAGTACAATATTGTGAAAAACCCACTTTACCCTTTACCTTTCCTCAACAAGAGAGGTCCACCTTCAATCTCATCTTCTCTTTCATTCGAACCTAGAAAAGATGGATGCAATTTCAATCCCAAATCCACGAAGAAGCATGAACCGAATCAAAAATCTAATCCCTCATAGCAATCCCATAAAAGAAAAATACTCAATTCCACAGCAATTCCATAAATGAAAGAATGAATCAATTCTGCAAAAGGAATCCACAAATTGAAACCTCCACTCACTCCACCGCCAAAAGGGATCCACAGGCAATTGAATCTCCACCGCGAAAAGGCCACCGCCAACAGGGATCCACGACCGAACCTCCACCGCTAAAAGGGCAAAGCGTCGCCACAACGCGGATCGATACACTGCTAGATTTATGTGCTTCCTTTTCCTGAATCAAACAATTGCTATTGCCGGAAAACTCGTCCTTTCTTGATATGGAAAACTCAATTGAGGGTTGTTGATATGAAAAAGTCGACCGATCCTCCGCTACAGTATTGGTTGTTGTTTTGGGCATCAAACGACATCATCAATGGGGAAGAAGAAGATGAGATGTGGTGGTGGAGAAATCTATAGGAAGAAGGTTTGAAGGATAAATGAGTCATTTTCACAATTTTTTTACTCACTTTTACAACCATGAAAATGAATCGGAGCTGAATGGTGGGATATGAATTTTTGAGTGCTTAGTTGAAATTGTAAAGAATTGTAGGCTAGAGGTTCTGACCGTGAAAAGAAATGGGCAGGTGAGAAACCATTTACATGCTACCAAACATCAGGAAAGCCCAGAAACGTTTTATTTCTTGGGTTTTTCTGGGCTACCAAACACGACCATAGTCTACAACCTAAAGTCTGTTTAGGTTTATTGGTCCATTAGTAATGTCCATCTTCTAGATTTGATATAATAAATCTACTGGATTTATAACAAGAGTAAAATATGATAAGATTTAAATTTTATTGAAGTATATTTAGTAGGTGGGGTGTAGAGATATTTTTGGTATGAGTAGTGATACTATTCCAAAATTCGAATGATGCTTTTATAGGTTTTTTCTTTTAAAATAAGACTATAATAATGATGGAGCACATCAAATATCAAATATATCGTGATATTGTCCTTTACACCCCCCACCCCACCCCACCCCACCCCACCCCCTTCTCGGAATATCTTTATATACTGTGTGTAGCCATACTATACTGCTCACTCTCTCTCTCTCCCCTCCTGTCCTAGCTCCTCTACGCAGATCTGATTTTCGATTCAGGTTACCAATCCTCTCTACTTCTCTCTCTTTTTATTTTCATGTCGATTCCAACTGTTTTTACTGGAATTCGTGTTTTATTTCCAGATCTTAAGTTTTTGAATTCCGATTTCTAAGTTTTTTGATTGCGACATTATTGCATTTTCGTTCTGTTTGTTCCTTTTATAAGGCCGATACTCCTTCTCTTATATCATTACCCTACTGTTATCGTAATACCGCGTTTCTTGCTTTTGGATCTTTTTGTTGCTGTGTTTGGATCTCTGGAAATTAATAATAATGTATATGGTACAAAATGTACATCGTTGCTACATTTTGGGGGTTCGATTGTTAGTCGATTTCACCTTAAAGAAAGTTGGAAAATTATGGACTTAGGTTAGTTGGTTTACTGTGGGACAGAGTGGCAGATGAGAAGAGAAACAAACCAAGAAGGACAATGATTATCTTTAAATTAAAATTGCTGGAAACTTTCAGTCGGTATGTTTAAAATTTTCAAGCCTTAAAAAGTCCCATCACAAATGATTTCATTCAAGTATTGATGGAACGCTTTCCTGTTTCATGATCAGTTCTGAATTTCAATTTTGTTCCACTAAAACAATATATGCTATAAGAGAATTTCTGATGGATATGCATGTTTTGTTTATAAGATAGAATCCAATGTAGTTCGATTGGGATAAAAAAAGGAAGGAGGGTTGTTTAATCTGGTCTGGTATGGCAGGATTCAATGATTTTAGGAGACTAAAAAAGAATGAAATAAAATATATTGAGTCTCAGAATTCTCCTTACTTAAACTTCCATTCAAATCTTGATGAGGTCCTTTTTCTTTTTCATCAAATCTAATTTCATGAGCAAGCAATGCAATATGAAGGCAAAGTTATGTTAAGCTAAACTAGAACTTCATCTATGGACCTATTATTTTGTTTAGTGGTTAGATTCTTATACTAATTTGATAGGAGAAAAATGAAAATTGATATATAGTGCTTAGGTAGGTTTCGGGGATTTCAAGAGAGAATGGGTCGTGGAGTTAGCAGCGGTGGGGGTCAGAGTTCTCTAGGCTACCTTTTCGGAGGCAATGAAGCTCCTGCTCCAAAAGCTTCTGCAAACAAAGTAGAGGCTCCTCCTCAAAACTCAGCTCCTGTGGTAGGTAATGGTGGCCCGGAGAAAGCAGCTGCTGATTGTACTAAGCAAATTCCAGCTGGCATCCAGGGCAGCCAAAAGAACAACTATATGCGAGCTGATGGCCAAAACACGGGCAACTTCCTCACGGTATGTTTATTGATATAGTATAGTATCATCTGTTACATAGGTGATTATATCTGTTGTTATGTATATGGATGCCATTCAATTAACATTATTTGTTGTCTCACTATATACAGTACTTCATTTTTTAAGGGTTCATGCTTGCTTCTCTCAACTCTTTTTCTTTACACATATCGGTGTGGTTGCTTAGGCCTTATGATTATAGCATGGGTATCCAATAAAAATCCAGTTCGTTCTTGCCAAAAGTTTCTGCAAATGAGGAGTCATTCTATGGAAATGCAACATAATTTGTGTTGATTGGGCTGCTAGTTTATAAGGCTGTATTCACATTCGATGGTAATGTCTTATCATTTGCTCATTGTGCTTATCGGAGCTCGTTTTATATTAACATTGCATCTCCATTATAGCTTATGAGGTTCATACGATTGGATATACTTGGTAAAATTGGTTACTTTCACCAGAGTGATAGTTGATTGATCTTTCTTGTTCGTCATCTATGATATTTCTTTCTACGCATAATAATTTCATCAAAATCATGATACATTGCAAACATTTTATGACAGGATCGGCCATCTACCAAAGTCCATGCTGCTCCAGGAGGTGGATCATCCTTGGGGTACCTGTTTGGTGGCGGTAGCAACTAACTGCATTGCCCCACAACTTCAAACATGAAATTCGTCTTTGTTCTTAAATCTTTTTTACTTCGTAAGTTGGTATGCATTTTATACTTCCTCCGGTTCCCTTGAAATGAAGAAGTTCTTGTTGCTAATGGCAAGTTGTTACTTGTATCTTCACTCTGCTATTGCTACAGTACTATGTCAATTGTATCGATGAAGGTCCACTATTATTTCATCTGTTTGATCTATCTTCTAATATAAAAGTTGTATAGTTTTCTCTTTGTTTTATTAATATACTATATTACATTCTACCACGACTGGGATTGCTTTTTCCAGATAGGATTAAAATAGGCTTTATAAATAATAATAATGATAATGGTGATGGGAATTCTAATTTGATTTATATCCGTGGCATATAATTAAGCAGAGTTTGGAAAGTTGAGTCAGGAAAGTGTTATACCTGTCTAATTTCTCGACTATATTAAGCAATGCAACGTGATCAAGAAAGGACCTTAGAAACACACTAAAGTACGAACGCTAGGATTTTTCAGAAAATGGAAGAAGAGTGCGTAGCGTTATTAATTTGGAATCCAGTTTGATATTTTCCTGGTGATAACATCAAAGTGATTAATAAACAAAATAAAGTAAGCAACATTTATAATCTTGCTCTAAGGCATCCCTCAACATTTTAATAAAAAGCAAATTCGAACGAGACGTCAGGAGTCGTAGTCAATAAGAGGGTTGAGAAATCAAATCTTTTTACTTTGAAAAAACTGCTAAAGCAGCAACTGTGACTCGTGAATAGTACGAAGTAAAACTTGTATGAGGTGTTATAGTTTTGCATGTCTTCGAAAACAAGCTTTTAGCAATACACTACAACTTGCCTGAGACGTAATAATTTTCCATGATTTTGTAACACTTTTTACAATTTAAGCATCACGTCTCATACAAAAAATTGCTCAATATTTTAACAAAGACGAAATCAGCCTTCCCTCGTCTGAGATTAGTCGATTCCTTCACCATCTCTCATAACAAAAATGTTGGAGTTATACGTGAAAGTATGCTTTTACTTTATATAACTCGTGTATCAAACACTTGTTTATGAGAATAATTCTTTTATCGCATATGCTTTAGATATGATTGAATGTTGAATATTTATTGCAAACAGTTCATAATAGTACTAGTTACATTGTAGTTAATGTGGTGATACCCGATCACGGAAGATAACATTAACAGTTTCCTTGTAACTAAATGTACATTTTTACGACCTAGGTGGAATTGAACAATCCACCGTGAAAGGTCGATGTGTAAGTCTCAAATTGGCCTGTCTTGACTAAGAGATTGCACTAGCACATTTAGTATGTGTTGAAGAGGACCTACAACGAGGATAAATTCTTCTGTTCTAAAGTGTGAAGAATTAGACCTCAGTGGTTGTTGATTTCTTAATCTCTGTCACTTAAATAGGACCGTGTGTGTTTAATGGTTACTGCTTTGATTCATGTTGGGTGAGAATCATCGTGACTTCGAACCTTGTGCTTTGGGCAGTAATATTAATCATACGACGGTTGCTAAGATTTAATACAGAGAAACGCGTGCGAGTACGGCTCGTGTGATTAGTCCCCTTGGTGGGCTCAGAAGTTTTATTGTACTAAATCTTGCAAGTGAAGAATTAGTTTCTTCGGTACGGATAATAATGTTGAGCTGTCTTTACTCCAAGGTGAAATATATTGATTAATTTAGAGCTATTCAGAAGCTTAATTAATTGATGGACTTGATAATCTTAAACGCGGGAAATAATAACCGGGAGCCCATATTATCGTAATATGGATTAAGATGGATAGTGCAATATTAATTTATTAATGGTAATAATTAATATTAATGGATTGAATTATATTGGGGTTCAATATTGAAATTCAAAAGTCTATTAGGAGGTCCAATCTTAATTCTCCTTAAATGCCCCTCAAGTAGCCAATTAAGTAGCCCAATAATGATAAGGTTATTAAAATAAAAAGAAAATATAATGCTGATTTTTTAGTGTAAATTTCGAAAATTGGAAAATAAGAGGAGAAAAGATTTTATTGATTTTCTTGAAAAGATATTATGGAAGATAAGTATTCTTGGAATACAAGATTATCTCATATATTCAAGAAGATCCAAATCTTGGATTCTTTTCTTATGATTTTCGAAAATTACAAGTTTAAAAGGGTGAGTGAGATTTTTGTGGAATATTTTATTATGGAGAAAAAAATATATGAGATATATTCAAGATTTCTTA
Organism: Ballota nigra; assembly: GCA_947034835.1. Classification (NCBI taxonomy): domain Eukaryota; kingdom Viridiplantae; phylum Streptophyta; class Magnoliopsida; order Lamiales; family Lamiaceae; genus Ballota; species Ballota nigra. The sequence continues at coordinate 38,471,834 of OX344724.1, read as the reverse complement.
GAGACTAAGAAAATATTTTTTCCAAGCCCAATTCCACTAGTATTTTCGGCCACTCCTCTTTATAAATAGGGGGTGATTATTTCATCCCCATGAACATAATTCCATGTGTTGGAAAAATTAAGAGCATATATTTTTTTTTCCTTAGTTATTTAAATTACTTGAAAGCATCTCCCACCGGTGATCAAGTAAGGCAAAAGGGAAATACTTGAGAAGATTTTTGGTTGATAAAGCGTGATCGTGATTGTCCCGTTTATTCAAATGCCAAGTCTACAAGAGGTACGTAAGTCACATAAATTCTTGTTTATTCCGCCTAGATTTTATGTGAATTAATTCAACATGCATGATGTTAAATTTGTTGTTGGAATTATTATTTGAATTAATTAGGATTAATTCATACTAGTAATAATTGAATTTAAATTCGTATTTAAATTTCAACCCGAATAGATTTCGGGCACCCCTATTTTCCCAACAAAAACTTCACAAGTAGCATAGAATAAAAAGAGACGGAAACCAGAGTATCATACCTGCAATGGCCTCCAGATATCCTGGCCAATAATAAAGACCCCCTGCCCAAATATTTGAATAAAAATAAGAAACAACAATTTTCGCTGCCCTTAAAGATACTTTTAACCGTGTTGGCACCACTATAGAAAAATGCCATCACATCTATAGAAAAATGCCATCACATCTCCCTCATTGTAACCGTGTTGCGGGCACTCTATCAACATGTTTGAGTATCTATCCCACGCTTGACGTAGGCCCTCTCCTTACTTCTGGCGGAAGGAAGAGATCTCAATCCTTGCTTTGATCGTTCTCGATGGAGAGTAGAATCGCTCGAGGAACAGACGCTCGAGCTCGGACCAAGTGGTAATACCTCCCCGTGGAAGTGTATAATTTTACCACTCCTTAGCTATTCCCGTCAATGAGAATGGGAACAACCTAAGCCTCTTGACATCTTCAGACATGTCATTGTAATTGAAAGTGGAGGCAATCATTAGAAAACTCCTCAGATGAGTATGGGGATTCTCCTTCCCGATCACCCCCTTGAACTGGTTCTCTGTAAGCAGCTTAAGAATTCCCGGGGAAATCGAGAAGTTATTTGCCTCCATTGGAGGTAATGCCACTCCATCATAGTACCGTTGTGGCTGTGCCGCGAACCTTCCTCGAATAGCCATGTTCTGATCTACGTTCTGAGGAACTGGCTGAGGAACCACAGGTGGTACGGGTACTTGTTGAACTGGTGGTGGTTGGTAAACAGGTGGTGGATTGTAAACTGGAGGTGGAGGATACGAGTATGGTGGATACAGATAAGGTGGGTATGGGTAAGGTGGGTAAGGTAAGTTGTTTTGTGGTAAGTTAGGATGTGGGTAAGCAGGGTTGTTATGAGGGTTTTGAACAATGTTATGAGCTGGACTGTTTTGATTCTGTGTCCCCGGGTTTTGGCTTTGGCTTTCCCCTGACGGTTCTTGGTTCTGACTACCACTTCCTCCAATGCCGTCAACCCGGTCTACTGTCTGATTAAACTCATTAGCTGCATCATCCAACTCATTAGTGATGTCCATTGGTTCTTTCCCTCCTCCGACAGTGTTCATTCTCCTCAAGAAAGCTCGGTTCCTTCTAGCTATCGTCTCAGGGTCCAACGGTATTCTCTCTTCGCTCGTATTGCTTTGTGAGCGTGTTTTCATATACCTGACACACTAGCAGAAGGATCAAAGCGCAACTGCCGAATGAATAAAAATAAAAATAAAAGCAGAAAGTAAAGCACTCACTACTAACTACTAAGCTATCTACAAGTCCTATTCAAAAGACATACAACACCATCCCCGGCAACGGCGCCATTGACTTGAACGGAAAATACCAGCTTTCTACTAGTAGCTTCCCCGCAAGAGTACGGGTTCACTGCAGTATGGGCAAGTATAATGACCAAGTATATCGAACTCAAAGGATAAAGTGTATGCAAATAGATCCCTGAAGATCTACGCGTCGTAATAATATGAGTGTATGTTTTTGGCTTTTAAAAAGAGAAAAATTAATCTAAACTAAATTACTCTACGAATGCAAAAGGAAAATTAAACTAAGTATCTAAGCTGTGTTTTCAAATAAAAGATGGTGATGCTTAGGATAGGAATCCCTACGTATACTAAAGGAGCAGGTACATAATCAAAATAATTGTGACACACAAGAAATAACCTAAGTAAGAGAATGCAAGATGAAAGCTCAAGATTCTAAACCCTAATACTTTACCCTAACACTCGACTTCACTAATCCACTAACAAGTTAATGAATTGTGCTTAATTAACGAGGCCCTAATTTAACTAATGGTGATGTGGCCGTCCTCCATAGCTAAACCGACAGATTAATCAACCCCTTCTAAACCCTCTAGTTAAGTCTACTAGTTGTTAAAGAGTGATGCGGTCATCCTCTCCCTAACACGTTCGTACGAAATTCAAAAGTAAAGTTAAGATTAATTTTAAGAATTCATTAATTAAGAGAATTAAAACCTAACGTCACAAGTTACCTTAATTACATACCCACAACCTACTTCTACGAGTTCATCCTACCCTAAGCATGTAAGGGTTTTAGCCGGATATGGTTATAACGGTAACAAAAGCAATTGACGAAGTAACAAACATAAACATGATGAATTGAAGTGAAAAACTAAAAAGCATGAACTAGGGTTTTGAAAGAAATAGATGCTAGGAACTGAAATTAAATATATAAAACGAAGTCTCAAAGTATTCAAGATCAAAGGTCTAAATAAACGAAACTAAAAATCGAAATTGTACTATGAATTCGTAAAGAAAACCTCGAAAACGTAAAAGTAAGGCTTGCTCGTTCCTTCTCCTCCTTCTCTCTCTAAAAACTAAGTCTAAAAGTGATTTTGTAAGTGATTATTCGTGGATAATCTCCTCAAAACGTGTTCGGGGAGGTATATATAAGCAACGGGTCGAGTCAGGATCTCATGGGCCAAAATTCCGCGCATGCTCGTGCACTGCTCGTGCACTAGTGCACAAGCAAGTAGAGCTCGAGCGCCTCAAATGAACAGAACCGAAAATGTGCACGAGCACACGAGCTCGTGCACTAGTGCACGACCACATGCCTGCTCGAGCGCACTGCACGAGCCCTCGTGTAGGGGTGCACGACTTGCATTCTCTCGTGCGCTATGCACGACCACTCGAGCACTTGTGCTCGAGCTCTTCTAGCTTGTGTGCTCCAATGATACTTTTGCTCCCTCGAACTAGCACTTTTCGTATTTCTTCGATATCTTCTCATCCGGGCATCCGTTTGAGTCGATTCAAAGTCCTACGAACTCCTCTTTTCACCCTCTATTCATCTATGAGCATCAAAGAGACAAATTCATTAGTTTATGAAAATGACTCTAAATACTCAACAAAATCAACCAAAACTAGGGCATTTCGAGTGACGAATCATGACAATTTCACGCCTAATCAACTAGCGGTTTCCGACTTTTACACCCTTGCTAAAAACACACAACATCAATTCATCAAAAATCAAATTACCAGAAAATTCGATTAAAAACCCATCAACAAATCCCAAAACCCAAAAATTTTAGAACCCACCAACAAGTAGGGGTGTACATACTTCTCAAACCCTTGATTGAACAAGAGGGAGAGGTGCGACAACAGCGGTGACCAATCGATGGGGCGAGTGAGGCCGTGAGAGCAGACGGTGGAGGAGGTCGATGGCGTCGGTGGAGCGAGATCGCTACCACCAGATCCTTCGCGGTGGTGGTGGTTTGCCTCGATCTACAACTAGATCTAGGGTTTCTCAGATCTAATTTCTGTTAATCAGCGCTCTATTGTGCCATTCCAGACACTCTTCTTCCTCCAACACGACCCATCTCCTTCGACATTCGTTATTTTCGTTGTGGTTTCCGAGTTTTCGCCTCCACGGAGCGCCGCTGCCCTCAACATCGATGCTTTCTTCACTCCGCCGTTGCCGCCATCACCGGACGCAAGCAGCAGATGGCGGGCGCTAGAGGAGTTGAATGGTGGTGCGGAAAAGGTTGAGCATATCCGTCGGAGCTTGAGAGAGAGAGAGAGAGAGAGGAGAGAGATGAATTTGATTTACTTTTTGAATTTTGAAAACTGAAATGTGAGATGTAGGGGATTTAAGGAGAGAGAAAAAGGTACTTTTGTATTCTTATGTTCTCATTTGTATCTACTTGGGTTTCAATAAAGTTTTTGTAATGAGATGTCTTTAGTCTTAGAATTATGTACTAGGGTGTGGTTTTATTTTTTATTTTTTATATAGATGTAATTTAAGCTTTACCACTATCATAGCTGGAACTGGTATAAATAGATAAAAAAGAATGATCTTCGTCGGGTTTAGAAAAATATAAAGTTCCATGTCAAGTTCTGATAAGATCACCGAGTTCTTCAATTGAATTTTGAAACTTGGAGATGGTGAATTAAGAGATAGCAAAAATGACTTTGCAAATATTCAGACTCTTGAAGCTAATCTAGTTTATAATATATATGATCATGTCTTTGTCATACTAAAAAATATCTACCCTTACCAATAAATTTTTTTGCACACATAAATACTTTGAAGATAGAGCAATACTTGCTCTAACTCATAGAGAAGTGGAATGCACTAATGATTTTTTTTAATTTTTTTTATCTAAGATACCCAGTGACACAAAACAATATTAAAATTTTGATAGTCTTTGTATATCAGAGTATAGAGAAGTGGTAATGGAAAATTGTTTTATGTTGATTTCTTGAACTTTGTTAAGTGTCTCAGAGGGGTTAAAATTATTTTCGTCCCGTAATTTTTTTAACTTTTTCTTTTTGGACTCATATTTATTTACTTTTTCGATTTAGTCCCACAACAATTCAAATTTACTCAAATCAGCCCCAAATGGCCGAAAAATGCCGTTTTGGTCATGAAACAACATAGTTTTGATCATGTGCTGGCCACATGCTATTATTTTTCGGCGGAGTATAATGACCAAAACGGTGTCGTTTCATTACCAAAACGACATTTTCCAGCCACTTGGGACTGATTTGGGTAAATTTGAATTGTTGTGGGATTAAATCGAATAAATAAGTACGAGACCAAAAAAAAGTTACTAAGTTACGGGATGAAATCGGTTTTAATCCCGTGTCCCAGTCTTCTAAAGAAACATTTGGTATTGAAGAGTGGTGTGCCTATAATGCTTCTTAGAAACATTGACCAAAAGTAGGATTATGCGTGAAACTAGATTGATTGTTACGAAACTTGAAAATTATATGTGGAAGTTGAAATAATTCAGGAAGAAACATTGGAAGTAGGGTGTATATCCCTCGAATGACCTTTAAGTAATTAAGGTAAAACATTGTCCTTTAGGATTTAAAGGAGACAATTTTTTAATATTTTATGTTTCTTGAATAACAATAATTTAAAGTTGAGGTCAATCAATGTCGATAATAGATGTGTATCTTCTCAATCCAATTTTTATGCACGATCAATTATTTGGTGTCGTCTTGAGAGTTAAAAGAAAAAGACGATTGAAATATTTTTGTCTCGATTCAAATGGAAGATCATGTACATATACAATAAATGTTATTCACGAAGACTCTTTAAAATTTTATAATTTGAAATACTACTATCTTATTTGACTATAAAATTTAATGTGTGAATTCTTCGATATTTTTTAAAATTGTAAAATAATTCATGTTTAATTACAACATTATATTAACCGTAAATTACATTTAAATTTCTATGTTGAACTTATAAGATATTTAAAATTAAAAATAAAATGTCTATAATTTAAATTAATGGTATTATTTTTATTTTCAATTCGTGAAATTCACGAGGTTACGTACTAGTCCCTCCGTCCATAAAATATAGTTCTGGTTGCCTTATTTGGCTGTCCACGAAAAATAGTCATGTTGCATAAAATGGAAAGAATAAACTTTATCTACACTTTTCAACATATACACATAACATTTTTAAAATAATTTATTTTGTACTTGATGTGACACAATATTCTTACTTTTTACATATTATATCAACTTTCTTAATAACCGTGCATAAAACAATAAGACTATATTTTATGGACGGAGGGAGTAGTATTTACATATTTACAAGATTTATTATTACTTTTTATCAATTGGACATAACTAAATTTAATTCAACCAATTTCTTGACTTTATATTCTACAAATACTATTCACTACATTTTTTCTTAAAAATTGTATCCACCTAATAATGCAAATATAAGTGGGATAAAGCTGTGTCCACCTAATAATACAAACATCAGTGGGACACAGCCACGCAGGGAGTTATATTACATCCTACCAGGCCTGGGATTGCCCTTTCCAATTAGGATTAAAATAGGCTTAAAAAAAACCAGTAGTGGTGAGAATTCGAATTTAATTTATATCCGTGGCATAAATTTAGGCAGAGTATGGAAAGTGGAAACTCTTTCTCTTTCAAGTAGTGCTGTTATTCGAGCCGAGCGAGCTCGAGTACTTGATACTCGAGCTCGGCTCGTTAACATTAACGAGTAATAATTCGAGCTCGGCTCAGCTCGTTAATGAGTGTAACGAGCCTATCGAGCCCATCGAGCCGAGCCTATCGAGCCTAATGGAATTTTAAGAAAAATCTTAGTTATCGAGCCTAATGAGCCGAGCTTGGTTGGGCTCGTTAAGAAATTGAGTATTTTTTTAGCTCGAGCTCGTTTAACCTAACGAGTCGAGCCGAGTCGAGCCTTAACGAGTCGAGCTGAGCCGAGCTCACGAGCAGCTCGCTTCGTGTAACAGCTCTACTTTCAAGTAAGTCAGGAAAGACCTCTATATACCTGTCTAATTCCTCGACTATTGCGGATTCCCGTCAATTTGGCTGAATTCAACTCAACATCAAAGTGAATACTGAAGGAAATAAAGTAAGCAACATTTATAATCTTGCTCCAAGGCATCCCTCAATTAGAAACACTACAAAAAAAGACACATTTTTGCGATCAAAATTAGCGACCGCCGAAAAATCGGTCTCAAAATCATGTATTAGCGACCAACCAGCGACCGAAATAAACCAATAGTCTCAAAGTTAAAATATTTGTGACCGCCAGTAAAATCGGTCTCTAAATTGAGCAATTAGCGACTGTCGTGGACGATCGGTCCCTAAGTGAACAATATTAACGACCGCTAAGGTGGTCGCAAAACTCAAAGGTTGGTCAAAACGGACCAAGAATTTTAACTGCCAGATCAGCGACCGCATAGGCGATCGCTGATTTCAATTTTATAGCCAGTGGCGATCGCAGATCGGTAAGTTTGACTTGTTCTTAGAAACGGTTGATTATCATTAATGTCGATAACTTCGGCGGTCGCTAATCCTAAAATTGGTCAACAGGTACCAGTAAAATCTGTGATTAGCGACCGACATAGGCGGTCGCTAATTTTGTTTAAACCCTTTATATTTCGAATCCGTACGCCATTTTCTATACTCACAAAACTTTATTCCTACCGCCGCCGCTGCGTCCATTGAGGATTTCATCCCGATCAAAATACTAGTTGCATCCCCTTCTACGCAATAACCGTAATTTTTTAAAATTTTAACCGTTTAAATTATTTTTAAATCATGTTTTATGAATTATAACGTTGAGACAATTATATATATTTATAGGATAGTTATATATAAATTTTTTTATGAAATTATATATATTGTTGAAGAAATTATATATTTATGTGGTTGTTGAAATTGATATACATGTTTTATATATGAAACTAGTAACTAAACCCGTGCGATGCACGACCATAATTGTACAATTAATTTATGGATCCTCAATTTATATTGAAGTCTTTTGTTTATGTTTAACCGTGTTTATTAATATTCCTATTAAAATATTTTTCATTTCAAATAGATAGTATTATTATATTTTTATTTGAAGGTTTATTTTTTAAAGAGAAAGTAATGCATATGTCGGGAGATTTTGTGAAAATAATGTGTAATAAATACTATATTTTATTTAGGGTTAATTGCAATTTTTTTTTACAAACTTTATAGTAGTATTTATCAATTACAACATGAACTTTTAAAGTTTGCAATTCGATGCACGAATTAATTTATTATTGCAATTCGGTACATGCATGGTATGAATTTCCAGCGATACGTACGCATACGTGGCAGTCGGAGCCAACACCAATGACGCATCACACGCCACGTCAAATGTCAAATTTGTAAAATTTTATTATTTTTAATATTTCAAAAAGTTTTTTTTATAATATATTGCCAAACACATTTAATAATGAATCATAAATGTTGGTGTTTTCTAGCTTATGTAGAAAAAATGTTACATAACATACAAATTTTTATAGATATTAGAAAATAATTTTTTTAACTATCTTTCACTATTATTAAACCGTGTTTGAGAAATGTTTTATAAAAAAAAGTTTTTTTCTTCTAAATTTGGCATTTGATGTAGCGTGGTACGTATTTTTGGTGGTGGCTTCAGCTGCCACGTAGTGTTAGTATCGCAAAAAATTTACACCATATATAGAGTAACTCCAAAAATTTACACCATGTATCAAATTACAATAATAAATTAGTCCGTGCATCGAATTGCAAACTTTAAAAGTTCATGTTGTAACTGATAAAGACTATAAAGTTTGTGATTTTATTTTTGCGATTAACCCTTTTATTTATAAGACACAATCTTAATATTATTTGTATTTCACAATATACTCCCTCCGTCCTTGAACATATTGCATAGTTTCCATTTTAGTTTGTCCAACGAAAAGTTTGCATGTCTAAAAATGGTAAGTATTTATTTAACTTTACCCTCACAACACTCATATAATATACATAAAAGTGTACTTATTATACTATTTCCTTAATCCTTGTGCCCAAAAAAGTACCACAATGTGTTCCGGGACGGAGGGAGTAATTTTTTATGATTTACGCAGTATGAATTTTTGGAAATAGCAACAAATTCATATTAAATATGATGTAAAAAAAATCGAAAGGACTATAGATTTCGAAACACCTCTTTAAAAATTATATTTTTCGATGAATGTTCATCGTCAGTCACCACACATCAAAATCTTCAAGTTATTGTGATTGATTTCTCTATTAACATCTACGTGCGTATGACTGTGAATGAAAACTGGATTCGTCAAGAATATATCAACATTAGTGAGTGATGTCATTGACTCACATTTGTTGATATTTTATATGAGACCACTATTGTGAACCGTCACTTCAGAAATTTGAACGGAAGTCTTGGGTCAAATGGAGTTAGTGAAAGTTTAGCAATCGACATCATCTCACCTGAATTTCTTCTGGTTATGTATGTACCTTTCAGAACACTGTCACATACTCTTATTAGAGCCAAACTAGTTCTATTGCACAATTTTCTTGAATGATCTATATTTTTAAGTAACATAATTGAAGTTTCAATTTTCAAATTCAAATCATGGTTCCACATATCATAACACATCAAGTAATTCAAGAGTAGGTACAAGTATGACTCTATCTTTCAAATAATTCAGATCGTCCATAATATTCTTCAAGTGTAGTTTTGAATGAAACATTTGTAAAATTATCAATGGACTCTTCACTTTTTTTTTTTGCAATTAATTTTTTTTTATCTATGAAGTGTTCCGTTTCATGTGGTTACTCTTATATATTAATTTTTTTAAGATTTATTTTTATAAGGGAAAATTGTATTTTTTATCCCAAGAGAATGGGTGCAAAAAACTTTTGGTACCTATGTGCAAAATTGGTTCTTTTTTTTTTTTTTTGTAGTTTTGGTCCCATCCATTAATTTTCAGAACCAAAACTCCAAATTTACCTTAGTTTTTGGATCAAAATTGCAATTTGTCCATTTCCATAGGACAAAAACTGTCATTTATTATATTCTCTTGGGATTAAAGTTGTAAAAGAAAACTACGGGACAAAAAGTGTCGAGAAATGGACAATTTTGAAATGAATGCATTCTTTTGGGACCAAAAATGCAGTTAACCCATTTTTGTAATAGTGAGATAAATGCATACATTAAAATAATCATGCAATTTAAGAATGTATACATTTTACATCTATTTTTACAAAAATATAAATAACATTATTTTGTATCCTCTAGATTTTATCTTGGTTTGTGGTTCGAAATCCTCAATTTTTATCCATTTCTGTGTTAGGTCAGTCCATATAGAGCTTTGATGTGTCTTCAATTAGAATTCACTAGAATATAACCCCGCGTAATACGCGGGTTGAAATAAGTTTTATTTCTAAATATGTCAAGGTCTTGTATGCATTAGATGCACCATGCAACTTAATATATTTTTAGACAATTTATTTATATAAAAAAATAAGAGTTGTTTATACTGAACGATTAGAGTTGTCCAATCATTATTGTTCAATGTAAACAACACTAAATGTTCTGTAAAAACAACCATAACATTTTAAAAGTACACTTGAATTGCGTATTGCACATAATGCACAAGAGATTTATTATATATATATATATATATATATATATATATATATTAAATACTTCAAGTATAGGTTTTTTAAATATTGTATATATTTGCATATAATATATTTCCTTTCAAACATATTACAGTATGTTGAATATCTCATATTTCCTATTATACTAATATGAAGTTTTCCGTGCAACTCAGGTGCATCGTACAATTGAAGGCCTAATGCATATTAATATTATAAGATTAAATAAATAAAAATAAAATTATTTTAATTTTAATTTTAAGACAATATGAATAATTTAATTAAAATATTAATTTTCACGTAATTAAAATTATTAAAATTTAATTAATCAATCCATCAATATAATGAGATATATAAGTTGATAAAATTACAATAGATTATCTAATACTAATATTTATGGGCATAAGTTAAATAGTTATTCCTAATATGTAAAAACCTTCTAAATTAGTCTAGTTGGTAACTAATACTAAAAATTATGCTAGAGGTGCAATGTTGATAGACGAACATCATCTAGGTATGGAGCGAACAATTATTGAAGTCTAAAACAAAGAAAATCACGATTTGGGTGCATTAACCAGTCTGGGAGGTGTATTAAGTGACGAACAACTCTCCCGACGAACAACTAATGGGCGAACAGGTATTAAGGCCCGAGACCAAGAATGAGCCAACTGTGAAGTCATCAATAACGAACAACTTGGTCAAACTATGATACAACAAATAGCCAAGGAGGTGTGTACAAGTGAACAAAGGACAAAGATCCCAAAGCCAAGCTGAACAAAGCCATAAGGCGAGCAACTTCCAAAGTACAACCTCAAGAGGCGAACAACTTTCAGTTGGAGAATCAACAAGATCAATTAAGCCGACCTAGGCGAACAACAATGAGTCCGAGATAAGACCAAAGAAGACTTTGTAACTAAGATTCAGCTTAGATAAGATCAAAGGGACACATGTCAAGCATGCAGGCTAGGGAGACCAAGAGTCTTGGACACCTCATGCTTGCTAGTCTCTATAAATAGTTGTTCTCCAGCTTACTTAAGGAATGAATTCGAATTTCAGACTAAAAAATACACACAAATACACCCAAACTTACACACATACGAAATAATTTCAATTTCGATCTTCATTTTACCCGAATTCATTAACCCAAGACTCGTTTTACCATTTACGGTGGTAATCAATCACACGTTATTGATTGGTGACGTAAAAACGGATTAAAACAGCCACTAATCCTCCTGATTAGATTCGTTCACCAACATGCAAGATTCGAATCTATGTCATTATATATATTTTTTAATTAGATTTATCATTAAGATGCCACATGGATGCCACATATTGAACACATACCAACAGAACAATAACACATCATCTAGAAAATTTGTAAACTTCATAAAAATTCGGCACATCATTCAAATCAACCACAAATCGACACATAAACAAGTAAAACTCCCTATTAGTATAATAGAGGAGGATTGTTCATATTATTATATCGTGAATTATCCCAAATCTAGAGGCAAAAATATTGTGGAATAAAAAATTAAGAGTATGCATAGAATGAAATTGGTTCATAAATAAATCACTTTGAAATACTTTTTAGTATAATCATTAATACCATTTAGTGTAATCAACGAGTACACTTTAGTTAAACAACTAATACTCTTCGTGCCCTTCAATTAATACCCTTCAGTGAAAATAATTAATACCCTTCAGAACTAATACTCTTCAGTGAAAACAACTAATACCCTCCAAAACTAATACTCTCCAAAACTAATATCATTCAGTGAAAACAACTAAACTCTTTAGTGAAAATAACTAATATACTTCAAATGTTTTATGTACGAATCATTTTCACTCTATAATTTGCTAAAATTTAGATAGTGGTCTTTTTTCTTTCTTTTTCTTCAGATTAATAAATATGTAATAACTTCTATAACTGTATATTAAATTATTTGTATACATTGACCATTCATAATAATATTTAATACCTTGAATTTTAAAATAATTGAAATATCTTTTATACTACAAAATAGAGAAATTTATCATAATATATATATATATATATGTATATAAAAGATATATTTAACATATTTTTATATTATTTCTCAATATTTATTATAAAATATATTTTATAAATAATTATTTTTCAATATCAGATTAATAAATATATATTTTAATAACTTCTACAAACCATATATCATATTATTTGTATACATTGATCATTCACAATAATATTTAATACTATTATTATAAAATAATTGAAAATTTTTTATACTATAAAATAGAGAGATTTATCCTAATATATATCTCAAAGATATATTAAACATAATTTTATATTATTTCTCAATATTTATTATAAAATATATTTAAAAAATATATCCAATATATAAACAACAATTATTTGCCAATATTTATAATAAAATATATTTCAAATATATATACCAAAGGTTTAAAAAGATCCAAAAAGATTTAAAATGAATATTACTCAATTTAACAACAATTTTGGCGGGAAAATTTAATGATTTCTAAATGTAGGCCGGTTAGCGTTATTATATATATATATAGATTATATATGTTGTTAGGGATATATATGTTTACATATTGATTGGTATGTTAGTTGGTATATATATGTTTAGTTGAAATTATATACATATGTTTATATGTTATGAAATTTTATATATATGTTAGTTGATTGATATTAAATTTAGTTGATTGGTTTATATACATAGGTATTAATTAATTTAGTTGAATGAGTATATATACATAAGTATGCATTTAATTAGTTGATTGGTATATATACGTAGGTATGAATTTAATTAGTTGATCGAGATATATAAGTAGGTATGAATTAATTTAGTTGAATGAGTATATATACGTATGTATGAATTTAATTAGTTGATTGATATATATACGTAGATATGGATTAATTCAGTTGATTGATATATATATTTATATATATATATACACACACGTAGGTATGAATTAATTTAATTGAATGAGTATATATATAACATGGTATGTTGATCTGTTAAATTTATAATTATATATATATTTTTAATTATATTAATATTAACTTGAATTTTTATTTTGTTGTCACAGGCCGCTTTCAAGCCATGAAACTAGCTTTTGCGTCTCAAAGGCCATTAAGATGATCCCGTTTGAGTTTGGTGCCTACTCGCGGACCTTGTTGCCCGAGCAAAAGAGGATGAAGTTATTATGATTTTAATTTTTAATTTATTTGTTAATATTTTATTTTTAATTTAATTGCAGAGGCGGTGCGTTTGGGACCCTACCCACGATAGTATTATGTACGACTTGTTCTGCGCGAAAGTGCAAGAGCGGTACAAAAACATTATCTACGGGCTGAAGAAGAGGTGAGAGCGTTGTTGATAGGCGAACAACTATTAATGAAGGGCGAACAAGGTTTAAATCCTAAATGACGATTATGAAGAAGAAAACTCAGGTTAAAAGCAATTACCAAGAGAAACAATCAAAGGGGAGTGCACTAATTAATCTAGCTGGTGCATGAAGTGGCGAACAACATCACCGACGAACAACATATCGGCGAGCAGATTTTGAAATCCGAGACCAGATATGAACCCTCCACCAAGTCACTGATGACAAGAAACATTGATAAAAGATGGTGTATCTACCAACCCACGAGGTGTATGTAGACGAACAAGGAACCAAGATTCCAAAGCTCATCTTGACAAGAAATATAGGCGAACAAATTTGAAGCCATATCCTCAAAAGGCGAACAACTTTTACTGAAAGATCCTTCTGGACAAATTAAGCCGACCTGGATGTTGGGAAAATAGGGTGCCCGGAAACTATTCGGGATGAAATTTAAATACGAACTTAAATACAATTATTACTAGCATGAATTAATCCTAATTAATTCAAATAATAATTCCAACAACAATTTTATCATCATGCATATAGAATTAATTCACATGAAAACCTAAAGCGGAATAACTAGGAGTTCACGTGATTCGTACCTCTTGTAGATATGGCTTTTGATAACAACGGGACTATCACGAACGTGCTACCAACCAAAAGACCTTCTCAAGTATTTCCCTTTCGCCTTGCTTGACCACCGGTGGGAAGTGCTTTCAAGCAATTAAATAACTATGGAAAAAGAAAAAATATTGTTGCTGATTTTTTTAACACTGTGAAATTGTAAACTGGAGATGAAATAATCATCCCCTATATATAGGGGAGGGAATTTCGAAATTTTCATATATTTTAGAGGTGGAGAAAATATTTTCTTAGCCTCTAAGAAATCTTGAATATATTCCATATATTATTTTCTGCATAATAAAATATTCCACAAAAATCTCAACTTCCTCATAAAGGGGCTAATTTTCGAAAATATTGAAGAAAGAATCCAAGATTTGGATCTTCTTGAATATATGAGATAATATTGTATTCCAAGAATACTTATCTTCCATATTATCTTTTTAAGAAAATCAACAAGATCTTTTCTTTCTCCTAATATTTCTTTTTCGAAAATTACAAGAAAAAATCAGCAAATATATTTTCTTTTATTTTAATCACCTTATCATTATTGGGCTACTTAATAAGCTACTTGAGGGGCTAAGGAGAATTAAGATTGGACCTCCAATGGGCTTCTGAATTTCAATATTGAGCCCCAATATAATTCAGCCCATTAATATTAATTAGTACCACTAATAAATTAATACTGCACTATCCATCTTAATCCATATTACGATAATATGGGCATCCGATTATTATTTCCCGCGTTTAAGATTATGAAGTCCATTAATTAATTAAGCTTCTGAATAGCTCTAAATTAATTAATATATTTCACCTTGGAGTAAAGACAGCTCAACATTATTATCTGTACCATTAAGCACACACGGTCCTATTTAAGTGACGGAGATTAAGAAATCAATAACAACTGAGGTCTAATTCTTCACATTTCAGAACAGAATAATTTATCCTCGCTGTAGGTCCTCTTCAACACATACTAAATGTGCTAGTGCAATCTCTTGGTCAAGACAAGCCAATCTGAGATGTACACATCGACCTTTCACGGTGGATTGTTCAATTCCACCTAGGTCGTGAATTTGTACGTTTAGTTACAAGAAAATCGTTAACGTGATCTTCCGTGATCGGGTATCACCACATTAACTACAATGTAACATGTACCACTTATAATAAACTGGTTGCAATAAATATTCAACATTCAATCATATCTAAAGCAAATGCGATAAAAAATTTATTCTCATAAACAAGTGTTTAATACATGAGTTATACAAAGTAAAAGCATACTCTCAAGTATAACTCCAACAATCTCCCACTTATACTTAAAGTATGCTTTTTAGTATACATCATGCATGTCTAGTGTAGTAGCTCTACGTGACATCTCATGTCAACCTACACTAACCTAATAATTCCTCCCACTTATACTTAAAGCATATTGGCAATAGTCTTGACTCTCATTCCATCCACATGTCTCTCGAATGTAATCTGAGGTAGACCCTTTGTGAATGGATATACTAGGTTGTCCTCCGACGTTTATCTTTACCACCTCTTTATCTCCTCTCTTTAATAATTTCTCGTATAAGATGGTATTTTCTTTCTATGTGTTTGCTGGCCTTGCGGGCTCTCGGTTCCTTTGAATTTGCAACTGCTCTGGCATTATCACAATAGACAGTGATTGTGCTGGGAAAATTCGAAACAACGTCCAAGTCCACTAAGAAGTACTTGAGTCAAACCGCTTCTTTCGTTGCTTCACAAGCAACTACTTATCGGCTTCCATGGTCGAATCTGCGATGCATTTCTGCAAATCGCTTCTCCATGTCATGGCTCCCTCCATGCAAAACACACTACCCAAGGTAGATATTCTGGAGTCTATGTCTGATTGGAAATTTGAGTCTGTGTATCCCATGGGAATTAGACCTTCTGATTGTTAAATCAGCATTCCATTCCAAGTTCTTTTGAGAAACTAAAGAACGCATTTAATTGCAATCTAATGTGCTTTCCCGGGGTTACTTTGATATCTTGTCATCATGCCCACGGCAAAGCAATCCAGTCTCATACACAACATTGCATACATAAGACTTCCTACGTCCGAAACGTAAGGAACGTCTTTCATGTCATCTATCTCCACTTGCGTCTTAGGGCATATTTCTTTGGATAGATGAATTCCGTGTCTAAAAGGTACAAAACCTTTCTTGGAATCTTGCATGTTGCATCGCTTCAAAACAGTGTCTTTGTATGAAGCTTGCGATAAGCCCAACATCATTTTCTTGCGACCTTGAGTGATCTAGATCCCAAGGATGTGACCAGTTTTCCCTAAGTTCTTCATATCAAGCTGATTTGACAGCCATACCCTTACGTCTGACAATACCTTTACATTGTTTCCAATGAGCAGAATATCGTCTACGTATAATACTAAGAATACCACCGCAGTTCCGTCACACTTTTTATACACACAACTTTTCGAACTCGTTTTGATCAAACCCATAAGACTTAATCACTTGATCAAAACACTGGTTCCAAGTACGCGATGCTTGCTTAAGTCCATAAATGGATCTCTTAAGCTTGCATACGAGGTGCTCTTGGCCTTTTTCAATGAAACCTTTGGGCTGTTGCATATAGATTTCTAACCCGTCAAGACTTCCATTAAGGAAAGCCGTCTTGACCTCCATCTGCCAGATTTCGTAATCTAAATGCGCAGCGATTGACATGAGAATACGGATGGACTTAAGCATAGCTACAGGTGAAAAGGTTTCCTCATAATCGATCCCTTCTTTTTTAGTATACCCTTTTGCCACTAGCTTAGCCTTGAAGGTCTCAACCCTTCCGTCCGGTCCTCTTTTTATCTTGTATACCCACTTGCATCCAATGGGTTTTACCCCACTAGGTGGTTCGACCAGCTCCCACACTTGATTATGATCCATCGAACCCATCTCGGCTTCCATTGCGGTTTGCCATGAATCTGCGTCTTTGTCTTGGATTGCCTCGTCGTAAGTCCATGGGTCTGATTCATCTCGGGAAATCAAATCCGAAGATTCTCCTATTCCCATGAATCTCTCGGGTTGTTTAACAAATCTCCCACTGCGACGGGGTTCCGGTTGTGAAGGTGTGATGATTGGTATATCATCTTGTACACTTGGTATAGGAGTTTGCCCTCTTATTTCGCCTAAGGTAATCTCACTTCTGGGCTTTCTATGTTCCTATAGTCTTCTTCCAAGAATTTAAAGTGTGTACAAAACTCGGTCTTTTGATCCTTGGGACTATAGAACATACACCCCTTCGTTCCCATGGGATATCCTATAAACAACCTTAATTCCGAACGTGGATCCAATTTACTGGCTTCCTTGTCTAGCACATATGCCTGATACCTCTAGATACTCATGTGTCTCAAACTAGACTTACACCCAGTCCACAATTCTAATGGGGTTTTAGGAACCGATTTGGATGGCACCAAGTTTAAAATGTAAGTCGTTGTTTCCAAGGTATTATCCCAAAACGACTTGGGTAAATCTGAATAACTCATCATGGACCTGACCATTTCTAAAAGAGTCCGGTTCCTTCGTTCCACCACATCGTTCTATTGAGGGGTTCCCGGTGCGGTCAACAGGGATACAATCCCTTCGTTCGATAGGTATTTCAAGAATTCATTGCTGAGGTATTCGCCTCCACGATCAGATTGTAGAAACTTGATACTTTTTTTCCTATGCATTATAAGGTCGATGTATCCATATCTCGAGTAATCGTCAACGAAAGTGACAAAATACTCATATCCCTTCTAGCTATGATCGTCATTGTACCACACATATTGGTATGAACGAGTTCTTACACTTTGGTGGCTCTATTCCCCTTGGCTCCAAATGCCCTCTAGGTCATTTTACCCTCTAAACAAGATTCACAAGTTGGAAATGACTCTCAACTTGAAGTGACTCAAAGGATTCATTTTTCACCAATCTTTGTATCCGCATTAGATTAATATGACCTAATCTAAGATGCCATAGAAGTGTTTCGTTCATGTCCGAAAAATGCTTCCTTTTATTACTCGAAATAATAGATGTGTTATTAGATTCAATTTTGTGAGTGGTGTGCCCAAATAATGGTATAAAGATCATCCATTGAAGTTCCGGAACAGATAAACTCATCGTTTCAAGAAATAATAACATCCATATTAAAAGAAACTGAGTATCTATTCAAAACAGTTTAGAAACTGAAGGTTGAGTTCTTTTTAAACTAGGAACATGAAGAACGTCTCTCAAGACCATAACTCTATCTTCAAAAGATAGGCGCACTTCTCCTACTGCTTCAATTGCCACTCTCGTAGCATTGCCAGATTGATGGGGATTTCACTTCCGTTAAGTCGTCGGGTTGGCTTGAACCCATGAAACAAATGTGATCAGTAGCTCTCGTATCCACTATCCACGAATAGACAGCATACGCCACTTCACAAGTTTCGACGACTAAGGTGTGTGAATTATCTAACTTTCCTAGCCTTTTAGGCTTGGAACATGCAGACCTCCATTGTCCTCTCTCACCGCAACTAAAACACTTCCTCTTCGATGCTAGCCTTTGCATTTGCCTTTCGCAATAGTTGGATTTGCTTGGATCCGGCCTTTGATTCTCTTCCTCTTCTTCCCTTCCCTTGGGACCAAAAGAGGTAGACGGACCATTAGCCGCCATAACACTGGATTGGTGCTCCATTATCGCCTCCACCGAAACTAAAGCTTGCAAGAGCTCGGACAAATGACTTGTCCGTTCATTCATCTGACAGTTCATTTGAAACTGCTCAAAGCTTTTCAGTAGAGAATGGAGTATGAAATCAACCTGAATAGGGATATCAAAGTCCGCACCAAGTACTTCCAACTTGTTAAGGCATGCCATAATCTCGAGAATGTACTCCCTCACGGGAGTTCCCTCCACCATATCCAACTTGACCGCGTCATGTTAGGTGAACTGATTAGTCATGGGTTTCTGATGTGAAAACATCTCTTCAAAGCTTTCCATAATTTCGACAGAGAATACAATGTCTTCATGAATGCGCATCAATTCCTCAGACAGAGATGTCAAGATGATGCACTTCATGTGTTCATTGTCACGCTTCCAATCATGAACTGTATTTTCCCATTGCTTGACTTATCATTAGGCTTGCCGGGTATATTAACGTGAATAACCCAATTGTGTTTTTGTGCAGTAAGGACAAAGTTTAAATTTACACTTCCAATCGATATAATTCTCTCCAGAAAGTTTGTTAACTTAAAGTATACTAAATAGTGGATTAAAAGGTTGCGACATGATGAAATGAGAATAAAACATACATTTATATTAATATCTTGAAAAATACGAAATTACCACATAATTCAATCACATAAATTATATTGAAACCTTAAAACAATATAATTATGCATCAGCCAACATCTCGAAACAATTTAAATGCACCACGAGGGATGGTCTATACATTTAAATACATTCAAGCGGATCACAAACTTGAAAGTTACAAATCCTTAATTCAAAATTAATAGTTGGCTCCCAATTTGACCACAAAAAAATTGACAGGGACTCCGAGGGGAGTAAGTTAATATCAATTTCTTATGCCTAAGTAATAACCATAATTCAATACAGGATTATTATTTCGCTTTGAGCAAGCCACTCGTGGTGAGGGTCAATACCGCCACTAGTAATAATCCACAATCATCCTTTCGGAATTTATTTATGTGAAATCCGTCTTTTTGGCCGATCCGAGGGGGAAATGTATTCCAAAAAGACTTCACAAATAAATAAATTATGGAGGTCAAATTAATCCAATTTTAATATCCGGAATAAAATTGCGATTAAAGAAACATACTTAGTAATTTTCGAAAGTAAGGTTTTTCTTGGATAATTAAAATCATGCAAACACATATTAACAAATAATAATAAGTGCACGAAATAAAACATCCATAAAAAAAAATTAAACACATTGGAGCACTCAAATCCAATTGTCACGGTTTAATTTTCTTCACGTCTTGATGCGAGAAATCGTCCTTGTTGCTTTTCATCGTTCATCTCGACACGCTTCCACTCGAACATCAATACTTCATAAAAAATAACTTTGTTAAGGGTTCGGGACGACGTTTGGAGTCACAAAAAAAATAAGAACGGGAAAAAAAATTCCACGGCCCGAGATCTGGTGCGCGTCAGCCCACGGAGGTGGGCCGCGTGCCTATCGGCCATGGTAGCCGAGGCGCTGAGCGCCGAAAGGCAGTGCCTCACGCGCGTGTGCTTCGGGTTTTGTCGTTCGTCCTCATTTTCCACCCCGTGCATAATCCCACATCCATGCATGCGTCACGCATACATGCATCGTCCGGGTATGTCGTCTTTAATTCTTCGTTTCCGTCTTTGTCTCGATCCGATTACAATTTATTTATAAAAAATTATTAAAAACTAGATCTAGACTAGTCTATTACAATGATCAAATCAAAATAAAACCAACTAATCTACTCGTGAATTTTCTCACGAGAAAAATGAATTCGAACGAATCGAATTAAAAACAATTAATTCACACGCATGAAAAAAATAAACATCAAAACCATGACAATTGGATACCTGCAAAAAAGATCTAGCAATTCTACTATTCAATTTAAATTTAATGTTAAACAATTTAAATTCCAATTTAAAGATCAGAGCCCGAAAACCGTGGCTCTAATACCAGTTGTTAGGAAAATAGGGTGCCCGGAAACTATTCGGGATGAAATTTAAATACGAACTTAAATACAATTATTACTAGCATGAATTAATCCTAATTAATTCAAATAATAATTCCAACAACAATTTTATCATCATGCATATAGAATTAATTAACATGAAAACCTAAAGCGGAATAACTAGGAGTTCACGTGATTCGTACCTCTTGTAAATATGACCTTTAATAACAACGGAGCTATCACACACGTGCTACCAACCAAAATAACTAACCGGTGGGAAGCGCTTTCAAGCAATTAAATAACTAAGGAAAAAGAAAAAATATTGTTGCTGATTTTTTTAACACTGTGAAACTGTAAACTGGAGATGAAATAATCATCCCCTATATATAGGTGAGGGAATTTTGAAATTTTCATATATTTTAGAGGTGGAGAAAATCTTTTCTTAGCTTCTAAGAAATTTTGAATATATTCCATTTATTATTTTCTCCATAATAAAATATTCCACAAAAATCTCAACTTCCTCATTAAGGGGCTAATTTTCGAAAATATTGAAGAAAGAATCCAAGATTTGGATCTTCTTGAATATATGAGATAATCTTGTATTCCAAGAATACTTATCTTCCATATTATCTTTTCAAGAAAATCAACAAGATCTTTTCTTTCTCCTAATATTTCTTTTTCGAAAATTACAAGAAAAAATCAGCAAATATATTTTCTTTTATTTTAACTAGTACGCGTCTACCCGTGCTTCGCACGGCCTGAATTTGTTACAATTTTATATTTGATATAATATTTTTCGTTGTGTTATACTCAAGACGATCATTAATTCATTTTTACTATCACTCCTAAGCCATTCTTACTAAAATCATTATTGCTCTGACATGAATACCATTATACTTCTTAAAATAAATTAATCATTTTTATGCAATACAATAATTATAACAAATTTAAATCAAGCTCTAGTGAGGTGAATTATGCAATGATTCATGCCACCAATAACTTGTATTCATAATAAATTGGGAAAATTCTTTTGTTCTGAAATACTTCAAATATGATTCTTCTCCAAAAAATGTTTACATCCAACACTATTATGCGCTAAAAAATAAGAAAAAAATATGAAAACAATCAGAATATTATTTAAGGTGTAAATAATTATATGACTTTCCTCATAAATATAATCAATTTTAAAACTTAAATTGTTCAAACATAAAGTATAATAAAAAATATAATATAACTCAAATAAAAAAAGTCTATAAGATTTTTAAAATTCTGAACAAATTACATTGTAGGTTTCTTTCGCATTCAATTTTAAATCCATCTGCCTAATAGACATTTTGTGCAAAGATGCTAATCATATTTTTTACCACTGGATTAGAGATGTAAGGAAGTAGCAATGCTTGGTGATTGTAATAAAATTGAATGAGATTGCTCGATGATTATTATTAGAGGTGTGTTTGTAAATGTTAACTATTGGATTAAAACATAATTTTATAGTGAATATAATTAGTAAGAATTATAAATGAGATGAGTGAACTTAGTAAAATAGTGGGTGTAGATTGTCGCACCATATGATTTTTCGATGAATCGATATATAGCTCAAAGACCGATAAATCTAGAGGACCAAAGATGTGCCCTCTAATATTTTATCCATAAACAATTTCACATTTAATTTGACTAAAAATAATGAATTAAATATGTAATTAAAAAAAACTTGTTTTATTTAAAAATAATCTTCAAAACCCGCCAATGAACTGTTTCTACACATGAACAATTTAAAATAATAATCTTGGAGTTATTCTTATTTTAAAGAAAGTTCTGATATGAATTTTTCGCTAATTTTTTTCTACAACTTAACCCTAAATGCAGGGTGAAGGATAGTTCAAGGGAGAAGCGGCAGTGATACTGGACGTTGGCGAAGACAGTGGAGAGGCTAAGGGGTGTTGTATAAATTGAGATTCATATTATGCTCAAATTATTAAAGAGCAGTGTAATATTTTCACAATTATATTAATATTAAAAAAATATGAGGTAAGTGTATCACTTAATGTTGGAGGGATATATAGCATGATCCTTTTTTAAATAGTGAATATAGGCCATATCAGCCCAAATAAACCTAAATAGGGTAAAAAAAATCAAGCAAAATTCAAACCAAATCATGACATTAAGCCCAGAATTCATGCCAAATTGGGTCAATTAGCTCAATTTAGTTTGATTAAGGTTGATTTGACCTCAATTCACAACGTTTAAATGTTATTGTCCTTAAATTATACTCTCCAAGATTTAAAGTCCTAATTTTACCATCACCCGCAAATTATTATCCTGAAAAATTATTTTCTATCAAGTACTCAACCTTGGTACACAAACAATGACAATTATTCTTGCTTCAACATAAATACTATTATATTTCCTTAAGAAAAAAATTAATCAGTTTTACGCAATCCAACTCTTATAACAAACTAAAACCAAGCTTCAATGAGACGAAGCATATAACGATCTATATCACCAATAAACTTTCACATAAAATACGATTCTTCTCCATTTTTTTTACACCTGACACTGTTATACCCTAAAAAAATCAAGAAAAATGAAAAACATGTTACATTTACAATTTCAATAAAAGAAAAAAAAAGATATGCAATATAAATCTCAACAAACTATATATATATCAACATTAATACAATCACTCAACAAACTATATATATATATATATATATAGAAACATCTTTTGCAACAAACTTGAACCCGTGTCAAATCAATAAACACACACACACACACACACACACACACACACACACACACACACATATATATATATATATATATAGAAACATCTTTTGCAACAAACTTGAACCCATGTCAAATCAATAAACAACCATCTTCATCCTACAAATATATAGTCCAGACAATGGTTAACATAGATTAAATGTTCTTTTTTTAATATTCATTATAATAACTGGATAATATTAATAAATTAGTCAAACAGTTATTATAAATCCCAGACATGCAATCATAAAACCAACCACATGAATATCAATTTTATGTTAGATTAAATCAAATATCAACTTTTATGTAACTTATTAGTGGAATCATTAAATATTATTAAAAATTAACTAAAATTATGAAGATACAATTTCTTACAAACAATTGAAATCACACTGCAAATTTTTTTAGTAAAACATAGTACCAGTGCATCCTTGTAGATATAAGTGTCATAATATTTTAGTTATAAATAATTTCGTATTTATTCTATTTTAGTATTAATTTTTTATAGATTATTTTCAAAACAATTACATAATAATATAACCAGTATTGTTTTAAACTTTTCAAAAAATAAACTTTTCAAGTGAATTAAAACAAAAATAAGTACCTCATGTCATAACAAAAATTACCACACTCATATATAACCAGAGAGTGAATTGTTTCTATTTTCTAAATCTAAACACCCACACAAAATAATTAATCTTTAATTCAATAACAAAATATTATACAGTAGTTAAAATTGAGCAATATAAATCTGTGTCCCAACCCCGCGCTTCACATGATGTCATTTCCATTTATGTGGGTGTGTGGATATATATATATATATATATATATATATATATATATATATATATCGAATTTTGATATAATTTAAAAATACAAAATATAAAAATTTAATAAAATTTTATTTAATATTTGAAAGATACATTTAAAAAAATTATACTAATTGTTTTGTTTAATAAATGGATATATATATATATATATATATATATATATGTGTGTGTGTGTGTGTATTTTTATTAAGTGGTAATTAAGACATATGAAGAGTCCAATAGTGATATAATCATTTATGGACGGAATTAAGGGGACGTCGGTTCCATTTCTCCGAGAAAATGAAATCGAAGTTTTTAATTTTTAATGGGGTAACTAAAATTTACGATATTAAGTAAACTACCTATTTGCATTTTATAAATATCCAGTTTTATTAAACATAAACATTAGTATAAGTTTTATTAAACATAACTTTCAAATCTTACATTGTTTTTTAATATTTATAATTTGTATTTTCAAATTATATCAAAATTCTATATAATTTTTTCCAAAATTTTAAATTAAAAATATTTGTTTGAATATATATATATATTATTTTAATTTGACAAAAAAGATTTGTTTATTTGATTTTTTTAAGATTATGAGTCTATTTGATTTCAATTAGAAAAGATAAGGTCATAATGTACAAAAAAAAATAGTTGAAGGATTTATTTGATTTTCACCGATAAGAGGGACTTATTTGACCATTTTTTCAATAACAAATGATTTAAGACACCTATAACAATAATAAGTACCTCGAAGTCATAATAAAATCCACCAAACTCGGACCTCCGTAACCAGAAAGTGAATTGTTTCTAAATATTAACATCCACATAAAATAATAAATCTTCGATACAATAACAAAAAATGATATTGTCGTTGAGATTGAGCAATATAAATTAAAAAAAGAAAAAAACCAAGTACATTGTATAATTTTATTTAAGAATTTATCTTGAGGGGTGACAAAATAAGGATTGTAACTCTTCGGGCTGGCAAAATGAGGATCATAACTCTCTGAGTTAGCAATTTAAGGATAATAACTTTTAAAAATTGTGAATTTAGGTCATATCAAACCAAATCATCAAAAAAATTGTCCAAATTCAACCTGATTTCAGACAAAATAAATAAGCCAGAATTTAAGGCCAAATCGAGCCAATTAGCCCTTATCAGTTTAATTTAGATTGATTCGACATCAATTCTTAAATTTTAAAAGTTGTTATTCTTATATTGTCCACTCTGAGATTTAAAGTCCTGATTTTATCATCACCACTAAGTTACAATCCTTAAAAGATTTTCTATCAAGTATTCAACCTTAGTATTTAAATAACGAAAATCATTCTTGCTTTGACATCAATACCATTATAATTCTTAAAAAAAAATATTTTTATGCAATTCAACACTTATAATAAATTTAATCAAACTTTAGTGAGATGAAGCATTCGACGATCTGTGTCACCAATAAACATGTGTTTATGATGAATCGTTCAATCTTGAAATAATTCAATATAATAAAGTATGATTTTTCTCCAAAAATATTTTCACCTAATATATTGGTATGCCCAAAAAACCAAAAACTAAAAAGTATTAAAAAAACATATTAAATGTATAGTGTCAGTAAGATTAAAAAAAAAAGATATGCATCCATAGAAATTTAAATTTCAACATACGTATAATTCCAACATTATTAATTTCACAAAAAATACAATGACTTCACTATAATTCCTCAACACAATCTTAAAAATGACCAATTTGACTTTCTGGCATATTGAGGTAAACTTAAATTGTCTATGCATGTTCTAATATTATTTTTATCCCTGTCTAAATATAAATTAGTAAAAATATAATATAACACAAAGAAAAAAAGGAACTGTCACATTGACATTATAAAAACATAATACATACCAACAAATTATTTTTCTTTATTGATTTCTTGCACACTCAATTTTTAATCCTTTTGCCTATAGACACTCGAGTGCAAAGACGCTAATCATATTTTTCACTGATTGATTAAAGAGATGACGGAGTGGAAATATTTTATGGTTGTATTGAAATTAAATGAGATTGATGAGAGAGTATTTTTAGGATTTTGGTGTAAGTATTATATGTTGAATCAAATTATAATTTTATAGGGGATAAATTTACTAACAAATATAAATAAGATGGGTGAATTTAGAAATTAATGAACTTAGTAAAATAGTGAGTTTAGATAGTTGCACTCTATAAAAAAAATTATCTATAAAAAAATTCATATTTAATTTAATTAAAAATTAATAATTTCAACGTTTAATTTTTAATAAAAAAAACAAACAAACTCGTGTATTTTTTTTTTTAAAAAAACTTGTTTATTTATAAAGCAATTACATAATAATAAAACTAATGTAGGTGACAAAAAAAAACAACTAAATAACAATTTATTTAATACAAATACAACAAAAATAGGTATTCCATAGCTTAATAAAAATCAACAAACTTAAATCTTTGTCACCTAACAGTGAACTGTTTCTAATTCTTAACATCCAGAGAAAATAATAAAAATTATTACATAAACAAAATATTATATAGTCTTTGAAATTTAGTAGAACAAAAAACAAAATTAACAAAGGAACTTAACTATAAAAAGATCAACAGCAAGTACGCAACCTTGATATATAATTATAAAAATTATTCTTGCCCCGATATCAATATCATTATACTTCTTATAAATAATTTTATAATTTTTACACAATCAACATTTCTAACAATTTTTTTACCAAATTTTAGTTAGTCTAAATTATCTGACATACTAAATTGGGAAAAAATATTCAATTATGACATACTTCAATATAATAAAATCTAATTCTTCTCCAAAAATATTTTCATCTGATACGTGTATGTGTTAAGAAAAATGAAAAGCATATTAAATTTATAGTTTCAATAAAAAAATTAAGAAAAACATATATGCATCCAAAGAAATATAAATTTTACCAAACAAAGTTTAAATTCAACATTATTGAATTTTACAGCAAACTCAATGATTTCACCAACATTCACTGGTTCTAATTTTACTTCAATATAATGGGATTAATTTTTTGCACGTTTTGTAACTTGACACCAATTTAATTTTGATACTAATCGATTACCTGTTTTGGTTTTGGTCTTATTAGTTTGAAAAAAATATTGAAATTGACCTTTTAACCTGCTTTAAAAGGTTGCATTTCCAGTCACCCCCACATGAATTTATTTTTTCATTTTTCTTTTTACTTTTTGTAATATGTGGTATTTTGTTTTTGTTTTTTTTTTAAATAAAAAAATAAAAAATAAAGGGTCGTGTCAGGTTCTCTCCCACAATTAATGTTCATTTCTTTCATATGTCATTCCCTAGTTGTTCATCTTCTTCTTGATCCAAACCGTTCACACCTCTCCCCTTTTCAAATCTTGCTCAGGTTCATTCCCAAATTCAAATCGAACCTAACCATAAAAAATCTTGAAAGGTTTCATCACGTTCATACAGTAAAACTAAATAGGATTACACTTTATTAACTAAGATACTAAATAACTCATCGATTTGCACATAAATTGAATCATAATCGTGGAGACCCATATTTTCCAGCAAGATCCAGCCGATGACGATACCATAACAAAAACAAAATTTATTTTCACGATCTATATATTAACCATAACAAAAACACAATTTTGCTAATTTAAGGAATAAGGCGAGAGATCCAAATCTAATTAATTCACTCTCTCAATTTGATGAACGGTTTATTGAACGCATAATTCTAACATGAATAGGTTTTATATGAAGATGACTCATGATAAACTTATCATAAAATATTTTTAAAATATTGATTATTTGATAAAGAGTATAAAAAATCTCATCAGCAGTATCAAAAGGCTGGGTTCAAGAAAAGCTCCAACAATTACTATATAATACCGCTGACCAAATTAATAGTACTCCTCATGAGATTTTTTATACTCCTGATCAAATATTTGATACTTTGTCTTCTAACATACAGAAACATAAATCCAATCCTTCACATCTTCATGATACGCCACCTATCATCAGGGGAAAATCTGTAAGGGAAGCCCTCATTGCAGAGCAGACCCATGTTCTTCTCTCGCACTCCTCTGTGCGCCACCAATGTCGTAACCCATCAATATTTTATTTTCACTCTAAAAAAAACCTCTATAGTTATTAAAATGACATTGACTTTACACACACAAATAATTATTTTATTCGTAAATGGATCCCATTTTCCAAGAATACCCTTCACTTTTTACTCCACTCATCTACCTTATATATAAACAATAAGTATTCCTTAAAACTCTTGTTAAAAAGTTTGGACCGAGTGAATAATATATATGAAGAAATAACTTTATTTTGTTGGTTCCTAACATACCAAATGAGATTGGCGAGTGAGTATTTTTAGGGATGTGTATGTAAATATTATACTATATCGTATACATTTATAATTTATAATGGTTATATTTAGTAAGAATTATAAAATGAGATGAGTGAGCTTAATAAAATAGTGGGCCTAGTAGATATTTATGCCCTATAATATTTTTATTTATAAATAATTAATCATTTTAATATTTGATTTTTATTAAAAAAAAACTTGTTTATATTTAAAATAGTTACTTTAGGGCACACTAAAAATCATCAAGCTCAAATCTATATAACCCGACACTAAATTGTATTTAAACCTTAGCATCCTCATAAAATGATAAATTTTGAACTCTTTAACAAAAAAAATTATATTGTCGTTGAATTAATTTGAGCAAAAGTGATTTAATTTAAAAGATCAATATAAAGTACTCAACTTGGACATCAATACCATTATGCCCCCTCCTATTCAAAATAAATGAAGTTTTGACTTTTTATTTTGTTTGCAAATTAGATGGTGATTTGCACTTCTCAGTGTATATTAATTGCATTTCTTCCGAATATACACCTAAAATTATTATAATATTTAGATGGATGTGCTTTTATAATGAGAGTTAAATATTTTATAGAATATAGTAATAAACTAATTATTTATTAAGATGTGAGCATTCATCCAAAATGATATATTTTTTTAATATGAGGGAGTACTTCTTACAAATAATTTTATCATTTTTACGCAATCCAACAATATTCTAGGTTTTTCATCAAAATTATTCTTGTTTCGACATCAATATCATTATATATACATTAATAGAAAAAATTAACAAACCTGATAGTATATACATGTACACACCGTAAACATGTGATGTTTATAGGAAAACTAATTACTATACAACAAATCATCACATTGACTTAGCTAAACAGTTTGGTTTTGTGTTAGTCTTGTGTGTAACTATATATTTCAGAATGAAATTGATTTATAACTAATATCTTGTAATAAAAAAAATAGTATTCCTCAACTAATATCTTATATTGAAACTTTGATTTTATTTTCTCACCAACAACTGGTTTCCAAAGTAATACAATATTTTATTCTAGTTGTCTTACGTACAAAAATTGGATAATATTGTATAGATTTACCATCTCTCATCAATATATTGTACATGGTTAAATAATTAATAAAGACAAAGTATAAAGTGAAAATGGTTCATACATGAATCATAACCATTGAAGGGTATTAGTTGTTTTCACTGAAAAGTATTAGTTGATTTTACTGAAGGGTATTATTTGTTTTCACAGAAGAGTATTAGTTATTCATACTCATTAATAAAAGGGTTAATTGCAAATAAAATCACAACCTTTTCGCAAATTGCACTTTAATCTAAACTTTTGAATCTTTGCAAACAAAACTCCAACTTAACATTTAGTTGCAATTCTAACCCAAAGATAAATTTCAATCAACTAAAAAATGATGATTAATTATGCATTGTTACCCGAACTAATTTAAACATATTAATACAATTAATTATTCATTGTCAGGTAAGTGTAGCATCATTTTCGGACCATAAGAAATTTGTTTGTTGGTCTGAATTGCAACCAAATGTTAAGTTGGAGTTTTATTTGCAAATATTCAAAAGTTTAGATTAGATTGCAATTTGTGAAAAGGTTGTTATTTATTTGCAATTAATCCTTAATAAAATTGAGATATTCATTTTATATTAAGACGCTAGAATTTCAAATCGTTAAATACACATATTGAATAGGAAATACTATATATATATATATATATATATATATTATGGATCGATTAAGATAATAGAACATGATAAAAACTTGTATGAGACAACATAAATTAACATCCACCCCTACCAAAGTGTTAATGAGTCAATGCTACGGTTTTACTTATTTTCATTGTCTCATGCAAGACATACACATAAAACTCTTATCATATTTTATTGAGTAAATAAATAATTAAAAAAATTAAATTGTTATAGAATTTAGTCATTTACCCAATAATGTTGTCTTTAATATTTAAAAAAAAAATTAAGAATGATATTTATGACAATAAATTTAGGAGAAAAATTTAAGGAAGATTTCTATTCCTCAAATATAGGAAACTATAAAATTATCAACTCTTTTGCTAATTAACATAGATACGTTCGTATTCGAACTTCTTGCCAATATTATTGTGATCAAATAGCCCAAGACCCGAGATTAACATTTGACTTTTTCGTTGAGATTAAATATGCTAAAAATTTGTAAATTTAAAATTATATCACTAACCTTATATTTAGAAGAAAACTATAGTAAAGAGCATGTAAAATGCGTGACGATAATAAATTATAGTAGTAAAGACCTATCAATTTTATTAACTATAACTTCATTATAAAATAATATGACATGATAAATATTCATCATTATTGTATCTATCAAAT
This sequence comes from Ballota nigra, assembly GCA_947034835.1. Classification (NCBI taxonomy): domain Eukaryota; kingdom Viridiplantae; phylum Streptophyta; class Magnoliopsida; order Lamiales; family Lamiaceae; genus Ballota; species Ballota nigra. Next base: position 38,440,345 of record OX344724.1, on the reverse strand, counting down.
TTTTTTGTTAGAAATATATACATTGGAACTAAAATTAAAAACTAAATTACTAAAAATATAATACTTTCAGAAGTTAAATGTAAGTTAATATAAACATATCATTTTATTAACTATGATTTACAATATTAGTGAAAAATTATTGACCCATAAGTATGTATATAGTGAAATTAGTTAATATATAAATCATTGAAGGATATTAGAATGAAGTTATAATAATATTTATTTTCATTACATCTTTATAAGAATCAAATTATACTGATACATAAGTAAAACTTTACCTAATATATATATATATATATATATCAAATAATTAAATATTTTGAAATCATGTCGCTCAAATGAATTTAAAATTAAATGATATTTTTAATGACACAACTTAATTATAAGACATCTTTTATTGGCATGATTATATTGAGATGCTTGTTTTACATTCAAGTAAATACATTTAATTTATATTTGATGTATTGAGTTGATTATTAAATTATAATTTGTTATATTAGTGCTTTGTAAATTTATATATTTTCATTTTGAATTTGACCAAGACTATGGAAGAAGAAAATATTTAACAATTATTTTAAAATTTAAAAAGAATCTACGTTAATGATATTTTAGTTATAAGAATTTTAAATAATTTAGATGGTAAATTTTTTGTAAAGATTATCCAATCATACTTAAATAATTTATAGAACATGCTAAGTAACCATAAAATAATATAAAATACTATTAGAAAACATAAACAATTTAATCATTATAACTTGATACATCAAATAATAAATAAAAGTTCACAAATAATTTAAACAAAATATGATTAAGAGAAATTAAGTATTAAATCCATTTGAAAATATTGATAGTGTACATACCTAAATATATTTATAATATCCAACAAATTTGGTCAAATAAAACGACGTCAATCTCATGAAGAATCCGATCAAATACATTTCAAATTTCTAATAAACATTTGTAGCAAATTATGAACACACCTTAAAAAAAAAGAACCAACATTCATTAATTAATTAAATAAAAGTCAAATCACCTTGTACATGAGTTTTTACCACTGATGATGCTACATACAAAATCATAAAAAGATAAAGCATTCTTTGCCAAAATGGGTCACACTATTTACTATTTATCGAACCCAGTGGAAACGCACCTCATCAAACCAAGCCGCTACATGAAGAATGTCCCCAACAACACCCCAAAGCATGACAAATCAGATGATCACCCCCCTAACACCTTCTTCTCTTGCAATCTCAAACCCTCTTTTGCATTGTTAGTGCTTTCATAGTTCCAAATCTTTAAAATATGTAGTGTCTAATCCGTGCAAACGGTGCATAAAAAACAACACACATTATGAAATACCTATTCAAATAATATTATGTGGTAATATTGATTCAAACTAAAGATACATGCGAACTAAAAATAAAATACTGATCAACATACAAAAACAAATAGAAGAAATTGAAATATATTGAAGATTTGCAAATTGACAATAAGATAGTGATGGGAGAGTAGAGTATAAATAGGATACAAATATTAATGACTCCTAAATGTTTGCAAATGATGGGCGAAATTAACTCTAATTTACCATTAATATTGGACAAAACAAATGGACGGTTATGATCTAATAGAAAAAAAAATGATCAACGGACCTGGAATGTTCCCTCCAAAACTATTTAAGGTAAAATTGCTGCTATTATATATTTATGATCACCTTATCATTATTGGGCTACTTAATGGGCTACTTGAGGGGCCTTTAGGAGAATTAAGATTGGACCTCCAATGGGCTTCTGAATTTCAATATTGAGCCCCAATATAATTCAGCCCATTAATATTAATTAGTACCACTAATAAATTAATATTGCACTATCCATCTTAATCCATATTACGATAATATGGGCTTCCGGTTATTATTTCCCGCGTTTAAGATTATGAAGTCCATTAATTAATTAAGCTTCTGAATAGCTCTAAATTAATTAATATATTTCACCTTGGAGTAAAGACAGCTCAACATTATTATCCGTACCGAATAAACTAATTCTTCACTTGCAAGATTTGGTACGATAAAACTTCTGAGCCCACCATGGGGACAAATCACACGAGTCGTACTCGCACGCGTTTCTCCATATTAAATATTAGCAATCGTCGTATGATTAATATTACTGCCCAAAGCACAAGGTTCGAAGTCACGATGATTCTCACCCAACATAAATTAAAGTAGTAACCATTAAGCACACACGGTCCTATATAAGTGACGGAGATTAAGAAATCAATAACCACTGAGGCCTAATTCTTCACATTTCAGAACAGAATAATTTATCCTCGTTGTATGTCCTCTTCAACACATACTAAATGTGCTAGTGCAATCTCTTGGTCAAGACAAGCCAATCTGAGATGTACACATCGACCTTTCACGGTGGATTGTTCAATTCCACCTAGGTCGTGAATTTGTACGTTTAGTTACAAGAAAACCGTTAACATGATCTTCCGTGATCGGGTATCACCACATTAACTACAATGTAACATGTACCACTTATAATGAACTGGTTGCAATAAATATTCAACATTCAATCATATCTAAAGCAAATGCGATAAAAGATTTATTCTCATAAACAAGTGTTTAGTACATGAGTTATACAAAGTAAAAGCATACTTTCAAGTATAACTCCAACACTGGACAAACAACAATGAGTCCGAGATAGGACCAAAGAAGACTTTGTAACTAAGATTCAGCTTAGATAAGGTCAAACAAGGTCAAAAGACACTTGTCTAGCATGCAAGCTAGGAAGTCCAAAAGCTTTGGACAACTCCTGCTTGTTAGTCTCTATAAATACATGTTCTTCAGCTAAGAGATATAAGTTCAAATTCACAAATACTCCAAAAAACACACACACAAACACACCTAAACATGCACACATACGAAATAAATATGGATTCGACTCTCGTATTTACAATTTTACAACTCGAACCTTCGATTTATCATTTACGGTGATAATCAACCATACGTTATTGATTGGTGGTCTTAAACCGAACTAAATAGCCACTTATCCTCACGATTAAATTTGATCACCAACAATTTGGCGCTAGAAGGAGGGTTTTGAACCTCCGATTGAGTGTGATTAGTCAAGAAGTTCAAGTTTGAAAACTTGAAGATTTGAAGGAATCCTCAAGAAATCCTTGAAGATTCAAGCAAAAGTGTTCTTGGTGTTCTTCAATATAAAAATTTGAAGATTCAAAGATTGACGAAATAATTTACCTTAGGATGCCTCAATCCAAGGAAACACAAGGTTCACGTTTGTCAAGGAGAGCATCTCCCACTCGAGCTTCATCAGCTGGCCACCAAGACCGTGAGCCTAGACATGCGAATAGATCAAGGCTTACGGCCATAGACCATAACCTTCCACCAGAATTGGAGGCCCTGGCAAGCAACCCTAATGAACTGGCTAAAACCATTGATGCTCTCCAGGATATGCCCGCTCCGAGTGAGGGACTGCAACAAGAAGAAAGGCCTGTGTCTTTGCTCGCCGAACAGCCTCCAAGCCAGGGGGCATCCTTGGATGAGTTGTCAAGCCTAAGAAAGGTTGTGGAGAGCATGCAGGGGCAACTGGACCAGCAAAGAGGGATGGGGACGACCATCATGCCATCCTCTCCCTTATCATCTATCATTTTGAAGGCCCAGATCCAAAAAAAGATTCAGTTTTTGGCAAGCATACAATATGAAGGCGTTGCTGATCCCCGAGTCCATTTAACGAAGTATTCAGACTATATGGTTTATGTGGGATCCAGTAATGCCACCCAGTGCCGGAATTTCCCCTTGACTTTGGGGGACAGAGTGCACAAGTGGTTTTCTGCACTGCCACCAGCATCAATCCACTCATTTGTTCAACTGAGTCGAGAGTTCCATTCCTATTTCTCAACAGCATGATCGTATTTATCCCAGAAATACCGGTTATCAGACCTAAAGCAAAATAACGACAAGTTGGACCGGGCGTTTATGGAAAGGTTCGACAAAGTGTTGTTTGAAGGGGAGCCAGTAAGCGAAGATATGAAAATCGTCGCTGTTATGGCCGGGTTAAAAAAAGGATCAAAGTTATGGAAATAGGTACGTCTGAAGTGCCCGAAAAGCTATGCCGAATTCAGGAACCAAGCCGGCATATTTGTTTCCATGCATGAGGCCCTGCAAGCAAACTTGGGAGAAAGTAAAGCTGATCCCAAGGAGAACAACAAGAAACCTGGCAGAACAGGCTACAGCGTCCCGAAGAACATGAAGGCATTCACTGAAGGGACGGAGTTAAAGGAAAAGTTGAACCAAGTGCTAACAGTATCAGTCGATACTGTGTACGAAAATGTGAAGGAGAAAGAGTTGCTCTCCCCTCCACGGAGAATCCGCCAAGACACTGTCAAACTCAACCCGAACAAGTATTGTGTCTACCATCAAAGTGTGGGGCATTTTACTAGTGAGTGCAGAGATTTGCTCAAGCAACTTTGGCAATTATACGAGGAAGGAAAGCTCTCTGACTTCGTCAAAAGTTAACCTGGAAAGAGAGCCCGGGAGAACAACTCCGAGGATGAGGAGGATGATCAACCTCAGAGGAATAATAAACCCGGGCGACCAGTTCCAGTCGTTGCTGCTCGTCCATTAGAGGATCTATACATGATGGAACCCTTAGGACCTGCGGGGGGATGTTTTGATGGATGACCACCAATTTTCAACCGGAAAAGAAAAGACGAATTATGAGCGATTGACCAAGTACAAGAAATGGGGATTAAACCGTCCATCATGCAGACAACAGAACTAACCTTTACTGAAAAAGATTTGGAGGGAAGACCCCCCACAATGATTCGCTGGTGATTTGTGCTAAGATCATGGAGACCAGAGTACATAGATTGTTGGTGGACACCAGAGCCTACACCAACATCATTTTCAAAAAGACGCTTGATCAACTTGGAGATTATTCAGGCTACATACGAGATTCAAATAATAGAATCTTAGGCTTCGGAAATGCTGTAACAGTGGGAGATTAGGTTGTCCGTTCAGCTTGTAACGGTCGAGGAACCCGAGAAAAATATAATAAGAATGGTAGATTTCTTGGTCGTAGATCAGGAATCGACCTATAACGGGTTTCTTGGTCGACATTTTTTGAATGAATTTAAAGTTGCATGTTCAACTTACCACTATTGCCTAAAGTTCCCAACAGCAAGTGGAGCTGGCACAATAAAGGGAGATCAAAGAAAGGCTCGTGAATGTCTCCTACAGTTACAGGCAAAGCACGCACAAGTATCCATGATGGAAGCCACCACAAGCTATCCAGTCGATGAGCCATCAATACTGGAAAACATGATGGACACAGAAGAAGACCATATGGATACAGACGAACAACACTCTGACGAGCAAGTGTTGGACGAACAACTCATCACCACCCATGGAGAACTTCCACCTGACGAACAACATATGGGTGGTGACGAGCAACATATACCAGATGACTTGGAGGGCCAGATGTTGACTAACAACAATGGGTCAGGACCAACAGATGATCTGGAACCCCACCTGGGAGTAGAGCCCATGAACATCGAAAATAATTTCGACCCTGAGGGGCCAATAATTGATCCTCGTTGGAAAGGACAAAAACGACGAGCAACTCCAGTTGAAGAACTGGAGGCGTTCAAAGTTAATCCTGGAAATGAAGATCTTGAATTATACATAGGATCTGAGCTCCCTGAGCCCTACAGATCCCGAATGAAAGAGTTCCTCAGTAAGAACCTAGATATTTTTACTTGGTCTCATGCAGACATGGTGGGAATAGATCCAAAGTATGCTTGCCACAAGCTTAATATCAATAAAGCAAAGAGGGCAGTCCATCAAAAACGAAGGAAGTACGGCCCAGACAAATACCAGGCTCTAAACGAAGAGGTGAAGAAGCTGTTAGACAACGATCTAATCCGACAAGCACTCTGTCCACAGTGGGTAGCAAACCCAGTTCTTGTGAGGAAACCAAAGGGGACCTGGAGACTATGCATAGATTTTACGGATCTGAATACAGCATGCCCGAAGGACAACTTTCCTCTCCCCCATATTGATCAATTGGTGGACAGCACTGTGGATCACGAGATGCTAATATTCATGGATGCCTTTGCCGGGTACCATCAAATCCCAATGCATCCAGACGATCAAGAAAACACAGCATTTTACACGAACAAAAACTTGTTGTGTTGGAAAAGAATGCCATTCGGCCTCATCAACACCGGAGCAACATATCAGAGGTTGGTGAACAAGATGTTCGACGAACAAATCGGAGATACGGTAGAAGTCTATGTAGACGATATCGTAGTCAAGAGCCCCCGAAAAGAAGATCATCTCCAGCATTTAACTCAGGTGTTTGAAATCCTTCGGCATTACAACATGAAGTTAAATCCAAAGAAGAGCAGCTTTGGAGTTCACTCGGGGAAGTTCCTAGGCCATCTTGTTAGCCAACGAGGAATTGAAGCTAATCCAACAAAGGTCAAAGCCATCGTGGATATGCAACCACCACGTTCAGTAAAAGAGGTGCAAAGACTCACAGGATGCCTAGCAGCATTGAACCGGTTCATATACAGATCAGGAAAAAAATGTCGTCCATTCTTCGAGGCCATCAAAAAGGGAAAGTTCGCGTGGACTAACAACTGTCAAAAGGCGTTTGACCAACTTAAGGACTACCTGGGAGATGTTAAAATTCTATCAAAAACCATCCCAGGAGAAAAGCTCTATCTATACCTGGCAGCGTCAGAAGTGGCAATCAGCTTCGTTTCGGTGCGGGAGGATGGCAAATTTTATCAACCAATCTACTACGTCAGCCAAGCTTTACACGAAGCGGAGATCAAATATTCCCCAACAGAAAAGCTGGTGTACGCACTTGTTATGAGTGTGAGAAAGTTACGACCATACTTCTTTGACCATCAAGTTGAAGTGCTAACAACTTTCCCACTCAGACAAATCCTCCACCGCCCAGACACAGCTGGTCGTCTACTAAAGTGATCACTAGAGATTAGCCAATTTGGGGTGACCTATGCTCCTCGAACAGCGATTAAAGGGCAAGCATTAGCCGACTTTATAGTCGAACTAACTTTCCCACCAGATCCGACGAGAGGACTTGATCACCCCTGGCATCTTTACGTTGACGGATCTTCAACCAATGTAGCCTCAGGGGAAAGAGTAGTTCTGATCAGCCCTGACAGGCAAGTATTCACCTCGGCGATCAAATTTGGTTTCATGGCAACCAACAACGAAGCAAAATACGAAGCTCTTATTGCTGGTCTTCACCTATCCCTTGTCGTGGGTGTTAGACGATTGCAAATATTCGATGACTCACAACTGATTGTGAGCCAAGTCCGAGGTGAATACGAGGCCAAAGACGATCATATGATCGAGTATCAACGGATTGTTGTCCATCTGATGTCCTTGCTAGATCAAGTCTTCATCGAACAAATTCCAAGGACAAGCAACACACAAGCAGATGCGTTGGCCCGACTAGCAACAAGCGAAGGGCCAACGGAGTTGGCCGACATTATAATAAAAAAAATGAACGACCCATCAACAACAAGTTATAATGTCAACCAACTGGATAAACAAACAAGTGAAGAAGAAGACTGGAGATTAAGTATAGTCAAATACTTGAAAAGTGGGGAAAAACCAAACAACTCTTTTGAAGCTATCAAGCTAACAAAGCAAGCTGCCAGATATACTCTGGTGGGCGAGCAACTTTACAAAAGGGGAATATCTATCCCACTTCTCAAATGTTTGCCTAGGGGGCAAGGACGAGCAATACTCGAAGAAATACATGCCGGAGTATGCGGAAATCACACTGGGGGGCAAGTCTTGGCGTACAAAACTATCAGACAAGGCTATTATTGGCCGACTTTACGTCAGGACGCAATCAAGAAAGCAAAAACTTGTCATCAATACCAGATTTTTGCCCCGAACATTCATACCCCGACTCAGGAGCTCGTATCAGTTTACAGCCCATGGACATTTGCGAGATGGGGGATGGACATTATCGGTCCTTTCCCGGCAGGAGTTGGAAATGTTCGATTTGCCATCGTGGCAGTCGATTATTATACAAAATGGGCAGAAGCAGAGGTCATGGCAAAGATTACGCAGCAGAAAATGATCAACTTCATTTGGAAGAACATGGTCTGTCGTTTCGGGGCTCCACAAACAATCGTGACAGACAACGGTCCACAATTTGATGGACAAGAATTGAGAGACTTTTGTACGAAGTGGGGGATCAAGAAACACTATTCTACTCCCTATCATCCCCAATCAAATGGACAAGTCGAATCCGTGAACAAAATCATTAAGCACACGTTAAAAGTACGATTGGCGAAGAGCAAAATGAGTTGGTCTGAAGAACTCCCGGAAGTCTTGTGGGCGTACAGAGTTTCTCCCAGGTCAAGCACCGGAGAAACACCTTTTGCAATGGCTTTCAGAACAGAAGATGTGATACCAATTGAACTAAAAACCAACACAATCAGGACGACCAACTTTGATGAACATGCGAACAACTCTGCTTTAGCCACTGAAATGGATTTGCTCGAAGAAAAAAGATTAAATGTCGAGCTAAAAAATGCTACATATAAGCAACGAGCAGAACACTATTATAATTCCCATGTTAAAATCAGGGAATTCAGAGTTGGAGATTTGGTTCTAAGAAAGTTGCTCGCCCAACCTCCAAGTGTATTGGGACCAACTTGGGAGGGCCCGTATCGTATAACGGACAAGTTCCTTAATGGCGTGTACGATATTGAAGATATGGAAGGCAAGCCGGCCCAATACTCCTGGAATGTTGTACATTTAAAGAAGTACTATCAATAAGTCGAACAAGTTCAATCCACAATTGTTGGGCGAACAAATATCTTGGGGGCATGTGAACCATGTAAGGCAAACCAAAAACTTGCCTAATTTTTTGAAAATTTTGCTAAGTATAGATTCAAAAGTTGTTCGGCACATTGTATAGCCTGGTGCTGTTTCATATCTTTTATTTTTTAGACAGAGTTGCTCGGCAAAAATGTTATAAGCGAGCATATTTTGGTTTGTGTTCGAAGTTGTTCGTCAGAATGTATATGTTAGTGATGAACAATCTTACACAACACTTGTAATTTTTCACAATGTAAATATAGTTGTTCGTTTGGAGAAAAATAGTCTAAAGCTCGAGGTACAAGTCCATTCTGAGGACCAGAGCCAATTAAAGGTTGTTCGTCTTTTAAGATGAATAAAACCTAAGGCTAAACCCAAATTCCATTAAGGCAAAGTTCAAATCGAACAAAAGCCCAAAATTATATGTTATAATTACAAAAGCATTGACAAAAATGTAAAGACAATTAACATATATAAGAAGAAGAGCAAATAAGAAAGACATTAATTAAATAAAAGGCATCGAGCCTAAAAAATAGTACAAAGGTTAAGTACTACAAAAGCGAACAACTACAAGGAAGAGCCTACCGATCAACTATTACAAAAAGAAGAAGAAGAAGAAGAAAAGACTAAGTCCTAAATTTAATGTTGGTCGCCCTGTGGAGGATCTTGAGCTTGGTCGGTAGGAGGTTCGACTATCATTGTGCTCGCAAGATCCTCGACATCCTTCTTCTCCTTCTCAGCCGCACCCTGCTCGCCTTCTGCTGCCGGATCGTCTTCGTCAAGAGAAAGGGGAGGCCGAGTAATGGTGATACTGGGATCAAGTTGGTCAATCTTGACCCCATAATCTTCCATATCCCCCAGTTGAATTTCGATATTGTTGGGTGGGGGATAGGACTCAATGAACTCAGTAAGGTCCCTTCCCATCTCCTCAACCATGTCCCTTCCAGGCCCGGGCGATCAACTCTGTCGCCCTGCGAACATGATCGCCCGGGATCTCCCTTATGTTAACGGGAGTTTTGGAACAGGCATACTGATGGACAACATTTGCTCGCCCAGGATGGTCTTCAGACCGGTATCTGCGAACAAGAAAATACACTACACTTAGAAAAATTTGTAAAAGAAAAATGAATCTTGTTCGGCAGAGGAGAGTGAATACTTACTCGGCAAATTTGCGATCATCCCAACCAAGGAGAGTGATGTCCTCTAGGCCACGGGATGGGGTGACATCCTTTCCAGCTTTGTCCGTCCTCTCAGTAGGCTCGACTGAGGAGCGACGAACAACTTCTTCCTCAGGACGAGCAAGGTTTTTGCCCATCTTCTCCTTCCCCTTAGTGCCAGCAGGGGCATCATGCGCCACGGTGGCCCCGTCAGCCCGTTTCAAACGTTTTCCCCCATGAGGAGGGGGAGTAGAAGGAGGTGCTGGTCGAGCATGACCAGAAGGGGCCGCCTGCCGAGGAACTTTCGATCCATTGGGTTTGTTCGTCATGGCAAGCACCTTGGAAGACGGGTCCCCCTTTATCTTCCTTCCCTTGGGCGGAGGCATCTCGTGCACCCTTTGTTCGAGGAGGCCAAAGCAAGAAGGAACTGCTACCGTAACTTGCTCGGCTATAAAAAAAATCAGATGATGAGATGCGCGAGCAAGTTCTAATTAAATTCCTCCTGAGCGAACAAAAACTTATGAAAGTTAGCAAAATTTCATACCTGGGGGCACCTCAACTCTGGCTTCGAGATGATGAGGGTATGTGAGTAGGCGGGCAACTCTCTGGCACTTCTCCTCGCTCAAGTACTGAATGGTCCTATCTACTTTATTTCGCAAGCCGACCAAACAGGAAGTGAAAAGAAACTCTGAGTCAATCTCCTCCTCCGAATTCCACTTGAGCAATCGAGGGCCTGCGAACAAACAAGAAAAGTTAAATTAGAACAATACAGTTCAAGGGCGAACAGAGATAAACTTACGCTTAATTTTTCCATAAGAAGCGGGGGAGTTTATTTGCCCAATGCCACCGTGTGGACCAAAAGATGCTCGCCAATCGCCCCCAATAAAGAAGAAGTGTTGCTTCCAGTCACGGATCTTGTTCGGCACCCCTTCTACCATCTTAAGCCCAGTCCGAGCCTTGAGGTAGTAATATCCTTCCTCTCCAATGGGGCACTTGGTGATAGTCATGAGATAGTTGATCTCCTCCGCGGTGATGCGATCAACGTATCCTTCCTGGGCGAACAAGCACATCGAGGCCAACAGATTCATCCACCTAATTGGCGTGATCTGGGTAATGACAAGGTTGGTCGCCTCGAGAAATTGACCAACAACTGGAGGCAGTGGCAGCTTCAAACCGGCGATCAACGTATCAATGTTGATCGTCGTGCATCCTGGAGGTGGGCGATTAGCTCTCTCCTTCTTTCTAGGGGCCCACATATGAATATCGAAAAGGATTGTGTATGTCTCTCGGATCAAATCAAGATCTTCCTTGAGAACCACACTCTTAATTCTGCTCGCCTGGAAATCAGTCTTCTCCAAGTCCATAACTTGTCGTTGTGGTCTATGAAAGCTGTTCGCATGTTCCTCCGCATATGATCGCCATTCGAAAGGTCGAGCAACTCCAACTGGAATCTCGTTTTCCAATATTTTTGGAGGTGGAAAGTTTATCCCCTCCAAAAACTCTCGAGTGAGTTCGTCAAATTCAGGGTCTTCCTCCAATTCAGAGCTGGACGAAGAGCCTTTGTCGGAATCCCTGCTCGCAACAGCAACCACTTTCCTCCCAGATGGGCGAGCACCAGTCTCCTCCGCCGATCGAACAACTGAGTCAACGTTGGGGGTCGATGCCGAAGAAATCTCAAACGGGGGTTGGTTTTCGTATGTCACAATGGGAAAAAGGGATCAAGGGTTTCTTCGGATTTGTTACTCGACTGAGAAGACATAGGAAAATAAGGGAAAAAGGGAGAAAAAATACAGACATCGGCGAAGTTATTTGCAGACGGCAGCAATTCCTGGAGAAGACGGCGGCGCAAGCTCCCACACGGCGGCAATGGAGGATTTCGAAGAGAAAAAAGAAATAAATGATGAAATTGAATGATTGAAATGAAAACACTACCTTAGAACTGAACCCATGGCAAGAAACTGATGAAACTTCGTCGGAAAACACTTGGGAAAATGACGCCGGAGCACTGTAGCAGAAATGAAAGAAGTGGGAAAAATTTCAGTTCCCACTTCTATTTATACCCCAAGGAAAAACGGGTAAAACCCGTAATTACCCCAAAGAATGTGGTCCAAATTGATAAAAAAACGGGGTAAAATTTTGAGCAAGATGAAAAGTCGGAGGACCTATATGCAAATATAGGGGCGCGTGGCCAAGGGACTGCTCGCGCGTGGGCGACGCACAATCATACCACCCACGTCATCCTCGTACATCCCCCAGATCTTGGGAAGACGAAACGGTGGCCAAGGTTTTGCTCGCCAAAGAGAAGCTGTTCGTCCAAATCTATATCAGAGCAATATCCTAACTATAGTTGCTCGCCACAAAGTTGATCGTCTAAAGCAACATCTAGCCAGGATAGAGGGCAATTGTTGATAGGCGAACAACTATTAATAAAGGGCGAACAAATTTTAAATCCTAAATGACGATTATGAAGAAGAAAACTCAGGTTAAAAGCAATTACCAAGAGAAACAATCAAAGGGGAGTGCACTAATTAATCCAGGTGCTGTATGAAGTGACGAACAACTTCACCGACGAACAACATATCGGCGAGCAAATTTTGAAACCCGAGACCAGATATGAACCCTCCACCAAGTCACTGATGACGAGCAACATTGATAAAATGTGGTGTATCTACCAACCTACGAGGTGTATGTAGACGAACAAGGAACCAAGATTCCAAAGCTCATCTCGACAAGAAATATAGGCGAACAACTTTGAAGCCATATCCTCAAAAGGCGAACAACTTTTACTGAAAGATCATTCTGGACAAATTAAATCGACCTGGACGAACAACAATGAGTCCGAGATAGGACCAAATAAGACTTTGTAACTAAGATTCAGCTTAGATAAAGTCAAACAAGGTCAAATGACACTTGTCTAGCATGCAAGCTAGGGATAGAAATATTTTTAGTCCCATAACTTTTTACCTTTTTTGAAAAGGTCCCAAAAAAGACAAATGTACAAATTTAGTCCCAAATTTTCGTAAATTGTACAATTTACATCCCAAATTCGTCGGAATCGACAAAAAATCATCGTTTTTGACTTGTGACGTGCACGTGAGCGTTCAACTTAGACAAACATGGTGACTAGGTTATTAATAAACAATTTTTATGTTTTGGAAAATTGTATCTGAGAAGAATTTTAACGTTATGGTAAAAAAGAAATTTGGGGAATGATTTATAGGGCATTCAAGTTTGATTTACATTTTAAAAATGAATATTCACCGGAAATCTCCAAATTGAATGTGCATGTGCCGGACTCATGTCAAAAAACGATGGTATTTTGTCAATTCGGCGAAATTTGGGATGTAAATTGTACAATACAGAAAAATTTGGGACTTAATTTGTACATTTATCTTTTTTTGGGACTATTTCAAAAAAGGTAAAAAGTTATGGGACTAAAAATATTTCTATCCCATGCAAGCTAGGAGGTCCAAAAGTCTTGGACACCTCCTGCTTGTTAGTCTCTATAAATACATGTTCTCCAGCTAAGAAATATAAGTTCCAATTCACAAATACCCCCAAAAACACACACAAACACACCTAAACGTGCACACATACGAAATAAATACGGATTCGACTCTCGTATTTACAATTTTACAACCCGAACCTTCAATTTATTATTTACGGTGATAATCAATCACACGTTATTGATTGGTGGTCTTAAACCGAACTAAATAGTCACTTATCCTCACGATTAAATTTGATCACAAACAAGCGTGGAGAGCGGGTGAAGTTGGGCCGAGCATCAAACGGGCGTTTCATCTAGGATGGTCTGGTGGAGCACTGAAACAGTGGATCTCAAAGAAGATGGAGAGAGAGAGAGAGAGAGAGAGAGAGAGAGAGAGAGAGAGAGAGAGAGAGAGAGAGAGAGAGAGAGAGAGAGAGAGAGAGAGAGAGAGAGAGAGAGAAGAATTTTAAACAATTTATTTAATTTGTGTTTTTTGGTGAATTTAGTTAATTTATGTTTTATTTAAACAATATTTCAGTGAATTTGGTTAATTTAGTTCATCTATATTTTTATTATGCTTTAATAAATAATTTGTATGAATCAATATAGATTTGCATATAATGTATGAATATTGATATGTGAAAATATCTATATAAATGAATATTAATAATTTATATTAATCTAAAATATTAAATTTACAAAATTAAAATAAAGTTAGTAAATATATATATATATATATATATATATATATATATATATAAATGAATAAAGGAATTAAGTTGATGATTTTTTTTTAAAAGGGAGTCAATGTGAACTTATATATACAGTTAAGTGCATGAAAAATGAAAAAAATTGATAGTTTATATTAGTCTAAAATATTAAATTTACAAAATTAAAAAAAAAATAGTAAATATATAAATGAATTAGAAACAAAAAGGAATTAATTTGGTGAATTAAAAAAAACAGGAGTCAATTTGAACTTATATACAATTAAATGCATGAAAAAAAAATTATATTAAAATATTAAATTTATAAAATAAAAAAAATAGTAAATATATATAAATATATAAATGAATTAGAAACAAAAAGGAATTAGTTTGATGAATTTAAAAAAAAAAAAAAAAGTCAATTTGAACTTTATAAAATTAAATGCAAGAAAACGAACAATAATAGCAAGTGTCCGAATGGTCCACGCCTCCTTCGAGTTACCCGGAGGTTCGATTCCCCTTGGGTGCATATATGCCCATTTATTTCTACAAGTCTTACAAAGACTTATATATTATATAACTTGCCTAGTATGAGCTAATGGATCAGTGGCTCAATTGTTCGCACCCCGCTCGGACCCCAATGGGCGCGGTTTCGAACCCATTGAGACATATTTTTTTCCACAGGTTCGGAGATCATAAATTTTAAATTTAACAATTATTTTTATTAAGAATTAAATTAGCGACCGCCACCTGGGCGGTCGCAAAAACCTGACCCAATCGGGTTAGACCCGGTCAAATTAGCGACTTACCAGTGGCGGTCGCTAATGCTTAGAGACCGCCAAGACGGTCTCTGATCTGCGACCGATTGCGTAAAGCGGTCGCTAATATTAGCCACCCGCATTTTAGCGACCGACTACAATCGATTAGAAATCGGCCGCTAATCCTATTTTGTGACCAAAAATCGATCGGTAATCTGCATTTTTTTTTGTAGTGAAAAGTCGAGCGTTGAGAAATCAAATCTCATATGAAAGAAAATAGATAAGCCTAAGAAATACTTACTGTATTAATAACGTGTCGTCGTCAATAAGAGGATTGAGAAATCAAATCTCATGCAAAAGATTAGAAAGTAGATAAGATAAGCCTAAGAAACGGTGACTAAATAAGGTGCAGGTTCAAAATCTTCTAAAACGTCCCCCCCTCTTACTTTGAATAAATGCTAAAGCAGCAACCGTGATTCCACCTAAATGAATTGGTCCAGAAATCTGTTCGTCTCCCTGAAATAGTACGAATTCATTGCTCGTAAAACTTGTATGAGGCATAATACTTTTGCATGCCTTCGAAAATAGGCTTTAGCAATGCACAAAAACTAATACGTTCTCAAGTTTTTGTAACACTTTTTAAGATTTGAGTATTACAAAAACTAACAAAAGTATCCCATTGACAGTCTCATACAAAGACTTGCTCAATATTTCAACAAAGACGAAATTAGCCTTCCTTCGCTTGAGATTAACCATCTCGCACAACACAATTTCACAAGTAGAATGTTAGGAATATAAGCCAGGGAGCCCTAACTTAACCCAAGACCATGGTCAAAGGTTAAGGATTGAAATGACTCCCACTTATATACCCTTCCACACTTTCATGTGACATAGAATAGAATAAAAGAGGAGGCGGAAACCAAAAGTATCATACCTTCAATGACCTCCAGATATCATGCCCAATATAAAAGGCCCCCTGCCCAAATATTTGAACAAAAATAAGAAACTCCAGCAATTTTCATTTTCAGTCTGTCTTTTTTTCTTTAGAGAGATGTAATTTAAGCTTTACCAATAACATAGCTGGAACTGGTATAATGAAATCTAAAAGGATGGTCTTCGTCGGGTTTAGAAAAATATCAAGCAGCAATATTGAATTCACAGCTCCACTTGCACCCTAAAACCAAGAGCAGCATCGTCAATCTACGTGGAGAATTATAGACTAAATTCATGTTTTAAAACATTACATAAAAAGAAACAAGAGAGGAAGACTTTTTTCTTAGAACGAAGCGGAAGATAATTGCTGTTAAGAAACTACATTCCAATTATTTTTGCTTATAAAAAGATCCACAACCATAAGAGAAATTTGGAAATGTCAATGACACATTTCATGAAGATAGAGTAGCACCTTCTACTTTTCTGGTCAAAATTTTCTATCGACACCCACCCACGAATATGTGCGCGTGTGTATATATACACATGTAGGTTGTATATTCAAAAGAAACGTTTCCTAAGGTAACTGGAAGCATACCAGTGCTGGAAGTTTTGTAAGGTCAGTACGAAATGCTTGCTTTTCCTGCACATGACAAAGATTCAATATAAATTCAGTATATGGAAATTCTGTTTGATAAAGCACATCATTTGCACGTTTTCATTTCTGATATTGCCTTAGCTATACAGTAGCAAAAAAAAATCAAGGAGCACATTAGTAAATAATGTGCTACATATTTTGTGTGTGATTCTTTAAGGAATCTGACAAGTGTATATGTCTAGAGTTAAAGGAACAAGAGAACTTGCAAAAACATACGTACAAAAAGTACAAAACCAATTTAGTTCATAGTATGGGGGCGTTCTCAACAGCTTAAAGCTGATTATTTCAGCAGCTTCTGCTTTGTAAAAGCTAATTTGAGTATTTTCAAATTGAATTGCTTCTACTTAAATTAATCGCCTAGTGTAATATTTTTTTACCTTTTACTGAACACTCAACTTCTATTTTCCACATATTTTGCAAACACTTATCATTTTTACTATTAAGCAATTTTTTCTCATAAATTAAATCACTTTCTCAAAATTATAATTTTTTGCAGACACCCCTTATATCCTCAAAACAAAATTGAGCAAAAGAAACGTTGTAGATCAAAAGGAGTTCCATTACCTGCACTGATGAAGCTATAAAAGCATGATATACCAAATAAAAAATTGAGCCACCAACTGCTCCACATAGATATAATTTCAGCAAATACTGAGGTCCAAAAGTTTGTCCAATCTGGAAAGTAGAAATTAAAGTTGATGAATTTAATTGTTGTAAGAAAGTCCTATAATGAAGAACATACATCCAATAAAGTTAAATAAAAAATAATACACAAAAGATCCAAAACCAGATTGTGAAAAATAACTAGACTCATATTATCTTACGCTTGTTCCAAAGAAATAGAGCCCAATCATATTCCCAAAAAGATGTGAAATCTCGATATGACTGAATGCACTGGTTATCATTGTGTGTAACCGGCCACTTGTAACATTGTCTACAGAAATCTGATGAAATAAAAAAACAAATAAATAACGAGAAACATTTGTATTTTGTAGCTTCTTTAAAATTCACATATCATTAATAACTTACCATGAAATTATTCCACATAAATTCACGTCCTGCTATATTCCATAACATATAAACAGCGACATTTGTTAATATCAAGCCTAGTACAACTCCATTAGTCGTAAACCTTCTTGAAAATGACCTCCTATAAAGCAAAAAGAACCATGGTTTTCTTCTAATGATTATCTAAGCGTTCAATCAATAATAAAGAGTAGGAAATAGCTAAATGTGATAAGGCTATCACAAATTGAGCACAAAAATAAGCATCTATTTTCTGCTTATAAAAAAAGGATAATTGTCTAACCAGAATTATGCTGTCTATCAAATTCAGGGCCAATGAAAAAGGGAAAGAGAATTAAACAAGTAAATGTTTACCAATCTTTCACACAATACTATATCCTAATTCAATGTATTTGAGGGACAGAGAGAAATTTGACTTAAGAAGAGAAAAAAAAAAACACATGTTTAGCTATAACTCTGTTCACACCAAACTATCATCTTTACAGTACAAAATTAGGGCAAAAAAAACTAGTTACAATTCCAGTAATGCAATGATAGAGAGAAACATAAGCCTTTCTAATTCTCAATTTTGAAAGAATGTAACTAAAATATACATTAATTTACAAAATCAGAGTGCAGAATATACCAGCCACGATTTCGCGAATCAAAAGAGTGAAAATTCTTTTTGGTATTCACCCCAAGGGGAAATTTGGTGTTCCTGGGAAGAATTGAAGTCCACAAAACCCCGTTTTGAATGTTGCCTGAAACACCATTAGGGTTGCAGATTTTCCGTGAAAGGGTGGAAATCTGAGAAAAGGAGTGGTGAGATGAAAAGAGGGATATTTTGGGGGAGAGGAAGGTAGAGGCATTTCTTGGGGTTTTAGAGAGCAGCTTGAGAAGGAGTTGGCCTCGCATTTTCAGATTATTATTATTGATGTAGATGGTGGTGATCGTGCTTCTTTGCTTAGGTTTAGGGCATCAATTCAAAACCAGTTTTTTTTTTTTTTTTTTTTTTTTAATAATTCAAAACCAGTTCTAGTTACGTTATTATTGGGGTTTTTCTGTGTTTGGGACAAGGGGACCAGGTCCCACAAGAGGTGTGAGGTTTGAACGCAAAAAAAGGATTTTTTTTTTTTTTTTATCGATAAATATTAGCTGTTAGTAGTTAGATTAGTTCACCAAATTTCCATATACTTCAAGAAATCTCCAAGCTCGCCTTATAACTCCCATAATTTATTCCCAAAAGAAATCGAACCCGGACCACTCACTAGAGTGAGGAACCCGATTGTCATTAGCCCACCTGGTTGCAAAAAAATGGAATATTGACAAAAGTATTCGTATAGATTTTACATGAAAGTGTTTTATTCATGATAAAGTATCAAGCGAAGTTGGTTCATGAATTATTGAAGGATATTAATTGTTTTTACTAAAAAATATTAATTATTTTCACTGAAAAATATTAGTTGTTTATACTGAAAAATCTTAGTTGTTTACTAAAAGTAAAAGTAAAACTCTTTAATATAAACAATTAATACTTTTTAGTGAAAACAACTAAATAATACTCTTAAGTGAAAATGACTAATATCATTCAATGATTCATGTATGAACCAATTTCACTATATACATACTCTTTATTCATAAACTTAAGTATTAAGTATTTGATTATGGTTATATGAAAATAGATTAATAATAAATTTATCATAAAACTATATTAAAGTATCAAATATTTGATCAGAAGTATCAATAATTTCACCAGAAGTATCATTAATCTAGGTTTAAGAAAATTTACAACAATTACAATATAATATCACCGACCCAAATTCATGATACCCCTAGTGAGATTATCGATACTTCTGGTCAAATCGAAACTTTAAAATAGTTTCATTATAAGCTTATTATGAACTATTTTTATATAGAATGATGGTCCCGTGAAAACATTTGCATTTGGAAATTTAGGTTTTTTTTTAAACACTGGAGTGCACTGAAATGCTTTGTAAATAAGTGGTCAGTGCAGTGCTTAAGCAAACCAGTAAAGCAATAAGAACACAACAATGTAAAGTGGTTCAGAGGCTCAAGCTCCTACATCCACTAACCTGATTGAACAGGATAATCCACTAAGGATTAGCTTGTTTTTAACGTGTCAAGGTGCACTCTCAACTGGACTCACACCCCTCCACGGAGCTGCCTCTCGAACTGGCCTCACATCCCTATTCTCCCAGAGACTGCCTCTCTACACCTAACTTCAACCACTAACTCTAACACTCGGGAAAGGGTTTGGGTTTGGGTTTGGTGTTGCTTTCTCCAACTAGGTGAGATTTTCCCTTACATGGTTTTAGCCTGAAAGCTAGGATTGGAAAAATCTCTCTAAGCTTAGGATGTATATGATAGACTCGAGTATTCAAACTAGAACACTCAAATATGACTATGTAGAACTCAAGGTCAGTGTTCTTGATGGAGATGGTGCCTCCTTATGCCTCCCTTGAACTTGCACTCTCTCTCACATCTGCTCCTCTCTTCTAAATGCAGCTTGAGTTTGTATTTATAGTGTGGATTTGAATGTTACCGTTGGAGAGAGTAACATTCAAATCCAGACTATCTCTGGAGTGAAATTCTCCTTTTCAGTGAAGTACGACCTTGTCAGCTTTTGTCAGATTCGCTGCCTTGTCTTGATTGGTCCACGTGGACTGAGTCCAACGACTCTTTTGTTCAGGGTACTTGATCAGGGTAGTCCTGACTTCAGGCAACTTGTTTTCAACTGACTTGAAATCCTCTCAGGATACTTTTCTTCAGTAGGCTTGAAGTCCTCTTAGGAACTTTCATTGGACTTGAAGTCTACTCAGTAGACTTCCTTCATTGGACTTTAAGTCTTCTCAGTGGACTTTCTTAATTGGACTTTAAGTCTTCTCAGTGGACTTTCTTCATGGGACTTTAAGTCTACTTAGTGGACTAAAGTCCACTCAGGAGAGTTGACATAAGGCAAATTGTCAGTCTCTCATTCCTCAGTAGCCTGACTCCTTCAGGATCTACTAGGCACAACACTGATCCTCATGATCATGCTCTTCACTGAGTAGTCCACTGACCAGCTTAGAAAGTCAGGTTTATACTCAGTGGGACTTCCTTCAGGATGGTCTTCAGGTCTTCAGGGTTCTGACTTGATGCTCCAGTCTGTTTGCTCTAGTATAGCTCTGACTTCTCAGGTTCCGAGACAACTGAGTTCCCCCTCAATTGAATACCTGTAAACTGAAAATAGACTAGCCTAACCTGAATCTTATAAGACACTATCCTGACTGCTCATTCCCTATTACAAGTCGTTTTGGAAAATCACCAAAACTAAATATCTCAACATAGAACTTACTCTTAATTAGAAGTATTCATAATTCCATCAGGGGTATCAAAATTAGGGTTATGAAGAAAATTTACAATAATTACAATATAATAACACTAACCCCAATTTTTGATACTCCTAATAAAATATTTGATACTTTAAAATAATTTCATGATAAGCTTATTATGAACCATTTTCATATAAAACTTCGTCTATATTTTAGTATTGATTCAAATGCACTTTATGTTTCCAATTTTATGAAATACTCATTATATATTTAAAAACTAAGCAAAAATGTGTTGTAATCAGCTACAACCAATTTGTAACTGGTCTATGTTGATGTGGAAGTTTTTATTATATGAAAATGTCTTTTATACTTTGATTATTTGATGAAAATATCTTTTTATATTTTATGATTAAAAATAAAAAATTTAAAATATGGAAAATAATAAATAAAATTAGAAAAATATCAAAACATATTTAAAGCTACCAACAAAACTTTTTTAGAATTCAACCTTATACAAAATAGAGATTAAGTATAGGCTGACATTTACAATGTTCATTGACATTGAATTGACATTTACTGCAACTTTATCGATCAACTTATATTATACCACATTTGCGTGTACTATATTGTACTCCCTTCGTTCCAAACTCGTTTGCTAGGTTACTATTTGCACGAGTTTTAATAAAAGAGTTGTTTATTAATATTTATAGTGTTAAAGTGATAAAATATATATTTTTGGTTACTAGTGTATGGAAAATATAATATTAAAAAATATTGTTAATTTTTTGCCAAAAATAGATGTAGTAAACAAGTACGGGCTGAACTTTTTTGACAATGTAGCAAACAAGTATGGGATGGAGGGAGTAATTATGAATATCATAATTGGGTGTGCTATAACGATTTTTTCCTTATACTATACTATTTTTTCTTATACTGTTGTTATATTCGATATAATATAATTGTTATCTCTTGTGCTATAGTATATATATTCAATATACTATAACTGCTATCTCGCTAAAAAAACCTCAAATAAAGAGGAGATTTAAAGTGGGCTATGTAACCCTCGTTATTAAAGATGAGCGAGACGAGGGGAAAATATTTTGTATATTAATGAAGGCATTAACGAGCACGGGGACCCCCGCATTAGTTAATGAGGGCGGTCTGATTAGACATGAAATTGTTATGTTTTGAAGCCCAATTTGCCCGTGTTTTGAGTGCTTTTAATGAGTATTTAGAGTCAATTGAGTACTGTTTTCATAAACTAATGAATTTACCTCTTTGATGCTCATAGATGGATATAGAGCGAAAGATGGAGTTCGTAGAACTTTAAATCGACTCAAACGGACCCCCGGATGAGAAGATATGAAAGACATACTAAAAGTATGAGTTCGTATAAAGAAAAGTGCTAGTTGGCTCAAGGAGGAAGTGCTCGAGCACCTAGGCGCTCGAGCTATAGGGGTCGAGTGCTATACAAGTTATGGAAACTCAGGGCGCACGGCCAAGACAAGGTCGAGCATGACTTGATGCGAATATACTAGCTTTCTACTAGTAGCTTCCCCGCAAGAGTACAGGTTCACTGTAGTATGGGCAAGTATAGGGACCAAGTAGTATCGAACCCAAGGGATGGAGTGTATGCGAACAGATCCCTGAAGATCTACACGTCGTAGTTAATATGAGTGTAATATTTTTGGATTTTTTAAAAAGATTAATTAAAAGACTAAAATTATCCTAGGAATGCAAAAAGAAAAATTAAACTAAGAATCGAAGGGTTGTTTTCAAATGAGAGATGGTGATGCTCAGGATAGGAATCCCTACGTATACTAACGGAGCAGGTACATAAACAAAATAACCGTGACGCACAAGAAATAACCTAAGTTAAAGATCGTAAGATGAAAGCTCAAGATTTTAACCCTAATACTTTATCCTATCAATCGACTTCACGAATCTACTAATCAAGTTAATAGATCGTGCTTAATTAATGAGACCCTAATTTAACTATGGTGATGCGGTCGTCCTCCCTCGCTAAACCAGTAGATGAATTAACCCCTTCTAAACCTTCTCGTTAAGACTACTAGTTGTTAAAGAGTGATACGGTCGTCCTCTCCCTAACACTTTCGTACGAAATTCAAAGGTAAAGTTAAGATTGACTTTAAGAATTCATTAATTAAGAGAATTAAAACTAAACGTCACAAATTATCCTAATTACGTACCCACATCCTACTTCTACGAGTTCATCCTACCCTAAGCATGCAAGGGTTCTAGCCTAACATGGTGGTTTGAATAATCATAGCAATCACAAGAACAATAAACATATGCATAATTGAATTAACTAATAAAATCAAGAACATAAACGAAAGAACAAATTAAAGTCTCCAAAGAAATCTATATAAATCTGAAAAACTAGGTTTAATCGTCTCAAAGAGTAAAGAAAGAAAGAATTAATTTAATACGTTCAAAAGAAATACTAAAACTAAGAATTCGTAAATTAAAACCTCGATTACAACGTATAAAATCCTTCAAAACTCCTCCCCAAGCTTTCTCCTCGCTCAAAGTATGTAAAAATATGTGTTGGTGTGTTGTTCTCCTCCAAAACGAGTTTGGAATGAGTATATATAAGCATCGGGGCGAACCGGAAACTCATGGGCCGAAAAACGAATTCGGAGGCAAAAAATAGAAAAGTGCTCGAGCATCTCGAGCAGGGGCGCTCGAGCATGTAGCTCGAGTGGTGCAATCGGTCGAGCGCTGGCGCTCGAGTGCTCTCGCTCGAGTGGTTTTCGGCTGTTGTACACTTGTTCGTAAAATCTTCATATCTTCTCAACCGGGAGTCCGTTTTGGCCGATTCAAAGTCCTACAAACTCCTCGTTTCGCCCTCTATCCATCTATGAAAACCAAAGAGACAAATTAATGAGTTTATAAAAATGATACTCAATTGACTCCAAACACTCATAAAAACACTCAAAACATGGGCAAATCGGGCACCAAAACATAACAATTTCACGCCTAATCAGAGCTCAAGGAGGAAGTGCTCGAGCAGCCTAGGCGCTCGACCAATGCCAAATCGAGCGCCCGATGCTTGCGGGTAAAATGGAGCGCACGACTAAGGAGAGGTCTGACTTGAAGCGACTACACTAGCTTCTACTAGTAGCTACCCCGCAAGAGAACGGGTTCACTGTAGCATGGGCAAGTATAGGGACCAAGTATTATCGAACCCAAGGGATGGTATGTATGCGAATAGATCCCTGAAGATCTACGCGTCGTAGTTAATATGAGTGTGATGTTTTTGGGTTTTTGAGAAATTAATTAAAAGACTAAAATAGACTAATTAACTAAAGAATGAAAAAGAACGAATTAACTACGGGTTGTTTTTTTAATAAGAGATGGTGATGCTTAGGATAGGAATCCCTACGTATACTAACGGAGCAGGTACATAATCAAAGTAATCGTGACAAACAAGAATTAACCTAAGTAAAAGATCGTAGAATGAAAGCTCAAGATTTCTCACCCTAATACTTTATCCTAGCAATCGACTTCACTAATCCACTAACAAGTTAATGAATTGTGCTTAATTAATGAGACCCTAATTTAACTAAGGTGATGCGGTCGTCCTCCTTCGCTAAACCGGTAGATGAATTAACCTTTCCTAAACCCTCTCGTTAAGACTACTAATTGTTATTGAGTGATGCGGTCGTCCTCTCTCTAACACTTTCGTACTAAATTCAAAGGTAAAGTTCAGATTAATTATAAGAATTCATTAACTAAGAGAATTAAAACTAACGTCACGAATTACCCTAATTACGTACCCACATCCTACTTCTACGAGTTCATCCTAACCCAAGCATGCAAGGGTTTTAGCCGGACATGGTTTTAACAAAAATAAAAGCAATAAAAGAAACGACGAACATAAACATGATGAATTGAATAAAGAAAATAGTAAACATAAACTAGGGTTTAAAAAGAAAATAGATACGAAGAACTGAAATTGAATTAACTAAAACGAAATTAAAAGCGTTTAAAGTAACGAACTAAAAAGAAACTAAGAATTCGAATGTAAAACCTCAACAAAACGTAAAATAAAGCTTGCTCTCCTTCTTCCTCTCCAAAAACTAAGTCTAAAATTGATTTCTAAAGTTCGGGGCTCGATCAAAACGTGTTTGGAAGAGGTATATATAGGCACGGGTCGAAACGGGAGTTAATGGGCCGAAAATACGCATCCGGAGGCAAAAGTATATGGGCGCTCGAGCAAAACGCTCGAGCGGTCCCCCTCGAGCTGTGTAGCTCGAATGACGCATTCGCTCGAGCGGTCGCGCTCGAGCTGCTCGAGCGCTGGAATGACACTGTTACTTTTGGGCGCTCGAGCGATTCGCTCGAGCGGTGGCGCTCGAGCTGCTCGAGCGCAAGAATGGTTCTGTATGTTTGCGCGCTCGAGTAAGGCGCTCGAGCGGTGGCGCTCGAGCCATGCGCTCGAGTGCTCTCTAATCCTTCCAAATGATACTTTTCCTCGTCCGCACTAATACCAATCGTATTTCTTCAATATCTTCTCATCCGGGCATCCGTTTGAGTCGATTCAAAGTCCTACGAACTCCTCTTTTCGCCCTCTATCCATCTATGAACATCAAAGAGACAAATTTATCAATGTATAGAAATAATGCTCATTTGACTCTAAATATTCATCGAAAACACTCAAAACATGAGTAAATCGGGCACCAAAACATAACAATTTCACGCCTAATCAACCCCCCCAAACTTACCATGTTGCTTGTCCTCAAGCAACGAAATAATAAGTCAAGTGAAATTGTTAGGAATGAATCAAGAATCAAATCATGCAAGTAATTGAACTCGAGTTTCAAAGATCAATCACCCGTATACTCACTCACTTTCTTTTATCGTACTCATGCAATAATAACAAGAAACACCAAGATCAAGCATGGACGTGCACTCAACGATGTGTTTCACTCCCTCACAAGTGTATAACAGTGTTTAAGGGACTCACTCAATCAATCAATCACACATATTGGCAGCCATAGGCTTGTAAATGCTCTCAACTTCGACCATACTCTAGAAATCAATGCCGAATCAAAAAGGACTTTTCTCAAGGTTGTAATGTAGGCTCTTTGGACAGGTGGGATAACAATATGGGGTAAGTGACTAAAGTGAATGGAGAATAGAAAAATCAACTTTGGCACTTTGAGATTAGGAGCAGAATCACTTCAACATTTGCAATCAATACACTTTCGCTTTCAATTCTCTCAACACTTCAATTTTTTCTAACTCTTTTCACTTTTTTTTTTTTTCAATCACTTCATTTTTTTTTTCTTCGCACAAACACATGAGCTCATTTTTTTTTTTTGCTCATTCTCAATTTTTTTTGTTCTTTCCCACAACTCAAATCTCATTCACACCTTCTTCTCATATTCACTCAACAAAAAAACTTTTTCCTTTTTCAACTCAATTCACTCCCTTCATATTCACACTTTCCTATTCTCCACTCACATTGGGACAAAAGGGCTTAGGAATTGGAATAGTGTTCATATGTGCTAGCAAATAAAATAGGCTTTAGGCTCAAAGGGGCTAACAAGGGATCAATGTCATTGGTAAGGAAAATTTTGGCTAAGTGACTCAATTAAATAAAAAAAATGGCCTAAGATCACATTCGGCATATCAAACTAGAAACAATCAAGAAGCAAGAACACATGCAAGTTCTAGCATCCTCTAAGGTGACGATCCACTCACAAACGAAGAGATTAAATCATGCATTTAAAATCTCATAAGGCTCAAATCTCACATCTTTCACATCCATGCTAGTCCTAGTGCATTCTCACAATCATCACTCAAGTACTCAAAAGAAAAATTCACAAGCATACAAGTTCTTTCTCAAATCAACTCTAACTCAAACACTCACACAAGAAAAACTCCTAACTCAGCCTCACAATTCACCCTACTCATCAAATCATACTCAAAGATAGCAATCAACAAGCATAAGGTGATTGATAGGCATAAAATATTGAGTAACAAAACAAATTAATAATAGCCCAAGGAGCATCTCAAGGCACCAAATAACTAACTCAACTCAAAGATAAGGGCGTGCATGCATGTGCAATGTATTCATAAAAAGAAACTCCACCCCCCCAAACTTCGACCTTGCTAGAGGTCTACGTTTGGGGTTGTGGGTTACCTCAACCAAACAATTCAGTTTCTCTCAGTAGCCTTGCACATTCCCTTGTCTCAAGTTGGTTCCTTCAATCTCCACTTCTTTGGTTCCTTTACTCCTTTAGAGACAAGCCTACAAAATAAAGCTCTCAAGTACGAGGTTAGACATACGACTCTAAACACCCTAATAATATAAAAAGACACTAAAAATAAATGAAAGCAAATAAAAATGGGTTGCCTCCCATTCAGCGCTATTTTTAAGGTCCTCATGCCGGACCAAGCTCAAAGGAGCTTATGGGACATCATACGCAAATTTACCTCCCTTACTCTCATAAGAGTGGTGTTTGAACTCCTTTCCTTGATGCCCCACCATCATGAGTACTTTTGCTTTCTTCCCATCCCCAAGTGTTATGGGTCTCAACTCCTTCTTGCCTCTATCTGGAGGAGTCTTACTAAACAATTTCTTGAGTTTGGACTTTTTCTTCTTAACTCCTCATTTCCCGTCTAACTGGACCACGTCCACTTTCTTCACCTCTTCATCCTTCAACTTCTTCACTTCATCCCTATCAAAATAATCAAGATCATAACGCTCATGGGTTACATAATCAAGTGAAGGACTAGCAAAATCATGAATATGAGATGGATTAGGGAGAGAATGTGTGTCTTCAACACGAGGATCAATTGCATCCATGCAATACAAGCTCTCATCCTCCTTCGGGTGCTTCATGGCTTCATATAGGGAGATCTTCACTTCTTGATCATCAACCTTTAACGTGATCTTCCCATTCGCCACGTCTAGCACCATCCCCGCCGTAGCTAAGAACGGTCTTCCCAAAATCAGGGGCACGTGCTCATCTTCCTCCATCTCTAGCACTACAAAGTCGGCTGGAAAGATGTGATCTCCAACTCTCACTAGAACGTCTTCAACCACACCTTGAGGTCGAGTAATAGACCGATCGGCAAGTTGAAGCGTCATCATTGTGGGTTGAAGTTCACCACCTTCCAACTTCTTGAAAAGCGACAACGGCATGAGATTGATGCTCGCCCCAAGGTCGCACAACGCTCCCTTCTTGATCCCGTTCCCAATATCACATAGGATCGTGAAGCTCCCGGGATCCTTCAGCTTCGGTGGCAGCGCCTTGTGCACTAATGCACTCACCTCGTGGTTCAACTGCACCAACTTCGGCTCATCCACTCTTCGTCTCTTCGCTATCAAGTCCTTCAGGAACTTGGCATAATTTGGCATCTGTTCCAAAGCATCATAAAAAGGGATATTAATATGCAATTGTTTAAAAACATCAAGGAACTTAGCGAATTTCTCATCGAGCTTCTTTTTCATGAAGCGCTGTGGATATGGGACAGGTATCACCGATTTGGGTACCCCCCATTCATCTCTTTCTGTTTCTTTCACTTTCTCCCTTGCTTCCTTTGCCTTCTTCCACTTAGGAACTCTCTCAACCTCCTCAAAATCTTTCCCCTTCTGGGACTCATCCATATCTTCATGCTTCTCAATCCCTTTACTTTCAATCCCCTTCTCAACTTGGGGCGTCTCAGAATCAGCAGGCATTTGAGGACCTTCATAATTGGTTCCACTTCTTAGCTGGATCGCCTTGCACTGCTCTTTCGGATTCCCTTCCGGCATTCTATTCACTGATTTTGCAATTTGGCTCATCTGGAGCTCTAAAGAAGTGAACCTTCGATTGTTCTCTTGTTGAGTTCTAGTCCACTCAACGTTCATCTTCTGGAGCTCTTGATCTCGTTGATCACCCTTCTTATGCAACTCCTTCACATCGTATTCCAAGGATGACAACCGCTTGCTCCCTTTCTCCACCTTCTGAAGAATCGCTCTCAACATCTCCTCGGTTGATGCACCGCCTTCTCCACCAGGAGGTTTAGACCCCGGATCAACACCTGCAGGAACAGTAACACCAGCTTTTGGGTTAGCATAAGAAAAATTATCATTCCTCCTCCATGTGTTTTGAGGAGGCTGCTGGCTTCCTTGAACTCCTTGTGTGTTCCTCCATTGATTTTGAAGTGGCTGAGGGCCTGGAGGCACAAATGGTTGGCCATAAGAAGGCCTTCCATACTGATTACCACCTTGGTAGCCATTCTGATTGTAATATGGACCTCCCATGTAATTGGCTACCTCTTGCTGTCCAATGGGTTGGTCTACTCTCTCATTCTCTACTGCATGCTCTCCACCCAAATTCTTCCCCAACTCGAGGTTGTTGATCTTCTCCATCATAGCCATCAGCAGCCTTCTCGTTCCTTCTCCCTCTTCCACCTGATGCACTCTTTGCAAATCTGCATCCATACCCCAAGCACCGGCATTCGTGACAATGTTGTCAACGATCTCTCTACACCTCTCTATGCCTTGGTTCAGGAATGCTCCGCCCGCACATGCATCTAAATGGGCTTGACCATCCTTGCTGGCACCACTATAGAAGAATGCCATAATGTCTCCCTTATTGTACCCGTGCTGCGGGCACTCTATCAGCATATTTGAGTATCTCTCCCACGCTTGGCGTAAATCCTCTCCGGACTTCTGGCGAAAGGACGAGATCTCAATTCTAGCCTTTATTGTCCTTGATGGAGGGTAGAATCGCTCGAGGAACAGACGCTCGAGCTCGGCCCAAGTGGTAATACCTCCCCGCGGGAGCGTATTATCATACCACTCCTTGGCTATTCCCGTCAGTGAGAATGGGAACAGCCTTAGCCTCTTGGCATCTTCAGACATGCCATTATAATTAAATGTGGAGGCTATCATGAGAAAGCTCCTCAGATGTGTGTGAGGATTCTCCTTCCCGATCACCCCTTTGAACTGATTCTCGGTCAGCAGCTTTAAAATCCCCGGTGATATCGAGAAGTTGTTTGCCTCAACTGGAGGTAAAGCCACTCCATCATAGTACCGCTGTGGCTGCGCTGCAAACCTCCCCCGAATAGCAATATTATGATCTACGTTATGAGGAACGTATTGAGGATTAGCAGCTGGTACGGGTACTTGTTGGGGTGGTGGTTGGTAAACAGGTGGTTGGTTATAGACTGGTGGTGGAGGATACGGGTATGGTGGGTAAGGATAAGGTGGATATGGGTAATGTTGGTATGCTGGGTTATTAAAAGGGTTATTTGGGTTTTGTGGGTAAGCAGGGTTTTGGTTCTGGTTTTGGGGTTGTGTTTGTGCAGAGTTGATTGTGTCTTGTGGGTTCGGGTGTGGGCTCTCAGTTCCCCCTATGGGTATCTGCTGATTACTGCTATTTCCATTGGCACCCTCTGCCCGTTCCACAAGAGCAGTATACTCTGCAGCTATCTTGTCTAACTCCCTAAGTTCATCAGAAATTTTGTCTTTGTTTCCCGCGGCAGTAGCCATTCTTCTCAAGAAGGCTCGGTTCCTTCTTGCTATTGTCTCAGGATCTGCAGGTAATCTCTCTTCGCTCGTATTGCCTTGTGAGCGTGTTTTCATAAACCTGAAACACTAGCAGAAGGATCAAAACGCAACTGCCGACTAAAATAAAAAATAAAATAAAAATAAAACAGAAAAGAAAGCACTCACTACTAACTACTAAGCTATCGACAAGTCCTATTCAAACATACAACGCCATCCCCGGCAACGGCGCCATTGACTTGAAGCGACTACACTAGCTTCTACTAGTAGCTACCCCGCAAGAGAACGGGTTCACTGTAGCATGGGCAAGTATAGGGACCAAGTATTATCGAACCCAAGGGATGGTATGTATGCGAATAGATCCCTGAAGATCTACGCGTCGTAGTTAATATGAGTGTGATGTTTTTGGGGTTTTGAGAAATTAATTAAAAGACTAAAATAGACTAATTAACTAAAGAATGAAAAAGAACGAATTAACTACGGGTTGTTTTTTTAATAAGAGATGGTGATGCTTAGGATAGGAATCCCTACGTATACTAACGGAGCAGGTACATAATCAAAGTAATCGTGACAAACAAGAATTAACCTAAGTAAAAGATCGTAGAATGAAAGCTCAAGATTTCTCACCCTAATACTTTATCCTAGCAATCGACTTCACTAATCCACTAACAAGTTAATGAATTGTACTTAATTAATGAGACCCTAATTTAACTAAGGTGATGCGGTCGTCCTCCTTCGCTAAACCGGTAGATGAATTAACCTTTCCTAAACCCTCTCGTTAAGACTACTAATTGTTATTGAGTGATGCGGTCGTCCTCTCTCTAACACTTTCGTACTAAATTCAAAGGTAAAGTTCAGATTAATTATAAGAATTCATTAACTAAGAGAATTAAAACTAACGTCACGAATTACCCTAATTACGTACCCACATCCTACTTCTACGAGTTCATCCTAACCCAAGCATGCAAGGGTTTTAGCCGGACATGGTTTTAACAAAAATAAAAGCAATAAAAGAAACGACGAACATAAACATGATGAATTGAATAAAGAAAATAGTAAACATAAACTAGGGTTTAAAAAGAAAATAGATACGAAGAACTGAAATTGAATTAACTAAAACGAAATTAAAAGCGTTTAAAGTAACGAACTAAAAAGAAACTAAGAATTCGAATGTAAAACCTCAACAAAACGTAAAATAAAGCTTGCTCTCCTTCTTCCTCTCCAAAAACTAAGTCTAAAATTGATTTCTAAAGTTCGGGGCTCGATCAAAACGTGTTTGGAAGAGGTATATATAGGCACGGGTCGAAACGGGAGTTAATGGGCCGAAAATACGCATCCGGAGGCAAAAGTATATGGGCGCTCGAGCAAAACGCTCGAGCGGTCCCGCTCGAGCTGTGTAGCTCGAATGACGCATTCGCTCGAGCGGTCGCGCTCGAGCTGCTCGAGCGCTGGAATGACACTGTTACTTTTGGGCGCTCGAGCGATTCGCTCGAGCGGTGGCGCTCGAGCTGCTCGAGCGCAAGAATGGTTCTGTATGTTTGCGCGCTCGAGTAAGGCGCTCGAGCGGTGGCGCTCGAGCCATGCGCTCGAGTGCTCTCTAATCCTTCCAAATGATACTTTTCCTCGTCCGCACTAATACCAATCGTATTTCTTCAATATCTTCTCATCCGAGCATCCGTTTGAGTCGATTCAAAGTCCTACGAACTCCTCTTTTCGCCCTCTATCCATCTATGAACATCAAAGAGACAAATTTATCAATGTATAGAAATAATGCTCATTTGACTCTAAATATTCATCGAAAACACTCAAAACATGAGTAAATCGGGCACCAAAACATAACAATTTCACGCCTAATCAAGGTCGAGCGCTAGGCGCTCAAGCGGTGCTTGGCCGCTAGAAGATTGAGATGTGTATATATGTATACACATGTGTTAATATATAAGTAAGAAAAAATGTTATTACAAGTGATAATTTAAAATATTATGTGATAATAATAATAATAATAATTAAATGAATATATAAATTTATTACAAATATCTAATAAAGAAATAAAAAAATAAAACGTGTTATATATAAGTAAGTAAGAAATAAAGAAATAATAAACTGAAATATGAAATGTTTTAAATATGGATTATTCTACGGGTTTTAAATATGAATTATTCTACGGATTCTCTATTTGTAGAACATTTCATATAGCAATTTGTCATAAATATATATTTAAACAATCCTTTTAAAATATCCTGTGAATAGAAAATACAATATTAAAATCATGTTGATCTTACACAAGGTACATTATATCCAAGTTTTGGTTAAAAAATGAATATACATTTAAAATAAAAATAAAAAGATGAAACAAATTAAATTTAAATCATTTTGATATATACCTAAACAAGAGTTAATGTTTTAAGAACTTAATATGATAAATAATATAGTATTTATACTATGAAAACTGAGATAAATTATGTTATCATATAGTTGTACTCGAATTCAATAGCATTATAATATTTTTTGATGAATACAAAATAAATAATAATTAAAATTATTAATCCGATTTGGTTCAGTTAGGTCCAGTACGGTCGCATTCAATTTTTTAGTACGTTTAATTTGGTAATATCCATATTCATACCAAAAAAACTTTCAGTTCGGTTTCGATACGGTTACGTTAAAAAAGTCAATGAATTTTTTGGTCCGGTGCGAATTTCATTAAGAGTTTGGTAGTCTTCGAACTCCAAACTTTATGAACAACTCTAGTTAGTACCTAATTTTTTTGCAAAATGTGCTGTCAATTTTATTTGGACAAATTTTTTTTTTTAAAGTAGTACAAAAACAATTTTTTAAATTTTTTTGGGGAAATATGTTCTTTTCATAAAGAAAAAAAAGAGAGAGAAAAAAAAGGGGATAAATAAACCAAAAGTGTTGATAACAATATTTGGTGGAGGGTGGCTGTGTGTGACAGGGCAGTAATTAAGGTGTAACCTTATAAAGGAAATAATAATAAACAAGAAAATTACACAGAGCATAAATGGAAAATATTTATTTTCTAATAATCGCAATTTTCCTTTCTAATAAATTGAATTATTCTTCCATAAGATCTCAAGAATTAATCAAACAAATCTAGTCAATACACATATGTACGTATGTGTAGAAGGCCGTTGTCTGTATACTGCCACATTTTCGTGCCCAATTGGCTATTACATTTTTACACGGTTTTGTCACCCCAAATATATTGCATACAAAATCCCTTCTAATATCTCTTTCAATTTTTCAGAAATCTTCTCTCAGTTTCCTTTAATAAATTGTCTCAATATTACGATGATGAAAGACTCGTTACAACTCAATGGGGCAGCCGTTTTTGTGGTGGTTTTGCTTTATGGTTTTGGCCTCACCTTAATTGGTATGCCATCGTTTCTCTTTTGCATTCTTGTTTAAATCTCAATTCTTTCAATTAATTATTGGCTGACGAAAGGGGTCTACCAGGGTTTGTTTTATTACTATATTTGTGGATTCGTTAACTATTAAATAAATAAAAGAAGATTTTTCTGGATTTCGTCATTAATTTTTGTTCTAGTTCATGAAAACACGCGTTAAATCATTAAAAAAATTGAGTTATGTCTTTTAGTCACTTTGATTGCAGACAGTTACAATAGTTTTGTTCCTTATTCGTGGCATTAATGTGCATTCATATAAAAATTAGACATTGCTGGGTGATTAATAGAAAATGGATCTACTCTATTTTATTTGTTTAAATTTCTTGTAAATTTCGAGGAGAGATGAACACATAATTAAAATAATGAGTGGAAATATAAATTTATTGGACCCATAATAATCATTGAGATTCATATATTGTGTTTATCTCTCTAAAAAATTTATAAGAAATTTACACAAGAAAATGGGTGGTTCAAATCCCGTGATTAACACAGTTTGATGTAATTACACTCTGCTTTTGATATATTTGTAGATGCTTATGATGCCCTTGATCCTAGTGGAAATATAACTATCAAATGGGATGTTAAGTTATGGACTGCAGATGGATATATTGTAAGTATATGTGTAGTCCTCATCTTAGAAAAAATATTTGTCTGGTTTGAAAATAGTTCATAATAAATTTATTGCAAAATTATTTTAAAATGTTAAATACTCTATCAAAGAATATAAAATTTGACATTGATGATATATTTTAATTATTGTTGATTTTTTTTTTACCCCAATTTTTGATACACCTTATAAATTTTTTAATACTCTTATCAATATTTAATACTTTAAAACAGTTTTATGGTAAATTTGTCATAGATACTTTTGATGCAAAACGTTGTAAAACTCTAAATGTCACAAAAAAAATAGATTTCATTTGACCATGTATGTGATCAAATTAGTGAGGCAAAATATTATATGAAAATAGTTCATGGTAAATTTAGACAAAGTATAGAGTGAAAATGGTTCATATAACATGAATTAGTAAAGAGTATTATTTATTTACTGAAAACAAACTAAGATTCTTCAGTGAAAACAACTAATACTCTTCAGTAAAATCAATAATACTTTTTTAATGAAAACAATTAATACCCTTCAGTGATTCATGTATGAATCAATTTCATTTTGTACATACTTTAAGTTTATCATGAAATTGTTTTAAAGTATCGAATATTTGGGCAGGAGTATCGATAATTTCATCAAGAGTATCATTAACATGTGTCAATAGTATTATATTGTAATTGCGATAAATTTTCTTGAGTTCAGATTAACGATACTTCTGATCCAATATTTGATACTTTAAAACAGTTTGATTATAAGTTATTTTCATATAAAAGTTGTGATGACATATCTGAGCCATTTTTTGGCTTGTGTATTATCAACCAGGCCATTGTTACAATCTATAACTTTCAAAAATATCGACACATAGAATCACCAGGATGGAAAGTGGGGTGGGAATGGGCAAAAAAGGAAGTGATATGGGAGATGATGGGAGGGCAAGCTACGGAACAAGGGGATTGCTCCAAGTTCAAAGAAAACATTCCGCACAGCTGTAAAAGGAATCCAACAGTGGTTGATTTATTGGGCGGTACCCCTTACAATAAACAGGTTGCGAATTGTTGCAGGGGCGGGGTGATAAGTTCGTTGGTTCAAGATCCGGCTAATGCTATAAGTTCGTTCCAAGTAAGCGTTGGCCAAGCTGGGACCACAAATGCAACCGTCAGCTTGCCGCAAAACTTCACTCTCCTTTCACCGGGGCCCGGCTACACCTGTGGACAGGCTCATGTTGTGGCCCCCACCGTATTTCCTACACCCGATGAACGGAGGTTCACTCAGGCTCTAAGTAATTAAGCTCGACTTTAGTCTGTATTTATTTGTGACAAAAGAATTTACTCTTTCTTTCTTTCTTTCTTTCTTTCTTTCTGTGAAGTTGGTTACGTTTGGTATCAGTGCAATTGTTCAAAAGTATTATTTTTCTTGCGGGTGGTGCGCTTATCAAAGTTGGGAGTGTATGAAGCGGAATGCGGTTATAACTGAAATAACCGCAAATCTGATGCAATCGAATTGGGCATTTTCATAACAGACTTCGACGAGCCAAATCCGTTACAGAATCAGTTGGAATGCTTATGGGCAGTATATATCTGTATCAAATTGATTCCAATTACACTTTACTTGTGAGAATTAGTTGAGAGTACATTTTTAGGGTTCTTGAGTGATTTGTGTAATTCTCTGTAATTCTTCTCCCAAATTGTTCAATCAAGAAGTTCAGACCTCCCGTGGACGTAGATCAATTGATCGAACCACGTAAAATCGTGTGCCCATTTTCGTTTTCTTGTTTTAGTCCTTCAAGTTCGTTTCCAGTTGCAGAGCTTCGTCGCATTTGTTCATTCTGGGTTCTAACAAATTGGCGCCGTCTGTGGGAAGCGTTTTGGATTGAAGATGACGTCGCTGAAATTGGAAGTGGACAAATTCACGGGCAAGAATGATTTTGGGTTGTGGAAAATCAAGGTTCGAGCACTCTTAACTCAACATGGTTTATCTAATGCATTCTTAACTGATGAGCAATGGGCATCTGCTACGAATGTGAATCGAAAGGCCGAGATTCTTGAAAGAGCTCATAGTGCCATCATCCTTTGTCTTGGAGACAAGCCACTGAGAGAGGTTTGTAAGGAGACATCTGCCATTGATGTGATGAAGAAACTTGAGAGCATTTATCAAACTAAATCGGTTTCAAACAAGTTATATGTAAGGCAGAAACTTCTTGGTTTCAAAATGAAGGATGATAAGAACATGGTTGAACAACTTGATGAGTTCAACAAGTGTATTGATGATCTTGAAGATCTGGAAGTCAAGATGGAGGATGATGATAAGGCATTAATGCTATTGAATGCTTTACCAAAATCTCTTGAGAACTTCAAGGATGCACTGATGTTTGGTAGAGAGAGCCAGCTTGATTTTGATCAAGTGCAAACAGCAATCAAGACAAAGTTTCTTCAGATTAATGGGGACAAGGTTGCTGGTGACAAGAAATCTCAGAGTGATGGAGAAGGATTGAATGTGAAGTTCAAGGGGAAGAAGAAAACCCATAAGTTCAAGAAAGGACAGAATCAGAAAGATGACACTAAGGAGAAATCTGGTTTTGTGGAGAGAAGGAAATGCTTCTCTTGTCACAAGGTTGGCCATCTCAAGAAGAATTGTCCCAATGGCAAGAAGGACAAGGAAGAGCAGAAGGCTGATGTCACCATAGCTGAAGATGGCTATGAAAGTGCAGAGGTGTTAACTGTATCAGAATCCAGAGTTAATGATGAATGGGTTCTTGATTCTGGATGTTCTTTCCATATGTGCCCACACAAGGAATGGTTTACTGAACTTGAAAGTATTGATGGTGGTCATGTACTGTTAGGCAATGATCAATCTTGTAAGGTTGAAGGAATTGGGACAGTGAAGATCATCATGACAGATGGTACCAAAGTTCATATGACCAAGGTGAGATATGTTCCTGATCTGAAAAGAAACTTAATCTCCCTTGGAACACTGAATGAGGCAGGTTGTGAGTTCAGTACTAAGGATGGTTCCATCATGGTAACAAAGAATGGAAAGACACTGATGGAAGGACACAAAAGCAATGGTCTGTATCTTTTGAAAGGAAGCTGTGTGATGGGATCAGTTGATAACTCAATGAGTCTAGAGGATTCAATGTTATGGCATAAAAGATTGGGTCACATAGGTGAGAAGGGTATGCATGAATTATCCAAGAAGAAGGTATTTGGAAAGGATACTGTCACAAAACTCACATTCTGTGAACAATGTGTTCTTGGTAAATCCAAGAAAC
Source organism: Ballota nigra (assembly GCA_947034835.1). Taxonomy (NCBI): domain Eukaryota; kingdom Viridiplantae; phylum Streptophyta; class Magnoliopsida; order Lamiales; family Lamiaceae; genus Ballota; species Ballota nigra. The sequence goes on along the minus strand of OX344724.1, from coordinate 38,402,592 downwards.
ATTCCTATCCCAAAGGAGTGCACAAGACAAAGGAAACACTTGATTATATCCACTCTGACATATGGGGGCCTGCAAGGGTAGAAACTCATGGTGGTGGGAGATACTTCATGACACTCATTGATGATCACAGTAGAAAGGTCTGGGTGTATGTTATGAAACATAAGAATGAAGTCCTACAGAAGTTCAAGGAGTGGGTCATTAAGCAAGAAAATCAGATGGGGAAGAAGGTGAAACATCTCAGGACTGACAATGGTTTGGAATATCTTTCTGAGGAGTTCAATGAATTCTGTAGAGAAAGAGGAATCACAAGGCACAAGACTGTTCCATTGAATCCACAGCAGAATGGACTTGCTGAGAGGATGAACAGAACAATCCTTGAAAGGGTCAGGTGCATGCTTGCTGATGCAAAACTACCAAAGTCTTTCTGGGGGGAAGCAGTGAGTACAGCCTGTTTCCTAATCAACAAAACTCCTTCTTCAGCCATTAATTTCAAGACACCAGATGAGATCTGGTATGGTAAGCTTTCTAACTATTGTGATTTAAAGGTTTTTGGTTGTCAAGCCTTTGTTCATGTCAAACAGGATAAGTTGGATCCAAGAGCCATAAGATGTGTGTTCATAGGCTATCCTAGAGGTGTAAAAGGTTATAAACTGTGGTGTTTAGAACCAGGTCACAAAAGATGTATGGTGAGCAGGGATGTAACATTCAATGAGTCAGTGATGGGATACAAACACACTGGGAATACTCAGGATATTGATGGTAATATCACCCCTGAAAGTACATCTGTTGAAATTGAACAAGATGAGGATGATCAGAATCAAACTCAACACCAGGAACCTATAGAAGAACAAGTACCAGATTCAGAAGAGGAAGTAGACTCATCTGATGAGCATACTTCTGGTAGAGTGGACCTCAGAAACTACAGCTTGACTAGAGATAGAGTTAGGAGGAGTATACATCCTCCTTCCAGGTTTGGGGAAGCTGACATGGTGCACTATGCTCTTGTGACAGCAGAAATGCTGGAATACCATGAACCTCAGAACTTCAAAGAAGCTATTGAAAGCAATGAAAGGAATCAATGGATGCAAGCAATGAAGAAGGAGATTCAATCACTGGATAAGAATGGAACATGGGAGATTGTGAGAAAGCCAAATGGCAAGAAAATCATCAGTTGCAAATGGATATTCAAAAGGAAGATTGAATTTGCAGAAACTGAGAGGATCAGATACAAGGCAAGACTTGTTGCTAGGGGGTTCACACAGGAAGAAGGAGTTGATTTCAATGAAGTATTTTCTCCAGTTGTGAAGCATTGTTCCATAAGGATTATGTTGGCCAAGGTAGCTCATGATGATCTAGATTTACAACAGCTAGATGTTAAAACAGCCTTTCTGAATGGAGACCTTATAGAGGACATTTACATGAGACAACCAGAGGGGTTTGTGCTACCTGGGAATGAAGACAAGGTATGTCATTTAAGGAAATCACTCTATGGCCTGAAACAAAGTTCCAGACAGTGGAACAAGAAGTTTGACAGTGTTATGAAGGAGATAGGCCTTGAGAGATCAAAGTATGACAACTGTGTGTACTTTGAAAGGGAAAAAGGGCAAGTGATCACTTACTTGCTGATATATGTAGATGATATGTTAATAGCCAGCAAGAGCATGAGAAGAATTGAGGCTTTGAAGCATAAACTGAATTCCAAGTTTGAAATGAAGGACTTGGGTGATGCCAGGAGAATTCTAGGAATGGATATACACAGAGACAGGATACACAGAAGATTGTTCTTATCACAGAAGGACTATATCTTAAAGGTCTTGAAGAGATACAATATGCATGAAGCAAGAGCTGTTTCTGTTCCACTTGGGCAGCAATTTAAGCTGTCAGTCACTCAAGCTCCAAGAACCATAGAAGAAAGAAAGGAAATGAAGAATGTACCATATGCCAGTGGTGTAGGTAGCATAATGTATGCTATGATATGCAGTAGACCAGACTTAGCACATGGAGTTTCTATTATTAGCAGGTACATGGCAGATCCAGGCAAAGAACATTGGGAAGCATTGAAATGGCTACTGAGATACTTAAATGGCTCACTCAACACTGGTCTGATGTTCAAAAGACATGAGCTGAGAGGTGACTCTCTTGAAGGGTATGTTGACTCAGATTTTGCAGGCAATATTGATACAAGAAGATCAATATCCGGATATGTCTTCACATTGTATGGGACTGCTATAGTATGGAGAGCAGTGCAACAATCTGTGGTAGCCTTGTCTACCACAGAGGCAGAGTACATTGCACTAACAGAAGCTGTGAAGGAAGCAAAATGGTTAAGAGGTATGCTGAGAGATTTTGATGTGGTACAGGAAGGAGTTCAGATTATGTGTGATAACCAAAGCACAATACACTTAGCTAAACATCAAGTATTTCATGAAAGATCCAAACATATTGATGTTAAGTTGTATTTTGTTAGAGACATGGTGGAGAAAGGGGTAATAAAGGTGAGGAAAGTTGCTACTGAGAGCAATGCTGCTGATATGTTCACAAAGGTGTTACCAAGTGCTAAGTTCAATCTTTGTATGAAGTTAGTTAACTTGGTAGCATGGGATGTTCACTGATATCACTTGTTTTGAGAAGGAGATGATGAACAATGTGCAATGAGGAGGAGTATTGTGAAGTTGGTTACGTTTGGTATCAGTGCAATTTTTCAAAAGTATTATTTTTCTTGCGGGTGGTGCGCTTATCAAAGTTGGGAGTGTATGAAGCGGAATGCGGTTATAACTGAAATAACCGCAAATCTGATGCAATCGAATTGGGCATTTTCATAACAGACTTCGACGAGCCAATTCCGTTACAGAATCAGTTGGAATGCTTATGGGCAGTATATATCTGTATCAAATTGATTCCAATTACACTTTACTTGTGAGAATTAGTTGAGAGTACATTTTTAGGGTTCTTGAGTGATTTGTGTAATTCTCTGTAATTCTTCTCCCAAATTGTTCAATCAAGAAGTTCAGACCTCCCGTGGACGTAGATCAATTGATCGAACCACGTAAAATCGTGTGCCCATTTTCGTTTTCTTGTTTTAGTCCTTCAAGTTCGTTTCCAGTTGCAGAGCTTCGTCGCATTTGTTCATTCTGGGTTCTAACACTTTCTTTTACAGTGACGTGGAACGTTTCTTGCACGTATTCGCAGTTCCTGGCTCAAAAGACGCCCACGTGTTGCGTCTCCCTCTCGTCGTTTTACAGTGACATGATTGTGAAGTGCCCGACTTGTTCCTGTGGCTGCAACACCTGTATCCAGTAAGGACTCTATGTGGGTGTTTCATTGAAAAAAAACACATTTTGATGTCATAATTAATGTTTGATCTTACAGACCGAATTCTGGAAACACGACCCAGTGTACGAAACACATGTGCCCTATCCGAGTCCACTGGCACATCAAGCTTAACTACAAAGAGTATTGGCGGGTGAAGATAACGATCCATAATTTCAACTACGCAGCAAACTACTCCAACTGGAATCTTGTTGTTCAACATTCAAACTTTGATAATGTCACACAGATATTCAGTTTCAACTACCAGCCCTTGACACCCTATGGCTCCATAAGTAAGTCATATTTCTTTCACTCTTCTTTTAAGGAATACTTAATGTAAAATTTGATCGATCAGCAGATGATACAGCTATGCTGTGGGGGGTCAAGTTTTACAATGACTTGCTCAAGCAAAACGGGAATGTGCAGTCGGAGGTGCTATTCGCCAAGGATAAAACGAGTTTCAACTTCAACAACGGATGGGGTTTCCCGCGGAGAGTCTACTTCAATGGGGAGAATTGTGTGATGCCTCCACCAGATGCTTATCCATCTCTCCCCAACCATGGACCTCCTCCATCTTTCTCCATCTCACAACTCTCATCATGTCTTATTTCTACATACATCATTCTTTTCAACTATAGCAAAAATCAACAACAAAGTTAACTTGTAAGGATTGCTTATTCAATAACATGACCTTTTTACCCTTACATCTTTATTCTTTGTGCTCTGGGAAAAACAGAATGCCCAATTTTTTTTATGCTTATTCTTTATGATATTAATCAAGAATTACTCTCATCTTTACCTTTGATTATCTTATCTTATATATTAATACTCACTCCGTTACAAATAAGATTATCCTTGGTTTTGATGAAAAAATTGTTCATTAATATTAAAGGTGTAAAATTGAGAATTTATTAATCTATCTTTTTTAGTTCATTGTTAAAGAGTTCGTAGCTTGAGATAATTTAAATTATAATAGAGGAGTAGTACTCGTAAAAGCTCCCCTCCTAACTTCGTCTTATCAATTAGTCAAAAAAATTTCAGCTTTCTTAATTAATTTATTTTTTAGTTAAAGCAAATGAATAAAATTGGGGTTGGGATTGTAAAGGGTAAGAAATATTTTTTTTATTTATTTTTAAATGATAGAGTAGAAGAGAGTTTGCATCAATTAAAATGAGTATCTTCAAAATTTTAATAGACAAAAATTGAAAGTGCATCAGGAAGAAGACTTTTACAAGATTGATTAACTTTTCAAGAAACATTACAGAAGCATCAACTGATACCAAAAAAAAAAAAAAAAAACACACACTAGCAAATAGAAAGGAAAAAAAAAAAACCTAAAAATGAAAATTATGACAAGAATATTTCCAAAATCCAGAATGGTGATTAATTATCAGAGAATTAGAAGTATGAAAAGACAAGAAGATGCAATAGTGAAAAATGAGAGGAAATAGTTGTGGGCAGAGTTTGGTAGAAGAGGGTAGGCATCAGGAGGAGGAAGCTGACATTCATCCCCATTGAAATAAATTTTCCTGGGAAATGCCCATCCCTGCTTCAATGAAAATGTATTCTTATCCTTCTTCAACAATATCTCTGTCTGAACATTTCCAGTTGGCCCTGCTTCCATCAGTAGATCATTATAGAACTTCATCCCAAAAAACATCCCTGTATCATCTGCAAAATCAACAATTAATTAAGATGATATATTGATCATTAAAATCTAAATAAATTTTTTGTTTAATAGTCTGTCTCTTGTGCACCAACTTAATTTAAGGCAACATAACTTTGATCGAAACGTAACACTAGCTTTAATCAGAGACGGATCCAGAAATATTTTCCGGGGGACAAAATTTTTTTTGAATACATGATACATTAACAAGTTTTTCCTCCCTAACAACTCAAGTCTATTACTCTCTCCGTCTCAATATTGTTTGCACCCAATAATTGACACTGTTTTTGAGAATTTTTTATAAATTAAATAAATTGATTGGATTGGATGTATATGTGGTAAACCCCAAAAGTAATGACATTTTATATGGTTATTGTGAGGTTTGAGTTTATGAAGAGGTTTTCTTTTGGGTGTGCAAGCATCAACCCTAGGATGTACGGATAAAATAAGTGCCCAAATAATTATAAGACAAATATAGTGAAATTGAAACCTACAGTCTAAAATATTTGCATTATTGACTATTATCAATACTATAAAATATACTCCCTCCGTCCATGATTAAACTTCCCACTTTCCTTTTCAGGCCGTCCACAAGTAAGTTTCTCATTCCATAAATGGAAAAAACAACACTCTACTATTTATAAACTTTAACCTTCAAACTCACACAATATTACCAAAAATGTCACTCATTCAATTTACTTTTCAACACTATTCATTACTTTATCCCAAAAGTCAACATGTGGCCCACTATATATAAATAAACAAATACACTTTCTTAAACCATTCAACAAAAAGAAGTGGGAAACTTACTCGTGGACGGAGGGAGTATAATACTAAAAAATGGTGGGACAGCACGTGACCCCACCACGGGACACATGCATCCGTCTCTGGTTTAAAATGAAATGTGCAGATTAATAAGTTGTTTGAAAATGTTAAGGCTGTATTTGGTTGGAGGTATTAGGGGTTATTAATTTTAAATCCACTACCTAAATCCACTCTACTTGTTTGGGTAAAATATTCTGATGAATGAATTTCAAATACTTAGTTTTAATCCTAATTCAAATTGGGGGAATTTTAAATACTTAGCAAAATAATGTCATTTCAAAACCATTCATTTTCAAATTTCTTGAATTTCAAATGACTCTATACAAACACAATGTAAATAAAATGTGACACTTGTTTTAATCGAAAGACAAAGTATAGAGTGAAAATGATTCATATATAAATCATTGAAAAATATTAGTTGTTTTCACAGAAAAATCAATGAAAACAATCAATACTTTTCGGTGAAAACAACTAATACTCTTTTATAAAAATTACTAATACCCTTCAATAACCAAAAAAAACTAGCGAAGACTTACTTATGGAGGGGTAAGGGACGAGAGGCTTGTAATCGAAGCTAAAAACTTGGGTGACGTTGTTGAGATTAGGATGCTGAGCGACGAGGGTCCATTGTGTGTAGTTCATTTTGTAATTAAAATTAGTAATGGCAACCTTTACACGCCAATACTCTTTGTAGTTGATCTTCACGTGCCAATGAACTCGTATCGGGCACATGTGATGAGTGCATTGTAGCAGCGCCGCATTGTCTTTTCTAGGCGTGTTGATTCCCACCATTTTTAATTTCTTTGAATCGCTCCTGCATCCATCCAATTTCTACATTATCATCACAATATTGTGGACACTTTTGGATGACCCAATTTTAAAATGGTCATATTTTCAACACCTTTTTTTCGATATTTCTGGTCCCAAAAGATTGCAGTTTTGATACCAAGAGGTAAACAACACTTTTAGTTCCAATAGAATGTAGTAGCCACAGATGAGACCAAAACTATAAAAAAAAAATGACCACTTTCTCATATATGTACCAAAAGTGTTTTGGACTCATTCTCTTGAAATTAAATGCAATTACTCTCAATAATATATCTTAAAAACCAAATTGAAGTTAATATATTAATGAGTCACATGACCTGCATTTACCACATTAATTATCAAGTAATATAACTATATTTATAATAATATCAACAATATTTACATCGTATAAAACGAGCAGAATTGTAAAAAAAAAAAGATGTACCACTTTTAAGTATAATGATATTACTCCCCCCGTCCCACCATTATTTGCACACTTTCTTTTTTCGCCCGTCTCAAGATTATTTGCACACTCTAAAAAAGGAAATATTGATTTGCGTGCACACTCACAATAATATACATATTTACCCATATACTACTACTTTACTCAAAAAATAATTTTTTTTTAATATTTGTACCCATTTTTTGTGTGCAAAAAATGTTGGGACGGAGAGAGTACTGATATGTTATTACTTGAATGAATGCATCTCGTTCACATGAGTATTTGCCTAAATTTATAGAAATATGGCAGAATATCATAGTTCAATATTCGTTAGTTAAAATGTTACCCCATTTTTTTTTACCCCGTAAAGATATCCCGCGCGAGCGCGACCCGATCTTCGATGACATTTAAGAAAAAATGTTTAGTGATATTTTTTTAAATAAGAAAAGTGACATTCCAATTTATATTGCTTACGTGACGCAAGCCTTCTTGTTGTGGCAGCCACAGGAACAGTTTGGACAAGGAGTGATGGTATCATTGTAGAAAGACGAGAAGGAAACGCAGCAGCTGGGGTGCTTCGCCACCAGTAGTTGTGAGTATGTACATGTCACGTTCCACGTCACTGCGTACAACTTAGAAATTAATCTTATTTTTATTGAGTTAAATGCATAAGAATATTACAATTTTTTCAATATTTTTAAATTTTGTAATCCGATATATTGACTTTTTAAATTTTATAATTATATTGTATGATTATATTCTTACAGCTTATGCGGACTTTGAAGCCAGAAAATCTTTTTAAAAAATTACCAATAAATTCATAACTTTTTTTACTATTTTAATTTAATCACAAACTTTTAATTTTTTTTCCCTACAACTTCATACTGTTACATTAGTAGAACTTCCCAAAAACTAGTCATGTGCTAGAATAACGATTTATTTTTTTTTTTTTTAAAATCGCCTATCATATTGTGAATTTTAAGAAAAAAATTCATTGAAAAAAGTCGAAATTTATTTTACTACTAAATATATATATATATATATATATATATATATTATTCGATTTATGGATGTAAAAAGTGCTTGAAAAAAGAATTAATACCCGTACTTACTTAAAACTTGAGTTTTTCTCCTATGATCGGGTGTTAGAATTACGGTGGAAGGCACAATCTTTGCAGGGCCACAGGTGTAGCCGGGGCCAGGGCCGAGAAGAGTGAAGTTTTTAGGGAGTTTAACCGTCTTGTTGGAAGTTCCGGCAAGACCGACACTGACTTGGAATGAGGAAATTGCGGAGGAGGGGTCTTGGCCCCACGAGGCCACGACCCCACCTTTACAACAATTGGCAATCTGTTGATTGTAGGGTACCCCGGGCAACAAATCAACTACTGTGGGATTTTTCTTACAACAATGTGGCACATTTCCTTTGAATTTGGAACAGTCTCCTTGCTCAGTGGTTTGTGCTCCCACCATTGACCATATCACTTCCTTCTTAGCCCAACCCCAGGTTAAGGTCCAACCAGGGCTCATGATGTGCCGGTACAGTTGAAAGTTGTACATCGACACAAGAGCCTATATATAATTCATATATTCTCTTATAATATTTCTAGTAAAAAAAAAAGAATGAGAAGTGTCCTGATAGATTACAATGTAATTATTAAAATTGTAGTTTAAATGATTTTAAAAAATATAATTATGATTTTTTGTGCTTTTTCAGGTACAATGCATATTTTTAAATTTGTAACTTACTACACGACCTTTTAAATTGTTGTAACTCTACTATATGATTCGTTTCTGATAAATCCTGTTGAGATGACAATATATGAAATTGAAAAAAAAAAGTTTTGATTTATATTATATCAAAACAATTTCAAAGATTGGAAAATAGTCATATAATATATATGATTGAATTACAAATTTAAAAAAAAAAAAGATAAATTGTAATTGTAAAATGTGTTAAAATCATTTTCTTAAATATAAATGAATAACCCTTGAAGGAATGACACATATTGTTATCATGCATCCATTCAATTTAACATTACTTTGTCTTGCATTTAATTGATTCATGATGTTCTAGGTACCCTTTTACTATGAAATCCCAACTTCCTTTTGTACGTGGAGGCACTTCGCTCATAAAATAACCAAATTTTATTTAAGGTTAATTGAGATTTTTTTTTTTTACGAAGTTTATGATTTTTATCAATTATAATTTTTTTTTACTATTTTAATTTAATCAATGATGCAGAAATCGGGTTAGGCGGCCTCCTCCCGATCAGATTTCTGCAAAATCGGTGGTTTTAAGCATTTTCGGGCCTAGCCACCACCTAGGTGGACCTAGACGGTCCTAGGCGGCCCTAGGCGATTCGGCCGTAGGCATATCTAGACACCTCTAGGCGGCCCTATTATACATAAATAAAATAAAAAATTCAATAGGCGTTAGACGGCCGTAAAAGGCCATATTTCCGACTTTTGTACTCTTGAACTTAATTTACCATATTTTTAAGTTTTATAATTCAATGCATATATTAATTTTTGGAAGAATTTCATATGAAGGCCCAAATTTTAGTTTATGTCTCAATTTAAGTACTCATTTTAAAAGTGTCTCAAATCAAGTCTCAATTTTTACTTTTTTTTCAATTTAAGGCTTGTTTTGAATTCTTGTGTTTCAATTCAAGACCCAACAAACAATTAAATTCATTCAATACAAAAAATATATTAGAGACATTCAAGAAAAATATTAGAGACATTTGTCTTAAATTATAAAAAACTTTAATTAATTATAAAAAATTAATTTTTAATTAATATAATATATATTTATAATTTTTATTTATTATCACCATGTATTAATTTAGTATTTTAAAAAATATGACAACTAGTATTTTCCCATATAATCTTTTCCCGTCGTATAGGAAAAATGTTAGTTTTATTTTTTAATTTCAAAATGCTAGTTATCAATTTATTTTTAACAATAAATTAAAATTTTAAATTAAATTAACACGATGATATAAATTTTTTTAGAAATATTCATTATATTAATAAAAGGTTAATATTTTTTTAGAATTAATTAAGTTTTTTTATAACGGATGTCTTTAATTTTTTATTTTTTATTTCATATGGAATGAATTTAATTTAAAAAATAATTGTTTGTTGGGTCTTGAATTGAGACACAAAAAATCAAAATAAGTCTTAAATTGAGAAAAAAGTAAAAATTGAGACTTGATTTGAGACACTTTTAAAATGAGTATTTAAACTGAGACATAACATAAAATTTGAGCCTTAATATGGAATTCTTCCAATAATTTTTTGATAACATTTAAATGACGTGTACCAGACGTACTGCAAAGTCCAAGTGGATGCCCACAAATGTCTACATGTTTAAAAAATGAAAGTAAAGTCTTTAAATGCATTATTAAATATAGAAGCATAGTTTTAAAAGGTTTTTTTTAAAGACATTTTATTTTTTGACGTCCATATGGACTCTAATTATTGTCAAAATATATTAGATGTTTCAAATTGTAAAATTTAAAAAAAATAGTGTATTAAATTACAAAGAAAAAAATATATATTATAATTGATAAAAATCATAACATTCGATTTTTTTTTACAACTAACCCCTTTTTATAACTCGATATTCGACTCAAGAATCGACTATTTGGGAGACTCAAAACCCACCATCCACTAGCGCTGTGACTCATTTCAAGCAATAACAAAAGTTTTGCATGAATTGAGTCATTTTAAGAATTAATTGCACCTTGAAAATTTCAAACTTGAGATCTAGAGAGAGCATAGTCCTAAATCTCAAGTCTTTACCACTAAAGAGCCGTTTGGTTCGCGGGATTGGGTGAGACTAAGGTTTTAATCCCACTCAATCCCGTGTAATATTGCGTTTGGTTCGCGGGATTTGGGCCCGAGATAAAATTAAGGCCCGATTCTTAAACCTACCTAATCCAACAAATAAAGGATTAACTAATCCCTTAGGGATGGTGGGACACATTAGTCCCATGTTTTAAAGAAGAGGGGGAGAGTTGTTCCTTGTGAAAGGAAAGATGCCTGTGATGTGCCCTAATTTGTGAAAGAAAAGAAAATTTTGGGAGGTTGAATTAGTTGGGGGTAAAAATGGTATATTGCACCTTAAACCCACTTAATCATTCAATCCAAAAAAATAATAATCCTACAATACAAACACACATTACTCCTCAAATAATCATATCTAATCCAATCCCACCCAATCCAATCCCATCTAATCAATCCCATCCCGCGAACCAAACGACCCCTAAGTGAATCCCTGAAGGTTAAATAATCAACTTTTATTATTCTCTCTAGCTTATTTATTTAATTATTTTTTAACAGAAAAAATTAATGATGTTTTGACGTTTTGCAATTTTTAAATAAAATTAATTATATTTCTTTTAAATTACCTTTACAAATTCTAAAATATTTAGATAATTAAATGCTCTATTTATTAAAGATAAACATTTGTTAGACACAATATAGAGTTAAAATTTCACCGTGAATAAGTTGGGAGGGTATTAGCTATTTCACTAAAGTGTGTAGTTGGTTTCACTAAAATGTATTTATTTGGTATTAGTTGTTTTATTAAAAGGAAGAACTCATTAAAGGTATTAGTTGCAAACCAATATTATAGTGAAATTTTTTTACACTAGACATACTCTATTTATTAAGGGTACAATTGAAATCAAAATATTTTTTTATATGTGTGTGTTAATGTAAAATGACATATATTCTAAATATAAGTGATATTTAATAGTTATTATACAATTCAAAAAATGTATTATAGTTATTAAATGACTAATTAATAGTAGCGGCCTTCTTAAGAAAACATTTATAAATGATGATATTAATTTGTTAGACTACTACACACTAGACATATTAAAATTTATTAATAAATTAGTAATGAAAATATGGACTAAGTTAATAAGATAGATGGGTAGCATAAATTTAATTTGAACTGATTTCTTGATCATCTAAATTTTCATGAGCCGATTTAATATGAAAATGGTTCACGATAAATGTATCATGAAACTGTTTTGAAATATAAAATAGTATTAAGAATCTCATTAAAAATAACAAAAGTCAGAGTTAGTGGTATCATATTTTAATTGTTATTGATATTCTTTACCCTAATTTTTGGCACTCCTGATAAAATTTAACTTTAGTTTTAGTTATTTAATTTACATTAATAAACCCCTTTCTCGTATCTCATTAAATTAGGACCTCCCCGCAAAAAAAAGTGAATCAAATATTTGATATTTAAAAATAATTTAATGATAATTAAGCTTTATGAACAATTTTCCATATAGAACTTGCCAATTTGTATGTAATCAAGTTAAAGAAAACTCACCACATATCCATCTGGTGTCCAGGATATAACATCCCATTTGATTGTTATGTTTCCAAATGGATCCAATGGATCATAGGACTCTATAAGAATTTCAAGAAATGTAGGCGATTAAGATGAAATCGAAGAAGAAAATAAAGATTAAGAAAAAAGATAAAACCTTAGAATTAATTACCAGCTTGAGAAAATATGATCATCAAGAAGACAACCCATAAGGCGAATCTCAACATGGGAGATACCATTTCGATGATTTGTTAATTCAAAGTTAGAGCTCAAATGAATTAATTAAGTTGCGAGGGGATAGTTATAGAGAGGGGTGTGTGTGGATCGTAATTAAATTGGTGTGCATAATGATTTTACACCTACTGGTTTGTTGGAATTTCATTTCATGTGCTTCATATGTCTAATCATGCATGTATTAATAAGGAGAAATCTTCAGTTGGTCGATATAAAGGGGAAGGAGAGACATTTCAACTTAATATATTTTATGCAGATAATTAGTCCGCGTCCAAATGGTGCTACATCATTTTTGTACATTAATATCATAGATTTTTTAGGTTATAAAATAAAGGGGCATTGGCTACTCTCGAGCTGATAAAATGGACACATACTTGTATAAAATATTCTACTATAAAATAATGTCCAAATTAAAAAAACTTGTGAATCTTATTCAGATAGTTTTTCGAAAATTTCGCGCAAAGGTAAATTTCAAAATTTCGCTTTCAGTTTGTTTTATTTATGGTAAATGTGTGTTACTATAAGGACAAAATGTTATTTTTTCACAAATAATTATTTGTTTTTATAGAAAGAAATATTTTTCCATATAGAGAACACAGGTAAGGTATTGAAAAATGTGTTACGTACTGTTGATAGGCGAGCAGGAACGCCATTTGGGCGATCATGATTAACTCAAAATACCCTCGGTTAAGACTAACCGGGCAAATAAATTTAGAATGAAGACCACGTGGACCCGGGTAAGGTCCTGGCGAACACAATCAGCACCTCGTCGAACAGATCTAACAACAATGTCAAGACTACAATCTAACAAGATTAAAGACCATCAGAATCAGACTAAAGACTCCTCGAGGACAAGTCCAACAGGACGAACAACTCCTGACTGCGAGCAAGTCCAGCATAGAGGGATAGAATTTAGTTTAGATAAGGTCAAACTAGTCAAAGCCCATGTGTCACACATGCACACTAGGTAGGCCAAAGGTCATGAACACCTCCTGCTAGGCAAATTTTCTATAAATACTTAGATTTTTTCAGCTAATAAAATAAGCACAAATTCATATACACGTCCAAACTTCGATTATACACCCAAAGCAGCTCGATTCTCTTATATACGAATTAAATACGTAATCAATACACGTGTTAATTCTACCCCAATCCAAATTTTCGTATTCACTAATTACGTTAGTGATCAATCACACGTAATTGTTTGGTGATCAAATTAACGAGTAAAAACAGCCACTAATCCTTGTGATTAGAATCGATCATCAACAAATTGGCGCTAGAAGGAGGGTCCGAACCTCCAATTTAAGGATTTAAGTACAACTAAGTAAAAATTACGGACTTAAGCTTGAAGAATTGAAGAAAGGTGTTCTTGGTGTTCTATATTCAAGAACTTTTAAAGATTAATACCCAAACATCAGGCAAAGATGCCTCAATCTCATGAGACTCAACACTCCTAGCACGTGACAAGGGATTCACGTTCAAGGATGTCCCAGGCTGGTAGGCGAGCAGAAACAACCAGGAACTAGCAAGAAAATCATCCAACAACTACACATCAATTGATGCCACCTGAGCTGGACGCTTTTGTTCGCAACCCTAATGAACTGGCTCGAATGATTGCAATGCTCCAGGCTTTGCAAAAGCAGCAGGCTCAGCCTGGCCCCTCTCATACTCGAGCAAGGCATAGCCCAACAAGAACTCGTGAACATGGGAAGGCCAGAGGTGACCATCAAAATGAGGCAGACAGTGCCCAAGCTCGTAAAATGAAGGGCAAAGAGAAATAGCTCGCTGGAGCAACCAGCCATGGAGAATCAACTACAAATTAAGCTCTGGGGGTGAGTCATGGCACACGTCAAAGTGCGCTGAACAGATTAGGTCGCCGTGGTCCGGGAGCAGCCGAGATCCACCCGATTGCAGAAGTAGCTCGTCCGACCATAGTACCAGCTCGCCAGTCAGTCCACGAAAGGCTGACTAGGTCAGCTTTTGGTCGCCTAGGCCCAGATACAGAGCCTAATCCTAGGAGGCCAGCCCAGGGAATTCCCATACCAAGCGAGGGACTGCGGCGATCAGATGGCCATACACCCCTGTTCGCCGAACAGCCTCCAAGTCAAGGAGGATCCCTTGAAGAACTGGCCTCCATGAGGAAGGCGATTGAAAGCATGCAGGGCCAGATGGACCTGCAAAGAGGTTATGGAAGCATTACTCTTCCTACCTCTCCACTATCTTCGGTAATTTTGAAAGCTCCTATTCAAAAGAAGATCCAATTCCCGGCAAGCATACAATATGAAGGCACGACGGACCCCCGGGTGCATCTGATGAAATATTCTGATTACATGATATCAATGGGGGCAAACGATGTAACCCAGTGCCGTAATTTTCCTTTGACTCTGGGGGACCGTGTCCACAAATGGTTTTCGGCTCTGCCACCAGCTTCAATTCATTCGTTTGCCCAGCTGGGCAAAGAATTCCTGTCCCACTTCTCCACGGCTGGGTCTTATCTATCCCAAAGACATCGGTTATCCGACTTGAAATAAGCTGATGACGAGTCAGACCGTTCGTATTTGGAAAGATTTGACAAGGTCCTGCTGGAAGGAGAGTCTGTCAGCGAAGACACCAAAATCATAGCCGTCTTAGCTGGACTGAAGAAGGGTACTGAACTCTGGAAAAATGTACATCTCAGATGCTCGAAAACTTACGCCAAATTTCGTGACCAGGAAGGAGTGTAATACCCTAGGTTTTCATGATCTTATTTGCTTTACTAAATGCTTTATAATTCTTCATGAATCTATGTGACGCATTTATATCCAAAATTACGTAAAAATCATGTTTATGTTACTCGATATTTACAATTAACGTGTTATTTGCTCAATACATGCTTATTCTTGAAACTTTATAATTTTTATATGTTCTTTATTTTATGTCATAAAGTGTTTAATTTAGAAATTAATATAGTTCTTAAGTATAGTAATTTTATTTCATAAGTTATAAGTTGAAAAATGAATGTTTTTTAAGAAACGAATTGCGTATCGATTACTCGATATATTTTTTATGATTAGTATATAGACTTTGTAAATTATTTAGAGTCTTAGAAGAGTTTTAATTTTATTTCATAAGATAGTATAAGTAAATTTTATGCATAATGTACTTTAGAATTATCCAATATTCATAACTTTAACTTATTAAATTCAAAGTATACATGTGTCATTACTACAAAATACAAGAATTCTCTTGAAAATGCTATAATTTTCGAAAATCATAGATAGAATGAGAAGATCGATGAAGCTTCATGACTTATGATAAGATAAGAAAATATTAGGATAAGATTAAAGAAAAGAAAAGTCAAAGTTAGCTTCTAACCTTAAAATGCCATGTGTTCATTAAATTAACTTACAAGAATACTCCATAATCTTCCTAAATCATCATCAAAGGGGGATTGGAGTAGTCTCCAAGTATTGCTTCTCCTATAAATACAAGACCATTCATGCATAAGTAGGTATAAGCTTAGAGAAAGAAATTTAGAACAAATACTACTACACTTACACTGAGATTTTGCAAAGAAAGGAGAAGGAATTTCCTTTAGCTACCAATCTCTAAGTAAGTTTCTCTTCTTGAATAAGTGATTAATTGAGTTTTAGTACGAAGTTTATGCATGAGTTGTGAATTAAATGATAGGAAAATAAGTTATAATAAGTGATTTGCATGTTATATGTTTTACTTCATGTTTTGAATGTTTAATTCAAATTCTTCATATGTTATGAACAAAATCATGTTTATTATTTGATTATCTATGCTTTAGAAGTAGAAATCATGAAATTATATGGTTTAAAGTGAGTTTAAGATGATATGTTCTTCATGTATGCATAAAACAAAATTTCTGGACCAACTTTGGGGTAAATTTCTTTTTGACCAATTCATTTGGTGGAAAATTCTGAATATTTTATATATGAAAAATAGACTTGTGAAGGAACTTAGGTTTCAAATTTCATAGCTTTTGGAATATTATTAGATACATGGCGATTTTTCAAAGTTGAACTAGGGTTTTAGGCTCTATAACAGGAACAATAGAAGTTTGTTATAATCTGAGAATAATTGGTTAGGTTTTTATAGATTAACAAAGTATGTTGATAAATTAAATGAAGTTTGGAGTTCATGGTTAATATTTCAGGAGTATTGGACTTATGGTTGATTTATGGTGAATTTTTAAAGTTAAGTGACCAGAATCTGCAACAGTGTGTTCTTCACAAAATATTTGATGTTTGGTAAATAGTTTGAGAAATCCGAAAATATGGTGATAAACATTATTGAGTTGGGAATCTACTTTTAAAATTTCATAATTTTTGGACTTACAGATAATTTAATATGAATTTTCAAAGTTAGGTGTGTAATCTGCCAAAATCGAATTTTTGTATGAAAGGTTCGAAATGGTCCGGTTACATTTTTACAGTCGATATTTATTTATAACTTGCTATTTGATGATTTTATACACTTAATTGATATTTGTGTGTTAGTATACAATATTTGAATATGTATGGAGATTTGAATTCAAGTCTTACAATTTACAAAAGTGAAGGGATAAGTAACAATGTTTTTATTTTAAAAATTTTACTTGTAGGTACAAACCTGCAAGGTGGGGAATCACTTCACTCTTCACCGAGTGTTTTATTATTATTTTAATTGCACTTATTAAATATTGAATGTTAAATATTTTGAGTTTGGCCCGCTATCGACTGGCCCCTGAGATAGTCCAACTATATGTTGGCAAATGAGATAGTCCGGTCGCTCCGGCACCACGGGTTGGTCGCGCCACCCAAGGAGATACCCGGTGAAATTCCGGGGGCTCACATATTATAAACAATTGATGTTTAGTTTGTGCAATTAACAAGAAGTTTCCCACTAAGTGTTTTCAAGCACTTATCCCTTCCACTTTTAAATTTTTACAGATGCTGTGGATCCGGACGTGGGCGAATGAACTCGGCGGGCTGTGGAGTTTTCTTAAAAACTTTATGTTTCAAGAATTATATTTTTGAATTTTGGGATTGTAACTTAAGCTACGATCATACTTATTTACTACTTCCGCTGTGTAAATGTGTGGCGTGTGTATATTTTAATACAAAATGCTATTTTAGTGATGTTCCTACTTGTGCCACATCATATTTTCCGTACTATTTTAAGTGGGGACGTCACAAGGAGTCTTTGTCTCCATGCACGAAGCTTTGCAGAAAGACATGGGGGACAAAGGTGAACAAAAGGAAAATGCAAAAAAGTCTAGTGGTGGAGGTTATCGTGCCCCAAAGAACATCAAAGCATTTAACGAGGGGATGGAGCTAAAGGACAAACTGAATCATGTACTTACCATATCGATTGATGCGGTGTACAACAATGTCCGGGACAAGGAACTACTCACTCCTTACAGAAAGATACGTCAAAATGCTAGCAAGTTAAACCAAAACAAGTATTGTGTCTATCATCAAAGCGTGGGGCATTTTACAAGAGTGTCGTGACTTGTTGAAGCAGTTATGGCGGTTTTACGAGGAGGGCAAGCTATCCAAGTTCGTGAAGAGACAGCCCGGCAAGAGAGACAGAGATGAAGATTTCGAGGAAGAGGACTTAGAACAAGCTCCTCGCCAGAATCGAGCTAGGCGACCAACTCAAGCGCCAGCAGGAGGTCCGGTTCCTGAATCCAGATGATGGAGCCTGCGGGACCTGTTGGTGGTTGTTCAGATGGGCAACCACCAATCTCGAATCGGAAAAGAAAGGCAGAATTACGAGCAATCGATCATGTACAAGAAATGGGGGTTAATCCGTCCATCATGCGAACATCGGAATTAACCTTTACTGAAAAAGACTTGGAAGGAGTATTGACCTCTCACAATGACTCACTCGTAATTTGTGCTAAGATCATGGGTACCAGAGTACAAAGATTGTTGGTGGACACCGGGGAATACACCAACATTCTCTTTAAGAAGATACTTGATCAACTGGGGGATTACGCAGGCAATATCCGAGACTCAAATCATCGTATCTTAGGTTTTGGAAATGCTGTAACAATCCCTCTGGGAATAATTACATTATCTGTGCAACTTGTAACGATCGAGGAACCCGAGAAAAATATCACAAGAATGGTAGATTTCTTGGTCGTGGATTAAGAATCGACTTATAATGGGTTTCTTGGTCGACCATTTTTGATTGAATTTAAGGATGCATGTTCAACCTACCATTATTGCGTAAAACTCCCAACATCAAGTGGAGTTGGCTCGGTAAAGGGAGACCAAAGAAAAGCTCGTGAGTGTCTCCTACAAATCCAATCAAAATAGGGACAAGTATCTATGATGGAAGCATCAACCAGCCAGCTCGAAAATGAACCATCAATCCTTGAAGACATTTTGGGAACCCAGAATGATCAAATGGACATAGATGATTAACCCTCGTCCATGGACGAACAGAAACTGCTGGACGGCGAGCAAACTTTGCCGGAGACAAGTTTGTCACCCGTTGCCAATGAACTAAATCCATGCGTCACCCTGGAGGGCCCAACTGTGGTGACCAAACACTACACTGAGCCAATAGAGGATTTTGACCCCCGGTTGGGTGCAGAACCAATGAACACCGAGGATGAGCTAAGCCCAAAAGGGCCAATTATTGATCCACGGTGGAAGGGACAGAAACGACGAGCAACTCCAGTCGAAGAGCTGGAAGCCCTCAAAGTTAACCCTAACCGGGATGATCTCGACTTGTACATCGGATCAGAGCTCCCTGAACCCTACAGAAACTCGAATGGTAGAGTTTTGGAAGGCCAACCTCGACGTTTTTGCATGGTCACACGTCAACATGGTAGGGATCGATCCGAAAGATGCTTGTCATAGATTAAATATCAATCCAGCCCGAAGACCCGTCCACCAGAAACGACGGAAGTACGGACCTGACAAGTATCAAGTTCTGAATGAGGAAGTCAAGAAGTTGTTGGACAACGAACTAATCAGACAGGCGTTGTGCCCACAATGGGTGGCAAATCCCGTTCTAGTGCGGAAGCCGAATGGAACCTAAAGGCTATGCATAGACTTCACAGATCTTAATACAACATGCCCGAAGGACAATTTCCCGCTCCCGCATATTGATCAACTGGTGGATAGCACAACCGGACATGAAATGTTCACATTCATGGATGCTTTCGCTGGTTACCACCAAATCCCGATGCACCCGGATGACCAGGAAAATACGACTTTCTATACAAACAAGAATCTATTATGCTGGTATAGAATGCCGTTCGGATTAATCAATGCTGGAGCAACTTACCAGAGGCTGGTGAACAAAATGTTTGACAAACATATCGGGGAGACGGTAGAGGTGTATGTTGATGATAGAGTTGTCAAAAGTACTAAAAAAGAAGATCACCTCCATCATCTATCCCAGGTTTTGACATTCTCCGAAAATACAACATGAAGTTGAATCCAAAGAAAAGTAGTTTCGAAGTACATTCAGGAAAATTCCTGGGCCATCTGGTTAGCAAGCGGGGAATCGAAGCTAATCCTACCAAAGTTAAAGCAATCGTTGATATGGAGCCTCCTCGTTCCATCAAAGAAGTACAAAGGCTGACAGGATGCCTAGCAGCTTTAAACAGATTCATATCGCGATCGGGAGACAAGTGTCGTCCATTCTTTGAGGCTATCAAAATAGGCAACTTTACATGGACGGGAAGCTGCCAGAAAGCTTTTGACCAATTAAAAGACTATTTGGGGGATGTAAAGATTCTGTCAAAACCAGTCTCCGGCGAAAAATTATACCTATATCTGGCAGCGTCAGACACGGCCATAAGTTCGGGGTTGGTGCGAGCGGAAGGCAAATTCCACCTTCCCATCTACTATATCAGCCAAGCTCTGCATGAAGCCGAGGTGAAGTATTCACCTACTGAAAAGCTGGCATATGCTCTTGTCATGATTGTTAGAAAGTTAAGACCGTACTTCTTCGATCATCAAGTTAAAATACTAACAACTTTCCCGCTCAAACAAATATTGCACCGACCCAACACGGCTGGCCGTCTTTTAAAATGGCCCATAGAGATAAGCCAATTTGGAGTGACATATGCACCTCGAACAACGATTAAGGGACAAGCATTAGCCGACTTTATAGTCGAGTTAACTTTTCCCCAAAATCTGACGAGAAGGCTAGATCACCCATGACATCTCTATGTGGACGGTTCATCGACAAATCTGGCCTCGGGGGCAGGAATAGTTCTCATCAGCCCCGACCGGCAAGTATTCACTTCGACAGTCAGATTCGAGTTTATGGCCACCAACAATGAAGCTGAATACAAAGCCCTCATTGCAGGTCTCCACTTGTCATTAACAGTTGGAGTCAGACGACTCTAGATTTTTGGACACTCTCAACTCATTGTAAGCTAAGTACGAGGTGAATATGAAGCCAGAGACGAACAAATTATCGAGTATCAACGAATTGTTGCTCACTTGGTATCTTTGTTAGACCAAGTATATATTCAGTAGATACCTCGAACGAGCAACACACAAGCTGATGCCCTAGCAAGATTAACAACAAGCGATGGGCCAGCAGATCTAACAGACATCGTCATCACTAGGAAAATTCAACCGTCGACTGTGGATTACAAAGTAAATCAAGTGGTTGAACAGAAGGATGACGATGATTGGAGAATTCCTATAGCGAAATACTTGAAAGACGGTGAACTGCCAAGTAATTCATTTGAAGCTGCAAGAATAACAAAACAAGCAGCCAGATACACTCTGGTAGACGAACAACTTTACAAAAGAGGCTTGTCAGTCCCACTACTCAAGTGTTTGCCTAGGGGGCAAGGACGAGCAATACTCGAAAAAATACATGACGGAGTGTGTGGAAATCACACTGGGGGCAAACCTTGGCTATTATTGGCCGACTTTACGCCAAGATGCAATCAAGAAAGCAAAAACATGTCATCAATGTCAAATTTTTGCCCCAAATATTCACACCCCGGCTCAAGAACTTGTATCAGTTTATAGCCCATGGCCATTTGCAAGATGGGTGATGGACATTATTGGTCCCTTCCCAGCAGGAGTTGGAAATGTTCGATTTGCCGTTGTGGCGGTCGATTATTATACAAAATGGGCGGAAACAAAGGCCATGGTGAAAATTACACAACAAAGTATGATCAACTTCATATGGAAGAACATTGTCTGTCGTTTTGGGGTTCCACGAACCATTGTGACAGACAATGGTCCGCAGTTTGATGGGAAAGAGCTGAGAGACTTCTCTACGAAGTGGGGGATCAAAAAAATACTATTCTACTCCCTATCATCCCCAATCAAATGGACAAGTTGAAGCTGTGAACAAGATTATCAAGCATACGTTGAAAGTACGGTTGGCGGAGAGCAAAAGTAGTTGGTCTGAAAAACTCCCGGAGGTCTTGTGGGCATATAGAGTTTCTCCCAAGTCAAGCACCGGAGAAACACCTTTTGCAATGGCTTTCGGAACAGAAGATGTGATACCAATTGAATTAAAGACCAACACAATCAGGACGACCAACTTTGATGAACAAGTGAACAACTCAGCTCTAGCTACTGAAATGGATTTGCTTGAAGAAAAAAGAATCACAGCTGAATTAAAAAATGCGACATACAAGCAAAGAGCAGAGCGTTATTACAATTCTCAGGTCAAGATAAGAAAGTTTGAGGCTAGCGAACTTGTTTTGAGGAAGAAGCTTGCCCCACCTCCAGGTATATTTGGCCAGACTTGGGAGGGTCCATATTGGGTAAATGACAGGTTACCCAATGGTGCATATGACATAGAGGACTTAGATGACAACTCAGCCAAATATTCTTGGAATGCAGCTAATTTGAAGAAGTACTTTCAGTAGGCGAGCTATTTTGCCTATGAAAAGTGGATGTGGACTGGGCGAGCTAAAACGACAAGTGCACAAGTTGGATAAAAAAAACTTACCTAATTTTTTGAGAAATTCCACCAAGTATGGATGGTCGAACAGAATTAGGCGAACTACTTTGCCTCTTGTATAGTTTTGTTTTCTTTTAAGAGTTTAAGGATGGCTTGACAAAGTGTGTAGTGGTTGAGCAACTTTAACTCTTGATGTAAATTATGTATTTTGTTAAGTTGTTTGTTTGACAATGTTCAAGTCGAACAACTTCAACTTAAGTGTATTTTGTAGTTTGTAAGTTAGGTCGCATTTGATACTTAGTGTATTTTTGAAAGTTAATTTAATATTAAGTTGTTCGTTCAAAGGAGATTCAAGCTCAAGGCACAAGTTGATTATACAACCAAACCCATCAAAGGTTGTTCGTTTTTAAATGAACATAGCCTAAGGTCAAAGCC
Source organism: Ballota nigra (assembly GCA_947034835.1). Lineage (NCBI taxonomy): Eukaryota > Viridiplantae > Streptophyta > Magnoliopsida > Lamiales > Lamiaceae > Ballota > Ballota nigra. Next base: position 38,379,624 of record OX344724.1, on the reverse strand, counting down.
CACAAATTTCTAAGGTAAAAGTTCTTAAGGAACAAAGCCCAACTACATTAAGATTGTTAAACATAAGTAAAAATGCAAAAAACAATTAATGTAAAGGAAGTAAGACGAGCGAAATATGATTTCATAAAAAGTAAGACTTGATCGCCCAAAAAATTACAAAGAACTCCACTCGGGAGCGAACAACAACAACAAAAATAAAAAAAAATATAAAGGCCTAACTACCTAGCCCACTAAGACTCTTGCCCGGCAGGAGGGGGAATGTTATCGTCCTTTGGATCTTCGAGAGGAGTCCCAGCAAGTGCAGGATCGATAGGGACTTCTTGGGTGAGCTCGGCAATGAGCCCCTCAGCATCTGCTCGCTCTTGAAGAGTTTTGTCGCTTTGATCAGTGGGCTGAGTCAGCTCGCCCTCTGCGACCTCAGCTTCTTCCTCCTCGTCCTCGGGGGGATTTGTAATTATGACCCCGGGGCTTATAAAATCAAGATTAACTCCATATTTAGGGCAGATCGCCGATTTGGAGAGTTGTGCCCGGGGCCGGAGGATTGGACTCAATGAAGTTGTAGAGTTCTTTGCTGATCTCATCGACCACGGCGGTAGCTTTGGAACTCATGAGCAATTCGGATGCTCTCGGCATAGCCCATCACGAAGTCGATGATCGAGCCCGCCTCCATCTTGGGGATAAGTTCTTCAGGAGTGATGGAGTTGGCGAGCTGGGTCTCGAGGTCGGCAACTTTAGCAGTTTCTTCAGTCGCGAACTTTTCGGCGACCTCTTTTTGCTTCTGAATGCGAGCAAGCTCTGCCCCCATCTGCTCGACCTCGGTCATTTTGACCTTGAGCTCTTCAGAGACTTTGACATGCAAGTCCAGAGCGCACTGCTCGCTGGTCTGATGGGCCCTGACTTTATCTTCCAGGTCGGCCACCATCTTCTTCGCTTCGGCCTTGGCCTCATCCCGTTCCTTAGCAATATAGCTAACTGTGGCCACATGCTGGCGGGCATCCTTTTCAAGACCTTCCACCTGGTCGACCAGCCTTTGAACGTCCGCCAGGGTGTTGCCCGCCTCGATAAGGCACAAGTGACCATTATCACGAGGCGCCTGTGCCTTAACAGTCTCGTTTAACTCCTTTGTCCAGCCTCGAGCAATGGATTCGGAGGCACGACAGATAAAGGAGTTTGTAATTTCCCTGAAGTTGGCCGGCACTTTAGAACAAGTGAACCGGTGTACCATGTTTGATCGCCTCGGGTACTGCTCGGCCGAATAGCTGTAGAAAAAAGGATAGCCATGAGATAAAAAAATGAATGATAAAGTACTTTGGGCGAGGAGAAACGAACTTGTCAAGGCGACCCTTGTCCCATCCCAGATAGGTTGGGTCGGAAGATGGACCGTGTCCTTCGCGAGCAGCAGCGATCAGAGGCTGCTCAAGGTGGCGCTCCACAGAAGGAGTCTGCTGGCTGTCGAGCTCGGAGGGGCGAGTAGCGATGGTCACTTTCTCCTGGCCGGCTTTAGCTTTTTTGGCCGCCCTTTCAGAATCGGAGACGGGAGTGCCATCTCCTCGGAGAAGTCTCTTCACCCTTGAAGTTGTGATTTTTGGTGGACTGCTTATGGGAGCAGGCGGTTGTGCCGAACTCGACCCGCCAACCTGCCTGGGATCTTCTTTACCTCCCTTGGCCGCCAGGGCGATCATCTTTGCCCGTGGGTCAGCCTTCTTTCGCCCCCGTTTGGTTGGCATCTCCCAAACGTGTTGATCAAGAATAAGAAATGAAGGGTGGAGAGCGACGGTGACGAGCTGATCTGCAAAAGAGAAAAAAAACACAATTAGAATGGTTTACAAATTTAGATCGCGAACAGATCTGTTCGCCGAAATTGAAAACTTACCCTCGGGGACTGGGGCTTGAGCCTCGAGATGATGGGGTAGGTGGTGAAGTGGGCAAACCTGAGAGTATATTCAAGAAAGAGGTGGCTGATGCTCCGGTCTTCCCGACGACGAAGGGCGATCAGACTGGCGACGAATAGGAACTGGTCGCTGATGCTATCCTTAACACTTCGCCACTTCAGATTTTTGGGACCTGAAACAAAAAGGAAAAAAAATTAAAATTAGTCTTATCACTCGAAATTTATAGAAGAGATAAGACTCACGCTTTAGGTCCCTAAACTCCGCCGGGGTTTCAATTCGTTCAGGGCCGCCATAAGGGCAAGCAGAAGCACGCCAGTCACCCCCTATCCAGAGCCAGTCGTGCTTCCAGTCTCGCACTTTCCCAGGGATGTCCTCCACCAACTTTAGGCCTGGTCGCGCCTTGAGATAGTACCAGTCTGCTTCTTCCCCAGAGCAGGCTATGATCGTCATTAAATAGCAAACCTCCTCGGCGGACAGTTTGTTAGGATATCCCTCCAAGGCGAACAGAACCATCAAAGACATGAGGTTCATCCATCCCATCGGAGTCAGCTGGGTTATCGCCAAGTTTGTTCGCTCCAAGAATCTGCCGACTAAAGGGTGCAGGGGCAGTGTGACTCCGGCATCTAGTGTTGCTAGATTGATCGCCGTAAGCCCACGTGGTGGGCGATCAGCCCTGTCATCCGTCAGAGGGGCGTACATTTGAATATCATAAGGCACTACAAAAAAACACTGTTTTGCGACGGAATTTGCGACGAAAAATCCGTCGCAAACAGTGTTTTGCGACGAATTCTGCGACGGATACGTATCCGTCCCTAAAACAGCCGTAGCTAATTTTTGCGACGGATTTTGTTCTCTGTCGCAAATTTGGTAGGTCAGACCCGGCCGGGTCGCACAAAATTTGCGACGGCCTCATTCCGTCGCAAATGTTTATATATATATTTTTTTATTTTTTCCTGTTATAATTTGCGACGGGCTGTTTTCCGTCGCAAAATTCAATATTTGCGATGGAGTTCGGCCGTCGCAAATACCGAGCCTATACAAAAAAAAAGTGGCTCGCGTGGTTCGAGCCCGGACACCCGAGGCGGGAGGGGCGGGCGCGGACCACTGGGCCACCCGGCCCCACTCCTTATTATATGCGGCCCACCTTCCATATTAGTCTTATTAGGCCTTTAACAATTAATCCATTTTTGCGTCCAAGGGGAATCGAACACGGGACCTCTTGTGCAAGAGGAGGGGGCGCGCGCCACTAGGGCATAAGCTACTTTTGTTCATTTTTATGCAATTAATTGTATATGTATTCAAATTAAGTCATTTTTTTACAATTCACCAAATTAATTTCTTTTCGTATCTAAGTTGTTTATTAAAATATTTTGCCCAACTATTTTTTTTATTTTGTAAAATTATTTATTTCGACAATGCATAATTTTATAATTCGTTCATTTGTACGCAATTAATTGTATATGTATCCAAATTGACTCATTTTTTTTCTATAATTCACCAAATTAATTCATTTTTGTTTCTCACTTGTTTTTATAAATGTTGTGGCCATTTAATTTTTATTAGTTTGGTAAAATTATTTATTTCGACTCCCGCTTAAAATTATAATTCGTTCATTTGTACGCAATTAATTGTACATGTATCCAAATTGACTCATTTTTTTCTATAATTCACCAAATTAATTCATTTTTTTCTCACTTGTTTTTATAAATATTGTGGCCATTTAATTTTTATTAGTTTGGTAAAATTATTTATTTCGACTCCCGCTTAAAATTATAATTTGTTCATTTGTACGCAATTAATTGTATATGTATCCAATTGACTCATTTTTTTTTCTATAATTCACCAAATTAATTCATTTTTGTTTCTCACTTGTTTTTATAAATGTTGTGGCCATTTAATTTTTATTAGTTTGGTAAAATTATTTATTTCGACTCCCGCTTAAAATTATAATTCGTTCATTTGTATGCAATTAATTGTATATGTATCCAATTGACTCATTTTTTTCCATAATTCACCAAATTAATTCATTTTCGTTTCTAACTTGTTTTTATAAATATTGGGGCCATTTAATTTTTATTATTTCTGTAAAATTATTTATTTCGACTCCCATTTAAAATTATAATTCGTTCATTTGTATGCAATTAATTGTATATGTATCCAAATTGACTCGTTTCCATAATTCACCAAATTAATTCATTTTCGTTTCTCACTTGTTTTTATAAATATTGTGTCCATTAAATAAAAGTAAATTCAAACTAAAATAAATTAACAAATTTATAAATTAAAGTAACGATTCAAAAATTAAATTAAAGTAATAATTCAAACTAAAAAAAAATTGTACTTCATAGTTATTAAAAATCAAATTTTTTAACCATCGGAATTAAATCCGTCTTCCTCTTCCTCCTCATCCTCGCCCAAGTTAACAATCGGCGGCATCGATGGCTGGGTCGACGAGATCGGCGGCATCGATGGCTGGGTCGCGGCATCGGTAGCGCAGACATTTGCGCTCGTGGCATTGAATCAGAGGCGAATATCTGCCACCACGCCTGCATGGCGGCTGTATACTCCTGCACCTCGACCCGATACTGCTCCATCTCGGCTGTATACCGGTCGTGCGCCTCTCGCTGCTGCCTCTCATACTCTTCCTTCTCTCGCTGCTGCCTCTGCATGTTCTTCATCTGCTCCACCACCGTGGCAAGCTGCCTCTCGACCTCACTGGGATGAGAGTCGATGGAAGACTGAGAGGAGGATGAGCCTGAGCCACGAGGTCGGAAAAAGTTCTTTCCGAAGCTGCCCAATCCAGCGAACCGCCCCTTTTTAGCCTTGACGTTCTTGAAGTACAATTCATTTTGAACGTCAACAAAAGGCTGTGTGGGGGGCATCGACCCCGACCCCGACCCCTCTGCCGTTTCCTCAGGCTGAGGCTGAGAGGCAAGGTCCTCGAGCATCTTTCTCTGCAAATTAATTATACAAAAAATTAAATAAATTGAACACAAAATATAAAAAATACTTTTAATATTTAAAATTTAAATAATACTATTAATATTGAAATAATACTTACGTGGATCTCGGTGGTACGACCGTAGGTAGACTTTCCAGTCTCCTCGACGAATGGGTGGGCGAGCTGCAATCTCTCAAAATGAGAGGGCTCGCGTCCTTGCTCCGCCGCCTAATTAGAAAAAAAGATAGTAAAAATTAATACCACTCATAAAAATTAGGAAAAAAAAAATAAAAATTCAAAAACTATAAAATTGAAGACGAAACTTACAAATCTCAACCCGTGCTCATAAATGGACCGAGAACCGGCCCGATGTCTCGCCATCCCTTCTCTATCAGGGTCACTACGCCGATTCACCTTGTTTTTCGCCGACTTCTCTTTGAATGCAGGAGAATCCCAGTACCGGAGGAATTGGTCCCAAATCGGCCGCCTTTCACTGTCAGTCCCCATGTCGGTGGCCACTCCATCCTTATACCACTTGTCCCTCATTCTGTAAAGGAGGTCCCTGTATCTTTCTGTCGCATATATTTCAAAATTCTTCAACATTTGGTCATCGTGATCCGGTGCCCAGACACATTCTTTCTGCAATTACAATTTAAATGTAAATATTTGATATTAATAAACGGTGAATTAATAAATTAAATTAATACCTTAAACTCCTCGAAGTATGTCTTTTTTCTTGCATCAGACACTAACCCCCAACTGTAAGCGGTGGGCTCGAATCCACCGCGAAAGATGGACTTGGAAACCTGATTAACAGCCTCATGACCCGGAATCCAACTGTAAAATTAAAACTTCAAAGTTAGTAAAATAATTAGGTTTTAATTAATAAAAAAAATTGAGTATAAAATATTAAAACTTACGTATGGCCACATGGCTGAACAGACATCCGTGCTTGAACAACCGGATGCTGGCGGGAGGAGGATGAGCCCTCAGCAGTCTGCTGTGAGGAGGAGGAGGAGGAGCCCGCACCAGGCTGTGAAGAGGTGATGGTCCCGTTTTCGAAGGGCAAAATGGGAATTCAGGAGCAAATTTTTTTTTTTTTTGAAAAATTTTCCTCAGGGAGTTCAGCAAGAGTGAGTAATACTCAAGTCACTGCTCTGCTCAGAGGCTGAGCTACCAAATCAGTGAGAAGGCTTGGAGGCTCATGCTCTGAGCAAGGACAGTGGCTTGAGATGCTCAACTCTCGAGTGCGTTATAAAACACAGCTTGCACCCTGACTGAGTTCAGTGACGGAATACTCAAGTCACTGCGTTGCTGAGAGTCAGAGCTATCAAGTCAGAGATGAGACTTGAAAGCTCAGGCTCTCAACAAGGCAGTGACTCGAGAGACTGAACTCTCGAGTGCTAGCCTAAGCTTTTCAGTGAGATTGGTTCTCCCTGACTAAAATACTTAGCTAATCTTCTTTTCAAACTTTCCAAGTACACTCAGAGAGCATACACTACAAGTAATTAGCAAGTGCTTAGAAAATAAACAATGCTCAGTTTAACGTGGTTCAGAGACTCAAGCTCTTACATCCACGGCCCGATTTAACAGGAAATCCACTACTTGGGATTCTTGTTTTTAAAGTGCCAAGGTGCACCAGATCTATACTCCAGATCTTACTTCCTTCCTTACTTCCTCACAAACAACTTACTACCAACGAACCTGACAATGGTTGTGGTTTCAGTTGGGGTTTCTCCAACTAGGCGAGGTTTTCCTTTACAATGTGTTAGCCTAAAGCTAAGATTAGGAAAACTTCTCTAAGCTATGAGTTACAAGCTAAAACACTCATTTGTGTATGTATTTGAACCCTAATGGTCAGTGTACAAGGTGTTAATTGTGCCTCCTTATAACTCCCTATAATGCACTAAAACACTTACACCTTCACAGCTCGTAGGTGTTGATTTTTTTTTTCACACACCCTTACAACGAAGCTATGAGCTTGTATTTATAGTGTGGATTCAAATGTAACCGTTGGAGGAAATTACATTTGAATCCATACAATTAATGGTTTCAACCACTTTTCTTGGAATTCGGCCTTTGTCAGTGTCAGAGTTGCTGCCTCGTGCTGGTTGGTCCACGTGGCCTGGATTCACGGATCTTTGACTCAGTGGGTTTGACTAAGACCCACTGACTTTAGGTAGCTTTCTCCTTCACTGACTGATGATCTTCAGTGGACTGAGCGTCTTCAGTGTAGTTGTTCTTCAGAGACTGTTTGAAGATCATTCCAAGAACTTTGTCACAAGGCTGAATGACAAAGTTCCCTGACCACAGTAGCCTGACTCCTTCAGGGCCTACTTGGTACAGCACTGATCCTCCTGATCATGCTCTTCACTGAGTGGTCCACCTGACTTAGCTTAGATCAGTCTGGTTTACACTCAGTGGGACATCCTTTAGGCTTCTCTTCTTGTTCAGGTTGCAAGCATGGGTTCAGTCAGTTCTCCTTGGTGTCATCTTGATATCCTCAGGCTGTGTAGCTGAGTTCCCCCTCAATTGAGTGTTCCCTCAACTGAGTTCTTCTCAATTGACAGCCTATTCTCTAGGAGCTAACCTAGCCTGACCTGAAATAAAAGATACTATCCTGACTGCTTTTAAACCTATTACATGTTGTTTTGGAAAATCATCAAAACTAAAATACATATCCCAACAAGAGGTCTCTGATAGAGACCTCGGCCTGAAAATAGGTGGAACCACGGGTCTTAGTGAGGCCCATCGTCTCCACCCTCCTCGTCCTCCTCGACTCGCCTCCTCATCCCTCGGAGGCTGCTGACTGTTGTTGCCACTGCCTTGTCCGCTCATCTATAACAAATATCACGAATTATTCAATAAACTAAACTAAAATCAATCAACTAATAATATTATTTTGTAAAATTATTAAACTTAAATCAAGCAACTAATATTATTCAAACTACCTACTCAACTAAATTCATTCAACTAAACTAAAATCAATCAACTAATAATATTATTTTGTAAAATTATTAAACTTAAATCAAGCAACTAATATTATTCAAACTACCTACTCAACTAAATTCATTCAACTAAACTAAAATCAATCAACTAATAATATTATTTTGTAAAATTATTAAACTTTAATCAAGCAACTCATATTATTCAAACTACATACTCAACTAAATTCATTCAACTAAACTAAAATCAATCAACTAATAATATTATTTTGTAAAATTATTAAACTTAAATCAAGCAACTAATATTATTCAAACTACCTACTCAACTAAATTCATTCAACTAAACTAAAATCAATCAACTAATAATATTATTTTGTAAAATTATTAAACTTAAATCAAGCAACTAATATTATTCAAACTACCTACTCAACTAAATTCATTCAACTAAACTAAAATCAATCAACTAATAATATTATTTTGTAAAATTATTAAACTTAAATCAAGCAACTAATATTATTCACACTACTTACTCAACTAAATTCATTCAACTAAACTAAAATCAATCAACTAATAATATTATTTTGTAAAATTATTAAACTTAAATCAAGCAACTAATATTATTCAAACTACCTACTCAACTAAATTCATTCAACTAAACTAAAATCAATCAACTAATAATATTATTTTGTAAAATTATTAAACTTAAATCAAGCAACTAATATTATTCAAACTACCTACTCAACTAAATTCATTCAACTAAACTAAAATCAATCAACTAATTATATTATTTTGTAAAATTATTAAACTTAAATCAAGCAACTAATATTATTCAAACTACCTACTCAACTAAATTCATTCAACTAAACTAAAATCAATCAACTAATAATATTATTTTGTAAAATTATTAAACTTAAATCAAGCAACTAATATTATTCAAACTACCTACTCAACTAAATTCATTCAACTAAATTAAAATCAATCAACTAATAATATTATTTTTTAAAATTATTAAACTTAAATCAAGCAACTAATATTATTCAAACTACCTACTCAACTAAATTCATTCAACTAAACTAAAATCAATCAACTAATAATATTATTTTGTAAAATTATTAAACTTAAATCAAGCAACTAATATTATTCAAACTTCCTACTCAATTAAATTCATTCAACTAAACTAAAATCAATCAACTAATAATATTATTTTGTAAAATTATTAAACTTAAATCAAGCAACTAATATTATTCAAATTACCTACTCAACTAAATTCATTCAACTAAATTAAAATCAATCAACTAATAATATTATTTTGTAAAATTATTAAACTTAAATCAAGCAACTAATATTATTCAAACTACCTACTCAACTAAATTAAAATCAATCAACTAATATTATTTTGTAAAATTATTAAACTTAAATCAAGCAACTAATATTATTTAAAATCATTAAACTAAAATCAAATAACTTATATAATTCAAACTACCTACTCAACTAAATTCAATCAACTAATATTATTTTGTAAAATTATATATTAAACTTAAATCAAACAACTAATATTATTTAAAATCAAACAACTAATATTATTTAAAATCAATTAACTACCTACTCAACTAAATTCAATCAACTAATATTATTGTGTAAAATTATATATTAAACTTAAATCAAACAACTAATATTATTTAAAATCATTAAACTACCTACTCAACTAAAATAAAAAAACTTATAAATATTATTTTGTAAAATTATATATTAAACTTAAATCAATTTACTAATATTATTTTGTAAAATTATTAAATAATTCAACTAAAATCAATCAACTAAAATTATATTGTAATATTATTTAAACATGCTTAACAATTAAAAATCAACAAATTACTAAAACAATTCAACTAAAATCAAACAACTAAAATTACTAAAATTAAAAATATAATATAAACTTAACAATTTCTAAACAAATTCTAAACATGCTTGGAAATTAAATTTTAAACGGTAAAAATGAAGAAAACTTACGATTTAATGAAGAAACGAGCACTCGGTTGGGACGGATTGGCTCTACAGCGACTGCACCCGACTTCTCCCTCATTTTCCTCTCATTTTCCTCTTATTCTTCTCGCCGCCTGCGCTGTCCTATATATAAGGGGAAAAAATTTGCGACGGACGCCTGTCCGTCGCAAATTGCGACCGCCAAACACCTGAACGACGTCTTTTTTAGTATTTGCGACGGCCAAGCCGTCACAAATGTGAAATTTAAAATTTTGCGACGGACACTCCGTTGCAAATCAGTCAACGCGACGTTTCCCGAAAGGTCGCGCAAAACCGGATCAATATTTGCGACGGAATAGGCCGTCGTAAATTCGAAGTTAAAAATTGCAACGACAATATTCGTCGCAAAATAGTCAAGTGGACAGTTTCCCCAACGGGTATTTTTTAACGGGTCGGTTTGCGACGGATACATCCGTCGCAAAATTGAAACTGAAATTTGCGACAGCTAATCCGTCACAAAATTTGTCGGTATGCAACGAAGTTAATGGACCCCACACTTTGCGACGGAGTAGCCATCGCAAAACAGTGCAGTTTGCGACGGTATTTTATTTCTGTCGCAAATTATCTTTTTTTCCGACGGGTCTCCAATATCCGTCGCAAATTCATGAAATTTGCGACGGATAATTGTCCGTCGCAAGTTTCCCGTCGCAAAACAATGTTTTTTTTGTAGTGAGGGATTTTGTACTCCCTCCTGATTTGAGATAGCTCATCCTCGGTGATGGAGGACACTATGCAGCTCACCGCGTAATCAGTCGCCTTGAGTTTTCGCTTCCTGTGAGTTGGAACTTCGAAGCGGTTTGAATACTCCCTTTTATATTCATCCCAATCAACTCGGCGAGCAACGACAACCGGAACTTGATGTTCGATGGGATCCGACATCGGAAAGTTGATGTCCTTTAGGTACACCCAGGTTAGTTCGTCGGGATTCACAGGCTGGAGCACCTCAGCCTCCTCGTCCTCGTCTTCGTGGAGATCGAAACTTATCTCCTCCACGATCTGTCGAGCAGGATTTACTCGCTCTTCCCTCTCCCCAGATGGGCGAGCTCCCGAGTTCACGGAGCGGGCAACTGAGACCGCCTCGGGGTCCGACTCTAAATTCACAAATGTAGGGAGTTCCTCGATAGGCTGTTTCCCAGGATTGCGGGGAGGGTACGATCCGGTCTCAGAGTGTGAGGACACTGAAAGTTAGAAGTTTTAAAGGTTATATTAATGGCGGTTTCAGACGAAGAGATAGGCGGCGGTTCAGAATCCCAGGCGGCGGAGTTTGGGATAAAATACCATTTTTTCACACACGCGGTTACAGAAAGAAAGGAGAAGAAGATTAAAAAGAAAAACTTCCTTGGAACGGATCAAATGTCGCCGGAGATGGAGTTGCAATCGCCAAAAAATTGAAATTGGGGGAGGAGGAATTTTCGCGCTGAGTGAACAGTGAAAATGAGTAAAAATAATTTTTTTTTTCCTTAAATAGTACCTGGAAAAAAGGGGTCTCGGGTGAGCAAGTTCGAAAGTTGGAGGACTAAAGTGCAAATACCCAGCGCGTGCGAGCTCGTTCCGACAAATTTGGGGGCACGTCGCCTCGGGATCGTGTGCGCGTGGGCGACAACAATCATTCTACCCACGTCACACCTCGAGCCACTCCCGAGCCTTGGGATTCCAACCGTCACCCACCCAAGTCAGCTCGACCATTGTTGTCCGCCAGTAAAAAATTGTTCGCACAATGATACATCAGCTCACCTCGATGTCATCGAATATTTACCAACTCATGATTTGTTCGCTTTACATCATCACAATTTAATGATTGGCAATGGGGCAATTGTTGATAGGCGAGTAGGAATGCCATTTGGGCGATCAGGATTAACTCAAAATACCAACGGTTAAGACTAACCGGGCGAGCAAATTTAGCATGAAGACCATGTGGACCCGGGTAAGGTCCTGGCGAACACAATCAGCACCTCATCGAATAGATCTAGCAACAATGTCAAGACTACAATCTAACAAGATTAAAGACAATCAGAATCAGACTAAAGACTCCTCGAGGACAAGTCCAACAGGACGAGCAGCTCCTGACTGCGAGCAAGTCCATCATAGAGGGATAGAATTTAGTTTAGATAAGGTCAAACTAGTCAAAGCCCAAGTATCACACATGCACACTAGGTAGGCCAAGGTCATGAACACCTCCTGCTATGTAGATTTTCTATAAATACTTAGATTTTTTCAGCTAATAAAATAAGCACAAATTCATATACACGTCCAAACTTCGATTATACACCCGAAGCAGCTCGATTCTCTTATATACGAATTAAATACGTAATCAGTACACCTGTTAATTCTACCCCAATCCAAATTTTTGTATTCACTAATTACGTTAGTGATCAATCACACATAATTGTTTGGTGATCAAATTAACGAGTAAAAACAACCACTAATCCTTGTGATTAGAATCGATCATCAACACGTACTGTATGGAGATAGATGTGTTCGTGCAAAAATATAAAAGTACTCTCCAAGGTTGTGTTAGTAAAAGGGCAAACATGTGTTACTATAAGAGCAAATGTGTAAGGACAAACATGTGTTACCGTAAGAACAAATAAATATTTATCCTTACAGTAACACATGTAAGGTATTGAAATATGTGTTAATAGATGAACATATCTATATTGAAAAATGTGTTACTATAAGGACAAAGATGTATAACTGTAAGAGTAAATGTGTGTTACTATATGTACAAATATTTATTTGTCCTTATAGTAACACGTGTAATGTATTGAAAAATTTGTTACTATGAAAAAAATATTTTATTATATGAAGAAAAATATTTTACTACATGAACAAAATAGTACCAACGTGAAAAAAAATCTGTTAGGATATAGATTAGATGTTTTGAAGATGTTAAAACAAGAACTTGTAACAGGACTAGCTGAGCCTGTTAGTCAGCTACAAATTAGTCTAGGTCGAGAATAGGTCTTTGATTAAGGGGGAAGAAATCTGTGCAGACTAGATGAGGTGACCAGATGAGGTGTCCAGACCAGAGGACCAGAGGAGTCTGACCAGATGAGCTCTGACCAGAGGATCATATGAGCTCTGACCAGAGAACCAGATGAACCCTGACCAGAAGAGTCTGCCAGAGGAGCCTGACCATATGAGACCAGACCAGACCAGAAGACCCCAGACCAGACGAGTTCTGACCAGATGAGGGAGACAGATTAGTTCACCCACATGGAGGCCGCGTGTAATCTAGAGACAAGGAGATCTTGGAGTTTGATGATAGAGAAGGAGAAATCTGGAGAGTCAACTGATTGGAGGATTGATTGATTGATTGATATCAATCTTGCAAGATCCAATCAATGGAGGAGATCAATCAATCAATATAATCAATCTTTGATTGATTATATTCCTCCAATTATGGTTGTTTGAATTTCTAGCTTCCAACGGCTAGTTAATTCTCATAACTATAAATATGAGTGCTTGGATGAGTTCTACATAAGAGTCGAGCGAGAGCACAAGAAAAATATACGAACTCTTCTACTCACTCACCTTGTTCATTCAAATATTTTATCCACTCTTTTAGGAGTATTAGTTGGATCTTATAATCAACCCACTCACCTTGAAAGGCTGTTGTAAGCAAGTTTACGAAGGAGCTGGTACTTCCCAATTCCAGTGGTTCGTGAGTAAGTTGGTTGGAGAGAAAGTCCCCTTTGGAGAAAGGGAGAGTGGACGTAGGACTTGTTGTCCGAACCACTATAAATCTGGTGTTCTCTACTTTATGCTTTTTAGATTTCTGCACTTTAATTTTTAGCACTATCTTTTAAAAGGTTTTCATTAAAATATTTCAAAACGCTTTCCGCTGGATAACCATTTTGGGACCAACAAAATCTAGATTTAAAGAGATGAAAAATAGATTAAAAAACACATATTTTTTCTTATAAATACAGATATTTGTCCTTATAATTACTATAAATACAAATATTTGTTGTTTTAAGGACTTGTAACACACATTGTGCCCTTATAGTAACAAGTGTTTGCTCATATAGTAACACACCTGAGAGCTAGTTTTCAGATTCTGTCTAGGCACGATTTTCTTTTAAAAACCTACTTGACCTGCTGCAACCCGTTTAGAATCCGAGTTGGTCCTAAGTGGTGAATGTCTAGAGGGGAGGGTGAATAGATCTTCAAATCTTAAAACTTTTTCAAGACTTAAAGAACTTTACATCTTATAAAGATATGCAAGTGTACAGCTGTAACCTTTTAAACATAAGCAAATCTGAATAGTTTTAAAACAAAACACTTAACAAATTTTAGAGTTAGATTCTCACACTTTTAGAAGTGTATTGAGAGACCTAATATGCAGCGGACTAATGTGTGTGTGTGTTAATGAAAAACTCTGTAAACTTTAGTATACAGCTGAATGGGGAATAATTTTTTTTAGGCCAGTAGGTTAGGGAGGGTAGCAAAAGAAGGACCACAGGTTTTCGGGCTGACAATTTAAGGACACCAGATTTAAAATATTGCAATTTGAGGCAAAATTGACCCGAATTGACTCTAATTAGAGCTAATTCGGGCCAACCTGGCCTCAATTTGCAAAATTTTAAACCTATGGTCCTTAAATTGCCAGCCCGAAGACCTACAGTCCTTCTTTTACTACCCCCTAAGTTGTGGTCTTAAAAAATTAATCCCAAATTAGATCTAGTTGGACCCAAATTTCACGTACTCGGCACATGACACTCGATATTTGGCTAGTTTATACTCGTGGAGCCCTTTCGATACCACTTTAAAAATAAATATTTTTTTCTTTATAAATATATATTTAAAATAAAAATTGTAAAAATAACTATTTTGAGACATGACACCGATTTCAGGCTATTTTATACACGTGCTTGGCACATGGCCCTCGATTTCGGCTGAAACCAAGCCCGTTGATTATGTGTAGTTCACACTATTCCACCTCAGTGCCATTGATGGTAAAAAACTTGGAATTGGACGGCCGAGGCGAGAGCAGGAGTGGGTAGGGACGACGGTGTAAACTTTGGGTGAAAAATGATTGGGGCGTGGGGTTGGTATGAGGAAGAATTTTTTTTAAATATATTATATTTAGAAAGGAAATAGTTATTGTTGGTCCCGAAATGAGTAAACAGGTGTATGGGGGGGGGGGGGGGGAATACACCTGTGGTTACAAATTAAAACTTCTTCAAAACTTATCATGTTACTTAAGACAATAGCTCGTCAGTGGACTTGAGGTCTGCTGAGAGTTACTCTGTGAAAGCTTACTGAGATAATACCTCCACTGAAAGCACAAGACTTTCAGTTGAACTACTATCTAATTAGCTTTCAGATGCGGATTAGTGAGCCCTTTAGAAAACTCGTTTTACTTTGATAAACTTGAGATTAACACACACTTATGAAATAGCAGAATGTAAGTACACAAGATGTAAAGTGGTTCAGAGATAAATCTCCTACGTCCACTGGCCTGATCAAACAGGAGAATTCCTTTCACTTGGAATTCCTTGTGTTATAGTGCCAAGGTGCACTGATCAACTTCTCCTCTCTTAGGATGATTGATCACTAGGAAATTCCAGGTCCTAGTTCCCAAAACAAACCAGCTTTCAGACTGATACAACAATCAGCTTACTAACACCACTTAACACTAGCTCTCAACCTAAACACTGAGTAGGGGAGTAGGGTTTTGGTTCCAACTATTTTGAGATAATCCTTACAAGTTTAGCTCAAGGCTTAGGATTGGATTATCTCTTTCTAAGATTTGGATATAGCTTTAAGCTTGGTTACAGAAGGTTTGTTAGGCTCTCTACAACTGTGAAACACTTGGGAAACAATGATAATTTCGAGTGCTTCTAGATGGTTATGAATGTAGAGATAGCTTTGATCTTGTGAGTTTCCCGTGCTTGTAAATGTGCACGTCCTTCTGTATTTATAGGCTTCCTTGAAAATCTTCCCGTTGGATTTGAATCTTCTCAAGTAAGTCTTCTTGTATCTGATTGGTTCAAACGGCTCTTTTTGAAGCTTTAAGTCTTGTCAAGAAACGGCTGCAAAACCATGCTTGTT
Organism: Ballota nigra; assembly: GCA_947034835.1. Classification (NCBI taxonomy): domain Eukaryota; kingdom Viridiplantae; phylum Streptophyta; class Magnoliopsida; order Lamiales; family Lamiaceae; genus Ballota; species Ballota nigra. Next base: position 38,363,746 of record OX344724.1, on the reverse strand, counting down.
CACCATTCTTTCTAGTGCAGCTCCAACAGTTTGACCAAATTGCACAAATTGGGCCAGCTTCTCATCAATTAGCACATTGGTCTTTTCCTGAGTTGGGAAGTCCTCAGCAGCCTTCTTGAGAACTTCACCAAGCTTGGCTCCAAGTTCTTCGTGCTTTGCCTCGAACTCCTGCATCTTCTGGTTCCATAACCCTTCAACCTTCCCAATAAGGTCGGCTGAGAAAGCTTCAACAAAAGACTTTAGGTTGATGGACACGTTCTCTACTGAGTCCTTTAGGAATTGAGTTCTGGCTTCTTCCTCCTTTTTCTCCAGGTTCTTCAGACCTTCTAGCATGAGAACACAGTTGCCTTCAACTAGGTCAGACACCATCTGAGTTGAGTCTCGCACCTTCAGGGTTAGATTTTGAAGTGAAGTAGTTGTTGACTCCATCAATTCATCAACATGGTCTGAGAGTATGACCATTTCGTCTACCTCCTCTTGGACAACGTCTTGAAGATCTCTCAGCTCAGTTTCAAGAGTAGGAAGTCTTTCATCTTGGAGTTTAAGCACTGCATCCCTCAGTGGAGTTAGGTTGACCTGGACTGGGGGGATCTCATCAGTTTGAGTACCTGCATTTAAGACAGTGTTAGTTCTTCCTCCCTCAATCTCACCACCTAAGTCACCTGTAACTTCAAACTCCATTGGAACTCCCTCCTCCTCACTCATCTTACTTCTCTCATCACTCTCCTTTTCAACTATGGGGTTTTCAGCCAATTCATCCTTTACAGTTATGATTGCTTTTATTTGACCACTCATAACTCCAGTGATTTCCACATCTTTCTCACCACCCTCAGCTTTTTCCTTTTCTTTTTCAACTTCTTCGTTTCCAGACACCTCAGTTGACTCTAAAGTCACCACTGAGGGCTGTTGTGGGAGAATCTCAGTAGACACCTCTACTGGACTCTCCTGTGGCAAATTTTGAGCCTCAGTATCCCTTGCCTTGGATACATCCTTGGCTACCTCACCATCACCTTGCCTTGGTGAGGTCCCTCCTCCTTGTACATTTTCCTCTTTCTCCTCCTCTTTCTCCTTCACATCCTCTCTTACAGCTATCACCTCAGCTGACTTCTCTTGCTTACCAACATCATCTCTCTCCACCTCATCTCCCTTCTTGGCCTCAGCAATTTTCTCCAAGACCAAACTTTCAAAGACCTTCTCATCACAGAGAAGTCTGGTCTTGTGCATCCCAGCAAAGTTTAGCACTTCAGCTTCCTCCTTCTTCCACTCCTCTGCATTGCTGCCTCTTACAGCTAGAAGAATTTCACCAAGTCTTCTATCCTTGAGTTGGACAATGAGTCGCAGCCTCAAGAATATAGCCTTGAGTGTGGGGAAGTTGTCAAGTTCAGGGTATTTAGACTCCAAAGAGTAAGCAACCTCATCCTTAAGGGTGTCTAAGAATGAGTACTCTTCTTCATCGTCTGAAGGAAGGGAAGGGGTAGGGGATCTGCTCTCTGTTGGCTCTTCTGGGATAGACTCCAGTTGAGTTGAAAGAATTTCAGGAGGGTTTGATTCAGATGAGGTTTGAGTTTGAGTTTCAGGTGAGGTTGGGTTTTGGTCAGTGGGGGTTGATGATGTGGGGTCAGATGGGGTTGTTTCAGTAGGGGTGGAGATGGGTTCAGTGGGGTTTGTTTGGGATCCACTTACTGGCTTTTGAGAGCCATCAGTGGTGGTTTTTGGTAATGAGGAGATGCGTTTGGTTTTGGCAGCAGGGGTGCGAGGTTTAGTGGTTTTAGGTTTGACGGGGGTGGGTGCAGGAGCATCTGAGTCAGACTCAGTTGAGATAGTGTTGGGAGAAGGGGTAGGGTTACCTGATGAAGATTCATCAGTAGAGTCTGTGACTCTGACTTTCTTTGAGGCACTGTCCTTCTCTGCCTCATGAGACCTCTTCTTCTTCTTCTTAGAGGCTTTTTCTGCCTCGGCCTCCTTGTGCTGGGCCATCTTATCACTCAATTTGACCAGTCTCCTCTTGAGCTTGGTCTTCTTTCCTTCAGTGGGGTTGGCCTTGTCTTCCTCAACTGCCTCTGGGCTCTCCACAGCAGGCTTAATCATCCTCCCTTCAAGATTCTTTCCAGGCTTGAATAGGGCTTTCAAATTGCTCCATTTCCTATCAGGGATCCAATCCACTCCCAGGTCTACATTCTCTATCAAGTAAGAGATTTTTGTAGCATAATTGAGCTTACTTGATAGTTGGGGAGTTTTGTCTGGTTGGAGCTTTGAGTTCTCTTTGTTCAAGGCCCTCAGAAAGAATTGTTGCCAGTTGAAGGACCTTTCTTTGCTTTCCACAATGGCCTTCATCAGTCTGAGCTTTGGCTTGCTCACTTGCTCAGTACTTCCTTGGTTCCCCAGAATGCATTTACCCACAACTTCACACAGAACATTGTATACTGGCAGGAGTATACTTCTATTCATGGTTGGGCTATATTTCACCTTCCTCTGCATAATGGTATTGACCCATTCCTCCTCTTTGTCCACTATGCATGTGTCTGGATTGGGACCTTCAGACGGAAGATCAAATAGCTCCTTCAGAACTTCTCCGCTCACACGAATCTCCTTCTTTATCTTTTGGTGCTCTGTGACCTCCATGTCATCTCTCATAACTTTCTTCTTCCTTTGCAATATTAGATGAGACCTGATCCTTGTGTCTGAGTTGGAGACATTGTTGTAGAATTCAAGAACCTGTCTGTCAAAACAGTTCTCTGGATGAACCGATAGAAATTTCTCTAACCCTGCAGATTTGAGCATATCCAGGGCTTCTTTGATATGGGCAAATTCAGGTTTTGTCTCAATCTCTGGGGTATCAAACACCACAATGGGTTCATACCAGAAGTTATCCTTATTGGTAAGGAAACTAAGATTTAGTTTTGCCATTTGAACAAGAGGGTTTGAGAGAAATAAGATTGCAGAGTGTGTAGGATAGATAGTAAGAGATTGCTTGAAAGAGTATTCGAAAAGGTTTGCAAGCTTAAGTTTGGGGTTTTTATTTGAGAAATAAATGGTTAGATCTAGTTCCGCAATCAACGACTGAGATTGATTTTAGTAAAAAGTCGTGGATAGATGAAAAGGGGTAGTGGGGAGTTTTTGATAGATCTAGACGGTTAGGAGTGAACCGTCAAATATGGATGGTATGGATTGAAAAAGTTGGTAGCCGGAAAGTCACATCATCCGGCTTTTAGGGTGCGTGAGATAGGTAATTGAAAAAGCATGTCTGACTTGTACCACGCGCATTAAATGCTTGTCATACCAAAATTTCTTCGGAATAGTGAAGAAAGATTTAATTTCCCAGAAAGCACTCATTAGTAAGTTTTTGAAACCAAATATATTCTTTAAAAACTAAGAGGCTTTAAATTTGAAATAATATAAGTAAAAAGCTTTTGACCTCCACTGAGGTTTGACCTCGTCTGATATTCAAACCTCTTCTGAGATGAGGAGCTTCTTCTAAGAAGGATCCTCTACTGAATATGAACCTCCACTGAGATACCAACTGAGTTGAAGGTAACTCTTCTGAGATTCAATCCTTTATTTACTCTCCTGGATCTAGGAGTCCAAGCTCCACTGACAACTCTTGAAACCTTGCTTCAGCCAAAGGTTTAGTGAAGATATCTGCCTTCTGCTTGTCAGTGTGGATTTTGAGTATTTTGATGTCCTTCTTCTCCACATGATCTCTGATAAAGTGATGCCTTATATCCACATGTTTGCATCTTGTGTGGAGAACTGGATTTTCTGAAATAGCAATTGCACTATTGTTGTCACAGAAAATAGGGACTTCATTGGCAAAGATGTTGTAATCTCTCAGTTGTTGTCTTAGCCAAAGAATTTGAGCACAACAACTTCCAGCTGCCATATACTCTGCTTCAGTAGTGCTTGTGGCTACTGAATTTTGTTTCTTGGAAAACCAAGAAATCAGTTTACTTCCCAAGAATTGACAAGTGCCTGAGGTTGATTTTCTATCAATTCTGCATCCTCCATAGTCAGCATCTGAGTATCCTGTGAGTTCCAGATTGTCATCTGAGGGATACCACAATCCCATATTCACAGTACCCTTAAGATATTTGAGAATCCTCTTACCAGCTTCCAGATGACTTTTCTTGGGGTTGGCTTGATATCTTGCACAAATCCCAACTGCAAAAGTGATATCAGGCCTGCTTGCTGTGAGATACAGTAGAGATCCAATGATGGCTCTGTAGTGAGTCTGGTCTACTGATTCTCCATCCTCATCTGGTTCCATCTTGGTGTTGGTGTTGAGTGGAACTCTTGCTACTTTGCTGGTCTGGCATCCAAACTTGTTGATCATCTCCCTTGTGTATTTGGCTTGATTGATGAAGATTCCTTCAGGGGACTGCTTAACTTGAAGTCCTAGGAAGAAATTCATTTCTCCCATCATAGACATCTCAAATTTTCCCTTCATCAGTTGAGAAAACTTCTCACAGAGGACCTGGTTAGGAAAACCAATGATGATATCATCCACATAAATTTGAACCAGCAATGTGTCCTCTCCTTTTGTGATTCTGAAAAGTGTTCTATCAACTCTCCCTTTGATAAAACCATGATCCAAAAGGAATTGTGACAAAGTATCATACCAAGCTCTTGGAGCCTGTTTCACTCCATATAGAGCTTTCCTCAGTCTATATACTTTGTGACTTTCTTCAAAACCTGGGGGTTGCTCCACATAGACTTCTTCATTGAGTACTCCATTCAAGAAGGCACTTTTAACATCCATCTGGTACACCTTGAATTTCTTGTGAGCAGCATATGCAAGAAATAATCTTATTGCCTCCAATCTGGCTACTGGAGCAAATGTTTCATCATAGTCAAATCCTTCAACTTGAGAATAGCCCTTTGCAACTAGCCTGGCCTTGTTTCTGACTATGATATCATTCTCATCCTTCTTATTCTTGAATACCCACTTGGTTCCTATCACATTGCAGTGATATGGTCTGTCCACCAACTCCCATACTTGATTCCTTGTGAACTGGTTGAGCTCTTCTTGCATGGCAATAATCCAGTTGGAATCTTGAAGTGCTTCTGCAATGGAACTTGGTTCCTGGTTTGATAAGAAACAACAAAACAAAGCACTTTCACCATGAAAACTTTTAGTTTTGACTCCTGAGGAAGGATCACCTAGGATTTGCTCAACAGGGTGATCTGAGAGCCAAGTCCTCCTAGGCCGATGCCCTTCAGTAGAGTTTAACTCTTCTGAAGTTGAGTCACTAGATATTGGAATGAAATCGAATTCAGGAAATAAGACAGAGGGTTGAAGTCCTGAGTCATCATTCAAGGTATTTTCATTCTCAATGGTAATTTCATTGGTTCCCCCTTGAATGATGGGTTCAGTGAATGTCTCAGCTGTGACCACATCTTCATTGACATTGGTTACCTCTTGAACTGGGATAGTGTTCATCAGTTCAGTTACATCTTCAGGAGAGCTCTCAGGTGAGCTTTGAGGAGTGGTCTGATTTTGAGTGTCCTCTTTGAATTGTTGATCATTGAGGTTGTCCCAGGTTGGGATGAATGTATCAACACAATTCTCAGGATTTCCTTTTGATTTGATACTCAGTCTAGTTAGCCTTTTGCTTATCACATCCTCATTCTCCTTACTTCTGGACTCAAAAGTAGATTCATCAAACACCACATGAGGTGTTTCTTCCACAACAAGAGTTCTACAGTTGTAAACTCTAAAAGCTCTACTGATTTGGGAATATCCTAAGAAAATTCCTTCATCAGCTTTGCTATCAAAAGCTTTCAGTTGTGTTTTCCCATTGTTGTGAATGAAACACTTGCAACCAAAAATATGAAAGTAAGATACCTGTGGCTTTCTGCCATTCCATAACTCATATGGAGTTTTTCCTTGATGTTTGGTTACCATGGATCTGTTTTGAGTGTGGCAGGCAGTATTAATAGCTTCAGCCCAGAATCTTTTAGGAACCTGAGCTTCAGCTAACATTGTCCTTGCTGCCTCCTTGAGAGTCCTATTTCTTCTTTCAGCTACTCCATTTTGTTGTGGAGTTCTTGCAGCTGATGTCTCATGAGAAATACCTAATTCTTTGCAATAATCAGATATAATAGAATTTATGAATTCAGTGCCCTTATCTGATCTTATCTTTACAATGTTCAGGCTCTTTTCATTGCTAACTTTCTTCAGGAGCTCTGGCAGTCTCAGTTGAGTCTCCTTTTTGCTTGCAAGAAATATCACCCATGTGTACCTGGAGAAGTCATCAACAACAACAAGTGTATACTTTCTCCCATTGATACTTACCGGGGTTACTGGACCAAAAAGATCCATATGTAACAGTTGAAGTACTCTGTCAGTAGAGGTTGCTACTTTGCTTTTGAAAGATGCCTTTACTTGCTTTCCCTCCTGACAGGCTTTACAGATGTGTTCTTTGTTGTATACTTCATTTGGCATTCCTTCTACCAGTCCATGTCTTGCTATCCTGTTCATCATCTTGAAATTCAGATGACTTAGCCTTTTGTGCCATAACCAATTAGTGTCAGTTGAGCTCTTAGCAATAAGACATGCATTTGGTGTGCAAGACTTCCAATCTGCAAGATAGACATTTCTCTTTCTTGACCCAGTTAGTAGTACCTGTTGTGAAGATATATTCTTAACAAAACACAGGTTACATGAAAATTCAACACTGAGCCCTGCAGTCACAGATCAAGCTTTAGGTACCCATTTGGTGTTGGGTCCTACAAGGTTAGCTGTACCTTTCGGAATCCAAATTTACCTCACAGTTCTAATCACTTTAGATTGGCTAATTTGTCTTCCCTAAACATCTACATAGATTGTTATCTCCCTAGGTGCCTTGGGAGTAAACTTTCTATGGGTGTCAGCCTTCGAAGGAACAGAAACCTTCTTCACATTCTTTCTCTTAGGCTTGGGTGCACCTGGTCTTGGTTTTTGTTGATAAAGGTATGAAGGGCCTTTTCCTTTAGGCACAAAAGGAATAGGTCTTCCATATGAGTCATTCCTTGAAAACTGCTCATGCCTGGGTGCTCTCAGCTGAGGTTGCTTCATCTGTGAAGACCTCGGCTGATAGTACCTCTGCTGAGATCTAGTTTGATAAGTCACCTGAGCCTTTCCATTTGGTTTTGGCTTAGATTGACTTTTCTTTTGAGTGATCTCAGCTGGTCTTTTTCCTTTATCCACAGTCTGTGGTTGAAATGTCACAGACTTGACAAAAACTCTGTTTGTGCCACTTGAAGAAGCAACACTCAGAGGACCTTCTGAAGGTTTTGGAATAAAGCCTATCCCACACTTGTTATTTGGATTGGTTTGAAAATTTTGGATCTCCTCTATGGCAAGAGAGGGTTTGTTTAGAGCATCAATCCTTTTTAACAATGTCTCTTCAGATTTTTGTAAGACATCAATTTTCAGGAGAGAATCCTTTATTTGGCTTACCAATTTTAAATTCTCTTCGGTTAACTTTGTCTTAGATTCATTGAGATCTTTTATCAGTTGATCTCTACCATTTCCTTGACTCCTGAGGGTTTCCACCTCTTTTGTCAGTTCAATGGTAGATTTGGCTGAGTTTAGATCTGCTTGATTCCCACACTCAATTAACTTGGAGTTTTCACTCAAGAGTTGTTTGTTCTCATCTTGAAGACAGAAACTTGCTTCTTGCAACCTTGAGAAATCAATCATCAATTGTTCCAAAGCGGATTGAAGATTGAGTTCCTCAATTGACTCTGAGCTTAGCTCAGGTGTGTGTTCTAGAGAAATGCATGGTTTAGATTGTACATCTGGTTCTTCTCTTGCCATGAGGCACATGTCATCTTCACTGCTGTCAGAGAACAGTTCATCAGGTGACTCCAGGTTTTCATCAACATCCCCAGCCATCATGGCTTTCCTTTCTCCATATCTTCTGTCTCTTTTGGCTTGCCTTTCTCTTCTTTCTTTTGTGCTCAGTTGAGGACAGTCATATTGAAAGTGCCCAATCTTTTTGCACTGAAAACACCTGTTGGCATCATCATTCTTTTCCTCAGTGGACTCTCTGGTCTTTGATGATGATCCTTCAGCCTTGGTGTAATTCTTGTATTCCTTCTTCTTTTCCAGCTCAGATGAGCTTTTCTCTCCTTCTCTGGTAGTCTTTTGTGGATAACTTCTACCTTCCCTGTTATCCCTGTAAAATCTCTTATATTTGCCAAAGCGACTGTTAAGTTGTTCAAACCTTCTAGCCATGAGGCTGAGTTCCTCATGCATCTCAGCCTTGCTTTGAGACTTACTTGCCTTTGTACTCTTCTGAGGCTTTGGGGATTTTGGCTCAGACTCCTTAGCTTTGAAGGCAACTCCCTTCTCAGCTGAGGTCTCATCAGGAGCCCTTTTCCTGTTCAGATCAAACTCATAAGCCTTAAGTTCAGAGAATACCTGTTGCATACACATGCTGGATAGATCCTTGGTATTCTGCATCATCACAGAGTACACATCCCATCTTGAGGTTAGACCTCTCAGGATCTTTAAGGCAACTTCTCTTTTGGTGTAGACCTTTCCCAGAGAATTTATCTCATTCATGATGTCAGTGAACCTCCCATCAAGCTGGTCTATGGTCTCAGTGGACTCCATGGTGAACTGCTCATATTTTTGAACAACTACTGAAAGCTTGTTCTCTTTTATCTTGTCAGTTCCTTCACACATGAGAGCAAGAGTGTCCCATAGTTCCTTTGCTGTCTTGCAGTGGATCACTCTTCCCATTACAGAATCTGGAATAGTGGTGTAGAGAATGTTCATGGCAATGAAGTTGAGGTTGTTTCTCCTCCTCTCATCTGCAGTGAAATTATCTTCATCTTTGGGCCATTCTTCTCTAGGATCTGCAATAGTTTCAGCTGTAGTTCTAGGGTTAGGTGTCATAAACACAAATGGACCTTTAGTAATAACCCTTAACATTTCATCATGCACACAGGTAAGATGAGCTCTCATTCTGATCTTCCAGAAATCATAGTTTTCCACTGAGAATTGTGGAAGCTTGTGATGAGACATATGGTTCAAGGGATTAACTCCCATGTTGTTCTCTGCTGGTGGTGCAACCCTAGCTGTGTTGTCAGCCATAGTATAAAAGCAAGTTTATCAAAAGATCAATTCAGGTGACCTTAATAAAATACCTTTAAGCACAAGGTATACTTAGAACAATGGTCTTTTGAACCACTGCTCTGATACCAATTGTTGGTCCCGAAACGAGTAAATAAGTGTATGGGGGGGAGGGGAATACACCTGTGGTTACAAATTAAAACTTCTTCAAAACTTATCAGGTTACTTAAGACAATAGCTCGTCAGTGGACTTGAGGTCTGCTGAGAGTTACTCTGTGAAAGCTTACTGAGATAATACCTCCACTGAAAGTACAAGACTTTCAGTTGAACTACTATCTAATTAGCTTTCAGATGCGGATTAGTGAGCCCTTTAGAAAACTCATTTTACTTTGATAAACTTGAGATTAACACACACTTATGAAATAGCAGAATGTAAGTACACAAGATGTAAAGTGGTTCAGAGATAAATCTCCTACGTCCACTGGCCTGATCAAACAGGAGAATTCCTTTCACTTGGAATTCCTTGTGTTATAGTGCCAAGGTGAACTGATCAACTTCTCCTCTCTTAGGATGAATGATCACTAGGAAATTCCAGGTCCTAGTTCCCAAAATAAACCAGCTTTCAGACTGATACAACAATCAGCTTACTAACACCACTTAACACTAGCTCTCAACCTAAACACTGAGTAGGGGAGTAGGGTTTTGGTTCCAACTATTTTGAGATAATCCTTACAAGTTTAGCTCAAGGCTTAGGATTGGATTATCTCTTTCTAAGATTTGGATATAGCTTTAAGCTTGGTTACAGAAGGTTTATTAGGCTCTCTACAACTGTGAAACACTTGGGAAACAATGATAATTTTGAGTGCTTCTAGATGGTTATGAATGTAGAGATAGCTTTGATCTTGTGAGTTTTCCGTGCTTGTAAATGTGCACGTCCTTCTGTATTTATAGGCTTCCTTGAAAATCTTCCCGTTGGATTTGAATCTTCTCAAGTAAGTCTTCTTGTATCTGATTGGTTCAAACGGCTCTTTTTGAAGCTTTAAGTCTTGTCAAGAAACGGCTGCAAAACCATGCTTGTTCACCAACTTTCTGTAGATTGCTAGGTGAAAGACTTTTGGTACTTGTCAGGCTGGGGTAGGTCGGCTGTCAGTAAAGTACACTGACGTGTCATCTTCTCATTGGACCTTAAGTCTGTATGCCCAGATTCTTGTCTTGCTTTAAGGTGGAACTCCTCTGAGAGAACCTTCTTATTCCTTCATTTATTGTAAGCTTCACTGAAATTCATTTTGCCTTGTTCCAACCAGATTAACTAACAGCTTTAAATATGTTTAGCATTAAATGTACTTTGTTAGTTTCTTTATCAGTGGACCTTCGTCCTCTACTGATAGATTTAGTCTTAGTGAGAATGTACTTAGAAAACATTCAAGACTTAGACTTCTTTCTCAGATCACTTAGTCTTCAGCGGACTTCACTTCAGCGGACTTTATCTTCAGCAGACTTCATACTAAAATACACTCTAGTTATTACTAACTGTACTCCAGTTCTTAACACTTAGAACTGTTTATTTTAAACTCTAACTCTACTGAATAATTTACTTACAAAACAACTTAGGAGGAACATTTTGGCATCTAATCAAAACTAAAAGTCTTATACATTTTCCCAACAGTTATGTCTCAAAGTGGTATTGGACGGGCGCCAGGTGTATAAAATATCCCAAAATTAGGGGTTAATTAGTGCTAATTCGGAATAAAAAATTACCACAATAATTTAGCAACGAATTATGTTTACTAACCGTTTTACCAACGAATTACCAACAGATTGGTCATATAAATAAATATTTTATTTTTCGTTGGTAATCCATTGATAATTTGTCGATATTTTTTACTAACGGAATACTATTCCGTTGGCATATTTAGCAACGAGTAGAATAACGATGGAAAATATTCATTTTAAATCCGTTGCTAATCCGTTACTAAATGCAAATTCACTGATTAGCAATAATATTTTTCCGTTGCTAAAATGTGAAAATCTTGTAGTGCTTCTAGTAAAAGAAGGACCGTAGGTCTTGGGGCTGGCAATTTAAGGACCATAGGTTTAATGTTTTGCAAATTGAGGCCAAGTTGGCCCAAATTAGCTCTAATTAGAGTCAATTCGGGCTAATTTGGCCTCAAATTGCAACATTTTAAATCTGGTGTCCTTAAATTGCCAGCCCGAAAACCTGTGGTCCTTCTTTTGCTACCCCACCTAACCTACTGGCCTTAAAAAAAATTATTCCCCAGCTGAATGACTATCACAGTCTACAACTTACTATACTTAGTCAATTATAACAAATTTTATGCACCTGTTTTCAAAGAGTATGATGAATGTAACTTATAAAAGTATGCAGGAATATAAATGCAGTGTGAACAATAATTTATAGTGGTTCATATATGGTGTAATCCTCCTACATCCACTGTTACACCCTTATGTATCAAATTCACTTTGCAAGTATTACACACTTTGCTTGCTTCACTCAGACAATTTCACTAAGATTACAATACTTCCCTCTAAAATCTAGACTTCACTCAGACTAATATAATTATACTGAAAATTTCCTATCACTCAGACAACTCGCTAAGAAAATGCATCTCACAAAGATAAATATCTACACAAGGTAGATTTAAAATGAAATTTTTTTTAGGAACAACTTTTGAAAACTATAAGATATCTTAACAATCTAGTCCTAATAATACTAAGACAAAATTTATGTAGGCAAGGTAGCTGTAGGATTACATTGTAGTATGCTTGAGAGCTTATATATTGTTGTTGTTGTCCTCTGGTGTGATCCTCCTATTTATAGATGTTGGAGGGGCCTCTTATCCGTTGTAGGGTCTTGAGATTTGAATTTAAATTATCTCCTATCTTTCAGGACTTTGACTTCAGCTTAATTAAAGCTTCTTGTCTTGTTCTACAGTCTTCAGTATAGTACAATTTGTCTTTTTGTGTCATATGCCAATTTCATTAACTAATCAATATAGACTTGTGTCTACTGGCTAAGATTAAGTTCTTATAATCATCTGAGACTATCATACCTTGTTGTAAGTGTACAATTAGTACTTCACTCATTCAGGTGTGATTAAGTTTCAAAATAGAAGTCTTCAACTGTATGGTTTGATCCGACTGTAATCTTTGGATCTTCAGCAGTAACTTACTTCTTCATTAAAACTGTTGAGTCTTCTTCCAATTGTAATATCTTATCCTTTGAATTCTTCAGCTAAAAACTTAGAAAAACACTAAGTTTCCTTCATCTTGTGTTTCTGCAAAGTTAGTAGGGAAAAAAAAACAACATATATAGAAATACTTTTTCATTATCAAAATCTTATAGAAAATTCTTTAGGAAAAGAATAATCTAACAATCAACGAGTTTTGACCTGAATTGACACATGATCCATGAGATTATTATACTTCCTTATTTTAAATATATTGTGCAATAAAATATTTCACAAGAGTGGTTCTCATAAAGTTAGTTGATTCTTGCACCTCGTCTTTTTTGTTATCTTATCTTATTATACTATATTTTCAAACCTCTCTAAGATGATGTGTCAGCACATTTCTCTTAAGCCGATGTGACACCTCTCAAATCATTTCATTTCAAAATCCTGCATTCTCCTTAAAAGTTATTTTAGGTATGTTTTAAATCAAATTAAGATTTAATTTACACAATATATTTTATACTTTTAATATCAACCATACATTTTATTTTATATTTTCTATGAATATCAAATCTCACTTTAGTTAGCATTCTAATTTACAACTCTGATCCTCTTCTCTTCTCTTCTCTTCATTTTCTCATTTGTTGTCTCTGAAGCATTTCAATTTTAATTTTTATTCGTTTGTTTAGATTAATTTGTGCAGATCGTATCATTTTTCACATGTAAACTAATTTATTGTGCATATGAAGATGATTAGACGCAAATTAAGAGAAAATTTTATGTGGAATCAATTTCATTTGAAGACCCTTGGAGCGTATTAAAAAATTATTCGTAAGTTTATAAAATATATTCATATTCATATCTTTTACATTCGTACTATCTGGTTACAGTAGGAAGTGTACAAGCAAGCTCCTTCAAACTGAACCGAGTAGTTCGCCCAAGGGTGGGAGCTATTCGTCCACCGCCATTTGATCATCCTGGAATCCAGGGTGTCATCAAGGACGAATGGTTCATTTACGGGATGGATGGTGGATGCTTCCATCGTTGACACCCATTTTCATTTGATTGTAGTTGGAGGAGACACTCTCGAGGTTTTCTTTGGTCTCCCTTCAACGACCCAGCTCCACTAGATGTGGGGAACTTGACACAGTATTAGTAGGTTGAAACTGAGGCTTTAAATTCATTAAAAAGGGTAGGCCTAGGAACCCGTTATAGGTGGACTATTGATCTACAACAAAAAACTCCACCATTCTAGTCATTTGTTAGGAAATTGTATAAGACTTAAGTTTTGATTAAGATGCCAAAATGTTCCTCATAAGTTATTTGTAAGTAAAATATTCAGTAGAGTTAGAGTTTAGTTAAACAGTTCAAAATGTTAAGAACTGGAGTGTAGTTAGTAACTTCTAGAGTGTATTGAAGAACGAAGTCCGCTGAAAGCAAAATCTGCTGAAGACGAAGTCTGCTGAAGACAAAGTGATTTGAGGAAGTAGTCTAAGTCTTGAATGTTTTCTAAAGTGCATTCTCACTAAGACTAAAACCATCAGGAGAGGACCAAGGTCCACTGATGAGAACTAACAAAGCACATTAAATGCTAAACACAATAAAAGCTGTTAGTTAATCTGGTTGGAGCAAGGCAAAACAAATTTTAGTGAAGCTTACAATAAATGAAGGATTAAGAAGGTTCTCTCAGAGGAGTTCCACCTTAAAGCAAGACAAGAGTCTGGGCAAGCAGACTGAAGGTCCAATGAGAAGATGACACGTCAGTGTATGTTGGTCCCACTAGTTAGATTAATTGCGGAAGCTTAAGTTAAATGTCTTTCAAAGTCTTTTACAAGAAAGCACTAATTAACAAACAATAAGTAAAATAAAGCGATAAAGAACACAAGATGTATAGTGGTTCGGATTGAATATCCTACGTCCACTCTCCCTTATAACCAAGGGGTCTCACTATCAACCAACCCACAAACTTACTTACTGGAATTGGGAAGTACCAGTTCCTTCTTATAGCCTCTTTAGATTTGACTTCAATCTAAAGATCAACCAGCCAACAACCTTGTCTAATAGATGAACAGGTTGTGGTTTCAATAACTCCTTTAGAGTAGATAAATATTATGAACAGTAAGAGTGCTTGGTATGGATATCAAAAGCTTGGATCACTTATGCGCGTGTAGAGTCTCTAGAGCTTTTTCTTGAACTGCACTCTTGTATATATAGAGGAGATTAGGGCTAGCCGTTAGAGGGCTAATCCAATCAGATCCTCTATATAAGGAAGCCTCAATCAATCAATTCCCTAATTGATTGATTGGGTTGGTGGGATCCTTGGATTGATTATCTTCAAATACTTTCCAATCCTGATCATGTTGACTTGATTTGAATCACCAACGGTCAATAGCTTCCTCTGCCTAACTCTGATTCTCTCCAGAGAAGGCAGGACCAGACACCAGGCAACCTCGGTGTCTTCTGGTCCTCATCTGGTCAAGAACCAGAATACTCAGTAGAGTCAGGGGATCAAACTGAGCATCTTTTGTTCTACCAGACTCGTCTGGTCCGGACTCGTCTGGTCTGGGGAAGGTCCTCTGCCTCTGGTCAATCTCATCTGGTGAAGTCTTCCGGTGGAGTCCTCTGGTGAAGTCCTCTGGTGGGGTCTTCTGGTGACTCTTCTGGTGAAGTCTTCTGGTCTGGCAGTTCCCCCTAGACTAAGTCCTAATCTAGATCATCATCTGGCTAACAGGTCTAGATGGTCCTATTACATCTTCTGGTTTGTTTTAACTCATCAAAACTAACAACTTTTATCCTAACAATTTCCCCCTTTTTGATAGAGTTAAAACATACCAGAACTGATCAAGAATAATAAACTTAAGCAAGAAAACATATAAAGGATAAGACCTTAGAATAGATCTTATCAGGCAAACAAATAAGACAACAAGAGGTTGTCTTTTGAACAGAGAAGATATGAGATTTTCATTGATAAGAAGGACAAAGAAGATTACAGATTACAAGGCAATTCTGGTCCTATTCTAAGCATATCTTCTGTTGTCTTTGGGCACCAGAAACCAGTCAAGAAATCTATCTTGAATGACCTTCAACTCTGCAGAAGATGATGGAGTGAAGTTTGCCAACACCTTGGTCTTGTACAGTTTCTTCAGCTCAGCCCAATCAACCTGGTCTCCTGCCATTGGAGTGTTGAGAAAATGGAATTCAGGAGCAGTGACTTCCAGGTTGAATTCAATAGTTGAATCCATCAACTGCTTGTACAAATCTGCATCATATGCCTGCATCCAAGAATGGAAAGTCCTGTTGATGAGAGCATCATCCTCTGGTGGAGGTCTCTGGATGTAATGTTGAATGAACCAGAGAGTCTTGGCTTCTCTCCATTTTTCTATCAAAGGCACAGGAACAGTTAAGTCAAAGGACCCTTCTGTCCTGAAAGGGAGGATGTTCATGACATCAACAGGCCCTTTTCTCTTCTGGCTGGATCCACTAGCACCAGGAGTGATGCCAGCTTCTCTGTTCTTCTTATTTTGCCTTCTAACATATCGGAGCCTCTGCTCTTCATCTATGTTTTTCCTTATCCTTGCTTGCCTCTCTTCAGGTGACTCTTCCTTGAATCTCTTCTCTGCTTCTTCAACCACAGATTCAAGGAAGCTCTTCTTTACTTTCCTTATCTTCCTCTTTGCAGGTCCAGAGATGGAAATTAGATCCTGCTCTGCTTCGGACTCCTCTTCTGCAGCAAGCTGCTTAGCCATGGAAAGGGATTTGAGCTCTTCCTTCTTCTTCTTCTGCAACTCAGCCTGGGCCAATATATTCTCCAGCAGGTCCAGACGAGCTCCATGGCTGAAGAGAGTTTCATTTGTGGTCTTTGCCAGATCAGTTCTGGCCTTCTATTCCCCCTTTTTAACTTCATCAAGGAGGGGATCCACTACCTGCCTTATAAGATCAGGCAAGGCAGTGTTGGAGGAAGAGTGAAGATCACACAGCTGCTTAGCCTCCTCCAGGTAAGCTTTAGACTCTGCAACAAGTCTCTCTTGCTTCTCCAACATCTCCTGGAGGGAGTCTTTCAGCTTGGCAGTTTGAATCATCTGGCTGGCCATCTCCACTTTGAGCACAGAGACAGGTCTCAACTGCTCCAGCACGTGCTCCTGTAGCTGCTTCTGGCTGTGCATGACATCCAGCTTGACAAATAAGCCATTAGCCTTAAAAGAAGCTTTTACCTCTGCCAGAGAAGACTTTAACTGCTTTAGAAAGATTCTCCTCTCATGCCTGATCTGGTGCTCTATCATGGCAGGGGCCATATGTTGAATAGCTTTTGAAAAGCGCCCAATCTGCATGATTTGCTCATTGAAGAAAGCTTTCATCTTCTGGAGCACGGCAGGAGACATCTCAAAGTCTTCCTCATCTGAATATAGCTCTGGAGGGAAGACAAAATGAGGACCAAACTTGTAAGTGGGGCCCTCTGGAGTGAGCATTACTCCTCTCTGGATGAGCAGGGTGCGAATCAAGACTTTAGCAGCACCAGGAGTCTCCAGCTCTGCTGGGTTCTGAATATTCAGCCTCTGCTTTAGCTCAATCTCCCAAGCAGTGAAGTTGGAGGGACCCATTTCCTCAAGCATTAACATTAGATCCTCCACATCTTCAAGTCTGGCCTTGCTCCAGACCTTGGCATCAGTAAGCTCTGCCAGAAGTGGTAAGTGCTCCAGAAGAACTGGGAAATGCTCTCTTAGCCAGAGCTGAGCACTTACACTCATACTCTGCCTAATGGGACCCATTTCTGCAGATGGGAAAGTGAAGGGTTTGGGCCCAGAGGCAGAGGAGGAAGGTGCTAAGTCAGTAGGCTCAAGTGAAGCTTCCTCATCTTCACTATCATCGCTGGTTAAACAGGTAGGAGAAGGGGGAGGGCCAACGAATCCCAGAGCCATAGAAATGGTTGGGTCCTGGTCTGTATGGGTTTGGGGAGGGTTAGGATTTTGTGAAGTAGAGGGTGTAGGAATGGGTTGCTCTGCACCAGAAGATGATGGAATATCTGGTACAGAAGGTGTAGGAGGTATCTGGGAGGTGGAAGTGTTTGGAGGGGGGATTTCTGCACCAGAAGAGGTTGAGGGTACCTCTGGTACAGAAGGTGGGGGAGAGGGGTTTGTGGGAAGATGTGTTTGGGAAGATGGGGGAGAAGGTGTTTGGGTATGAATGGTAGAGGGAGTATATACTGGGGTATCTGGGATAATCTGCTCTGGTGGGACAATAGGGTTACCAGAGGCAGATGGGTTTTGGGGAATATTATCTGGGGGAGAGGTAGAGGGGGAGACAAGATTAATGGGGAAAAAAGATGGAAGGGAATGGTTTACCTCTGCTGGGTCAACACCAGCAGGTACAACAGTCTCTGGAGCATCCTCCATCATCTGGGAGGCATCCTCAATTGCCTTTTCCAAGGCCTCTCCAAGATCAGATCCAGAGTCAGGATCCTGAAGAAGGGCTCTCTTGGCCTTGGATTTCCTCACAAGAGGCTCAATCTCTTCCTCTTCTTCCTCCTCTGACGGCTCATCCACCAGGAGGGTTTTCTTGGGAGCTCTTCTGCCAGTCCTTGACTTCTTGGCAGATTTCTTCTTGGCCTCCTCTGGCCTCTTCCTCTTCGAAGCTCCTGCCTTCTTGGCAACCTCACTCTTCTTCCTCAGTACATCAAGAAGAGGGATCTGGTCCTCCCCAGAGGAACCAGAGAAAGCAATGGTTGAGGAACCAGTTGCTTCAGCAGCTTTCTTCTGGGTCTTCTGCTGCTGCTGTCTCTTCTGCCCCTTTACAGGAGAGGGAATAGATTGAATAGGGGGGGCAGGGATGACTTCCTCCCCATCAGAGTCAGGATGGCCATGAAGGGGACCATCCTTTGAGAATAGCACCTTAGACTTGTGAAATCCTTTGCACCAAGTCTCCTTCCATTTCTTCTCTGGAAGCAAGGAGTCCAAAATCAAGGTAAGTTTCGTACCCAACGAAACATTAGCAGTGAAATAAAACTGCATCTTCCCTGGCTGGGAAGGACAAGCTTCCTTGTTAACTTTCACTTTATTCTTCCTCAAGACGCCCCAAAAGAACTCTGCCCAATTGCATTGGACGCCGTCATAAAAAGCCCTCATCAAACACATTCTTCCATTAAAGATCGCATCTGTGCTGTGATTCTCACACATCAACACCTTAACAACTATGTCAAAAAGTACCTTGTACTTTTGCCTCAGATGCTTATCCAGAAATCCCTTCGTGATATTCTGGCAAGAGGAACGAGCAAACAGTTTGAAGGAACCCACAATATCATCCTCCTTGTAGATTAAAGGATCCACTCCTTCCACCGAAATGTTTCCAAACAGGGCACAGAAATCATGCTTGGAAAATACCAAATCTTCCTTGTCAATTTTTGTAGAAATATGGTCTTCGTTGATCTTCATACGAACCAAAAACTGGGCCGCATAACCGTCAAGAGTACGAAAATCTCTGGGAATGGTGGAGATCAACTTCTCAACTCCGGATCTCCTCAATAGTTCCAGAATAGCAAGTGCAGACGGGTTCTTGGTGGTGTAGAAATCAACCACCATCTCCGTTTTCAGTTTCTTCATCATTAATTCATGGTCAAAATTACACGGGGGAGCCATATCTGTGAGAGAGAGAGAGAGAGAAAAGAAGAACTTTGCAGAGAGAGGTTAGGATTTGAAAGTATGAAAACGTGAAAGGACAGATTGTAAGAAAATTAGATTTAAATAGGGTAATACGCGTGGCACGAGTAATAAATGAAGTGTGAACGCGTGTAATACCAAAATTAATTTAGGGAACAAAATCAATATTTGAATTGATTGGCATTTTGCACAGTGATTAAATCTGATGGCCACAAAGAAAGGCAAGATACATATTTAATCTGGTGCGTTGGCATAGTCATTGGGACGGGGCATAAAGGGGTTTTGTGACAGTCAAGAGAAAAAGCAAAATGATTGCCTAGGCCCTATACCCTAGTGTTAAATACACTCCGAAGTTGAAGGGTTTTGAGTGTACTTACTAATTTGAAAAATGTGTCCCAATGAGCAGAGGCCAGAGAAGTAAAGGTATACCTGTCACCTGATATTGTAACCAGATGATACCACAGCTCATCTCCTCTGATGGAGCTCATCTGGTCCTGGTCAGAGAAAATTTTGGACAATTGACTCAACACCTCATCTGGGACAGGTGTCACCTGGTGCATACCTCATCTGGTACCTTCTCTGATATATCTAATCTGCAGGTATGTTAGCTTAAGAAAATAAATATATGAAGAAAAGTAATGAAACAAGGATACTTCTCTGATGTTCCCCCTAAAACAAATCTGTCTCTGGATCCAACAATCCTAACTCAAAAGCTAACTCTCTGAATCTGGTCTCAGCCAAAGGCTTAGTTAAGATATCTGCTCTCTGCTTCTCTGTTGCAATCTTTTCCATCCTTATATCTCCCTTCTCAACATGATCTCTGATAAAATGATGTCTTATATCAACATGTTTACATCTGGTATGAAGAACTGGATTCTGGGTGATTGCAATGGCACTATTACTATCACAGAATATAGGAATATCCTTGGCTCTAATCTGGTAATCCCTAAGCTGTTGACTAATCCAAAGTAGTTGTGAACAACAACTCCCTGCAGCCATGTACTCAGCTTCTGTTGTTGATGTAGCAACTGAAGTCTGCTTCTTAGAAAACCAGGATACCAATTTATTCCCTAGAAATTGGCATGTTCCACTTGTAGACTTTCTATCTATTCTGCATCCACCATAGTTTGAATCTGAATAACCACTCAATTCTAAATTGTCATCTGCAGGATACCACAAACCTAAATTCACTATTCCCTTAAGATACTTCAATATCTTCCTAGCTGCTTCCAAGTGAGTCTTCTTGGGGTTAGCTTGAAATCTCGCACAAACACCTACGGCAAAGGTAATATCTGGTCTGCTCGCAGTCAGATACAAGAGAGAACCAATAAGTGCTCTATACTGAGTCTGGTCCACACTCTCTCCAGACTCATCTGGATCCATGTTGAAATTTGTCATCATAGGGATCTTGGCTGCTTTGCTAGATCCTACTCCAAATTTCTCTAACATGTTTCTGGTGTACTTAGCTTGATTAATAAAAATTCCCTTCTCTGATTGCTTAACCTGCAAACCCAAAAAGTAATTCATCTCTCCCATCATGGACATCTCAAACTGTCCCTGCATGAGCTTACCAAACTTCTCACACAGCTTCTTGTTAGGGGATCCAAATATGATGTCATCAACATATATTTGGACCAGAAGGATGTCCTTTCCTTCTTCTTTCCTAAACAAGGTTCTATCAATCTTACCCTTAGTAAAACCATTGTCCAGAAGAAATTGAGATAGAGTGTCATACCATGCTCTGGGTGCCTGCTTCAGCCCATATAGAGCTTTCTTAAGCTTAAACACCTTGTCACCTTGTTCAAAACCAGGGGGTTGTTCCACATACACTTCCTCAATGCGAATCCCATTAAGAAAGGCAGATTTCACATCCATCTGGTATACTTTGAACTTCATGTGAGCAGCATATGCTAAGAACAATCTGATGGCTTCTAGTCTGGCAACAGGAGCAAATGTCTCATCATAGTCTATTCCTTCAGACTGAGAATAGCCCTGAGCCACTAGCCTTGCCTTGTTCCTAGTAATGACATCATTCTCATCTTTCTTATTTTTGAAAACCCACTTAGTGTCTATCACCTTTTGATGTCTTGGTCTGTCTACCAGCTCCCAAACATCCTGTCTGGTGAATTGATTCAACTCCTCTTGCATAGCAACAATCCAAATTGAATTTTTCAGTGCTTCCTTGATGTTCTTGGGCTCAATCAAGGACACATAGCAACTGAATAAGGCAGCTAAGTTAAGAGTTCTCCTAGTCTGGACACCCTTAGTTGGATCTCCAAGGATTAGGTCATTGGGGTGATCAACCAGGGTCCTCCTTCCCGTGGTCTTGCCTGGTTGATCATCTTCTGCAGTACCTTGGTGATTATCACCACCTGCAGAAGAGCTTCCCCCTACAGGAGTTCCAACCTCTTCTGGTTCTGCTCCTTGTGAAGGCTTCTGCTTCAGAGAACCAGGAGATGGGTCATCATCTAAATCTGAATCTGAATCAAGAACAGGTGGATTGACTTTGATAACTCTTGGTGTAGTCTGATTCTGGATCTCATCAGAAGACTTAGATTCCACCTTGAACTCAAAAGTAGATTCATAAAAAACAACATGAGGTGTTTCCTCCACACAAAGTGAATTCTTATTAAAAACTCTAAAAGCTTTACTGGTGCTGGAATATCCTAAAAATATTCCATCAGCCACTTGAGCATCAAAGGTTCTTAATTTAGATTTCCCATTATCATGGATGAAACACTTACATCCAAAAACATGAAAGTATGAAACAGATGGGGTTTTACCTTTCCATACCTCATATGGAGTCTTATTATGTCTCTGGGCAATCAGGCATCTGTTCTGAGTGTAGCAAGCTGTATTAATGGCCTCTGCCCAAAATCTCTGTGGAGTGCTGTATTCTGCCAGAAGTGTTCTTGCAGCTTCTTTGAGGGTCCTATTCCTCCTTTCTGCTACTCCATTTTGTTGGGGTGTTCTGGCAGCAGATGTCTCATGAAAAATCCCATGATCCTTGCAGTAATCTGCAATGTGTGAATTCAAAAACTCTGTTCCTTTGTCACTTCTGATTCTGACTATGCTCTGGTTCTGCTCATTCTGAATCTGCTTGAAGAACTCTGGCAGCTTAGTCATAGTTTCATTTTTCTTAAACAAGAACACTACCCAAGTGTATCTTGAAAAGTCATCAACTATCACTAAGGTGTACTTCCTTCCACTGAAACTAATAGGAGAAACAGGTCCAAACAGGTCCATGTGAAGTAGTTGAAGTACTCTGGTTGTGGTTGTGCTCTGGACATCCTTAAAGGAAGTCTTGGGTTGTTTACCCTTCTGGCATGAACCACAAACCTGATTCTTCTTAAACACTTCATTAGGAAGACCTCGAATGAGACCTTTTCTGGCAATCTTATTCAGTGTTTTGAAGTTAAGATGACACAATCTCTTGTGCCAAATCCAGCTATTCTCTGCAGATCCTTTTGCAACTAGGCAAGCATTTCTTGGGCAACTGTTAAAATCTGCAAGATAAATGTTACCCTTCCTCAAGCCTATTAGCAAAATATCATTATAATCAGAAGAGAAAACAGTGCATGAATCACTAGAAAACTTCACTGAGTATCCCTTGTCACAGAATTGGGATACTGAAAGCAGATTATGCTTGAGTCCTTCAATATAGTAGACTTCATCTACAGATACTCCATTGAAGGTCAACTTTCCAACTCCTCTGGTGACTCCATAGTTGTTGTCACCAAACATCACTCTTGGTCCATTCAATGGCTTGAAATCTTGGAGATTATCTTTCTGGAAGGTCATGTGCTTGGAACATCCACTATCAATGTACCAGACATGGTTGCTTGAAAATCCTTTCTCCAATGGACTCTTATCTACCTGCAGAGAAATCAATTAGGTCCCCTACTAGTGCTGGGTCCTGATTGGTTAGTTGCAGGTTTTGTAGGAATCCATAGATAAAGATCATCCCTTGATGGATGAGGAGATCTTATCTTCCTTCCAAATCTATCTACCAGCACATGTCCTCTGACAATGACATATTGAGCTACTGGTCTGATAAGGACACCTTTCCTATAAACAGGTCTGGTGTACCTTTTCTCAAATCTGGCCTTTGGAATGGCCTGCCTCAAAGACATGGTCTTAAAGGTCTGGTTGTAAGGGTACATCCTAGAAGAACCATCTCTGGTGTCATAACTACCCAGATCAGTTGGTTTTCTATAGATGGGTCTGGAAGACCTCCTCTGGTTCTGATAATTAGACTGTCTCTGGTGGTTATAGTTCCTTTGAGTATACCTATTCCGGAACTGATTTCTCTGAGAAAACTATCTCTGGGGTACCTGGTGCTGTTGAACATTGTTCCTTCTCTGGTAGTTATTACTTTGATTGGTATTCCCCTTTCTTGAGTGTTTCCTTTGAGGTCCCCTAATCTGTTTAGGTTCCCTTTGAGGATTTCTCTGGGGTCCTCCAATTTGAGTAATTTCTACTCCTTGGGACTCATTGTTCACAGAACCATTAATCTTTAATGGTTCCCCTTTTTGACACTTATTCTCTAGCATCTTCTCTTCCAGAACAGTCAACTCTTCTGGACCATATGTAATGTGATTAACAGAGTGATTCCTTTTCCAGTCAGGATTGTGAACCACCTTGTAACCATTACCAGTTAAGTCTTTATCATCCCAGATTTCTACCAATTTGCCAGCTCTTACAGACTTATCTTTATTATAAAAGTATTTATGAGTTTTAGAGGAAATTCCAGAATATCCTAAACCACTCTTATCACAGATGCGCTGAGAAGACTCTAATATGATAGATACAACAGATGGTATCTTAGGAGCTTCTCTGGGCATGGGTATCTCCTCTATGTTGTGAGCAACTTGTTTTCCCTTGATAAGAGTCTGGTATTTGGCTCTGAGTTCATTGAACTCATCTTCTTGAGAGTTCTTTTCTTTCATGAGTTGATCTACCAGAGTATCTCTTTCTGTGATCTTATCCTGAAGTTCAGAGACTTCTTTGGAATGATCTTTCATGAGTTCTCTGGTGGATTTATGCTCATGGGAGAGAGATTGAACTTCAGCTCTGAGCCTACCATTCTCTTTCTCAAGTTTTTGACACAGTTGGACACAATTTTGGAGATCTGATAGCATTTGTTGCATATCAGACTCTCTGGAGTTACCAGATGAATTAGAAGATTCAGTACATTTGGAATTTGATAAAACTAGACTAGTTTCATTTACCTCAGTGATGTCTGCCATGAGACACACATCATCATCTGATCCAAAGTCAGAAGAAGAAGAACTGGAACTAGTATCCTCCTCCTCTGCTTCTGCTAGCAAAGCTCTCTTATCTGCATATCTCATATCTCTCTTGATTCTCTTCTCTTCTCTTTCCCTAGGAGTAAGTTGAGGGCAATCATAACTGTAGTGACCAGTCTTGTTGCATGTGTAGCAGGCATTGTCTCCTCTAGGACTAGGACTTGGCTCTCTCCTCCTCTGGTTATAGTCTGATCTGGCTGGACTACTCTCTCTCCTATGGTAGTCAGGTCTACCAGAGCTACCATCCCTCCTCTGATAATCTGATCTCCTAGAGCTGCCAGGGTTGTCATCTCTCCTCCTCTCTGGAGTTCTGAATCTGGTCTCCCTTGAGTCTCCAGATGTCTTCTCCTTCTCTGCAGACTTGAAAGAACTCTTCCTGTCTCTGGTAGACTCCTTCCAATGCCTTTTGTACCTGCCATACTTTGAACTCATTTTATCTAATTTACGAGTTAGGAGTGCTACCTGCTCCTTGAGGCTCAAGTCATCTGCAGTAGACTCCTTTGGCTTTACATCGGGCTTGAGAGTTGAAGAGAATGCAACTCCTTTCTGGCCAGAAGAGGAAACCTCTTCTGTTTGGTCCTCCTCTTGAAGATCATACTCGTAAGCTTTGAGATCAGACAACAGAAGATGATGATCCAGAGTATTGAGATCCTTGTTGTCCTTGATCACAGTGACTTTAATTCTCCACCTGCTTATTAGTGAACGTAAGATTTTACTATTAATTTCTTTTTCAGAGTAGGTCTTACCTAAGGCACTAGCCTTGTTCAGGAGGTTTGTGAGACGCATGTCCAGCTGGTCAATGGTCTCGTCTGGTTTCATCTTAAAGGTATCAAACGAGTGTTGAACAGCTTGGAGCTTGTTGTCCTTAATCTTCTCTGTTCCTTCGCAGAGAAGTGCAAGTTTGTCCCACATCTCCTTCGCAGTGACACAGGTTCTGACCTTCTCTATTACCTCCTTGGTGAGAGTGTTGATGATCTCGGTTCTTGCCACCTGGTCCAGGTTATATAGCTTTCTCTCATCATTATCAAGCTCATCTTTCTTTTTGAGGATTTTCTGCCTGGGGACTCTATCCTCTGCAGTCTTCTGGGCAGCTTCACTAGTTTCTTCTCTGGAGTCTGACCTGCCACTATCAATGGGAGTCCAGTAAAATTGTATGGGGCCACTTTCAACCACATCTAGCATGCGGTGGTGAATAGCTCCAAGATGATTGCGCATCATGAAACTCCAGTGGCTGTAATCCTCAAAGGAGAATTCTGGGAGCTTACGGCTCTTGTAAGAAGATTTTGCAGACATTTTGATAAGAAATTTAGGGAAATAACAAGAACTTGAACAAAAGCACTTTAAGAGCAATGGATCTGCCCGGTGACCACCAAAAGCTTTACAAAGCAGTGGTCGTTGGACACACTGCTCTGATACCACTTGTTTTGATACCACTTGTTGGTCCCACTAGTTAGATTAATTGCGGAAGCTTAAGTTAAATGTCTTTCAAAGTCTTTTACAAGAAAGCACTAATCAACAAACAATAAGTAAAATAAAGCGATAAAGAACACAAGATGTATAGTGGTTCGGATTGAATATCCTACGTCCACTCTCCCTTATAACCAAGGGGTCTCACTATCAACCAACCCACAAACTTACTTACTGGAATTGGGAAGTACCAGTTCCTTCTTACAGCCTCTTTAGATTTGACTTCAATCTAAAGATCAACCAGCCAACAACCTTGTCTAATAGATGAACAGGTTGTGGTTTCAATAACTCCTTTAGAGTAGATAAATATTATGAACAGTAAGAGTGCTTGGTATGGATATCAAAAGCTTGGATCACTTATGCGCGTGTAGAGTCTCTAGAGCTTTTTCTTGAACTGCACTCTTGTATATATAGAGGAGATTAGGGCTAGCCGTTGGAGGGCTAATCAAATCAGATCCTCTATATAAGGAAGCCTCAATCAATCAATTCCCTAATTGATTGATTGGGTTGGTGGGATCCTTGGATTGATTATCTTCAAATACTTTCCAATCCTGATCATGTTGACTTGATTTGAATCACCAACGGTCAATAGCTTCCTCTGCCTAACTCTGATTCTCTCCAGAGAAGGCAGGACCAGACACCAGGCAACCTCGTTGTCTTCTGGTCCTCATTCGGTCAAGAACCAGAATACTCAGTAGAGTCAGGGGATCAAACTGAGCATCTTTTGTTCTACCAGACTCGTCTGGTCCGGACTCGTCTGGTCTGGAGAAGGTCCTCTGCCTCTGGTCAATCTCATCTGGTGAAGTCTTCTGGTGGAGTCCTCTGGTGAAGTCCTCTGGTGGGGTCTTCTGGTGACTCTTCTGGTGAAGTCATCTGGTCTGGCAGTTCCCCCTAGACTAAGTCCTAATCTAGATCATCAGCTGGCTAACAGGTCCAGATGGTCCTATTACATCTTCTGGTTTGTTTTAACTCATCAAAACTAACAACTTTTATCCTAACAGTGTACTTTACTGACAGCCAACCTGTCCCAGACTGACAAGTACTAAAAGTCTTTCCCTAGCAATCTACAGAAAGTTGGTGAACAGGCATGGTCTTTCAGCCGTTTCTTGACAAGACTTAAAGCTTCAAATAGAGCAGTGTGAACCAATCAGATACAAGAAGACTTACTTGAGAAGATTTAAATCCAACAGGAAGATTTTCAAGGAAACCTATAAATAAAAAATGACGTGCTCATTTCTAAGTACGGGAAACTCACAATATCAAAGCTATCTCTACATTCATAACTACCTAGAAGCACTCCAAGTGTTTCACATTTGTAGATAGCCTAACAAACCTTCTGTAACCAAGCTTAAAAGCTGTATCCAAACAGGCATGGTCTTTCAGCCGTTTCTTGACAAGACTTAAAACTTCAAATAGAGTCGTTTGAACCAATCAGATACAAGAAGACTTACTTGAGAAGATTTAAATCCAACAGGAAGATTTTCAAGGAATCCTATAAATACAGAAGGACGTGCCCATTTCTAAGTACGGGAAACTCACAAGATTAAAGCTATCTCTACATTCATAACTACCTAGAAGCACTCGAAGTTACCTTTGTTTCCCAAGTGTTTCACATTTGTAGAGAGCCTGACAAACCTTCTGTAACCAAGCTTAAAAGCTATATCAAAACCTTAGAAAGAGATAATCCATCCTAAGCCTTGAGCTACACTGTAAGGATTATCTCACAACAGTTGGAACCAAACCCTACTCAAAACCCTACTCAGTTTTTAGGTTGAGAGTTAGTGTTAAGTGATGTTAGTAAGCTGATTATTTGTATCAGTCTGAAAGCTGGTTTGTTTTGAGAACTAGGACCTGGAATTATCCTAGTGATCAATCATCCCAAGAGAGGATTAATTGATCAGTGCACCTTGGCACTATAACACAAGGAATTCCAAGTGAAAGGAATTCTCCTGTTTAATCAGGACAGTGGACGTAGGAGATTCATCTCTGAACCACTTTATATCTTGTGTATTTACATTCTGTTATTTCCTAAGTGTGTGTTATCCACTCAAAGTTTATCAAGTAAAACGAGTTTTCTAAAGGGCTCACTAATCTGCATTTGAAAGCTAATTAGATAGTAGTTCAACTGAAAGTCTTGAGCTTTCAGTGGAGGTATTATCTCAGTAATCTTTCTCTAGTAATTCTCAGCAGACTTAAAGTCCACTGACGTATTACTATTTGAAGTAACCTGATAAGTTTTAGAAGAAAGTTTAATTTGTAACCTCAGGTGTATCCCCCCCATACACCTGTTTACTCGTTTCGGGACTAACAATTGGTATCAGAGTAGTGGTTCAAAAGACCATTGTTCTAAGTATACCTTGTGCTTAAAGATATTTTATATAGGTCATCTGAATTGATCTTATTGATAAACTTGTTTAGATATTATAGCTGACAATGCAGCTAGGGTAGCACCACCAGCGGAGAACAACATGGGAGTTAATCCCTTGAACCATATGTCCCATCATAAGCTTCCACAATTCTCAGTGGAAAATTATGACTTCTGGAAGATTATAATGAGAGCTCATCTTGCCTGTGTGAATGATGAAATGCTAAGGGTTATTACTAAAGGTCCATTTATTTTTATGACACAGCTGAGACTATTGCAGATCCAAGAGAAGAATGGCCCAAAGATGAAGATAACTTCACTGCAGATGAGAGGAGGAGAAACAACCTCAACTTCATAGCCATGAACATTCTCTACACCACCATACCAGATTCTGTAATGGAAATAGTGATCCATTGCAAAACTGCAAAAGAACTTTGGGACACTCTTGCTCTCATGTGTGAAGGAACTGACAAGATTAAGGAGAACAAGCTTTCTGTAGCTGTTCAAAAGTACGAGCAGTTCACCATGGAGCCCACTTAGACCATTGACCAGCTTGATGAGAGGTTCACTGACATCATGAATGAGATAAATTCTCTGGGAAAAGTCTACACCAAGAGAGAAATTGCCTTAAAGATCCTGAGAGGGTTAACCTCGAGATGGGATGTGTACTCTGTAATGATGCAGAATACCAAGGGTTTGTCCAGCATGTCTATGCAACAGTTATTCTAAGAACTTAAGGCTTATGAGTTTGATCTTAACAGGAAAAGGGCTCCTGATGAGAACTCAGCTGAGAAGGGAGTTGCCTTCAAAGCTAAGGAGACTGAGCCAAAATCCCCAAAACTTCAGAAGAGTACAAAGGCAAGCAAGTCTCAAAGCAAGGCGAGATGCAAGAAGAACTCAGCCCGATGGCTAGAAGGTTTGAGAAAATTAACAACCGTTTTGGCAAGTATAAAAGATTTTACAGGGATAACAGAGAAGGAAGAAGTTATCCACAAAAAGACACCAGAGAAGGAGAGAAAAGCTCAACTGAGCTAGAGAAGAGAAAGGATTACAAGAACTATAACAGAGGTGAAGGATCATCATCAAAGACCAAGGAGTTTACTGAGGAAAAGAATGATGATGCCAATAGATGTTTCCAGTGCAAGAAGGTTGGACATTTTCAATATGATTGTCCTCAACTGAGCACAAAGGAGAGGAAGGAAAGGCAAGCCAAGAGAGACAGGAGATATGGAGAAAGGAAAACCATGGTGGCTGAGGATGTTGATGAAGATCTGGAGTCATCTGATGGACTGTTCTCAGACAGCAGTGAAGATGACATGTGTCTCATGGCAAGAGAAGAACCAGAGGTACAATCTAAACCATCCATTTCTCTAGAACACTCACCTGAGCTGAGCTCAGAGTCAACTAAGGAACTCAATCTTTAGTCCGCTTTGGAACAATTGATGATTGATTTCTCAAGGTTGCAAGAAGTAAGTTTTTGTCTCCAAGATGAAAACAAAAATCTCCTGAGAGAAAATTCTAAGTTAATTGAGTCTGGGAATCAGGCAGATCTTAATTCAGCCCAATCTACCATTGAATTGACAAAAGAGGTGGAAATCCTCAAGAGTCAAGGAAATGGAAAAGATCAACTGATAAAAGATCTTACTGAATCTAAGATAAAGTTAACTGAAGAAAACTTAAAACTGGTAAGCTAAGTAAAGGATTCTCTCCTGAAAATTGATGTCTTACATAAATCTGAAGAGACCTTGTTAAAAAGGATTGATGCTCTTAACAAACCCTCTCTTGCCATAAAGGAGATTCAAAACTTCCAGATCAATCCAAATAACAAGTGTGGAATAGGCTTTATTCCAAAACCTTCAGAAGGTCCTCTGAGTGTTGCTTCTTCAAGTGGCACAAAGAGAGTTTTTGTTAAGTCTGTGACCTTTCAACCACAGATTTTAGATAAAGGTAAAAGGCCAGCTGAGGTCCAACAAAAGAGAAGTCAAACTCAGCCAAAACCAAATGGAAAGGCTCAGTTGACTAATCAAAATAGATCTCAGCAGAGGTACTATCAGCCGAGGTCTTCATAGATGAAACAACCTCAGCTGAAAGAACCCAGGCATGAGCACTCCTCAAGGAATGACTCATACAGAAGACCTATCCTTATGTGCCTAAAGGAAAAGGCCCTTCATACCTTTATCAACAAAAACTTAGGCCAGGTGCACCCAAGCCTAAAAGAAAGAATGTAAAGAAGGTTCCTGTTCCTTCAAAGGCTGACACCCATAGAAAGTTTACTCCCAAGCTATGATGCACGGATTCTTCTTAAAATATCACAATGCAGTATCGGATTCGCACCCACCCCCTAAAAGGGGTGCGATTCTTGAATCCGCGAATCGGATTCTCCACGTGGTGAATCCGGCTGCCACGTGGCGAATCCACTAATGGATACTCGAATCCTCCTCGTGAATCCTACTTATTAGACATTAAATATATTATTTTAATTGAAATTTATTATATAATATAATTTAAATTGACAATGTGACACCTGTTTTATATAAAAATCAATGTTATGGCGTATGTGTTAGGTTAATGGAACTTGAATTGATTTTTGGTTACTTAATTATATTAAATTATTGAATATGTTTAAATTCTGAGTCAGAGAAAATATGAATTATATACATTCGATTTACAAAATTTTAAAATATATTTGTTTTTTAGGTATTATATATAATAAAATATAAATTAACACACGTATCCTTGACGAATCGCACCCTAAGTTTTTCGAAAATTCGTATCCCCGTACCCGTATCGTATCGCTCTCGCACTCCCGCATCCGCATATGTGCAACATAGCTCCCAAGGCACCTAGGGAGATAACAATCTATGTAGATATTTATGGAAGACAAATTAGCCATTCTAAAGTGATTAGAACTGTGAGGCAAATTTGGATTCTGAAAGGTACAACTAACCTGGAAGGACCCAACACAAAATGGGTACCTAAAGCTTGATTTTGATTGCAGGGCTCAGTGGACCTCAACAAAGGAGAAGCTCTAAAATCTTCAGTCTGGTACTTGGACAGGGGATGTTCCAGGCACATGACTGGCAACAAAGGTCTCCTGACAGAGTTTGTTGAGAAAGAAGGTCCACAAGTCACTTTTGGTGACAATTCACAAAGAGCCACTAAAGGTTATGGTACCTTAATAATTGACTCAGTAAGAGTAAGCAATGTATCCTATGTCAGTGGACTTAAGCACCATCTTTTGTCCATAAGTCAGTTTTGTGATAAAGGATACAGTGTTGAATTTTCTTGTAACCTGTGTTTTGTCAAGAATATATCTTCACAACAGGTTCTACTAACTGGGTCAAGGAAAGGAAATTTCTATCTTGCAGATTGGAAGTCTTGCACACCAAATGCGTGTCTCATTGCAAAGAGCTGAACTGATACTATTGGCTGTGGCACAAAAGACTAAGTCATCTGAACTTCAAGATGATGAACAGGATTGCAAGACATGGACTGGTGGAAGGAATGCCAAATGAAGTATACAACAAAGAACACATCTGCAAAGCCTGTCAGGAGGGAAAGCAAGTGAAAGCATATTTCAAAAGCAAAGTAGCAACCTCCACTGACAGAGTACTTCAACTGTTACATATGGATCTCTTTGGTCCAGTAACCCCTATAAGTATCAATGGGAGAAAATATACACTTGTTGTTGATGATGATTTTTCCAGGTACACTTGGGTGGTATTCCTAGCAAGCAAGAAGGAATCTCAACTGAGGCTGCCAGAGCTCCTGAAGAAAGTTAGCAATGAAAAGAGCCTGAACATTGTAAAGATAAGATCAGATAAGGCACTGAATTCATTAACTCTATTATATCTGATTTCTGCAAAGAATTAGGCATTGCACATGAGACCTCAGCTGCAAGAACTCCACAACAAAATGGAGTAGCTGAAAGAAGAAATAGGACTCTCAAGGAGGCAGCAAGAACAATACTTGCAGAAGCTCAAGTTCCTAAAAGATTTTGGACTGAAGCTATTAATACTGCCTGCCACACTCAAAATAGATCCATGGTAACCAAACATCAAGGAAAAACTCCATATGAGCTATGGAATGGCAGAAAGCCACAAGTATCTTACTTTCATATCTTTGGTTGTAAGTGTTTCATTCACAACAATGGTAAAACTCAACTGAAAGCTTTTGATAGCAAAGCCGATGAAGGAATCTTCTTAGGATATTCCCAAATCAGTAGAACTTTCAGAGTTTACAACTGTAGAACTCTTGTTGTGGAAGAAACACCTCATGTGGTTTTTGATGAGTCTACTTTTGAGTCCAGGAGTAAGGAGAATGAGGAAGATTGAATATCAAGTCTAAAGGCTATCCTGAGAATTGTATTGATACATACATCCCAACCTGGGATAACTACAATGATCAACAATTCAAAGAGGTCACCCAAAGTCAAGCCACTCCTCAAAGCTCACCTGAGAGCTCCCCTGAACAAGTAACTGAACTGATGAACACAATCCCAGTTCAAGAGGTAAGAGATGTCAATGAAGATGTGGTCACAGCTGAGACATCCACTGAGCCCATCATTCAAGGGGGAACCAATGAAATTACCATTGAGAATGAGAATACCTTGGATGATGACTCAGGACTTCAACCCTCTGTTTTATTTCCTGAATTTGATTTCATTCCAATATCTAGTGACTCAACTTCAGAAGAGTTAAACTCTACTGTAGGACATCAGCCTAGGAGGACATGACTCTCAGATCACCCTGTTGAGCAAATCCTAGGTGATCCTACCTCAGGAGTCAAAACTAGAAGTTTTCATGGAGAAAGTGCTTTGTTTTGTTGTTTCTTATCTAACTAGGAACCAGGTTCCATTGGAGAAGCACTTCAAGATTCAAATTGGATCATTGCTATGCAAGAAGAGCTCAACCAATTTACAAGAAATCAAGTATGAGAGCTGGTTGACAGACCATATCACTGCAATGTGATAGGAACCAAGTGGGTATTCAAAAACAAGAAGGATGAGAATGATGTCATAGTCAGAAACAATGCCAGGCTAGTTGCAAAGGGCTATTCTCAATTTGAAGGCTTTGACTATGATGAAACTTTTGCTCTAGTAGCCAGATTGGATGCAATAAGGCTATTTCTTGCTTATGCTACTCACAAGAAATTCAAGGTGTATCAAATGGATGTTAAGAGTGCATTATTGAATACTTAAATACTGACTTTGGAGGGTGTAGAATTGACAGGAAATCAACATCAGGCACTTGTCAATTCTTGGAAAGTAAGCCGATCTCTTGGTTTTCCAAGAAACAAAATTCAGTAGCTACAAGTGTTGGTCCCACTAGTTAGATTAATTGCGGAAGCTTAAGTTAAATGTCTTTCAAAGTCTTTTACAAGAAAGCACTAATCAACAAACAATAAGTAAAATAAAGCGATAAAGAACACAAGATGTATAGTGGTTCGGATTGAATATCCTACGTCCACTCTCCCTTATAACCAAGGGGTCTCACTATCAACCAACCCACAAACTTACTTACTGGAATTGGGAAGTACCAGTTCCTTCTTACAGCCTCTTTAGATTTGACTTCAATCAAAAGATCAACCAGCCAACAACCTTGTCTAATAGATGAAAAGGTTGTGGTTTCAATAACTCCTTTAGAGTAGATAAATATTATGAACAATAAGAGTGCTTGGTATGAATATCAAAAGCTTGGATCACTTATGCGCGTGTAGAGTCTCTAGAGCTTTTTCTTGAACTGCACTCTTGTATATATAGAGGAGATTAGGGCTAGCCGTTGGAGGGCTAATCCAATCAGATCCTCTATATAAGGAAGCCTCAATCAATCAATTCCCTAATTGATTGATTGGGTTGGTGGGATCCTTGGATTGATTATCTTCAAATACTTTCCAATCCTGATCATGTTGACTTGATTTGAATCACCAACGGTCAATAGCTTCCTCTGCCTAACTCTGATTCTCTCCAGAGAAGGCAGGACCAGACACCAGGCAACCTCGTTGTCTTCTGGTCCTCATCCGGTCAAGAACCAGAATACTCAGTAGAGTCAGGGGATCAAAATGAGCATCTTTTGTTCTACCAGACTCGTCTGGTCCGGACTCGTCTGGTCTGGGGAAGGTCCTCTGCCTCTGGTCAACTCATCTGGTGGAAGTCTTCTGGTGGAGTCCTCTGGTGAAGTCCTCTGGTGGGGTCTTCTGGTGACTCTTCTGGTTAAGTCTTCTGTTCTGGCAGTTCCCCCTAGACTAAGTCCAAATCTAGATCATCATCTGGCTAACAGGTCCAGATGGTCCTATTACATCTTCTGGTTTGTTTTAACTCATCAAAACTAACAACTTTTATCCTAACAACAAGCACTACTGAAGCTGAATATATGGCAGCTGGAAGTTGTTGTGCTCAAATTCTTTGGCTAAGACAACAACTGAGAGATTACAATATCTTTGCTAATGAAGTTCCTATTTTCTGTGACAACAATAGTGCAATTTCTATTTCAGAAAATCCAATTCTCCACACAAGATGCAAACATGTGGATATAAGGCATCATTTCATCAGAGATCATGTGGAGAAGAAGGATATCAAAATGCTCAAGATACACACTGACAAACAAAAGGCTGATATATTTACAAAACCTTTGGCTGAAACAAGGTTTCAAGAATTGTCAGTGGAGCTTGGACTTCTAGATCCAGCAGAGTAAAGAGGAAATCTTTACAAAAACTCAGAAGAGTTGATTTCGAATCAGTGGAGGCTCCATCTCAGAAGAGGTTCAACCTCAGTGGAGTCACTGATCACAGAAGAGCTTATAGTTCTCAGAAGAGGTTCAACCTCAGTGGATGTCAAAAATATTTTAAACTCTGCTATTTTTCAAATCTGAAGTCTCTTAGTTTTATATTATAAAACTATTATAAAAAATAGCTAATGAGTATTTTCTTGGAAATGAAACTTTTTACTCCATTTCAAAAAGATTTCATTATGGCAATCATTTAATGCGCGTTGTACAAGTCAGTTTCGCTTTTACAGTTACCTATCTCACGCGCCTTAAAAGCCGGATGATGTGACCTTCCGGCTACCAACTCCTTTAATCCATACCTCTCATTTTAGGCGGTTCTTTTCTAACCGTCAAGATCTCTAAAAAACTCCCCACTAATCCCTTGGACTATCCACGACCTTTCATCCAATCAATCTTAGACGTTGATTGCGGGATTAGATCTCACCATTCATTTCTCATATAAACCCCCAAAATTCAGCCTAAGAACCTTTTCGAACACACCTCCAAGCAAACACTCACTATCCTTCCAAAATACTCTCTGCAAAATTTTCTCAATCCAATTCTCAAATGGCAAGATTAAACCTAGGTCTTCTTACCAACAAGGACAATTTATGGTATGAACCTACAACTCTTTTTGATAACCCAGAAATTGAATCCAGGCCGGAGTTCGCTCATATAAAGGAAGCCCTGGAAATGGTCAAAACCGCAGGGTTAGAAAAATTCTTGTCTATCCATCCTAAGAGTTGCTTTAATAGACAAGTTTTGGAGTTCTTTTTCAGTGTTGCTAACACTGACTCTAAAATCAAGTTGTGCCTCTTCTTAAAGAGGAAGAAGAAGGTGATGAGAGATGGAAATGAAATTGTTGAGCATCAGAAAATAAAGAATGAGATTCGGCTGGAAGGAGATGATCTCAAGGAGCTGTTTGGACTTCCCTCTGAAGGCCCAAATCCAGACACCTGTATTCTGGATAAGGAGGAGGACTGAGTATACACCATAATGCAAAAGAGAGTGAAGTACAGTCCCACAATGAACATAAGTTTACTTCTTCCCGTTTACAATGTTCTTTGTGAGATTGTTGGGAAATGCATTCTGGGAAACCAAGGGAGCACGGAGCAAGTGAGCAAACCAAAGCTGAGATTAATGAAGGCTATTGTGGAGAGTAAATATAAGAGTTTCAACTGGCAGCAGTTCTTCTTAAGGGCGTTGAATAAGGAGAAGACAAAGTTTCAGCCTGACAAAACTCCCCAACTGGCAAGTAAACTCAATTTTGCCACTAAGATCTCCTATCTCATTGAAAACGTGGATGTGGGAGTAGATTGGATTGAAGAAAGGAAGTGGAATAATTTGAAGACTCTATTCAAGTCTGGAAAGACTTTGGAGGCAAGAAAGCTGAGCCTTGAAGTAGAAAGCCTTGAAGGAGCGGAGGAGACTGAGGAAGCTAACCCTTCTGAGGGAAAGAAAACCAAACTTAAGAGGAGACTGGTCAAGCTGAGTGATAAGATGGCCCTGCACAAGGAGGAGGAGGCACAGAAGGCCTCAAAGAATGAGAAGAAGAGGTCTTCTGAGGCCGTGAAGGAGAGTGCATCCAAGAAAGTCAGAGTCACAAACTCTACTGATGAGTCATCACCAGGTAACCCTGACTCTTCTCCTAATGTGATCTCAACTGAGTCTGACTCAGATGCACCTGCCCCTACCCCCATCAAACCCAAAACCAAACCAAGAACCCCTGTAAAAATAAAGAAAATTTCCAAAATGTCTAAAACCCCCACTGAAGGCTCTCAACAGCCTGAAAGTGGATCCCAAAATACCACCCCATCTGAGGCATCCGCTGAGGCATCCTCAACCCCATCTGAACCTATCATCTTAACCCCTACTGAACAAAACCCAAACCCAACCTCATCTGAAACTCAACCCCAAACCTCATCTGAACCTAACCCACCTGAAATCCATTCAACTCACCTGGAGTTTATCCCAGAAGAGCCCACAGATATCAGATCCCCTATCCCTTCCTTACCATCAGAAGATGAAGAAGAGTACTCCTTTTTGGATACTCTTAAAGATGAGGTGGCTTACTCTCTAGAGTCCAAGTATCCTGAGCTTGATGGGTTTCCCACCCTGAAAGCAATGTTCTTGAGAGTCAGACTTCTTGTCCAACTCAAGGACAGGAGGTTAGGAGAAATCTTGCTGGCTGTTGGAGGCAGCAATGCTGATGAGTGGAAGAAGGAGGATAGAGAAGTATTAGAATTTGCTAAGATGACCAAAACTAGACTTCTTTGTGATGAGCAGATATTTGAGAGTCTGGTTTTGGACAAACTAGCTAAGGTAAGAAAGGGAGATGAAGTAGAGAAGGTAGATGAAGGTGAGAAGGGGAAGCCCGAGGAGGTTGTTGCTGAAGCAAGAGTTGAGGAAGAAAAAGAAAAGGAACAAGAGAAAGTAAAAGCTGTTGTAGGAGAGGAAGAGGAGAAGGAGATAGAACAAGAAAGAGGTACTTCACCAAAGCAAGGTGGTGGTGAAGTAGCCGAGAATGTATCTTTGGCAAGAGATACTGAGGCACAAAATTTGCCAAAGGAGAGCTCAGTAGAGGTGTCTACTGAAGTTCTCCCACAACAGCCCTCAGTGGTGACTAAGGAGTCAGCTGAGGTGTCTGGAATTGTTGGAGTTGAAAAAGAAGTTGAAAAATTTGAGGGAGGTGAAAAGGATGTGGAAATTACTAATGTAGTGAGTGGAGAGATAAGAGCAATCATCTCTGTAAAGGATGAATTTGCTGAAAAGAAAAGAGTTGAAAAGGAGAGTGAGAAAGAAAGTGAGAAAAGTGAGGAGGAGGGAGCACACATGGAGGTAGATATATCAGGAGACCTAGGATGTGAGAAAGAGGGAGAAAATACTAACATTGTTTGTCATACAGGTGTACAGACTGATGATATCCCCTCAGTCCAGGTCGATCTAACTCCACTGAGAGAAGCTGTCCAACTCTTACAAGATGAAAAACTTCATTCTCTACAAGCTCAGCTGAGAGATGTCCAGGAAATAGTTCAAGAGGAAGTAGATGAGATGGTCATCCTCTCAGACCACGTCGATGAGCTAATGGAGTCTACCACCAACTCACTTCAAAATCTTACTCTTAAAGTTGAAGATTCACAGCAGATGGTGTTGGATGTTGTTGAAGGCCAGAGTGTGCTGGTACTTGAAGCAATGAAGAAACTAGAGCAAAAGGAAGAAAAGGCTAGAACTCAATTCCTGAAGGACTCAGTTGATAATGTTTCCATTAACCTAAAGTCTCTGTTGAGGCTTTCTCAGCTGATCTTATTGGGAAGGTTGAGGGGTTATGGAACCAGAAGATGTTAGAGTTTGAGGCAAAGTACGAAGAGCTGGGAGCCAAACTAGGTGAAGTCATAAAGAAGGCGGCAGAGGACTTTCCTACCCAGGAGAAGACGAATGTCTTGATTGAAGAAAAGTTGGCCCAGTTTGTGAGCTTTGGGCAAACAACTGGAGCAACTTTGGAGAGGCTGGAGGATGAAGTTGACCACTGCTCCACTGAGTTGAAGGCCCTTTCCCATGATCAGATGAAGCTAAATATTATTGTGGCCGAATGCATGATTAATGTTGGAAAAGGGAAAAAGAGGATAAGTGCTAAAGACATGAAGCTGGATCCTAAGAACAAAATGAACATCATTCTTGAGACCCCTGAATTTGAGAGAGGCCAACAAGTCAAGAGCACCCTAAAGAAGATAGATGCTGAGGCCAAGAAGATTGCAGATGCCAAGAAAGGCAAAGAGGTTCCCTCAGGAGACCTGACAGAATACAAAGAAGCCCACGAGAAGGAGAAGAAGAAGAGAGCTGCACAGAAGGGGGAAACAACGAAGAGGAAGGCCACTGACGTCCTCTCAGCGGAGGTAGCCAAGAAGACCAGAACTTCAGGGAGGTTGGCTGCTAAGTCCACTGGCTCAACTGAGTCAGTTAAGGTACTTCATATTCAAAACCCTGATCCTATCTCTGCTGAAATTCCTAAATCTGCCCCCACAAGAGTTACAGAGCTCACTGAGCTTATCAAAGAAGCTGGTGGGATGAATGAGAGAGCATAGAAGCTTGCTTCTCAACAACAAGAAATGAGAGACAAGGTGGTTGGAAAGATGGAGACCATTGCTGAGATGGCTGAGAGGAAGAGGAAGGAGAGGCTAACCACATTTGATAAGACGACTTCGAAGAAATTCAGAAACAGTTATCAAAGATGGGCTGCCAAGCTGAAGAAAGACAAAATTGCTCCTTCAAAGGCCAAGTTCCCTCACCACGATGCGTGGGTACCCAAGAAACTCAATGATGCATGGGAAACTGCAAAAAAGGAACTTGTGTATTCCTATTATGTCAGTGGAGAATTGGGAAG
Source organism: Ballota nigra (assembly GCA_947034835.1). Taxonomy (NCBI): domain Eukaryota; kingdom Viridiplantae; phylum Streptophyta; class Magnoliopsida; order Lamiales; family Lamiaceae; genus Ballota; species Ballota nigra. Next base: position 38,324,558 of record OX344724.1, on the reverse strand, counting down.
GGACAATGTGCAAGAAGTTTTCAACTCATGGATGTTTGAAGTATACCCAAAACTCTTCCCTGCCATCATTGAATCCTGGAATGATAGATTCTCAGATCTTGCTTTGAAGGCTCCTAAGCCAATCACCTACTGGCCTCCTCAAGATGAAACTGGAGCTGTGGACAGAGAGCGGATTACAGATGAATGGGTGTCTTTGTACGAGCAACTAGGTCTCAAGGGACTCTCAAAAGAAGTCATGGAGAGGAAGAATGACTTGAAGATTCATGTCTTCAAACAATATGGACTTGAACCTCTGTTTGAGTCCATCTAAGGAATTAAGTGTTTCTGGGCATTTGTTTATAAGTCCCAGCTGATCTTGTTTTGAATCTTTTCAATGGATGTTTTGTAATATGTACTCAGTTCTTCCTTAATGAAAACTCTACTGTTTTTGCCCAAGATAATATCTCATTATCATTTAGGCTTATGTACTTGAATGCTTTTACTTACAAAAAAAATCCTTAAACATTTGTGTCATCTGAAGAACCTCATCTGAAAGAAGACATGTAATAAGATAGGTTCCGGCATAATCAAAAAAGGAGAAATTGTTGGGAAATTGTATAAGACTTAATTTTTGATTAAGATGCCAAAATGTTTCTCATAAGTTGTTTGTAAGTAAAATATTCAGTAGAGTTAGAGTTTAGTTAAACAATTCAAAATGATAAGAACTGGAGTGCAGTTAGTAACTTCTAGAGTGTATTGAAGAACGAAGTCCGCTGAAAGCAAAATCTGCTGAAGACGAAGTCCGCTGAAGACAAAGTGATCTGAGGAAGTAGTCTAAGTTTTGAATGTTTTCTAAAGTGCATTCTCACTAAGACTAAAACCATCAGGAGAGGACCAAGGTCCACTGATGAGAACTAACAAAGCACATTAAATGCTAAACACAATAAAAGCTGTTAGTTAATCTGGTTGGAGCAAGACAAAACGAATTTCGGTGAAGCTTACAATAAATGAAGGAATAAGAAGGTTCTCTCAGAGGAGTTCCACCTTAAAGCAAGACAAGAATCTGGGCAAGCAAACTGAAGGTCCAATGAGAAGATGACACGTCAGTGTACTTTACTGACAGCCGACCTGTCCCAGACTGAAAAGTACCAAAAGTCTTTCCCTAGCAATCTACAGAAAGTTGGTGAACAGGCATGGTCTTTCAGCCGTTTCTTGACAAGACTTAAAGCTTCAAATAGAGCCGTTTGAACCAATCAGATACAAGAAGACTTACTTGAGAAGATTTAAATCCAACAGGAAGATTTTCAAGGAATCCTATAAATACAGAAGGACGTGCCCATTTCTAAGTACGGGAAACTCACAAGATTAAAGCTATCTCTACATTCATAACTACCTAGAAGCACTCGAAGTTACCTTTGTTTCCCAAGTGTTTCACATTTGTAGAGAGCCTGACAAACCTTCTGTAACCAAGCTTAAAAGCTATATCAAAACCTTAGAAAGAGATAATCCATCCTAAGCCTTGAGCTACACTGTAAGGATTATCTCACAACAGTTGGAACCAAACCCTACTCAAAACCCTACTCAGTTGTTAGGTTGAGAGTTAGTGTTAAGTGGTGTTAGTAAGCTGATTATTTGTATCAGTCTGAAAGCTGGTTTGTTTTGGGAACTAGGACCTGGAATTATCCTAGTGATAAATCATCCTAAGAGAGGATTAATTGATCAGTGCCCCTAGACACTATAACACAGGGAATTCCAAGTGAATGAAATTCTCCTGTTTAATCAGGACAGTGGACGTAGGAGATTCATCTCTGAACCACTTTATATCTTGTGTATTTACATTCTGTTATTTCCTAAGTGTGTGTTATCCACTCAAAGTTTATCAAGTAAAAAGAGTTTTCTAAAGGGCTCACTAATCCGCATTTGAAAGCTAATTAGATAGTAGTTCAACTGAAAGTCTTGAGCTTTCAGTTGAGGTATTATCTCAGTAAGCTTTCTCTAGTAATTCTCAGCAGACTTAAAGTCCACTGACGTATTACTATTTGAAGTAACCTGATAAGTTTTGGAAGAAAGTTTAATTTGTAACCTCAGGTGTATTCCCCCCCATACACCTGTTTACTCGTTTCGGGACCAACATCATTCTTTTTTTTGGATCCTCGGTCGTTACAAGTTGCACAGACAACCTAATTATCCCTAATGGGACTCTTATAATATTACCGAAGCCTAGAATTTGGTGATTAGAATCTTCAATGTAGCCCGCATAATCTCCCAGTTGGTCGAGCGTCTTCTTTAAAATGATGTTGGTGTAGGCTCCGATATCCACCAGCAAGCGATGTACTTTGGTCCCCATTATATTGTTACAAATTACAAGGGAATTATTATGGGGAGTCATGATTTCGTCCAAGTCCCTTTCAGTGAAGGTCAACTCTGAAATGTGTTGAATTGATGGGTTGACCCCCATTTCTTGAACCTGTGCTACAACTCGTAGCTCAGCCTTCCTCTTTCTTTTGGAAATTAGAGCTCGTCCATCCGTGCAGCCCCCCACGGGCCCTGACGGCTCCATCATAAAAATTTCCCCGGGTGGTCCAGCCGCAGCAGCTGGATTAGGTCGCCCCCACTTATTGCCCTTGAGGGGTTGCTCATCTTCGTCCTCATCAAAGCTTTGGGGGTTGTTCGCCCGGGGTTCTTTCTAGGCTACCTTTTCACTAAGTCGGACATCTTGCCATCCTCATAGAATCGCCAGAGTTACTTGAGCAAGTCTCTGCAATCACTAGTAAAGTGCCACACATTCTGGTGGTAAGCACAGTACTTGTTCGGGTTCAACTTGCTAGTATCCTGGCGAATCTTCCTAGGTGGGGTAAGCAGTTCCTTCTCATTCACGTTATTGTATACTGTATCAATCGATACGATCAACACCTGGTTAAGCTTGTCCTTCAATTCCGTCACCTCGTTAAAATATTTCATGTTCTTGGGGACCATGTAGCCAGTTTCGCCGGATTTTTTCGTACTTTCCTTCGGGTCTGTCTTGTTATTTTCCATATCTTTTTTGCAGTGCTTAATGCATGGAGACGAAAACTTCTGCCCGATTGCGGAACTCAGCATAGGTTTTTGGGCACTTGAGATGTACTTCTTTCCAGAGTTCTGTGCCCTTTTTCAATCCAGCCAGGACAGCTACAATCTTGGTGTCCTCGCTTACTGATTCTCCCTGCAGCAGGACCTTATCGAACCTTTCCAAGTACGACCGGTCCAATTCGTCATCAGCTTATTTCAGATCGGATAACCGATGCCTCTGGGATAGATAAGACCCAGCTGTGTAGAAGTGAGATAAGAATTCTTTGCCCAGCTGGGCGAATGAATGAATGGAAGCCAGCGGTAGAGCCAAAAATCATTTATGCACACGATCCCTGAGTGTTAGGGGAAAGTTTCGATACTGCGTAGCATCACTAGCTCCCATGGAAATCATGCAGTCAGAATATTTGGTCAGATACACCCGGGGTCCGCCGTTCTCTCGTATTGAATGCTAGCAGGGAACTGTATCTTCTTCTGAATTGGGCCTTCAGAATTATCGAAGATAATGGAGAGGAAGGAAGGGTAGTAGCCCCAAAATCCCTTTGCAAGTCCAGCTAACCTTGCATGCTCTCAATAGCCTTCCTTATTGACACTAGCTCATCGAGGGATCCCCGTGACTTGGAGGCTGTTCAACGAACAACGGTGCATGATCGTCAGTTTACCGCAGTCCCTCGCTTGGAGGGGGATTCCCATAGGCTGGCTTTTTGCGGTTCTCCGTCCCATTCAGACCTAGGTGACCAAAGGCCGACCTAGTCAGCCTCTCGTGCACGGACCGGCGAGCTGGATTCTGGGCTAGTCGAGCTGCTTCCCCATTATGGTCTGGTCAACCAAGTCTGTCCAGCACTCTCTGGCGTGTAGTCCCGTGACTGACCCCTACTGCCTAGCTTGGGGTGGACTCTCCATGTCTAGCAGGGTCGTTGAGCTACTTGTTAGAATTTAGAGGCACGTAAAACACGTAAATATGCGCAGCGGAAATAACGTTCACCAAAAATGAACATATTAATTGCATAATTAAATTCAAGATATCTAAACAAGAAATTTTACAGTGCTTCGTACGCGGAAGCCTCAATTACGGTATCCACGCAACATCTATTCACCGATCTGCACCGGGGTGCCAGCGTTGAATCTCTAGACGAACTTGCTAGGAAAACTCGAACAAGAGATTTTATGGAGAAATTATATTTCTTGTGTGTGTCACTAAATTCCCATAGGACACATATTTATAGGGATTATCTTAGCTTAATTTCTAAGCAAGATTATATGCTTGGCCCGCATAATATAATCTCCACGGATTATATCTCCCTAGATATGTTCCTACAAATAATATATTTACCAAATCTATTATTCTTGTATAATAATATTCCAAATATTATTATTGGGATTTCATTTTTAATTAAATCCAATTTAATTAAATGATACTAATAATTAATTCCAAATATAATTATTATTATATTCTCCATAAATTAAACATTATATCTAATATAATACTTAATCAACCAACTATAATCGGCGAACTGCCATTGCTTGTTTTGTGACCCATAGGCCCTCGTATATTGAGCGATTAGTCAAAATAACGGTCTTAATTGAACCCTAGACAATAAATCAGACATTCTCAATATACGAGGTACGTTGCGAGGAAATCTGCAACTACCTGAAATACTGTAGGCTATTGTGACATCTTCCTTTCATTCGCGAATACTCGATTAAGCCTTGAACATAATAAAGTGTCTATTCAAATAACTTAATCATATTATCTCAAATCACTAATTGATCGTTCGCGTCGCACTTGGCCACAAAGTCCAAGCTGACTTGCATCGACCGATGTCTTAGATCTAATTATGATGAGAAGACGAGTATTCTCTCTTAAATCCACATTGAGGAATTAATCCTATTCTTGGCTCAATTACCAAGCACATGTACTTCGTGATGAACCTAATCCTTGCCATATCTACCCTTGGAGGGTGAAAGCGTCGGTCATGGTTTCCCACTAACCGAGACACCCGTAGACATATTATATGGAATTACATCAAATGGTTTCTCGGATGGGTATACCAATACCCTCTAAAGTATTTGTGCATCCATTATGAGATACCTAGTATCTCATAGCAAGTGAGATCTTACTACACTCTCTCCATAGAGTATAATGCAGATCGCACACCAATCTCCATTACATCATCAATATCTCATTCTTGATGATCCTTGATCGGGGCTATTTGAGAATCGTAATTCGGTCATCTGAGTTCGCACTCACTCAATGACAGTATCGATTCAAGGGAACACAGATATGAATAATGCAAACAATCAAACATAATATTCAGATAAGTGTAAAGCCATACATTTAATATTAAACCAAACAATAATATTAAACCATCAACTGAATATCATCTTAGTATTATGTCCTTACAAAGGATTGTCTCTAGGACACTAACACTAACATTCTCCCACTTGGACTAGAGTCAATCACCTACATGTCTAACCCCTAGACCATCAAAATGTCTAGTGTGTACATGAACACTCAAAGCCTTGGTGAATGGATCAACCAAATTATCATCTGTGGGAATGCGTTCTAACTATATTTTCATGTTAGCGATCATCTCTCTTATCAAGTGATAACGCCTTGGTACATGCTTGTTTTTATTGTTGGATCTCGGTTCCTTTGCTTGTGCAACCGCACCAGTGTTGTCACAATACAACTTTATTGGACTACTGACACTCGGAACTACCCAAGTTCAGTTAAGAATTGTTTTATTCAGACAGCTTCTTTGGCAGCTTCTGCCGCAGCTATGTACTCAGCCTCAGTTGTTGAATCCGCGGTTGTCTCTTGCTTGGAACTATTCCAACAAACTGTACCTCCATTGAGAGTGAAAATGTATCCTGACTGAGATTTGTAATTATCACAGTCGGACTGGAAACTCGCATCAGCGTAGCCGGTAATGACTAACTCTGATTGCCCACCGTAGACAAGAAAATGTTCTTTAGTACATCTGAGGTACTTCAGAATATTCTTGACAACATTCTAGTGAGGTTCACCTGGATTCTGTTGGTATCTACCAGTGATGCTGATAGCGTAGGCCACACCTGGCCTGATGCATGTCATGGCGTACATGATGGACCCAATTGCAGATGCATATGGAACATCCTTCATATGCTCGATATCAGCTTCACTAGAAGGACAATCCTTCTTCGATAGTTTTATCCCATGATTTGCTGGAAGATACCCTATCTTAGAGTTCTCTATCGCAAAACGCTTCAACACCTTATCTAAGTAGGTGGATTGTGACAGCCCTAACATCTTCTTGGATCTATCCCTATGGATCTTGATCCCTAAGATGTAGCATGCTTCACCAAGGTCCTTCATCATGAAGGTCTTTGATAACCAATCTTTCACGGACTGCATAAGCGGGATGCTATCTCCTGTAATCAATATGTCATGCATCGACATATACGACTATAAAGACAATACTCTTCCCACTGCATTTATATTAAACGCATGGATCTTCCTGATTTCCAATGAAGCCAAAACTTAACAACTTCATCAAATCGGATATTCCAACTCCTAGAAGCTTGCTTCAATCCATATATGGATTTTTTAAGCTTGTACATGAGATTAGACTTTGGCTTAGATATGAAATCCTCCGGTTGAGTCATAAACACGTTCTTATCAATGTTTCCATTGAGGAAGGCTATTTTGACGTCCATCTGCCAAATCTCATAATTATAGTGTGCGGCTATCGCAAGTAAAATACGAATAGACTTGATTTTCGCAACCGGCAAGAAGGTCTCGTCATAGTCAATGCCTTCGCGTTGACTATACCCTTTCGCCACCAACCTAGCCTTGTAGGTTTGTACCTTGCCATTTGCATCGGTCTTTCTCTTGAAGACGCACTTGCAACCTATGAGTTTTACCCCTTTTGGCAATTTAACTAAGTCCCAAACTTGATTGATGTACATCGAGTCCATCTCGGATTTCATGGCTTCATGCCACTTCTCTGAGTCAACATCTAATGTTGCCTCAGTGTAAGTCTTAAGTTCGTCCTTATCAGGTATTTCCACGTCATCGTGTTCCTCCATGAGGAAACCATAATACCTATCGATTGGATTACGAATCCTAGTTGACTTACGAAGTTGTGGCTGTGCAGGTTGTACATTCTGATCGTGAAAATTTTATGGTGCAGCGACTTCATCGTTGACCAGAGAGTCCTCAAAAGCAACACTTTCAGATGCCTCTTGGGCGGGAGTTTGAACTGTGGTATTCTCATTCAGCCTACTTGGAGGTTGCTGCCAGGGCAACACAACTCCAATTACGCTCCCATTGGCTGAAAGAGGATCACCTAGTGATAAACTTCCACCATGAGAGTCGCTGAATGCTCCCACTGATTCTTTGTCATGTTGCTTTGACAAATCATCAGTCTCTATGTTAATTCGTGGTTCTTGAATTTCTTCAAGTTCTATCTTCTTACGGCTTTGTTCCTTAAAGACATACTCGTCTTCTATGAACTTAGCTTGCCTAGAAACAATTACTGTTTGTTTCTCCGGTAGATAGAAGTAATATCCTCTAGTCTCCTTAGGATATCCCACAAAATAACCCTTTTCACCTTTGGATTCCAACTTATCAGTTTGCATTTTCTTCCCAATTGTGGAGCAACCCCACGTTCTAATGTGTAGAAAAGTTGGCTTCTTGCCACACCATAGCTTGTATGGAGTCTGCACAACTGATTTGGATGAAATCCTATTCAGAATGTAGATCGAGGTTTGCAATGCGTGTCCCCATAAGAATGTTGGAAGAAAGGAAAAACTCATCATGGACTGCACCATGTCCAACAGGGTTCGGTTTCTCCTTTCGGACACACCATTCATCTGAGGTGTTCCGGGAGGAGTCCATTGTGACTGGATCCCATGAAGCTTCAAGTAATCTATGAATTCATAGCTAAGGTATTCACCTCATCGATCCGATCGAAGAGTCTTGATACTCTTACCAAGATATTTCTCTACTTCGGCCTTGTACTCCTTGAATTTATCAAACGATTCAGATTTATGTTTTATGAGATACACGTATCCGTATCTTGAGTAAACGTCTGTAAAGGTGATGGAGTAGCCGAATTGACCCCTAGCTAGAGTGGGCAATGGTCAACAAATATCTCTGTGAACCAACTTTAGAACTTTTTTGGCACGTACCCCTTTCTCGGAAAAAGGGTTTGTTTATCATCTTGTCCATGAGACAAGATTCACAACTACCATAAGACTCTAAGTCAAATGGGGTTAAGTAGTCCAACTTCCTTAACCTCGTGATTCTTTTCTCGTTCGCATGACCAAGTCTACAATGCCACAAGTAAGTTGAGTTTTCATGATTACTAAACTTGAGTCTTTTATTTTGTATATTAAAAATATTATATCCACAATGTAACAAATATAAACCATTCACAAGAGGAGCATTTCCATAAACATCACCATTAAGAGAAAAATAACAAGTATTATTTACAAAACGGAAGGAAAATCCTTCAATGTCTAACATAGGAACGAAAATAATGTTACGAGTAATAGACAGAACAAAATAACAATTGTTCAATTCAAGTATAAAACCAGAGGGTAAGTCTAAAACATAAGTCCCAACACGTTCAGCAGCAACTCTTGCTCCATTCCCCACGTGAAGGGCAACTTCACCCGGTCTAACTGCTCTGTTGTCCTTGAGCCCTTGCACATTTGTACAAATGTGTGAGCCACAACCGGTATCCAATACCCAGCAGTTAGAGTCAATTGTGGACATGTTTATCTCAATAATAAAATACATGTTCCAGTGGCTGAGGCACCTTGTGCCTTCTTTTCAGCTGCTAGAACCTTACAATCCTTCTTCCAATGCCCCTTCTGCTTGCAGTGGAGGCATACATCCTTATCCACCCGCTCTTTCTTTTGAATCCCACCTCTCGGCTTGAGGAAATTAGGCTTAGAGCCTTTCTTAGCCTTGTTTCTTCCCTTCTTCTTGCCTTTAAAGACAGAGGAAGTATAAGAACCCACCATGAGCACGCGCATTTCCTTAGTAGTGGAAGACTCAAAGGTCTTGAGCATGTTATGAAGCTCTGGTATGGTCGATACCGTCTTGTTCATATTAAAGTTTAATACAAAACTAGAGTATGAATCGGGTAGGGACTGAAGAAGAATGGCATAAACAGCAACGTTGGTCTGCAGCTCAATGCCCAATCGACCAAGTTTCTCGATTAGTCCTATCATCTTTAATGCATGAGGGGAGACCTTTCCTCCTTCAGATAGCCGACATCTAAACAGATCTCTCATCACTTTATAAATCTCGAAACGAGACTCAGAATTAAAGCATCCTCTCGTGTTGCCTTTGCAACTCGGAAGTCATGCCGAGCAGCATAACACACTGAGCCTGGAAAGCATCATCTTGATGCTTCTTTTGAGCTTCAGCGTCAAACGCTTCAGCCTCATCCGAACCAGCCTCAAGAGTTACAGGGATTGGCGTGTCCAACACGTACTAAATCTTTTCTTGCCTAAGCACCAAACACACGTTTCGGTCAGTCCAGAAAATTTGGCCCAGCCAATTTGTTTGTTTCCAAAATACTTCTCAATGACAAGTTATTCATTTCAACAATCCTAGGAAATAAAATTTAAACGGGAATTAAAACACATAATTCCTATGATCAATATTCAACAATCAAAATAAACATGACCTTTTATTTATTTTGTCTCCATTACTTTCACATACTCAACGACCTAATCGAAAGAGTACAAATTTATATCTAATATAAATTGTAATGGATTAGGATCCATATTCCTACTATTACAATGACTGCTTGGGCTGAACATTGCAACAGCAGAACTGGTAGGTCTCTAAACCAATTATCTCACGCAATTCCTAGTTTATCTAAACAAAACGACACCGTACAACAAAAGAAAAACATTAAAGGAAAGTACGACTTTAGACCAAAAACTTGTATATCTAACATCCCCCCTCAAGCTGGAGATTGGTAGACATCAAGAAATCTCAGCTTGGACAAAAAGGATCGAAAGTGAGGCGCTGTAAGTATTTTGGTGAAGAAATATGCCACCAGCAACTTAGAGGGCACGAACAGTGGAAGAATAAAACCAGATTTGTATTGCTCCCAGAAGATATGGCAATCAATATCTAGATACTTTGTGCATTCATGAAACACGGGATTGGCGGTAATATGTAGAGTAGCCTTATTATTACAGTGCAAAAGGACTAGAGAAGTAAGATGTATAATTCACGAAGAATGTAGCTAATCCATAGTAACCCACAAACTGTAGAGGCCATGGACCGATATTGTGCTTCAACAGAAGACTTAGAAACCGTAGATTGTTTCTTACTCCGCCATTAGATCAAAGCCCCACCAAAGAACAAACAAAACTAGTGATACATCGTCGTGTATCTTTACAAGCAGCCCAATCTGCATCACAAAAACTTTCAAGAACCGAACTCATAGAAGCAGAAAAGAGAAGTCCTAGATTAGGAGAGCTCTTCAAGTACCGAAGGACATGAACCACGACATCCCAGTGAGGTGTCCGAAGTGCATTAACAAACTGACTTAATTGTTGAGCGACATTTGTAATGTCCGACTGGGTCATATTTAATTAGAGAAACCATCCAATCAATCTTCTGTACCTGTCAGGATATGGAAAAGGTACATAAGATTGATTGGACGACTTCCCTGATGAAGTAGTGTAGCAACTGGTTTGCTACCTTGTAGACCAACATCTGAGAGAATATTCATAATGGATTTCCTTTGGCATAATGAAATACCAAGTGAGGTTCGAACAATCTCAATGCCAAGGAAGAGTATTGCCAAATAAAGATCCTTAATGGTGAATGTAGCATCCAAATATAACTTCAACCTATTGATCAAGAAATGATCGGAACCAGTAATCAATACATCATCAACATAAATAATCAGGGCCAAAAAATAATCCCCCAGAGTCATGGTAAAGAGGCAGTGATCAAATTTGGACTGCTGCAAACCAAAATGAGATAAAGTAGAACACAATTCATTATTCCACTCTCCCGAGGCCTGTTTCAACCCGTATAAACTCTGGCGTAACTTGCAAACTTGAACAGGTTGGGCCTTAGTGAAGCCAAGTGGTAGTGTCATATAGACCACCGCAGATAAGTAACCGTGTAGGAAGGCATACATCCAATTGATGTAAATCCCAGTTCTTCAAAGAAACCATATCAATGAGTAACGTGACAGTAAAAGGTTTTGCTATTGGAGAGTAACACTCAAAATAATCAACCCCTCCATTTGGCTATACCCCTTAACTACTAATCTAGCCTTATATCGTTCAACCAAACCATTAGCATGATGTTTGCTCTTGTAGACCCATTTACTCCCTATTACCTTTTTTCCAGGGGCAAATAAGTTTAACTCCCATGTATGATTATCTTCGAGTGCTTGCAATTCTTGATTCATAACTTCAACCCACGAAGCATCTTGACTAGCTTGACATGTTCAAATCTGGAGTGGCCATGCCCCCCCCCCCCAACCCCAATTTTTTTAATAGTACTTACATGTATAAAACTTTGCAAAAGTGTATATATCAGCCTGCAAATTATTACTCCCTCCGTCCCGCTTTAATTTGCACACTTTCCATATTGGGTTGTCCCACTTGAATTTGCACACTACTAAAAAAAGAAACATTGATTTACGTGCACACTCACAAACTTATACACATATTTACCCATATGCCATTACTTTATTAAAAAAATACACTTTATTAAGAAATGTGCCATCTTGTAGGGTGCAAATTAAGGCGGGAGGGAGGGAGTACTTGAGTTAATTATGTTGAGCTTGTTCCATGTTCCTTGTATTCAATTGAGATAGTTTATAAATTGGGCCTAATCCATATTTATAAGTTAGGCCTAAGCCCATTTTTAAACATTTTAAATAGCTTTATTTTTTTATTTCATAAATGATTAATGAATTTTGACAAAAATTACTTGAGATCGTCTAATGACATGAAACAACACAATTAACTCATATATTTGCCAAAATGTTAATGCATTATGTCCAATTTATACCTCATCTCGCCGTCTCGTGCCACAAAATGGTCTCACACAATACCTACTCATAAATTTAAAAGGCACAATTCTTCCACTATATTTATGCAGAGCAAGCTAGTAATGGTGATATACTAAATTGTATTTCATTCTCTATTTTTTAGATGAGTGTAAAACATGATTTTTTTTACAAACTTACAAGCAATTTTGTAAAAAAAATGTGTATCCTCAATTATAAACGATTTTTGTGATATACCAGAGATATATTTTAAATTTTAAAAGATTAAGAACATATTTATTTATTTTAGACATTTTAACAACAAATATTGATATAATGTAATACAAATATAAAATGTCTAAATTTTATTATTAGACATATGTATTAGTGTAGGTTGAAGAATGATATCTATCGACCCCCCTACCTTGAAGTCGTGGCTCCACCCCTGAGCTTAACCATAGTGTGTAGGTTCCTTTTCATGAGATATATTTTCGAAAAAAATAAGAAATGTAGCATCCAGATATCCTAAATCAGAATAAGGTAATAGCAATGTAGGAGCACCACAAACATAATCTTTCTGCCATCTAGTTGTATGATGGACTCTAGAACTTCTCCTAGGAAAAGGAGAATATATCTCTGGGGCAGAATCAGGATCTGTTGGGAAATTGTATAGACTTAAGTTTTGATTAAGATCCCAAAATATTCCTCCTAAGTTATTTGTAAGTAAAATGTGTTGGAGTTATACGTGAAAGTATGCTTTTACTTTGTATAACTCGTGTATCAAACACTCGTTTTATGAGAATAATTCTTTTATCACATTTGCTTTAGTTATGATTGAATGTTGAATTTCTATTGCAAACCGTTCAATATATAGTACATGTTACATTGTAGTTAGTGTGGTGATACCCGATCACGGAAGACAACATTAACAGTTTACTTGTAACTAAACGTACATTTTCACGACCTAGGTGGAATTGAACAATCCGCCGTGAAAGGTCAATGTGTAAGGATCAGATTGGTCTGTCTTGACTAAGAGATTGCACTAGCACATTTAGTATGTGTTGAAGAGGACCTACATCGAGGATAAATTCATCTGTTCTGAAAGGTGAAGAATTAGACCTCAGTGGTTGTTGATTTCTTAATCTCCGTCACTTAAATAGGACCGTGTGTGTTTAATGGTTACTGCTTTGATTCATGTTGGGTGAGAATCATTGCGACTTTGAACTTTGTATCTTGGGCAGTAATATTAATCATACGACGGTTGCTAAGATTTAATACGGAGAAACACGTGCGAGTACGGCTCGTGTGATTAGTCCCCTTGGTGGGCTCAGAAGTTTTATTGTACCAAATCTTGCAAGTGAAGAATTAGTTTCTTCGGTACGAATAATAATGTTGAGCTGTCTTTACTCCAAGGTGAAATATATTAATTAATTTAGAGCTATTCAGAAGCTCAATTAATGAATGGACTTGATAATCTTAAACGCGGGAATAATAACCGGGAGCCCACATTATCGTAATATGCATTAAGATAGATAGTGCAATATTAATTTATTAGTGGTAATAATTAATATTAATGGATTGAATTATATTGAGGCTCAATATTGAAATTCAGAAGTCCATTAGGAGGTCCAATCTTAATTCTCCTTAAAGGCCCCTCATGTAGCCCAATAATGATAAGGTGATTAAAATAAAAAGATAATATTGTGCTGATTTTTTCATTGTATTTTTGAAAATTGCATGTTAAGAAGAAAAAAAGATTTTGTTGATTTTCTTGGAAAGATATTATGGAAGATATGTATTCTAGGAATACAAGAATATCTCATATATTCAAGAAGATCCAAATCTTGGATTTTCATCTTATTATTTCGAAAATTACACCTATTTAGGAGGGTGAGATTTTTGTGGAATATTTTATTTTGGAGAAAAGAATATATGAGATATATTCAAAATTTCTTAGAGGCTAAGAAAAGATTTTCTCCAAGCCCATATTTCATTGATAATTTCGGCCACCCTAGTCCTATAAATAGGGGATGATTATTTCATCCCCAAGTACGTAATTCCATGTGTTGGAAAAATCAAGAAGCATATATATTTTTCTTTTTCCTTAGTTTATTAAATTACTTGAAAGCATCTCCCACCGGTGATCAAGTGAGGTGAAAAGGGAAATACTTGAGAAGGTTTTTGGGTCGATAGAGCGAGATCGTAATTGTCCCGTATATCCAAAGGCCAATTCTACAAGAGGTACGTTTATCGAATATTTACTTGTTTATTCCGCCATAGATAATATGTGAAATTAATTCAAAATGCATGATGAAAATTAGTTGTTGGAATTATTATTTGAATTAATTAGGATTAATTCAAATAATTGTATTTAAATTCGTATTTAAATTTCATCCCGAATAGATTCCAGGCACCCCTATTTTCCCAACAACTGGTATCAGAGCCACGGCTTCGGGCTCTGATCTTTAAATTGGAATTTAAATTGTTAAACATTAAATTGAAATTGGATAGTAGAATTGCTAGATCTTTTTTGCAGGTATCCAATTGTCATGGTTTTAATGTTGTTAATTTTATGCGTGTGAATTAATTGTTTTTAATTCGATTCGTTTGAATTCATTTTTCTCGTGAGAAAATCCACGAGTAGATTAATTGTTTTTATTTTGATTCGATCTTTGTAATAGACTAGTCTAGATCTACTATTTATTTTTTTGTAAAATAAATTGTAACCGGATCATGACGAAGAACGAAGAATTAAAAACGGCGTACCCAGACGACGCATACAAGCGTGGCGCATGTATGGACGTAAAATCATGTAAGGGGTGAAGAAAACGAGGACAAACGGCGAAAAACGGCGCACGACCCGGGCGCGACGGGAGGCCGGCGTTGCGCGCACGCGCGCGCGCCTCAGGCGCGGCCTGCAGCGCCTCGGGGCGCTCCAGGCTGAGCCTCGGCGCGCCTCCTGTAGCGCTTCGGCGCTTTTTGGGCCGGGAGGCGCGCGGGCCCACTTCGTGGGCCGACGCGCACCGTATCTCGGGCCGTGGAATTTTTCAGTTCGTGTTTTTTTATGTGTGACTTTAAACGTCGTCCCGAACCCCAAACGATGTTGTTTTTGATGAAGTGTGGTTGTTCGAGTGGGAGCATGTTGAGACGAACGTCGGAAAGCAACAAGGACGATTTTTCGCATCAAGACGTGAAGAAATTAAACCGTGACAATTGGATTTGAGTGCTCCAATGTATTTAATTTTGTTTTTATGGATGTTTTACTTCGTGCACCTATTATTATTTGTTAATATGTGTTTGCATAAATTTAATTGTCCAAGAAAAACCTTACTTTCGAAAATTACTAAGTATGTTTTTATAATCGCAATTTTATTCCGGATATTAAAATTGGATTATTTTGACCTCCATAATTTATTTATTTGTGAAGTTCTTTTGGAATACATTTCCCCCTCGGATCGGCCAAAAGAACGGATTTCACATGAATAAATTCCGAAAGGATGATTGTGGATTATTACTAGTGGCGGTATTGACCCTCACCCCGAGTGGCTTGCTCAAAGAGAAATAATAATCCTGTATTTAATTATGGTTATTACTTAGGCATAGGAAATTGATATTAACTTACTCCCCTCAGAGTCCCTGTCAGTTTCTATGTGGTCAAAGTGGGAGCCAACTATTAATTTTGAATTAAGAATTTGTAACTTTTAAGTTTGTAATCCACTTGAATGTGTTTAAATGTATAGACCACCCCTCGTGGCGCATTTAAATTGTTTCTAGATGTTGGCTGATGCATGATTATATTGTTTTAAGGTTTCAATATAATTGATGTGATCGAATTATGTGATAATTTCATATTTTTCCAGATATTGATATGAATGTATGTTTTATTCTCATTTCATCATGTCGCAACCTTTTAATCCACTGTTTAATATACTTAAAGTTAATAAAATTTTTGGAGTGATTTATATCGATTGGAAATGTTTTTTTTAAATTTGTCCTTACTGCACGAAAACACAATTGGATTATTTATGTTAATATACCCAGCAAGCCTAATGATAAGTCAAGCAATGGGAAGATGCAGTTTATGATTGGAAGCGTGACAATGAACACATGAAGTGCATCATCTTGACATCTCTGTCTGAGGATTTGAGGCGCGTTCATGGAGACATTGTATACGCTGTTGAAATCATGGAACACCTTGAAGAGATGTCTTCACATCAAACCCATGACTAATCAGTTCACCAAACATGACTCGGTCAAGTTGGAAATGGTGGAGGGAACGCCCGTGAGGGAGCACGTTCTCAAGATAATGGCATACCTTAACAAGTTGGAAGTACTTGGTGCGGATTTTGATTGATTTCATATACCATTCTCTACCGAGAAGCTTTGAGCAGTTTCGTCTGAACTGTCAGATGAATGAACGGACAAATCGTTTGCCCGAGCTCTTGCAAGCTTTAGTTTCGGTGGAGGTGAAAATGGAGCACCAGTCTAGTGCTATGGTGGCTAATGGTCCGTCTACCTCTTTTGGTCCCAAGGGAGGGGAAAAGAGGAAGAGAACCAAAGGCCGGATCCAAGAAAATCCAATTGTTGCGAAAGGCAAATGCAAAGGCTAGCATCGAAGGGGAAGTATTTTAGTTACGGTGAGAGAGGACAATGGAGGTCTGCCTGTTCCAAGCCTAAGAGGCTAGGAAAGTTAGGTAATTCACATACCTTAGTCGTCGAAATTTGTGAAGTGGCGTATGCTGTCTATTCGTGGATAGTGGATACGAGAGCTACTGATCACATTTGTTTCATGGGTTTAAGCTAACCCGACGACTTAACGGAAGTGAGATCCCCATCACATCGGGCAATGCTACGAGAGTGGCAGCTGAAGCAGTGGGAGAAGTTCGCCTATCTTGTGAAGATAGAGTTATGGTCTTGAGAGATGTTCCTCATATTCCTAGTTTAGAAAGAACTCAACCTTCAGTTTCTAAACTGTTTGAATAGATACTCAGTTTCTTTTAATAAGGATGTTATTATTGCTTGAAACGATGAGTTTATCTGTTCCAGAACTTCAATGGATGATCTTTATACCATTATTTGGGCACACCACTCATAAAATTGAATCTAATAACACATCGATTATTTCGAGTAATAAAAGAAAGCGTTCTTCGGAGATGAACGAAACACTTCTATGGCATCTTAGACTAGGTCATATTAATCTAAAGCGGATATAGAGATTGGTGAAAGACGGATCCTTGGAATCATTCCAAGTCGAACCGTTTCCAACTTGTGAATCCTGTTTAGAGGGTAAAATGACCAAGAGGGCATTTGGAGCCAAGGGGAATTGAACCACGGAAGTGTTAGAACTCATTCATACCGATATGTGTGGTTCAATGACGATCATAGCAAGAAGGGGTATGAGTAAATTGTCTTTTTCAATGATTACTCGAGATATGGATACATCTACCTTATGATGCATAGGGAAAGATGTATCAAGTTTCTACGAATTGATCGTAGAGGCGAATACCTTAGCGATGAATTCTTGAACTAGCTATTAGATGAAGGGATTGAATCCCTGTTGACCGCACCGGGAACCCCTCAATAGAACGGTGTGGCGGAACGAAGGAGCCAGACTCTTTTAGAAATAGTCAGATCCATGATGAGTTATTCGGATTTACCCAAGTCGCTTTGGGGTAGCGCCTTGGAAACAACGACTTACATTCTAAACTTGGTGCCATCCAAATCGGTTCCTAAAACCCCAATGGAATTGTGGACCGGGCGCAAGCCCAGTCTAAGACACTTGCGGATTTGGGGTTGTCCGGCATACGTGCTAGACAAGGAAGCCGGTAAATTGGATCCACGTTCGGAATTAAGGTTGTTTATAGGATATCCCATGGGAACGAAAGGGTGTATGTTCTATAGTCTCAAGGATTAAAAGACCGTAATTAGTTCGCACTTTAAATTCTTGGAGGAAGACTATATGAACAAAAGAAAGCCCAGAAGTGAGATTACCTTAGACGAGTTAAGAGGGCAAACTCCTATACCAAGTATGCAAGATGATATACCACACGTCACATCTTCACAACCGAAACCCCGTCGTAGTGGGAGGATTGCAAGGCAACCCGAGAGATTCATGGGAATTGGAGAATCTTCGGATTTGATTTCCGGCGATGAATCAGACCTATGGACGTACGACGAGGCAATCCAAGAAAAAGACGTGGAGGCGTGGCAAACCGCAATGGAATCCGAGATGGCTTCGATGGATTATAATCAAGTGTGGGAGTTGGTTGATCCACCTAGTGGGGTAGAGCCCATTGGATGCAAGTGGGTGTACAAGAGGAAAAGAGGACCGGACGGAAGGGTAGAGACCTTCAAAGCAAGGTTTGTGGCCTGTGGCCTGTAGCTATGCTTAAGTCCATCCGTATTCTCTTGTCGATCGCTGCGCACTTAGATTACGAGATCTGGCAAATGGATGTCAAGACAGCTTTCCTTAACGGAAGTCTTGATGGGATCTATATGCAACAGCCCAAAGGTTTCGTTGGAAAAGGCCAAGAGCACCTCATATGTAAGCTTAAGAGATCCATTTATAGACTTAAGCAAGCGTCGCGTACTTGGAACCAGTGTTTTGATCAAGTTATTAAGTCTTACGGGTTTGTGATCAAAACAAGTTCGAAAGTTGTGGGTGTAAAAGGTGTGACGGAACTGCGGTGGTATTCTTAGTATTATACGTAGACGATATTCTGCTCATTGGAAATAATGTAAAGGTATTGTCAGACGTAAGGGTATGGCTGTCAAATCAGTTTGATATGAAGGACTTAGGGAAAGCCGGTCACATCCTTGGGATCAAGTTCACTCGAGATCACAAGAGGAGGATGTTGGGTTTATCGCAAGTTTCATACAAAGCCATTGTTTTGAAGCATTTCAGCATGCAAGATTCCAAGAAAGGTTTTGTACCTTTTAGGCACAGAATCCATCTATCTAATGAAATATGCCCTAAGACCAAGTGGAGATAGATGACATGAAAGACGTTCCGTACGTTTCGGACGTAGGAAGTCTTATGTATGCAATGTTGTGTACGAGACCGGATATCTGCTTTGCCATGGGCATGATGGCAAGATATCGAAGTAACCCCGGGAAAGCACATTAGATTGCAATTAAATGCGTTCTTTAGATTCTGAAAAGAACTTGGTATGGAATGCCGATTTAACAATCAGACAATCTAATTCCCATGGGATACACAGACTCAAATTTCCAATCAGACATAGACTCCAAAATAACTACCTCGGGTAGTGTGGTTTGCATGGAGAAGGAGCCATGACATGGAGAGCGATTTGCAGAAATGCATCGCCGATTCAACCATGAAAGCCGAATAAGTAACTTCTTGTGAAGCAGCGAAAGAAGCGGTTTGGCTCGAGTACTTCTTAGTGGACGTTGTTCCGAATTTACCCATCATAATCACTGTCCATTGTGATAATGTCGGAGCAGTTGCAAATTCAAGGGAACCGAGAGCCCACAAGGCCAGCAAACACATTGAAAGAAAACACCATCTTATACGAGAAATCGTTAAGAGAGGAGATAAAGAGGTGGAAAAGATATGTGTCGGGGACAACCTAGTAAATCCATTCACAAAGGGTCTGCCTCTGAATACATTTGAGAGACATGTGGATGGAATGAGAGTCAAGACTATTGCCAATCTGCTTTAAGTATAAGTGGGAGGAATTATTAGGTTAGTATAGGTTGACATGAGATGTCACGGAGAGCTACTACACTAAGACATGCGTGATGTATACTAAAAGCAGACTTTAAATATAAGTGGGAGATTGTTGGAGTTATACGTGAAAGTATGCTTTTACTTTGTATAACTCGTGTATCAAACACTCGTTTTATGAGAATAATTCTTTTATCACATTTGCTTTAGTTATGATTGAATGTTGAATTTCTATTGCAAACCGTTCAATATATAGTACATGTTACATTGTAGTTAGTGTGGTGATACCCGATCACGGAAGACAACATTAACAGTTTACTTGTAACTAAACGTACATTTTCACGACCTAGGTGGAATTGAACAATCCGCCGTGAAAGGTCGATGTGTAAGGATCAGATTGGTCTGTCTTGACTAAGAGATTGCACTAGCACATTTAGTATGTGTTGAAGAAGACCTACAGCGAGGATAAATTCATCTGTTCTGAAAGGTGAAGAATTAGACCTCAGTGGTTGTTGATTTCTTAATCTCCGTCACTTAAATAGGACCGTGTGTGCTTAATGGTTACTGCTTTGATTCATGTTGGGTGAGAATCATTGCGACTTCGAACTTTGTGTCTTGGGCAGTAATATTAATCATACGACGGTTGCTAAGATTTAATACGGAGAAACGCGTGTGAGTACGGCTCGTGTGATTAGTCCCCTTGGTGGGCTCAGAAGTTTTATTGTACCAAATCTTGCAAGTGAAGAATTAGTTTCTTCGGTACGAATAATAATGTTGAGCTGTCTTTACTCCAAGGTGAAATATATTAATTAATTTAGAGCTATTTAGAAGCTCAATTAATTAATGGACTTGATAATCTTAAACGCGGGAAATAATAACAGGGAACCCATATTATCGTAATATGGAATAAGATGGATAGTGTAATATTAATTTATTAGTGGTAATAATTAATATTAATGGATTGAATTATATTGGGGCTCAATATTGAAATTCAGAAGTCCATTAGGAGGTCCAATCTTAATTCTCCTTAAAGGCCCCTCAAGTAGCCCATTAAGTAGCCCAATAATGATAATGTGATTAAAATAAAAAGATAATATTGTGCTGATTTTTTCATTGTATTTTCGAAAATTGCATGTTAAGAAGAAAAAAAGATTTTGTTGATTTTCTTGGAAAGATATTATGGAAGATATGTATTCTAGGAATACAAGAATATCTCAAATATTCAAGAAGATCCAAATCTTGGATTTTCATCTTATTATTTTCGAAAATTACACCTATTTAGGAGGGTGAGATTTTTGTGGAATATTTTATTTTGGAGAAAAGAATATATGGGATATATTCAAGATTTCTTAGAGGCTAAGAAAATATTTTCTCCAAGCCCATATTTCATTGATAATTTCGGCCACCCTAGTCGTATAAATAGGGGATGATTATTTCATCCCCAAGTACGTAATTCCATGTGTTGGAAAAATCAAGAAGCATAGATATTTTACTTTTTCCTTAGTTTATTAAATTACTTGAAAGCATCTCCCACCGGTGATCAAGTGAGGTGAAAAGGGAAATACTTGAGAAGGTTTTTGGGTCGATAGAGCGAGATCGTAATTGTCCCGTATATCCAAAGGCCAATTCTACAAGAGGTACGTTTATCGCATATTTACTTGTTTATTCCGCCATAGTTAATATGTGAAATTAATTCAACATGCATGATGAAAATTAGTTGTTGGAATTATTATTTGAATTAATTAGGATTAATTTAAATAATTGTATTTAAATTCGTATTTAAATTTCATCCCGAATAGATTCCGGGCACCCCTATTTTCCCAATAAAAAGTTCAGTAGAGTTAGTACTTAGTTAATTCAGTTCAAATGTTAAGGAACTGGAGTGCAGGTATAAATTTCTAGAGTGTATTGAAGAAAGAAGTCCACTGAAGTCGAAGTCCGCTGATGACAAGTAATCTGAGAATTAGTCTAAGTCTTGAATGTTTTTTAAGTACATTCTCACTAAGACTAAAGCCATCAGGAGAGGACCAAGGTCCACTAATGTAGACTAATAAAGCACATTCAATACTAAACACATTAAAAGCTGTTAGTTAATCTGGTTGGAACAAGGCAAAATGAATTTCAGTGAAGCTTACAATAAATGAAGAATTAAGAAGGTTCTCTCAGAGGAGTTCCACCTTAAAGCAGAACAGGATTCTGAGCAAGCAGACTGAAGGCCCAATGAGAAGATGACACGTAGGTGTACTCTACTGACAGCCGACCTGTCCCAGACTGACAAATGCCAAAAGTTTTTCCCTAGCTTTCCCCAGAAAGTTGGTGAATAGGCATGGTCTTTCAGCCGTTTCTTGACAAGACTTAAAACTTCAAATAGAGTCGTTTGAACCAATCAGATATAAGAAGACTTACTTGAGAAGATTCAAATCCAACGAGAAGATTTTCAAGGAAGCCTATAAATACAGAAGGGCGTGCTCATTTCTATACACGGGAAACTCACAAGATCAAAGCTATCTCTACATTCATAATCTCATAGAAGCACTCGAAATTAGCTTTGTTTCCCAAGTGTTTCACATTTGTAGAGAGCATATCAAGCCTTCTGTAACCAAGCGTAAAAGCTATATCCAAACCTTAGAAAGAGATAATCCATCCTAAGCTTTGAGCTAAACTGTAAGGATTATCTCACAACAGTTGGAACCAAAACCCTACTCAAAAGCCTACTTAGTTGTTAGGTTGAGAGTTAGTGTTAAGTGGTGTTAGTAAGCTGATTATTTGTATCAGTCTGAAAGCTGGGTTGTTTTGGGAACTAGGACCTATTTTTATCCTAGTGATCAATCATCCTAAGAGAGGATTAATTGATCAGTGCACCTTGGCATTATAACACAAGGAATTCCAAGTGAAAGGAATTCTTCTGTTTAATCAGGACAGTGGACGTAGGAGATTCATCTCTGAACTACTTTATCTCTTGTATACTTATTTTTTGCTATTTTCTAAGTGTGTGTTATTCACTCAAAGTTTATCAAGTAAAACGAGTTTTCTAAAGGGCTCACTAATCCGCATTTGAAAGCTAATTAGATAGTAGTTCAACTGAAAGTCTTGAGCTTTCAGTGGAGGTATTATCTCAGTAAGCTTTCACAAGTAATTCTCAGTACACTTAAAGTCCACTGACGAGTTACAATCTGAAGTAACCTGATAATTTTTTAAGAAGTTTAATTTTGTAACCACAGGTGTATTCCCCCCATATACCTGTTTACTCGTTTTAGGACCAACAATTGGTATCAGAGCAGTGGTTCAAAAGACCATTGTTCTAAGTATACCTTGTGCTAACAAGGTATTTTCTATTTGGTCATCTGAATTTATCTTATTGATAAACTTGTTTAGATATTATGGCTGCCAATGCAGCTAGGGTAGCACCACCAGCAGAGAACAATATGGGAGTTAATCCTTTGAACCATATGTCCCATCACAAACTTCCACAATTCTCAATGGAAAATTATGACTTCTGGAAGATCAGAATGAGAGCTCATCTTGCCTGTGTGCATGATGAAATGTTGAGGGTAATTACTAAAGGTCCATTTATTTTTATGACCCCTAACCCTAGAACCACAGCTGAGACTATTGCAGATCCAAGAGAAGAATGGCCCAAGGATGAAGATAACTTCACTGCAGATGAAAGGAGGAGAAACAACCTCAACTTCATAGCCATGTATTCTCTACACCACCATTCCAGATTCTGTAATGGGAAGAGTGATCCATTGCAAGACTGCAAAGGAACTTTGGGAAACTCTTGCTCTCATATGTGAAGGAACTGACAAGATAAAGGAGAACAAGCTTTCTGTAGCTGTTCAAAAGTATGAGCAGTTCACCATGGAGCCCACTGAGACCATTGACCAGCTTGATGGGAGGTTCACTGACATCATGAATGAGATAAATTCTCTGGGAAAAGTCTACACCAAGAGAGAAGTTGCCTTAAAGATCCTGAGAGGGTTAACCTCAAGATGTAATGATGCAGAATACCAAAGATTTCTCCAGCATGTCTATGCAATAGGTATTCTCAAAACTTAAGGCTTATGAGTTTGATCTTAACAGGAAAAGGGCTCCTGACGAGACCTCAGCTGAGAAGGGAGTTGCCTTCAAAGCTAAGGAGACTGAGCCAAAATCCCCAAAGCCTCAGAAGAGTACAAAGGCAAGCAAATCTCAAAGCAAGGGTGAGATGCAAGAGGAACTCAGCCTGATGGCTAGAAGGTTTGAGAAACTTAACAGCCGATTTGGCAAGTATAAAAGATTTTACAGGGATAACAGAGAAGGAAGGAGTTATCCACAAAAAGACACCAGAGAAGGAGAGAAAAGCTCAACTGAGCTGGAAAAGAGAAAGGATTACAAGAACTATGCCAGAGGTGAAGGATCATCATCAAAGACCAAGGAGTCTACTGAAGAAAATAATGATGATGCTAATAGATGTTTCCAATGTAAGAAGGTTGGACACTTTCAATATGATTGTCCTCAACTGAGCACCAAGGAAAGGAGGGAAAGGCAAGCCAAAAGAGACAGGAGATATGGAGAAAGGAAAGCCATGGTGGCTGAGGATGTTGATGAAAATCTGGAGTCATCTGATGGACTGTTCTCAGACAGCAGTGATGATGACATATGCCTCATGGCAAGAGAAGAACCAGAGGTACAATCTAAAACATCCATTTCTCTAGAACACTCACCTGAGCTGAGCTCAGAGTCAACTGAGGAACTCAATCTTCAGTCTGCTTTGGAACAATTGATGATTGATTTCTCAAGGTTGCAAGAAGCAAGTTTTTGTCTCCAAGACGAAAACAAAATTCTCCTGAGAGAAAACTCTAAGTTAATTGAGTCTGGGAATCAGGATGATCTTAACTCAGCTCAGTCTACCATTGAATTGACAAAAGAGGTGGAAACCCTCAAGAGTCAAGGAAATGGCAAAGATCAACTGATAAAAGATCTTACTGAATCTAAGATAAAGTTAACTAAAGAAAACTTAAAACTGGTAAGCCAAGTAAAGGATTCTCTCCTGAAAATTGATGTCTTACATAAATCTGAAGAGACCTTGTTAAAAAGGATTGATGCTCTTACCAAACCTCTCTTGCCATAGAGGAAATTCAAAACTTTCAAATCAATCCTAATAACAAGTGTGGGATAGGCTTTATTCCAAAACCTTCAGAAGGTCATCTGAATGTTGCTTCTTCAAGTGGCACAAAGAGAGTTTTTGTTAAATCTGCAACCTTTCAACCACAGATTTTAGATAAAGGTAAAAGACCAGCTGAGGTCCAACAAAAAAGAAGTCAAACTCAGCCAAAACCAAATGGAAAGGCTCAGTTGACTAATCAGAATAGATATCAGCAGAGGTACTATCAGCCGAGGTCTTCACAGATGAAGCAACCTCAGCTGAAAGCACCCAGGCATGAGCACTCCTCAAGGAATGACTCATACAGAAGACCTATTCCTTTTGTGCCTAATGGAAAAGACCCTTCATACCCTTATCAACAAAAACTTAGGCCGGGTGCACCCAAGCCTAAAAGAAAGAATGTAAAGAAGGTTCTTGTTCCTTCAAAGGCTGACACCCATAGAAAGTTTACTCCCAAGGCACCTAGGGAGGTAACAATCTATGTAGATGTTTATGGAAGACAAATTAGCCACTCTAAAGTAATTAGAACGGTGAGGCAAATTTGGATTCCGAAAGGTATAACTAACCAGTAGGATCAAGCGCTTGCCACTAGACTAAAAGCCCGGACTTGTAGTGAGGTGCTACTTTATTTCCTTTAACCCTACCTAGCTGCAGCGCCACGGGTCGAATTGCCTCCGCCGGACTTGGCGCACCGGGCCTTTATCGCGCCCGACTCGGCTGGGAGATGCTGGACTCCGCGCCCAACAATCCCCCCCAGCATCTGCCAGCCCCTTGGCCAACAAATGCCTTCCACTGGGATTCGAACCCGTGACCTGTGCTCTGATACCAAGTGTAGGAGGGGCCCTCAGGAGAGATCATAACTCCTCTCTGAATCAGCAAGGTGTGGATCAACACCTTGGCTGCCTCTGGGGTCTCAAGCTCTGCAGGATTCTGGATGTTGAGCTTCTTCTTGAGATCAATCTCCCAGGCAGTTAAACTGGGAGGACCCATTTCCTCAAGCAACAACATGAGGTCCTCCACAACTTCAAGTCTGGCCTTGCTCCAGACTTTGGCATCAGTCAGCTCTGCCAGAAGGGGTAAGTGCTCCAACAAAACAGGGAAGTGCAAAGAAATCCTTGAGAGGGATTTACATATCAAAATCTTCTTCAGAGGACATCTCATCAATCACAGTATCTACCTCAGCTTCAATATCTTGAACAATTTCAGTATCAGGCTCACTTTTCTCCTTTTCAGACTCGGATACTTCAATAGGCTTTGAGCTTGTTCCATCATCCCTAGACTTCTTTCCTCAGAACAGTCCACCTTCTTTTCTAACATTAGTCAGATTAACATCCTTACCACCAATAGTGATTCTTTGCCTGGAATAGCATCGAATTATATTTTCATAGGTTTTGATGATGTCTAGAACAGTAGTATATTCATCCAATTTAACATTTAGAAGGAAATCTTCATCTGACAACAGTGTTAGGTCAATACTTCCAGCAGCATGCGAGGATTCAGCAGGTTTTGGTGAGGTTTGGGTGGGAGTTGGTTCAACAACAGGTGTGGGTTCATCTGTTGCCATGTGAGTTAGATTCTCAGAAGGAGTGGGATTTGGAGAAGGAATTTCTAGAGCAGGGGCTTCAGAAATAGGAAATTTAGTAGGAATTTGTGTGTGAGATGAGGGGTTTGAAGGCTCACTACTGGATTCCGAAATTTTTTTTTGCTCAAATCAACTAGTACAGTGCCAATGTTGATCGTGGGAGGCACAAGTGCACTATCAACATCACGAACAACTTTTTTTAACATCTGCCATTGTTGTGGATTCAGGGAGAACAATGGAGAGTAGAATACATTGTTATGTTGGCGCGGATGACACAACAATTTGGTTGACATTGTGGTTTCATTTCCAGCAGCCATTGAAGCAAGTAGGTTGAGAAGGTTTTCGGAGGTAGTTGAGGTATTTGGAGAGTTTGGTTTGCTTGAGCTTTGTGAATTTGAAGGTTTTTTAGTGTTTGACATTATATCTGCATACAGTTAAATCGCCCAATTAAAAAATCATTAAATTTCAATCACTAAAGCAATATAGAAACCGAAACAAACACACACACATAAACTTGAACTGAAAATACCTTTCTAATTACTTTGTGCTTTATCACTCAATTAATTTAATATTTTCGTATGATAACATTCAATTTCAATTCGATATTTATAGAGTGAAAATCAGTTAATTGAAGGCACAACATAAGAAATTGGAAATCATGGGTTATGAAGTGAAGAAAACTGATGGGTATGAGAGTGAGGTGAGGAACGTGGGTTATGTTGTAGAGTATATAGGATAATTAACCAATTTAATAAATAATTAAGTAAATACCTTTATTAAAATACTGTAATTGATCTAAAATCAGGAGATAACAGTATAATTGTCACATTAATATTCTAGAAGTTACCATTTTTTTAATTTTAAGTAAATAAACAAGAGAAATTTCTGAACATTTGAACCAAAATAGTGATAGCAAAAATGATGGCACGCACATATCTCAACACACTTATATACACAATCCAATGTAGAAGCAACCACCACTCATGCTCTTCTTGTAATCAATGTAACCTGCCCAGTCAGCATCACTATATCGCACAAGTGTACTGCTTGTGTCTTTAGTATACCATATACCAAGATCACTTGTACCAGTCAGATATCTTATGATTCTCTTAACAACATTCAAATATGACTTATTTGGACAAGCCAGGTACCTAGCACAAACAATGTATATTATATCTGGTCTACTTGAGGTTAAGTATATAAGACTTCCTACTATGGATCTATACAAAGTTGAATCAACATCTTGTCTAGCAGTGTCTTTACACAGTTTTAGTGTAGATCCCATATGAGTTTTCATGACTTTTGAATTTTCTAAACTAAACATTTTCATCAAGTTCTTTGCATATTTACTCTAAGAGGAGAAAATATCTCTATCCGACTGTTTGATTTGAAGTCCTAGAAAGTAGTTCAAATCACCTACCATGTTCAATTCAAATGTTACAGTTATTGCTTCAACAAACTTGTTTAACACGATGTTACAAGTTAATCCAATAATAATATCATCAACATATATATGAGTAATTAATAAATCTTCTCCAGAAGGCTTAACGAATAATGAAATACGTGTGTGGGTATTTTTCCAAAATGTTGTCAAAAGTGTTGAAATATAAACGACAACATACACAGCGAAAGACTTGAAAAACAGATGGCAAATAGATTTCAAAAAATTTCAGAGACTGTAAATAGTCTATGGTGTCTTATGGAGAAACTTCACTATAACAAGTAGTGCTACAAATGACAAAATAAGATCATGTTGTAAGATCTAAATACAAGGTGATGTATACAATGTATACTACCTAAAATATCAACCCTAGTCGTGTAAATTAAACCTACTGTAGGTCTAACAAAAACACTATATAGTTTACAAATGTTGAGTAGGATATTCTATATATCTACCAATACAAAGAAGACAACCGAACTGAAGCTAACTACTCTAAGTAGAATGTAGAATAGTCTCTGTTGGGATATGTTTAGTTTTGATGATTTTTCCAAAACCACTTGTAATAGGTTTGAAAGCAGTCATGATTGTATCTTTTATTTCAGGTCAGGCTATGTTATTTCTCAGTAGAATAAGCTGTCAGTTGAGAAGAACTCAGTTGAGGAAACACTCAGTTGAGGGGGACCTCAGCGAGAGGGAACTCAGCAATGCAGCCTGAGGATATCAAGATGACACCAAGAAGATCTAACTGAAGCCATGCTAGTAACCTAAACCAGATGAGAAGCCTGAAGGATGTCCCACTGAGTGTAAACTGGGCTGATCTAAGCTAAGTCAGGTGGACCACTCAGTGAAGAGCATGATCAGGAGGATCAGTGCTGCACCAAGTAGGCCCTGAAGGAGTCAGGCTACTGTGGTCAGGGAAGTTTGTCATTCTGCCTTATGACAAACTTCTTGGAGTGATCTTCAAACAGTCTCTGAAGGACAACTACACTGAAGACGTTCAGTCAGTGAAGGAGGAAACTACCTAAAGTCAGTAGGGTCTTGGTCAACCCACTGAATCAAAGATCCGTGAATCCAGGCCACGTGGACCAATCAGCACGAGGCAGCAACTCTGACACTGACAAGGCCGTATTCCAAGAAAAGTGTTTGAAACCATTAATTGTATGGATTCAAATGTAATTTCATCCAACGGTTACATTTGAATCCACACTATAAATACAAGCTCATAGCTGCGTATTCAAGTGTGTTGTGTGTGAAGAGAAAAATCAACACCTACGAGCTGTGAGGGTGTGAGAAACTTAGTGCGTTTCAAGGGAGATATAAGGAGGCACTTCTTACACCTAGGACACTGACCATTAGGGTCTTCACATATATACTTTGAGTGTTCAGCTTGTAACTCTTAGCTTAGAGAGGGTTTCCCAACCTTAGCTTGAGGCTAACACATTGTAAGGGAAAACCTCACCTAGTTGGAGAAACCCAAACCAAACTAAACCCTTTCAGAAGAATGTTAGGCTTGTAGTGAGGTGAGGAAGGGCAGCCCAGGGAGTGGCGTGAGTCCAGTTGTAAGTGCACCTTGACACGTTAAAAACAAGAATCCCAGTTAGTGGATTTCCTGTTAAATCAGGTCGTAGATGTAAGAGCTTGAGTCTCTGAACCACATTAAACTGAGCGCTCGTTTCTCTAAAAGTATTTACTAAAGTATTGTGAAAATCTGCTCACTGAGAGCATTGCTTAAAAAGGAAACTTTGGTTAAATATTCAGGTCAGGGAGAATCCTCTCACTGACCAGTTCAGGCAACGCACTTGAGAGCTCAGTATCTCGAGTCACTGCCTTGCTTAGAGCATGAGCCTCCAAGCCTTCACTAACTTGGTAGCTCAGCCTCTAAGCAGAGTAGTGACTTGAAGTGTAATCTCTCGAGTCACTGTCCTATTCAGAGCATGAGCCTCCAAGCTCACACTGACTTGGTAGCTCAGCCTCTGAGCAGAGTAGTGACTTGAGAACTCTTCACTCTTGCTGAACTCCCTGGGTATAAAAGGTTTTTAAAAAAATTTGCTCCTGAATTCCCATTTTGCCCTTCGAAAACGGGACCATCAGTCTCGTATTGGCTTCACTTGAATATGTGTCATGCTTGCTGTATATATAGGCAACAAAATCAGCATGTGAACAAGTGATAATCATGGTTTCCCATGATGTAAAACCATCTAGCACTAAGCTACATGACCTTGGTAACTGCCCATGTTCTTCCTTAACTTCTCACTCTAAAAATGCAACTGCTTGACTTAGTAACTTTCAACTTGCCAATCTGCATATTTAGACATTTAGGACAACATTGAGACAAACAGAGTTAGTGTTAGGAGAAAGGGCCGATTCTGATATTGCAGAATATTTTGTAACATTTTGTAAAACATTGAGCTAACATCAATAAATAAGGTTATATCTTATTCACCTCTTATAAAACCAAATTGCAAAAGAAAGTCAGTAAGTCTACCATACCAAGCTCTAAGAGCTTTTTAAGACTATACAAGGCCTTCTTTAACTTATACACATGATTAGGATACTGCGGATTTTTAAATTCTTTACGCTGCTAAAAAATGCATTTTCAATTAATATGTCATTAAAATATGCGGCTTTTACATCCATTTTATGAAGATCAATGTTAATGTAACATGCAATTACTAGTAACAATCTTATAGACTCTATCCTAGCAACAGGTGCAAATGTTTCATCAAAATCTATACCTTCAACTTGAGTGTAACCTTGTGCAACTAATCTTTTCTTGCTCTTAATTATGTTACCAGACTCATCAGTTTTATTTTTAAAGATCCACTTAGTTCCAATGACATTGACATCATTAGGCCTTGGAACTAATGACCAAACATAATTAATTTCAAACTTATTAAGTTCTCCATGCATAACATTAATCCAATTTTCATCTTTTAATGCTTCTATAATATGGTTCAATTTCAGAATAGTAACATTGAACATTCACAACATTGTGTATAGAAAACATTCACACAGACCTTACCACATCAACATGGTTTGCACATACTCTTCTTCTGGTTTAAACACCAACTGAAGCATCACCAATGATCTGATTTGAAGGGTGACTTTTGGTAATCCATGTAGTTTGATTCTTCTTTGGAGTATATTGATTGTTTTGTGAAGAATATACTTAATTTTCAGAGGATGTCGAACCAGATGTTTTAACATTTGGTGAAACATTCTCTGTTTTCAGTGGTTCTTTAGAAACCTTAGTAAATTCAGTCACATCTTCATTGTAATTCCCATCTATTAGATTTTTGTCATCATCAAACACTACATTCACGGTCTCCTGAACAGTGTTAGTTCTCAGGTTATAAATTATGCATACTTTACTATTTCTAGAATAGCTAAAGAAAAAACCTTGTGTCACTTTTAGAATCAAACATATGAAGTTGATCCCTATCATTCAGAATATAACAAACACAACCAAATACCTGAAAATATTTCACATTTTGTTTTCTATTGTTCAAGATCTCATATGGGGTTTTATTACTTTCAACTCTAAAATAGACTCTATTAGAAATGTGACATGTTGTATTCAATGCTTCTGCCCAAAATTTCTTTGCAAGTTTTTTTGATGTAAGTATAATTCTAGCCATTTCTAGAAGAATTCTATATCCTTTCTGCAATCCCATTTTGTTGTGGAGTTTTAGGTGAAGAAAACTCTTGCATGATACCTTTTTTTTATCACAAATTCTGATAACATGCTATTTTTAAATTTTCTACCATGATCAGGTCTAATACTGCTAACTTTCAAGTTGAAAATAATTTTAAATCTTTTGTAAAGAACTTTAAAGGCAACAAATGTTTCAGATTTTTCTCTTAAAAACTCAATCCAAGTATATCTGGAGTAGTCATCTACCACCACAAGTAAATATTTCTTTCCTCCAATGCTTTTAGTTTCCATATGATCCATAAGGGTCCATATGCAGTAATTCAAAACAACGATGTATTATGCTATGTGATAACATCTTATGCGACTGCAACACTCTTACCTACATACCTTTTTGACATGGACCATACACAGTGAGTCTGTTTAAATCAAGTTTAGGCAATCCTGTCATAGGTTTCAGTTTTGATTAGTTTTCGTATGACTCTATAATTTGCATGCACAAGTATTTGATGCCACAGAGCATTTTCATCATAATTTAAAAAATGACACATATTTTTTGTTCCAATCAAATAACAATTATCAATTGGCCTATTACTAGTCATTAGACATTCAATATCTCACTCTAGAACA
This sequence comes from Ballota nigra, assembly GCA_947034835.1. Lineage (NCBI taxonomy): Eukaryota > Viridiplantae > Streptophyta > Magnoliopsida > Lamiales > Lamiaceae > Ballota > Ballota nigra. Next base: position 38,292,349 of record OX344724.1, on the reverse strand, counting down.
TAACATGAATCCTTATTAATTTCAACATGCAAATTGTCATCACACAATTGACTTATACTTATTAAATTAGCAAGAAAGCCATCAACATGCAAGACATTTTTAATCTTAGGAAAACCTTCAACATTCAAAGTTCCTTTACCAACAATCTTTCCTTTTGATCCACACCATATGTAACAGTCCCACCATTACAAGGTTCATAATCGGATAAGTAGTTATCATGACCAGCCATATGTCTTGAACAACCACTATCAAAATACCATAAATCAGGCACACATGCTTTCAGAGAAGTTTGAACAACATTACAAGTAACATGCTCTTTCTTTTTCTTAGCTGATTTTGAAAAATGTTTCTTAGGATGTGAAGACATTTCAGACAATACTTTTTTAATTTCCGGATCTCTTTTCATCTTTTGACAATAAGGATGAATATGTCCAGTTTCAGAACAATATTGACAAACAAACTTTCTAACAATCTTTTCTGTTACATGAAATTTTACTTTAGCTAAATTCTCAATTTTAGCTTACATAAATTTCACAGGATTATCAACACAATTGGAAGTAGAATCACCAAAAGAGCCTCGACCATATTTCCTAGACTGACCAACACTCAATGCATCACTTACAACATAAGAACTCTTAGAGATTTTCTTAGAACTTAAAGTTGAGTTTCTCAATTCCTTATTAATTTATAAATTTCTAAATCATTCCTTGTAAGTATTACTTTTAGTTTGGTCATATTTTCTATGAGATCATTGTTGATAGGCGAACATCAATTACGATACGACGAACAAGGTTTAAGTCCTAAAAGAGGATTGTCCAGGCCAAAAGTAATTAACAAAGAAAAATCAAAGGAAGGTGCATAAACAAAACTGAGAGGTGTATTCAATGACGAACAACATTATTGACGAACAACATTTGGGCGAGCAAATCCTAAGACTCGAGATCAAATGAGAACCTTTCACCAAGTCATGAACGACGAACAACGTTGACAAGAGGAGGTGAATCTACCAGCTTAAGAGGTGTACAGCGCCAAAACACAAAACCAATCAGCAAAGTACACGACGAACAAAAAGGCGAAAATTACAGAGCCCATTTACAAGGAATATAATGGAAAACAACTTCTGAACCACAAGGTCAAGAGGCAAACAACTTTTATAAAAAGAGTACAAGATTACCCAAGCTAACAAGGGCGAACAACAATGAATCCAAGATAAGACCAAAAACAAGACTTTGTAATTAAGTCTCACCTTAGATAAGGTCAAACAAGGTCAAAGGACACATGCCAAGCATGCAAGCTTGGAAGTCCAAGGGTCATTTACACCACCTACTTGGTGGTTAGTATAAATAGTTGCTCTCCCTGAATAAATTTTAAGTTCAAATACACAAATACTCCAATTACACACACTCATACACCTAAACATACACACATACAAAATAAATACGAATTCAACTCTCGTATTCACAATTTTATAACCTGAACTATTGAATTTATCATTTACGGTGGTAATCAATCACACGTTCTTGTTTGGTGATTATAAATTCGGTTTAAAACAACCACTAATCCACGCGATTAGAACCGATCACCAATAATTTGGCACTAGAAGGAGGGTTCGAACCTCCGATTTGAAGTGTGATTATTAAGTACTTCAAATTTAAAACTTAAAGATTTGAAGGAATCCTCAAGAAATTCTTGAAGATTCAAACAAAAGTGTTCTTGGTGTTCTTCAATATCAAATTTGAAGATTCAAAGATTGAGAAGATAATTAAAATCAGGATGCCTCAATCCAAGAAAACTAGGATTTCACACCCGTCGATGGAAGTTTCCCCAACCCGGGTTTCATCCACTGACCATCAAGATCGTGATCCACGCCATGCGAACAAAGTCCAAACTTCGGTTGCAGCTCATGTAATGCCTCCAGATTTAGAAGCCTTAGCTAAAAACCCCAGGAGTTAGCTAAGACCATAGCTGCTCTCCAGGCAATTCAGAAACAACAACATCATAGACCTTCACAAGCAAGGTCTAAGTCTCGCCACTAAGAAGTAGTGAGAGCAAGGCCTGTTCGTGGCGAGCAACGTGAAGTCAACAATGCCCAGAACTGGGGAGACAAAGGCAAAGCTAGAATGGTTGACTAAACTGAGGGACAAGCTGAGTCTGCCCATGGGCGAACAACAATGTCTAGCCATGGAACATCTCGTTCCAGTGCACAGGACAGACTTGGCCAACCTCAACTCCAACAAGAAGTTGCTGGTCAGGGAGCAGGAGATGGGTGAGAAACTTTTGAGCAAGCTCGCCCATCGGTACATGAAAGACTCACTAGATCCACCTTTAGGCGCCTAGGGCCAAATGTGGCGAGCAACCCAAGGAAACAACCTCAGGGTATTCTTCCTCCAAGAGAGGGACTGCGACGAGCAGAAGGGCAAACGTCCTTGCTCGCTGAACAGCCTCCAAGTCAGGGGGCATCTCTTGATGAACTATCAAGTTTAAGAAAAGTTGTGGAGAGCATGCAGGGGCAGCTTGACCAACAAAGAGGAATTGGGGCGACCAGTATGCCCTCCTCACCATTATCTTCAATCATTTTGAAGGCCACAATTCAGAAAAAGATACAGTTTCCGGCAAGCTTGCAATATGAAGGTATTGCTGATCCCCGAGTCCATCTAACAAAATATTTAGATTATATGATCTCTGTGGGGGCAAGCGATGCGACTCAATATCGGAACTTTCCCTTAACTCTGGGGGACAGAGTGCATAAGTGGTTTTCAGCAATGCCACCAACATCCATCCACTCATTTGCTCAGTTAAGCCGAGAGTTTCTCTCTCACTTTTCAACTGTAGGATCGTACCTTTCCCAAAAGCACCGACTATCAGAGTAAAATAAAATGACGATGAATCAGACCGGGCTTTCATGGAAAGGTTCGATAAAGTATTGTTGGAGGGAGAACCAGTTAGTGAAGATACCAAGATCGTAGCCGTCATGGCCGGGCTGAAAAAGGGTCAGACCTATGGAAGGAGGTACGTCTGAAGTGCCCAAAAAGTTATGCCGAGTTCAGAAATCAAGCCAACATATTTGTCTCCATGCATGAAGCTTTACAAGCAAACATGGGGGACAACAAGGTTGATCCAAATGAGAACAATAAGAAGCCCGATGGAACAGGCTATCGGGTCCCTAAAAATATGAAGGCATTTATCGAAGGGATGGAGCTGAAAGGAAAAGCTGAATCAGGTGCTAACAGTATCCATCGACACTGTGTACAATAATGTAAAAGAGAAAGAGTTACTTTCCCCTCCCCGGAAGATTCGCCAAGAAACTGGTAAACTCAACCCGAATAAGTATTGTGCCTACCATCAAAGTGTGGGGCATTTTACTAGTGAGTGTAGAGATTTACTCAAGCAACTTTGGTGATTCTACGAGGAGGGAAAAATCTCCGAATTTGTCAAAAGGCAACCTGGGAAGAGAGGCCGGGAGAGCAGTTTGGGAGATAAGATTGACGATCAACCTCCACGAAACAACAGACCTGGACGACAAGCCCCTACCGTTGTTGCTCGCCCGGTAGAAGATTTGTATATGATGGAATCCACAGGACCTGCTGGAGGATGTTCTGATGGGCGACCGTCAATCTCTAACCGTAAAAGAAAAACCGAATTACGAGCGATTGACCATGTACAAGAAATGGGAATCAACTCATCTGTCCTACAAACATCTGAGTTAATCTTTACAGAAAAGGACTTGGATGGAATTTTGACTCCACACAATGATTCACTCGTGATTTGTGCTAAGATCATGGGGACCAGAGTGCATAGATTGTTGGTGGACACCGGAGCCTACACTAACATCCTTTTCAAAAAGATGCTCGATCAACTAGGGGATTATGTAGGCTATATTCGAGACTCAAATCATCGTATCCTAGGCTTCGAAATGTTGTAACAATCCCTTTGGGAATAATTATTTTGTCTATGCAACTTGTAACGGCCGAGGAACCCGAGAAAAATATCACAAGAATGGTAGATTTCTTGGTCGAGATCAAGAATTGACTTATAACGGGTTTCTTGGTCGACCCTTTTTTAATGAATTCAAGGTTGCATGTTCAACCTACCATTATTGCATAAAATTCCCAACAGCAAGTGGAGCTAGTTCAATAAAGGGAGACCAAAGAAAAGCTCGTGAGTGTCTCCTACAAATGCAATCAAAATAGGGACAAGTTTCCATGATGGAAGCCACCACCAGCTACCCGGTCGATGAACCATCAATGCTGGAAGACATGATGGAGGCAGAGGACCATATGTATACTGACGAACAACTCCCTCCTAATGACGAACAACTGTTGGAACAACTCATCACCACCCAGGAGAAACACACACTTGACGAACAAAGTGTGGGTGGGGACGAGCAACATATAATAAATGGCTTGGATGGCCAAATTTTGACTAACAACAATGGGCCAAGGCCAGCAGATGATCTAGAGTCCCGCCTAGAAGCAGAGCCCATGAATATCGAAAATGATTTCAACCTTGAGGGACCAATACTTGATCCTCGTTGGTAAGGATAAAAATGACGAGCAACTCCGGTCGAAGAACTGGAGGCGTTCAAAGTTAATCCCGAAAACGAGGATCTTGAATTATATATAGGATCTGAGCTCTCTGAGCCTTACAGATCTCGAATGAAAGAGTTCCTCAGCAGGAATCTAGATGTTTTTGCATGGTCACATGCGAACATGGTGGGGATAGATCCAAAGCATGCTTGCCACAAGCTTAACATCAATCAAGCAAGAAGACCGGTCCATAAAAAATGAAGAAAGTACGGCCCAGAAAAGTATCAAGCCTTGAATAAAGAAGTGAAGAAGTTGCTAGACAATGATCTAATTCGGCAGGCACTTTGTCCACAATGGGTAGCAAACTCAGTCCTTGTGCAAAAGCCAAACGAAACCTGGAGGCTATGCATAGATTTTACAGATTTGAATGCAGCATGCTCGAAGGATAACTTTCCTCTCCCACACATTGATCAATTGGTGAATAGCACTGCTGGACATGAAATGTTAACATTCATGGACGCCTTTACCGGGTATCATCAAATCCCAATGCATCCTGACGACCAAGAAAATACAACATTTTATATGAACAAAAACTTGTTGTGCTTGAAAAGAATGTCGTTCTGCCTCATCAACGCAGGAGCAACATATCAGAGATTGGTGAACAAGATGTTCGGCGAACAAATTGGAGATACTGTAGAAGTCTACGTAGACGGTATCGTGGTCAAAAGCCCCCGAAAAGAAGATCATCTCCAACATTTAACCCAGGTGTTCGAAATTCTTCGACACAACATGAAGTTGAATCCAAAGAAGAACAGCTTTGGAGTTCATTCAGGGAAGTTCCTGGGCCATCTTGTTAGCCAACGGGGAAATGAAGCCAACCAACGAAAGTCAAAGCCATTGTGGATATGCAACCTCCACGTTCAATAAAAGAGGTGCAAAGGCTTACAAGATGCCTAGCAGCATTAAACCGGTTCATATCCCGATCAGGAGACAAATGCCGTCCATTCTTTGAAACCATTAAGAAAGGAAAGTTTACGTGGACTAACAACTGCCAGAGGGCGTTAGAACAACTTAAAGACTACTTGGGAGATGTCAAAATTCTATCAAAGCCCATCCCAGGTGAAAACTCTATTTGTATCTAGCAGCATCGGAAGTGGCGATCAGCTCTGTTCTGGTGCGGGAGGATGACAAATTTCATCAATCAATCTACTACGTCAGCCAAGATTTACATGAAGCGGATATCAAATATTTTCCAACTGAAAAGCTGGCGTATGCACTTGTTTGAGTGTAAGAAAGTTACGACCATATTTCTTCGACCATCAAGTTGAGGTGCTAACAACTTTCCCACTCAGACAAATTCTCCATCGCCCAGACACAGCTGGTCGTCCATTAAGATGGTCACTAGAGATTAGCCAGTTTGGGGTGACCTACGCTTCTCGAACAACGATCAAAGGGCAAGCTTTGGCTGACTTTATTGTCGAACTAACTTTCCCTACAAATTCGACGAGAGGACTAGATCATCCCTGACATCTCTATATTGACGGTTCTTCTACCAACATGGCTTTGGGGACAGGAGTGGTTCTTATTAGCCCTGACAGACAAGTTTTCACCTCGACAATTAGATTTGGTTTCATGGCTACCAATAACGAAGTTGAGTATGAAGCTCTTATTACTGGTCTCCACTTATCCCTTGCAGTAGGTGTCAGACGTTTACAAATATTCGGTGACTCACAATTGATCGTAAATCAAGTCCGAGGTGAATACGAAGCAAAAGATGATCACATGATCGAATATCAGCGAATTGTTGCTCACCTAATGTCCCTGCTGGATCAAGTTTTAATTGAACAAATTTCAAGGACAAGCAACACTCAAGCAATTACATTAGCCCGACTAGCAACAAGCGAATGACCTGCAGAGTTAGCAGACATTATAATTACAAAGATGAACAAACCGTCAATGATAAGCTATAATATTAACCAGCTAGATGAACAAACTAATGAAGAGGAAGACTGGAGAACAAACATAGTCAAATATTTGAAAAGTGGAGAAAAACCAAAAAACTCTTCTGAAGCTGCCAAGCTAATAAAGCAAGCCGCCAGATATACTCTAGTAGGTGAGCAACTTTACAAAAGAGGAATATCAATCTCACTCCTCAAATGTTTGCCTAGGGGGCAAGGACGAGCAATACTCGAAGAAATACATGCCGGAGTATGTGGAAATCACACTGGGGGGCAAGCCTTGGCATACAAAACTATCAGACAAGGTTATTATTGGCCGACTTTATGTCAGAACGCAATCAAGAAAGCAAAGACTTGCCATCAGTGCCAGATTTTTGCCCCAAACATTCACACCCCGGCTCAGGAACTCGTATCAGTTTACAGCCCATGACCATTTGCAAGATGGGGGATGGACATTATTGGTCCCTTCCCAGCAGGAATTGGAAATGTTCGATTTGCTGTCGTGGCAGTCGATTATTATACGAAATGGGTAGAAGCAGAAGCCATGGTGAAAATTACACAACAAAAGATGATCAACTTTATATGGAAGAACATTGTCTGTCGTTTTGGAGTTCCACAAACAATTGTGATAGACAATGGTCCGCAGTTCGATGGAAAAGAATTGAGAGACTTCTGCACAAAGTGGGGAATAATAAAGCATCACTCTACTCCTTATCATCCCCAGTCTAATGGACAAGTTGATGTTGTTAATAAGACTATCAAGCATACATTAAAAGTACGACTGGCAGAAAGCAAAAGTAGTTGGTTTGAAGAACTTCCAGAAGTCTTGTGGGCATATAGAATTTCTCCCAGGTCGAGCACCAGAGAAACACCTTTTACAATGGCTTTCAGAACAGAAGCCGTAATACCAATTGAGTTAAAGGCCAATACAATCAGGACGACCAACTTTGATGAACAGGCAAACAACTCTGCTTTAGCTAATGAAATGGATTTGCTCAAAGAGAAATGATTAAATGCCAGCTAAAAAATGCTACTTATAAGCAGCGAGCAAAACACTATTATAATTCTCGTGTCAAAATCAGGGAATTCAGAGTTGGAGATTTGGTTCTAAGAAAGTTGCTCGCCCAACCTCCATGTGTATTGGGACCGACTTGGGAGGGCCCGTATCGTATAACGGATAAATTCCTTAATAGTGTATACGATATCGAAGACATGGAAGGCAAACCGGCCCAATACTCCTGGAACGTTGTACATCTGAAGAAGTACTATCAATAGATCGAACAAGTTCAACTTTTGGGCAAACAAGTATCTTAGGGGGCAACTGAACCAAATGAATAAAAAACTTGTCTAATTTTTTGAAAATTTTGCTAAGTATAGAATGAAAAGTTGCTCGGCACATTGTATAGTTTGGTGTTGTTCGAATTTTTTAGTTCTAGATTGAATGGCTTGCAAAAATATTATAAGCAAGCATAAGGCTTTTGTTAGTGTTCAAAGTTGTTCGTCAAATTGTATATGTTGGTGATGAACAGTCTTAAAATACTTGTAAATTTTCATGATGTAAATATAGTTGTTCGTTGGAAGATAAGACTAAAGCTCAAGGTACAAGTCCATTTTTAAGGATCAAGGTCATTAAAAGGTTGTTTGTCTTTTAAGATGAACAGAACCTAAGGCCAAACCCATATTCTATTTAAAGGCAAAGTTCAAATTGAACAAAGCCCAATATCATGTATTATAATTGCAAAAGCATTAAATAAAATGTAAAGGCAATTAACATATAAAAGGAAAATGAGCGAACAAAAGACATATTCATTAATAAAAAGGCTTTAAGCCTAAAAAATAGTACAAAAGTGTGAAAGTGAAATGTACTACAAAAAGGACGAGCAACTATTACAAGAAGAAATTTCAAGAAATTCTAAGTCCTATCTTTGATGTTGCTCGTTTTAGGGAGGGTCTTGGACTTGCTCGGAAGGAGGATCGACAATCATGTCGCTCACAAGATCATTTGCAGCTTTCTTCTCCCTCTCGGCCGCTTCTTGCTCGTCGGCCATAGCCTGCTCGTCCTCAACTGGAGCGGGAGGCCGAGTAACAATGATGCTGGAGTCAAGATTGTCAATCTTAACCCCATAGTCAATCATATCCCCCAATTGAAGTTCAATGTTGTTAGGAGGGGGATAATTCACAACAAACTCGGCCAAATCCCTCCCCATCTCTTCGACCATATCGGAGTGTTCGTGTGCACTGGCCATACGGATGCAGTCGGCGTACGCACAAATGTACCCCAAGTTTGAAATTGGATCGGATCGAACTTGTAGCTGGCCTCCATCTGTTCTTTGGAGTACATACCCCTAATAATCTTTGAGGCGAGCAACCTCTGCCTCAGACTCTGCAGCTCTTTGCTCGGCAGCCGCCAGCCTTTTTCCTCCCTCCTCGAGGAGGGCCTCTTTACATTTCATCTCAGCAGACAAGCTTTGATAACTCTCGAGGTGTTTCTTCTCAGAGTCAAGAGAGAGGGTGAGCTGGTTGTTCAGGCGAGTAACTTTGGCCTCATAGTTGTTCACCAGCCCATCATTTTCTTTGGTCAGTTGCCGAGCAGTGTTGGCGTATCGCCAAGCAACATCTTCAGCTCGGCCAGTTGCGCCATTCCCTTTTGGGCCATCACAAGGGCGCTTGCACTTTGCATCATGGAGTAGTGGAAATTGTCTGACACCCCTTGCATGGAGATAGTTTTCTCCATAGGTCTGGTCCAGGCCCTGGCGATCAACTCATCGCCCTTCGAACATGCTCGCCCAGAATCTCTCTTATATTTACCGGGGTCTTGGAGCAGGCGTACTGATGCACCGAATTTGCTCACCCGGGATGGTTCTTTGGCCGATATCTGCGAACAACATTATGGATTTATACTTAGAAAAATCCAAGAAAATAGAACTTGATCGACAAAGTGAGATACACTTACTCGATAATTTTTTGCTCATCCCAGCCCAGATGGGTGATATCCTCTGGGCCTTGGATGGGGGTAACATCTTTCCCACCTTTTCCCGCCCCATCGATCGGCTCGATAGAGGAGTGGCGAGCGGCATCTTCTTGGTGGGGGCGAGCATGCCCCTTTCCCGCCCTTACCTTCCCCATATTTCCATCAGGGGCGGCTTGTGCAACTGCGGTCCCATCACCCCTCTTTAATCATTTTCCCCCCTACGGAGATGAGGCGGGGGGAGACGCTGGTCGAGCATTTTTGGGGGGAGCAGTCTGGCGAGGAACTGTGGCTCCCTCCGGCTTGTTCGTCATTGCCAGCACTTTGGATGATGGATCCCCTTTGATCTTTCATCCTTTAGGGGGAGGCATCTCGTGAACTCTTTGCTCAAGGAGTCCAAAGAAGGAGGGAACGATAATTGTAACTTGTTCGGCTAAAAAAAAGAATATGTTAAGGCCGAGCAAGAATAGTAAATGGCAAATAAAAATAGTTGGGGGAGTTAGAAATTTTTGCATACCTGGGGGCACTTCAATTTGAGCTTCGAGGTGATGCGGGTACGTGAGGAGGCGAGCAACTTTCTTACACCTCTCCTCGTTCACATATTGGATTGTTCTATCTGTCTTATTTCTGAGGGCGACCAAACAGGAGGTGAAGAGGAATTCAGAGCCAATCTCTTATTCCTCCGTATTCCACTTGAGTAAGCGGGGACCTGCGAGGAAACAAAAAAAGTTAAATTAGAACGACACAATTCAAAGGCGAACAAAAGTATGCTTACGTCTAATTTTTTCATAAGATGCTGGGGAATTAATACGCCCAACACCGCCGTATGGGCCAGAAGATGCTTTCCAGCCACCCCCTATGAAGAAGAAGAATTGCTTCCAATTTTTGACCTTGTTCGGCACCCCTTCGACAATCTTGAGTCCAGTTCGGGCCTTCAAATAGTAATAACCTTCCTCACCCACGGGACACTTGGTGATTTTCATGAGGTAGTTGATCTCTTCAGCAGTGATCCAGTCAACGTACCCTTCCAGTGCGAACAAACCCATTGTCCCGAGTAGGTTCATCCACCCAATTGGAGTGATTTGGGTAATGGCAAGGTTGGTCGCCTCAAAAAATTGACCAACAACTGGGGGCAATGGCAGCCTTAACCCAGCTATCAAGGTGTCAATATTGATCACCTTGCATCCAGGTGGAGGGCGATCAGTTCTTTCCTTCCTCTTTGGAGCCCACATATGGATATCAAAGGGAATTTGATACGTTTCTCGAATTGAGGCAAGGCTTCTCTCGCGAACAATACTTTATATCTTGCTCACTTGAAACTCTGTTTTCTGCAATTTGAGAGTTTGACGCTCGGGGTACGGAAAGTTGTTTGCAAACTCATCCGCATATGCTCGCCACTCAAATGGGCGAGCAACTCTAGAGGGAATTTCGTTCTCAAGCATTCTAGGGTTTGGAAAATTTATCCCCTCCAAAAACTCACGGGTTAGCTCGCCCTGTACAGCCTCCTCGTCCTCAGATTCAGAACTTGACGAAGACGAGGAATCCCCATTTGAATCCCTGTTCGCCACAACCACAATTTCTTCGCCAGACGAACGAGCACCGGTATCCTCCACAGATCGAACAACCGAATCGACGTCGGTGTTTGCTCCCCATGAAATTTTGAAGGGAGGTTGGTTTTTGTATGTAACAATTGGAAAAAGAGGGTTGGGAGTTTCCTCGGAACTGTGGTTGCTCGAATGGGAGGACATGGATTTAAAAAATAAGAAAATTGGGGATTTTAGAAGTGTGTTTAAGGATTCCGGTGGCTATTTTTAGTGGACGGCGGCGACGCAAGCTCTCACACGGTGGTGATGTAATTTTTGGAAGAAAAAAGAAATTAAGGAATAAAAATAGACAAATAATCACGTGAAATTACGCCGGAGAAGTGTTGAAGATCGCCGGAAAAGAAAGCTCTCAATGGAATTTTCTGTAGCAATGAGGATGAGTGGGAAAAATCTCATCTCCCACTCATATATATACATATGAAAAAATGGGGTAAAACCCGTATTTTTCAAAAAAATATTGGGGCCTATATGCAAGAAAACGGGGTCTCCAGCGAGCATTTTAAAGACTTGGAGGGTCTATTCATAAATATAGGGGCGTGTGACCTCGAACTTGGTTGCGCGTAGACGGCGCTTCATCATGACCGCCCACGTCATCATTGGGAGATCCCCAAAATCTTGGGAAGATGTAACGGTGCCTTCAAAGTTGTTCGACTATATCAAAGTTGTTCATCTACCCTCATCATCAAAATATCCTTACCACAGTTGCTCGACACAAAGTTGGTCTTCCAAAACAACATCTGACCAGGATAGGGGGCAATTGTTGATAGGCGAACATCAATTACGATACGACGAACAAGGTTTAAGTCCTAAAAGAGGATTGTCCAGGCCAAAAGTAATTAACAAAGAAAAATCAAAGAAGGGTGCATAAACAAAATTGAGAGGTGTATTCAATGACGAACAACATTATTGACGAACAACATTTAGGCGAGCAAATCCTAAGACTCGAGACCAAATGAGAACCTTGTACCAAGTCATGAACGATGAACAATATTGACAAGAGGAGGTGGATCTACCAGCTTAAGAGGTGTACAACGCTAAAACACAAAACCAATCAGCAAAGTACACGACGAACAAAAAGGCGAAAATTACCTTGCCCATTTACAAGGAATATAATGGCGAACAACTTCTGAACCACAAGGTCAAGAGGTGAACAACTTTTATTAAAAAAGTACAAGATTACCCAAGCTAACAAGGGGGAACGACAATGAATCCGAGATAAGACCAAAAACAAGACTTTGTAATTAAGTTTCAGCTTAGATAAGGCCAAACAAGGTCAAAGGACACATGTCAAGCATGCAAGCTTGGAAGTCCAAGGGTCATGTACACCATCTACTTGGTGGTTAGTATAAATAGTTGCTCTCCCTAAATAAATTTTAAGTTCAAATACACAAATACTCCAATTACACATACTCATACACCTAAACATACACACATACGAAATAAATATGAATTCAACTCCCGTATTTACAATTTTATATCCCGAACTATCGAATTTACCATTTACGGTGGTAATCAATCATACGTTCTTGTTTGGTGATTATAAATTCGGTTTAAAATAGCCACTAATCCACGCGATTAGAACCGATCACCAACAATCATTATTTTCTTTTGCTATCCTTTCTTATTCTGGCACATAAATCCTTGAGTCATCATATGTATTACCTGTCTCATCAACACACTCATTAAAACAGTTCACATCTGAATGATTTTTGACAAATGTTGTTTATAATATTTTAACATTGAAAACAACATATGTGTCTGAATCATGCAGATCATCATCTAAAGAATCATCATAATCAATCCTAGAAAAAAAAAAGCTAATTCCTTATCTTTTGAACTTTCATCGTCTGAGTCGTCACTAAAAGTAACATTGAAATTCAATTTTTATCTTAATCATGTATCTGTACACTCATTTGCATAGTGTCCAGAATCAGTACATGCATCACATCTAACTAATTTTCTAAATTTAGGATCATACCTCTCTTTGTTACCTTTAAATTGTATGGGTTGATTCTGATCTCTTCTTTTCTCTAGGTCAGATGGTGTATTATTTAATGGAGTCCTTGGTTGGACATTCCCTCTGGATCTGTTCATCTTCTTATTTAGGTAGGAGTTGAACTTCTTTATGAGGAATGCAATGTGGTCAGGACTGTTGTAATATTGGTCTAAAACATCTTCATCAGACTCAACTTCAGTCACAAAGGGATGAATTTCAGTACTAGGAGACGTTTCACCTTTGAAAAAAATTACCTTTTTCCCATCACTTGCATTATTGGCTTGAGTTGTATTCATCTCATAGGAATTTGAGAATATTCACAAGCTCATTGTAGCTCAATTGACCAGTATTCTTGAGTTCTTCAATGACACAAATTTTTGCATCAAAATATTTAGGAACTGATCGTAAAATTTTGTGTACTTGTACATTGGAAATGGGATCTCCAAGTGAATGTGATTTGTTGATAATCTCACTTTACCCTTCATTATAGACTATGATCGTCTTATCATCCTTCATCCTACGATTCTCCAATTTAGTCTCAAACATCTGAAGTCTGGTCCTTCTAACACTTTCGCTACTTTCACAATGTTCTTGAAGCCTCTCTCATGCATCTTTAGTCGTGGTACATGTTGATATTATTTTAAAAAATATACACATCAACAAAGGTAAAGTTGGCATTGTGAGCTTTGGAATTGTAGCTCGTCGTCGTGGTTTCCTCATTGGTCCATTTAATCTTCCGTGTTAATGTTATGTCAGTGTTGTAAAAAATATTTAGGCAACATTATGGATAACATTACTAAATTTGCCCTTTCTCTTAACACTAACACTTTCGTTCTATGTTATGTTCGCAGGTTGAAGACCTATAATGTTCCAGGGCATGTGGCCGCAATTATCAAGTGAGGAGATCAAATATATCATGGGTGGTTATGGAGTTAGTGGAGGATTTATTTCGAGGCCATTCCAGACTGACCTAGTGATTGTAACTTCCGGTGGATCCTACATCTATAAATACTAGAAGATGTTCGAAGGAAAAACTAGGGGAAACAAGCCAGGAAGTAGTAAATGAGAGCTACACTATCAAGTGTTCAAGTACATCTAGTGTAGAAGGGCAGTTATTACTATCTTTTGTGTTGGTCAAACGCTGCAACACTCCTATCAATATTGGAATCGAAAATAGGTTAGATTAGGGTCTGGGTATGATCGGTTTTCTAGTCATCGTAGATCTGTTTAGGCGGTGTGTTTACACCTTATCCTCACTTTGAGATCTTGTGTTAGATCTTTATTTGTATCACTACATGGTTATAGTGAAACTTTTCGCCATGAGGCATCATAGACTTTATTTAAGTCTATGAAAAATTTTAAATTCCATTTGCAAGGTGTTTAAGTCTTCCAGTGCTTAGAATTGTTTAAAACCGTTCATAAATGTCTTATGTTGTTGTACATGTTGTCAATATTTCGGTTAACACAACTCTGAAAAATACCACGCACACTCAAAATTGGCACTTGAGCCATAAACTTAGTGTTTTAAATTTAGATCTTGTATCTTGTGTGTATTTTTTATTGCAATGGAATATCCCCTTACCCCTACACTTAAGCCTCATGTTTTAGATGGAACAAATTATGCGTATTGGAAGCCTAAGATGCATATGTACATCAAGTCCATTGATGAACACGCATGGAGGTGTGTTTTGTCTGGTTGGGCTCAACCAAGAACACCAGCTAATGAGGACAATGAGGCCCAGATCAAGAGAGAACTAGACTGGAAAAATGAAGAAATTCAATTGGCTAGTTACAACTTGAAGGCCTTTAATGCTATTTTCACAACAACTGATGTTTCCATGTTCAAACTAATCTCAACTTGCATTTCTACAAAGGATGCTTGGGAAAATTACAAGAACATTGTGAAGGATCAGATAGTGTTCGAAGGACCAAACTTCGAATGCTTGGAACAAAGTTTGAGAACATGAGGATGAAAGAAGATGAAACAATCTCATCCTACAATGAAAAAATCAATGAGATTACAAATGAAACTCATGCTCCTAGAGATCCTATCTCCAATACCAGGTTAGTGCACAGAATTCTTAGAACGGTACCTAAAAGATTTGATTCTAAGATATGTGCTATTGAGGAAGCTAAAGATATTGATACCATATCTCAAAATGAACTTTTAAGTATCCTAAAAACATATGAAATGAATATAACACAAGCTGAAGAATCAAAAGATGATAAAAAGGTTGTTATGTTCAAAGGTAGTACTTCTTCTAATTCTAAAAAGACTTCTTATATTACTGAAATTGAATCTGATGATGTTGTCAGTTTGTGTCTTGACAATCTAGAAAACATTGCTCTTTTATCTAAGAAATTCATTAAGTTTCTTAAGAAGAAAATGAACAATGCTAAAGGTATTTCTCAACCTAAAGTTCAGATCAATAATTCACCTCAAGTTTCTGAAAGTAGAACAAGTTTCAATCAAACTAAACCTCAAAATAGAAATAGCAAATTTAGATATGATCTTGAATACAGAAATAATGTAAAATCTGATGCATGTTCTGGTTTTGGTCATTATGCTAATGAATGTGCTAGTACTTTACTGAAAAAGAAATATAGTTTGACTGCTACTTTGAGTGATAATTTTGGTGATGAAAATAAATCAGATAAAGAAGAAGAATGTGTTTTTACTGCTAGGATAGAGTATGATGATACTTTTGATGATCATCTGGATGATTATTACTCTGATGTTGACAAAAATGACATGTCATTTGAGACAACACTGAGTGAAAATGGTCCAGATGTGAATTATATTAATGGTTTACTTGATGATACAGGTAATACAAAGGAAATTCACAAGGAGTGTGAATCTGAAAGACAGAAGTTGAGTAAGGAACTTGAATCCAAAAATCAGATTCTAGAGTCTTTGACTTTGGAAAATTCTGATTTAAGGAATTCTCTCACAAAGTTTGAAATGATCTTGACTAGAAAGGACTTGGAACTGTGCAAACTTAAGGAGGATCTCAAAAGATCAACTTTGAGTTTTATGAAATTCTCATAAGGGAAAATGAAGTTGGATGATGTTATGACTTTTGGACAGTCAAACAAAGCTGGACTTGACTTTGTTGGTGACACTTCTGAACCTTCTCATTTTGATAAACATGTTAAATTTGTTAAAGAATGTTGGTCCCGAAACGAGCAAACAGGTGTATGGGGGGGGGGGGGAAATACACCTGTGGCTACAAATTAAAACTTTTTAATTCTTACCAGGTGACTTCAGAGAGTAACTCGTCAGTGGACTTTAAGTCTGCTGAGAGTTACTAATGAAAGCTTACTGAGATAATACCTCCACTAAAAGCTCAAGACTTTCAGTTGAACTACTATCTAATTAGCTTTCAACTGCGGATTAGTGAGCCCTTTAGAAAACTCGTTTTACTTGATAAACTTTGAGTGAGTAAACACACACTTATGAAATAGCAGAATGTAAGTACACAAGGTATAAAGTGGTTCAGAGATGAATCTCCTACGTCCACTGTCCTGATCAAACAGGAGAATTCCTTTCACTTGGAATTCCTTGTGTTATAGTGCCAAGGTGCATTGATCACTAGGATAATTCCAGGTCCTCGTTCCCAAAACAAACCAGCTTTCAGACTGATACAAACAATCAACTTACTAACACCACTTAACTCTAACTCTTAACCTCACGGCTAAGTAGGGTTTTGAGTAGGGTTTGGTTCAAACAGTTGTGAGATAATCCTTACAAAGTAGCTCAATGCTTAGGATGGATTATCTCTTTCTAAGGTTTGGATATTACTTTTGTGCTTGGTTACAAAAGGTTTGTTAGGCTCTCTACAAATGTGAAACACTTGGGAAACAATGGTAATTTCGAGTGCTTCTAGATAGTTATGAATGTAGAGATAGCTTTGATCTTGTGAGTTTCCCGTGCATAGAAATGAGCACGTCCTTCTGTATTTATAGGCTTCATTAAAAATCTTCCCGTTGGATTTGAATCTTCTCAAGTAAGTCTTCTTGTATCTGATTGGCTCAAACGGCTCTATTTGAAGCTTTAAGTCTTGTCAAGAAACGGCTGAAAGACCATGCCTGTTCACCAACTTTCTGTAGATTGCTAGAGAAAGACTTTTGGTACTAGTCAGTCTGGGGTAGGTCGGCTGTCAGTAAAGTACACTGACGTGTCATCTTCTTATTGGACCTTTAGTCTGCTTGCCCATATTCTTGTCTTGCTTTAAGGTGGAACTCATCTGAGAGAACCTTCTTATTCCTTCATTTATTGTAAGGTTCACTGAGATTCATTTTGCCTTGTTCCAACCAGATTAACTAACAACTTTTAATATGTTTAGCATTGAATGTGCTTTGTTAGTTCTCATCAGTGGATCTTGGTCCTCTCCTGATGGTTTTAGTCTTAGTGAGAATGCACTTAGAAAACATTCAAGACTTAGACTATTCTCAGATCACTTGTCTTCAGTGGCCTTCGTCTACAACGGACTTTGATTTCAGCAGACTTCACTCTTCAACACACTCTAGAAATTACTAACTGCACTTCAGTTCCCTAACAATTGAACTGTTTAACTAAACACTAAATCTACTGAATATTTTACCTACAAACAATTTAGGAGGAACATTTTGGCATCTTAATCAAAACTTAAGTCTATACAATTTCCCAACAATTTCCCCTTTTTGATTATGCCGGAACCTATCTTATTACATACCTTCTTTCAGGTGAGGTTCTTCAGGTGACATAAAAAGTTCAAGGATTTTGTAAGTAAAAAACTTTCAAGTACATAAGCCTAAATGATAATGAGATATTATCTTGGGCAAAAACATCAGTAGAGTTTCATTTCATGATAAGTAGAGAAGTACAGATTACATGAATTCTACTATCAAAAGTTCAAATTTAAAACATCTGGGACTTATAAATAAATGCCCACCAAAAACACTTAACCTCTTTAAACAGTTTCAAACAAAGGCTCCAGTCCATATTGTTTGAAGACTCGGATCTTCAGCTCATTCTTCCTCTCCATGACCTCTTTTGAGTGTCCCTTGAGACCTAGTTGCTCGCACAAAGATACCCATTCTTCTGTGATTTGATCTCTATCAACAGCTCCAGTTGCATCTTGAGGCGGCCAGTAGATAATTTGCTCAGGGGCATTCAAGGTAAGATCAGGGAACTTATCATTCCAGGCTTCCATGATGGCAGGAAAGAGTTTTGGGTAGACTTCAAACATCCATGAGTTGAAGACTTCTTGCACATTGTCTCTTCCCAATTCTCCACTGACATAGTAGGAATACATGAATTCCCTTTTAGCAGTTTCCCATGCATCATTGAGCTTCTTAGGTACCCATTAATCATGGTGAGGAAACTTGTCCTTTGAAGGAGTGATTTTATCTTTCTTTAGCTTAGTAGCCCACCTTTGATAACTATTCCTGAATTTCTTGGAAGTAGTCTTATCAAAGGTGGTTAGCCTCTCTTTCCTCTTCCTCTCTGCCATCTCAGCTATGGTCTCCATCTTTCCAACCACCTTATCCCTCCTTTCTTGTTGTTGAGCAGCCAACTTCTGTGCTCTCTCATTCATCCCTCCAGCCTCTTTGATAAGCTCAGTGAGCTCTGTGACTCTTGTGGGGGCTGACTTAGGAGTTTCAAAAGAGATGGGATCAGGGTTAAGGATATGGAGTACCTCAACTGACTCAGTTGAGCCAGTGGATTTAGCTGCTAACATCCCTGAGGTTCTGGTCTTCTTTGTAACCTCTGCTGAAAGAGCATCAGTGGCCTTCCTCTTGGCAGATTCCCCCTTCTGAGCTGCTCTTGCTTCTTTTTCTTTTAGGTGAGCTTCCTTGAACTTTGATAAGTCTTCTGAGGGGATCTCCTTGCCCTTCTTGGCTCCAGCAATCTCCTGAGCCTCAGCATCTACTCTTTACAACGTACTCTTAACTTGTTGGTCTTTTTCAAAATCGGGGGTCTCGAGGATAATCTTCATCTTGTTCTTGGGGTCCTGCTTCATCTCTTTAGAACTTACCCTCTTTTCCCCCTTTCCAGCATTAATCATGCACTCAGCCACTGTGATGTTTAGCTTCAGTTGATCATGGGCAAGGGCCTTTAGCTCAGTGGAGCAATGGTCAACTTCGTCCTCTAACCTCTCCAGAGTGGCTCCAGCTGTTTGCCCAAACTGTACAAACTGTGCTAATTTCTCATCAATTAGCACATTTGTCTTCTCTTGTGTGGGAAAGTCCTCTGCCGTCTTCTTCAGGACCTCTCTCAGCTTTGCTCCCAATTCTTCGTGCTTGGCCTCGAATTCTGTCAGCTTTGAATTCCACACCCCTTCAACCTTCCCAAGTAGGTCCGCTGAGAAAGCCTCTACCGAGGACTTTAGGTTGATGGAGACATTCTCCACTGAGTCTTTAAGAAATTGAGTTCTGGCCTCTTCCTCCTTCTGCTCCAGCTTCTTCAAAGCTTCTATTACAAGCACGCTTTGTCCTTCAACAACATCAATCACCATCTGCTGAGAATCTTCAACTTTAAGAGTAAGATTTTTGAGTGATGTTGTGGTGGATTCCATGAGTTCATCAACATGGTCTGAGAGGATGACCATCTCATCCACTTCTTCTTGCACTATCTCCTGGTCATCCCTCAGTTGTGCTTGGAGAGAAGGCAGGCTTTCCTCTTGGAGTGAATGAACAACATCCCTCAGAGGAGTTAGGTTGACTTGGATTGGGGGAACTTCATCAGTTTGAACACCTGCATTACAAACAGTGTTAGTTCCTTCCCCCTCAATCTCACATCCTAAGTCTCTTGTCACATCTAATTCCATTGCTACTCCCTCCTTCTCTCTCTTCTCACCCTTCTCAGCCTCTTCTTTCTTTTCAACTATTATTTTTTCAGCCAAATCATCCTTTACAGGAATGATTGCTCTAATTTCACCACTTACTACTCCAGTAATTTCCACATCTTTTTCTTTTCCCTCAGTTTTTTTAATCTCTTTTTCAACTCCTTCTTTTCCAGACACCTCAGCTGACTCCTTAGTCACCACTGAGGGCTGTTGTGGGATAGCTTCAGTAGACACCTCTACTGAGCTTTCCTTTGGCAAAATTTGAGCCTCAGTATCTCTTGCCACAGATACATCCTCGGCTACTTCACCATCACCTTGCCTAGGTGAAGTACCTTCTCCTCCTCCCATTTTTTGTACTCCTTCTTCTTCTTTCTCTTTCTCAGCTTCAACCTCAGTTGTCTTCTCTTTCTCACTTCCATCAGCTTTCTCTTGATCATCACCCTTCCTTGCCTCTGCTAGTTTTTCCATAACCAGACTCTCAAATATCTTCTCATCACAGAGAAGCCTGGTTTTGGTCATACCGGCAAATGTCATCACCTCTATCTCCTCTTTCTTCCATTCATCAGAGTTGCTGCCTCTGACAGCCATTAAAATCTCACCCAATCTTCTATCTTTGAGCTGGACAAGGAGTCTCAGTCTCATGAACATTTCTTTAAGGGTGGGATAGCCATCAAGCTCAGGGTACTTAGACTCCAAAGAGTAGGCAACCTCATCCTTAAGAGTGTCTAAGAATGAGTACCCTTCTTCATCGTCTGATGGAAGGGAAGGGGTAGGGGATCTGAGATCAGAGGGTTCCTCTAGGATGAACTCTAATTGAGTTGGATGAGTTTCAGGTGGGTTTGGTTCAGATGATGGTTGGGTTTGAGTTTTAGGAGGGGTAGGAATTTGTTCAGTGGGGGTTGAGGGGATGGGCTCAGAGAGGGTTGAGGGGATGGGTTCAGAGGGGGTTGAGGTTGCCTCAATAGATGCCTCGGATGGGGTGGTGTTTTGGGATCCACTTTCAGGCTGTTGAGAACCTTCAGTGGGGGTTTTTGACATTTTGGATATTTTCTTAGTTTTCATGGGTGTTCTGGGCTTGGTTTTTGGTTTGATGGGGGTAGGTGCAGGTACATCTGAGTCAGACTCAGTTGAGATTATATTGGGAGAAGAGTCAGGGTTACCTGATGATGACTCATCAGTGGAGTTTGTGACTCTGACTTTCTTGGGTGCACTCTCCTTCACGGCCTCAGAGGACCTCTTCTTTTCCTTCTTTGAAGCCTTCTGTGCTTCCTCCTCCTTGTGCAATGCCATCTTATCACTTAGCTTGACCAATCTCCTCTTAAGTTTGGTCTTCTTTCCCTTAGTAGACCCAGCTTCCACCTCCTCTTCTGCTGCTTCAGGGCTCTCTACTTCAAGGCTCAGCTTTCTTTCCTCCAAAGTCTTTCCAGACTTGAATAGAGTCTTCAGATTACTCCAAATCCACATTTTCAATGAGATAGGAGATCTTGGTGGCAAAATTGAGCTTACTTGCTAACTGGGGAGTTTTGTCATGCTGAAACTTTGTCTTCTCTTTATTCAATGCCCTTAAGAAGAACTTCTGCCAGTTGAAGCTCTTCTCTTTGCTTTCCACAATAGCCTTTATTAATCTCAGCTTTGGTTTGCTCACTTGCTCCGTGCTCCCTTGATTCCCCAGAATGCATTTCCCAACAATTTCACAAAGAACATTGTAAACGGGAAGAAGTAAACTTATGTTCATTGTAGGACTGTATTTTACTTTCTTTTGCATTATGGTGTAGACCCATTCCTCCTCTTTATCTAGAATATAGGTGTCTGGATTTGGGCCTTCGGAAGGAAGTCCAAACAGCTCCTTGAGATCATCTCCTTCCAACCAAATCTCCTTCTTTATTTTCTGATGTTCAACAATGTCGTTTCCATCTCTCATCACCTTCTTCTTCCTCTTCAAGAAGAGACACGACTTGATTTTAGAGTCAGTGTTAGCAATACTGAAAAAGAACTCCAAAACTTGTCTATCGAAGCAACTCTTAGGATGGACAGTCAACAATTTTTCTAACCCTGCAGTTTTGACCATTTCCAGGGCTTCCTTTATATGAGCAAACTCAGGCCTGGATTCAGTTTCTGGGTTGTCAAAAAGAATTGTAGGTTCATACCAGAAATTATCCTTGTTGGTAAGAAAACCTAGGTTTAATCTTACCATTTGAAAGATAGGATTTGAGAGAAAATTTGCAGAGTGTGTTTGGAATAGAAAATAAGTGTTTGCTTGTGAGTGATTTCGAAAAGGTTTACAAGCGTAAGTTTGGGGTTTTTATATGAGTAATGAACGGTGAGATCAAATCCCGTAATCAACGTCTGAGATTGATTTGATGAAAGATCGTGGATAGTCCAAGGGGTTAGTGGGGAGTTTTTAAGAGATCTTGACGGTTAGAAAAGAACCGCCTAAAATGGAAGGTTTAGATTGAAAAAGTTGGTAGCCGGAAGGTCACATCATCCGGGTTTTAAGGCGCGTGAGATAGGTAACCGTAAAAGTGAACCTGAGTTGTACAACGTGCATTAAATGCATGCCATAATGAAATCTTTTCGAAATAGTGTAAGAAAGATTTAATTTTCAGAAAGCACTCATTTGGTATTTTTTTATAAGAGTTTTATAATATAAAAACTAATAGCCTTCAGACTTGAAAATAACAGAGGAGTTAAAATATCAGTGACTCCGCTGAGGTTGATTATCTTTTGAGTTGGATCCTCCACTGATTCGAAAACAACTCATCTGAGATTGGCTTCTTCCTTTACTGTCCTGGATCTAGAAGTCCAAGCTCTACTGATAGTTCTTGGAACCTTGCTTCAGCCAAGGATTTAGTAAATATATCAGCCTTCTGTTTGTCAGTATGAATTTTGAGCATTTTGATATCCTTCTTCTCCACATGATCTCTGATGAAATGATGCCTTATATCCACATGTTTGCATCTTGTGTGGAGAACTGGATTTTCTGAAATAGCAATTGCACTATTGTTGTCACAGAAAATAGGGACTTCATTGGCAAAGATGTTGTAATCTCTCAGTTGTTGTCTTAGCCAAAGAATTTGAGCACAACAACTTCCAGCTGCCATATACTCAGCTTCAGTAGTGCTTGTGGCTACTGAGTTTTGTTTCTTGGAAAACCAAGAGATCAGCTTACTTCCCAAGAATTGACAAGTGCCTGAGGTTGATTTCCTGTCAATTCTACATCCTCCATAGTCAGCATCTGAGTAGCCTGTGAGTTCCAGATTGTCATCTGAGGAATACCATATTCCCATATTCACAGTACCCTTGAGATATTTGAGAATCCTCTTTGCAGCTTCCAGATGACTTTTCTTGGGGTTGCTTGATATCTTGCACAAATCCCAACTGCAAATGTGATATCAGGCCTGCTTGCTGTGAGATACAGTAGAGATCCAATAATAGCTCTGTAGTGAGTCTGGTCTACTGATTCACCATCTTCATCTGGTTTCATCTTGGTGTTGGTGTTGAGTTGAACTCTTGCTACTTTGCTGGTCTGGCATCCAAACTTGTTGATCAGCTTCCTTGTATATATGGCTTGGTTGATGAAGATTCCTTCAGGAGACTGCTTGACTTGAAGTCCTAGGAAGAAATTCATTTCTCCCATCATTGACATCTCAAATTTTCCCTTCATCAGTTGAGAGAACTTTCCACAGAGGACTTGGTTGGGACAACCAAAAATGATATCATCCGCATAGATTTGAACTAGCAAGGTGTACTCTCCTTTTGTGATCCTGAAGAGAGTTCTATCTACTCTTCCTTTGATAAAACCATGATCCAGAAGGAATTTTGACAAAGTATCATACCAAGCTCTTGGAGCCTGTTTCAGTCCATATAGAGCTTTTCTCAGTCTATATACTTTGTGGTTTTCTTCAAACCCTGGGGGTTGCTCCACATATACTTCTTCATTAAGTACTCCATTCAAGAAAGCACTCTTAACATCCATCTGATACACCTTGAATTTCTTGTGAGCAACATATGCAAGAAATAACCTTATTGCCTCCAATCTGGCTACTGGGGTAAAAGTTTCATCATAATCAAAGCCTTCAACTTGAGAATAGCCCTTTGCAACTAGTCTGGCTTTGTTTCTGACTATGACATCATTTCCATCCATCTTGTTCTTGAATACCCACTTGGTTCCTATCACATTGCAATGATATGGTCTATCCACCAACTCCCATACTTGATTCCTTGTGAACTGGTTGAGCTCTTCTTGCATAGCAATGATCCAGTTTGATTCTTTAAATGCCTCTTCAATTGAACCTGGATCCTGGTTAGATAAGAAACAATAAAACAGAGCACTTTCTCCATGAAAACTTCTAGTTTTGACTCCTGGGGTAGGATCACCTAGGATTTGCTCAACAGGGTGATATGAGAGCCATGTCCTCCTAGGCTGATGTCCTTCAGTAGAGTTTAACTCTTCTGAAGTTGAGTCACTAGATACAGGGATGAAATCAAATTCAGGAAATAATACAGAGGGTTGAAGTCCTGCGTCATCATTCAAGGTATTCTCATTCTCAATGGTAATCTCATTGGTTCCCCCTTGAATGATAGGCTCAGAGGATGTCTCAGTTGTGACCACATCTTCATCGACATTACTTACCTCTTGAACTGGGATAGTGTTCATCAGTTCAGTAGCTTGTTCAGGAGAGCTTTCAGGTGAGCTTTGAGAAGTGGTCTGATTTTGAGTGTCCTCCTTGAATTGTTGATCATTGAAGTTATCCCAGGTTGGGATGTATGTATCAACATAATTCTCAGGATACCCTTTAGACTTGATACTCAGTCTAGTTAGTCTTTGACTTATCACTTCATCATTCTCCTTACTCCTGGACTCAAAAGTAGATTCATCAAAGACCACATGAGGTGTTTCTTCCACAATAAGAGTTCTACAATTGTAAACTCTGAAGGCTCTACTGATTTGGGAATATCCTAAGAAAATTCCTTCATCAGCTTTGCTATCAAAAGCTTTCAGTTGAGCTTTCCCATTGTTGTGAATGAAACACTTGCAACCAAAGATATGAAAGTAAGATACATGTGGCTTTCTGCCATTCAATAACTCATATGGAGTTTTTCCTTGATGTTTGGTTACCATGGATCTATTTTGAGTGTGGCAGGCAGTGTTAATAGCTTCAACCCAAAATCTTTTAGGAACTTGAGCTTCTGCAAGCATTGTCCTTGCTGCCTCCTTGAGAGTCATATTTCTTCTTTCAGCTACTCCATTTTGTTGTGGAGTTCTTGCAGCTGAGGTCTCATGTGCAATGCCTAATTCTTTGCAAAAATCAGATATAATTGAGTTAATGAATTCAGTGCCCTTATCTGATCTTTTCTTTACAATGTTCAGGCTCTTTTCATTGCTAACTTTCTTCAGGAGCTCTGGCAGCCTCAGTTGAGTCTCATTTTTGCTTGTTAGGAATATCACCCATGTGTACCTGGAGAAATCATCAACAACAACCAGTGTATATTTTCTCCCATTGATACTTACAGGGGTTAGAGGACCAAACAGGTCCATATGTAACAGTTGAAGTACTCTGTCAGTAGAGGTTGCTACTTTGTTTTTGAAAGATGCTTTCACTTGCTTTCCCTCCTGACATGCTTTGTAAATATGTTCTTTGTTGTATACTGCATTTGGCATTCCTTCTATCAGTCCATGTCTTGCTATCCTATTCATCATCTTGAAGTTCAGATGACTTAGTCTTTTGTGCCACAGCCAATTTGTATCAGTTGAGCTCTTTGCAATAAGACATGCATTTGGTGTGCAAGACTTCCAATCTGCAAGATAGACATTTCCTTTCCTTGACCCAGTTAGTAGTACCTGTTGTGAAGATATATTCTTGACAAAACACAGGTTACACGAAAATTCAACACACAAAACTGACTTATGGACAAAAGATTATGCTTAAGTCTACTGACATAGGATACATTGCTTACTCTTACTGAGCCAATAATCAAAGTATCATAACCTTTTGTGGCTCCTTGTGAATTGTCACCAAAGGTGACCTGTGGACCTTCTTTCTCAACAAATTCTATCAGGAGATCTTTGTTACCAGTCATGTGCCTGGAACATCCACTGTCCAAGTACCAAACGGAAGATTTTAGTGTTTCTCCTTTGTTGAGATCCACTGAGCCCTGCAAACACAATCAAGTTTTAGGTACCCATTTGGTGTTGGGTCCTACCAGGTTAGCTGTACCTTTCGGAATACAAATTTGCCTCACAGTTCTAATCACTTTAGGGTGGCTAATTTGTCTTCCATAAATATCTACATAGATTGTTATCTCCCTAGGTGCCTTGGGAGTAAACTTTCTATGGGTGACAGCCTTTGAAGGAACAGGAACCTTCTTTGTTGATAATAAGTGTTTGCTTGTGAGTGATTTCGAAAAGGTTTACAAGCGTAAGTTTGGGGTTTTTATATGAGTAATGAACGGTGAGATCTAATCCCGTAATCAACGTCTGAGATTGATTTGATGAAAGATCGTGGATAGTCCAAGGGGTTAGTGGGGAGTTTTTAAGAGATCTTGACGGTTAAAAAGAACCGCCTAAAATGGAAGGTTTAGATTGAAAAAGTTGGTATCCGGAAGGTCACATCATCCGGGTTTTAAGGCGCGTGAGATAGGTAACCGTAAAAGTGAACCTGACTTGTACAATGCGCATTGAATGCATGCCATAATGAAATCTTCTCGAAATAGTGTAAGAAAGATTTAATTTTCAGAAAGCACTCATTTGCTATTTTTTATAAGAGTTTTATAATATAAAAACTAATAGCCTTCAGACTTGAAAATAACAGAGGAGTTAAAATTTTAACCTCCACTGAGGTCAAACCTCTTCTGAGAATCATAGGTTCTTCTGTGATCAGTGATTCCGCTGAGGTTGATTCTCTTCTGAGTTGGATCCTCCACTGATTCAAAAATAGCTCATCTGAGATTGGCTTCTTCCTTTACTGTCCTGGATCTAGAAGTCCAAGCTCTACTGACAATTCTTGGAACCTTGCTTCAGCCAAGGGTTTAGTAAATATATCAGCCTTCTGTTTGTCAGTATGAATTTTGAGCATTTTGATATCCTTCTTCTCCACATGATCTCTGATGAAATGATGCCTTATATCCACATGTTTGCATCTTGTTTGGAGATTTGGATTTTCTGAAATAGCAATTGCACTATTGTTGTCACAGAAAATAAGGACTTCATTGGCAAAGATGTTGTAATCTCTTAGTTGTTGTCTTAGCCAAAGAATTTGAGCACAACAACTTCCAGCTGCCATATACTCAGCTTCAGTAGTGCTTGTGGCTACTGAGTTTTGTTTCTTGGAAAACCAAGAGATCAGCTTACTTTCCAAGAATTGACAAGTGCCCGAGGTTGATTTCCTGTCAATTCTACATCCTCCATAGTCAGCATCTGAGTATCCTGTGAGTTCCAGATTGTCATCTGAGGGATACCATAATCCCATATTCACAGTACCCTTAAGATATTTGAAAATCCTCTTTGCAGCTTCCAGATGACTTTTCTTGGGGTTGGCTTGATATCTTGCACAAATCCCAACTGCAAATGTGATATCAGGCCTGCTTGCTGTGAGATACAGTAGAGATCCAATAATAGCTCTGTAGTGAGTCTGGTCTACTGATTCACCATCTTCATCTGGTTTCATCTTGGTGTTGGTGTTGAGTTGAACTCTTGCTACTTTGCTGGTCTGGCATCCAAACTTGTTGATCAGCTCCCTTGTATATTTGGCTTGGTTGATGAATATTCCTTCAGGAGACTGCTTGACTTGAAGTCCTAGGAAGAAATTCATTTCTCCCATCATTGACATCTCAAATTTTCTCTTCATCAGTTGAGAGAACTTTCCACAGAGGACTTGGTTGGGACAACCAAAAATGATATCATACACATAGATTTGAACTAGCAAGGTGTCCTCTTCTTTTGTGATCCTGAAGAGAGTTCTATCTACTCTTCCTTTGATAAAACCATGATCCAGAAGGAATTGTGACAAAGTATCATACCAAGCTCTTGGAGCCTGTTTCAGTCCATATAGAGCTTTTCTCAGTCTATATACTTTGTGGTTTTCTTCAAACCCTGGGGGTTGCTCCACATATACTTCTTCATTAAGTACTCCATTCAAGAAAGTACTCTTAACATCCATCTGATACACCTTGAATTTCTTGTGAGCAGCATATGCAAGAAATAACCTTATTGCCTCCAATCTGACTACTGGGGCAAAAGTTTCATCATAATCAAAGCCTTCAACTTGAGAATAGCCCTTTGCAACTAGTCTGGCTTTGTTTCTGACTATGACATCATTTTCATCCTTCTTGTTCTTGAATACACACTTGCTTACTATCACATTGCAGTGATATGGTCTATCCACCAACTCCCATACTTGATTCCTTGTGAACTGGTTGAGCTCTTCTTGCATAGCAATGATCCAGTTTAAGTCTTTAAGTGCTTCTTCAATTGAACCTGGTTCCTGGTTAGATAAGAAACAACAAAACAGAGCACTTTCTCCATGAAAACTTCTAGTTTTGACTCCTGAGGTAGGATCACCTAGGATTTGCTCAACAAGGCGATCTGAGAGTCATGTCCTCCTAGGCTGATGTCCTTCAGTAGAGTTTAACTTTTCTGAAGTTGAGTCACTAGATACAGGGATGAAATCAAATTCAGGAAATAATACAGAGGGTTGAAGTCCCGAGTCATCATTCATGGTATTCTCATTCTCAATGGTAATCTCATTGGTTCCCCCTTGAATGATAGGCTCAGAGGATGTCTCAGCTGTGACCACATCTTCATCGATATTACTTACCTCTTGAACTGGGATAGTGTTCATCAGTACAGTAGCTGGTTCAGGAGAGCTTTCAGGTGAGCTTTGAGAAGTGGTCTGATTTTGAGTGTCCTCCTTGAATTGTTGATCATTGAAGTTATCCCAGGTTGGGATGTATGTATCAACATAATTCTCAGGATACCCTTTAGACTTGATACTCAGTCTAGTTAGTCTTTGACTTATCACTTCATCATTCTCCTTACTCCTGGACTCAAAAGTAGATGCATCAAAGACCCCATGAGGTGTTTCTTCCACAACAAGAGTTCTACAATTGTAAACTCTGAAGGCTCTACTGATTTGGGAATATCCTAAGAAAATTCCTTCATCAGCTTTGCTATCAAAAGCTTTCAGTTGAGCTTTCCCATTGTTGTGAATGAAACACTTGCAACCAAAGATATGAAAGTAAGATACATGTGGCTTTCTGCCATTCCATAACTCATATGGAGTTTTTCCTTGATGTTTGGTTACCATGGATCTATTTTGAGTGTGGCAGGCAGTGTTAATAGCTTCAGCCCAAAATCTTTTAGGAACTTGAGCTTCTGCAAGCATTGTCCTTGCTGCCTCCTTGAGAGTCCTATTTCTTCTTTCAGCTACTCCATTTTGTTGTGGAGTTCTTGCAGCTGAGGTCTCATGTGCAATGCCTAATTCTTTGCAAAAATCAGATATAATTGAGTTAATGAATTCAGTGCCCTTATCTGATCTTTTCTTTACAATGTTCAGGCTCTTTTCATTGCTAACTTTCTTCAGGAGCTCTGGCAGCCTCAGTTGAGTCTCATTTTTGCTTGTTAGGAATATCACCCATGTGTACCTGGAGAAATCATCAACAACAACCAGTGTATATTTTCTCCCATTGATACTTACAGGGGTTAGAGGACCAAACAGGTCCATATGTAACAGTTGATGTACTCTGTCAGTAGAGGTTGCTACTTTGCTTTTGAAATATTCTTTCACTTGCTTTCCCTCCTGACATGCTTTGCAAATATGTTCTTTGCTGTATACTTCATTTGGCATTCCTTCTACCAGTCCATGTCTTGCTATCCTATTCATCATCTTGAAGTTCAGATGACTTAGTCTTTTGTACCACAACCAATTTGTATCAGTTGAGCTCTTTGCATTAAGACATGCATTTGGTGTGCAAGACTTCCAATCTGCAAGATAGACATTTTCTTTCCTTGACCCAGTTAGTAGTACCTGTTGTGAAGGTATATTCTTGACAAAACACAGGTTACACGAAAAATGTTTTGCTTCTTATATGGTGATGTTCTGATTGTTTATTGTGATAAAACTAGTGCCATAAATATCTCTAAAAACCCTGTGCAACCCTCATTAACTAAGCATATTAGTAGAAGACACTATTTCATAATAGACCTTGTAGAGAAAGAAGTTGTGAAATTAGAGTATATTTCTACTGAAAAACAATTAGCTTATATATTTACTAAAACCCTTGATTATGAGAGGTTTCCTTCCCTTAGGAAATCTCTTGGTTTATGTAATATCTGAGTCTGTTTTAACAGAATATTGTGCAAAATATTGACAACATTTTAAACAACATCAGTATGAGTCATGTTTTTATTTCTAAGTGTCAAACCTATTTTGTCTATTAAGTGAATTTCTTGTAGAAAGTTTTCCATTTGGACCATGAAATTTATTTTCTGGACACACATCTCTTGAATGTTTTAAAATTTAAAAATCACAATAGATGCTTAATCACCGAGGAACTATGGGACACGGAGCTCGCGACTATGATGATCTCTTTTCAAAAGGGGATTAAATATGCATCAATATTGGATTAATTACTGAGTAACTATGGGACACGGAGCTCGCTACTACGATGATCTCTTTTCAAAAGGTAATTAACTCAATATGATCATAATTCACTGAGTAGCTATGGGGCACGGAGCTGACAACTACGATGTACTATTTTAAAAAGGTGGATCAGTATGATCAAGTGATTTTATGCTTAAAAAGTTGAATTTATAAGTGTGTTGAGGTGTGTGTGCACCATCATTTTTGTTATCATTGTTTTGGTTCGAATGTTTAGAAATGTTCTCATGCATATTTGCTTAAGATTTGAAAAATGGTAGATTCTAGAATATTAATGTGATAATTACACTATTATTTCTTGATTTTAGATTAATTACAATATTTATAATTGAGGCAGTTATTTAATTATTTAGTTAATTATCCTACACTCTCCACAACTTACCCACGTTCCACACCTCTCAACATAAACTCTCTCTCTCTCTCTCTCCAAACCCACGATTTCCATTCTCATCTTGATGTGTTTCAATTAACTGTTTTTCACTATATAAATATCGAATTGAATTGTGTGTTTAATATACAATAAGCTAACATTAATTGAGTGATAAAGCACAGAGTTAATTAGGAAGGTATTTTTGGTTCGAACATTATTGCATGTGTGTTTGTTTCAGTTTCTTTTATGCTCGTGTGATTGGAATTATACGATTATTTTTAATTGGGTTCTTTAAATTTGCAGATATAATGTCAAATTCACAAACCCTTTCGAATTTACAAAGCTTAAGCAAACCAAACTCTCCAAACACCTCCATAGCCTCCGAAAATCCTCTCAACCTACTTGCTTCAATGGCTACTGGAATGAATCACCTAATATCGACCAAAGTGTTGTGTCATCTGCGCACAACAACCCATTCCACTCTCCATGGTTCTCCCTGAATCCACAACTACGGCAGAGATAGAGCGGATTATTCGATATGTTGGTAGCGTACCTGTGCCTCCCACAATCACGATTGGGTCTGTACCAGTTGACCTAACTAAGTTTATGCCAGAATCAAGTGGTGAACCTTCAAACTCTTCATCTCAATCACAAATTCCTACTAAAACCCCATTTCTCAAACCCCTTCAGAAAGCCATATGCCTACTAAAATTCCAACTCCTACAGCAACAGATGAACCTACACCTGTTGTTGAACCAACTTCTTCTCAAACCTCACCCAAACTTGCTGAAACCCCTAATGTTACTGGAAGTGTTGACCCAACACTATTACCAGATGAAGATTTTCTTATGCATGTTGATTTGGATGAAAATGCAACTGTTTATGACATCATCAAAACCTATGAAGATATGGTTCAATGCTCCTCCAGGAAAAATAATCATTATTGGTGGTAGAGAAGTCAATTTGAACCAGTTTGCTTACATCAAGGAGAAAGCTGAGAAAGAAAGAGCTGATATATATGAGGAAAGCTAAAGAGGAGAAAGCTAACAAAGGGAAAAAAATTGTTGAACCTTCTAACCCTGAGGAAGGTGAATCTGATTCTGACCTTGGTGATGAGTCATCTAACTCAAATGGTGGATTGGCCAAGAAATTACAGAACCTAGCTGCCGAAGGAAAGAAAAAGAAGAATGATTCAAAACCTTTTAAAAGGTATGGTGGGAAAAGCAGGATGTCCTTCAGGACTATGGGAAAGAAGGTGGACTATTCTGAGTCCAGAAGGAAGAAGCCAAGAGATGATGGAACAAGCTCAAAGCCTGTTCCAGTGGTTGAATCTGAAGAATAGGAAAGTGAACCTGAGACTAAAGCTGCTCAAGAAGATGAAGTTGCTACTGTGATGGAGGAAATGTCATCTGAAGAAGATGTTGACATGGAAGTCCCATTGAAAGATTTCTTTGCAAATAGAACTGAAGGGAGGACCAAGCACAAACATGATCATTTCATTGCCAGGAGAGAAATTAGAAGCAAAAGAAGAAGTGACCCTGCTCATGTTGCCGAAAATGTTGCCTCGCCTGAGACAACATCAGAACCTAAAGAAGAAGCTGTTGAACCTGAAGAGGTATACCCTGACTCTGAAACTGATGATGAGACATATAATGACATGTCTAGTTCTAGATACACTGCAATTAGAACTAGAGTGATTGTAAGTGAAAAAGTCATTAGGGTGCCTGAGTTTGAAGCCATGAATCTGATCACATTCCTTACAGAAAGATAATTTATGCATGCACTACAGTTTGCTACACCATACTATGTTAATTGGGTGTATGAGTTTTATGCTAACTTGCATATGAGTCTTGGTAGAGTAAATTCTGAAAACTATGGCAATGTGATATTTAGAGGTAATAGGATTATGGTTAATCCTAGGGTGATCAATGGTATTCTAAGAACAAGAAACATGGAGGAAAGGTCTATCACTGATTTGAATTTGGTAATTTTTGTGATTACTGGTGGTAAAGTCAGAATCTGGGCAAAGAGAATTTTAACTTCTAGGTTAACAAGTTTATACTTTGTACTGCATAGATTAATGATTCAAAATTGGCTGCCTACAACTAATTCAACATGTTTGACTGAAGAACAAGCTATCCTTCTATATAGGATATGTTAATGTTGTTGGTAGTGAAGTATTCATTATTTACTTTGGAACAACATGAGTTTGCCCTTTCTTCTCATTAACTAACACTTTATGATTAAATGTTGCTTTAGATATTTTGACATGCAGGTTAAAGATCTAGGAAGATCTATAAGACTCTGGAATACTCAATGTTGCAGTGAATGTTGCAAACATTGTTTGCAACATGGAGCGGTCACGGGTTCCAGAATGTTCTACAAAGACCTACAAAGACCTACATGTTTCAGGCTATTCCAGATCCGTTTAGAACAATTGAGATCAGGCGGTTGCAGTCAAGAACATCAGAATAAAGATAAAATCATGGGCAGTTAATAAAAGATCATGGAGGAAGTTTCATAAAGAAATTATTTACGGATGAAGATTTCCATCTATAAAGAGAAGCCGAAATCTTCAGTACGAAGTGTGGAATAAACGAGTACACCTACTCTAGTATTGATCCTGAATTCAAAGGTGATAGGACAATTATTCCAACATTTATGTTATGCCTAGAAGTTTAGTACATCTCGTATAGCTTGTGATCAATCCTATACCTTTAGATAGAGAGATCATTGGTATAGAGTGAGATCGACTTTGACGGTGTATAGGTTTATACACTTAGCCAATTTAGATTTGATAGGTGATATCAAGTCTTGTTTCCGTTGTGAATGATTTAACTCTTCACACAACTTTTATATCACAAACTTATTATAGTGAATGTTTCCCCGTAAGGCTAGCACAAGCTATTTTATATAGTTTGTGTTAAAAAGTATTTCATCTTGCAATTGTGTATTTTAGTCTTCCGCTGCTCTAAATCATACTCTATTTTCCAGTTTGTTGTAATAAGTGTTTTAATATTCATTACAACATCTACACTTAACACACACAACACACCTTCAATTGGCACCAGAGCCATAAACTTGATATACCAAGTTTAGATCTTGTGTTTTAGTATGTCTTTTTGCTATGGAATATCTTATAAACACCCCGCTTAGGCCTCCTATTCTTGATGAGAACAACTATACCTATTGGAAACCTAAGATGTGCATGTACATCAAATCTATTGATGAACGTGCTTGGAGAAGTGTTCTGACCGGCTGGGAATGGCCCAAAAATCAAGCAGATGATGATGGCGAGACAAGAGTAAAACGGGAGATTGAATGGACCAATGAGGAAACTACGATGTCGAGCTATAATTTCAAAGCTCTCAATGCAATATTTACCTCTGTTGATGTATCTATGTTTAAGATCATATCAACATGTACCACGGCTAAAGATGCATGGGAGAGGCTTCAAGAACATTGTGAAGGAAGTGGAAGTGTTCGAAGGACCAAACTTCGAATGCTTAGGACCTAGTTCGAGAATCTAAGGATGAAGGATGATGAGACAATCATGGCCTACAATAAAAGGCTGAGTGAGATTGTCAACGAATCACATGCACTTGGTGATCCAATTTCCAATGCACGAGCCGTACATAAAATTCTGCGATCGGTTCCTAAACGATTCGATGCCACATCTTCAGTGTCATTTCCATCTATCAAATTCCTGTCATCATCAAACACAACATTCACAGACTCTTGAACAATGTTAGTTCTAAGGTTATAAATTCTATAGGCTTTACTATTTCTAGAATAACCTAAGAAGAAACCTTTGTCACTCCTAGAATCAAACTTATGTAGTTGATCCCTATCATTCAGAATGTAACACACACAACCAAAAACATGAAAGTATTTCATACTTAGTTTTTTATTGTTCAAGATCTCATATGTGGTTTTCTTACTTCCAAATCTAAAATAGAC
Source organism: Ballota nigra (assembly GCA_947034835.1). Classification (NCBI taxonomy): domain Eukaryota; kingdom Viridiplantae; phylum Streptophyta; class Magnoliopsida; order Lamiales; family Lamiaceae; genus Ballota; species Ballota nigra. Next base: position 38,257,479 of record OX344724.1, on the reverse strand, counting down.
TCTATTAGTAATATGACATACTGTATTTAATGCTTCAGCCCAAAATTTCTTAGCAAGAATTTTTTAATTGAGCATTACTCTAGCCATCTCTTTAAGAGTTCTATTTTTCCTTTCAGCAATCCCATTTTGTTGTGGAGTTTTAGGAGAAGAAAACTCTTAGACAATACCTTTCTTATCACAAAATTATGAAAATATGCTATTTTCAAATTCCCTACCATGATCAGACCTAATCCTGCTCACTTTCAAGTTGAAAATAGTTTTAAATCTCTTGTAAAGAACTTTAAAATCATCAAAAGTTTCAGATTTTTCCCTTAAAAACTCAATCTAGGTAAATCTCGAGTAATCATCTACCACAATCAGCGAATATTTCTTACCACCAATGCTTTCAGTTTCCATAGGACCCATAAGATCCATATGCAGTAATTCAAAACAGCGATGTGTTGTGCAATGTGATAACATCTTATGCGACACTCTTACCTACTTACCTCTTTAGCATGAAACACATACAGTAGGTGTAACTATCTTTAGTTTAGGTAATCCTCTCACAGCTTCAGATTTGACCAGTTTATGCATGAATCTGCAGTTTACATGTCCAAGTCTTTGATGCCACAGGACATTATCATCACAATATGACAAATGACACACATTGTTCGTTCCAATTAGATAACAATTATCAGCTGACCTATTACCAGTCATTAGACACTTATTATCCTTGTTTAGAACATAACATGAATCCTTATCAAAATCAACATGCAAATTGTCATCACACAGTTGAATTATACTAAGTAAATTAGCAAGTAAGCCATCAACATGCAAAACATTTTTAAGCTTAGGAAAACCTTCAACATTCAAAGTTTTCTTTCCAATTGATCTTTCCTTTTGATCCACCACCATATGTAACCGTTCCACCATTACAAGGTTCATAATCAGATAAGTAGCTAACACGACCAGTCATATGTCTTGAGCAACCACTATCAAAATACCATAGATCAGACATACATGCTTTCAGAGAAGTTTGAACAACTTTACAAGTAACATGTTCTTTATTTTTCCTAGCAGATTTTGACCAGTGTTTCTTCGAATGTGAAGACATTTCAGACAATAATTTCTGAATTTCCAGATCTCTTTTCATCTTTTGACAATAAGGACGAATATGACCAATTTCAGAACAATAGTGTCGCATATACTTCTTAACAGGTTTTTCAATCACATGTACTTTTGTTTCAGCTAAAAACTCAGTTTTACCTTTCACAAATTTCACAGGTTTATTCATACTGTTAGAAGTAGATTCACCAAGATAGCCTAAACCATGCTTACTAGACTGACCAACATTCAGATTATCACAAACAACAGAAGATCTCTTAGAATATTTCTTAAAACTCAAAGTAGAAATTTTCAATTCCTCTTTTAGTTTAGAAATTTCTAGGTCTTTTATGGTTAAATTGACTTCCAGTTTGGTCACAGTCTCTTTGAGATCATCATTTTCTTTGGCTATACTAGAAACATCATCCTTTGTGTCATCAGTACCTTCCTCATCAACACACCCATTAAATAGTTCAAATTTGGTTGATTTTTGACAAATGTTGTTTCAGATGTTAAAACATCTGAAACAACATTAGTGTCTGAATCATCCAGATCATCATCTAAAGAATCATCATAATCAATTCTAGCAGAAAAAGCTAATTCCTCATCTTTTGAACCTTCAGGTTCATCATCTGAATCATCACTAAATGTAACATTGAAATTCAATTTTTGCCTTAATCTGGTATTTGCACACTCATTTTCATAGTGTCCAAATCCAGTGCATGCATCACATCTAACTGATTTTCTAAATTCAAGATCATACCTTGATTTATTACCTTTGAATTGTCTGGATTAATTATGATACTTTCTTTTCTCTGCGTCAGATAGCGTGTTGTTGAAAGGAGTCATCGGTTGGACATTCCCTCTGGATCTGTTCATCTTCTTCTTCAAGTAGGAGTTGAACTTCTTTGTAAGGAAGGCAATGTGCTCAGGAGTGTTATAACATTGGTAAAAAACATCTTCATCAGACTCAACCTCAGTCACAAAGGACTGGTTTTCCGTGTTAGAAGATGTTTCACCATTGAAAAAAACAACCTTATTTCCTTCATTCGCATCTTCAGGTTGAGTTGTGTTCATCTCATACATTTTGAGAATACTTACAAACTCATTTTGACTGAGAGTATCAGTGTAGTGTGATCAGTTTTCTAGTCATTGTAGATCTATTTAGACGGTGTGTTTACACCTTACCCTCACTTTGAGATCTTGTTTTAGATCTTTGTTTGTATCATTACATGGTTATAGTGAAGCTTTTCGTCATGAGGCACCATAGACTTTATTTAAATCTATAAAAAAAATTGAATTCCGTTTGCAAGGTGTTTAAGTTTTCCGCTGCTTAGAACTGTTTAAAACCATTCATAACTGTCTTGTATTATCGTACATGTTGTCAATATTTCAGTTAACACAACTCTGAAAAATACCACACACACTCAAAATTTTAACTTGTATCTCACCATCATTATATGCTTAATTCCTTGGTGATTCCCAGCCAGTTAGGACACTTTTCCAAGCACGTTCATCGATCGACTTGATATACATGTACATCTTGGATTTCCAATAGGCATAGTTGGTCCCATCTTAAATAGGAGGCCTAAGTGGAGTGGTTATATGATATTCCATAGCAAAAATTCACACTAAAACACCAAATCTAAACTTAGCAAGTAAAGTTTATGGCTCTAGTGTCAGTGTGTTACGTGTAAATGTTGTAATGAATGTTGTAACAAACACTCTAACAATCTGAAGAACTGAATGTAAAGAGTATACACGGGAAGACTAAAACACACTATTGCAAGATGAAATAAATTTTTAACACAAATTATAAATAGTTTGTACGAGCCTCATGGTGAAACTTTCACTATAACGTAGTAGCGAATACAAAAGTTGTGTGTGGAACTATTCCAAGAAAGATCTTCCACAACTGAAACAAAACTCAATATACACCTATTGATTCTAAATGGCTAAGTGTATAAAATACACCGTCAAAGTTGATCTCTCATTCTATCAATGATCTCTCTATCTATTAACACAATGATTGATCTATTGTTATGCGATATACTAAACTTCTTGGCATAACATACAAGGAGAAATAATGACCCTGTCACCTTTAAACACATGATCAACACTAGAGTAGGTGTACTCAATTGTTCCTTCCTTGATATTAAAGTTATCATCCTCTATTTATAGATGTTAGAGGTCTTGGTCTTCAACCCATGATAACTTCATACTAACCTCCATTTTCTCCTTTATTTACCATACATGTTGATATGTTTATTCGAGATATTTAACTGCAACTGCATGATCTAGATCCTTCTTAGTGAGTTGGAATACTTCAAAATATCTAGGTCCTTGTAGATCCTTCTAGATATTGTAACTGCCATGTTGTAACATCAGGTGCAACAACTGATCTTTCAGATACTTAAAGAATGTTCTAGATCTTCAACCTACATGTCAAAACATCCATTGCACAATGTGATCATAAAGAGTTAGTCTATATGAAGAAAGGGTAAATTCAGAATGTTGTTAATATAATGTGATAAATTCACTATGAACAACATTAACAGTTAGTTTTCTTGGTCTGGAACCAAGTTAAAACAACTAAAGTAATGTCAATGCACTTGTATTTAATGAAGAAATAAGAACATTCCTCAGGGAATATGCATTAAAGACTTGTTCTGAATACAACAACTCCCTTGTGCAACCAATGAGAAGATATCACTTTAGTGTACCACTTGATAGCCTGACTAATTGCAGTGTAAAAAAGTAAAAAGAAACTCAATCAAATCTACAGAAAGTTGGTAGCAGACACTTAATGAAGCCTATCAAATATCAGTTATGAAATGACTAAAGCAATAAAAGAGCCATTTTGTTTTTCACTATAGCAAACTTGTTTGAAAAAGATCTCTCTCCAACGAAAAGATTTTCAAATTTGTCTATAAATACATAAGGATTTGAAGAAGACAGGGTTACAAGAAATTTTCAATAGCAAGAAAACTCTCACTCTTAAAGCATTCACAGGAAACATTTAAAATCGCACAAGTTTCCCAAGTGTTTCCATATCAGCAAAGTTCATACCTTCTGTATACTAATATGAAAAGTCATATCCAAAAGCATAGAAAGACATAACCTATCATTTATTCCTTGATTCTTTTGTAAAGGTTATCTCACCATAGTTGGAACCTAACTTACTCAAAACCCCTACTCAAAGTTAAGGTTGAGAGTTAGTGTTACAGAGGAGTTAGTAAGTTGATACATTATATTAGTCTGAACACTGGTTGTATTGAGATCTAGGACTCTGAGTTATCCTAGGGACCAAACTTTCTTAGGGAGGTTGTTTGATCAGTGCTCTTTGACACTCTAAAACAAGGAATTCCAAGTTGAAGGAATTCTCCAAATAAATCAGGCCAGTGGACGTAGGAGTTTTTCTCTGATCAACCACCTTATATCTATTGTCCTTACTGCTTTCATTGTCTCATTTGTATGTGTTGTTGCAAAAAGATTTCAGTGCTAAACGAGGTTTTGTTATAAGACTCACTATTCCGCTTTAGAAGTTAAATTAAACAGTAATCCAACTAGCAGACTACCCAGCCATCAGTAGATAATCTGTTAGGCTACATTCGAACTACCTTGATAGATCCGCTAACTTAGTAATCGATGAGAAGAAATAGTTATAATTGTGCATTCAAGTGTATTCCCCTTCCCCTCGTATGCTTGTTATTACTCGTTTCTGGACCAATATTCACTCCCCTTCAAACACTTCTAATTACATCTTATTCCACTAATGATTACATAGAAAAATATCTTCATTTTGTCTCATGCACTAAAATTGAACAATACTCCATCATCAAAAAACTATTTTATCCATTTAAATACTAGAAATCAAGTCTCACATTAAAAGTCAAATGGAAAAATAAAATTGGGACGAAGGGAGTATTTTATTAAAAAATAGATAAAATAGGAATATTATGGATTATTTTTTAGGTCAATATTCTTGGACAAAATTATTATTTGTAAGTGTATTTTATTTCTATAAAGGATATGAGAACGAGATTGGTGGACAGTTCAAAAAGAAAAGAGGATAATTGTCCAATTTTATCCAAAATTGTTTTTTTTTTTTTTTTGTCATTCTACTAATATCAATGCATTTTTTACCTATTTTTTTTTTCAACAGTGCCCCTAATAAATAATACTCACTCCGTCCCATAGAACTCTTCATACTTTCTTTTTTCGTCAATCTCATAACACCCTTTAAACCCCTAAAATAGAAATAACGGTCTCTCGCAAAAGTCAATAAAGTATTAAAGTATTATTATTTTATTCAATATCACACTCACATACTCATTTTTTTTTCTTAAAAACCAAGTATTTTAATGTGTGAAGAATCCTATGGAACGAAGGGAGTAAAACTGATTTCTATCTTGTAATAAATAGGAGTAATATATATAAACTTAAGTGCCTTTTAACATCCTAATAAATAAAAACAGATAAAAAAGGACATGTTAGAACTTAGAAGGTGACCGTGATCCTGAATTCACAGTAGACGTATTGAACATTTCATTATTGAGTATCACACATGTGCATTAATTGTATAATAATGGATTAGTATTTTAGTGGAGCAGCTCTTTCATTGACAAAAATGTGACTTTTTGCATGTTTTTCTTATTTATTGTTGTGTTTTAATTTTGATTATTAAATGCTACAATTATGCAGCCGGCATAGTTAATTTTGGTTTTTTAGATCGGTAGCCGGCGTAGCTAATTTTATTTTTAGATCGGTAGCCGGCGTAGCTAATTTTTGTTTTTAGATCGGTAGCCGGCGTAGCTAATAAATATTCGTTCATTTTTTATTCGAATGTATTCTGTAAATGTACATGATGTTCTCACGTTTATGGATTTTGTAATAGGCGATGTAGCTTTGAGTTAATGCAAGATTCGTTAAAAAACTACTACCTCCGTCCCAATTTAGATTACTCATTTCTAAATGGCACGGTTTTCAAAAAAAAAGTTATTTATTAATATTTTTTAGTATAAAGTAACTTTTTAGAAATTGTTTATTAATATTTTTTAGTATAAAGTAGTTTTTTAAAGGTTGAGTTTGAAAAAGTGGTGTTGCTTTTTACCATTTTAGGAAATGGGTAAACAAAAAAAAAAACCTTCATTTTCTGGGTTTTTGGGTAAACAAAATTGGGACGGAGGAAGTATAAGATTAAAGTGTATTAAACACAATTAATTCGGTTCATGAGAGGCTATCCAATTACACTTTACATTAATCACCTAATTTATCTAGCCATAAATCCCAAATCACGAAATATAAATGTGAAACCTCAATTATTCCCAAAATCCCACAAATCTATTCTTCATTGGTATGAACATAAATTTTAATGAAAATAAAATCAAATAGATAATTAAAAATTATCGAGGGATCTATTAATAAATAAAATAATTATTTGTAAATGTAATAATTAAATAAGACAAAATATAATATAAAAATAGTTTATGATAAGCTTATCATAAAACAGTTTAAAGTATCAATAATCTCATCAGGAGTATCAGTAATCTCATCAGGTGTATCATTAATTTGGGTTAGTGATATTATATTATAATTGTTGCAATAAAATAGCACTGACCCAGATTAATGATACTCCTAATGAACTTTTTGATATTCCTGGTTAAATATTCAATACTTTAAAACTGTTTCTTACCATGAATCATTTTCATATAAAACTTACTCATAAAATAATACTACTTCCGTATACAAAAATTGGTCTCATTAATTTGCACGGTTTTTGATACGATGTATCGGAGGGTATTATGGCCCTCAATACTCCATAATACCCCCGACATAACGCATTAAAATATGCGCAAATTGATAGGGTCAATTTTTGCGGACGGAGGAGTATCTTTAAAAAAAAAACTCCTTCTGTTACCAACACTTACACACTTTTTTTTCGTCTCTCTCAAAACACTTCTGCATACCATATAAATGAAAATTCTTATTTAACTTTTGTTGATAGGCGAGCAGGAACGCCAGTTGGGCGATCAGGATTAACTCAAAATACCCGCGGTTAAGACAAAATTAAGTCAAGATTAAACAAGGTACCTGGTGAGCAGAACCTGCACGCCGAGCAAGACTAACAGGGCGAGCAAATTTAGCATGAAGACAATGTCAAGACTACAATCTAACAAGACTAACGCCGGGTAAGGTCCTGGCGAACACAATCAGCACATCGTCGAACAGATCTAGCAACAATGTCAAGACTACAATCTAACAAGATTAAAGACCATCAGAATCAAACTAAAGTCTTCTTGAGGACAAGTCTAATAGGACGAGCAGCTCCTGACTGCGAGCAAGTCCAACATAGAGGGAAAGAATTTAGTTTAGATAAGGTCAAACTAGTCAAAGCCCAAGTGTCACACATGCACACTAAGTAGGCCAAAGGTCATGAACACCTCCTGCTAGGCAGATTTTCTATAAATACTTAGATTTTTTCAGCTAATAAAATAAGCACAAATTCATATACACGTCCAAACTTCGATTATACACCCAAAGCAGCTCGATTCTCTTATATACGAATTAAATACGTAATCAATACACGTGTTAATTCTACCCCAATCCAAATTTTTGTATTCACTAATTACGTTAGTGATCAATCACACGTAATTGTTTGGTGATCAAATTAACGAGTAAAAGCAGCCACTAATCCTTGTGATTAGAATCGATCATCAACAAATTGGCGCTAGAAAGAGGGATCAAACCTCCGATTTAAGGATTTAAGTACAACTAAGTAAAAATTACGGACTTAAGCTTGAAGAATTGAAGAAAGGTGTTCTTGGTGATCTCTATTCAAGAACTTTTAAAGATTAATACCCAAACATCAGACAAAGATGTCTCAATCTCATGAGACTCAACACTCCCAGCACGTGACAAGGGATTCACGTTCAAGGATGTCCCAGGCTGGTAGGCGAGCAGAAACAACCAGGAACGAGCAAGAAAATCGTCCAACAACTACACATCAATTGATGCCACCTAAGCTGGACACTTTTGTTCGCAACCCTAATGAACTGGCTCGAACGATTGAAATGCTCCAGGCTTTGCAAAAGCAGCAGGCTCAGCCTGGCCCCTCTCATACTCGAGCAAGGCATAGCCCAACAAGAACTCGTGAACATGAGAAGGCCAGAGGTGACCATCAAAATGAGGCAGACAGTGCCCAAGCTCGTAAAATAAAGGGCAAAGAGGAACAGCTCATTGGAGCAACCAGCCATGGAGAATCAACTACAAATCAAGCTCTGGGGGTGAGTCAGGGCACACGTCAAAGTGCGCTGAATAGATTAGGTCGACGTGGTCGGGGAGCAGCCGAGATCCACCCTATTGCAGAAGTAGCTTGCCCGACCACAGTACCAGCTCACCAGTCAGTCCACGAAAGGCTGACTAGGTCGGCTTTTGGTCGCCAGGCCCAGATGCGGAGCATAATCCTAGGAGGCCTGCCCAGGGGATTCCCATACCAAGTGAGAACGGCGGCGATCAGATGGCCATGCACCTCTGTTCGCCGAACAACCTCCAAGTCAAGGAGGATCCCTTGAAGAACTGTCCTCCATGAGAAAGGCGATTGAAAGCATGCAGGGCCAATTGGACCTGCAAAGAGGTTATGGAAGCACTACTCTTCCTACCTCCCCACTATCTTCGGTGATTTTGAAAGCTCTTATTCAAAAGATGATCCAATTCCCGGCAGACATACAATATGAAGGCACGGTGGACCCCCAGGTGCATCTGATGAAATATTCTGATTACATGATATCAATGGGGGCAAGCGATGCAATCCAGTGCAGTAATTTCCCTTTGACTCTGGGGGACCGTGTCCACAAATGGTTTTCGGCTCTGCCACCAGCTTTAATTCATTCGTTTGCTCAGCTAGGCAAAGAATTCCTGTCCCACTTCTCCACGGCCGGGTCTTATCTATCCCAAAGACATCGGTTATACGACTTAAAATAAGCTGATGACGAGTCAGACCGTTTGTATTTGGAAATATTTGACAAGGTCCTGCTGGAAGGGGAGTCTGTCAGGGAAGACACCAAAATTGTAGCCGTCTTAGCTGGACTGAAGAAGGGCACTGAACTCTGGAAAGATGTACATCTCAGATGCCCAAAAACTTACGCCGAATTTCGTGACCGGGTAGGAGTCTTTGTCTCCATGCACGAAGCTTTACAGAATGACATGGGGGACAAAGGTGAACAGAAGAAAAATGCAAAAAAGTCTGGTGGTGGAGGTTATCGTGCCCCAAAGAACATGAAAGCATTTAACAAGGGGACAGAGCTAAAGGACAAACTGAATCATGTACTTACCATATCGATTGATGCGGTGTATAACAATGGCCGGGACAAGGAACTACTCACTCCTCCCAGAAAGATACGTCAAGATGCTAGCAAGTTAAACCAAAACAAGTATTGTGCCTACCATGAAAGCGTGGGGCATTTTACAAGTGAGTGTCGTGACTTGTTGAAGCAGCTATGGCGGTTTTACGAGGAGGGCAAGCTATCCGAGTTCGTGAAGAGACAGTCTGGCAAGAGAGACAGAGATGAAGATTCCGAGGAAGAGGACTTAGAGCAAGCTCCTCGCCAGAATCGAGCTGGGCGACCAACTCAAGCGCCAGCAGGAGGTCCGGATCCTGAAATCCAGATGATGGAGCCTGCGGGACCTGTTGGTGGTTGTTCAGATGGGCGACCACCAATCTCGAATCGGAAAAGAAAGGCAGAATTACGAGCAATCGATCGTGTACAAGAAATGGGAGTTAATCCATCCATCATGCGAACATCGGAATTAACCTTTACTGAAAAAGATTTGGAAGGAGTATTGACCCATCACAATGACTCGCTCGTGATTTGTGCTAAGATCATGGGTACCACCAGAGTACATAGATTTTTGGTGGACACCAGGGCATACACCAACATTCTCTTCAATAAGACACTTGACCAACTGGGGGATTATGCAGGTAATATCTGAGACTCGTATCTTAGGTTTTGGAAATACTGTAACAATTCCTCTGGGAATAATTACATTGTATGTGCAACTTGTAACGATCGAGGAACCCGAGAATAATATCACAAGAATGGTAGATTTCTTGGTCGTGGATCAAGAATCGACTTATAACGGGTTTCTTGGTCGACCATTTTGAATGAATTTAAGGCTGCATGTTCAACCTACCATTATTGTGTAAAATTTCCAACAGCAAGTGGAGTTGGCTCGGTAAAGGGAGACCAAAGAAAAGCTTGTGAGTGTCTCCTACAAATCCAATCAAAACAGGGACAAGTATCTATGATGGAAGCATCAACCAGCCAGCTCGATAATGAACCATCAATCCTTGAAGACATTTTGGGAACCCAGAATGATCAAATGGACATAGATGATCAACCTTCGTCCATGGGCGAGCAGAAACTGCTGGACGATGAGCAAACTTTGCCAGAGACAAGTTTGTCACCCATTGCCAATGAACTAAATCCATGCGTCATCCTGGAGGGCCCAGCTGTGGCGACCAAACACTGCACTGAGCCAATAACACCGAGGATGAGCTAAGCCCAGAAGGGCCAATTGTTGATCCACGGTGGAAGGGACAGAAACAGCGAGCAACTCCAGTCGAAGAGCTGGAAGCCCTCAAAGTTAACCCTAACCGGGATGATCTTGAATTGTATATCGGATCAGGGCTCCTTGAGCCCTACAGAACTCGAATGGCAGAGTTTTTGAAGGCTAACCTCGACGTTTTTGCATGGTCACACGCCGACATGGTAGGGATCGATCCGAAAGATGCTTGTCACAGATTAAATATCAATCCAGCCCGAAGACCCGTCCACTAGAAACGACAGAAGTACGGACCAGACAAGTATCAAGCTCTGAATGAGGAAATTAAGAAGTTGTTGGACAACGACCTAATCAGACAGGCATTGTGCCCACAATGGGTGGCAAATCCCGTTCTAGTGCGGAAGCCGAATTGAACCTGGAGACTATGTATAGACTTCACAGATCTTAATACAGCATGCCTGAAGGACAATATTCCACTCCCGCATATTGATCAACTGGTGTATAGCACAGTCGGGCATGAAATGTTCACATTCATGGATGCTTTCACTGGTTACCACCAAATCCCGATGCACCCAGACGACCAGGAAAATACGGCTTTCTATACAAACAAGAATCTACTATGCTGGCATAGAATGCCGTTCGGATTAATCAATGCTGGAGCAACTTACCAGAGGCTGGTGAACAAAATGTTTGACGAACATATCGGGGAGACGGTAGAGGTGTATGTTGATGACATAGTCGTTAAAAGTACTAAAAAAGAAGATCACCTCCATCATCTATCCCAAGTGTTTGACATTCTCCGAAAATACAACATAAAGTTGAATCCAAAGAAAAGTAGTTTCGGAGTACATTCAGGAAAATTCCTGGGCCATCTGGTCAGCAAGCTGGGAATCGAAGCTAATCCTACCAAAGTTAAAGCAATCGTTGAAATGGAGCCTCCTCGTTCTGTTAAAGAAGTACAAAGGCTGACAGGATGCCTAGCAGCTTTAAACAGATTCATATCGCGATCGGGAGACAAGTGTCGTCCATTCTTTGAGGCTATCAAAAAAGGCAACTTTACATGGACGGAAAGCTGCCAGAAAGCTTTTGACCAATTAAAAGACTATTTGGGGGATGTAAAGATTCTGTCAAAACCAGTCTCTGGCGAAAAATTATACCTATATCTGACAGCGTTAGACACGGCCATAAGTTCGGTGTTGTTGCGAGCGGAAGGCAAATTCCACCTTCCCATCTACTATGTCAGCCAGGCTCTACATGAAGTCGGGGTGAGGTATTCACCTACTGAAAAGCTGACATATGCTCTTGTCATGAGTGTTAGAAAGTTAAGACCCTACTTCTTCGAAAATAATCATGTTTGAATTACTAACAACTTTCCCGCTCAAACAAATATTGCACCGACCCGATACGGCTGACCATCTTTTAAAATGGTCCATAGAGATAAGCCAATTTGGAGTGACATATGCACCTCAAACAACGATTAAGGGACAAGCATTAGCCGACTTTATAGTCGAATTAACTTTTCCCCAAAATCCGACGAGAGGGCTAGATCACCCATGGCATCTCTATGTGGACGGTTCATCAACAAATCTAGCCTCGGGGGCAGGAATAGTTCTCATCAGCCCTGACCGGCAAGTATTCACTTCGGCAGTCAGATTCGAGTTTATGGCCACCAACAATGAAGCTGAATACGAAGCCCTCATTGCATGTCTCCACTTGTCATTAGCAGTTGGAGTCAGACGACTCCAGATTTTTGGAGACTCTCAACTCATTGTAAGCCAAGTACGAGGTGAATATAAAGCCAGAGACAAACAAATGATCGAGTATCAACAAATTGTTGCTCACTTGGTATCTTTATTAGACCAAGTATATATTCAGCAGATACCTCGAACAAGCAACACATAAGCTAATGCCCTAGCAAGATTAGCAACAAGTGATGGGCCAGCAGATCTAACAGACATCGTCATTAATAGGAAAACTCAACCGTCGACTGTGGATTACGAAGTAAATCAAGTGGTTGAACAGAAGGATGACGATGATTGGAGATTTCCTATAGCCAAATACTTGAAAGACGGTGAACTGCCAAGTAATTCTTTTGAAGTTGCAAGAATAACAACAAGCAGCCAGATACACTCTGGTAGACGAACAGCTTTACAAAAGAGGCTTGTCAGTCCCACTACTCAAGTGTTTGCCTAGGGGGCAAGGACGAGCAATACTCGAAGAAATACATGCCAGAGTGTGGGGAAATCACATTGGGGGGCAAGCCTTGGCATACAAAACTATCAGACAAGGCTATTATTGGCCGACTTTACGCCAAGAGGCAATCAAGAAAGCAAAAACATGTCATCAATGTCAAATTTTTGCCCCAAATATTCACACCCCGGCTCAAGAACTCGTATCAGTTTATAGCCCATGGCCATTTGCAAGATGGGGAATGGACATTATTGGTCCCTTCCCAGCAGGAGTTGGAAATGTTCGATTTGCCGTCGAGGCGGTCGATTATTATACAAAATGGGCGGAAGAAAAAGCCATGGTGAAAATTACATAATAAAGGATGATCAACTTCATATGGAAGAACATTGGCTGTCATTTTGGGGTTCCACGAACCATTGTGACAAACAATAGTCCGCAGTTTGATGGGAAAGAGTTGAGAGACTTCTGTACGAAGTGGGGGATCAAAAAATACTATTCTACTCCCTATCATCCCCAATCAAATGGACAAGTAGAAGTTGTGAACAAGATTATCAAGTATACATTGAAAGTACGGTTGGCGGAGAGCAAAAGTAGTTGGTCTGAAGAACTCCCGGAGGTCTTGTGGGCATATAGAGTTTCTCCCAGGTCAAGCACCGGAGAAACACCTTTTGCAATGGCTTTCGGAACAGAAGTTGTGATACCAATTGAATTAAAGACCAACACAATCAGGACGACCAACTTTGATGAACAAGCGAACAACTCTGCTCTAGCTACTGAAATGGATTTGCTCGAAGAAAAAGAATCACAGCTGAATTAAAAATGCGACATAAAAGCAAAGAGCAGAGCGTTATTACAATTCTCAGGTCAAGATAAGAAAGTTTGAGGCTGACGACCTTGTTTTGAGGAAGAAGCTCACCCCACCTCCAGGTATATTTGGCCCGACTTGGGAGGGCCCATATAGGGTAACAGACAGGTTACCCAATGGTGCATATGACATAGAGGACTTAGATGGCAACTCGACCCAATATTCTTGGAATGCATCTAATTTGAAGAAGTACTTTCAGTAGGCGAGCTATTTTGCCTATGAAAAGTGGATGTGGACTGGGCGAGCTAAAACGGCAAGTGCACAAGTTGGATAAAAAAATACCTAATTTTTTGAAAAATTCCACCAAGTATGGATGGTCGAACAGAATTAGGTGAGCTACTTTGCCTCTTGTATAGTTTTGTTTTCTTTTAAGAGTTTAAGGATGGCTTGACAAAGTGTATAATGGTCGAGCAACTTTAACTCTTGATGTAAATTATGTATTTTGTTAAGTTGATTGTTTGACAATGTTCAAGTCGAACAACTTCAACTTAGTGTATTTTGTAGTTTGTAAGTTAGGTCGCATTTGATACTTAGTGTATTTTTGAAAGTCAATTTAGTGTTAAGTTGTTCTTTCAAAGGAGATTCAAGCTCAAGGCACAAGTTGATTATACAACCAAGCCCATCAAAGGCTATTCGTTTTTAAATGAACATAGCCTAAGGTCAAAGCCCACAAATTTCTAAGGCAAAAGTTCTTAAGGAACAAAGCCCAACTACATTAAGATTGTTAAGCATCAGTAAAAATGCAAAGAACAATTAATGTAAAGGAAGTAAAATGAGCAAAATATGATTTCATAAAAACTAAGGCTTGATCACCCAAAATACAAAGAACTCCACTCGGGAGCGAACAACAACAACAACAAAAAAGAAGAAGAAAAATATAAAGGCCTAACTACCCTAGCCCACTAAGACTTTTACCCGGCAGGAGGGGGAACATTATCGTCCTTCGGGTCTTCGAGAGGAGTCCCAGCAAGTGCTGGATCGATAGGGACTTCTTGGGTGAGCTCGGCAATGAGCCCCTCAGCATCTGCTCGCTCTTGAAGAGCTTTATCGCTTTGATCAGCAGGCTGAGTCTGCTCGCCCTCTGCGACCTCAGCTTCCTCCTCCTCGTCCTAGGAGGGATTTGTAATTATGACCCCGGGGCTTATAAAATCAAGATTAACTCCATATTCAGGCAGATCGCCGATTTGGAGAGTTGTGCCCGGGACCGGAGGATTGGACTCAACGAAGTTGCAGAGTTCTTTGCCGATCTCATGGACCACGGCGGTAGCTTTGAACTCATGGGCAATTCAGATGCTCTCGGCATAGCCCGTCACGAAGTCGATGATCGTGCCCGCCTCCATCTTGGGGATGAGTTCTTCAGGAGTGATGGAGTTGGCGAGCTGAGTCTCGAGGTCGGCAACTTTTAGCAGTTGCTTCAGTCGCGAACTTTTCGGCGACCTCTTTTTGCTTCTGAATGTGAGCAAGCTCTGCCCGCATCTGCTCGACCTCGGCCATTTTGACGTTGAGCTCTTCATAGACTTTGATATGCAAGTCCAGAGCGCGCTGCTCGCTGGTCTGATGGGCCCTGACTTTATCTTCCAGGTCGGCCACCATCTTCTTCGCTTCGGCCTTAGCCTCATCCCATTCCTTAGCAATATGACTAACTGTGGCCGCATGCTGGAGGGCATCCTTTTCAAGATCTTCCACCTGGTCGACCAGCCTTTGAACGGCCACCAGGGTGTTGCCCGTCTCGATAAGGCACAGACGACCATTATCACGAGGCGCTTGTACCTTAACACTCTCGTTTAGCTCCTTGGTCCAGCCTCGAGCAACAGATTCGGAGGCACAGTGGACAAAGGAGTCCGTAATTTCCCTAAAGTTGGTCGGCACTTTAGAACAAGTGAACCGGTGTACCATGTTTGACTGCCCCGGGTACTTCTCGGCCGAATAGCTGAAGAAAAAAGGACAGTCATGAGATAAAAAAAATGATGATAAAGTACTCCGGGCGAAGAAAAACGTACTTGTCAAGGCGACCCTTGTCCCATCCCAGATAGGTTGGGTCGGAAGAAGGACCATGTCCTTCGCGAGCAGCAGCGATCAGAGGCTGCTCAGGGTGGCGCTCCACAGAAGGAGTCTGCTGGCTGTCGAGCTCGGAAGGGTGAGCAGCGATGGTCACCTTCTCCTGGCCGGCTTTGGCTTTTTTGGCCGCCCTTTCAGAATCGGAGACGGGAGTGCCGTCTCCTCGGAGAAGTCTTTTCATCCTTGGAGTTGTGATTTTTGGTGGACTGCTTATGGGAGCAGGCAGTTGCGCCGAACTCGACCCGCCAACCTGCCTGGGGTCTTCTTTCCCTCCCTTGGCCACCAGCGATCATCTTCACCAGTGGGTCAGCCTTCTTTCGCCCCCGTTTGGTCGGCATCTCCCAAACGTGCTGATCAAGAATAAGGAATGAAGGGTGGAGAGTGACGGTGATTAGCTGATCTGCAAAAGAAAAAAAACACAATTAGAATGGTTTACAATTTTAAATCGCGAACAGATCTGTTCGATGAAATTGAAAACTTACCCTAGGGAACTGGGGCTTGAGCCTCGAGATGATGAGGGTAGGTGGTGAAGTGGGCAACCCTGAGAGTAGATTCAAGAAAGAGGTGGCTGATGATGCGATCTTCCAAGCGACGAAGGGCGATCGGACTGACAACGAACAGGAACTGGTTCGCTGATGTTGTCCTTAACACTTCGCCACTTCAGATTTTTGGGACCTGAAATAAAAAAGGAAAAACATTAAAATTAGTCTTATCACTTCAAATTTATAGAAGGGATAAGACTCATGCTTTAGGTCCCTAAACTCCGTCGGGGTTTCAATCTGCTCAGGGCCGCCGTAAGGGCGAGCAGAAGCACGCCAGTCACCCCCTATCCAGAACCAGTCGTGCTTCCAGTCTCGCACTTTCCCAGGGATGTCCTCCACCAACTTTAGGCCTGGTCGCGCCTTGAGATAGTACCAGCCTGCTTCTTCCCCAGAGCAGGCTGTGATCGTCATTAAATAGCAAACCTCCTTGGCGGACAGTTTATTGGGATATCCCTCCAAGGCGAACAGAATCATCAAAGACATGAGGTTCATCCATCCCACCGGAGTCAGCTGGGTTATCATAAGGGATTTTGTACTCCCTCCTGATTTGAGGTAGCTCCTCCTCGGTGATGGCGGATACTATGCAGCTCGCCGTGTACTCAGTCGCCTTGAGTTTTCGCTTTTCGTGAGATAGAACTTCGAAGCAGTTTGAATACACCCTCTCGTATTCATCCCAATCAACTCGGCAAGCAACGGCGACCGGGACTTGATGTTCGATGGGATCCGGCATCGAAAAGTTGATGTCCTTTAGGTATGCCCAGGTTAGTTCGTAGGGAGTCACAGGCTGGAGCACCTCAGCCTCTTCGTCCTCGCTATTCCCTCTCCCCAGATGGGCGAGCTCCCGAGTTCACGGAGCGGGCAACTGAGCCCGCCTCGGGGTCCGACTCTAAGTTCATAAATGTAGGGAGTTCCTCGATAGGCTGTTTCCCAGGATTGCAGGGAGGATACGATCCGGTCTCAGAGTGTGAGGACATTGAAAGTTAGAAGTTTTTAAGGTTATATTAATGGCAGTTTTCGGCGAAGAAATATGCGGCAGTTCAGAATCTCAGGCGGTGGAGTTTGGGATAGAATACCGTTTTTCACACACGCAGTTATAGAAAAAAAAGGAGAAGAAGAAGATTAAAGAGAAAAACTACCTTGGAACAGATCAAATGTCGCCGGAGATGGAGTTGCAATCGCCAGAAATTTGAAATTGGGGGAGGAGGAATTTTAGCGCTGAGTGAACAGTGAAAATGAGTAAAAACAAAAAAAAAATGCTTAAATATAATTGGAAAAAAGGGGTCTCGGGCGAGTAAGTTCGAAAGTAGGAGGACTAAAGTACAAATACCCAGCGCGTGCGAGCTCGTTCCGATAAAGTTGGGGGCGCGTCGCCTTGGGATCATGTGCGCGTGGGCGGCAGCAATCATTCTGCCCACGTCACACCTCGAGCCACTCCCGAGCCTTGGGATTCCAACCGTCACCCACCCAAGTCAGCTCGACCAGTAAAAAGTTATTCGCACAATGATACATTAGCTCGCCTCAATGTCATCGAATATTTACCAACTCATGATTTGTTCGCTTTACATCATCACAATTTAATGATTGACAAAGGGAAAATTGTTGATAGGCGAGCAGGAACGCCATTTGGGCGATCAGGATTAACTCAAAATACCCGTGGTTAAGACCAAATTAAGTCAAGATTAAACAAGGTATCTGGTGAGCAGAACCTGCACGCCGAGCAAGACTAACAGGGCGAGCAAAGTTAGCATGAAGACCATGTGGACCCGGGTAAGGTCCTGGCGAACACAATCAGCACCTCGTCGAACAGATCTAGCAACAATGTCAAGACTACAATCTAACAAGATTAAAGACCATCAGAATCAGACTAAAGACTCCTCGAGGACAAGTCCAACAGGACGAGCAACTCCTGACTGCGAGCAAGTCCAGCATAGAGGGATAGAATTTAGTTTAGGTAAGGTCAAACTAGTCAAAGCCCAAGTGTAACACATGCACACTAGGTAGGCCAAAGGTCATGAACACCTCCTGCTAGGCAGATTTCTATAAATACTTAGATTTTTTCAGCTAATAAAATAAGCACAAATTCATATACACGTCCAAACTTCGATTATACACCCAAAGCAGCTCGATTCTTTTATATACGAATTAAATACGTAATCAATACACATGTTAATTCTACCCCAATCCAAATTTTCGTATTCACTAATTACGTTAGTGATCAATCACACGTAATTGTTTGGTGATCAAATTAACGAGTAAAAACAATCACTAATCCTTGTGATTAGAATTGATCATCAACAACTTTATCATCACAATATTCATATATTTACACAAAAACAAAGCATTAATGTGAACAATACTCACATTAAATTTTAACATGAACAACAATTTACTAATACCTTATAGTTTGACAACTAATACCGTTAGTGAAAATAATTAATACATTTAGTCAAAACAACTAATTTCTCTTGGAAGTGATACTTTTAGTGGAATTCACTAATGCATTTAATGAAAATAATTAATACCTTTCAAACAAGTTTACCATGAATATCATTTACATAATACATCATCTTATAAAAAATGTCATTACTTTTACACTCATTTCAACATATTTTATTACTTTAATAATAAAATTTTACACATCACCATCAGTACACAATTTTTTTAAAAAGTGTGTTTCAAAGGAGCAAAGAGTTTTTAAGTACAGAGAATAAATTTGAAGAAGAGACTCATTAAAGAGAAAATTGAGAATAGAATTGGGAAAAATAAGGGTCTGTTTGGTTGGAGGTGATGATTATAGGATAATGAGAATTAAGGGGGGCGCTTGGTTAAGAGCACCTCAATGGCAATGGGAATGCAAATTTATTTTTCATCTATACCCCATGTTGTGTTCCGTATAAATCATCGGGACGAGGGTGGTATAGGAGGCGCGTCTCGAGCGTTCGCCTAGCTGGATATGTCCACGTGTCGTCCTCTAGACGAGGCCCCCACCTCGGTAAATGGTTCCCGGTGTAGGATTGTGGTCCCGTCGCGAGGATCTCGGCCTCGTCTTGACAGGATTGACTTTGACACGGAGTTGTATACGACGAGGACGAGCATCTAGGCTTAGAATCCATGAACGACGAGCAAAAGCCCCCATGACATCTAGAGAGTGAGGACAAAGGCCGGGGCACAAGAATATCCAGTCAAGAGAGAGAGCTCCCCGCAGCTTTAAGGGTGACGAGATGTACACGCATTTGATCTTATCCAAATGTTGGGGAGGACAGTAGACGTCGTCGATGGGCCAGGACACCACTGAACCCACCAGATCAAGGACCTCAGGCTCAATGTCGGTCTTCAGCCGGCTCGACAGCGAATCATGGGATCAGACGGTCTCGAGCTCAGAATCTGAGTCCTATACGAGGTCCTCAAGGCACCTCGGCCGTACCGAAGCCGTCCCCACGGATGCATGGGCGGGGCGCCACGTCCCCGTCATGAGGCAACTCGAGGGTGCGTAGAGCTCCCCAATCCCGAACCTCAAATGCCGCATCTCGGCTCATGAGCGTTTGGGCCCCGAGGTCACTCTCCGAGCCGAGGGCAGTCAAGGCGCCCTGATCGCTGCCCTCCAGCAACGTCAAAACAAAATGGAGAGCAAGTTGGAGGCCAAGGACTCTCCGTCCAAACGCACCAACATCAGCAAGGAACCTTTATCTCTGGAGATTGAGGAGGCCTATGTTCAGACAAAGGTAAGGGAAGGACCGACCCAGAGGTGCACCTTAGCAAGTACCGGATCTACATGACTGGCCGAGGCGCGACTGATGACACGAAATGTCGTTTATTTCCCCTCACACTGGGGGAGCTAGCACACAAGTGGTATGCCAATTTGCCATCTCGTTCAATCACGAGTTTCGCCGATTTAAGTGAAAAGTTCTTCACCTTCTTATCGGCAAAGATTTCCAGGCCCGAAGGCCGACACAGACTTATGAGTATCAAACAAGCAGACAACGAGTTCGACGAGGCGTACGTCGATCGCTTCGACGAAATCATCCTCACCGGTGAGTCAGTCAGCAACGAGATCGCCTTCCATGCCACCTTGAACGGCTTCGCGGCGCTCTCCCCTATGTTCAGACGCCTCTCCAAGCGCCTTCCCACGACTTATGCCAAGTTTAAGAGGAAGGCCGGAGAAATGATCACGCGTCAGAAGCTTCTGGTGCAACGAATGGGACCGCCTAAGACTGAGATCGTGGTCCCGACCCCAAAGACCGAGGTAGGGGAAAAGCCCAAAGCCTCCCCCTAACAATGGAGGAACCCGTCCGGACCAGAGCGCCGGGCACGTTAAAAAAATAGGCCAACAAGATAGACGAGCAGCTGCTCCAAGTTTTGGCCCAATCCCCGGAGTTTGTCTTCAACGCAATCCAGCATGACGACCTGCTGAGGAAGCCGAGGGCCCTCAACCCCAAGGGACGGGTCGATATGGCCAAATGGTGTGCATACCATGACGGCGTGGGGCATAACACCATTTAATATCGGGACCTCCTCCGACAGCTTTGGAAGCTGTTCGAGGATGGAAAGCTCAATGACTTCGTCAAAAAACCAGCTAAGCCAACCCCCACAAACCCGAGAAGGAACGGGGGCAACCAGGACCCAAGGTAGGCCCCACCCATCGCCTATGTCGACGACGAAGACGATGATGAGGAAAATGAAGTCCTCCACCTCGTCAGGGGGGACGCGTGAACATGTTCCAGGGGGGAGGAGCTCTAGGAGGTCTCATTCCGGTCTCGACCACGTCGAACCACAAGAGGAAGGCCGAGGTCAGGGCTTTCGAGAATGTCCACACCATCTCCCCACCAGAGCCGGCCATTTCCAAAACTTCCGTGATCACATTCACTAACACCGATCGGGAAGGGGTTCTATGCCCGAAGAACGACGCCCTCGTCATATCCACCAAGATCCTAGGAATCACCGTCGATCGCCTTTTAGTGGATAATGGTTGTTTCTGCAACATCATCTTCAAGTCGGCCTTCAACAAAATGGGGAGCTTCGCCTCGTACATCAAGCCTTTCGACACCGTACTCCGAGGCTTCGGAGACACCGCCGTCCAAGCCTATGGAAGAATCAAACTGTCCGTGGAGCTCGTCTGCCACGAGAAGGAACAGACGAAGATAACCAGGAAGTTAGATTTTGTAATAGTCTATCAGCCAAATATCTATAATGGCTTTTTAGGTCGTCCTTTCCTTGAAACTTATAAGGCAGTTGCCTCGTCCTACTTTTACTGTATCAAGTTCCCCACTCGGAGGGCTTAGTTGGCACGGTAAAAGGGGACTAGAAAATGGCTAGAAAATGTTTGGGTTACTCTTGTCTCTCTTTCAATACCACACCCAGCCCCAAATCGCATATAACAACAGGCCTCGACCTTCCACCAGATCAGGAGGCCGAGGATCTAACAACTTTAGACGATAGTTTCGTCCAAGTATGCAACGACCCTTTAGAACCGAGAATCGGCTTCGAACCTATAATAGTCGAGTTCAACCCGCGCGATGAATGCTCAGATCCGAAAGAGGCCATTCCTGACGAAGAGCTAGATAAGGTTCTTTTGGATCGAGCCCGACCAGGTTTGAGGTGACAACGGGATCAAACATCCCATCCGATCTAAAAAGTAAGATCTTGGGTTTTCTCAGAGAAAGCAGCGATGTCTTCGCCTGGGATCACAAAGACATGGTCGGCATTGACCCAAAGCATGCATGTCATCGCTTGAAGATCGACCCCAGTAAGAAGCCGTCGAACAAAAAAGGCGGAAGTACGGCCCCAAAAAATATGAGGCCCTGGACGTCGAGGTCAAGAAACTTTTGGAGAACAAGCTAATCGAACCCAGCGCAAGGCGAACCACCATGGGTCTCAAACCCTGTCCTCGTCAAGAAGGTAAACTGCGCTTGGAGGCTCTGCATCGATTTCACGGACCTCAATTCGGCATGCCCCAAGGATCATTTCCCGATGCCACACATCGACCATCTAGTCGACAACGCGGCCGGGCACGAAATGATGTCTTTCATGGATGCATTCGCCGGGTACCATCAAATCCCCATGGCCTCCGAGGACATCAAACATACGTCTTTCCACACCGAGAAGAACATGTATTCTTGGACAAGAATGCCTTTCGGTCTGAAGAATGTTGGGGCAACATATCAACGCTTGGTCAACACCATGTTCTCCGAACAAATAGGAAAGACGATGGAAGTCTACATAGACAACATCGTGGTAAAAAATGTCAAGAAAGAGAACCACCCTCGTGACCTCGCCAAGGCGTTTACCATTCTACTGGCCTACAACATGAAACTAAATCCGAAGAAGTTCCACTTCGGCATCGGAAGGGGAAAGTTCCTCGGCCATATCGTCAGCCAGAGGGGCATAGAGGCGAACCCGTCCAAAATCAAAGCAATCACCGACATGTCGGAGCCACGGACGATGCGCTAAGTTCAAGTGCTGACTGGACGATTGGCCGCACTAAATAGATTCATCTCGAGACTAGGCGACAAGAGTAAGCCTTTCTTCTCCACTATCAAGAATAAAAGGTTCTCATGGAATAGAGAGAGCCAACTGGTGTTCATCAAACTGAAGGAATATTTGGCCAACCCAAAGATCTTAGCCAAATCGGTCCAAGGTGAAAAGTTGTTCCTCTACTTGGCCGCATCCGATAGCGCTTTGAGCGTCGTACTGGTGAGGGTCGAGGGGTAGGAGCACCTACCAATTTATTACGTAAGTCAAGTGCTGCACGAAGTCGAAACGAGGTACTCGTCATTAGAAAAAACTGCTTACGCTTTGGTGATGAGCGTCAGAAAACTAAGGCCTTACTTTTTAGACCACCAAGTTGAGGTTCTGACAACACTACCACTCCGACAGATCTTACATCGACCCGACACAAGCGGGCGTCTAATCAAATGGTCCTTAGAAGTGGCCCAGCATGGAGTCACGTACGCACCTTGTACCGCAATTAAGGGGCAGACGCTAGCTGATTTCATGGTCGAGCTCACGTATCCACCACACCCATCCAAGATAGGCCACCCCATGTGGAAACTTTTCGTGGATGGTTCTTCGACGAGTACGTACGTCGGGGCCGGAATCACCCTAGCAGGGCAGGACGGGCAAAATGTTACACCAACACCGTCAGATTCGCTTTTCTCACCACGAATAACGAGGCGGAGTATGAATCCCTCATCGGATGTCTCGACCTCGCTATCGCCATGAGGATCCAGAGATTGAACATCTTCATGGACTCACTGTTAGTAGTGAACCAGCTGATTGGCGAATACGAGGCACGGGGAGAACAGATGATCAGGTACCACGAGCGGGCCGTAGAGCTATGTAAAAAGTTCCACGATATATACATTGAGCAAATCCCAAGGGAACAAAACTCGCAGGTCGACGCTCTATCCAAGCTGGCCACCTCGGAGGGCGCGGCAGACCTATCCAATATCAACCTGACGAGGCTCGAAGCTCCATCCATTTGTCAACACCTGGTAGCTCTGATTGAGGACAAGACACCAAGCTGGATGACCCCAATTTACGCTTACCTGAAGGACGGCATCCTTCCAGAAGATAGAGTCCAGTCTCGACAGCTACAGCTTAGGGCTACAAGGTACACAATCATCAATGACCAACTGTACAAAAGGAGTTTCACCCTCCCCCTCCTCAAGTGCATCACCCCGGAGCAAGTAAAGCTTATCTTCAACGCGATCCAGGCAAGAGTCTGCAGGAATCACGCCGGGGGGCAATCTCTCTATCAAAAGACCATGAGGCAGGGATACTTCTAGATTAGTCTACGGCGAGACGCAATTGCCTACGCCAAAACATGCCACCAATGCTAGACAACGGCACCAGATTTTAGAGTAGCCCCAGAGACCTTGACCTTAATGATCAGCCCTTGGCCCTTCGTGCAATGGGGGATAGATCTCATCGGTCCAATGCCCACAGCGCCCGGGGGAATGAGATACGTCGTCGTTGCGGTGGACTATTTCACCAAGTGGGCCGAGGCGGAGGCCCTAAATAAGATCAATCAGGCCCAAATCACCAAGTTCATCTGGCGGAACATCATATGCCATTTCTGCCTCCCCCAAACCATTATTTCGGACAACAGAAAACAATTTGACTGGGCCTAAATAATGGAGTTCTGCGAAAGATGGAACATCAAGAAAAACTTCTCCACCCCATACCATCCCCAGTCGAATGGACAAGTGGAGGCAGTCAACAAGATTCTCAAACACACCCTCAAGGCCAAGTTGGATGAGGCCAAGGGAAATTGGGCCTCAACCCTTCCCGAGGTTCTTTGGTCCTACAGAACGATGACGAGGAACGCGACGGGCGAAATACCTTTCGCCTTGGCCTTCGGAGCAGAAGCCATCATCCCGTCCGAGATAAAAGTCCCAAGCCACAAGTCATCACAAATTGTCTCAGAAGAGAGTGACGAGGCCAGAAGAGCCGAATTGGACGTCTTGGAAGAACGAAGACTCACGTCGGCCTCAAGGAATGAGATCTACAAAAGGGGATCGGAGAAATTCTTCAACTCAAAGGTCAAAGTTAGGTAATTCTCCATCGGGGATCTCGTCCTAAAGAAAATTCAACCCAATTCAAAGGTCCCCCTCGGCCCAAGATGGGAAGGACCCTTCCGAGTGGCAAAATTTGTGGCAAACGGGGTATACGAGTTGGAGCACCTAAATGGCGTCCCAGACTGTTACACGTGGAACGCCGCCAACCTTAGAAAATACTACCAGTAAACAAATATAACCATTTCCCTTTATTGGTTCAGTAATGGATTTCAAAGTCTTCGTGATTTTTCATTCCAAAAGCCCCAGGCCGAGCATGACCTCGGTCTCGGCACCTAAGACTCTTTGGGAGGTCAAGCCTCCCGAGAGCATTAAGACCAATCTCACCGACGTACGTCAAGATGGCATAAAAGTCCCCGGACGAGACATGATCTCAAAGGGGCAAAAAGTCTCATTGAGCGAAAGCCTCTCGAAGGATCCTAAGGATTCGAGGTGAGCATGTAACAGCAAGGCCTTTTCAGGCAGACATGTTACACCCAGACTCTTTAAGAGGCCAAGTCTCCCTAGAGCATTAAGCCCAATCACGCCGACATACATCGGGATGGCACAAAAGTCCCCGGACGAGATACGATCTCAAAGGGGCAAAAGACTCCCTACGAGGTAAAACTCACAGGCGAGCGCTAACATATAAGCCTTTTAAGGTGGTATAGTTAAAGACCCACACCTAGAGCCACGTCTCGAAGTACGGGTACAAAGACTCGTACCTAGAGCCTCGCCTCAAAGTACGAGCACAGTCAAGCCTCACGACGAGTTCAATCTCTCGACGAGCACGAAAAAACCTTGTACTAAGGGCCTTGCCTCGAAGTACGAGCACAGTCAAGCCTCTCGGCGAGCTCAAGCTCTCGACGAGCACAGAAAAGCCTCGCACTGAGAGCCTCACCTTAAGGGTACGAATGCAGTCAAGTCTCTCGACGTGCATAGATAAGACCCCAGTCCGTTTAAAGTAAGAATGGGAAAAGCCTTATCCAAATCTATTTTTTCCAGCGTCCGGCAAGATGTCGAGGCGCAGCAGAACAAAAGGGATCATAACGAGGTCAAGTTACGCCCCTAACCCCAAGGGCTCGCGATGAAGTTTGAACCTCGGGGGCAGGTGGACGAGACACGACCGTGATAAAAGGAGCCTTCTTTTCAAAGTACAGAAAAAGAGAAACATAACTCGAGAGACGAGAAAATAAGATTTCATTAATGACGAAGTTCAAGGTTGCATAAGATAGCCTCCATGGGCAACTACTTTGAACGATAAAGAAAATAACGAAAGATGATAAAAGCCTAATCTACTCAGGATTTGGTACTTTAGCAGCGGCGGCGGGTTCTTCAGTAGTCTCTGTGTCGGCAGCAATAGAGGGAGGAGCGTCGGCAGGGACCTCTTTACCAATGGGGACAGATGGATCTTTCTCTTCGTCCCCGTCATCGGAAGGATCAGGAGGGCTCTCACCGGGCATCAGTAGTCGGGAGCGGTCTGGCCACCAGCTCAAGTCGATCCCCATCTCTTTCTCCAGGTCTAGGCATCCGATGTAGATATCGTCGTGGAGAGAATGAGAAATGACATACTCATGAAAGAACTGGGCCAGCTCGTCAAGTGGACGTCCGGCCCTATACAACACTTGGAGCGCATCCGACATTGCCAGATAGTAGGAGTAGTTGGTGGTTTGAGTTGGGTCGGTCAAGGTGTCATACTCCTCCGGAGAGAGGGCCAGCTTCTTTTTGAATTCCTCAACCAACGCTTTCGCCGAAGCGAGCTCGTTCCACATCTGGACCACCTCCTGGTTAGCCTTTTTGGCCTCGGCTTCAGCAGCAAGGGATCTCTCCTCGGCTTCCCTCAGTTTCCTCTCAACCTCCGCTCTCTCATCGGCCAGCTTAGCCGCAGACGCTGCCTCCCGGTGCAACTTCTCCTCTAAAGTAGAAGTCTTCTCGTCTTGCGACCGAATCCTGGCCGAGAGGATGGCCACCTCGGCCGTCGCTTTCTTACCCGCTTCCACCTAGTCCTCTAGGAGGGCCACCCGCACTTTAAGCTCCTCGAGGGCTTTCTTTTTGCTCTTGGCATCCCGGGCGGCACGCTCAGCTTCACTCTCCTTCTGGGAAAGGGCCTGGCTCATCACCGAGGCGGCCTTCAGCTGAAGGGCCTGCATGAGGTAGAGGTTGGAGTTGGCCGTATTTTGCTTAACGGCGACGTCCAGCTCAAGGTCCCAGGCACGAGGGTCATCCCCATCGTCCGGCGAAGACAAGCGGGTAGTTCGTCGAAACTCTTGGTGAATTTCGAGCCGACGAAGTCGAGAACCTGTGCCGAGGGCGCGGGATCGTCTTCCATGCTACTAGAAGAACAATATGAGTTAATAAATTTCCAAAGGAAGTTTAAAATGCAAGTATATCAGGATGACGAAGCCATACCAGGCCACCCGGTGATGGTCCCATCCCAAGAAGGATCGATCCGGCATTTCGACAGAGCGCCATTGGAGGCTCCCAGATACAACCCCGGATGCCTCTCCGCCGAGGCCAGACTTCTTCGGTGGGGGCGAAATGGCCACCCCGATGCACCCGGGATCAGCGGACGACCGCCCCCATTTTGTCGGGGAGAAGGGGTCTTGTCCTCGGCCGACGAGGCGACAGATACTCTCAGCACAACGATGGTAGTAGGAATCACCACAGGTGCAGTAGGCAGGGCAGGAATCGGTAGTGACCATTTCGTCCCCTTCTTCTTCTTACCGACTAGGGCTTTCATTCGGGCAAGGGGGTCTGGCATCTCCATGACAAGTTCATGGGGGCAGACGGGATAGTCGTCTGCCGATCAGGATAAACGCATAAGAACAGGAGTAACCAAAGTGAACTATACTAAATTGACGAGTATGCTTACGCGAAGATAGTTGAAGGTGCCGGGGAGGACAAAAGAACCGGGACTCCAATCTTTTCTTCTCGGAAAGAAGGGTCCGATAATGACGATCTCGGTAGTCCACGAGATCAACTTTGGCGAGGACGAGACGGAAATCGAATGGAAGCTCCTCCCGCCTAGGCACCAAGTAACCTGCAAACAAACAACGTATTAGATCAGTAAGAGACGACCTAAGGAACTCACAAGGACTTACTATCTTGTTTATGCACAAATTTCATGGGAATGTCGACGTCCACATTGCCTCGATCGGATTTCCACCTCCCCGACACCCAGAACTAGTGCTCGTCTTTGATGTGAACTTTAGACGGCAGGTCATAGATAAGCTTCTCATGCCGATGCTTCACATGGACGAGGCTGTTTTTCTTGGGCTCTTTTGCCAAACTATACAGGTATTTCATCTCCCCGGCATTGGGCATATGGTACAGACGATGGAGGTCGAAGAGGACATAAGTGCCGATCAAGGCACGCCACGAATTCACATTGAACTGGAGCGGGGCCAGCCCCCAGGCGTTCAAAAGATTGGTCAAGGCCGGATGGAGAGAAAAGCGGAGACCCGCATCTATAATGTTGTACGACACTGCAACCATGCCCGGCGGAGGTTGATCAGCCCTCTCATCAGGCTCCGGAACATGGAAGTGAACATCGGTAGGGACTTGGAAGGTCCTCCGCCAATCCTTGAGGTTCCTCTTGGTGACCCTTGCTCAAAATGTTATTCCAGTGGAACCTCGACGAGGATGGGGTTAAGAATTTGAACGGCTGGCGTCCCGGCCAATCATACAGATACGAGGCCTTATAGTAATCATAGATGAAGTCGGACCTCGGCCCCGACCTCTGGTCCATGAAGGCCGCCCACAACTAATAGCCATGCTCGATCTTTTCGGCCCTCCTCCTCCAGAATGCCAACACCTCTGCCTGTTTCGCCGCCGCCTCGGCGACCAATCGCGGGCCTCTAAATCTTGGAGAATACGGTTGGCCTCGGTAGGAAGATCCCAGCCCGAAGGTTCGTTTGCTCCTCCATCGCGATCAGAACTTTCTCCAGGGAAGGACGGCACAACCCCGGGGATGGGCGACGATGCACCAGTTGAAACGAGCGCTCGACCAAAAACCACATCCTGGCCATCGTCATCACTCGGTGCAAAAGGATTCCTCCCCCTAATTCCCCGTTGCAGGCGGCTCCGGAGCTCGCCAACGCAATGACCAAGACCGAAGGAGGAAGAAGCTCGATCCATTTCGCAACAGAATAGAGAAAAGAAAAGGGAAGAAGTGGACTAAGGACTTACCAAAAAGAAACTCCGGAGAAAACGCGAGCGGTTTCACCGGAAAATCCACACAAAGAAAGCACTTGCGGACTGAATAATGAGCGGGAAGTAAAGAGTTTTTGAAATGAGGGGAACCTCCTCCTTTTATAGAGGACGGAGGGACTACGGTGCAAATATCTTCTCCAAATTGCGGGTGCAAAAACGAATAATAGCACAAATCAAAGGACTTCATGACAAACGCATCACATCCACAGCAGCACGACTTGAGCAGTCGCGACATTTGGGGAGAGCGCGTCGAACCCCGTCGCGCCTTTTCACGAGAAAGCAGCAATCATTGCCTAGGGATAGGGCAGCTCGTCTGGGGCAGGTGAAATGCTCCTTCCCCAGAAAACCGTCTTTTCGGATTCCCTTGATCTTTGAGCTCCCTCGATGATCACTTGAGGTCACCCGAACAGCCCGCCTCGTCGCACACGGGAATCGTCTCACCCCGTAGAACACTCTGGGGTGAGCCGAGGGGCAATTTTTGTGTGCCGTATAAATCGTCGGGACGAGGATGGTATAGGAGGCGCGTCTCGAGCGTTTGCCTAGCTGGATATGTCCACGTGTCGTCCTCCAAATGAGGCCCCCACCTCGGCGAACGGTTCTCGGTGTAGGATTGCGGTCCCGTCGCGAGGATCTTGGCCTCGTCTTAACAGGATTGACTTCGACACGGAGTTGTATACGACGAGGACGAGCATCTCGGCATAGGATCCATGAACTACGAGCAAAAGCCCCCATGACATCTAGAGGGGGAAGACAAAGGTCGGGGCACAAGAAGACCCAGTCAAGAGAGAGAGCTCCCCGCAGCTTTAAGGGTGACGAGACGTACACGCATTTGATCTTATCCAAATGTTGGGGAGATTCGGACGCCGTCAGAAGATCTTTCCTCTTCCAGTACGATGAACAGTAAATCGTCACCAACTCAGTGAGGCATGCCATACTTGTGGAAGAGTATCCCACAATCTTGGGGGAAGGTACGATTCCCATTCCACGTGGCTGGCCACGATTGGGGCAGGATCGTCAGTACTGGAGATTCGCATACCAACCCGGTATGGGCCTGTCCATGCATTAAATGCTAGGCTGCCCGTATCCATCTAGGTCAGCCCAGGGGAATGCCCTTGGGCTATAAATACTTGCTCGTTCGCAATAAATAAGACACGAACAACATTAAAGCCTAAGTCAAGACTGACTTGAAAAATCTTCTTACATTTATTACTTCTGTTAATCATTTATTGCTAAAAGGCCTCAAGCCATTAAGATATCGAAATATCCACAAATCATTAAGTCGTTACTCAACCAAAAAGCCACATTAATCTGTATTTAGATACGTAATTTGGGTAACAACACCCCCATAATAAAAATGATATGTTGGGGAATGATTGTTCCAATGGTGGTTGCATTGCTAGTGGCATGCCTAATTTTAGAATAGAAGTAGACAACAAATATTTGTTGGTGGATGAATAAGGGAGTGATTGAGGATGATGATTGTAGGAGGGAAATAGGGTAATAAAAATAGAGTATTTATTACCCTATTTAGGAGGAGAGATGATGATTTTGTTCTAATGAACCCTCATAATTACACTAATTTTAAATTCATTCTCATTACCATTGAAGAGTTGTTAACCAAGCGCCTCCTAAAGTGATTGAGGAGTCGTTCAAGTAGAGGGTGATGAATGGAGAGTGATTTGATAAATAAATTATAACTCATTTTCAATTTTATTACAATGTATTAATAATATCAAGCACTACTAATGGAATCATTCTCATTACCCTATAATCATCACCCCCAACCAAGCGAGCCCTAAGTTTTATATGAAAATAGTTCATAATAAGTTTATCATGAAATTGTTTTAAAGTATCGAATGTTTGATTAGGAGTATCGATAATTTCACTAGAAGTGTCATTAATTTGGGTCAAAAAAATTTATAACAATTATAATATAATACCATCGATTCAGATTAATAATACCTCTAGTAAAATTATCGATTCTTCTGATCAAATATTTGATACTTTAACATAATTTCATGTAAAGCTCGTCGTAAACATTTTCATATAATTAATTTGCCAATTAGGAATGGAGTGTAGTTAGTATTGTTCTGTACAGTATGGCAAAATTTATAAAATAATACTGATTTCACAAAGCCGTTACACATTGGAGTCATCACCACCATTGACACTCAGTCCACCCCGTACAAATTCACCCCTATTTCTTTCTCTCTAAATAACAGAACAGAACAGAACAGAACAGAACATGTGTGTTTTTCTCAAAAAGTAAAGTAAAGTAAATAAAATAAAATGGCGGATTCGGTGCTGAAAGAGGAGGTAGATATCGTGATTCCGACGATTAGAAACCTGGATTTCCTGGAAATGTGGCGGCCGTTTTTCGAGGCGTATCATCTGATCATAGTTCAAGACGGCGATCCTTCGAAGACGATTAAGGTCCCCGAGGGTTTCGATTATGAGCTCTACAATCGGAATGATATTAACAGGATTTTGGGGCCCAAAGCCAGTTGCATTTCCTTCAAGGATTCCGCTTGTCGCTGCTTTGGCTACTTGGTTTCAAACAAGAAGTACATTTTCACCATTGATGATGACTGTTTTGTAAGATTCTTGCTCTCTCTCCTTTTTTATTACTGGGAATCTGATGATTTTGGGCTTCTTTCTAATATTGTATTTGGATTAAAGATTGAAGACGTTGCACGACGCTTGGATTATGAAAAAAAATACTTAATAATACTCAAAGAAGTAATCAATAATTCTTTAAGAAGTGATCAGTGATAACCAAGAAGTAATTAATATTAGCCCAACTTAAAAAAAAAACACAGTTAGAGTGTTTGTGTGTGATAAAAATCAAAATTGAACTTAAAATACAAGTTCATGCTATAATTTTTTTTTGTAAAGATTGGATTTTTGGTTTATGCAATTTTACCTCTGTTATCCTTAGAATTTTGTAAATCATTTGCCTTGTAGTCTAGTTTGTTGATGAGACATACCACCTGAATTTATTTACTTTGCTTTCAAAAAGAATTTATTTACTTTTACTCTATAGTTGCATATTTCGCTTGCTGTTCAATTTGGTTATTTGTAGAACTTTAAAGTGGAGTATTAAATATGACAAAATATAGTGTGAAAATGGTTCATATTGAAGAGTATTAGTTGTTTTCACTAAAGAATATTAGTTAGTTTAACTGAAGTGTATTAGTTGTTTTCACTAAAGAGTATAAGTTATATACTAAAAACAAACTAATACTCTTTAGTGAAAACAATTAATACCCTTCATTGATTCATGTATGAACCGATTTCACTCTGTACATACCCATTAAATATTAATCCTTGTTTGATCATTCCATCAATTTACACTTTGTGTTTATGTTTGGATGTAATTTTCAGGTAAGTCCCCTGTATATAATCAATGATCCAGGTGTTTTATGCTTACTAAACAAGAAAATACGGTAGACTTACTTACTAATGGAATCATGATTTAACACCACCTATCAGGTAGCTAAAGATCCATCGGGCAAGGATATTAACGCGCTGGAGCAGCACATCAAGAACCTGTTGTCCCCATCTACTCCATTTTTCTTCAACACCCTTTATGATCCGTATTGTGATGGCACCGATTTTGTACGTGGATACCCTTTCAGTCTTCGTGAAGGTGTATCAACTGCCGTTTCGCACGGACTTTGGCTCAACATCCCGGATTATGATGCACCCACTCAGCTCGTCAAGCCTCGTGAGAGGAACACTAGGTAGTTGTTGTCGCAAAACTTATTTGTTCCTTAATTTTAGATAATTATAACCCGTCATTTTCAGGTATGTTGATGCAGTTTTGACAATTCCAAAGGGGACCTTGTTCCCAATGTGTGGCATGAATCTTGCTTTCAATCGCGAATTGATCGGCCCAGCTATGTACTTTGGACTAATGGGCGATGGCCAGCCTATTGGACGCTATGACGACATGTGGGCGGGTTGGTGCACTAAGGTACCTAACTTTTGACAATTTGCAAATGCATTTGATCAAGAAAATAACAATTGCTCTTACTTACAGGGTTGATATCCATTTTGCTGTTGTACTATGAGTGTATAGAGTGAAATTGGTTCATACCCTTCAATTGTTCATGTGTATCGAACTGACACTTGTACACATTTTTTGATTCAATTGCAAGCTCTACTTGTTTTAGTAGTTTTTTCGGTTCAAAAGTTGAACACTTGACTTGCATTCCTGTTTCTAGTCGTATATCCGTCTATTCAAGACTAATGCAAGGACAGTAAAATAATTCAAAGCTACTTCTCCCTCTTCAGTATTACATCCGACCACTACAACATACTTGCAATCAATCATCTTGAATGGACGGATATACCCTTGAGAAACGACATTGCAAGTCACCTACCCTACTAAACTATCGGAAAAACATGTGCTTTATTTTATCAGTTACTAGTTTGATAAAAAGTGGCAAAATAATTATAACCCCATAATGCCTTGTAGGTGATTTGTGACCACATGGGATTTGGAGTGAAGACGGGTTTACCCTACATTTGGCACAGCAAAGCTAGCAACCCGTTTGTGAATCTGAAGAAGGAATACAAGGGTATCTACTGGCAGGAAGAGTTGATCCCGTTTTTCCAATCGATTACCCTCCCCAAGGACTGCACCACCGTTCAGAAATGCTATGTTGAAATCTCCAAGCAAGTGAAGGCCAAGCTGGGAAAGGTGGACGATTACTTCAACAAGCTTGCCGACGCAATGCTCACCTGGATCGAAGCGTGGGACGAGCTTAACCCCTCTTCACCCAAGTAGAAACATTTCAAAACATCGCTGATAATATTTTATTTTTTGTTCAAGTCCTTATTACCATTTTGTTTGCCTAATTTTTTTTTTTTTTATTTTATGAGCTGTTCTTTTTATATGTGAAATTATCAGCAGGTTTTTCGGTTTCATCTTCTGTTTGTTCCGATGTGGATTTTAGCATATTGTCCAACTGTGATTAAAAACTGAGTTGCAGCTGGCTTTAGAGGGTAGGAAAAGCCAGAATTTGCAAAATTGATGGGGGCATTTGGGTTAGGAAGAAGGTTACCCATAAAGATTGAAAATATCTGTAGGAGCGAGGCTTTAAATTTGTGGAAATATAAATACACATATCGATATCGAATATTAATATAGGTAAATTTAAAAAATTATGAAAATTTAATAACAAACTTTTAATACATAAAATTTACAATAGAAATAGACAAAATTTTACATTTGTGATATTTTTCAAAATTATGAATTTTTTCTCGATATTTTTCGATAGTTACCGTATTATGCTAAATTTGCAGTAAAATATAGTCGAAATTGATATACTATTATTTATCGATTTTTTTACAGATATGTTGGAAAATATTGGTTTTGGCCATATTTATTAAATATTAAGTGACAATTTAACTATCCATTTTGAGTAAATGGATTTGGTTGGTTCGATTTCTCAAAACTAAATTTAGGGTGACTGAGAAATTAATGTCATTTAATATGTGGATAAATACATTGATGAATGTATTTATAAAGGTAATAGTGAAGGGTTGTGACTTATAGACATGACGTGTCGTGTCTTTTGGTAAAATTATTCCAAAGGTTGTATCTTTAAAAGATATATCTTTTGGAGAATAGTTGTTTATTTCCAATAGTTATGACTTTTGGAAAAATAAGAGTTATAAACTTTTGGAAAAATAAGAGTTATAGTGAAAAGTCACAATTATTATCTAACGAACCTTGAAAATTTATAAATAGAAACCCTCCCCCCCCCCCCCCCCCCCCTTCATTTGTCGTTGGCATTCATTCAAAAAATTGATTATTCCATCCGGAAAATTGTTTTCATTCACATTGAAGTTTTTGTGAATTGTCAAGTGCATACAAGCATTGGTAGTCCTGCATTAGAAACGAGTCTGAAAGTTTCGGATACTCATTTGCGATTCGCCGATAGCTTTCGCTTCGTAGTGCAGCGGGCAGAAGACTCTAAAGTCGTTATATCTTGGGGACGGTTGTCATGAGCCGTATCGCACCAATGTAAGGGGCAATAACGTCTTATGAAGATCGAGTTAAACTCATGCCTCGACTTTCATGTTAATTTCGTGTCTTGCATATGTCATTTTCGTCTACACACACTGTTAGTGTTAGTGTCCTAGAGACAATCTATCAAGAGGACATAATACTAAGATAATATTCAGATTTAGTTTAATATTATTATTGATTTAATATAAAATATATGGCTTTACACTTATCTGAATATGATGTTTGATTGTTTGCATATATTCTTATTGAGTAGGCCTTGTATGAGATCGTCTCATGGCATGAGACAATGAGAATGGGTGTAATTAGGACATTGACTCATTAACATTTTGGTAGGGGTAGGTGTTAATTTGTATGGTCTATATATCAATTGAATTATAAATTAAATAAATTTAATTTAAATTTTTTATATAAGTTATTATACTATTTTGCATTTAAAATTTATAATATTCAATTCGTATATTGCACGGGAGAAACACTAATAATAAATAAAAAGAATGAGTGTTCCTAGGATGGCTTAAAATGAAAAGATAATAATAATGAGTGATGAAAATCATACCTCTTTCTATTTGTGAATCTTCTCTTTCATATGTGGTATGCTTAATATATCTTCTTTTTAAATCCTACATTTTAATGAGTCCACCTATTTTTATATTTTTTTAATTGATTTATTTTATTTTATAGCTCCACATTTATCTATAATGCACACATACACACACACACACACAGATATATATATATATATATATATATATATATATATATCTTAATATATTATAAAGACAAAGTTTTGGAAGCCTATGTGGCAAACTCTTAAGCCTCTATTTTAAAAATACTCTCCTCTCATTCACTCTATTCATTGATTTTTAAAATTATTCTCAGTCATTGAATCTTAATATCTAATCTAATCTTGACCGTTGATTTTTTCACATCTCCTCTATATATACCATGTATCTCACACAACCAAAAATCAATTACAATAATATCTCCAAAGAAATAATCCAATTCTTCTTCTTTTTTTTTTTTTTTTCAATTTTGCTATGAAGTTCTATATTAATTCTCTTTTCGTCTAAATCTTCATATTTTTCTTTCCTTGCAGAATGTTCATCCCAATATATTCAATCTTCATATTTCTTTTTTGCAGGATCTTCATCTTAAGGTATTTAATTTTTGTTTTATATTTTTTTTTTATAGTTTTGATGTATGAATTTAATCTTCATATTTTGTCTAATCTCTTCTACCAATGATCATTTTCTTAAACACATTTTTTTTTGTGATTTGGACGAATACAAATCTCTATGTGTCTAAAGGTATTTACTCTATTTACTAATTATGTTGTTTTTTTATTTTTTTATTAATTATTGTTTAATTTTATTTTATTCGTATGAAAATTATTATTGTTTGATTTATTTTATTTTATTTTTAGGATTGAACATCAACAATGAAGATGAAGTGGATGATCAATTTTTCATATGAAGATGAAGTGGAATATCAATTTTATTGTGAAGATGAAGAATGATTGATTATATGTTAAAAATTAGATTTTTTTTAAAATTTTTAACATTGTAATGTATTAATTTCAATTCAATGTATTATTTACAATTCTATAAGTAATATTATATATGAGAAGTTATAATTTTTTTTTATTTAATTCTAAGATGATGAAGAATCGTTCAAATTTGGATGATGGAATATATATTCGTGTAATTAATATTTGACTTATTCGTGTAATTAATATTTATTTAATTCTATCGGAATATATATTCGTGTAGTTACAATCCAATATATTATTTAAAATTCTATAAATAATATTCTTTATGAGAAGTTATAATTTTTATTTTTATTTAATAAAGATGATGAAGAATCGTTCAAATTTGGATGATGGAATATACATTCGTGTAATTAATATTTGACTTATTCGTGTAATTAATTATTTAATTCTATCGGAATATATATTCGTGTAATTAATATTTGACTTATACGCAAAGAAATTAACTTAACATATTTTCTCATATTATTTTAAAAGATTAGATTTAAAATAATTATATTAGAAACAATATATAAATATGTACTAATTATAAACTTTACTTATTTAATCAATTTTAAATTTCAACTTGAATATATTAGGAAAAGTTGACTAATTTTGAATGATACTTTAGTAAGATAATTTATTTGGTAATTTTATATTATTCCACATTCCTAAATCCTAAATTTTTGGTTAGTGGGTATCTTTATTTTTTCAACAATCTAAATTTTTTCAACAATCTAATTTATTTATTTATTTAAATTATATTTTTATTTGATTAATTAATTTGGAACAAATTAATTGAAATGTTACTAAGGAACATATTAATACCAATTTCTTTTGAAAATAATAATTTGGAACATATTACTAACAATTTACTGCTCTTTCATTAATTATTTAAAAATTTTAAAAATGCTTTATTTTGGAATTTATTAATACCAATAGCTTTAACTTATATTTTGTATAAATAAAAACAATATAGATTTTTTATTTTTTATTAATTATTTAACTTGGAATGTAGTGATAACAATTTACTTTGAAAATAATGCATTGGAACATATTAATAATATCTCTACTTAATCATTTAAAAGTAGTATTAGTTATGGTAAGTAATTAATACAATTTCGAGTAGAACTTTAATTGGAAACTAATAGTTAGGAGACATCTCTAACGTCATTTAATATTATTAATGTACCAGGATTTTTCAATAATTCTAAATAATAATACTCAATTATTTTTCAAAAGTTAATATATTAATTTTGATTTTATAATACAATATTTAAGTATTTAGGAACGATTTTATAGTATATGGGCTTAACATATCTATCGAATATTCGTATAATTAATAATTGACTTATACGCAAAGATATTAACTTAACATATTTTTTCATATTATTTAAAAAAAATAGATTTGAAATAATTATATTATGACCAATATTTGGATTTATACTAATTATAAACTTTACTTATTTAATCAATTTTAAATTTCAGATTGAATATATTAGGAAAAGTTGACTAATTTTGAATGATAATTTAGTAAGATAATTTATTTGGTAATTTTATATTATCCCACATTCCTAAATTCTAAATTTTTTGTTAGTGGTCATCTTTAAAAAAAATGTAGATAATGTATTCTTCAAACTAATATTTTTCAACTAATGTATTCAGTAATGTATATGTATAATGTATATTTCATATAATACCTAAATTTTTTGTTAGTGGGTGTTTAAAAAAAAAAAAACTAACGTATTCGGTAATAATTTGTTTTCATATAATCTTTCAACATAATTTTTTCATATTTTTTGTTGAAAGATTAGATTTGAAATAATTATATTAGGAATAATATATAAATTTATACTAATTATTAACTTTACTTATTTAATTAACTTTAAATATCAATTTAAATATATTAGAAAAAGTTAACTAATTTTAAATGATAATTTAGTCAGATAATCTATTTGGCAATTTTATATTATCCCACATTTCTAAATTCTAAATTTTTGGTTAGTGAGTATCTTTTAAAAAATTGTACATGTAATAATTTTTATGAACGATTTTGTTTTTATAATTTTATACCATTTATTTAATTATTATGTACATACTTAATAAGTTGAAGGTTAGTGGATATTTTTCAACTTTACTTATTTTATTGGTTTTAAATTTCAAATTAAATATATTGGGAAAAGTTGACTAATTTTAAATGATAATTTAGTTAGATAATTTATTCGTTGATTTTATATTATTCCAAATTTCTAAATCCTAAATTTTTGGTTAGTCGGTATCTTTAAAAAAAAAATGTATATGTAATTGTATTTATGAACGATTTAGTTTTTATATGATACTTAAAAAAATATTGCATTTGAATCCTATAATTTTATGTTCTATTAATCTAGAACATGTTAGTTTAATTTTTGAAATTTTTGTAATATACAAATTGATAGTCTGGAATATGTGATGTATATCATCAATTTAAACTATATTTGGTACATATTCTATACTAAATTTCAATAATTTAATCTATACGAATCAGTCTAAGATAATAGTATTTATTTTGGATTCACATACAACTTAATTAGAATGTGTAATACATAACGATAGTTAATTCTTATAATATTTCTATATCGAGATCAAGTATAATATTAATATATTTACAGAAATTCACATACATCAAAAGATTAATCCCCACAAATCTTTCAATTCTTTCTCCCCTTAATCTAGTGATTTATTTTAGATCTCATTAATTATGAACAATATTGGCAAAAAATATATTTTAATTTGCAGTTTTAATTCTATAAGGACATGTATTGAAAATATGACGTAGTGTTTTTAGGAATCGGAAATATGATAGTGTCTTATTCATGAGTAAAAATTGTGCTCTAGCCTTATTTAATTTTTAATTTACTTTCCAAAAAAATAAATAGTGTCTTATTCATAAATTATGAATTTTTTTAACAAATTATAATGTGCCGATTTGATATGAACATAGTCATTACAAATTTATTATTCTATTTTTCAATATGTTTTAATCTTTTAAATTTTTATAAAGAAAAATAAAGTTGTTCAATCTATTGATCAGTGAAACGGCCTATAAAATTTGTTAATATGTTACTTAGTTAAACACAAATCTTATATTAATTAATATATTAAAAAGATTTATCATTTATTTATTATAGAGTATGTATAGAGTGAAATTGGTTTATACGTTAACCAATTTGTAATATTTTTTAGTGTAACCAACTAATAACATTTAGTTAAACAACTAATAATCTACTATCCTTCAACTAATATCTTTAAGTGAAAGCAACTAATATCCTCCAAAACTAATACTACTATTTAGCGAAAACAACTAATACTCTTTAAATAATTCATGAATGAACCATTTTCATTCTATAGTTTGTCTTTATCAAATCTATAAATTCATATATTATATTGTTTTAAAGGACAGTGAAATGTCAAAAAATAAAATAAAATGAAAGAGTGATTTTTTTTTCCATGTTATAAGGATACACTAGAACAAATATGCAAATCCCGCCATTTTTATCTTAGAAAAAGTTGTTTTCAAAAGAAATTAATTTGTATATTTAGAAAAAAATAACAAAATTTATGTGTACGTGAATGGGTGAAAATCTACCTATTTGGGGCATGCTACTTTATTTTAATATTATCTAATATAAAAGAAAAAAAAAACATTTTATGTAATTATAGGTCTAAATAGCATATGTATTAAGGCACCCTCTCTATTTTTCTCTACAGTTTTTTCATTTTTAGTTTATTGAAATTGAAATAAATTTTGGTTGAGATTTAAACAAAAAAGAAAGATTAAAATAAACTTCAATCAATTCATAAGTAGAAAGAATATAATATTATAATAATAGTAATGAGTGAAACATGAATATGTTATAGTATTATAATTAAATATGCGATTAACTTCTATATTCGTATTGATTGGATTTCAATATTTTTTTTGTGTTCATGCTCGAGTTAGTATACATAGTTATTATTATTATTTTTTGTATTATAATTTTTAGTGATGTATTTTTTGATGTGGGAGGATGATTTAGCAAATATGTATTGACTTTTTATTTTTCAGAAACTGAATCATCTGATTCAATTGTTCGTAATTCACTCTCTGGTATGACAAATTGTAAGAATTGCTTGAAAACTAGCTAAAATTACCAGAGAAAAAATAGTTATACTAATTTTATTCTTTAACCGTAATATCAATTCAAAATTGTTCCGATGGTATTATAAATATATCTCCTCTTACATACACACCAAATACATATTTTGCATCCCAAGGTTTGTAAGCTTAAATTTAATTATTTAGTATAGTAACTTAAGTAATATTGTTAATATATGTATATATATATATATATATATATATATTTTATACTAATTTTTAAAAAAAAGATTTATTTTCAGTTAGAGGAAAGACTTCAATTATTGATGTTCAGCATAATACTCGAACGCCTGATAATCAAATATCTATGAGTGTTATATCATCTTTAGCACAACAATTACATTTTGAATATGAGAAAAATATTCAATCTTTGTTGAAAAAATAAAATGGAGAATGCTCTTCTGGCCATGGTATTATATTTTTCTCTTCAATGTTGCACTTTTAAAAAAAAAAATTATGAATATAATAATCTATTTTTTCAAATATAAATATTATTAACTAATTAGTCATGATTTTTTAGGAAAAGAGAGGAGAAGTATTGTTGTTGAGGAAATGTTAAAAGGAAGGAATACTAATGGTGAATGTGGTAGAAAATTTTCAATTTATTATAACAATATCCTTTTTTATTAGAATTTAAAAAAATTATTATTTTTTATTATATTTATAGGATATGTTGATTTTAGAGATGATACATTTATTTGTGTCTATTGCAATGCGTATATGTGGTATGAGGAGAGAAGTAATAAAAAGTTGAATGAGACTCCGCCAAAATTTATATCCTGTTGTTCAAATGGAAAAGTACAACTTCCGATGTTGAAACTCCTTCCTTCTACATTGACCAATCTTCTATCGGGGGAAAGATGAAATGAGCAAACATTTCATTTAAAAAATTAGAGTTTACAACGTGATGTTTAGCTTTACATATGTGGGTGGAAAGGTTGACAATTCAATTAATAATGGAAGAGCTTCTTATGTGTATAGATTGCATGGTTCTAATTACCATCAAATTGGAAGTCTTTTTTCAATGCCTAGGAATAAGCCTAAATTTTTTAAACTACACATATACGACACTGAAAATGAAGATCAGAATAGAGTTGATGCTCTCGGGTTAGTTCATTAAAAGTCTTATAATTATCAAATTAGATTTATTTTGCTAATTGAATTTTCCATTATACAATATATATCTTATCATATATTTTATATTATTTTAGTTGCACAAAATCATATAATATAATAATTTTTTAAATATTTTTTAATCACTCCAATTATTTTATTTGAACAAGAGACGATCGAAGGATAAAAATAAAATGTTGAATGATAGTATTGTTGGTGAATTTAAGAAGATGGTGGATACTTTCAATCCATTTACAATGCAATTTTGCAGTACAAGAAAAAGTATTATGTCTAGAGCTGAGTTATCTTTGAGATTGAATTTGCTAGAAATAAGGAGTTCGAATGGAAGAGATCGATGTATGTTTTGGATAAAAAAAATATCAGTGAGAAAAAAGAAAGAACAATATATTTTCTATGGGAAGATTATACAGTGTTCCACAGGGGGTTGGTAAAGAGTATTATTTGTATCTCTTATTGCCTATAGCAAGGGATCAACATCTTATGAGATGATACTGTTTATTATACCTTTAAGGACACTTGCTATTCGATGGGATTGCTGGATAATGATCGTGAGTACATTGATGGAATAGTAGAAGCAAATTATTGTGCAAGTGCTCATTAGGAAAGGAATTTATTCTCTACTCTTCTCATATCATCTCAATAAACTCTCCAGAAACCGTATACGAAAAGACATGGGAGTGTCTGTCGGATGATATACTCTATATAAGAAGATGAACATTGAATATTCCAGGTATAAAATTACTTAAAAAAATTAATTGAATTGGAATATTAAAATATTTTACTATTATGTTGTTTACTTTTTTTATTTATTTACAGCTCGACAATGAAGAGTTGAAAAACCTGGCTTTAATTGAAATTTAGAAGCTACTGCAGATGAATGGATCAACTTTGAGTAGATTTGCATCAACGCAAGTACCATATTTGAGTTTGAGAGTGATGTAGTAAATAAACTCATTCGTCAAGAATTACATTATGATCGGACTGAACAATGAGAAGAATACGACAAATCAAGTTCAACTCTAACGCAAGAACAAAAACTTGTGGTGAACGAGATACTTGAAGTTGTTTGGTTGCAAGAAGGAAGAGGCTATTTTTATACGGATATGGTGGAGCTGGAAAGACATTCATTTGGAGAAGGATCTCCGTAACAGTACATTCGGAAGGCCATATTGTTCTTAAAGTTGCATCAAGTGGAATAATATCTCTACTCCTGCCCGCCGGACGTAGTGCTTATTCAAGATTTGCTATACCACTTAATATTGATGAGTCTTCCACGAGTAACGTAAAGTCGGGGACACATTTGTCTGAACTATTATTGAAGACAAAACTTATTATATGAGATGAGCCACCAATAATTAACAGATTTAGTTTTAGATAGAAGTTTGAGGGATATTGTTAGATCTCCAGATGGAACCATGAGCGATATGTCTTTTGGTAATAAAAGCGTTGCTCTTGGAGGAGATTTCAAACAAATACTTCATGTTACACTAAAAGGAAGCCGAGATGATATTGTCCACTCAACTATCAATGCTTCATATTTGTGGGATCATTGCAAGGTATTTTCTACATATTTTATTAAATAATAATATATTTTAAAGAAATAATTATTAAAAAACTAAATACATTGCATTTGTTTTCAATTTTAAGGTTTTAAGATTGACGAAGAACGTGATATTACAAAGTTCTGATCCCAATATGTTCTCAAATGATAATGATATTTTTAACTTCTCGAGGTGGATTTTTGAAGTTGGTAATGGAAAAATTGAAAATATGCAAGATGGTTTCGCTGAGATTGAGATTCCGAAGGATAATTTGATTTATAATGTCGGTGTTCTAATTGCATCTATAATAGAAAAAAATTATTCATCATTTATTGATAATTTAAGGGCACATAAATACTTTGAGGATAGATCAATACTTGCACCTACACATCGAGATATGGAGTGTATAAATGATAAGATTCTATCTATGATTCCAGGTGATAGTAAAGTATACTTGAGCTCAGATAGTGTTTGTGCCTACAATTGAATTTTTTTTTTTTAATTCTCTTACCTGTTCAGGAATGCTAAATCACGGTCTGATCTTGAAAGAAGGAGTGTCCATAGTGTTACTAAGAAATATTGATCACAAATTCATTCTGTGCAATGGAACAAGATTGATCATCACCAAACTTGGCAACCGCATTGATTAGGCGTGAAATTGTCATGATTCGTCACTAGAAATACCATAGTTTTGGTCGGTTTTATTGAGTATTTAGAGTCAATTGAGCATGATTTCTATACATTGATGAATTTGTCTTTTTGATGCTAATAGGTGGATAGAGGGCGAAAAGAGGAGTTCGTAGGACATTGAATCGGCCAAAACGGACTTCCGGTTGAGGAGATATGAAGATTTTACGAACAAGTGTACTGCTGCTGAAAAGTGCTCGAGCGAGAGCACTCGAGCGCCTCCGCTCGACCTCATGTTCCATTCGACCAATGCACTCGAGCACCATCGCTCGAGCAAAGCCGGTCGAGCGCCCCTGACTTACAGAAAGTTTTCTTCGCTCGAGCACTACGCTCGAGCGCCTCCGCTCGACCACCCATTCCATTCGAGCACTACGCTCGAGCTCCTTCGCTCGACCACTAAGCTCGAGCGCGTCCGCTCGAGCGGGACAGCTCGAGCGCCTCCGAGAGAAAATTTCCAAGTTCGTTTTTTCGGCCCATTAACTCCCGTTTCAGCCCGACGCTTATATATACCTCTTTCGAACACGTTTTTTAG
The DNA here is from genome assembly GCA_947034835.1 of Ballota nigra. Taxonomy (NCBI): domain Eukaryota; kingdom Viridiplantae; phylum Streptophyta; class Magnoliopsida; order Lamiales; family Lamiaceae; genus Ballota; species Ballota nigra. The sequence continues at coordinate 38,212,777 of OX344724.1, read as the reverse complement.
GGATCCACGAACCAACACAGGAGACATCACTTTTAGACTGAGTTTTTAGAGAGAGAAAGAGGAGAAGAGACGAGCAATCTTTACTTTTACGTTTTTGAGGTTTTCTTTACGAATTCTTAGTCCAATTTTGCTTTTTAGTTTCGTTTCTTCAGACATTTGTTCTTGAACCGTTGAGACTTCGTTTTATTGATTTAATTTCAGTTTATTCCTTTATTTCTTGAAACCCTAGTTTATGTTTGATCTTTTCTTCGTTCTAATCATTATGTTCATGTTCGTTATTTATTCAATCGTTCTTGTTTACGTAAAACCCATGTCTAGCTAAAACCCTTGCATGCTTGGGATAGGATGAACTCGTAGAAGTAGGTTGTGGGTACGTAATTAGGGTAATTCGTGACGTTAGGTTTTAATTCTCTTAATTAATGAATTCTTAAAATTAGTCTTAACTTTATTCTTGAATTTCATTCGAAAAGTGTTAGAGAGAGGACGATCTTATCACTCTTTAACAACGAGTAGGCTTAATGAAAGTGTTTAGAAAGGGTTAATTAATCTACCGATTTTTCTAAGGAGGACGACCACATCACCTTAGTTTAAATTAGGGTCTCGTTAATTAAGCACAATCTATTAACTCGTTAGTGGATTAGTGAAGTCGATTGCTAGGATAAAGTATTAGGGTATTAAGTATTGAGCTTTCATTTTACAATCTTTAACTTAGATTATCTCTTGCGCGTCACAATTATTTTGATTATGTACCTGCTCCGTTAGTATACGTAGGGATTCATATCCTAAGCATCACCATCACTCATTTGCATACAAACCTTAGTTAATTTGTCTTCTTCAGTACTTTAGTTTAATTAGTTTATATTAGTTATAATTAATTCTTCTAAAAATCCAAAAACATTTCACTCATATTAACTACGATGCGTAGATCTTCAGGGATCTATTCGCATACACACTTTCCCTTGGGTTCGATAATACTTGGTCACTATACTTGCCCATACTACAGTGAACCCGTACTCTTGCGGGGAAGCTACTAGTAGAAAGCTAGTATTTTCGCATCAAGTCAATGGCGCTGTTACCGGGGATGGTGTTGTATGTCTTTTGAATAGGACTTGTAGATAGCTTAGTAGTTAGTAGTGAGTGCTTTACTTTTTTATTTTATTTTGTACGTATTCGGCAGTTGCGTTTTTATTCTTTTGTTAGTGTTTCAGGTTTATGAAAACACGCTCACAAGGCAATACGAGCGAAGAGAGATTACCGTTGGATCCTGAGACAATAGCAAGAAGAAACCGAGCCTTCTTAAGAAGGATGAACGCTGCCTGAGGGAAAGAACCAATGGACATTACTAATGAGTTGGATGATGTCGAGAATGAGTTTAATCAGACATTGAACCGGGCTGACGGCACTGAAGGCAATTCCAGCAAGAACCAAGATCCGTCAGGGGACAGTCAGAGCCAGAACCCGGGTACACAAAACTTAAACAATCCAGCTCATAACATTGTCCAACATCCTCAAAACAACTTACCTTACCCACCTTACCCATACCCACCTTATCCGTATCCACCATACCCGTATCCTCCACCTCCTATTTACAATCCACCACCGATATATCAACCACCACCACCCCAACAAGTACCAGTACCATCTGCTAATCCGCAGCACATTCCTCATAACGCAAATCAGAATATGGCTATTCGAGGAAGGTTTGCACCGCAGCCACAACGGTACTATGATGGAGTGGCATTGCCTCCTATTGAGGCAAATAACTTCTCGATTTCCCCGGGAATTCTTAAGCTGCTTACCGAGAACCAGTTCAAGGGGGAGGTCGGGAAGGAGAATCCTCATACTCATCTGAGGAGTTTTCTGATGATAGCCTCCACATTCAATTATAACGGCATGTCTGAAGATGCCAAGAGGCTTAGGCTGTTCCCATTCTCATTGACGGGAATAGCAAATGAGTGGTATGATAACACGCTCCCACGGGGAGGTGTAACCACATGGGCCGAGCTCGAGCGTCTGTTCTTCGAGCGATTCTACCCTCCATCGAGAACTATTAAAGCAAGGATTGAGATCTCTTCCTTTCGCCAGAAGCCAGGAGAGGATTTACGCCAAGCGTGGGAGAGATACTCAAACATGTTGATTGAGTGCCCGCAGCACGGGTACAATGAGGGAGATATCATGGCATTCTTCTATAGTGGAGCCAGCAAGGCTGGCCAAGCCCATTTAGATGCGTATGCGAGTGGAGCTTTTCTGAACCAAGGTACAGCGAGGTGTAGAGAAATCGTTGACAATATTGTCACGAATGTCGGGGCATGGAACGAGGACCCAGACTTTCAGAGAGCTTTTAAGCTAGAGGAGAATGAGGGGACAAGGAAGTTGTTGATGGCCATGATGGAAAAGATAAACAATATTGAGATTGGGCAGAGTATGGTTGGAGGGAATGTAGCAGTGAGTGAGAAAGTGGATCAGCCCTCAGTTCAGCAGGAGGTAGCCAACTATATGGGAGGACCTTACTACAATCAAGGCGGGTATCCACAAGATGGCAATCAATATGGAAGGTCTTCTTATGGCCAACCATTTGTACCTCCAGGCCCACAGCCTTCTCAAAATCAATGGAGGAACACACAAGGGTATCAAGGAGGCCAGCAGTCTCCTCAAAACACATGGAGGAAGAATGAGAACTTTTCATATGCTAATCCGAAGGCCGGTATTACAGTTCCTCCAGGTGTTGATCCAGGTTCTAAACCCCTGGGTGGAGAAGGCGGTTCCTCAACTGAGGAGATGTTGAGAGCTATCCTTCAGAAGGTGGAGGAAGAAAGCAAGAGATTGTCCTCTTTGGAGTACAATGTGAAAGAGTTGCATAAGAAAGGCGATCAGCGTGATCAAGAACTCCAAAAGAGAGATGTGGAGTTGAATAGAATTCAGCAAGAGAACAATAGGCGGTTCACCTCAATAGAGTTTCAGATAAGCCAAATTGCAAAATCATTGAATAGGGAGTCGGGTAAGTATCCTTCCATGCCGGAGGGGAACCCGAAAGAGCTTTGCAAGGCTATCCAGTTAAAAAGTGGAACCAACTATGAAGGTCCTCAGATGCCTGCTGATTCTGAGACGCCTCAGTAAGAGCTTGAGAAGGATAGAGATGAAATTGAGGAGATAGGAGTTGATAAATGAGTTGAGGGTGAAGGCACTAAGAGAGGTAAAGATATGGATGAGTCCAATGAGAGCAAAAAACCTTAAGAGGAAGGCATTGAGAAGATTGAGAGAGTTCCTAAGTGGAAGAAGGCAAAGGAAGCAAGAGAGAAAGTGAAAGAGACCGAGCGTGATGAATGGGGGGTACCCAAATCGGTGATACCCGTCCCATATCCACAGCGCTTCATGAAGAAAAAGCTTGATGAGAAATTTGCTAAATTCCTCGATGTTTTTAAAAAGATGCATATTAACATTCCTTTTTATGATGCTTTGGAACAGATGCCGAATTATGCCAAGTTCCTGAAGGACTTGATAGCGAAGAGACGGCGAGTTGATGAGCCCAAGTTGGTACAGCTGAACCATGAGGTGAGTGCATTAGTGCACAAGGCGCTTTCCCCGAAGTTGAAGGATCCCGAGAGTTTCACTATCTTATGTGACATCGGGAATGAAGTCAAGAAGAGAGCGTTGTGCGACCTCAGAGCGAGCATTAATTTGATTCCATTTTCGCTTTTCAAGAAGTTGGAAGGTGGAGAACTTCAGCCCACAATGATGACGCTTCAACTAGCCGACCGGTCTATTACTCAACCTCAAGGTGTGGTTGAAGACGTCCTCGTGAAAGTTGGAGATCACATTTTTTTAGCCGATTTTGTGGTCCTAGAGATGGAGGAAGATGAACACGTGCCTTTGATATTGGGAAGACCCTTCTTAGCTACGGCCGGGATGGTGCTAGATGTGGCAAATGGGAAGATCACGTTGAAAGTTGACGATCAAGAGATAAAGATTTCCCTATATGAAGCCATGAAGCACCCGAAGGAGGATGAGAGCTGTTATTTCATGGATGTCATTGATCCTCGTGTTGAAGACACACCTCCTATCCCTAATCTTTCTTTTAGTTATTATTTTGATGATCCTTCACTTGATAATTTGACTCATGAACATTATAATCTTGATCATGTTGATAGGGATAAAGTGAAGAAGTTGAAGGATGAAGAGGTAAAAATGGAAGACATGGTCCAGTTGGAGGGAAAAGGAGGAGTTAAGACGAAAAAGTCCAAGCGCAAGAAATTTCTTAGTAAGACTCCTCCAGATAAAGGTGAGAAGGAGTTGAGACCCATACCACTTGGGGATGAGCAGGAAGCAAAGAAGCTCATGATGGAGGGGAATCAAGGAAAGGAATTCAACCACCACTCTTATGAGAGTAAGGGAGGTAATTTTGAGTATCATGTCCCATAAGCTCCTTTGAGCTAGGTCCGGCATGAGGACCTTATAAATAGCGCTGAATGAGAGGCAACCCATTTTTATTTGCTTTTGAGTGTTTTTAGTTATTTGAGTTTTATGTTATTAGGGTGTTGTTGAATCGTAAGTTTTAACCTCGTACTTGAGAGTTTTATTTTGTAGGCTTGTCTCGAGAGAATAGAGGAATCATGGAGTTACTCAAAAGGGAGGAACTCAAGCAAGGGAGTGTACTACGTTGTTGAGAAACATGAATTATTTGGATGAGGTAACCCACAACCCCAAACTTAGACCTCTTCACAAGGTCGAAGTTTGGGGGGTGGAGTTTTTTTATATGTTTTATTGTTACATTACATAGGCGCACACGTCTCTTTGAGTTGAGTTTGGTTATTTGAGTCTTGAGATGCTCCTTGAGCTGTTAGTGTTTTGATTTGCTACTACATATTTCATGTCTGTCAATCATCTTATGCTTGTTGATCGCTATCTTTGAGTGTGAGTATGAGTTGGTGATTTGTGGATTTGAGTTAGGGACTATATTGTGTGAGTATGGGAATGAAAGTTGATTTGAGAGAGAACTAGTATCCTTACAAGTTTTCTTTTTTAGTACTTGTGTGATGAGAGTGAGAATTCACTTGGACTAGCATGGATGTGAAAGTCGTGAGATTTGAGCCTTATGAGATTAAGATACATGATTTGATCTATTCGTGTGTGAGAGGATCGTCACCTTAGAGGATGCTAGAACTTGTGTGTGCGCTTACTTCTTTATTGTGTCTAGTTTGATATGCCGAATGTGATCTTAGGCCATCTTTGTTTTGAATGAGTCACTTAGCCTAAATTTCCCTACCATTGACATATGTCCCTTGTTAGCCCCTTTGAGCTTTAAGCCTATTTCATTTGCTAGCACATATGAACATTATTCTGATTCCTAAGCCTTTTTGTCCCAATTTGAGTGGAGAATAGGAAAAGTGTGAATGTGAAGGGATTGAATTGAGTTGAAAAAAGGAAAATGTTGTTTGTTGAGTGAGTATGAGAAGAAGGTGTGATGAAGTTATGAGTTGTGGGAAAAAGAAAAAAATTGAGAATGAGAAAAAAAGAAAAAAAGAGCTCTTGTGTTTGTGAAAAAAAAAAAAGTGAAGTGATTGAGAAAAGTGAAAAAAAATGAGAAAGGAAAAAATTGAAGTGTTGAGAGTATGGAATTGAAAGGGTGTTGATTGAAAATGTTTGAAGTATTATGTTCCTAATCTCGAAGTACCAAAGTTTGACTTTCTATTCTCCATTCACTTGAGTCACTTATCCTAGATTGTTATCCCACCTGTCCAAAGAGCCTACATTACAACCTTGAGAAAAGTCCATTTTGATTCGGCATTGATTTCTAGAGTATGGTCGGAGTTGAGAGTGCTTACAAGCCTATGGCTGTGTTGGAGTTATACGTGAAAGCATGCTTTTACTTTGTATAACTCGTGTATCAAACACTCGTTTTATGAGAATAATTCTTTTATCGCATTTGCTTTAGTTATGATTGAATGTTGAATTTCTATTGCAAACCGTTCAATATATGGTACTAGTTACATTGTAGTTAATGTGGTGATACCCGATCACGGAAGACAACATTAACAGTTTCCTTGTAACTAAATGTATATTTTCACGACCTAGGTGGAATTGAACAATCCGCCGTGAAAGGTCGATGTGTAAGGCTCAGATTGGTCTGTCTTGACTAAGAGATTGCACTAGCACATTTAGTATGTGTTGAAGAGGACCTACAGCAAGGATAAATTCTTCTGTTCTGAAATGTGAAGAATTAGACCTCAGTGGTTGTTGATTTCTTAATCTCCGTCACTTAAATAGGACCGTGTGTGCTTAATGGTTACCGCTTTGATTCATGTTGGGTGAGAATCATTGTGACTTCGAACTTTGTGTCTTGGGCAGTAATATTAATCATACGACGGTTGCTAAGATTTAATACGGAGAAACGTGTGCGAGTACGGCTCGTGTGATTAGTCCCCTTGGTGGGATCAGAAGTTTTATCGTACCAAATCTTGCAAGTGAAGAATTAGTTTCTTCGGTACGGATAATAATGTTGAGCTGTCTTTACTCCAAGGTGAAATATATTAATTAATTTCGAGCTATTCAGAAGCTTAATTAATTAATGGACTTGATAATCTTAAACGCGGGAAATAATAACCGGGAGCCCATATTATCGTAATATGGATTAAGATGGATAGTGCAATATTAATTTATTAGTGGTAATAATTAATATTAATGGGCTGAATTATATTGGGGCTCAATATTGAAATTCAGAAGTCCATTAGGAGGTCCAATCTTAATTCTCCTTATAGGCCCCTCAAGTAGCCCATTAAGTAGTCCAATAATGATAAGGTGATTAAAATAAAAAGAATATATTATGCTGATTTTTTGATGTAATTTTCGAAAATAGCATGTCTTGGAGAGAAAAGATTTTGTTGATTTTCTTGGAAAGATATTATGGAAGATAAGTATTCTTGGAATACAAGATTATCTCATATGTTCAAGAAGATCTAAATCTTGGATTCTCTTCATACAATTTTCGAAATTTACAAGCAATAATAAGGAGTGTGAGATTTTTGTGGAATATTTTATTATGGAGAAAAGAATATATGAGATATATTCAAGATTTCTTAGAGGCTAAGAAAAGATTTTCTTCACCTCTAAATATTCAAAAATTTCGGCCACCACCTATTATAAATAGGGGGTGATTATTTCATCCCCAAGTACATAATTCCATGTGTTGGAAAAATCAAGAGCATAGATATTTTTCTTTTTCCTTAGTTATTTAAATTGTTCGATAGCATCTCCCACCGGTGATCGAACAAGGCGAAAGGGAATATTTGAGAAGGCTTTTGGGTTGGTAAAGCGTGTACGCGTTCGTCCCGTTTATTCAAAGGTCAAGTCTACAAGAGGTACGTAAGTTACATAAATTCTTGTTTATTCCGCCTAGATTTTATGTGAATTAATTCAACATGCATGTTGATAAATTAGTTGTTGGAATTATTATTTGAATTAATTAAGATTAATTCATGCTAGTAATAATTGTATTTAAATTCGTATTTAAATTTCATCCCGAATAGATTCCGGGCACCCTATTTTCCCAACTGGCTGTCGATATGAGTGATTGATTATTTGAGTGAGTCCCTTTATCATTGATATACACTTGTGAGGGAGTGAAACACATCGTTGAGTGCACATCCATGTTTGATTTTGGTGATTCTTGCTGTTGTTGCATGAGTATGATGATGGAAGATGAGTGAGTATACTTGTGATTGATCTTTGAAGCTCGAGTTCATTTGCTTGCATGATTTGATTCTTTGACTCATTCCTAACAATTTCACTTGACTTATTATTTCATTGCTTGAGGACAAGCAATATGGTAAGTTTGGGGGGGTTGATTAGGCGTGAAATTGTCATGATTCGTCACTAGAAATACCCTAGTTTTGGTCGGTTTTGTTGAGTATTTAGAGTCAATTGAGCATGATTTCTATATATTGGTGAATTTATCTCTTTGATGCTAATAGGTGGATAGAGGGCGAAAATAGGAGTTCGTAGGACTTTGAATCGGCCAAAACGAACTTCCGGTTTAGGAGATGTGAAGATTTTACGAACAAGTGTACTGCTGCTGAAAAGTGCTCGAGCGAGAGCACTCGAGCGCCTCCGCTCGACCTCATGTTCCATTCAACCAATGCACTCGAGCACCATCGCTCGAGCAAAGCCGGTCGAGCGCCCTTGACTAACATAAAGTTTTCTTCGCTCGAGCACTACGCTCGAGCGCCTCCGCTCGACCACCCATTCCATTCGAGCACTACACTCGAGCGCCTTCGCTCGACCACTTACCTCACTCGACCACTAAGCTCGAGCTCGTCCGCTCGAGCGGGACAACTCGAGCGCCTCCGAGAGCAAATTTCCAAGTTCGTTTTTTCGGCCCATTAACTCCCGTTTCAGCCCGATATACCTCTTTCGAACACGTTTTTAAGGGATCCACGAACCAACACAGGAGACATCACTTTTAGACTGAGTTTTTAGAGAGAGAAAGAGGAGAAGAGACGAGCAAGCTTTACTTTTACGTTTTTGAGGTTTTCTTTACGAATTCTTAGTCCAATTTTACTTTTTAGTTTCGTTTCTTCAGACCTTTGTTCTTGAACCGTTGAGACTTCGTTTTATTGATTTAATTTCAGTGGTCCAACTGTTAAGTACTGTTTATGCATATCTAATGACGGTGAATGTACAAAGAAATTTCCAAAGAGATGTGTTTCCCATAGTTCGTTTGATGATGATGGGTGCCCTGTGTATAGGAGGATGGGTGATGGCAAAACTGTGAAGAAAAATGGTTTTATTATGAATAATAGGTATGTTGTTCCTCATAATTGATATCTTCTCTTAAAATATGGTGCACACATTAATGTAGAGTGGTGCAAGCAATCAAGAGCCATAAAATACTTATTCAATTATATAAACATGGTCATGATCGTGTCACTGCTACTTTTGTTGAAAATGCTGGTGAGCCAAATCATAATACAGATGTTGATGAGATCAAAATGTATTATGATTGTTGATATATTTCACTGTGTGAAGTTGCATGGAGATTGTTTGGTTTGAGATTAACTATATATAGATATCTATATGTTAAACGTCTAGCATTTCATTTTCTAGACAAACAAAATGTTGTATTCATGAATTCAGATTCTTTGAATTCTATCTTTGAAAAATCAAGTGGTAAGACTAACATGTTTTTAGCTTGGTTTAAATTGAATGATGAATCTGACTTTGCTGCTACATTCACATATTCTCAAATTCCTCAGTTTTTTATTTTTAAAAAAGAAAATCAAGGACTTGGGAACCTAGGCAGAGGGGATTTGTTGTTGGTCATATCTGTTATGTACCTCCTGGTACTAGCGAAGCATATTATTTTAGAATTTTGCTTAATGTGGTTATTGGACTTAAATGTTTTGATGATATCAGAGAATTTTGAGAAGTAGTTTATTCTACATTTCGTGATGCATGCTTTGCTAGAGGTTTGTTAGATGATGATATTGAGTATGTCGATGGATTTGAACAGGCTAGATTTTAGGCGTCTGCATCTTCTTTGATATCTCTCTTTGTTATGTTAATCACGTCTGAATCTTTGAGTAATTCGTGTGATATATGTGATAAATGCTGGAAATATATGTCAGATGATATTTTGTACAAGAGAATGAAAATAATGTGTTTTCTAGATATATTGTTCTTTTTATATTATATTCTCTAAATATTATTATTTATAAGTTGTATTAACATTAAAATGCATTTAATAGTAACATAATTTTTTTATTGTGTTTATTTTTAAAATGGAAATAAATCATATATATAGTAAAATAATTGTACAAAATGTATTTGTACATATTGTTTCTTGAAAGTTTAAATTTAGATATTTATTCAACTTCATTTTAATTTGGCAGTTTTATTATTTAAGTATTTTGAATAATTATTACTTTTGTATTATTTAAGATGACGTTATTGTGTTGCATATTGGGTATAATTGTTTAATTATTTACTAAACAATTAGTTTCTTAATTTATACATGTTTATTTATTGATTTTTTTTCTTCAAATTTTTAGAGTTGAGAATGACGGAGGATGAGATTAAAAATTATTACCTTTTGGAGATCAAAAATATATTTCGTTCTCTTGGTAAAAGTTTGAATATTTTGATAGAATGTCAATAGCTGTTGTTGATAATAACTTGGTGACTTGAAGCGAATAAACTAGCTTTTACTAGTAGCTTCCCCGCAAGAGTACGGGTTCACTGTAGTATGGGCAAGTATAATGACCAAGTATTATCGAACCCAAGGGAAGGTATGTATGTGAATAGATCCCTGAAGATCTACGCGTCGTAATTAATATGAGTGTGTTGTTTTTGGATTTTTGGAAAGATTAATTAAAACTGAAATAAACTAAGTAAACTAAAATACTAAAGAAAACGAATTAACTACGGGTTGTTTTCAAATGAGAGATGATGATGCTTAAGATAGGAATCCCTATGTATACTAACGGAGCAGGTACATAATCAGAATAACTTTGAGACACAAGAAATAACCTAAGTCTAAGAATGCAAGGTGAAAGCTCAAGATTCTAAACCCCAATACTTTACCCTAACACTCGACTTCACTAATCTACTAACAATTTAATAGATTGTGCTTAATTAATGAGACCCTAATTTAACTAAGGTGATGCGGTCGTCCTCCTTCGCTAAACTGGTAGATGAATTAACCCTTCCTAAACCTTTTCGTTTAGTCTACTCGTTGTTAAAGAGTGATACGGTCGTCCTCTCTCTAACACCTTTCGAACGAAATTCAAAAGCGAAGTCTAGATTACTTTTAAGAATTCATTAACTAAGAGAATTAAAACCTAACGTCACAAGTTACGCTAATTACGTACCCACAACCTACTTCTATGAGTTCATCCTACCCTAAGCATGCAAGGGTTTTAGCTAGACATAGGTTTAACGGAAATAACAACGATTAAATAAGTAACGAAAAAGAACATGATAATTAAGATAAAGAAGAGATCAAACATAAACTAGGGTTCAATGAAATAAAAGAATAACTGAATTTAAATTAATAAAAATGAAGTATGAAGTGTTTAACGTAGTCGAATTACTGAAAAGAAAATAAGAGACAAAAAGAAACTAAGAATTCGTATGAAAACCTCAACAAAACGTAAACGTAAACTTGCTTCTCTCCTTCCTCTCCAAAAACGAACTCTCTATCTCGTGTGTGTGTCAAGTGGTGCTTCAAAACGTGTTTGGAAGAGGTATATATAGGTACTGGGTCGAAACGGGATCTCATGGGCCGAAAAATGAAATTTGACATATAAGCCTCGGAAGCGCTCGAGCTGTCCCGCTCGAGCGGGGCGCTCGACCCTTGGAGCTCGAATGAATTGCTTGGTCGAGCGGGGCGCTCGACCTACGTTGGTCGAATGGTTCAAGAGCTCGAGCGGGGCACTCGAGCTGTGCCCCTCGAGCGGCAAAAACTCTCTGTAAGTTTGGAGCGCTCGACCTACGTTGCTCGAGCGATGGTGCTTGAGTGTGGCGCTCGAATGGCCTTCCTTCCTCGCAACTAACACTTTTCTTCTCACGTACTAATACCAATCGTATTTCTTCGATATCTTCTCATCCGGGCATCCGTTTGAGTCGATTCAAAGTCCTACGAACTCCGTTTTTCATCCTCGATTCACCTATGAGTATCAAAGAGACAAATTCATCAATGTATAGAAATAGTACTCATTTGGCTCTAAAAACTCAATAAAATCGACCAAAACTAGGGCGTTTCTAGCTACGAATCATGACAATTTCACGCCTAATCAACCCCCCCCCCCCCCAAACTTACCATATTGCTTTTCCTCCAGCAATGAAATAATAAGTCAAGTGAAATTGTTAGGGATGAGTCAAAGAATCAATCATGCAAGCTAATGAACTCGAGCTTCAAAAATCAATCACCCGTATACTCACTCACTTTCCTTTATCATACTCATGCAACAATAACAAGACACGCCAAGATCAAGCATGGATGTGCACTCAACGATGTGTTTCGCTCCCTCACAAGTGTATATCAATGATTAAGGGACTCACTCAAACAATCAATCACTCAAATTGGCAGCCATAGGCTTGGAAGCGCTCTTTACTCCGACCATACTCTAGAAATCAATGCCGAATCAAAAATGACTTTTCTCAAGGTTGTAATGTAGGCTCTTTGGACATGTGGGATAATAATATAGGGTAAAGTGACTCACGTGAATGGAGAATAGAAAATCAAACCTTAGCACTTAGAGTTTAGGAACAGAATACTTCAAACATTTTCAATCAACACTCTTTCAATTCCACTATCCTCAACACTTCAATTTTTTTTTCTTTCTCACTCTTTTCACTTTTTTTTTCAATCACTTCATATTTTTTTTCCGCACAAACACATGAGCTCTTTTTTTTTTCTTTTGCTCATTCTCAACCCCCTTTTTTTTGTTGTTCTTTCCCACATCTCATAACTTCATCAAACCTTCTTCTCATATTCACTCAACAAACAACCTTTTCCTTTTTCAACTCAATTTAATCCCTTCACATTCACACTTTCCTATTCTCCACTCAAATTGGGACAAAAAGGCTTAGGAATTGGAATAGTGTTTATATGTGCTAGCAAATAAAATAGGCTTTAGGCTCAAAGGGGCTAACAAGGGATTCAATGTCATTGGTAAGGAAAATTTTGGTTAAGTGACTCAATAAAATCAAAGATGGCCTAAGATCCTATTCGGCATATCAAACTAGACACAATCAAGGAACAAGAGCACATGCAAGTTCTAGCATCCTCTAAGGTGACGATCAACTCACAAACGAAGAGATCAATTCATGCATAAAAATCTCATAAGGCTCAAAAGCTCACAGCTTTCATATCCATGCTAGTCTAGTGCATTCTCACTCTTATCTCACAAGCACTCAAAAGGATAATTCACAAGCATACTAGTTCTCTCTCCAATCTGCTCTAACTCAAACACTCACACTAAAGGATTCTCAACTCAACTTCACAACTCAACTCTTCTCACTAATTCATACTCAAGAATCAACAAAAAGTAGTCTAAAAGAGTTAATAAGCATGAAATAACTCAGTCATCAAATCAATTCAACAGTTCAACCCCAAACAATCTGAAACGCTTTCAATACAATCCCTCAAGAAATGCACACCACTCAAACACTACAGTTCACACTCAAAAGCAGAATTAAATAAGAAATAAACGAAAAAGAAAAGATAAAGGAAAAGGAAAAAGAAAATTAGGGGCAGCCCATGAATCTCAAGCATCCGGAGGTGGTGGTGGGCGGTAGTTTTGATGATCAACCCCCAAATGCGATACGAACAGCGACTCCATCCATCGATGCATGTCTGAGAACTGATCCTCCATTCGGGCTGTCCTCGTATCTAGCCTATCTTGCGTCTCACGCAAGTAGGTCACGTCAGTTTGAAGCGACTGCATCTGGTTCCCTATCTGCGTCCATTCCTCTTGTGTGGGATACCATGGCCTAGGCGACTGCACCTCAGGTGAATCCACTTCCAGCTCTTGCGGCTCCTAATCCGCAGCTCCACCCGCATCTTCGCATGCCTCATATTCTTGCTCTTCTTCTTCTTGGAGTCTGCTACTCTACTTGATCCGGCACCGCTCGTCCCTTCACCCCGGCTTCTCTTCGAAGGCCTCCCGTCTCGGAGCCCTCGGCTGTCCACATCATGAGTAAACTTGGCACTCACAGCTAAATGCCTCTCTCCGTTCATCCCCAGGTTTGCATTCTTCTTCCCCTTCAACGTTACGAGCTTGTCATTTGGGAGAGGGAAGAGAGTATCTTCCTTGTATCGAATACAAAAACTCCCCATTCAGTGCTCGAACATCAAAGTGTGGCTCAACTGATCAAAGTTTAAATCCCTCCCGGAGACACGAGATGCACAGGGCACAAATCCCAAGTGCCTCATGAACACCGAGATTAGACCTCCTCCTCGCACCTTTGAGGTCTTGGCCCCGAGCTTGAATGCCGCCTCGTAGTTGTGCTCCACGAAGTCCCGTGCGAAATTGTGATCCTTCTTATAAAGAAGACACCATAAACCGTAGAGTTGTTTGCTCGTCACGGTCCCCGTCTCAGAACGGGCGTAGATGGTATTCCCCAAGATTCGCTCCAAATACCTAACCACTGGGTTTCGGATCGCAGAGGCCCGAACACTCTGACCCTTGTACTCACCGGCCATCCTTCCCGTGATGTCCTTCCAAAATCCGTTCGCGTTGTAAGACTTCGACATCCTGTTGGGCCTAGGTAGAGCAGGGAGCCCAAGCGCTAAGTTCACATCTCTCAGCTCACAATGCTGCCACTCGTTTCTGTATTTGAACTTGAACGAGTACTCATTCTTCTTTTCTATGGTAGCCAGGGACTGCTCGGTCAGATCAGCGTGGGTGTCCATCGTGAGCAATATCTCGAGGAACTCACCCATGCCATTCCTCGTAAATATCCTCCGTATTTCAGCTTCAATCCCTATGTCTTGCATAAAACGCACCACCGGCCTACGGGTTTTCACGACCTTTCCGGTGACCAAGCTCCATCTATAAGCAACGTATGTCCAGCTATCCCTGAATTCCTAATTGTCCCATCTTGAAGGGAGTAAACTCTTTGTTCTAAGCTCATTCATTAACTCCTCCAACTCAGCATTACTCAAGATTCGGTCCTCGTTCCTTTTCGGTGCCATAGTACCTGAGACACATAGAGCATTTTAAATTCATTCATAACATTAGATTCCATATATCTCAAGTAGTACTCTCAATTCCATTTTCTAACAATCTCAACTTGAGTCGACTTACTCAATTCAAATCACATTAATTCATCTCAAAGTTCTCAAGTAAATTCCAAACAATTCATCATTCACACTCAACAATGCCAATAATCGAGTCTATCATGAAGTAACATTACCCCAAAATTGTGTAATTTACATGCTCAAGACTCAACTCCTACCTATTCATGCTCAATCAATCTCAATTCACATCAATTTCATCTCAAATTGCAAAACCCATATCATTTCCTCAAATTCCTATTTTCTCACTCTAGAGATTCACTAATCCTACACATTCAATCACGAAATTGAAGGCAAAATTAGCAAACCCATAGCATATTATCCACATTCATCAATAAGGAACGAAGAATCAATGAACTATGCAAAAATCCCCAAAATTTCGAATTATCATGAACCCTAGTTCTTCAATTCATGCCTAAATCATGCATCAAACTATGAATTGAAAGACAAAAGAGAGAAATTACATACCTTTCTTGAGGTAATACATGAAATATGTGAAGAAATCGAATGAACTTGGGGCCAATTCATTGGAATCGTTCGAATTCGTTCAAAATCGCACCTCCGAGTGTGTGAGAGTGTGTGAAATCGTGTGAAAAGGGGTATTTATAGAGTGAGCAAAGCCTGGGCAAAACCCGCGACCCGCTCGAGTAGACCCGCTCGAGCGGTGCGCTCGAGCCTATGTGGTCGAACGGTTCCAGTGGTCAAGCGGGGCGCTCGACCTATGCCCCTCGAGCGGCAAAAACTTTTTGTAAGTTTTTGGCTGCTCGACCCCTTAGCTCGAATGGAGGCGCTCGAGCTGTGCCCCTCGAGCGGATCCTCCTTACACTTTCAAATTTCGACGCTCAACACTTAATTTAGCATACCAAATGCGCTCGACACATTCATCACACATATTTAAGCATAGACTAACATGAGAACTCCTCGATTTAAGCCAGGTCGCTCATTCGACCGAGGAGTTGGGGTCTCTTCCTAACGTGCAATTCACCAATCCAATTCAAGTCGAACTTATGCCATCACACTTAATTCGATCCAACGACCCTCATGCATCGATATTTTCGAAAATTTTGACCAATTTTTCATAGAATTTCGTGTACGAACCCGAAGTACGAATACACCCCCCCAAACTTTGTTCTTGCTATGCAATAATATAGTTTGAAAAGAATGAGTACGTACGAGTAAGTGCACCAAATTCTCATGAACTCGACTCACTATCAATGCAAAGTAACGAACAAAAAGAAACATCACCCCCCAAACTTCGACTTTGCAAAGAGGTCGACGTTTGGGGTTCGGTTACCTCTAACTCCAAAAATCGAATGCTTTCCTACTAGAAACGTGTTCAACTTCGTGACTTTCCTCCTTAAGCTCTCTTTGTCCGATCAATCTCCACTAAGCAAGCCTACACCAAATAAACTTTAACACACTAGGTTAACACTTACGATTCCCAAAAACTACAAAAAACAAGAAAAACACATAAAAGCTAGTAAAAATGGGTTGCCTCCCATTAAGCGCTAGTTTTAAGGTCCTAATGTCGGACCGAGCTCTAAGGAGCTCACGGGACTTGCGAATCTAAAATACCTCCCTTATTCTCATAAGAGAAGTTAAAGAATTTCTTCACTCGATGCCCGTTCACCATGAATTTATGTCCGTCATCCTTCTCGACTTCAAGGAATCCACTCTTGTGCACTCCCTTCACAATATACGGCCCGTTCCACTTGGACTTAAGCTTTCCACCGAACAGCTTCATCCTCGAATTGAATACGGGGACTTGATCACCCATCTTGAACTCCTTCTTCCTCAATCGTGCATCATGCCACTTCTTAGTCTTCTCTTTGAAAATTCAGGCATTCTCATAGGCACTGTCTCGAAACTCCCCCAACTCATGCAATTGGAGTAATCTCTTCTCACCAACCAAGGCACTATCACAATTCAGCTTCTTGATCGCCCAATATGCCTTGTGCTCCAACTCCACGGGCAAGTGACATGCCTTTCCAAAAACCAATTGATATGGAGACATACCAAGAGGAGTTTTGAAAGTTGTCCTATATGCCCAAAGTGCATCATCAAGCTTCATCGCCCAATCTTTCCTACTTATGCTCACCGTCTTCTCAAGGATCTCCTTGATTTGACGGTTGGAAACCTCTGCAAGACCGTTAGATTGAGGATGATAAGCAGTAGAGATTCGATGACTTACCTCGTATTTGGACAGCAGCTTTTCCATCCATTTGTTCACGAAATAACTTCCCCCATCACTTACCAAAGCTCTTGGAACTCCATATCTTGCAAAGATGTTCTTCCTCAAGAACTCGATGACCACTCGGGAATCATTCACTCGAGTTGGGACAGCTTCAATCCACTTCGAGACATAATCAACGTATACGATAATGTACAAGAATCCATTGCTAGGAGGAAATGGACCCATGGAATTAATCCCCCATACGTCGAATATCTCGACTTCCATGAACACGTGCATAGGCATCTCGTCTCTCTTAGTAATGGAGCCGAATTGTTGGCACTTCTCACACCTCTTAACCCATTCCATGCAATCTCTCAACAGAGTTGGCCAATAAAAACCAGATTAAAGGACTTTCCTTCCGGTCTTCTCTCCACCCAAATGTCCTCCACATGGCAAGGCGTGACAATGCCTTATAATATCACTCCACTCCTCCTCTGGCACACACCTTCTCAACACTTGATCTATCCCTCTTTTGAACAAGTAGGGATCATCCCAAATGAACTCCCGAACTTTCTTCAAAAATGCCTTCCGATGCACCGAGTCTATCTCAACGGGCAACTCTCCACTTGCTAAATAGTTAGCATAATCTGCAAACCAAGGTGCCTTCCCCTTAACTCGATACACAGGGATATCTCCTAAGCCAAAGAGCTTCTCATCCGGAAATTCATCGTTCACCTCTCGATCCTCTACGGTGTTCTCCTTGGTGAGCTCCAATCTCGAAAGGTGATCGGCTATCACGTTCTCACATCCCTTCTTGTCTCGAATCTCTACATCAAACTCCTGGAGCAACAAGATCCAACGAATGAGACGGGGCTTTGCATCCTTCTTACTCATAAGGTACCGAATCGCAGCGTGGTCCGTATATACTATTGTTTTCGTCCCTACTAGGTAGGGTCAAAATTTATCAAAAGCATACACGACCGCTAACAACTCTTTTTCGGTCGTAGTGTAATTCACTTGAGCAGAATTCAGCATCTTTGAGGCATAGTAAATAACGTGAAAACGCTTCTCACGATTGCCCCAACGCAACCCCCATTGCGTAATCGCTAGCATCACACATCAGCACGAATGGGCTAGACCAATCCGGTGTAACAAGTATCGGGGCATTCACCAACGCTTCTTTCAACCTGTTAAAAGCCACTAAACACTCATTAGTAAACTCAAAGGCGACTTCTTTTTCAAGAAGCCGCGAAAGGGGTTTAGCTATTTGTGAAAAGTCTTTTATGAAACGTCTATAAAAACCCGCGTGTCCTAGGAATGACCGAATCCCCTTCTCGGTCGAAGGTGGTGGAAGCTTCTCGATAGCAATCACTTTCGCCTTGTCTACTTGGATACCTTTCGAGGACACATGATGTCCAAGAACAATACCATCTCTTACCATGAAGTGACACTTCTCCCAATTAAGCACTAAGTCCGTCTCTTCACACCTGCTCAATACAACTTCAAGATTGATTAGATATTTATCAAACGACTCCCCGTAAACGGAGAAGTCGTCCATGAAAACCTCCATAATCCTCTCAATCAAACCATGAAAAATCGCCATCATACACCTTTGAAAGGTGGCGGGTGCATTACACAACCCAAACGACATCCTCCTAAAAGCAAAAGTCCCATAGTAGCAGGTGAAGGTGGTTTTCTCTTGATCCTCGGGGGCTATCATAATCTGATTATACCCCGAGTACCCATCTAAGAAACAGTAATACTCAAAACCACCTAATCGATCTATCATTTGATCAAAAAACGGTAAAGGAAAGTGATCCTTACACGTTGTCTTGTTCAACTCTCTATAATCAACACATACACGCCAACCCGTCACTAATCTAGTGGCTACCAATTCATTAGACTCCATCTTAATCACCGTGGTACCCCCCTTCTTAGCAACTACGTGTAACGGACTCACCCATGGACTATCAGAAATAGCAAAAATCATGTTGCTATCTAACAACTTCAACACTTCCTTATGTATCACCTCTTGAATAACCGGATTAACTCTACGCTGATTTTGCACTATCGGTTTTCTACCCTCTTCTAATCTAATCCTATGCATGCAAATAGAGGGGCTAATTCCCTTAATATCCGCGATCGACCATCCTATAGCAGATTTGTGCTTACGAAACACCACTAAAAGTCTCTCAAGTTGATCATCAGATAAAAGGGCAGATACAATTACCGGATATTTGTCGGTCTCATCCAAGTAAGCTTACTTGAGGTCGTCGGGCAGCGGCTTCAACTCCTTCTTCGCCTCCAATGGTGGCGCCTTATCGAACATCTTGTCAAAAGTTGACTCCTCAGCTTCCAAGTCATCTGCATCCTCTACTTTCTTCAACTCCAAGAACTTGACGTCTTCATTATCTTTCAAGCTGTCAAAATAATCAAGATCATAAGAATTATAAGAAAGATCGTCAAGAATAGGATAATCAAACTGATGAACATAGAAAGAGCAAGGGTCTAGAAGTGTGTCTTCAACACAAGCATCCGTGATGTCAATGAAGTGGCAACTCTCATCTCCCATAGGGTATTTCATAGCTTCGTAAATAGCTATCTTCACTTCTTGATCATCAACTTTGACCGTGATCTTCCCATTTGCTACATCAAGCACCATCACGGCAGTAGCTAGAAACGGTCTCCCTAAAATCAGCGGGACATGCTCATCCTCTTCCATCTCGAGTACTACGAAGTCGGCGGGAAAAACGTGATTCTCCACCGTCACTAGAACATCCTCCACTAATCCTTGAGGTCTCGTAATGGACCTATCAGCTAGCTGGAGCGTCATCATCGTGGGTTGAAGCTCAACTCCCTCTAACTTCTTGAACAACGAGAGAGGCATCAGATTAATGCTCGCCCCGAGATCACACAAAGCTCCTTTCTTGATCCCGTTCCCGATATCAAAAAGAATGATGAAGCTCCCGGGATCCTTCAGCTTAGGCAGAAGTGCCTTGTGCACCATGGCACTCACCTCTTGGTTCAAGTGCACTAGCTCGGGTCCATCTATTCTCCGTCTCTTCGCTATCAAGTCCTTCAGGAATTTGGCGTAGTTAGGCATCTGTTCCAAAGCATCATAAAAAGGAATGTTAATATGTAGCTTTTTAAAAACGTCAAGGAATTTAGCAAACTTCTCATCAAGCTTCTTTTTCATGAAGCGTTGTGGATACGGGACAGGTATCACAGATTTGGGTACCCCCCATTCATCTTTATCCGTCTCTTTTGCATTCTTCCTTGCTTCCTTTGCCTTCTTCCACTTTGGGATTCTCTTAATCTCCTCTATCTCCTCTTCGGGCTCTTTGCTCTCATGTGACTCATCCACATCTTTCCTCTTCTCAATCCCTTCACTTTCAATCCCCTTCTTAACTCCTAACTCCTCAGTCTCATCTCTAACTGCCTCAGGCTCTTTTTCTTCTATCTCAACCTCTCCTTTGGGCGTCTCAAGATCAGCAGGCATCTCAGGACCATCATATTTGGTACCACTTCTCAATTCAATAGTCTTGCAATGTTCCTTTGGGTTATCCTCGGGCATTGAAGGATACTTGCCAGGCTCTCTCGGCTGAGACTTTGCGATCTGACTAATTTGGTACTCGATAGAATTGAACCTTCTGTTGTTCTCTTCCTGAACACGATTCCACTCGATGTCTCTCTTCTGGAGTTCTTGATCTCGATGATCGCCTTTCTTATGCAACTCCTTCACATCGTACTCCAAAGAGGACAATCGCTTGCTACCTTCCTCCACCTTCTGAAGGATCGCTCTCAATATCTCTTCGGTTGATGCACCGCCCTCTCCACCAGGAGGTTTAGACCCCGGATCAACACCTGCAGGAACAGTAATACCAGCTTTTGGGTTAGCATAAGAAAAATTCTCATTTTTCCTCCATGTGTTTTGAGGAGGCTGTTGGCCTCCTTGATACCCTTGTGTGTTCCTCCATTGATTTTGAGGTGGCTGAGGGCCTGGAGGTACGAATGGTTGGCCATAAGGAGGTCTTCCATACCGATTTTCACCTTGTGGGTACCCCCCCCGTGGGTAATTAGGCCTTCCCATATAGTTGGCCTCTTCTTGCTGACTCGTGGGTGGTTCCACTTTCTCGCTTGCTGCTACATTCCCTCCAACCAAGTTCTGCCCCATCTCAAGGTTGCTGATCTTCTCCATCATAGCCATCAACAACTTCCTTGTACCCTCATTCTCCTACAACTTGCATACCCTCTGAAACTCTGGATCATCGTTCCATGCACCAGCATTCGTGACAATATTGTCCACGATCTCTCTACACCTCGCTACCCCTTGGTTCAGAAAAGCTCCACTTGCACATGCATCTAGATGAGCTTGGCCAGCCTTGCTGGCACCACTGTAGAAGAATGCCATAATATCTCCTTCATTGTACCCGTGCTGCGGGCACTCGATCAATATATTTGAGTATCTCTCCCACGCTTGGCGTAAATCCTCTCCAGACTTCTGGCGAAAGGAAGAGATCTCAATTCTCGCTTTAATCGTTCTCGATGGAGGGTAGAATCGCTCGAGGAACAGACGCTCGAGCTCGGCCCACGTGGTTACACCTCCCCTTGGGAGCGTGTTGTCATACCACTCTTTAGCTATTCCCGTAAGAGAGAATGAGAACAACCTGAGCCTCTTGGCATCTTCAGACATGCCATTATAATTAAAGGTGGACGCGATCATCAGGAAGCTTCTCAAGTGAGTATGAGGATTCTCCTTCCCAACCTCCCCCTTGAATTGATTCTCGGTAAGCAGTTTGAGAATTCCTGGGGAAATTGAAAAATTATTCGCCTCAATAGGTGGTAAAGCCACTCCATCGTAGTACCTCTGCGGTTGTGCCGCGAACCTGCCCCGAATTGCCATATTCTGATCTATGTTCTGGGGCACAGGCTGAGGACCAACAGGGGGTGCTGGTATGTGTTGAACTGGAGGTTGTTGGTACACAGGTGGGTGATTATAGACAGGAGGTGGAGGGTACGGGTATGGTTGATAAGGGTATGGTGGGTATGGGTAATGTTGGAATACTGGGTTATTGAAAGGGTTATTTGGGTTTTGTGGGTAAGCAGGGTTGTTCTGAGGATTTTGCATAAGATTCTGAGCTGGATTGTTTACATTTTGTGCACCCGGGTTCTGGCTCTGACTATCCACAAACTGGTCTTGATTCTGACTACCACTCCCTCCAGAGCCATCAACCCGGTCTACTGCCTGATTAAAATCATTGGCAGCATCGTCCAACTCATTAGTGATATCCATTGGTTCCTTCCCTAAGTCGGCAGCGTTCATCCTCTTCAAGAAAGCTCGGTTCCTTCTAGCTATTGTCTCAGGGTCCAACGGTATTCTCTCTTCGCTAGTATTGCCTTGTGAGCGTGTTTTCATATACCTGATACACTAGCAGAAAGATCAAAACGCAACTGCCGAATGAATGAAAATAAAAACAGAAATTAAAGCACCCACTACTAACTACTAAGCTATCTACAAATCCTATTCAAAAAGCATACAACGCCATCCCCCGGCAACAACGCCATTGACTTGAAGAAAATAAACTAGCTTTTACTAGTAGCTTCCCCGCAAGAGTACGGGTTCACTGTAGTATGGGCAAGTATAATGACCAAGTATTATCGAACCCAAGGGAAGGTATGTATGTGAATAGATCCCTTAAGATCTACGAGTCGTAATTAATATGAGTGTGTTATTTTTGGATTTTTGGAAAGATTAATTAAAACTGAAATAAACTAAGTAAACTAAAATACTAAAGAAAACGAATTAACTACGGGTTGTTTTCAAATGAGAGATGATGATGCTTAAGATAGGAATCCCTACGTATACTAACGGAGCAGGTACATAATCAGAATAACTTTGACACACACGAAATAACCTAAGTCTAAGAATGCAAGGTGAAAGCTCAAGATTCTAAACCCCAATACTTTACCCTAACACTCGACTTCACTAATCTACTAACAATTTAATAGATTGTGCTTAATTAATGAGACCCTAATTTAACTAAGATGAAGCGGTCGTCCTCCTTCGCTAAACTGGTAGATGAATTAACCCTTCCTAAACCTTCTCATTTAGTCTACTCGTTGTTAAAGAGTGATACGATCGTCCTCTCTCTAACACCTTTCGAACGAAATTAAAAAACGAAGTCTAGATTAATTTTAAGAATTCATTAACTAAGAGAATTAAAACCTAACGTCACAAGTTACGCTAATTACGTACCCACAACCTACTTCTACGAGTTCATCCTACCCTAAGCATGCAAGGGTTTTAGCTAGACATAGGTTTAACGGAAATAACAACGATTAAATAAGTAACGAAAAAGAACATGATAATTAAGATAAAGAAGAGATCAAACATAAACTAGGGTTCAATGAAATAAAAGAATAACTGAATTTAAATTAATAAAAACAAAGTATGAAGTGTTTAACGTAGTCGAATTACTGAAAAGAAAATAAGAGACGAAAAGAAACTAAGAATTCGTATGAAAACGTCAACAAAACGTAAACGTAAACTTGCTTCTCTCCTTCCTCTCCAAAAACGAACTCTCTATCTCGTGTGTGTGTGTCAAATGGTGCTTCAAAACGTGTTTGGAAGAGGTATATATAGGTACTGGGTCGAAACGGGATCTCATGGGCCGAAAAACGAAATTTGGCATATAAGCCTCGGAAGCGCTTGAGCGGGGCGCTCGACCCTTGGAGCTCGAATGAATTGCTTGGTCGAGCGGGGCGCTCGACCTACATTGGTCGAATGGTTCAAGAGCTCGAGCGGGGCGCTCGAGCTGTGCCCCTCGAGCGGCAAAAACTCTCTGTAAGTTTAGAGCGCTCGACCTACGTTGCTCGAGCGATGGTGCTCTAGTGATGGCGCTCGAATGGCCTTCCTTCCTCGCAACTAACATTTTTCTTCTCACGTACTAATATCAATCGTATTTCTTTGATATCTTCTCATCCGGGCATCCGTTTGAGTCGATTCAAAGTCCTACGAACTCCGTTTTTCATCCTCGATTCCCACATCTCATAAATTCATCATACCTTCTTCTCATATTCACTCAACAAACAACCTTTTCCTTTTTCAACTCAATTTAATCCCTTCACATTCACACTTTCCTATTCTCCACTCAAATTGGGACAAAAAGGCTTAGGAATTGGAATAGTGTTCATATGTGCTAGCAAATAAAATAGGCTTTAGGCTCAAAGGGGTTAGGTAAGGAAAATTTTGGTTAAGTGACTCAATAAAATCAAAGATGGCCTAAGATCCTATTCGGCATATCAAACTAGACACAATCAAGGAACAAGAGCACATGCAAGTTCTAGCATCCTCTAAGGTGACGATCAACTCACAAACGAAGAGATCAATTCATGCAAAAAAATCTCATAAGGCTCAAAAGCTCACAGCTTTCACATCCATGCTAGTCTAGTGCATTCTCACTCTTATCTCACAAGCACTCAAAAGGATAGTTCACAAGCATACTAGTTCTCTCTCCAATCTGCTCTAACTCAAACACTCACACTAAAGGATTCTCAACTCAACTTCACAACTCAACTCTTCTCACTAATTCATACTCAAGAATCAACAAAAAGTAGTCTAAAAGAGTTAATAAGCATGAAATAACTCAATCATCAAATCAATTCAACAGTTCAACCCCAAACAATCTGAAACGCTTTCAATACAATCCCTCAAGAAATACACACCACTCAAACACTACAGTTCACACTCAAAAGCAGAATTAAATAAGAAAATAAACGAAAAAGAAAAGATAAAGGAAAAGGAAAAAGAAAATTGGGGGCAGCTCATGAATCTCAAGCATCCGAAGGTGGTGGTGGGCGGTAGTTTTGATGATCAGCCCCCAAATGCGATACGAACAGCGACTCCATCCATCGATGCATGTCTGAGAACTGATCCTCCATTCGGGCTGTCCTCGTATCTAGCCTATCTTGCGTCTCACGCAAATAGGTCACATCAGTTTGAAGCGAATGCATCTGGTTCCCTATATGCATCCATTCATGTTGTGTGGGATACCATGGCCTAGGAGACTGCACCTCAGGTGAATCCACTTCCAGCTCTTGCGGCTCCTCATCCGCAGCTCCACCCGCATCTTCGCCTGCCTCATACTCTTGCTCTTCTTCTTCTTGGAGGTCTGCTACTCCACTTGATCCAGCACCGCTCGTCCCTTCACCCCGTCTCGGAGTCCTCGGCTGTCCACATCATGAGTAAACTTGGCACGCACAGCTAAATGCCTCTCTCCGTTCATCCCCAGGTTTGCATTCTTCTTCCCCTTCAACGTTACGAGCTTGTCATTTGGGAGAGGGAAGAGAGTATCTTCCTTGTATCGAATACAAAAACTCCCCATCCAGTGCTCGAACATCAAAGTGTAGCTCAACTGATCAAAGTCTAAATCCCTCCCGGGGACAGGAGATGCACAAGGCACACATCCCAAGTGCCTCATGAACACCGAGATTAGACCTCCTCCTCACACCTTTGTGGTCTTGGCCCCGAGCTTGAATGTCGCCTCGTAGTTGTGCTCCACGAAGTCCCGTGCGAAATCGTGATCCTTCTTATAAAGGAGACACCATAAACCGTAGAGTTGCTGCTCGTCACGGTCCCCGTCTCAGAACGGGCGTAGATGGTATTCCCCAAGATTCGCTCCAAATACCTAACCACTGGGTTTCGGATCGCAGAGGCCCGAGCACTCTAACCCTTGTACTCACCGCCCATCCTTCCCGTGATGTCCTTCCAAAATCCGTTCGCGTTGTAAGACTTCGACATCCTGTTGGGCCTAGGTAGAGAAGGGAGCCCAAGCGCTAAGTTCACATCTCTCAGCTCACAATGCTGCCACTCATTTCTGTATTTGAACTTGAACGAGTACTCATTCTTCTTTTCTATGGTAGCCAGGAACTGCTCGGTCAGATCAGTGTGGGTGTCCATCGTGAGCAATATCTCGAGGAACTCACCCATGCCATTCCTCGTAAATATCCCCCGTATTTCAGCTTCAATCCCTATGTCTTGCATGAAATGCACCACCGGCCTACGGGTTTTCACGACCTTTCCGGTGACCAAGCTCCATCTATAAGCAACGTATGTCCAACTATCCCCGAATTCCAAATTGTCCCATCTTGAAGGGAGCAAAATCTTTGTTCTAAGCTCATTCGTTAACTCCTCCAACTCAGCATTACTCAAGATTCGGTCCTCATTCCTTTTCGGTGCCATAGTATCTGAGACACATAGAGCATTTTAAATTCATTCATAACATTAGATTCCATATATCTCAAGTAGTACTCTCAATTCCATTTTCTAACAATCTCAACTTGAGTCGACTCACTCAATTCAAATCATATTCATTCATCTCAAAGTTCTCAAGTAAATTCCAAACAATTCATCATTCACACTCAACAATGCCAATAATCGAGTCTATCATGAAGTAACATTACCCCAAAATTGTGTAATTTACATGCTCAAGACTCAACTCCTACCTATTCATGCTCAATCAATCTCAATTCACATCAATTTCATCTCAAATTGCAAAACCCATATCATTTCCTCAAATTTCTATTTTCTCACTCTAGAGATTCACTAATCCTACACATTCAATCACGAAATTGAAGGCAAAATTAGCAAACCCATAGCATATTATCCACATTCATCAATAAGGAACGAAGAATCAATGAACTATGCAAAAATCCCCAAAATTTTCGAATTATCATGAACCCTAGTTCTTCAATTCATGCCTAAATCATGCATCAAACTATGAATTGAAAGGCAAAAGAGAGAAATTACATACCTTTCTTGAGGGAATACGTGAAATATGTGAAGAAATCGAATGAACTTGGGGCCAATTCATTGGAATCGTTCGAATTCGTTTAAAATCGCACCTCCGAGTGTGTGAGAGTGTGAAATCGTGTGAAAAGGGGTATTTATAGAGTGAGCAAAGCCTGGGCAAAACCTGCGACCCGCTCGAGCGGTGCGCTCGAGCCTATGTGGTCGAACGGTTCCAGTGGTCGAGCGGGGCGCTCGACCTATGCCCCTCGAGCGGCAAAAATTTTATGTAAGTTTTTTGCTGCTCGACCCCTTAGCTCGAATGGAGGCGCTCGAGCTGTGCCCCTCGAGCGGATCCTCCTTACACTTTCAAATTTCGACGCTCAACACTTAATTTAGCATACCAAATGCGCTCGACACATTCATCACACATATTTAAGCTTAGACTAACCTGAGAACTCCTCGATTTAAGCCAGGTCGCTCATTCGACCGAGGAGTTGGGGTCTCTTCCTAACGTGCAATTCACCAATCCAATTCAAGTCGAACTTATGCCATATTGACTTGAAGCGAATAAACTAGCTTCTACTAGTCGCTCACCCGCAAGCGAACGGGTTAACTGTAGTATTAGCAAGTATGACGACCAAGTATATCGAACCCAAGGGACAGTGTATATGCGAATAGGTCCCTGAAGATCTACGCGTCGTAATTAATATGAGTGTGTTGTTTTTGGATTTTTGGAAAGATTAATTAAAACTGAAATAAACTAAGTAAACTAAAATACTAAAGAAAACAAATTAACTACGGGTTATTTTCAAATGAGAGATGATGATGCTTAAGATAGGAATCCCTACGTATACTAACGGAGCAGGTACATAATCAGAATAACTTTGACACACAAGAAATAACCTAAGTCTAAGAATGCAAGGTGAAAGCTTAAGATTCTAAACCCCAATACTTTACCCTAACACTCGACTTCACTAATCTACTAACAATTTAATAGATTGTGCTTAATTAATGAGACCCTAATTTAACTAAGGTGATGCGGTCGTCCTCCTTCGCTAAACTGGTAGATGAATTAACCCTTCCTAAACCTTCTCGTTTAGTCTACTCGTTGTTAAAGAGTGATACGGTCGACCTCTCTCTAACACCTTTCGAACGAAATTCAAAAGCGAAGTCTAGATTAATTTTAAGAATTCATTAACTAAGAGAATTAAAACCTAACATCACAAGTTACGCTAATTACGTACCCACAACCTACTTCTACGAGTTCATCCTACCCTAAGCATGCAAGGGTTTTATCTAGACATAGGTTTAATGGAAATAACAACGATTAAATAAGTAACGAAAAAGAACATGATAATTAAGATAAAGAAGAGATCAAACATAAACTAGGGTTCAATGAAATAAAAGAATAACTGAATTTAAATTAATAAAAATGAAGTATGAAGTGTTTAACGTAGTCGAATTACTGAAAAGAAAATAAGAGACGAAAAGAAACTAAGAATTCGTATGAAAACCTCAACAAAACATAAACGTAAACTTGCTTCTCTCCTTCCTCTCCAAAAACGAACTCTCTATCTTGTGTGTGTGTCAAGTGGTGCTTCAAAACGTGTTTGGAAGAGGTATATATAGGTACTGGGTCGAAACGGGATCTCATAGGCCGAAAAATGAAATTTGGCATATAAGCCTCGGAAGCGCTCGAGCTGTCCCGCTCGAGCGGGGCGCTCGACCCTTGGAGCTCGAATGAATTGCTTGGTCGAGCGGGGCGCTCGACCTACGTTGGTCGAATGGTTCAAGAGCTCGAGCGGGGCGCTCGAGCTGTGCCCCTCGAGCGGCAAAAACTCTCTGTAAGTTTGGAGCGCTCGACCTACGTTACTCGAGCGATGGTGCTCGAGTGATGGCGCTCGAATGGCCTTCCTTCCTCGCAACTAACACTTTTCTTCTCACGTACTAATACCAATCGTATTTCTTCGATATCTTCTCATCCGGGCATCCGTTTGAGTCGATTCAAAGTCCTACGAACTCCATTTTTTGTCCTCGATTCACCTATGAGTATCAAAGAGACAAATTCATCAATGTATAGAAATAGTACTTATTTGGCTCTAAAAACTCAATAAAATCGACCAAAACTAGGGCGTTTCTAGCTACGAATCATGACAATTTCACGCCTAATCACTTGGTATCCCGTAAGAGGATACTTTTGAATGAGTTATCATATAATAGAGTTAAATTGCGGATGGAATATGAAGTTATGGCAAGCAAATTGAATGATGGGCAGCATATTGTTTTTTAAAGAATAATTGAATCAACATCTTCAGATATTGGAAATGTGTTCTTTGTGTATGGCTATGGGGCACTGGGAAATCTTTTTCTTTCTTTTTTTTTTTTTGGAAAACTCTGCCTGCAAGATTGTTAGCATCAAGTGAAATAACTTCGCTTTTGCTTCCCGGTGGACGTACATCTCATTCTAGATTTTGCATTCTAATCAATTGTTTGAAGGATTCTACGTGTAATATTAAGCAAGGTAGTCACCTTTCAGAACTTTTGAATAAAAGCAAAATTATTATATAGGATAAAGTCCTAATGGTTTACATACATTGAATTGGAGCATAAGATACATCATTAAGAGATATCATGTAGTTATTTAATTCATCGTGTTGTGCAATACCGTTTAGTGGAAGACAATTGTTTTTGTGGAGATTTTCAACAAATTTTACCTGTCATCCAAAAGGAAAAGGACATGATATTGTGCATGCCTCTATCAATTCATCTAATTCATACAATGAATGAAGTGTTTTGAGGTCGACAGGAAATATGAGATGGTTGCAGTCTAATATTGTTGAATGGATGATTAAATTGAAGTTGTTTTCAAAGTGGATTGAATCAGTTGGTGATGTTACTATAGGAACAAAGACTGATTATGGTTCTAACATTATAATTCAGGAAGATACATTATTGAGATGTGGTGATGACCCTATTGCTTCTATTGTGGATTGTATATTTATCCTGATTTTAAATCAAGGATGTATGATCACAAATTTTTACAAGAAAAAGCTATCCTTGCATATGTTGGGAAAATAATGGTGCCCGAAATCTATTCGGGATGAAATTTAAATACGAATTTAAATACAATTATTACTAGCATGAATTAATCCTAATTAATTCAAATAATAATTCCAACAACTAATATATCATCATGCATGTTGAATTAATTCACATATAATCTAGGCGGAATAAACCAGATAATATGTGACTTACGTACCTCTTGTAGACTTGACCTTTGAATAAATGGGACTAACACGTACACGCTTTATCAACCCAAAAGCCTTCTCAAGTATTCCCTTTCACCTTGTTCGATCACCGGTAGGAGATGCTATCGAACAATTTAAATAACTAAGGAAAAAAAAATATTTATGCTCTTGATTTTTCCAACACATGGAATTATCTTCTTGGGGATGAAATAATCATCCCCTATTTATAAGCATGAGTGGCCGAAATTTAGAGGTATATGGGCTTTGGAAAAAATCTTTTCTTAGACTCTAAGAAATCTTGAATATATCTCATATATTCTTTTCTCCAAAATAAAATATTCCACAAAAATCTCACACTCCTTATAAAAGGGTGATTTTCGAAAATTTCATAAGTAGAGAATCCAAGATTTGGATCTTCATGAATATATGAGATAATCTTGTATTCCAAGAATACTTATCCTCCATAATATCTTTTCAAGAAAATCAACAAAATCTTTTCTCTTCTTAATCCCTTATTTTCGAAAATAATAGGCAAAAATCAGCATGATATTATCTTTTTATTTTAATCACCTTATCATTATTGGGCTACTTAATGGGCTACTTGAGGGGCCTTTAAGGAGAATTAAGATTGGACCTCCTAATGGACTTTTGAATTTTAATATTGAGCCCCAATATAATTCAATCTATTAATATTAATTATTACCACTAATAAATTAATATTGCACTATCCATCTTAATCCATATTACGATAATATGGGCTCCCGGTTATTATTTCCCGCGTTTAAGATTATCAAGTCCATTAATTAATTAAGCCTCTGAATAGCTCTAAATTAATTAATATATTTCACCTTGGAGTAAAGACAGCTCAACATTATTATCCTTACCGAAGAAACTAATTCTTCACTTGCAAGATTTGGTACGATAAAACTTCTGAGCTCACCAAGGGGACTAATCACACGAGCCGTACTCGCACACGTTTCTTAGTATTAAATCTTAGCAACCGTCGTATGATTAATATTACTGCCCAAGACCCAAAGTTCGAAGTCACAATGATTCTCACCCAACATAAATCAAAGCAGTAACCATTAAGCACACACGGTCCTATTTAAGGGACGGAGATTAAGAAATAAACAACCACTGAGGTCTAATTCTTCACATTTCAGAACAGAAAAATTTATCCACGCTGTAGGTCCTCTTCAACACAGACTAAATGTGCTAGTGCAATCTCTTAGTCAAGACAGACCAATCTGAGCCTTACACATCGACCTTTCATGGTGGATTGTTCAATTCCACCTAGGTCGTGAAAATGTACATTTAGTTACAAGGAAACTGTTAATGTTGTCTTCCGTTATCGGGTATCACCACATTAACTACAATGTAACTAGTACCATATATTGAACGGTTTGAAATAAATATTCAACATTCAATCATATCTAAAGCAAATGCGATAAAAGAATTATTCTCATAAAACGAGTGTTTGATACACGAGTTATACAAAGTAAAAGCATACTTTCACGTTTAACTCAAACAATCTCCCAATTATACTTAAAGTCTGCTTTTAGTATACATCACACATGTCTTAGTGTAGTAGCTCTACGTGACATCTCATGTCAACCTACACTAACTAATAATTCCTCCCACTTATACTTAAAGAAGATTGACAATAGTCTTGACTCCCATTCCATCCACATGTCTCTCGAATGTACTCTGAGGCAGACCCTTTGTGCCGAGGCGCGCCGAAGCGCTGCACGCGAGGCGCCGAGGCGCTGCAGGCTGCGCCCGAGGCGTGCGCGTGCGCTTGCGCGCCGCCGGCCACCCGTCGTGCGTGGGTCGTGTGCCGTGCACCCCGTGCACCGGGTTTCGACGTTCGTTCTCATTTTCTTCACCCCATGCATGATTTTACGTCCATGCATGCACCGCGCACGCATGCGTCGTCCGGGTACGCCGTTTTTAATTCTTCGTTCTTCGTCACGATCCGGTTACAATTTATTTTACAAAAAAATAAATACTAGATCTAGACTAGTCTATTACAATGATCGAATCACAATAAAAACAACTAATCTACTCGTGGATTTTCTCACGAGAAAAACGAATTCGAACGAATCGAATTAAAAAAATTAATTCACACGCATGAAAAAATAACAACATTAAAAACCATGACAATTGAATACCTGCAAAAAAGATCTAGCAATTCTACTATCCAATTTCAATTTAATGTTTAACAAATTAAATTCCAATTTAAAGATCAGAGCCCGAAACCGTGGCTCTGATGTCAGTTGTTGGGAAAATAGGGGTGCTCGGAATCTATTCAGGATGAAATTTAAATACGAATTTAAATACAATTATTACTAGCATGAATTAATCCTAATTAATTCAAATAATAATTCCAACAACTAATTTATCATCATGCATGTTGAATTAATTCACATATAATCTAGGCGGAATAAAAAAGATAATATGTGACTTACGTACCTCTTGTAGACTTGGCCTTTGAATAAATGGGACTAACACGTACACGCTTTATCAACCCAAAAGCCTTCTCAAGTATTCCCTTTCACCTTGTTCAATCACCGGTGGGAGATGCTATCGAACAATTTAAATAACTAAGGAAAAAGAAAAATATCTATGCTCTTGATTTTTCCAACACATGGAATTATCTTCTTGGGGATGAAATAATCATCCCCTATTTATAAGCATGAGTGGCCGAAATTTAGAGGTATATGGGCTTTGGAAAAAATCTTTTCTTAGACTCTAAGAAATCTTGAATATATCTCATATATTCTTTTCTCCAAACTAAAATATTCCACAAAAATCTCACACTCCTTATAAAAGGGTGATTTTCGAAAATTTCATAAGTAGAGAATCCAAGATTTGGATCTTCTTGAATATATGAGATATTCTTGTATTCCTAGAATACATATCTTCCATAATATCTTTCCAAGAAAATCAACAAAATCTTTTTCCTTCTTAATATGCAATTTACGAAATTAACATGGAAAAATCAGCAATATATTTTCTTTTTATTTTAATCACATTATCATTATTGGGCTACTTGAGGGGCCTTTAAGGAGAATTAAGATTGGACCTCCTAATGGACTTCTGAATTTCAATATTGAGCCCCAATATAATTCAGCCCATTAATATTAATTATTACCACTAATAAATTAATATTTCACTATCCATCTTAATTCATATTACGATAATATGGGCTCCCGGTTATTATTTCCCGCGTTTAAGATTATCAAGTCCATTAATTAATTAAGCTTCTGAATAGCTCTAAATTAATTAATATATTTCACCTTGGAGTATAGACAGCTCAACATTATTATCCGTACCGAAGAAACTAATTCTTCACTTGCAAGATTTTGTACGATAAAACTTCTGAGCCCACCAAGGGGACTAGTCACACGAGCCGTACTCGCACGCGTTTCTCCGTATTAAATCTTAGCAACCGTCGTATGATTAATATTACTGCCCAAGATACAAAGTTCGAAGTCACAATGATTCTCACCCAACATGAATCAAAGCAGTAACCATTAAGCACACACGGTCCTATTTAAGGGACGGAGATTAAGAAATAAACAACCACTGAGGTCTAATTCTTCACATTTCAGAACAGAAGAATTTATCCTCGCTGTAGGTCCTCTTCAACACATACTAAATGTGCTAGTGCAATCTCTTAGTCAAGACAGACCAATTTGAGCCTTACACATCGACCTTTCACGGCGGATTGTTCAATTTCACCTAGGTCGTGAAAATGAACGTTTAGTTACAAGTAAACTGTTAATGTTGTCTTCCGTGATCGGGTATCACCATATTAACTACAATGTAACTAGTACCATATATTGAACGGTTTGCAATAGAAATTCAACATTCAATCATAACTAAAGCAAATGTGATAAAAGAATTATTCTCATAAAACGAGTGTTTGATACACGAGTTATACAAAGTAAAAGCATACTTTCATGTATAACTCCAACCATCTCCCACTTATACTTAAAGTCTGCTTTTAGTATACATCACGCATGTCTTAGTGTAATAGCTCTACGTGACATCTTATGTCAACCTACACTAACCTAATAATTCTTCCCACTTATACTTAAAGCAGATTGGCAATAGTCTTGACTCCCATTCCATCCACATGTCTCTCGAATGTACTCTGAGGCAGACCCTTTCTGAATGGATCCGCTAGGTTGTCACCCGACGCTATCTTTGCCACCTCTATATCTCCTCTCTTAACGATTTCTCGTATAAGCTGGTATTTTCTTTCTATGTGTTTGCTGGCCTTGTGGGCTCTCGGTTCCTTTGAATTTGCAACTGCTCCGACATTGTCACAAAAGACAGTTATCTTGCCGGGCAAATTCAGAACAACGTCCAAGTCCACTAAGAAGTTCTTGAGCCAAACTGCCTCTTTCGCTGCTTCACAAACAGCTACATACTCGGCTTCCATGGTCGAATCGGCGATGCATTTCTGCTTAACGCTTCTCCATGAAATGGCTCCTCCTCCCATGCAAAACATACTACCCGAGGTTGACTTTCTTGAGTCTATGTCTGATTGGAAATCCGAGTCCGTGTATCCCACGGGAACAAGACTATCTGACTGGTAAATCAGCATCTGCTCACGAGTTCTTTTCAGATACCTCAAGATGCACTTTACGGCAGTCAAATGGTCTTTCCCGGGACTACTTTGATATCTTGCCACCATGCCCACGGCAAAGCAGATATCCGATCTCGTACACAGCATTACATACATAAGGCTTCCTACGGCCGAAGCGTACGGAACACCTTTCATGCCATCTATCTCTGTTTGCGTCTTAGGGCTCATTTCTTTCGATAGATGGATTCCGTGTCTAAAAGGTACAAAACCTTTCTTGGAATCTTGCATGCTGAAACGCTTCAAAACAGTGTCAATGTATGAAGCTTGCGATAAGCCCAACATCCTCTTCTTGCGATCGCGAGTGATCTTGATCCCAAGGATGTGACCGGCTACCCCTAAGTCCTTCATATCAAATTGTTTTGACAGCCATACCTTTACGTCTGACAATACCTTTACACTGTTTCCAATGAGCAGAATATCGTCTACGTATAATACTAAGAATACCACTGCAGTTCCGTCACGCTTCTTATACACACAACTTTCGAACTCGTTTTGATCAAACCCATAAGACTTAATCACTTGATCAAAACACTGGTTCCAAGTACGCGATGCTTGCTTAAGTCCGTAAATGGATCTCTTGAGCTTGCATACGAGATTCTCTTGGCCTTTTTCAATGAAACCTTTGGGCTGTTGCATATAGATATCTAACCCGTCAAGACTTTCGTTAAGGAAAACCGTCTTGACATCCATTTGCCAGATCTCATAATCTAGGTGCGCAGCGATCGACAAGAGAATGCGGATGGACTTAAGCATAGCTACAGGCGAAAAGGTTTCCTCATAATTGATCCCTTCTTTCTGAGTATACCCTTTGGCCACAAGCCTCACTTTGAAGGTCTCTACCCTTCCGTCCGGTCCTCTTTTCCTCTTGTACACCCACTTGCATCCAATGGGTTCTACCCCACTGGGTGGCTCGACCAACTCCCACACTTGATTATGATCCATCGAACCCATCTCGACTTCCATTGTCGTTTGCCACGACTCCGCATCTTTGTCTTGGATTGCCTCGTCGTACGTCCATGGGTCCGATTCAACACCGGGAACCAAATCCGAAGATTCTCCTATCCCCATGAATCTCTCGGGTTGCCTAGGAACCCTTCCACTACGACGGGGTTCCGGTTGTGAAGATGTGACGTGTGGTACATCATCTTGTATACTTGGTATCGAGGTTTGACCTCTCAATTCTTCTAAGGTAATTTCACTTTTAGGTTTCTGATTGTTCATATAGTCTTCCTCTAAGAATTTAAAGTGTGTACGTATCACGGTCTTTTGATCCTTGGGACTATAGAACATACACCCTTTCGTTCCCGCAGGGTATCCTATAAACAGCCTTAATTCCGAACGTGGATCCAACTTACTGGCTTCCTAGTCTAGCACGTATGCCGGACAACCCCAAATCTGCAAATGTCTTAAACTGGGCTTGCGCCCGGTCCACAATTCCATTGGGGTTTTAGGAACCGATTTGGATGGCACCAAGTTTAGAATGTAAGCCGCCGTTTCCAAGGCATTACCCCAAAACGACTTGGGTAAATCCGAATAACTCATCATAGATCTGACCATCTCTAAAAGAGTCCGGTTTCTTCGTTCCACCACACTGTTCTGTTGAGGGGTTCCCGGTGTGGTTAACTGGGATACGATCCCTTCGTCCGATAAGTAGTTCAAGAATTCATCGCTGAGGTATTCGCCTCCACGATCTGATCGTAGAAACTTGATACTCTTTTCCCTATGTTTCTCAGCTTCGGCCTTAAACTCTTTGAACTTATCAAAAGTTTCAGACTTATGCCGCATAAGGTAAATGTACCCATATCTTGAGTAATCGTCAATGAAGGTGACGAAATACTCATACCCCATTCTCGCTTTGATCGTCATTGGACCACACACATCGGTATGAACGAGTTCTAACACTTCCGTGGCTCTATTCCCCTTGGCTCCAAATGCCCTCTTGGTCATTTTACCCTCTAAACAGGATTCACAAGTTGGAAACGGCTCGACTTGGAGTGATTCCAAGGATCCGTCTTTCACCAATCTCTCTATCCACTTTAGATTAATATGACCTAGTCTTAGATGCCATAGAAGTGTTTCGTTCATCTCCGAAGAACGCTTTCTTTTATTGCTCGAAATGATCGATGTGTTATTAGATTCATTATTTGAGTGGTGTGCACACTTAATCATATAGAGATTGTTTACCAACGTTCCATGACAGATAGTATCATTCTTAAAAGAAACAGTAACAACTTTATTAAAAGTAACTGAATATCCATCAAAAACAACTTAGAAACTGAAATTAAATTCTTCCTAAAGTTCGGAACGTATAAAACATATCTTAAAATTAAAACTCTATCTTCAAAAGATAGGTGCACGACTCCCACTGCTTCGGCTGCCACTCTCGTAGCATCGCCCAAAGTGATGGTGATCTCATTCTTGCTAAGTCGCCGGGTTAGCTGGAATCTCTGAAGAGTGAAACAAATATGATCAGTTGCCCCGGTATCCACTACCCAAACGTGGGCAGCATACGCCGCAACATATGTTTCAACGACTAAAGCATGAGACTTACCTTTCTTTCCCGCCTTCTTAGGCTTAGAACAGGTCGCCCTCCAATGTCCTCTCTCCCCGCAATTGAAGCACTTACTCTTACCGGATATCTTCACGCCGTACGGCTTGAAAGCTCTTTCTTTGCCACCAGAAGTGAGTCTACTGGTTTGGTTCTGATCAACCACCTTCTTCTTAATCTTACCCTCCATTGGCCTAGATTTCGAGAAAAAGCTCTTGATCACCAAAGCCTCGTCCCTACTCCCTAAGTATGACTCTACCGTTATCAGAGCTTTGAGCAGGGTATCTAAAGTGAACTTGTGTTCAGATAACACGTATTCCCAAAAGAACCCATCAAAACTACTCGATAGCTTTAGGAGTATGGAATCGATTTGATTTTCTTCACTTTGTTCGGTACCAAGAAACTCGAGTTTCTCAAACTCACGCCTAAAATTGAGAACATGATCCCTTACAGGTGTTCCCTTCACCATTTCCTTCGTGAGCTTCTCACGAATGGTGAACAGATTCGCCATGGGGTTCTGATGTTGAAACATCTCTTCAAGGCTATTCATGATTTCAACAGCCGCTTCAATGCCTTCATGAATGCGCTTCAAATTATCAGACATAAATGTCAAGATGATGTGCTTCATGTGCTCATTAGAATGCTTTCAATCATCGAATATCTCTCTTTCCCCATTACTTGACTTATCATTAGGTTTCTTGGGTACGTCAACGCTAAATATCCAATAGTGTTCTTGCGCAGGAAGGACCATGTTCATATTACGTTTCCAATCAACATAGTTCTCACCAACAAGTTTATTATCTTTAAGTATACTAAACAGTGGATTAAAAGGTTGCGACATGATGAACTGAGAATAAAACATACATTCATATCAATATCTAGAAAAATACGAAATTATCACATAATTCGATCACATAAATTATATTGAAACCTTAAAACAATATAATCATGCATCAGCCAACATCTCGAAACAATTTAAATGCGCCACGAGGGGTGGTCTATACATTTAAATACATTCAAGCGGATCACAAACTTAAAAGTTACGAATCCTTAATTCAAAATTAATAGTTGGCTCCCACTTTGACCACATAGAAATTGACAGGGACTCCGAGGGGAGTAAGTTAATATCAATTTCCTATGCCTAAGTAATAACCATAATTAAATACAGGATTATTATTTCGCTTTGAGCAAGCCACTCGGGGTGAGGGTCAATACCGCCACTAGTAATAATCCACAATCATCCTTTCGGAATTTATTCATGTGAAATCCGTTCTTTTGGCCGATCCGAGGGGGAAATGTATTCCAAAAGAACTTCAAAAATAAATAAATTATGGAGACCAAATTAATCCAATTTTAATATCCAGAATAAAATTGCGATTAAATAAACATACTTAGTAATTTTCGAAAGTAAGGTTTTTCTTGGGCAATTAAATTCATGCAAACACATATTAACAAATAATAATAAGTGCACGAAATAAAACATCCATCAAAACAAAATTAAACACATTGGAGCACTCAAATCCAATTGTCACGGTTTAATTTCTTCACGTCTTGATGCGAAAAATCGTCCTTGTTGCTTTCCATCGTTCGTCTCGACACGCTCCCACTCGAACAGCAACACTTCATC
This sequence comes from Ballota nigra, assembly GCA_947034835.1. Classification (NCBI taxonomy): domain Eukaryota; kingdom Viridiplantae; phylum Streptophyta; class Magnoliopsida; order Lamiales; family Lamiaceae; genus Ballota; species Ballota nigra. The sequence continues at coordinate 38,173,940 of OX344724.1, read as the reverse complement.
AAAAACAACATCGTTTGGGGTTTGGGACGATGTTTAAAATCACACGAAAAAAAGGGAACTGAAAAAAAATTCCACGGCCTGAGATACGGTGCGCGTCGGCCCACGGAGTGGGCCCGCGTGCCTCTCGGCCAAAACATCCGAGGCGCTGAAGCGCCGGCCAGGAGCACCGAAGCGCTGCAGCCGAGGCGCCGAGGCGCTGCAAGGCCGCGCCAGAGGCGCGCTTGCGCGGCGCCGAGCTCCCGTCGCGCGCGGGTCATGCGTCGTGCACCCCGTGCGCTGGGATTCGCCGTTCGTTCTCGTTTTCTTCACCCCTTGCATGATTTTACATCCATACACGTGCCACGCTTGTATGCGTCGTCCGGGTACGCTGTTTTTAATTCTTTGTTCTTCGTCACGATCCGGTTACAATTTATTTTACAAAAAAAAAAATACTAGATCTAGACTAGTCTATTACAATGATCGAATTAAAATAAAAACAACTAATCTACTCGTGGATTTTCTCACGAGAAAAACGAATTCGAACGAATCGAATTAAAAATAATTAATTCACACGCATGAAAAAAATAACAACATTCAAACCATGACAATTGGATACCTGCAAAAAAGATCTAGCAATTCTACTATCCAATTTCAATTTAATGTTTAACAATTTAAATTCCAATTTAAAGATCAGAGCCCGAAACCGTAGCTCTGATACCAGTTGTTGGGAAAATAGGGTACCCGGAATCTATTCGGGATGAAATTTAAATACGAATTTAAATACAATTATTACTAGCATGAATTAATCCTAATTAATTCAAATAATAATTCCAACAACTAATTTATCATCATGCATGTTGAATTAATTCACATAAAATCTAGGCGGAATAAACAAGAATTTATGTGACTTACGTACCTCTTGTAGACTTGGCCTTTGAATAAACGGGACTAACACGTACACGCTTTATCAACCCAAAAGCCTTCTCAAGTATTCCCTTTCACCTTGTTCGATCACCGGTGGGAGATGCTATCGAACAATTTAAATAACTAAGGAAAAAGAAAAATATCTATGCTCTTGATTTTTCCAACACATGGAATTATGTACTTGGGGATGAAATAATCATCCCCTATTTATAGATAGTAGGGGCCGAAATTTTCAAGTGAAATATGGGCTTGAAGAAAATCTTTTCTTAACCTCTAAGAAATCTTGAATATATTCCATATATTCTTTTCTCCAAAATAAAATATTCCACAAAAATCTCACCCTCCTAAATAAGGGGTAATTTTCAAAAATAATAAGAAGAAAATCCAAGATTTGGATCTTCTTAAATATATGAGATATTCTTGTATTCCTAGAATACATATCTTCCATAATATCTTTCCAAGAAAATCAACAAAATCTTTTTCCTTCTTAATATGCAATTTTCGAAATTAACATGGAAAAATCAGCAATATATTTCCTTTTTATTTTAATCACCTTATCATTATTGGGCTACTTAATGGGCTACTTGAGGGGCCTTTAAGGAGAATTAAGATTGGACCTCCTAATGGACTTCTGAATTTCAATATTGAGTCCCAATATAATTCAGCCCATTAATATTAATTATTACCACTAATAAATTAATATTGCACTATCCATCTTAATCTATATTACGATAATATGGGCTCTCGGTTATTATTTCCTGCGTTTAAGATTATCAAGTCCATTAATTAATTAAGCTTCTGAATAGCTCTAAATTAATTAATATATTTCACCTTGGAGTAAAGACAGCTCAACATTATTATCCGTACCGAAGAAACTAATTCTTCACTTGCAAGATTTGGTACGATAAAACTTCTGAGCCCACCAAGGGGACTAGTCACACGAGTCGTACTCGCACGCGTTTCTCCGTATTAAATCTTAGCAACCGTCGTATGATTAATATTACTGCCCAAGACACAAAGTTCGAAGTCACAATGATTCTCACCCAACATGAATCAAAGCAGTAACCATTAAGCACACACAGTCCTATTTAAGGGACGGAGATTAAGAAATAAACAACCACTGAGGTCTAATTCTTCACATTTCAGAACAGAAGAATTTATCCTCGCTGTAGGTCCTCTTCAACACATACTAAATGTGCTAGTGCAATCTCTTAGTCAAGACAGACCAATCTGAGCCTTACACATCGACCTTTCACGGCGGATTGTTCAATTCCACCTAGGTCGTGAAAATGTATGTTTAGTTACAAGTAAACTGTTAATGTTGTCTTCCGTGATCGGGTATCACCACATTAACTACAATGTAACTAGTACCATATATTGAACGGTTTGCAATAGAAATTCAACATTCAATCATAACTAAAACAAATGTGATAAAAGAATTGTTCTCATAAAACGAGTGTTTGATACACGAGTTATACAAAGTAAAAGCATACTTTCACGTATAACTCCAACATTGTAGGTATCACTCCTCTGTTCTTTTTAGACTAAATTCAATATTTTTGTTAATTTTGAAAAAAAAAAGGTTTTCGGCTCGAGCTCGAGCCTAACATTCCAATTTTTTAGCTGAGCCGAGCCCCATTTCGAGCTCAGTAGGCTTATCGAGCGAGCTCGAGCCGAGCTCAAGTTTCCACTACTCAGGCTCGCTCGGCTCGTATAACAGCTCTAGGTTGAATGATAGAGTGATTGAAGCTAAAGTTCTGACTGGTAGCAGTGCTGGAGAACTTGCATGGATACCGCGACTATCGTTGTAACCTTCTGATCTTAGGTTACTTTTCAAGTTTACACATATACAATTTTCATCGATTGTTTCGTATGCTATGTCTATATATAAAAGTCAAGGACAATCTTTTTGCCATGTAGAGGTAGTTCTTAAGAAGTTTGTGTTTAGCCATATACATCTTTATGTTGCAGTTTCAAGTGTTACCAAACGCCGTGACGTGAAGATTATGCTATGTGATAATGATCGTCTTTATTACAACACAACGAAAAATATTATATATTAAGAAGTGTTTAGAAATGTTTAGACTTTTGGAAGTGTTATTTACTTTTTTTTTAAAATTTGACCTATTAGATGCTTTACGTGAAACAGTAAAAATTATTTTTTTAAGTATGGTGATGTAATTCTTTTTTTTTTATCGGGAAAAATCAATTACTAAAGAGTACAAGGGGTACTCAGCCCTTAAAAAAGATCAAGATTACACAATGAATTACTACTCCCCTTACAATAAATCTAATCTGCAGAAACCAAGCAGGATTTAGGATTCGAAAACCAGTCACCAATCGAACAATTCATACTCAAAGACTCATTTGCCTCAATCCAAGACCATACCCTAGCCTTTATCTCTTGAACCTTTCTTGTCACGTTCGGAAAATCACCATTAAACACTAAATCATTTCTACTTCTCCAGATGGACCAAATGATACCTGCCCGAAGGGAAGTCGCCACCTTGGGGTTTATCCTTTGACCAAAAAATTATCCATGTTGTAGCAAATGCAAAATGGGTTCCCTATGGGGAGCAATTTGAAAGTTTGTCCACTTGTAACAAGAGCTCCAAATTAGGTAAGCAAATTTGCAGCTAAAGAATAAATGGACAAGATTTTCGTCTTCCTCACCACATAAGGGGCAGCTCACGTCTTCATTTAAACTCACCACTCCTCTTTTTCGCAAGGCGACTTTAGTTGGCAATCTATGTTTAAGAACCTTCCATACTATCGCCTGGACGCTTCTCGGTGCAAAGCATTTCCAAAGTCTCTTGAACGCCTTCTTCCTCGCCTTTGCAAGAGCCTCTTGAGATTGTTCTTGTTCCGTCATCTTTTTGTAAGCCAATCCTACTGAGAATATTCCGTCATTGGTTAATGTGTTATAATAAATTAAAATAAAATTTACATATGCAATATGTGTTGGTTATTGTGTTATAATAAATTAAAATAAAATTTATTTCTTAAAAGAGGGGTTAAAAATAGAATTAGAATGAACAATTTTTTTTAATATTATACGTAATAATTTGTCCACAAAATTATGATATTTTACGTAGATATTATATTGAAAAATATACAAATATATATATATATATATATATAAATATATATATATATATATATATTTCAAATAATACAATACAATAATTTGATTTTTGTAATACAAACAAATGACTAAATTTTTTAATATACAGAGCACGGGTGGGTACATCACTAGTTTCTGATAATAATGAAAAGAGTTAAAATCAAATTTTAATTTGTGTTGTTTATTTTTTAAACCCAAATCTAAGCCCTTCATTGTCTAGATTTACATATAAAAGTGACAAAGTAGTTACGTGAGTAAGAACCCCCACTTGTAGTAATATAAATCGCTGTAGGAGTGGGTTCTTTATCACCTTATAAAATAATTAAATATTAAATTTTTAAATATTTCCATTATACAAGACCTACTTATAAAACTATTAAAAGGATTAGGACCACCGAATTAAAAGAAAGTGGCTGGTCCTCTTCGAAATTGGTGGCATGAAGAAGGGATATGCCCACTGGCGGATGTACACAGGGGCACTTGCCCCACCTGAAATTTTTCCATGAAGTATTATATAAAATTCTAAAGCAATTATATAAAATTGATTAATTGTAACAACGTCTCATGCTTTGTATAAACTAGCTATACCTATTCCTAATTCACCTAAAGAAACAAAATGCTATATGAAAATTGTGAAAATCGACTTTACAATCGAATATGATGAGTGGGTGAATAATAATTTAGTAGTGTATATCAAAAGTTTCATATTCGTTTGTGCATCTAATAAAACTAGAGTATGTATAGCTTGAACAAGTTTCACCGTAAAACTAGTTTGCAACTAATATCATTTATCAGAACAACTTATACCTTTAAAAAAACAATAAATTCTCTTCAACTGATACTTTTAGTAAGATAACTAATACCAACAACTAATATTCTCCAAACTTATTCATGTGAAACTTGTTCACTCTATATTTTGCTATGAAACTATCGTTTGCAGATTTCAAAGTATAACAAACCGTTTAATTTGTGTCTTGCCTGGATAAAATTTCTGCGTCCGCCCCTGGATATGCCACAAACATTAACATACCGGAGTATTTTGGCTAATGGAACTTTTTGAAAAAAAAAAATTGATTGGCCTCAACTATTACACAATTTTCCACCGTGAGGAAGTTGAATAAAAGATTGCGGCAGTTGTTTTAAACAGAAATGAAGAAGGCTTACGTACATTGATGACTCGATGGGCGTGGAGGAGAAATAAAAGATGCCAAAGAAATAAGATGAAATGAGTTACATGGATTTACATGAATTAGTATTGTATTAGGAGAAATAAGGTGTTTTTTTTTTCTTTTTTTTAAAGAAAGATTTAGATTTATATCTCCTGTAAATATAAGAAGATATAAAAAAAAAAATTAATTTCCATGCAGAAAAATATTGACAATTCAAATATTTTCAAGGAATATTAAAAAGCTAGGGAAACAAATAGAGAAGATAGGAAATTAATTTTTTGGCTTAAAAATCTATTGAGAATATATAAGAGATATAAAAGGAAAATTTGAGATTAATAGTTATCTCTATAATATTGGAAATCTAAAAATTTATCAGTAAATGCTATGAATATAGCAGAAGCTTTCCTCTCATTGTTACACTAATTAGATGAACAAGAAGCTTGTTTAGCTGTTATAATTCTTTGGAGGATTTGGAAGGCTCTTAATAGGAACAATGCTAGGCCTTCTGTTGCATATGTGTTATAGCCTGTAGAACCTTGGTTAGGGAAGGAGACTATTTGAAGCATTATAATGGATAGGCTCGGCGATAGGGCGAAGAATCTCCGAAGAAAATGGGAAAGGGGAAGGGAATGTGGAATATTTTACCCCGTAGGCAGGGCAGGGCGGGGACAGGGATTGTGTTCTTTGGCCTGTTATCATATATATATATATATATATATATATATATATATATATAAATATAAATAAAAGTAAATAAACTTATAAAGTAAGTAAAATTTTAAATTGATGATGATTATTAAATTTTTATACATCTTATATCTCCGTGTTTATATATATATATATATATATATTTGTTAATGGTGATTATTGAGGATTGATGGAATATAAAAAGAAATATTTTGTGGGGAGTGGAATCCCGCAGGGCAGGTTCTTCAGCGGAGCGAAAATGGGGCAGTTTTTTCTCTGTTAAAGTTCGCGTGGATGGGATAGGGACTCCCCACCATCGCGGGAATGGGGATGGGGCTGCCCCATTGACATCCCTAATATTCATGGATCTTCAATATGGGGTTGAGCAATGTGATTGTTGAAGTTGATGTGTAGAAAATTGTGAATGCCGTCAAGTCACACAAAATTGATAACTCCATTGATTATATCTCCAAATGTAGAAGTCTACTAAAGTTACGGCCTAATATATTATTACGATCGTCCCTTAATATCTGTCTCGTTTTATTCATTCATACAAGCCTTTTTTTTATTAGAGTATCAAAAAACATTTACACATTTATTTAATATTCTTATTTATTACAAAATGATGATAAGTTTTACAATTTATTAGGGGTATTGTTAGAAAAAATAGGTAAAAAATGTATTGATAGTAATGGAGTGACAATTAAAAAGAGATATTATTTTAAATAAAATAGAACAGTTAAAAAGAAATAGAGGGAGTACGTTAATACCGTTGTTAATGACTTGTGGCACATCATTAACTAGGACGTTCTTTCTGGAATCCTTATATTTGGGTTGAGCTTCCGGCTATTGTGAACGACCCTTTTGAAAAGTTCTGCAATTGGTTAAATAAATGGAATTAATTAGGGATTTAAATTAAATTCGTCCTCTATCTTTTCACTATTATCAAAATGGTCTTCTATTTATTTGTTTTATCAATTTAGTCCCGTATCTATTCAATTTTCGCCAAAATGATCCTAATTGGCCTAAAAATGTACAAAACCTCACCGTTTTGGTCCTATGTTTATTTTCTTTACCAATTTAGTCCCGTATTAATTCACATTTTTCCAATTAGGTCCTAATTGAACGCATAAAGCACAAAATTCCACCTTTTTAGTCTTGCGCACTAGTTTTCTCGGGGGAAGCCTATGATGTGTTTTTTTTTTTTTTTTTTTTTGTGTCAATGTGGCACGCTAGGTGACCATCTTTGCCAAATAAAAAAAAAAACTTGAAATAAAATACAAAAAATCAATTAGGACCATTTTTCACCAAATTAGGATCATTTTGACGAAACTTGAAAAAATACATGACTAAATTGATAAAGCAAATAAATAGAGGACCATTTAAATAAAGGTGAAAAGATAGAAGACAAATTTGGTTTAAATCCCAATTATTTATCTGCTTTCAAAAGAAACAAATCTTCAATTTTCTCTTATATATGTAATTCCCCTATTCTTTTGGACTTGTATGTCAATGAATACAGTGATCTTAACCTTTTTCTTTTTTTTTTCCCCCACAAATATAAATATTTTTAGTCCAATTTCAAATTAATTTTAATTTTTAAAATTCAATTTACTTAATGAGCTTTAAAATCTCAATATTAATTTAAAATTAGATTCAAAATTCAAGTGCACCAAAAAAAAAAAATCTGAAGCATCCAAAATTTGTTAAGTTTATAGAATTACTACCTAAAATAACTCCGATCACACACTCCAGAAGTTAAACTAAATTACACCCTCAAAATATAAATACACAACCATTTGCAATTGCAAAATTCAAACTCACGACCCCTTTAATCAAAGACAAATACTTCTATAGGTATTAATTGCGCCATACAATTAAAATGTATTTTTAAATAATAATAATTATTATATTATTAAAATATGTATAAATTGACCAGTATTAAATTTTTTAACTGAAACCGTATTTAGTGTACAATATTAATTGTACACCAGGTGCACATAAATATTACTCTTGATTAAAACGGTAGTTTAGTCCGTTTCTAACACATTTAAACAATAGCAAAAAATAATGTTCACAAGTTTCCGTAATTATTTAATCGTAAGCAATGGATAAAATATATTCGAAAATTTTCCCGATATATCTTTAATATATGCATTTTTCATGATCACCGATATCGATATTGAGAATAACAATATTTCCATAATATCTTGTTGGAAAAAATTAGGATTGGGTGTAGTGTGTGTTGGGTTTTAGAGGCACGAACACCATGTTCGACGTACCGGAAGAATACGATTCACCAACAACGAATCTGCACATGGTTGTATAACATAAAACATAAAGGATAAATAACACGTATATAAATCCTTACAGCGATTTGTACGCGGAATCATCAACTATGGTATCCACGTAACGGCTTTCTATCAACTCGCACCGATATGCTAGCGTTGAATCTCGAGACGAATTTGTTAGAAAAATTCTAACTAGAAATTTTATGGAGAAATTATATTTTTTTGTGTATTTTGGGAATTCCCATAGAACACATATTTATAGGGATTAACTTGGCTTAATTCCTAAGCAAGATATTGGGCCTAGCCCGTAATATAATCTCTATGGATTATATTTCCCTAGATATGTTCCTACGAATAATATATTTACCATATCTATTATTCTTGTATAATAATATTCCAAATATTATTATTGGGATTTCATATTTAATTAAATCTAATTAATTAAATGATAATAATTAATTCAAAATATAATTATTATTATATTCTCCATAAATTAAATATTATATCCAATACAATATTTAATCAACTAACTATAATTGGTAAATTGTCATTACTTGTTGTGTAACCCATAGACCCTCGTATATCGAGCGATTAGTCAAACTAACGGTCTTAATTGAACCCTAGACAATAAATCGGACATTCTCAATATACGAGGTACGTTGCGAGGAAATCTGCAACTACCTATAATATTGTAGGCTATTGTGATATTTTCCTTTCATTCGCGAATATCCGATTAAGTTTTGAACATGATGAAGTGTCTATTCAAATAACTTAATCATATTATCTACAATCACTAAATTGATCAAGTATATCACACTTAGCCACGAAGTCTAAGTTGATGTGCGTCGGCCGACGACTTAGATCCAATTATGATGAGAAGACGAGTATCTCTCTAAATCCACATTGAGGAATGAATCTTATTCTTGGCTCAACTACCACGCACATGCATTTCGTGATGAACCCAATCCATGCCATATCTACCCGTGGAAGGGTGCAAGCGTCAGTCACGGTCAAAGTTCATCACTTCACATATGTCGTGCGTATTGACCTCAAGTCAGAGGAGTATCACATCACTCTTACTAACCGAGACACCCGTAGACACATTATGTGAAATTACATCAAACGGTTTCTCGGATGGGTATATCAATACTCTCTAAGGTATCTGTTCATCCATCATGAGATACCCCATATCTCGTAGTAAGTGAGATCTTATTACACTCTCTAAGAGTATGATGCAGATCGCACACCAATCTCAATTGCATCATCAATATCCCATTCTTGATGATCCTTGATCGGGGCTATTTGAGAATCATACTTAAGTCATCTGAGTTCTCACTCACTCAATAACAGCTGTGATTCATGGGAACACAAATAAGAATATATGCAAATAATCAAACATCATATTCAGATAAGTGTAACGCCATATATTTATTATTAAACCAATAATAATATTAAACTAAATCTGAATATCTTCTTAATATTATGTCCTCTTGATGGATTGTCTCTAGGACACTAATACTAACAATCTCTCACTTGGACTAGAGCCAATCACCTACATGTCCAACCTCTAGACCATCAAATGTCTAGTGTGTACATGAACAGTGAAAAAGATTTGCAAGATTATCCTTTATTGGAACAGTTTTAATTCTATTTCTCCTATCGTTATGATCTCTCGGATCAAATGATAACGCCTCGGTACATGCTTACTTATGTTATCAGATCTCGGTTCCTTTGCTCATGCAATCACACCAATGTTGTCACAATACAACTCTATTTGACAACTGACACTCATAACTACCCCTAGTTCTCTCAAGAACCTTAAAATCCAGACAGCCTCAAAGGCTTCTGATACATCAATGTACTTAGCTTCGGTTGTTGAATCTACGGTCAGATCTTGCTTGGAACTATTCCAACTTACCGCCTCATCATTGAGATTGAAAATATTATTCGACTGTGATTTGTAATCTTCACAGTCTGACTGGAAACTCGCATCAGTATAGCCCATATCGACTAGCTTTGACTATCCACCATAGACAAGAAAGTTATTTTTAGTACGTCTGAGGTACTTTAGAATATTCTTGATAACAATCCAATGACGTTCACCTGGATTCTGCTGGTATCTACCAGTGATGCTGATAGTGTAGGCCACATCTGGCATGATGCAAGTCATGGTGTACATGATGAATCCAATTGCAGATGCATATGTAATGTCCTTCATGTGCTTGATATCTGCTTCGCTAGAAGGATAATCCTTCTTAGACAACTTTATCCCATGATTTGCCGGTAGAGATCCTCTATCAGAGTTCTCTATCGCAAAACGCTTCAACACCTTATCTACCTAGGTGGATTGTGACAGCCCTACCATCTTCTTGGATCTATCCCTATTGATCTTGATCCCTAAGATGTAGCATGTCTCACCAAGATCCTTCATCATGAAGATCTTTGATAACCAATCTTTAATGGACTGCATTAGCGGGATGCTATTTCCTATAATCAATATGTCATTGACATATACGACTATAAAAATAATATTCCTCCCGATGCGCTTACAATAAACGTAAGGATCTTCCGAATTTCAGATGAAGTCAAAGGATTTGACAGCTTTATCAAATCGGATATTCCAACTCCTAGAAGCTTGCTTCAATCCATAATTGGATCTTTTAAGCTTGCATACGAGATTAAATTTTGGCTTAGATATAAAACCCTCCGGTTGAGTCACAAACACTTCCTTATTAATGTTACCATTGAAGAAAGTTGTTTTGACGTCCATCTACCAAAACTCATAATCATGGTGTGCTGCTATCGCAAGTAAAATTCGAATGGACTTTGTAATACCCCGTCCCATTTTATACCTTTTATATTCCTAGAACCCTTATTTTATATAATTATCTCTATTTCTTTTAATTTTATTATTTTGAGTGCTATTGTGTAATTTAAATATATACCCTTTTATAAACTCCTAAATTCGAAGAAAGAAATCGAATCTTTCAAATAGATAAGGGACTACGAGAAATTAAATATTCAAGTTTAAATTAAGGATTTCGATCCGTATAATTTATTGATAAAAATATGTCAATATAATTCAAATACAGTAAAATATTAATTGAGTTTTAAAACTGTATTAAATTTCAAATCGGAATTAAATTCGTGAACCAAACGATCCCTAAACCGTATCAATTGGGAACGAAAATATCTAGAATTAGAAGGATGAATCTCAACCACAAGATTATCCCTTCTTTTAATTTAAATTAAATTAATTAATTAAATAGAAAAAATCCCAGCCATGTATTAATTCCTTCCTTTAAAATTAAATCAATTAAGAAATTATATTTTAATAAAATATCTCTCTCTCTCCTTATCAGTACAGAAGACACGTTTTTATTCCATTTCCTAATTTCACTCCATCTCTTTCACAACAATCCAGCGAAATCATCCCTCCTTATCTCTAAAAATAAACGCCGCCCAGTTCCTCCTCCTCTTTCCGGCGAAAGGCCGCTGCCCGTTCCGCCCGTCACCGTCGTGACTCCTCTCCCAGCCATGCGCCTCCGCCTAGCCGCGATGCCGCCACGACCACACGCAAGCGCCGTCGTGCTCTCTTCTCTGGCGACCTGAGGCTGCCGCGACCAGAAGCAACGACCTCCTCCACCGCCGACCTTCCGTCTCCAGCCGTCGCGACACGGCGTCGCGCTTCACGAAGCGTCGCCGCTTCAATCGCCGTAGTCCTCGCTCAGCGCCGCCGTCGCGCCACCGCCTCCCTCGCTCTCGCTCTTCCCTCTCGCGAAGCATCGACGCCACCGCTTCATTCTTCCTCTCACAGTAAGAAATTAAAATCCCCCTTTTCAATTTCAATTTCATTTAATTCCGATCAACCATAACTCTTTTCTTTTAAATTCCAATTCGAGATAACGCCTCCTTGATCGTTGTTGTCTGTTTGATTTTGGAAGGACCAAAATGATGTCGTTACGCTGTCGAAATTAACCCGAAAAGTCTTCAAATAACGTCGTTAGGCTACCCGTTTACCACCACGAACCGAACCGGGACTCGTAAGATTGCTTGGTTTCTTTTCCATTTCTCGTAATTGTTGGAATAGGGATTGAACTGATTTAATTCCTTTTTGAGGATTTTTGAGTTTGAGATGTTTTGGATTTGAGACTTGTAGATGGACTGTTGGTATTTGGTTGTTTAGTATTGTTGGTTTTATAGTTTAGTATTGATTGAATTAGTTGTTTGGTACTATTGGTTAAGCTGGTTGGTGTTATTGAATTGATGAATTAGTGTTGTTGGCTTAGTTGGTTAATATTATTGAATTAAGCTGTTTAGTATCGTTGAAATAGTTGATTGGTGTTTTTGGATTAGTGGATTAGTATGTTGTGGTTTTCTTCATTTTTCTCTAAGGTTTCAGTTTTCTGTTTATTTCGAAATAGTAGTAGTACGGTTAAGTTTCAGAAGTAATATCATATTAGTCAAGTTTATAAAAAGGAACACAAGATAAAGTTTATTAATAAGTTTAATAAGAGAGTTTTATTTATAAAATATGAATATTTATATTCAAGAATTCTTTTAATGAGAAATAGAAATCTTAGAAAGAAAAATCTTTTCTTTATTTCTTATTAATACTCTTAAGTAATTATTCTTGTTCTTTTAAGTATTTCCAAGAATAATAATAATTATGATTATACTTTTAATTTTATAAAAGGCTTTTGTTAAGGACACCACAAAAATTAGTAAATACACTACCCCCAATACACCTCCTCTTGAAAAGGGGTGTACTTATCAATTAGAAATCAACCTTTAGTAGTTTTAGCTTTCGATAAGTTTTCTAAAGACAACGACCCCCTCAATTCTCGTAACACAAACTCTCAAGTTTTCCTAAACGTTTTCAAAGGTCAACTCTTAATTAAATATTTTCCTACTAGGATTCGGTACTAGTTGGAACGCACATGAGGTTTCCGACCATCTGTTTGTACATCATTCACGGGACCCGGAGCAAACAGGTGGGTGATGATCTGTTGATTGATCTGCTAATAATAACGTTGTGCCTGTATTTTCTGAACTCGACTAAATCAATCTAAAACAATTAATCCAACATAAATGTAACACCTATTATATAACTGTTTGAATTATGTGATATTACTATATATGTTATATACTGTCTGTTGTTTTATAAATCGATCACCATTGCATGAGTAAGTACCTTATGTGAGCATGAATTAATTCTGTTGTCAATCAAGTATTTTTCTCTGTGAAGTTTGTTGAGTCAGTTTTATGGAAAGTCAGTAAGTACGGAGTTAGAATCGAGTTTTAAACCCGACCTCCGGGGAGTTGCCGGGGACGCCCTCGGAATGAAGGTTGTTGATCAAGCAGATCTGGTCCCCGGTCAGCTGCCTACGTGCGTACTGGGAATAAGGCCATTGATGCTTGCTTATTTTGAGGGATGTTGTGGTTGGATGAAGTAAGTTGTTGTGGTTGGATGAAGTAAGTTTTGGTTGTAGTTGAAAAGGGTAACTTTGTTGGAAGTGGAATGGTCGTACGAATATAGTTTGACAGTTTGTGACAATACGTTAATATGCTTTGGGCTCTGCCCTAATGTGAATCAACTTGTGTTATTTCAATTATATTATGTGAAATATGCTTAATGCCGATGAATCATTATATGAACTGTTTCTTCTATGAAATTTTTTAATCTTGTTTACAGGTGAACTGATTAAATGGAATAAACACTTTATTAATAAGTATAACTTAATATATTTCGGATTTACCAATCCCATGACGTTGCAAATCACTCATACGTGAGAATTCAAATCTCACGCCCCATTTTCTACAACCCTTGCAGATTATGATTTCGTGGAGCAAGGACAGTAATAGAGACGACACGGAGTTCCCCACTTAAATAAAACATTACTGTTAATACTATGTTTTATGTACACATATATGTATGTGTTATACATATTAAAATTATTCTATTCATTTCTTCCACTGCATAAAACTCATTATCTCTCATTTCTGTTACATTTCCTTCAAAAACTTTATAGTTCGTACTTTCAATCACAATAATACTTCGAATCCGATATAATTAATATATTCTGGATTCGGGGCGTTACTGACTTGATCTTAGAAACTGGCGAGAAAGTCTTATCATAGTCAATGCCTTCGCGTTGACTATAACCTTTCGCCATCAACCTATCTTTATAGGTTTGTACTTTGTCGTTTGCATCAATCTTATGCTTAAAGACTCAAGTGCAATCTATGGGTCTAACCCCTTTTTGGCAACTCAATTAAGTCCTAGACTTAATTGGTGTACATCGAGTCCATCTCGGATTTTATGGCTTCATGTCACTTCTCTGAGTCAACATCTAATGTTGATTCAGTATAACTTCTAGATTCATCTTTATCCAGAACCTCCACGTCATCGTGTTCCTCCACGAGGAACCTATAATACCTAGTGGGTGGATTACGAATCCCAGTCGACTTATGGAGTTGTGGTTGTACAGGCTGTACATTCTGATCGTGAAAATTTTGTGGTGCAGCGACTTCATCGTTGACCGGAGAGTCCTCAAGAGCGACACTTTCAGATGCCCCTTGGGCGGGAGTTTGAACTATGTTATTCTCATTCATCCCACTTGGAGGTTGTTGCAAAGACAATGCAACTCCAATTACGCTCCCACTGGCTGAAAGAGAATCACCTAGTGATAATCTTCCAACATGAGAGTCGCTAAATGCTCCCACTGATTCTTTGTCATGTTGCTTCGATAAATTATCAGTCTCTATGTTAATTTGTGGTTCTTGAATCTCTTCAAGTTCTATTTTCTAACGGCTTCGTTCCTTAAAGACGTTCTCATCTTCTAGGAACTTAGCTTGCCTAAAAACAATCACTGTTTGTTTCTCCAGTGGATAGAAGTGACATCCTCTTGTCTCCTTAGGATATCCCACAAAATAACCATTTTCACATTTGGATTCCAACTTATCAATTAGCACTTTCTTCACAACTGCGGGGTAACCCCAAGTTCTAATGTGTAGAAAATATGGCTTCTTGTTATGCCATAACTTGTATGGAGTCTGCTCTACTGATTTGGATGGAATTCTATTCAAAATATAGATTGAGGTTTGTAATGCGTATCCCCATAAGAATATTGGAAGAGAGGAAAAGCTCATCATGGACCTTACCATGTCTAACAAAGTTCGGTTTCTCCTTTTGGACACACCGTCCACTTGAGGTGTTCCGGGAGGAGTCCATTGTGACTAGATCCCATGAAGTTTCAAGTAATCCATGAATTCATGGCTAAGGTACTCACCTCTTTGATCCAATCGAAGAGTCTTGATACTACCAAGTTGTTTCTCTACTTCTGCCTTGTACCCCTTGAATTTCTCAAATGATTCGGATTTGTATTTCATGATATACACGTATCCGTACCTTGAGTAATCGTCGGTAAAGGTGATGAAGTAGCCGAATTGACCCCTAGCTAGAGTGAGTAATGGTCCACAAACATCGCTGCGAACCAACTCTAGAACTTCTATAGCACGTACCCCTTTCCCGGAAAAAGGGTTTGTTGATCATCTTGCCCATGAGACAAGATTCACAATCGCCATAAAGACTCTAAGTCTAATGGGGTTAAGTAGTCCAACTTTCTTAACCTTGCGATTCTTTTCTCGTTTGCATGACCAAATCTACAATGCCACAAGTAAGTCGGGTTTTCATGATTACTAAACTTGAGTCATCCTACTTTGTATATTAAGATCATCATGTCCATAACTCAACAAATGCCTAGCAGTTTGAACTATTAGTGAACATGTTTATCTTAATAACCATACTTGTTCTAGCAGCTAAAACACATTGTGCTTTCTTCTTTCTTGCTAGAACCTTACAGTCATTCTTCCAGTGCCCCTTTCTATTGCAGTGGGACACACATCCTTATCAACCCGCTCGTACTTTTGAACTCCACCTTTTGCCTTCAAGAAGTTGGGCTTGGATCCCTCTTAGCCTTACTCCTTCGCTTCTTCTCGCCTTTCGGGTCAAAAGAAGTAGAAGCACTCACCATGAGCACCAACTTTTCCTTAGCAGTGGAAGACTCAAAAGTCTTAAGCATGTTATGAGGCTCCGATATTGTTGCTTCCATCTTCTTCATATTAAATTTACTACGAAACTATAATATGAATCGGGGAGCGACATTAAGGACAACACATGAGGTAAAATCTTCCCTCTTTTCGCTATTCGACATCTGAACAAATCTCTCATCACTTCATAAATCTCAAACGAGATCTAGAATCAAAGAGATCCTTTAGACGCTTAAGCATCTCGAAGGGATCCATTTTCTCATGTTTGCCTTTGCAATTCGGGAGTCATGCCGAGCAGTCATAACATAGAGTCTGAGAAGCATCATCTTAATGCTTCTTTTGAGCTGTAACGTCAAACATCGCAGCCTCAACTGAACCAGTCTCGGGGGTAAAGGGATTGTCGTGTCCAACACATACTCAATCTCTTCTTGCCTTAGCACCACGTTTCAGTGCCAGTCCAGAAAATTCGGCCCACCCAATTTGTTCTTTTCTAGAATTTTTTTCAATGACAAGTTATTCATTTTAACAATTCTAGAGAAATAATTTAAAACGGGAATTAAACACATAATTCCTATGATCAATATTCAGCAATCAAAATAAACATGACATTTTAATTTATTTTGTCTCTGTTATTTTCACATACTCAACGACCTCATCGGAAGAACACGAATTTATATCTAATATAAATTGTAATGGACTAGGATCCACATTCCTACTATTACAATTACTGTTTGGGCTGAACATTGCAACAACAGAACTGGTAGGTCTCTAAACTAATTGCCTCATGCAATTCCTTATTGATTGAACCCAGTTCAATCGAATGTCACCTAATTCTCGTTTCCCTGCTTGGGCTGGTGAAACAGAATTAAGTTGGTTTACAACCATTAAGCGGCGACAAACATGTCCCTATAAAAGTCCCGTTAGATGTAGATCCGAGCAAAAGACTTGGGCCTTAAATACTCATTGGAACGAAATCTCCGGTTTACTTTTAATTTTAATGGAAGACATCTTTCAATATAATGAAAAATTATATTTTAATGAGGAACATTTTAAAGGTGGGGTATTAATTGCTTAATCGAGATCCAACATGATAACTACATCACATTTGAGCAATTATTGGGCGCCGCCTACCCAAACATGACATGTGCGGACAAACATATAAGGGGCGCCGTCTACCCAAACATTTAATACAGTCCGACAAATATTGGGTGCCGCCTACCCAAACAATTTAATGTGGGCTATATAACTAACAATGCAAATACCGATTTACATAAGCACTTATACAAGTGGGGCGCAACTAATCAAGTTCTCATGCTTTATTTCAAAATTTAAATTGCATAAATAAAGTATCTAATAAATATTTAGCACATAAATCAAATAAACATGCAAAATATTTAATACTTTCAAATAACACGTAAATCAAATAAACGTGCTTATCAATTAATTATTCGTAAATGTAGAAACATCAACGAGCTCCAAGCCTTTGATCAATTTCTAAAGTGATTTAAAATTTTATGAATTTGATCTTACCAAACAACACTTATTTTGTTTTTTCAGAATTTCTAAAATTCTTCAAACCAAACAAAGCCTTATTTCAGTTTCTAGAATATAAAATTGAATCAGGGTTATTTTGCAATTCTTTTCAGAAATATAAAATTACATAAAGACCCGTAGGGCCAAAATACAATTTCCAGAAAACCAAAATTGCAAAAAGACCAAAAGTCTAAATTGCAATTTCTAAAATTTCTAAAATTGCAAACAAATCCTTAGAGGTTATCCAATTTCCAACACTCAGTCCTTGGACTACAACGGTGCCTAGCACCGCAAGAACCACCAGCCGTGCTATCGGCCGTTCTCCATGGCTGGCCGACTTCGTGGTGGGTTGGCCACACCGTCCATCACCACCGGCCGCCGCCAGCCGAGAGAGCGCGCATCGGCGGGTCGAAACGCCACCACGTAGCCGCGAGCCAGGGACTGCCTCCTATGGCGATTCCACGATCTAAATTCGCGGTGGTAGTGTGAGCAGTGGCGGACGGCTGCTAAAGGCGCGATCAAATCGCCCATCACCGTCCGTTCGAATCGCTCACAGGTTTGATTTCGCCGCTTCGGCCAAATCGCCGCTTGCCCAGCAGGCTTTTCTCGCCGCTTCCATGGCGGAAACGTCATTGTGGAGAATTCCCAGACTTTTGCGTTTCTGTTCAAAACAGAATCGCTAATCCCCTTTTTTTTTTATAAAATTAAAATTTTGCAGGGAATGCACGACGGTTTCGGAACGAGGCAGCGTCTAATCGATACCAGGCTCAAAAGGAATCCAGTTCCTTTTACAGCCCCTTTAAAGTCAAATTTATCAATAAAGGTGGTGAAAATGGAAGCAGTAAACCTTTTATTTCTAAAAACAAGATTTACTAATAAGCATAAATTTTTTTTACCAAATCAAAATCAATTGATTTCAAAATTAAATTAACTTAAAAAAATATTTATGGGCAAATCCAATTGAAAAATCAGGTATAATTTTCAACCCACAAATAATCAAATAAGTTTTATATTATACAGTCAGTAAATTGAGCTTAGAGCTCTGATACCACTGTTGGGTTTTAGAGGCACGAACACCATGTTCGGCGCAGCGGAAGAATACGATTAACCAACAACGAACCTGCAAATGGTTGTATAATATAAAACATAAAGGATAAATAACACGTATATAAATCCTTACAGCGATTTGTACGCGGAATCCTCAACTATGGTATCCACGTAACGACTTTCTACCAACTCGCACCGATATGCTAGCATTGAATCTAGAGACGAATTTGTTAGGAAAATTCTGACTAGTGATTTTATGGAGAAATTATATTTCTTGTGTATTTTCGGAATTCCCATAGAACACATATTTATAGGAATTAACTTGGCTTAATTCCTAGACAAGATATTGGGCCTAGCCCGTAATATAAACTCTACGAATTATATTTACCTAGATATATTCCTACGAATAATATCTTTACCATGTCTATTATTCTTGTATAATAATATTCCAAATATTATTATTGGGATTTCATAATTAATTAAATCTAATTTTATTAAATGATAATAATAATTAATTCCAAATATAATTATAATTTTTTCTCCATAAATTAAATATTATATCCAATACAATATTTAATAAACCAATTAACTATAATTGGTAAATCGTCATTACTTGTTATGTGACCCATAGACCCTCGTATATCGAGCGATTAGTCAAACTAACGGTCTTAATTGAACCCTAGACAATAAATCGAACATTCTCAATATACGAGGTACGTTGTTGTAGGCTATTGTGATATTTTCCTTTCATTCGCGAATACCCGATTAAGTCTTGAACATGATGAAGTGTCTATACAAATGATGAAGTGTCTATTCAAATAAATTAATTATATTATCTCCAATCACTAATTGATCAAGTATATCACACTTAGCCACAAAGTCTAAGTTGATGTGCGCGGCCGACGACTTAGATCCAATTATGATGAGAAGACGAGTATTCTCTCTAAATCCACATTGAGGAATGAATCTTATTCTTGGCTCAACTACCATGCACATGCATTTCGTGATGAACCCAATCCATGCTATATCTACCCGTGGAATGGTGCAAGCGTCGGTCATGGTCAAAGTTCATCACTCCACACATGTTGTGCGTATTGACCTCAAGTCAGAGGAGTATTACATCGCTCCTACTAACCGAGACACCCATAGACACATTATGTGGAATTACATCAAACGGTTTCTCATATGGGTATATCAATACCCTCTAAGGTATCTGTGCATCCATCATGAGATACCCGGTATCTCGTAGTAAGTGAGATCTTACTACACTCTTTAAGAGTATGATGCAGATCGCACACCAATCTCAATTGCATCATCAATATCTCATTCTTGATGATCCTTAATCAGAGCTATTTGATAATCATACTTAAGTCATATGAGTTCTCACTCACTCAATAACAACAGCAATTCATGGGAACACAAATAAGAATGACAAAAACTTGTATGAGACCGTCTCATGGCATGTGACCATACAAATTAACACCTACCCCTACCAAAATGTTAATGAGTCAATGTCCTAATTACACCCATTCTCATTGTTTCATGCCATGAGACGGTCTCATACAAGACCTACTCATATTGTATATATGTGAGCATTATAATTATTTAATTAATCATACAATTTTCAATTATGTACTAAATTCACAACAAATACTAAAATTCATTAAATAATTTTAATATTTAACAAAACTTGTGTAGTATAAATAAAAATTATTTAAATTCAATTCATCATATTTAGTTAAAGTCAATAAAAAACACTTAAAATAATAAAATAAATATTTTAAATATTACTTTTCTTTTTATATGTGCAGTATATATTAAATAAAAATGTTAAAAAGATAATTAATTTGATATAAAAATAGATTTAAAATTAATAACTTAAAGAATTTTGAAACTATTGATTCAAAATAAAAAAGAAAATGGAAAAGTTAATCCACTCTGTTTAATGGAGAGTGAGATTCACCATTGCACCACAAAACAAGTACACTTTACTTGCTCCAATAATGACAATTTTTTCTCTCTCCTCACTTCTATTTTAATATATATATATATATATATATATATATTTATTTAAATATTTTAAGTCCATTCTTACCTAATTTTTATGGGGTATATATTTATCCAATTGAGAAAATAAATAGAAATTATTCTATCGGTTGGATCACCAACTAGTGCCCTAACTGGTTTAATTGTCGTTCTGGTTATAAAAAGTCTAGAGGTGGCAATAGACCGAGTTGAGTTAAATATTTTGTTGGACGAACTAAGCCTAATATTTAATTTTTATGTCTAAGCTTGGTTTATTATCGATCATAGTCATTTTTTAGAGAGTTGACATGATCATTTTAATAAATAGGTCTGGCCCGAAAGCCTTTTAAAAACCTTTTTAGTCATGTTTATTAAATTATTTTCAATAATTATATTATCATTAAATAATAAACAATTAACTATTTAAATCTTAAAATGAAGAAATAAAACTGTTCACCAAAGGATTATAAAATAATTGCAAAATAACACCATCAAATAATATTTTAAGTTATATTAAATAATATTATAATGTAACTATATATATATTGAATATTAATGTATCATCTATTATGGTTTAATTGCAATTTAAATCACAATATTTTTTAAACTTGCATTTTAAGCCAAACTTTTGAATGTTTTTAAAAAAAATCTTCAATTTAACTCCTTTTTTGGCAATTAAGACTTACGGGTATATTTGCCTCTGCCCGTTGCTGATGTGGTGTTTATGTGGCAACCGCCCAAAAACAACTTAAATTAGGTGGTAAAAAAACTTTAAAGCTTAGTTGCAATTTAAATCACAATATTTTTAAAAAATGCATTTTAAGCTAAACTTTTGAATTTTGTTAAATAAAGCTTCAATTTAACTTTTTTTGACAATTAAGACTTACATGCAGAGTTGCAGAGGCTCGTCGTTGATTCAGCATCTACGTGGCAACAAACCCATAAAAATTAAATATTGTGGCAAAAAACTTTAAATACATGACAAAGTAAAAAAATTATATTTTTAATTTCCAAATAATTTTCCAAAACCCTACGTCCCCATTTCATGGTAAATGAATTATTAAAAAATTTTGGGTAACTTACTTAGGGGTGCATTTTAGAGAGTCCACTTGCTTAACACTTGTGTCACTTTAAAAAATTACACTCCACAACAAAAGTTGCTACTTAATTTCTAAATTGTCACTATAGTTCCCCCACCCAACCCACTTTTCACTTTTCAACCCCCCCCCCCCCCCCCCTTTTTAATACACATTTTGAATTTAAATTCATTTTCCCCTACTATTCCATAGAAAAAATACTCCGCCACATTTCATAGAAAAATATACATCATCTATAGAAAAAAAATACTCCACCACATTATATCATTTTTTTAATACACACTTTGAATTTCAAATTTATTTATCTCCATCATCACATAGAAAAAATATAAATACTCCCCCATTTTCTATAGAAAAAATATGCATCATCTAAAATCGACAAAATAAATAGCAAATTTAAGTTCAAACATTGAACAGATCTATATGTGTTGATAAATTAATACTCATTATCTACAAAAGATCACTTCACAACGAAATTTAAGTTCAAAATTATGTTCATCCCGTTCAAAATTTCGTAAGTTCAAAAACATCTTGAAAAGTTCAATATAACATCAGGAAAGTTAAAAAAATTATCGTTAAAGTTCAATTACAAAATTAACTATAAGTTCAAAATATTTCCATCCCAAAAAAAACACAACATACTCTTCCATCCTAGAAAAAATACAACATACTGAAAACAAACATCAGTAGATTAAAAAATGGGGTCTATAACACAAGAACTCTAACAAAGAAAAAAAACACAGAACCTATGATTTGTTGTTCTAGTTAAGCTACACAATTATTCTCATAATATTAAATTGGGGGGAGGGAGATAATTGAATCTTGGGCATAACAATATGAAAACAAAATATCCTCCCAAATCCTAAAGCTAATTACCTGATAATCTCTGGGTTGCCTCTCTTGTTAACAACAATATGAGAATTACTCTCAACTGGGTCGTCTGAAAATTACTCCCCAACAACAATTTGAAAATTACTCTCAACAATCTTGGCACGTCTCGCTCAAATCTGAAATCCCAAATTTATGTGGAAAAAAGAGTTTTCGGATCTCCAAATTAGTCACTCCCAAATCCTTCGGACCCCCAAAACCCCTACTTTTTTCCTACCAATATTGGCCTTGAGCCCTACCTACCCACCGTCGGAGGATGGTCGCCTTGGGTAAAAAGCCGCACGGTGGCTTTGAGGAAGCAGGGGGAAAATACAACAAAAGAGAGAGAGAGAGAGAGAGAGAGAGAGAGAGAGAGAGAGAGATAGAGAGAGAGTAATTGTGGGGAAAATAAAATTGGAGAGAGAAGGAGTGATTGAGGGAAGTAAATGGAAAGAAAAAATAAAAAGGGGGAGAGGTAGTGCAGAGTCATGCATAGGGTGGGGGGGGGGGGGGGGGGGGGAGTATCTATGGAAGTTAGTGAAAAGACCCTAAATGTTGTGGAGTGTAACTATTTTTTATGTGCTCACCTATAAGGAAGTTGGCTTGAAGTGTTGTAGTGAAAAGACAATTTCCCAAAAAATTTATGGCAAAATGGTTTGGATTCATTTATATTCTTAATAATGCAAGGTATTTTGTATCTTTATTTCATCTTTTCTTTATTTTTTTTCTATTTGAATTAATTTATTTATGTTCTTATTAATACAAGCATTTGTAAATTGAAATTTTAATTCTAAGTTATGTCACATATTTAAAGTTTTTGCCACATTGTCACATAAACAATATGTCAACGATGAGCCTCTGCAACTTAGCCTATAAGTTTTAATTGCAAAAAAAAAAAAAAAAGAGTTTTGTACATGATTGACTTGATTGCGAAAATACCAGCTTTCTACTAGTAGCTACCCCGCAAGAGTACGGGTTCACTGTAGTATGAGCAAGTATAGGGACCAAGTATTATCGAACCCAAGGGAAGGAATGTATGCGAATAGATCCCTGAAGATCTACGCGTCGTAGCTAATATGAGTGTATGTTTTTGGATTTTTAAAGAATTAATTCTAAACTAAAGTAAACTAATTAAACTAAAGAATGAATGAAACGAATGAATGAGATGGTGATGCTCGGGATAGGAATTCCTATGTATATTAACGGAGTTGGTACGATAATAGAAATAACCGTGATGTGCAAGAAATAATCTAAGTATAAGATTGTAAGATGAAAAACTCAAGAATTAATCCTAATACTTTATCCTATCAATCGACTTCACTAATCCACTAAAAAAGTTAATAGATTGTGCTTAATTAAAGAGACTCTAATTTAACTAAGGTGATGCGGTCGTCCTCCATAGATAAATAATTAGGCGTGAAATTGTCATGATTCGTAGCTAGAAACGCCCTAGTTTTGGTCGATTTTATTGAGTTTTTAGAGCCAAATGAGTACTATTTCTATAAATTGATGAATTTGTCTCTTTGATACTCATAGGTGAATCGAGGACGAAAAACGGAGTTCGTAGGACTTTGAATCAACTCAAACGGATGCCCGGATGAGAAGATATCGAAGAAATACGATTGATATTAGTACGTGAAAAGAAAAGTGTTAGTTGCAAGGAAGGAAGGGCCATTCGAGCACCTTAACTCGAGCACCTCGCTCGAGCAACGTAGGTCGAGCGCTCCGGACTCACAGAGTGTTTTTGCCGCTCGAGGGACACGGCTCGAGTGCCCCGCTCGAGCTCTGGAACCATTCGACCAAACAAGGTCGAGCGCCTCGCTCGACCAAGCAATCCATTCGACCAACACGGCTCGAGTGCCCCGCTCGACCGAGACAGCTCGAGCGCCTCCGAGGCCTATTTTCCAAAGTTCATTTTTCGGCCCACGAGATCCCGTTTAGACCCGGTGCCTATATATACCTCTTCCAAACTCGTTTTGACGGACGACTTGACACACACACGAGATTGAGACTTAGTTTTTGGAGAGGAAGGAGAGAAGCAAGTTTACTTACGTTTTGTTGAGGTTTTTCATACGAATTCTTAGTTTCTTTTCGTTTCTTAGTTCTTTTCATTAGCTTGGTTACTTTAAACGCTTTGAAACTTCGTTTTAGTTAATTAAATTTCAGTTCTTAGTATTTATTTTCTTTTAAAACCCTAGTTCATGTTTCTTATTTTCTTCGTTTAATTCATTATGTTTATGTTCGTTGTTTCTTCTATTGCTTTTATGTTTGTTAAAGCCATGTCCGGCTAAAACCCTTGTATGCTTAGGGTAGGATGAACTCGTAGAAGTAGAATGTGGGTATGTAATTAGGGGTAATTCGTGACGTTAGTTTTAATTCTCTTAGTTAATGAATTCTTATAATTAATCTTAACTTTTCCTTTGAATTTAGTACGAAAGTATTAGAGAGAGGACGACCGCATCACTCTATAACAATTAGTAGTCTTAACGAGAAGGTTTAGAAAGGGTTAATTCATTTACCGGTTTAGCGAAGGAGGACGACCGCATCACCCTAGTTAAATTAGGGTCTCATTAATTAAGCACAATCTATTAACTTGTTAGTAGATTAGTGAAGTCGAGTGTTAGGGTAAAGTATTAGGGTTTAGAATCTTGAGCTTTCACCTTGCATTCTTAGACTTAGGTTATTTCTTGTGTGTCACAGTTATCTTGATTATGTACCTGCTCCGTTAGTATACGTAAGGATTCCTATCTTAAACATCATCATCTCTCATTTGAAAACAACCAGTAGTTAATTCGTCTTCTTTAGTATTTTAGTTTACTTAGTTTATTTTAGTTTTAATTAATCTTTCTAAAAATCAAAAAACAACACACTCATATTAACTACGACGCGTAGATCTTCATGGATCTATTCGCATACATACCTTCCCTTGGGTTCGATAATACTTGGTCCCTATACTCGCCCATACTACAGTGAACCCGTACTCTTGCGGGGAAGCTACTAGTAAAAGCTAGTATTTTCGGTTCAAGTCAATAAACCGGTAGATTAATCAACCCCTTCTAATCCCTCTAGTTAAGTCTACTAGTTGTTAAAGAGTGATGCGGTCGTCCTCTCCCTAACACGTTCGTATGAAATTCAAAGGAAGAGTTAAAATTGATTTTAAGAATTCATTAATTAAGAGAATTAAAAGTTAACGTCACGAACTACCCTAATTACGTACCCACATCCTACTTCTACGAGTTCATCCTACCCCAAGCATGCAAGGGTTTTAGCTGGACATGGTTATAACGATAACAAAAGCAATTGATGAAGTAACGAACATAAACATAACGAGTTAAAGTGAAAAACTAAAAAAACATGAACTGGGGTTTTGAAAGAAAATAATTTTAAGAACTGGAATTAGATTAATAAAACGAAGTCTAGAAGAAATAACGAACAAAGGTCTTAAGAAACAAAATTAAAAACATAAAATCGGACTATGAATTCGTAAAGAAAAGCCTCAAAACGTAAAAGTAAAGCTTGCTCGTTCCTTCTCCTCTTTCTTTCTCTCTCTAAAAACTAAGTCTAAAAGTAATTTTCTACCAAGTGGTTATTCGTGGATAATCTTCTCAAACCGTGTTCGGGGAGGTATATATAAGCAACAGGTCTAGTCGGGATCTCATGGGCCAAAATTCCGTGCTTGCTCATGCACTGCTCGTGCACTAGTGCACGAGTACATCCCACTCGAGCATTCCAATCTTCCAGAGCCGAAAAACTGCACGACCACACGAGCTCGTGCACTAGTGCACGAGCACATGCCTTGCTCGAGCGCACTGCACGAGCACTCGTGCAGGGGTGCACGACCTGCGTTCTCTCGTGCGCTATGCACGACCACTCGAGCACTTGTGCTCGAGCTCTTCTAGCTTGTGCACTCCAATGATACTTTTGCTCCCTCGAACTAGCACCTTTCGTATTTTTTCGATATCTTCTCATCCGGGCATCCGTTTGAGTCGATTCAAAGTCCTACAGACTCCTCTTTTTGCCCTCTATTCATTTATGAGCATCAAAGAGACAAATTCATTAGTTTATGAAAATGATACGCAAATGACTCTAAATACTCAATAAAATCAACCAAAACTAGGGCATTTCGAGTGACGAATCATGACAATTTCACGCCTAATCAACCCCCCCCCCCCCCCCCCCCAAAAAAAAAAAAACTTACCATGTTGCTTGTCCTCAAGCAACGAAATAATAAGTCAAGTGAAATTGTTAGGAATGAGTCAACGAATCAAATCATTCAAGTAAATGAATTCGAGCTTCAAAGATCAATCACAAGTATACTCACTCACTTTCCCTCATCATACTCATGCAACAACATCAAGAATCACCAAAATCAAACATGGATGTGCACTCTACGATGTGTTTCACTCCCTTACAAGTGTATATCAATGATAAAGGGACTCACTCAAATAATCAATCACACATATTAGCAGCCATAGGCTTGTAAGCACTCTTAACTCCGACCATACTCTAGAAATCAATGCCGAATAAAAAAGGACTTTTCTCAAGGTTGTAATGTAGGCTCTTTGGACAGGTGGGATAACAATATGGTAAAGTGACTCAAGTGAATGGAGAATAGAAAATTAAACTCCAGTACTTCGAGATTAGGAACAGAATACTTCAAATATTTTCAATCAACACATTTTCAATTCCACTACTCTTAACACTTCAATTTTTTTTCTTTCTAACTCCTTTAACTTTTTTTTTCAATCACTTTTTTTTTCTTTTTCGCACAAACACATGAGCTCATTCTTTCTTTTTTTGCTCATTCTCAATTTTTTCTCTTTTTCCCACAACTCACTACTTCACCACACCTTCTTCTCATATTCACTCAACAAACAACATTTTCCTTTTTCAACTCAATTCAATCCCTTCACATTCACACTTTTCCTATTCTCCACTCAAGTTGGGACAAAAAGGCTTAGGAATTAGAATAGTGTTCATATGTGCTAGCCAATGAAATAGGCTTAAAGCTCAAAGGGGCTAACAAGGGACAAATGTCAATGGTAGGGAAAATTTAGGCTAAGTGACTCAATCAAATCAAAGATGGCCTAAGATCACATTCGGCATATCAAACTAGACACAATCAAGAAGCAAGAGCACACACAAGTTCTAGTATCCTCTAAGGTGACGATCCACTCACAAACGAAGAGATTAATTCATGCATCAAAATCTCATAAGGCTCAAATCTCACGGCTTTCACATCCATGCTAGTCCTAGTGAATTCTCACTCTCATCACACAAGCACTCAAAAGAAAAATTCACAAGCATACGAGTTCTTTCTCAAATCAACTCTAACTCAACCACTCACACAAAAGAGTTCCTAACTCACTCTCACAACTCAACTCTACTCATCAAATCATACTCAAAGATAGCAATCAACAAGCATAAGATGATTGATAGGCATGAAATATGCAATAGCGAATCAAATCAAAATCACCCCAAGGAGCATCTCAAGACACCACATAACCAAACACACTCAAAGATAAGGGGTGCTCCGGTGCAATGTAACAAGAGACATAAAAAACTCCACCCCCCAAACTTCGACCTTGCGAAGAGGTCTAAGTTTGGGGTTGTAGGTTACCTCAACCAAACAATTCAGTTCCTTCAATCTCCATTTATTTGGCACTCCTTCGAGACAAGCCTACAAAATAAACTCTCAAGTACGAGGTTAAGCTTACGATTCAACAACACCCTAATAACATAAAACTCAAATAACTAACAACACTCAAAAGAAAATAAAAATGGGTTGCCTCCCATTCAGCGCTATTTTTAAGGTCCTCATGCCGGACCAAGCTCTAAGGAGCTTATGGGACATGATACTCAAATCTACCTCCCTTACTCTCATAAGAGTGGTGCTTGCATGTCTTTCCTTGATGCCCCTCCATCATGAGCTCTTTTGCTTCCTTCTCATCCCCAAGTGTTATGGGTCTCAACTCCTTCTTACCTTTATCTGGAGGAGTCTTACTAAGCAATTTCTTGAATTTTGACTTTTTCTTCTTAACTCCTCCTTTCCCTTCCAACTGGACCACGTCCACACTTTTCACTTCTTCATCCTTCAATTTTTTCCTTTTGTCCCTATCAAAATAAGTCAGATCATAATGATCATGGGTTAACTTATCAACATGTGAAGGATTATCAAAATCATGAACATGAGAAAGATTAGAGATAGGAGGTGTGTCTTCAACACTAGGATCAATTGCATCCATGCAATACAAACTCTCATCCTCCTTCGGGTACTTCATGGCCTCATATAGGGAAATCTTCACTTCGTGATCATCAACTTTCAACGTAATCTTCCCATTTGCCACGTCTAGCACCATCCCCGCCGTCGCTAAGAACGGTCTTCCCAAGATCAGGGGCACACGCTCATCTTCCTCCATCTCGAGCACTACAAAGTCGGCTGGAAAAATGTGATATCCAACTCTCACGAGGACGTCTTCCAGTACTCCTTGAGGTCTCGTAATGGACCTATTAGCAAGCTGGAGCGTCATCATTGTGGGTTGAAGTTCACCCACCTCTAACTTCTTGAACAACAACAAGGGCATAAGATTTATGCTCGCCCCTAAATCACATAGCGCTCATTTCTTGATCCCGTTCCCAATGTCACATAAGATGGTAAAGCTCCCGGGATCCTTCAGCTTTGGAGGAAGCGCCTTGTGCACTAATGCACTCACCTCATGGTTCAACTGCACCAACTTCGGCTCATCCACTCGCCATCTTTTCACAATTAAGTCCTTCAGAAACATTGCATAGTTGGGCATCTGTTCCAAAGCATCATAAAAAGGGATATTAATATGCAATTGTTTAAACACATCAAGGAATCTAGCGAATTTCTCATCAAGCTTCTTTTTCATGAAGCTTTGTGGATATGGGACGGGTATCACAGATTTGGGTACCCCCCATTCATCTCTCTCGGTCTCTTTCACTTTCTCCCTTGCTTCCTTTGCCTTCTTCCACTTAGGAACTCTCTCAACCTTCTCAATGCCTTCCTCTTCAAGCTCTTTGCTTGCTTGAGTTCTTTCACCTTCAACCTTCTTCTCAACTCCTACCTCCCCACTCTCATCTCCATCTTTCTTATGTTCTTTCCCCTTTATCTCAACATCTCCTTGGGGCGTCTCAGAATCAGCAGGCATCTGGGGACCTTCATAATTGGTCCCACTTCTAAGCTAGATAGCCTTACAATGCTCTTTAGGATTACCCTCAGGCATTGAAGGGTATTTGACAGGCTCTCTATTCAATGACTTTTCAATCTGGCTCATCTGGAACTCTATAGAAGTGAACCTTCCGTTGTTCTCTTACTGAATTCGATTCAGCTCTACATCTCTCTTCTGGAGGTCTTGATCACGCTGATCAACTTTCTTATGCAGATCTTTCACATCGTACTCCAAAGATGATAAACGTTTGCTTCCTTCCTCCACCTTCTGTAGGATAGCTCTCAACATCTCCTTAGTTGAGGCACCGTCTTCTCCACTAGGAGGTTTCGAACCTGGATCAACACCTGGAGGAACTGTAATACCCGCCTTCGGGTTAGCATATGAAAAATCCTCGTTCTTCCTCCATTGGTTCTGAGGAAGCTGCTGGCCTCCTTGGTACCCTTGTGTGTTCCTCCATTGATTTTGAGGCGGCTGTGGACATGGAGGTACAAATGGTTGGCCATAAGAAGGTCTTCCTTGAAAATTTCCACCTTGTGGATACCCATTCTGATTGTAATAAGGACCTCTCATATAATTTACTACTTCTTGCTGAATTGTGGGCTTGTCCTCTTGCTCATTCTCTGGTGCATTCCCTCCAACCATATTCTTCCCCAACTCACGGTTGTTAATCTTTTCCATCATGGCCGTCAACAACCTTCTTGTTCCTTCACCTTCCTCAACCTGATGAACTCTCTGGAAATCTGCGTACACATTCCAAGCCCCGGCATTCGTGACAATGTTGTCCACGATCTCTCTACACCTTACTATTCCTTGATTCAGGAATGATCCACTAGCACAGGCGTCTAGATGGTCTTGCCCAACCTTGTTGGCACCACTATAGAAAAATGCCATGACATCTCCCTCATTATACCCGTGCTGCGGGCACTCAATCAACATGTTATAATATCTCTCCCATGCTTGACGTAAGTCCTCTCCTTACTTCTGGCGGAAGGAAGAGATCTCAATCCTTGCTTTGATCGTTCTGGATGGAGGGTAGAATCACTCGAGGAATAGACGCTCGAGCTCGGCCCAAGTGGTAATACCTCCCCATGGAAGCGTATTATCGTACCACTCTTTAGCTATTCCCGTAAATGAGAATGGGAACAACCTAAGCCTCTTGGCATCTTCAGATATCCCATTGTAATTGAAAGTGGAGGCTATCATTAGAAAACTCCTCAGATGAGTATGAGGATTCTCCTTCCCGATCACCCCCTTGAACTGGTTCTCGGTAAGCAGCTTAAGAATTCTCGGGGAAATCGAGAAGTTATTTGCCTCTACTAGAGGTAATTCCACTCCATCATAGTACTGTTGTGGCTGTGCCGCGAACCTTCCTCGAACAGCCATATTCTGATCTGCGTTCTGAGAAACGAGCTGAGGATTAGCAGCTGGTATGGGTACTTGTTGGGGTGGTGGTTGTTGATAAGCTGGTGGTGGATTGTAAACTGGAGGTGGAGGATACGGGTATGGTGGATACGGATAAGGTGGGTACGGATAATGTGGGTAAGGTAAGTTGTTTTGTGGTAAGTTAGGATGTGGGTAAGCAGGGTTGTTCTGAGGATTGTGGACAATGTTATGAGCTGGGCTATTTTGATTCTGAGTCCCCGGGTTTTGGCTTTGGCTTTCCCCTGACGGATCTTGATTCTTACTGGTATTGCCTTCAGTGCCGTCAACCCGGTTCAATGTCTAATTAAACTCATTCTCAACGTCATCCAACTCATTAGTAATGTCCATTGGTTCTTTCCCTCCGGCAGCGTTCATCCTTCTTAAGAAAGCTCGGTTCCTTCTAGCTATCGTCTCAGGGTCCAACGGTATTCTCTCTTCGCTCGTATTGCCTTGTGAGCGTGTTTTCATATACCTGACACACTAGCAGAAGGATTAAAACGCAACTGCCGAATGAATAAAAATAAAAATAAAACAGAAAATAAAGCACTCACTTCTAACTACTACGTTATCTACAAGTCCTATTCAAAAGACATACAACGCCATCCCCGGCAACAGCGCCATTGACTTGATTGCGAAAATACCAGCTTTCTACTAGTAGCTTCCCCGCAAGAGTACAGGTTCACTGTAGTATGAGCAAGTATAGGGACCAAGTATTATCGAACCCAAGGGAAGGAATGTATGCGAATAGATCACTGAAGATCTACGCGTCGTAGCTAATATGAGTGTATGTTTTTGGATTTTTAAAGAATTAATTCTAAACTAAAGTAAACTAATTAAACTAAAGAATGAATGAAACGAATGAATGAGATGGTGATGCTCGGGATAGGAATTCCTACGTATACTAACGGAGTTGGTACGATAATCAAAATAACCGTGATGTGCAAGAAATAATCTAAGTATAAGATTGTAAGATGAAAAGCTCAAGAATTAATCCTAATACTTTATCCTATCAATCGACTTCACTAATCCACTAAACAAGTTAATAGATTGTGCTTAATTAAAAAGACTCTAATTTAACTAAGGTGATGCGGTCATCCTCCATAGATAAACCGGTAGATTAATCAACCCCTTCTAATCCCTCTAGTTAAGTCTACTAGTTGTTAAAGAGTGATGCAGTCTCCCTAACACGTTCGTACGAAATTCAAAGGAAGAGTTAAAATTGATTTTAAGAATTTATTAATTAAGAGAATTAAAACCTAACGTCACGAACTACCCTAATTACGTACCCACATCCTACTTCTACGAGTTCATCCTACCCCAAGCATGCAAGGGTTTTAGCCGGACATGGTTATAACGATAACAAAAGCAATTGATGAAGTAACAAACATAAACATGACGAGTTGAAGTGAAAAACTAAAAAAACATGAACTAGGGTTTTGAAAGAAAATAATTCTAAGAACTGAAATTAGATTAATAAAACGAAGTCTAGAAGAAATAACGAACAAAGGTCTTAAGAAACAAAATTAAAAACATAAAATCGGACTATGAATTCGTAAAGAAAAGCCTCAAAATGTAAAAGTAAAACTTGCTCGTTCCTTCTCCTCTTTCTCTCTCTAAAAACTAAGTCTAAAAGTAATTTTCTATCAAGTGGTTATTCGTGGATAATCTTCTCAAAACGTGTTCGGGGAGGTATATATAAGCAACGGGTCGAGTCGGGATCTCATGGGCCAAAATTCCGCGCTTGCTCGTTCACTGCTCGTGCACTAGTGCACGAGCACATCCCACTCGAGCATTCCAATCTTCCAGAGCCGAAAAACTGCACGACCACACGAGCTCGTGCACTAGTGCACGAGCACATGCCTTGCTTGAGCGCACTGCACGAGCACTCGTGCAGGGGTGCACGACCTGCGTTCTATCGTGCGCTATGCACGACCACTCGAGCACTTGTGCTCGAGCTCTTCTAGCTTGTGCACTCCAATGATACTTTTGCTCCCTCGAACTAGCACCTTTCGTATTTCTTCGATATCTTCTCATCCGGGCATCCGTTTGAGTCGATTCAAAGTCCTACGAACTCCTCTTTTCTCCCTCTATTCATCTATGAGCATCAAAGAGACAAATTCATTAGTTTATGAAAATGATACGCAAATGACTCTAAATACTCAACAAAATCAACCAAAACTAGGGCATTTCGAGTGACGAATCATGACAATTTCACGCCTAATCAATGATCCAAAAGTTTAGCTTAAACTACAATTTTGAAAAAGGTCGCGATTTATATTGCAATTAAATCTTAAAGTTATTTTCCTCCAAATTCAAGGTTTTTTTTTGTGTGTGATTGTCACGTAGACGCCACATCAGTAACGGGCAGAGACAAATCTATTCGTAAGTCTTAATTGCCAGAAAAAGTTAGATTGAAGTTTTTTTAATAAAATTCAAAAGTCGATCTTAAAATATAATTTTGAAAAATGTCGTGATTTAAATTGCAATTAAATCTATTATATACTATGCTTTTATTATATGTATCGTATTTTATGCAATATATATATATTGTTATAATTAAATTGATCGGCTTGTTGGGCTTAAAAGGATTACCAAAAAGTTCAAGTGTGATCTACTTAAGTAAGTGAGCTTTAAAAACATCCGAGCCTGACTCATTTATTAAACGAACCGAGTCAAGCTGAGCTGGGCTGGACTTAAATAGGGAGTCCAGCGACGGATCCAAAAAAAATTTATGTCGGGGGCAAAAAAAGTTAAGAATATAAAATATACTACCTCCGCCCCGAAACACATTGCGGAGTTCACTTTATCTTCGTGTTTTAGCGAGCGAGTTGTTTATTAGTATTTGAAATGATAGCCCGCATGGGCGTAGCTCAGCTGGTTCCTGGGTGGCAGATTGCTACAAGGACGCAGGATCGAGCCCTGACAGCCGCAGTGTGGGAGTTTTATCCCTCCAACGTGGGGGATAGCTCCTTGTGGGCACCAGGCACTGGTCCTCCCACCTAATGGGCTGCTGAGTCACCATGATTTACTTCCTCCACCCAATCCTGTCGGGCCAGGGGGTGGGGGCCCTGGGGGCGAGGGTTTCGCCTTTTGCTACAAAGTATTTGAAATGATAAAATAATTTTTAAGGTATGGTATGATAGATCTACCCCTTCTCTATTATAAAGTAATTTTAAAATTATTTTATCATTTTAAATACTAATAAAAAACTCACTCGCAAAAATACAAGAGAAATAGTAGTCCCGCAATGTGTTGTGGGACGGAGGGAGTATTAAAGATACCTACACAACAGGTTACATTTCAAATATGTTAAAATTAAAACCTATAAATTTTCATATACTGCAATATTTGCATATTATTAAATACAATATATACTTGAATAAACCTACACAACAGGTTACATTTCAAATATGTTAAAATTAAAACCTATAAATTTTCATATACTGAAATATTTGCTTATTTTTAAATACAATAAATACTTGAATAATATTAATGCTAATTTTTAAATTTCTAAATTAATTTTTGTTATGTCTATTTCATTCTATTAATTGAACTTTTTAATTCATAACAAATATAAAACCATATAATTCGATAATAAAGGAAAAAGAATACTTGAAAATTTTCACTAATCAAATTCGTGAAAATCAACTGGAGCAAAATAATAAGGATAGGTTCGTGTGTCGTGATTTGTGTGGGGTACTTTTGTGGCTACGTGGGGATTGAGAAGAACTGTGGAATGGGCCAACCCCCAACCGCCTACTGAAATTTAGGGAGTGAGACTAATTAGAGGTTAAATTTAATTTTGTACTCCCTCCAATTTAAAATACATGTCACTTTACCTATTCACATCATTTGCAATTTAGATGTCACTTTGCACTTTTCAAGGTTAATTAATTATATTTCTTCCAAATTTACCCCTAAAATTATTAAAAATAACTTAGATAATGATAGATTTTAAAGTGTTATGTAAAATCTCAAAGTTATTAATTAGGGGTATTGAAGGAACTCAATGATTACCTTAATATGTGTGCATTGATCTAAAATGACATCTATTTTAAATAGGAGGGAGTATTAATTAGAATGGTTGATATATATATATATATATATATATATATATATATATATAATAACTAAAATAAAAATTGTGGGGGCACGTGCCCCACACCTAGATGCATGCATTCTATTTTGGTCGAGTCGTAGAGTCGAATAGTCTAACTTATTTCCACCCCCTAATAAAAATACTTATTATTATTTTCATCTTTTAGTCCATTAATATTTTCAATTACTTTGACAAATTAGGAAGACTAACTTAGAGTGGTGTATTGGTTATAAAGTCTATAAATTTCTTTTAGATTTTTAAAGTTAAGGAGTATTCAATTTAGATTTTTAAAAGTCTTTAAAAATTCTGAGGTATTCAATTCGGATTTTAAAAAATCCTAAAAAATCTTTAGATATTCAATAGTCTATGAATTTTAATACTCCATGGATTATCTTTGATTATCTTCCGAAATACAAATAGATTTCACTCTCCAAAATCTCTTCTAATGATCAGAGATTTCTACGGATTTTAAAAAGTCTTAACAAATCTTTAGATATTCAACAGTTTATGGACTTTCTTTGATTCTCTTCCATTGGGATGTCCACCGGGCGGGGCGGGGACAGGGGTCATTTCCCATTCCCATCCCTACGAAATAAATGGAGAAAGTTTTCCCAAGCGGAGATTCCCTGTTCTCCGCCTAATTAATTTTTTATCTAATTTTTAAAATATAAAAAATATGATATAATATTTAAATAAATTTTTTTTTGATCATACACAACAATTACTTTAAGTTGATGTTAAAAAAAAACTAATTTAAACAATTTGAAGAACCTTTACTTCTAATATTTTTAATTAACATATTTACTAAAGTGAAAATTATATAATTTGGAACTAATAACATAATATTAAATAATAAATATAGATGTAATTTTTAATAAATAGTTAATTGATCAGGAAATTATGAAATATTTATTTATAATTTACTTTTAAATTTAAAATATATATATATATATATATATATATATATATATTAATTATATAAAAAATAATGCGGTTCCCCGCGGGGAACGAGATGGGGATCTCACATGCTGGGAATACTATCCCAGTCAAAAAAATTCCCCGTCCCCGTTTGCTTCGGCGATTCCCCACCTGGTTCGGGGCTGATCCCCACGGGGATCGGGATTCTCCACCACGCTGCCAAGTCTAACCTTCAAAAAATATAAATAAATTTTACTCTTCAAAATCTCTTCTAACAACCAGAGAATTCTAATGAGGACGAGGTATAACTGTGATGAAAATGAAAATGAGAATAATAATGATGAATAATATTTTTTTTAACTAACGTATTTTTGTTTTTTTAAACAATTTGGATAACTTTTTTTTATATACAAGTGTGTTCCATATACATTTACATCAATGCTTCCAACGTCGGAGTCTATGGAAAGCTATGTAAATCATTAAAATAAAAAAAAATGTATTCCACAATCCTATAAAGTCTATGAAAATCCAAGTAAATCAATAAAAAAAAGTCAATCAAACTCTGCATAGAATATATAGATTTTCTAAATCCATAAACTTTTTAAAGTTAAAAAGAATCCAATAGAATCTCAATTGAATACACCCCTCTTAGTTCAATTAAAAGCAATCCAACCAATGTTCCCTGGTTGTCTCTTAAATTCCAAATTACAAAATCACTTTATATCTACTTGGATGCAAATTAATTTTTTTTACTTGGTATCCAGCTCATTGACCGACTAATTTAGGGGACCCATAATCTACCGTCCACTAGCGAGGGGTTCCATTTCAAGCCAGAGCTAAGCTCTGTATCGACTGGCCCATCACTACAAAAAAATTGCGTTTTTGCGACCGCAAAAATACCAGTCTCAAAATCATGTATTAGCAACCGATCAGCTACCGAAAGAGACTAATAGTCTTAAAGTAATAAAATTTGCGACCACCACTAAAAATCGGTCTCTAATACGAACAATTAGTGACCGCCTTGCTCGGTCGGTCCCTAATTAAACACATTTAGCGACCGCTGAAGCGGTCGTAAATCCAAAGACCGTCAAAGAGGACCAATAATTTCAACTGCCAGATCAGCAATCGCCGAGGCAGTCACTGATTTCATATTTACAATCAGCGACCGCCACGAGGCGGTCGCAGATCGATAAGTTTTGACCCGTCTTGGTAACAGTTGAGGGTCATTAATGCTGACAATTTAGCGACCACCTCCTAAATTGGTCAAATGGACCGATTGAATCGGTAAAAAAGACCAAAAATCGGTTAATGGCGACTGCTTTTGGCGGTCGCTAATTTTTTTAAACCTTTATATATCGACTTCGTACACCATTTTATATATGCATAAAACTTTAATCTACCGTCGATGCCGCTGCCGCGTTCGTCGAGGATTTCATCCCGATCAAAACACTAGTTGCATCCCCGTCTACATAATAATCGTGAGTTTTTAAAATTTTAACCGTTTAAATTATTTTTAAATCATATTTTATGAATTTAATTAGTTGATTAATATATATACGTAGGTATGACTTAATTTAGTTAATTGGTATATATACGTAGGTATGAATTTAATTAGTTGATATATATATATATATATACGTAGGTATGAATTTAATTAGTTGATTGATATATATATATATATATATATATATACGTAAGTATGAATTAATTTAGTTGATTGATATATATATACGTAGGTATGAATTAATTTAGTTGATTGATATATAACATGATATGATCTGTTGAATTTATAATTATTACAAATGAACCCTCAAGATAACCGTTTCACTGTTGTCCCTGTCGACAACAAGAAAGTAATTAATAATGAATTATATATACTTTTAATTACATTAATATTAACTTGAATTTTTAATTTGTTGTCATATGCTGCTTCCAACCCATGAGACTAGCGCTCGCGTCTTAGAAGCCATTAAGATGATCCCGTTTGAGTTTGGTGCCTACTCGTGGACCCTAGTGCCCGAGCGAAAGAGGATGAAGTACTTTGATTAGTTCAAGTTATAAAATTTTTATATATTATGATTTTAATTTTGAAATTTTTAATTTATTTATTAATATTCTATTTTTAATTTAATTGCAGATGCGGTGCGTCTGGGACCCTACCCATGATAGTGTTATGTACGATTTGTTTTGTGTGAAAGCGCAAGAGCGGTATAAAAATATTATCCACGACTTGAAGAAGCGGTGGGAGCGTGGGCAGCGGGTGGAGTTGAGCTGAGCGCTAGACGAACGTTTGATTTGGGATGGTTTGGTGGATCACTAGAACAGTGATCCATTCAGAAGAAGATGAAGAGAGAGAGAAGAGAGAGAGAGAAGAAAGAGAAGAGAGAGAGAGGGGAGTGTTAAACAATTTATTTAATTTGTGTTTTTTTGTGAATTTTATTTAATTTATGTTTTTTAAAAAATATTTCAGTGGATTTAGTTAGTGTAGTTAATTTATATTTTTATTATGCTTTAATAAATAATTTGTATGAATCAAGATTTGCATATAATGTATGAAAATTTACAAAATAAAAAAAAATCTAGTAAATATATATACATATAAATGAATTCGAAACAAAACTGAATTAATTCGATGAATTTTAGAAAAAACGGGAGTCAATTTGAACTTATATACAATTTAATGTATGAAAAATGAAAAAAACTAATAATTTATATTAGTTTAAAATATTAAATTTACAAAATTAAAAAAAAAGTTAGTAAATATATACATATAAATGAATTAGAAACAAAAAAAAAAATTAATTTGATGAATTTTAGAAAAAACGGGAGTCAATTTGAACTTATATACAATTTAATGAATGAAAAACGAAAAATGAAAAAATTAATAATTTATATTAGTCTAAAATATTAAATTTACAAAATAAAAAAAACTAGTAAATATATATATATATATATATATGAATTAGAAACAAAAGGAAATTAATTTGATTTTTTTTAAAAAAAAGTCAATTTGAACTTATATACAATTAAATGCATAATATGTACAATAATTTCAAGTGTCCTAGTGGTCCACGCTTCCTCTGGGTCACCCAGAGGTCAGCAGTTCGATTCCCCTTGGGCGCATATGTGCTCATTTATCGGTTCTTTAATTTAATTAGCGACCGCATATTGTCGGTCGTTAATTACAAATTTCAAATTAAATAATTATTTTTATTTATAAAAAATATTAGCGACCGCCTTCAAGTAGTCGCAAAAAACTGACCCAACAGGATCAGACCCGGTCAGACCAGCGACTGACCGGCGGCGGTCTCTAAACATTAGCTACCACCTATGCGGTCTCTGATGGGAGACCAATTTTCAAAAGTAGCCGCTAATATTAGCTACCCGCGTTTTAGCGACCGACTTTTATCGGTCAGAAATCGGTCGCTAATCACGTTTTGCGACAAAAATCGGTTGCTAATCCGCATTTTTTTTGTAGTGCATTTCAAGAATTGTTTGCACCAAGTATACACCTATATATATTTATATACACCAAGAATGTAAAAGTCGAAAATCGGTAATCGGATATTTTGTGGCCACCTAGAGCCTAGGTACACCTACAAACGAACCGTCTAGAACCACCCAGACAGCGCCTAGGCCCAAAACACCTAAAACTACCTATTTTTACAGAAATCGGGTCGAGAGGAGGTCGTTTAGCGTATATGTAACGTCCCCACTTAAAATAGTACGGAAAATATGATGTGGCACAAGTAAGAAAGTTACTAAAATAATACTTTATATTAAAATATACACACGCCACACATCTACACAGCGGAAGTAGTAAATAAGTTTGACTGTAACTTAAGTTACAAACTAAAATTTAAAATATTGTTCTTAAAACATAAAGTTTTTCATAAGACTCCACAGCCCGCCGAGTTCATTCGCCCACGTCCGGATCCACATCATCTGTAAAAATCTAAAAGTGGAAGGGATCAGTGCTTGAAAATACTTAGTGGAAAACCTCTTGTTAATTGCACAAACTAAACATCAATTGTTTATAACATGTGAGCCCCCGGAATTTCACCGGGTATCTCCTTGGGTGGCGCGACCAACCCGTGGTGCCGGAGCGATCGGACTATCTCATTTGCCAACATAAGTTGGACTATCTCAGGGGCCAGTCGATAGCGAGCCAGACTAAAAATATTTAACATTCAACATTTAATAAGTGCAATTAAAATGATAATAAAACACTCGGTGAAGAGTGAAGTGATTTCCCACCTTGCAGGTTTGTACCTACAAGTAAAATTTTTTACAATAGAAACACTGTTACTTATCCCTTCATTTTTTAAATAAATCGTAAAATTTACATATTACACTCGTACGATTATAATGACTTGAATTGAAATCTCAATACATACTCAAATATTGTATACTAAAACACAAATATCAATTAAGTGTGTAAATCATCAAATAACAAGTTATAAGAAACCTCTTCTGTTTGATCTTCCTCTTATAGATCATACTCATATGCCTTTAGATCAGATAGCAGAAGATGATGATCCAGAGTGTTGAGATCCTTGTTGTCTTTTATCACAGTGACTTTTATCTTCCACCTGCTGGTTAGTGATCTTAAATTTTTACTGTTTATTTCTTTTTCAGAGTAGGTCTTACCTAAGGCACTAGCCTTGTTAAGGAGGTTAGTGAGACGCATGTCCAGCTGGTCGATTGTCTCATCTGGTTTCATCTTGAATGTATCAAATGAGTGTTGGACTGCCTGGAGCTTGTTATCTTTTATCTTCTCTATTCCCTCGCAAAGCAGAGCCAACTTGTCCCACATCTCCTTGGCAGTGGCACAGGTTCCGACCTTTTCTATCACTTTCTTGGTGAGAGTATTGATTATTTCTGTTCTTGCCACCTGGTCCAGATTATACAACTTTCTCTCATCATTGTTGAGCTCATCTTTTTTCTTGAGAATATTTTGCCTTGCAACTCTTTCTCCTGTTCTTTCCTCAGTATATTCACTGGTTTCTTCTCTGGACTCAGACCTGCCATCATCAATGGGAGTCCAGTAAAATTGAATTGAGCCACTCTCTACCATATCTAACATGCGGTGATGGATAGCTCCAAGATGATTACTCATCATAAAGCTCCAGTGGCTATAATCCTCAAAGGAGAATTCAGGCAATTTACGGCTCTTGTAAGAAGATTTTGAAGTCATTTTCAAAAAGTTTTAAAAAGGATTTTAGCAAGAATAACAAAGAGCAATGGATCTGCCCGGTGACCACCAAAAGCTTTTCAAAGCAGTGGTCTTGGACACACTGCTCTGATACCACTTGTTGGTCCCACTAGATAGATTAATTGCGGAAGCTTAAACTTAGATTAAAAGTCCATTTCAAAATCCTTTTTCAAGAGCACAAAAATAAAATAAATGAAAGCAATTAAAGAAGATAAGATATATAGTGGTTCAGATATAACGGTCCTACATCCACTCTCCCTTTTTATCAAAGGGGCCATACTAACCAACCAACCAACAACTATCTTTTTGGAATTGAGAAGTACCAGATCCTTCTTACAGCAGCCTTTAGATCTAACTTCGATCTAAAGCTAAACTTACTACAACCTTGTCTAACAAGATGAACAGGTTGAGTATTCCAACAACTCCTTAAAGAGTGAATATGAATTTGAACAAGGTAAGAGTGCTAAAGCGTGGTAATCAAGAGGCTTGGAGGGCTAATCTAATCAGATCTTTAATTAAGAAAACTTCAATCAATCAATTCCCTAATTGATTAATTAGGTTGGTGAGATCCTTGGATTGATTGACTTCAAATACTTTCCAATCCGATCATGTTTGACTTGATTTGAATTACCAACGGTCAAATGCTTCCATTGCACAACTCTGATTCTTCCAGAGTAGACAGGACCAGACACCAGATGACCTCGATGTCCTCTGGTCCAGAGTTGGTTAAGAACCAGAATACTCAGTAGAATCTAGAGATGATTTTGAGCATCTTTTGGTTCACCAGACTTGTCTGATCTGGACTCGTCTGGTCTGGGAAAGGTCTTCTGCCTCCGGTCATGATCTTCTCTGGTGAAGTCTTCTGGTGGAGTCCTCTGGTGAAGTCCTCTGGTGGGGTCTTCTGGTGACTCTTCTGGTGAAGTCTTCTGGTCTGGCAGTTCCCCCTAGACTAAGTCCTAATCTATTTCCTCTTCTGGCTAACAGGTCCAGATGGTCCTATTACATCTTCTGGTTTGTTTTAACTCATCAAAACTATACAACTTTTATCCTAACAAGTACCTTCAGCTCCTCCTTCCTGACCAGCTCTTCATCAGCCAGTTCTTTCAGAATCTTCTCTCTCTGGAGACGCTCAGCATTGATCATGTCAATTTCCTGAGTTAGTCTCATAATTTGAGCTAACTCTTTCAGATCTGACTGAGTGAGTTGATCATTTAGGTTTTGAACCTCAGTACTCAATTTCTGGTTCTCCTCTACCAAGAAGACATTAGTTTCCTGCAACCTGGAGAAATCAACCATCAATTGATCCAAGCAGATTTGAAGCTTAATTTCTCTGGCTGACTCTGAGCTAGGCTCAGGATTTTGACCAGTGTAAGAACCACACATAGAGTTTGATGTTACCTCAGGTTCCTCCTTTGCCATAAGACAAACATCATCGTACTCGTCATCAGAGAAAAGTTCCGGCGATCTCTCCTCAGGACCATCTGAGTCTATAGCATCCTCAGCGAGCATAGCTCTCCAGTCAGTGTATCTCTGGTCTCTCTTGGCCCTCCTGTCCTCTCTCTCCCTTGCACTCAGCTCTGGTGATGGTCCCCTTTTCAAATAACAAAATGAGAATTCAGGAGCAATTTTTTTTAAAAAACTTTTCCTCAGGGAGTTCAGCAAGAGTGAATAATACTCAAGTTACTGCATTGCTACGAGTCAGAGCACTCAAATCAGTGCAGCTGTCTTGCGAGCTCAAACTCGTAACAAGGCAGTGACTCGAGAGGTTTCACTTCAAGTCACTGCTCTGCTTAGAGGCCGAACTACCAAGTTAGTGAGACTTGGAGGCTCATGCTCTAAGCAGGGCAGTGACTCGAGATGTTGAACTCTCGAGTGCGTTTCCTGAACTGGTCAGTGAGAAGGGCTCTCCCTGACCTGACTACTTACATAAAGTTTTCTTACCAAAACTCTCAGTGAGCTAATTTTCACAACACTTTTAGTAAATACTTAAAACACTAAACGCTCAGTTTAACGTGGTTCAGAGACTCAAGCTCCTACATCCACGGCCTGATTTAACAGGAAATCCACTAACTCTGGATTCTTATTTTTAACGTGCCAAGGTGCACTTACAACTGGACTCACGCCACTCCCTGGGCTGCCTCTCCTCACTAAATAACTTCCACCAACAAACCTAACTAGAGGGTTTTGGTTTCAGTCTGGTTTCTCCAACTAGGTGAGGTTTTCCTTTACAATGTGTTAGCCTAAAGCTAAGATTAGGAAAACCTCTCTAAGCTATGAGTTACAAGCTTGACACTCAAAGTATATAAGTGATAACCTAAAGGTCAGTGTCGTGGGTGTGAGAAACACTTCCTTATGACTCCCTAACAACTCACACACTCTTATAGCTTGTAGGTGTTGATTTTTCTTTCTTCACACACTTACAACGAAGCTATGAACTTGTATTTATAGTGTGGATTCAAATGTAACC
Organism: Ballota nigra; assembly: GCA_947034835.1. NCBI lineage: Eukaryota > Viridiplantae > Streptophyta > Magnoliopsida > Lamiales > Lamiaceae > Ballota > Ballota nigra. Next base: position 38,129,831 of record OX344724.1, on the reverse strand, counting down.
GTTGGAGGAAATTACATTTGAATTCATACAATTAATGGTTTCAACCACTTTTCTTAGAATTCGGCCTTGTTAGTGTCAGACATGTTTGACTTGACTTGATTGGTCCACGTGGACAGAATCCAACGGATCTTTGACTCAATGTGCTTGATCAGGGCACACTGACTTCAGTTAGCATATCCTCCACTGATTCTGACGATCTTCAGCAGACATTCTTGTCTTCAGTGTAGTTGTCCTTCAGAGACTGTTTGAAGATCATTCCAAGAACTTTGTCATAAGGCTGAATGACAAAGTTCCCGGACCACAACAACCTGACTCTTCCAGGGCCTACTTGGTGCAGCACTGATCCTCCTGATCATGCTCTTCACTGAGTGGTCCACCTGACTTAGCTTAGATCAGCCTGGTTTACACTCAGTGGGACATCCTTCGGTATTCTCTTCTGGTTCAGGTTTCTGACTTGGCTTTAGTCTGTTCTCCTTGATGTCATCTTGATTTTCTCAGGCTGTGATGCTGAGTTCCCCCTCGCTGAGTTCCCCCTCAACTGAGTGTTCCCTCAACTGACAGCTTATTCTACTGAAAGACTAACCTAGCCTGACCTGAAACAGAGGATACTATCCTGACTGCTTTAAACCTATTACATGATGTTTTGGAAAATCATCAAAACTAAAACATATCCCAACAGTTTCCCCCTTTTTGATGATTCCAAAACTTCTAACCAAATGATTTTCTATTACAAGAATATTGTCAGAGTACAGGTAATAGATTGAAATATGCAGGAATTCCCATAGTTTAAAACATTTAAGATCTATTCGGTTGACCAATTTTCTTAACAAAACTGGATCAGTGGTCATGTGAACAACCCGCTCTGATACCAATTAATGGTCCCCTTTTCAAATAACAAAATGGGAATTCAGGAGCAAATTTTTTTTTTAAAACTTTTCCTCAGGGAGTACAGCAAGAGTGAATAATACTCAAGTCACTGCATTGCTACGAGTCAGAGCACTCAAATCAGTGTAGCTGTCTTGCGAGCTCAGTCTCGTAACAAGGCAGTGACTCGAGAGGTTTCACTTCAAGTCACTGCTCTGCTTAGACGCTGAACTACCAAGTCAGTGAGACTTGGAGGCTCATGCTCTAAGCAGGGCAGTGACTCGAGATGCTGAACTCTCGAGTGCGTTACCTGAACTGGTCAGTGAGAAGGGCTCTCCCTGACCTGACTACTTACATAAAGTTTTCTTAACAAAACTCTCAGTGAGCTGATTTTCACAACACTTTTAGTAAGTACTTAAAACACTAAACGCTCAGTTTAACATGGTTCAGAGATCCAAGCTCCTACATCCACGACCTGATTTAACAGGAAATCCACTAACTCTGGATTCTTGTTTTTAACGTGCCAAGGTGCACTTACAACTGGACTTACGCTACTCCCTGGGCTGCCTCCCCTCACTAACTAACTTCCACCAACAAACCTAACTAGAGGGTTTTGGTTTCAGTCTGGTTTCTCCAACTAGGTGAGGTTTTCCTTTACAATGTGTTAGCCTAAAGCTAAGATTAGGAAAACCTCTCTAAGCTATGAGTTACAAGCTTGACACTCAAAGTATATAAGTGATAACCTAAAGGTCAGTGTCGTAGGTGTGAGAAACACTTCCTTATGACTCCCTAACAACTCACACAGTCTTATAGCTTGTAGGTGTTGATTTTTCTTTCTTCACACACTTACAACGAAGCTATGAGCTTGTATTTATAGTGTGGATTCAAATGTAACCGTTGGAGGAAATTACATTTGAATCCATACAATTAATGGTTTCAACCACTTTTCTTGGAATGCGGCCTTGTCAGTGTCAGACATGTTTGACTTGACTTGATTGGTCCACGTGGACTGAATCCAACGGATCTTTGACTCAGTGTGCTTGATCAGGGCGCACTGACTTCAGTTAGCATATCTTCCACTTACTCTGAGGATCTTCAGCAGACATTCTTGTCTTCAGTGTAGTTGTCCTTCAGAGACTGTTTGAAGATCATTCCAAGAACTTTGTCATAAAGCTGAATGACAAAGTTCCCTAACCACAGTAGCCTGACTCTTCCAGGGCCTACTTGGTGCAGCACTGATCCTCCTGATCATGCTCTTCACTGAGTGGTCCACCTGGCTTCAGTCTGTTCTCCTTGATTTCATCTTGATTTTCTCAGGCTGTGATGCTGAGTTTCCTCTCGCTGAGTTCCCCCTCAACTGAGTGTTCCCTCAACTGAGTTCTTCTCAACTGACAGCCTATTCTACTGAAAGACTAACCTAGCCTGACCTGAAACAGAGGATACTATCCTGACTGCTTTAAACCTATTACATGATGTTTTGGAAAATCATCAAAACTAAAACATATCCTAACATCTGGGTAATCATACTGATAGTGCCCACTCTTGTTACAGTTGTAACACGTAGCTTGCTCATCACCTCTTTCTTTTCTCGATTCAGAGTTCCTTCTTGAGTCAGGTTCCCTTTGTCTTGATGAACTTTCAGTCTTTTCTGAGTGCCTATCATCACGAGTACGTCTCTGTTCATCTCTTGGATCGGGCTTTGGGTCTGAATATCTTCTTTTATCACCACAATCTCTCCTCTGGTCAGTGTTCCTTCTTTCCTCATATCTCCTCGAGCTTTGGTGGGTTCCTTCAGGTTTCCTGTCACAAGTATCCTGATAATATTTCTTATAACGACCAAACCTGGAATTGAGCTTTTCAAAGCGTCTGGCCATCAGGCTGTATTCCTCAGCAAGCTCTTCCTTGCTCATCTCCATCAGTGATTTTGATGAAGACTCAACAGGTTCTGACATTGCTTTGAACGCCACGCTTTTCTCAGGAGCTTTCTCTTTCTCCTTTTCTTCCTGCTGAACTTTCTTCTTCCTCTTGTTGAGATCATATTCCAGTGCTTTGAGCTCTGAAAAAGTAAAGCTGAAGTTATGTTACTCATATCCTGAGTGTTCTTTAGCATAATTACACTGTTGTCCCATCTCTCAGGAAGGGAATTCAGGATCTTGGAAGCAACATCACTCTTTGGAACATCTTTGTCCAACATCACCAACTCGTTCATCAACTTGATGAATCTTGATTCCATCTGATATATAGTCTCATCAGGCAGCATCTCGAACGCTTCAAACTTCTGAATGTCAATATTCCTCTTGTTCTCCTTTATCTTTTTTGACCCTTCACACATCCTAGTCAGCTCATCCCAGACCTCCTTAGCCATCTTTAAGTTCATCAGCCTTGCTGACTCCTCGAAAGGCACCGTATACAAGATGATGTTCCAGGCTACATTTTCCAGTCCCACCATTTTGATCTCGTCATTGGTCATATTCTTCCTCTCCTTAGGAACCTGTACGCCAATGTCAAGATGCTCATACCCCAGTCCTCTGACATTAGGGATGGTGATCCTGATAGGTCCTTTCCTGATAACGCGTGACATTTGATCATGAATGGCATCTAGATGTGCCTCGAGTCTGAACTTTCAGTAGACAAAGTTAGAAACAGAGAATTCAGGTAACGAAGCTTCAAGTCTCCTCGAAGTCATGATGATGCAAGTTTTATGTAAAGCAAACTCAGATCTGTTCAGTGACCACCAACGAGTTTCTCCTCTGAAACTATTAATGTTCAAAGTCATTGGTCTTATGAACCACTACTCTGATACCACTTGTTGGTCCCGGTACAATACTGAGGAATACGTGTATGGGGGGGAATACACGTATATCAACCTTACTGAGTCCCCTTAGCTCAGAGTGTTAAAGAACTTAGGGTTGATAACACACCTATTGACTGCACTGAGTGCTGGTCAGTTGGCTAACTATCAACTTGAGTTCAGTGCGAAAATGCGTGAGCCCTGAAAGTTTATAGTCTTGTTTTATGTTTGCTTTCTGAAAACTTGTTTACTCAATTTTGAAATAGTGGTTAGTATGGCAGTGTTCAGATTAATGATCAGGCTGATTGATTTAAGCCTGGCAAAACCAAATGCTATGAATGACTTAAGCTAATAGACAAATAAGAACAATATCAAAGCAGTACGAACACAGGGAGTTTAACGTGGTTCAGAGACTCAAGCTCCTATGTCCACGGTCCTGATTTAACAGGAAATCCACTACTGGGATTCTTGCTTTTTATGTGCCAAGGTGCACCAAGATCAGGTAACCTCACTGACATATACAAACTCCTTTCTAACTCACTAACACAACTTCCACCAACAAACCTGACTAAAGGGTTTTGGTTCTGTTTGGATTCCAACTAAGGTGTGATTATCCTTACAAGTCTAAGCTATGCTAAGGATGGATAATCACTCTAAGCTTATGATAAGGCTTGAAAGATCAAAGGAATACATAATAACTCTCACTAATCTAAGAAACACTTGGGAAATTAGTCTGGTTTTGAGTGCTTCTTTTGAATGCTGAATGCTTTTGAAAGCTTGAGAGTTTGAGTAATTCTGGCTTGTAAATTTCCCCTAACCTTGAATGGGTTCAAGGCCTTCTATATTTATAGGTGATTTGAAAACTATCCATTGGAAGAGATAACCTTCTAGTCATCTACGTAGAGTTGTTCAACGGACATATCTCCCATGCAACAGCCGTCCTTGCATGAATTAGGTAATGGCATTTAATTCACCATTTAATGCTTGCCCGTTGAAAGTGCAGTCTGAAGTCAGTCTTCATGTCAGAGTCCATACGTGAGTGTTCTTCTTGGATTGGTCCACGTCATCAGGTTTGTGAGAATGTCAGAACTTATTCCTGGGCTTCAGGCTTGTCTTATTAAGTTATTTTTGTCTCGAGCACAACGGTCTTGTGACTTGAAGCGAATTACACTAACTTCTACTAATCGCTCACCCTCAAGCGGACGGGTTCACTGTAGTATGAGAAAGTATAATGGCCAAGTATTATCGAACCCACGAGATGGAGTGTATGCGAACAGATCCCTGAAGATCTACGCGTGGTAGTTAATATGAGTGTAATGTTTTTGGATTTTTTTGAAGAATTAATTATGAACTAAAATAAACTAATTAAACTAAAGAGCGAACTAAACAATTTAACTAAGGAGTGTTTTCAAATAAGAGATGGTGATGCTCAGGATAGGAATCCCTACGTATACTAACGGACCAGGTACATAATCAAAATAACCGTGACGCGCAAGAATTAACCTAAGTAAAAGAAAACAAGATGAAAGCTCAAGATTTTAAACCCTAATACTTTATACTAACAATCGACTTCACTAATCCACTAACAAGTTAATAGATTGTGCTCAATTAATGAGACCCTAATTTAACTAAGGTGATGCGGTCGTCCTCCTTCGCTAAACTGGTAGATGACTTAACCCTTTCTAAACCCTCTAGTTAAGTCTACTCGTTGTTAAATAGTTATACGGTCGTCCTCTCTCTAACACCTTTCGAACGAAATTCAAAAGTAAAGTCTAGATTAATTTTAAGAATTCATTAACCAAGAGAATTAAAACCTAACGTCACAAGTTACTCTAATTACGTACCCACATCCTACTTCTACGAGTTCATCCTACCCCAAGAATACAAGGGTTTTAGCCGTACATGGCTTTAACAAACATAAAAGCAATAGAAGAAACAATAAACATAAACATAATGAATTGAACGAAGAAAATAAGAAACATGAACTAGGGTTTTAAAAGAAAATAATTCTAATAACTGAAATTTAATTAACTAAAACGAAGTTCAAAGCGTTTAAAGTAATCAAGCTAATGAAAAGAAACTAAGAAACGAAAAGAAACTAAGAATTCGTACAAAAAACCTCAACAAAACGTAAGTAAAGCTTGCTCGTTCTTCTCCTCTTCCTCTCTCTAAAAACTAAGTCTAAAAGTGATTTCTAAAGTTCAGGGTCCTTCAAAACGTGTTTGGAAGAGGTATATATAGGCACCGGGTCGAAACGGAAGTTAATAGGCCAAAATTCCCATCGAGCTCGAGTAGGGCTCGGTCGAGTAGTCATTACTCGGGCACTCGAGTAGACTACTCGAGCCGAGGCCGGTCGAGTAGAACTACTCGAGCTAAGGGGCTCGAGTACTTTTCGGGTTCTGGACAATTTCAACACTCGAGCTTGCATTGCTCGAGCACTTTTTACTCGAGCCCTACTCGAGCTCGATGGGAATTTTGGCCCATTAACTTCCGTTTCGACCCGGTGCCTATATATACCTCTTCCAAACACGTTTTGAAGGACCCCGAACTTTATAAATCACTTTTAGACTTAGTTTTTAGAGAGAGGAAGAGGAGAAGAACGAGCAAGCTTTACTTACATTTTGTTGAGGTTTTTCGTACAAATTCTTAGTTTCTTTTCGTTGCTTAGTTTCTTTTCATTAGCTTGATTACTTTAAACGCTTTGAACTTCGTTTTAGTTAATTAAATTTCAGTTCTTAGAATTATTTTCTTTTAAAACCCTAGTTCATGTTTCTTATTTTCTTCGTTCAATTCATTATGTTTATGTTCGTTGTTTCTTCTATTATTTTTATGTTTGTTAAAACCATGTTAGGCTAAAACCCTTGCATGCTTGGAGTAGGATGAACTTGTAGAAGTAGGTTGTGGGTATGTAATTAGGGTAACTCGTGACGTTAGGTTTTAATTCTCTTGATTAATGAATGCTTAAAATTAATCTAGACTTTACTTTTGAATTTCGTTCGAAAAGTGTTAGAGAGAGGACGATCTTATCACTCTTTAACAACGAGTAGGCTTAATGAAAGGGTTTAGAAAGGGTTAATTAATCTACCGGTTTTTCTAAGGAGGACGACCGCATCACCTTAGTTTAAATTAGGGTCTCGTTAATTAAGCACAATCTATTAACTCGTTAGTGGATTAGTGAAGTCGATTGCTAGGATAAAGTATTAGGGTATTAAGTCTTGAGCTTTCATCTTACAATCTTTTACTTAGGTTATTTCTTGCGCGTCACGGTTATCTTGATTATGTACCCGCTCCGTTAGTATACGCAGGGATTCCTATCCTGAGCATCACCATCTCTTACTTGAACACAACCCTTAATTAATTCGTCTTCTTTAGTATTTTAGTTTTCTTAGTTTATATTAGCTTTAATTAATTCTTTCAAAAAATCCAAAAACAACACACTCATATTAACTACGACGCGTAGATCTTCAGGGATCTATTCGCATACATCCCATCTCGTGGGTTCGATATACTTGGCCGTTATACTTACTCTTACTACAGTGAACCCGTCCGCTTGCGGGTAAGCGATTAGTAGAAGTTAGTATCATCGCTTCAAGTCAATGGCGCCGTTGCCGGGGATGGCGTGTATGCTTTTTGAATAGGACTTGTAGATAGCTTAGTAGTTAGTAGTGAGTGCTTTTCTTTTCTGTTTTTTTATTTTTATTTTCATTCATTCGGCAGTTGCATTTTGATCCTTCTGCTAGTATGTCAGGTATATGAAAACACGCTCACAAGGGAATACGAGTGAAGAGAGAATACCGTTGGATCCTGAGACGATATCTACAAGGAACCGAGCCTTCTTGAGGAGAATGAATGCTGCCGGAGGAGGGAAAGAGCCAATGGACATTACTAATGAGTTGGATGACGTGGAGAATGAGTTCAATCAGGCATTCTGTTGGTATCTACCCGTGATGCTGACAGGGTGGGCCACGTCTGGCCTAGTTCAAGTCATGGCGTACATGATGGATCCAATTGTAGATGCATATGGAACATCCTTCATGTGCTTGATATCAGCTTCGCTAGAAGGATAATCCTTCTTCGACAGCTTTATCCCTTGATTTGCTGGAAGATATTCTCTCTTAGAGTTCTCCATCGCAAAACGCTTCAACACCTTATCTATGTAGGTGGATTATGCCAGCCCTAACATCTTCTTGGATCTATCCCTATGGATCTTGATCCCTAAGATGTAGCATGCTTCACCAAGATCCTTCATCATGAAGGTCTTTGATAACCAATCTTTCACCAACTGCATGAGCGGGATGCTATCTTCTATAATCAATATGTCATTGACATATACGACTATAAAGACAATACTCTTTCCACTGCGTTTATAATAAACGCATGGATCTTCCGGATTTCTAATGAAGCCAAAAGACTTAACAACTTCATCAAATCGGATATTCCAACTCCTAGAAGCTTGCTTCAATCCATAGATGGATCGTTTAAGCTTGCACACGAGATTAGACTTTGGCTTAGATATGAAAGCCTCCGGTTGAGTCATAAACACGTCCTTATAAATGTTTCCATTGAGAAAGGCTGTCTTGACATCCATATGCCAAATCTCATAATCATAGTGTGCGGCTATCGCAGGTAAAATACGAATGGACTTGATCTTTGCAACCGGTGAAAAGGTCTCGTCATAGTCAATGCCTTCACGTTGACTATACCCTTTCATCACCAATCTAGCCTTGTAGGTTTGTACCTTGCCATTTGCATCGGTCTTCCTCTTGAAGATCCACTTGCAACTTATGGGTTTTACCCCTCTCGGCAATTCAATGTAGTCCCAAACTTGATTGATGTGCATCGAGTCCATCTTGGATTTCATGGCTTCACGCCACTTCTCTGAGTCAACATCTAATGTCACCTCAGTGTAAGTCTTAGGTTCGTCCTTATCCGGTATATCCACGTCACCGTGTTCCTCCATGAGGAAACCATAATACCTATCGATTGGATTACGAATCCTAGTTGACTTACGGAGTTGTGGTTGTGCAGGCTGTACATTCTGATCATGAAAATTTTGTGGTGCAACGACTTCATTGTTGACCGGAGAGTCCTCAAGAGCGACACTTTCAGATGCCTCTTGGGCAGGAGTTTGAACTATGCTCTTCTCATTCAGCCTACTTGGAGGTTGTTGCAAAGGCAACACGCTCCAATTATGCTCCCACTGGCTAAAAGAGGATCACCTAGTGATAAACTTCCACCATAAGAGTCGCTGAATGCTCCCACTGATTCTTTATCATGTTGCTTTAACAAATCATCAGTCTCTATATTAATTCATGGTTCTTAATTTTCTTCATGTTCTATCTTCTTACGGCTTTGTTCCTTGAAGACATACTCGTCTTCTAGGAACCTTGCCTACCTAGAAATAATCACCGTTTGTTTCTCCGGTAGATAGAAATAATATCCTCTAGTCTCCTTAGAATATTCCACAAAATAACCTCTTTCACCTTTGGATTCCAACTTATCAGTTTGCATCTTCTTCACAGTTGCAGGGCAACCCCACGTTCTAATGTGTAGAAAAGATGGCTTCTTGCCTACCACAACTCATATGGAGTTTGCTCAACTGATTTAGACAGAATCCTATTCAGAATGTAGATTGAGGTTTGCAATGCGTGTCCCCATAAGAATGTTGGAAGGGAGGCAAAACTCATCATGGACTGGACCATGTCCAATAGGGTTTGATTTCTCCTTTCGGACACACCGTTCATCTGAGGGGTTCCGGGAGGAGTCCATTGTGATTGGATCCCATGAAGCTTCAAGTAATCCATGAATTCGTGGCTAAGGTACTTACCTCCTTGATCTGATCGAAGAGTCTTGATACTCTTACCAAGACGATTCTCTACTTCGGCCTTGTACTCCTTAAATTTCTCAAACGATTCAGATTTGTGTTTCATGAGATACACGTATCCGAATCTTGAGTAATCGTCAGTAAAGGTGATGAAGTAGCCGAATTGACCCCTAACTAGAGTGGGCAATGGTCCACAAACATCGCTGTGGATCAACTCTAGAGCTTCTTTGGCACGCACCCCTTTCCCTGAAAAGGGTTTATTGGTCATCTTGCCTATGAGACAAGATTCACAACTTCCATAAGACTCTAAGTCAAATGAGGTTAAGTAGTCCAATTTTCTTAACCGTGCGATTCTTTTCTCATTTGCATGACCAAGTCTACAATGCCACATGTAAGTTGGGTTTTCATGATTACTAAGTTTGAGTCTTTTATTTTGTATATTAAGAACATTATATCCACAATGTAACAAATATAAACCATTCACAAGAGGAGCATTTCCATAAACATCACCATTAAGCAAAAAATAACAAGTATTATTTGCAAAACGGAAGGAAAATCCCTCAATGTCTAACATAGGAACGGGAATAATGTTACGAGTAATAGACAGAACAAAATAACAATTATTTAATTCAAGTCTAAAACCAGAAGGTAAGTCTAAAATATAAGTCCCAACACGTTCAGCAGCAACTCTTGCTCCATTCCCCACGTGAAGGGCGACTTCACCCGGTCTAACCGCTCTGCTGTCCTTGAGCCCCTGCACATTTGTACAAATGTGTAAGCCACAACCAGTATCCAATACCTAACAATTAGAATCATTTGTGGACATGTTTATCTCAAGAACAAACATACCTGTTCCAGTGGCTGAAGCACCTTGTGCCTTCTTTTCAGCTGCTAGAACCTTGCAGTCCTTCTTCCAATGCCCCTTCTGCTTGCAGTGGAGGCATACATCCTTATCTACCCGCTCCTTCTTTTGAATTCCACCTTTTGGCTTGAGAAAACCAGGCTTAGAGCCTTTCTTAGCCTTGCTTCTATGCTTCTTCTTCCCTTTAGAGGTAGAGGAACTAGAAGCACCCACCATGAGCACGAGCTTTTCCTTAGCAGTGGAAGACTCAAAAGTCTTGAGCATGTTATGAAGCTCAGGTATGGTCGAAACCGTCTTATTCATATTGAAGTTTACTACGAAACTCGAATATGAATCGAGTAGCGACTGAAGAATGCATATATAGCAACATTGGTCTGCAGCTCAATGCCCAAATGACCAAGTTTCTCGATTAGCCCTATCATCTTCAAAACATGAGGGGAGACATTTCCTCCTTCAGATAACCGACATCTAAAAAGATCTCTCATTACCTCATAAATCTCGGAACGAGACTCAAAATCAAAGAGATCCTTCAAATGTCTAAGCATCTCATAGGAAAGCATTCTTTCGTGTTGTCTTTGCACCTCAGGAGTCATGCCGAGCAACATAACACACTGAGCCTGGGAAGCATCATCTTGATGCTTCTTTTGAGCTTCGGCGTCAAACGCGTCGGCTTCCTCAAAACCAGCCTCAGGGGTAACAGGGATTGACGTGTCCAACACGTACTCAATCTTTTCTTGCCTAAGCACCAAACATACATTTCGATGCCAGTCCAGAAAATTTGGCCCAGCCAATTTGTTTGTTTCCAAAACACTTCTCACAATAAGTTATTTATTTCAACAATCCTAGGAAATAAAATTTAAGCGGGAATCAAAACACATAATTCCTTTGATCAATATTCAGCAATCAAAATAAACATGACCTTTTATTTATTTTATCTCCATTATTTTCACATACTCAACGACCTCATCGGAAGAGTACAAATTTATATCCAATATAGATTGTAATGGACTAGGATCTATTGGGAAAATTGGGGTGCCCGGAAACTATTCGGGATGAAATTTAAATACGAATTTAAATACAATTATTACTAGCATTAATTAATCCTAATTAATCCAAATTATAATTCCAACAACAATTTTATCATTATGCATGTAGAATTAAGTCACATGAAAACCTAAAGCGGAATAACTAGGAGTTCACGTGATTCACACCTCTTGTAGATATGACCATTGATAACAACGGGACTATCACGATCGTGTTATCAACCAAAAGACCTTCTCAAGTATGTCCCTTTCGCCTTGCTTGTTCACCGGTGGGAAGTGATCGCAAGCAATTCAGAATAACAAGGAAGAAAGAAAAAATTATTGTTGCTGATTTTTTTTCAACACTGTGAAACTGTAGACTGGAGATGAAATAATCATCCCCTATATATAAGAGAGGGGTGAACGAAATTTAGGTGTATTTTAGGGGAGAGAAAATCTTTTTCTTGGCCTCCAAGAAATCTTGAATATATCCCATATATTCTTTTCTCCATAAAAAAAATATTCCACAAAAATCTCACCCTCCTAATATATGCAATTTTTGAAATTTATAGATTGAGAATGCAAGATTTGGATCTTCTTGAATTTATGAGATAATCTTGTATTCCAAGAATACTTATCTTCCATAATATCTTTCCAAGAAAATCAACAAGATCTTTTCTCTCTCCATATCTCTTATTTTCAAAAATCTCAAGAAAAATCAGCAAATATATTTTCTTTTATTTTAATCACCTTATTATTATTGGGCTACTTAATGGGCTACTTGAGGGGCCTTTAGGAGAATTAAGATTGGACCTCCAAATGAACTTCTGAATTTCAATATTGAGCCCCAATATAATTCAGCCCATTAATTTTAATTAGTATCACTACTAAATTAATATTGCACTATCCATCTTAATCCATATTACGATAATATGGGCTCCCGATTATTATTTCCCACGTTTAAGATTATTTAGTCCATTAATTAATTAAGCTTCTGAATAGCTCTAAATTAATTAACATCTTTCACCTTGGAGTAAAGACAGCTCAACATTATTATCCGTACCGAAGAAACTAATTCTTCACTTGCAAGATTTAGTACGATAAAACTTCTGAGCCCACCAAGGTGACAAATCACACGAGCCGTACTCGCACGCGTTTCTTTGTATTAAACCTTAGCAACTGTCGTATGATTAATATTACTGCCCAAAGAACAAGGTTCGAAGTCATGATGATTCTCACCCAATATAAATCAAAGCAGTAACGACTAAGCACACACGATCCTATTTAGGTGACGGAGATTAAGAAATCAATAACCACTGAGGTCTAATTCTTCACATTTCAGAACATAAGAATTTATCCTCGCTGTAGGTCCTCTTCAACACATACTAAATGTGCTAGTGCAATCTCTTGGTCAAGACATGCCAATCTGAGACTTACACATCGACCTTTCACGGTGGATTGTTCAATTCCACCTGGGTCGTGAATTTGTACGTTTTGTTACAAGAAGAACTGTTAATGTGATCTTCCGTGATCTGGTATCACCATATTAACTACAATGTAACACGTGCAACTTATTGAACGGTTTGCAATAAATATTTAACATTCATTCATATCTAAAGCAAATGTGATAAAAGATTTATTCTCTTAAATAAGTGTTTAATACATGAGTTATACAAAGTAAAAGCATACTTTCACGTATAACTCCAATAATCTCCCACTTATACTTAAAGTCTACTTTTTAGTATACATCATGCATGTCTAGTGTAATAGCTCTACGTGACATATCATGTCAACCTACACTAACCTAATAATTCCTCCCACTTATACTTAAAGAAGATTGGTAATAGTCTTGACTCCCATTCCATCCACATATCTCTCGAATGTACTTTGAGGCAGACCCTTTGTGAATGGATGTACTAGGTTGTCCTCCGACTTTTATCTTTGCCACCTCTTTATCTCTTCTCTTAACAATTTCTCGTACAAGATGGTGTATTCTTTCAATGTGTTTGTTGGCCTTGTGGGCTCTCGGTTCCCTTGAATTTATAACTGCTCCGGCACAATGATTGTGATGGGCAAATTCGGAACAACGTCCAAGTCCACTAAGAAGTACTTGAGCCAAACCGCTTCTTTCGCTGCTTCACAAGCCGTTACTTACTCGGTTTTCATGGTCGAATCGGCGATGCATTTCTGTTAATCACTTCTCCATAACATGGCTCCTTCTCCCATGCAAAACACACCACCTGAGGTAGATATTCTGGATTCTATATCTGATTGGAAATTTGAGTCCGTGCATCCCATGGGAATTAGACTATCTGACTGTTAAATCAGTATTCCATCGCTAGTTCTTTTCAGAAACCCTAAACCCTATAAATACGAAGGAATTATTCCATTATTCCTCACTAATAATAGTGGATTCAATGCCGCAGAGTCAAAAAGGGGTTTTGACTGAACACTATTGAGAAAGCAATCCAATAAATCGATTATGATTTCGAATCAGGAAAGATTAAAAACACAAGCAAAATATATAGTAGATCTTTATTTCGAGGCTCCAAGATAAAATTTCTTAAATAAATAAAATGAAATTCGATTTTCTTTTTTTTTTCTTTCGTGCAAAAAGAATGTTAATACTTTAACGTCACCAATATGAGCATATCGGCGATTACTAGCTCCTAATGTCGGGATATGGATCAAATAATAAATATTCATTTTTAGGTGGATTAAGGGCTGCTGCTCAATCAATTAGTTATGAAATACCATTAACCCTATGTGTATTATCAATATCTCTACGTGTGATTCGGTGAGACAACAAATTTTCTCTATTTAGTTTCTTTCTAGCAAAAAAGTTAAATGATTGAAATATCCATTTTTTTAGTCATTATTGCGTCGATGAATTAAACTAGATAGTTATATGAGTGAAATAAAATGGAACTAGGACATAACTAAAGCATTGGGTCGAACTCTTCTTCTATTTTTCTACCACATATCCTAAAGAAATTCTCGTTCTTGAAAATCCACGCTTTTCCAAACCCAGAAAATGGACGAAATTCTAGGATTCGCCGAAACCATAACCAAGCAGCCCAGGGTATGCTTCATAGAATTGAAAACATCGGGTGAAGGGGAATGAATAACCAAGGAAGAAGGTGAGGCTTCAGAAGGATCTGTCATTGGGGAAAGGGGGAACCTTCTCCAGGTAAACCCCCTCGAGTACTGCCCAAGGACCTGATTCTACTATTAAAGGTCCTGGAATATGGGTGTCGGATCCTTATGGACTAACGGGAAAACCACTTTTTATCATTCTAGGAAATTTAGAATACAAGGGAATTCCAATAAGCTTTTCCGGGGTTACTTTGATATCTTTCCATCATGCCCGAGGCAAAAGTAGATATCCGGTCTCGTACACAACATTGTATACATAAGGCTTCCTACGCCCGAAGCGTACGGAATGCCTTTCATGTCATCTGTCTCCAAATGCGTCTTAGGGCCTCTTTCTTTTGATAGATGGATTCCGTGCCTAAAAGGTACAAAACCTTTCTTGGAATCTTGCATGCTGAAACGCTTCAAAACAGTGTCTTTGTATGAAACTTGCGATAAGCCCAACATCCTTCTCTTGCGATCTCGAGTGATCTTGATCCCAAGGACGTGACCTGCTTTCCTTAAGTCCTTCATATCAAATTGATTTGACAGCCATACCCTTACGTCTGACAATACCTTTACATTATTTCAAATGAGCAGAATATCATCTACGTGTAATACTAAGAATACCACCGCAGTTCCGTCATACCTTTTATACACACAACTCTCGAACTCATTTTGATCAAACCCATAAGACTTAATAACTTGATCAAAACACTGGTTCCAAGTACGCGATGCTTGCTTAAGTCCATAAATGGATCTCTTAAGTTTTCATACGAGGTGTTCTTGGTCTTTTTCAATGAAACCTTTGGGTTGTTGCATATAGATATCTAACCCGTTAAGACTTCCGTTAAGGAAAGCTGTCTTGACATCTATTTGCCAGATCTCGTAATCTAGGTGCGCAGCGATCCCTTCTTTCTGGCATAGCTACAGGCGAAAAAGGCTAAAAAGGTCTTCTCATAATCGATCCCTTCTTTCTGGCATGGACTTAAGCATAGCTACAGGCGAAAAAGGTCTCCTCATAATCGATCCCTTCTTTTTGAGTGTACCCTTTTTGCCACTAGCCTTGCCTTGAAGGTCTCAACCCTTCCGTCCGGTCCTCTTTTCCTCTTGTATACCTACTTGCATCCAATGGGTTTTACCCTATTGGGTGGTTTGACCAACTCCCACACTTGATTATAATCCATCGAACCCATCTCGGCTTCCATTGCGGTTTGCCATGAATCTGCGTCTTTATCTTGGATTGCCTCGTCGTAAGTCCATGGGTCTAATTCATCACCGGGAATCCAATCCAAAGATTCTCCTATTCCCATGCATCTCTCGGGTTGTCTGACAACCCTCCCACTACGACGGGGTTCCAGTTGTGAAGGTTTGATGATTGGTATATCATCTTGTATACTTGGTATAGGAGTTCGTCTAAGGTAATATCACTTCTGGGCTTTTTTTTGTTCATATAGTCTTCCTCCAAGAATTTAAAGTGTGTGCAAAATACGGTCTTTTAATCCTTGGGACTATAGAATATACACCCGTTCATTCCTGCAGGGTATCCTATAAACAGCCTTAATTCCAAACGTGGATCCAATTTACCGGCTTCCTTGTCTAGCACGTATGTCAGACACCCCCATATCCGAATGTGTCTCAGACTGGGCTTGCGCCCAGTCCACAATTCTATCGGGGTTTTAGGAAGCGATTTTGATGACACCAAGTTTAGAATGTAAGCCGCCGTTTCCAAGGCGTTACCCCAAAACGATTTGGGTAAATCTGAATAACTCATCATAGATCTGACCATTTCTAAAAGAGTTCGGTTCCTTCATTCCGCCACACCATTCTATTCAGGGGTTCCCGGTGCGGTTAACTGGGATACGATCCCTTCATCCGATAGGTAGTTCAAGAATTCATTGCTGAGGTATTCGCCTCCACGATCGGATCGTAGAAACTTGATACTTCTTTCCCTATGCAACATAAGGTAGATGTATCCATATCCCGAGTAATCGTCAATAAAAGTCACAAAATATTGGGAAATTGTATAGACTTAAGTTTTGATTAAGATGCCAAAAGGTTCCTCCTATGTCGTTTGTAAGTAAATGTTCAGTAGAGTTAGTACTTAGTTATATCAGTTCAAATGTTAAGGAGTTGGAGTGCAGTTATAAATTTCTAGAGTGTATTTCAGAATGAAGTCCGCTGAAGTCGAAGTCCGCTGAAGACAAGTGATCTGAGAATTAGTCTAAGTCTAGAATATTTTCTAAGTGCATTCTCACTAAGACTGAAACCATCAGGAGAGGACCAAGGTCCACTGATATGAACTAACAAAGTACATTCAATGCTAAACACATTAAAAGATGTTAGTTAATCTGGTTGGAACAAGGCAAAATGAATTTCAGTGAAGCTTACAATAAATGAAGGAATAAGAAGGCCCTCTCAGAGGAGTTCTACCTTAAAGCAAGACAAGATTCTGAGCAAGCAGACTGAATGGCCCAATGAGAAGATGACACGTAGGTGTACTCTACTGACAGCCGACCTGTCCCAGACTGACAAGTACAAAAAGTCTTTCCCTAGCATTCTACAGAAAGTTGGTGAACATGCATGGTCTTTTAGCCGTTTCTTGATAAGACTTAAAGCTTCAAATAGAGCCGTTTGAACCAATCAGATACAAGAAGACTTACTTGAGAAGATTCAAAATCCAACGGGAAGATTTTCAAGGAAGCATATAAATACAGAAGGGAGTGCTCATTTCTAAGTACGAGAAACTCACAATATCAAAGCTATCTCTACACTCATAACTATATAGAAGCACTCAAAATTACTTTATTTCCCAAGTGTTTCACATCTGTAAAGAGCGTAACAAACCTTCTGTAACCAAGCTTAAAAGCTATATCCAAATCTTAGAAAGAGATAATCCATCCTAAGCCTTGAGCTAAACTATAAGGATTATCTCACATCAGTTGGAACCAAAACCTTACTCAAAACCCTACTCAGTTGTTAGGTTGAGAGTTAGTGTTAAGTGGTGTTAGTAAGCTGATTGTTTGTATCAGTCTGAAAGCTGGTTTGTTTTGGGAACTAGGACCTAGAATTATCCTAGTGATCAATCATCCTAAGAGAGGATTAATTGATTAGTGCACCTTGGCACTATAACACAAGGAATTCCAAGTGAAAAGAATTCTCCTGTTTAATCAGGACAGTGGACGTAGGAGATTCATCTCTGAACCACTTTATATCTTGTGTAGTTACATTCTACTATTTCCTAAGTGTGTGTTATCCACTCAAAGTTTATCAAGTAAAATGAGTTTTCTAAAGGGCTCACTAATCCGCATTTGAAAGCTAATTAGATAGTAGTTCAACTAAAAGTCTTGAGCTTTCAGTGGAGGTATTATCTCAGTAAGCTTTCACAAGTAATTCTCAGCAGACCTAAAGTCCACTGACGAGTTACTATCTTAAGTAACTTGAGAATTTCTTAAGAAGTTTAAATTTGTAACCTCAGGTGTATTCCCCCCCATACACCTGTTTACTCGTTTCGGGACCAACAATTGGTATCAGAGCAGTGGTTCAAAAGACCATTGTTCTAAGTATACCTTGTGCTAAAAAGGTATTTTCTATTTGGTCATCTGAATTGATCTTATTGATAAACTTGTTTAGATATTATGGCTGACAATGCAGCTAGGGTAGCACCACCAACGGAGAACAATATGGGAGTTAATCCTTTGAACCATATGTTCCATCACAAGCTTCCACAATTCTCAGTGGAAAATTATGGCTTCTGGAAGATCAGAATGAGGGCTCATCTTGCCTGTGTGCATGATGAAATGTTAAGGGCAATTACTAAAGGTCCATTTATTTTTATGACCCCTAACCCTAGAACCACAGCTGAGACTATTGCAAATCCAAGAGAAGAATGGCCCAAGGATGAAGATAACTTCACTGCAGATGAAAGGAGGAGAAACAACCTCAACTTCATAGCCATGAATATTCTCTACACCACCATACCAGATTCTGTAATGGGAAGAGTGATCTATTGCAAGACTGCAAAGGAACTTTGGGACACTCTTGCTCTCATGTGTGAAGGAACTGACAAGATAAAGGAGAACAAGCTCTCAGTAGTTGTTCAAAAGTACGAGCAGTTCACCATGGAGCCTACTGAGACCATTGACCAGCTTGATGGGAGGTTCATTGACATCATGAATGAGATAAACTCTCTGGGAAAAGTCTACACCAAAAGAGAAGTTGCCTTAAAGATCCTGAGAGGTTTAACCTCAAGATGGGATATGTACTCTGTGATGATGCAGAATACCAAGGATTTGTCTATCATGTCTATGCAACAGGTATTCTCTGAACTTAAGGCTTATGAGTTTGATCTTAATAGGAAAAAGGGCTCCTGATGAGACCTCAGCTGAGAAGGGAGTTGCCTTCAAAGCTAAGGAGACTGAGCCAAAATCCCCAAAGCCACAGAAAAGTACAAAGGCAAGCAAATCTCAAAGCAAGGCTGAGATGCAAGAGGAACTCAGCCTGATGGCTAGAAGGTTTGAAAGACTTAACAGCCGTTTTGGCAAGTATAAGAGATTTTACAGGGATAACAGAGAAGGGAGAAGTTATCCACAAAAAGACACCAGAGAAGGAGAGAAAAGCTCAACTGAGCTGGAAAAGAGAAAAGATTACAAGAACTATACCAGAGGTGAAGGATCATCATCAAAGACCAAGGAGTCTACTGAGGAAAAGAATGATGATTCCAATAGATGTTTCCAATCCAAGAAGGTTGGGCATTTTCAATATGATTGTCCTCAACTGAGCACCAAAGAAAGAAAGGAAAGGCAAGCCAAAAGAGACAGGAGATATGGAGAAAGGAAAGCCATGGTGGCTGAGGATGTTGATGAAGATCTGGAGTCATCTGATGGACTGTTCTCAGACAGCAGTGATGATGACATGTGCCTCATGGCAAGAGAAGAACCAGAGGTACAATCTAAACCATCCATTTCTCTAGAACACACACCTGAGCTAAGCTCAGAGTCAACTGAGGAACTCAATCTTCAGTCCGCTTTGGAACAATTGATGATTGATTTCTCAAGGTTGCAAGAAGCAAGTTTTTGTCTCCAAGATGAAAACAAAAATCTCCTGAGAGAAAACTCTAAGTTAATTGAGTCTGGGAATCAGGCAAATCTTAACTCAGCTCAATCTACCATTGAATTGACAAAAGAGGTGGAAACCCTCAAGAGTCAAGGAAATGGCAAAGGTCAACTGATAAAAGATCTTACTGAATCTAAGATAAAGTTAACTGAAGAGAACTTAAAAATAGTAAGCCAAGTGAAGGATTCTCTCCTAAAAATTGATGTCTTATAAAAATCTGAAGAGACCTTGTTAAAAAGGATTAATGCTCTTAACAAACCATCTCTTGCTAAATTCAAAACTTTCAAATCAATCCTAATAACAAGTGTGGGATATGCTTTATTCCAAAACCTTCAGAACGGCCTCTGAGTGTTGCTTCTTCAAGTGGCACAAAGAAAGTTTTTGTTAAATTTGTGACCTTTCAACCACAGATTTTAGATAAGGGAAAAAGACCAGCCGAGGTCCAACAAGAGAGAAGTCAAACTCAGCCAAAACTAAATGGAAATGCTCAGTTGACTAATCAGACTAGATCTCAGCAGAGGTACTATCAGCCGAGGTCTTCACAGATGAAGCAACCTCAGCTGAAAGCACCCAGGCATGAGTACTCCTCAAGGAATGACTCATACAGAAGACTTATTCCTTTTGTGCCTAAAGGAAAAGGTCCTTCATACCTTTATCAACAAAAACTAAGGCCAGGTGCACCCAAGCCTAAAAGCAAGAATGTAAAGAAGGTTTCTGTTCCTTCAAAGGCTGACACCCATAGAAAGTTTACTCCCAAGGCACCTAGGGAGATAACAATCTATGTAGATATTTATGGAAGACAAATTAGCCATTCTAAAGTGATTAGAACAGTGAGGCAAATTTGGATTCCGAAAGGTACAGCTAACCTGGTAGGACCCAACACAAAATGGGTACCTAAAACTTGATTTTAACTGCAGGGCTCAGTGAACCTCAACAAAGGAGAAGCTCTAAAATCTTCAGTCTGGTACTTGGATAGTGGATGTTCCAAGCACATGACTGGGAACAAAGATCTCATGACCGAATTTGTTGAGAAAGAAGGTCCACAAGTCACCTTTGGTGATAATTCACAAGGAGCCACTAAAGGTTATGGTACTTTACTCATTGGCTCAATAAGAGTAAGCAATGTATCCTATGTCAGTGGACTTAAGCACAATCTTTTGTCCATAAGTGTTAGGATAAATTATTATTCAGTTTTGATGAGTTAAAACAAACAAGAGAATGTAATAGGACCATATGGACCTGTTAGCCAGATGATGAACTAGATTAGGACTTAGTCTAGAGGGAACTGCCAGATCAGAGGACTTCACCAGAAGAGTCACCAGAAGACCCACCAGAGGACTTCACCAGAGGACTCCACCAGAAGACCTCACCAGATGAAACTGACCAGAGACAGAGAACCTTCCCCAGACCAGACGAGTCCGGACCAGACGAGTCTGGTGAACCAAAAGATGCTCAGAATTATCCCTTAATTCTACTGAGTATTCTGTTTCTTGACCAGATCCAAACCAGAAGACACTGAGGTTACTTGATACCTGGTCATGCCTTCTCTGGAGAGAATCAGAGTTAGGCATAGGAAGCACTTGACCGTTGGTGATTTAAATCAAGTCAACATGATCGGATTGGAAAGTTTTGAAGTCAATCAATCCAAGGATCCCACCAACCCAATTAATCAATTAGGGAATTGATTGATTGAAAGTTTCCCTAAAGTACAAGGTACCTCGTAACCCTCTCTACTTCTCCCCCAGAATACCTCGTAATCAATTGGTGCTTTAGTTACTTCACATGAGCAGAACCTTCCTGATACACCTCTTTACACACCCTCTATTATTCCTACTCAAACACCCTCTCCACCCACTTCACATAACCCTCTCCCCACATATCCTTCTACCCCAGCCCCTGTACCGGAAGGGCCATCTTCTTCTGGTGCAGAACCATCTATCCCATCCCCTTCCAACTCACAAACTCCCATCCCAACCTCTGTGCCTGAAGTCCCAATTACTTCTTCTGGTGCAGAGCAACCCATTCCCTCTATCTCATAAATTCCCAACCCTCCCCAATCTCACACTGACCAGATCCCCCCCTCTTCCATATCTTTGGGATTTGTTGTTCCCCTTCCCTCTCCCACCTGTCTGACCAGCGATGATAGTGAAGAAGATAATGCTTCACTGGAGCCAGAGGTCTTAGCACCATCCTCCTCTGCCTCTGGGCCCAAAACCTTTATGTTCTCATCTGCAGACATGGGTCCCATTAGGCAGAGTATGAGTGTAAGTGCTCAGCTCTGGCTAAGAAAGTATTTTCCCATCCTGATGGAGCACTTACCCCTGCTGGCAGATCTGACTGATGCCAAGGTCTGGAGCAAAGCTAGACTGGAAGATGTGGAGGACTTAATGCTGTTACTTGAAGAGATGACTCCCTCCACATTCACTGCCTGGGAGATAGAGCTCAAGAAGAAGATGAACATCCAGAACCCAGCTGAGTTAGAGACTCCGGAAGCAGCGAAGGTGTTAATTCGCACCCTGCTCATTAAGAGAGGAGTAATGATCACTCCTGAGGGCCCCTCTTACAAATTTGGCCCCCACTTCACCTTTCCTCCGGAGCTCTACTCTGATGAAGAGGACTTCGATGTCACTCCTGCCGTGCTGCAAAAGATGAAGACTTTCTTCAATAAGCAGATCATGCAGATTGGGCGGTTTCTAAGGCAATTCAACACATGACCCCTGCTATGATAGAGCACCAGATCTGGCAGGAGAGGAAGATCTTTCTAAAGCAGATCAAGTCCACTTTTGCGGCTGCCAAAGCATCTTTTAAGGCAAATGGACTATTTGTGAAGCTTGATGTGATGCAGAGCCAGAGACAGCTCCAGGAGCATGTGCTGGAGCAGCTGAGGCCAGTCTCTATGTTGAAGGTGGAAATGGCTTCTCAGATGCTGCAAACTGCAAAGCTCAAAGATTCCCTCCAGGAGATGTTGGAGAAGCAGGAGCAGTTGGTGGCTGAGTCAAAGGCCTACCTGGAAGAAGCCAGACAACTCCGTGATCTTCACTCTTCCTCCTCTACTGCTTTGCTTGATCTCATAAGGCAGGTGGTGCAGCCCCTGTTTGATGAAGTTAAAAAGGGGAAAGAGAAGGCCAGAACTGATCTGGCGAAGATCACAAATGAGACTCTCTTTAGCTATGGTGCTCGTCTGGACCTGCGGGAGAACACTTTGGCCCAGGCTGAGCTGCAGAAGAAGAAGAAGGAAGAGCTCAAATCTTTTACCATGGCAAAGCAGCTGGCGGCAGAAGAGGAGTCTACAGATGCAGAGCAGGATCCTATCTCAGTATCTGGACCTGCAAAGAAGAAGATAAGGAAGGTGAAGAAGAGCTTCCTTGAAGAAGTAGTTGAGGAAGCAGAGAAAAGGTTAAAGGAAGAAACACCTGAAGAGAGGCAAGCAAGAATAAGAAAGAACATAGATGAAGAGCAGAGACTCTGATATGTTAGGAGGCAAAACAAGAAGACCAGAGGAGCTGGTATATCTTCTGGTGCTAGTGGTCCAAGCCAGAAGAAGAAAGGTCCTGTTGAGGTGATGGACATTTTGCCACTCAGGACAGAAGGGTCCTTTGACTCTACTATGCCTGCCCCTCTGATAGAGAAGTGGAGAGAAGCCAAAACCTTATGGTTTGTCCAGCATTACATTAGAAGGCCTCCACCAGAGGATAATGCTCTTATCAACAGGATTTTCCACTCTTGGATGAAGGCCTACGATGCAGAACTCTACAAGCAACTCATGGATTCCACCATTGAGTTCAATCTGGAAGTCATTGCCCCAGAGTTTCATTATCTCAACACTCCCATGATAGGGGACCAGATTGACTGGATTGAGCTAAAGAAGCTATTCAAGAACAAGGTGTTGGGAAATTTCACTCCAACATCCTCTGCTGAGCTGAAGGCCATTCAAGACAGATTTCTTGACTGGTTTCTGGTGCCAAAGGAGAACAGAAGATATGCATAGCTTAGGACTCTGAAATGCAATGTAAAATGTAATCTTTTGTCCTCTATTAATCAATGAAAAGTCATATCTGTTGATGACCTTGATCCAAATTAACTATTAGTGGTTGTTTTGCTCTTAGAAGATCATCAAACAAAGATATAATCAAAGATTAAAGCTAGATTTTTTGTAAGTAGGGATTGAGAGAGAATTTTGCAAGAGTTTTGCCTATTTTTGATTTAAGTGAACCCCCTCTTATTATCCCATAAAGGGGTATTTATAGAGGTACAAGCAAGTAGGAGGTGTCACCTCCTTAATCATCTTTATTTACATGGTGACAAGTTTTAAGACACTTGTTTATTCCTAAGCTATTACATCTTTACACAATGACAAGTGTTAAAACACTTGTTTGTTCTTAATGTAATGCCTAATTATTGAGATTTCTGATGATCTTCCGAGGTGCCCTCTTGCTTGCCTGCTCGCCTCTGGTTGGGTCTTGGTGTCTGCTCGGTCTGGTTGCTCGCCACTTCCTTGTGTCTTTCACGACCAGCTGCTCGCCTCCTCTGACTTGGTTACCTGTCCCTGCTGCTCGCCTCTTAGGACTTTATTCCCTGTTGCTCGTCCTCTTTAATTTTTATTCCTAATGACGTCCTAATCTTATTATTTTTTAACATATTTTATCTTGATCATGTTTCCCGGCTGTTCGCCTATCAACAATGCCCCCTAGTTTGGCATATAAGGATAAATTTTTACCCTTTTATGCCAAACTATAAGGTGGATTATATTTTATGGTAGGAGGCGGGCAACAGAGAACATGTCTTTTTTAATTCTGTAGGGAGCGAGCAACTGAGCTTTGAATTTCTTTAGGCGGGAATTTTGGGAGCGAGCAACAGGGAATGACCCTTGACCTGGTGACGTTTCGCTTCCCGAGGCGCGGGATACGAGGCGACGTGGGCGGTTGGTGACGTCACTGCCGCCCACGTGTGCGCCTTTCAGTTTGCAAATAAGGGCTTTATCTTTTAAAATTCTTTGTTTTTGCCCCCGAATCCATCTCTATAAATAACTCTTTCTTCTTCCCTTTTTTTCTTTTTTGTGAATTCCTACAGAAACCTCCATTGACAACTTTGAAGCTTTTCCTTCTCCATTTTCTTCCGATTTCAGTTGATTTCCTTCGAATCGAAGGTGATTTCCTAGTTCTTCTCATTCTTTTATTACAATTCCTTGCATTGCATTCTCAATTTCATATTTCTTTCTTGTAATTTCTCATTATTCTGCCGTCACCACCGCATCGCCGCCGCGTCGCCGCCGCATCGCCGCCGTGTCGTTATTACTTTTTATTTTCCTCTTAGTTTGAACTACACCACCATCAACGCCACCCTCGTGATTCTTCATTCGTCTAATTTCCCAAAAAAATTCTTAAAATGAAATCCCCCTCTTCTAGCAATACGCCGTCCGTTGAATTTGTTGTACGAAACCTGGGGAAGAGGCCCATGGAAGATGAACCGATAGTCCCTGCTCCTCGTCGCTCGCTCCGGCGAGCAACTGGTCAAAACCCTAGAACCTTGCTCGTTGATGAAGAGACGGGTTCCGAGGCGAGCTCTGTCGCTCGCTCCATAGATTCCTTCTATGCTGTGGAAAGCTCGGGCGAGCAGGACGTCCAAGGCCCAGTTGCTCGCTCCTCGGCTCGGGAAGGAACCTTCTCGGACTTGGGCGAAGACTCTGCTGATGTTGCTGCTGAGATAGAAGAGATGAGTCTCCCCAGAGACACAAGAGCGAGCAGCGGGCAACAAACAAGGAGCGAGCAGGTGGTCCAATCCGGAGGCGAGCAGGTGGGAGTGACATGGGAATTCCTTCGAGAAATAAACTTCCCTATCTCTAGGCCGAATCCTGAATCTCTCATTCCTAAGGCTGTGATCCGCAGACAAGAGTGGATCGAATATGCCAACAAATACCATAATTCGTTTCCTACCCCGCCAAGGCCTATTATGGAAGCCCGAGACTCTTTGTATATGGCAGGAAGGGTAGAAAGTGTTGTTACTGTAGAAGACTTAGTTCGGATACGATCTCGCTATCGTATTCCGTATGATATTCATTTATATGCCCCCCAACCAGGAGAGAGAGCCGATAATCTACCTTCGGGATGCACCGCGGTAAATTTAGATATCCTCAATGCGGGACTCCCTCTACCTTTACACCCAGTAATCGGATGGTTCTTGAAAGACCTAAATCTGGCGATTACTCAGATCACCCCGAATGGATGGAGTACGCTGTTAGCCTTCATCACACTCTTCGGACTAGAAGGCTACAAAAATAAAATCAGCACGGTGGAGATTCATTATGCCATGACAATCTCCTCGGCTGTCCACGAAGAGGGTCTCGGGTGGTACTATCTTAAGGCTCGCAGTGGTGTAAAGCTGATTGAAGGGGTGCCCAACAAGGTTAAAAGTTGGCACAAATAATTTTTCTTCATCGGCGGTGACTGGCGGGCGTCCTCTGATTTTTCAGGAGGACCGGGACGTATAAACTCTCCTACGCATTTTGGCGAGATTCGGCGTAGGTTTTGTTCACTAGTTCATCATACCTTAGGTGGACTAATTTTAATCTTTTTCTTTTCTTTTGCAGGTCCACGCATCCTGAAGTGGGGACATCCGGATTTGAGTGAAGAGTTTTTATACGTCCTTGCGTTGATTTCGCTACGGAACGTTAAGGACCGTAGCATCGACCATCTCTCGCAAGCCCACTGCCGTAAGTTTGCACAACTTATTACTAGTGCTCATCATTTGGAGGCACAGTTGGAGATCCCTGAAGGTAATTTTTCATAGTTCCTTATTTTTCTTTTATTGTTTGCTTTTGTACCTGTTGCTCGCCCCCACCCCTGTTGTTCGCCTAACGCCTGTTGGTCGCCGTTATCATGCCTGCTATCTCATTTTTATGTTTTTGTTTTTCAGCTCAAAGGGTAATGGTTGCTGTCCCCCAAATTCCTGAGAGTTACCACCTACTCGCACGCCGGGTTAAACAAATGGCAGCCAACCAACCTTCAAGGAAAAAGAAATTTGATCCTTGTATCTCCCTGATCAAACTTAGGGCCGAAGCGGACGAGGAAGAAGAAGCTCCTCCGGCTCCTGTCCCTGCTCCTCGTCCACCTACTCGCTCCTCGCCTCCTCCCAAAGACACGAGGGGCAAGAAAAGGCTCACTAAAGAAACTGCTCCTCGCAAGGAGGATGACCGCGCCAAGCGATCCAAAGGGCAAGGTTCTTCCCAAGCGGGCAAGCCAACTGCTTGCCCCTCTCCCATTGAGGAGGTGACCGAGCAGCAGGTCACGGACGCCATGATCATCGGCCGAAGGAGCTCATCACCTGACGGCTCCTACTTAGGTTATGACTCGGTGAAGCTGAGGGAGTAAGTATCTTACCTTCCGCTTGGCTCCTGTGCATATGTTTCAACTTCCTAATCTTTTCAACTTTCGTGCAGGTACCGGAGAGACAACTATCCTGGTCGTTCCAGAGTGCTTCATCAAGTCAGTTGTGTGAATTCAGCTCCTGCTTACTTCGATATTAAGGATTCTCATGTTCGTCGAGCTACAGAGCTCGTCCCCCGCTCCTGGACGAAGATAGGCGAGGAAATCCTTCAGACCCAGTCTCTCAGCGACAACGCTCGCCTCCTGGGTTACAATGCTAGTCACCAGGCCATCTCCGCCCAAAGAGTTGTTGACCAAGCCATTGAGCTTGAGAGGACGAACCGCAGTCTGGGGCGTAAGATCGAGCAAGTTGAGGCGGACCGAGACGCTCAACTAAAGAGAAAGTTTGAAGAATTGGCTAAACTGAAAGCTGATTTTGAACGAGCCAAACTCACATGGGAGCGGGAGGTGAAAGCTACCGAGGATCGGGAGATGGTAGCATATAATGCTTCGGAGAAGCTCAAGTTGGACTTGGGCGTCGCTACCGATCATCTGCAGGTCCTAGAGACGAAGCGGGTGGGTTTGGTGGAGAGAGTGGAGTCTCTGAAGGTCCACGTCGACCAGCCGGAGAAGAAAAACAAGCGTACCATTTCTTATACTACGTATGTGCAAGATGTAACTGATAATACCAATCTTGGTTACATCTGCGCATATGCTGACAGTGTGAGGAATGTGAAGTACGCCTTGGACAATGGTCTGGACGTGATAACTTCGACCATTAAGGACTTCACAGACTATGTCACTGAAAACCCTCCACCTCCTGGCTTCGAGATCCCGGTGGCTGACTTAGGAGAGATGGGGGTAAACTTAGACGTTTTCAAAGACGATGTCCGCGTTGTGGCCCCCAAAGAGAGAGTGGAGACGGATAGGGATATGACTATCTTTGAAGCCCTGGGCCCCCTTCTCTCGAATCCTCTCGACAAAACAAGCTCCTCCACTGCTGCAGGCGAGCAGCAGGTCTCTGGGGTCACTATGCAAGATATTCGACCTCCTCCTCCTTCCCAAGGTCCCCCAGCACCACCTGCTCCGTCAGCTCCCGAGACTTAGATTTTATTTCACCTTTCCTAGTTGACGTAGTAGGGTAACTCTTGTATGTTTTCCCTTTTTCCTTGTAATTATGGCTTTAATGAATGAAGTTTGCACTTTTACTTTACTGTTCGCCTTTTATTTGCCCTTTATTCATTTTTGCTTAAGTATTTTTTCCATAAATGAAAGTTTAATACTTTTCTTGTAAATTTTTGTTTATCAGTTATGCATGGGTCACTTTGATCCTTGAGGATTTGACCTTTTTGTCTTTAATGCCCTGTTGCTCTCCTCCACCATATCTGTGCTTATACATTTAGTGTCTTGGGCGAGCAATTTTTCTTTATGGGGCGATCAGTTGGGCTTCTGGTTTTCAAGAACCCTGCTGCTCGCCTCCTTTTGGACTTGTGCTTATAGCACTTGCTTGTCCTCAGACGAGCAGCTTTTCTGTCAGGCGAACAGTTGGGTTTTAACACCTTTTGCTTCCTTATGTACATAATACACTGAATAATCATCTATCTTCTTACAAATTTTGCCAAAAAGTTCAAAAATTTTATCAATCTTACATCTTACAATAACATAAATGATGGTCTACATAAAAAACTTTACATTGGTTTCTTTAACTACTGGTAATACTTCTTCAATAAGGTTGCGTTCTACATCAAAAACTTTACATTGGTTTCTTTAACTACTGGTAATACTTCTTCAATAATGCTGCGTTCCAGGTGTATTGGGCCGAGTTGCCTTTCATATCTTCAAGATCGTATGTACCATTGTACCACTTGTGGGTTATCCTGAATGGGCCCTACCAAGTCGGTCCAAATACGCCTGGGGGTGTTGCTAGAATTTTTCGAAGTACCAGATCCCCAACTTCGAATTCTCTGATTTTCACTTGCGAGTTATAGTACTTTGCGATCCTTCTTTTGTATATCTCGTTTTTTATTTCTGCCGAGATTCTTTTTTCGTCGATCAGATCCATTTCTGCAGCTAGTGCCTTGTTGTTTTCTTGTTCATTGAACTCAGCTATCCTTTCAGTTGGTACTTTGAGCTCTATAGGTATAACTGCTTCTGTACCGAATGCCATAGCAAACGGTTTTTCTCCCGTGCTCATTCTATGTGATATCCTATATGCCCAAAGTACTTCGGGTAGTTCTTCTGACCACTTGCCCTTCTTATCCACCAGACGGATTTTGAGGATGTGCTTGATTATCTTATTAACTGCCTCGACTTGACCGTTGGACTGAGGATGATACGGTGTCGAAAAATGTTTCTTAATTCCCCATTTTTTGAAGAAATCTTTTATCTTTTTTCCTTCGAACCGTCTTCCATTATCGGTTACTATTGCTTGAGGAACTCCAAATCGACACACTATGCTTTTCCAAATAAAACTGATCATTTTTTCTTGTGTTATTGTTACTAGTGCTTCAGCCTCGGCCCATTTCGTGTAATAGTCCATGGCCACTACTGCAAATCTGACATTCCCCTTTCCCGTTGGGAAAGGTCCTATGATGTCTATTCCCTATTTTGCAAATGGCCATGGACTATTTACTGAAATCAGCTCTGTTGGTGGCTTATGAATGTTGGGGGCGAACAGCTGGCACCTGTGGCATGTTTTTTCTATTCTGATCGCGTTTTGTAACAGAGTTGGCCAGTAGTAACCTTGTCTTACTGTTTTGTATGCCAGTGCTCGCCGTCCTGCGTGATTTCCACATACTCCTTCGTGGATTTCTTTCAGTACCTCTTGGCCTTGCCCCCTTGCCAAACATTTTAGTAGGGGTAGTGAAAATCCTCTCTTGTAGAGTTGACCCTCCATGATTGTGAACCTCGCTGCTCGTTTGGCTATCTTAGCTGCCTCTTGTGAGTCTTCAGGTATTTGATTGTCTTTGAGGTACTTGTATATTGGTGTTCTCCAGTCTTCTTCTGTTAGTTCTTCTTCAACTTGGTTGATCTTGTAATCACTGGTGGATGGATTAGAAATCCTTGTTATTGTGACCTCTGTATGTTCTGCCGGCCCCGTACTAGTAGCCAACCGAGCAAGTGCATCTTCTTGTGCATTGTTGTCCCTTGGCACTTGTTCGATGTAAATTTGTTCGAATAGTGAAGCCAAGTGTGTAACAATCTTTTGGTACAATGCCATGTTTTCATCTTTGGCTTCATACTCCCCACGGACTTGATTGACTATCAACTGGGAATCTCTGTAGATCTGGACCCTTCGTACCCCCACGGCCAATGCCAAACGTAGACCAGCTATCAATGCCTCGTATTCAGCTTCGTTGTTTGTTGCCATAAATTCGAACCTGACTGCTGAGGTGAATACTTGTTTGTCTGGACTGATTAGCACTATCCCAGCTCCTGCTGCTGTGTTATTTGATGATCCATCTACATACATATGCCATGGATAGTTATGACCTCTCGTCGGATCTTGAGGGAAGGTTAATTCGACTATGAAGTCGGCTAACGCTTGTCCCTTGATCGCTGTTCGAGGTGCATAAGATATTCCAAATTGTCTTACCTCGAGTGACTACTTGAGGAGGCGACTAGCAGTGTCAGGCCTTTGTAAAATTTGCCTTAGTGGGAAAGTTCTTAGAACTTCTACTTGGTGATCAAAGAAATATGGCCGTAGCTTTCTTACACTCATCACCAATGCGTAGGCCAACTTTTCCATAGGTGAATATTTAATCTCCGCTTCATGCAAAGCTTGACTCACATAGTAGATTGGCAAGTGAAATTTTCCTTCTGCTCGAACTAGGACTGAGCTGATAGCCACTTCTGACGCTGCGAGATATAGGTACAATTTTTCTCCAGAGACAGGTTTCAACAGGATCTTGGTATCACTCAGATATTCCTTTAACTGCTCAAACGCTTGCTGGCAATTACTCGTCCACTGGAACTGCCCTTTCTTGATGGCGTCAAAGAAAGGTCGACATTTGTCTCCTAATCTAAAAATAAATCTGTTCAGAGCTGCCAAACATCCGGTTAGCCGCTGGACTTCCCTGACCGACCTTGGTGGTTGCATGTCCATGATTGCTTTGACCTTTGACGGATTTGCCTCAATGCCTCGTTGACTAACCAGGTGCCCAAGGAACTTTCCTGATTGTACTCCGAAGCTGCTTTTCTTTGGGTTTAGTTTCATATTGTATGTCCGAAGAATCTCGAATGCCTGTGTTAGATGTTCCAAATGATCCTCCTTTCTTAAACTTTTCACGACTATGTCGTCCACGTACACCTCCATTATTCTGCCGATGTGATCGTTGAACATTTTATTGACAAGTCTTTGGTACGTGGCCCCTGCGTTGATTAATCCGAACGACATCCTTTTCCAACATAGTAGGTTCTTGTTGGTGTAAAACGCCGTTCTTTCTTGGTCGTCTGGGTGCATCAGTATTTGGTGATATCCAGCAAATGCATCCATGAAGGTAAGAAGTTCGTGTCTTGCTGTGTTATCCACCAGTTGATCAATATGTGGTAATGAGAAGTTGTCTTTGGGACATGCAGCATTCAAGTCCGTGAAATCAATGCATAACCTCCATGTGCCATTTGGCTTTTTTACCAACACCGGATTTGCCACCCATCCAGGACACAAAGCTTCTTTGATTAAATCATTATCAAGTAACTTCTTCACTTCGACATCAAGCACCTCATATTTGTCAGGTCCGAACTTTCTTCTCTTCTGCTTTACCGATTTTTTAGTCGGATCAATATTTAGCTTATGGCAAGCATGCTCGGGGCTAATGCCTACCATATCTGCATGCGACCATGCGAATACGTCGAGATTGGACTTAAGGAATTCGCTCATTCTGGATCTGTATGGCTCTGGGAGCTCAGATCCAATGAACAATTCTAAGTCTTCTCTATCCGGGTTGACTTTTACTGTTTCCAACTCTTCAACCGGGGTTGCTTTCCTTTTTTGGTTCTTCCATCGAGGATCAACTATTGGACCTTCCAAGCTGAGTTCATCTTCGATCATGGGATCTGCTTCTAACCTTGGCTCGATATCGTTTACTCCTTTTGGCTCAGGTACAACTTCTTTTCCCTGTTGCTCGTCATAGCCCTCCTGCTCATCCTCACCCTGCTGGTCGTCCACCTCCATCATTTCTGTGTCGATGGACTCCATAATTTCATCCAACACGGAAGGTTCATACTCAACCCTGCTGCTCAGCTGCTCGTCCATGACAGACACACTGTTATCCTTAGGTTGGAGTTGCAGGAGGCACTCTCGAGCTTTCTTCTGATCACCTTTAACCGTACCTGGACCCTTCGAAGTTGGGAATTTAAGAAAGTAGTAATACGTTGAAACAACCGCTTTGAATTCATTTATAAAAGGTCGACCGAGAAACCCGTTGTAGGCAGACTGTTGATTTACAACTAAAAACTCTATCATTCTAGTCAGTCTCCTTTCGGGATTCTCAGTCGATACAAGTTCGACCGGCAACGTAACTAAACCTAAGGGAACAGTTACATCATCTCCGAACCCTACTATCTTATGATCACATTCTTTTACATACTCCTCACAATTGCCTAATTGATCTAGCGTGCTTTTGAATATGATGTTTGTGTAGGAGCCAGTGTCCACAAGCAGACGATGAACTCGGGCTCCCATGATATTAGCACAGATGATTAGTGAATCGTTGTGTGGAGTGAGTACCCCGTCTAGGTCCTTTTCGGAGAAAACCAGATCCTCCGTCTTCTTAGTTGCTTGATTCACTCCAACTTCTCTAACTTGAGCTACCGCCCTCAAGTCTGCATTTCTCTTTCTTTTGGATACCGGTGGCCTCCCGTCAGAACAGCCCCCTACCAGTCCGGACTGCTCGAGCATTAGGATTTCTCGGATGGGTTCGGCTGGTGCCGTCATTGTCTTCTTCCTCTTCTGATCCCTCCTGCTCGGCTGTTCGTCGCTTTCATCGTCTTCCGAGCCGGAGGATATTGCCACTCTCGGTTTCTTTCCTGGTTGTCGTTTCACGAATTCTGATAATTTCCCTTCTTCGTAGAACCTCCATAACTGTTTCAGGAGGTCTCGGCATTCACTCGTGAAGTGGCCTATGGTCTGATGATATGCGCAGTACTTGTTGAGGTTCATCTTTCCCCGTTCTTGTCTTATTTTTCTAGGTTCTGACAACATATCCTTATCTTTGACATTGTTGTACATGGCTTCTATCGATGTGGATATGACATGGTTCAGCTTCTCTTTCAACTCGGAACCTTCAATGAAGGCCTTCATATTTTTAGGGGCCTTGTATTCCCCTCCCGATTTCTTTCCCGATTTCTTGGTATCAGTCTTGTCTCCTAGCTCTCTTTGCAGGGTTTCTTGCATAGAAATGTATACTCCAGCCTTGTGCCTAAATCCAGAGTAAGTTTTAGGGAAAGCTAGGTGCATTTCCTTCCACAGATATGTTCCTTTCTTGAGTCCCGCCATGACTGCCACTATCTTGGTGTCTTCACTCACTGGTTCTCCTTCCAGTAGGACCTTATCAAACCTTTCGAGGAAAGCTCTGTCAGACTCCTCGTCTCCTTGCTTCAGATCTGCCAGCCTGTGTCTCTGTGTAAGGTAAGATCCGACTGTGGAGAAATTTGAGAGGAATTCCTTGCTGAGTTGCATGAATGAACTAATGGAACCCGTAGCAAGTGCGGAAAACCATCTATGAGGACCATTGCCAAGAGTTAACGGGAAATTCTGACATTGAGTTGCATCAGATGCTTTTACCGATATCATGTAATCGGTATACTTGGATAAATGTACTTTTGTGTCCGATGTCCCTTCGTATAAGCTAACAGCTGGGAATTTCACCTTTTTCTGAACCGGTGCGTTCCATATTACCGGGGATAATGGTGATGATGGAAGTACTGTGGTCCCTCCTCCATTCTGAGCATCTAACTGCTTCTTCATCCCTTCCACCACTTTTTTCAAAGCTTGCCACTCATCTGGAGACGTTCTCTCATTAGAAGGCTGTTCGTCATGATTGGGTTCGAAACCTTTTTCATGATGCAGTCCCTTGCTAACAGGATGTTTCTCCTGCGTGACGTGCCTAGCGATGTTGCTAGCTCCATTGGGACCCAAACGCCCGAAAGCTGACCTTCTCAACCTCTCATGCACTGAGGGGCGAGCAGCAGGGTATGCTTGCTTGTGTGCTCACTCCTCGCTTTATTGATGAACCTCCTCTCTATGTGCCCTGTAATGACTGGCTCTTCTCGTATGAGAGTGGCTCACACTCTTTATGCCCCTGCTGCTCGACTCCTCGCCTGTCCCTGGAGTGGACTCTCCTCGACTTCCTAGCCGCTCGCTTATTGGTGTTTTACCCTTAGCCCTCCTTGCCTGTCCACTGTCAACCTCATCTATTCTTGCATCTTCTCGTTGTTTAGTTCTTCTTTCAGTTGCCCGGTTGCTCGCCTCCGGGGCTTTGGAAGGTTTGTGTCCTGCTGCCCGATTGCTCGCCTCCTAGGCTCTTGACGGTCCGACAGCCTCCTGTTGTCGTTGTATGGATTGTAAGATGGCGATTGTTTTGGCCAATTCTTCCGGGTTTTGGGCCAAAGCCTCCACTTCCGGGGGTAAAGTATCAATTGTCACTTGTACGTTTCGCCGGGATGTTGCCTGCACCGTTCGTGCGTGGTCACCCGTCGATGATACCCTTGTTCGTGATTTGTTTGATGGGTGAGTGCTTGATTCTTGCGGTTCTTGTGATCTTACCATTTTCGAATATCACAATATTCTTTGATGAGAAATCATTGTGTTTATGAATGTTGATTTTAAAAGCAACTAGCCTTGCATGCATGAATTTGGTTTGTTACAACCCTTGTTCATACATGCATGCATTCAAGCCTTTGAATCTTCAAATAAGATACTCCACAAACACCAGCCAACACCCACAAACCCAATTTCCGGCGACTTATTGCCGGAATTATGCAGTTTCCGGTGAGTTTTCCCCAGAAATCCTTCAAATCTTCAACCGACGGAGGTTCGAACCCTCCTTCTAGCACCAATTGTTGATGACCTTGATCCAAATTAACAATTAGTGGCTGTTTTGCTCTTAGAAGATCATCAAACAAAGATATAATCAAAGATTAAAGCTAGATTTTTTGTAAGTAGGGATTGAGAGAGAATTTTGCAAGAGTTTTGCCTTTTTTTGATTTAAGTGAACCCCCTCTTATTATCCCATGAAGGGGTATTTATAGAGGTACAAGCAAGTAGGAGGTGTCACCTCCTTAATCATCCTTATTTACATGGTGACAAGTGTTAAGACACTTGTTTATTCCTAAGCTATTACATCTTTACACAATGA
This sequence comes from Ballota nigra, assembly GCA_947034835.1. Classification (NCBI taxonomy): domain Eukaryota; kingdom Viridiplantae; phylum Streptophyta; class Magnoliopsida; order Lamiales; family Lamiaceae; genus Ballota; species Ballota nigra. The sequence goes on along the minus strand of OX344724.1, from coordinate 38,094,503 downwards.
CAAGTGTTAAAACACTTGTTTGTTCTTAATGTAATGCCTAATTATTGAGATTTCTGATGATCTTCCGAGGTGCCCTCTTGCTCGCCTGCTCGCCTCTGGTTGGGTCTTGGTGTCTGCTCGGTCTGGTTGCTCGCCACTTCCTTGTGTCTTTCACGACAAGCTGCTCGCCTCCTAGCCTTTAATCCCAGCTGCTCGCCTCCTCTGACTTGGTTACCTGTCCCTGCTTCTCGCCTCTTAGGACTTTATTCCCTGTTGCTCGTCCTCTTTAATTTTTATTCCTAATGACTTCCTAATCTTATTATTTTTTAACATATTTTATCTTTATCATGTTTCCCGGCTGTTCGCCTATCAACAATATCTTCTCTGTTCAAAAGACAACCTCTTGTTGTCTTATTTGTTTGCCTGATAAGATCTATTCAAAGGTCTTATCCTTCTATTATTTTCTTGCTTTATGTTTATGTTTTGATCAGTTCTGGTTAGTTTTAACTCCATCAAAAAGGGGGAAATTGTTAGGATAAATTGTTATTCAGTTTTGATGAGTTAAAACAAACCAGAGAATGTAATAGGACCATCTGGACCTATTAGCCAGATGATGAACTAGATTAGGACTTAGTCTAGGGGGAACTGCCAAATCAGAGGACTTTATCAAAAGAGTCACCAAAAGACCCACTAGAGGACTTCACCAGAGGACTCCACCAGAAGACCTCACAAGATGAAACTGACCAGAGGCAGAGAACCTTCCCCAGACCAGACGAGTCCGGTGAACCAAAAGATGCTCAGAATTATCCCTTAATTCTACTGAGTATTCTGGTTCTTGACCAGATCCAGACCAGAAGACACTGAGGTTACCTGGTACCTAGTCATGCCTTCTCTGAAGAGAATCAGAGTTAGACATAGGAAGCACTTGACCGTTGGTGATTTAAATCAAGTCAACATGATCGGATTGGAAAGTTTTGAAGTCAATCAATCCAAGGATCCCACCAACCCAATCAATCAATTATGGAATTAATTGATTGAAAGCTTTCCTAAATAGAGGATCTGATTAGATTAGCTCTCCAACGGCTATACCCTAATCACCTCTATCAATACAAGAGTGCAGATTCAAAGAAAGGTTCTAGTGATTCTCACGCGCAAGAAGACATTGTCCAAGCCTTGTTCATTTACTCTTAAGCACTCTTATTGCTCTTATCTTACATATACACTCTTAAAGGAGTTGTTGGATCTCAACCTGTTCATATCTAAGAAAAGGTTGAAGGCTGTAGACTTTAGATCGAAGTTAGATCTAAAGTGTTTGTAAGAAGGAACTGGTACTTCACAATTCCAGTACGTAAGTGGTTTGTTGGTTGGTTAGTGAGACCTCTTTTGATCAAATGGAGAGTGGACGTAGGACTTGTTGTCCGAACCACTATATATCCGGTCCATTTACTGCTTTCTTCATTTCTGTTTTATTTCATTTGTTTAGTGCTCTTATAAAAGATCTTGATAAAAGACATAATCTTTAAAGCTTCCGCAATTAATCTTCTTAGTGGGACCAACAATAAGTCAGTTTTGTGATAAATGATACAGTGTTGAATTTTCATGTAACCTATGCTTTGTCAAGAATATATCTTCACAACTGGTACTACTAACTGGGTCAAGGAAGGGAAATATCTATCTTGCAGATTGGAAGTCTTGCAAACCAAATGCATGTCTAATTGCAAAGAGCTCAACTGATACTAATTGGCTATGGCATAAGAGACTAAGTCATCTGAACTTCAAGATGATGAACATGATAGCAAGACATGGACTGGTGGAAGGAATGCCAAATGAAGTATACAACAAAGAACATATTTCCAAAGCCTGTCAGGTGGGAAAGCAAGTGAAAGCATCTTTCAAAAGCAAAGTAGCAACCTCTACTGACAGAGTACTTCAACTGTTGCACATGGATCTCTTTGGTCCTGTAACCCCTGTAAGTATTAATTGGAGAAAATATACACTGGTTGTTGTTGATGATTTCTCCAGGTACACATGGGTGGTATTTCTAGCAAGCAAAAAAGAGACTCAAATCAGGCTACCTGAACTTCTGAAGAAAGTTAGCAATGAAAAGAGTCTGAACATTGTAAAGATAAGATCGGATAAGGGCACTGAATTCATTAACTCTATTATATCTGATTTCTGCAAAGAGTTAGGTATTGCTCATGAGACCTCAGCTGCAAGAACTCCACAACAAAATAGAGTAGCTGAAAGAAGAAATAGGACTCTCAAGGAGGCAGCAAGAACAATGCTTGCAGAAGCTCAAGTTTCTAAAAGATTTTGGGCTGAAGCTATTAATACTGCTTGCCACACTCAAAACATATCCATGGTAACCAAACATCAAGGAAAAACTCCATATGAGTTATGGAATGACAGAAAGCCACAGGTATCTTACTTTCATATCTTTGGTTGCAAGTGTTTCATTCACAACAATGGGAAAACGTAACTGAAAGCTTTTGATAGCAAAGCTGATGAAGGAATCTTCTTAGGATATTCCCAAATCAGTAGAGCTTTCAGAGTTTATAATTGTAGAACTCTTGTTGTGGAAGAAACACCTCATGTGGTCTTTGATGAATCTACTCTTGAGTCCAGGAGTATGGAGAATGAGGAAGTGATAAGTAAAAGACTAACTAGACTGAGTATCAAGTCTAAAGGCTATCCTGAGAATTGTGTTGATACATACATCCCAACCTGGGATAACTTCAATGATCAATAATTCAAAGAGAACATTCAAAATCAAACCACTCCTCAAAGCTCACCTGAGAGCTCTCCTGAACAAGCAACTGAACCGATGAACACTATCCCAGTTCAAGAGGTAACTAATGTGATGAAGATGTGGTCACAGCTGAGACATCCACTGAGCCCATCATTCAAGGGGGAACCCATGGTACTACCATTGAAAATGAGAATACCTTGAATGATGACTCAGGACTTCAACCCTCTGTTTTATTTCCTGAATTTGATTTCATTCCCATATCTAGTGACTCAACTTCAGAAGAGTTAAACTCTACTGAAGGGCATCAGCCTAGGAGAACATGGCTCTCAGATCACCCTGTTGAGCAAATCCTAGGTGATCCTACCTCGGGAGTCAAAACTAGAAGTTTTCATGGAGAAAGTGCTTTGTTTTGTTATTTTTTATCTAACCAGGAACCAGGTTCCATTGTAGAAACACTTAAAGACTCAAACTGGATCATTGCTATGTAAGAAGAGCTAAACCAATTCACAAGGAATCAAGTATGGGAGCTGGTAGACAGGCCATATCATTACAATGTGATTGGTACCAAGTGGGTATTCAAGAACAAGAAGGATGAAAATGATGTCATAGTCAGAAACAAGGTCAGGCTAGTAGCAAAGGGCTATTCTCAAGTTGAAGATTTTGACTATGATGAAACATTTGCCCTGGTGGCCAGATTGGAGGCAATAAGGTTATTTCTTGCTTATGCTGCTCACAAGAAATTCAAGGTGTATCAAATGGATGTCAAGAGTGCTTTCTTGAATGGAGTACTCAATGAGGAAGTCTATGTGGAGCAACCCCCAGGTTTTGAAGAAAGTCACAAAGTATATAGACTGAGGAAAACACTATATGGACTGAAACATGCTCCAAGAGCTTGGTATGATACTTTGTCACAATTCCTATTAGATCATGACTTTATAAATTCCGACCAAAAAAAAGATCATGACTTTATCAAAGGAAGAGTAGATATAACTTTCTTCAGGATCACAAAAGGAGAGGACACTCTGCTAGTTCAAATCTATGTGGATGATATCATCTTTGGTTGTCCTAACCAAGTCCTCTGTGAGAAATTTTCTCAACTGATGAAAGGAAAGTTTGAGGTGTCAATAATGGGAGAAATGAACTTCTTCCTAGGACTTCAAGTCAAGTAGTCTCCTGAAGGAATCTTCATCAACCAAGCCAAATATACAAGGTAGCTGATCAACAAGTTTGGATGCCAGACCAGCAAAGTTGCAAGGGTTCCACTCAACACCAACACCAAGAGGGGACCTGATGAAGATGGTGAATCAGTAGACCAGACCCACTACAGAGCTATCATTGGATCTCTACTGTATCTCACAACAAGCAGGCCTGATATCACATTTGCAGTTGGTATATGTGCAAGATATCAAGCAAATCCCAAGAAAAGTCATCTGGAAGCTGCTAAGAGGATTCTTAAATATCTCAAGGGTACTGTGAATATGGGATTATGGTATCCCTCAGATGACAATCTAGAACTCACAGGATACTCAGATGCTGACTATGGAGGATGCAGAATTGACAGAAAATCAACCTCAGGTACTTGTCAATTCTTGGGAAGTAAGCTGATCTATTGGTTTTCCAAGAAATAAAATTCAGTAGCCATAAGCACTACTGAAGCTGAATACATGGCAGCTGGAAGTTGTTGTGCTCAAATTCTTTGGCTAAGACAACAACTGAGGGATTACAACATCTTTGCTAATGAAGTCCCTATATTCTATGACAACAATAGTGCAATTGCTATTTCAGAAAATCCAGTTCTCCACACAAGATGCAAATATGTGGATATAAGGCATCATTTCATTAGAGATCATGTGGAAAATAAGGATATCAAAATGCTCAAAATTCATAATGACAAACAAAAGGCTGACATACTTACTAAACCTTTGGCTGAAGCAAGGTTTCAAGAATTGTCAGTAGAGCTTGGACTTCTAGATCCAAGAGAGTAGATGAAGGAGCCAATCTCAGATGAGTTGATTTCGAGTCAGTGGAGGTTCCACCTCAGAAGAGGATCAACCTCAGTGGAGTCTATGATAATAGAAGAGCTTATATCTCTCAGAAGAGGTTCCACCTCAGTAGAGGTCAAATGTTTTAACTCTGCTATTTTTCAAATCTGAAGTCTCTTAGTTTTATAATATAAAACTCTTATAAAAAATAGCTAATGAGTATTTTCCTGGAAATTAAATCTTTTTACTATGTTTCAAAAAGATTTCGATATGACAAGCATTTAATGCGCGTTGTACAAGTCAGTTTTGCTTTTTCAGTTACCTATCTCATGCGTCTTAAAAGCCGGATGATGTGACCTTCCGGCTACCAACTCATTCAATCCCCACCTCTCATTTTAGGCGGTTCTTTCCTAACCGTCAAGATCTCTAAAAAACTCCCCACTAACCCCTTTGACTATCCACGACTTTTCAACAAAATTAACAAAATTAATCTCAGACATTGATTGCGAGACTAAATCTCACCATCCGTTACTCATATAAAAGCCACCAAAATCAGCCTAAGAACCTTTTCGAACACACTTTCAAACAAACACTTACTATCTTCCCAAAAATAATCTCTGCAAATTTCTCACAATCCTTTTCTAAAATGGCCAAAGTAAATCTAAGTTTTCTTACCAACAAGGATAATTTCTGGTATGCGCCTACAGTTCTTTTCGATAACCCAGAGATTGAATCCAGGCCGGAATTCACTCATATAAAGGAGGCCCTGGAAATGGTTAAATCCGCAGGATTAGAAAAATTCTTGTCTATCCACCCTAAAATTTGCTTCGATAGACAAGTACTGGAATTCTTTTTCAGTGTTTCTAATACTGATTCTAAAATCAAGTCATGTCTATTCTTAAAGAGGAAGAAGAATGTGATGAGAGATGGTAATGAAATTATTGAGCATCAAAAAGTAAAGAAGGAGATCCGGTTGGAAGGAGATGACCTCAAAGAGCTGTTTGGACTTCCCTCTGAAGGCCCAAATCCGGACACCTGTATCATGGATAAGGAGGAGGAATGGGTCTACACCATTATGCAAAATAAAGTGAAGTACAGTCCCACAATGAACAGAAGTTTACTTCTTTCCATTTACAATGTTCTTTGTGAGATTGTTGGGAAATACATTCTGGGAAATCAGGGGAGCACAGAACAAGTAAGAAAACCAAAGTTGAGATTGATGAAAGCTATAGTGGAGAGTAAGGAGAAAAGCTTTAACTGGCAGCAGTTTTTCTTAAGGGCGCTGAATAAGGAACAATCAAAATTTTAGCCTGACAAAACTCCCCAACTGGCAAGTAAGCTGAATTTTGCCACCAAGATCTCCTATCTGATTGAAAACATTGATGTGGGAGTGGATTGGATTGAGGATAGGAAGTGGAGCAATTTGAAGACACTCTTCAAATCTGGAAAGGCCCTGGAGGCAAGAAAGCTGAGTATGACGGAGGGCATCCCTAAAGCAGCAGAGGAGGAGGAAGCAACCCCTGCTGAAGGGAAGAGTGTTGGGAAAATAGGGGTGCCCGGAATCTATTCGGGATGAAATTTAAATACGAATTTAAATACAATTATTACTAGCATGAACTAATCCTAATTAATTCAAATAATAATTCCAACAACTAAATTTACATCATGCATGTTGAATTAATTCACATATAATCTATGGCGGAAATAATCAAGATAATATGTGACTTACGTACCTCTTGTAGACTTGGCCTTTGAATAAACGGGACGATTACGATCTCGCTTTATCAACCCAAAAGCCTTCTCAAGTATTTCCCTTTTCGCCTTGTTCAATCACCGATGGGAGATGCTATCAAACAATTTAAATAACTAAGGAAAAAGAAAAATATATATGCTCTTGATTTTTCCAACACATGGAATTATGTACTTGGGGATGAAATAATCACCCCCTATTTATAAGTGTAAGTGGCCGAATTTTTATGGTTTATTGGGCTTGGAAAAAATCTTTTCTTAGTCTCTAAGAAATCTTGAATATATCTCATATATTCTTTTCTTCACAATAAAATATTCCACAAAAATCTCACTCACCTTAATGACTTGTAAATTTCGAAAATAATAAGAAGAAAAACCAAGATTTGGATCTTCTTGAATATATGAGATAATCTTGTATTCCAAGAATACTTATCTTCCATAATATCTTTCCAAGAAAATCAACAAAATCTTTTCTCTTCTTATTCTTCCAATTTTCAAAAATCATGAAAAAAATCAGCATTATTATTTTCTTTTTATTTTAATTACGTTATCATTATTGGGCTACTTAATGGGCTACTTGAGGGGCCTTTAAGGAGAATTAAGATTGGACCTCCTAATGGACTTCTGAATTTCAATATTGAGCCCCAATATAATTCAATCCATTAATATTAATTATTACCACTAATAAATTAATATTGCACTATCCATCTTAATCCATATTACGATAATATGGGCTCCCGGTTATTATTTTCCGCGTTTAAGATTATCAAGTCCATTAATTAATTAAGTTTCTGAATAGCTTTAAATTAATTAATATATTTCACCTTGGAGTAAAGACAACTCAACATTATTATCCGTACCGAAGAAACTAATTCTTCACTTGCAAGATTTAGTACGATAAAACTTCTGAGCCCACCAAGGGGACTAATCACACAAGCCGTACTCGCACGTGTTTCTCCGTATTAAATCTTAGCAACCGTCGTATGATTAATATTACTGCCCAAATCACAAGGTTCGAAGTCACGATGATTCTCACCCTAATGAATCAAAGCAGTAACCATTAAGCACACACGGTCCTATTTAAGTGACGGAGATTAAGAAATCAACAACCACTGAGGTCTAATTCTTCACCTTTCAGAACAGAAGAATTTATCCTCGCTGTAGGTCCTATTCAACACATACTAAATGTGCTAGTGCAATCTCTTAGTCAAGACAGACCAATCTGAGCTTTACATATCGACCTTTCACGGCGGATTGTTCAATTCCACCTAGGTCGTGAAAATGTACGTTTAGTTACAAGTAAACTGTTAATGTTGTCTTCCGTGATCGGGTATCACCACATTAACTACAATGTAACTAGTACCATATATTGAACGGTTTGCAATAGAAATTCAACATTCAATCATAACTAAAGCAAATGTGATAAAAGAATTATTCTCATAAAACGAGTGTTTGATACACGAGTTATACAAAGTAAAAGCATACTTTCACGTATAACTCCAACAATCTCCCACTTATACTTAAAGTCTGTTTTTAGTATACATCACACATGTCTTAGTGTAGTAGCTCTACGTGACATCTCATGTCAACCTATACTAACCTAATAATTCCTCCCACTTATACTTAAAGCAGATTGACAATAGTCTTGACTCCCATTCCATCCACATGTCTCTCGAATGTACTCTGAGGCAGACCCTTTGTGAATGGATCAGCTAGGTTGTCACCCGACGCTATCTTTGTCACCTCTATATCTCATCTCTTAACGATTTCTCGTATAAGATGGTATTTTCTTTCTATGTGTTTGCTGGCCTTGTAGGCTCTCGGTTCCTTTGAATTTGCAACTGCTCCGACATTGTCACAAAAGACAGTTATCTTGTCGGGCAAATTCGGAACAACGTCCAAGTCCACTAAGAAGTTCTTGAGCCAAACTGCCTCTTTCGCTGCTTCACAAACAGCTACATACTCGACTTCCATGGTCGAATCGGCGATGCATTTCTACTTAACGCTTCTCCATGAAATGGCTCCTCCTCCCATGCAAAACACACTACCCGAGGTTGACTTTCTTGAGTCTATGTCTGATTGGAAATCCGAGTCCGTGTATCCTACGGGAACTAGACTATCTGACTGGTAAATCAACATCCGTTCACGAGTTCTTTTCAGATACTTCAAGATGCACTTTACGGCAGTCCAATGGTTTTTCCCGGGACTACTTTGATATCTTTCCACCGTGCCCACGGCAAAGCAGATATTCGGTCTCGTACACAACATTGCATACATAAGGCTTCCTACGGCCGAAGCGTATGGAACACCTTTCATGTCATCTATCTCCGCTTGCGTCTTAGGGCTCATTTCTTTCGATAGATGGATTCCGTGTCTAAAAGGTACAAAACCTTTCTTGGAATCTTGCATGCTGAAACGCTTCAAAACAGTGTCAATGTATGAAGCTTGCGATAAGCCCAATATCCTCTTCTTGCGATCGCGAGTGATCTTGATCCCAAGGATGTGACCGGCTTCCCCTAAGTCCTTCATATCAAATTGTTTTGACAGCCATACCTTTACGTCTGACAATACCTTTACATTATTTCCAATGAGTAGAATATCGTCTACGTATAATACTAAGAATACCACTGCAGTTCCGTCACGCTTCTTATACACACAACTTTCGAAGACTTAATCACTTGATCAAAACACTGGTTCCAAGTACGCGATGCTTGCTTAAGTCCATAAATGGATCTCTTGAGCTTGCATACGAGATTCTCTTGGCCTTTTTCAATTAAACCTTTGGGCTGTTGCATATAGATATCTATCCCGTCAAGACTTCCGTTAAGGAAAGCCGTCTTGACATCCATTTGCCAGATCTCGTAATCTAGGTGCACAGCGATCGACAAGAGAATACGGATGGACTTAAGCATAGCTACAGGCAAAAAGGTTTCCTCATAATCGATCCCTTCTTTCTGAGTATACCCTTTGGCCACAAGCCTCGCTTTGAAGGTCTCTACCCTTTCGTCCGGTCCTCTTTTTCTCTTGTACACCCACTTGTATCCAATGGGTTCTACCCCATTGGGTGGCTCGACCAACTCCCACACTTGATTATGATCCATCGAACCCATCTCGGCTTCCATTACCGTTTGTCACGATTCCGCGTCTTTATCTTGGATTGTCTCATCGTACGTCCATGGGTCCGATTCAACACCGGGAACCAAATCCGAAGATTCTCGTATCCCCATAAATCTCTCGGGTTGCCTAGGAACCCTCCCACTACGACGGGGTTCTGGTTGTGAAGATGTGACGTGTGGTACATCATCTTGTATACTTGGTATCGAGGTTTGACCTCTCAATTCTTCTAATGTAATTTCACTTTTAGGCTTCCGATTGTTCATATAGTCTTCCTCCAAGAATTTAAAGTGTGTACTTATCACGGTCTTTTGATCCTTGGGACTATAGAACATACACCCTTTCGTTCTCGCAGGGTATCCTATAAACAGCCTTAATTCCGAATGTGGATCCAACTTACCGGCTTCCTTGTCTAGCACGTATGCCGGACAACCCCAAATCCACAAATGTCTAAGACTGGGCTTGCGCCCGGTCCACAATTCCATTGGGGTTTTAGGAACCGATTTGGATGGCACCAAGTTTAGAATGTAAGCCGCCGTTTCCAAGGCAATACCCCAAAACGACTTGGGTAAATCCGAATAACTCATCATGGATCTAACCATCTCTAAAAGAGTCCGGTTTCTTCATTCCGCCACACCGTTCTGTTGAGGGGTTCCCGGTGCGGTTAACTGGGATACGATCCCTTCGTCCGATAAGTAGTTCAAGAATTCATCGCTGAGGTATTTGCCTCCACGATCTGATCGTAGAAACTTGATACTCTTTTCCCTATGTTTCTCAGCTTCGGCCTTAAACTCCTTGAACTTATCAAAAGTTTCAGACTTATGCCTCATAAGGTAATTGTACCCATATCTCGAGTAATCGTCAATGAAGGTGGCGAAATATTCATACCCCATTATCGCTTTGATCGTCATTGGACCACACACATCGGTATGAATGAGTTCTAACACTTCCGTGGCTCTATTCCCCTTGGCTCCAAATGCCCTCTTGGTCATCTTACCCTCTAAACAGGATTCACAAGTTGGAAACGGCTCGACATGGAGTGATTCCAAGGATCCGTCTTTCACCAATCTCTCTATCCGCTTTAGATTAATATGACCTAGTCTAAGATGCCATAGAAGTGTTTCGTTCATCTCCGAAGAACGCTTTCTTTTATTTCTCGAAATGATCGACGTGTTATTAGATTCATTATTTGAGTGGTGTGCACACTTAATCGTATAGAGATTGTTTACCAACGTTCCATGATAGATAACATCATTCTTAAAAAAAATAGTAACAACTTTATTAAAAGTAACTGAATATCCATCAAAAAACAACTTAGAAACCGAAATTAAATTCTTCCTAAAGTTCGGAACGTATAAAACATCTCTTAAAATTAAAACTCTATCTTCAAAAGATAGGTGCATGACTCCCACTGCTTCGGCTGCCACCCTCGTAGCATCGCCCAAAGTGATGGTGATCTCATTCTTGCTAAGTCGCCTGGTTAGCTGGAAGCCCTGAAGAGTGAAACAAATATGATCAGTTGCCCCGGTATCCACTACCCAAACGTGGGCAGCATACGCCGAAACATATGTTTCAACGACTAAAGAATGAGAATTACCTTTCTTTCCCGCCTTCTTAGGCTTAGAACAGGTCGCCCTCCAATGTCCCTTCTCACCACAATTGAAGCACTTACCCTTAGCACCTTTCTTTCCACCTCCTTCTCCCTTTGCCTTGGGTTTCGTAACGGTTGGATTTGCTTGGGTCTGGCCTTTCGTCCTCTTCCTCTTCTTCCCTCCCTTGGGACCCGAAGAAGAAGACGGACCGTTTCCCACAATAGTAATGGTTTGGTGATCCATTAGAGTCTCCACCGATACCAAAGCTTGCAAGAGCTCGGGCAAACTATTTGCCCGATTATTCATTTGGTAGTTCAACTGAAACTGCTCAAAGCTCTTCGGCAGAGAATGGAGAACGAAATCGACCTTAGTAGGGAGGTCAAATTCCGCACCAAGTACTTCCAACTTATTGAGATAACCCATCATCTCGATAACGTGATCCCTTACGGGTGTACCTTCCACCATCTTCAACGAAAGCATCTTTCGCATGGTGATTTACCTAGTTGTACGGTTCTGATGTTTAAACATCGCTTCAAGATTGAGCATTATCTCAGAGGCGGTCTCCATGTGTTGGTGTTGGTGTTGCAACACATCTGACATTGAAGCCAGAATAGTACACCTAGCCATCTCATCGGAGTCAAACCAACTCTTATGCTCTTTCTTGACCACCTTGCTCGCATCTTCGGCAGGCTCTTGGGGCTTAGGAGTAGTAAGTACCCATTTATGGTGTTGAGCGGTTAGGACAATATCAAGGTTACGTTTCCAATCAACATAGTTCTCACCAACAAGTTTGTTATCTTTAAGTATACTAAACAGTGGATTAAAAGGTTGCGACATGATGAACTGAGAATAAAACATACATTCATATCAATATCTAGAAAAATACAAAATTATCACATAATTCGATCACATCAATTATATTGAAACCTTAAAATAATATAATCATGCATCAGCCAACATCTCGAAACAATTTAAATGCGCCGCGAGGGGTGGTCTATACATTTAAATACATTCAAGCGGATCACAAACTTAAAAGTTACAAATCCTTAATTCAAAATTAATAGTTGGCTCCCACTTTGACCACATAGAAATTGATAGGGACTCCGAGGGGAGTAAGTTAATATCAATTTCCTATGCCTAAGTAATAACCATAATTAAATACAGGATTATTATTTCGCTTTGAGCAAGCCACTCGGGGTGAGGGTCAATACCGCCACTAGTAATAATCCACAATCATCCTTTCGGAATTTATTCATGTGAAATCCGTTCTTTTGGCCGATCCGAGGGGGAAATGTATTCCAAATAAACTTCACAAATAAAAAATTATGGAGGCCAAATTAATCCAATTTTAATATCCGGAATAAAATTGCGATTAAATAAACATATTTAGTAATTTTCGAAAGTAAGGTTTTTCTTGGACAATTAAATTCATGCAAACACATATTAACAAATAATAATAAGTGCACGAAATAAAACATCCATCAAAACAAAACTAAACACATTGGAGCACTCAAATCCAATTGTCACGGTTTATTTTCTTCACGTCTTGATGCGAAAAATCGTCCTTGTTGCTTTCCGTCGTTCGTCTCGACACGCTTCCACTCGAACAACAACACTTCATCAAAAACAGCATTGTTTGGGGTTCGGGACGATGTTTAAAATCACACAAAAGAAAAAGGAGAACCGAAAAATTCCACGGCCCGAGATACAACGCGCGTCGGCCCACGGAGTGGGCCCGCGCGCCTCTCGGCCAAGCAGCTGAGGTGCTGCGTGCCGAGGCACGCCAAGGCGCTGCACGCGAGGCGCTGAGGCCCCGCACCCGAGGCACCGAGGCGCTGCAGACCTCGCACCGAGGCGCTGCAGGCCGCGCACGAGGCGCGCGCGCGCGAAGGCGCGCCGCGGGCAACCCGTCGCGCGCGGGTCGTGCGCCGTGCACCCCGTGCACCGGGTTTCGACATTCGTTCTCATTTTCTTCACCCCATGCATGATTTTACATTCATGCATGCGCCGTGCACGCATGCGTCGTCCGGGTACACCGTCTTTAATTCTTCAGTCTTCGTCACGATCCGATTACAATTTATGTTTCAAAAAAAATAAATACTAGATCTAGACTAGTCTATTACAATGATCGAATCAAAATAAAAACAACTAATCTACTCGTGGATTTTCTCACGAGAAAAACAAATTCGAACGAATCGAATTAAAACAATTAATTCACACGCATGAAAAAAACAACATTAAAACCATGACAATTGGATACCTGCAAAAAAGATCTAGCAATTCTACAATCCAATTTCAATTTAATGTCTAACAATTTAAATTTCAATTTAAAGATCAGAGCCCGAAACCGTGGCTCTGATACCAGTTGTTGGGAAAATAGGGGTGCCCGGAATCTATTCGGGATGAAATTTAAATACGAATTTAAATACAATTATTACTAGCATGAATTAATCCTAATTAATTCAAATAATAATTCCAACAACTAAATTTACATCATGCATGTTGAATTAATTCACATATAATCTATGGCGGAAATAATCAAGATGATATGTGACTTACGTACCTCTTGTAGACTTGGCCTTTGAATAAACGGGACGATTACGATCTCGCTTTATCAACCCAAAAGCCTTCTCAAGTATTTCCCTTTTCGCCTTGTTAAATCACCGGTGGGAGATGCTATCAAACAATTTAAATAACTAAGGAAAAAGAAAAATATATATGCTCTTGATTTTTCCAACACATGGAATTATGTACTTGGGGATGAAATAATCACCCCCTATTTATAAGTGTAAGTGGCCGAATTTTTATGGTTTATTGGGCTTGGAAAAAATCTTTTCTTAGTCTCTAAGAAATCTTGAATATATCCGATATATTCTTTTCTCCACAATAAAATATTCCACAAAAATCTCACTCACCTTAATGACTTGTAAATTTCGAAAATAATAAGAAGAAAAACCAAGATTTGAATCTTCTTGAATATATGAGATAATATTCTATTCCAAGAATACTTATCATCCATAATATCTTTCCAAGAAAATCAACAAAATCTTTTCTCTTCTTATTCTTTCAATTTTCGAAAATCATGAAAAAAATCAGCATTATTATTTTCTTTTTATTTTAATCACCTTATCATTATTGGACTACTTAATGGGCTACTTGAGGGGCCTTTAAGGAGAATTAACATTGGACCTCCTAATGGACTTCTGAATTTCAATATTGAGCCCCAATATAATTCAATCCATTAATATTAATTATTACCACTAATAAATTAATATTGCACTATCCATCTTAATCCATATTACGATAATATGGGCTCCCGGTTATTATTTTCCGCGTTTAAGATTATCAAGTCAATTAATTAATTAAGTTTCTGAATAGCTTTAAATTAATTAATATATTTCACCTTGGAGTAAAGACAACTCAACATTATTATCCGTACCGAAGAAACTAATTCTTCACTTGCAAGATTTAGTACGATAAAACTTCTGAGCCCACCAAGGGGACTAATCACACAAGCCGCACTCGCACGTGTTTCTCCGTATTAAATCTTAGCAACCGTCGTATGATTAATATTACTGCCCAAAGCACAAGGTTCGAAGTCACGATGATTCTCACCCTAATGAATCAAAGCAGTAACCATTAAGCACACACGGTCCTATTTAAGTGACGGAGATTAAGAAATCAACAACCACTGAGGTCTAATTCTTCACCTTTCAGAACAGAAGAATTTATCCTCGCTGTAGGTCCTATTCAACACATACTAAATGTGCTAGTGCAATCTCTTAGTCAAGACAGACCAATCTGAGCTTTACACATCGACCTTTCACGGCGGATTGTTCAATTCCACCTAGGTCGTGAAAATGTACGTTTACTTACAACTAAACTGTTAATGTTGTTTTCTGTGATCGGTTATCACCACATTAACTACAATGTAACTAGTACCATATATTGAACGGTTTGCAATAGAAATTCAACATTCAATCATAACTAAAGCAAATGTGATAAAAGAATTATTCTCATAAAACGAGTGTTTGATACACGAGTTATACAAAGTAAAAGCATACTTTCACGTATAACTCCAACAAAGAGGACCAAGCTGAAGAGGAGGCTGGTCAAACTAAGTGATAAAATGGCCCTACACAAGGAGGAGGAGGCACAGAAGGCCTCAAAGAAGGAGAAGAAGAGGTGTTCTGAGGCTGTGAAGGAGAGTGCCTCTAAGAAGGTCAGAACCACAAACTCTACTGATGAGTCTTCATCAGGTAACCCTAACTCATCTCCGAATGTTATATCTACTAAGTCTGACTCAGATGTACCTGCCCCTACCCCTATCAAACCCAAACCCAAGCCCAGAACCCCTGTCAATGTTGGGAAAATTGGGGTGCCCGGAATCTATTCGGGATGAAATTTAAATACGAATTTAAATACAATTATTACTAGCATGAATTAATCCTAATTAATTCAAATAATAATTCCAACAACTAACTTTCATCATGCATGTTGAATTAATTCACATATCAACTATGGCGGAATAAACAAGTAAAAATGCGATAAACGTACCTCTTGTAGAATTGGCCTTTGGATATACGGGACAATTACAATCTCGCTCTATCAACCTAAAGCCTTCTCAAGTATTTCCCTTTTCACCTCACTTGATCACCGGTGGGAGATGCTTTCAAGTAATTTAATAAACTAAGGAAAAAGAAAAATATCTATGCTCTTGATTTTTTCAACACATGGAATTATGTACTTGGGGATGAAATAATCATCCCCTATTTATAACATGTAGGGGCCGAATTTTTGGGCTTATTTTAGGCTTGGAGAAAATCTTTTCTTAGACTCTAAGAAATCTTGAATATATCTCATATATTCTTTTCTCCACAATAAAATATTCCACAAAAATCTCACCCTCCTAAATAGATAGTTATTTTCGAAAATATCAATGAGAAATCCTAAGATTTGGATCTTCTTGAATATATGAGATATTCTTGTATTCCTAGAATACATATCTTCCACAATATCTTTCCAAGAAAATCAACAAAATCTTCTCTCTCCTTGATCTCCTTATTTTCGAAAATTTGATGAAAAATCAGCATTAATATTATCTTTTTATTTTAATCACCTTATCATTATTGGGCTACTTAATGGGCTACTTGAGGGGCCTTTAAGGAGAATTAAGATTAGACCTCCTAATGGACTTCTGAATTTCAATATTGAGCCCCAATATAATTCAGCCCAATAATATTAATTATTACCACTAATAAATTAATATTGCACTATCCATCTTAATCCATATTACGATAATATGGGCTCCCGGTTATTAATTCCCGCATTTAAGATTATCAAGTCCATTAATTAATTAAGCTTCTGAATAGCTCTAAATTAATTAATATATTTCACCTTGGAGTAAAGACAGCTCAACATTATTATTCGTACCGAAGAAACTAATTCTTCACTTGCAAGATTTGGTACAATAAAACTTCTGAGCCCACCAAGGGGACTAATCACACGAGCCGTACTCGCACGCGTTTCTCCGTATTAAATCTTAGCAACCGTCGTATGATTAATATTACTGCCCAAGACACAAAGTTCGAAGTCGCAATGATTCTCACCCAACATGAATCAAAGCAGTAACTATTAAGCACACACGGTCCTATTTAAGTGACGGAGATTAAGAAATCAACAACCACTGAGGTCTAATTCTTCACCTTCCAGAACAGAAGAATTTATCCTCGCTGTAGGACCTCTTCAACACATACTAAATGTGCTAGTGCAATCTCTTAGTCAAGACAGACCAATCTGAGCCTTACATATCGACCTTTCACGGCGGATTGTTCAATTCCACCTAGGTCGTGAAAATGTACGTTTATTTACAAGTAAACTGTTAATGTTGTCTTCCGTGATCGGGTATCACCACATTAACTACAATGTAACACGTACTATATATTGAACGGTTTGCAATAGAAATTCAACATTCAATCATAACTAAAGCAAATGTGATAAAAGAATTATTCTCATAACCAAGTGTTTGATACACGAGTTATACAAAGTAAAAGCATACTTTCACGTATAACTCCAACAGTCAAAACCAAGAAAATCTCCAAAATCTCCAAAACCACCACTGAAGGCTCTCAACAGCCTGAAAGTGGTTCCCAAAAAGAGCACTTGGTATCTGAGGCATCTGCTGAGGCATCCTCAACCCCCTCTGAACCCATTCCCTCAACCCCCACTGAACAAAACCCATCTGAACCCATTCCCTCAACCCCCACTAAACAAAACCCATCTGAACCCCAACCCCAAACCTTATCTGAACCCAACCCTCCTGAAGACCATACCACTCACCTGGAATCCATCCTAGAAGAGCCTACTGATATCAGATCCCCTACCCCTTCCCTACCCTCAGACGATGAAGAAGAATACTCCTTCTTGGATACTCTTAAGGATGAAGTGGCTTACTCTTTGGAGTCAAAATATCCTGAGCTTGATGGGTACCCCACCCTAAAGGCTATGTTTATGAGAGTAAGACTCCTTGTCCAGCTCAAAGACAGGAGATTGAGTGAGATCTTAATGGATGTTGGAGGCAGCAATGCTGATGAGTGGAAGAAGAAGGAGAATGAAGTGTTGGAGTTTGCTGGGATGACCAAAACCAGACTTCTCTGTGATGAGAAGATCTTTCAAAGTCTGGTTATGGACAAACTGGTTGAGGCAAAGAAGAGTGATGGAGGAGAGAAGGAGAAGCCAGAGGAGGTTGAGAGGGAGCAGGAAGGAGAAAAAGAGAAGGAGAAAGAAGAGAACAAGGAGAAATATGAAGGTACTTCACCACAACAAGGTGGTGGTGAAGTAGCCAAGGATGTATCTTTGGCAAGAGATATTGTGGCACAAAACTTGCCACATGAGAGCTCAGTAGAGGTATCTACTGAAGTTCTCCCACAACAGCCCTCGGTGGTGACTACGGAGTCAGTTGAGGTGTCTGGAAATGATGGAGTTGAAAAAGAGAATGAAAAAGAAAATGAGGTAGAAATCACAAAAGTTGTCAGTGGAGAGATTAAAGCAATCATTCCTGTAAAGGATAAATTGGCTGAAAAAAATGTAGTTGAAAATGAGAATGAGAAAGAAGGTGAGAAAAGAGAGGAGGAGGGAGTTGCAATGGAGGTAGAAATATCAGGTGACTTAGGTTGTGAGAAAGAGGGGGAAAGGACTAACATTGTTTGCCATGCAGGTGTACAAACTGATGAAATTCCCCCAGTCAAGGTCAGCCTGACTCCACTAAGAGATGTTGTTCATTCTCTTCAAAATGAAAAGCTTCCTTCTCTACAAGCTCAGCTGAGAGATGTCCAAGAAATAGTTCAAGAGGAAGTAGATGAAATGGTCATCCTCTCAGACCATGTTGATGAGCTGATGGAGTCTACCACCAAATCACTCCAAAACCTGACACTAAAGATTGAAGATTCACAACAGATGGTGTTAGATGTTGTTGAAGGCCAGAGTGTGCTGGTGATATAGGCCATGAAAAAGCTGGAGAAAAAGGAAGAAGAAGCCAGAACTCAGTTCCTGAAAGTTTCTGTGGAAAATGTCTCCATTAACCTAAAGTCCTCTGTAGAGGCTTTCTCAGCTGACCTTATTGGGAAGGTTGAAGGGTTATGGAACCAGAAGATGACAGAGTTCGAGGCAAAGCACGAGGAACTGGGAGGCAAGCTGGGTGAAGTCCTAAAGAAGGCTGCAGAGGACTTCCCTACCCAAGAGAAGACAAATGTTTTGATCGATGAAAAGCTGGCTCAGTTTGTGCATTTTGGACAAACAGCTGGGGCAACCTTGGAAAGGCTGGAGGACGAGGTTGACCACTGCTCTACTGAATTGAAGGCCATTGCTCATGATCAGGTAAAATTAAACATATTTGTTGCTGAGTTTATGATTAATGCCGGAAAGGGGGAAAAAGAGTAAGTGTTAAGGACATGAAACTGGACCTAAAGAACAAGATGCAGCTGATCCTTGAAACCCCAGAATTCAAAAGAGGCCAACAAATCAAGAGCACCTTAAAGAAGGTAGATGATGAGGCCCAGAAGATTGCTGATGCCAAGAAGGGAAATGAGGTTCCCTCAAAAGACGTGTCAAAGTTCAAAGAAGCCCATCTGAAGGAAAAGGAAGAGAGAGCTGCCAAAAAATGGGAATCAACAAAAAGGAAGGCAGCTGACGTCCTCTCAGCGGAGGTGGCTAAGAAGACCAGAACCTCAGGAAGGTTGGCTGCAAAGTCAACTGGTTCAACTGAGTCAGTTGAGGTACTTCCTATCCTAAACCCTGAACCTATCTCTTCTGAAACCCCCAAATCTGCCCCCAATAGAGTTACAGAGCTCACTGAGCTAATCAAAGAAGCTGGAGGCTTGAATGAGTGAGCTCAAAAGCTAACTGCTCAACAACAAGACAGGAGAGACAAGGTTGTTGGGAAAATGGAGACCATTACTAAGTTGGCTGAAAGAAAGAGAAAGGAGAGGCTAACCACCTTTGATAAGACTACATCAAAGAAATTCAGGAACAATTATCAAAGGTGGGCTGCAAAGCTGAAGAAAGACAAGGTAGCTCCTTCAAAGGCCAAGTTCCCTCACCATGATGCGTGGGTGCCCAAGAAACTCAATGATGCATGGGAAACTGCAAAAAGGGAATTTGTGTATTCCTTTTATGTCAGTGGAGAATTGGGAAGGGATAATGCACAAAAGGTATTCAATTCATGGCTGTTTGAAGCATACCCAAAACTCTACCCTGACATCAATGAGGCCTGGAATGATAAATTCCCAGATCTTGCTTTGAAGGCTCCTGAGCCAATCACATACTGGCCTCCTCAAGATGCAACTGGAGCAGTTGATAGAGATCGGATCACAGAAGAATGGGTGTCCCTGTGTGAGCAGTTGGGTCTCAAAGGATATTTTAAAGAATTCATGGAGAGGAAGAATGAATTGAAGATCCGAGTCTTCAAGCAATATAGACTTGAACCTGTGTTTGAATCCATCTGAGAAAGTTAGTGTTTGTACTGGGCATTTGTTTATAAGTCCCAGTTGTGTTGATTTTGAACTTTTGACAGCAGACTTCATGTAAATGTACTCATCATATTTTCATGGAATGAAACTCTACTAATGTTTTTGCCCAAGATAATATCTCATTATCATTTAGGCTTATGTACTTGAATGCTTTTACTTACAAAAATCCTTAAACATTTATGTCATCTGAAGAACCTTATCTGAAAGAAGATATGTAATAAGATAGGTTCCGGCATAATCAAAAGGGGAAAATTATTGGGAAATTGTATAGACTTAACTTTTGATTAAGATGCCAAAAGGTTCCTCCTAAGTCGTTTGTAAGTAAAATGTTCAGTAGAGTTAGTACTTAGTTATATCAGTTCAAATGTTAAGGAACTGGAGTGCATTTATAAATTTCTAGAGTGTATTTCAGAATGAAGTCCGCTGAAGTCGAAGTCTACTGAAGACAAGTTATCTGAGAATTAGTCTAAGTCTAGAATGTTTTCTAAGTGTATTCTCACTAAGACTGAAACCATCAGGAGAGGACCAAGGTCCACTGATGTGAACTAACAAAGAATATTCAATGCTAAACACATTAAAAGCTGTTAGTTAATATAGTTGGAACAAGGCAAAATGAATTTAAGTGAAGCTTACAATAAATGAAGGAATAAGAAGGCTCTCTCAGTGGAGTTCTACCTTAAAGCAAGACAGGATTCTGAGCAAGCAGACTGAACGGCCCAATAAGAAGATGACACGTAGATGTACTCTACTGACAACCGACATGTCCCAGACTGACAAGTACCAAAAGTCTTTCCCTAGCATTCTACAGAAAGTAGGTGAACAGGCATGGTCTTTCAGCCGTTTCTTGACAAGACTTAAAGCTTCAAATAGAGCCGTTTGAACCAATCAGATACAAGAAGACTTACATGAGAAGATTCAAAATCCAACGTGAAGATTTTCAAGGAAGCCTATAAATACAGAAGGGAGTGCTCATTTCTAAGTACGGGAAACTCACAATATCAAAGCTATCTCTACACTCATAACTATCTAGAAGCACTCGAAATTACTTTGTTTCCCAAGTGTTTCACATCTGTAGAGAGCGTAACAAACCTTCCGTTACCAAGCTTAAAAGCTATATCCAAACCTTAGAAAGAGATAATCCATCCTAAGCCTTGAGCTAAACTGTAAGGATTATCTCACACCATTTGGAACCAAAACCCTACTCAAAACCCTACTCAGTTGTTAGGTTGAGAGTTAGTGTTAAGTGGTGTTAGTAAGCTGATTGTTTGTATCAGTCTGAAAGCTGGTTTGTTTTGGGAACTAGGACCTGGAATTATCCTAGTGATCAATCATCCTAAGAGAGGATTAATTGATCAGTGCACATTGGCACTATAACACAAGGAATTCCAAGTGAAAGGAATTATCATATTTAATCAGGACAGTGCACGTAAGAGATTCATCTCTGAACCACTTTATATCTTGTGTACTTACATTCTGCTATTTCCTAAGTGTGTGTTATCCACTCAAAGTTTATCAAGTAAAACGAGTTTTCAAAAGGGCTCACTAATCTGCATTTGAAAGCTAATTAGATAGTAGTTCAACTGAAAGTCTTGAGCTTTCAGTGGAGGTATTATCTTAGTAACCTTTCACAAGTAATTCTCAGCAGACCTAAAGTCCACTGACGAGTTACTATCTGAAGTAACCTGAGAAGTTCTTAAGAAGTTTAAATTTGTAACCTCAGGTGTATTCCCTCCCCCTCCATACACCTGTTTACTCGTTTCGGGACCAATACAAAATACTCATACCCCATTCACGCTTTGATCGACATTGGACCACACACATCAGTATGAACGAGTTCTAACACTTCTGTGGCTCTATTCCCCTTGGATCCAAATGCCCTCTTGGTCATTTTACCCTATAAACAGGATTCACAAGTTGGAAACGGCTCGACTTGGAATAATTCCAAGGATCCGTCTTTCACCAATCTTTCTATCTGCTTTAGATTAATATGACCTAGTCTTAGATGCCATAGAAGTATTTCGTTCATTTCCGAAGAACGCTTTCTTTTATCACTCGAAATGATCGACGTGTTATTAGATTCATTATTTAAGTGGTGTGCACATTTAATGGTATAAAGATCATCCAACAATGTTCCAGAACAGATAAACTCATCATTTCAAGAAATAATAACATCCTTATTAAAAGAAACTGAGTATCTATTCAAAACAGTTTAGAAACTGAAGGTTGAGTTCTTTCTAAACTAGGAACATGAAGAACGTCTCTCAAGACCATAACTCTATCTTCAAAAGATAGGCGCACTTCTACCACTGCTTCAGCTGCCACTTCTCGTAGCATTGCCCGGTGTGATGGGGATCTCACCTCCGCTAAGTCGGGTTAGCTTGAACCCATGCAAAATAAAACAAATGTGATCAGCGGCTCTCGTATCCACTATCCACAAATGGACAGCATACGCCACTTCACAAGTTTCGACGACTAAGGCGTGTGAATTACCTAACTTTCCTAGCCTCTTAGGCTTGTAATAGGTAGACCTCCAATGTCCTCTCTCACCGCAGTTAAAACACTTCCCCTTTGATGCTAGCCTTGGCTTTGCCTTTCACAACAATTAGATTTTCTTGGGTCCGGCCTTTGGTTCTCTTCCTCTTTTTCCCTCCCATGGGACTAAAAGAGGGAGACGGACCATTAGCCACCATAACACTAGACTGGTGCTCCATTATCACCTCCACCGAAACTAAAGCTTGCAAGAGCTCGGGCAAACGACTTGTTCGTTCATTCATCTGACAGTTCAGTTGAAATTGCTCAAAGCTTTTTGGAAGAGAATGGAGTATGAAATCGACCTGAGAAGGGACATCAAAATACGCACCAAGTACTTCCAACTTGTTAAGGTATGCCATAATCTCGAGAACGTGCTCCCTCATGGGTGTTCCCTCCACCATTTCCAACCTGACCTAGTCATGTTTGGTGAACTAATTAGTCATGGGTTTCTGATGTGAAGATATCTCTTCAAGGTTTTCCATGATTTCAACAGCGGATACAATGTCTTCATGAATGCGCCTCAAATCCTCAGACAGAGATGTCAAGATGATGCACTTCATGTGTTCATTGTCACGCTTCTATTCATAAACCGTCTTTTCCCATTGCTTGACTTATCATTAGGCTTGTCGGGTATATTAACGTGAATAACCCAATTATGCTTTTGTGCAGTAAGGACAAAATTTAAATTACATTTCCAATCAATATAATTCTCTCCAGAAAGTTTGGTAACTTAAAGTATATTAAACAGTGGATTAAAAGGTTGCGACATGATGAAATGAAAATAAAACATGAGTCCCACTACTCAAACCCCAAAATCCTCTAAACAAACCCCATAATTTTAAAGACAAAAATAGACATAAATAAAATGACTAAGTTATCCTTATATATATATGAAATGAATTATACTCTAAATTTATGTTGATTTTGACTTTACTCCTTCAAGCCATTTAATTTCAAAATTGTTATTTTAACTTTTAATTAATCTTTTTCTTAAATATTTTTAAACCCTAAAAAAATCTAAAAAATGTTTAAAAATGTATTAAATATTTAAATAATCAAATTAAATAAAATTAAAAAAATCCTTAAAAATTTGGAAAACAAAAGAAAACAACTCAACTAAATCTTCAAAATAATTTAATTAAAACAAATCCATTTTTTTAATAAACAAAAAAATAGTTAAAAAGGTCAACTAAATCTTAAAAAATAACTAAATTAAGAAAATTATTTTAAAAAATCTTAAAAATTCAGTCGAAGCTAAATAAAAATAAACTTTTAATTAATTATTTATGATAATTTAATTAACATTTATAAAAAATTATTTTTTTATTCTTTTTTAAATTTAATTTTTTTAGATTTAGATATTTTTCTTATATTTATGTAGTTATTTTATTTTACAAATTTTAATTTTAATTGATTTTTTAGATTTTTTTATTATTTGTTTTTGTCAAATTTTATTTAGGTTTAAATGTTTAAAAAAAAGTTAACTATTTTTTTTAAATTATTTTATTTTCTGAATTATTTTAAAATAAATTTCAAATTTACTTTTAATTTTTTTATTTAAATGTATTATACAATTTAATTGATTATTAAAACTGTCTTTATATTTATTTTATTTTTTGGTTTTTTTAAGATATTTATTTTGATAAATACTTATTTAGAAGATTTAGTTAATTATTATATTTTTTTAATATATATATATATATAATTTTTAATATAATTTTTTTTATTAAAACCAAAGAATATGAAAAAATTAAAAAGTAAAAAATGAATGATTTTATTGAGACTATGGAATAGTGAAAATTTTTAGTAAGTGATGTGGATTTAATGGAATTGTGGGAATATTAATGGAGGAAGGATATTATAGGAATGAAGTGGGGTATGTTTAGTAATATATATTGATTTTTTAAAATTTAATTGGGTATGTTTAATATGTGGGGTAGATTTAGAGGATTTTGGGGTTTGAATAGTGGTACTCATAAAACATACATTCATATTAATATCTAGAAAAATACGAAATTATCACATAATTCGATCACATCAATTATATTGATACCTTAAAACAATATAATCATGCATCATCCAACATCTCGAAATAATTTAAATGCGCCACGAGGGGTGGTCTATACATTTAAACACATTCAAGCGGATCACAAACTTAAAAGTTACATATCCTTAATTCAAAATTAATAGTTGTCTCCCACTTTGACCACATAAAAATATTCAGGGACTCCGAGGGGAGTAAGTTAATATCAATTTCTTATGCCTAAGTAATAACCATAATTCAATACAGGATTATTATTTCTCTTTGAGCAAGCCACTCGTGGTGAGGGTCAATACCGCCACTAGTAATAATCCACAATCATCCTTTCAGAATTTATTCATGTGAAATCTGTCTTTCTGGCCGATCCGAGGGGGAAATGTATTCCAAAAAGACTTCCCAAATAAATAAATTATGGAGGTCAAGATAATCCAATTCTTAATATCCAGAATAAATTTGCGATTAAAAAAAACATACTTAGTAATTTTCGAAAGTAAGGTTTTTCTTGGACAATTAAAATCATGCAAACACATATTAACAAATAATAATAAGTGCACGAAATAAAGCATCCATCAAAATAAAAATTAAAACACATTGGAGCACTCAGTTTAATATTCTTCACGTCTTGATGCGAGAAATTGTCCTTGTTGCTTTTCATCTTTCGTCTCGACACGCTCCCACTCGAACAACAACACTTCATCAAACACAACTTCGTTTGGGGTTCGGGACGACGTTTGAAATCACACCAAAAAAATAAGAACGAAAAAAATTCTACGACCCGAGATCCGGCGCGCATCGGCCCACGGAAGTGGGCTGCGCGCCTCTCTGCCACGGCAGCTGAGGCGCCAAGCACCAAGCGCCGAGAGGCAGTGCCTCGCACGCGCGCCCGTCTATCGTGACCGGCACCCGTCGTGCATGGTGCCGCGTGCCTTGCACACGTAGTGCTTAGGGTTTCACCGTTCGTCCTTGTTTTTCACCCCATGCATAATCCCACATCCATGCACGCGCCTCACATACATGCGTCGTCCGGGTACATCGTCTTTAATTCTTCATTTCCCTCTTCATCTCGATCCGGTTATAATTTATTTACAAAAAAAAAAAACTAGATCTAGACTAGTCTATTACAATGATCAAATTAAAATAAAACAAACTAATCTACTCGTGGATTTTCTCACGAGAAAAAGGAATTCGAATGAATTGAATTAAAAACAATTAATTCACACGCATGAAAAAAATAAACATTAAAACCATGACAATTGGATACCTGCAAAAAAGATCTAGTAATTCTACTATCCAATTTTAATTTAATGTCAAATAATTTAAATTCCAATTTAAAGATCAGAGCCCAAAAACCATGGCTCTGATACCAGTTGTTGGGAAAATTGGGGTGCCCGGAAACTATTCGGGATGAAGTTTAAATACGAATTTAAATACAATTATTACTAGCATGAATTCCTAGGGCTGAACATTGCAACAACAAAACTGGTAGGTCTCTAAACCAATTGTCTCATGCAATTCCTAGTTGATTGAACCTAGTTCAATCGGATGTCACCTAATTCTCGTTTCCCTGCTAGGGCTGGTGAAACAGAATTAAGTTGGTTTATAACCATTAAGTCACGACAAACATGTCCCTATAAAAGTCCCGTTAGATATAGATCCGAGAAAAAGACTAGAGTCTTAAATACTCATTGGAACGAAATCTCCGGTCTACTTTTAATTTTAATGGAAGACATCTTTCAATTTAATGAAAAACCATATTTTAACGAGGAACATTTTAAAGGCGGGGTATTAATTGCTTAGTCGAGATCCACATGTTAATCTATATAACATTTGAGCAAATGTAAGGCGTCACCTACCCAAACAAGATTTTATGCGGACTAACATTTATTTGGGCGCCGTCTACCCAAAACATATATAATAGTCCGACAATTATTGGGCGCCGCATACCCAAACAATTATAATGCGGACCATAAAGTGCGTTAACAAATTTAAAAATAAGTTAACCAAGTGGGAAGAAAATAATTACCAAATTATTAAACATAAATTAAAATCCAATTTTAATTATTAAAATTCAAATTAATCCAATTAATTTGAATTATTTTGGTCCAACCAAAATTAATTTAAATTAAAATTCCAAGAGTTAATTTAATTTCAGGCTCACCAATTTAATTAATTGATATTTAAAAAAACAGGCCCAATACTTAAATTAAACTTGGCATATTTTAATTAAACCTGGCCCAAAAACGCAGCCCAATCATGAATTTGCGGGCCAACGCGGCTAGTCGCGCCTCCCAGACGCGCTCAACAGGCCAGTCGCGCTTCCCAGAAGCGATCGACTGGCCAGACGCGTCAGTCGCGCTTGCCCGACGCGATCGCCATGCGAATCGCGCTGCCCAGACGCGGCAATCGCGCTTACCCGTCGCGACCGTAGTGCGATCGCGAGTACCAGACGTGATTTCCGTGCAAAATTTCTTTTTTTTTTTTTCGAAAAAGACAGAGAAATCTAATTTCCCAGAAAAACTGATGGAAAAAAAAACAACAGTTTTCAATTTAATAAAAGTCAAATCAAATTTGCAAATTAAATTGAAGACAAAAATAAATCACACATAATTATCTACCCACGATAAACAAATTATGCAATTAATCAAGAGCCTGAGCTCTGATACCACTGTTGGAATTTAGAGTCACGTAAACATGTGCAGCGGAAATTAACGTTCTCCAATAACGAACAATTTAATTGCATAATTAAATATGAGATATCTCTAACAAGAGATCTTACAGAGCTTCGTACGCGGAATTCTCAACTACGGTATCCACGTAACAGCTATTCACCGATCCGCACCGGGATGCCAGTGTTGAATCTCGAGACGAACTTGCTAGTAAAACTCGAACAAGAGATTTTATGGAGAAATTATATTTCTTGTGTAATTTCTGAATTCCCATATGACACATATTTATAGGGACTACCTTAGCTTAATTTCTAAGCAAGATAATATGCTAGATACGCATAATATAATCTCTATGGATTATATCTCCCTATATATGTTCCTAAGAATAATATATTTACCATATCTATTATTTTTGTATAATAATATTCCAAATATTATTATTAGGATTTCATATTTAATTAAATCTAATTTAATTAAATAATAATAATAATAAATTCAAAATATAATTATTATTATATTCTCCATAAATTAAATATTATATCCAATATAATACTTAATCAACCAACTATAATCGGCGAACTGCCATTGCTTGTTGTGTGATCCATAGGCCCTCGTATATCGAACGATTAGTCAAACTAACGGTCTTAATCGAACACTAGACAATAAATCAGACATTCTCAATATACGAGGTATGTTGCGAGGAAATCTGCAACTACCTGTAGTACTGTAGGCTATTGTGATATCTTCCTTTCATTCGCGAATACTCGATTAAGTCTTGAACATGATGAAGTGTCTATTCAAATTACTTAATCATATTATCTCAAATCACTAATTGATCGCTCGTGTCGCACTTGGCCGCAAAGTCAATGTCGACTTGCATCGGCCGATGTCTTAGATCCAATTATGATGAGAAGACGAGTATTCTCTCTTAAATCCACATTGAGGAATGAATCATATTCTTGGCTCAACTACCACGCACATGAACTTCGTGATGAACCCAATCCATGTCATATCTACCCTTAGAGGGTGAAAGCGTCGGTCATGGTCAAAGTTCATCACTCCGCACATGTCGTGCGTATTGACCTCAAGTCTGAGGAGTATCACATTGCTCCCAGTAACCGAGACACCCGTAAACACATTATGTAGAATTATATCAAACGGTTTCTCGGATGGGTATACCAATACCCTCTAAGGTATTTGTGCATCCATTTATGAGATACCTAGTATCTCGTAGTAAGTGAGATCTTACTACACCCTCACCATAGAGTATAATGCAAATTGTACACCAATCTCCATTGCATCATCAATATCTCATTCTTGATGATCCTTGATTGGAGCTATTTGAGAACTGTACTTCGGTCATCTGAGTTCTCACTCACTCAATGACAGTATAGATTCAAGGGAACACAAATATGAATAATGCAAACAATCAAACATGATATTCGGATAAGTGTAAAGCCATACATTTAATATTAAACCAAACAATAATATTAAACCATAAACTGAATATCATCTTAGTATCATGTCCTCACAAAGGATTGTCTCTAGGACACTAACACTAACAGGAAATGCTAATGATTCTCGGGTGTTGCGATATGCACTCACACGAGACCCTGGATTTCGTATCCCACATGGTATTCATCAATACTTTTCCCTTTAACATTATGTTATTTTTAGAAGCCCCACATGAACCCTATTCGTAATATATCAATCCTCATCAGTTGTGAAGGTGTGCCTGTGTGTTAAGTGTAGATGTTGTAACTAATGCTAAAACAATCGATACAACAATCTGGAAAACAGAGTATGAACTAGAAAAACGGAAGACTAAAACACACAATTGCAAGATGGAATACTTTTTAATACAAACTATATAAAATAGCTTGTGCTAGTCTTACGACGAAACATTCACTATAATAAGATTAGTGATACAAAAGTTGTATGAAGAGTTAAATCGTTCACAATGGAAATAAGACTCGATATCACCTATCAAATCTAAATTGGCTAAGTGTATAACACAATACACCGTCAAAGTTGATCTCACTCTATATCTATGATCTCTCTATCTAAAGATATAGGATTGATCACAAGCTATGCGAGATGTACTAAACTTCTAGGCATAACATAAAAGTTGGAATAATTGTCCTATCACCTTTGAACTCAGGATCAACACTATAGTAGGTGTACTCGTTTATGCCACACTTGGTACAGAAGATTTGGGCTTCTATTTATAGATGGAAATCATCATCCGTAAATAACTTCTTCATGTAACTTCCTCCATGATCTTTTATTAACCGCCCATGATCTTATCTTTATTCTGATGTTACTGACTGCAGCCGCCTGATCTAGATTGTTCTAAATGGATCTGGAATAACCTGAAACGTGTAGGTCCTTGTAGGTCTTTGTAGAATATTTTGGAACCCTTAACCACTCCATGTTGCAACGAATGTTTGCAACATTCACTGCAACATTTAGTATTCCAAAGTTTTGTAGATCCTTCTAGATCTTCAATCTGCATGTCAAAACATCTAAAGCAACATTTGATCATAAAGTGTTAGTTAATGAGAAGAAAGGGCAAATTCATGTTGTTTCAAAGTAAATAGTGAATACTTCACTACCAACAATATTAACAATCTCCCCCAATTTGACCTTTCTGCTACAACACACCTAATGTATATATTTTTCAATATATAAGTCAGTGATGTATGTACAATAGAGATCAACATCATATTGTACACTTAACTTTTCACACTTGTGTAGCAAAATAGTAAAAAAATAAGATGAACAACTATAAGTTGAATCACCAAAATCAAGATGAATAACAATAAGTTAATTCACCAAAAACAGAATGAACAAACATTTGCTCACCCAAACAAAATGAACATCATCATATATGCTCATTCAAACAAAATGAGTAACCTAGTGTTTACTCACTCAAATTACAACTGAAATAAATCCTATCAACTCTAATATAATAACCTATCAACTAATATAATACTGTTTTCAGAAAAACAAACTAACTATCAGAGCTTAAAACAAAGTTAACAGAAAAACAAGAGTTCTTAGAGTTACACAACAAGGAAACTTTGTGACCACTGTATAAAGTATATAGTTGCAGCCACAAGTATCTTGCACTAAGCTCCCCCATAAGTTGTGCTTCCTCCAGTCTCTAACATACTCAGACTTTATCCATAATTTTTCAAAGCTCAAATAATGTCTCTTTCTCCGGTCCAAAGTATGTTTCTGAGCTTGTTGCAGCCAAAATTGCATATGTCGAATCTGAGAAGAGCCTGATACAACCCAAATTCAATCACATAAACTGCTCCATTCCATATTTCATCGCCAAAAGCTCCACATTCAAAATTGAACCTGGCGCCACAATTTTATTACAAAAATAGGCCACTACCTTTCTACCTTGCGAATAGACAACAACATCAACTGCATAAAGACCAACATTATAATCTAAACTAACATCTACCTGTAAGATATATAACTGTCATAAACTGGCATCATCCCATTTCATTATTGAATTTTGAATTGGGCTAACTATAACACGCATGGTTGATTCAGATGCCTAGAAATCTACTTGCATGCCCAATCAATACAAGACTTCTTAAACGAGTACCCAACGATATCATTCCCGTTATGTTTCAGAGTACACCTCTCCCTACATATTGCCCAAGAAACCATTGCTAACTTGTCTAATTTATAACTTGAACCAACATTGAAAGTAAACCGACCAAAGTCAAATGCTCATAATATTTCAAAAATCTCCACAAATTCAATCCATTCCAAATTTTACGAACCAGAAGGCAAAACACCAAAGCATGTACAGTATCCGCAAACTTACTCCAACACCAAAAACAAATTGGTGACATAGGTATGTGGTGCCAATATAAATTCCCTTCACTTGCCACAAAATCTTTCAACATCTTCCAGTGAAAAATACGAACTTTTGGGGGCACTCTAATGCTCCAAACATTATTCCACCGTGCTGCCAAACAACCATTATTCGAAGTGCCAGCTTTTATCGCAACTACATTTTTAGCCTGCCAAGATGCCTACTTCACTGAAATTTTTTACAACATCCTCAGCAGCATCAACACTTCCTCCAGCACCATCAGGTCCAGTTGCAATAGCTTCATTCACAACTGTTTCTCCTTCATCAGCAGCAGCAACAGCAGGTTCAGCATCTCCTTCCATCTCTTGAATCACCACTCCTCGAGCAGCAATTGGTACTCCCCCTGTTGTGGCAGAAAGTAAATTTTTCCCAGTAGTTTTTCAAGAATTGGAGCTCATCTATAGAGTCCTACAAATATCTTAGTTGTGCTTGAATGAACTCAGGTGAGATATTCAAAGAATATACAACATGAGCAGGGATATTGCTAGGTATGTTTCCAGACAACAGATAGTGAGAAATGCTCATCAGACTCACTCTCCCCCTCTACAACCCATTCTTCCTATGGATAAAATAACGACTTCTCAAGTAGCCATATATTAACACAGGATAAGGCAGATTACCTTTCTCAGAAATCTTCCCAGTAAACTTCATCATGTGATGAAAAATAACTAATCCCAGATTGAAATTTTTCATCACACCTATTCTATACATCAGTGCGGCTTGATCTCTGGTTAATTTGGTTGAGTTGGTGGATGGTATCCAATTATACACAACAAGTTTATGTAAAACTGAATAC
Source organism: Ballota nigra (assembly GCA_947034835.1). NCBI lineage: Eukaryota > Viridiplantae > Streptophyta > Magnoliopsida > Lamiales > Lamiaceae > Ballota > Ballota nigra. The sequence continues at coordinate 38,062,379 of OX344724.1, read as the reverse complement.
AGAGAAGTAAGAGAGGCAACAAGCATATCTCTTAATTATTTGTTCATTCCACCCCCAGGAAGAACATGTATGATCTCATCCATGTGAGGAGCTTCATTTTCAACCATATTTTCAACATGCAGAAACTCATTGATTAACTCAGGGGTGAATGAAACATTCCTATCTCTAAACCTTACAGTTCCATACCATCTAGAATTCCTCCTAGCATGACCTTCTTTCAAACAAGCATAAAACTCATAAACCTAATCAGTAACAAAGGCATCAGCAAAGGTTAAAACATGCATTAAATTCCTTTCCTCTAAGTATCTAACTAGACCTTTAGATTCAAATTCATCAATGTTAATCTTTCTCTCAATTAACAAGTTTCTTTTGATTAACCTAGAGATCCTTTGTTCATGGGATTCATCATCATCATCATCATCATCATCATCATCAGTACTAGCTTGTTCAACAGAGTGTTCAGATTCATTACTTCTGTCAGAATTAGTCTTGAACTTCCTAGGGCTGCTTTCAGGGCTGCTATCATCACTACAAGAAAAATGAGGTTTTACGACGTTGGATAGATAATGGTTTCAGAAAAAAACGTTGTATAAAGTAAAAAACATGTTGGATAAAGTATAATTGTTGTCTTTCAGATCAGACATTTGATGATATACGACGGGTATGGATAACTGTTGTAGTTTCGTATTGTAAATGTGTGAAAAACCAGTGATGTACAACGGTTATACATCGTTGTGTTTTTAAGAAATGAGTAGAAAGACAATGCTTTTCAACCATTGTATTTCCAATTTTTAAAATGAAAAAAGATGTGCACATCTTTTTTCAATGAATTATTACAACAATGTTTTTTTAGCATTGTCTTTCCACAATATTAAAAAAAATATTATTATCTTCTAAAAATCAAAATAGATCATATATTAAAATCAACACTTTTAAATAGGGGAAATAACACTTTATTTATTTTGAATGACACTTTTAATAAATTGAAGTAACACTTTTTCAAATACATATAAAAAATAAGAATAGCAATTTCATCATTGGAAATAACACTTTTAAACATTTTTCAATTAACACTTTTACAGATACATGTATATGGAATGACAGTTTTACTATTATACCTTTGAAATAACACTTTTAATTTTTTGGATTGACAATTTATTAAATTGAATCAACACATTTTCAAATACACATAAAAATAAGAATAACAATTTCATCTCTAAAAATGACACTTTTAAGCATTTTTTACTTTACAACTTTTGGAAAGAGCTAGCACTTTTAGAAAGACTTAGAAAAATTTTTAGCTTTCAATTTCCCTCCCCTATTTCCCAGTCTCCCGTGCGCTCACACTGCCTGGAATCCATCGTGCCCTAGCTAGTTCGTCCACCGGTCACCGTCCCCCATCGTCCACCACTGTCCTCAATCTACGTCCCCTTCATTCTCAATCCATGTCCCCTTCATTTGCAACCATCCTCCACCGTCCTCAATCCTCCCTGGAGATGGGTTGAGTTAGGGATTAACGAAGCGGTCGTAAAATAATAGGTAAGCAATTTCTTTGCTCTATCTCTCTACTTCTCATTCTCTTTTACGTGCACTTGTTATTGGTGTGTTTGTGTCTTGCCCTAATTTAAAAAATTAACTTGTGTGAAGAATTTGTACATGCATATAAGGTGTTCGATAAAATGACTGGCAAAGATTGTTTATGAAGAGTGCTACATTGTTGCTTCTGCTATTGTTATTCCACCTGCCTAGGTCCCTGCTTCAGTAATTTAGGGAAATTATTATTATCTCATTAAGGAAATTCTAACTGGTCATCATCTGTGTAACATTACAGAAGTGGTAGCATATCCAGAGGTTTCAGAGGGGAATTCCAGCATTTTCAAATACTTCCTGAAACGTGCGAGACATCACCAATAATGGCCAATCAATTCTCTATATGCACTTCTTCGCTCAATGCATGTTTCTTTTGCTTTCAATGATTGTTCCTTCTTATATAGATATGCAATCAATCAATTTTCAAATCTTTATTCCATAACTTATAACACAAACTTTAATTTTTCACAATATATTAATAGGAATACACCTACTTTTTTACCATTGTTGTGACATTTACAGTATAATTCTACCCTATACTGATTGGATTAGCTCTCCAACGGCTACAACCCTATTCCTCCCTATAAATATGAGAGTTGCTGGAATGAAGCCATACGCGCGAAGAACATATTCAAGCCTTCATATAATTCACATAACATTCAAGTACTGTATATGCACTTATACTTATTCACTCTTAAGGAGTTTGTAGTTGGAAAATATACTCTACCTGTTCATCTACTCTTGACAAGGTTGTAGTATTGAGAGCTTTAGATCGAAGTTAGATCTAAAAGTTGTAACAAGGATCTGGTACTTGTGTAATTCCACTGGATAGTGAGTAAGATTGGTTGGTAGTAAGGCCCCTTGTTGAAGGGAGAATGGACGTAGGATTTTAACATCCGAACCATTATTATCCGGTGTTCTTTATTGCTTTATTTACTTTCTGCATTTTACTTTTGAAGAAATAAAAGTTTTACTTTAAACTTAATTTGTTTAAGCTTCTGCATCGCATAGATTTGACTTGTGGGACCAACAAGTGGTATCAGAGCAGTATGTCCTAGAGCACTGCTTTGAGGAGCTTTTAGTGGTCACTAGGGCAGATCTACTGCTTATTTCATTTTGTTTCACTGCATAAAAAAACTTTTTTCATTCATTTCAAGAATGTCTTCAAAATCTGCATACAAGAGTCGTAAATTACCAGAATTTTTCTTTGATGACAATAGCCACTGGAGTTTCGTAATGAGCAATCATCTTGGAGCTATCCACCACCGCATGCTTGATGTGGTAGAAAGTGGTCCTATCAAATTTTACTGGACTCCTATTGATGATGGCAGATCAGGTACCAGGAAAGAATCCAGTGCTGATGGAGAAAGGGCTACTGAAGAGACAAGACCAACAAGACAAAAAATCCTCAAGAAAAAGAATGAGCTGAACAATGATGAGAGAAAGTTGTATAATCTGGACCAGGTAGCCAGAACAGAAATCATCACCACTCTCACCAATGAGGTAATTGAGAAAGTAAGAACCTGCAGCACTACCAAAGAGATGTGGGACAAGTTGGCTCTGCTTTGTGAAGGAACTGACAAGATCAAGGAGAATAAGTTGCAAGCTGTTCAACACTCCTTTGACACCTTCAAAATGAAGCCAGATGAGACCATTTATAAGCTGGACATGCGTCTCACAAATCTCCTCAACAAGGCTAGTGCCTTAGGTAAAAACTATTCTGAAAAAGAAACTAATAATAAAATCTTAAGATCACTAACAAGCAGGTGGAGGATTAAAGTCATTATCATAAAGGATAGCTAGGATCTTAATTCTTTAGATCATCATATGCTCTTATCTGATTTGAAAGCATATGAATAGGATCTACAAGAGGAAGATTAGTCAGATGAGATCTCTACCTCATCTGGTCAGAAATGAGTTGCATTTTCTTCAACTATCAAGCCTGAAGAACAAGTGAAGGAACCAGTAGCAGATGACCTAAGCCTCAAAGAGCAGGTAGCACTCTTAAATAGAAAACTTGATAAGATGAGCTTTAAGTATGACAGGTACAAGAAACATTAGAAGGACTCCACCAGAGATAGAAGGAGTTCATTCAAGTCTGCAGAGAAATAAAGGTCATCTGGAGACTCAAGGGAAGCCAGGTTCCAGTTACCAGAGAAGAGAAGGAATTTCAGCCCCAGGAGAAGAGATAGCAGCTCTGGCAGATCTGATCTGATCACAAGAGGAGAGATAGCAGTCCAAATAGACCAGAATACAACTCCATGAGAAGAGACTTCGGTCCCAGTCCCAGAGCAGAAGACAACACTTGTTACACCTGTAACAAGCCAGGTCACTACAGTATGATTGTCCTCAACTTATTCCTAAAGAAAGAGAAGAGAAAAGAGTCAAGAGAGAGAGGAGATATGCAGATAAGAGAGCACTGCTGGCAGAAGCAAAGGAGGAAGACACTAGTTCAAGTTCTTCATCCTCTTCTGATTTTGGTTCAGATGATGATGTTTGTCTTATGGCAGACATAACTGAGGTACACGAATCTACTTTATGCCTTTCTAACTCTAAATATACTCAATCATCTCATTCATCTGGTACTTCTAGAGAGTCTGATATGTAGCAAATGCTATCAGATCTCCAAAATTATGTTTAACTCTGTCAGAAGCTTGAGAAAGAGAATGGTAGCCTCAAAGCTGAAGTTCAATCTTTGTCTCATGAGCAAAAGTCCACCAGAGAACACATAAGTAACCATGCCAAAGAAGTTTCAACACTTGAGGACAATGTTACAGAAAGAGATAATGGTAACTCAGCTCATGAAAGAGAAGGACTCTGTTGACAAAGAGATGGAAGAACTCAGAGCTAAATACCTATATCTTCTCAAGGGAAAACAAGTTGAACAAGTTGTTGAGAAGTTACCAATGCCCAGAGAAGCTCCAAGGAGACCAGATGTGGTATCCATCATTAGTGAGTCTTCTCAGCGCATACATGATAAGAGTGGTTTGGGATATTCTACAGTTACAAAATCTCATAAGTTTCTTTCTAGCAAAGACCAGATTGTAAGAGCTGGTGAAATTATGGAAGTCTGGGATGATGAAAATGATCCTAATGGACATGGTTACAGAGTAGTTTTGAATCATAACAAGGATTACTCTGGTGACCATATAGACTATGCTCCAGAAGAGGTATATGAACTGGAATAAAAAGAATACTTAAGGATTAAATATGCAAATGAGGGCCCTAAGCAGATTAAGAAATCTAGTCAAAGTAACCCTCAAGAGTGGAACCTAAACAGATTGAGGGACCTCAGAGTAAACCTCAAAGAGTGGAACCTAAGCAGATTAGGGGACCTCAGAGGAGAAACTCAAATAAGAGGAACATCAATCAGAATTGGGGACCTCAGAGGAGATACTATGCACAAAAGAATTTTAATCAGAATCAGGGACCTCAGAAGAGATTTGATCAGAGAAGGCAATACCAGAACAGATACTCTCAGAAGGACTATCGTTACCAGAAAAGATCTAATTTTCATCAAAATTAGAGAAGGTCTTCCAGACCCATATATAGAAGACCAGTTGATCTGGGTGACTATGACACCAGGGATGGTTCTTCTAGGATGTATCCATATTACCAGACCTTTAAATCCATATCTTTGAGGCAAGCCATTCCCAAGGCTAGATTTGAAGTGAGGTACACCAGACCAGTGTTTAGGAAAGGTGTTCTCATTAGTTGATTAGGCGTGAAATTGTCATGATTCGTAGCTAGAAACGCCCTAGTTTTGGTAGAATTTATTGAGTTTTTAGAGCCAAATGAGTACTATTTCTATACATTGATGAATTTGTCTCTTTGATACTCATAGGTGAATCGAGGACGAAAAACGGAGTTCGTAGGACTTTGAATCGACTCAAACGGATGCCCGGATGAGAAGATATCAAAGAAATACGATTGGTATTAGTACGTGTGAAGAAAAGTGTTAGTTGCAAAGGAAGGGAAGCCCACTCGAGGGAAATTGCTCGAGCGCCCCGCTCGAGCTAAGGGCTCGAGCGTATAAAAACATACAGAACATTTTGGGCGCTCGAGGGGCACTGGTCGAGCGCCTCACTCGACCTCAGGAACCGCTCGACCAAGAGAGCTCGAGCGCCCCGCTCGAGCTCCAGATCCGCTCGACCACAACAGCTCGAGCGACCCGCTCGAGCGGGTCTGCTCGAGCGTTTCCAAGGCCTTTTCACCAACTTACGTTTTTTGGCCCACGAGTTCACGAATCGGCCCGTTGCCTATATATATACCTCTTCCAAATACGTTTTGAAGTAGCCCCGAACTTTAGAAATAACTTTTAGACTTAGTTTTTGGAGAGGAAGGAGAGAAGCAAGTTTACGTTTACGTTTTGTTGAGGTTTTTCGTACGAATTCTTAGTTTCTTTTTGTTTATTAGTTTCTTTTCGTTAGTTTGATTTCTTTAAACACTTTGAAACTTAGTTTGAGTTAATTAAATTTCAGTTCTCAGATTTATTTTCTTTTAAAAACCCTAGTTCATGTTTCTTATTTTCTTGGTTCAATTCATTATGTTTATGTTCGTTGTTTCTTCTATTGCTTTTATGTTTGTTAAAGCCATGTCCGGCTAAAACCCTTGTATGCTTAGGGTAGGATGAACTCGTAGAAGTAGGACGTGGGTACATAATTAGGGTAATTTGTTACGTTAGTTTTAATTCTCTTAGTTAATGAATTCTTATAATTAATCTTAACTTTACCTTTGAATTTCGTACGAAAGTGTTAGAGAGAGGACGACCGCATCACTCAATAACAATTAGTAGTCTTGACGAGAAGGTTTAGAAAGGGTTAATTCATTTACCAGTTTAGCGAAGGAGGACGACCGCATCACCTTAGTTAAATTAGGGTCTCATTAATTGAGCACAATCTATTAACTTGTTAGTAGATTAGTGAAGTCGAGTGTTAGGGTAAAGTATTAGGGTTTAGAATCTTGAGCTTTCACCTTGCATTCTTAAACTTAGGTTAATTCTTGTGTGTCCCAGTTATTTTGATTATGTACCTGCTCCGTTAGTATACGTAGGGATTCCTATCCTGAGCATCACCATCTCATACTTGCATACACACTTTAGATACTTAGTTTAATTTTCCTTTTGCATTCGTAGAGTAATTTAGTTTAGACTTAATTCTTTTAATTTTCAATCCCCAAACATACACTCATATTAACTACGACGCATAGATCTTCAGGGATCTATTCGCATACACACTTTCCCTTGGGTTCGATACTACTTGGTCATTATACGTACTTATACTACAGTGAACCCGTCTGCTTGCGGGTGAGCGACTAGTAGAAGTTAGTAAAATCGCTTCAAAGTCATTAGTCCAACAGCTCAATATGTCATTGTAAGAGAACATGTGCTGGTAGATAGATTTGGAAGGAAGATAAGATCTCCTCATCCAGCAAGGGATGATCTTTATCTTTGGATTCCTACAAAGAAAGTAACTAACCAATTAGGACCCAGCACCAGTAGGGGACCTAATCGATCTCTCTGCAGGAGGACAAGAGCTCATTGGAGAAAGGATTTTCAAGCAATGGTGTTGGTACATTGATAGTGGATGCTCCAAGCACATGACTTTTGTGAAAGATCATCTCCAGGATTTCAAACCATTGAATGGGCCAAGAGTGATGTTTGGTGACAACAACTTTGGAGTCACCAGAGGAGTTGGAAAGTTGATCATTAATGATGTATCTGTAGATGAAGTCTACTATATGGAAGGACTTAAGCATAATCTGCTTTTTGTATCCCAAATCTGTGATAAGGGATACTCAGTGAAGTTCTCTAGTGATTCTTGCACTGTCTTTAGTTCAAATTATGCTGATATTTTATTAGTTGGCTTGAGGAAAGGTAATATTTATCTTGCAGATTTCAACAGTTGTCCAAGGAACACTTGCCTGGTAGCTAAAGGATCTGCAGAGAACAGCTGGTTATGACACAAGAGGTTGAGTCACCTAAACTTCAAAGCACTCAACAAAATTGCCAGAAAGGGTCTAGTTCGAGGTCTTCCAAATGAAGTTTTCAAGAAGAATCAGACTTGTGGTTCCTGCCAGAAGGGGAAGCAACCCAAAGCTTCATTCAAAGATATCCAGAGTACAACCACAACCAGAGTTCTTTTAGTTACTTCACATGGACCTGTTTGGACCTATTTCACCACTTAGCTTCAGTGGAAGGAAATACACCTTAGTGATATTAGATGACTTTTCAAGATACACTTGGGTAGTGTTCTTGTTTAAGAAAAATAAAACTATCACTAAGCTGCCAGAGTTCCTCAAGCAGATTCAGAATTAGCAGAACCAGAGCATAGTGAGGATCAGAAGTGACAAATGCATTGAATTATTGAATTCACACATTGCAGAATATTGTAAGGATAAGGGTATACTTCATGAGACCACTTCTGCCAGAACACCTCAACAGAATGGAGTGACAGAAAGGAGGAACATAACTCTTAAAGAAGCTGCCAGAACTCTTCTAGCAGAATACAACATACCTCAAAGATTTTGGGCAGAAGCCATCAACACAGCTTGTTTCACCCAGAACAGATGTCTCATTGCCCAGAGACATGGTAAGACACCATATGAGGTATGGAAAGGTAAAACCCCATCTGTTTCATTCTTTTATATTTTTGGATGTAAGTGTTTCATCCATGACAATGGGAAATCCAAATTAATGACTTTTGATGCCAAAGTGGCAGATGGGATATTCTTATGATATTCCAGCACCAGTTAGGTGTAATACCCTAGACTTTCATGACCTTATCTGCTTTACTAAATGCTTTATAATTCTTCATGAATCTATGTGACGCATTTACATCCAAATTTATGCAAAGGCACGTTTATATGTTTTATTTACTCGATACTTACAATTAACATATTATTTGCTCAATACATGCTTATTCTTGAGACTTTATAAATTTTATATGTTCTTTATTTTATGTCATACAGTGTTTAATATAGAAATTAATAAAGTCCTTAAGTATAGTAATCTTATTTCATAAGTTATAAGTTGAAAAATGAATGTTTCTTTAAGAAACGAATTGTGTATCGATTACTCGATATATCTTTATTATTAGTATATAGACTTTGTAATTTATTTAGAGTCTTAGAAGGGTTTTAATTTTATTTCATAAGATAGTATAAGTAAATTTTATGCATAATGTACTCTAGAATTATCCAATATTCATAACTTTTACTTATTAAATTCATAGTATATATATGTTATTTCTACAAAACACAAGACTACTCTTGGACTCCTCCCAATTTTCGAAAATTTGGGGATAAATTAGGAGAATTAGAGAATCTTCAAGACTAAGATTAAGATAAGGTTAGTAAAAGAAAAGTCAAAATTTACTTCTAACCTTAAGATAACAAGTGTGACTTTGCTTAACCTCCAAGATTATCCAAAATCTTCCACACTCTTCCTAAAAGTGGCGATTAAGAGGGGGTTTGAGTAGCCTCCAAGCATATCTTCTTCTATAAATAGGTAACCTTGCATGCAAAAATATTCATAAGAAAAAGTTTAAAGAAAATTTCACAAATACTACTACTCTTATACTTAGAAGTTGAGAAAGGAGAAGAAGAGATTTATTGTAGCTACCTATCTCCAAGAAAGCTTATCTTCTTGATTGAGTAATTTTTTAAGTGGTAGTATGAAGTTTATGCATGATATGTGAATTAAATGATGAGTTTTGATGAGTAATTTACATGTTATACATGTTTTACTTCATGTTTGAATGTTTAATTTAATTGCTTCATGATTTATGACCAAAATCATATTTATTACTAGAATATATATGCTTTAGTAGTAGAAATCATGAAATTATATGGTTTAAAGTGAGTTTAAGATGATATGTTCTTCATGTATGCATAAAACCGAATTTCTGGACCAACTTTAGGGTAAATTTCGTTTTGATCAATTTCATTCGATGGAAAATTCTGAAAATTTTATATGTGAATATATACTTGGGAAGGAACTTAGGTTTCAAATTTCATAGCTTTTGGAGTAGTATTCGATGCATGGTGATTTCTTAAAATTGAACTAGGGTTTTGGACTCTATAGCAGGAACAGTAGAAGCTTGCTATGATCAGAGAATAATCGGTTAGTTTTTACATAAAACCATAGTATTTTAATAAATTACATGAAGTTGGGAGTTCATGGTTAAAATTTCAAGAGTATTGGACGTATGGTTGATTTATGGTGAATTTTTAAAATTAAGTGACCAGAATCTGTAACAGTGTATTCATCACAAAATATTTGATGTTTGGCAAAGATTTTGAGAAATCTGAAAATATGGTGATAAACTTTATTGAGTTGTGAATCTACTGTTAAAATTTCATAATTTTTAGACGTACAGATAATTTAATATGAATTTTCAAAGTTAGGTGTGTAATCTGCCAAAATCGAATTTTGTATGAAAGGTTCGAAATGGTCCGGTTACATTTTTACAGTCGATATTTATTTATAACTTATTATTTGATGATTTTATACACTTAATTGATATTTGGGTGTTAGTGTATAAAATTTGAATATGTATGGAGATTTGAATTCAAGTCTTACAATTTACAAAAGTGAAGGGATAAGTAGCAATGTTTTTATTTTAAAATTTTTACTTGTAGGTACAAACCTGCAAGGTGGGGAATCACTTCGCTCTTCACCAAGTGTTCTATTATTATTTAATTGAACTTATTAAACGTTGAATGTTAAATTTTGAGTCTGGCCCACTATCGACTTGCCCCACATATAAGTCCAACTTTATGTTGGCAAGCATATAGTCCGGTCGTTCCGGCACCACGGGTTGGTCACGCCACCCAAGCATATACCCGGTGAAATTCTGGGGTCTCACATATTATAAACAATTGATGTTTAGTTTGTGAAATTAACAAGAGGTTTCCCACTAAGTGTTTTCAAGCACTTATCCCTTCCACTTTAAATTTTTTACAGATGCTGTGGATTCTGAAGTGGGCGAATGAACTCGGCGGGCTGTGAAGTTTCCTTTAAGACTTTATATTTTCCAGAATAATATTTCGAATTTTGAATCGTAAACTAAGCTACGAGCACAATTATTTACTACTTCCGATGTGTAAATGTGTGGCGTGTGTATATTTTAATACAAAGTACTATTTTAGTGTCATTCCTACTTGTGCCACATCATATTTTCCGTACTATATTAAGTGGGGACATCACATAAGGCATACAAATTCTTTAATAGGAATTCACTTTGTGTGGAAGAAACACATCATGTTGTTTTTTATGAATCTACTCTTGAGTGCAAGGTGGACTTAAAGGACCTGTCTTCAGATGAGACAAAGAATCAGGAAACCTCGAAGATTATCAAGGTTAAGCCACATGTTATTGATTCAGTATCAGATTCAGATTCAGATTCAGATGGTGACCCATCTTCTGGTTCTCTGGAGCAGAAGTCTCCATGAGGAGCAGAACCAGAGGAGGTTGGAACTCCTGTAGGGGGAAACTCTCCTGCAGTTGGTGATATTCACCAAGGTACTGCAGAAGATGGTCAATCAGGCAAGTCCAAGGGAAGGAAAAGTCTGGTTGATCATCCCAAAGAGTTAATTATAGGAGATCCAACTAGGGGTGTCCAGACCAGGAGAACCTTGAACTTAGCTGCCTTGTTCAGTTGTTATGTATTGAGCCCAAGAATATCAAGGAGGCACTGAAGAATTCAAATTGGATAGTTGCAATGCAAGAGGAGTTGAATTAATTTACCAGATAGGATGTTTGGGAGCTGGTAGACAGACCAAGACATCAAAAGGTGATAGGCACTAAGTGGGTTTTCAAGAACAAGAAAGATAAGAATGATGTCATTACTAGAAACAAGGCAAGGCTAGTGGTCCAGGGATATTCTCAGTCTGAAGGAATAGACTATGATGAGACATTTTCTCCTGTTGCCAGACTAGAAGCCATTAGATTGTTTCTAGCATATGCAGCTCACATGAAGTTCAAAGTTTACTAGATGGATGTGAAATCTACCTTCTTTAATAGGATTCTCATTGAGGAAGTGTAAGTGGAACAGTCCCACTGGCTTTGAACAAGGTGACAAGGTGTATAAGCTTAAGAAGGCTCTTTATGAGCTTAAGCAGACACCTAAAGCATGGTATGACACTCTATCTCAATTTCTTCTGGACAATGGTTTTACTAAGGGTAAGATAGACAAGACCTTGTTTAGGAAAGAAGAAGGAAAGGACATCCTTGTGGTCCAAATATATGTTGATGACATTATATTTAGATCCCCTAACAAGAAGCTACGTGAGAAATTTGGTAATCTCATGCAGAGTCAGTTTGAGATGTCCATGATGGGTGAGATGAACTATTTCTTAGGTCTACAAGTTAAGCAAACAGAGAAGGGAATCTTCATCAATCAAGGAAAGTACACCAGAAACATGTTAGATAAATTTGGAGTAGGATCTAGCAGAACTGCCATGATTCCTATGATGATAAATTTTAACATGGATCCAGATGAGTCTGAAGAAAATGTAGACCAGACTCAGTACAGAGCACTTATTTGTTCTCTTCTGTACCTGACTGCAAGCAGACCAGATATAACCTTTGCCGTAGGTGTATGTGCCATATTTCAAGCTAATCCAAAGATGAGTCATCTGGAAGCAACTAGGAAGATATTGAAGTATCTCAAGGGAACAATTAATTTGGGATTGTGGTACCCTGAAGATGATAACTTTGAGTTAAGTGGATATTCAGATTCAGATTATGGTGATTGCAAAATAGATAGGAAGTCTACTAGTGGTACATGTTGATAGGCGAGCAGAAACAACATTTGGGCGACCAGGATTAGCGCAAATCACTCAAGAAATAAAGTGGAATTGACACATGATTCACCCAAGATATCCGGCGAGCAAAACCTACATGCGATCAGGACACATAGGCGAACAAAATCAGATCAAAAGCCACATGACGAGCTCAAACGGCATCCTGCCGACCAGATCCAACCATAGCGCCGAAATAACAATTAAGCGAGATGAAAGACCATTAGAATCAGACTAAAGACTCCTCAAGGACATGTCCAACATGACGAACAACTCTTGACTGCGAGCAGGTCCAGTAGATGAGGATAGAATTTAGTTAGGATAAGGTCAAATTAGTCAAAGGATAGATGTCGAGCATGCCGGCTTGGTCGGCCAAAGGTCGTGCCACCTCCTGCTGGGCAAAAGTCTATAAATACTTAGATTTTTTCAGCAAATAAAACAAGCACAAATTATTATACACATCCAAACTTCGATTATAAATCTAAAGCAGCTAGATTAACTTACAATCGAACTTAAACACGTAAGCTTTCATACGATTCTAATCCATCTAAACCCAAAGATCCGTATTCAATAATTACGTTAGTGATCAATCACACGTAATTTTTTGATGATCAATTAATCATCTAAAACAGCCATTAACCTTCAAGATTAGAACTGATCGTCAACAAATTGGCGCTAGAAGAAGGGGTCGAACCTTCGAATCATTGAATACGAGAAGATTATCCCAGAATTGAAGAACAAGTTTGAGTTTTTGAAGAAGAAAACTCAAGAACACTAAGAACAACACTTGATATCTTCTGTGAAAATGTCTCAATCACGGGAGACACAACGTTCTCAACATATAACCCGGGATTCACACTCCCGAATGTCCCAAGCTGGTGGGCGAGCAGGGGCGAGCAGAAACAACCAAGAAAATCAAACTAATGTTGCTCATCAGTTAATACCACCAGAGTTGGAAGCCATTGCCCGTAACCCCGACGAATTGGCGCACACAATCGTCATGCTCCAGGCTTTACAAAGACAACAAGCCCAAACTGGCCCTTCATATGTGCGAGCAAGGGGTAGCCCCACAAAGACTCGCGAGCATGATAAGGCTAGGGGAAATCATTTGAATGAGGCAGATAGCGCCCAAGCTCGTAAAGCCAAGGGCAAAGAAAAATTGAACGTTGAGGCCGCCAGTCCAAGTCAGGGCACACGCCAAAGTGCTCTCGAAAGATTGGGTCGACGTGGCCGAGGAATCCTAGAAGTCCATCCCCCTGCTGGAGCAGCTCGCCCAGCTACAATTCCTGCTCGCCAATCAGTCCTTGACCGGCTGACTAGGTCAGCTTTTGGTCGCCTTGGCCCAAATGCAGAGCCCAATCCCAGGAGGCCGATCCAGGGGGTTCCCGCTCCCAATGAGGGACTGGAGCGAACAGACAGTTGTGCGCCTCTGCTCGCCGGACAGCCTCAGAGTCAGGGGGGATCCTTGGAGGAGCTCGCCTCCATGAGAAAGGCCATTGAGAGCATGTAGGGCCAGCTAGATCAACAGAGAGGATACGGGAACACGACTCTTCCGGTCTCACCCTTATCTGTGGTGATTCTGAAGGCTCCAATTCAACAAAAGATCCAGTTTCCAGCAAGTATCCAATATGAGGGCACGGCGGATCCCCGGGTGCATCTAATGAAGTATACCAATTATATGGTATCAATGGGGGTAAGTGACGCAACGCAATGTCGAAACTTTCCTTTAACTCTCGGGGATCGTGTCCATAAGTAGTTTTCGGCCTTACCACCAGCTTCAATTCATTCGTTTGCCCAGCTGGGCAAAGAGTTCTTATCCCATTTCTCTACGGCCGGGTCTTATCTATCCCAAAGACATCGGTTATCTGACTTGAAACAAACTGACGACGAGTCAGACTGATCGTATCTAGAAAGATTCGACAAGGTCTTGTTAGAAGGAGAGTCTGTCAGTGAAGGCACCAAGATTGTGGCCGTCTTGGCTGGGCTCAAGAAGGGTACTGAACTCTGGAAAGATGTGCACCTAAGATGCCCGAAGACATATGCCGAATTTCGGGATCGGGCAGGCGTTTTTATCTACATACATGAAGCCCTGCAAAAGGACATGGGAGACAAAGGAGAGCAGAAAGAGGGTGCGAAGAAGCCTGGAACTGGTTATCGAGCTCCCAAAAACATGAAGGCGTTTACTGAAGGAACGGAGCTGAAGGACAAACTTAACCACATTCTTACCGTATCAATCGATACGGTTTACAATAACATTCGAGACAAAGAACTGCTCACACCTCCCCGTAAAATACGTTAGGATACAAGCAAGCTGAACCAGAATAAATTTTGTGCCTACCACCAGAGCGTGGGACACTTTACAAGTGAGTGTCGTGACTTGCTGAAACAGTTGTGGCAATTTTATGAAGAGGGAAAGCTATCCGAGTTCGTTAAAAGACAGCCCGGCAAAAGAAACAGAGACGAAGATTCTGATGAAGAAGACCAGGAATAGGCACCTCATCGGAATCGAGCTGGGCGACCAGCTCAGGCGCCAGCCGGAGGACCGGTTCAAGACATCCAGATGATGGAACCTGCAGGGCCCCTAGGTGGTTATTCTGATGGGCGACCACCAATTTCTAATCGAAAGAGAAAGGCAGAATTACGAGCGATCGGTCACGTACAAGAAATGGGGATTATTCCACCTACCATGCAAACATCGGAATTAACTTTTACCGACAGAGATTTGGAAGGAGTACTGACCCCTTACAACGATTCGCTTGTGATATGTGCCAAAATTATGGAAACCAGGGTGCATAGATTACTGGTGGATACTGGAGCCTACACGAATGTCCTTTTCAAAAAGACGCTTGACCAAATGGGAGATTATGCAGGCTACATCAGAGACACAAATCACCGTATCCTGGGATTCGGAAATGTTGTGACAATCCCGTTGGGAATAGTAACTTTCGCTATGCAACTCGTGACGGTCAAAGAACCTGAGAAGAATATCGCAAGAATGGTGGATTTCTTGGTCGTCGATCAAGAGTCAACATACAACGGATTCCTGGGTCGACCTTTCTTAAACGAATTCAGGGCCGCATGTTCAACTTACCATTATTGCATAAAATTCCTAACAGCAAGTGGAGTTGGCACAGTGAAAGGAGACCAGAGAAAAGCTCGAGAATGCCTCCTGCAAATTCAGTCAAGACAAGGACAAGTATCTATGATGGAAGCGTCAACCCGTCAACTTGAAAATGAACCCTCAATCTTGGAGGACATTCTTGGAGCTCAAAACGATAAGATGGACATTGACGACCAACCTTCGCCCACGGGCGACCAGATGCAGCAGGACGGTGAGCAAAACCTGCCAGAAGCAATGTTACTCCCCGTGGCCGACTGCTCATGCCCAAATGATAACCAGGGGAGTCCAACTTTGGCGGCCGAGTCTCATCCAGAACCCGCAGACGATCTTGACCCCCGGTTGGGTGTTAAACCCATGGACATCGAGGATGAGCTAAGTCCGGAAGGACCGATAGTTGACCCTCGATGGAAGGGGCAAAAGCGACGGGCAACTCCCGTTGAAGAGTTGGAAGCCATCAAGATTGATCCTGAACGTGACGGTCTAGAACTTTACATCGGGTCTGAACTCTCAAAGCCTTACAGAACGCGCATGACGGACTTTCTGAAGGCTAACTTGGACGTCTTTGCATGGTCCCATGCTGATATGGTGGGAATCAACCCGAAGGATGCCTATCACAGGTTGAATATCAACCCAGTCTGAAAACCTGTCCACCAGAAACGGCGAAAATATGGACCAGATAAGTATCAAGCTTTAAACGAAGAAGTCAAAAAGTTGCTGGACAACGATTTAATTAAACAAGCGTTATGTCCACAATGGGTTGCAAATCCTGTCCTGGTACGGAAGCCGAACGGAACCTGGAGGCTATGCATAGATTTTACATATCTTAATGCAGCATGCCCGAAGGATAACTTTCCGCTTCTGCATATCGATCAACTGGTAGACAGTACTGCCGGTCACGAAATGTTCACATTCATGGATGCCTTCGCAGGATACCACCAGATTCCAATGCACCCGGACGACCAAGAAAATACGGCCTTTTATACTAACAAAAATTTGTTATGTTGGAAGAGGATGCCATTTGGTCTAATCAATGCTGGAGCAACCTACCAGAGGCTGGTCAACAAGATGTTTGACGAACATATTGGGGAAACGGTGGAAGTATACGTCGACGACATAGTCGTCAAGAGTACCCAGAAGGAAGATCACCTCCATTATCTTTCCCAGGTATTCGACATACTCCGAAAATACAATATGAAGTTAAATAAAAAAAAAGTAGCTTTGGAGTACATTCTGGGAAGTTCCTGGGTCATCTGGTCAGCAAACGCGGAATCGAAGCTAATCCAGCAAAAGTAAAGGCGATCGTCGATATGAAACCACCACGTTCTGTTAAAGAAGTGCAAAGGTTAACCGGTTACCTAGCTGCTTTAAACAGGTTCATATCACGATCAGGAGACAAGTGTCGTCCATTCTTTGAGGCCATCAAAAAGGGCAACTTTGCCTGGACGGAAAACTGCCAGAAAGCCTTTGATCAATTGAAAGAATATCTGGGAGATGTAAAAATTCTGTCAAAACCAATTCCCGGTGAGAAGCTATATTTATACCTGGCAGCATCTGATACAGCCATAAGTTCGGTGTTAGCACGGGCGGATGGCAAGTTTCACCTGCCAATCTACTATGTCAGCCAGGCTCTACATGATGCTGAGGTGAAGTACTCACCAACTGAAAAACTGGCATATGCTCTTGTCATGAGTGTCAGGAAGTTAAGACCATACTTTTTCGATCATCAAGTCGAAGTATTGACAACTTTCCCACTCAGACAAATATTACACCGACCCGACACCGCTGGCCATCTTTTGAAATGGTCCATAGAGATAAGCCAGTTTGACGTGACTTATGCACCTCGAACCGCAATTAAGGGACAAGCGTTAGCCGACTTTATAGTTGAACTAACCTTCCCTCAAAATCCAACGAGAGGGCTGGATCACCCATGACATCTTTACGTGGATGGTTCGTCAACGGATCTGGCCTCGGGGGTAGGAATAGTGCTCATCAGTCCCGACCGACAAGTATTCACTTCAGCAGTCAGGTTTGAATTTATGGCCACCAACAATGAAGCTGAGTACGAGGCCCTCATTGCAGGTCTTCACTTGTCACTAGCAGTTGGAGTAAGACGACTCCAAATTTTCGGAGACTCCCAACTTATTGTAAGCTAAGTACGAGGTGAATACGAGGCCAGAGACGAGCAAATGATCGAGTATCAACGAATAGTTGCTCACTTGGTATCTCTGTTAGACCAAGTGTTTATCCAGCATATACCACGGACGAGAAACACACAAGCTGACGCCCTAGCAAGATTAGCAACAAGCGATGGGCCAGCAGATCTGACAAACATTGTCATTACCAGGAAAGTCCAACCATCAACAATGGACTACGAGGTAAACCAAGTAGTCGAACACAACAACGATGAAGATTGGAGAACTCCAATAGCCAAATACTTGAAAGACGGGGAGTTACCAAACAACTCGTTTGAAGCTGAAAGAATTAAAAAACAAGCGACCAGATATACTCTGGTAGACGAACAGCTTTACAAAAGAGGCTTCTCACTCCCGCTACTCAAGTGTTTGTCTAGGGGGCAAGGAAGGACAGTCCTGGAGGATATACATTCTGGAGTTTGTGGAAATCACATTGGGGGGCAAGCTTTGGCCTACAAAACTGTAAGGCAAGGTTATTATTGGCCAACCTTACGGAAAGATGCAATCCAGTTAGCCAAAGTTTGCCGCCAGTGCCAGGTTTTTGCTCCAAGTATTCATGCCCCGGCCCAGGAGCTTGTATCGGTTTACAGTCCATGACCATTTGCAAGATGGGGAATTGACATTATTGGTCCTTTCCCGGCAGGAGTGGGAAATGTTCGATTTGCCGTCATAGCAGTCGACTATTATACAAAGTGGGCAGAAGCGAAGGCCATGGTAAAGATTACACAGCAAAACATGATCAACTTCATATGGAAAAATATCATCTGTCGCTTTGGAATTCCACGAACAATCGTGACAGATAATGGCCCGCAGTTTGACGGTAAGGAATTGAGAGATTTCTGTACAAAATAGGGGATCAGGAAACACTATTCGACTCCCTATCATCCCCAGTCAAACGGGCAAGTTGAAGCTGTAAATAAGATCATCAAGCATACATTAAAAATACGTCTGGCAGAAAGTAAAAGTAGCTGGTCAGAAAAACTCCCGGAAGTCCTGTGGGCATATAGGGTTTCTCCCAGGTCAAGCACCGGAGAAACACCTTTTGCAATGGCTTTCGGGACGGAGGCGGTAATACCAATTGAATTAAAGACTAATACAGTCAGGACAACCAGCTTTGATGAACAAGCAAATCATTCTTCTTTAGCCACAGAAGCAGATTTGCTCGAAGAAAAAAGATTACATGCTGAGCTAAAAAATGCCACGTACAAGTAAAGAGCAGAGCGTTACTATAATTCCCAAGTCAAGATAAGAAAATTCGAAGTTGGTGACCTCGTTCTAAGAAAGAAGCATGCCTCACCTCCAGGCATATTTGGCCCGACTTGGGAGGGCCTGTACAGGGTAACAGACAGGTTACCCAATGGAGCATATGACATAGAGGACTTAGATGGCAACTCGGCCCAATATTCCTGGAATGCAGCTAATCTAAGAAAATACTTTCAGTAGGCGACCAGTTCTGCCTCATAAGAAAGTGAAGTTGAGATGGGCGAGCTACTAAGTCCACTGAGCGAACTGGAATGGCAAAGATACAAGATGGGTCCAAAAACTTGCCTAATTTTTTGAAATTTTCACCAAGTATAAGTGGTCGAACAGAGTTGAATTGGGTCAAGTCTGGTCGCGGGCTAGAAGGCTAATGTCTTGTATGGTTTTATTTCTTCTTAAGAAGTCTAAAGGATGCCTTGACAAATTGTATAGTAGTCGAGCAACTTTGACTCCTGGTGTAAATAATGTTTTTTATTGGTTGGAGGCTTAACATTGTTTTGGTCGAGCAGATCCAACCTAGCTAGTACATGATTACGTTTTTGGTCGCTTTCAGCACTTGTAATTTTTTAAGATCTTTTCAATGTTAAGTTGTTCGTTTAAGCAAAAATGTAAGCTCAAGGCGCAAGTTGATTATACAACCAAGCCCATTGAAGGCTGTTCGTTTTTAAATGAACATAGCCTAAGGCCAAAAGCCCATTAAATCCTAAGGCCAAAAAAGTTCTTAAGGAACAAGACCCAACTACATTAAGATTGTTGAAGTACAGATAAAGATGCAAAGAACAATTAATGTAAGATAAAAGACAAGCAATTGAGCAAAATATATTCATTGAAGATAAGGCTTAATCGCCCAAAAATTACAATAAAGACGAACAACTACAATAAAAAAAAGAAAAGAATACAAGTCCCTAGCTAATCCTGTCCGCTAAGATCCTTGCCCGACAGGAGGAGAGATGTTGTCATCTTTGGGATCTTCAAGAGGAGAACCTTCGAGGGCAGGGTCAACGGGGACCACCTGGGTTAGCTCGGCGATTAATCCCTCAGCGTCAGCACGCTCTTTTAGAGCCCTTTCATTTTGATCGTCTGACAGGATTTGCTCGCCCTCGGTAGCATTGCCCTCCTCATCTTCCTCGTCCTCTGGAGGATTTGTGATAATTATCTCCGGACCAATGAAGTCAAGCTTGACCCCATATTCAGGCAGGTCGCCAATCTAGAGAGTTGTGCCAGGGGCAGGAGGATTAGATTCAACAAAATTGCACAACTCCTTGCCGATCTCTTCAACGACGGCGGCGGCCTTAAACTCATGTGCGATACGGATGCTCTCCGCATAGCCAGTCACATAACCCAGAATCGAGCTCACCTCCATTTTAGGAATAAGTTCCTCTTGGGTAATGGAGTTGGCGAGCTGGATTTCAAGGTCCGGAATTTTGGCTGTCGCCTCAGTCGCGAATTTCTCGGCTACCTCCTTCTACTGCTGAGCGCGGGCAAGTTCTGCCCGCATTTGCTCGACCTCGGCCATCTTGACCTTCAGCTCTTCGGAGACTTTGACGTGTAAGTCCAGGGCACGTTGCTCGCTAACCTGATGAGCTTTGGCTTTGTCCTCAAGATCGGCGATAGTCTTCTTCGCCTCAGCCTTAGCGTCATCGCACTCCTTAGCAATACGAGTGACGGTGACCGCATGCTGACGTGAGTCCTTCTCAAGGTCCTCAACCTGGTCAACCAAGCACTGCACGACCGCCAGGGTGTTGCCAGCCTCAACAAGATACAGACGGCCATTGTCACGAGGCGTCTGTGTCTTGACGGTCTCGTTTAGCTCCTTGGTCCAGCTACGAGCAACGACCTCGGAGGCGCGGCGGACAAAAGAGTCCGGGATCTCGCGAAGGTTGGTCGGCACCTTCGAGCAGGCAAAACGATGCACCAAGTTAGATCGCCTTGGGTACTGCTCGGGCGAGTAGCTGAAAAGAAATATTCAGTTAGTAAAAATGAGATGAAAGAAAATGCTAAGTGTCCTGGGCGAGCAGAGTTAAACCTGTCAAGATGACCCTTGTCCCAGCCGAGGTAGGTGAGGTCGGATGAAGGACCAGATCCTTCACGGGTAGTGAGGACCAGAGCATGCTCGCCGGGGTGCTCCACGGAAGGAGTTTGCTCGCTATCGCCTTCGGATGGTCGGACAACCACAGTTACTTTTTCTTGAGCAGTCTTTGCTCGCTTGGCTGCCTTTTCAGCCTCAGAGACGGGAGTGCCATCTCCGCGAAGAAGCCTCTTCGTCCTCGGGACCAATGTCTTGGGCGGACTCGCCACTGGGGCAGGAGGCTGTGCCGAGCTCGACCCTCCGGCTTGCCTTGGGTCGCCTTTTCCACCCTTGGCCGCAAGGGCGATGATCTTCGAGAGGGGATTCGACTTCTTGCGTCCTTTTTTAGTCGGCATCTTCCAAACACGGTTATCGAGCTCTAGGAAGGAAGGGTGAAGCGCAACTGTGGCGAGCTGATCTGTAAAGGACATAAAAAAACAAGTTAATACTAAGTGTAAGGCCGACCAGATCTGTTCGCCGAACATGAAAATATACTTACCCTTTGGGATACGAGCTAGAGCCTCAAGATGGTGAGGGTAGGTAGTGAGATGAGCGACTCGCAGTGTATCCTCGGAGAAGAGATGGCCAATGCTTCGATCCTCTCGGCGACGAAGGGCGATCAAACACGCAACGAACATGAATTGATCGCTTATGCTATTCTTCACAGTTCGCCACCCCAAGTTCTTGGGACCTGAAACAAAGGAAAAAGAGAATTAAAATTAGTCCAACCACTTCAAAGATATAGAAGAGGTAAGACTCACGCTTTAATTCCCTAAACTCCTTCGGGGTCTCGATTCGTTCAGAACCCCCTAAAGAGCCAGCAGAAGCACGCCAGTCGCCCCCGACCCAGAACCAGTCATGCTTCCAATCTCGCACCTTCCCAGGGATGTCTTCGACTAGTTTTTGGCCTGGTCGTGCCTTCAGATAGTACCAGCCCGCCAGTTGGTCCCACTAGATAGATTAATTGCGGAAGCCTTTTTAACCGATATGTCTTTAGAAGAAATCTTTTCTAAGAGCACAAATAATAAACAACAGGTATTAAAGAAAGCAATAAATAAGACCGTATATATAGTGGTTCGGATCTGAATATCCTACGTCCACTCTCCCTTGATCAAAGGGGTCTCACTATCAACCAACCAACTCACTATCTTACTGGAATTTCCGAAGTACCAGCACCTTCTTACAATCTCTTTAGATCTAACTCCGATCTAAAGACAGACTTACTCCAACCTTATCTAACAAGATGAACAGGTTGAGTATATAAACTCCTTACGAGTAGATGAGTAATTAAGAACAAAGTGAGTGCAAATGAGTAGTGATCAAAAGCTTAGAATGCTATGTGCACGTGTAGAGTCTCTAAAAAACTTTTTCTTGAACTGCACTCTTGTATATATAGAGGGGATTAGGGCTAGCCGTTGGAGGGCTAATCCAATCAGATCCTCTATATAAGGAAGCCTCAATCAATCAATTCCCTAATTGATTGATTGGGTTGGTGGGATCCTTGGATTGACTATCTTCAAATACTTTCCAATCCTGATCTTGTTGACTTGATTTGAATCACCAACGGTCAATAGCTTCCTCTGCCTAACTCTGATTCTCTCCAGAGAAGGCAGGACCAGACACCAGGCAACCTCGGTGTCCTCTGGTCCAGAGTCGGTTAAGAAACAGATTACTCAGAAGAACCAGGATATGATTCTGAGCAACTTATGTTTCACCAGACTCGTCTGGTCAGAACTCGTCTGGTCAGGGAATGTTCTCTGCCTCTGGTCTTGATCTCTTCTGCTGAAGTCCTCTGGTGAGGTCCTCTGGTGGGGTCTTCTGGTGACTCTTCTGGTGAGGTCTTCTGATCTGGCAGTTCCCCCTAGACTAAGTCCTAACTAATCCTCATCTGGCTAACAGGTCCAGATGGTCCTATTACAACTTCTGGTTTGTTTTAACTCATCAAAACTAACAATTTTTATCCTAACAAATTCCCCCTTTTTGATGGAGTTAAAACACTACCAGAACTGATCAAAAGTAAAACTGAAGCAAGAAAACAATAAAGGAATGAGACCTTAGAATAGATCTCATCAGGCAAATAATAAGACAACAAGGAGTTGTCTTTAGAACAAAGAAGATATGTATTTTTCCATTAATAATCAGAGGACACAATAATTACAGATTACATTGAAGTTCATAGTCCTACTCTAGGCATATCTTCTGTTCTCTTTAGGGACAAGAAACCAGTCAAGGAACCTATCCTGGACGGCCTTCAACTCTGCAGAAGATGTTGGGGTGAAATTCACCCACACCTTGGTCTTGTAAAGCTTCTTCAGTTCTGCCCAATCCACCTGGTTCCCATTCATGGGAGTGTTAAGATAAGTAAATTCAGGAGCAGTCACCTCCAGGTTAAACTCAATGGTTGAATCCATCAGCTGCTTGTACAAGTCTGCATCATAGGCTTGCATCCAAGAATGGAAGGTTCTGTTGATCAGCTCATCATCTTCTGGTGCTGGCCTCTGGATATAATGTTGAATGAACCAGAGGGTCTTGGCTTCTCTCCATCTCTCAATCAGAGGATACGACACAGTAGAGTCAAAGGACCCTTCTGTCCTGAGTGGCAAGATGTTCATAACTTCCACAGGAGCTTTCCTCTTCTGACCTGAGCCACCTGCACCAGAAGGAATACCAGCTTCTCTGGCCTTCTTGTTCTGCCTCCTAACATATCTGAGCCTCTGCTCTTCATCTATGTTCTTCCTGATTCTGGCTTGCCTCTCTTCTGGAGACTCTTCCTTGTATCTCTTCTCTGCTTCTTCGACAACAGATTCAAGGAAACTCTTCTTAACTTTTCTAATCTTCCTCTTAGCAGGACCAGGAATGGTAGAAGGATCCTGCTCAGCTTCAGATGACTCTTCTTCTGCAGCAAGCTGTTTAGCCATAGAAAGGGATTTGAATTCTTCCTTCTTCTTCTTCTGCAACTCAGCCTGGGCCAGAGTGTTGTCCAACAGGTCCAGACGAGCTCCATGGCTAAAAAGAGTCTCATTGGTGGTCTTCGCCAGATCAGTTCAGGCCTTCTCTTCCCCCTTTTTAACTTCATCAAGGAGGGGCTCCACTACCTGCCTTATAAGATCAGGCAAGACAGTGCTGGAGGAAGAGTGAAGATCACGAAGCTGCTTGGCTTCCTCCAGATAAGCCTTAGACTCTGCAACAAGTCTCTCTTGCTTCTCCAACATCTCCTGGAGGGAGTCCTTCAGCTTAGCAGTTTGAATCATCTGGCTGGCCATTTCTACTTTGAGTACAGAAACTGGCCTCATCTGCTCCAGCACGTGCTCCTGGAGCTGCTTCTGGCTGTGCATGACATCTAACTTGACAAATAAGACATTAGCCTTGAAGGAAGCTTTTACCTCTGCCAGAGAGGACTTGATTTGCTTCAGGAAGATTCTCCTCTCATGCCTAATCTGATGCTCTATCATAGCAGGGGCCATATGTTGAATTGCTTTGGAAAAGCGCCCTATCTGCATGATCTGCTCGTTGAAGAAAGCCTTCATCTTCTGGAGCACAGCAGGAGACATCTCAAAGTCCTCCTCGTCAGAATATAGCTCAGGAGGGAAAGAGAAATGAGGACCAAAGTTGTAGGAGAAGCCCTCTGGAGTGAGCATAACTCCTCTCTGGATAAGGAGAGTCTTGATGAGGATCTTGGACGTCTCTGGTGTCTCCAACTCTGCTGGGTTTTGAATATTTAGCTTCTTTTTCAGCTCAATCTCCCAAGCAGTGAAGGTAGAGGGAGACATCTCCTCTAGCAGAAGCATGAGATCTTCAACATCCTGGAGTCTAGCCATACTCCAAACCTTGGCATCAGTCAGATCTGCCAGGAGGGGTGAGTGCTCCAACAAAATTGGAAACTGCTCTCTTAGCCAGAGCTGAGCACTCACACTCATACTCTGCCTGATGGGACCCATCTCATCAGAAGAGAATATAAAGGGTTTGGGCCCAGAGGCAGAGGAGGAAGGTGCTAAGTGAGCAGGCTCAAGTGAAGCTTCCTCATCTTCACTATCATCGCTTGTTAAACAGGTTGGTGAGGGGGGGGGGCAGGGAATCCCAGAGCCATAGCAATGGTTGGGTCCAGATCTGTATGGGTTTGGGGAGGGTTGGGGTTTTGTGAAGTAGAGGTAGTAGGAAGGGGTTGTTCTGCACCAGAAGATGAAGGAATATCTGGTACAGAGTGTGTAGGAGGGATCTGGGAGGTGGAAGAGTTTGAAGGGGGGACTTCTGCACCAGAGGAGGTTGAGGGTACCTCTGGTACAGAAGGTGGGGGAGAGGGGTCAGTGGGAAGATGTGTTTGGGAATTTGGGGGAGAAGGTGTTTGGGTAGGAATGGTAGAGGGTGTAAATACTGGGGTATCTGGGATAGTCTGCTCTGGTGGAAGAGTGGGGTTACCAGAGGCAGATGGGGTTTGGGGAATGTTATCTGGGGGAGAGGTAGAAGGGGAAACAAGATTAATGGGAAAAGAAGATGGAATGGAGGGATTTACCTCTGCTGGGTCAACACCAGCAGGTATAGCCGTCTCTGGAGCATCCTCCATCATCTGGGAGGCCTCATCAATAGCCTTCTCCAAGGCCTCTCCAAGATCAGATCCAGAATCAGGATCTTGAAGAATAGCTCTCTTGGCCTTGGATTTCCTCACAAGAGGCACTTCCTCTTCTTCTTCTGATGGCTCATCCACCAGAAGGGTTTTCTTGGCCTTTCTGCTAATCTTAGACTTTTTAGCAGAGCCTCTCCTGGCCTCCTCTGGCCGCTTCCTCTTGGCTGCTCCAGCCTTCTTAACAGCTTTATCATCACCCTTCTTCTTAAGCACATCAAGAAGGGGAATCTGGTCCTCCTCTGAGGAACCAGAAAAGACAACGGTTGAAGAACCAGTTGCTTCAGCAGCTTTCTTCTGTGTCTTCTACTGCTGCTGCTTTCTCTACCCCTTAGGAGGTGAGGGAATAGATTGAATAGGAGGGGCAGGGATGGCTTGCTCTCCATCAGAGTCGGCATGGCCGTGGAGAGGACCATCCTTGGAGAAGAGGATCTTGGACTTGTGATAACCGTGGCACCAAGATGACTTCCACTTCTTCTCTGGAAGGAGAGAATCCAGAATAAGTGTTAACTTAGTCCCCAAAGAGACATTTGCAGTGAAACAGAACTGCAACTCCCCTGGCCTGGAAGGACAAGGCTCCTTCTTCACCTTCAGCTTGTTCTTCCTCAACACATCCCAGAAGAACTCCGCCCAATTACATTGCACACCATCATATAAAGCCCTCATCACACACATTCTACCATTGAAAATGGCATCTGTGCTGTGATTCTCACACATAAGTACTTTTACCACGATATCGAACAACACCTTGAACTTCTGCCTTAAATGCTTATCCACAAAGCCCTTTGTGATGTTCTGGCAGGAAGAACGAGCAAAAATCTTGAATGATCCAATGATATCATCCTCCTTGTACGTCAACGGATCCACTCCCACCGCATAAATGTTCTCGAACAAAGTGCAAAAATCGTGCTTAGAAAACACCAAATCATCTTCACCAATCTTTGAAGAGATGTAATCCTCATGAATCTTCATGCGAACCAGAAACTGGGCCGCATAACCGTCAAGGGTGCGAAAATCCTTGGGAACAGTGGAGATCAACTTCTCCACTCCTGCATTCTGGAACATCTCCAGAATCGACAGCACAACTGGATTCTTGGTGGTATAAAAGTCCACCACCATCTCCGTCTTAAGCTTTTTCATCATCAGGACATGATCGAAGTTGCACGGAGAAGCCATTACTGTGAAAGAGAGAGAGAGAGAGAGAGAAAATGCTTTGCAGAGAGAGGTTAGGGTTTGAAAGTATAGAAACGTGAAAGGACAGATTGAAAACAAAATTGATTTAAATAGAGTAATACGCGTGGCTTGAAAATTAAATTAAGTGTGAACGCGTGTTATTTCAAATTCAATTTAGGAAACAAAATTAATTTTAACATTAATTGACATTTTGCACAGTGATTAAATCTGATGGCCACGATGAAAGGCAAGATACAGATTTAATCTGGTGCGTTGGCATAGTCATTGGGACTGGGCATAAAGGGGTTTTGTGGCAGTCAAGAGAAAAAGCGAAATGATTGCCTAGGCCCTATACCCTAGTCTTAAATACACTCCGAAGTTGAAAGGTTTTGAGTGTACTTACTAATTTGAAAAGTGTATCCTAATGATCAGAGGCCAGAGAAGTAAATGCATACCTGTCACCTGATATTGTAACCAGATGAAACCACAGCTACATCTCCTCTGATGGAGCTCATCTGGTCCTGGTCAGAGAAGATTTTGGACAAATGACTCAGCACCTCATCTGGGACAAGTGTCACCTGGTGCATACCTCATCTGTTGCCTTCTCTGATATATCTAATCTGCAGGTATGTTAGCTCAAGAAAATAAATATATGAAAAAGTAATGAAACAAGGATACTTCTCTGATGTTCCCCCTAAATCAAATCTGTCTCTGGATCCAACAAACCTAACTCAAAAGCTAACTCTCTGCATCTGGTCTCAGCTAAAGGCTTGGTTAAAATATCTGCTCTCTGCTTCTCTGTTACAATCTTTTCCATCCTTATATCTCCCTTCTCAACATGATCTCTGATAAAATGATGCCTTATATCAACATGTTTACACCTGGTATGAAGAACTGGATTCTGGGTGATGGCTATGGCACTATTACTATCACAGAAAATAGGAATATCCTTGGCTCTAATCTGGTAATCCCTAAGCTGTTGACTAATCCAGAGAAGCTGTGAACAACAGCTCCCTGCAGCCATGTACTCTGCTTCTGTTGTTGATGTAGCAACTGAAGTCTGCTTCTTAGAAAACCAGGATACCAATTTATTCCCTAAAAATTGGCATGTTCCACTTGTAGATTTCCTATCTATTCTGCACCCACCATAGTCTGAATCCGAATAACCACTCAATTCAAAGTTGTCATCTGCAGGATACCATAATCCTAAATTCACAGTTCCCTTAAGATATTTCAATATCTTCCTAGCTGCTTCCAAGTGACTCTTCTTGGGGTTAGCTTGAAATCTGGCACAAACTCCTACAGCAAAAGTAATATCTGGTCTGCTTGCAGTCAGATACAAAAGAGAACCAATAAGTGCTCTGTACTGAGTCTGGTCCACACTCTCTCCAGACTCATCTGGATCCATGTTGAAATTTGTCATCATAGGGATCTTGGCTGCCTTGCTAGATCCTATTCCAAATTTCTCTAACATGTTTCTGGTGTACTTAGCTTGATTAATAAAAATTCCCTTCTCTGATTGCTTAACCTGCAAACCCAAAAAGTAATTCAATTCTCCCATCATGGACATCTCAAACTGTCCCTGCATGAGCTCACCAAACTTCTCACACAGCTTCTTGTTAGGGGATCCAAATATGATGTCATCAACATATATTTGGACCAGAAGGATGTCCTTTCCTTCTTCTTTCCTAAACAAGGTCCTATCAATCTTACCTTTAGTAAAACCATTGTCCAGAAGAAATTGAGATAGAGTGTCATACCATGCTCTGGGTGCCTGCTTCAGCCCATAAAGAGCTTTCTTAAGCTTAAACACCTTGTCACCTTGTTCAAAACCAGGAGGTTGTTCCACATACACTTCCTCAATGAGAAACCCATAAAGGCAGATTTCACATCCATCTGGTATACTTTGAACTTCATGTGAGCAGCATATGCTAAGAACAATTTGATGGCTTCTAGTCTGGCAACAGGAGCAAATGTCTCATCATAGTCTATTCCTTCAGACTGAGAATAGCCCTGGGCCACTAGCCTTGCCTTGTTCCTAGTAATGACATCATTCTCATCTTTCTTATTTTTGAAAACCCACTTAGTGCCTATCACCTTTTGATGTCTTGGTCTGTCTACCAGCTCCCAAACATCCTGTCTGGTGAATTGATTCAATTCCTCCTGCATAGCAACAATCCTATTTGAATCTTTCAGTGCCTCCTTGATGTTCTTGGGCTCAATCAAGGACACATAGCAACTGAATAAGGCAGCTAAGTTAATAGTTCTCCTAGTCTGGACACCCTTAGTTGGATCTCCTAAGATCAGGTCATTGGGGTGATCAACCAGGGTCCTCCTACCCGTGGTCTTACCTGGATGATCATCTTCTGCAGTACCTTGGTGATTATCACCACCTGCAGAAGAGCTTCCCCCTACAGGAGTTCCAACCTCTTCTGGTTCTGCTCCTTGTGAAGGCTGCTGCTTCAGAGAACCAGGAGATGGGTCATCATCTGAATCTGAATCTGAATCAAGAACAGGTGGATTGACCTTGATTACTCTGGGAGTAGTCTGATTCTGGGTCTCATCAGAAGACTTAGCATCCACCTTGAACTCAAAAGTAGATTCATCAAAAACAACATGAGGTGTTTCCTCCAAACAAAGTGAATTCTTATTAAAAACTCTAAAAGCTTTACTGGTGCTGGAATATCCCAAAAATATTCCATCAGCCACTTTAGCATCAAAGGTTCTTAATTTAGATTTCCCATTGTCATGGATGAAACACTTACATCCAAAAACATGAAAATATGAAACAGATGGGGTTTTACCTTTCCATACCTCATATGGGGTCTTATTGTGTCTCTGGGCAATCAGGCACCTGTTCTGAGTGTAACAAGCTGTATTGATGGCCTCTGTCCAAAATCTCTGTGGAGTGCTGTATTCTGCCAGAAGTGTTCTTGCAGCTTCTTTGAGAGTCCTATTCCTCCTTTCTGCAACTCCATTTTGTTGAGGTGTTCTGGCAGCAGATGTCTCATGAAAAATCCCATGGTCCTTGCAGTAATCTGCAATATGTGAATTCAAAAACTCTGTTCCTTTGTCACTTCTGATCCTGACTATGCTCTGGTTCTGCTCATTCTGAATCTGCTTGAAGAACTCTGGCAGCTTAGTCATAGTTTCATTTTTCTTAAACAAGAACACTACCCAAGTGTATCTTGAAAAGTCATCTACTATTACTAAGGTGTACTTCCTTCCACTGAAACTAAGAGGAGAAACAGGTCCAAACAGGTCCATGTGAAGTAGTTGAAGTACTCTGGTTGTGGTTGTGCTCTGGACATCCTTAAAGGAAGTCTTGGGTTGTTTACCCTTCTGGCATGAACCACAAACCTGATCCTTCTTAAACACTTCATTAGGAAGACCTCGAATGAGACCTTTTCTGGCAATCTTGTTCAATGTTTTGAAGTTAAGATGACACAATCTCTTGTGCCAAATCCAGCTGTTCTCTGCAGATCCTTTAGCAACCAGGCAAGCATTCCTTAGGCAACTGCTAAAATCTGCAAGATAAATGTTACCCTTCCTCAAGCCTATTAGCAAGATATCATTATAATCAGAAGAGAAAACAGTGCATGAATCACTAGAAAACTTCACTGAGTATCCCTTGTCACAGAATTGGGATACTAAAAGCAGATTATGCTAGAGTCCTTCTACGTAGTAGACTTCATCTACAGATACTCCATTGAAGGTCAACTTTCCAACTCCTCTGGTGACTCCATAGTTGTTGTCACCAAACATCACTCTTGGTCCATTTAATGGCTTGAAATCTTGGAGATTATCCTTCTGGAAGGTCATGTGCTTGGAACATCCACTATCAATGTACCAGACATGGTTGCTTGAAAATCCTTTCTCCAATGGACTTTTATCTACCTGCAGAGAAATCAATTAGGTCCCCTACTAGTGCTGGGTCCTGATTGGTTAGTTGCAGGTTTTGTAGGAATCCATAGATAAAGATCATCCCTTGATGGATGAGGAGATCTTATCTTCCTTCCAAATCTATCTACCAGTACATGTCCTCTTACTATGACATATTGAGCTACTGGTCTGATAAGGACACCTTTCCTATAAACAGGTCTGGTGTACCTTTTCTCAAATCTGGCCTTTGGAATGGCCTGCCTCAAAGACATGGTCTTAAAGGTCTGGTTATAAGGGTACATCCTAGAAGAACCATCTCTGGTGTCATAACTACCCAGATCAGTTGGTTTTCTATAGATGGGTCTGGAAGACCTCCTCTTGTTCTGATAATTAGACTTGCTCTGGTGATTATAGTTCCTTTGAGTATACCTATTCTGGAATTGATTCCTCTGAGAAAATTGTCTCTGGGGTACCTGGTTCTGTTGAACATTGTTCCTTCTCTGGTAGTTGTTACTCTGATTGGTATTCC
Organism: Ballota nigra; assembly: GCA_947034835.1. Lineage (NCBI taxonomy): Eukaryota > Viridiplantae > Streptophyta > Magnoliopsida > Lamiales > Lamiaceae > Ballota > Ballota nigra. The sequence goes on along the minus strand of OX344724.1, from coordinate 38,031,143 downwards.
CCTTCCTTGAGTGTTTCCTTTGAGGTCCCCTAATCTGTTTAGGTTCCCTTTGAGGATTTCTCTGGGGTCCTCCAATTTGAGTAATTCCTACTCCTTGGGACTCATTGTTCACAGAACCATCAATCTTCAATGGTTCCCCTTTTTGACACTTATTCTCTAGCATCTTCTCTTCCAGAACAGTCAACTCTTCTGGACCATTTGTTATGTGATTAACAGAGTGATTTCTTTTCCAATCAGGATTGTGAACCACCTTGTAACCATTACCAGTTAAGTCCTTATCATTCCAGATTTCTACCAATTTACCAGCTCTTACAGACTTGTCTTTATTATAGAGGTATTTATGAGTTTTAGTGGTAATTCCAGAATATCCTAAACCACTCTTATCACAAATGCGCTGAGAAGACTCTGATATGATAGATACAACAGATGGTATCTTAGGAGCTTCTCTGGGCATAGGTATCTCCTCTATGTTGTGAGCAACTTGTTTTCCCTTGATAAGAGTCTGATATTTGGCTCTGAGTTCATTGATCTCATCTTCTGAGAGGTCCTTTCTTTCATGAGTTGATCTACCAGAGTATCTCTTTCTGTGATCTTATCCTGAAGTTCAGAGACTTCTTTGGAATGATCTTTCATGAGTTCTCTGGTGGATTTGTGCTCATGAGAGAGTGATTGAACTTCAGCTCTGAGCCTACCATTCTCTTTCTCAAGTTTTTGACAAAGTTGGACACAATTTTGGAGATCTGATAGCATCTGTTGCATATCAGACTCTCTGGAGTTACCAGATGAATTAGAGGATTCAGTACATTTGGAATTAGATAAAACTAGAGTAGTTTCATTTACCTCAGTGATGTCTGCCATGAGACACACATCATCATCTGATCCAAAGTCAGAAGAAGAAGAACTGGAACTAGTATCCTCCTCATCTGCTTCTGCCAGCAGTGCTCTCTTATCTGCATATCTCCTATCTCTCTTGATTCTTTTCTCTTCTCTTTCCCTAGGAGTAAGCTGAGGACAATCATAATTGTAGTGACCAATCTTGTTGCATGTGTAGCAGGCATTGTCTCCTCTGGGACTAGGACTTGGCTCTCTCCTCCTCTGGTTGTAGTCTGATCTGGCTGGACTACTCTCTCTCCTCTGGTAGTCAGGTCTGCCAGAGCTACCATCCCTCCTCTGATAATCTGATCTCCCAGAGTTGCCAGGGTTGTCATCTCTCCTCCTCTCTGGAGTTCTGAATCTGGTCTCCCTTGAGTCTCCAGATGTCTTCTCCTTCTCTGCAGGCTTGAAAGAACTCTTCCTGTCTCTGGTAGACTCCTTCCAATGCCTTTTATACCTGCCATATTTTGAACTCATTTTGTCTAATTTACGAGTTAGAAGTGCTACCTGCTCCTTGAGGCTCAAGTCATCTGCAGTAGACTCCTTTGGCTTGACATCAGGCTTGAGAGTTGAAGAGAATGCAACTCCTTTCTGGCCAGAAGAGGAAACCTCTTCTGTTTGATCCTCCTCTTGAAGATCATATTCGTAAGCTTTGAGATCAGACAACAGAAGATGGTGATCCAGAGTGTTGAGATCCTTGTTGTCCTTGATCACAGTGACTTTAATTCTCCACCTGCTTGTTAGTGAATGCAAGATTTTACTATTAATTTCTTTTTCAGAGTAGGTCTTACCTAAGGCACTAGCCTTGTTTAGAAGGTTTGTGAGACGCATGTCCAGCTGGTCAATGGTCTCGTCTGGTTTCATCTTGAAGGTGTCAAACGAGTGTTGAACAGCTTGGAGCTTGTTGTCTTTGATCTTCTCTGTTCCCTCACAGAGAAGTGCGAGTTTGTCCCACATCTCCTTGGCAGTGGCACACGTTCTGACCTTTTCAATCACCTCTTTTGTAAGTGTGTTGATGATCTCTGTTCTTGCCACCTGGTCCAAGTTGTAGAGCTTTCTTTCATCATTATCAAGCTCATCTCTCTTTTTGAGAATTCTTTGCCTGGGGACTCTATCCTCGGCAGCTTTTTGAGCAGCTTCACTTGTTTCTTCTCTGGACTCAGACCTGCCACTATCAATAGGAGTCCAATAAAATTTAATGGGGCCACTTTCAACCACATCTAACATGCGGTGATGAATAGCTCCAAGATGATTACTCATCATGAACCTCCAGTGGCTATAATCCTCGAACGAGAATTCTGGCAGTTTGCGACTCTTATAAGAAGATTTCGAAGACATATTTACTAAAATAAGGATTTATCTAGATTTTGAACAAAAACAATAAATGAGCAATGGATCTGCCCGGTGACCATCAAAAGCTTTTCAAAGCAGTGGTCGTTGGACACACTACTCTGATACCACTTGTTGGTCCCACTAGATAGATTAATTGCGGAAGCCTTTTTAACCGATATGTCTTTAGAAGAAATCTTTTCTAAGAGCACAAATAATAAACAACAGGTATTAAAGAAAGCAATAAATAAGACCGTATATATAGTGGTTCGGATTTGAATATCCTACGTCCACTCTCCCTTGATCAAAGGGGTCTCACTATCAACCAACCAACTCACTATCTTACTGGAATTTCCGAAGTACCAGCACCTTCTTACAATCTCTTTAGATCTAACTCTGATCTAAAGATAGACTTACTCCAACCTTATCTAACAAGATGAACAGGTTGAGTATATAAACTCCTTACGAGTAGATGAGTAATTAAGAACAAAGTGAGTGCAAATGAGTAGTGATCAAAAGCTTAGAATGCTATGTGCGCGTGTAGAGTCTCTAAAAAACTTTTTCTTGAACTGCACTCTTGTATATATAGAGGGGATTAAGGCTAGCCGTTGGAGGGCTAATCCAATCAGATCCTCTATATAAGGAAGCCTCAATCAATCAATTCCCTAATTGATTGATTGGGTTGGTGGGATCCTTGGATTGACTATCTTCAAATACTCTCCAATCCTGATCTTGTTGACTTGATTTGAATCACCAACGGTCAATAGCTTCCTCTGCCTAACTCTGATTCTCTCCAGAGAAGGCAGGACCAGACACCAGGCAACCTCGGTGTCCTCTGGTCCAGAGTCGGTTAAGAAACAGATTACTCAGAAGAACCAGGATATGATTCTGAGCAACTTATGTTTCACCAGACTCGTCTGGTCAGAACTCGTCTGGTCAGGGAATGTTCTCTGCCTCTGGTCTTGATCTCTTCTGCTGAAGTCCTCTGGTAGAGTCCTCTGGTGAAGTCCTCTGGTGGGGTCTTCTGGTGACTCTTCTGGTGAGGTCTTCTGATCTGGCAGTTCCCCTTAGACTAAGTCCTAACTAATCCTCATCTGGCTAACAGGTCCAGATGGTCCTATTACAACTTCTGGTTTGTTTTAACTCATCAAAACTAACAATTTTTTATCCTAACACCACCTCTTCCCCAGTGCAGCTGGTCATCGTCATCAGGTAGCCAACTTCTTCGGCGGACAGTCTATTGGGATACCCCTCCAGGGCGAACATCACCATTAGGGCCATCAGATTTATCCACCCAACTACGGGAGTAAGTTGGGTGATAGCCAAGTTCACGTCATGTAGGAATTGGCCGACCAATGGATGCAACGACAAAGAAACTCCAGCATTTAGGGTGGCGAGGTTGATCGCCGTCAATCTGCGTGGTGGGCGATCAGCTCTGTCGTCCGCCAAAGGAGCATACATCGGGATGTCAAAGGGAATCTTGTAATCCCTTCGAATCTCGGTCAAGTTCTCCTCGGTGATGGCGGACACGATACAGCTCGCTGCGAACTCGGTCGCTTTTAGCTTCCGTACTCCGCGAGCAGGAATGATGAAGCGATTGGAGTGCTCCTTTTCGTACTCATTCCAGTCAACACGGCGAGCAACTGCGACTGGAACCCGATGCTCGATCAGTCTGGGCGCAAGGAAGTTGATGTCTTTGAGATAGGCCCAGGTTAGTTCGTCAAGGTTCACCGGCTGAAGTACCTCGACCTCTTCGTCCTCGTCTTCGTGGAGGTCCGAGCTTGTTTCTTCCAAGAGCTGGCGAGCAGGATTTGCTCGCTCTTCTCTTTCCCCGGAGGGACGAGCTCCAGAATTGACCGAGCGTGCAACCGAAGCCGCCTCGGGATCGGATTCCAAGTTGACTATAGGAAGATTCTCTTCGACGGGCCATTTTTCAGGATTCCGGGGAGGAAAAGAACCGGTCTCAGAGTGCGACGCCATCCGATAAGTTAAGGGGAAGAGGTTAGTGTTTTGCAGATTTCGGCAAGGGAAAAACACGGCGGTTCAGAATTGTCCACGGCGGAGTAGGGATTTTTGGTGAGTCTAGAACGCACATAACGCAAGAAAAGAAGAAAGACAAGAAGAAAGCAAAGAGGAAACTACCTTGACATCATCTGAAGGTCGCCGAAAACTGGAAACGACCGCCGGAAATTTGAAAGAGGAAAGAAGGAGGATTTTGCGCTTGAGAAACAGTGTGAAAATGAAAAAAATGGAAAAAAATTTCCTTATATACTTCTGGAAAAACGGGGTACCGGGCGAACAAAGTTGAAAGTTTAAGGACCAAAGTGCAATTTCTGGGCGCGTGCAGTACCTGTCCGACAAAGCGGGAAGGCGCGTCACCTCGAGATCGTGTGCACGTGGGCGGCAGCAATCATTTCGCCCACGTCACACCTCGAGCCATGCCTAGACCTCGGGATCCCAACCGTCCCCAGCCCGAGTCTGCTCGACCAATGTTGTCCGCCCGTGAAAAGTTGCTCGCCCTCGTGACATTCTTGCTCGCACCAGTGACACTTAAAAGTTGCCAACCCAAAAAGTGCTCATTCACCATCTTCACAATTTATTGATCGACAAAGGGGCAATTGTTGATAGGCGAGCAGAAACAACATTTGGGCGACCAGGATTAGCGCAAATCACTCAAGAATTAAAGTGGAATTGACACATGATTCACCCAAGATATCCGGCGAGCAAAACCTACATGCGATCAGGACACATAGGCGAACAAAATCAGATCAAAAGCCACATGACGAGCTCAAACGGCATCCTGCCGACCAGATCCAACCATAGCGCCGAAATAACAATTAAGCGAGATGAAAGACCATCAGAATCAGACTAAAGACTCCTCAAGGACAAGTCCAACATGACGAACAGCTCTTGACTGCGAGCAAGTCCAGTAGATGAGGATAGAATTTAGTTAGGATAAGGTCAAATTAGTCAAAGGACAGGTGTCGAGCATGCAGGCTTGGTCGGCCAAAGGTCGTGCCACCTCCTGCTGGGCAAAAGTCTACAAATACTTAGATTTTTTCAGCAAATAAAACAAGCACAAATTATTATACACGTCCAAACTTCGATTATGAATCTAAAGCAGCTCGACTAACTTACAATCGAACTTAAACACGTAAGCTTTCATACGATTCTAAACCATCTAATCCCGAAGATCTGTATTCACTAATTACGTTAGTGATCAATCACACGTAATTGTTTGATGATCAATTAATCATCTAAAATAGCCATTAACCTTCAAGATTAGAACTGATCGTCAACAGTACATGCCAATTTATTGGGAATAAGTTGGTATCTTGGTTTTCTAAGAAGCAGACTTCAGTTGCTACTTCTACTACAGAAGCAGAGTACATGACAGCAGGGAGTTGTTGTTCACAACTACTCTGGATTAGTCAATTTCTTAGGGATTACTAGATTAGAACTAAGGATATACACATCTTCTGTGATAGCAACAGTGCAATTGCCATTACCCAGAATCCAGTTCTTCACACTAGATGCAAGCATGTTGATATAAGGTACCATTTCATCAGAGATCATGTTGAGAAAGGTGATATAAGGATGGAGAAGATTGCAACAGAGAAGCAGAGAGCAGATATTCTCACTAAGCCACTGGCAGAGACCAGATTCAGAGAATTAGCTTTTGAGTTAGGACTTTTGGATCCAGAGACTGATTTGTCTTAGAGGGAACATCAGAAGAGTATCCTTATTTTATATAAAGCATATTTTTTTCTTTAAACTGTTTTAGCCTGTCTGCAGATCAGATATACCAGAGGAGTTGCATCTCCAGATGAGCCTTATGGGCCAGATGACTTGCAGTCTTATCTGGATATATCCAGATGACAGATAAGTTATGCCAGAGAAATATCTCTAATGGTCCCGAAACGAGTAAACAGGTGTATGGAGGGGAATACACCTGTGGTTACAAATTAAAACTTCTTGTAAAACTTATCAGGTTACGTAAGACAGTAGCTCATCAGTGGACTTGAGGTCTGCTGAGAGTTACTTTGTGAAAGCTTACTGAGATAATACCTCTACTGAAAGCTCACGACTTTCAGTTGAAACACTATCTAATTAGCTTTCAGATGCGGATTAGTGAGCCCTTTGGAAAACTCGTTTTACTTTGATAAACTTTGAGATTAACACACACTTAGGAAATAGCAGAAGGTAAGTACACAAGATATAAAGTGGTTCAGAGATGAATTTCCTACGTCCACTGTCCTGATCAAACAGGAGAATTCCTTTCACTTGGAATTCCTTGTGTTATAGTGCCAAGGTGCACTGATCAACTAATCCTCTCTTAGGATGATTGATCACTAGGAAATTCCAGGTCCTAGTTCCCAAAACAAACCAGCTTTCAGACTGATACAACAATCAGCTTACTAACAACACTTAACACTAGCCTCAACCTAAACACTGAGTAGGGTTTTGAGTAGGGTTTTGGTTCAAACTATTTTGAGATAATCCTTACAAGTTTAGCTCAAGGCTTAGGATTGGATTATCTATTTCTAAGATTTGGATATAACTTTTAAGCTTGGTTACAGAAGGTTTGTTAGGCTCTCTACAAATGTGAAACACTTGGGAAACAATGGTAATTTCGAGTGCTTCTAGTTGTTATGAATGTAGAGATAACTTTGATCTTGTGAGTTTCCCGTGCAAAGAAATGAGCACGTCCTTCTGTATTTATAGGCTTCCTTGAAAATCTTCCCGTTGGATTTGAATCTTCTCAAGTAAGTCTTCTTGTATCTGATTGGCTCAAACGGCTCTATTTGAAGCTTTAAGTCTTGTCAAGAAACGGCTGAAAGACCATGCCTGTTCACCAACTTTCTGTAGATTGCTAGGGAAAGACTTTTGGTACTTGTCAGTCTGGAGCAGGTCGGCTGTCAGTAAAGTACACTGACGTGTCATCTTCTCATTGGACCTTCAGACTGCTTACCCAGATTCTTGTCTTGATGATTTAAGGTGGAACTCCTCTGAGAGAACCTTCTTATTCCTTCATTAATTGCAAGCTTCATTGAAATTCGTTTTGCCTTGTTCCAACTAGATTAACTAATAGCTTTTAATATGTTTAGCATTGAATGTGCTTTGTTAGTTCTCATCAGTGGACCTTGGTCATCTCCTGATGGCTTTAGTCTCAGTGAGAAGGTACTTAGAAAACATTCAAGACTTATACTTTTTCTCAGATCATTTGTCTTCAGTGAACTTCGTCTTCAGCAGACTTTGACTTCAGCAGACTTCATTCTTTAATACACTCTTAGAAATTACTAACTGCACTTCAGTTCTTTAACAATTGAACTAATTAACTAAACACTAACTCTACTGAATGTTTTACTTACAAATCAACTTAGGAGGAACATTTTGGCATCTAATCAAAACCTAAGTCTTATACATTTTCCTAACAATCTCCAGATGAGATGTAACATCAGATTACTCGTGGTATCATCTGGTAACTATACTAGATGACAGGTACGTCTTTAGTCTTCTGCATCTGCTTATTGGGACATACTTTTCAAACTACTAAATACACCCAAAATGTTTCATATTCTGAGTGTATTTAAAATCGGTTCGTGGGCCAGGACAATCATTTCGCCTTTTTCTTAACTACCCCAAAACCCCTCGAACCCAGTCCCAATGACTGCGCCACGCACACAAAATAAATCTGTATCTTTGTTGGTCCCAAAAATATTATTAAGCGGAAAGCGTTTTTAAGTTTATTTTAATGAAAACCCTTTTAAAGAATGTACTAATAGAAATGCAGAAAACTAAAATGCAGAAAAGTAGAGAACACCAGATTTATAGTGGTTCGGACCAACTTGTCCTACGTCCACTCTCCCTTTCTCCAAAGGGGACTTTCTCTCACTCCAACCAACGTACTCACGAACCACTGGAATTTGGAAGTACCAGCTCCTTCGTACAACTGCTTACAACAACATTATCTAACAAGATGAACAGGTTGAGTAATAATCCAACTAGACTCCTAATAGAGTGTATATAAACTTGTATAAACAAGGTGAGTGATTGGAAGAGTTCGTGTGTTTTATTGTGTGCTCTCGCGTGACTCTTGTATATTGAACTAATCCAAGCACTCCTATTTATAGTTGTGGAATAAACTAGCCGTTGGGAACTAGCAATTCAAACAACCATAATTGGAGGAATATAATCAATCAAAGATTGATTATATGATTGATTAGTTGACTTTCAATCAAGCAAGCAATCAATCAATCAGATCCTCCTATCAGTTGACTTCCAGATTGCCTTCTTCTCCATCATGAATTTCCAAAATCTCCTTGTCTCCAGATTACACGCAGCCTCAAAGTGGGAGAACTAATCCATCGAACTCATCTGGTCTGGGGTCTTCTGGTCTGGGGTCTCATCTGGTCAGGTAACACTTCTGCTCTGGTCCTCATCTGGGAGAGGTCTTCTGGTGACTCCTCTGACAGACTCCTCTGGTCAGACTCCTCTGGTCCAAGCTCATCTGGTCAGACTCCTCTGGTCAGACTCCTCTGGACCTCATCTGCTCTGGTGACTCTTCTGCTCTGGTGACTCTTCTGCTCTGGACATCTCATCTAGTCACCTCATCTGGTACCTTCTCTGGTCACCTCCTCTGGTCACCTTCTCTGGTCACCTCATCTGGTAGACCTTCTCTGGTACCTTCTATGGTCACCTTCTCTGGTCTGCACAGATTTCTTCCCCCTTAACCAAAGACCTATTCTAGACCTATACTAATCTGTAGCTGACTAACAGGTTCAGCTAGTCCTATTACAAGTTCTTGTTTTAACATCTTCAAAACATCTAATCTATATCCTAACAATTTCCCCCTTTTTGATGATGTTAAAACTGAAAGAACTTTAAATAAAACAAGACAAGAAAAATCTGAAATATCTAAGTAGAGATTCTGGCAAGCTGGGTCAACTGATCTTCCCCCTCAAAGTATGCTCAGCTGACATTGGGGCAAAACATCAGCTGGTCTTCTTGTGTATCTGCAGGCAATCAACTTTTTGGTATCCTACTGGGTCCAGGGGGGTTAGCACAATTTTTAGGAAGCCACAAGAATAGATCATCCCTTTTTGGATCAGGTGATCGTATCATTCTTCCATATATATCAACAAAAACACACTGAACATAAGAAGCTTCAACATGGTTATTTCTTCTAGAGGCTCTTCTTCTCTTATGAGCTTGTCCAGTAGAAGAAGTAACTTGTCTTAATGCAACAGACTTGAAATTCTTTTGATAAGGATAAGTCTTACTAGAACCATCAAAGGTTCCAGCTGGTCTGGCAGATGACTTGAAAGTCTTCTGCAGGTGAGTATGAGTCATCTGGTTCTGCCTCTTTTGAGAAGATCCAGACTGACTTCTATTCTGCTGGCCTGGCTGAGGTATTTTTTTCTGGGTATAGCCCTTCTTAAAATTCCTCCTCTGCCTTTTGGGTTTTTTAGTTTTAGGACTCATCTGCTCATTAGGCTGAGTTGCCTGGTCAGCTGGCCTTTTACCCTTATCAATAAAATTACTAGTCTGTTCTTCTTTTTGAACATGTGAGGATTCAGGTTTGGTATAACCAAGGCCTGTTTTATCATGCTCTCTTTGAGATGAGGCAGCTATATGTGACACAACATTTTTTGCTATAGTCAGCTGCTCCACTCTCATCTTGAGCTTGTCCTCACTTTCTCTTACAATTTTGTTTTGATGGAAGAGTTCATCGAACCTAGCTTTCAGCAGAGTATATTCATTATCTTTCTCAATGTTTTCACCAAGCAACTTTTCTATCAGCTTAGTTTGTTCATCACATCTAGTTTTCAAGTCAGTGGACTCTTCTACCAATGTTTGAACCTGTTCAGCTGGTAGATCAGTTGGGTTGCCAAAACATTGTGAAAGCTTCTGATTTTCTGCTTTCAACTTTGTGTTCTCTTCTTCCAATTTTTGACAAAGTTGTATAGAAGATTGGAGATCTAATAGCATCTTCTGCATATCAGACTCCTCTGATTGTTCAGAAAAAGAAGAATAAGAAGAAGAAGAAGGAGTTCGATTACATACCTCATCTGTCATAAGACAAACCTCTTCGTCTGGTCCAAAATTAGATGATGAACCAGAAGTGGATACCTCATCTTCCTCATCTGCTAAGCTTCTTTTGGAGTACCTCCTGGTGTCTCTTCTACTGCATCTCTTTGAGCCCATTTCTGCAAAATTTGTTAGCACAACAAATATTTGGGTTTTAAAAAAATGGATCTGCCCTGGTGACCACCGAGATAATTTCAAAACAGTGGTCTGTAGGACACACTGCTCTGATACCACTTGTTGGTTCCAAAAATATTATTAAGCGGAAAGCGTTTTTAAGTTTATTTTAATGAAAACCCTTTTAAAGAATTTACTAATAGAAATGCAGAAAACTAAAATGCAGAAAAGTAGAGAACACCAGATTTATAGTGGTTCGGACCAACTTGTCCTACGTCCACTCTCCCTTTCTCCAAAGGGGACTTTCTCTCACTCCAACCAATGTACTCACGAACCACTGGAATTTGGAAGTACCAGCTCCTTCGTACAACTGCTTACAACAACCATATCTAACAAGATGAACAGGTTGAGTAATAATCCAACTAGACTCCTAATAGAGTGTATATAAACTTGTATAAACAAGATGAGTGATTGGAAGAGTTCGTGTGTTTTATTGTGTGCTCTCGCGCGACTCTTGTATATTGAACAAATCCAAGCACTCCTATTTATAGTTGTGGAATAAACTAGCCGTTGGGAACTAGCAATTCAAACAACCATAATTGGAGGAATATAATCAATCAAAGATTGATTATATGATTGATTAGTTGACTTTCAATCAAGCAAGCAATCAATCAATCAGATCCTCCTATCAGTTGACTTCCAGATTGCCTTCTTCTCCATCATGAATTTCCAAAATCTCCTTATCTCTAGATTACACGCAGCCTCAAAGTGGGAGAACTAATCCGTCGAACTCATCTGGTCTGGGGTCTTCTGGTCTGGGGTCTCATCTGGTCACGTAACACTTCTGCTCTGGTCCTCATCTGGGAGAGGTCTTCTGGTGACTCCTCTGACAGACTCCTCTGGTCAGACTCCTCTGGACCTCATCTGCTCTGGTGACTCTTCTGCTCTGGTGACTCTTCTGCTCTGGACATCTCATCTGGTCACCTCTCATCTGGTCACCTCATCTGGTACCTTCTCTGGTCACCTCCTCTGGTCACCTTCTCTGGTCACCTCATCTGGTAGACCTTCTCTGGTACCTTCTCTGGTCACCTTCTCTGGTCTGCACAGATTTATTCCCCCTTAACCAAAGACCTATTCTAGACCTATACTAATCTGTAGCTGACTAACAGGTTCAGCTAGTCCTATTACAAGTTCTTGTTTTAACATCTTCCAAACATCTAATCTATATCCTAACAATCTTGCCTAAATTAATCTTGGCCGTCAGATTTATTTAAAGTGCAACATGTCAATCAATTCTTTAATTGATTTTGTATCCCCTAATTAATTGATTTTACACGCGTATTTCTCTTATAAACCAAAGGATTTCAAATTGTCTCTTCACTTTTCATGTTGGGATATATTTTAGTTTTGATGATTTTCCAAAACAACATGTAATAGGTTTGAAAGCAGTCATGATAATATCTTTTATTTCAGGTCAGGCTAGGTTAGCTCCTAGAGAATAGGCTGTCAGTTGAGAAGAACTCAGTTGAGGGAACACTCAGTTGAGGGGGAACTCAGCGAGGGGGAACTCAGCCACACAACCTGAGGATATCAAGATGACACCAAGGAGAACTGACTGAAGTCATGCTTGCAACCTGAACCAGAAGAGAAGCCTGAAGGATGTCCCACTGAGTGTAAACCGGGCTGATCTAAGCTAAGTCAGGTGGACCACTCAGTGAAGAGCACGATCAGGAGGATCAGTGCTGCACCAAGTAGGCCCTGAAAGTGTCAGGCTACTGTGGTCAGGGAAGTTTGTCATTCAGCCTTATGACAAACTTCTTGGAATGATCTTCAAACAGTCTCTGAAGGACAACTACACTGAAGACTTTCAGTCCACTGAAGATCATCAGTCAGTGAAGGAGGAAGCTACCTAAAGTCAGTGGGTCTTAGTCAAACCCACTGAGTCAAAGATCCGTGAATCCAGACCACGTGGACCAATCAGCACGAGGCAGCAACTCTGACACTGACAAAGGCCGCATTCCAAGAAAAGTGGTTGAAACCATTAAATGTTGGATTCAAATGTATCTTCCCTCCAACGGATACATTTGAATCCTCATTATAAATATAAGCTCATAGCGTCATTGTAAGGGTGTGTGAAAGAAGAAAATAAACACCTACAAGCTGTGAGGGTGTGTTAGTTGTTAGGGAGTCATAAGGAAGTGTTACACACCCACGACACTGACCTTTAGGGTTATCACCTATATTCATTGAGTGTCAAGCTTGTAACTCTTAGCTTAGAGAGGTTTTCCTAATCTTAGCTTTAAGGCTAACACATTGTAAAGGAAAACCTCACCTAGTTGGAGAAAACCAAACCAAACTAAACCCTTTCAGAAGATTATTAGGTTTGTAGTGAGGTGAGGAAAGGCAGCCCAGGGAGTGGCATGAGTCCAGTTGTAAGTGCACCTTGGCACGTTAAAAACAAGAATCCCAGTAGTGGATTTCCTGTTAAATCAGGCTGTGGATGTAAGAGCTTAAGTCTCTGAACCACGTTAAACTGAGCGTTGTTTATTTGTCTAAGCACTTGCTAATTATTTGTAGTGTATGCTCTCTGAGTGTACTTGGAAAGGTTGAAAAGAAGATTAGCTAAGTATTTTAGTCAGGGAGAATCAATCTCACTGACAAGCTTAGGCGAGCACTCGAGAGTTCAGTCTCTCGAGTCACTGCCTTGTTAAGAGCCTGAGCTCACAAGTCAGTTTGGACTGACTTGAGTGCTCTGACTCTTAGCAACGCAGTGACTTGAGTATTTCGTCACTGAACTAAGTCAGGGTACAAGCTGTGTTTTAAAAAAAAAATTCTCCTGAATTCCCATTTTGCCCTTCGAAAACGGGACCATCATTTCACAAACCCTAACTTTTCTCTCTCACATTTCTCCTGTCAAGCTTTACAGCAATGGCGCCTACTTGCACCTTTGAAGCTGTCTACGTATGTGAGAAGTTGAAGGCAGAGATGACAGTGGACTTCTATTCCACCAGGAACTCAGTCGCCTTGGAGATTCTGCACCTTCTCAGCAAATCCGGGGTAGAAGACCTTATATCTACCCTTCTGAAGAATTCTCGTACCCTTGACCACTATGCCGCTCAATTCCTTGTCCGATTGAAGATCTTTGATGGGGAGTTGGTGTCAAAGATTGATGATGAGAAGGTTGTTCTGACGAAGCATGATTTCAACAAATTGTTTGGGAATTTGTCCATGATTGGAGTGGACCCATTGAAGTACAAGGAGGATGAAGTTGTGGATTCATTCAAGATTTTTGCTAGGAATTCGTGCAAAAATCTGACCAAGGGATTTCTAGACAAGCATTTACGCCAGAAATACAAGGTCTTGTTCGACATTGTTGTCAAGATCTTGATGTGTGAGAATCATAGCACTGATGCTATTTTTCTGGGAAGATTGTGTGTGATGTGTGCCATCTATGATGGTGTTGAGTGCAATTGGGTGGATTTCTTCTGGAACGTTATGAGGAAGAATACCTTGCCCAGAAGCTGATGGAGAGTTGCAGTACTACTTTAATTCAAAGGTCTCCTTGGCCACAAATTTTACCTTGATTCTGGATTTTCTTTTTCCAGACAAGGCCTGGAGAGCAGATGGTTGCAAGAAATTCCAGAAGACCAAGATCCTTTTCAACAAGGATGGTCCTCTACATGGGCACCCCGACTCAGATGGTGAAGGTGACATTCCTGCTCAACCTATCCAGGCGATTCCTTCTCCTCCTAAGGGCAAGAAAGCACAATTGAAGAAGACAGGTGGAAGTGCCTCACAGAAGATTGCCCTTTCCATTTCTTCAGAGGAGGATCAGTTGCCTCTTTCCTCTGCTCTGAAGAAACAGAAGAGAAACGAGGAAGGACATGTTTCTTCTCCTAAGGCCAAGAAGGGTTGTTTGAAGAAGAAGAAGAGGAGCAGACTTGTTGAAGGAAGAGATGCTGGAAAGTCTTCTGCTAAGAAAGGCAAGAAGCAGAAGAGGGCCGAGAAGAAAACTCTTCTGGTAGATGAAGCTACAGAAGAGGAAGTGGAAGATGACGAGAAAGAGGTTCCTCTCAAGAAGAAGCAAAAGACAAGAAGGGCCATCTTGCAAGAATCAGAGACATATTCTTCTCTGGGTACTTCATTTGATCAAGGGGCAGAGGAGCCTGCCCACCAGGAGACTAAAGTGATCTCTCCTGCTGCTGATCTTCCAGGTGCAGAGGCCTCTGAGTCCGCACCTGCCTCAGTTCCAGTTGACTCAGCTGAGGTATCTTCCCCTACCCTTTCCTTTATTGACCTTATCTCCCCCTCTCTTTCTCCCCCAGAAGCCTCAAATCAAGCCTCTGGTCTTGATGTACACCTTTCTGAATCTGCTCCAGACCAGACCCCATATTCTCCCCAACCTCAAATAACCCCATCACCCCCCTACCTCCTACCCCACAAACAGCCTCTGTACCAGAGGAGGCCTCCTTGCCTACTACCTCATCTGGTACATAATTTCCCCCACCTACCTCACAAACACCCCATCCACTTCACAAAATCCCCCTTCCACCTCCACTCAAACACCTCCTAACCCCACCCCTTGCATGGCCATGGGATTTGTTGTCCCTCCAGGCTCCCCTGCAAGTTCCAGTAGTGATGATAGTGAGGATAAGGCTGCCTTACTACAGCCTGCTAGCCGTGCCACACCCTCCTCTGCCTCTAGGCCATCTCATTTGCCTTCAATGACACAGATATGGGACCTATTACGCAAAGTATGAGCAAGGGTGCTCAACTCTGACTTTGGGAGTGCTTCCCTGTGCTCCTGGCTGACTTGACAGATGGCAAGGTTTGGAGCAAGGTCAGAGAAGAAGACATCAAAGATCTCATTCTTCATCATGATGAGATGGGTGCCTCCAAATTCTCCAAGTGGGAGATTGAATTGAAGAAGAAGTTGATCATCCAGCATCATACAGAGCTGATGACTGTGGACTCTGACAAGGTTGTGATCAGAACTCTTTTGATCCAGAGAGGTATCATGCTCTCTCCTGCTGGACCCACATATACCTTTGGGACCCGTTTTACATTTCCTCCAGAGCTCTACTCTGAAGAAGAGGACTTTGAAGTTACTCCTGCCATGCTGAAGAAGATGAAAGTATTCTTCAATGCTAGATTCAGGAGATTGGCAGATTCAGCAAAGCCATGCAGCATTTTGGCCCAGACTTGATTGAGCACCAGATTAAGGAGGAAAGGAAGAAACTGTTCAAGCAAATCAAGTCCACCTTTACATCTGCTAAACCTGCCTTCAAGGAGAACGGGCTCTATTGGTCCCGGTACAAGACTGAGAGATACGTGTATGGGGGGGGGGGGGGGAAATACATGTATACAAATTTTTCTGACTTTCAAACTGACTGAGTCCCCTTAACTCAGAGTGGTGTAGAACTCAGGGTTGATAACACACCTACTAACTGCACTGAGTGCTGGTCAGTTGGCAATCTATCAACTTGAGTTCAGTGCAGAAATGTGTGAGCTCTGAAAGTTGATAGTCTTGTTAAAGTTTGCTCTCTGAAAACTTGATTACTCTTTTCTCTAAAGTAGTGATTAGAAGGGCAGTGTTCAAGTTTGATGATCAGGCTGATTGATTCAAGTCTGATAAAACAATGTAATGAATGACTTAATGAATGAACAATTAAGAACAGTTATCAAAGCAATAAAGAACACAAGAAAGTAACTTGTTTCAGAGACTCAAGCTCCTACGTCCACGGTCCTAATTTAACAGGAGAATCCACTAAGGATTGGCTTGTTTTTAACGTGCCAAGGTGCACCAGAATCAGCTGAACTTACTGACCTTTACTTCCTCCTTCTAACTCACTAACTAACCTCAACCAACCAACCTGACTAGAGGGTTTTGCTTTTAGTACAGGTTTCTAACTAAGGCTTGTGATTAGCCTTACAAGACAAGGTTATGCTAAGGGTGGATAATCACTCTAAGCTTATAATATAACTAGGTTCGCTCAGTGGAATACAAAATAACTCTCTTTTCTAAGAAACACTTGGGAAATTTAAGGTTTTTTGAGTGCTTCTTTCTAACGCTGAATGCTTTGAATGCTTGAGACTTTGAGTAATTTCTGGCTTGGAAATTTCCCGTAACCTTGAATGGGTTCAAGGCCTTCTTTATTTATAGGTGACTTTGAAAACTATCCGTTGGAAGAGATAACCTTTTGGTCATCTACGTAGGGTTGTTCAACTGATACATATCCCATGCAGCAGCCGTCCTTGCATGGATTTGGTAGTGCATTTAATGCTCCATTTAATGCTTGCCCGTTGAAAAATGCAGTTTGAACTCAGTCTTCATGTCAGGTCCGTACGTGTGTGTCCTTCCTGGATTGGTCCACGTCATCAGGTTGGTGAGAATGTCAGAACTCATTCCTATACTTCAGGCTTGCCTTATTGAGTTCTTTTTATCTCGAGCACAATGGTCTTGTCCTGACGCCGACATTCCTTTTGCATTGCTTGGCTTTACTCCAAGTCTTTTCCCATTACTCAGTGTCATCCTGTTCCCTTCAGGACTGAGTTAGTAATGACCTCAGGGTCATACTCTTCATCACTGACACTTACTCAACCAGCTTAGAGAGACTGCCGTAAGTTCAGCATGGTGCTCTTGTATCTTCAGACTTCAGTCTTGATTGTCATCAATGAGCACTCGTCTCATTGAGTTCCTGTGAAGTGTAAAATATCTAAGTACAAATCTAACCAAGACAAGCCTAACCACTAAGGCATGCCATCTTTTCAGGGGCTTTGGGATCTAATCAAAACTAATATTGTCCCAACAATTTCCCCCTTTTTGATGATGCCAAAACACTGAAAAGATTCCTCAAAATATTTAGAGGAAAAAAAACTATCTATAAGATAAGTCAGTGTTAGACCAATTCTTGATAAAGTACATAATTTAAATAACAGCAAAAAAGACAACGAGTTTTTGTTTGTGGGCAAAGTAATAGATTTCATTGATAATATGAGAATTGAGTACAATGACTTAATCTATTACAAGAGGTTGTGAACACCTAAACTAATCTCATTTTAGGCTTGAGTCCATAGCCAGCATAGACTCTGACCTTTAGATCTTCAACTCTCTTAGGTTGGTTCACAAATCCTTCAACTTTGGCGATCTTCAAGACTTCAGTCATAATGGCCTTCGTATCATGCTTGTTTGTTCCAGGGATTAGAGGGGGTGGTCGTGCAATGAAATCAGGAGCCTTCACTTGGACATTGGCTGCATCAGCTTCCTCCAAGATCTTCTAAATGAGTCCAGGGTGATTGTCCATCATGTAGTCAGTCAAGTGGGCATTGATGTCTTCAGTGTCACCCCATTTCTTCACTACGTACCAGAGTCTGACGAACTCATCCCTTGCATAAACCCAAAACTCTTTTAAAGTCTCTGAGATGAACTCATCGACAAGAGCTTCCCTCAGTATCACCTCCGGCTTCCTAACTTGAAGAATTATTGATTTCCTAGTTGTTGGCCTCTTTCTGTACTTCATCGGCTCAGGCTTCGCCTTCCTCCTCCTCAACATGCTCATGATCCCATCATCTAGCTCCCTTTGTTGAAGTTCAGTCAGCTCTGAAAGCTTTTCAACTTTATTCTCAAGGATGCGCATCTTCTTTTTTTCAGCAATTTATGTCCTGTGCTGAGCCTCACTCTTCTCATGGGGCAAACCCCAAGCTTCTTTGCACAAGGATGCCACTTCATTGGTATCTAAGGAGATCGGATTCTTCCTTGTGCTAAGAGGTGAGCGCTCTGAGCTTCCTTCAGGGATGGATGGAAGCTGAGCTTGAACTTGTTCTTCAGAAGGGTCATTAGCCTTTGCCACCGCCGTGACTTGAAGCGATTTTACTAACTTCTACTAGTCGCTTACCTGCAAGCGGACGGGTTCACTGTAGTATAAGTACGTATAATGACCAAGTAGTATCGAACCCACGGGATGGTGTATATGCGAATAGATCCCTGAAGATCTACGCGTCGTAGTTAATATGAGTGTATTGTTTTTGGATTTTTTTGAAAGAGTAATTAAACTAAATTGAAATTATCCTACGAATGCAAAAGGAAAATTAAACGAAATATTAACAGGTGTGTTTTCAAATATGAGATAGTGATGCTTAAGATAGGAATCCTTACGTATACTAACGGAGCAGGTACATAATCAAAATAACTGTGACACACAAGAATTAACCTAAGTCTAAGAATGCAAGGTGAAAGCTCAAGATTCTAAACCCTAATACTTTACCCTAGCAATCGACTTCACGAATCTACTAACGAATTACTAGATTGTGCTTAATTAATGAGACCCTAATTTAACTAAGGTGATGCGGTCGTCCTCCTTCGCTAAACCGGTAGATGAATTAACCTTTCCTAAACTCTCTCGTTAAGTCTACTCGTTGTTAAAGAGTGATGCGGTCGTCCTCTCTCTAACACCTTTCGAACGAAATTCAAGAGCGAAGTCTAGATTAATTTTAAGAATTCATTAACCAAGAGAATTAAAACCTAACGTCACAAGTTACTCTAACTACATACCCACAACCTACTTCTACGAGTTCATCCTACCCTAAGCATGCAAGGGTTTTAGCTAGACATTGTTTTAACAAACATAAAAGCAATAGAAGAAACGACGAACATAAACATAATGAATTGAAGAACGAAAATATAAAACATGAACTAGGGTTTAAAGAAATAAATACTAAGAACTGAAATTTAATTACTTAAAACGAAGTTTCAAAGTGTTTAAAGAAATCAAACTAATGAAAAGGAACTAAGAAATGCAAAGAAACTAAGAATTCGTATGCAAAACCTCAACAAAACGTAAATAAAGATTGCTCCTCTCCTTCCTCTCCAAAAACTAAGTCTAAAGTTATTTCTAAAGTTCTGGGATTCTTTCAAAACGTGTTTGGAAGAGGTATATATAGGCACGGGTCGAAACGGGAGTTAATGGGCCGAAAATACGCATCCGGAGGCAAAAATCCGAGGTTGCTCGAGCAAAACGCTCGAGCGGTCCCGCTCGAGTAGTGTAGCTCGAATGACATAATCGCTCGAGTGGTTCCGCTCGAGCCGGTCGTGCGCTGAAATTGCACTGTATGTTTTGGGCGCTCGAGCAATTTGCTCGAGCGGTGGCGCTCGAGCTGCTCGAGCGCAAGAAAAGTTCTGTAAGTCTTAGGCGCTCGAGCAATGCGCTCGAGCGGTGGCTCTCGACCTAGTCACTCGAGTGACTTCCAACTCATCCAACAAATACTTTTCCTCGTCCGCACTAATACCAATCGTATTTCTTAAATATCTTCTCATCCGGGCATCCGTTTGAGTCGATTCAAAGTCCTACGAACTCCGTTTTTTGTCCTCGATTCACCTATGAGCATCAAAGAGACAAATTCATCAATGTGTAGAAATAATGCTCAATTGACTCTAAATACTCAATAAACTCGACCAAAATTGGGGTATTTCAAGCCGTAATCATGACAATTTCACGCCTAATCACGCCGCCAATCTTGCTGACTTTCTTGGAGTAGACTGAGCCTCTGATGCTTCAGGGAGAGATTTTTTCTTCTTTTGTTCTTCCCCCATTTTGGCATCCTTGGCCTGAGGACATGAAAGTTGATAAGGACTAAACCTCCAACACACCTTCCTACAATATGTCCAACCCCACTCGTAATCCCAAATCCTACGATCGAAACACTGGCTATACTGGCCTCCACCTTCTTTCTGAAAATCACCATGTTGGTATGAAGTTTCTCCTCAGCCCGAGTGATCCTGGCCTCCACCTTTCCAGTCTCCTTACTGACCCGGTTGGCTTTTGAAAAAATTCGAGCAGACTTCTGAGCTGCTTTGGCCAATCCCTGAGTGACACTCTCAGAGATTTGAGCAATCTTCCTTGACTCCAGTGCCAGCTTGGCCACTGTGTCATTTAGGGCCTGAGTGAAGAGTTCTCCAGCCTGACTCGCCAGATGCTCCACTGCCTTAGTTAATCTTTGCTCATGTTTCTCTTCGAGCAGAGTCAAGGCCTGCTTGAACTGCTTCTTCATCTTCCTCCTCTCCTGCCTCACTAACTTAGCAGTACCAACCATAGTCTTCTTTAGCGTGATAAGCTCCTTGTTGGCGAGAGTGTTGTAGGCTGACTTGGTCCACTGGATATGCTTATGGAGAGCCTTAGCTGCTTCTTCTCACTACAAGAAATTTCAGAAATTGCGACGATAAAATTCGTCATAAAAATATCAAATTTCATCACGAAAGGTGTTTGATGACGAATTTTTTTCATCGCAGAGAACGTCGTTGTAAGTGCATCGTATTTGGTAAATCCGACGTTTTTTGAATTCGTTATCTAAAGTCATCTTTTGACAACGCTAAAGGTCATCGTCGCTATATCATTTAATCTATAGTGACAAATCAATTGTTACATTTAGTTTCAAATTTTGTCACCAAATATGGAATTTTGTCACTAAAAATTTAACTTTACATGACGAATTTAATTTATTGTCGCTAAAATATTAATTTTAGTGACGATTATCCATTTAGTACCAACTTTGCCAGATGTTAGTGACTTAATTTTCGTCACAATCAAATTAACTATTTCGCCATGTTCTATATTATTCGTCATCTAAGAATCATAATTTAATGACAAAATTTTAATTGTTGCGGAATGTATCTCTATAATGACGACATAATGCGTCACGAAAGAGTGAGATTTAGTGACAATAAATTTGTAGTCACTAAAAAATATAAAAATCATGACGAATTATTTATTTCATAAATAAAATATTACTCCCTCCGTCCACAAAAATTTTACCCGGTTACTGTAGCGCACAGTTTTTAATGAAAATTGGTATTTTATTGAAAAAGTGAATAAAGTAGATAAAGTAAGAGTATTGTGGTGGGTATTGTGGGGCCCATTTTTTGTTTGTGAGTGTAGTTTATTTCCAAAAGAGGAATGGGTAAAAATTTGGTGGACGGACCAAAAAGGAAAGCGGGTAAAAAATTGGTGGACGGAGGGAGTATTAAGTAACGAAGAAGACAATTTTCACTAAAGATTCAGATATAGTGACAACATATACTTCGTCTTTTTAAAATATTTCATCACGAAATAATTACACTATGGTGACCAAATCTTATCGTCATTATCTGTGTGTGTATATAATGACAATGCAATTCATAAAAAAAAAAAGACTTTAATAACAAACCCTTTAATGTTAAATGATGTGGAATGGCGACGAGGATGGTAAATATCTAGCGACAATATATATCGTCATTACTAATTAGCTTATAATAACAATATTTGTTATCATGAATTTTTTACTGACACATTCATCATGAAACTATTACATTTTTTAGGGGATTTAATTGAATAATATATATATATATATATATATATTATAGTTGACTAGAAAAAACTGTCATGATAAATTATTTTAATTACTATATTGCAATTAAAAAAATTACAATGGCCACTAAATTGAAGATCATATATTTAATTTACATTTGCATAATGAGATAAGAAATACAATGAATCAAATTGTTCTTACATTAAAAGAAATAATCATATTCAAGTTAGGAATAAGAAAAAACAAAAACTATATACTTGAAGAAAAAGAAATATTAATATCATTCTTCTACGCTTTTATCCCATGCTCTCCATTCATCCGTCTTTAGCTTTGTGCATTTGCTTTAAACTTCCAATGATCTAAACATTGATACCATAATCTGACCATGCATCCTTTACAGTAGCCCTCGGGTACTGTAAAGAAGTGCACATGTTAAGATAAAAAAACTTGCAATTACACAAAAGAATGATAACAGTTCCAAATAAAACTTAAGTCATTGCACCAATCCAAAACTATTCAGAAATCATGTGTGCTATATGCAAATATAATGAACATAACGCAACCTATTTAAAAAGAAAAAAGAAAAAAATTGCAGTAAAACACATCCATGTCCATTTGTGCGGAAAAAAAAAGATCAGTGGAAACTCTATAATAATCTCTATACCAAAGAATAAATGACGAGAGATAAAGTAATCCTAATTATGATAACATTAGGAGAAGTGGAGAGAAACAATCCAAAGAAAAATGCCCAATCATAATTAAATACGAGACCAAATTCATTCAGTTCAGATTATACAAGTTTAAGGAAAAAAGACCCGTAAACATCAGACGCAATCATGATTGAATAAACAAATTTACCTGGACGATAATAATTCATCATCATTGCTCGGTTGGGTCTTCCGATGGAAAATTGCTCAGGGGGAATCATTAGGGAAAAATAATCTATGCAGAATCTGAATACCCTGTTCTATGACTAGTACAATCGATGCAAAATCTAAACCCTCCATCTTTCAAAAGAAAAAAAATTGATGTGAAGAATCATCACCCCTTTGAAGTCCTCAAGTCCTAAGTCAAACTCAAGGAAAAAGAATTAACCAATTTGGTGATGTGAAATTGGGGATTTAAAGGTACTCGAAACATGATGAGTGTCAGTGATCGGTCTTTAATTTTAATGGCAAAGTATAGAGTGAAACTAGTTTATACATAAATCCATAAAGAGTATTAGTTGTTTTCACTGAAGAGTATTAGTTGTTTTTACCGAAGAGTATTACTGATCTACACTAAAGAGTCTTAGTTGTTCGGTGAAAATGAACTAAGACTCTTCAGTGCAAACCAGTAATACTTTTCGGTAAAAACAACTAATACTCTTAAGTGAGAACAACTAATACCCTTCACTGATTCATATATAAACTAATTTCACTCTATACATACTCAATTATAATATAGTTTTTCTTTTAAAGAAGAAGAATAATTTAGATCTGAATTTCAAATTCTACAATTAACATAAATATCTACCAATTATTTGGTCATAGTATCCTTTTAAATGAAAAAAAATATTCTTCTGATCATACGAACAATATATTTACAATATTTTCGGCCAAAATTCTTTTGATATACCTGATTCTGGGCAATCTGTGATGTTTAAAAAAGCAAGAAGTCAGACGTTTTCCTTGAGTAAATTCAATTATGGTGGGATTTTTCAAATTTAAATTTTTTTAAGTTCGGCCATTATAATATTGAAAAGGCGCCAACAAAACTTATTTATCCCAAATTTTGTTATTAACATATATATACACGTGTGAACACAATTTTAAGAGATCTTCGTCAAAACGAATACTACAACATAAATTAATATATATATATATATATATATATATATATATATCTAATAAATGAATTTGTTGTGAAATATAATATTGTATAATAAATTTATTTAAATGATGAGTATGTATAGAGTGAAATTAGTTCATACATGAATCCTTGAAGGGTATTAATTGTTTTTATTAAAGAGTATTAATTGTTTTAACTGAAGGTATGAGTCGTTTATACTGAAAAGTATTAGTTAGTTATCACTAAACAACTAATACTCTTTAGTGAACATAATTAATACTTTTCGATGGTAACAACTAAAACTTTTTAGTAAAAATAACTCATACCCTTCAATAAATCATACATGAATCATTTTCACTCTATATTTTGTCTTAAATGATATATGCATAAAAAATTACATAATAATTTTTTTTTTTTTGTTTCTTTCAAATTTTTATTATATAATTTTAGTTTTCAAATACATTGAATTTAAAAAATGATTTAAAAATCCTGCTTTGAAACCGAAATTGGTCGGCTAATGAGAAAGACTAGTAAAGGGTGAATTTCCCATTAAAACTTGTCCATCATATTAATTTCTTATTCATTAAACTATGATAAAATTTAAAGGGAAAATGATTCATGTATGAACTATTGAATGATATTAGTTGTATTTACTATAGAATATTAGTAATCTTCACCTAAAGAGTATTACTTGTTTAGTGAGAATGGTTCATATATGAACCATTGAAGGACATTGGTTATCCTCACTAAAGAGTATTAGTTATTTTCACTAAAGAGTATTAGTTGTTTAGTAAAAATAAACTAATACTCTTCAGTATAAACAATGCATACCCTTTAGTGAAAACAACTAATACACAAAGTATAGAGTGAACTTATTTGGTGGGTATTCGTTGTTTAACTAAAATGTATTAGTTGACTTCAATAAAGTGGAGTCATTGAAGGGTATTAAAAGGTTATTAGTTATTCTCACTAAGTGTATTAAATATTTTTACTAAAGAGTACTAATTGCAAACTAGTTTTAATGTTAAAACTTGTTTACACTCTCCATACTCATGAATGAATGATATGATATGATATTAGTTTTATATTAAGAACAAATAAAAAGAGTGACTCTAGCTTTTAATATCTATATATGTTATGCTATTGTAATATTATCTTATAAAATACATCAATTCATAAGAAATATACAAAAAAGAATGAATAATTAAATATAAAAATAATTTAATTTAAAATTTTCTCATTATCCTTAAAAATAAAAAGATAAAGTATAGAGTGAACATGGTTCATACATGAACCATTGATGAACCATTGAAGGATATTCATTATTTTCACTAAAGAGTTCTAGTTGTGTTCACTAAAGGACATTGGGTGTTTTCAGTGAAGAGTATTAGTTGCTTACTGAAAACAAATTAAGACTCTTAAGTGAAAACAACTAATATTCTTAAATGAAAACAACTAATGCTCTTAAGTGAATACAACTTATACTCTTCAATTATTCATGTATGAACCAATCTCACTCTATACATACTCAAATAAAAACAAGAAAGTGTTAACTACAATCTCAAACTTATGTTTTGTTTGAACCTCTTTAATACTTTTAATTACAATGTGATATTACAATACTTTTTAATAAAACAACTTATGCATTTAGTGAAAACAACTTATATTCTTTAGTGATACAACTCATACCCTTTAATTCATATTCTTTAATAAAAATAATGTGTACGCTCCAAAATTAATACTATTTAATAAAAAACTAATACCCTTAAAGGTGATTCATGTATAAACTAAATTCACTCCATACTTAGCCAAAAAAAAAAATTTTGACTCTCTTTTATGTTAGTTTCATTTTAACAATACAAAGTTATGCGACAATCCCAATTATTTTGGCCACTTCTTCTTGCCTCCCTTTTTTGGCCTCTTCATTCACGCAACTTAGATGGAATTAACCCCAAATTTACACATCTCATATACATTGAAATGAAGTGAGAGCATGCTCCTAACTTCGTTGCTTATCATATTCATAACAATTTTGGTTTGGAATGGCAAGCTGCTTTCTTTCATGGTGGAGAAACCAATGGCAAGCTGCTTTCGTTCATGGTGGAGATCTTCACGAGGTTCTCTCATAATTAATTATTTTCTAGATCCGTCTCATTAATGATAGAAAACTTTTAATTTCCCAAATTTCATTTGTTGGTCCCGAAACGAGTAATAAAAACCTCTTGTAAAACTTATCAGGTTACTTAAGACAGTAGCTCGTCAGTGGACTTGAGGTCTGCTGAGAGTTACTTTGTGAAAGCTTACTGAGATAATACCTCCACTGAAAGCTCAAGACTTTCAGTTGAAACACTATCTAATTAGCTTTCAAATGCGGATTAGTGAGCCCTTTGGAAAACTCGTTTTACTTTGATAAACTTTGAGATTAACACACACTTAGGAAATAGCAGAAAGTAAGTACACAAGATATAAAGTGGTTCAGAGAAGAATCTCCTACGTCCACTGTCCTGATCAAACAGGAGAATTCCTTTCACTTGGAATTCCTTGTGTTATAGTGCTAAGGTGCACTGATCAACTAATCCTCTCTTAGGATGATTGATCACTAGGAAACTCCAGGTCCTAGTTCCCAAAACAAACCAGCTTTCAGACTGATACAAATAATCAGCTTACTAACACCACTTAACTCTAACTCTCAACCTAACAACTGAGTAGGGTTTTGAGTAGGGTTTGGTTCCAACTATTGAGATAATCCTTACAGTGTAGCTCAAGGCTTAGGATGGATTATCTCTTTCTAAGGTTTAGATATAACTTTTAAGCTTGGTTACAGAAGGTTTGTTAGGCTCTCTACAAAGGTGAAACACTTGGGAAACAATGGTAATTTTGAGTGCTTCTAGTTTGTTATGAACGTAGAGATAGCTTTGATATTGTGAGTTTCCCGTGCATAGAAATGAGCACGTCCTTCTGTATTTATAGGTTTCCTTGAAAATCTTCTCGTTGGATTTGAATCTTCTCAAGTAAGTCTTCTTGTATCTGATTGGCTCAAACGACTCTATTTGAAGCTTTAAGTCTTGTCAAGAAACGGCTGAAAGACCATGCCTGTTCACCAACTTTCTGTAGATTGCTAGGGAAAGACTTTTGGTACTTGTCAGTTTGGGACAGGTCGACTGTCAGTAAAGTACACTGACGTGTCATCTTCTCATTGGACCTTCAATCTGCTTGCCCAGTTTCTTGTCTTGCTTTAAGGTGGAACTCTTCTGAGAGAACCTTCTTATTCCTTCATTTATTGTAAGCTTCACTGAAATTCATTTTGCCTTGTTCCAACCAGATTAACTAACAATTTTTAATATGTTTAGCATTGAATGTGCTTTGTTAGTTCTCATCAGAGGACCTTGGTCCTCTCCTGATGGTTTTGGTCTTAGTGAGAATGCACTTAGAAACATTCAAGACTTAGACTACTTCTCAGATCACTTGTCTTCAGCGGACTTCACTTCAGCAGACTTTGTTCTACAATACACTCTAGAATTTACTAACTGCACTCCAGTTCTTAACACTTTGAACTTGTTTAACCAAACTCTAACTCTACTGAATATTCTACTTACAAACAACTAAGGAGTGAAACTAAGAAAATCGCCAACCGTTGTTCTGATTTTATCCGTGAACACAAAAGAATTTACTATCTTTGTTCTCTCTTTGTAGCTCTTGGCTCCGTAGTTGGGATTTTTGGGAGGGGTGGGTGAATTGTGTGACGAATGGTCCATATTTCCTTACTCTTTTTATTGTTGTTCTCAATTTTAGATTGCCAATGTGCCATTTTAAAGTTGGGTGAATACACTGCTTTTGATGTAACAGAGTTTGGTAAGCTAGATACTTCTAGTATTTTATGGTGATATTGCATTTTTGTCATTTTAGAAAAGAGTACGTCTAGAGTGAATTTTATTCATACATGAATCAACGAAGGGTATTAGTTATTTTTATTAAAGAGTCTTAATTGTTTTCACTGAAGAGTATTAGTTAATTTCACTGAAGAGTCTTAATTTGTTTTCACTGAATAACTAAGACTCTTCAGTTTAAACAACTAATACTCTTCAGTAAAAATAACTAATACTCTTTAGTGATTCAATGATTTATATATTAACCAATTTCACTCTATACTTTGTCTTTAGAAAATAACTAATACCCTTCAATGAAAATAAATTACACTCTTTAGTAATTCGATGATTTATATTTGAACCAGTTTCACTCTATACTTTGCCTTTAGAAAATGGAAAAAAATCTTCCCTTTTAGGGCTTTTGGGTAAACAAAATTGAGACGGAGAGAATAAAATTTAACACTAAGTTGATATATAGACAACATGGTAGCTGCATGCCCTCAATTTTAAGACAAAGTATAGAGTGAAAATTGTTCATATACGAATCGTTGAAGGGTATTAGTTGTTTCCACTAAAGAATATTAATTGTTTTCCCTGAAGGGTATTAATTATTTTCACTGAAGGGTATTAATTGTTTATACTGAAGAGTTTTAGTTGTTTATTGAAAATAAACTAAAACTCTTTAGTATATACAACTGATACTCTTAAGTGAAAACAACTAATACTCTTTAGAAAAAATAATTAATACTTTTCAACGATTCATGTATGAACCAATTTCACTCTATACATACTCCAATTTTATTGGGATAGGTTCAACTAACTGCATTTTCACTTGTAAGATTTTATTATAATTCTTAGGTTATAAATATTTTAGAGTCATCAACATAAGCTTCTATTGTTAGCCTTCTATGCGAGTAACATTCTTTCTAGTGGTCTTATGTTCGATTTTCTTCCTTTTTTTTTACTTTGACAACTACTTTTAGAAGACAAAGTATAGTGTAAACACGATTCACCGCGAATGATTTTGGAAAGTATTAATTATTTCATTAAAGAGTATTTGTTGAAAGGTAATAGATATTTTCACCTAAGTAAATTAGTTACTTTATGTACCTATATTAGTTACTTTTACCAAAAGGTATTAGTTGAAACCAATTTAACGGTAAAAATTATTCACATTATGCATATTTCGTTTAGAACTATCTTTTAAAAAAAAGTATGAACAAATAAATTGTAGTCATAGGCAAGTTGGTAAGTGCATTATTTTTATTTCGCAGAATATTGCGTTAACAAGTTTTACGGTGTAACTTGTGTGGGGAGTATTAGTTTATTTTATACGGTATTAATTTTAATGAGTATTAGTTACTTCACTAAAAAATATTAATTGAAATTTTTTAGTTGTTTCTCTAAAATATATTAGTTATTTTACTAATAGATATTGGTTATAATCGATTTCGCACCGGAACTTGTTTACACAATACTAAATTCATTTATTTTTGTTTTTTACTTTTTCACTTAACAAGGTATTTTGTCACTTAAATATTTAATAAAAATGTATAATATCATTATAATTTTTTTTAAACATTGAACATTGTAAAATATTATTCATAAATATCACTAACTATTATTGTGATGAAATATCACTAGTTATTATTGTGACAAAATAGTTTTGTTATTAATTATTCATATAGCATTGTAATGAATTGCATTTTTATTGACGTCGAATATTATCAACAATTATTATTAAAATTGTCATCTATTATTATTGTGGCGAAATAATTTTGTCACTATATATTTTAACTAATTAAAGACGGCAAATGACATTGTCATGAAATATACTTTTTTGCATTGAATAATCGTCATAAATTTGATTAGAATCATCATCAATCAATATTGCGACAAAGTAATTTGGTTAGTAATAAGTTCAAATATTAGATGACGAAAAATAACATCGTCATAAAAAATATATTTTTAACGACGTCGAAATTTGTCACCAATAATTATTAAAACCGTCATCAATTATTATCATGAAAAAGAATTTATAAATTAATTAATTTGAATAATTAATGACAAAAAAATAACATCGTCACAAAAAATTATTTTTTGCACCGTCGAATATTGTCATTAATTATTATTAAAATCGTCACCGATTATCATTATGACGAAATAATTTTGTCACTAAATATCTTGAATCATTAATGATAAAAATAGTATTGTCATGAAAATTTATTATTTTATGAAGAATAATTTCGTCACAAATTATTATTAAAATCGTCACTTATTAGTATTGTGACGAAATAATTAAAGTCGTTATGAAATTTATAAATTAGTGACGAATTTTTTTTATCAACTGTGATAAAATAATATTTTGTCACAATTTCTAATAATTTAATGATGAAAATAAAATTCATCATCTTTAAGTAACAATTTGTGTCGTCGAAAAAAATTCGTCACGAAATGTGTGATTTTTTGTAGTGTCTTTCTCTTCCCTGATCCTCTGGATCTCTTCCCTGAGATCAGCCAAGTTATCCGTTGTCTTTTCTTCGTTTACCTCAATGATGCTGGTAAAGTTGCATCTCCGGATGTCAGTGATGACCACTTCATCATCAGCCTCTTCCTCCTCCGTCATTGGCTGTTTTCCCTTGTCAGTGTTGGGAAAATAGGGGTGCCCGGAATCTATTCGGGATGAAATTTAAATACGAATTTAAATACAATTATTACTAGCATGAATTAATCCTAATTAATTCAAATAATAATTCCAACAACCAATTTAACATCATGCATGTTGAATTAATTCACATATAATCTATGGCGGAAATAATCAAGATGATATGTGATTAACGTACCTCTCGAAGAACTTGGCCTTTGAATAAACGGGACTAACACGTACACGCTTTATCAACCCAAAAGCCTTCTCAAGTATTCCCTTTCACCTTATTCGATCACCGGTGGGAGATGTTATCGAACAATTTAAATAACTAAGGAAAAAGAAAAATATCTATGCTCTTGATTTTTCCAACACATGGAATTATGTCCTTGGGGATGAAATAATCATCCCCTATTTATAATTAGAGGTGGCCGAAAATTAGGATTATTTGGGCCTTGGAGAAAATCTTTTCTTAGACTCTAAGAAATCTTGAATATATCTCATATATTATTTTCTCCAAAATAAAACATTCCACAAAAATCTCACCCTCCTAATTATAACTTGAAGTTTTCGAAAATAATAAGAGGAAATCCAAAGATTTGGATCTTCTTAAATATATGAGATATTCTTGTATTCCAAGAATACATATCTTCCATAATATCTTTCCAAGAAAATCAACAAAATCTTTTTTCTTCTTAATATGCAATTTTCGAAATTAACATGGAAAAATCAGCATAATATAATCTTTTTATTTTAATCATCTTATCATTATTGGGCTACTTAATGGGCTACTTGAGGGGCCTTTAAGGATAATTAAGATTGGACCTCCTAATGGACTTCTGAATTTCAATATTGAGCCCCAATAAAATTCAATCCATTAATATTAATTATTACCACTAATAAATTAATATTGCACTATCCATCTTAATCCATATTACGATAATATGGGCTCTCGGTTATTATTTTCCGCATTTAATATTATCAAGTCCATTAATTAATTAAACTTCAAAATATCTCTAAATTAATTAATATATTTCACCTTGAAGTAAAGACAACTCAACATTATTATCGGTACCGAAGAAACTGATTCTTCACTTGCAAGATTTGGTACGATAAAACTTCTGAGCCCACCAAGGGGACTAATCACACGAGCCGTACTCGCACGTGTTTCTCCGTATTAAATCTAAGCAACCGTCGTATGATTAATATTACTGCCCAAGATACAAAGTTCGAAGTCACAATGATTCTCACCCAACATGAATCAAAGCAGTAACCATTAAGCACACACGGTCCTATTTAAGTGGCGGAGATTAAGAAATCAACAACCACTGAGGTCTAATTCTTCACATTTCAGAACAGAAGAATTTATCCTCGCTGTAGGTCCTCTTCAACACATACTAAATGTGCTAGTGCAATCTCTTAGTCAAGACAGACCAATCTGAGCCTTACACATCGACCTTACACGGCGGATTGTTCAATTCCACCTAGGACGTGAAAATGTACGTTTAGTTACAAGGAAACTGTTAATGTTGTCTTCCATGATCGGGTATCACCACATTAACTATAATGTAACTAGTACCATATATTGAACGATTTACAATAGAAATTCAACATTCAATCATAACTAAAGCAAATGTGATAAAAGAATTATTCTCATAAACAAGTGTTTTGTTGGGAAAATGTATAAGACTTATGTGTTAAGAACTGGAGTGCAGTTAGTAAAAACTAGAATGTATTTTAGTATGAAGTCTGCTGAAGATGAAGTCCACTGAAAGTGAAGTCCGCTGAAGACTAAGTGATCTGAGAAAGAAGTCTAAGTCTTGAATGTTTTCTAAGTGCATTCTCACTAAGACTAAACTATCAGGAGAGGACGAAGGTCCACTGATAAAGAACTAACAAAGTACTGTTAATGCTAATCATATTTAAAGCTGTTAGTTAAATCTGGATTGGAACAAGGCAAAATGAATTTCAGTGAAGTTTACAATAAATGAAGGAATAAGAAGGTTCTCTCAGAAGAGTTCCACCTTAAAGCAAGACAAGAATCTGGGCACACAGACTTAAGGTCCAATAAGAAGATGACACGTCAGTGTACTTTACTGACAGTCGACCTGCCCCAGCCTGACAAGTACCAAAAGTCCTTCACCTAGCAATCTACAGAAAGCTGGTGAACAAGCATGGTTTTTACAGCCGTTTCTTGACAAGACTTAAAGCTTAAAATAGAGCCGTTTGAGCCAATCAGATACAAGAAGACTTACTTGAGAAGATTCAAATCCAACGGGAAGATTTTCAAGGAAGCCTATAAATACAGAAGGACGTGCACATTTCCAAGCACGGAAAACTCACAAGATCAAAGTTATCTCTACATTCATAACAACTAAGAAGCACTTGAAATTATCATTGTTTCCCAAGTGTTTCACATTTGTAGAGAGCCTAACAAACCTTCTGTAACCAAGCTTAAAAGCAATATCCAAATCTTAGAAAGAGATAATCCAATCCTAAGCCTTGAGCTAAACTTGTAAGGATTATCTCAAAATAGTTGGAACCAAAACCCTAATCAAAACACTACTCAGAGCTAGGACCTGAGCTAGTGTTAAGTGGTGTTAGTAAGCTGATTGTTGTATCAGTCTGAAAGCTGGTTTGTTTTGGGAACTAGGACCTGGAATTTCCTAGTGATCAATCATCCTAAGAGAGGATTAGTTGATCAGTGCACCTTGGCACTATAACACAAGGAATTCCAAGTGAAAGGAATTCTCCTGTTTGATCAGGACAGTGGACGTAGGAGATTCATCTCTGAACCACTTTATTCCTTGTGTTCTTACATTCTGCTATTTCCTAAGTGTGTGTGAATTCAATAAGTTTATCAAAGTAAAACGAGTTTTCTAAAGGGCTCACTAATCCGCTTCTGAAAGCTAATTACATAGTAGTTCAACTGAAAGTCTTGAGCTTTCAGTGGAGGTATTATCTCAGTAGGCTTTCTCCAAGTAACTCTCAGCAAACCTTCAAGTCCACTGACGAGCTACTGTCTTAAGTAACCTGATAAGTTTTAGAAGAAGTTTTAATTTGTAATCACAGGTGTATTCCCCCCCCCCCCCATACACCTGTTTACTCGTTTCGGGACCAACAATTGGTATCAGAGCAGTGGTTCAAAAGACCATTGTTCTAAGTATACCTTGTGCTTAAAGGTATTTTTCAAGGTCACCTGAATTGATCTTTTGATAAACTTGTTTTTATACTATGGCTGACAATGCAGCTAGGGTAGCACCACCAGCAGAGAACAACATGGGAGTTAATCCCTTGAACCATATGTCTCATCACAAGCTCCCACAATTCTCAGTGGAAAACTATGACTTCTGGAAGATCAGAATGAGAGCTCATCTTGCCTGTGTGCATGATGAAATGTTAAGGGTTATTACTAAAGGTCCATTTGTTTTTATGACACCTAACCCTATAACTACAGCTGAAACTATTGCAGATCCTAGAGAAGAATGGCCCAAAGATGAAGATAACTTCACTGCAGATGAGAGGAGGAGAAACAACCTCAACTTCATAGCCATGAACATTCTCTACACCACTATTCCAGATTATGTAATGGGAAGAGTGGTCCACTGCAAGACTGCAAAGGAACTATGGGACACTCTAGCTCTCACGTGTGAAGGAACTGACAAGATAAAGGAGAACAAGCTCTCAGTAGCTATTCAAAAGTATGAACAGTTCACCATGGAGTCCACTGAGACCATAGACCAGCTTGATGGGAGGTTCACAGACATCATGAATGAGATAAATTCTCTGGGTAAAGTCTATACCAAGAGGGAGGTTGCCTTAAAAATCCTGAGTGGTCTAACCTCAAGATGGGATGTGTACTCTGTGATGATGCAGAATACCAAGGATCTAGCCATCATGTCTATGCAACAGGTATTCTCTGAACTCAAGGCTTATGAGTTTGATCTGAACAGGAAAAGGGCTCCTGATGAGACCTCAGCTGAGAAGGGAGTAGCCTTCAAAGCCAAGGAGTCTGAGCCAAAATCCCCAAAGCCTCAGAAGAGTACAACGGCAAGCAAGTCACAAAGCAAGGCTGAGATGCAGGATGAACTTAGCCTGATGGCTAGAAGGTTTGAACAACTTAACAGCCGCTTTGGCAAGTATAAAAGATTTTACAGGGATAACAGGGAAGGTAGAAGTTATCCACAAAAGACCACCAGAGAAGGAGAGAAAAGCTCATCTGAGCTGGAGAAGAAGAAGGAATACAAGAATTACACCAAGGCTGAAGGATCATCATCAAAGACCAGAGAGTCCACTGAGGAAAAGAATGATGATGCCAACAGGTGTTTTCAGTGCAAGAAGATTGGGCACTTTCAATATGACTGTCCTCAACTGAGCACTAAAGAAAGAAAGGAAAGGCAAGCCAAAAGAGACAGAAGATATGGAGAAAGGAAAGCCATGATGGCTGGGGATGTTGATGAAAATCTGGAGTCACCTGATGAACTGTTCTCTGACAGCAGTGAAGATGACATGTGCCTCATGGCAAGAGAAGAACCAGAGGTACAATCTAAACCATCCATTTCTCTAGAACACACACCTGAGCTAAGCTCAGAGTCAACTGAGGAACTCAATCTTCAGTCCGCTTTGGAACAATTGATGATTGATTTCTCAAGGTTGCAAGAAGCAAGTTTATGTCTTCACGATGAAAACAAACAACTCTTGAGTGAAAACTCCAAGTTAATTGAGTCTGGGAATCAAGCAGATCTAAACTCAGCCAAATCTACCATTGAACTGACAAAAGAGGTGGAAACCCTCAGGAGTCAAGGAAATGGTAGAGATCAACTGATAAAAGATCTCAATGAATCTAAGTCAAAGTTAACTGAAGAGAATTTAAAATTGGTAAGCCAAATAAAGGATTCTCTCCTGAAAATTGATGTCTTACAAAAATCTGAAGAGACCTTAAAAAGGATTGATGCTCTAAACAAACCCTCTCTTGCCATAGAGGAGATCCAAAATTTTCAAATCAATCCTAATAACAAATGTGGGATAGGCTTTATTCCAAAACCTTCAGAAGGTCCTCTGAGTGTTGCTTCTTCAAGTGGCACAAAGAGAGTTTTTGTCAAGTCTGTGACATTTCAACCACAGACTATGGATAAAGGAAAAAGACCAGCTGAGATCACTCAAAAGAAAAGTCAATCTAAGCCAAAACCAAATGGAAAGGCTCAGGTGACTTATCAAACTAGATCTCAGCAGAGGTACTATCAGCCGAGGTCTTCACAGATGAAGCAACCTCAGCTGAGAGCACCCAGGCATGAGCAGTCCTCAAGGAATGACTCATATGGAAGACCTATTCCTTTTGTGCCTAAAGGTAAAGGCCCTTCATACCTTTATCAACAAAAACCAAGACCAGGTGCACCCAAGCCTAAGAGAAAGAATGTGAAGAAGGTTTCTGTTCCTTCAAAGGCTGACACCCATAGAAAGTTTACTCCCAAGGCACCTAGGGAGATAACAATCTATGTAGATGTTTATGGAAGACAAATTAGCCAATCTAAAGTGATTAGAACTGTGAGGCAAATTTGGATTCCGAAAGGTACAACTAACCTGGTAGGACCCAACACCAAATGGGTACCTAAAGCTTGATCTGTGATTGCAGGGCTCAGTGGACCTCAACAAAGGAGAAGCTCTTAAATCATCAGTCTGGTACTTGGACAGTGGATGTTCTAGGCACATGACTGGCAACAAAGATCTCCTGACATAATTTGTTGAGAAAGAAGGTCCACAAGTCACCTTTGGTGACAACTCACAAGGAGCTACTAAAGGTTATGGTACTTTAATCATTGGCTCAGTAAGGGTAAGCAATGTATCGTTTGTCAGTGGACTTAAGCATAATCTTCTGTCCATAAGTCAATTCTGTGATAAAGGATACAGTGTTGAATTTTCATGTAACCTGTGTTTTGTTAAGAATATATCTTCACAACAGGTACTACTAACTGGGTCAAGAAAGGGAAATGTCTATCTTGCAGATTGGAAGTCTTGCACACCAAATGCATGTCTTATTGCTAAGAGCTCAACTGACACTAATTGGTTATGGCACAAAAGGCTAAGTCTTCTGAATTTCAAGATGATGAACAGGATAGCAAGACATGGACTGGTAGAAGGAATGCCAAATGAAGTATACAACAAAGAACACATCTGTAAAGCCTGTCAGGAGGGAAAGCAAGTAAAGGCATCTTTCAAAAGCAAAGTAGCAACCTCTACTGACAGAGTACTTCAACTGTTACATATGGATCTTTTTGGTCCAGTAACCCCGGTAAGTATCAATGGGAGAAAGTATACACTTGTTGTTGTTGATGACTTCTCCAGGTACACATGGGTGATATTTCTTGCAAGCAAAAATGAGACTCAACTGAGACTGCCAGAGCTCCTGAAGAAAGTTAGCAATGAAAAGAGCCTGAACATTGTAAAGATAAGATCAGATAAGGGCACTGAATTCATAAATTCTATTATATCTGATTATTGCAAAGAATTAGGTATTTCTCATGAGACATCAGCTGCAAGAACTCCACAACAAAATGGAGTAGCTGAAAGAAGAAATAGGACTCTCAAGGAGGCAGCAAGGACAATGTTAGCTGAAGCTCAGGTTCCTAAAAGATTCTGGGCTGAAGCTATTAATACTGCCTGCCACACTCAAAACAGATCCATGGTAACCAAACATCAAGGAAAAACTCCATATGAGTTATGGAATGGCAGAAAGCCACAGGTATCTTACTTTCATATTTTTGGTTGCAAGTGTTTCATTCACAACAATGGGAAAACACAACTGAAAGCTTTTAATAGCAAAGCTGATGAAGGAATTTTCTTAGGATATTCCCAAATCAGTAGAGCTTTCAGAGTTTACAACTGTAGAACTCTTGTTGTGGAAGAAACACCTCATGTGGTGTTTGATGAATCTACTTTTGAGTCCAGCAGTAAGGAGAATGAGGATGTGATAAGCAAAAGGCTAACTAGACTGAGTATCAAATCAAAAGGATATCCTGAGAATTGTGTTGATACATTCATCCCAACCTGGGACAACCTCAATGATCAACAATTCAAAGAGGACACTCAAAATCAGACCACTCCTCAAAGCTCACCTGAGAGCTCTCCTGAAGATGTAACTGAACTGATGAACACTATCCCAGTTCAAGAGGTAACCAATGTCAATGAAGATGTGGTCACAGCTGAGACATTCACTGAACCCATCATTCAAGGGGGAACCAATGAAATTACCATTGAGAATGAAAATACCTTGAATGATGACTCAGGACTTCAACCCTCTGTCTTATTTCCTGAATTCGATTTCATTCCAATATCTAGTGACTCAACTTCAGAAGAGTTAAACTCTACTGAAGGGCATCAGCCTAGGAGGACTTGGCTCTCAGATCACCCTGTTGAGCAAATCCTAGGTGATCCTTCCTCAGGAGTCAAAACTAAAAGTTTTCATGGTGAAAGTGCTTTGTTTTGTTGTTTCTTATCAAACCAGGAACCAAGTTCCATAGCAGAAGCACTTCAAGATTCCAACTGGATTATTGCCATGCAAGAAGAGCTCAACCAGTTCACAAGGAATCAAGTATGGGAGTTGGTGGACAGACCATATCACTGCAATGTGATAGGAACCAAGTGGGTATTCAAGAAT
The DNA here is from genome assembly GCA_947034835.1 of Ballota nigra. Lineage (NCBI taxonomy): Eukaryota > Viridiplantae > Streptophyta > Magnoliopsida > Lamiales > Lamiaceae > Ballota > Ballota nigra. Next base: position 37,993,402 of record OX344724.1, on the reverse strand, counting down.
AAGAAGGATGAGAATGATATCATAGTCAGAAACAAGGCCAGGCTAGTTGCAAAGGGCTATTCTCAAGTTGAAGGATTTGACTATGATGAAACATTTGCTCCAGTAGCCAGATTGGAGGCAATAAGATTATTTCTTGCATATGCTGCTCACAAGAAATTCAAGGTGTACCAGATGGATGTTAAAAGTGCCTTCTTGAATGGAGTACTCAATGAAGAAGTCTATGTGGAGCAACCCCCAGGTTCTGAAGAAAGTCACAAAGTATATAGACTGAGGAAAGCTCTATATGGAGTGAAACAGGCTCCAAGAGCTTGGTATGATACTTTGTCACAATTCCTTTTGGATCATGGTTTTATCAAAGGGAGAGTTGATAGAACACTTTTCAGAATCACAAAAGGAGAGGACACATTGCTGGTTCAAATTTATGTGGATGATATCATCATTGGTTGTCCTAACCAGGTCCTCTGTGAGAAGTTTTCTCAACTGATGAAGGGAAAATTTGAGATGTCTATGATGGGAGAAATGAATTTCTTCCTAGGACTTCAAGTTAAGCAGTCCCCTGAAGGAATCTTCATCAATCAAGCCAAATACACAAGGGAGCTGATCAACAAGTTTGGATGCCAGACCAGCAAAGTAGCAAGAGTTCCACTCAACACCAACACCAAGATGGAACCAGATGAGGATGGAGAATCAGTAGACCAGACTCACTACAGAGCCATCATTGGATCTCTACTGTATCTCACAGCAAGCAGGCCTGATATCACTTTTGCAGTTGGGATTTGTGCAAGATATCAAGCCAACCCCAAGAAAAGTCATCTGGAAGCTGGTAAGAGGATTCTCAAATATCTTAAGGGTACTGTGAATATGGGATTGTGGTATCCCTCAGATGACAATCTGGAACTCACAGGATACTCAGATGCTGATTATGGAGGATGTAGAATTGACAGGAAATCAACCTCAGGCACTTGTCAATTCTTGGGAAGTAAGCTGATTTCTTGGTTCTCCAAGAAATAAAACTCAGTAGCCACAAGCACTACTGAAGCTGAGTATATGGCAGCTGGAAGCTGTTGAGCTCAAATTCTTTAAGACAACAACTGAGAGATTACAACATCTTTGGCAATGAAGTCCCTATTTTCTGTGACAACAATAGTGCAATTGCTATTTCAGAAAATCCAGTTCTCCACACAAGATGCAAACATGTGGATATAAGGCATCATTTCATCAGAGATCATGTGGAGAAGAAGGACATCAAAATGCTCAAAATCCACACTGACAAGCAGAAGGCAGATATCTTCACAAAACCTTTGGCTGAAGCAAGGTTTCAAGAGTTGTCAGTGGAGCTTGGACTCCTAGATCCAGGAGAGTAAAGAAACGATTTAATCTCAGTAGAGTTACCTTCAACTCAGTGGAGGTTCATATTCAGAAGAGGATCTTTCTCAGAAGAAGCTCCTCATCTCAGAAGAGGTCTGAATATCAGACGAGGTCAAACCTCAGTGGAGGTCAAAGTTTATACTTAGTGTTTTTCAAAGTTAAAGCCTCTTAGTTTTATATAGATTTATTTGGTTTCAAAACTTACTAATGAGTGCTTTCTGGGAAATTAAATCTTTTTCCACTGTTCCGAAGAGATTTTGGCATGGCAAGCATTTAATGCGCGTGGTACAAGTCAGACATGCTTTTTCAATTACCTATCACACGCGCCCTAAAAGTCGGATGATGTGACCTTCCGGCTACCAACTTTTCCAATCCATGCCATCTATTTTTGGGCGGTTCTTTTCTAACCGTCAAGATTTCTTAAAAACTCCCCACTAAACCTTGCAACTACCCACGATCTCAAACCCAATCAATCTCAGATGTTGATTTCTTTGTTCAATCTCACCGTTCTTCACTCATATAAAAACCCCAAACGTCCGCTTGTAAACCTTTTCGAATACACTTCCAAGCAAACACTTACTATCTCTTCAACCTTTTTCTGCAAACTTTTTCAAATCCTACTTACAAACATGGCCAAAATTAACCTAGGGTTTCTGAACAATAAAGATAGTTTCTGGTATGAACCTATAATTCTTTTCAACAATCCAGAAATTGAATCAAGACCAAAGTTCTCTCACATTAAGGAGGCTTTGGAAATGGTCAAAGCTGCTGGTTTAGAGAAATTTCTTTCAGTACATCCAGAGTACTGTTATGATAGGCAGGTTCTTGAATTTTTCTACAACATATCCAACTCTGACTCAAGAATCAAATCGTGTCTTTTTGTACAAAGAAAGAAGAAGGTGACGAGAGATGATATGGAGGTTGTTGAGCACCAGAAAATAAGAAAGGAGATTCGGATAGGAGGAGATGAGCTGAAGGAGTTATTTGAACTCCCATCTGAAGGCCCAAATCCAGATACTTGTATCTTGGATAAGGAGGAGGAATGGGTCTACACAATAATGGAGAAAAGGGTGAAGTATAGTCCCACGATGAACAGAAGCCTACTATTACCAGCATACAATGTCCTTTGTGAGATTGTTGGTAAATGTATCTTGGGAAATCAAGAAAGCACAGAACAAGTGAGCAAGCCGAAGCTCAGGTTGATGAAGGCAATATTAGAGAGCAAGGAGAAACCATACAATTGGCAGCAGTTCTTTTTGAGGGCTTTGAACAGGGAACACTCAAAATTCCAGGCTGACAAAACTCCCCAGTTGGCAAGTAAGCTAAATTTTGCCACTAAAATTTCTTACTTAATTGAGAATGTGGATATGGGAGTAGACTGGTTAAAGGATAGGAAGTGGAGTAACTTGAAGACCCTATTCAAGTCTGGTAAAACTCTGGAAACAAGGATGCTCAAGCCTGCTGAGGAGAGCCCAGAGGAAATCGAGGAAGAGGAAGCTAACCCTGCTGAAGGGAAGAAGACCAAATTGAAGAGAAGATTGGTCAAACTGAGTTACAAGATGGCCCAGCACAAAGAGGCCGAGGCAGTGAAAGCCTCTAGGAAGGAAAGCAGGAGGTCCTCTGAGGCAGAGAAGGAGAGTGCCTCAAAGAAAGTCAGAGTCACAGACTCTACTGATGAGTCTTCATCAGGTAACCTTGACTCATCTCCAAACATCATCTCAACTGAGTCTGACTCAGATGTCCCTGCACCTACCCCCATCAAACCCAAAACAACAAAGCCTCGCACCCCTGCCAAAACCAAACGCATCTCCAAAATAACCAAAACCACCACTGATGGCTCTCAAAAGCCAGTAAGTGGATCCCAAACAACCCCCACTGAACCCATCTCCACCACTACTGAAACCACCCCATCAAACCCTACTGAACCCATTCCCTCAACCCCATCTGAACCCACATCATCAACCCCCACTGACCAAAACCCAACCTCACCTGAAACCCAACCTCAAACCTCATCTGAACCAAACCCTCCTGATTTTCATTCAACTCAACTGGAGTCTATCCTAGAAGAGCCAATCGAAAGCAGATCCCCTACTCCTTCCCTTCCTTCAGACGATGAAGAAGAGTACTCTTTCCTTTATACTCTCAAGGATGAGGTAGCTTACTCTTTAGAGTCTAAATACCCTGACCTTGATCAATTCCCCACACTCAAAGCCTTGTTCTTGAGACTTAGACTCATTGTCCAACTCAAGGATAGAAGGCTTGGTGAAATACTTCTTGCTGTACGAGGCGGTAATGCAGAGGAGTGGAAGAAGGAGAAAACTGAAGTGCTGCAATTCGCTGGGATGCACAAGACCAGACTTTTCTGTGATGAGAAGATCTTTGAAAGTTTGGTCTTGGAAAAGATTGCCGAGGTAAAGAAGGAAGTAGAAAAGGCTGCTGAGGGAGAGAAGGTTGTTGATGGAGATAAGCCAGCTGAACCCTTATCTGAGAAGGAGGAGGAGAAGGAGAAGAGTGCAGAGGAGAAGGCAGTGGAGTCTGAACTTGAGGGAGGTGCTTCACCTAAGCAAGGTGATGGTGAAGCAGCCAAGGATGTATCCATGGCAAGGGATACTGAGGCTCAAAATTTGCCACAGGAGGGCTCAGTAGAGGTGTCTACTGAAGCTCTCCCACAACAGCCCTCAGTGGTGGCTTTAGAGTCAACTGAGGTGTCTGGTACTGAAGGAGTTGAAAAAATAAGTGAGAAAGAAAAAGAGGTAGAAATCACTGCTGTGAAGAGTGGAGAGATAAGAGCAATCATCCCTGTAAAGGGTGAATTGGCTGAAAAAAAACACAGTTGAAAAAAAGAGTGAAGGAGAGAAAAGAAAGTTGAGTGAGGAGGAGGGAGTCCCCATGGAGATAGAGGCATCAGGAGTTCTAGGTTGTGAGGTTGAGAGAGTTAGAACTAACACTGTTTGCAATGCAGGTACTCAAACCTTTGAAACTCCCCCAGTTGTGGTCAACCTAACTCCACTGAGTGATGTTGTTCACTCTATCAAAGAAGACAGCCTTCCATCTCTTCAAACTCAGCTCAGAGAGGTCCAGGAGATTGTACAGGAGGAGGTGGATGAGATGGTTATTCTCTCAGACCACATTGATGAACTCATGGAGTCCACAACTACATCACTTCATAATCTCACACTTAAAGTTGAAGACTCTCAGCAGATGGTGATTGATGTAGTTGAGGGACAAAGTGTGTTAATCATTGAAGCCCTGAAGAAGCTGGAAGAGACTGAAGAAGAGGCAAGAACCAAATTCCTCAAAGACTCAGTAGAGAACGTATCCATCAACCTGAAGTCATTAGTGGAGGCCTTCTCAGAAGACCTACTTGGAAAGGTTGAAGGATTATGGAACTCTAAGATGTCTGAATTCGAGGCCAAGCATGCTGAGCTGGGAGCCAAACTGGGAGAGGTACTGAAGAAGGCAGCTGAAGACTTCCCAACTCAAGAGAAGACTGATGTGCTGATCAATGAAAAGCTTGCGCAGTTTGTTCAATTTGGGCAGACTCCTGGGGCTACTTTAGAAAGGCTTGAAGATGAGGTAGATCACTGTTCAACTGAGCTGAAGGCATTGGCCCATGATCAACTGAAGCTCAACATCACTGTAGTTGAATGTATGATTAATGCCGGAAAGGGGGAAAAGAGGATAAGTGCTAAGGACATGAAGGCTAATCCCAAAAATAAAATGAACATTATCCTTGAAATCCCTGATTTCAAGAAAGACCAACAGGTGAAGAGCACCTTGAAGAAAGTTGATGCTGAAGCACAGAAGATAGCAGAGTCCAAGAAAGGAAAGGAGATCTCCTCAGCTGACCTTTCAAAGTTCAAAGAAGAGCATCTAAAAGAGAAGGAGGAGAGAGCTGCGAAAAAGGGGGAATCTACAAAGAGGAAGGCATCTGATGCTCTCTCAGCAGAGGTTGCCAAAAAGACAAGAACCTCAGGGAGGTTGGCAGCTAAGTCCACAACCTCTACTGATGAAGTTCAGGTACTTCCTATTCTCAATCCTGAACCCTTATCTTCTGAACCTCCCAAGTCTGCACCTACAAAAGTCACAGAGCTCGCTGAGCTAATTAAAGAGGCTGGAGGTATGAATGAAAGAGCAAGGAAGCTAACAGCCCAGCAGCAGGAGAGGAGAGATAAGGTGGTTGGTAAGATGGAGACCATTGCAGAGCTTGCAGAGAGAAAAAGAAAGGAGAGGCTAGCCACTTTTGACAAAACTACTTCTAAGAAATTCAGAAGTGGTTATCTAAAGTGGGCTGCCAAGCTAAAGAAAGACAAGATCACACCATCTCAGAACAGATTTCCTCATCATGATGCCTGGTTTCCTAAGAAGCTCAATGATGCTTGGGAGACTGCTAAAAGAGACTTTGTGTATTCCTTTTATGTCAGTGGAGAGTTAGGAAGGGACAATGCACAAGAAGTCTTCAACTCATGGTTGTTTGATGCCTATCCCAAACTCTATCCTGAGATCAGTGATGCTTGGATTGATGCCTTCCCTGATCAAGCTCTGAAGGCCCCTGAGCCAATCACCTACTGGCCTCCTCAAGATGCAACATGTGCTGTTGATAGAGAAAGGATCACTGAAGAGTGGACATCCTTGTGTGAGCATCTTGGACTCAGAGGACATTCGAAGGAGATAATGGAGAGGAAGAATGAGCTAAAGATTAGAGTTTTCAAGCAATATGGACTTGAACCCATTTTCGAGTCCATCTGAGAAAGTTGTATCTTTTGCTGGGCATTTGTTTATAAGTCCCAGGTGTGTTTAAGTTTGAAACTTTTGAGAGTTGACTTCATGTAATTTGTACTTCATCATTTTTCAATGAAATGAACTCTACTGATGTTTTGCCCAAGATAATATCTCATTATCATTTAGGCTTATGTACTTGAATGTTTTACTTACAAAACCTGTGAACTTTGAATGTCATCTGAAGAACCTCATCTGAAAGAAGATATGTAATAAGATAGGTTCCGGCATAATCAAAAAGGGGGAAATTGTTGGGAAAATGTATAAGACTTATGTTTTGATTAGATGCCAACATGTTCCTCCTAAGTTATTTTGTAAGTAAATTATTCAGTAGAGTTAGTACTTAGTCAAACAGTTCAAAGTGTTAAGAATTGGAGTGCAGTTAGTAAAAACTAGAGTGTATTTTAGTATGAAGTCTGCTGAAGATGAAGTCCACTGAAAGTGAAGTCCGCTGAAGACTAAGGGTATGTTTGTTTTGGGATTTAGGTGTGCGGGGGAAGTCATGACTTTGAAATCTTAGGATGTGAAAATCTTAATGAATAATATAAGTGTATGTTTGTTTTGAGATTTTAGTAGGGTGAGATTTTGCTTTATGTCAAATCAATGTTTATTAGTGATTGATTTTGTATTATTTTATTATATTGTGTAAGAGAAAAGTAGGAGAGAGGTTGAGTGAATGATAAAAAAGTGATGATGTGATTGTATTTAATTATGTGAAAAATAGTAATAGGTTTATAGGTAGGGATTGAGTTTGGGATTTGAAAACCCGATTTTAAATCCCAAACTCGTATGGGGCGTGGATCGCAAAGTCCAAAGTCCATCCGTGTGAGTCCCAAAACAAACATACCTTAAGTGATTTGAGAAAGAAGTCTAAGTCTTGAATGTTTTCTAAGTGCATTCTCACTAAGACTAAACTATCAGGAGAGGACGAAGGTCCACTGATAAAGAACTAACAAAGTACTGTTAATGCTAATCATATTTAAAGCTGTTAGTTAAATCTGGATTGGAACAAGGCAAAATGAATTTCAGTGAAGCTTACAATAAATGAAGGAATAAGAAGGTTCTCTCAGAAGAGTTCCACCTTAAAGCAAGACAAGAATCTGGGCACACATACTTAAGGTCCAATAAGAAGATGACACGTCAGTGTACTTTACTGACAGTCGACCTGCCCCAGCCTGACAAGTACCAAAAGTCCTTCACCTAGCAATATACAGAAAGCTGGTGAACAAGCATGGTTTTTGCAGCCGTTTCTTGACAAGACTTAAAGCTTAAAATAGAGCCGTTTGAGCCAATCAGATACAAGAAGACTTACTTGAGAAGATTCAAATCCAACGGGAAGATTTTCAAGGAAGCCTATAAATACAGAAGGACGTGCACATTTCCAAGCACGGGAAACTCACAAGATCAAAGCTATCTCTACATTCATAACAACTAAGAAGCACTCGAAATTATCATTGTTTCCCAAGTGTTTCACATTTGTAGAGAGCCTAACAAACCTTCTGTAACCAAGTTTAAAAGCAATATCCAAATCTTAGAAAGAGATAATCCAATCCTAAGCCTTGAGCTAAACTTGTAAGGATTATCTCAAAATAGTTGGAACCAAAACCCTACTCAAAACCCTACTCAGTGTTTAGGTTGAGAGCTAGTGTTAAGTGGTGTTAGTAAGCTGATTGTTGTATCAGTCTGAAAGCTGGTTTGTTTTGGGAACTAGGTCCTGGAATTTCCTAGTGTTCAATCATCCTAAGAGAGGATTAGTTGATCAGTGCACCTTGGCACTATAACACAAGGAATTCCAAGTGAAAGGAATTCTCCTGTTTGATCAGGACAGTGGACGTAGGAGATTCATCTCTGAACCACTTTATACCTTGTGTTCTTACATTCTGCTATTTCCTAAGCGTGTGTGAATTCAATAAGTTTATCAAAGTAAAACGAGTTTTCTAAAGGGCTCACTAATCCGCTTCTGAAAGCTAATTAGATAGTAGTTCAACTAAAAGTCTTGAGCTTTCAGTGGAGGTATTATCTCAGTAGGCTTTCTCCAAGTAACTCTCAGCAGACCTTCAAGTCCACTGACGAGCTACTGTCTTAAGTAACCTGATAAGTTTTAGAAGAAGTTTTAATTTGTAATCACAGGTGTATTCCCCCCCCCCCCATACACCTGTTTACTCGTTTCGGGACCAACATGTTTGATACGCGAGTTATACAAAGTAAAAGCATACTTTCACGTATAACTCCAACAATCTCCCACTTATACTTAAAGTCTGCTTTTAGTATACATCACGCATGTCTTAGTGTAGTAGCTCTACGTGACATCTCATGTCAACCTACACTAACCTAATAATTCCTCCCACTTATACTTAAAGCAGATTGGCAATAGTCTTGACTCCCATTCCATCCACATGTCTCTCGAATGTACTCTGAGGCAGACCCTTTGTGAATGGATGTACTAGGTTGTCCTTCGACATTTATCTTTGCCACCTCTTTATCTCCTCTCTTAACGATTTCTCGTATAAGTTGATATTTTCTTTCTATGTGTTTGCTGGCCTTGTGGGCTCTCGGTTCCTTTGAATTTGCAACTGCTCCGGCATTGTCACAAAAGACAGTTATCTTGTCGGGCAAATTCGGAACAACGTCCAAGTCCACTAAGAAGTACTTGAGCCAAACCGCTTCTTTCGCTGCTTCACAAGCAGTTACTTATTCGGCTTTCATGGTCGAATCGGCGATGCATTTCTGCAAATCGCTTCTCTATGTCATGGCTCCTTCTCCCATGCAAAATACACTACCCGAGGTAGTTATTTTTGAATCTAAGTCTGATTGGAAATTTGAGTCCGTGTATCCCATGGGAATTAGATTGTCTGATTGTTAAATCAGCATTCCATACCAAGTTCTTTTCAGAAACTAAAGAACGCATTTAATTGCAATCTAATGTGCTTTCCCGGGGTTACTTTGATATCTTGCCATCATGCCCACGGTAAAGAAGATATCCGGTCTCGTACACAACATTGCATACATAAGACTTCCTACGTCCGAAACGTACGGAACGTCTTTCATGTCATCTATCTCCACTTGCGTCTTAGAGCATATTTCTTTAGATAGATGGATTCCGTGCCTAAAAGGTACAAAACCTTTCTTGGAATCTTGCACACTGAAATGCTTCAAAACAGTGGCTTTGTATGAAACTTGCGATAAGCCCAACATCCTCCTCTTGTGATCTCGAGTGAACTTGATCCCAAGGATGTGACCGGCTTTCCCTAAGTCCTTCATATCAAATTGATTTGACAGCCATACCCTTACGTCTGACAATACCTTTACATTGTTTCCAATGAGCAGAATATCGTCTACGTATAATACTAAGAATACCACCGCAGTTCCATCACACCTTTTATACACACAACTTTCGAACTTGTTTTGATCACAAACCCATAAGACTTAATCACTTGATCAAAACACTGGTTCCAAGTACGCGATGCTTGCTTAAGTCCATAGATGGATCTCTTAAGCTTGCATACGAGATTCTCTTGGCCTTTTTCAATGAAACCTTTGGGCTGTTGCATATAGATATCTATCCCGTCAATACTTCCGTTAAGGAAAGCCGTCTTGACATCCATTTACCAGATCTCATAATCTAGGTGCGCAGCGATCGACAAGAGAATACGGATGGACTTAAGCATAGCTACAGGCCACAGGCCACAAGCCTTGCTTTGAAGGTCTCTATCCTTCCGTCCGATCCTCTTTTCCTCTTGTACACCCACTTGCATCCAATGGGCTCTACCCCACTGGGTGGTTCGACCAACTCCTATACTTGATTATGATCCATGGAACCCATCTCGATTTCCATTGCTGTTTACCATGACTCCGCGTCTTTATCTTGGATTGCCTCGTCGTATGTCCATGGGACTGATTCATCGCCGGGAATCAAATCCGAAGATTCTCCTATCCCCATGAATCTCTCGGGTTGCCTAGCAATCCTCCCACTGCAACGGGGTTCCGGTTGTGAAGGTGTGACGTGTGGTACATCATCTTGTATACTTGGTATAGGGGTTTGCCCTCTTAACTCGTCTAAGGTAATCTTACTTCTGGGCTTTCTTTTGTTCATATAATCTTCCTCCAAGAATTTAAAGTGCGAACTAATCACGGTCTTTTGATCCTTGAGACTATAGAACATACACTCTTTCGTTCCCGTAGGGTATCCTATAAACAGCCTTAATTCCGAACATGGATCCAACTTACCGGCTTCCTTGTTTAGCACGTATGCCGGACAACCCCAAATCCGCAAGTGTCCTAGACTGGGCTCGCGCCCGGTCCACAATTCCATTAGGGTTTTAGGAACCGACTTGGATGACACCAAGTTTAGAATGTAAGCCGCCGTTTCCAAGGCGTTACCCAAAACGATTTGGGTAAATCCAAATAACTCATCATAGATCTGACTATTTCTAAAAGAGTCTGCTTCCTTCATTCCGCTATACCGTTCTATTGAGAGGTTCCCGGTGCGGTCAACAGGGATACAATCCCTTCGTCCGATAGGTAGTTCAAGAATTCATTGCTAAGGTATTCGCCTCCACGATCAAATCGTAGAAACTTGATACTTCTTTCCCTATGCATCATAAGGTAGATGTACTCATATCTCGAGTAATGACAAATTACTCATACCCCTTCTTGCTATGATCATCATTGAACCACACATATCAGTATGAACGAGTTCTAACACTTTGGTGGCTCTATTCCCCTTGGCTCCAAATGCCCTCTAGGTCATTTTACCCTCTAAACAGGATTCACAAGTTGGAAATGACTCAACTTGAAGTGACTCCAAGGATTCATTTTCACCAACCTTTGTATCTGCATTATATTAATATGACCTAATCTAAGATGCCATAGAAGTGTTTCGTTCATGTCTGAAGAATGTTTCCTTTTATTACTCGAAATAATCGATGTGTTATTAGATTTAATTTTATGAGTGGTGTGCCCAAATAATGGTATAAAGACTATCCATTGAAGTTCCGGAACAGATAAAATCATCATTTCAAGAAATAATAACATCCTTATTAAAAGAAACTGAGTATCTATTAAAAAACAGTTTAGAAACTGAAGGTTGAGTTCTTTCTAAACTAGGAACATGAAGAATGTCTCTCAAGACCATAACTCTATCTTCAAAAGATAGGCGCACTTCTCCCACTGCTTCAGCTGCCACTCTTGTAGCATTGCCCGATGTGATGGGGATCTCACTTCCGTTAAGTCGTCGGGTTAGCTTGAACTCATGAAACAAATGTGATCTGTAGCTCTCGTATCCACTATCCACAAATAGACAGCATACGCCACTTCACAAGTTTCGACGACTAGGGTGTGTGAATTACCTAACTTTCCAAGCCTCTTAGGCTTGGAACATGCAGACCTACATTGTCCTCTCTCACCGTAACTAAAACACTTCCCCTTCGATGCTAGCCTTTGCATTTGCCTTTCGCAACAATTAGATTTGCTTGGATCTGGCCTTTGGTTCTCTTTCTCTTTTTCCCTCCCTTGGGACCAAAAGAGGTAGACGGACCATTAGCCACCATAGCACTAGACTGGTGCTCCATTATCACCTCCACTGAAACTAAAGCTTGCAAGAGCTCGGGCAAACGATTTGTCCGTTCAATCATCTGACAGTTCAGATGAAACTGCTCAAAGCTTCTCGGCAGAGAATGGTATATGAAATCAATCAAAATCCGCACCAAGTACTTCCAACTTGTTAAGGTATGCCATTATCTCGAGAACGTGCTCCCCCACGGGCGTTCCCTCCACCATTTCCAACTTGACCGAGTCATGTTTGGTGAACTGATTAGTCATGGGTTTGATGTAAAGACATCTCTTCAAGGTTTTCCATGATTTCAGCAGCGGATACAATGTCCTCATGAATATGCCTCAAATCCTCAGACAGAGATGTCAAGATGATGCACTTCATGTGTTCATTGTCACGCTTCCAATCATAAACTTTCTTTTCCCATTGCTTGACTTACCAATAGGCTTGCCGGGTATATTAACGTGAATAACCCAATTGTGTTTTTATGCAGTAAGGACAAAATTTAAATTACATTTCCAATCGATATAATTCTCTTCAAAAAGTTTATTAACTTTGAGTATATTAAACAGTGGATTAAAAGGTTGCGACATGATGAAATGAGAATAAAACATACATTCATATTAATATCTAGAAAAATACGAAATTATCATATAATTCGATTACATTAATTATATTGAAACCTTAAAACAATATAATCATGCATCAGCCAACATCTCGAAACAATTTAAATGCGCCACGAGGGGTGGTCTATATATTTAAATACATTTAAGCGGATCACAAACTTAAAAGTTACAAATCCTTAATTCAAAATTAATAGTTGGCTCCCACTTTGACCACATAGAAATTGATAGGGACTCCGAGGGGAGTAAGTTAATATCAATTTCCTATGCCTAAGTAATAACCATAATTAAATACAGGATTATTATTTCGCTTTGAGCAAGCCACTCGGGGTGAGGGTCAATACCGCCACTTGTAATAATCCACAATCATCCTTTCGAAATTTATTCATGTGAAATCCGTTCTTTTGGCCGATCCGAGGGGGAAATGTATTCCAAAAGAACTTCACAAATAAATAAATTATGGAGGTCAAATTAATCCAATTTTAATATCCGGAATAAAATTGCGATTAAACAAACATACTTAGTAATTTTCGAAAGTAAGGTTTTTCTTGGACAATTAAATTCATGCAAACACATATTAACAAATAATAATAAGTGCACGAAATAAAACATCCATCAAAACAAAATTAAACACATTGGAGCACTCAAATCCAATTGTCACGGTTTAATTTCTTCACGTCTTGATGCGAAAAATCGTCCTTGTTGCTTTTCGTCGTTTGTCTCGACACGCTCCCACTCGAACAACAACACTTCATAAAAAACAACATCGTTTGGGGTTCGGGACGACGTTTAAAATCATACGAAAAAAATTCCACAGCCCGAGATATGGTGCGCATCGGCCTACGGAGTGGGCCCGCGCGCCTCTCGGCCAAGCAGCCGAGGCCCCGAAGCGCCGCACGCGAGGCGCTGCAGGCCGCGCCCCGAGGCGCGCGCGCGCTTGCGCGGCGCCGGCCACCCGTCGCGCACGGGTCGTGCGCCGTGCGCCGTGCACCCCGTGCGCCGGGTTTCGATGTTCCTTCTCGTTTTCTTCACCCCATGCATGATTTTACATCCATGCATGCACCGCGCACGCATGCGTCGTCTGGGTACGCCGTCTTTAATTCATCGTTCTTCGTCACGATCCGGTTACAATTTATATTACAAAAAAATAAATACTAGATCTAGACTAGTCTATTACAATGATCGAATCAAAATAAAAACAACTAATCTACTCGTGGATTTTCTCACGAGAAAAATGAATTCGAACGAATCGAATTAAAAACAATTAATTCACACGCATGGAAAATTAACAACATTAAAAACCATGACAATTGGATACCTGCAAAAAAGATCTAGCAATTCTACTATCCAATTTCAATTTAATGTTTAACAATTTAAATTCCAATTTAAAGATCAGAGCCCGAAACCGTGGCTCTGATACCAGTTGTTGGGAAAATAGGGGTGCCCGGAATCTATTCGGGATGAAATTTAAATACGAATTTAAATACAATTATTACTAGCATGAATTAATCCTAATTAATTCAAATAATAATTCCAACAACCAATTTAACATCATGCATGTTGAATTAATTCATATATAATCTATGGCAGAAATAATCAAGATGATATGTGATTAACGTACCTCTCGAAGAACTTGGCCATTGAATAAACAGGACTAACACGTACACGCTTTATCAACCCAAAAGCCTTCTCAAGTATTCCCTTTCACCTTATTCGATCACCGGTGGGAGATGCTATCGAACAATTTAAATAACTAAGGAAAAAGAAAAATATCTATGCTCTTGATTTTTCTAATACATGGAATTATGTCCTTGGGGATGAAATAATCATCCCCTATTTATAATTAGAGGTGGCCAAAAATTAGGATTATTTGGGCCTTGGAAAAATCTTTTCTTAGACTCTAAGAAATCTTGAATATATCTCATATATTATTTTCTCCTAAATAAAACATTCCACAAAAATCTCACCCTCCTAATTATAACTTGAAGTTTTCGAAAATAATAAGAGGAAATCCAAAGATTTGGATCTTCTTGAATATATGAGATATTCTTGTATTCCAAGAATACATATCTTCTATAATATCTTTCCAAGAAAATCAACAAAATCTTTTTTATTCTTAATATGCAATTTTCGAAATTAACATGGAAAAATCAGCATAATATAATCTTTTTATTTTAATCACCTTATCATTATTGGACTACTTAGTGGGCTACTTGAGGGGCCTTTAAGGAGAATTAAGATTGGACCTCCTAATGGACTTCTGAATTTCAACATTGAGCCCCAGTATAATTCAATCCATTAATATTAATTATTACCACTAATAAATTAATATTGCACTATCCATCTTAATCCATATTACGATAATATGGGCTCCCGGTTATTATTTCCCGCGTTTAAGATTATCAAGTCCATTAATTAATTAAGCTTCTGGATAGCTCTAAATTAATTAATATATTTCACCTTGAAGTAAAGACAGCTCAACATTATTATCCGTACCGAAGAAACTGAATCTTCACTTGCAAGATTTGGTATGATAAAACTTCTGAGCCCACCAAGGGGACTAATCACACGAGCCGTACTCGCACGCTTTTCTCCGTATTAAATCTTAGCAACCATCGTATGATTAATATTACTGCCCAAGATACAAAGTTCAAAGTCACAATGATTCTCACCCAACATGAATCAAAGCAGTAACCATTAAGCACACACGGTCCTATTTAAGTGACGGAGATTAAGAAATCAACAACCACTGAGGTCTAATTCTTCACATTTCAGAACATAAGAATTTATCCTCGTTGTAGGTCCTCTTCAACACATACTAAATGTGCTAGTGCAATCTCTTAGTCAAGACAGACTAATCTGAGCCTTACACATCGACCTTTCACGGCGGATTGTTCAATTCCACATAGGACGTGAAAATGTACGTTTAGTTACAAGAAAACTGTTAATGTTGTCTTCCGTGATAGGGTATCACCACATTAACTATAATGTAACCAGTACCATATATTCAACGGTTTGCATTAGAAATTCAACATTCAATCATAACTAAAGCAAATGTGATAAAAGAATTATTCTCATAAACAAGTGTTTGATACGCGAGTTATACAAAGTAAAAGCATACTTTCACGTTTAACTCCAACAGTCAGCCCCTGCAGCATCAGTCCCCTCTTTAGGGTGCACTGAAGGCAGTTGTGGAGTGATCAGGGCCGCCTGCTCAGGCTCAGCCCCGTCAGCTCGAACTTTAGGTATGATACCTTTAGAACTAGGAGTCTCCTTTGGTGCCCCCACATCATCCTCATTTGCCTCAGGGCAGGGAATCCCTTCACAAACAGATGTGTCATTGGCAGATGAACCAAACTTGTTGGTCTCATCGATTGCTCCACCCTTGGACGCAGCCCCATTATCACCTTCCCCCTTAGCACGAGGCCCAGAGATCACTGCATCTATCTCCTTCGCAGTTTTCTCTACTTCCTTCTCATCTACTCCGCCCCGAGTATCATCATCGAAGTCCTCCTTCATCCCAATCCTCATTTTGTCCACCAGCTGCTTCAAATTTTCAAAGTTTAACAATTGCAGCCAGCTGGTCAGATTGAAGTAAGAGCACAATCTGGCTTCCTCCTTCTCCCAGTGCTCCCAACCTCTGGCATCGATTGGATTGCTTGAAGTCGAGCCAGACTTTGAGCTTAATGACATTGGAGTATAGCTCCCTGTATCTGTTCAAGTTGGGCCAGCACTTCGATGCCCACTCACAGGCGTTCCCCCTGAGTGAATTCTTGTACATACCACCCATTAACCCGACATCCAGCTCCTTCTCCTTTGCCATGTCAAGAAACTCATCAGTTGAATGTCCTGCGGTAATGGTTTTGGGGCAGCCTTTGGGGTTGGGGTAACATGGGAAGTCTTCAGGATTGGGTGTGGAAGTGGTTGGCTCTGGGTTATGGTCAGGCTCAGTGATGGGTGAATTTATGGGCTCTGACTCATTTTGGTGAGGGGTGAGGCCAGGATTTGATGAGGGTAGGGTAGGTTCAGTTGGGTGAGAAGTTTGATCAGGGTAGGATGGGGTAGGCTCAGTGATGGGTGAGGTTGAAGGTTGGGGTTCAGTGGGGTTGGACTCAGGTTGCAGAATTTCTGCAGTGTTGATCGTCTCCCTGACCTGCTCCAAGTCAGAGGCTTTTACAGAGCTTGAATCCTCACGTTCCGCAGCCTCTTCAAAGGCCTATCCACCAGTTCTTCTCCTCCTGATTTGACATCATCATCAGTCTCCTCAGCCTCTGAAATGGCCTTCTTGGAGACTTTCTCAGTCCCTTTCCTTACACCCTTGGCAATGGTCTGACTCTTCAGCACCACTTTCAGCTTGGCTTTCTTCTCCTCCAAAGCCTTCTCCTCTCTCTCTTTCTCTGCCTCGTTCTCAGCAGCTACCTCCTTCTCAGTCTCCTTCCCCTTCTCCAGGAGACTCTCCACCTTCTTCAGCAGGGCATGCACAACCTTCTTGCCCTTAGAGGCTGGTTTCTTCTTCTGACCCTTAGGGGGGACATTGGGGTCAGGGATGCCAAGGATGGCATAGGTGTCAGCTGCGGTGGAGAACATCACCTTCTTGGAAGAGAGTTCATCCTCCAAGTCAAAAGTGCAACCCTGACATGCGTGAGCTATCAGGATAGACATTCTTGTACCGAAAGGAAGGATGGCTTCCACTGAGATGTGTTTTCTGTCCTCATCCTTCTTCAGCTTGTCACGAGCAGCCCGACTCAGTTGATCAATGAAGAACTGCTCCCAATTAGCCTCAATGCCATCCACCAAAGCCCCCATTATTCTCAGCTTTGGCAGGCTCAACTGCTCGTGAGACCCAGTTGTGCCCATGATCATCTTAGAGACGATGTCCACCATGGCACGGTACTTAGGCTTGAGTGACTCTTTGTGTTGCCTCGCTCTGAACTCCGGTGACCCAAATTTTGTCCAATCTTTAAGGAGCTCACCCTCCTTATTTTTTTTGTAAGTTCTGGGATTGATTCCAATGCATGGAAGCTCGTACACCTCCTTCACGTCCTTCCTCAGATCAATATTCTGAGTCTCCACATTGTACAGCTCTTCACCATCTTGGTCATTTTCCCCAGTAGGCACCAAGACTGTTACTCCAGTGAATAATTCACCCTTGCGAGTGAATAAATTTAAGTACGTCTCCACCACTGCCTTTGGAAGCACATAGGTGGGTTTTTTTGTGACAAACTTCTCCAGCTTGGCGTTCGTAATCCCATCGAAAACTGGGAGAATTTCTGTAACAGATTGACTGGGTCCATCCATGGACAAGATGTGCTCCATGTTCACCAATTTGCTATTGACAACATCCTTTAGATTGTCCGTAGACCAAGTGGTGTCAATGAATGCCATTTAGAGAATTAGGGTTTTGAGAAATTTGCAAAGTGAGTATGTAAACGAGAGAAAGTTCAGTGTGCTTAGTGTGTTTGTGTTTGTGTAAATTTCTCAAATGGCATTCTAGATTGATATGAAATGAACAGTTACTTAGACGTGGGGTTGAGATTAATCCTGAATTTGAATTTTTTTTAAATATAATGCCAAGATTAATCTCAGCATCAATCATTTCCCAAGTCAGTCATATTCCGTATGAAACGGACACGTATATGAAAAAGTAACTGCGTGCATTAAATGCTCCGACACGCATGGGTTTAAATATAAAAAGGCGCGTTTTAACGAAAACAGTCAGCATTTAATGAAGATTTTCAGGACGAAGGACTCAGTGAGACCCTTCAAATTCACAAGAGTCACGACTAAATCCATAACTGTCAGGGAGACATTGTAGCACCCTGATACCTCGCTGAGTCGAGTCTGGCCTGAGTTTCCCCTAGATCCTACACTGACTGCTCTCCCAGATCTAAGAGCCCTAACTCCACTGACAGTTCCATAAACCTTGCTTCAGCCAAAGGCTTAGTCAAGATGTCAGCACTCTGCCTGTCAGTGTGAATTTTCTCCATCCTAATGTCCTTCTTCTCTACATGATCTCGAATGAAGTGATGCCTAATATCCACATGCTTGCACCTTGTGTGAAGCACTGGGTTCTGAGTGATTGCTATAGCACTATTGTTGTCACAATAGATTGGAACCTCATTAGAAAATACTTGGTAGTCCTTCAATTGTTGCCTCAACCATAAAATCTGAGCAAAACAACTACCTGCAGCCATATACTCAGCCTCAGTTGTGGATGTCGCCACTGAATTCTGTTTCTTACTAAACCACGAGATCAACTTACTCCCCAAAAACTGACATGTCCCTGAGGTGGATTTCCTATCAACATGTAACCTCTATAATCTGCATCTAAATAACCAGTCAGTTCTAAGTTGTCATCTGAAGGATACCATAGTCCCATATTAACTGTCCTTTTCAAATACTTGAGTATCCTCTTAGAAGCCTCCAAATGACTTCTTTTGGGGTTAGACTGATACCTAACACACATATCCACTGCAAAAGTAATATCAGGCCTACTTGCAGTCAGGTACAACAATGATCCAATCAACCCTCGGTACTCAGTCTGGTTCACTGAAGCTCCTTCAATGTCATGATCCATCTTCCAATTGGTGTTTATTGGGATCCTTGCCGGATTGCAATTCTAAACTCCAAACTTATGAATCAAGTCTCTTGTATACTTAGCCTGATTAATGAAAATCCCTTGATCAGTCTGATTGACCTGCAATCCTAAAAAGAAGTTCATCTCTCCCATCATAGACATCTCAAATTTACCAGTCATCAACATAGAGAATTTCTCATAGAGCTGATAATTTGGTGATCCAAATATTATGTCATCCACATAAATCTTGACCAGGAGAATGTCATCACCTTCAGTGATCCTGAACAAAGTCCTATCCACGGTTCCCTTCCTGAACCCATGGTCAGACAGGAATTGAGAAGGGGTATCTTACCAAGCTCTAGGAGCTTGCTTAAGTCCATGGAGTGCTTTCTTCAAATGGTATACTCTGTCTCCAACCTCAAACCCGGGAGGTTGTTCAACATATACCTCTTAATTGAGTACACCATTCAGGAAGGCACTCTTGACATCCATTTGATATATTGTATATGCAAGGAACAACCTGATAGCTTCCAACCTAGCCACTGAAGCAAATGTCTCATCATAGTCTATCCCTTCAGACTGACAATACCCCTTTGCAACTAATCTTGCCTTGTTCCTTACTACAACACCATTCTCATCCTTCTTGTTCTTAAAGACCCACTTGGTACCAATAACACCTTGATGCCTAGGTCTATCTACCAGTTCCCAAACCCAATTCCTTGTGAACTGATTCAACTCCTCGTGCATGGCTATGATCCAGTTCGAGTCAGTGAGAGCTTCTTCAATGTTCTAAGGCTCTTGCTCAGAGAGAAAGCAACAGAACAATGCGCTCTCACCATGGAACCGTCTGGTCCTGACTCCCTCATTTGGATCACCAATGACCTGGTCAATGGGATGACTTTCTAACCATGTTCTCTTGCCTGGAGTTGTTCCTGAAGTACCTGCAATGTTAGTGTCTACAGGTTCATCGAATTTAGGACATTGAACAGAAGGGGATGATCCTGAGTCTATACAGAAGGGATTTACCAACTCAATGTCAGGGACATTGATTCCCCCTTGATGAGGTGACTCAGGAACCATCTCAGCTGCGACCACATCTTTATAGACGATACTTACCTCAGGTTGAACCTGTTCCTCAACTATCCCTGATGTGCTGGGCTTAGGAGTGCCTCTTGATTCATCTTCCTGATCGTCGTCATTATCCCATCTTGGAATTGGTACAGTTTTGACCTTTGGATCAGGTTGATTCTTTAAGCTCAGCCTTGTCACTCTCCTTGTGACCTCCTCAGTGTCAGGATCCAACACTCTTATCCTAAACTCAGTGTCAGATTCATCAAACACAACATGTGGCGATTCTTCCACAACAAGGGTCCTACAGTTGTAAACCCTGAAGGCTTTACTGACTTCAGAATATCCTAAGAATATTCCTTCATCAAATTTGCTATAAAAAGCTTTCAACTGTGTCTTCTCATTGTTGAGGATGAAGCACTTGCAACCAAAAATATGGAAATAAGAGATACGAGGCTTCCTCTTGTTCCATGACTCATATGGGGCCTGTGCATGTTGTTTGTTTAGCATGGATCTGTTCTGAGTGTAGTATGCAGTGTTGATTACCTCAGCCCAAAACTTCTTGGGCAATCCTGACTCAGCCAGCATGGTCTTAGCAACTTCCTTCAGTGTCCAGTTCCTCCTCTCAGCGATACCATTTTGTTGTGGGGTTCTAGCTGCAGATGTCTCATGAGCAATACCAAGTTCATTACTGAAATCAGAAATATATGAATTTATAAATTCAGTGCCCTTGTCAGACATGTGTTTCTTTTTTATTTAACAAGAAAATAACCCAAGTATATCTAGAATAATCATCAATAACCACAAGAGTATACTTTCTACCAATCATACTCACAGGTGTTACAGGGCCAAATAAATCCATGTGCAAGAGTTGGAGAACTCTATCAGTGGAGAAGGAAGCTTTCTCTTTGAATGATGCTCTGACCTGCTTCTCTTCCTGACAAGCCTTACACACATGATCCTTGCTAAAGACTTCATTAGGTAAACCTTATACAAGAGAAAGTCTAGAGATTTTGAAGAATCTTGAAGTTTAGGTGGTTTAATCGTTTATGCCATAACCAACTGAGCTCTGAAGAGCTTTTAGCAACGAGACAAGTATTAGGAATAGTGCTGCTCCAATCAGCTAAATAAACATTACCTTTCCTAATACCTGATAGAAGCACTTGTGTTGATTTGTCCTTGACTGAACATGTATTCGATGAGAACTCAACACTGAAACCCTTGTCACAAAACTGACTTAGTGACAATAGGTTATGCTTCAGTCCTTCCACAAAGGACACATTCTCCACCAAAGATTCTGTACCTATTTTCAAACCAACAAAACCTTTAGGAAAACCTTTTGAGTTATCACCAAAGGTTACCTGTGGACCATCTTTAGCTTGGAATTCTTAGAGAAGACTCTTCATTCCAGTCATATGCCTTGAGCAACCACTGTCTAGGTACTAAACAGCCTTGGTTGAGTCTCCTCTCATCTTGTTGTGATCCATAGCCGCCTACAAACAAATCAGGTTTTAGGTACCCATTGGGTGTTGGGTCCTATGGTGTCAGCTGTACCTTTCGGGATCCAGACCTGCTTTACTACCCTGGTTGCCTCAGTGTGGTAGACCTGTTTCCCAGAAATATCCACATACACTACTTTATTCTTCTTAGCCGGAGAAGAGGATGGTGTATGAGTGTCAGGCTTAGGCTTCACAGGAGCCTGAGTGGGTGCCCTTTGGGCTGGCTTCCTGTTCTTCCTAGGCCTTGGTGCAGCTGGTCTAGAGGTCTGTCCCTGATAAGGGCATTGCTTTTGGTTCCCCCTACGCAAGTGAGGGAATTGAAAGCATTTGTAGGCTTCAGGATGCCAAAACCATGGAGGTGTTATCATGCCTGGCCTTCCCTGAGGGTATTTCCATGCATGATAATACCCCTGTTGAGCAGTCTGAGTGCTCTTGGCCTGAGTCTTCCTCTGCTTGCGCTGAGGTTTCTTCTGGCCTGAGCTTTGAGGGGCCTCCTCTGGTTGCTTTGCCTTTCCCTTGGGTTTTGGCTTGGCAACCTTTTGGGCAACCCTAACTGTCTCAGCAGTTTCTTTACCCTTATCAGTTTTGCGAGCTTCGAATACAACTTTCTTTGTACCCTTGCGTGCTTGGACAAACACTCTCTCAGTGTTGCTCCCTAAAGCAACATGAGATTGACCTTGTGAGGATTTCTTAGGGACATATTCGAGCCCCTTTTTCTCATTCCCAAGCATCTGGCTGCTATTTATTTTCTCTCTAGCTACTGAGGATTTATTCATTGCTGCAACCTTCTACTTAAGAGAGTCCTCACTATTTTTCAGGATTTCATATCTGTCAAAGAGATCATCAAACTTACTCTTGAGTGCTTTCAGTTCTTCCTTCCTGACCAACTCTTCATCAGCTAGTTCTTTCATAATCTTCTCTCTTGGAACACGCTCAACATTGATTAAGTCAATTTCCTGAGTTAGTCTTTCAATCTGAGTGACTCTTTCAGATCTGACTGAGTGAGTTGATCATTCAGGTTTTGAACCTCAGTACTCAGTTTCTGGTTCTCCTATACCAAGAAGACATTAGTTTCCTGCAGCCTGGAAAAATCAACCTTCAATTGATCTAAACAGATCTGAAGGTTCATTTCTCTAGCTGACTCTGAGCTAGGCTCAGGATTTATACCACTATGTGAACCACACACAGAGTTTGAAGTTACCTCAGGCTCATCCCTCGCCATAAGGCAAAGATCATCATACTCATCGTCAGAAAAGAGTCCAGGCAACCTCTCCTCAGGATCATCTGAGTCTGTAGCTTCCTCAGCAAGTATAGCTCTCTGATCAGCGTACCTTTGGTCTCTCTTGGCCCTCCTATCTTCTCTTTCTCATGCACTCAGTTCTGGGTAGTCGTACTGATAGTGCCCACCTTTGTTACAATTATAACATGTAGCTTGCTCATCTTCTCTTTCCTTTCTTGGCTCAGGGTTCCTCCTTGAGTCAGGTTCCCTTTGTGTTTATGAGCTTTCAACCTTTCCTGAGTGCCTATCATCATGAGTACGTCCCTATTCATCTCTACGATCGGGCTTTGGATCTTATTATCTCCTTTCATTTCCACGATCACGTCATGGTTCAGTGTTTCTTTTTTCTTCATATCTCCGAGAACTTTGGTGGCTTCCTTCAGGTTTTCTGTCACGAGTATCCTGATAATATTTCTTATAACGACCAAACCTGGAATTGAGCTTTTCAAAGCGTCTGGCCATCAGGCTGTACTCCTCAGCGAGCTCTTCTTTGCTCATCTCCATTAGTGACTTTGATGAAGATTCGACGGGTTCTGACTTGGCTTTGAACGCCACACTTTTCTCAAGTACTTTCTCTTTCTCTTCAGGCTGAACTTTCTTCTTTCTCCTGTTCAGATCATATTCCAAAGCTTTGAGCTCTAAAAAAAGTAAAGCCAAAGTTATATTGCTCATATCCTGAGTGTTTTTCAACATGATAACACTATTATCCCATCTCTCAGGAAGAACATTTAGAATTTTAGAAGAAACTTCTCTCTTGGGAACCCCTTTTCCCAACATCACCAACTCATTCATCATCTTGATGAATCTTGACTTCATTTGATCAATAGATTCGTCAGGCAGCATCTCGAATGCTTTAAATTTCTGAATGGCAATATTCCTCTTGTTCTCCTTTATCTTTTCTGAGCCCTAGCTCATGCTGGTCAGCTCATCCCAAACCTCCTTAGTTGTCTTTAAGTTCATCAGCCTTGCTGACTTCTCGAATGGAACCGTATGAAGAATAATGTTCCTGGCCACGTTGTCCAGTCCCACCATCTTGATCTCATCATTGGTCATACCCTTCCTCTCCTTAGGAACCTGTACGCCAATGTCGAGATCATCATATCCCAGTCCTCTGACATTTGGGAAGGTGATCTTGATCGGTTCGTCCCTGATAACTCGTGGCATTTGGTCATAGATGGCATCTAGATGTGCTTCGAGTCTAAACTTCCAATAGACAAAGTTAGCAACAGAAAATTTAGGCAATGAAGCTTCAAGTCTCCTCGAAGTCATGATGATGCAAGTTTTATAAAAAGTAAACTCAGATCTGTTCAGCGACCACCAATAGTTTCTCCACTGAAACTATTAGTATTCAAAGTCAGTGGTCTTTTGAACTACTGCTCTGATACCACTTGCTGGTCCCGGTACAAGACTGAGAGATACGTGTATGGGGGGGGAATACACGTATACAATTTTTTCTGACTTTCAAACTGACTGAGTCCCCTTAACTTAGGGTGGTGTAGAACTCAGAGTTGATAACACACCTACTAACTGCACTGAATGTTGGTCATTTGGCAAACTATCAACTTGAGTTCAGTGCGGAAATGCGTGACCCCTGAAAGTTTATAGTCTTGTTAAAGTTTGCTCTCTAAAAAATTGATTACTCTTTACTTTGAGGTAGTGATTAGAAGGGCAGTGTTCAAGTTTGATGAGCAGGCTGATTGATTTAAGCCTGATAAAATAATGCAATGAATGACTTAATGAATGAACTGTTAAGAAAAGTTATCAAAGTAATAAAAAACACAAGGAAGTTACGTGGTTCAGAGACTCAAGCTCCTACGTCCACAGTCCTGATTTAACAGGAGAATCCACTAAGGATTGACTTGTTTTTAACGTGCCAAGGTGCACCAAAATCAGCTAAACTTACTGACCCTCACTTCCTCCTTCTAACTCACTAACTAACCTTAACCAACAAATCTGACTAGAGGGTTTTGGTTTCAGTATAGGTTTCCAACTAAGGCTTGTGATTATCCTTACAAGACAAGGCTATGCTAAGGGTGGATAATCACTCTAAGCTTATAATAGAACTAGGTTCGCTCAGTGGAATACAAAATAACTCTCTTTTCTATGAAACACTTGGGAAATTTAAGGTTTTTCAAGTTCTTCTTTCTAACGCTGAATTCTTTAAATGCTTGAGAGTTTGAGTAATTTCTGGCTTGGAAATTTCTCGTAAACTTGAATGGGTTCAAGGCCTTCTGTATTTATAGGTGACTTTGAAAACTATCTGTTGGAAGAGATAGCCTTCTGGTCATCTATGTAGGGTTGTTCAACGGATACATCTCCCATGCAGCAGCCATCCTTGCATGGATTTGGTAGTGCATTTAATGCTCCATTTAATACTTGCCCGTTGAAAAATGCAGTCTGAACTCAGTGTTCATGTCAGACCCGTACGTGTGTATCCTTCCTGGATTGGTCTATGTCATCAGGTTGGTGAGAATGTCAGAACTCATTCCTATTCTTCATGCTTGTCTTATTGAGTTCTTTTTATCTCGAGCACAACGGTATTGTCCTGACGCGGGCATTCCTTTTGCATTGCTTGGCTATACTCCAATTCTTTTCCCATTACTCAGTGTCATCATCTTCCCTTCAGGACTGATTTAGCAATGACCTCAGGGTCATACTCTTCATCACTGACACTTACTCAGCCAGCTTAGAGAGACTACCGTAAGTTCAGCATGGTGCTCTTGTGTCTTCAGGCCTCAGTCTTGATTGTCATCAATGAGCACTCCTCTCATTGAGTTCCTGTGAAGTGTAAAATATCTAAGTACAAATCTAACCAAGACTAGCCTGACCACTAAGGCAGGTCATCTTTTCAAGGGCTTTGGAATCTAATCAAAACTGACATTGTCCCAATAGGCTCTTTCTCTAGATGGACATCATCCAGAGCCAGAAGCAGCTTCAAGAGCATATTTTGGAGCAGTTGAGGCCAGTCTCTATTTTCAAAACAACCATGGCTACCCAGATGATTTAGACTGCCCTGATGAAGGATGAGCTCCGACAGATAATGGATAGGCAGGAAGCTCTGGTTGCTGAAGCCAAGTCATTCCTTAAGGAAGCCAAGAAGCTCAAGGACTTGTACTCTTCCTCCTCCACCGAGTTGCCTACTCTGATCAGGGAGGTGGTTGAGCCCCTTATTGATGAAGTTAAAAAGGGGAAAGAGAATGCCAGAACTGAATTGGCCAACTCCACTAATGAGACTCTGTTCTCTCACTCCAGGCGCTTGGATCTTTCTAGAGAGCACCATGGCTCAAGCTGAGTTGAACCAGAAGAGAAAAACAGAGTTGAAGTCCATTGCTATGGTCAAGCAGCTGACAGTAGAGGAGTCTCAATCTCAAGACTCAGAGCAGGAATGGGATGTTGGCCCGACCAAGAGAAAGTTAAAGAAGGCCAAGAAATCTTTTATGGAGGAAGTTGTTGAAGAAGAAAAAAATAGATACAAGAAAGAGTCAGAAGAAGAAAAGAGAGAAAGGATTACCAAGAATATCAATGAAGAGCAGAGAAAAAGTATGTGAGAAGGCAGAACAAGAAGGCCAAGGAAGTTGGTGGTAGCAGCAGTGGTAGTTCCAGGAAGAAGAAGAAGAACCAGATAAAGATTATGGAGCAGCTGCCACTCAGGACAGAAGGGTCCTTTGACTCTACTGTGCCTGTTCCCTTGATAGAGAAATGGAGGGAAGCCAAGACACTCTAGTTCATCCAACACTATATCCAGAAGCCACCTCCAGAGAATTAAGAGTTATCAACAAAACTTTCCATACCTGGATGAAGGCATATGACAGGGACTTATATGAGCAGCTGATGCAATCTACAATCCAGTTCAATCTAGAGGTGACTGCTCCAGAATTTCATTTTCTCAACACTCCTCTGGATGGTGATCAGATTAACTAGACAGAGTTGAAGATGCTTTTCAAGACCAAGCAGAGCTCAGAGTTATCCAAGACCGCTTCCTGGATTGGTTTCTTGTTCCTAAGGAAGGTAGAAGATATGCTTGATAGATAGAATAAGCTTCGTAATCTGTAATCATTCATGATCTTTAAAGAAAGTTTTCCTATCTTTGTTTCTGCCAAAGACAACTCCTTGTTGTCTATTGTTTGCCTAGTGAGATCTATTCTAAGTTCTCATCTACGATGTTTTTCATGCTTATCTGTTTTGAATTCAATTCTGGTTATGCTTTAACTCCATAAAAAAGGGAGAGATTGTTAGGATAAAAACTGTTAGTTTTAAAGAGTTAAAATAAACCAGAAGTTGTAATAGGACCATCTAAACCTGTTAGCCAGATGAAGACTTAGATTAGGACTTAGTCTAGGGGGAACTGCCTGACTAGAAGAGTCACCAGAAGTCCTGACCATGAGACTTCACCAGAGAAGATTAGATTAGAGGCAGAAGACCTTCCCCAGAACAAGATGAGTCCAAAAGACTAGACGAGTCTGGTGAAATAATAAAAGCCTTAGAATCATCTCCTGAACCTAAGGAACTAATTGTTTTATCACTCGATTCTAGACCAGAAGACCTCTGGGTCACCTGGTACCTGGTCTTTCTACTCTGGATAAACCAGAGTTTGACCAAGGATGTTTCCTACCGTTGGTGTCTTTAATGCAGTCAACTAATCAGGATTGGAAAGTTAATGAAGGATCGATCCAAAGGATCTCACCAACCTAATCAATCAATTAAGGAAATTGATTGATTAAAACTTCCATTTATAGGGATCTGATTGGATTAACTCTCCAACGGCTAAAACCCTAATCCTCCCTATAAATATGAGAGTTGCTGGAATGAAGCCATACGCGCGTAGAACATATTCAATCTTTTATAATTCACATAGCATTCCAGTAGCTTATACGCACTTATACTTATTCACTCTTAAGGAGTTTGTAGTTGGAAAATATACTCAACTTGTTCATCTACTCTAGACAAGGTTGTAGTATTGAGAGCTTTAGATCGAAGTTAGATCTAAAGTTTGTAACAAGGAGCTAGTACTTATGTAATTCCAGTGGATAGTGAGTAAGATTGGTTGGTAGTAAGGCCCCTTGTTGAAGGGAGGGTGGACGTAGGATTTTAACATCTGAACCACTATATATAGGGTGTTCTTTATTGCTTTATTTACTTTCTGTATTTTACTTTTGAAGATATAAAAGGTTTACTTTAAACTTAATTTGTTTAAGCTTCCGCATCGCATATATTTGACTAGTGGGACAACACCGACGATGGTGCTTCCGAAGGCAGTGGTGGAGGCGTATGTAAACATGTTCAAGCGCAAGGGAGAATTATTTACCAGGGTGGTTGTGCTTGTGCCCAATGGTAATAAGGACGATGATGGAGAGTATCTGTATGATGCGACGAAGGCAGTGTTTGGGCTGCCGTGCTCTGGTATGAACCCCAAGACCAATATGGAGAACAAGGAGGGTGACTTGTTGAAGGTGTTCACCAAGTAAGGATCGCCTGAATTCAGGGCCCGGATGCATAAGGACCTATTGAAACCTGAATACAGGGCGCTCATCGACTTGGTGAGCAAGATAGTGATGGGGACAATTGGCTCTTATGAGCAAATCAGCCGAGACAAGCTCAAGATCATGGCGGCGATGATCGATAGAGTAGAGGCCAACTAGGAGCAGTTATTTTTTGATCAACTCGCTTATGCTGTAACTGAGAAGGTGAAGAGAGACGATGCTCCAGTCTCAGCTTGAGCTTGTCCTCACTATCTTTTACAATTTTGTTTTGATGGAAGAGTTCATTAAACTTAGCTTTAAGCAGAGTATTTTCATTATTTTTTCTCAATATTTTCAACAAAAGCAGCCTTTCTATCAGCTTAGTTTGTTCATCACATCTGGTTTTCAAGTCAGTGGACTCTTCTACCAGTGTTTGAACATGTTCAGGTGGTAGATCAACTGATTTGTCAAAACATTTTGAAAGCTTTTGATTTTCTGCTTTCAGCTTTGTGTTCTCATCTTCCAACTTTTGACAAAGTTGTATAGATTTTTGGAGGTCTAATAGAAAATTTTGCACATCAGACTCCTCTGATTGTTCAGAAAAAGAAGAAGATGAAAAAGAAGAGGAAGTTCGATTACATACCTCGTTTGTCACTAGATATATCTCTTCGTCTGGTCCAAAATTAGATGATGAACCAGAAGTGGATACCTCTTCTTCCTCATCTATGAAGCTTCTTTTGGAATAACTCCTAGTATCTCTTTTACTACTTCTCTTCGAGCCCATATTTGGTCTTTTCAAAGCAGTGGTCTAGGACACACTGCTCTGATACCACTTGTTGGTCCAAAAAAGGTTATCCAGCGGAAAGTGTTTTGAAATATTCTAATGAAAAACCCTTTAAAGAAATGTTAAAAGAAAATGCAGAAAACTCAAGTGCATAATATAAAGAACACCATAATTTATAGTGGTTCGGACCAACTTGTCCTACGTCCACTCTCCCTTTCTCAAAAGGGGACTCTCTCTCCAACCAACTTACTCACTACTAGAATTGGGAAGTACCAGATCCTTCGTACAACTGCTTACAACAACCTTTCAAAGTGGTGAATAGGTTGAGTAAAGTTCCAAATAAAACTCCTAAAAGAGTGTGTAAACTTGAATGAACAAGGTGAGTGAGTGGAAGAGTTCGCATGTCTCTCTTGTTCTCTTGCCCTACTCTTGTGTATAGAACTCAACCAAAACACTCATATTTATAGTTGTAGGAATTAACTAGCCGTTGGAATGCTAGCAATTAAAACAACCGTAATTGTAGAAATATAATCAATCACAGATTGATTATATTGATTGATTAGTTAACTTCAATCACTCAATCAATCAGATCCTCCATCAGTTGACTCTCTAGATTGCCTCTTCTCAATCATCGAACTCCAAGATCTTCTTGTCTCCAGACTACACGCAACTTCCATGTGGGTGAACTAATTTGTCTCCCTCATCTGGTCAGAACTAGCCTGGTCTGGGGAAAGTCTTCTGCCTCTGCTCTGGTCCTCTTCTGGTGAGGTCTTCTGGCAGACTCCTCTGGTCAGGCTCCTCTGTTAGACTCCTCTGGTTAGGCTCCTCTGGTCAAGCTCCTCTGTCAGACTCCTGTGGTCAGGCTTCTCTGGCAGACTCCTCTGGTCAGGCTTCTCTGGCAGACTCTTCTGCCAGACTCCTCTGGCCAGGCTCCTCTGGCCAGGCTCCTCTGGCAGACTCCTCTGGTCAGAGCTCATCTGCTCTAGTGACTCATCTGCTTTGGTGACTGATCTGCTCTGGTCAAGTCACCTCAGATTCCTTCCCCCTTAACCAAAGACCTATTCTAGACCTAGACTAATCTGTAACTGACTAACAGGTTCAGTTAGTCCTATTACAAGTTCTTTGTTTTAACATCTTCAAAACATCTAATCTATATCCCAACAAACACTTATCAAAGTTGATGTTATTATACTTTAGAGTATTTTAAAACCTTGTGCAGCGGAAATAAGTAAAGTGTGTGAAGTGAAAAATCAAATGAACAGAGCTTTAGCTAAGTGATTCAAAGAATTTATAGCTGTAGCTTTGTAAAATTTTAGGCACACAGATAATATGAATGAAATGATATGAAATGAGATAAATAAGGATAAATAGATACAGAAATAACTTAATAGCAATAGAAATGAACACAATGTAAAAGAACAAGGAGAGTTATAGTGGTTCAGAGGTGTTGTAATCCTCTTACATCCACTATTACACCACAAAGGTGCC
This sequence comes from Ballota nigra, assembly GCA_947034835.1. Taxonomy (NCBI): domain Eukaryota; kingdom Viridiplantae; phylum Streptophyta; class Magnoliopsida; order Lamiales; family Lamiaceae; genus Ballota; species Ballota nigra. The sequence goes on along the minus strand of OX344724.1, from coordinate 37,962,927 downwards.
AAATTCACTAAAAACTCTACACAGTCACAAAGTTGTTCCCCCTTATACTTAGAACCCTCACTCAGATCACTCTAATCTAGGCAGAAACACAAATTCATTCAGATACTCTCTCAATCTCACTCAGAGCTAAACACTCACTAAGAATGATATCTACTTTAGGTAGAATACATGGGTGTGTATAGTGAGGGAACAACAACAAAGAAATACATGACAATAATCCTAGCTTCTAAGTCCTAAACTTCTAGTTTTTGTAGGGCTGTAGACTTTGAAAGCTGTAGATATTGTGCAGGTGCGCTTGAGAGCTTGGGGTTGTTGTTTTTCCTCTTAGGTCTCCTCTCCTATTTATAGGAGTCTTAAGGGGTCCTCTAGCCGTTGGAGGGATTGAAATTTCAAAATAATTTCACCTCCAACTTTGACTTCAGCTTAATTAAAGCTTCTTATCATATAACATTGTCCTTCGAGTAGTACAAGTTGTCTTGTAGTGGTGACTGCTCAAAAAACTATTAATCACCGAGATACTTGTTTCTACTGGCTAGTAATTAGCTCTGGTAAACACTGAGATATTTGAAACTAAATAAGTGAGTGTACAGGATGTACTACACTTAATTAGTTCTACTAATCTCAAGCTTACAGCTAGTAGTCTTTAACTCTGCAGATGTAGACTCTTCGGTTGTAGACTTGTCTTCAACTCTTCAGATGCAGACTTGTCTTCAACTCTTCAGATGCAGACTTGTCATGAACTAGTTGTAGGGTCTGAATCTATCTTTGCAGATGTAGACTTTATCTTTTAAACCTCTTCATATCTCGTAGTACCTGCAATGTTAGTTTCCACAATACAAATATATATTTTGACATTATCAAAATCAAAGTGAGAAAATCCTTAGGACAAAAATATCCTAACATAGGAGTCACCCTAGGTACCTCAACAACTTCCTCCTTTGACTCAGGGCAGGGAATCCCTTCATTGCCAGTTGCTTCATTGGCAGGTGAACCATTCTCCATGGTATCACCAACTACTCCACCCTTGGAGCTAGTTCCTTTTTCACCTCCCCCCTGAGCACTAGGCTCAGAGTCCATCTCATCCACCTCCTTGGCAATCTCCTCCACTCCCTTTTCACTAGATTTCCTTCCATCTCCTCCTCCATCAGCACCCTCATCATCATCATCCTTCTTCTTTCCTTCAGGGGAGTAAAGGAATCTCCCTTCTCTTGCCACTTTCATCCCTTCCACTAGCTTTTTCAGGGCCTCAATATCATGGATCTCCAGCCAACTTGTGATATTGAAATAAGAGCAAAGCAGTGCCTTCTCAGTGACCCAAAAGTCCCAGCCACGAGCTTCAACTATCACGCGCTGCTCCTGCATGTTGGCTTGCTTGTACACCAGCTAAGCCTTTAGATCAATGACGTGTGTGGCACAATGCTGGATATTGCTCGAGACCGCGAAAGCACTTGTCAACCTAGTCTGATGCTTGCGCCCTGATCATATTCTCCACAAGGTGCAATGAGACATCATCGTCAGAGTCCTCCTCTGGATTTTCTATGATATATTCCACCTCTAGGGTTGATTCTCACGGGAAGGTGGATTTGGGATCTTTGGCAGTTATAGAAAAGTTGGATGGGGATGACATATCAGTTTGGGTGTCAGATGGGGTGGGAATGTTTGGCTCTGACTGGGATTGGGGTTGGTCATTGTTTGGCTCAGAGGGGTTGGTAGATAGTTCAGCGGGAGTTGTGGTAAGGTTGGGTTCAGTGGTTGAAGGGTTGGGTTGTTCAGGTTGAAGTAGGGAAGCAATTTCAATTACCTCTGTGACCTGAACAAGGTCAGTAGCCTCCTCCGCGCTAGACCCAGCTGCATCCTTCTCAGGGCTTAGCTCCCTCATCTTCTTCATCAGAGACCCCTTGACACATTTCCTCAGCCTCTTCCACTCCTTAGGCTTCACTACCACCATTCCATCTACGACTTCCTCATCATTGTCCTCAGCCTCAGAAACGGCCTTCTTAGACACTTTCTCAGTCTACCTCTTCCCAGTTGCAGTGGTCTTCTTCTTCAGCGCCACCTTAAGGCCAGCAACTCTTTCCTATTTCTTCTTCTCCGCAGCCAGTCTCTCAGCTTCCACTGCTGCTTCAGTCTCTTGAGCCTTCTCAAAGAGCTCATATACTCTCTCCAGTAGATTCGGGATCACCTTCTTTCCTTTGGGCTCCTGCTTCTTCTTCTGACCCTTTTTAGGTGCATTGGGGTCAGTGAGCCCTAGGATAGAGTAAGTGTCGCCCTCCGTGGAGAACATGACTTTTTTCACTGACAGGTCAGACTCTATGTCAAATGAGCATCCAGGACAGGCATGAATGATCATCATTGAGAGCCTCGTACTAAAGGGCAGTGTGTGTAGCTGACTAATAGGTTCAGTTAGTCCTATTACAAGTTCTTTGTTTTAATATCTTCAAAACATCTAATCTATATCCCAATAATTTCCCCCTTTTTGATGATGTTAAAACTAGGAGAACTTAAATACAACAAGACAAGAAAATTTAAAATATCTAAATAGAGATTCTAGTAGGCTGGGTCAACTGATCTTCCCCCTCAAAATATGCTCAGCTGATATTGGGGCAAAACATCAGCTGGTCTTCTTGTGTATATGCAGGCAATCAACTTTTTGGTACCCTTCTGGGTCCAGAGGGTTAGCACAATATTTAGAAAGCCACAAGAATAAATCATCCCTTTTTAGATCAGGTGATCTTATCTTTCTTCCATATATGTCCAGAAAAACACACTCAACAAAAGAACCTTTGACATGATTATTTCTTCTAGATGCTCTTCTTCTCTTATGAGTTTGTACAGTAGAAGAAGTAACTTGTCTTAAAGCAACAGTCTTGAAATTCTTTTGATAAGGTTAAGTTTTACTAGAACCATCAAAAGTTCCAGCTGGTTTGGCAGATGACTTGAAAGTCTTCTACAGCTGAGTAGGAGTCAGCTGGTTCTGCCTCTTTGAGAAGATCCAGACTGTCTTCTACTTTGCTGGTCTGGCTGAGGTCTTTTAAAATTCCTCCTCTGCCTTTTGGGTTTTTTAGTTTTAGAACTCAACTGCCCATTAGGCTGAGTTGCCTGGTCAGCTGACCTCTTACCCTTATCAATAAAATTACTAGACTTTTCTTCTTTCTGAACATGTGAGGATTCAGGTTTGGAATAACCAAGACCTGTCTTATCATGCTCATCTAGAATAGGTCTTTGGTTAAGGGGGAAGAAATCTTAGGTGACTTGACCAGAGCAGATGAGTCACCAGAGTAGATGAGCTCTAACCAGAGGAGTCTGCCTGAGGAGCCTGGCCTGAGGAGTCTGCTAGAAGAGTCTGCGAGAGGAGCCTGACCAGAGGAGTCTGCCAGAGGAGCCTGACCAAATGAGTCTGCCAGAAGACCTCACCAGAAGAGGACCAGAGCAGAGGCAAAAGACTTTCCCCAGACCGGAATAGTTCTGACCAGATGAGGGAGACAGATTTGTTCACCCACATGGAGGCTGCGTGTAATCTGGAGACAAGAAGATGTTGGAGTTCAATGATTGAGAAGAGGCAATCTAGAGAGTCAACTGATGGAGGTCTGATTGATTGAAGTCAACTAATCAATCAATATAATCAATATGTTATTGATTATATTCCTCCAGTTATGGTTGTTAAAATTGCTAGCATTCCAACGGCTAGTTAATTCCTACAATTATAAATAGAAGTGTTTTGGTTGAGTTCTATACACAAGAGTCGAGCAAGAGCACAAGAAAGATACACGAACTCTTCTACTCATTCACCTTGTTCATTCAAGTTTATACACTCTTTTTGGAGTTTTTAGTTGGAACTTTACTCAACCTATTCACCACTTTGAAAGGTTGTTGTAAGCAGCTGTATGAAGGATCTGGTACTTCCCAATTCCAGTAGTGAGTAAGTTGGTTGGAGAGAGAGTCCCCTTTTGAGAAAGGGAGAGTGGACGTAGGACAAGTTGGTCCGAACCACTATAAATTCCGGTGTTCTTTATTTTCTGCACTTGAGTTTTCTGCATTTTCATTTAGCATTTCTTTAAAGGGTTTTTCATTAAAATATTTCAAAATGCTTTCCACTGGATAACTTTTTTGGGACCAACAAGTGGTATCAGAACAGTGTGTCCTAGACCACTTCTTTGAAAAGCTTTTTGTGGTTACCAGGACAGATCCAATTTTTTTTAAAAACCAAATATTTGTTATGCTAACAATTGTTGTAGAAATGGGCTCGAAGAGAAGTAGTAAAAGAGACACTAGGAGTTATTCCAAAAGAAGCTTCGCAAATGAGGAAGAAGAGGTATCCACTCCTGGTTCATCATCTATTTTTGGACCAGACGAAGAGATATGTCTAATGACAGACGAGGTATGTAATCGAACTTCCTCTTTTTTTTTTCTGAACGATCATAGGAGTCTAATGTGCAAAATTTGCTATTAGACCTCCAAAAAACTATACAACTTTGTCAAAAGTTGGAAGATGAGAACACAAAGCTGAAAGCAGAAAATAAAAAACTTTCAAAATGTTTTGATAAATCAGCTGATCTACCACCTGAACATGTACAAACACTGGTAGAAGAGTTCACTGACTTGAAAACCAGATGTGATGAACAAACTAAGCTGATAGAAAGGCTGCTTGTTGAAAATATTGAGAAAAATATTGAATATACTCTGCTTAAAGCTAAGTTTTATGAACTCTTCCATCAAAATAAAATTGTAAAAGATAGTGAGGACATGCTTAAGCTGAGACTGGAGCAGCTGACTACAGCAAACAATGTTGTGTCACACGTAGCTGCCTCATCTCAAAGAGAGCATGATAAGACAAGTCTTGGTTATTCCAAACCTGAATCCTCACATGTTCAGAAAGAAGAAAAGTGTAGTAATTTAATTGATAAGGGTAAGATGTCAGCAAACCAGGCAACTCAGCCTAATGGGCAGATGAGTTTTAAAACTATAAAACCCAAAAGGAAGAGGAGGAATTTTAAAAGACCTCAGCCAGACCAGCAGAGTAGAAGATAGTCTGGATCTTCTCAAAAGAGGCCGAACCAGCTGACTCCTACTTAGCTGCAGAAGACTTTCAAGTTATCTGCCAAACCAGCTGGAACTTTTGATGGTTCTTGTAAAACTTATCCTTATCAAAAGAATTTCAAGACTGTTGCTTTAAGATAAGCTACTTCTTCTACTAGACAAGCTCATAAGAGAAGAAGAGCATCTAGAAGAAATAACCGTGTCAAAGGTTCTTTTATTGAGTATATTTTTGTGGACTTATATGGAAGAAAGATAAGATCACCTGATCCAAAAAGGGATGATCTATTTTTGTGGCTTCCTAAATATTGTGCTAACCCCCTGGACCCAGAAGGGTACCTGTTGGTCCCGGTACAAGACTGAAGAATACGTGTATGGGGGGATACACGTATACTAATTTTTCAACTTAAAACCTTGCTGAGTCCCCTTTACTCATAGTGATAAAGAACTCAGAGCTGATAATCTCCCCACTGACTACACTTAGTGTGGGTCAGTTGGCTGACTATCAATTAGAGTTCAGTGTAGAAATGCGTGAGCCCTGATAGTTTAAAGTCTTGTTTAGTTTGCTTTCTGAAAACTTGATTACTCAATACTGAATGGTGATTAGTAGGGCAATGCTCTTTTTTAGGATCAGGCTGATTGATTCGAGCCTGATAAAACCAAATGCTTATGAATGAACAAGTAATATAGCAAGTAAGCACAATATCAAAGCAGTAAGAACACAGGGAGTTTAACGTGGTTTAAAGACACAAGCTCCTACGTCCACGACCTGATTTAACAGGAAATCTACTTAAGGGATTCTTGTTTTTAACGTGCCAAGGTGCACCAAGATCAGCTACCTCACTGACCTATACAAACTCCTTACTAACTCACTAACAACTTACTACCAACAAACCTAACTTAGGGTTTTGGTTTCAGTTTGGATTCCAACTAAGTTGAGACTATCCTTACACTGCAAGGTTATGCTAAGGATTGGATAATCTCTCTATGCTTAAGATAATGCTAGTTCGCTCTTGGAATACAGAATAACTCTCAGTAGTCAAGAAACACTTGGGAAATTTAGATGGTTTCGAGTGCTTCTTCTAAAGATTGAATGATTTGAGTGCTTGAGAGTTTGAGTAATTTTTGGCTTGGAAATTTCCCGTAACCTTGAATGGGTTCAAGGTCTTCTCTATTTATAAGTGATTTGAAAAACTATCCGTTGGAGAGATAGCCTTTCTTGTCATCTATGTAGAGTGGTTCAAACAGAAAAATCTTCATGCAGCAGCCGTCCTTTGCATGGAATTAGGTAGTAGCATTAAATGCTTATTAAATGCTTGCCCGTTGAATATGCAGTCTGAAGTCAGTCTTGTGTCAGGTTCCGTACATGCGTGTCCTTCCCGGATTGGTCCACGTCATCAGGTTGGTGAGAATGTCAGAACTTATTCTTAGGCTTCAGGCTTATCTTATTAAGTTCTTTTTGTCTCGAGCACAACGGTATTGTCCTGACGCTGACATTCCTTTCGCATTGCTTGGCTCTACTCCAAGTCTTCCCATAAACTTAGTATCATCATGTTCCCTTTAGGACTGAGTTAGTAATGACCTCAGGGTCATACTCTTCATCACTGATGCTCACTCAGCCAGCTTAGAAGGCTGCCATGAGTTCAGGATGGTTTTCTCCGTCTTCAGGCTCTTGCCTTGATTGTTATCTGTAAGTGCTCCTCTTACTGAGTACCTGTGAAGTGTAAAATGACAAAGTACTAGACCTAACAAAGACTAGCCTGACTAAGGCAAATCATCTTTTCAGGGGCTTTGGGATCTTAATCAAAACTGACAATGTCCCAACAATTTTCCTCTTTTTGATGATGCCAAAACACTGAAAAAATCCTCAAAACACTTAGAGGAAATATAGGGTCCTATCTATAAGATAAGCCAGTATTAGAGCAGTTCTTGATAAAGTACAGAATTTAAATAACAACCAAAAAGATAATGAGTTTTGATCTGTGGGCAAAGTAATAGATTTCATTGAGTGATTTTAGAGGTGGTTACAATGAATCCTATCTATTACAAAGAGGCAGTGAACACCTAGACTAATCTCATTTCAGGTTTAAGTCCATAGCCTGCATAGACTCTTGCCTTCAGCTCGTCAACTCTTCCAGGTTGTTTCACAAATCCTTCAGCCTTCGCAATCTTCAATACTTCAGTCATTATGGCCTTTGTATCATGCTTTCCAGTTCCAAGAACTAAGGGAGGTGAACGAATCACGAATTCAGGGGCCTTCATTTGGACTTGAGCTACTTCAGCCTCCTCCAAGATCTTTTGGATCAGCTCAGGATGATTGTCCATCATGTAGTCAGTGAAATGGGCATTGATATCTTCAGTGTCGCCCCTCTTCTTCACCACGTACCATAACTTCACAAACTCATCACTTTCGTAAGCCCAGAACTCCTTCAATGCCTCAGAGATGAACTCGTCGACATATGCTTCCCTCTGACCTGATTCTGGCCTTCTGACCTGCAGTAATGTTGACTTCCTGGCTGTTGGCCTCTTCCTGTACTTCCTAGGCTCAGGCTTTGCCTTCTTCCTCCTAAGCAAACTGATCATCGCATCGTCAAGTTCTCGCTGTTGCAATTCAGTTAGATCAGTTAGCTTTTCCACTTTCTTTTCCAAGATGGGCATTTTCTCCTTTTAAGCAATGTCAGCCCTGTGCTCAGCCTCGGACTTCTCAGAAGGAGTTACCCATGCTTCAGCGCATAACTCCACCACCGTCTCCGCAGAGTAAGTAATTGAATTTTTTCTCGTATGAAGTTCCTTAGAAGGTTCATTAGCCTTTGCCCTCTTTGCAACCTCAACCCTCAGCTTTGCAGCTTCGGATGTATCTTCAGTTTTGGCCGCTGCCAGCCTGGCTGACTTCCTCACTCTGAGCACATTCACCTCAGGGTTTGCCTCAGGATCAGCCTCAACCGTTTCTCCACGGTTGACTGCCTCAGATGCCTTAGGGCGGGATCTTTTCTTCTTCTTTTCCCCTTTTTTGGCATCATCATCGGCCTGGGATAGGAGTGCTTCTACCCCACTGTTAATGACAAAGGAGGCTAGAGATTGAACTTCCAAAATGCCTTCCTTCAACATCTCAACCCCCGTGGCAATCCCAGTGCCTGCATAAGAAACTGAACTGATAGCAGTTTTCAACTTCTTTTCAAAGACCTCAATGTTGTGTTGGAGACTTTGTTCAGCCTTGGTAATCCTTTCCTCCACCTTCAAGGACTCACTGCTGACTCTGCTAGCTTCAGTCAGAATCTTCGCTGACTCTTCAGTGGCCTTGGCCAAAATCTCTGCGACGGACTGAGAGGTCTGAGCTATCCTCCCTGACTCCAGCTCCAGCTTGGACGCTAAGTCATTCATAGCCTGAGTAAAGAGCACTCCAGCCTGAACCGCAAGCCTCTCCACTGCCTGATTTAACTTTTCTTCCCTTAGAGTATCCCTCTCCTCAAGTTGCTTGAGAGTCTGCCTCAACATTTTCTTCGTGCGCCTTCTCTTACTCCTCACTGACTTGGCCGTGACAATCATTGTGCGCTTCAACAGAATCAACTCCTTGTTTGCAAGTGTATTGTAGGCTGACTTCGTCCACCTGATGTGCTTAGCCAGGGCCTTGGCTTCTTCCTCCTTTTCAGTGCGTAGCCTCATTAATTCCTCTTGAAGTTCAGCTTGGTTCTCTATAGTCTTTTCTTTCTTCACTTCGGCTATACTAGTGAATTCAGTGCAACCGGCCCCAGTGATAAGCACATCCTCATCTTTATCAACGGCTTCATCAGTGGCCGGCTGCTTTCCCTTGGCAGCCCCTGCATCCTCAGTCCACTCTTCAGGGTGCACTGAAGGCAGTTGAAAAGAAGTCATATCCGCCCGCTCAGGCTCAGCTAAGCTATCTTGAACTTTGGGAACAAGTCCCTCAGAACTAGGAGTCTCATTTGACGCCTCAACATCATCCTCCTTTGTCTCAGGGCAGGGAATCCCTTCATCGACAGATGTCTCATCGGCGGTTGAGATGTTCACTACATCCTCAGCCGTTGGTCCACCCTTGGCACCAACGTCCTTAGCACCTTCCCCCTGATTCTGAGACTCAGGGATCATAAGATCCACCTCTCTTGCTGTCTCTTCTACAACCTTCTCCACAGTTTCATCCTGAGCATTCTCATCATCATCATCCTTCTCCTCCTCCCCATCTTAACGGATGTCAGCCACCATCTTGGACATCATCTCGGCCACTAGTTGCTTTAGATTTTTGAAGTTAAGGAGTTGAAGCCAACTAGTGAGGCCAAAATATGTACACAACCTCGCCTCCTCTGACTCCTAGTGCTCCCAGCCACGAGCATCAACCAACATATGTTGTTCTTGCATATTGGACTGCTTGAACTCCAGCCACACTTTCAGCTCAACAACACTTGCTAGCAGCCCCTTGTACCTGTTCAGCCCGGGCCAGCACTTAGCTGCCCACTCCGTGGCATTTCCCCTGAGAGTATTCTCCAGGATGAGGTTCTCATCCAACTCCTCCTCCTCCTGCATCTCAAGGAAATCACCCTCTACAGTTGGTAAGGATTTGGGGCAATCTTTGGGGTTGGGATATGAAGGGAAGTCTATGGGATTGGGAAGGTTTTGCTCTGAAGACTGGTCAGGCTCATGTGTAGGTGAGATTGATGGCACTGACTCAGTTGGGATATTTGGCTCTGAAGGTGTTTGGGTTGGTTGGGGTGTTGGGTCAGGGATGGGAATGGGTTCAGGTTGATTTAGTGATTGGGTGGGTTCGATCTCAGGCTGCAAAATCACAGTCGTCTCGATCGTGGTTCTAACTACCTCCAAGTTAGGGGCTTTAGGAGAGCTTGAGTCCTCCCTCTTACTGATCTCGGGCAGGCCCTTTGCTGGGGATTTCTTAGGTCCCTTCCTTAAACTTTTCAGCGGCCTCGCCCCCTGACCTTTCTCCTTCCTTCCATCAGCCTCAGATTCGGCTCTCTTGGGATCTGACTCAGTCCCTGTTAGGATAAAAATTGTTAGTTTTGATGAGTTACAACAAACCAGAAGATGTAATAGGACCATCTGGACCTGTTAGCCAGATGATGATCTAGATTAGGACTTAGTCTAGGGGGAACTGCCAGACCAGAAGACTTCACCAGAAGAGTCACCAGAAGACCCCACCAGCGGACTTCACCAGAGGACTCCACCAGAAGACTTCACCAGATGAGATCAGACCAGAGGCAGAGAACCTTCCCCAGACCAGACGAGTCCGGACCAGACGAGTCTGGAGGAACAAAAGATGCTCAGTTTGATCCCCTTATTCTACTGAGTATTCTGGTTGTTCACCAGATAAGGACCAGAAGACACCGAGGTTGCCTGGTGTCTGGTCCTGCCTTCTCTGGAGAGAATCAGAGTTAGGCAGAGGAAGCTATTGACCGTTGGTGATTCAAATCAAGTCAACAAGATCAGGATTGGAAAGTATTTGAAGATAATCAATCCAAGGATCCCACCAACCCAATCAATCAATTAGGGAATTGATTGATTGAGGCTTCCTTATATAGAGGATCTGATTGGATTAGCCCTCCAACGGCTAACCCTAATCCCCTCTATATATACAAGAGTGCAGTTCAAGAAAAAGCTCTAGAATTCCTCACGCGCACATAGCCATACTAAGCTTTTGATCACTACGCATTTTGCACTCACTTTTGTTCTTATTTACTCATCTACTCGTAAGGAGTTTATATACTCAACCTGTTCATCTTGTTAGATAAGGTTGGAGTAAGTCTGTCTTTAGATCGGAGTTAGATCTAAAGAGATTGTAAGAAGGTGCTGGTACTTCAGAAATTCCAGTAAGATAGTGAGTTTGTTGGTTGATAGTGAGACCCCTTTGATCAAGGGAGAGTGGACGTAGGATATTCAGATCCGAACCACTATACATACGGTCTTATTTATTGCTTTCATTAATACTTGTTTGATTATAATTTGTGCTCTTTGAAAAGGATTTCTTCTAAAGACATATCGGTTAAAAAGGCTTCTGCAATTAATCTATCTAGTGGGACCAACAAGTGGTATCAGAGCACAGGTCACGGGTTCGAATCCCAGTGGAAGGCATTTGTTGGCCAAGAGGGCTGGCAGATGCTGGGGGGGATTGTTGGGCGCGGAGTCCAGCATCTCCCAGCCAAGTCGGGCGCGATAAAGGTCCGGTGCGCCAAGTCCGGCGGAGGCTATTCGACCCGTGGCGCTGCAGCTAGATAGGGTTAAAGGAAATAAAGTAGCACCTCACTACAAGTCCGGGCTTTTAGTCTAGTGGCAGGTCTGGGGGGGGATTGTTGGGCGCGGAGTCCAGCATCTCCCAGCCAAGTCGGGCGCGATAAAGGTCCGGTGCGCCAAGTCCGGCGGAGGCTATTCGACCCGTGGCGCTGCAGCTAGATAGGGTTAAAGGAAATAAAGTAGCACCTCACTACAAGTCCGGGCTTTTAGTCTAGTGGCAAGCGCTTGATCCTACAAGTGGTATCAGAGCAGTGTGTCCAACGACCACTGCTTTGAAAAGCTTTTGGTGGTCACCGGGCAGATCCATTGCTCAATTATTTTTTTTGTTCAAAATCTAGATAAATCCTTATTTTAGTAAATATGTCTTCGAAATCTTCTTATAAGAGTCGCAAACTGCCAGAATTCTCGTTCGAGGATTATAGCCACTGGAGCTTCATGATGAGTAATCATCTTGGAGCTATTCACCACCGCATGTTAGATGTGGTTGAAAGTGGCCCCATTAAATTTTATTGGACTCCTATTGATAGTGGCAGGTCTGAGTCCAGAGAAGAAACTAGCGACACTGCAGAGGATAGAGTTCCCAGATAACGAATCCTAAAAAAGAAAGACGAACTTGACAACGATGAGAGAAAGTTACATAACCTGGACCAGGTGGCAAGAACTGAGATTATCAACACTCTCACCAAGGAGGTGATAGAGAAGGTCAGAACCTGTGTCACGGCCAAGGAGATGTGGGACAACTCGCACTTCTCTGTGAGGGAACAGAGAAGATCAAAGACAACAAGCTCCAAGCTGTTCAACACTCGTTTGACACCTTCAAGATGAAACCAGACGAGACCATTGACCAGCTGGACATGCGCCTCACAAATCTTCTAAACAAGGCTAGTGCCTTAGGTAAGACCTACTCTGAAAAGGAAATTAATAGTAAAATCTTGCGTTCACTAACAAGCAGGTGGAGAATTAAAGTCACTGTGATCAAGGACAACAAGGATCTCAATACTCTGGATCATCATCTTCTGTTGTCTGATCTCAAAGCCTATGAGTATGATCTTCAAGAGGAGGATCAAACAGAAGAGGTTTCCTCTTCTGGCCAGAAAGGAGTTGCATTCTCTTCAACTCTCAAGCCTGATGTCAAGCCAAAGGAGTCTACTACAGATGACTTGAGCCTCAAGGAGCAGGTAGCACTTCTAACTCGTAAATTAGACAAAATGAGTTCAAAATATGGCAGGTACAAAAGGCATTGGAAGGAGTCTACCAGAGACAGGAAGAGTTCTTTCAAGCCTGCAGAGAAGGAGAAGACATCTGGAGACTCAAGGGAGACCAGATTCAGAACTCCAGAGAGGAGGAGAGATGACAACCCTGGCAACTCTGGGAGATCAGATTATCAGAGGAGGGATGGTAGCTCTGGCAGACCTGACTACCAGAGGAGAGAGAGTAGTCCAGCCAGATCAGACTACAACCAGAGGAGGAGAGAGCCAAGTCCTAGTCCCAGAGGAGACAATGCCTGCTACACATGCAACAAGATTGGTCACTACAGTTATGATTGTCCTCAGCTTACTCCTAGGGAAAGAGAAGAGAAAAGAATCAAGAGAGATAGGAGATATGCAGATAAGAGAGCACTGCTGGCAGAAGCAGAGGAGGAGGATACTAGTTCCAGTTCTTCTTCTTCTGACTTTGGATCAGATGATGATGTGTGTCTCATGGCAGACATCACTGAGGTAAATGAAACTACTCTAGTTTTATCTAATTCCAAATGTACTGAATCCTCTAATTCATCTGGTAACTCCAGAGAGTCTGATATGCAACAAATGCTATCAGATCTCCAAAATTGTGTCCAACTCTGTCAAAAACTTGAGAAAGAGAATGGTAGGCTAAGAGCTGAAGTTCAATCTCTCTCTCATGAGCACAAATCCACCAGAGAACTCATAAAAGATCATTCCAAAGAAGTCTCTGAACTTCAGGATAAGATCACAGAAAGAGATACTCTGGTAGATCAACTCATGAAAGAAAGGACCTCTCAAGAAGATGAGATCAATAAACTCAGAGCCAAATACCAGACTCTTATCAAAGGAAAACAGGTTGCTAACAACATAGAGGGGATACCTATGCCTAGAGAAGCTCCTAAGATACCATCTGTTGTATCTATCATATCAGAGTCTTCTCAGCGCATTTGTGATAAGAGTGGTTTAGGATATTCTGGAATTACCACTAAAACTCATAAATACCTCTATAATAAAGACAAGTCTGTAAGAGCTGGTAAATTGGTAGAAATCTGGAATGATAAAGACTTAACTGGTAATGGTTACAAAGTGGTTCACAATCCTGATTGGAAAAGAAATCACTCTGTTAATCACATAACAAATGGTCCAGAAGAGTTGACTGTTCTGGAAGAGAAGATGCTAGAGAATAAGTGTCAAAAAGGGGAACCATTAAAGATTGATGGTTCTGTGAACAATGAGTCCCAAGGAGTAGGAATTACTCAAATTGGAGGACCCCAGAGAATCCTCAAAGGGAACCTAAACAGATTAGGGGACCTCAAAGGAAACACTCAAGGAAGGGGAATACCAATCAGAGTAACAACTACCAGAGAAGGAACAATATTCAACATAACCAGGTACCCCAGAGACAATTTTCTCAGAGGAATCAATTCCAGAATAGATATACTCAAAGGAACTATAATCACCAGAGCAAGTCTAATTATCAGAACAAGAGGAGGTCTTCCAGACCCATCTATAGAAAACCAACTGATCTGGGTAGTTATGACACCAGAGATGGTTCTTCTAGGATGTACCCTTATAACCAGACCTTTAAGACCATGTCTTTGAGGCAGGCCATTCCAAAGGCCAGATTTGAGAAAAGGTACACCAAACCTGTTTATAGGAAAGGTGTCCTTATCAGACCAGTAGCTCAATATGTCATAGTAAGAGGACATGTACTGATAGATAGATTTGGAAGGAAGATAAGATCTCCTCATCCATTAAGGGATGATCTTTATCTATGGATTCCTACAAAACCTGCAACTAACCAATCAGGACCCAGCACTAGTAGGGGACCTAATTGATTTCTCTGCAGGTAGATAAGAGTCCATTGGAGAAAGGATTTTCAAGCAACCATGTCTGGTACATTGATAGTGGATGTTCCAAGCACATGACCTTCCAGAAAGATAATCTCCAAGATTTCAAGCCATTGAATGGACCAAGAGTGATGTTTGGTGACAACAACTATGGAGTCACCAGAGGAGTTGGAAAGTTGACCTTCAATGGAGTATCTGTAGATGAAGTCTACTACGTAGAAGGACTCAAGCATAATCTGCTTTCAGTATCCCAATTCTGTGACAAGGGATACTCAGTGAAGTTTTCTAGTGATTCATGCACTGTTTTCTCTTCTGATTATAATGATATCTTGCTAATAGGCTTGAGGAAGGGTAACATTTATCTTGCAGATTTTAGCAGTTGCCCAAGGAATGCTTGCCTGGTTGCTAAAGGATCTGCAGAGAACAGCTGGATTTGGCACAAGAGATTGTGTCATCTTAACTTCAAAACATTGAACAAGATTGCCAGAAAAGGTCTCATTCGAGGTCTTCCAAATGAAGTGTTTAAGAAGGATCAGGTTTGTGGTTCATGCCAGAAGGGTAAACAACCCAAGACTTCCTTTAAGGATGTCCAGAGCACAACCACAACCAGAGTACTTCAACTACTTCACATGGACCTGTTTGGACCTGTTTCTCCTCTTAGTTTCAGTGGAAGGAAGTACACCTTAGTAATAGTAGATGACTTTTCAAGATACACTTGGGTAGTGTTCTTGTTTAAGAAAAATGAAACTATGACTAAGCTGCCAGAGTTCTTCAAGCAGATTCAGAATGAGCAGAACCAGAGCATAGTCAGGATCAGAAGTGACAAAGGAACAGAGTTTTTGAATTCACATATTGCAGATTACTGCAAGGACCATGGGATTTTTCATGAGACATCTGCTGCCAGAACACCTCAACAAAATGGAGTTGCAGAAAGGAGGAATAGGACTCTCAAAGAAGCTGCAAGAACACTTCTGGCAGAGTACATCACTCCACAGAGATTTTGGGCAGAGGCCATCAATACAGCTTGCTACACTCAGAACAGGTGCCTGATTGCCCAGAGACACAATAAGACCCCATATGAGGTATGGAAAGGTAAAACCCCATCTATTTCATACTTTCATGTTTTTGGATGTAAGTGTTTCATCCATGACAATAGGAAATCTAAATTAAGAACCTTTGATGCTAAAGTGGCTGATGGAATATTTTTGGGATATTCCAGCACCAGTAAAGCTTTTAGAGTTTTTAATAAGAATTCACTTTGTGTGGAGGAAACACCTCATGTTGTTTTTTATGAATCTACTTTTGAGTTCAAGGTGGATGCTAAGTCTTCTGATGAGACCCAGAATCAGACTACTCCCAGAGTAATCAAGGTCAATCCACCTGTTCTTGATTCAGATTCAGATTCAGATGATGACCCATCTCCTGGTTCTCTGAAGCAGCAGCCTTCACAAGGAGCAGAACCAGAAGAGGATGGAACTCCTGTAGGGGGAAGCTCTTCTGCAGGTGGTGATAATCACCAAGGTACTGCAGAAGATGATCATCCAGGTAAGACCACGGGCAGGAGGACCCTGGTTGATCACCCCAATGACCTGATCTTAGGAGATCCAACTAAGGGTGTCCAGACTAGGAGAACTATTAACTTAGCTGCCTTATTCAGTTGCTATGTGTCCTTGATTGAGCCCAAGAACATCAAGGAGGCACTGAAAGATTCAAATTGGATTGTTGCTATGCAGGAGGAATTGAATCAATTCACCAGACAGGATGTTTGGGAGCTGGTAGACAGACCAAGACATCAAAAGGTGATAGGCACTAAGTGGGTTTTCAAAAATAAGAAAGATGAGAATGATGTCATTACTAGGAACAAGGCAAGGCTAGTGGCCCAGGGCTATTCTCAGTCTGAAGGAATAGACTATGATGAGACATTTGCTCCTGTTGCCAGACTAGAAGCCATCAGATTGTTCTTAGCATATGCTGCTCACATGAAGTTCAAAGTATACCAGATGGATGTGAAATCTGCCTTTCTTAATGGGATTCTCATTGAGGAAGTGTATGTGGAACAACCTCTTGGTTTTGAACAAGGTGACAAGGTGTTTAAGCTTAAGAAAGCTCTTTATGGGCTGAATCAGGCACCCAGAGCATGGTATGACACTCTATCTCAATTTCTTCTGGACAATGGTTTTACTAAAGGTAAGATTGATAGGACCTTGTTTAGGAAAGAAGAAGGAAAGGACATCCTTCTGGTCCAAATATATGTTGATGACATCATATTTGGATCCCCTAACAAGAAGCTGTGTGAGAAGTTTGGTGAGCTAATGCAGGGACAATTTGAGATGTCCATGATGGGAGAATTGAATTACTTTTTGGGTTTGCAGGTTAAGCAATCAGAGAAGGGAATTTTTATTAATCAAGCTAAGTACACCAGAAACATGTTAGAGAAATTTGGAATAGGATCTAGCAAGGCAGCCAAGATTCCTATGATGACAAATTTCAACATGGATCCAGATGAGTCTGGAGAGAGTGTGGACCAGACTCAGTACAGAGCACTTATTGGTTCTCTTTTGTATCTGACTACAAGCAGACCAGATATTACCTTTGCTGTTGGAGTTTGTGCTAGATTTCAAGCTAATCCCAAGAAGAGTCACTTGGAAGCAGCTAGGAAGATATTGAAATATCTCAAGGGAACTGTGAATTTAGGATTATGGTATCCTGCAGATGACAATTTAGAATTGAGTGGTTATTCAGATTCAGACTATGGTGGGTGCAGAATAGATAGGAAATCTACAGGTGGAACATGCCAATTTTTAGGGAATAAATTGGTATCCTGGTTTTCCAAGAAGCAGACTTCAGTTGCTACATCAACAACAGAAGCAGAGTACATGGCTGCAGGGAGCTGTTGCTCACAGCTTCTCTGGATTAGTCAACAGCTTAGGGATTACCAGATTAGAGCCAAGGATATTCCTATTTTCTGTGATAGTAATAATGCCATAGCCATCACCCAGAATCCAGTTCTTCATACCAGGTGTAAACATGTTGATATAAGGCATCATTTTATCAGAGATCATGTTGAGAAGGGAGATATAAGGATGGAAAAGATTGCAACAGAGAAGCAGAGAGCAGATATTTTAACTAAGCCTTTGGCTGAGACCAGATTCAGAGAGTTAGCTTTTGAGTTAGGTTTGTTGGATCCAGAGACAGATTTGTTTTAGGGGGAACATCAGAGAAGTATCCTTGTTTCATTACTTTTCTTCATATATTTATTTTCTTGAGCTAACATACCTGCAGATTAGATATATCAGAGAAGGCAACAGATGAGGTATGCACCAGGTGACACTTGTCCCAGATGAGGTGCTGAGTCATTTGTCCAAAATCTTCTCTGACCAGAACCTGATGAGCTCCATCAGAGGAGATGTAGCTGTGGTTTCATCTGGTTACAATATCAGGTGACAGGTATGCATTTACTTCTATGGCCTCTGATCATTGGGATACACTTTTCAAATTAGTAAGTACACTCAAAACCTTTCAACTTCGGAGTGTATTTAAGACTAGGGTATAGGGCCTAGGCAATCATTTCGCTTTTTCTCTTGACTGCCACAAAACCCCTTTATGCCCAGTCCCAATGACTATGCCAACGCACCAGATTAAATCTGTATCTTGCCTTTCATCGTGGCCATCAGATTTAATCACTGTGCAAAATGTCAATCAATTCTAAAATTGATTTTGTTTCCTAAATTGAATTTGAAATAACACGCGTTCACACTTCATTTAATTTTCAAGCCACGCGTATTACTCTATTTAAATCAATTTTGTTTTCAATCTGTCCTTTCACGTTTCTATACTTTCAAACCCTAACCTCTCTCTGCAAAGCATTTTCTCTCTCTCTCTCTCTTTCACAGTAATGGCTCCTCCGTGCAACTTCGATCATGTCCTGATGATGAAAAAGCTTAAGACGGAGATGGTGGTGGACTTTTATACCACCAAGAATCCAGTTGTGCTGTCGGTTCTGGAGATGTTCCAGAATGCAGGGGTGGAGAAGTTGATCTCCACTGTTCCCAAGGATTTTCGCACCCTTGACGGTTATGCGGCCCAGTTTCTGGTTCGCATGAAGATTCATGAGGATTACATCTCTTCAAAGATTGGTGAAGATGATTTGGTGTTTTCTAAGCATGATTTATGCGCTTTGTTCGAGAACATTTCTGCGGTGGGAGTGGATCCGTTGACGTACAAGGAGGATGATATCGTTGGATCATTCAAGATTTTTGCTCGTTCTTCCTGCCAGAACATCACAAAGGGCTTTGTGGATAAGCATTTAAGGCAGAAGTTAAAGGTGTTGTTCGATATCGTGGTAAAAGTACTTATGTGTGAGAATCACTGCACAGATGCCATTTTCAATGGTAGGATGTGTGTGATGCGGGCTTTATATGATGGTGGGCAATGTAATTGGGTGGAGTTCTTCTGGGATGTGTTGAGGAAGAACAAGCTGAAGGTGAAGAAGGAGTCTTGTCCTTCCAAGCCAGGGGAGTTGCAGTTCTGTTTCACTGCAAATGTCTCTTTGGGGACTAAGTTAACACTTATTCTGGATTCTCTTCTTCCAGAGAAGAAGTGGAGGTCATCTTGGTGCCACAATTATCACAAGTCCAAGATCCTCTTCTCCAAGGATGGTCCTCTCCACGGCCATGCCGACTCTGATGGAGAGCAAGCCATCCCTGCCCCTCCTATTCAATCTATTCCCTCACCTCCTAAGGGGCAGAGAAAGTAGCAGCAGCAGAAGACACAGAAGAAAGCTGCTGAAGCAACTGGTTCTTCAACCGTTGCCTTTTCTGGTTCCTCAGAGGAGGACCAGATTCCCCTTCTTGATGTGCTTAAGAAGAAGGGTGATGATAAAGCTGTTAAGAAGGCTGGAGCAGCCAAGAGGAAGCGGCCAGAGGAGGCCAGGAGAGGCTCTGCTAAAAAGTCTAAGATTAGCAGGAAGGCCAAGAAAACCCTGCTGGTGGATGAGCCATCAGAAGAAGAAGAGGAAGAAGAGGAAGTGCCTCTTGTGAGGAAATCCAAGGCCAAGAGAGCTATTCTTCAAGATCCTGAATCTGGATCTGATCTTGGAGAGGCCTTGGAGAAGGCTATTGATGAGGCCTCCCAGATGATGGAGGATGCTCCAGAGACGGCTATACCTGCTGGTGTTGACCCAGCAGAGGTAAATCCCTCCATTCCATCTTCTTTTCCCATTAATCTTGTTTCCCCTTCTACCTCTCCCCCAGATAACATTCCCCAAACCCCATCTGCCTCTGGTAACCCCACTCTTCCACCAGAGCAGACTATCCCAGATACCCCTGTGTTTACACCCTCTACCATTCCTGCTCATACACTTTCTTCCCCATTTTCCCAAACACATCTTCCCACAGACCCCTCTCCCCCACCTTCTGTACCAGAGGTACCCTCAACCTCCTCTGGTGCAAAAGTCCCCCCTTCAAACTCTTCCACCTCCCAGATCCCTCCTACACACTCTGTACCAGATATTCCTTCCTCTTCTGGTGCAGAACAATCCCTTCCTACCACCTCTACTTCACAAAACCCCAACCCTCCCGAAACCCATACAGATCAGGACCCAACCATTGCTATGGCTCTGGGATTCCCTGCCCCTCCCCCCTCCCCCCTCCCCGACCTGTTTAACAAGCGATGATAGTGAAGATGAGGGAGCTTCACTTGAGCCTGCTCACTTAGCACCTTCCTCCTCTGCCTCTGGGCCCAAACCCTTTATATTCTCTTCTGATGATATGGGTCCCATTAGGCAGAGTATGAGTGTGAGTGCTCAGCTCTGGCTAAGAGAGCAGTTTCCAATTTTGTTGGAGCACTCACCCCTTCTGGCAGATTTGACTGATGCCAAGGTTTGGAGTATGGCAAGACTCCAGGATGTTGAAGATCTCATGCTTCTGCTAGAAGAGATGTCTCCTTCTGCCTTCACTGCTTGGGAGATTGAGCTGAAGAAGAAGCTAAATATTCAAAACCCAGCAGAGTTGGAGACACCAGAGGCGGCCAAGGTCCTGATCAGAACCCTCTTGATCCAGAAAGGTGTCATGCTCACTCCAGAGGGCTTCTCCTATAATTTTGGTCCGCATTTCTCATTCCCTCCAGAGTTGTACTCTGATGAGGAAGACTTTGATATGACTCCTGCTGTGCTCCAGAAGATGAAGGCCTTCTTCAATGAGCAAATTATGCAGATTAGGCGGTTTTCCAAAGCAATCCAGCATATGGCCCCTGCTATGATTGAGCATCAGATTAGGCATGAGAGGAGAATCTTCCTGAAGCAGATCAAGTCCTCTCTGGCAGAGGTAAAAGCTTCATTCAAGGCTAATGGCTTATTTGTCAAGTTAGATGTCATGCACAGCCAGAAGCAGCTCCAGGAGCACGTGCTGGAGCAGATGAGGCCAGTTTCTGTACTCAAAGTAGAAATGGCCAGCCAGATGATTCAAACTGCTAAGCTGAAGGACTCCCTCCAGGAGATGTTGGAGAAGCAAGAGAGACTTGTTGTAGAGTCTAAAGCCTATCTGGAGGAAGCCAAGCAGCTTCGTGATCTTCACTCTTCCTCCAACACTGCCTTGCCTGATCTTATAAGGCAGGTAGTGGAGCCCCTCCTTGATGAAGTTAAAAAGGGGGAAGAGAAGGCCAGAACTGATCTGGCGAAGACCACCAATGAGACTCTGTTTAGCCATGGAGCTCGTCTGGACCTGTTGGAGAACACTCTGGCCCAGACTGAGTTGCAGAAGAAGAAGAAAGAAGAGTTGAAGTCTCTTACTATGGCTAAACAACTTGCTGCAGAAAAAGAGTCATCTGAAGCTGAGCAGGATCCTTCTACCATTCCTGGTCCTGCTAAGAGGAAGATTAGAAAAGTAAAGAAGAGTTTCCTTGAATCTGTTGTCGAAGAAGCAGAGAAGAGATACAAGGAAGAGACTCCAGAAGAGAGGCAAGTCAGAATCAGGAAGAACATAGATGAAGAGCAGAGGCTCAGATATGTTAAGTGGCAGAACAAGAAGGCCAGAGAAGCTGGTATTCCTTCTGGTGCAGGTGGCTCAGGTCAGAAGAGGAAAGCTCCTGTGGAGGTTATGAACATCTTGCCACTCAGGACAGAAGGGTCCTTTGACTCTACTGTGCCGTATCCTCTGATTGAGAGATGGAGAGAAGCCAAGACCCTCTGGTTCATTCAGCATTATATCCAGAGGCCAGCACCAGAAGATGATGAGCTGATCAACAGAACCTTCCATTCTTGGATGCAAGCCTATGATGCAGACTTGTACAAGCAGCTGATGGATTCAACCATTGAGTTCAACCTGGAGGTAACTGCTCCTGAATTTACTTATCTTAACACTCCCATGAATGGGAACCAGGTGGATTGGGCAGAACTGAAGAAGCTTTACAAGACCAAGGTGTTGGTGAATTTCACCCCAACATCTTCTGCAGAGTTGAAGGCCGTCCAGGATAGGTTCCTTGACTGGTTTCTTGTCCCTAAAGAGAACAGAAGATATGCCTAGAGTAGGACTATGAACTTCAATGTAATCTGTAATTATTTTGTCCTCTGATTATTAATGGAAAAATACATATCTTCTTTGTTCTAAAGACAACTCCTTGTTGTCTTATTATTTGCCTGATGAGATCTATTCTAAGGTCTCATCCCTTTATTGTTTTCTTGCTTAAGTTTACTTTTGATCAGTTCTGGTAGTGTTTTAACTCCATCAAAAAGGGGGAAATTGTTAGGATAAAAATTATTAGTTTTGATGAGTTAAAACAAACCAGAAGATGTAATAGGACCATCTGGACCTGTTAGCCAGATGATGATCTAGATTAGGACTTAGTCTAGGGGGAACTGCCAGACCAGAAGACTTCACCAGAAGAGTCACCAGAAGACCCCACCAGAGGACTTCACCAGAGGACTCCACCAGAAGACTTCACCAGATGAGATCAGACCAGAGGCAGAGAACCTTCCCCAGACCAGACGAGTCCGGACCAGACGAGTCTGGAGGAACAAAAGATGCTCAGTTTGATCCCCTTATTCTACTGAGTATTCTGGTTGTTCACCAGATAAGGACCAGAAGACACCGAGGTTGCCTGGTGTCTGGTCCTGCCTTCTCTGGAGAGAATCAGAGTTAGGCAGAGGAAGCTATTGACCGTTGGTGATTCAAATCAAGTCAACAAGATCAGGATTGGAAATTATTTGAAGATAATCAATCCAAGGATCCCACCAACCCAATCAATTAATTAGGGAATTGATTGATTGAGGCTTCCTTATATAGAGGATCTGATTGGATTAGCCCTCCAACGGCTAACCCTAATCCCCTTTATATATACAAGAGTGCAGTTCAAGAAAAAGCTCTAGAATTCCTCACGCGCACATATCCATACTAAGCTTTTGATCACTACGCATTTTGCACTCACTTTTGCTCTTATTTACTCATCTACTCGTAAGGAGTTTATATACTCAACCTGTTCATCTTGTTAGATAAGGTTGGAGTAAGTCTGTCTTTAGATCGGAGTTAGATCTAAAGAGATTGTAAGAAGGTGCTGGTACTTCGGAAATTCCAGTAAGATAGTGAGTTTGTTGGTTGATAGTGAGACCCCTTTGATCAAGGGAGAGTGGACGTAGGATATTCAGATCCGAACCACTATACATACGGTCTTATTTATTGCTTTCATTAATACTTGTTTGATTATAATTTGTGCTCTTTGAAAAGGATTTCTTCTAAAGACATATCGGTTAAAAAGGCTTCCGCAATTAATCTATCTAGTGGGACCAACAGTCCCTTGGTTAGTGCTCTTTCGTGACAGCACCACCCGTACCTTCTTCTTCTTCTTCTTCTTCTTCTCAGCCTCCTTCTCTGCAGGCTGAGCCTCCTCTCTCTCAGCAGAAACCTCCTCCTCAACCTCCTTGCTCCTTTCAAAGAGCCCATCCACATTTTCAATTAGGTTGGTTGCCACCTTCTTGGCCTTCCCAGCTGGCTTTTTAACCTGACCCTTTACCTTAGCATTAGGATCAGTCAGCCTTAGCATTGAGAAAGTGTCACTCAGAGAAGTAAACATAACCTTCTTAGAGGAAAGATTGTCCTCCATGTCGAAGGTGTACCCATGGAAGGCATGAGCAATCAGGATGGACATCCTTGTTCCAAAAGGAAGAATTGCACCAACGGAGATGTGCTTCTTGCCATCATCCCTCTTCAGTTTGTCCAACCCTGCCTGATTGATCTGATCAAGGAAGAATTGCTCCCAGTTTGCTTCCACTCCATCAACAATGGCTCCCATGATTCTTAGCTTGGGCAGGCTCAACTGCTCATGTGAGCCTGTGGATCCCATCACCACTTTGGACACTAAGTCCACAAGAGCCCTGTATTCAGACTTCAGGGTGCTCTTGTTTTGACGAGCTCTGAACTCGGATGAGTCCATCTTGGTCCACTTCCCCAAGAGTTCTCCTTCAGAATTCTCCTTATAGACCCTGGGGTTGATGCCTGAGGATGGCAACTGATAGACCTCCTTGATCGGCCTCCTCAAGTCAATCTCCACTTCCTTCGTATTGTAAAAGGGTTCGCCATCGTCGTCCTTCTCTCCCGTCGGCTTCAGAACAGTTACCCTGGTAAAGAGTTCCCCTTTCTCACAAATAGGTTGAAGTAGGCTTCCACGACTTCTTTTGGAAGCACAGAGATAGGGCACAAGATGAAATATGTTTCCAACCCAGCTTTGGAGATCCAGTTGAAAACTGGTTTGATCTCCTCAACATTGAGACAGATACCTTCCATGGAGATGACTTGCTCCATGTGTACCAGTCTGTTGTTGACAACATCCTCAAACTTATTTGTTGTCCAGTTGGATTTTAGGAATGCCATTGATTTTCAAAGAGCTATTCGAAAAAACTGTGAGTGTTTGAGCAAGAGAATACTTAGTGTTCAGAAGTGCTTTATATTTGCATAAAAACCTCAAATGGCATTCTTGATTGATTAGAACAAGTCAGTTACTCAAACGTGGGTTTGAGATTAATTCCTGAATTTGAAAGGTTTTGAAATGAAGGGCCAGGATTAATCTCAGTACCAATCAATTACCCAAGTCAGTGATATTCTGTATAAAACGGACACATATATAAAAAAATTAACTGAAGAATTAAATGCTCCGCTGCGCATTGGTTTAAATATGAAAAGGCACGCTTTTAATGAAAACGGAATACATTTAATAAAGATTTTTAGGACGAAGGACTCAGAGAGACGCTTGAAATTCACAGTAGTCAGGATAGAACTCATACCTGTCAGGGAGACATTGTAGCACCCTGATACCTCGCTGAGTCGAGTCTGCCTGAGTTCCCCCTAAACCCTATACTGACTGCTCCCCCGGATCTAAGAGTCCTAACTCCACTGACAGTTCCATAAATCTTGCTTCAGCTAAAGGCTTAGTCAAGATGTCAGCTCTCTGCCTGTCAGTGTGAATTTTCTCCATCCTAATGTCCTTCTTCTCCACATGATCTCGAATGAAGTGATGCCTAATATCCACATGCTTGCACCTTGTGTGAAGCACTAGGTTCTGAGTAATTGCTATGGCACTATTGTTGTCACAATAGATTGGAACTTCATTAGCATATACTTGGTAATCCCTCAACTGTTGCCTCAACCATACAATTTGAGCACAACAACTACCTGCAGCCATATACCCAGCCTCAGTTGTGGATGTTGTAACTGAATTCTGCTTCTTACTAAACAATGAGATCAACTTACTACCCAAAAACTGACATGTCCCTGAGGTTGATTTCCTATCAATCCTACAACCTCCATAATCTGCATCTGAATAACCTATCAGTTCTAAGTTGTCATCTGAAGGATACCATAGTCCCATATTGACTGTCCTTTTCAAATACTTAAGTATTCTCTTAACAGCCTCCAAATGACTTCTCTTGGGATCAGACTGATACCTAGCACACACACCAACTGCAAACGTAATATAAGGCCTACTTGCAGTCAGGTACAACAGAGAACCTATCAGCCCTCGATACTCAGTTTGATTTACTGAAGTCCCTTCAGTGTCAGGATCCATCTTCCAATTTGTGTTCATTGGGATCCTGGCTGGATTGTTGTTCTAAACACCAAACTTATGAATCCATATAGTGCTTTCTTCAAATGGTATACTCTATCTTCAACCTCAAACCTGGGAGGTTGTTCAACATATACCTCTTCATTGAGCACACCATTCAGGAAGGCACTCTTGATATCCATTTGATACACCTTAAACTTCTTATATGTTGCATATGCAAGGAACAACCTGATAGCTTCCAACCTGGCCACTGAAGCAAAAGTCTCATCATAGTCTATTCCTTCAGACTGACAATCCCCTTTTGCAACCAGTCTAGCCTTGTTCCTCACCACAACACCATTCTCATTCTTGTTCTTAAAGACCCACTTAGTACCAATAACACCTTGGTGCTTAGGTCTATCTACCAGTTCCCAAACCTAATTCCTTGTGAACTGATTCAACTCCTCTTGCATGGCTATGATCTAGTTTGAGTCAGTGAGAGCTTCTTCAATGTTCTGAGGCTCTTGCTCAGAGAGAAAGCAACAGAACAGTGCACTCTCACCATGGAATCGCCTGGTCCTGACTCCCTCAGTTGGATCACCAATGACTTGATCAATGGGATGATCCTCTAACCATGTTCTCTTGCCTAGAGTTGTTCCTGAAGTACCTGCAATGTAAGTGTCACAGGCTCATAGAATTCAGGAAATTGAATAGAAGGGGATGAACCTGAGTCTATACCAAAGGGATTAACAAGCTCAATGTCAGGGACATTGATTCCCCCTTGATGAGGTGACTCAGGAACCGTCTCAGCTGCTACCGCATCTTCATAGACGGTGCTTACCTCAGGTTGAGCCTGTCCCTCAGTTTGAGGCTCAACTATCCCTGATGTGCTTGGCTTAGGAGTGGCACTTGGTTCATCATCCTGATCGTCGTCATCATCCTATCTTGGAATTGGCATAGTTTTGACCTTTGGATTAGGTTGATTCTTCAAGCTTAGCCTTGTCACTCTCCTTGTGACCTCCTCAGTGTCAGGATTCAACACTCTTACCCTAGACTCATTAGCAGATTCATCAAACACAACATGTGGTGATTCTTCCACAACGAGGGTCCTACAATTGTAAACCCTGAATGCTTTACTGACTTCAGAATATCCTAAGAATATTCCTTCATCAGATTTGCTATCAAAAGCTTTCAATTGGGTCTTCCCACTGTTGAGGATGAAGCACTTACAACCAAATACATGAAAGTAAGAGATACGGGGCTTCCTCTTATTCCATGTCTCATATGGGGTCTGTGCATGTTATTTGTTCAGCATGGATCTGTTCTAAGTGTAGCATGCAGTGTTAATTGCCTCAGCCCAGAATTTCTTGGGCAATCCTGACTCAACCAGCATGGTCCTAGCAGCTTCCTTCAGTGTCATGTTTCTCCTTTCAGCGACACCATTCTGTTGTGGGGTTATAGCTGCAGAAATCTCATGAGCTATACCAAGTTCATTACAAAAGTCAGAAATACATGAATTTATAGATTCAGTGCCCTTGTTAGATCTGATCTTTGTAATGGACTGATTCTTCTCATTGCCGAGTCTCCTGAGCAGCTCTGGAAGCTTCACCTATGTTTCCTTCTTATTTAACAGGAAAATAACCCAAGTATATCTAGAATAGTCATCAATAACCACAAGGGTATATTTCCTACCATTCATACTCACATGTATTATGGGACCAAATAAATCCATGTGCAAGAGCTGAAGAATCCTGTCAGTGGAATGGGAAGCTTTCTCTTTGAATGAGGCTCTGACCTGCTTTTCTTCCTGACAAGCTTTGCACACATGATCTTTGCTAAAAACTTCATTAGGTAGACCTTCAACAAGTGATTGTCTTGAAATTTTGTTTAGAATCTTGAAGTCCAGGTGGCTTAATCGTTTATGCCATAACCAACTGAGCTCTAGAGAGCTTTTAGCAACAAAACAAGTATTAGGAATAGTGTTGCTCCAATCAGCGAGATAAACGTTACCTTTCCTGATACCTGATAGAAGCACTTGTGTTGATTTGTCCTTGACTGAACATATATTCGATGAGAACTCAACACTGAAACCCTTGTCACAGAACTGACTTACTGATAATAGGTTATGCTTCAGTCCTTCCACAAAGGACACATTCTCCACTCTGACTGTACCTATTATCAAGACACCAAAACCTTTAGTAACACCTTTTGAGTTATCACCAAAGGTTACCTGTGGACCATCTTTAGCTTGAAACCCTTGGAGAAGACGCTTCATTCTAGTCATATGCCTTGAGCATCCACTGTCTAGATACCAAACAACTTTGTTCGAGTCTCCTCTCCTCTTGTTGTGATCCACAGCCGCCTGCAAACAATTCAGGCTTTAGGTACCCATTGGGTGTTGGGTCCTATTGTGTCAGCTGTACCCTTCGGGATCCAGACTTGCTTAACTACTCTGATTGCCTCAGACTGGTAAATCTGTCTCCCTGAGACATCAACATACACAACTTTCTTCTTCTTTGCCTGAGAGGAAGATGGTGTATGGGTGCTAGACTTAGGCTTCACAGGAGCCTGAGTGGGTGCCTTTTGGGCTGGCTTCTTGTTCCTCCTAGGTCTGGGTGCAGCAGGTCTTGGGCCTTGTTCTTGATAAGGACCCTGTTGGTCCCAAAAAGGATTATCCAGCGGAAAGCGTTTTGAAATATTTTAAAGAAAACCCTTTAAAGAAATGCTAAAAATAAATGTAGAAATCTAAAAAGCATAAAGTAGAGAACACCAGGATTTATAGTGGTTCGGACCAACTTGTCCTACGTCCACTCACCATTTCTCCAAAGGAGACTTTCTCTCCAACCAACTTACTCACGAACCACTGGAATTGGGAAGTACCAGCTCCTTCGTACAACAACTTACAACAATCTTTCAATGTGGTGAATAGGTTGAGTAATATTCCAACTAGAACTCCTAAAAGAGTAGATATAAAACTTGTATGAACAAGGTGAGTGTATGGTGTGTTCGTGTATTTCTCTAACTTTTGTGCTCTCTTACTCGTTTCTTTCTTGTGTTGAACTTTATCACCATGCACTCCTATTTATAGGTGTCAAATAACTAGCCTTTGGAAGCTAGAAATTCAAACATCTACAAATAAAGGAATATAATCAATCATCTTGATTGATTATATGATTGATTGGTTGACTCTTTCTTTGATTGATTCTTCTTTGATCTACAACCAATCTTCCTTGATATCAGATGACTTCCCTTTCTTGATTCTTCTTATCTTTGGATCACAAGATCTTCTTGGTATAGTAGACCAGTAAAGCTTATCTGGTAGAGCTCATCAGGTAGAGTAGTCTGGTAGAGTAGTCTGGTACACCTCTTCTTGTCTACCTCATCTGGTCCTCTACCTCATCTGGTACCTCATCTAGTCCTCTACCTCATCTGGTCATCTACCTCATCTGGTCCTCTACCTCATCTGGCCATGTACCTCATCTGGTCTTCTACCTCATCTGGTCCTCTACCTCATCTGGTCCTCTACCTCATCTGGTCTGGTCTGGACACCTCATCTGGTCACCTCATCTAGTCACCTCTCATCTGGTCACCTCATCTGGTCTGCACATATTTCTTCCCCCTTAACCAAAGACCTGTTCTAGACTAATCTGTAGTTGACTAACAGGTTCAGCTAGTCCTATTACAAGTTTTTGTTTTAACATCTTCAAAACATTTAATCTATATCCTAATAATTTCCCCCTTTTTGATGATGTTAAAACTGAAAGAACTGAAATAAAACAAGACAAGAAAACTTGAAATATCTAAATAGAGATTCTAGCAGGCTGGGTCAACTGATCTTCCCCCTCAAAGTATGCTCAGCTGATATTAGGGCAAAACATCAGCTGGTCTTCTTGTGTATCTGCAGGCAATCAAGTTTCTGGTACCCTACTGGGTCCAGGGGGGTTAGCACAATATTTAGGAAGCCACAAGAATAGATCGTCCCTTTTTGGATCAGGTGATCTTATCTTTTTTCCATACATATCCACAAAAACACACTGAACATAAGAAGCTTCGACATAGTTATTTCTTCTAGAGGCTCTTCTTCTCTTATGAGCTTGTCCAGTAGAAGAAGTAACTTGTCTTAAAGAAACAGACTTGAAATTCTTTTGATAAGGATAAGTCTTACTAGAACCATCAAAGGTTCCAGCTGGTCTGGGAGATGACTTGAATGTCTTCTGCAGGTGAGTAGGAGTCATCTGGTTCTGCTTCTTTTGAGAAGATCCAGACTGTCTTCTACTCTGCTGGCCTGGCTGAGGTATTTTATTCTGGGTATAAGCCTTCTTAAAATTCCTCTTCTGTCTTTTGGGTTTTTGAGTTTCAGTACTCATCTGCCCATTAGACTGAGTTGCCTGGTCAGCTGACCTCTTGCCCTTATCAATAAAATTTCTAGGTTGTTCTTTTTTCTGAATATGTGAGGATTCAGGTTTGGCATAACCAAGGCCTGTCTTATCATGCTCTCTTTGAGATGAGGCAGCTATGTGTGACACAACATTGTTTGCTGTAGTCAGCTGCTCCAAACTCATCTTGAGCTTGTCCTCACTTTCTCTTACAATTTTGTTTTGGTGGAAGTGTTCATCAAACTTAGCTTTAAGCAGATTATATTCATTGTCTTTCTCAATGTTTTCAACAACCAACCTTTCTATCAGCTTAACTTGTTCATTACACCTAGTTGTCAAGTCAGAAGACTCTTCGACCAGTGTATGATTTTGTTCAGCTGGTAGATCAGCTGAGTTGCCTAGACATTGTGAAAGCTTCTGATTTTCTGCTTTCAGCTTTGAGTTCTCATCTTCCAACTTTTGACAAAGTTGTATAGAAGTTTGGAGATCTAATAGCATCTTCTGCATATCAGACTCCT
Source organism: Ballota nigra (assembly GCA_947034835.1). Lineage (NCBI taxonomy): Eukaryota > Viridiplantae > Streptophyta > Magnoliopsida > Lamiales > Lamiaceae > Ballota > Ballota nigra. The sequence goes on along the minus strand of OX344724.1, from coordinate 37,932,643 downwards.
CTGATTGTCCAGAAAAAGAAGATGAAAAAGAAGAGGAAGTTCAATTACATACCTCGTCTGTTACAAGACATATCTCTTCGTCTGGTCCAAAATTAGATGATGAACCAGAAGTGGATACCTCTTCTTCCTCATATGCTAAGCTTCTTTTGGAGTAACTCCTAGTGTATCTTCTACTTCTTTTCTTCGAACCCATTTCTGCAAGACATTGTTAGCACAACAAATATTTGGGTTTTCAAAAAAATGGAGCTGCCTTGGTGACCACCAAAGACTTTTGAAAGCTGTGGTCTGTAGGACACACCGCTCTGATACCACTTGTTGGTCCCAAAAAGGATTATCCAGCGGAAAGCATTTTGAAATATTTTAATGAAAACTCTTTAAAGAAATGCTAAAAATAAATGCAGAAATCTAAAAAGCATAAAGTAGAGAACACCAGGATTTATAGTGGTTCGGACCAACTTGTCCTACGTCCACTCTCCCTTTCTCCAAAGAAGACTTTCTCTCCAACCAACTTACTCACGAACCACTGGAATTGGGAAGTACCAGCTCCTTCGTACAACAACTTACAACAACCTTTCAATGTGGTGAATAGGTTGAGTAATATTCCAACTAGAACTCCTAAAAGAGTAGATATAAAACTTGTATGAACAAGGTGAGTGTATGGTGTGTTCGTGTATTTCTCTAATTTTTGTGCTCTCTTACCCGTGTCTTTCTTGTGTTGAACTTTATCACCATGCACTCCTATTTATAGGTGTCAAATAACTAGCCGTTGGAAGCTAGAAATTCAAACATCTACAAATAAAGGAATATAATCAATCATCTTGATTGATTATATGATTGATTGGTTGACTCTTTCTTTGATTGATTCTTCTTTGATCTACAACCAATCTTCCTTGATATCAGATGACTTCCCTTTCTTGATTCTTCTTATCTTTGGATCACAAGATCTTCTTGGTATAGTAGTCCAGTAAAGCTTATCTGGTAGAGCTCATCTGGTAGAGTAGTCTGGTAGAGTAGTCTGGTAGAGCTCATCTGGTAGAGTAGTCTGGTACACCTCTTCTTGTCTACCTCATCTGGTCATCTACCTCATCTGGTACCTCATCTAGTCCTCTACCTCATCTGGTCATCTACCTCATCTGGTCCTCTACCTCATCTGGCCATGTACCTCATCTGGTCCTCTACCTCATCTGGTCTTCTACCTCATCTGGTCCTCTACCTCATCTGGTCCTCTACCTCATCTGGTCTGGTCTGGACACCTCATCTGGTCACCTCATCTAGTCACCTCTCATCTGGTCACCTCATCTGGTCTGCACATATTTCTTCCCCCTTAACCAAAGACCTGTTCTAGACTAATCTGTAGCTGACTAACAGGTTCAGCTAGTCCTATTACAAGTTTTTGTTTTAACATCTTCAAAACATTTAATCTATATCCTAATAATTTCCCCCTTTTTGATGATGTTAAAACTGAAAGAACTGAAATAAAACAAGACAAGAAAACTTGAAATATCTAAATAGAGATTCTAGCAGGCTGGGTCAACTGATCTTCCCCCTCAAAGTATGCTCAGCTGATATTAGGGCAAAACATCAGCTGGTCTTCTTGTGTATCTGCAGGCAATCAAGTTTCTGGTACCCTACTGGGTCCAGGGGGGTTAGCACAATATTTAGGAAGCCACAAGAATAGATCGTCCCTTTTTGGATCAGGTGATCTTATCTTTTTTCCATACATATCCACAAAAACACACTGAACATAAGAAGCTTCGACATAGTTATTTCTTCTAGAGGCTCTTCTTCTCTTATGAGCTTGTCCAGTAGAAGAAGTAACTTGTCTTAAAGAAACAGACTTGAAATTCTTTTGATAAGGATAAGTCTTACTAGAACCATCAAAGGTTCCAGCTGGTCTGGGAGATGACTTGAAAGTCTTCTGCAGGTGAGTAGGAGTCATCTGGTTCTGCTTCTTTTGAGAAGATCCAGACTGTCTTCTACTCTGCTGGCCTGGCTGAGGTATTTTATTCTGGGTATAAGCCTTCTTAAAATTCCTCTTCTGTCTTTTGGGTTTTTGAGTTTCAGTACTCATCTGCCCATTAGACTGAGTTGCCTGGTCAGCTGACCTCTTGCCCTTATCAATAAAATTTCTAGGTTGTTCTTTTTTCTGAATATGTGAGGATTCAGGTTTGGCATAACCAAGGCCTGTCTTATCATGCTCTCTTTGAGATGAGGCAGCTATGTGTGACACAACATTGTTTGCTGTAGTCAGCTGCTCCAAACTCATCTTGAGCTTGTCCTCACTTTCTCTTACAATTTTGTTTTGGTGGAAGTGTTCATCAAACTTAGCTTTAAGCAGATTATATTCATTGTCTTTCTCAATGTTTTCAACAACCAACCTTTCTATCAGCTTAACTTGTTCATTACACCTAGTTGTCAAGTCAGAAGACTCTTCGACCAGTGTATGATTTTGTTCAGCTGGTAGATCAGCTGAGTTGCCTAGACATTGTGAAAGCTTCTGATTTTCTGCTTTCAGCTTTGAGTTCTCATCTTCCAACTTTTGACAAAGTTGTATAGAAGTTTGGAGATCTAATAGCATCTTCTGCATATCAGACTCCTCTGATTGTCCAGAAAAAGAAGAAGATGAAAAAGAAGAGGAAGTTCAATTACATACCTCGTCTGTTACAAGACATATCTCTTCGTCTGGTCCAAAATTAGATGATGAACCAGAAGTGGATACCTCTTCTTCCTCATATGCTAAGCTTCTTTTGGAGTAACTCCTAGTGTATCTTCTACTGCTTTTCTTCGAACCCATTTCTGCAAGACATTGTTAGCACAACAAATATTTGGGTTTTCAAAAAAATGGATCTGCCTTGGTGACCACAAAAGACTTTTGAAAGCTGTGGTCTGTAGGACACACCGCTCTGATACCACTTGTTGGTCCCAAAAAGGATTATCCAGCGGAAAGCATTTTGAAATATTTTAATGAAAACTCTTTAAAGAAATGCTAAAAATAAATGCAGAAATCTAAAAAGCATAAAGTAGAGAACACCAGGATTTATAGTGGTTCGGACCAACTTGTCCTACGTCCACTCTCCCTTTCTCCAAAGAAGACTTTCTCTCCAACCAACTTACTCACGAACCACTGGAATTGGGAAGTACCAGCTCCTTCGTACAACAACTTACAACAACCTTTCAATGTGGTGAATATGTTGAGTAATATTCCAACTAGAACTCCTAAAAGAGTAGATATAAAACTTGTATGAACAAGGTGAGTGTATGGTGTGTTCGTGTATTTCTCTAATTTTTGTGCTCTCTTACCCGTGTCTTTCTTGTGTTGAACTTTATCACCATGCACTCCTATTTATAGGTGTCAAATAACTAGACGTTGGAAGCTAGAAATTCAAACATCTACAAATAAAGGAATATAATCAATCATCTTGATTGATTATATGATTGATTGGTTGACTCTTTCTTTGATTGATTCTTCTTTGATCTACAACCAATCTTCCTTGATATCAGATGACTTCCCTTTCTTGATTCTTCTTATCTTTGGATCACAAGATCTTCTTGGTATAGTAGTCCAGTAAAGCTTATCTGGTAGAGCTCATCTGGTAGAGTAGTCTGGTAGAGTAGTCTGGTAGAGCTCATCTGGTAGAGTAGTCTGGTACACCTCTTCTTGTCTACCTCATCTGGTCATCTACCTCATCTGGTACCTCATCTAGTCCTCTACCTCATCTGGTCATCTACCTCATCTGGTCCTCTACCTCATCTGGCCATGTACCTCATCTGGTCCTCTACCTCATCTGGTCTTCTACCTCATCTGGTCCTCTACCTCATCTGGTCCTCTACCTCATCTGGTCTGGTCTGGACACCTCATCTGGTCACCTCATCTAGTCACCTCTCATCTGGTCACCTCATCTGGTCTGCACATATTTCTTCCCCCTTAACCAAAGACCTGTTCTAGACTAATCTGTAGCTGACTAACAGGTTCAGCTAGTCCTATTACAAGTATTTGTTTTAACATCTTCAAAACATTTAATCTATATCCTAATAATTTCCCCCTTTTTGATGATGTTAAAACTGAAAGAACTGAAATAAAACAAGACAAGAAAACTTGAAATATCTAAATAGAGATTCTAGCAGGCTGGGTCAACTGATCTTCCCCCTCAAAGTATGCTCAGCTGATATTAGGGCAAAACATCAGCTGGTCTTCTTGTGTATCTGCAGGCAATCAAGTTTCTGGTACCCTACTGGGTCCAGGGGGGTTAGCACAATATTTAGGAAGCCACAAGAATAGATCGTCCCTTTTTGGATCAGGTGATCTTATCTTTTTTCCATACATATCCACAAAAACACACTGAACATAAGAAGCTTCGACATAGTTATTTCTTCTAGAGGCTCTTCTTCTCTTATGAGCTTGTCCAGTAGAAGAAGTAACTTGTCTTAAAGAAACAGACTTGAAATTCTTTTGATAAGGATAAGTCTTACTAGAACCATCAAAGGTTCCAGCTGGTCTGGTAGATGACTTGAAAGTCTTCTGCAGGTGAGTAGGAGTCATCTGGTTCTGCTTCTTTTGAGAAGATCCAGACTGTCTTCTACTCTGCTGGCCTGGCTGAGGTATTTTATTCTGGGTATAAGCCTTCTTAAAATTCCTCTTCTGTCTTTTGGGTTTTTGAGTTTCAGTACTCATCTGCCCATTAGACTGAGTTGCCTGGTCAGCTGACCTCTTGCCCTTATCAATAAAATTTCTAGGTTGTTCTTTTTTCGGAATATGTGAGGATTCAGGTTTGGCATAACCAAGGCCTGTCTTATCATGCTCTCTTTGAGATGAGGCAGCTATGTGTGACACAACATTGTTTGCTGTAGTCAGCTGCTCCAAACTCATCTTGAGCTTGTCCTCACTTTCTCTTACAATTTTGTTTTGGTGGAAGTGTTCATCAAACTTAGCTTTAAGCAGATTATATTCATTGTCTTTCTCAATGTTTTCAACAACCAACCTTTCTATCAGCTTAACTTGTTCATTACACCTAGTTGTCAAGTCAGAAGACTCTTCGACCAGTGTATGATTTTGTTCAGCTGGTAGATCAGCTGAGTTGCCTAGACATTGTGAAAGCTTCTGATTTTCTGCTTTCAGCTTTGAGTTCTCATCTTCCAACTTTTGACAAAGTTGTATAGAAGTTTGGAGATCTAATAGCATCTTCTGCATATCAGACTCCTCTGATTGTCCAGAAAAAGAAGAAGATGAAAAAGAAGAGGAAGTTCAATTACATACCTCGTCTGTTACAAGACATATCTCTTCGTCTGGTCCAAAATTAGATGATGAACCAGAAGTGGATACCTCTTCTTCCTCATATGCTAAGCTTCTTTTGGAGTAACTCCTAGTGTATCTTCTACTGCTTTTCTTCGAACCCATTTCTGAAAGACATTGTTAGCACAACAAATATTTGGGTTTTCAAAAAAATGGATCTGCCTTGGTGACCACCAAAGACTTTTGAAAGCTGTGGTCTGTAGGACACACCGCTCTGATACCACTTGTTGGTCCCAAAAAGGATTATCCAGCGGAAAGCATTTTGAAATATTTTAATGAAAACTCTTTAAAGAAATGCTAAAAATAAATGCAGAAATCTAAAAAGCATAAAGTAGAGAACACCAGGATTTATAGTGGTTCGGACCAACTTGTCCTACGTCCACTCTCCCTTTCTCCAAAGAAGACTTTCTCTCCAACCAACTTACTCACGAACCACTGGAATTGGGAAGTACCAGCTCCTTCGTACAACAACTTACAACAACCTTTCAATGTGGTGAATATGTTGAGTAATATTCCAACTAGAACTCCTAAAAGAGTAGATATAAAACTTGTATGAACAAGGTGAGTGTATGGTGTGTTCGTGTATTTCTCTAATTTTTGTGCTCTCTTACCCGTGTCTTTCTTGTGTTGAACTTTATCACCATGCACTCCTATTTATAGGTGTCAAATAACTAGCCGTTGGAAGCTAGAAATTCAAACATCTACAAATAAAGGAATATAATCAATCATCTTGATTGATTATATGATTGATTGTTTTACTCTTTCTTTGATTGATTCTTCTTTGATCTACAACCAATCTTCCTTGATATCAGTTGACATCCCTTTCTTGATTCTTCTTATCTTTGGATCACAAGACCTTCTTGGTATAGTAGTCTAGTACAGCTCATCTGGTAGAGTAGTCTGGTAGAGCTCATCTGGTACAGTAGTCTGGTAGAGCTCATCCGGTAGAGTAGTCTGGTAGAGCTCATCTGGTAGAGTAGTCTGGTACACCTCTTCTTGTCTACCTCATCTGATCCTCTACCTCATCTGGTACCTCATCTAGTCCTCTACCTCATCTGGTCATCTACCTCATCTGTTCCTCTACCTCATCTGTCCATGTACCTCATCTGGTCCTCTACATCATCTGGTCTTCTACCTCATCTGGTCCTCTACCTCATCTGGTCCTCTACCTCATCTGGTCTGGTCTGGACACCTTATCTAGTCACCTCTCATCTGGTCACCTCATCTGGTCACCTCATCTAGTCACCTCTCATCTGGTCACCTCATCTGGTCTGCACAGATTTCTTCCCCCTTAACCAAAGACCTATTCTAGACTAATCTGTAGCTGACTAACAGGTTTAGCTAGTCCTATTACAAGTTCATATTTTAACATCTTCAAAACATCTAATCTATATCCTAACTAGGGATGTAATCAAACCAAGCCGTTCGCAAGCTATTCAGGACTCGGTTCGAAAAATATTCGTTCGAGTTCGTTTGTTAAGTTTCACGAGTCGAGCTTGAGCCCGATTTCGAGCTCGATTATTTTATTGAGCCGAGCTCGAGCCTGACGGTATTCGGCTCAAAAGCTCGCGAATAGGCTCATTTACTGAGCTCGCGAACAGGCTCGCGAGCAGGCTCGTGAATAGGCTCGTTTACCGTGCTCGTGAATAGGCTCGCGAATAGACTCGTTTACTGAGCTCGCGAATAGGCTCGTGAACAGGCTCGTTTAATTGATTTTTTATTTTTATATAAATATTTTAAAATATATATCCATAAGAATGTAATGTAGAGACAAATTTATTATGATATTAGTATTATTATGTGTTATTAGGGATAAATTTATTATTATGGAGTATGGACTATTATGTTTTTAAGTAGACATAGTTTAGATGTGTTATTTTTGTATATTTTTTTAAAATTTTAATTAGCTTTTCGAGCCGAGCCTTTCGAGCCGAGCTTTTTGAACCGAGCCTTTCGAGCCGAATTATTCGAACTCAAGCTCGAATTATGCTTGATTAATTTGAAAATGAGCTTTTTTCGAGCCGAGCTCGTTTACTTGGTTAACGAATATTTCACGAGTCGAGCTCGAGCTATTCGCGAGCCAAAAAATTTGCAAACGAGCCGAGCTCGAGCCGAGCTTGAGCCTATAAAAACCCAAATGAGCCGAGCTCGAGCTTGATGGTATTCGGCTCGGCTCGTTTACATCCCTAATCCTAACAGACCATATGTTCTATTCCCCCTAGGCAAGTAAGGGAATGGAAAACAGTTAAAGGCCTCAGGATGCCAAAATCATGGGGGTGTCATCATGTTTGGCCTTCCCTGTTGGTATTGACAAGCATGATGGTACCCTCGCTGACCAGTCTGAGGGCTCTTGGCCTGAGTCTTCCTCTGCTTTCGTTGAGGCTTTCTCTGGCCTGAGCTCTCAGGGACCTCCTTTGGATACTTCGTCTTTCCCTTGGGTTTTGGCTTAGCAACCTTGGGGGCAATCCTGACTGAGTCAACAGTTTTGTTGCCCTTATCAGCTTGACGGGCCTGAAGTACAACCTTGGGTGCACTCTGGCATGCCTGAACAAATACCCTCTCAGTGTTTCTCCTTGAAGCAACATGAGACTGACCTTGTGAGGATTTCTTAGGAACATATCCAAGTCCCTTTTTCTCATTCCCAAGCATCTGGCTGCTATTTATTTCCTCTCTAGCCACTGAGGATTTATTCATTGCTGCAACATTTTGCTTGAGTGAGTCCTCACTCTTTTTCAGATTTTCATGTCTGGCAAAGAGGTCATCAAACTTACTTTTGAGTGCTTTCAGTTCTTCCTTCCTGACCAACTCTTCCTCAGCCAATTCCTTTATAATCTTCTCTCTTGGGAGACACTCAGCATTGATTAAATAAATCTCCTGAGTTAGTCTCACAATCTGAGTTGATTGTTTAAGATCAGACTGAGTGAGCCGATCATTCAGGTTCTGGACCTCAGTACTCAATTTCTTATTCTCCTCTACCAAGAAGACGTTAGTTTCCTGCAATCTGGAGGAATCAACCATCAATTGATCCAGGCAGATCCGAATGTTCATTTCTCTGACTGACTCTGAGCTAAGCTCAGGATTTTGACCAGTGTAGGAACCACACACAGAGTTAGATGTTACCTCAGGTTCCTCCCTTGCCATCAGGCAAATATCATCATACTCATCATCAGAAAAGAGTTCAGGCGACCTCTCCTCAGGACCATCTAAGTCAGTTGCATCCTCAGCGAGCATGGCTCTCCGGTCAGCAAGTCCCTGGTCTCTCTTGGCCCTCCTATCCTCTCTTTCCCTTGCACTCAACTTCGGACAATCATACTGATAGTGTCCGCTCTTGTTACAGTTGTAACATGTTGGTTGCTCATCTCCTCTTTCTCTCCTTAGTTCAGGGTTCCTCCTTGAGTCAGGTTCCCTCTGTCTTGATGAGCTTTCAGTCTTCCCTGAGTGCTTGTCATCATGAGCACGTCTCTATTCATCCCTACGATGAGGCTTTGGATCTGAATATCTTCTTTCATCGCCACGATCTCTCCTCTGGTCAGTGTTTCTCCTTTCCTCATATCTCCTCGAGCTTTGGTGGGTTCCTTCAGGTTTCCTATCACGTGAGTCCTGATAAAATTTCTTATAACGACCAAACCTAGAATTTAGCTTCTCAAACCGTCTAGCCATCAGGCTGTACTCTTCAACAAGCTCTTCTTTGCTCATCTCCATCAGTGACTTTGATGAAGACTCAACAGGTTCAGACCTGGCCTTGAATGCCACACTTTTCTCAGGAATTTTCTCTTTCTCTTTCTCTTCTGGCTGAACTTTCTTCTTTCTCTTGTTTAGATCAAATTCCAAGGCTTTGGCTCTGAAAAAAGTAAAGCAGAAGTTATGTTACTCATATCATGAGTGTTCTTAAGCATAATTACATTGTTGTGCCATCTCTCAGGAAGGGCATTCAGGATCTTTGAAGCAACATCTCTCTTTGGGACATCTTTGTCCAGCATCACCAGTTCATTCATCAACTTGATGAATCTTGACTCCATCTGATCAATAGTCTCATCAGGAAGCATCTCAAATGCTTCGAACTTCTGAATGGCAATGTTTCTTTTGTTCTCATTTATCTTTTCTGAACCCTCACACATCGTGGTCAGCTCATCCCAAACCTCCTTTGCCGTCTTTAAATTCATCAGCCTCGCTGACTCCTCGAAAGGCACCATATGCAAGATGATATTTCTGGCCACATTGTCCAGTCCCATCATCTTGATCTCGTCAGTGGTCATATCCTTCCTTTCCTTAGGAATAGGTACGCCAATCTCAAGATCGTCATATCCCCTCCCTCTGAAATTAGGAATGGTGATCTTGATCGGTCATTCCCTGAGAACACGCGGCATTTGGTCATGGATGGCATCAAGATGCTCTTCTAATCTGAACTTCCAATAGACAAAGTTAGATACAGAGAATTCAGGTAACGAAGCTTCAAGTCTCCTCGAAGTCATGATGATGCGAGTTTTATGAAAAGCAAACTCAGATCTGTTCAGTGACCACCAACAGTTTCTCCTCTGAAACTATTAGTATTCAAAGTCAGTGGTCTTTTGAACTACTGCTCTGATACCACTTGTTGGTCCCGGTATAAGACTGATGAATACGTGTATGGGGGGGATACACGTATACTAATTTTTCAACTTAAAACCTTGCTGAGTCCTCTTTACTCAGAGTGATAAAGAACTCAGAGCTATAATCTACCCACTGACTACACTTAGTGTGGGTCAGTTGGCTGACTATCAATTCGAGTTCAGTTCTGAAATGCGTGAGCCCTGATAGTTTAAAGTCTTGTTTAGTTTGCTTTCTGAAAACTTGATTACTCAATACTGAATAGTGATTAGTAGGGCAGTGCTCTTTTTTAGGATCAGGCTGATTGATTCGAGCCTGATAAAACCAAATGCTTATGAATGAACAAGGAATATAGCAAGTAAGCACAGTATCAAAGCAGTAAGAACACAGGGAGTTTAACGTGGTTCAGAGACTCAAGCTCCTACGTCCACGGCATGATTTAACAGGAAATCCACTCAAGGGATTTTTATTTTTAACGTGCCAAGGTGCACCAAGATCAGCTACCTCACTGACCTATACAAACTCCTTACTAACTCACTAACAACTTACTACCAACAAACCTAACTTAGGGTTTTAGTTTCAGTTTGGATTCCAACTAAGTTGAGACTATCCTTACACTGCAAGGCTATGCTAAGGATTGGATAATCTCTCTAAGCTTAAGATAATGCTAGTTCGCTCTTGGAATACAGAATAACTCTCAGTAGTCAAGAAACACTTGGGAAATTTAGATGGTTTCGAGTGCTTCTTCTAAAGACTGAATGATTTGAGTGCTTGAGAGTTTGAGTAATTTCTGGCTTGGAAATTTCCCGTAACCTAGAATGGGTTCAAGGCCTTCTGTATTTATAAGTGATTTGAAAAACAATACGTTGAAGAGATAGCCTTTCTTGTCATCTATGTAGAGTGGTTAAAACGGACATATCTTCATGCAGCAGCCATCCTTTGCATGGAATTAAGTAGTTGCATTAAATGCTCATTAAATGCTTGCCCGTTGAATATGCAGTCTGAAGTCAGTCTTGTGTCAGGTTCCGTACATGCGTGTCCTTCCCGGATTGGTCCACATCATCAGGTTGGTGAGAATGTCAGAACTTATTCCTAGGCTTCAGGCTTGTCTTATTAAGTTCTTTTTGTCTCGAGCACAATGGTCTTGTCCTGACGCTGACATTCATTTCGCATTGCTTGGCTCTACTCCAAGTCTTCCCATAAACTCAGTATCATCCTGTTCCTTTCAGGACTGAGTTAGTAATAACCTCAGGGTCATACTCTTCATCACTGATGCTCACTCAGCCAGCTTAGAAGGCTGCCATGAGTTCAGGATGGTTTTCTCCGTATTCAGGCTCTTGTCTTGATTGTTATCAGTAAGTGCTCCTCTTACTGAGTACCTGTGAAGTGTAAAATGACAAAGTACTAGACCTAACCAAGACTAGCCTGACTAAGGTAAATTATCTTTTCAGGGGCTTTGAGATCTTAATCAAAACTGGCAATGTCCCAACTGTACCAAAAAGTTGATTGCCTACAGATACACAAGAAGACCAGTTGATGTTTTGCCCCAATATCAGCTGAGAATATTTTGAGGGGAAAGATCAGTTGACCCAGCCTACTAGAATCTCTATTTAGATATTTCAAATTGTCTTGCCTTGTTTTATTTAAGTTCTTCTAGTTTTAACATCATCAAAAAGGGTTAAAGTGTTGGGATATAGATTAGATGTTTTGAAGATAATAAAGCAAAGAACTTGTAATAGAACTAACTGAACATGTTAGTCAGCTACAGATTAGTCTAGGTCTAGAATAGGTCTTTGGTTAAGGGGGAAGAAGTCTGAGGTGACTTGACAAGAGCAGATGAGTCACCAGAGCAGATGAGTTCTGACCAGAGGAGTTTGACCAGAGGAGTCGTCCAGAGGAGCCTGACCATAGGAGTCTACCAGAAGAGTCTGCCAGATGAGTCTGCCAGAGGAGCCTGACTAGAGGAGTCTGCCAGAGGAGCCTGACCAAAGGAGTCTGCCAGAAGGCCTCACCAGAAGAGGACCAGAGCAGAGGCAGAAGACTTTTCCCAGACCAGACTAGTTCTGACCAGATAAGGGAGACAGATTAGTTCACCCAAATGGAGGTTGCGTGTAATCTGGAGACAAGAAGATCTTCGAGTTCGATGATTGAGAAGATGCAATCTAGAGAGTCAACTGATGGAAGATCTGATTGATTGAGTGATTGAAGTCAACTAATCAATCAATATAATCAATCTGTGATTGATTATATTCCTCCAGTTATGGTTGTTTGAATTGATAACATTCCAATGGCTAGTTAATTCCTACAACTATAAATATGAGTGTTTTGGTTGAGTTCTATACCCAAGAGTCGGGCAAGAGCACAAGAAAGACACACGAACTCTTCCACTCACTCACCTTGTTCATTCAAGTTTATAAACTCTTTTAGGAGTTTTTAGTTGGAACTTTACTCAACCTAAGATTGTTGTAAGCAGTTGTACGAAGGATCTGGTACTTCCCAATTCCAGTAGTGAGTAAGTTGGTTGGAGAGAGAGTCCCCCTTTGAGAAAGGGAGAGTGAACGTAGGACAAGTTGGTCCGAACCACTATAAATTTTGGTGTTCTTTATTTTCTGCACTTGAGTTTTCTGCATTTTCTTTTAGCATTTATTTAAAGGTTTTTTCATTGAAATATTTCAAAACACTTTCTGCTGGATAACCTTTTTGGGACAAACAGTGTTTGAATCATTTTATACAGACTTTGCATTTTAAAAGTCTGCAGCTGCAAACCTTTCATTTTAAACTCTACAGCTGCAGGGTTTGATCTGTATACCTTTGAATTTAATTTTTTTTAAAGTTTTTAAAGTTTAAGGTCTATTCACCCCCCCCCCCCCCCCTCTAGACCTTGATATACTTTTGGGACCAACAAGTGGTATCAGAGAAGTTGGCTTGCCACGGCTTTGACCAAGTTTTTATAAAAGTTTCCAAGCTAGATCCAAAAGTGTTTTTGAAAAATCATATCTGCATACTATTATGGCTCCTAAAATGATGAAATCTAAAGTGTCTATGTTTTCTACAGATGAATATGATGATTGGAAAATAAGGATGCAAGCACACCTATCTGCTATAAATGATGAAATGTTATCCATAATTGAGGATGGTCCAATTGTGATAGAAAAGGCTAACACTGCAGGTGAACAGACTGGTTTAGCCCAAATCATTCCATAGCCCAGAAAGGAGTGGACTGATAAAGACAAGAGGAGATAAAACCTCGACAATATTGCTAGAAACACTATTTATCACTCCCTATATAAAATTGTGTTTAGCAAGATAAAAAGTTGCAAAACTGCTAAAGAGATATGGGAGAAACTTGAGATTATTTGTGAAGAAACTGAACAAATTAAAGAGAATAAGCTCATGATAGCTATCCAAAAATTTGAGAACTTCAAGATGAAATCTGGAGAAACTCTTTATAAGTTTGATTCAAGATTCATTGAGATTCTCAATGAGCTTGAGCTACTTGGAAAAGAGTACTCACAAAGGGAAAAGATCATGAAAGTCCTAAGAGCCCTACCAACTGAATGGGATATGAAAGTGGTTGCTATGAGGGAATCAAAGGACTTATCCAAAGTCTCTACATTTGAATTATTTTCTGACCTCAAAGCCTTTGAGTTTGATATTGACAGAAGAAAAGACAAGGACTCAACAAGCTCAAAAGGTAAAGCTCTTGTAGCTGTAGAGTCTAACCCAACTGCAGAATCAGACTCGGAAAGTGATGAGATGGCCCTGTTGATCAAGCAATTTAGAAAAGATGAAGATGTACAATCCTCATCCAGTTCTTTAACTAAAAAGGATTCTTCCAGTGATATGATTCACTTGCTCCAAAAAGGTTTTGAAGGACTGCTTCATATAAGAAGTGATTATGATGAATTTTTAGTGGAAAATAAAAAACTTAAGCAAAGAATTGAGGAACTACTTGTTGAAACCAATGAAAATAAAAACAAGTTATCCTTAATGAGTGATTTGCAAGAATTTGATTATCTAAAAATGAGTCATGAAGAACTTTTTGAAGAAGATACCTGTAGAATTGCTGACTGCATAGATCTCAAGAATGAAGTTGCAAAGAAAGATAACATCATTTTGAATGTTGAAGTTGGGAGAGATTATTTCATAAAAAGACAGGAATGCTATGGTAAATCCTCTAGAAAGTTAAAGGCAATGCTTCTACAGCAAAGACCTTCTGGAGATATGACAGGCATTGGATACAATCCATGTGATTGGATGGAATATCTTGAAAAATTTGTTCCTACATTTTTGAAACAACAACAAGAGTTCGAGAGAGAAAGCATTCTTCTACAAGAACTTGAGGAACCAACTATTCAAAGGTTAGTCAAAATCTATCTGATGAGAAACAAAAGAAGATTATTGACATTTTCTATGGAAAGAATGAAAATGAAAAACATTTGGAAGAAAAGATCAATCTGTACTCAGACAAGATCAAATTAATCTGTAAAGAAGAGACTTCAAGTCAAACTCTACAGACAACAACTGTGCAGCCGGAAACAACTGTAGACTTTAAGAGAAAAGAAAATTTTAACAAATTCTGGAATGGGAAGAAGTCTACAGGTGACAAGAAAGTTGCTCAGGAAGTTCCATACAAGAAAGGCGAAAGACCAACTATTGCAAAACCAACTTGGGTGGTTAAGAATGTCACTGGAGGAGATTCAAATCTTTGGATACCTAAACACTAATTCTTCACTTATTGCAAGGACATTTGTCAACCACTCCAAAGGAAATCTGGTATATTGATAGTGGTTGTGCAAGGCACATGACAGGTAATAAAGAAGCATTTTCCAACCTTAGAGAACTAAATTGACCTGGAGTAGTTTTTGGCGACAATGCCAGTGGAACTGCCAAAGGTTCAGGTTCAATAAGAAGAGGAAATGTTCAAATCAATCATGTATATCTTGTGGATGGACTAAAGCATAATTTGCTAAGTGTGAGTCAATTTTGTGACAAAGGCTACATTGTAGACTTTACACCTAACTCATGCATGATTAAAGATGCTGAAACTAAGCAAGTCAAACTTTGTGGTACTGGAAAAGGAAATGTGTATATAGTCGAATGGAGCTCAGCTGAAGAGAATATCTGTTTTATAGCAAACAACTCTACAGATACAAGCTGACTTTGGCATAAAAGACTGAATCACATAAATTTCAAAACCATGAATGACCTTGTAAAGAACAGACTTGTAAGAGGTCTACCAGAGATAAAGTTTAAGAAGGATCATCTTTGTGATGTATGCCAAAAGGGTAAGCAAACACAAAAGACCTTTAAGAACAAAATCTTTGATGGCTCAAACAAAGTTCTGGAACTGCTTCATATGGATCTTTTTAGACCCATAGAACCAGTTAGCATTAGGGAGAAAGAGTATACCCTTGTGGTTGTAGATGATTACTCAAGATTCACCTTGACTGTGTTCCTAAGGAAAAAGAGTGAGGCTCTACAAAGGTTGCCTGAACTTATGAGAAAAATTCAGAATGAGAAAGATTTGAAGATTGTAAAAATCAGATCTGATAGAGGAACTTAATTTACAAATCAAGTTATTGAGGAGTTTTTTTCTCTCCATGGGATTCATCATGAATATTCAGCAACTAGAACTCCTCAACAAAATGGTGTGGCTAAAAGGAAAAATAGAACTCTGAAAGAAGCTGTTAGAACCATGTTAGTTGAAGCTCATTTACCCAAAAGGTTTTGGGTTGAGGCTACCAATACTGCTTATTACACATAAAATGGGTGCTTACAACAAAGTACATTCCAAGACACCTTATAAATTATGGAAGGGTTTTAGTCCTAATATATCTTATTTTCACATCTTTGGATGCAAATGCTACATTCTGAACAATGGGAAAGACTATCTAAAGACATTTGATCCTAAGGCAGATGAAGGATTCTTTCTTGGATATTCAGTAGTAAGCAAAGCATTTAGAGTGTTTAATAAGAGGACAATGCTTGTGGAAGAATCTACATATATTGTGTTTGATGAACCACACATTGAAGACAGAGAAAATCAAAAGATCATTAAAGATTTGCAAAAAGATGAAAACTCTACAGATAGAACTCTACAGCCGTATGTAACAGTTGAAATTCCAGTAGGAATAACTGAACCAGACAATGGAGAATCTACTAAGGAGTTACCAATGATTGAAGATCATGTGAATGAAACATGTAAAGATAATCAAAATAGTATTCAATCAATGGAAGAGTTAACTGAGAGACTCAATGAGTCTATAGTTGATAACTCTACAGCTGAACAAAATATTCATCATGATCCTTTAAACATGAAATGGCTTAAAAATCATCCCCCTGAACAAGTTATTGGAGATGTAACTGATAAAGTAAGAACCAGAAGACAACAGCATGAAGCTATGTTTGCAGGTTTCCTATCCAGATGGAACCATCAAACATAGAAGAAGCTCTTATGGATCTCAATTAGATACTTGCCATGCAAGAATAATTGAATGGATTTGAGAGAAATCAAGTTTGGGAATTAGTCTCCAGACCTTTGCACCAAAAGGTTATTGGAACTAGGTGGGTATTTAAGAACAAACTTGATGACGAAGGAGTTGTTATAAGGAATAAAGCCAGACTTGTAGCACAAGGATATTGCCAAGCTGAAGGGATTGACCTTGATGAGTCTTTTGCACCAGTTGCAAGACTTGAGGCAATAAGGATATTTTTGGCTTATGCTGCTCATATGAAGTTTACTGTATATCAAATGGATGTAAAGAGTGCATTTTTAATGGACTTTTATCAGAAGAAGTCTACATAGAGTAACCTCCTGGTTTTAAAGACTCTACAGATGGAGACAAAGTTTACAAGTTAAGAAAAGCTTTATACGGATTAAAGCAATCCCCTAGAGCATGGTATGATACACTATGTGATCATTTTATTAAGAACGGTTTCAAGAAAGGAATGGTGGATAAGACCCTATTTAGGCTCAAACATGGTGAAGACATCTTACTAGTTCAGATTTATGTTCATGACATTATCTTTGGATCAACTAATGAAGAATTGTGTAGGAAATTTTCACATCTTATGCAAGAAAAGTTTGAGATGAGTATGATGGGAAATCTAAATTTCTTTTAGGATTGCAAGTAAAGAAAATGGACATGGGAATCTTTATAAAATAGGCCAAGTACACTTAAGAACTAATCAAAAAGTTTGGAATGAGTTGTTCAAAGCCTACATTTATTCCCATGTCACAATCAACTCTATTGGATAAAGATGAGAATGAAAAAAGTATGGATGTTACAATGTATAGAAGATTGATTGGATCTTTGCTCTACCTTACAGCTAGCAGACCATATATCATGTTTCCTGTGAGTGTATGTGCTAGATTCCAAGTCAACCCCAAGGAATCACACTTGAATGCTGTGAAAAAGATAATCAAATACATTAAGTCTACCCAAAATCTTGGTTTATGGTACTCAAAAGAGGGTGGAATAGAACTAAAAGGTTACACATATTCAGACTTTGCTGGATGTAAAGTTCACAGGAAGAGTACTAGTGGGATATGTCAATTTCTTGGACAAAATTAGTTTCTGTTAGGATAAATGTTGTATAGTTTTGATGAGTTAAAACAAACCAGAAGATGTAATAGGACCATCTGGACCTGTTAGCCAGATGATGAACTAGAATAAGACTTAGTCTAGGGGGAATTGCCAGACCGGAAGACCTCACCAGAAGAGTCACCAGAGGACTTCACAAGAGGACTCCACCAGAGCACTTAACCGTTGGTGATTCAAATCAAGTCAACAAGATCAGGATTGGAAAGTCTTGAAGTCAATCAATCCAAGAATCTCACCAACCCAATAAATCAATTAGGGAATTGATTGATTGAAGCTTCCTTACATAGAGGATCTAATTGGATTAGCTCTCCAACGACTATATCCTAATCACCTCTATAAATATAAGAGTGCAGACTCAAGAAAAGGGCTGGAGAATCCTACACGCACAATGCCATATTCCAAGCTCTTGATTATCAAGCATATAGCACTCTTATTCTGCTCATACTTTCATATTTACTCTTAAGGAGTTGTTGGATCTCAACCTGTTCATCTTTAAGAGAAGGTTGAAGGCTTTAGATCAAGTTAGATCTAAAGGGGTTGTAAGAAGGAACTGGTACTTCCCAATTCCAGTAAGAAAGTTGGCTGTTGGTTGGTTAGTGAGACCCCTTTGAACAAGGGAGTGTGGTCGTAGGATATTCAGATCCGAACCACTATACATCTGGTCTTATTTACTGTTTTCTATATTTACTTTCTTGCTTATTTATTGTGCTCTTGTGAAAAGAAATTTACTAAAGACATTTCCTTTAAAAGCTTCCGCAACATATCCACTGATCTGGCGAAGACCACATATGAGACTCTCTTCAGCCATGGTGCTCGTCTGGACTTGCTGGAGAACACTTTGGCCTAGGCCGAGCTGCAGAAGAAGAAGAAGGAAGAGTTAAAATCTCTTACCATGACAAAGCAGCTTGCGGCAGAAGAGGAGTCTTCAGAAGCAGAGCAGGATCCTATGGCCATTTCTGCACCTGCCAAGAGGAAGATAAGGAAAGTTAAGAAGAGCTTCCTTGAATCTGTCGTTGAAGAGGCAGAGAAGAGATGCAAGGAAGAGACTCCTGAAGAGAGGCAAGCCAGAATAAGGAATAACATAGATGAAGAGCAGAGGCTCAGATATGTTAGGAGGCAGAACAAGAAGTCCAAAGAAGTTGGCATCTCTTCTGGTGCTAGTGGATCCAGCCAGAGAAGGAAAGCGCATGTAGAAGTGATGGAGATTTTGCCACTCAAGACAGAAAGGTCCTTTGACTCTACTGTGACAGTTCCCCTCATTGAGAAGTGGAGAGAAGCCAAGACTTTGTGGTTCATCCAGCACTACATCCAGAGGCCTCCACCAGAGGATGATGCTCTCATCAACAGGATGTTCCATTCTTGGATGAAGGCTTATGATACAGGTCTGTACAAGCAGCTGATGGACTCCACCATTGAGTTCAACCTGGAGGTCACTGCTCCTGAATTTCATTATCTCAACACTCCAATGATAGGGGACCAGGTTGATTGGGCTGAACTGAAGAAGCTATACAAGACCAAGGTGTTGGCAAATTTCACTCTAACATCTTCTGCTGAGTTGAAGGCCATTCAAGACAGATTCTTCGACTGGTTCCTGGTGCCTAAGGAGAACAGAAGATATGCTTAGAATAGGACCAGAATTGCATTGTAATCTGTAATCACTTTTGTCCTTATTATTAATGAAATATCATATCTTCTCTGTCTTAAAGACAACTCCTTGTTGTCTTCTTGTTTGCCTGATAAGATATATTCTAAGGTCTTATCCTTTTATTGCTTTTATACTTAAATACTTTTATTTGATCAGTTCTGGTTATGTTTTAACTCCATCAAAAAGGGGGAAATTGTTAGGATAAATGTTGTATAGTTTTGATGAGTTAAAATAAACCAGAAGATGTAATAGGACCATCTGGACCTGTTAGCCAGATGATGAACTAGAATAGGACTTAGTCTAGGGGGAATTGCAAGACCAGAAGACCTCACCAAAAGAGTCACCAGAGGACTTCACCAGATGAGACTGACCAGAGGCAGAGAACTTTCCCCAGACCAGACGAGTCTAGTGAAACAAAAGATGATCAGAATCATCTCCTAATTCTGATAAGCATTCTGTTCCTTAACCAGATCAGGACCAGAAGACGTCAAGGTTGCCTGGTGTCTAGTCTTGCCTTCTCTGGAGAAAATTAGAGTTAGGCATTGGAAGCACTTAACCGTTGGTGATTCAAATCAAGTCAACAAGATCAGGATTGGAAAAATCTTGAAGTCAATCAATCCAAGGATCTCACCAACCCAATCAATCAATTATGGAATTGATTGATTAAAGCTTCTTTAAATAGAGGATCTGTTTGGATTAGCTCTCCAACGGCTATATCTTAATCACCTCTATAAATACAAGAGTGCAGACTCAAGAAAAGGGCTAGAGAATCCTACACGCACGAAGTCATATTCCAAGCTCTTGATTATCAAGCATATAGCTCTCTTATTCTACTCATACTTTCATATTTACTCTTAAGGAGTTGTTGGATCTCAACCTGTTCATCTTTAAGAGAATGTTGAAGGCTTTAGATCAAGATAGATCTAAAGGGTTTGTAAGAAGGAACTGGTACTTCCCAATTCCAGTAAGAAAGTTGGTTGTTGGTTGGTTAGTGAGACCCCTTTGAACAAGGGAGAGTGGACGTAGGATATTCAGATCCGAACCACTATACATCCGGTCTTATTCACTGTTTTCTATATTTACTTTCTTGCTTATTTATTGTGCTCTTGTGAAAAGAACTTTGCTAAAGACATTTCCTTTAAAAGCTTCCGCAACATATCTACTTAGTGGGACCAACAAGTGGTACCAGAGCAGTGTGTCCAAAGACCACTGCTTTGTAAAGCTTTTTGGTGGTCAGCGGGCAGATCTATTGCTCTTTATTGTGTTTTGGTTAAATTTTTGTTAAATCTCTTTAGTAAATATTTCTTCAAAATCTTCTTACAAGAGCCGTAAGTTACCAGAATTCTCTTTCGAGGATTACAGCCATGGAGCTTCATGATGAGTAATCATCTTGGAGCTATTCGTCACCGCATGTTAGATGTGGTAGAGAGTGGCCCAATTAAATTTTACTGGACTCCTATTGATAGTGGCAGGTCAGAGTCCAGAGAAGAAACAAGTGAAACTGCCCAGAAAGCTGCTGAGGACAGAGTTCCCAGACACAGAATCCTCAAGAAGAAAGATGAGCTTGACAATGATGAAAGGAAACTCTATAATTTGGATCAGGTGGCAAGAACTGAAATCATCAACACACTCACTAAGGAGGTGATAGAGAAAGTCAGAACCTGTGCCACTGCCAAGGAGATGTGGGATAAACTTGCCTTGCTCTGTGAAGGAACAGAGAAAATCAAGGATAACAAACTCCAAGTTGTTCAACACTCGTTTGAAACCTTCAAAATGAAACCAGACGAGACCATTGACCAGCTGGATATGCGTCTCACAAATCTCTTCAACAAGGCTAGTGCCTTAGGTAAGACCTACTCTGAAAAGGAAATAAATAGTAAAATATTACATTCACTAACCAACAGGTGGAGAATCAAAGTGACTGTGATTAAAGATAGCAAGGATCTCGACACTCTGGATCATCATCTTCTTTTTTATCTGATCTTAAAGCCTACCAATATGATCTTCAAGAGGAGGATCAAACAGAAGAGGTTTTCTCTTCTGGTCAGAAAGGAGTTGCCTTCTCCTCTACCATCAAGACAGATGACAAACCAAAGGAGTCTCCTGCAGATGACTTGAGTCTCAAGGAACAGGTAGCACTCCTAACCCGTAAACTTGATAAAATGAGTTCAAAATATGGCAGGTAGAAAAGGCACTTGAAGAAATCTACCAGAGACAGGAAGAGTTCCTTCAAAGCTGCAGATAAAGAGAGAAAATATGGAGACTCAAGGGAGACCAGATTCAGAACTCCAGAGAGGAGAAGAGATAACAGCTCTGGGAGATCAGATTACCAGAGGAGGGAAGACAGTTCTAGCAGATCTGACTACCAGAGAAGAGATAGTAGTCCAGCCAGAACAGAGTACAACCAGAGGAGGAGAGATCCAAGCCCAAGTCCCAGAGGAGATAACACATGTTACACCTGCAACAAGCCTGGTCACTACAGTTATGATTGTCCTCAATTGACTCCTAGAGAAAGAGAAGAGAAAAGACTCAAGAGAGATAGGAGATATGCTGACAAGAGAGCACTACTGGCAGAAGCAGAGGAGGAAGATACTAGTTCCATTTCTTCTTCTTCTTCTGATTTCAGATCAGATGATGATGTATGTCTTATGGCAGACATCACTGAGGTAAATGAAACTATCCTATGCTTATCTAATTCCAAATATACTGAATCATCTCATTCATCTGGTAACTCCAGAGAGTTTGATATGCAACAAATGCTATCAGATCTCCAAAATTGTGTTCAACTATGTCAAAAACTCGAGAAGGAAAATGGTAGGCTCAGAGCTGAAGTTCAATCCCTCTCTCATGAGCAAAAATCCACCAGAGAACTTATGAAAGATCATTCCAAATAAGTCTCTGAACTTCAGGATAAGATCACAGAAAGAGATAGTCTGGTAGATCAACTCATGAAAGAAAAGAACTCTCAGGAAGATGAGTTTAATGAACTTAGAGTCAAATACCAGACTCTTATCAAGGGGAAACAAGTTGAGCAAACCATAGAAGAGATACCCATGCCCAGAGAAGCTCCTAAGATGCCATTTGTTGTATCTATTATATCAGAGTCTTCTCAACGCATTAATGATAAGAGTGGTTTAGGATATTCTGGAATTACTACCAAAACTCATAAATACCTTTACAACAAAGATAAGTCTATAAGATCTGGTAAATTGGTAGAAATCTGCGATGAAAAAGACTCAACTGGTAATGGTTACAAAGTGGTTTACAATCCTGATTGGAAAAGAAACCACTCAGTTAATCACATAGAATATGGTCCAGAAGAGTTGACTGTCCTGGAAGAGAGAATCCTTGAGAATAAATGTCAACAAGGGGAACTATTGAAGGATGATGGATCTGTTAACAATAAATCTCAAAGAGTAGAACTTACTCAGATTGGAGGACCCCAGAGGAATCCTCAAAGGGAACCTAACCAGATTAGAGGACCTCAAAGGAGACACTCAAGAAGGGGGAATCCCAATCAGACTAGGAACTACCAGAGATGGAACAATGTTCAACAGAACCAGGTACCCCCGAGATGGTTTTCTCAGAGGAATCAATTCCAGAACAGATATACTCAAAGGAACTATAACCACCAGAAAAGGTCTAACTTTCAGAACCAGAGGAGGTGTTCCAGACCCATCTATAGAAAACCAACTGATCTGGGTAGTTATGACACCAGAGATGGTTCTTCTAGGATGTACCCTTACAACCAGACCTTTAAGACCATGTCATTGAGACAGGCCATTCCAAAGGCCAGATTTGAGAAAAGATACACCAGACCTGTCTATAGGAAAGGTGTTCTGATCAGACCAGTAGCTCAATATATCATTGTAAGAGGACATGTGCTGGTAGATAGATTTGGAAGGAAGATAAGATCTCATCATCCAGCAAGGGATGATCTTTATCTTTGGATTCCTACAAAACCTGCAACTAACCAATCAGGACCCAGCTCTAGTAGGTGACCTAATTGATTTCTCTGCAGGATGATAAGAGCCCATTGGAGAAAGGACTCTCAAGCAAACATGTGTGGTACATTGATAGTGGATGTTCCAAGCACATGACATTCCAGAAAGATCATCTCCAGGATTTCAAGCCAATGAATAGGCCAAGAGTGATGTTTGGTGATAACAACTATGGAGTCACCAGAGGTGTTGGAAAGTTGACTTTTAAAGGAGTATATGTAGATGAAGTCTACTACGTTGAAGGACTAAAGCATAACCTGCTTTCAGTATCCCAATTTTGTGACAGGGGATACTCAGTGAAGTTCTCTAATGATTCATGCACTGTCTTTTCTTCTGATTATAATGACATTTTGCTTATAGGCTTGAGGAAGGGTAACATTTATCTTGCAGATTTTAGCAGTTGCCCAAGAAATGCTTGCCTGGTTGCTAAAGGATCTGCAGAAGATAGCTGGTTATGGCACAAGAGATTGAGCCACCTTAACTTCAAAACACTGAATAAGATTGCCAGAAAAGGTCTTATTCGAGGTCTTCTAATGAAGTGTTTAAGAAGGATCAGGTTTGTGGTTCATGCCAGAAGGGTAAACAACCCAAGACCTCCTTTAAGGATGTCCAGAGCACAACCACAACCAGAGTACTTCAACTACTTCACATGGACCTGTTTGGACCAGTTTCTCCTCTTAGTTTCAGTGGAAGGAAGTACACCTTGGTGATAGTAGATGACTTTTCAAGATACACTTGGGTAGTGGTCTTGTTTAAGAAAAATTAAACTAACACTAAGCTGCCAGAATTCTTCAAGCAGATTCAAAATGAGCAGAACCAGAGCATAGTCTGGATCAGAAGTGACAAAGGGACAGAGTTTCTAAATTCACACATTGCGGAGTATTGGAAAGAACATGGGATTTTTCATGAGACATCTGCTGCCAGAACACCCCAACAAAATGGAGTAGCAGAAAGAAGGAATATAACCCTTAAGGAAGCTGCAAGGACTCTTCTAGCAGAATACAACACACCACAAAGGTTTTGGGCAGAAGCCATCAATACAGCCTGTTATACCCAGAACAGATGCCTAATTGCCCAGAGACATAGCAAGACTCCATATGAGGTATGGAAAGGTAAAACCCTATCTGTTTCATATTTTCATGTTTTTGGTTGCAAGTGTTTCATTCGTGACAATGGGAAATCAAAATTAAAAACTTTTGATGCTAAAGTAGCAGATGGAATATTTTTAGGATATTCCACCACTAGTAAAGCATTTAGAGTTTTTAATAAGAATTCACTTTGTGTGGAGGAAACACCCCATGTTGTTTCTTATGAATCTGCTGTTGAGTGCAAGGTGGAATTAAAGTCTTCTGGAGAGACCTAGAATCAGACTACTCCCAGAGTAATCAAGGTCAATCCACCTATTCTTGATTCAGACTCAGATTCAAATTCAGATGTTGACCCATCTTCTGGTTCTCTGAAGAAGAAGTCTTCACAAGGTGCAGAATCAGAGGAGGTTGGAACTCCTGTAGGGGGAAGCTCCTCTACAGTTGGTGATATTCACCAAGGTACTGCAGAGGATGATCAATCAGGTAAGACAACGGGAAGGAGGACCCTGGTTGATCACCCCAATGACCTGATAATTGGAGATCCAACTAAGAGTGTCTAGACTAGGAGGAATCTTAATTTAGCTGCCTTATTCAGTTGCTATGTATCCTTGATTGAGCCCAAGAACATCAAGGAAGCACTGAAAGATTCAAATTGGATTGTTGCTATGCAAGAGGAGTTGAATCAATTCACCAGACAGGATGTTTGGGAGCTGGTAGACAGACCAGGATATCAAAAGGTGATAGGTACTAAGTGGGTTTTCAAGAATAAGAAAGATGAGAATGATGTCACTACTAGGAATAAGGCAAGGCTAGTGGCTCAGGGCTATTCTCAGTCTGAAGGAATAGACTATGATGAGACATTTGCTCTTGTTGCCAAACTAGAAGCCATCAGATTGTTCTTAGCATATGCTGCTCACATGAAGTTCAAAGTATACCAGATGGATGTGAAATCTTCCTTTCTTAATGGGATTCTCATTGAGGAAGTGTATGTGGAACAACCTCCTGGTTTTGAACAAGGTGATAAGGTGTTTAAGCTTAAGAAAGCTCTTTATGGGCTGAAGCAGGCACCCAGAGCATAGTATGATACTCTATCTCAGTTTCTTCTGGACAATGGATTTACTAAGGGTAAGATTGATAGGACCTTGTTTAGGAAAGGATAAGGAGAGGACATCCTTCTGGTCCAAATATATGTTGATGACATTATATTTGGATCCCCTAACAAGAAGCTGTGTGAGAAGTTTGGTGAACTCATGCAGAGCCAGTTTGAGATGTCTATGATGGGTGAACTGAATTATTTCTTAGGTCTGCAGGTAAAACAATCAGAGAAGGGAATCTTCATTAACCAGGAAAAGTACATCAGAAACATGTTAGAGAAATTTGGAATAGGATCTAGCAAGGCAGCCAAGATTCCTATGATGACAAATTTCAACATGGATCCAGATGAGTCTGGAGAGAGTGTGGACCAGACTCAGTACAGAGCACTCATTGGTTCTCTTAAGTACCTGACTGCAAGCAGACCAGATATAACCTTTGACGTAGGTGTGTGTGCCAGATTTCAAGCTAATCCTAAGAGAAGTCATTTGGAAGCAGCTAGGATGATATTGAAATATCTTAAGGGTACAGTGAATTTGGGGTTATGGTATCCTGCAGATGACAACTTAGAGTTAAGTGGTTATTTGGATTCAGATTATGGTGGGTGCAGAATAGATAGGAAGTCTACAAGTGGAACATGCCAGTTCTTAGGGAACAAATTGGTATCCTGGTTTTCTAAGAAGCAGACTTCTTATGTGATTTTAATGCTTGCTTGCATTTAATTTATTTCAGATTTAATAAGATGACGTTCAATCCGCTTATGGTTATTTTAAAAGAAAATAAGCTGACTGGTCCGAATTATTTGGATTGGAAGAGAAATCTGGACATTGTCCTGGTTGCAGATGAGTACAAGTTTGTGCTCAATACTCCTGCTCCTGCCGATCTGGCACCCGATTCCACTGAAGAGCAAAAGGAGGCTCATAAGAAGTGGCACAAGGCTGATGAGATGGCTCGTTGTTACATTTTGGCCTCTATGTCAAATATTTTACAACAGCAGCATCAAAACATGCCTACTGCCGCACATATGATGTTGAGCCTAAAAGAGCTTTTTGGTGAGAAAGATAGGGCTGCCCGTTTTGAGGCTATGAGGAAAATTATGACTACCTCTATGCCAGAGGGAGCATCGGTGAGGGACCACTGTCTCAAGATGATGGAATATCTGAATGAGATAGAGGTGCTCGGGGGAGAAATCGACGGTGATGCCAAGGTCGATATGATCCTCAACTCGCTCCCAAAATCCTTTGAAAACTTTCGTTTGAACATAATCATGAGTAAGAAGGGCTATTCTGTAGCTGAGCTTCTTGCGGAGTTGGTTGCGGCGGAAGGTCTCATGGGTAAGGGTCCACAAGCCCATGTTTCTATTCAGGCTGGATCTTCTTCGTCCAAGGGCGGGAAGAAGAAAAAGCCTTCTCAGAAAAAGGCTGGTGGAAGTAGTGGTGGAAGCAGTGGGAGTAAGGTTTTGGCGCCTTCTGGTGGCGTGAAGAAGCCGAAAGGCAAATGCTTCAAGTGCCACAAGACCGGACATTGGAAGCCTGATTGTCCTCTCTTGAAAAAGGATAACTCTGGTACATCTCTTGCTCTAGTTGTTGAAACATGCTTTGCGGCTTGTTCTGCCCTTTCTTGGGTAGTAGATACAGGAGCCACTGATCATGTTTGTTATACCTTGCAGGGGTTTCTGCAAACAAGGCAACTGAGTGAGGGCGAGATTACTATCAGTTTGGGCAATGCTACGACTGTAGCAGTGGTCGCAGTGGGAGATGTGCACTTATGTTTTTCTAATTCTGTTTTAGTATTAAAGAATGTTTTGTACGTGCCGAGTTTTCGGAAGAATTTAATTTCTGTTTCGAAGTTGTTTTTGGATGGATGCTCAGTTGTTTTTAATGACAAAGTTGTTATTATGAGAAATGACTTTTTAATCTGTTGTGGCACGTTAGAAAACAGTCTTTACACTATTACTTGTGCATATCGTACTATGACTGAAACTCATTCATCATCATCAAATAAGAGAAAAGAACCTTCAAAGATGAATCAAACATATCTTTGGCACCTAAGACTAGGTCATGTCAATCTGAGGAGAATTCAAAGACTTGTAAGTAGTGGTTCTTTGGAGTCTCTCCAAGTGGAACCATTCTCAGTCTGCGAATCCTGCTTGGAAGGCAAGATGACTTCAAGGCCTTTTAAGGCCAAGGGGAATAGGGTCAGTGATGTGTTAGAATTGATTCACTCTGATTTGTGTGGGCCTATGTCTGTTCAAGCTAGAGGTGGTTTTGAGTATTTCGTCACTTTCATTGATGATTACTCAAGATATGGGTACATCTATCTGATGCGCCACAAGTCTGAATGCTTTGGCAAGTTCAAAGAATTTAAGGCAGAAGTGGAGAACCGTCATGGTAAGAGTATCAAGTCACTACGATCTGATCGTGGTGGCGAATACCTTAGTAATGAATTTAGGCAATACTTATTAGAGAATGGGATTGCATCCCAGCTCACTGCGCCTGGTACTCCCCAACAGAATGGCGTAGCTGAAAGAAGGAATAGGACTCTATTAGAAATGGTGAGATCAATGATGAGTTATGCATCATTACCTACCTCGTTTTGGGGATATGCCTTGGAAACAGCGGCGTACCTTCTAAATTACGTACCTTCTAAAGCGGTTCCAAAAACTCCGATTGAACTGTGGTCTGGGCGAAAGCCTAGTCTCAATCACATTCGGATTTGGGGTTGTCCAGCACATGTGCTGGATAAGGAAGCTGATAAGTTGGCACCTAGAACTGAAGTACGGTTGTTTGTAGGATATCCTAAGGGAACAAAAGGTGGTTATTTTTATAGTCCTAAAGATCAGAGGGTGATAGTCAGTACTAATGCCCGATTTTTAGAGGAAGACTATATGAATGAGCATAAGTCCAATAGTGAGATCATTCTCAATGAGTTAAGGGGAGACAATGGCACACCGAGTGTGCAAGAGGAAATACCACAAGAGACTGCACAACGTGATTGCTCTGATGAACCTTTGCATGCATTGCCTCATCGTAGTGGGAGGGTTATACGTCAACCTGATCGTTTCATGTTTGTGGGAGAGTCTGTGGACTTGATTCCAAGCGATGAACATGTTGATAACGATCCCTGGACTTACAAAGAGGCAATTCAAGACAAAGATGCAGAGTCTTGGCACAAGTCTATGGATTCAGAAATTGAATCTATGGATGCTATGGAAGTGTACGACCTAAGCGAACTTCCCCATGGCAAGGAAGTCATTGGGTGTAAGTGGGTCTACAGACGTAAGAGAGGATCTGATGGGAAGGTTATTGCCTTTAAAGCAAGGTTGGTGGCAAAGGGTTTTACCCAGAAAGAAGGAATCGACTATGACGAGACCTTCTCACCAGTAGCCATGCCAAAATTGATCCCTATTCTCTTATCCATAGCTAATCACATGAACTATGAGGTTTGGCAAATGGATGTCAAGACAGCTTTCCTTAATGGAAATCTGAATAAGGACATCTACATGCGGCAACCTGAGGGTTATGTGAAGAAAGGCCAAGAGCATCTGGTCTGGAAGCTGAAAAAGTCCCTTTATGGGCTAAAGCAAGCTTCCAGGTCTTGGAACATTCGTTTTGATGAGGTGATCAAATCTTTTGGATTTGAACAATGTCAAAAAGAAAGTTGTGTGTATAAGAAGAGTAACGGTGACGTCGTGGTATTCTTAGTACTGTACGTAGATGATATTCTTCTCATTGACAACAATGTGAAAGTATTATCAGACGTAAAGGTGTGGCTTTCAGAGCAGTTTCAAATGAAGGATTTGGGAGATGCATCGTACATTCTTGGTATAAAGGTCATTCGTGATCGGAAAAAGAGAATGTTGTGTTTATCTCAAGCATCTTACATTGATACTGTGATTGCTCGTTTCAGCATGCAGAACTCAAAGAAGGGTTTACTACCTTTCAGACATGGAGTTCCCTTATCAAAGGATATGTGTCCTAAGACACAGAAGGAGATAGAGGAGATGGCTAAGGTTCCTTATGCTTCGGCTGTAGGAAGCCTTATGTATGCGATGCTGTGTACGAGGCCTGATATTTGCTATGCAGTCGGTATGGTAGCAAGATATCAGTCTAACCCTGGTCAAGGACATTGGACTGCTGTCAAGCATATCCTCAAGTACTTGAAAAGGACTCGAGATTATATGCTGGTATACCAGTCAGATAGTATTGTTCCTGTGGGTTATACTGATTCAGATTTCCAAGCTGATCTAGATGAACGGAAGTCTACCTCGGGTTATGTGTTTGTGTTGGGAGGCGGAGCCATATCTTGGAGAAGTGTGAAGCAGAAATGCATTGCGGACTCCACTATGGAGGCCGAGTACGTAGCTGCCTCAGAGGCTGTTTGGCTACGTAATTTCCTCTTGGACTTGGAGGTGTCCAAGAGTATGCCAAGGTGTATCACTGTTTATTGTGATAACGCGGGTGCAGTGGCAAACTCAAAGGAACCTAGAGCCCATAAAGCGAGTAAACACATAGAGCGGAAGTACCACATTATACGAGACATCGTAAATCGAGGAGACGTAGCTGTAGCTAAGATTGCATCGTTGAACAACCTAGCTGATCCTTTCACAAAGACTCTGGGGATGAAAGTTTTTGAGCAGCATGTGGAAGGTCTTGGTTTACGATGTATACCAGCTAGACTTTAAGTATAAGTGGGAGAATTGATATGTCTTTATGTGTATACTAAAAGTTTAGCTTTAGTATAAGTGGGAGATTGTTGGTGTATACTGTAAAGCAAACTTTTGTTGGGCTTTTATGGATATATTCAATTTCCTTATTATCTGAAATAAATGGTTTTTCACATTATTGCAATCTTATTAATTGCTTGTATTACTTGTATGTCTATTTATCTTATATTGTAGATAATGTGGTGGGTTTGTAGTCACACAGAAGATCACATTGTCAGTTCCTTATAAGATATAAACAGTATTCACAACTAAGATAGTTCTGGACATAACTATTGGTATAAGTTGTAGTATGAACTTGTTAGTGGCTTGTCTTGGCCATTAGTTCATACTAGTACGCTATGTCGTATTGAATGGATCACAATTAAGACATATTCTTCTATTCTGACTGTTATGAAGAACTAAAGGTCTTGGTGACTCTTGTAATTCTTAACCCTAATTGTGATATCTAGATATGTGGAGCGCTTGTTCACTACTTTGATTTACTATGGGTGAGAATCTTGTTAGATTCAATGCACTATGTATTTTGGGTAGTGACATCGTTTGCACGATGTCTATTTATTGGCATTAGGGCACCGTGTCCTGGTGATCCAGGTTGATGACGTCCCCTTGAGGAAACTCATAAAGGATTGTCGTATTAAACCCTGCAGGTGGATTTAATCCGTACGACAACAAGGTTGAGTGGTACTACTCAAGGAATAATAGATGTTAATTAATTAAAGCGGTCAGAAGCTTTAATAATTAATGGACGTGCGATATCTTTAACACGGGGAATTATAGAGTCTAATAGAAGCCCTGATTCGGTTCGGGATAGGACGGGAGTGCAACATTAATTCTCTAGTGGAATGAATTAATGTTCACGGGCCAAATATATGTTCTGGGCTGAACATAAGAATATTTGGGTCCATGAGGAGCCCAAACCTATACCTTCTAGCAGATCCCTAGTCTGGCCCATGAAACCTATATAAAGGCTTCAATTTCGTTCTTTGAAACCCTAGAACTAAAAGAATTTCGTGAGCAGCTGAATTTCGTGAGCAAGGGTTTTTGAAGAGACGAAATTGGGAGGCACTTTTCTCCACGTTCGCTAGTTCGCCGTCCACCCGGTGTACGAACGAGGTTGGGGGACAGATTAGAAGATCAGTAGTGGAATCAACGCCTCGGTCTTCAAGGGTAACAGATCTAAACTTGTCTTTAGATGCATGTTTAGGTCTTTAATTGTTTATACACGTTTGGTATCCCAACAACGATCTTGGGGACGGACCGCCTTCACCGGCGCGATCCATCAGGGGATGCCTTGGAGCAGGCAATAGAAGAGGTTTCTCTACTTATGGGAGATGCTCCAGCGATATCTGTTCCAGCTGGTGTTGACCCAGCTGAGGTAATTCCTTCCATCTCCTCCCCTGTTAACCTTGTTACCCCCTCTACTTCTCCCCCAGAAAACCCTCCCCAAAACCCATCCTCTGCTTCTGGTGTCCCCATCTCTGCACCAGAGCAGACCCTACCTGATACCCCCATATACACTCCCTCCACCATACCTCCCCAAACACCTTCTTTCCCATCTTCCCAAACACCTTTTAACACTAATCCCTCTCCCCCAGCCCCTATACCAGAGGTGCCATCCACTTCTGGTGCAGAACAAACCTCTCAAAATTCCATCCCAGCCTCTGTACCAGAGATACCATCTTCCTCTGGTGCAGAACAGCCCCTTCCCACAACCTCTACCTCACAAAATCGCACCCATCCCCAAACTCATTCAGACCAGAACCCATCTATCTCTATGGCCTTGGGACCTCTTGCCCCTCCCCACTCTCCTACCTATCTGACCAGCGATGATAGTGAAGATGAGGATGCTTCACTGGAGCCGGAGGTCTTAGCACCATCCTCCTCTGCCTCTGGGCCCAGACCCTTTACTTTCTCATCTGTAGAAATGGGTCCTATCAGGCAGAGCATGAGTGTAAGTGCTCAGCTCTGGCTAAGAGAACAATTTCCAATTCTTTTGGAGCACTTACCACTATTGGCAGATCTGACTGATGCCAAAGTCTGGAGCAAGGCTAGATTAGAGGATGTGGAGGACTTGATGCTGCTGCTAGAAGAAATGTCTCCTGCCACATTCACTGCCTGGGAGATAGAGCTCAAGAAAAAGCTAAACATCCAGAATCCAGCTGAGCTAGAGACCCCGGAAGCAGCGAAGGTGTTGATTCGCACTCTGCTCATCCAGAGAGGAGTTATGATCTCTCCTGAGGGCCCCTCCTACAAATTTAGCCCTCACTTCTCTTTCCCTCCAGAGCTCTACTCTGATGAGGAGGACTTTGATGACACTCCTGCCGTGCTGCAAAAGATGAAGACCTTCTTCAATGAGCAGATCATGCAGATTGGGCATTTTTCCAAGGCGATTCAACATATGGCCCCTGCTATAATTGAGCACCAGATCCGGCAGGAGAGGAAGATCTTCTTGAAGCAGATAAAGTCCACCTTTGCAGCTGCCAAAGCCTCTTTCAAAGCCAGTGGACTTTTTGTTAAGCTGGATGTGATGCACAGCCAGAAGCAGCTCCAGGAGCATGTGCTGGAGCAGCTGAGGCCAGTTTCTGTTTTGAAGGTTGAGATGGTTTCCCAGATGTTGCAGACTACTAAGCTTAAGGACTCCCTCCAGGAGATGTTAGAATAGCAGGAGAGGCTAGTTGCAGAGTCAAAAGCTTATCTGGAGGAAGCCAAGCAACTGCGTGATCTTCACTCTTTCTCCAACACTGCCTTGCCTGATCTCATTAGGCAGATGGTGGAGCCCCTTATTGATGAAGTTAAAAAGGGGGAAGAGAAGGCCAGAACTGATATGGCGAAGACCACAAATGAGACTCTCTTCAGCCATGGTGCTCGTCTGGACCTACTGGAGAACACTTTGGCCCAGGCCGAGCTGCAGAAGAAGAAGAAGGAAGAGTTAAAATCTCTTACCATGGCAAAGCAGCTTGCGGCAGAAGAGGAGTCTTCAGAAGCAGAGCAGGATCCTATGGCCGTTTCTGGACCTGCCAAGAGGAAGATAAGGAAAGTTAAGAAGAGCTTCCTTGAATCTGTCGTTGAAGAGGCAGAGAAGAGATTCAAGGAAGAGACGCCTGAAGAGAGGCAAGCCAGAATAAGGAAGAACATAGATGAAGAGCAGAGGCTCAGATATGTTAGGAGGCAGAACAAGAAGTCCAGAGAAGCTGGCATCTCTTCTGGTGCTAGTGGATCCAGCTAGAGAAGGAAAGCGCCTGTAGAAGTGATGGAGATTTTGCCACTCAGGACAGAAGGGTCCTTTGACTCTACTCTGCCTGTTCCCCTCATTGAGAAGTGGAGAGAAGCCAAGACTTTGTGGTTCATCCAGCACTACATCCAGAGGCCTCCACCAGAGGATGATGCTCTCATCAATAGGACGTTCCATTCTTGGATGAAGGCTTATGATGCAGGTCTGTACAAGCAGCTGATGGACTCCACCATTGAGTTCAACCTGGAGGTCACTGCCCCTGAATTTCATTATCTCAACACTCCAATGATAGGGGACCAGGTTGATAGGGCTGAACTGAAGAAGTTATACAGGACCAAGGTGTTGGCAAATTTCACTCCAACATCTTCTGCTGAGTTGAAGGCCATTCAAGACAGATTCTTCGACTAGTTTCTGGTGCCTAAGGAGAACAGAAGATATGCTTAGAATAGGACCAGAATTGCATTGTAATCTGTAATCATTTTTGTCCTTAATATTAATGAAATATCATATCTTCTCTGTCTTAAAGACAACTCCTTGTTGTCTTCTTGTTTGCCTGATAAGATCTATTCTAAGGTCTTATTTTTTTATTGCTTTTATGCTTTAAGTACTTTATTTGATCAGTTTTGGTTATGTTTTAACTCCATCAAAAAGGGGGAAATTGTTAGGATAAATGTTGTATAGTTTTATAAGTTAAAACAAAACAGAAGATGTAATAGGACCATCTGGACCTGTTAGCCAGATGATGAACTAGAATAAGACTTAGTCTAGGGGGAATTGCCAGACCAGAAGACCTCACCAGAAGAGTCACCAGAGGACTTCACCAGAGGACTCCACCAGAGGACTTCACCAGATGAGACTGACTAGAGGCAGAGAACTTTACCCAGACTAGACGAGTTCGGACCAGACGAGTCTGGTGAAAAAAAAGATGCTCTGAATCATCTCCTGATTCTGATAGGCATTCTATTCCTTAACCAGATCAGGACCAGAAGACATCAAGGTTGCCTGGTGTCTAGTCTTGCCTTCTCTGGAGAAAATCAGAGTTAGGCATTGGAAGCACTTAACTGTTGGTGATTCAAATCAAGTCAACAAGATCAGGATTGGAAAGTCTTGAAGTCAATCAATCCAAGGATCTCACCAACCCAATCAATCAATTAGGAAATTGATTGATTGAAGCTTCCTTAAATAGAGGATCTGATTGGATTAGCTCTCCAACGGCTATATCCTAATCACCTCTATAAATATAAGAGTACAGACTCAAGAAAAGGGCTAGAGAATCCTACTTGCACGAAGTCATATTCCAAGCTCTTGATTATCAAGCATATAACACTCTTATTCTGCTCATACTTTCATATTTACTCTTAAGGAGTTGTTGGATCTCAACCTGTTCATCTTTAAGAGAAGGTTGAAGGCTTTAGATCAAGTTAGATCTAAAGGGTTTGTAAGAAAGAACTGGTACTTCCCAATTCCAGTAAGAAAGTTGGTTGTTGGTTGGTTAGTGAGACCCCTTTGAACAAGGGAGAGTGGACGTAGGATATTCAGATCCGAACCACTATACATCCGGTCTTATTTACTGTTTTCTATATTTACTTTCTTGCTTATTTATTGTGCTCTTGTGAAAAGAACTTTGCTAAAGACATTTCCTTTAAAAGCTTCCGCAACATATCTACTTAGTGGGACCAACAGTTTCTTGGCATAGCAAGAAATATAATTCTATTACACTGTCTACAGCTGAAGCAAAATACATTGCTGCAGGAAGTTGTTGTGCACAAATTCTTTAGATGCAATACCAGTTGCGAGACTATGACATTGAGTCAAAGAACACTACTATATTCTGTGATAATACAAGTGTAATTTCTATCACACAGAATCCTATTCTACACTCAAGATCTAAGCATATTAATGTGAGACATCATTTCATTAGAGATCATATTGAAAAGAAAGATATCAAAATGGAAAAGATCCATACAGATCTTAATCTTGTAGATATATATACCAAGCCCATATGTGAATCAAAATTCTCTACTTTGAGAGGAGAACTAGGAATGTTAGAGTTGTGAGAAAATCACTTAGAGAAGAAGTATACAGTTGAAAAGATTTCAATAAAAAATAAAAAAGTTATGAAGAGTTATTCAAAAGTAAACTTAAGAATGCAGATGCAAACTTAAGTCTACAGATGTAAACCTGGAATAACTGCTGACTATTCTAACTGAAGATTTCCAACTGCAAACTTCAAACTGTAGATTTTCAAATTGACTTGTACCTTCTTAGTTATTAAATACATACACTACTAAATTACAAATTCTTGTACTCATTCGTACACAAAATATTTGGATTTATTGTCCTAGGTTTTTAATTGATAAAAACGTACTGGACAGTGTACATTTATCCATTGACTTTCAAAATTAGATTTTATTTACTTCAATTTTAAGCCGTTGATCTTTTAAGTGAGTAAATAACCCAAACATTTTCGACCATTGATTTTCAAAATGTAAGGAAAAACCATTTTCTCAACGTTAACATTTTCCTTGAGTTTTGTGCAAGTATAAATAGGACCTCTTAGCACAAAACCGGTCACTTTCATTCACTTGAACCCTTTTCGCATTGTATCTGCAAACTTCAAACCAAAGTTTCTTTCGTTTCAATCTTTCATAAACATGAAAATTCTTTTTGGTTCACTGTTTGATTTTAAGGCCCTAATAGAAGCTTTTGTTAAATCTGAAGTGATGGCTCATATTTTTCATCGTATCAAGACCCAAGGTTTAGAATTTATTCTAACCAACAGACCTGAGGGACACGATGATGTTGTGCCCTGTAAATTTTATAAAACTGCATCGTACACTAAAGGGAAGAACTACATTTTTGCTCGTATTGATGGTCTGGACATCAAGATCACCATTAAAGCCATTAGTGAAGCCTTAAAGATACCTAGTGGAGGACTTCATTTTACAGAATTCAAATTCAAGGATGAAGATGTTGTTTACTACAACAAGTTCACTGGTGGATTAGATTTGCCGGAGAACTAGAGTAGGTATTTCAAAAAGAACCAACTATTAAAGGATTATGTCTACCTATATAAGGTAATGGATAAATCTCTTCTCAATAGGACAAGAAGTCATGATGATGGTCCTGAGATTGCATGGAATTTGATGATTGCATTTGATAAAAGCATTAAGGTAGATGTAAGCTCATTGATATTCAATAGGATTGCATACAATGTGACCAAAGGTGGAAACACTAAAGGTTTTGGTCTTTTCTTGAATTACATTTTAAAGCATCTTGGTGTACCTCTGTTTCAAACCTGTGGTCCTGTACCTATTTTTGTACATAGAATCATTGGGTTGGGAAGTTTAAGAGAGGTGCTGCAGATGCACCATTGATTGCCAAGAAGAAGAAGCAAAAAAAATTCAAGGAAATGCCAGTGTCTAAGCCACCTGTTGTTCATCAATACAAGTCTAAAGCTAAGAGAAAATCAAATGACTAAGTCTACGGATGCAGACTTAGAAACTGGAGCTAAGACTGGTGAGATAAAGGAGACTGCCACTAAGGAGACACAAGCCATTGTGTCTTCTTCTCCTGTAGAGATGCCAAGCAAGGACATTGAAGAGAGGGTGAAAGATTTGGTGGAAGTTGAATCTGGAGATATTGAATTAGATGATGAACAGCTTTCTACAGAGCATGTTCAAGAACTGCAAAGATATGAAGGATGGAGAGATCTTAGGAATAAGCTGGAAATTCTTAAGAAGAAAGACGCAGAAGAGTTTTTATGAATTCAAGAATGGAGTAACACCTCGGACATTGAAGTGTTATTGGATAATCAATTTTTCTTTAGAAAGATTACTGAGATGAAGAAAAGCAAATTGAGGATAGAAAAGCTCTAGAAGCTAAGAAGGGAAAAGAGAAATAGATTGTCACTGAAAGTGTCAAAGGAAAACCATTGAGCAAGTCTGCAGCTGATGCTTTAAGAGTAGTACTTGCCAATGAGACTGATGATCAAGCAATCATCCCTTGAACAGAACTGTTATCCACAGCCGGTGATGAAGAGAGTACTGATGAGGAAGATATGCCTCATACTGAAGGATTCTTGAGTGGAGAAGATGGAAGCTCAGTTGTGCCACCTAGCCCTCCAATGGAAGATCTTTCAAACTTGAATACACTTGTGGAAGGAGTACAGATTGCAGCTGAAGCTAGCAAGTCTGCTGCTAATCAAGAAGGTGTATTAGATGAAGGAAATCCTGAGAAAGAGAAGGATGATAGATGGAAAGGATGGAAAATCACCTTGCAAAGATGATAATTTGAAGAAGGGTGATAATGATGATGATGCTGGAGATGGAGGTTTACCACCTCAAAGAGGACAGACTGTTGCAAATACTTCATCTGAAGTAAATACAAGTGATGCAAACCCCATAATTCAAGAATTCCAAGGGTCTGTAGATGGGACTCAGCAGCTGCTATCTACTGGCAATTTAGGTAAGGATTTAGAAGCTTTTAAAGCCCAATCAGCCTTTATTATTTTAGATTCTGCTGATCCATCTACTCCCTTAGGTGATGAGACAATGAACGAGAAGGAGTTTGATGATTATTTGAAGGAATTGGCCACACCTGATGTGCCCACACCTTTAAACCTGAAGAGAAAAATACCTGCTTCCATTATATCTGATCCTAAGAGACCCAAGCTGATGGAAGGAAAGGGAAAATCTGAGATTGTGATGAGAATGTCAGATGATAATGAAGATATTTTTTATGAAGAACTAGTCAACAATGAAGAAATTTTGAAGAAAATCACTTCTATTGAGACTATTGTGGATAATATGTCTATCAACATCAAGGAAGAATTGAGAAGGATTCCTGAACATATTGTTTCCAAGAAAATCAAAGAAGGAATTCAAGAGATGTTGACCAAGTTGTTTGAAAAAGCTAAGGAAGAAAACCAACAGATTCAGAAAAAATTAAAAGAGTCGATAGAAAATCTGGTAAGCATGCATATTGTGATGAAGAAAGAATTGCAACAAAAGGATGAAATGATTTGTGAGTTGAAGAGTTCTTTGGAGAATGTACTGGTTGACAATAAGCTTATAAAGGATTCTATTGAAGGCATTAACAAAAACATGAGGTCATTAGCCGCAAATTCAAATCAGATTGAATCCAACTTATCTATCAAGATGGATACCCTCCTAAGCTATTTTGGTGATGGGAAAAAGGGGGAACATGTCGTATCCATGGGTGTAATGGAGAAGTCTGATGAGAAGGAAGCCTTATCCAATATTCAAGAATTACAAGGAAATTTTGAGAAGGAACTGGATCAAGTTTTCAAATCTGGATTGAGTGGATTTGATAAGTCAGTAGGAGGAGTTTCTCTATTTGCCAAACCTGTGGAAAAGCCACAAGCTCGAGGATAAATGTACAAAGATAGAATTGTCAAGATTCCCCAGAATCAAAATAAAAAATTTGTGGGAAAGTGGGAAGCTAAGGTTAATCAAAGAAGGGAAGCAAGACTTCAAAAAGCAAGACTGCAAGAGAGGAAACTACAGTCAGTTTCAGTGTTCACACAAAAACTATTGGGAAATGTTTCAAAATCAAGCTATTGAGAACTCTACAGTTGCTAAACCTACATATGAGACTTCCTTTGTGCAAAGACACAGTTTCCACAGTTAAGGTAAACCCTACAGCTGATATGGTTGAAGAGTCTACAGACACTATTCCAGAGGAAGAGGAGAATTTGGTGGAAGAGACCAAGATCTTGATGGAAGAATTTAGAAAGATTGGTCATTTTCACTCTTTGCTCAAAAAACATGCAAGCTTATCTGATCGGTTTAAGTTGTTAAAACATTGAGAGGCCAAGGTACTTTGTATTCCGGAGACAATGCCAAACTGCTAAGGAAGCTAGGTGGTGGAGGAGTTCAGAAGAAGCAGGTTGTTAGAAGAAAGAAGATGCCAAGGACCCTTTCACCAAGATCCAAAGCAAAGAAGGAAGAAGACGAAGCTGAGAGTGCCAGGATCGAGTTCGAGATGTTGAAGGCTTATGAGGAAGAAGAAATGAGGAATGCTGCCCTGATAGCCCAGGGAATCATTCCACAAAGCCCTAAGAGGTATGATTCGGATGAAGATGTGGATCCAAAACACAAGAGAAGGTAAAACAATTGAAGTCTAAGCTAGAATAGAAAGAATTGTAATAGATCAGTAAACATGTACTAATCTACAGATGAATACAATTCTCTATATATTCCCTAGACTTTATTCATCTCTTTTATGCAATTTTAATTTTCAATTATTTTGCTTGTAGGTTTTGCCATCATCAAAATAGGGGAAAATTGTTAGGATATTTTTGTCCTAAGGATTTCTCACTTTGATTTTGGTAATGTCAAAACATATATTAGTATTGTGGAAACTAACATTGCAGGTACTAAGAGATATGAAGAGGTTTAAAAGATAAAGTCTACATCTATAAAGATATATTTAGACCCTACAGCTAGTTCAAGACGAGTCTGCATCTGAAGATTTGAAGACAAGTCTACAGCCGAAGAGTCTACATCTACAGAGTTAAAGACTACTAGTTGTAAGCTTGAGATTAGAAGGACTAATTAAGTGTAGTACATCCTGTACACTCACTCATTTAGTTTGAAATATCTCAGTGTTTACCAGAGCTAATTACTAACCAGTAGAAATAAGTATGTCAGTGATTAATAGCTCTTTGAGCAGTCATCACTACAAGACAACTTGTACTACTCGAAGGACAATGTTATATGACAAGAAGCTTTAATTAAGCTGAAGTCAAAGCTGGAGGTGAAATTATTTTGAAATTTCAATCCCTCCAATGGCTGGAGGACCCCTTAAGACTCCTATAAATAGGAGAGGAGACCTTAGAGGAAAAACAACAACCCCAAGCTCTCAAGTGCACCTGCACAATATCTATAGCTTTCAAAGTCTACAACCCTTCAAAAAACTAGAAGTTTAGGACTTAGAAGCTAGGATTATTGTCGTGTATTTCTTTGTTGTTGTTCCCTAACTATACACACCCCTGTATTCTACCTAGAGTAGATATCATTCTTAGTGAGTGGTTAGATCTGGGTAAGATTGAGAGAGTATCTGAGTGAATTTGTGTTTCTGCCAAGATTAGAGTGATCTGAGTGAGAGTTCTAAGTCAACTTTGTGACTGTGTGGAGTTTCTTAGTGAATTTGGCTCCTTTGTGGTGTAACAGTAGATGTAGGAGGATTACAACACCTCTGAACCACTATAACTCTCCTTGTTCTTTTACATTGTGTTCATTTCTATTGCTATTAAGTTATTTCTGTATCTATTTATCCTTATTTATCTCATTTCATATCATTTCATTCATATTCTCTATGTGTCTAAGATTTTACAAAGCTACAGCTATAGATTCTTTTAATCACTTAGCTAAAGCTCTGTTTATTTGATTTTTCACTTCACACACTTTACTTGTTTCCGTTGCACAAGGTGTTAAAATACTCTAAAGTATAATAACATCAACTTTAATAAGTGTTTGAATCATTTTATACAGACTTTGCATTTTAAAAGTCTGCAGTTGTAAACCTTTCGTTTTAAACTCTACAGCTGCAGAGTTTGATCTGTATACCTTTGAATTTAAAAAGTTTTAAAGTTTTTAAAACTCGAGGTCTATTCAACCCCCCCCCCCCCCCTCTAGACCTTGATATACTTTTGGGACCAAAAAGTGGTATCAGGGCAGTTGGCTTGCCACTGCTCTGACCAAGATTTTAAAAAAGTTTTCAAGCCAGATCCAAAAGTGTTTTTGAAAAATCATAGCTGCATACTATTATGGCTTCTAAAATGATGAAATCTAAAGTGCCTATATTTTCTACAGATGAGTATGATGACTAGAAAATAAGGATGCAAGCACACCTATCTGCTATGAATGATGAAATGTGGTCCATAATTGAGGATGTTCCAATTGTGATAGAAAAGGCTAACACTGCAGGTGAACAAACTGGTTTAGCCCAAATCATTACAAAGCCCAGAAAGGAGTGAACAGATGAAGACAAGAGGAGAGAAAACCTTGACAATGTTGCTAGAAACACTATTTATCACTCCCAAGATAAAATTGTGTTTAGCAAGATAAAAAGTTGCAAAACTGCTAAAGAGATATGGGAGAAACTTGAAATGATTTGTGAAGGAATTGATCAAATTAAAGAGAATAAGCTCATGATAGCTGTCCAAAAATTTGAGAACTTCAAGATGAAATCTGAAGAAACTCTTGAAAGTTTGATTCAAGATTCATTGAGATTCTCAATGATCTTGAGCTACTTGGAAAAGAGTACTCACAAGAGGAAAAGAACATGAAAGTCCTAAGAGCCCTACTATTTGAATGGGATATGAAAGTGGTGGCTATGAGGGAACCAAATGACTTATCCAAAGTCTCTACATTTGAATTGTTTTCTGAGCTCAAAGCCTTTGAGTTCGATATTGACATGAGAAAAGATAAGGACTCAACAAGCTCAAAAGTTACAGCTCTTGTAGCTGTAGAGTATAACCCAACTGCAGAATCAGACTCAGAAAGTGATGAGATGGCCCTGTTGATCAAGCAATTTAGATAATTTGCCAAGAGAGCCAACTGGAAGAAGAATCCATCTAAGCAAGAAGGTAAGTCAAGTAAACCAGCTGCTAACTCCACTTATCTTTGTTATAATTGCAGGAAACCTGGACATTTTATAAAAGACTACCCCTATCCTGAAGCAAAGAAGTACACTGAGGAGGAGAAAGTTGCAAGGATGGAAAAGAAGAAAAAGTTGGATAAAGAAAGAATAAGAGCACTAATGTCCGAGTTTGAAAAGACTCAAGAAGAAAGTCCCTCCTCTTCTTCTCACCCAACTGTAGAGTGTGAGTCCACATATTCTGAGGACAATGAAGCACTAATTTGTCTTATAATAAAAGATGAAGAGGTACAATCCTCATACAGTTCTTTAACTGGAAAGGATTCTTCCAGTGATATGATTCACTTGCTCCAAAAAGGTTTTGAAGGACTGCTTCATATAAGAAGTGATTATGATGAACTTTTAGTGGAAAATAAGAAACTTAAGCAAAGAATTGAGGAACTTCTTGTTGAAACCAATGAAAACAAAAATAAGCTATTCTTAATGAGTGATTTGCAAGAAGAATTTATTTATCTAAAAATGAGTTATGAAGAACTTTTTGAAGAAGCTACATGCAGAATTGCTGACTGCATAGATTTCAAGAATGAAGTTGCAAAGAAAGATAACATCATCTTAAATGTTGAAGCTGAGAGAGATTATTTCATAAAAAGACTGGAATGCTATGGTAAATCCTCTAGAAAGTTAAAGGCAAGGCTTCTACAGCAAAGACCTTCTGGAGATATGACAGGCATTGGATACAATCCATGTGATTGGATGGAATATCTTGAAAAATTTATTCCTACATTTGTGAAACAACAACAAGAGTTCGAGAGAGAAAATATTTGTTGGGATATGTTTTAGTTTTGATGATTTTCCAAAACAACATGTAATAGGTTAGAAAGCAGTCAGGATAGTTTGTATATTCAGTTAGACAGGTTGTAATGTGAGAAGAACTTAGCTGAGGAAGCACTCAGTTGAGGGGGAACTCAACTGAGGGGGAACTCAGTGAGGAGGAACTCATTGATAAAGCCTGAGGAAGTCAAGATGACATCTCAAGAGAACTGACTGAAGCCATTGAAGGAAGACCTGAACCTGAAGAGAAGCCTGAAGGATGTACCACTGAGTGTAAGTCAGGCTGATCTAAGCCAAGTCTGGTGGACCACTCAGTGAAGAGCCTGATCAGGTGGATCAGTGCTGCACCAAGTAGGCCCTGAAGGAGTTAGGCTACTGTGGTCAGGGAAGTTTGTCATCCAGCCTTATGACAAACTTCTTGGAGT
The DNA here is from genome assembly GCA_947034835.1 of Ballota nigra. Classification (NCBI taxonomy): domain Eukaryota; kingdom Viridiplantae; phylum Streptophyta; class Magnoliopsida; order Lamiales; family Lamiaceae; genus Ballota; species Ballota nigra. The sequence goes on along the minus strand of OX344724.1, from coordinate 37,889,494 downwards.
GATCTTCAAACAGTCCCTGAAGGACAACTGCACTGAGGACGAGTCAGTCCACTGAAGATCAGAGTCAGTGAAGGAGGAAGCTACCTAAAGTCAGTGGGATCTTGGTCAACCCACTGAGTCAAAGATCCGTGATCCAGGCCACGTGGACCAATCAGCACGAGGTAGCAACTCTGACACTGACAAAGGCCGCATTCCAAGAAAAGTGGTTGAAACCATTTAATGCTGGATTCAAATGTATTTCCTCTCCAACGGATACATTTGAATCCCCATTATAAATACAAGCTCATGGCTTGTTGATAGAGTGTGTTGTGTTGTGTTGGTAGATTATTGTAAGAAAATCAAAAGAAAACAAACACCTACGAGCTGAGAAAAGTGTGAGTAGTAGTATACGTGCATGGGAGATATAAGGAGGTTCTACTCACATCTTATACACTGATCTTGAGAGTTCACAAATATATACATAAAGTGTGTTCAGCTTGTAACTCTAGGCTTAGAGAGGTTTTCCCTATCTTAGCTATTGGCTAACACATTGTAAAGGGAAAACCTCACCTAGTTGGAGAAAACCTACTGAAACCAAAACCCTCTAGTCAGGTTTGTTGGTAGTAAGTGAGGAGAAGGGCAGCCCAGGGAGTGGCGTGAGTCCAGTTGTAAGTGCACCTTGGCACGTTAAAAACAAGAATCCAAAGGAGTGGATTTCCTGTTAAATCAGGCCGTGGATGTAAGAGCTTGAGTCTCTGAACCACGTTAAACCAAGTGTTATTATTTGGAATGTCTTTTCTTCTAAAGTATTGCGAAAATCTGCTCACTGAGAGCATTGTTTAAAAAGGAACTTTGGTTAAGCATTTCAGGTCAGGGAGATTCCATCTCACTGACTAAATCTGGCAAGGCACTCGAGAGTTCAGTCTCTCGAGTCACTGCCTTGTTGAGAGCCTGAGCTTTCAAGTCTCATCTCTGACTTGATCGCTCTGACTCTCAGCAACGCAGTGACTTGAGTATTTCGTCACTGAACTCAGTCAGGGTGCAAGCTGTGATTTGATAACACACTCGAGAGTTCAGCATCTCAAGCCACTGTCCTTGCTCAGAGCATGAGTCTCCAAGCCTTCTCTCTGACTTGGTAACTCAGCCTCTGAGCAGAGCAGTGACTTGAGTATTTCTCATTCCTGCTGAACTCCCTGAGGAAAAAGGTTTTAAAAAAAAAATTGTGCTCCTGAATTCCCATTTTGCCCTTCGAAAACGGGACCATCAATATTCTTCTACAAGAACTTTAGGAACCAATTGTTTAAAGATTAGTAAAAAATCTATCTAATGAGAAACAAAAGAATATTATTGACATTGTCTATGGAAAGAATGAAAATGAAAAACATTTGGAAGAAAAGATCAATTTGTACTCAGACAAGATCAAATCAATCTATAAAGAAGAGACTTCAAGTCAAACTCTACAGACAGCAACCGTGCAGCCGAAAGCAACCGTAGACTTTAAGAGAAAAGAAAATTTTAACAAATTCTGGAATGGGAAGAAGTCCACAGGTGACAAGAAAGTTGCTCAGGAAGTTCAATACAAGAAAGGCAAAAGACCAACTATTGCAAAACCAACTTGGGTGGTTAAGAATGTTACTGGAAGAGATCCAAATCTTTGGATACCTAAACACTAATTCTTCACTTATTGCAGAGACAATTGTCAACCACTCCAAAGGAAATCTGGTATATTGATAGTGGTTGTGCAAGGCACTTGTCGGGTAATAAAGAAGCATTTTCCAACCTTAGAGAACTAAATTAACCTAGAGTAGTTTTTTGTGACAATGCCAGTGGAACTGCCAAAGGTTCAGGTTCAACAAGAAGAGGAAATGTTCAAATCAATGATGTATATCTTGTGGATGGACTAAAGCATAATTTGCTAAGTGTGAGTCAATTTTGTGACAAAGGCTACATTGTACACCTAACTCATGCATGATTAAAGATGTTGAAACTAAGCAAGTCAAACTTTGTGGTACTAGAAAAGGAAATGTGTATATAGTCGAATGGAGCTCAGCTGAAGAGAATGTCTGTTTTATTGCAAATAACTCTACAGATACAAGCTTGACTTTGGCATAAAAGACTGAATCACATAAATTTCAAAACCATGAATGACCTTGTAAAGAACATACTTGTAAGAGGTCTACCAGAGACAAAGTTCAAGAAGGATCATCTTTGTGATGCATGCCAAAAGGGTAAGCAAACAAAGAAGACCTTTAAGAACAAAATATTTGATGGCTCAAACAAAGTTCTGGAACTGCTTCATATGGATCTTTTTGGACCCATAGAACCAGTTAACATTAGTGGGAAAAAAGTATACCCTTGTGTTTTGAGATGATTACTCAATATTCACCTGGATTGTGTTCCTAAGGAAAAGAGTGAGACTCTACAAAGGTTGCCTGAACTTATGAGAAAGGTTTGAAGATTGTAAAAATCAGATCTGATAGTGGAACTGAATTTACAAATAAAGTTATTGAGGAGTTTTATTCTCTCCATGGGATTCATCATGAATATTCAGCAGCTAGAACACCTCAACAAAATGGTGTGGCTGAAAGGAAAAATAGAACTCTGAAAGAAGTTGTTAGAACCATGTTAGTTGAAGCACATTTACCCAAAAGGTTTTAGGCTGAGGCTACCAATACTGTTTGTTACACACAAAACAAGTGTTTAATCAACAAAGTACATTTTAAGATACCTTATGAATTATGGAAGGATTTTAGTCCTAATGTATCTTATTTTCACATCTTTGGATGTAAATGCTACATTCTGAACAATGGGAAAGACTATCGAAAGACATTTGATCCTAAGGCAGATGAAGGGTTCTTTCTTGGATATTCAGTAGTAAGCAAAGAATTTAGAGTGTTTAATAAGAGGACAATGCTTGTGGAAGAATCTACACTTGTTGTGTTTGATGAACCACTCATTGAAGACAGAGAAAATCAAAAGATCATTAAAGATTTGCAAAAAGATGAAAACTCTACAGATAGAACTCTACAGTTGAAATTCTAGTAGGAATAACTGAACAAGACAATGGAGAATCTACTAAGGAGTTACCAAGGATTGCTGACTTGTGCACTGACTCAAATGAAGGAGCAGAACGAAGAGATGATGCTCAAGGCGGTGGAGTAGTTGACTACTAAACTACTCACCAAAGCCCTGAATGACTCAGTGGAGAAGATGGCACTAGAGTCAACCAAAGATTGCATCAGAGTCAGAGAAGTTCATTGCAGAGTCAGCGAAGGCGGCAGAGATGCTGGCAAAGATTGAGCAAAGCTTGCACACATCCATGGAGATTTTTTAAAAGAAGATAAAGTCAAGCCTAGCCTAGCTCAAGTGACTGTATCGGAAGAGGAGGAAAATATGATAATTATGAAGACACCCCGCAAGCCAGGAAGGTTGGCGGCTCAGGCTAATGACCCTTCCCAGCAAATTTCTCAAGTTCCTCAACTCCCACCTATTCCAGAAAATGCTCTAGTGCACTCCCTTGTTGAAACAAGGAAAAATCCCATCACCTTGGGTGCGGATCAGGTCACAGATCTCTGCTCAGAGGCCTGGGGAGTGGCACCTGAGAAAAATGAAGTTGTGCGTAGGGCTGAAGTTGCTAAAAGAGAAAAGCAGTGCATTCTGGAGAATAAGGTGGAGAAGCTCACTAAAATCAACGCACTGCAACAAAGAGAACTTGACGATGCGATGATCAGTCGCTTAAGAGGAAGAAGGAGAAGCCTGAACCGAGGAAGTATGGGAAGAAGGCTTCACCCTGAGTAAAGAAGATGATAATCCCAGTTGAGTCAAGTACTGAGCCTATCCTCATTGACACGTTCATATCAGAGGAGTTGAAGGAGTTTTGGGAGGATGCAAGGAACGAGTTCATCAGGTTGTGGTACGTTGTCAAGAAATGGGGTGACACTGATGAAATTGATGCCCATTTCACTGACTTCATGGTCGACAACTACCCTGAGCTGTCCAAGCTCATCATGGACATAGTTGAGAAAGCTAAGGTTCAAGTGAAGGCTCCTGAACTTATCACTTGTGCTCCCCCACTGATTCTTGGCACTACAATGTACGACTAAAGGGAGATTATGAAAGAGGTAATCAAGATAGCCAAGGGTGAAGGGTACAACCACCAGCATAAGAGGGTTGAAGAGTTGAAGGACAGAGTCTATAATGGTTATGGACTTAAGCCTGAAATGCGAAGAATCTAAGTTGGACCCTGATATTTTGTTGTAATAGATAGGATTCATTGTTGTTGGTCCCGTACAAGTTTGAGTAATACGTGTATGGGTGGGGAATACACATATACAATTTTTCTTTCTTAAAATTTCACTGAGTCCTCTTGCTCATAGTTAGGTGATGACCACTGAGTAGATAATTGACTTGAAGCGATATTGCTAACTTCTACTAGTCGCTTACCCGTAAGTGGACGGGTTCACTGTAGTAAGAGTAAGTATAATGGCCAAGTATATCGAACCCACGAGATGGGGTGTATGCGAACAGGTCCCTGAAGATCTACGCGTCGTAGCTAATATGAGTGTAATGTTTTTTTGGTTTTTTTTTTTAAAATTAATTAACACTAAACTAAACTAATTAAACTAAAGAATTAAAGAAGCGAATTAACTAAGGGTTGTTCTCAAGTAAGAGGTGGTGATGCTTAGGATAGGAATCCCTACGTATACTAACTGAGCGGGTACATAATCAAAATAACTGTGACGCGCAAGAAATAACCTAAGTAAAAGAATGCAAGGTGAAAGCTCAAGATTCTAAACCCTAATATTTTACCCTAACACTCGACTTCACTAATCCACTAACAGGTTAATAGATTGTGCTTAATTAATGAGACCCTAATTTAACTAAGGTGATGTGGTCGTCCTCCTTCGCTAAACTGGTAGATGAATTAATCATTTCTAAACCATCTAGTTAAGTCTACTCGTTATTAAATAGTGATACGGTCGTCCTCTCTCTAACACCTTTCGAACGAAATTCAACAGTAAAGTCTAGATTAATTTTAAGAATTCATTAACCAAGAGAATCAAAACCTAACGTCACAAGATACCCTAATTACGTACCCACAACCTACTTCTACGAGTTCATCCTACCCCAAGCATGCAAGGGTTTTAGCTAGACATAGGGTTAACGTAAATAAGATAAATTAAATAAGCAATAAACATAAACATGGTAATCAAGACGAAGAAGAGATCAAACATAAACTAGGGTTTTCAGAAGTAAAAGAAGAACTAAAATTAACTCAATAAAAGAAGTCTCAACGTGCTCAAAAATGAAAATCTGAAGAAACAAAACTAAAAACAAGGTTGTAGTATGAATTCGTAATAAAAACCTCAAAAACCGTAAACGTAAACTTGCTTCTCTTCTTCCTCTCCCAAAACGAATTCTAAAACTCTCAAAACTCTCTCGTGTCGTGTGTCTCTGTGTGTGTTCCCCCAAAAATGTGCTTGAAACGAATATATATATGCACGGGCCGAATCGTGAACTCGTGGGCCGAAAAATGCCTTTGAAAACACGAAAATAGAAGGCGCTCGAGTAGGCCTGCTCGAGAGGTTGCGCTCGAGCGTATAGCTCGAATAACACACGGGCTCGAGCTCTCGCGCTCGAGCTGCTCGAATGGCGAAACTTCTCTGCATAAAATGGGGCGCTCGAGTAACACGCTCGAGCGGTGGCGCTCGAGCTGCTCGAGCGCTAGAAATCTTCTGTATGTTTTGGGCGCTCGAGCAACATGCTCGAGCGTTAGTGCTCGAGTGCTTTACTCTAATGCTCCCCAAAATTCCTCCAAATAGCGCTTTTCTTCTTCAACACTAACACTATTCGTATTTCTTCGATATCTTCTCATCCGGGCATCCGTTTGAGACGATTCAAAGTCCTACGAACTCCGTTCTTCACCCTCGATTCATCTACGAGCATCAAAGAGATAAATTCATCAATTTAGAGAAATAATGCTCAAGTGACTCCAAATACTCGACAAAATCGGCCAAAATAAGGGTATTTCAAGTGACGAATCATGATAATTTCACGCCTAATCAATAATACACCTACTAACGCCACTGAGTGCAAGTTAGTTGGCTAACTATCTTCTTATGTTCTAGTGCGGAAATGTGTGAGCCCTGAAAGTTTAGAGACTTGTTAAGTTTGCTTTCTGAAAACTTGATTTTCCTTTATGAAGTCGTGGTTAGAAGGGCATTGCGATGAGTTCAATGAGCCAGGCTAATTGATTCAGCACTGATAAAGTATGCAATGAATGACTTAAACAATGATAAATAGTTAAGAGCAATATCAAAGCAAGTAAAGAACACAACGAGATAACATGGTTCTGAGTCTCAAGCTCCTACGTCCACGGTCCTGATTTAACAGGAGAATCCACTAAGGATTAGCTTGTTTTTAGCGTGCCAAGGTGCACCCAGACCAGTCTCACTGACCCTTCTTCCTTCTAACTCACTTACTAACATCAACCAACAAACCTAACTAAGAGGGTTTTGGTTTCAATTTAGATTACAACTATTTGTGATTATCCTTACAAGGCAAACCTATGTTAAAGATTGGATAATCACTCTAAGCTTAAAATGTATATAATGAGCTCAGTGGAATATAGAATAAACTTTCTATTTAAGAAACACTTGGGAAATTCAAGGTTTTTCGAGTGCTTCTTGAATGCTATGAACGCTTTGAACGCTGAGAGCTTTGAGTAATTTCTGGCTTCAAAATTTCCCGTAACCTTTTTTGGGTCCAAGGTCTTCTGTATTTATAGGCAACTTTGAAATCTATCCGTTTGAGAGATAGCTTCTAGTCACCTTTTTGTAGGATACTTCAAGTGCCATATTTCCCATGCAGCAGCCAACCTTGCATGGATTTGGTAACTTGCATTAAATACATGCCCGTTGAAAACTTGCAGGGATGTCAGGTTCAAGTCAGTGTCCGTACATGACTTGTCTCATTCTGATTGGTCCACGTCATCAGGTAGATGAGAATGTCAGAACTTATTCTTCAGTTCAGTCTTGTATTATCTGAGTTCAGGTTTGTCCTCATCTACGTATGTTTTCCAGCGCTGACATTCCTTTTGCTTGCTTGGATCCTACTCCAAGTCTTTCCCAATAACTCAGTGCAGTCCTGTTCCCTTCGGGATGAGTTAGCAATGATCTCAGGATCATACTCTACATCCTAACATTACTAAGCCAGCTTAGACTGCCATAAATTTGGGATGGTGCTCTTGTTTTCTTCAGGCTCCAGTCTTGAATGTCAACAATGAGTACTCCTCTCATTGTGTACATGTGAATATAAAATATTCTAACTTAACAAAACTTATCAAGATTAGTCTGACTATTACAACACTTAGGGAAATTCATCTTTTCAGGTTATTTGGAATCGACTCAAAGCTGACACTGTCCCAACAATTGTACTCAATGTCAAATTTATCAATAAAATCTATTACATTTTCCCACAGATAAAAACTCATTGTCTTTTTGGCTGTTATTTAAATTCTGTACTTTATCAACTGTTCTAACACTGATTTTGTCTTATAGTTAGGAATTTAATTCCACTAAGTGTTTTGTGGATCTTTTCAGTGTTTTGGCATCATCAAAAAGGGGGAAATTATTGGGACAATATCAGTTTTGAGTTGATCCCAAATACCCTGAAAAGATGATTTGCCTAAGTGTTGTAATAATCAGGCTAGTTTTGTTATGTTAGAATATGTTATATTCACAGAAACACATTGAGAGGAGTACTCAGTGTTGTCACTCAAGACTAAAGCCTGAAGACACCAAGAGCAACATCACTGAACTTATGACAGTCTATCTAAGCTGGCTGAATAAGTGTTAGGATGAAGGGCATGATCCTGAGATCATTGCTAACTCAGCCTGAAGGGAACAAGAATGTACTGAGTTATTGGAAAAAGAATTGGAGTAGGATCCAAGCAAGCAAAAGAAATGTCAGCACTGGAACACGTACGTAGATAAGGACAAACCTGAACTCAGTCACTGACGTTCTCACCTACCCACTGACGTGGACCAATGAGAAGATGACAAGTCATGTACGGACACTGACTTGAACCTAACATCCCTGAAGTTTTCAATGGGAAGAACAATTAAAGCAATTACCAAATCCATGCAAGGATGGCTGCTGCATGAAGATATGCCCATTGAAGTATCCTACAAGGAAGGTGACTAGAGAGATATCTCTCCAACGGATAGTTTTTAAGCTTGCCTATAAATACAGAAGACCTTGGACCCAAAACAAGGTTACGGGAAATTTCGAAGCTAGAAATTGTTGGTCCCGAAACGAGTAAACAGGTGTATGGGGGGGGAATACACCTGTGGTTACAAATTAAAACTTCTTCAAAACTTATCAGGTTACTTAAGACAATAGCTCGTCAGTGGACTTGAGGTCTGCTGAGAGTTATTCTGTGAAAGCTTACTGAGATAATACCTCCACTGAAAGCACAAGACTTTCAGTTGAACTACTATCTAATTAGCTTTCAGATGCGGATTAGTGAGCCCTTTATAAAACTCGTTTTACTTTGATAAACTTGAGATTAACACACACTTATGAAATAGCAGAATGTAAGTACACAAGATGTAAAGTGGTTCAGAGATAAATCTCCTACGTCCACTGGCCTGATCAAACAGGAGAATTCCTTTCACTTGGAATTCCTTGTGTTATAGTGCCAAGGTGCACTGATCAACTTCTCCTCTCTTAGGATGATTGATCACTAGGAAATTCCAGGTCCTAGTTCCCAAAACAAACCAGCTTTCAGACTGATACAACAATCAGCTTACTAACACCACTTAACACTAGCTCTCAACCTAAACACTGAGTAGGGTTTTGAGTAGGGTTTTGGTTCCAACTATTTTGAGATAATCCTTACAAGTTTAGCTCAAGGTTTAGGATTGGATTATCTCTTTCTAAGATTTGGATATAGCTTTAAGCTTGGTTACAGAAGGTTTGTTAGGCTCTCTACAATTGTGAAACACTTGGGAAACAATAATAATTTCGAGTGCTTCTAGATGATTATGAATGTAGAGATAGCTTTGATCTTGTGAGTTTCCCGTCCTTGTAAATATGCACCCTTCTGTATTTATAGGCTTCCTTGAAAATCTTCCCGTTGGATTTGAATCTTCTCAAGTAAGTCTTCTTGTATCTGATTGGTTCAAACGGCTCTATTTGAAGCTTTAAGTCTTGTCAAGAAACGGCTGCAAAACCATGCTGTTCACCAACTTTCTGTAGATTGCTAGGTGAAAGACTTTTGGTACTTGTCAGGCTGGGGCAGGTCGGCTGTCAGTAAAGTACACTGACGTGTCATCTTTTCATTGGACCTTAAGTCTGTATGCCCAGATTCTTGTCTTGCTTTAAGGTGGAACTCCTCTGAGAGAACCTTCTTATTCCTTCATTTATTGTAAGCTTCACTGAAATTCATTTTGCCTTGTTCCAACCAGATTAACTAACAGCTTTAAATATGTTTAGCATTTAATGTACTTGTTAGTTTCTTTATCAGTGGACCTTCGTCCTCTACTGATAGATTTAGTCTTAGTGAGAATGTACTTAGAAAACATTCAAGACTTAGACTTCTTTCTCAGATCACTTAGTCTTCAGTGGACTTCACTTCAGCGGATTTCATCTTCAGCAGACTTCATACTAAAATACACTCTAGTTATTACTAACTGTACTCTAGTTCATAACACTTTGAACTGTTGAACTAAACATCAACTCTACTGAATAATTTACTTACAAAACAACTTAGGAGGGACATGTTGGCATCTAATCAAAACAAGTCTTATACATTTTCCCAACAATTTCCCCCTTTTTGATTATGCCGGAACCTATCTTATTACATATCTTCTTCCAGATGAGGTTCTTCAGATGACATTCAAAGTTCACAGTTTTTGTAAGTAAAAACATTCAAGTACATAAGCCTAAATGATAATGAGATATTATCTTGCGCAAACATCAGCAGAGTTCATTTCATTGAAAAAAAAAATGATGAAGTACAAATTACATGAAGTCAACTCTCAAAAAGTTTGAAACTAAACACACCTGGGACTTATAAACAAATGCCCAGCAAAAGATACAACTTTCTCAGATGGACTCAAACAAAGGTTCAAGTCCATATTGTTTGAAGACTCTGATCTTCAGCTCATTCTTCCTTTCCATCATTTCCTTGGAATGTCCTTTGAGACCAAGATGCTCACATAAAGATGTCCACTCTTCAGTGATCCTTTCTCTATCAACAGCTCATGTTGCATCTTGAGGAGGCCAGTAGGTGATTGGCTCAGGGGCCTTCAGAGCATGATCAGGGAAGGCATCATTCCAAGCACCACTGATCTCAGGATAGAGTTTGGGATAGGCATCAAACAACCATGAGTTGAAGACTTCTTGTGCATTGTCCCTTCCTAACTCTCCACTGACATAAAAGGAATAAACGAATTCCCTTTTTGCAGTCTCCCAAGCATCATTGAGCTTCTTAGGAACCCAGGCATCATGGTGAGGGAATCTGTTTTGAGAAGGTGTGATCTTGTCTTTCTTCAGTTTGGTAGCCCACTTAAGATAACCACTTCTGAACTTCTTAGAAGTAGTTTTATCAAATGTGGCTAGCCTCTCCTTTCTTTTACTCTCAGCCAGCTCTGCAATGGTCTCTATCTAATCAACCACCTTATCTCTCCTCTCCTGCTGCTGGGCTGTTAGCTTCCTTGCTCTCTCATTCATACCTCCAGCCTCTTTAATTAGCTCAGCGAGCTCTGTGACTTTGGTGGGTGCAGACTTGGGAGGTTCAGAAGATAAGGGTTCAGGGTTGAGAATAGGAAGTACCTGAACTTCATCAGTAGAGGTTGTGGACTTGGCTGCCAACCTCCCTGAGGTTCTTGTCTTTTTAGCAACCTCTGCTGAGAGAGTTTCAGATGCCTTCCTCTTTGCAGGTTCTCCCTTCTTTGCAGCTCTCTCTTCCTTCTCTTTCAGATGAGCTTCTTTGAACTTTGAGAGGTCTTCTGATGATGTCTCCTTGCCCTTCTTTTCTCCAACCAGCCTCTAGGCCTCAGCATCAACTTTCTTCAGGGTGCTCTTCACTTGTTGGCCTTTTTCGAAATCAGAGGTTTCAAGGATAATGTTCATTTTATTCTTGGGATCAGCCTTCATGTCCTTCGCACTTATCCTCTTTTCCCCCTTTCCGGCATTAATCATACACTCAGCCACTGTGATGTTGAGCTTCAGTTGATCATGTGCCAATGCCTTCAGCTCAGTTGAGCAGTGATCTACCTCATCCTCAAGCCTTTCTAAAGTAGCCCCAGCAGTCTGCCCAAATTGAACAAACTGCGCAAGCTTTTCATTGATAAGCACATCAGTCTTCTCTTGAGTTGGGAAATCCTCAGCTGCCTTCTTTAGTACCTCTCCCAGTTTGGCTCCCAGCTCAGCATGCTTGGCCTCGAATTCAGACATTTTCGAGTTCCATAATCCTTCAACCTTTCCAAGAAGGTCAGTTGAGAAGGCCTCCACTGATGACTTCAGGTTGATGGAAACGTTCTCTACTGAGTCTTTGAGGAATTTGGCTCTGGCCTCTTCTTCAGTTTCCTCCAGCTTCTTCAGGGCATCAATGACTAGCACACTTTGCCCCTCAACTACATCAATCACCATCTGCTGAGAGTCTTCAATTTTAAGTGTGAGATTCTGGAGTGATGTAGTTTTGGACTCCATGAGTTCGTCAATGTGATCTGAGAGGATGACCATTTCGTCCACCTCCTCTTGGACAGCTTCTTGGACATCTCTCAGCTGAGTTTCAAGAGCAGGGATTCTTTCTTCTTGAAGTTTAAGCACTTCATCCTTCAGGGGAGTTAGGTTGACTTGGACTGGGGGGATTTCATCAGTTTGAGTACCTGCATTTAAGACAGTGTTAGTTTTTCCTCCCTCAATCTCACCACCTAAGTCACCTGTAACTTCTAACTCCATTGGAACTCCCTCCTCCTCACTCATCTTACTTCTCTCATCACTCTCCTTTTCAACTATGTTTCTTTCAGCCAATTCACCCTTTACAGGGATGATTGCTTTTATTTGACCTCTCACAACTCCAGTGATTTCAACATCTTTCTCACCACCCTCAGCTTTTTTTCTTTTCTTTTCAACTCCTTCGATTCCAGTCACCTCAGTTGACTCTAAAGCCACCACTGAGGGCTGTTGTTGGATTGGGACCTTCAGAAGGAAGATCAAAAAGCTCCTTCAGAACTTCTCCGCTCACACGAATCTCCTTCTTTATCTTTTGGTGCTCTGTGACCTCCATGTTATCTCTCATAACTTTCTTCTTCCTTTGCAAGATCAGATGAGACTTGATCCTTGTATCTGAGTTGGAGACATTGTTGTAGAATTCAAGAACCTGTCTGTCAAAACAGTTCTCTGGATGGACGGATAGAAATTTCTCTAACCCAGCACTTTTTATCATTTCAAGGGCTTCTTTGATGTGAGCATACTCTGGTCTGGACTCAATTTCTGGGTTATCAAAAATCACGATGGGTTCATACCAGAAGTTATCTTTATGGGTAAGGAAACTAAGATTTAGTTTTGCCATTTGAATAAGAGGGTTTGAGAGAAACGATTTGCAGAGAGTTGGGAAAAGAAGTAAGTGTTTGCTTTGGAAGTGTATTCGAAAAGGTTTACAAATGATCGTTTGGAGTTTTTATATGAGTAATGAATGGTGAGATTGAACAAAGAGATCAACGCCTGAGATTGATCGTGTTTGAGATCGTGGATAGTTGCAAGGTTTAGTGTGGGGGTTTTAAGAAATCTTGACGGTTAGAAAAGAACCGCCTAATTGAATGGTATGGATTGAGAGGGTTGGTAGTCGGAAGGTCATATCAACCGGCTTTTAGGGCGCGTGAGATAGGCAATTGAAAAAGCATGTCTGACTTGTACCACGCGCATTAAATGCTTGCCATACCAAAATCTCTTCGGAATAGTGGAAAGAGATTTAATTTTTCAGAAAGCACTCATTAGTAAATATATTGAAACCAATTAAAATATATATAAAACTAAGATGCTTTAGCTTTTGAAAATAACATAAGTATAAACTTGACCTCCACTGAGGTTTGACCTCGTCTGATATTAAGGCCTCCTCTGAGACGAGGAGCTTCTTCTGAGAGAAGATCCTCTTCTGAGTATGAACCTCCACTGAGTTGAAGGTAACTCTACTGAGATTCAATCCTTTATTTACTCTCCTGGATCTAGGAGTCCAAGCTCCACTGACAACTCTTGAAACCTTGCTTCAGCCAAAGGTTTAGTGAAGATATCTGCCTTCTGCTTGTCAGTGTGGATTTTGAGCATTTTGATGTCCTTCTTCTCCACATGATCTCTGATGAAGTGATGCCTTATATCCACATGTTTGCATCTTTTGTGGAGAGAACTGGATTTTCTGAAATAGCAATTGCACTATTGTTGTCACAGAAAATAGGGACTTCATTGGCAAAGATGTTGTAATCTCTCAGTTGTTGTCTTAGCCAAAGAATTTGAGCACAACAACTTCCAGCTGCCATATACTCAGCCTCAGTAGTGCTTGTGGCTACTGAATTTTGTTTCTTGGAAAACCAAGAAATCAGTTTACTTCCCAAGAATTGACAAGTGCCTGAGGTTGATTTTCTATCTATTCTGCATCCACCATAGTCAGCATCTGAGTATCCTGTGAGTTCTAGATTGTCATCTGAGGGATACCACAATCCCATATTCACAGTACCCTTAAGATATTTGAGAATCCTCTTGGCAGCTTCTAGGTGACTTTTCTTGGGATTTGCTTGATATCTAGCACAAATGCCAACTGCAAATGTGATATCAGGCCTGCTTGCTGTGAGATACAGTAGAGATCCAATAATGGCTCTGTAGGAAGTCTGGTCTACTGATTCTCCATCCTCATCTGGTTCCATTTTGGTGTTGGTGTTGAGTGGAACTCTTGCAACCTTGCTGGTCTGGCATCCAAACTTGTTGATCAGCTCCCTTGTGTATTTGGCTTGGTTGATGAAGATTCCTTCAGTGGATTGCTTGACTTGAAGTCCTAGGAAGAAATTCATTTCTCCCATCATAGACATCTCAAACTTTCCCTTCATCAGTTGAGAAAATTTCTCACAGAGGACTTGGTTAGGGCATCCAAAAATGATATCATCCACATAAATTTGAACCAGCAATGTGTCCTCTCCTTTTGTGATTCTGAAAAGTGTTCTATCAACTCTCCCTTTGATAAAACCATGATCCAAAAGGAATTGTGACAAAGTATCATACCAAGCTCTTGGAGCCTGTTTCAGTCCATATAGAGCTTTCCTCAGTCTATATACTTTGTGACTTTCTTCAAAACCTGGGGGTTGCTCCACTTAGACCTCTTCATTGAGTACTCCATTCAAGAAGGCACTTTTAACATCCATCTGGTACACCTTGAATTTCTTGTGAGCAGCATATGCAAGAAATAACCTTATTGCCTCCAATCTGGCTACTGGAGCAAATGTTTCATCATAGTCAAATCCTTCAACTTGAGAGTAGCCCTTTGCAACTAGCCTGGCCTTGTTTCTGACTATGATATCATTCTCATCCTTCTTGTTCTTGAATACCCACTTGGTTCCTATCACATTGCAGTGATATGGTCTGTCCACCAACTCCCATACTTGATTCCTTGTGAACTGGTTGAGCTCTTCTTGCATGGCAATAATCCAGTTGGAATCATGAAGTGCTTCTGCTATGGAACTTGGTTCCTGGTTTGATAAGAAACAACAAAACAAAGCACTTTCACCATGAAAACTTCTAGTTTTGACTCCTGAGGTAGGATCACCTAGGATTTGCTCAACAGGGTGATCTGAGAGCCAAGTTCTCCTAGGCTGATGCCCTTCAGTAGAATTTAACTCTTCTGAAGTTGAGTCACTAGATATTGGAATGAAATCGAATTCAGGAAATAAGACAGAGGGTTGAAGTCCTGAGTCATCATTCAAGGTATTTTCATTCTCAATGGTAATTTCATTGGTTCCCCCTTGAATGATGGTTTCAGTGAATGTCTCAGTTGTGACCACATCTTCATTGACATTGGTTACCTCTTGAACTGGGATGGTGTTCATCAGTTCAGTTACATCTTCAGGAGGGCTCTCAGGTGAGCTTTGAGGAGTGGTCTGATTTTGAGTGTCCTCTTTGAATTGTTGATCATTGAGGTTATCCCAAGTTGGGATGAATGTATCAACACAATTCTCAGGATATCCTTTTGATTTGATACTCAGTCTAGTTAGCCTTTTGCTTATCACATCCTCATTCTCCTTACTTCTGGACTCAAAGGTAGACTCATCAAATACCACATGAGGTGTTTCTTCCACAACAAGAGTTCTACAGTTGTAAACTCTGAAAGCTCTACTGATTTGGGAATATCCTAAGAAAATTCCTTCATCAGCTTTGCTATCAAAAGCTTTCAGTTGAGTTTTCCCATTGTTGTGAATGAAACACTTGCAACCAAAAATATGAAAGTAAGATACCTGTGGCTTTCTGCCATTCCATAACTCATATGGAGTTTTTCCTTGATGTTTGGTTACCATGGATCTGTTTTGAGTGTGGCAGGCAGTATTAATAGCTTCAGCCCAGAATCTTTTAGGAACCTGAGCTTCAGCTAACATTGTCCTTGCTGCCTCCTTGAGAGTCCTATTTCTTCTTTCAGCTACTCCATTTTGTTGTGGAGTTCTTGCAGCTGATGTCTCATGAAAAATACCTAATTCTTTGCAATAATCAGATATAATAGAATTTATGAATTCAGTGCCCTTATCTGATCTTATCTTTACAATGTTCAGGCTCTTTTCATTGCTAACTTTCTTCAGGAGCTCTGGCAGTCTCAGTTGAGTCTCCTTTTTGCTTGCAAGGAATATCACCCATGTGTACCTGGAGAAGTCATCTACAACAACAAGTGTATATTTTCTCCCATTGATACTTACAGGGGTTACTGGACCAAAAAGATCCATATGTAATAGTTGAAGTACTCTGTCAGTAGAGGTTGCTACTTTGCTTTTGAAAGATGCCTTTACTTGCTTCCCCTCCTGACAGGCTTTACAGATATGTTCTTTGTTGTAAACTTCATTTGGCATTCCTTCTACCAGTCCATGTCTTGCGATCCTGTTCATCATCTTGAAGATCAGATGACTTAGCCTTTTATGCCATAACCAATTAGTGTCAGTTGAGCTCTTAGCTATAAGACATGCATTTGGTGTGCAAGACTTCCAATCTGCAAGATAGACATTTCCCTTTCTTGACCCAGTTAGTAATACCTGTTGTGAAGATACATTCTTAACAAAACACAGGTTACATGAAAATTCAACACTGTATCCCTTATCACAGAATTGACTTATGCACAGTAGATTATGCTTAAGTCCACTGACAAAGGATACATTGCTTACTCTTACTGAGCCAATAATTAAAGTACCATAACCTCTAGTGGCTCCTTGAGAGTTGTCACCAAAAGTGACTTGTGGACCTTCATTCTCAACAAATTCTGTCAGGAGATCTTTGTTGCCAGTCATGTGCCTAGAACATCCACTGTCCAAGTACCAGACTGATGATATAAGAGCTTCTCCTTTGTTGAGGTCCACTGAGCCCTGCAATCACAGATCAAGCTTTAGGTACCCATTTGGTGTTGGGTCCTACAAGGTTAGCTGTACCTTTCGGAATCCAAATTTGCCTCACAGTTCTAATCACTTTAGATTGGCTAATTTGTCTTCCATAAACATCTACATAGATTGTTATCTCCCTAGGTGCCTTGGGAGTAAACTTTCTATGGGTGTCAGCCTTTGAAGGAACATGAACCTTCTTCACATTCTTTCTCTTTGGCTTGGGTGCACCTGGTCTTGGTTTTTGTTTATAAAGGTATGAAGGATCTTTTCCTTTAGGCACAAAAGGACTAGGTCTTTCATATGAGTCATTTCTTGAGGACTGCTCATGCCTGGGTGTTCTCAGCTGAGGTTGCTTCATCTGTGAAGACCTCGGCTGATAGTACCTCTGCTGAGATCTAGTCTGATAAGTCACCTGAGCCTTTCCATTTGGTTTTGGCTTAGATTGACTTTTCTTTTGAGTGATCTCAGCTGGTCTTTTTCCTTTATCCACAGTCTGTGGTTGAAATGTCACAGACTTCACAAAAACTCTCTTTGTGCCACTTGAAGAAGCAACACTCAGAGGACCTTCTGAAGGTTTTGGAATAAAGCCTATCCCACATTTGTTATTTGGATTGGTTTGAAAATTTTGGATCTCCTCTATGGCAAGAGAGGGTTTGTTTAGAGCATCAATCCTTTTTAACAAAGTCTCTTCAGATTTTTGTAAGACATCAATTTTTAGGAGAGAATCCTTTATTTGGCTTACCAATTTTAAATTCTCTTCAGTTAACTTTGTCTTAGATTCATTGAGATATTTTATCAGTTGATCTCTACCATTTCCTTGACTTCTGAGGGTTTCCACCTCTTTTGTCAGTTCAATGGTAGATTTTGCTGGGTTCAGATCTGCTTGATTCCCAGACTCAATTAACTTGGAGTTTTCACTTAAGAGTTGTTTGTTCTCATCTTGAAGACAGAAACTTGCTTCTTGCAACCTTGAGAAATCAATCATCAATTGTTCCAAGGCGGACTGAAGATTGAGTTCCTCAGTTGACTCTGAGCTTAGCTCAGGTGTGTGTTCTAGAGAAATGGATGGTTTAGATTGTACCTCTGGTTCTTCTCTTGCCATGAGGCACATGTCATCTTCACTGCTGTCAGAGAACAGTTCATCAGGTGACTCCAGGTTTTCATCAACATCCCCAGCCATCATGGCTTTCCTTTCTCCATATCTTCTGTCTCTTTTGGCTTGCCTTTCTCTTCTTTCTTTTGTGCTCAGTTGAGGACAGTCATATTGAAAGTGCCCAACCTTTTTGCACTGAAAACACCTGTTGGCATCATCATTCTTTTCCTCAGTGGACTCTCTGGTCTTTGATGATGATCCTTCAGCCTTGGTGTAATTCTTGTATTCCTTCTTCTTTTCCAGCTCAGATGAGCTTTTCTCTCCTTCTCTGGTAGTCTTTTGTGGATAACTTCTACCTTCCCTGTTATCCCTGTAAAATCTCTTATATTTTCCAAAGCGTCTGTTAAGTTGTTCAAACCTTCTAGCCATGAGGCTGAGTTCCTCCTGCATCTCAGCCTTGCTTTGAGACTTGCTTGCCTTTGTACTCTTCTGAGGCTTTGGGGATTTTGGCTCAGACTCCTTAGCTTTGAAGGCAACTCCCTTCTCAGCTGAGGTCTCATCAGGAGCCTTTTTCCTGTTCAGTTCAAACTCATAAGCCTTAAGTTCAGAGAATACCTGTTGCATAGACATGCTGGATAGATCCTTGGTATTCTGCATCATTACAGAGTACACATCCAATCTTGAGGTTAGACCTCTCAGGATTTTTAAGGCAACTTCTCTTTTGGTGTAGACCTTTCCCAGAGAATTTATCTCATTCATGATGTCAGTGAACCTCCCATCAAGCTGGTCTATGGTCTCAGTGGACTCCATGGTGAACTGCTCATATTTTTGAACAGCTACTGAAAGCTTGTTCTCTTTTATCTTGTCAGTTCCTTCACACATGAGAGCCAGAGTGTCCCATAGTTCCTTTGCTGTCTTGCAGTGGATCACTCTTCCCATTACAGAATCTGGAATAGTGGTGTAGAGAATGTTCATGGCAATGAAGTTGAGGTTGTTTCTCCTCCTCTCATCTGCAGTGAAATTATCTTCATCTTTGGGCCATTCTTCTCTAGGATCTGCAATAGTTTCAGCTGTAGTTCTAGGGTTAGGTGTCATAAACACAAATGGACCTTTAGTAATAACCCTTAACATTTCATCATGCACACAGGCAAGATGAGCTCTCATTCTGATCTTCCAGAAATCATAGTTTTCCACTGAGAATTGTGGAAGCTTGTGATGAGACATATGGTTCAAGGGATTAACTCCCATGTTGTTCTCAGCTGGTGGTGCAACCCTAGCTGTGTTGTCAGCCATATTATAAAAGCAAGTTTATCAAAAGATCAATTCAGGTGGCCTTAATAAAATACCTTTAAGCACAAGGTATACTTAGAACAATGGTCTTTTGAACCACTGCTCTGATACCAATTGTTGGTCCCGAAACGAGTAAACAGGTGTATGGGGGGGGGAATACACCTGTGGTTACAAATTAAAACTTCTTCAAAACTTATCAGGTTACTTAAGACAATAGCTCGTCAGTGGACTTGTGGTCTGCTGAGAGTTATTCTGTGAAAGCTTACTGAGATAATACCTCCACTGAAAGCACAAAACTTTCAGTTGAACTACTATCTATTAGCTTTCAGATGCGGATTAGTGAGCCCTTTAGAAAACTCGTTTTACTTTGATAAACTTGAGATTAACACACACTTATGAAATAGCAGAATGTAAGTACACAAGATGTAAAGTGGTTCAGAGATAAATCTCCTACGTCCACTGGCCTGATCAAACAGGAGAATTCCTTTCACTTGGAATTCCTTGTGTTATAGTGCCAAGGTGCACTGATCAACTTCTCCTCTCTTAGGATGATTGATCACTAGGAAATTCCAGGTCCTATCCCAAAACAAACCAGCTTTCAGACTGATACAACAATCAGCTTACTAACACCACTTAACACTAGCTCTCAACCTAAACACTGAGCAGGGTTTTGAGTAGGGTTTTGGTTCCAACTATTTTGAGATAATCCTTACAAGTTTAGCTCAAGGCTTAGGATTGGATTATCTCTTTCTAAGATTTGGATATAGCTTTAAGCTTGGTTACAGAAGGTTTGTTAGGCTCTCTACAATTGTGAAACACTTGGGAAACAATAATAATTTCGAGTGCTTCTAGATGATTATGAATGTAGAGATAGCTTTGATCTTGTGAGTTTCCCGTCCTTGTAAATGTGCACGTCCTTCTGTATTTATAGGCTTCCTTGAAAATCTTCCCGTTGGATTTGAATCTTCTCAAGTAAGTCTTCTTGTATCTGATTGGTTCAAACGGCTCTATTTGAAGCTTTAAGTCTTGTCAAGAAACGGCTGCAAAACCATGCTGTTCACCAACTTTCTGTAGATTGCTAGGTGAAAGACTTTTGGTACTTGTCAGGCTGGGGCAGGTCGGCTGTCAGTAAAGTACACTGACGTGTCATCTTTTCATTGGACCTTAAGTCTGTATGCCCAGATTCTTGTCTTGCTTTAAGGTGGAACTCCTCTGAGAGAACCTTCTTATTCCTTCATTTATTGTAAGCTTCACTGAAATTCATTTTGCCTTGTTCCAACCAGATTAACTAACAGCTTTAAATATGTTTAGCATTTAATGTACTTGTTAGTTTCTTTATCAGTGGACCTTCATCCTCTACTGATAGATTTAGTCTTAGTGAGAATGTACTTAGAAAACATTCAAGACTTAGACTTCTTTCTCAGATCACTTAGTCTTCAGTGGACTTCACTTCAGCGGATTTCATCTTCAGCAGACTTCATACTAAAATACACTCTAGTTATTACTAACTGTACTCCAGTTCATAACACTTTGAACTGTTGAACTAAACATCAACTCTACTGAATAATTTACTTACAAAACAACTTAGGAGGGACATGTTGGCATCTAATCAAAACAAGTCTTATACATTTTCCCAACAGAAATTACTCAAACTCTCAGTGTTCAAAGCATTCAAAGAAGCACTAAAAAAACCTAGAATTTCCCAAGTGTTTCTTAAGTAGAGAGTTATTCTGTATTCCACTGAGTGTAGCGTTCCTATCTTAAGCTTAGAGTGATTATCCAATCCTTAGCATAGGTTTGCCTTGTAAGAATAATCACAAATAGTTGGAATCCAAACTGACACCAAAACCCTCTTAGTTAGGTTTGTTGGTGGAAGTTAGTTAGGTGGTTAGAAGGAAGAAGGATCAGTGAGACTGATCTGGGTGCACCTTGGCACGTTAAAAATAAGTCAATCCTTAGTGGATTCTCATGTTGAATCAGGGTCGTGGACGTAGGAGCTTGAGTCTCTGAACCATGTTATCTCGTTGTGTTCTTTACTTGTTTTGATATTGTGCTCATTTGATATTATTGTCATAAGTCATTCATTGCATGTTTTGTCAAGCTTGAACCAATCAGCCTCAACACACTGTCCTTCTAATCATGGCTTCATAAAGGAAATTCAGTTTTCAGAAAGCAAACTTTAAACAAGTCTTAAAACCTTTCAGGGCTTACACATTTCCGCACTTGAACATAAATAGATAGTTGGCCAACTGACTTGCCTCAGTGCACTTAGTAGGTTTATTATCTATTTAGTGTTCAACACTTAGACTCTGAGTAAGGGGACTTAGTGTAGAAAAAGAAAGAAAATTTGTATACGTGTATTCCCCCCATACACGTATCACTTAGACTTGAACCCCCAAAAGAGGTTTCTTCAATGGGAAGTTTCTCTGGATTGCAGGGAGGGCTAATTCAGCTTGAACCGGGGGAGTACATGAGAGGCTAAATTAGATGGATATAATATTAGGGATGATGGCAGTTTCCAGTGAAATATTGAAAGACGGTTTCCGGCAGAGTTTCAGTGGAGGACGGAAGTTCCAAAATTGGGGAAATAAAAAAATTAAAACGAAGGAATTGAAATAAAATGAGTTTAACTACCTTAAGTCGACGGTGGAGTTAAGTCACTAAGACCATAAACCTTGTCGGAGGATTGAAGAAGGAAGTAAAGAAGAAGAAGATTATTTGTAGTGAGAGAAGACGGGGCAATTTTGGCAAGAAATTGAAACTCCAAGTACAATATTTTGCAAATAGAGGGGTGTGTAACCTCGAAAAGATGCGTGCGTGGGCATTGCATCATTATTCCGCCCATGACATGCGATACGACAGGCCACGCCCCTCGAGAAACGGAACATCACATCAATGATTGTTCATCCGGGGGCAGTTGTTCGACATCTATTCATGGAAACTTAGCTCGTCCTTAGTTGCTCGATTAGTAGCAATATAAGAACAAGCTAGGGGATAATTGTTGATAGGCAAGCAACAATTAGTCTCTAATACGATTAGGTCAAACGACCATTTGGGTGAGCAACCCTGAAAGATCATCATTCTTGTTCAAATATTCAAAAGGTTGTGCGAGCAGGTAGAGGATGACCCACTAGAGAGTCGAGTAGCCTGAAGGAAGAGCATATATGTTATTCTCACCAAAGAAGCTCTGAAACGAGCAACTAACCCCCCTAGATTACAAGAATACATTATACCTAAGTAATTGTATTAGGTAAGGACAAGTGTCCATTACACATGTCAAACATGCATGCTAGGAGGTGAAAGGTTGTCACCACCTACTTGTAGGTGTATTTGTATAAATATCTTGAAGTTCAATATTAAAAAAAAAAAACTAATTATCCAAATACATAAGAAAAATACCTTATACATATTCATACATACGTACACGCTCATATACGTACAAATACACTAAATTACTCCCGTAGTTACTTCGGTTTCCCATTTAATCACACGTATTGTTTTGTGATTCTGTTAGATTTAAATAATCACTAATCCACGTGATTAGATCGAATCATCAACCTTACTCATCTTTAGAAATAGATCTTCTACCTCTTCTTGAATGGAAAAATTACACATTTGGTCCTAAGAGAATGGGTACATTTTAAAACGTTATTCTTTTTCAACATTTTTAGTCTCGTAAATATTTTTGACACTTTTGGTCCAATGAAGTTGTAGTTTTGGTCCCAAGAGAATGAGTAAATTGCAGTTTTGATCCCAAGAGAATGGAGTAAAATTGCAGATTTAGTCTTAAAAATTAATGGATGGGACCAACACTGAAAAAAAAAAATAGGACCACTCTCGCACAATGGTACCAAAAGTATTCTGCACTCATTCTTTTGGGACCAAAAGTACAATTTTTTCCTTCTTGAATGCAGAGGTTCTCATCAAACACAACATATGATGATTTTTCTACAACAAGAGTTATTTTATTGAATACTAAGAAGGCCTTACTCATAGATGAGTAGCCTAAAAACACTCCTTCATCAGACATAGCATCAAAAGTCTTGAGATACCCCTTCCTGTAGTTTAGCACATATCATTTGCACCCAAATATATGTAAGTGTGAAATATTTAAGATTACACCTTTCAATAACTCATCAAACAATGGTTGTTTGAAGCTTAAGGTTGTGTTAAAATTAAATTTTATTGGATTAGAGTTTTTTTTTTTTTTTGTAATACATGGAAGGGTCGAAAATTTGAAGCTTGAAGGCCAAGAAAAACCTAACATATGGAAATATTTTACCCCCGTTAATAGATAGATTCATCATATATATTCTTACCATATATATACTTTATATATATTATTTCTCTCTCCTTTAAGCTAGCAACAGAATAATTCTTTTCTTTTAATCATCTTAGTTAGTGGACTTTTAATGGACTACTCAAGATGTCTTTAGGAGGAATAGGATTAGACCTCCTAATGGGCCTAGAAACCAATATTGGGTCACAATATTTTTCTAGTCCATTAATATTAATTCATTCCACTATAGAATTAACATTGCACTATCCATCTTAACTCATATTACGAAATATGACACTCGATTATAATTTCTCAAGTTAGAGATTCAATGTCCATTAATTAATTTAAGCTAATGAATGCTTTAATTTATTAATATATTTTACTCCTTAGAAAATGACAACTTAACATTATTATCATATCGAAAATTAATCCACTGACCAGATTTGATATAATAAACATTCTGAGCCCACCGAGGGGACATAATCAACTTGACACTCCAAGATATGATTTTTTGTATAAATTTAGCAATCAATTATGTAATAATTAATATTGCCAAAAGTACAGAGTGTTGGGATATATTAGTTTTGATGTTTTTTCAAAACCACATGTAATAGGTTTGAAGCAGTCAAGATTGTATCTTTTAGTTTCAGATCAAGCTAGGTTGTTTCTCAAGTAGAACATGTTATCAGTGGAGGAAGAAC
Source organism: Ballota nigra (assembly GCA_947034835.1). NCBI lineage: Eukaryota > Viridiplantae > Streptophyta > Magnoliopsida > Lamiales > Lamiaceae > Ballota > Ballota nigra. The sequence continues at coordinate 37,865,524 of OX344724.1, read as the reverse complement.
TCAGTTGAGGAAGCACTCAGTGGAGGAAAACTCGGCTGAGGGGGAACTCTACGGAGGGGGAACTCAGTAAGGGGGAACTCACTGACACAGCTTGAGGAAGTCAAGATGACATCACAAAGAGAACAGACTAAAGCCATGTCAGAAGACCTGGACCTGAAGAGAAGCTTGAAGGAAGTCCCACTGAGTATAAACCTGACTGTTCTAAGCTAAGTCAGTGGACTACTCAGTGAAGAGTATGATCAGGAGGATCAGTACTGTACCTAGTAGACCCTGAAGGAGTCAGGCTACTGAGGTCAGTGAACTTTGTCATTCAGCCTTATGAAAAACTTCTTGGAAAGATCTTCAAATGTCTACTGAAGGACAACTACACTGAAGACACTTATGTCTGTTGGAGTTATACATGAAAGTATGCTTTTACTTTGTATAACTCGTGTATCAAACACTTGTTTAAAAGAATAATTCTTTTATCGCATATGCTTTAGATATGATTGAATGTTGAATATTTATTGCAAACAGTTCATAATAGTACTAGTTACATTGTAGTTAATGTGGTGATACCCGATCACGGAAGATAACATTAACAGTTTCCTTGTAACTAAACGTACATATTCACGACCTAGGTGGAATTGAACAATCCGCCGTGAAAGGTGGATGTGTAAGTCTCAGATTGGTCTGTCTTGACTAAGAGATTGCACTAGCACATTTAGTATGTGTTGAAGAGGACCTACAGCGAGGATAAATTCTTTTGTTCTGAAATGTGAAGAATTAGACCTCAATGGTTATTGATTTCTTAATCTCTGTCACTTAAATAGGACCATGTGTGTTTGATGGTTACTGCTTTGATTCATGTCGGGTGAGAATCATCGTGACTTCGAACCTTGTGCTTTGGGCAGTAATATTAATCATACGACGATTGCTAAAATTTAATACGGAGAAACGCGTGCGAGTACGGCTCATGTGATTAGTCTCCTTGGAGGGCTCAGAAGTTTTATTGTACCAAATCTTGCAAGTGAAGAATTAGTTTCTTCGGTACGGATAATAATGTTGAGCTGTCTTTACTCCAAGGTGAAATATATTAATTAATTTAGAGCTATTCAGAAGCTTAATTAATAAATGGACTTGATAATCTTAAACGCGGGAAATAATAACCGGGAGCCCATATTATCGTAATATGGATTAAGATGGATAGTGCAATATTAATTTATTAGTGGTAATAATTAATATTAATGGATTGAATTATATTGGGGCTCAATATTGAAATTCAGAAGTCCATTAGGAGATCCAATCTTAATTCTCCTTAAAGGCCCCTCAAGTAGCCCAATAATGATAAGGTGATTAAAATAAAAATAAAATAATATGCTGATTTTTCTCATAATTTTTTAAAATATGGAAATCAAGGAGAGAAAATATTTTGTTGATTTTCTTGGAAAGATATTATGGAAGATAAGTATTCTTGGAATACAAGATTATCTCATATATTCAAGAAGATCCAAATCTTAGATTTTCTACTTGAATTTTCGAAAATTGCAAGCCTATTTAGGAGAGTGAGATTTTTGTGGAATATTTTATTATGGAGAAAAGAATATATGAGATATATTCAAGATTTCTTAGAGCTTAAGAAAATATTTTCTCCAAGCCCATAACACCATAAAAATTCGGCAACCCCCTTTATAAATAGGGGATGATTATTTCATCCCCAAGTACATAATTCCATGTGTTGGAAAAATCAAGAGCATATATATTTTTCTTTTACTTAGTTATTTAAATTACTTGAAAGCATCTCCCACCGGTGATCAAGTAAGGCGAAAGAGAAATACTTGAGAAGGTTTTTGGATTGATAAAGCATGATCGTGATTGTCCCGTTTATTCAAAGGCCAATTCTACAAGAGGTACGTAAGTCACATAAATTCTTATTTACTCCGCCTAGATTTATGTGAATTAATTCAACATGCATGATGTTAAATTTATTTTTGGAATTATTATTTGAATTAATTAGGATTAATTCATGCTAGTAATAATTGAATTTAAATTCGTATTTATATTTCATCCCGAAAAGATTTTGGACACCCCTATTTTCCCAACAATGTCTACTGAAGATCATCAATGTCAGTGGAGGATAAGCCATTTGAAGTCAGTATGCGCTGATTAAGCCCACTGAATCAAAGAGCAGTTGAATTCGGTCCACGTGGACCAATCAAGTCAAAACCGCTCATTCGACACTAACAACGCCACATTTAATGAAAAATAGGTTTCCCTACTGATAGTCTGGATTCAAATGTGATTCTCTCCAACGGTAACATTTGAATCCACACTATAAATACAAGCATCCAGCTGCGGTTTCATGTGTGTGTGATAGGAAAAATCTACACCTACGAGCTATGAAGATGTGAGAAGTTTAGCGCAATTCCAAGGGAGGTATAAGGAAGCACATCTCACACTTAGTGCACTAACCATTAGGGTCTTCACATATATACTTTGAGTGTCCAGCTTGTAACTCATAGCTTATAGAGGTTTTTCCAACCTTAGCTTAAGGCTAACACATTGTAAGGGAAAATCTCACCTAGTTGGAGAAACCCAAAACTGAAACCAAAACCCTCTAGTCAGGTTTGTTGGTTGAGGTTAGATAGTGAGTTAGAAAGGAGTAAAGCAAGGTCAATGGTTATATTGATCTGGGTGCACCTTGGCACGTTAAAAATAAGTCGATCCTTAGTGGATTCTCCGGTTAAATCAAGACTGTGGACGTATGAGGTTGAGTCTCTGAACCACGTTACATTGAGTGTTATTTACTATATTCAGTATTGCTTAAGTACTCGCTAAACGATTTGAATGTATGCTCACTGAGAGTATTTCGAAAGTAAGAAAAGAAAATTAGCTAAGTATTTTAGTGATGGTCCCGTTTTTTAAGGGCAAAATGGGAATTCAGGAGCAAATTTCTTTTTTTAAAACTATTTCCTCAGGGAGTTCAGCAAGAGTGAATAATACTCAAGTCACTGCATTGCTAAGAGTCAGAGACATCAAGTCAGTGTGATGACTTGAGGGCTCAGTCTCTTAACAAGGTAGTGACTCGAGAGGTTACACTTCAAGTCACTGCTCTGCTTAGAGGCTGAGCTACCAAGTCAGTGTGGAGACTTGGAGGCTCATGCTCTAAGCAAGGTAGTGACTCGAGATGCTGAACTCTCGAGTGCGTTGCCTGAACTGGTCAGTGAGAAGGATTCTCCCTGACCTGAATACTTAACCAAAGTTTTCCTTTTAAACGATGCTCTCAGTGAGCAGATTTTCACAACACTTTAGTAAATACTTTAATGAAACAAATGCTCAGTTTAACGTGGTTCAGAGACTCAAGCTCCTATGTCCACGGCCTGATTTAACTAGAAATCCACTAACTGGGATTCTTGTTTTTAACGTGCCAAGGTGCACTGACAACTGGACTCACGCCACTCCATGTGCTGCCTCTCCTCTCTGACTAACTTCCACCAACAAACCTAACTAGAGGGTTTTGGTTTCGGTTTGGTTTTCTCCAACTAGTTGAGGTTTTTCCTTACAATGTGTTAGCCTCAAGCTAAGATTGGGAAAACCTCTCTAAGCTAAGAGTTACAAGCTGAACACTTATTTGTGTATATCTATGAACTCTAAAGTTCAGTGTACAAGATGTGAATCGTGCCTCCTTATAACTCCCAATATAATGCACTAAACACTCACACCTTCACAGCTCGTAGGTGTTGATTTTTTCTCCTCTCACATACACACCAAAACGCAGCTATGAGCTTGTATTTATAGTGTGGATTCAAATGTAACCGTTGGATGAAATTACATTTGAATCCATACAATTAATGGTTTCAACCACTTTTCTTGGAATGCGGCCTTGTCAGTGTCAGAGTTACTGCCTCGTGCTGATTGGTCCATGTGGGCTGGATCCAACGGATCTTTGACTCAGTGGGTTGACCAAGACCCAACTGACTTTAGGTAGTTTCCTCCTTCACTGACTGATGATCTTCAGTGGACTAAACGTCTTTAGTTTGGTTGTCCTTTAGAGACTCTTAGAAGATCATTCCAAGAAGTTTATCATAAGGCTGAATGACAAACTTCCCTGACCACAGTAGCCTGACTCCTTCAGGGCCTACTTGGTGCAGCACTGATCCTCCAGATCATGCCCTTCACTGAGTGGTCCACCTGACTTAGCTTAGATCAGCTCGATTTACACTCAGTGGGACATCCTTCAGGTTTTTCTTCTGGTTCAGGTCTCTGGCATGGCTTCAGTCAGTTCTTCTTGGTGTCATCTTGTTATCCTCAGGCTGTGTTACTGAGTTCCCCCTCGCTGAGTTCCCCCTCAACTGAGTGTTCCCTCAACTGAGTTCTTCTCAACTGACAGCCTATTCTACTAAGAGCTAACCTAGCCTGACCTGAAACAAAGGATACAATCCTGACTACTTTCAAACCTATTACATGTTTTGGAAAATCATCAAAACTAAAATATATCCCAACATTTAGTCAGGGAGAACCAATCTCACTGACAAGCTTAAGCACGCACTCGAGAGTTCAGTCTCTCGAGTCACTGCTATGTTTAGAGATGGAGTCCTCAAGTCACTACACTGACTTGAGAGCTTTGACTCTAAGCAATGCAGTGACTTGAGTGTTTAACAAAATTGAATTTTTTTTTAATTCCCATTTTGGTTTTGAAAGTGTTCAGGGACCATCAATTGGTATCAGAGCGGGTTGTTCACATGACCACTGATCCAGTTTTGTTAAAAAAAAGGTCAACTGAACATATCTTAAATATTTTAAAATTATGGGAATTTCTGCATATCTCTTCAATTATTACTTGTTAGTCTGACATTATTCTTGTAATAGAAAATCTTCAGTGTTAGAGGTTTTGGAATCATAAAAAAGGGGGAGATTGTTAGGATATATTAGTTTTGATATTTTTCCAAAACCACATGTAATCATAAAAAAAGAGGATATATTTTCCACTGATATTAGGTTTGAAGCAGTCAGGATTATATCTTTTAGTTTCAGTTCAGACTAGGTTATTTCTCAACTAGAACAGGTTATCAGTGGAGGAAGAACTCAGTTGAGGAAGCACTCAGTGGAGGAAAACTCAGCTGAGGGGGAACTCTGCGGAGGGGTAACTCAGTAAGGGGGAACTCACTGACACAGCCTGAGGAAGTCAAGATGACATCACAAAGAGAATAGACTAAAGTCATGTCAGAGGACCTGAACATGAAGAGAAGCCTGAAGGAAGTTCCACTGAGTATAAACCTGATTGTTCTAAGCTAAGTCAGTGGACTACTCAGTGAAGAGTATGATCAGGAGGATAAGTACTGTACCTAATAGACCCTGAAGGAGTCAGGCTACTGAGGTCAGGGAAGCTTGTCATTCGGCCTTATGACAAACTTCTTGGAAAGATCTTCAAATGTCTACTGAAGGACAACTACACTGATGACATTGATGTCTACTGAAGATCATCAAAGTCAGTGGAGGATAAGCCATCTGAAGTCAGTGTGCCCTGATTAAGCCCATTGAATCAAAGAGCAGTTGGATTCAGTCTACGTGGACCAATCAAGTCAAGACAGCTCATCCGATACTGACAACGCCATATTTAATAAAAATTAGGTTTCCCTACTGATAGTCTGGATTCAAATGTGATTCTCTCCAATGGTAACATTTGAATCCACACTATAAATACAAGCATTCAGCTGCGGTTTCATGTGTGTATAATAGGAAAAATCTACACCTAAGAGCTGTGAAGGTGTGAGAAGTTTTGTGCAATTCCAAGGGAGGTATAAGGAAGCACATTTCACACTTAGGGCACTGACCATTAGGGTCTTTACATATATACTTTGAGTGTCCATCTTGTAACTCATAGCTTAGAGAGGTTTTCCCAACCTTAGCTTGAGGCTAACACATTGTAAGGGAAAACCTCACCTAGTTGGTGAAATCCAAAACTGAAACCAAAACCCTCTAGCCAGATTTGTTGGTTGAGATTAGATAGTGAGTTAGGAAGGAGTAAAGCAAGGTCAACGGTTGTATTGATCTGGGTGCACCTTGGCACGTTAAAAATAAGTCAATCCTTAGTGGATTCTCCTGTTAAATCAGGACCGTGGACGTAGGAGCTTGAGTCTCTAAACCACGTTACATTGAGTGTTATTTACTGTTTTCAGTATTACTTAAGTACTCGCTAAACGATTTGAATGTATGCTCACTGAGAGTATTTCGAAAGTAAGAAAAGAAAATTAGCTAAGTATTTTAGTCAGGGAGAACCAATCTCACCGACAAGCTTAAGCACGCACTCGAGAGTTCAGTCTCTCGAGTCACTACTTTGTTTAGAGATGGAGTCCTCCAGTCACTACACTGACTTGAGAGCTCTGACTCTAAGCAATGCAGTGACTTGAGTGTTGAACAAAATTGAATTTTTTTTTCTTGAATTCCCATTTTTCTTTTGAAAGTATTCAGGGACCATCACAGAGTATTGAATCTCCATGATTCTTTACCCATAGTAAATCAAAACAACATTAATTAATTACATACAACCCCAATTATGTTACAAAAATTAAGAAATCAATAACCACTCGAATCTAATTCTTCTTTTCAAGTCAGTCCAAAAGAATTATCTCGTTGCTGGTCAAATTTAGTGCATCATATGCACTTGTGTAATCTCTTTCAAGATAAACCAATCTGATACATACGCCCCAACTTCTCACAATTGATTGTTCAATTCCATCTACGTTGTGTATCACTATTCACATTACAAGAAATTTACAATGTTATCCTCTGTGATCTACTACACATCATATTATCTACAATGTAAAATATTTGGACATTTATGCAATAAATAAATAATAATCATAATATTTAAAGCAAATAGTGATAAATAATTTATTCTCATTAACATAAGTGCAAGAACCAGTTTATATACAAAGTAGCACTAAAAGTATATTTTTCAATATATCCCTAACACAACAAAGACCAAGTGGAAGATCGTCGGTATTTTTATTATTTCAAACATATTAAAGTGGTTCATGTAATTTATAGGTTTAATAATTTAAATATTAAATTCACAATATATTAATAAAGGTCTATCAAGTTTTAATAATATAAGACCTTATGATGAAGATTAACGGGTATCACAAATTTATTAAAACTTGGGGTAGTTTTTAAAACTTCGCAGCAGATAGTTTTAAAAACTCCACACTCCCTCTGCCAAAAGAGAACTACCGGGTATCATGAGAATTAAGAAGGAAAGAGAACGTAAGTGGGAAAAAAATATAGCAGAGAAAATTATCACCAAGAAGAATTTCATTGGATCCCGGTAAGTGAATTTCTCCACTTATCAAGTGTGAATCATAAGACAGAAGATCCTTGGGTGAATTACATATATGATAATTCCATCAAGGTTTAAAAATATTATCAGAAAAGTACTTACAATAATATTCCAATAGATAATTGTTATTTAATTGGAACAAAAAATATGTGTACTTTGGCGTAGTTGCAGAAAAATACTTACAATAATATGTCAGCAGATAATAAAATCATGAGGAACTCTCTTGTGAAATATTTCACATGTGAAATATATCTAAAATAGACAAATATTAAAAAAATCATGGGTCTGGCCGCTCCACATAAAAGTTCGCGGATCTTGGCCGGGTCAGGTCAGGTTCTGTGATTTTTTTCTAAAATTTCGCGCAAGTCAAGTTTCTGAATTTTCACTCCCAGATTCACTACTACATTTTCGCTCATAGGTAATAGATGGTATCTGTTAACTATGTACGAAATGGTCAGTTATCTAAGATGGTGTAATCTATGCACCTCGCTCATAGATAACAGATTCAAATCAACGAAAATCCGTTACCTATGCCAATTCGGATTATAAAATCTCGCTCATAGATAACTGATAAAATCCGTTATCTAATTATTTATATTTTCGTTACCTATTCAAGAAAAAATAACAGATTATATCCGTTATCTTTTGTAAAAAATACAAATTATCTATAATAAAATAAATATTTAATTTTATCAATTTTTTTTAATTCCTGAAATTCAAAAAAATTAAAATATACACAATAATTTAATAAATTCACAATAAATTCAAAAGTCAATATTTTTATTAAATTGCCAAACATCCGAACATCCACAATAAAATTCATCGAAACATCCATTTCGATTGCATTCAAAATTAAAATCTACACATTAATACTAAAGTATTCATTACACGCTAGCTTCAACAAGCCATTGGAATGTTAAATGCACTTCAATTCATTATAAAGGGGATATCTGCAAGTCAATTTCTTGCTCTACACTCCATTTGAACTTCACTCTGTAGAAAATACACATATATAATCAATTTCTGCTCAAATTCTATATAAAATCAAATAAATTAAACAAAAAAGTACACTTCAAATCTCAATTGACCAACATTTATAAAACACAAACACACCTTTATGCAAAAACATATTCGAACACATGTGGTCCACTCCGACCGCACATCATCAATTTGGATTTTGGTATAAGTTTCTCCACGAACTACAAAATAACATATATATTAATACTACGATATCACATTTAGATTAAATTACAAAGAAATAAACTTATAATACCAGAGATTGCATTGAAGCCACATCCAAAGTTTGCCCTATATCACTAAATGTTGCAGTATTGTGAAAGAACTGTCAACACCAACAGAAAGGAGTGAATCAAGCTCGAATATGTTCAAGATATTAGAAAATGATGAAAACATAGCAAACTACACGCAGAGCTATAGTAGTAATCAAGAACCATTTAACTATTCCAACGTAGCATATTTGTACATACATGTACATGTGGTTACTAAATAAGATTTAGTCTAACAAGAGAAAGTGAAGTGAATGGGTACATTATCATTCAAAAATATCACAGTTTACTTGACAAAATCTAAAGGAAAGTGCTGAAAAGAGTAAGCTAATAAGATTTGGACAATTGGGGAACACCACTAAAAATGCAGGGCACATTTTCATATCAGCAATCGGTCAATTTGAGAGGCATAATGTACCGACATTGTCACACTTGAGTAATAAAACAGACAAAAAGATAATGCACGGGTCGATGTAATTGATTTTCTTTCAAGTATCTATCTAAATACAAGTGAAAGGCCTATAATAACACAAGCATGTAATCATGAGAAACTTCATTGTTTCAAGGATTAAATTGTTAAAGATTGACTACCAACCCTGCACTCTAGAGCAACAAATGTTTGAAATTTTAAGTAGGGGACTTGATCAAGTCCAGTGTTATTTACTTGTTATGAATAAAATTCATTAGTAAACAAACATAAAAGATTGTTACCTGTTTCTGTGTACACCACATAAGTAAGAATGACAGACCCAAACGCCATCAAACCGGCAACTAGCTCTCCATATCCAAAATCAATCTCAAAATTATATTCATAAACATCATCATCATCGTCTGAGATATAACAATCAAGACCTTATAATAATCAACAGAAAGAAATTTCAGTCAAATTAGTGAAAGTGCAATCCGTTGGTAAAAAAGTGAAATAGCTTTTATGAGAGAGAATGTGCTCAAACCTTCCTGCTTGACAGTAAAAAAAGATCTAGGGATGCTGCATTACAGTTCTTTCGTTAGTATCTTTGTCAAGAACACTGACCAAAACAGGAACACTAGTGTAAAACACATTGTAAGCCATCAAGCTAACAGAGTTGAAATTGTCCCTGAGATACCTGAAATAAAAGAGAAACTGGAAGCATTGTATTGTTAGTACAGGAGAAAATCATATGCTAGTATCCTGCTAGACTTGATAACAATATGATATAAGAAATCTAATGAATGGACCCCAGAAAAATAAGATACTCACAAGATCTGAATAAAACAGATTAGCAATGACTTATAGAAGGAATATTGGGAAATAAATGATGTGCGGTTATATGAATAGCGTCCATGCACGAGTATCAGTCTTTTAAAAAATCTGAATCCTGCAAGGCAAAGATATAAGAACATGTAAATGCTTTCAAATAGAAAGAAACATACTGTGAATTTGCAAAATAATTTACTGAATTGAACTTAAACACCGAAATTCAACAAATCCAGGCTCTTCCAATAAGAAAATTAATTCTTAGGAAAACAATATGCATATCCTTAAAAAGAGAGTATCGTTTTAGAAATAATTCAAGATTCCAAACACACAAAAGTTTATACAGAACATGAAAACTGCTGTTTAAACGGAATCACCACCCTTTCAATTTGTGTTTAATCTTTAAAAGTTTAAGCCAACTCAAGAAAGGAAAAAAATATAACTTTGAAGACCTTTTCCAACCAAAATACTAAGCTATAAGTGAACATGGATGGCTTGATGCCCTATTTTAGTTTTCTGTAAATCAAAATAAATAGGGCCGCAAAATTCACCAAGTCTCACATTCTCTAACTTTCACTAAATTGTTGATTTTTTTTATATATAGCTCTCAACAAAATGCAAAGATCGTGTTAATTTGGACAGGACAAAAAGGTCTTACTTCCAATGCTATAATCAACTGCCCTGGCCACCTGCAAACCTTCTCTCCCACTTATGCCAACCCCTATGTCAGTTTGTTGAATCATCCTCACATCATTTCCACCATCCCCGATGGCCAAAGTTCTGTAGTCACATAACTTCAAAAGTTCTACAAGCTAAAACAAACAAAAAAATCCGAAGAGAAAACTTCAATAGCATTTTACTAGAAAAGTGCATAAATATGAGTAACTAAATTTAATTAGTTCTTCTAGTGATACATACATTTTCTGTTGTCTGATACCTTATGTTTGCACAATGTCAGCTTTACATCCAATCAGCTCATCACCCCCACCCTCTTCTCTTTTTCCCCACCCCCCACCCCCTCCCCCTCCCAAAAAAAACATGTTTAATAGATCCCGAATCTGTAAAATTTAATTTTATAACACATTTTTACAGTCACATAGTATAGAGTGGTGTGACAATATGATACCAACCAATCTATGCAATTTATACGGTGAAGCATTTTAGCCAGAGTAAATTGGAAGCATTATACTGTTAGTACAAGAGAAAATCATATACTCGGCAGGAGGGAGGTACACTCATAGGGTGTCATGTGCCATATTTCCACACGATGCACAAAGGCATGAAATGGAATTTATATCCTCAGCATTTTCCTTTGCAAAACGCAAGAAAGATTCAACTCCTAATGCATACTCAGGCGAAAACCGGTCTTTAAATATCCATTCTTTGTCCATAATTTCGTTTCAAACACGAGAACTAATCGGTGAAAGAAAAATAAATTAATTAAAAACAGCTCTAAAAGTCCTACAATTTTTCTTTAAATCTAATTTTTGGATCACATTAATTAGCAATCTAATTTCTGGATCACATTAATTAGCAATCTAATCTCTGGATCACATTAATTCGATAATGTAACCATAGATAAGACATTCTACGGTTAGAGAAAATGCAGAACAAATTTGCAACCTAATATCCCAAATCATGACTTCCCTGTTGACTAATCCATATAAATCACAGAAGCAAACAAAATTATGAACTTATACCATTTTCACCAAGAATTAACCAAACAACAAATCACAATATATTAACTCATCGAAAACACAAAACTATACAGAGATCCAAAAATACCTTAGGTGATGCGGTTGCACGCTCAGAGCCCTAGGATGCATGGCTTCGCGGCGTCGTGGTAGTGGAGGCTGCGTAGCAGCAGGGGAGGCGGTGCTGTGGCTTCACGACATTGCGGTGGTGGAGGCTGTGTAGCGGCAGGGGAAGCGGTACTGTGGCTTCGAGACGTCGCACGACTGGTTCCACAAGTGAGAGGACGACGGTGTGTGGCTTCTCGGCGGAGGATGGCGCGGCTGAGGGCGGGCGCGGTCGGGGAGGAGGGCACGAGAGAGGCGGCGCGACTGGTTCCACAATTGACAGGACGACGCTGCGTGGCTTCTCGGTGGAGGACGGTGCGGCTGAGGGCGGCGCGGCCGAGGAGGAGGGCGCGAGAGAGGCGGCGCGGCGGAGAAGGGAAGACGTCGAGAGGGAACTAGGGCAAAGTTAAATTGAGGCTCTTTTTACTGTGTGTAACATTTTTTTTAGAAGTAATATTTTAGAATTGGGGTGTTGTACGTTAGTGTGTGTATATTTTTAGAAGTGAAAATTTTCCAAGTGTAGAATTATTTTAGAATGAAAGTTAATTTATATAATAGATAACCAAATAATAGATAACTGATATATAATTTGTTAACTAAGGAAAAAAATTAAATTTAAAATTTATTGGTTAAAATTATAAGTTACATACATAACCAGTCCTAGATAACCATAATAAATATCAGTTATCTATGAGCGAACACTCTTTTACCTAGATAACGGATTTTACCTAGATAACAGATATACGAAACATAGATAACAGATTCATTAATATCCGTTATCTAGGGCCTGTTACCTATGAACAAAAATGTAGTAGTGATTGTGTTACTATATGGACAGATGCATGTTACTGAATGACAAAATGTGTGTTACTAGTCCTTAAAAGTCAGGTTTTTGTACTTCAAAATAATAAGAATAAATATATATTTTTACAAGAACAAATATGTGTTTTTTAATTTTTTTATTATCCTTTTAAATCTAAATTTATTGTTTCATTCATTAACACATTTGCTCCAATAGTAACATATATTTTTAGTAACACACATTTTCTCCAATAGTAACACATATTTTAATTTAGTAACACACGTTTTCTCTAACATTAACACACATTTGCTCCAATAGTAACACATATTTTTAGTAAAACAAATTTCTTCTAACATTAACACACATTTATTTCAATAGTAACGCACATTTGCTCCAATAGTAACACATATTTCCTCTAATATTAATACACATTTGCTCAAATAGTAACACATCTCCAAGGAAAGACATCCATCAAATAATAACACACATTAAAGTGTGTATGGTGAACTGTGAGAATTTTTTTATCACAAATAAGTGAGATCTCAATCTTCAATTTAGGAAGAGAGGACCTCCCTGCTATTGTAGAAAGACTTCTACCTCTGCCAATCATCTCAATCTCATAAGAAGCAGAGATGGCGCATTTGTCTATCTCATAAGAAGCAGGATTTTGTTTGTTCGTGCTTTTTTAGGGAGCGAGTGAAGGATGCGGAGAGAAATTATAATGGTGGTGAAACACTTGAAGTGCAGTGTTGGCGCGGTGGTTGGAGACTGCGGTGAGGACGAGAAGAGGAAGTAGATTGAGGTGGTGGTTGGCGGCGGCAACACGAGAAGTCGGCGGAGGTGATGTCGACGCTCTGTTACTAATGAGATGCAGATCTGATCCATGAAAATGTCTTCTGTAATGCTTGGAATTTATATGAGTTTTAATATGGGTTATTCTACAAACTCTAGATGCGTAGAATATTTTATATAATAATTTGTGTAAAATTATTGTTTTTATAGAAAAGATATGCAAAATTTTGATAGACGAATAAATAAAATAAGTGAATATACTTTAGAGGGGTGTTTTGTTTTATATTGTTTGTAGGATTTTTTTGACTTTTAAAGTCTGGGGGTATTCAATGTAGATTTTCAAAAGTCTTTAAAAATCCTGAGGTATTCAATCCGGATTTTAAAAAGTCTTAAAAATCTTTAGGTATTCAACAGTGTATGGATTTTAATACTCCACGGATTTTCTTAGATTTTCCTTCCAAAATATGAATAGATTTCACTCTTCAAAATCTCTTCTAATAACCAGAGATTTCTACGGATTTTGAAAAGTCTAAAAAAATCTTTAGGTATTCAACAGTATATGGACTTTCTTTGATTCTTTTTCATTGGGATTTTAACGGGGCGGGGACGGGGGGTCATTCCTCATCTCCGTCCCTGCAAAATAAATGGGAAAAAAATTCCCTCATCCCCGTCTCGCGGCAATTTCCCGTTCCCCGCCCACTTATTTTTTATCTCATTTTTTAAATATAAAAAAATATTTAAATTAAAAACTTTAAATATACACAACAATTACTTTAAGTTGGTGTTAAAAAAAATTAATTTAAACAATTTGAAGAACCTCTAATTCTAATATTTTTAATTAACATATATACTAAAGTGAAAATAATATAATTTGGAACTAATAACATAACATTAAATAAAAAAATGTAATTTTTAATAAATAGTAATTGAGTAGGAAACTATGAAATATTTATTTGTAATTTACTTTAAAATTAAAATTATATATAAATATATTAATTATATAAAAAATAATGCGGCTCCCCGCGGGGTACGAGACGGGGATCCCCCGGGCTGAGAATACTATCCCGGTCCCTGTCTACGGCGCAAAAAAATTCCTCATCCCTGTTTGATTTAGGGATTACCCGCCCCGTTGTCAAGTCTACTCTTCAAAAAATATAAATAAAATTTACTCTTCAAAATCTCTTCTAACAACCTGAGACTTCTAATGAGGGCGAGGTATAACGCTGATGGAAATGAAGATGAAATAATAATGTATTTTTTTAACTAATGTATTTTTTTTTTTAAATAATTTGGATAATTTTTTTTATATAAAAGTGTGTCCCATATATATTTGCATCAATGGTTCCAGCGTCGGAGTCTATGTAAATCCAAGTAAATCAATAAAAAAATGTATTCCACAATCCTGTAAAGTCTATGAAAATCCAAATAAATCAATAAAAAAAAATAGTCAAACTCTGCATGGAGTCTATAGATTTTCTAAATCCACAGACTTTTTAAAGTAAAAAAAAATCCGATAGAATCTCAATTGGATACACTCCTCTTAGTCAATAAAGGGAGGGACTAGTTTGAAATATATTGAGTGGGAGACCTATCATCCCATGTAACATAAATGAGACCGTGGTATATAAATATTTGTGTTTAAAAGAAAAATGGTTATCCAATTATGATGCGACAAGTGGAGAGTCCATTACTATATTGATAATAGATGTTAATAATAGGGTTCGTTTATATGCCTAACCATATACATGCTCATTAATCCGTACGGACGCTTTTTCCATGTCATGTGTGGGCCCACAGAAGATACAGATACATCCTTTCCCACCATTCACAGCTCGACAACCATTTTGACGAAACCACCCTGGTTTCTCAATACCGCATATGTCCACATCTGAAACTACTTATTAATGCACGCATACAAATCCCTCTTCACTATACTTTCTAAGAAAAAATTTCACACAACTTGTACTCTCAAATTCTACTTTATTTACACAAATAACTCATAACTACACAATTAAAATTGAGTTTTCTTAATTTCTGTGTCCACATCAATGTAAAATTAGATTGGAATTTTTTTATGAAAGTAATACATTAGTTTTGATAAGTTGTGTCAAGCTATATATATACATAAAGAGAGTGAGAGCGACAGTGGATGAAAATAGGTACAAAAGTTACCTCTTTTATACAAGTATTGTAGGGGGAGTAAAAATGTTAGTGGTGGGAAGAGTGACAGAGCATGTACATACAAACAGTAAAAACTAGAGAAACAAATAAGTCATCATATATAGAAATAGATACAGTTTTGGAGAGCTGAGAAGAAGGAAAAAAAAAAGAATGGGGAGGGGAAGAGTTCAGCTGAAGAGAATCGAGAACAAGATAAATCGGCAGGTGACATTTTCCAAACGGCGATCGGGGCTACTGAAGAAGGCCCATGAGATCTCAATCCTCTGCGACGCGGATGTTGGATTGATTGTCTTTTCTACTAAAGGAAAGCTCTTCGAATATGCCACTGATTCATGGTAAATATTCCTCTACCATCTTCATCTTTTTCTTCTTCTTCTTCTCCTTCTCCAGCTTATTTGTGGTTTACTGTTATTTAATTTTCAATTTGTATTTTGGGGTTTTCTTCTGGTATTTTGCTACGTTAATCTCATATCATTCTCTACTTCCCTTTTTCTTTTGACTTACTTACATGCCTTTTAATTTTCTTATATCAAATCAAATCATATATGTGTATGTATATCTTCTTAATTTTTTTTTGGGAAATTATATGTATGTTTTATTAGTTACATATATATGATTTATTTTTCTTATATCAAACCATACCATATCATATATATATATGTGTGTATTTTCAATCTCTTGTTTGGGAAATTAAAATCTGGCACAAGTACACAATATATACACTCTTTGAGCTTTGAATCAGTACATGTATATATTAATAAGCACAAGTTAGTACACATTTTTTTTTTACAGCTTTTTCCAGTTTCAGCAGTTTAAACAGTTCC
The DNA here is from genome assembly GCA_947034835.1 of Ballota nigra. Lineage (NCBI taxonomy): Eukaryota > Viridiplantae > Streptophyta > Magnoliopsida > Lamiales > Lamiaceae > Ballota > Ballota nigra. The sequence goes on along the minus strand of OX344724.1, from coordinate 37,849,285 downwards.
CATCTATTCTGTATTTCATGCATTTACTAATCTTTTTATGATCCAATATCTTTTGCAAATTTTTAAATGAATTAACTAATCTATTTTCGAATATCAAAAGTACATATTTTGTTTAGTTCTATGATCGAATCAAATCTTGTAAAAGAAACGGATTATAATTTCTTGGTTTATGTGTGTCCTTCAAGTTTATCTCGTATCTTCAAAAGGACTATTAGAACATAAAATTGATCAGATAGGAAGTTGCTCATACACTGACATAATATTGAACTTAGAGCATCTCCAACCCAATTCTCTACATTATCGATGAGTTTCGCACTACACTGTCGCAAAGTTCGCGCTACATTAAATTCATCTCCAACCGTTCGCGATACATTCTGCTCTACATGTATTTTTATTTTATTTTATTTTAAAGTTAAATTTATATATAATTTTAAACATAATACTTATATAATTTTTTTTTTTTTATATCAATTATCAACTAATATTAAATATTTTTTAATTTGAAAAAACATATAATCCAATTATATATATTTATATACGCACTAAAAGATCTATTATACTTTGATAATCTCTAACAAGTTTGTTATATTTTAATATAATTTCTAAAATATTTTTTATAATTTGAATTTGAATTCGGGGTAAATCAGAAAAAAAAAACATTAGAAAATAGCTAAAACGACACTTATTTTGAATTGGAGGGAGTATGATTTAAAATATTGTAATATATTATTTAGATTTTATTTTATTCTTTATTATAAAATATGGTATATAAATATATATATATATATAACAAGATAAACATATAACATAAGAAAAGAAAAAAAAAAATCATCCAGCGCTGTGAACAGTTCGCGCTGTACACGGCGCGATACTGTTCACAACAATTAAGTAGCGCTGGGATGTAGTGCTGCATTGGAGGAGGATTTCAGCTCCACAATAGAGAAATTGGAGGATGTATTGCTGCATTGGAGATGGTCTTATGCATGAAATTATACAATATCTCAAAATTTAGTAAAATCTATGCTTAAATGATTTTTACCCTTCTATAAATTATCAAATTCTACATTTAATTCACGTTGATTTATGATTCTTAAATTTAGATCAACTATCATGACTCCTGCTAGTTTCTCACTAAAACAAAACGCGGATTAACAACCGATTTTCGGTCACAAAACATGATTAGCGATCGATAAACGTCGATCGTTAAAACGCGGGTAGCTAATTTAGCAACCGATTTTTTAAGTCGGTCACTAATTAGCGACCGCCACCGGCGGTCTCTAATATTAGCGACCGCCTCAGATCGGTCTCTAATCCGCCCGAGTATGACCCGATTGGATCATGGGATTTGCGACCGCCTCAGGTCGGTCGCTAATTTTTTTTTTAATAAATATAATATTTTTAGTTTAAAATTTACAATTAGCGACCGATTTGGCGGCGGTCGCTAATCGTCGAACCTGCAAAAAAATAGCTCAGTGGGTTCGAACCCGCGCCCATCGGGGTTCGGGCGGACGCGAACCACTGAGCCACTAATCCACTAGTTTATATTCAACCTTCGGGTTGCCCAGATGAGGTGTGAACCACTAGGACACATGCTATTGTTGTTCGTTTATTTGCATTTAATTGTATATTAGCTCAAATTGACTCTCATTTTTTTTTAAATTCATCAAATTCAATCCTTTTTGTTTCTAAATCGTATATATTTACTAACTTTTTTATTAATTTTATAAATTTAATATTTTACACTAATATAAATTATTAATTTATTCGTTTTTATGCATTTAAGAGTATATAACCTCAAATTGACACCTTTTTTTTTAGATTCATCAAATTAATTCTTTTTTAATTCTAATTTATATATATATATATATATATACTAACTAATTTTTGTATTTAGTAAATTTAATATTTTAAACAACTATAAATTATTAAATTCATCAAATTAATTCATTTATGTTTTTAATTCATTTATATATATATATATTTTTTTTTTACTAACTTTTTTTATTTTATAAATTTAATATTTTACACTAATGTAAATTATTAATTTATTCATTTTTATGCATTTAATTGTATATAACTTCAAATTGAGTCCCTTTTTTTAAAATTCATAAAATTAATTCTTTTTTGTTTCTAATTTATTTATACATACACACACACACACACACACACATATATATATATATATATATTCACTAATTTTTATAATTTGTAAATTTAATATTTTAGACTACTATAAATTATTAATTTATTCGTTTTTATGCATTTAATTGTATATAACTCCAAATTGAGTTTTTTTTTAAATTCATCAAATTAATTCCTTTATATTTCTAATTCATATATATATATATATATATATATATATATATATATTATAAATTTAATATTTTACACTAATATAAATTATTAATTTATTCATTTTTACGCATTTAATTGTATATAACTTTAAATTGAGTTTCCTTTTTAAAAAAAAATCATAAAATTAATTCTTTTTTGTTTCTAATTTATATATATATATATATATATATATATTCACTAAATTTTTTATTTTGTAAATTCAATATTTTAGACTACTTTAAATTATTAATTTATTTATTTTATGCATTTAATTTTATATAACTCCAAATTGAGTCCCTTTTTTTTTAATTTCATCAAATTAATTTTTTTATATTTCTAATTCATTTATATATATATATATAAATACTAACTTTTTCTTTATTTTTTAAATTTAATATTTTACATTAATATAAATTATTAATTTATTAATTTTTATGCTTTTAATTGTATATAACTTCAAATTGAGTCCCATTTTTTTAAAAAATTATCAAATTAATTTGTTCAATATGTATCAATTTACGAAACAATTCATATTTTGAATTTTTTTTTTCTTGATTTTTTTTTTTAATTTTTTGGTCATTTTGACCAACTTTAAGATTAGTGACCGCCAGAGGCGGTCGCTAATTTTCTAATATCACCCGTTTTCATAAACGGGTCAAATTTATCGATTTGCGACCGCCACTTGGCAGTCGCTAATTATAAAATTGAAATTAGAGACCGTCTTGGCGGTCGCTAATCGGGCGGTTAAAAATAATTGGTGCTTTTAACCGACCTTTGGGATTAGTGACCGCCAAGGTGGTCTCTAGTCGCACAAGATTAGCGACTGACCTTCCTAGGCGGTCGCTAATTAGTCGGTTTTGAGACCGATTTTATAGGCGGTCGCAAATTATTTTTTTTTAGAGACTACCGGTCAATTTCGGTCGCTAATCGGTCACTAATATATGATTTTGAGACCGATTACTCGGCGGTTGCTAATATCGATCGCTAATGCGCATTTTTTTTGTAGTGTCTAAATCCTAATCCTAAATAATAGGTATAATGGACCAGTACTTTGAAAAACTTTTTTTTTTTTTTTTATTGAGAGGGATGGAAAGTAATTGATAATTAATATTTCAATTTTTTTACAACCTGAATCTATACCACAGAATTGGCTCATACATAGAGCAATTTTTTGTTCAGTTTTTTTTAATTAATTAAGTTTGTTTAAAAAAAAAAATAGATTTCTTATTTTACACTATCTGAAACATAATAACTTTCTTAGCTAAACTATTCAAACCATTATTCTATTATTTTTTTAATATTATATTTATATATAAGTATATATCCGTAAAATCAAATGAATGTACGTCATGTTATTTTATTAAAATATTAAATACCTCGTAATATTCTGAGGATATTTTTAGTATTTTGACTTTAGTCATTTATTATCCCAGCTTATATTTGTTCTTTAGAAATTCCTGAATTCGTTATAAGTTTCAGTTTGCTAGGTTTATTTACATGTATATACTTATAAACCATCTGTGAATTTATGTGTTTCCTAATACTTAATTAAACATTTCTGTTATAAATAGATGCAGAACAATAATACCGTAGCAGATAACAGAAGAATATTTAGTAAATGTTTTGACCGTGAATCAGAAATTGCATAAAAGGGGTCGTGTGATAAACACCACCGAGAATGTTATCTTACATTTGGTTACACACATTAAATAAATTAGATAGCATAAGACTAAAAGAATCAATTTTGCAAACCAAAAAAATGTCTTCGAATAAGTTTGTGGTGATCAACAAGGGTAAAAAAAATCAGTAACTTTAGAAAATAGTGATTACAAAAATATTTAGACAAAGTATGGAGTGAAAAATGTTCATACATGAATCAGCAACAAACTAAGACTTTTCAGTGAAAACAAATAATACCCTTCAATGAAAACGATTAATATTTTTTAGTGAAAACAACTAATACCCTTTAATTATTCATGTATGAATCATTTTTACTCTATATATACTCAAATATTGAATTCCAATATCTATAGGAAGAAAAGATCAACACAAACTTATAGAAGAGAGACAAATATTACTAAAAATGTGCTCATATTCAAGGCAACAATTAACACAAATCCGACCGACTTAGCCATAACCTAGGTTTGTCCAACTGGTTCTTCAAGTATCCTACAAAGTATGATACATTATGTAACTTTCTTGAATCATACTTTTATAACTTTCTAATGCCTTTCATCTCTCAACTGCAACTGCCTTCCCATCCTTACGTACTATCTACTAATATTCATCATCTTTATGAACTCTTCATACAGTTAACTCTTGTACCCCAACACGACAGAGAAAGACACCAACATAGAACCACAAAATTAAAATCCAACTACTATAATAATAAGACTCAATTAAATTAAAATCCAACTACAATAATAATAAATAGGATAAAAATATAAGAGTGGTGTATCAGGACTGTTCTAACTCATATATTGTAAGATATCTTATTTTTCAATAAGGTAAGTGGACATTTGTTTGCATAATGGTCAAGACAAAATCAACACCACGTGTCGATCTAAACATAGAGTAATAAATTAATACAAACTCTCTACGAATAAATTTCAAGCATGTCTGCCAGCAAAAAAAAAAAAAAAACCACACATGTTGTTAAATTCAAGGTAATGAACAACAAAAAGACTTATCTACTTAATAACATAATATCTAAAAGTGATAAATATATTTTTTAGTATCTATAATGGAACTTTGGTGGACTTTAAATAGTGAAGGAGGTTTGTATCCTATATAGCAGGATCCATTACATAACTACTTCCTTTGCGTCATGATTTGTAACTTCCAATTGTATAGCTGCAAATATATTTTCATCCTTATATCAACTCTTATCATCATCATGTGCACATTTGACTAGATTTATCGACTCTTGAAGACCTGCAAAACAAGGACTCCAAACATATGGAAATACAAGAAGTTAGTTGTTAGGGAAATGACAATATTTTATGTGCCAACATTTGTATCAACATCCATAGGATTAAGTATGTGACATAGTTGAAATTCTAACTTTGAAACATAAAATTCCAAAGTTTTGATAAACAAAATTTATTTGTAATGAAAAATTGTTTGTGGAGGGATTTCAAAATGTATATTGAGATTATTATATTATTAATATTATTATTATGTTGAGATTTTTTTAAAATAGCAATTGAATAATATAAGAGATAGTGGGATTATATTACCCACTACTTTTAGTAGGAAAACAATTGAGAATTAGAATTTACTATTTTAAATTCACTATTATCACACTTTATGTATTCCCATATTGATCTTAAATGTAAGTTATTCTTGTGTGATGATATAATAAATTAGATATTACCACATTTCAAAGTATAATAATAAATAAATATAACCTCACTTAAAAGAGTGAGAATAAATTAGACATCACAAAGACCTAAAGTTGTACATATTAATAAAAATACTTAATATATATAATAAATATATATATATATATATATATATATTTATTTATTTATTTATTTATATGTATTATGTTTCGAACCCAACCCACCCCAAACACCTTGGTTGCATTCCCAATTCTCAAACCTTGCACCTGCCTTATTTGAGTGCACATAAGATTTACTTTGTCAATAATTTAACATAAAAATTGTAGGCACTTCATTATTAATGAGTATATATATATATATATATATATATATATATATATATATATATATATATATATATTAAGGTTAATTATATTCACAATGGAGTTTATTACTTCCAGCATGGAAAGGATCCTTGAACGATATGAAAGATATTCATATTCTGAAAGGCAGCTGAAAGAACCAAACCTTGAAACACCGGTATGTATATAAATTATATCACATACAAATACAAACCAAATTTTATATATTACAGAAAAAAAAAATTATGCAAAAACTAAATAGACATGTGTTTTCCCGACAGGCAAGTTGGAGTTTAGAGCATGCGAAGCTTAAGGCTAGAATGGAGGTTCTGCAGAGAAATCAAAGGTTAACAAGTTACTTTTTTTTTTTTTTTAACAATTGTGATTAGTCTTGATCTTTCAATATTTAATTTGTATATTATGTAATTATTGATTCTTTCTCTTTGGAAAGGCATTATATGGGACAAGACTTGGATAATCTAAGCATGAAGGAGCTCCAAAACTTGGAGCATCAACTTGATGTTTCTCTTAAACACATTCGGACACGCAAGGTACACACTTATTTTTTTTATAAATATAGAATTGTGTGGGACCAAGACACTTAGGGTATGTTTTCTTTAATGAATGAGTTTGATTAATAATTATTCCTCATTTATGAGTTTATTAGTTCAACCCTCTCCATGTGACAATTGTCCGTGTAACGAATTATCCAAACCGATATCAAATGAACAAAACACATGATAAATGATATTAAAGTATTAATCTATCCTAATCCAACAAAGCAAACATACCTAAGAGTATGTTTGATTTGGGATTTGGAGAATACAAATCTGGATTTCAAAATTTAGTGAATTTCCAAATCTTGATAAATAACAAAATTGTGTGTTTGTTTTGAAATTTAAATATAGAAGGATTTAAATTTATGCATAAGAGTGTGTGATGATGTATTATTATATTATTGTTTATTATAATTGTATTGATTGAATAACTATTAGTGTATTTTATTGAAAGTTAAAAAAGGAGAATAAGAGGTGTAGAAAAAGTGAGGAATATAAAAGTGTGGATAAAAAAAATCATATGACCCATTGAAGAGTTTGGTGTAGAAAAAAATATGATCTATATAGTTTATAGGCATTTTGTAAGGTGTATATACTGAATTTAAAAAATCGAATTCTAAAATCTCAAAGTAGAACATTATTTAAATTTCAAATCAAACATTACCATTACGGCGTGTTTGTTTAAGATTTGATTAAATTTGAAATTTTAGTATGTTGTCTGGATGAATAGTAAATGTGTATAGATTGTCTTAATGAATAGTAAATGTGTATTTAGATTTTGTATATATAAAGGCGTATAGATTTTGTAGGATTTTTTAAGATAGGATTTTGAAAATATAGGTAATAGATGATTGATTAAGTATTAAAAATTCATGTAAATTGGGGGAAGAGTGTGCAAGGTAAAAAGGAGCAGTCGAAATATTGAGTTGAGTAGATAATAATTAAAAAATGGGAGATAAATAGTTGAATGTGTATTAAAAATTGTATTTGGAAAAACAATAAAATAAGTGTATTATAAATATTATAGGGGTAATTTTTTATAATATTTGTAATCCTATGCCGAAATTGGGTAAATGATGATTTGTATTTCTAATAAAAGACAAATTTTAGGATGCATGCAAGTGCATAATATGTACTTGAAATTTGATCTCAATTTAAAATTAATTTTGACTTTTCGAGCAATAAATCGGGCTGCAAATGGGTCGCGCGCGCTTCGTACCAATACCCCAAGTTATAATCACCAAAATCCCAAGTTATATCACCAATACCCCAAGTTATATCTCCAAAATATTATTCAATAGTACCCCGAGACTTAATCACCAATACCCCAAGTTATAATCAACAATACACCAAGAATTACTCAACAATACCCCAAGTTATAATCACAATTTTTCAAGAATTACTCAACAATACATTGAACAGTGATATTCCTAATAATTATTCAATGAGTAGGTCTTGTATGAGACCGTCTCATGGCATAAGACAATGAGAATGAGTGTAACTAGGGCATTGGCTCATTAACACTTTGGTAGGGGTAAGTGTTAATTTGTGAGATCTCATGCCATGAGACGGTCTCATACAAGTTTTTGTCTTATTCAATAGTTAATCAACAATATTCAAGCAACAATACTCCAATAAATAAATTATCAATACTCCAAGTAATCAATAATAATCAAAGTAATAAATTCTAGTATTTGATTAAATTTGTGGGTTATGATGCAACACAGAAAAAACTTAATCTTGTTGCAATGATAATTTGGGGATTCAATAGTGAGATTGAAAAGGGGAAAAAGAAAAAAACATATCATTTAAATGAGAAGATTCGCGAATTTGAATCGTTCCCCAATTTAAATCTGTCTCATTTAGTGGTGGTGGTGGAGGAGTTACACAAAGAAGAAAAATTGCTTTTAAATGAAAACATCAGTGAATTTTAATCAAGCCACGGAAATTAAATTTCAATGCTTGATTATGTGGTGGAGATAGGCTACAGGCCTGCCACTTCAATTTTCATTTCTTTAGCTCACTAAAATTAATGGAAATTGTAAAAGGAGATTGATGAATGGTACTGGTAGGCATCCTTGCGAGAATGGAGAAGAAAGATGCTAAGCGAAGAGCACCCGTTAGGTTGATCCGCTTAAAATAGAATTGGGCCAAATATTTTAATTAGATATTTAATTCACCTGTAATCCCTCCAAATAAAAATGTGTAAAATGTGTGTTGGGGATAAAAACACACACCTTGTTTTGAGATTATGACTTGCATTAAATACTTAAGGATTTCAATAATGGGTAGGTAAAATCTTTGGTCGGTAAAAGGGGTTGATATTCTATTATTAGAATGTATAAAATGTGTTTTATTGAGAAAAATTATGACGGGAGTATTATATGAAAATAGTTCATGATAAATTTATCATAAAATAATTTTAAAGTATCATTAATCTCATCAGGGGTATTATTAGTCTGAGTTCAAGAAAATTTAAAATAATTACAATATAATACCACTGACCCACATTAGTGATACTCCTGACAGGTTTAATGGTACTCCTGATGATATTAATGATACTCTAAAACTATTTCATGTTAAATTTATTATGAAGCGTTTTCATTTAAAGTCTACTCAACTTTTCTTAAATGTTAATCGTAACAATATTTTGAAATCCAAGTTTTTAAAATAAAGAATGTGATATGGGTTGCAAAATCTTAATCCTTTTGAATAAACCTCAAACCAAACCAACTTAAGGAGCGCTTAGTTAACAATACTTCAAGGAAATAAAAAATTATTTTCCATTTATGTCCCCTAATAAATTAAAATGATATGTTGGGGAAAAATTGTTTCAATGGTGGTTGCATTGCTAGTGTCATATGCCCTAGTTTTAGAATAAAAGTAGATAACAAATGTTTGTTGGTTGTTGTTGGTGGAGGATTAAAGGAGTGTTGGGGAGAATGATTGCAAAAGGGAAATAGTGTAATCAAAATGGAGTATTGATTAACTTATTTAGGAGAAATAATAATAATTTTATTTTAATAAACCATTAAATTTACATCAAGTTTTAAACTCATTCTCGAAGAATTGTTAACTAAACGTCCCCTTAATATTTTTATATTTAAAATAAAAAAAATACACAAAATTACCCTAAATTTTATAGGACAATTTTTTTTGTCATCTTTTGGAAAAACCTCTTCACCCTACCAAATTTTATAGGGCAAAAAAGTGGTGCAAAAGGGGAAAAGAGGGTTTTTCTATAGGAGGGCAAAAAAATTAGCCCTACTATTTAGGACAAATAAGGGGAAATTTTTCCACATGAATGAAAATGAATATAGGGTAATTGAGGATGTTAATGAGAATAAAAAAAAAATGATTAATGACAGTACTTCCTCCCTTAAATAAAATAATTATTACCAATTTGATTAACCACTCTAACTTTCTATAATTATTTCTCTTCAATTACTGCCCTCCATCTCTCCCAACAACCTTCTTTTATTTCATTTTTTTTTTTAAAATAAAGCACAACACTAATGATTTAATTACCATAAGAATAATAAACATATGAGGGGCATGGAAAGAAAATGTATTTTCATTCTCTCCCTTTAAACTAAAACATGGCATATTTTGACATAAACATATTACCATCCCACTTGTGAGATGAAAATTCTTATTATTATATTATTTAGAATGACTTGATGAAGTATGTCACTGAAAAATAAATATATAATCTTTCCTTGGTAACCCAGAAACCAAAATTGTTGATAAGTAATTTTTAACTAATTTCTGTTTCTTTATGCCACATTTAGAACTGATTACATGAAATGTTTCTGCGTCATTAATTGAAGATTTAATATTTGTAAGAATAAATGTACATTGAATACTAAAATGCTGCATGTTTTAACTTGCAGAACCAAGTGATGAACGAATCCATTTCGGAGCTCCAGAAAAAGGTGAGAAAGTTTTGCGCGATCAAATAATTATTTTAAGGCTTTATCACGTATACATATTTTCGTAAATTGTAATTTAATTGTAACTTTTTTATTTTGTTAAATGAAATCTCACTTTTACAAATTTTGACAATTCGAACTAATGAGCATAATAAAACCTCACTTTACCAAATATTCTCCCTGGAATGCTTAATTATATCCATGTTACAAACACCATCATAAATGTGTTTTATCTCTATTTTTGCAATTGTAATTTTGTAAAATATATTTAACAAATTTATCCCGTGAGCTCGAATTGCCAAAATTTTGTAATGGTGAAGTTTTATTTACCAAAATAAAAAATTCTAGATTAAATTGCAATTTACGAAAATATGGTGATTTAATCCGCAACCAAGTCATAATTTAATGATTTGAATGTTAGTTTGATGAAGTGTGTGTGTGTGAGAAAGAGAAAAGCACAATAAAATGGTTTAAACATTACTTCAACTTATTTATAATGACAAAGTATAGAGTGAAAATGGTTTATACATGAATCATTAAAAGGTATTAGTTGTTTTCACTAAAGAGTATTAGTTGCTTTTACTGAAGGGTATTAGTTGTTTTCATTGAAGAGTATTAGTTGTTCATTGAAGATAAACTAAAACTCTTCGGTAAAACCAACTAATACTCTTCAGTGAAAACAACTAATATTCTTTAATGATTCATGTATGAACCAATTTCACTCCATATATACTCATTTATAATAATATATTGTCATGTGTAATAATAAGAGAAAAGGTCAAGTTTTATTTCCACAATTTTCACTTTGAAATGTTCTTCTAAAGTGACGCTTTGTCATTTAACTTGGGATAGAATAATTTTCAATTTAGGATATAGAATTGCAAAATCTGGAATCAATTGGATAGTTTATGTGGTAAAAGCTACAAAAAGTTCTCTTTGATATATTACTATTATTTGAAATGCTCTTATGATCATAGTTTCATTCATGCAAGTCAGAGTGAAGAGGAAGTTTTGTTTCATAAGAGAGGATCTTTTACATGCAAGAGCATTGACAAAGAGGAAAGTTTTCTAAAGTAGGGTGAAAGCTTTTTTAATATTAATTGAGATGGACGAGAATAGATTCTATTGTTAAATATATATTTTTAATAGATTCTTTTAAATATAATATATATAGGTTTTATGGTCATTTTCTATTGTTAAAATTGATACATGCATATAGATTCTTTTGATGAATGTTAATTGAAGTGAACAGGCCAGGTTTTGTTCAATGTCCACTTAAAAAATAAGTTTGATGAAATTGATGGTGATAATTATTGAGTTTGAGCATCAGTTGCATGCAACGTGTAATTTGGTATAATAAGGGCGAAACGTAACACTTATTTTAATTGAAATATAACATTAGATTTGATTGAAATCGTGACACTAGTTTTAATTTATATGTGACAGATGTACGGGGTAACCCGTTCACCTGATGCATATAATATATGTTGCCATAATTATTTTGATTCATAAAGATATAATATCAGAAGCACCATTAATTTATTATGATATATTTTTTTTTCAGGATAAGGCATTGCGCGAGCAAAACAACCTCCTGGCAAAGAAGGTAATATAAATTAGATCTATCTTACATAACTATATACATAACATTTTTATAATTCTCACTGTACTTCTATTGTTTAGCCTAAGAATTGCAGTTTTTACCGTATTATTTACTACAGGGCTCATTTTATAATCGTGTAAAAAAAGAATAATCTTTAATTATAGGCAAATTTTGGTTTTTGTTTTTTTATAAGTATCACTATTGTGCATACAAAGTATTATTGTTGTGCATATTGTGAAATGAAACACCCACGAAAAATATTTTTTAGAAAGTAACACTTGGTATGCACAATAGTGAGTTCACGTAAATTCAAGTTCATAGGTTTATGTATCAAATATACTCGATGCAAGAGTAGCAGAAAAGACAAAAACTTGTATGAGACCGTCTCATGGCATAAGACAACACAAATTAACACTCACTTCTATCAAAATATTAATGAGTCAATGTCCTAATTATACTGATTAATTCCATTGTCTCATGCCATGAAATGGTCATACAAAATTTGTTGTTTTCCCAAGATGGTAAATATGTTAGTACCATATATAGACTATAGTGTTGAAGGTGAATTTGTGGCATTGATGGATAACACAGATTAAAGAGAGGGAGAAAGAGTTGGCTGGAAGAAGTGCCTGGGAACAACAAAACAATGACTTGAACTCTTGTTTTGATCAAGCACCCACTATGAGCTCCCTGAATGTCAGGTAAACCGTAGCTAGAAAATAAATATGATATTTTTCCAGTTAAAAGTAATACTTATTTTTTTTATATAAAGTATCAATCTTTCGGATTCATTTTAGATTGACCCAAACAAAAGTGCATGGAGTTAATAAAAGAGTTGTTTATTAATATTTGTGGGTATAAAATTGTATTTTAGTAAGGATAAAAGTGTCATTTCAACTTTTTTAAGAGATAGAATTAACTTTTGCTATTTTGGGAAAAATGGAAAATAAAATAAACTCTTCCTTTTACGGTGAAATGGGCAATAAAAAATGAATAGGAGGGAGTATTTTATAGCATTTTGAAAAGTACCACATTTTTACTTTTAAAATATACAATACTTCTTATTTGAAAAGTATTATTTTCCTTCGTCTCGAAAATACATTCGTGAGATGTCTCACAAGTGATTTTCTATTATCATGACTTACCTTTTGGCATAGAGAATAAAGACTAAGCATATTGACAATTCACTTATTATAAGTGCACAATACATTTATATAATTTTTGCTGAAGAAGTACACAATTATTTTTCATGCAATTTGGATTGCTTAGTTAAACAACAGTTTCATGTACTTTTTTAAACAGTATAATTTTTTTACATTTATGAGAATATCCTATACGATTTTTTGTGTAACTGCGTGATTCTTGATTTACTTTAACATTGGTAGATGCCTTTCTAAGCCTATTATAATAGCACACACTCGTTCGTACAAAAATTAATATCATTATATACATTCACTGATGTACCGTTAGATTTATAAATTAAATTCACTATAAAATGTTACAGTATCAATGACTGCATGTAATGGTATCAGTGAATGGTACAGAAATACTGATTTAAATATGTATGTGCATAATGCAGTGAGATGTACCAAGGAGGTCAAGGAGAGAATAATGGAGAAGTTGGAGGAGTAACTCCAACCCAAAATCACATGTCTAATCCGGCAATACCTCCATGGATGTTAGACCATGTTGATGGATAGGTTTATACCAAAATCTATATATATATGCGGCATATATATATATATATATATATATATATATATATATATATATATATATAATTGATAGAAATAGCTGTGTATGAACTCCTTATAAAGATGGAGAAAATATACATATTGAAGGAATTTTAAGGAACTGTAGTTACACTCGTATGGTTATCTTTATCACAGTTGAAGGAATTCCCAGTTGCACTATAAGGGGGGTTCAAATATGTATTTGTATCCTAGCATGCTTTATTTTTGTGTATAATTTGTATTGTGGATATACGCGTCAAATTTGTTTCACTACATATTTTAAGTTACCGCTTTGTATATCTCCTCTAAGTTAAGGTTGTTTCGATAAAATTGTTGTTTCAACAAATTTTATCGTGAAACTCGTTTGAAAGATAATAATTTATCCCACCTGTTCATAAAGAGTGGTGTTTTAGGATAGATTTATAGGGAATTTACATATTAGCTCAAAAAAGTGACCTTTGTTATAAATTGATTCAACATATTTTCTCAGACAAATAATTTTTTTTTTGCACTGAAGCATAAAATACATATCTGTACAAATTGTTTTGAATCAATTTGTAATTAGGGTAACTTTTTTGAATCATTTTGTATTTTTTTTATTTAACAAATTGAATAATTAACACTTCAAAAGCTTTTATTTGAAAAGGGATTTTCTACAGTAAAAGGAGAGTGCAGTTGCACCCTCAACCCTTGGACCAATGCAAACCCGCACAGGTACTCAGATATCCAGACTTGCCACATTCTTTAAATGGTGCAGCCCGACCTGCATGGGTCGCGGGGTAAGTCAAGGGGCAACCCGTTTTAAATAGAATTTTTGTTATTTAAAATAAAACATAATTAATTCCAATATATAATAAAAAATGTGTATAAAATTTAATTATTGTTATTTATATATTATATATATTAATAGATGTGAAAAGTATATTATATAATATTTATATGTATTTATAATATATATATATATATATATATATATATATTAAAATTTAATATAAAAATGGGGCATGGATCCGGGCCATATGTCTTGAGTGATACCCAGTCCTGCCTTGTTCCATTACGGGGAATGGGGTGAGGCGACCCAAACAGCGTAGGCCAGGGCGGGTGAATATTGTCATCCTAAGATCCCTTTTATTTCGCCCGGTAGGACATGTTAGAAATCTAAATAATTAAGCACGTAATTCATCACAATTTAGCATGCTTAATAAATGCAATAGAAAGATAAAAATATCTCCAGTCATTATTATTGACTCACGAACGATCTTTAGGTTGAACGGCGATTCTAAGCCCTTCCTCTCTCTGCTAGATGGTATATGAGAAGTAAGTTTAGGGACTTTTCAATGTAGTGTTCTGTATTTATAAGAGTTATGTCCATCACAGAAATTAACGAGTACAAAAATTGTGAGATCTCATCATAATCTTTAGCTGAGGTTTATTTGATATTGTTGAGAATTTACAAGTCTGGACTTATTCCTCAAGAATAGGAAACATATCCATGATTACTTTAATATTAATTTGTTACCATAAATCAATAATCCTTTATTTGATCTATCTAATTTATGGAGATTATTCCAACATTCTCCCACTTGGTCCATATGCTTCCAACAAAAGCACCATAGGAAATAAAATACATGAATCATGGCTATAAATCCTCTAAATAAAATCGAGTATTATCTTCCATATATTACAATGCATCTAGATCCCTTAATATCAACCCACACAACTTAATTAAAAAAAAAAAAACCACACAACTTAATTAAAAAAAAAAAAAAACCACACAACTTAATGAAGAAACCATATGTCTATTCAAGGTCTAAACAAAAATAATAATTTCTCGTAATAAAATTGTACACAAAACCATAAGAGAAAATATCAAATGTATAAGAGTTTCATTACAAATACTTTGTGTAATTATAAGAATTACATAATGGAACCAAGTCTCATTCCGTACCACATGATCCTTATGTTCAATGACCACTTTCTTCTCTTTAACACGTTCTCTTATGGCTAGTATTTAATGTCGATAGGCTTGCTTCAACTACCACTTTTATTGTTTTTTGTCATAAACGCTGCAGCTGAATTATCATAATACATCCCTTGTGGTCTAGAAATTGGATCCACAATTCTAAAACCAGATATGAAACTCTTCAACTATACACCATGAGGGTTGGTTTCATAACAAGATACAAACTCTACCTTCCATACTAGAGGTAGCAATCAATATATGTTACACTTCTCCACGATATAGCTCCACTGGCTAGCATGAAAATATAACCAAGTGTAGATTTCTGGAATCAATGCAACCAACCAAGTCAAAGTCGGAGTACCCGATCACCTCTAGATTATCAATCCATCTATACATGAGCATGTAACCATTCGTTCCTTGAAGGTATGTCAATACCTTCTTCGCAACTCTCTAGTGGTCAAGACCTGGATTACTTTGATATCTTCCTAATATTCCAACAGCAAATGCAATGTCAGGTCTAGTGCAGACCTGGACATACATAAGATTTTCTAGTGATGAAGTATATGGAATAGTTTTCATTTATTCCCGCTCAAGCTCGTTATTGGGGCACAGATTCAAACTGAATTTATCACCCTTCTGTATTGGTGCTACACTTGGTGAACAATCCTTCATACAAAATCTTTCTAAAACTTTGTTATTATAGGCCTCTTGAGATAAATCCAAAATACCTCGAGATCTATCTCCGTCGAGTTAATATTGTTGGGGAAATTGGGGTGCCCGGATCTATTCAGGATGATATTTAAATACGAATTTAAATTCAATTATTACTGTCATGAATTAATCCTAATTAATTCAAATAATAATTTTCCAATAACAAAGTAATTCATGCATATGAATAAAATAATGTAAAATCCTATGGCGGAATATCTAGGAGTTTACACGAATACGTACCTCTTGAAGAGACATCCGAAGAATATAACGGGACAAGCGAATCGATCCTATCAACCGAAATACCTTCTCAAGTATTCTCTTTTCGCCTTGTTCGTTCATCGGTGGGAAGCGCTTAACGAACAACTAATAATATAAAGGAAGAGGAAAAATATTTATTGCTCTTGATTTTTCCAACTCATGGAACTTGTAAACTGGGGATGAAAAAATCATCCCCTTTATATAGATGTAGGGGCCGAAATTTTGGCCTAGTGGAATAGGGAGATAAATTTTTTTTTCTTGGTGTTGGGAAATTGTATAGACTTATGTTTTGATTAAGATGCCAAAAGGTTCCTCCTAAGTCAAATGTAAGTAAAGTATATTCAGTAGAGTTAGAATAGAATTAGCCAGTTCAAATGTTAAGGAACTGAAGTGCATTTGCTAAATTGTAAAGTGTATCTAAGAGTTGAAGAAGTCAACTGAAGAAGAAGCCGGAGTTATGAATGTTTTCTAAGTACATTTCTTACTTGGGCTATACCATCAGTAGAGAATCAAAAGTCCACTGATGAAGACTAACAATGCACATTCAATACTAAACACATTAAAATATGTTAGTTAATCTGGTTGGAACAAGATAATTCGAATGTCAGTAAAGCTTGAAATAAATGAAGGAATGAGAAGGTTCTCTCAGTTGAGTTCCACCTTAAAACCAGACAAGACTCTGAGCAAGAAGACTGCGCGGCCCAATAAGAAGATGACACGTAGGTGTACCCTACTGACAGCCGACCTGTCACAGACTGACAAGTACCAAAAGTCTTGCTTTAGTTTTTCCAGAGAGCTGGTAACAGGCAAGGTCTTTCAGCCGTTTCTTGACAAGACATAAAGCTTAAATAGAGCCGTTTGAACCAATCAGATACAAGAGACTTACTTGAGAAGATTCATCTCCAACGGGCAGATTTCTTGAAAATATATTTACTTACAAAATTTCTTGAAAATATATGCCAACTGAATAAACTCAACTGAAAGAGAATATGTAATAGATAGGTTGTGGCATAATCAAAAAGGGGGAAATTGTTGGGAAATTGTATAGACTTATGTTTTGATTAAGATGTCAAAGGTTCCTCCTAAGTCAAATGTAAGTAAAGTATATTCAGTAGAGTTAGAATAGAATTAACCAGTTCAAATGTTAAGGAACTGAAGTGCATTTGTTAAATTGTAAAGTGTATCTAAGAGTTGAAGAAGTCCATTGAAGAATAAGTCAGCTGAAGAAGAAGCCGGAGTTATGAATGTTTTCTAAGTACATTTCTTACTTAGGCTAAACCATCAGTAGAGAATCAAAAGTCCACTGATGAAGACTAACAATGCACATTCAATGCTAAACACATTAAAAGTTGTTAGTTAATCTGGTTGGAACAAGGCAATTCGAATGTCAGTAAAGCTTGCAATAAATGAAAGAATAAGAAGGTTCTCTCAGTTGAGTTCTACCTTAAACCCAAATAAGACTCTGAGCAAGAAGACTGCGCGGCCCAATAAGAAGATGACACGTAAGTGTACCCTACTGACAGCCGACCTGTCACAGACTGACAAGTACCAAAAGTATTTCTTTAGTTTTTCCAGTGAGCTGGTAACAGGCAAGGTCTTTCAGCCGTTTCTTGACAAGACATAAAGCTTAAATAGAGTCGTTTGAACCAATCAGATACAAGAGACTTACTTGAGAAGATTCATCTCCAACGAGTAGATTTTCAAGAAGGTCCATAAATACAGAAGGTCGTGCCCCTTTCTGCATACGGGAAACTTACAAGAACAAAGCATTCTCTACACTCATAACTTACAACGAAGCACTCGATATCACCTTTGTTTTCCAAGTGTTTCAAATTTGTAGAGAGCATACTAAATCTTCTGTAATTGAGCTTATAACTATATCCAAATCTTAGAAAGAGATAATCCATCCTTAAGCCTTGAGCTAAACTGTAAGGATTATCTCATAAACAGTTAGAACCAAACCCTACTCAAAACCATACCCAGAGTTAGGTTGAGAGCTAGAGTTAAGAGGTGTTAGTAAGCTGATTATTGATATCAGTCTGAAAGCTGGTTATTTTGGGAACTAGGACCTGGAATTATCCTAGGGATCAAATATCCTAAGAGATGATTGTTTGATCAGTGCACCTTGACACTATAACACAAGGAATTCTTAAGTGAACGGAATTCCCCTGTTTGATTAGGACGGTAGACGTAGGAGATTCTTCTCTGAACCACTTTATATCGTGTGCACTTATATTCGGTTAATTCTTTAGTGTGTGTTGTTCCAAACAAGTTTTATCAAGCAAAATGAGTTTTTCCTAAGGGCTCATGATTAGGCGTGAAATTGTCATGATTCGTCGCTCGAAATGTCCTTGTTTTGATGGATTTATATAAGTATTTAGAGTCATTTGAGTATTATTTTCTCAAACTAACAAATTTGTGTCTTTGATGCTTATAGATGGATAGAGGGCAAAAAGAGGAGTTCGTAGGACTTCGAATCGACTCAAACGGATATCCGGATGAGAAGATATGGAAGAAATACGAGAAGTATTAGTTCGAGCGAGCTAAAATGTCATTGAAGTACTCAAGATGAAGGAGCTCGAGTAGCCAATACTCAGGCACTCGAGTAGTGCACTCGAGCCAGCTTCGGTCGAGTAGCCAATACTCAGGCACTCGAGTAGTGCACTCGAGCAGAAGCCGGTCGAGTAGCAAGTCCGCAGGCACTCGAGTAGACTACTCGAGCAAGGTCCGGTCGAGTAGAGCTACTCGAGCTAAGGGGCTCGAGCACTTTTCACGTTCTGTACAAATTTGACACTCGAGCTTGCATTGCTCGAGTACTTTTACTCGACCTCTACTCGAGCTCGACGGAATTTTGGCCCATGAGATCCCGTTTCGACCCGTTGCCTATATATACCTCTTCCAAACACGTTTTGAAGGATCCCCGAACTTTAGAAATAACTTTAGACTTAGTTTTTGGAGAGGAAGAAGAGGAACAAGCTTTATTTACGTTTTGTTGAGGTTTTGCATACGAATTCTAAGTTTCTTTTCATTTATTAGTTCTTTTCGTTAGTTTGATTTCTTTGAACGCTTTGAAACTTCGTTTTAGTTAATTAAATTTCCGTTCTGAATATTTATTTCTTTTAAAACCCTAGTTCATATTTCTTATTTTCTTCGTTCAATTCATTATGTTTATGTTCGTTGTTTCTTCTATTACTTTTATGTTTGTTAAAGCCATGTTCGGCTAAAACCCTTGTATGCTTAGGGTAGGATGAACTCGTAGAAGTAGGATGTGGGTACATAATTAGGGTAATTTGTGACATTAGTTTTAATTCTCTTGATTAATGAATTCTTATAATTAATCTGAACTTTACCTTTGAATTTAGTACGAAAGTGTTAGAGAGAGGACGACCGCATCACTCAATAAAAATTAGTAGTCTTGACGAGAAGGTTTAGGAAAGGTTAATTCATCTACCGGTTTAGCGAAAGAGGACGACCGCATCACCTTAGTTAAATTAGGGTTTCATTAATTAAGCACAATCTATTAACTTGTTAGTAGATTAGTGAAGTCGAGTGTTAGGGTAAAGTATTAGGGTTTAGAATCTTGAGCTTTCACCTTGCATTCTTAGACTTAGGTTAATTCTTGTGTGTCACAGTTATTTTGATTATGTACCTGCTCCGTTAGTACACGTAGAGATTCCAATCCTAAGCATCACCATCTCTCATTAGAACACAACCCTTAGTTAATTTGATTGCTTTAGTATTTTAGTTTACTTAGTTTATTTTAGTCTTTTACTTAATTTGTCCAAAAATCCAAAAACAACACACTCATATTAACTCCGATGCGTAGATCTTCAGGGATCTATTCGCATATACACTATCCCGTGGGTTCGATAATACTTGGCCATTATACTTACTCTTACTACAGTGAACCCGTCCGCTTGCGGGTGAGCGACTAGTAGAAGTTAGTAAAATCGCTTCAAGTCAATGGCGCCGTTGCCGGGGATGGCGTTATATGCTCTTTGAATAGGACTTGTAGATAGCTTAGTAGTTAGTAGTGGGTGATTTATTTTCTGTTTTATTTTTATTTCCATTCATTAGGCAGTTGCGTTTTGATCCTTCTGCTAGTGTTTCAGGTTTATGAAAACACGCTCACAAGGCAATACGAGCGAAGAGAGGTTACCTGCAGATCCTGAGACAATAGCTAGAAGGAACCGAGCCTTCTTGAGAAGAATGACTACTGCCGCGGGAAACAAAGACAAGATTTCTGATGAACTTGGGGAGTTAGACAAAATAGCTGCAGAGTATACTGCTCTTGTGGAACGGGCAGAGGGTGCCAATGGAAACAGTAGTAATCAGCAGATACCCATAGGGGGAACTGAGAACCCACACCCGAACCCACAAGACTCAATCAATTCTGCACAAACACAACCCCAAAACCAGAACCTAAACCAGATCATCCACCAGAACCCAAATAACCCTTTCAACAACCCAGTATACCAACCATACCCATACCCACCTTATCCTTACCCACCGTACCCGTACCCTCCACCTCCTGTCTATAACCAACCACCTGTGTACCAACAACCTCCAGTTCAACACATACAAGCACCACATGTTGCTCCTCAGCCTGTGCCCCAGAACGCAGATCAGAATATGGCAATTTGGGGCAGGTTCGCGGCACAACCGCAGAGGTACTACGATGGAGTGGCTTTACCACCTGTTGAGGCGAACAACTTCTCGATATCCCAGGGGATTTTAAAGTTGCTTACCGAGAATCAGTTCAAGGGGGTGATCGGGAAGGAGAATCCTCACACTCACCTGAGGAGTTTTCTCATGATAGCCTCAACATTTAATTACAATGGCATGTCTGAAGATGCCAAGAGGCTTAGGCTATTTCCATTCTCATTGACGAGAATAGCTAAGGAGTGGTACGATAATACGCTCCCGCGGGGAGGTATTACCACTTGGGCCGAGCTCGAGCGTCTGTTCCTCGAGCGATTCTACCCTCCATCTAGGACGATCAAGGCTAGAATTGAGATCTCGTCCTTTCGACAGAAGCCTGGAGAGGATTTACGCCAAGCGTGGGAGAGATACTCAAACATGCTGATTGAGTGTCCGCAGCACGGGTACAACGAGGGAGACATTATGACATTCTTCTATAGTGGTGCCAACAAGGCGGGGCAAGACCATTTAGACGCCTGTGCGGGTGGAGCACTCCTCAATCAAGGCATAGAGAGGTGTAGGGAGATCGTGGACAACATTGTCACGAATGCCGATGCTTGGAGTGGAGATGCAGATTTTCAGAGAATGCATCAGGTTGAAGAGGGAGAAGGAACGAGAAGGCTATTGATGGCCATGATGGAGAAGATCAACAACCTCGAGTTGGGGAAGAGTTTGGTTGGAGAGCATGCAGTAGAGAATGAGAGAGTAGACCAACCAAGTGGAAAGCAAGAAGTAGCTAATTACATGGGAGGCCCATATTACAATCAGAATGGCTACCAAGGTGGAAATCAGTATGGAAGGCCTTCTTATGGCCAACCATTTGTACCTCCAGGCCCTCAGCCACTTCAAAATCAATGGAGGAACACACAAGGAGTTCAAGGAGGCCAACAGCCTCCTCAAAACACATGGAGGAAGAATGAGAACTTTTCTTATGCTAACCCAAAAGCTGGTGTTACTGTTCCTGCAGGTGTTGATCCGGGGTCTAAACCTCCTGGTGGAGAAGGCGGTGCATCAACCGAGGAGATGTTGAGAGTGATCCT
Source organism: Ballota nigra (assembly GCA_947034835.1). NCBI lineage: Eukaryota > Viridiplantae > Streptophyta > Magnoliopsida > Lamiales > Lamiaceae > Ballota > Ballota nigra. The sequence goes on along the minus strand of OX344724.1, from coordinate 37,826,768 downwards.
TCAGAAGGTGGAGGAAGGTAGTAAGAGGTTGTCATCCTTAGAGTATGATGTGAAGGAGTTGCATAAGAAGGGTGATCATCGTGATCAAGAGCTCCAGAAGATGAAGGTTGAGTGGACTAGAACTCAACAAGAGAACAATCGAAGGTTCACTTCTTTAGTGTTCCAGATGAGCCAGATTGCAAAGTCAGTGAATAGAATGCCGGAGGGGAACCCGAAAGAGCATTGCAAGGCTATCCAGTTAAGAAGTTGAACCAACTATGAAGGTCCTCAGATGCCTGCTGATTCTGAGACGCCCCAAGTTGAGAAGGGGATTGAAAGTGAAGGGATTGAGAAGCATGAAGATATGGATAAGTCCCAGAAGGGAAAGGAAAGTGAGGAGGTTGAGAGAGTTCCTAAGTGGAAAAAGGCAAAGGAAGCAAGGGAGAAAGTGAAAGAAACAGAAAGAGATGAATGGGGGGTACCCAAATCTGTGATACCCGTCCCATATCCACAGGGCTTTATGAAAAAGAAGCTTGATGAAAAATTTGCAAAATTTCTTGATGTTTTTAAACAACTTCACATTAACATTCCTTTTTATGATGCTTTGGAACAGATGCCGCATTATGCAAAGTTTTTGAAGGACTTGATCGCGAAAAGGCGGCGAGTGGATGAGCCAAAGTTGGTGCAGTTGAACCACGGGGTGAGTGCATTAGTGCACAAGGCGCTTCCACCAAAGCTGAAGGATCCCGGGAGCTTCACGATCTTATGTGACATTGGGAACGGGATCAAGAAGGGAGCGTTGTGCGACCTCGGGGCGAGCATCAATCTCATGCCCCTATCGCTTTTTAAGAAGTTGGAAGGTGGTGAACTTCAACCCACAATGATGACGCTTCAACTTGCCGATCGGTCTATCACGAGACCTCAAGGTGTGGTTGAAGACGTCCTCGTGAGAGTTGGAGATCACATTTTTCCAGCCGACTTTGTAGTGCTAGAGATGGAGGAAGATGAGCACGTGCCCCTGATATTGGGAAGACCGTTCTTAGCTACGGCGGGGATGGTGCTAGACGTGGCAAATGGGAAGATTACATTGAAGGTTGATGATCAAGAAGTGAAGATCTCCCTATATGAAGCCATGAAGCACCCGAAGGAGGATGAGAGCTTGTATTGCATGGATGCCATTGATCCTCGTGTTGAAGACACACCTTCTATCCCTAATCCTTCTGATATTCATGATTTTGTTAGTCCTTCACTTGATTATTTAACCCATGAACATTATGATCTTGATTATTTTGATAGGGATAAAGTGAAGACGTTGAAGGACGAAGAGGTGAAAAGTGTGGAAGTGGTCCAGCTAGAAGGAAAAGGAGGAGTTAAGAAAAAGAAGTCCAAACTCAAGAAACTGTTTAGTAAGACTCCTCTAGATAGAGGCAAGAAGGAGTTGAGACCCATAACACTTGGGAATGAGAAAAGAGCAAAAGAGCTCATGATGGTGGGGCATCAAGGAAAGGAGTTCAAACACCACTCTTATGAGAGTAAGGGAGGTATTTTTGAGTATGATGTCCCATAAGCTCCTTTGAGCTCGGTCCGGCATGAGGACCTTAAAAATAGCGCTGAATGGGAGGCAACCCATTATTTTTATTTTTACTATTTGCTTTGTTTTTAGTTATTAGGGAATTATTGTGAGTCGTATGTTTAACCTCGTATTTGAGTGAGTTGCTTGTAGGCTTGTCTCTAAAGGAGTAAAGGTATCATGGAGTTATTCAGATTGAAAGGACCAACTCAAGCAAGGGAGTGTGCAAAGCTATTGGGAGAAACGGAATTACTTGGTTGAGGTAACCCACAACCCCAAACTTAGACCTCTAGCAAGGTCGAAGTTTGGGGGGTGGAGTTTTTTTTATTTGTTTCTTGTTACATTGCACATGCATGCACGCCCTTATCTTTGAGTTGAGTGTGATTGATTATTGGTTTGTTGAGATACTCCTTGGGGTGATTTTGAGTTGACTCGCTATTGCATATTTCATGCCTATCAATCATCTTATGCTTGTTGATTGCTATCTTTGAGTATGATTTGATGAGTAGAGTGAGTTGTAAGGGTGAGTTAGAAATTCTTTTGAGTGAGTGTTTGAGTTTGAGCTAATTTGAGAAAGAACTAGTATGCTTGCAAGTTTTCCTTCTGAGTGCTTGTGTGATGAATGTGAGAATGCACTAGACTAGCATGGATGTGAAAGCCTTGAGATTTGAGCCTTATGAAATTTCGATATATGAATGAATCTCTTCGTTTGTGAGTGAATCATCACCTTAGAGGATGCTAGAACTTGTGTGTGCTCTTGCTTCTAGATTGTGTCTAATTTGATATGCCGAATAGGATCTTAGGCCATCTTTGATTTTATTGAGTCACTTAGCCAAAATTTTCCTTACCAATGACATTGAATCCCTTGTTAGCCCATTTGAGCCTAAATCCTATTTTATTTGCTAGCACATATGAACACTATTCCAATTCTTAAGCCTTTTTGTCCAAATTTGAGTGGAGAATAGGAAAGTGTGAATGTGAAGGGAGTGAATTGAGTTGAAAAAGGAAAATGTTGTTTGTTGAGTGAGTATGAGAAGAAGGTGTGATGAAGTTATGAGATGTGGGAAAAAGAGAAAAAATTGAGAATGAGCAAAAGAAAAATTGAGCTCATGTGTTTGTGCGAAAAAGAAAAAAAAAAGTGAAGTGATTGAAAAAAAAGTGAAAAGAGTTAGAAAGAAAAAAAATTGAAGTGTTGAGAAAAGTGGAATTGAAAGAGTGTTGATTGAAAATAGTTGAAGTATTCTGTTCCTAATCTCGAAGTACCAAAGTTTGATTTTCTATTCTCCATTCACTTAAGTCACTTAGTCCATATTGTTATCCCACCCGTCCAAAGAGCCTACATTACAACCTTGAGAAAAGTCCTTTTTGATTCGGCATTGATTTCTAGAGTATGGTCGAAGTTAAGAGTACTTACAAGCCTATGGCTGCCAATTTGTGTGATTGATTGTTTGAGTGAGTCCCTTGATCATTGTTATACACTTGTGAGGGAGTGAAACACATCGTTGAGTGAACATCCATGTTGGATTTTGGTGTTTCTTGCTGTTGTTGCATGAATATGATGAAGGAAGGTGGGTGAGTATACTTGTGATGCATCTTTGAAGCTCGAATTTATGTTCTTGCATGATTGGATTCCTTGACTCATTCCTAACAATTTCACTTGACTTATTATTTCGTTGCTTGAGGACAAGCAACATGGTAAGTTTGGGGGGGTTGATTAGGCATGAAATTGTCATGATTCGTCGCTCGAAATGTCCTTGTTTTGATGGATTTATATAAGTATTTAGAGTCATTTGAGTATTATTTTCTCAAACTAACAAATTTGTGTCTTTGATGCTTATAGATGGATAGAGGGCAAAAAGAGGAGTTCGTAGGACTTCGAATCGACTCAAACGGATACCCGGATGAAAAGATATGGAAGAAATACGAGAAGTATTAGTTCGAGCGAGCTAAAGTGTCATTGAAGTACTCAAGATGAAGGAGCTCGAGTAGCCAATACTCAGGCACTCGAGTAGTGCACTCGAGCCAGCTTCGGTCGAGTAGCCAATACTCAGGCACTCGAGTAGTGCACTCGAGCAGAAGCCGGTCGAGTAGCAAGTCCGCAGGTACTCGAGTAGACTACTCGAGCAAGGTCCGGTCGAGTAGAGCTACTCGAGCTAAGGGGCTCGAGCACTTTTCACGTTCTGTACAAATTTGACACTCGAGCTTGCATTGCTCGAGTACTTTTACTCGACCTCTACTCGAGCTCGACGGAATTTTGGCCCATGAGATCCCGTTTCGACCCGTTGCCTATATATACCTCTTCCAAACACGTTTTGAAGGATCCCCGAACTTTAGAAATAACTTTAGACTTAGTTTTTGGAGAGGAAGAAGAGGAACAAGCTTTATTTACGTTTTGTTGAGGTTTTGCATACGAATTCTAAGTTTCTTTTCGTTTATTAGTTCTTTTCGTTAGTTTGATTTCTTTGAACGCTTTGAAACTTCGTTTTAGTTAATTAAATTTCCGTTCTGAATATTTATTTCTTTTAAAACCCTAGTTCATGTTTCTTATTTTCTTCGTTCAATTCATTATGTTTATGTTCGTTGTTTCTTCTATTACTTTTATGTTTGTTAAAGCCATGTCCGGCTAAAACCCTTGTATGCTTAGGGTAGGATGAACTCGTAGAAGTAGGATGTGGGTACATAATTAGGGTAATTTGTGACATTAGTTTTAATTCTCTTGATTAATGAATTCTTATAATTAATCTGAACTTTACCTTTGAATTTAGTACGAAAGTGTTAGAGAGAGGACGACCGCATCACTCAATAAAAATTAGTAGTCTTGACGAGAAGGTTTAGGAAAGGTTAATTCATCTACCGGTTTAGCGAAAGAGGACGACCGCATCACCTTAGTTAAATTAGGGTTTCATTAATTAAGCACAATCTATTAACTTGTTAGTAGATTAGTGAAGTCGAGTGTTAGGGTAAAGTATTAGGGTTTAGAATCTTGAGCTTTCACCTTGCATTCTTAGACTTAGGTTAATTCTTATGTGTCACAGTTATTTTGATTATGTACCTGCTCCGTTAGTACACATAGAGATTCCAATCCTAAGCATCACCATCTCTCATTAGAACACAACCCTTAGTTAATTTGATTGCTTTAGTATTTTAGTTTACTTAGTTTATTTTAGTCTTTTACTTAATTTGTCCAAAAATCCAAAAACAACACACTCATATTAACTCCGACGCGTAGATCTTCAGGGATCTATTCGCATATACACTATCCCGTGGGTTCGATAATACTTGGTCATTATACTTACTCTTACTACAGTGAACCCGTCCGCTTGCGGGTGAGCGACTAGTAGAAGTTAGTAAAATCGCTTCAAGTCAGCTCACTAATCCGCAACTGAAAGCTAATTAGATAGTAAGTCAATTGAAAGTCTTGAACCTTCAGTGGAGCTGATATCTCAGCAAGCTTTCATTAGTAAATCTCAGCAGACTTCCAAGTCCACTGAAGATCTACTGTCTTAAGTAAAATCTGATAAGTTTTAAAGAGAGAATTTTAAATTTGTAACAACAGGTGTATTCCCCCCCATACACATGTGTAACTCGTTTCGGGACCAACACTTGGCCTCCAAGAAATCTTGAATATATCCCATATTATTTTTCTCCATCATAAAATATTCCACAAAAATCTCACCTTCTCATCTACATAAAATTTTAAAAAATTATAGGGAGGTTATACAAGATTTGAATCTTCTTGAGTTTATGAGATAATCTTGTATTCCAAGAAAATATATCTTCCATATAACTTTTCTAGAAAATCAACAAAATATTTTCTTTCTCCCATATCATCAATTTTCGAACTTATCTAGAAAAATTAGTAATCATATTTTTATTTTATTTTAATCACCTTATTATTATTGGGCAACCTATTGGGCTACTTAAGGGGCCTTTAGGAGAATTAAGATTGGACCTCCAATGAGCTTCTGAATTTCAATATTGAGCTCCAATGTAATTCAGTCCATTAATATTAATTAATATCACTATCAAATTAATATTGCACTATCCATCTTAATCTATATTATGATAATATGGGCACCCGATTATTATTTCTCGTGTTTAAGATTATTTAGTCTATTAATTAATTGAGTCTCTGAATAGCTCTAAATTAATTCATATCTTGTGCCTTGGAGTGAAGACAGTTCAACATTATTATCTGTACCGGAAAATTAATTTTCACTTGCAAGATTTGGTACAATAAAACTTCCGAGCCCGCCAAGGGGACAAATCACACAAGTCGTACTCGCACACGTTTCTCCGTATTAAATCTTAGCAACTGTCGTATGATTAATATTATTGCCCAAAACACAAGGTATCGAAGTCACGATGATTCTCACCCAGCATGTATCAAAGTAATAAGTATTAACCACACACTGTCCTATTTAAGTGATGGAGATTAAGAAATCAATAGTCATTGAGGTCTAATTCTTCACCTTTCACAACAAAATAATTTATAATCGCTGTAGGTCCTCTTCAACACATACAAGACAGGCCAATCTAAGAACTACACCTCAACCTTTTACGGTGGATTATTCAATTCCACTTAGGTTGTGAATTTGTTCATTTAGTTACAAGGAACTATTAATGTGATCTTCCGTTATCTGGTATTACCACATTAACTAAAATGTAACACATACTATATATAGAATGATTTGCAATAAAAATTTAACATTCGTTCATATTTGAAACAATAGTGATAAAAGATTTATTCTCATAAGTAAGTGTTTAATACAAAGTAAAAGCATACTTTCACGTATAACCCCAACACTAATAACATAAGATGTCTCGCCCTTATCTTTCATATCAAAGTTTTTTGAAATAAATTATTTCACCTCATACAATAAACCCTTATTGCTTGATGCAAACAATATATCATCCACATACAAAACTAGAAAATAAATTTTCCTCTCACTGACCTTTGGGTATATACATTCATCCATAATATTTTCTTCAAAGCCAAATGAAGTAATGGTTCCATGGAACTTCAAATACCACTAATGTGAGGCTTGTTTCAACCCACATATGGATTTATTATGCCTGCAAACTAAGTGCTCACCTTTACTAGAGGAAAATCCTTCTAGTTATTTCATGTAAACTTCGTCTACTAGATCACTATTTGAGAATGTTATTTTCACATCCATTTGATGCAAATCAAAATCAAATGGGCTATTAATGCCATAATAATTCAAAGTGAATCTTTCTTACATACAGGAGAGAAGGTCTCCGTATAGTCAATTCCTTCCCATTTAGTGAATCCTTCGGCGACAAGTCTTGCCTTATATCTCTCGATGTTGCCTTGTGAGTCCTTTGTTTAAAGACCCACTTACATCCAACAATATTTATCTCAACTCGATGATGCAACTTGACGAGATCTCAGACCTTATTAGCTCCCATAGAATTCATCTCATCTATCATGGCATTATACAACAAGTTTGATTCTTTAGAATTGATGGCTTGTAAAAAAAAGGATTATTTTCAGCTCCAATATCTTAGTCACATTTTTGCAGATACACAACATAATCACTAGGTATTGTTAGTTTCCTTGTCCTATCAGATATTCTTAGTAATTGATCATCATTTTCATGTATATGTTGCCTAACAAGTTCATCTATTTGTTGAATTTCATGACATAAAGGATTAGGATTATCATTTTGTGGAGTATATAATATTATTTCCTCAATATGCACTTGATCTTGAGGTGCATCATCAATGGCAAGCAGTTTGTCACTTGAAATGGAATATTGGATATCTTGATAGTAATCTACAAGAACAATATCTTGAGTTTGACTACTCACTAATCAAGCAATTCTCAAGAAATTTAGCATTTTTTTACTCCACAAACCTAGTGTTGTGAGATGGACAGTAAAATCTGTACCCCTTAGACTTCTCGACATATCTTAGGAAGTACCCACTTATAGTCCATGTGTCCAACTTCTTTTCTTGAGGGTTGTACACTCTTATTTCAGATGGACATCCTCAAATGCGTACATGTCGCTGACTCAATTTCCAACCCTTGAATAACTCAAATGGCGTCTTATGGACAACCTTAGTTGGAACTCGGGTTAATATGTACACTACCATCTTAAGGGATCAACCCACAATGACTTAGGAAGTTTAGAGCTTGCAAACATACTTCTTATCACGTTCAACAATGTTTGGTTCCTTCTTTCAACCCCACCATTTTGATCTAGAGAACCAGGCATGGTGTATTGGGCAACTATCTCATTTTCTTGAAGAAACCTTGTAAATTGACTAATTGCTTGTCCATTCTCAGTGTATCTACCGTAGTACTCCCCACATCTATTTGATCTCACGATCTTAATTTAGTTTCTGCATTGTTTCTCTACCTCAATTAAAGACCTTAAATGTATCTAGTGCTTCTTCTTTATTATTGAGTAAGTAGAGATACATGTAACATGAGTAATCATCTATGAAGAAGACGAAGTACTTATTATGGTGAGCATCCATATCAGGATTACATATATCTGTATGAATTATTTACAATATTGCATAACTCACTTGTCACCTTTCCTTGACGTGTTAGTCTACTTGCCTTTAATGCAGTTTATACATGTCTAAAAATTATAAAAGTCAAGAGTACTAAGTACTCCATCTTTAACCAATAGTTTAATTTTATCAATGGAGATGTGTCACAATCTCCTGTCCCACTAGGTAGAGAATTCTTCATTCACAACACAATGTATAATATCAGTAATTTCATGAACATGCATAGTTGTATACTGATTAACATTTTGTAAAGTAAGATAATAAACACCACCAGACAAAGTACCATATCTAATAAAATTGGTTTTATTAAATAAACTCAAACCAGTGTCGAAAAAGTTAAAGGAAAAACCAGATGATATGAGTCTAGAAACATAAATCATATTCCTAGCAAAACTAGGGATATAAAATGTCTTTTCCAAAAGCAAAACAAAACCAGTACTTAAAATTACTTTGCACGTTCCAACTGCCTCCACATGTTATTTCCAAAATAGACATTTTGCTCACTCCCCACCGGCTTCTGCTGGTTTTGCAAACCCTGTAAGGAATTGGTAACTTAGATTGTAGAACCAGAATCAATCTACCAAGTGTTATGACTAACATTAACCAAATTGGATCCATAACAAACAAACAAAAGTTGAGTACCTTTCTTGTCAAACCACTTCATGTACTTGGAGCAATTTTTCTTTTTATGTCCTTTCTTCTTGCAGAAGAAGCACCTGCTCTCTTTCTTTAAGTCCCGAGGAAGAACTTTGTCATGATTTTCCTTAACATGGTTTGAATTTTTCTTTCCAGATGTTGTAGCTAGATTCATCTTTTCACCCTCCACTATAGCTAACCTTCTCTCCTCATGAACACATATGATCATCAATTTATTAACGGACCATTAATGCTTACGTGTGTTGTAGGAAATCTTGAAGGGGCCATATAGTGGAGGTAAAGTGAACTAGGAAAGAATCTAACATGTCAACTTCCAATAATTTTAGTTGAGCTGCAATATCCTTCATGAGCATGATATGCTCACGCTAGCCTCTTATTACAGTAAACTTTAAGGATGAGAAATGCATTATAAGGGTGCTAGCTAATGTTTTGCCTGATGTCATAAATTGATCATCAATAACCTTTAGTAGCATGAACATTGTCACAATGCTCAATGGAACCCCTGATCCCTACATATATTTTGGTCTCTATGAACATAATGGAGAGACAGTTATATCTCTCCCACTTTTCATAAAGATCAACTCCATCTGTTGTGCTTTCTTCTATTTTAGCAAGTGGTTTGTCTTTCCTGGTGGCATAATCAATGTCCATCCACCCCAAATGAAGGAGAATTATTTCCTTCCAAATCTTATAGTTATCCCCATTGAGCTCGGGAATATCATATTTCATATTAGAGAAGTTAACAGGTTGAGATGCTGCATCAATAGATAAACATGCACATATTAAATTTGAAGCCATTTGTAAAACTGTATATGTTATACCAATGCAAACATATCAAATATGAATATAGTGACATAAAAACTTGCATGTGGGCTAAATCTTTTAAATCAAATAGATTCTAGCTTTTTCATGATAAAACTATCAAGTTATAATGCATTTTCTAATACTTGTGGGTAAATTAGAAAATATAATTTGACATTTTATCATAATTAATCATGCACATTGCAAAAAAAATTCATATGGAAAAACTTTATCACACTCGATATGATTAATCACAATTAATGTTATTTTTCTAAATGTGATTGTTAATTTTGTTACATAGTTTTAATCGATAAAGGATGTTGTGGCTACTCCATAATCAATTAAAATGACATAAATCATAAAACATTAACATATCATAGTCCATACCATTATGAGACCTAAGCATATTTATAAAATCTGAAGCAAATGCTAACATGAAATTGTGTAGCATAAATAGATAAAGGCAACATCCTTAAGTTGTTGATGCCCCAATTTTGAAACCTATTAGCAACTGTAGGATCAAGCGCTTGCCACTAGACTAACAGCCCTGACTTGTAGTGAGGTGCTACTTTATTTCCTTTAACCCTATCTCTAAGTGCAGCGCCACGGGTCTAATAGTTTCTGTCGAACTTGGCGCACCAGGCCTTTATCGCGCGCGACTAGGTTGGGAGATACTGGACTCCGTGCCCAAAAACCCTCCCCCAAGCATCTGTCAGCCCTCTTGGCCAACAAATGCCTTCCATTGGGATTCGAACCCGTGACATCTGCTCTAATACCAATTGTAGGATGAAGCGCTTATCACTAGACTAAGATCCGAACTTGTAGTAAGGTGCTACTTTATCTCCTTTAACCCCATCTAGTTGTAGCGCCACTAGTTAAATAACCTCCGCCGGACTTGGTGCACCGGGCCTTTATCGCGCCCGACTCGACTGGGAGATGCCGGACTCCGCGCCCAACAGCAGCAATTTTAAACCCCTACCCTTTTTATTTTTACTAACAACATGTTATCATAATTTGACCACACCAAAGCACATCATTGCCATGGAATACACATGGGGCAATAGTATGCTATAGGCAAAACCATGAAACAAAGTATGCATAGAAATGGATAACTGGCCATTTCCCAATCTCAATAACCTTGCATATTTTTTTAATTTACCTAACCATTGATAGCATATACACACAAATTCAACATATTTGCACATATATTCATATATATATATATATATATATATATATATATATCATTAAATGTAAACATGGGATTGGATATGAACCAAAGTGACCAAACAATTATCTAATTCATGGTCATGTGACTAATTATTGAGGCGCGGCTCATCAAAAACACGAGATCTTCATTAAACATATAAATTAAAAACAAAATCGGTATGAAGTTCCATGAATATATTTCACAAATATATTGAATAAAAAATAATATAATTAGCATATTCATGAATTTAATTCGTATAAGCAAGACAGAGACAAAACATGCTCTGATTCCACATGTTAGAAATCTAAAAATTAGGCATGTAATTCATCATAATTTAGCATGCTTAATAAACGCAGTGGAAATATCAAAATACATCTAGCCATTGTTATTGACTCACGAACAATCTAGAGGTTGAACGATGGTTCTTAAACAATGATTTTGCAGATATTGTTATGTCAATGGAGAATTTAGCCCTCAATTTCTATAGCCAAAATTAATCATACATAACTTTTGACAATATGTGTCGGTTCAGCAGGGACACCCCATGGCTAGGTTGGTTGCATCCAAGGACAGAGCCAAGATTAACATGGAGGGTGGGTTGGAAGCCTCTATACAATTTTTTTTTTTACATAAGTTGCATCCTATTGTTTATCCAATAGAATTCATCGACAAAAATCAGAATAAAAATCTCCAAACAACTCTTTTCACAACTCTACTTCACCAATTTTCTCAATATAATTTTATTTTATTTTAACCCTAGATATAAATTTGTAGTTTAGATTTAATCATATAGAACGAATGGTTGAGATTAAAAAATTTAACAACTTTCAATAAGAATGCAAAGATTTTTAAAATGAAATGTTTTTAGGGCATACGATTTTTAATAGAAGAATGCAATGCTGACACAATAGCTTATAGAGTTGGGTTTATAGTGTATTAAGATTGAGGAGCTCTCTTGTGAAATATTTCACATGTGAAATATACTTAAAATAGGCAAATATTAAAAACATCATGGGTAGGGTCGCTCTAGGTAAAAAATTCGCGGATCTTGGCCGGGTCGGGTCAGATTTGGTGGGTTGTTTCTGAAATCTCGCGCAAGTCAAGTTTCAGGATTTTCGGTCCTAGATTGTGTTACAGTATAGGCAAAATGTATGTTACTATATGGGCAAATGTGTGTTACAAGTCATTAAAAAATAAGTTTTTTCTACTTTAAAATAATAATAATGACAAATATATATTTTTACAAGATCAAATATGTGTTTTTAATTTATTTCTCATCCCTTTAAATTTAAATTTATTATTTTATATATTAAAATATATTTGCTCCAACAATAACATACATTTGCTCTAACATCAAATACATTTTTGCTCCAACATTAACACACATTTGCTATAACATTAACACACTTTGCTTCAATAGTAACACATATTTTCTCTAACACTAACACACATTTGCTCCAATAGTAACATATTTTTTAGTAACATATATATACCCTAACATTAACACACATTTGCAGTAACACATATTTACTCTAATAGTACATATTTCCTCTAACAGTAACACACATTTGCTCCAAAAGTAACACATATTTTTAGTAACACACATTTACTCTAACTTTAATATACATTTGCAATAACACATATTTACTCTAATAGTAGCATACATTTGCTCCAATTGTAACGCACATTTTTTCTGATAGTAACACACATTTCCTCCAATAGTAACACACATTTGCTTCAATAGTAGCACATATTTTTAGTAACACACATTTGTTCCAATAGTAATATATATTTTTAGTAACACACATTTGCTCCAATAGTAACATATATTTTGAAGAAGAATAACATAAAATTCTAACCCTCCACTCTCAATTGGGCAATCAGGTAGTGTTTTCACTATTCCAATACAATAGTTAATTTTATTTTCAATAATTGTTCCTCAACAAGGAACCACCGTTTCAGATGATAGAATACGACATTAACGACAAAAGAATGGGTGAAAAATGGTGCTCCCATTAATCTTCTGTCATGAGCAATATCTATAATCCATGGCATTATTGAATCATAAATAACAAGTTTAGCACAACTAGTACTGTTTTCATCGATGAATTTAGCCACACACCATATACATGTAAAAGAGGGAGGGGAATTGGGGGGTGGGGTGGGCGGGGCGCACATGGCTGTTAAAATTTTGGATTGGTGGGGGTGGGGGGGAGGGGGTTGGGGGGATTGGGGGATGGGGTGGGCGGGGCGCACAAGCCTATTAAATTTTTGGGTATGTTGGAGTATTGGAATAGGAGTTTAGGTGTGGGGGCGTGCACAGGCTGTTGAAGCTTTGTCTTGGAGTGGGGACGAGAAGTGTTGGGACAATGTCAATTTTGATTAGATCCCAAAGACCCTGAAAAGATGAGTTGTCTAAGTGTTGTAATAGTCAGACTAGTCTTGGTTAGATTTGTAAGTTTGTTTATTTTACATTCACAGGTACACAATGAGAGGAAAACTCATTGTTGTCAATCGAGACTGAAGCCTGAAGACACAAGAGCACCATCTTGAGCTTATGGCAGTTCATCTGAGCTGACTTAGTAAGTGTCAGGATTAAGAGCATGATCCTGAGATCATTGCTAACTCGGCCTGTAGGGAACATGATCACACTGAGTATTTGAGAAAAGACTTGGAGTAGGATCCAAGCAAGTCAAAAGGAATGTTAGCGCCGTAAAACGTACGTAGATGAGGACAACCATGAACACAGTAAAGACAAGACTGAACTGAAGAATGAGTTTTGACATTCTCACCTACCTGATTACGTAGGCCAATCAGAGAGTGCCAAGTCATGTACGGACACTGACCTGAACTTGACATCCCTGCACAATTCATCGGGCATGCATTTAATGCAATTACTAAATACATGCAAGAATGGCTGTTGCATGGAGATTATATTCGTTGAAGAATCCTACACGAAGACGATCTAGAAGGCTATCTCCTCCAATGGATAGTTTTCAAAGTTGCCTATAAATACAGAAGACCTTGGACCCAATCAAGGTTAAAGGAAATTTCGAAGCCTGAAATTACTCAAACTCTCAAGGGCTCAAAGCAATCTGCATTTATAGAAGCACTCGAACAACCTTTAATTTCCCAAGTGTTTCTAGAGTTAGAGTATTATTCTGTATTCCATTGAGCGAGCCAGCGATATCTTAAGCTTAGAGTGATTATTCAATCCTTAGCATAGCTTTGTCTTGTAAGGATAATCACACATAGTTGGAATCCAAAACTGAAACCAAAACCTTCTCAGTTAGGTTTGTTAGTCAAGTTTAGTTGAGTGAGTTAGAGGAAGGATCAGTGAGGAGTCTGATCTGGGTGCACCTTGGCACGTTAAAAACAAGCAAATCCTTAGTGGATTTTCCTGTTCAATCAGGATCGTGGACGTAGGAGTTTGAGTCTCTGAACCACGTTATCTCTCTGAATTTTTACTGCTTTGATTATTGCTTTATATTGTTATATTGCTAAGTCATTCATTACATATCTTGTCAGTGGTAAATCAATTAGACTGACTCATTAACTCAGTGCACTGCCCTTCTAATCACGGCTTCATAAAAGGGAAATCAAGTTTTCAGAAAGCAAACATTAAACAAGACTTTAAACTTTCAGGGCTCACACATTCCACACTGAACATAAGTAGATAGTTTGTCAACTAACTCGCCTCAGTGCAGTTAGTAGGTTTGTTATCTACCCTGTGTTCTTTATCACTCTGAGTAAGGGGACTCAGTGAGGTTTTAAGTTAAGAAAAAATTGTATACGTGTAATCCCCCCCATACACGTATCACTCAGTCTTGTACCGGGACCAACAAGAAGGGACGGGCGGAAGGGGGTTAAAGAAGAAAAAACTCGTTTTTCTAATATGGGTTATTCTACGGATCCTAGATCCATAGAATATTTTATATAACAATTTGTGATTAAGATTAACATATAGTTGGGTTTGGGCTTGGTTAGGGTTAAGATTTTAAAAGATATTGAATTCTTATCACCAAAGATCAATTAATATAGTATCTTGCATAAAAGTATTTAAGATTTGATTTTTAAATCAACTAAAATATATTTTTTGTAGATAAAAAAAATAAAATTTTAGAAGATATCTTTTATTAAACCTTTTGCGACATTCATTATCTATGATTTTAAAGTAGGTTTTATATGAAAATGGTTAATGATAAGTTTACTACGAAACTATTTAAAATATCAAATACTTTATTAAGAATAGAGATGTCAAAATGGGTCGGGCCGGCCCAAGCCCACCGGGCCGTGAGTTTTTCCCTGGCCGGCCCGACCTAATTGTTTTCGGACCACTTATTTTTAGGACCATCCTGGCCCGTCTCGGGCCACCGGGCTGCCTGGCCAAACTGGCCTAATTTTATTTATTTTATATATATATTATTAGTGTACTTGATTTATATATTTACCTTATTACTTTATAATTTAGTATACAAATTCTACTCATATAGTTATAAAAATTGTTTAGTTTGTCAACAACAATTCAATAATTAAATTAAAACTCAAATTCCTAAATAATATTCAAACAATAATAGTTCAACAAATCTTAATAAATTTAAATTAACCAAAATAATAAAATGACACGACCACACTCTCTCAAAAAACATAATCTTAATTTAAATAAATTACAACCCTGAAAACCTTTTTTTTTCAACAAACGCATAACATTATCACAAATACGACAACCTGTTCACCTCTACAAAAGGGGTTTCAAGCCAAACCAGCAAACCAGGGTAACTCCAAACCAGTACACAAGTATACACTAGTTTATATTACAATACAATACATATAAAAAAACAAGCACAATATACAATATCGGAAGCAAAATAAGGCCACAATCCTGCCCGCAGGCCGTTATCTATGTACACCGCAACCCAAAACCTTGCAAGAGCGCCGCAGCTACTTCAGTATGAACGGTTGTCACATATCACCAGAACTACCTACAATTAGAGCTGTCAAATGGGCCGGCCCGGCCCAGGCCCACTGGGCTTTGAGTTTTTACCGGGCCGGGCTGGCCCGACCCGGTTGTTGCCGGGCCGCCAATTTCCAAGCCCGTCCTGGCCCATCTCGGGTTGCCGGGCCAAACCGGCCCAATTTTTTATTTTTTTAAATATTATTATTGTACTTGATTTATATATTTACCTCATTAATTTATAATTTAGCATACAAATTATACTCATATAGTTATAAAAATTATTTAGTTTGTCAATAACAATTCAATAATTAAATTAAAACTCAAATTCCTAAATAAAATTTAAGAATAATAATTCAACAAATCCTAATAGAATGGAAAGTGTTATTTTTTATTTCAACAATAATTCAATAATAAAAATTCAACAATTCAATAGGAAAGTGTTATTTTTTATTTTGATAAGATAAGGATATTATAGGAATAAAATGGGGTATGTTTAGTAATGCATGTTAATTTTTAAATTTTATTGGGATTTGTTTAATAAGTGGGGTGAGTTTAGAAGATTTTGGGGTTTGAGTAGTGATACTCTTAAATAAAATCTTATCCCTCAATTCATATTTGCCTTAATTGTACAAGTGTGTTATGTGTACCACCAATTTGTGGTTGTTCATAAGAATTCATTCATTTCCCTAGATGAAAATTCAACCAATAAATTATAATGTATTTTATTTTAAAAAATGGGGTATGATCATAAATAATATGGTACATATATATAGGGATGAGGAAATTAAGACCATAGTGAGTATAGGAATGGATGTGAACTGTGGCAACTATTACCAACCTTGGCCAAAGCACTAATCTCGCCTACTGCTCCTTTTTTTCTTATCTCTAGGTTTTCAATTTTATTCAAATAAAATAATAAAAAAAAAACCAAACCGGGCCGGCCCAAAAAACCGGGCTAAGCCCGGCCCAAGCCCGGAGGCCCGCCGGGCCTACTGGGCCGGGCCAAAAAAGCCCGGTTCTTTTCGGGCCTATATTTTTAAGGGCCCAGTCCGCCCTTAAAACCGGGCTTTTCGGGTCGGCCCATCGGGCCGGGCTCGTTTTGACAGCTCTACCTACAATGCAGAAACTAAGTGATTAATATAAATCTCAGTAAGCAGAAATTATACAAAACAATTAATGTTCATTTAAAATCATTATTTTTCATTTAACTTTCTTGTTGAACTCTTTTTCGTTTATTTTAAACTAGGTATATCTCTAGTCATCTGCCCGGAGGGCTAACGACCATCTTGTCCTAAGATCGTCTTACTTTTAACTGACCATCTTACCCGGAGATCAAATGATCCTCATACCCGGAGGTCAAGTCATTTAATCACTCAAATATTTATTATTTGACCGTCTTGCCCAGAGATCAAATGACCATCTTACCTAGCGGCCACATTATTTAATTGACCAATGACCATCTTACCCGGAGATCAAATGATCATCTTACTCGGAGGCCACATTATTGAATCAACCAATGACCATCTTACCCGGAGATCAAATGATCATCTTACCCGGAGGTCATTCATTCCCTCATTCAATGACCATCTTAACCAGAGCTCTAGTGAGCATCTTACCTGGAGGCCATTTTATCAATATATGTATCAAAATACGTGATATAGTGCAACATAAAATCTCTCACATGATTCGCATATCACTGAACTCACAGGTTCAATCCACAACAATCAATGAACTCATAGGTTCAATCCACAATAATTACTGCACTCACATGTTCATTCCACATTAATCACTAAACTCATATGTTTATTTCACAAGTCACATGTCTATTTCACAATTAACTACACTCACAAGTTTATTTCATAATAACTGAACTCACGAGTTTTTTCACCTTAACTGAGCTCGTAGATTCATATCACAACAAATGAACTCACTGGTTCATATCACAATAATTGTACTCACAAAATCAATTCACATCAAATATTGAGCTCACAAGTTCATCCCACGATAATCACCAAAACATCAATCAGATATTAAAATTCACGGGGGTGGGGGCCCTGGGGGCGAGGGCTTCGCCTTTTGCTACAAGATATTAAAATTCACGCATCGCTATTTAAATATAAATAAATCATAAAATAATATATTTATGCATTGCAGTTGCAAATGAATTTCTACTTACTTCGAATCCGCGAAGTGTTGAGACTCAATTCTTGAAACCCCTTTATCGTCTTCCACTATCCAATATAATAAACGTAAATTATAAAAATCCTTCCAAATTATTAACTCATTAAGTTAGAAGTAACTTATCACGCCCCAATTTTCATAATAGTAAATTTTGCAAAAATATGAGAATAATTTCGAATGAAAAGGCGTGAACTAAAAATTTACTTAAAAATAAGGCATAAGATTTTATTTCAAAAGAAAAATACTTAACAAATAGAAAATAGCGGAAGACTTAATATTAATTTAAAACTGTAATTCATACGAAATATAACTATTTCATGAGAGCTTAACTTAAAAATACTGGATTAATATATAAACTTGATTTTAATGTAAAATAACTTGAAAGAACATCATCCATCATCCATCGCCTCTCCACGCTCCCGCTGTGAACTCTGATAATGTTAAAATAAATGGGGTGAGCATGCAAGCACACTCAATGAAGCCAAGTTATTCAAAACTTAATGTTAAAAATAAATAGTCGAGTAAACATAGCATAACAAATAGTATTCACAATCGTCACATATACTTTGCCACATAAACTTTGCCACATATACTTTGTCACAAATACTTTGCCACATATACTTGGTCAAATAAACTTTGCCACATATACTTGTTCAAATAAACTTTGCCACAAATACTTTGTCACATATACTTTGTCACCTATACTTTCCCACTAATGCACTTTGCCACCTATACTTTCCCACTAATATACTTTGCCACCTATACTTTCTCACTAATATAACATTGTCACATATAACATGGAAAATATTCACATATCATGCAACTCAAATAATTATTTAAAACATTATATAAAAAATAAAACATGCAAATAAACTCTACTAACCACTGCAGAGTATAAGCAATTGAAACCCCACCTTGAAAAATATATTGTGGATGAAATTGATGCAATAACCTCAAACCTTCTCCTCGCAGTTACCGTCGCCTAAAATATAATTGAAGCTACTTAAAAAAAAAAAAATTCAAATTAAAGATTATAAATCCTAAAATTAAAATCTAAAATTAAACTCTCTCAAAACCCATTTGTCCTCTATTAATCAACCTTTACCATAAACCTCCAAAAGTTGCTGCATCTATCTAAATCCTTTAAACCCCCTAACTAAATTAATTAAATCTACTAAATTTATAATTCACTTAAAACTTTTTAACAAAAAATCCTTAATTTAATTATCCCATGGAAATTTGAGATTTGAAAAAAAATCTAATAAACTGTACTACTTATATTAGCACTCATCATTTCTAATCTAGCTAATACCTCATGTGTATATGCCCATAACATTCTTTATTCTAATTCATTCTATAATAAAAATATTTCCAATATATTCCACAATTTACATATGGACATATATATAAATCTTGTAGAAGTAAAGAGTTGAACATATTTATTTGTCATAATCCATAGTATATGTTATCCGAATACTGATCCTGAATCCCATGAATTCAAAAAGTATAATTAATACTCGTCCCTAATCTTATTGCAGCTCACCCATAAACTGTACATACGACACCTAAATTTGATAATATATTATAAATAATAGGATAGGGAATAAACAATAAAGCTGAACAACCTATCGGCAAGTAAGTATGTAAAGAAAACTGATTTGATTTCGTACACTAAAATAAGTTGATAAAGAGAGGAAGAAAATACCGTGAGTTTTCTTTGTAAAAGAATCACCGTGAATGTGCAGGATGAATATTATAGATTAAGATCTCATATAAATATAAGTGTATTAAATTGGGCTTGACTTGAATTTGGGCTCGACTGAGATAAGGACTATAATTTTAAAAGATGTGAAATATTTATTTAGGATTTAAAGTAGGGACGAAAATATATTTTTCAGTGTAAAGAAATATGGAATTTGTATCTATAAAGAAAATTTCAAAATCTCAAGATTTGATTTTGATTTTAAAATATTTTTTTACATAAAAAGATGACTATGAATTAAAAAAAAATTATTTGTTAAAACTTGTGAGATAAGAATAATTTATAATTTTGATAAAAACTTGATATTTGAGAATAATGGAAATAAAATAATAATTAACTAGAAATTGTGGGCTGTTACATAACTCTCCCCAAATCATACTTATTGTTCGTATCCTATTTTAATTTCCGAAACCACCAATAATATAATTAACTCATTAATGTTCTCATCTAAATTAATCTATTCCTTTAACTAATAACTAAGATATTAATTAACAAAAATTTGAGAAACATCTGTTATTTATATATTTCTTTTTAATTTATTGTAATAACTCCTCTTAATTCCTCCATCTACTTAATTTTTTCCTCTCATTTGTTTATAAATTTGTTCCTTATTCACAGCTACTCAAACAAGGAGTAGGCTAATATAAAGCAAACCAAATATAATTTACTAACAACTATATCCAATATCTATCCTAACCATTTCAACTGTATAAAACTAGACTACTATAAATTCTCAAAACTTAAACACAATTAACAAACTAAATCTCTAACAAGGTAAACGTGTATATATATATAATTGTATTGTCCCTTCTAACTCTCCCAAAATAATTTTAACAAAAGGAAGTAATTAATTACCTGAATTGGTTCCTCAGCTACCGCTTTACAATCTCCTCATGTTATGTTTTTGTGTATCCTTAGCAAAAGGTTTCTGGATATATAATGAGAATATATTTAAGCACCTTACTAAATGCTTCGTCCATAAGTTTCTTTTTTGAATAAATTAATTAATTTTCCAAGTATGGAATATACCGGTGCATGTGACCAAAATCCTCCATCATTATCATTATTATGTAATTTCTTAACATATAGGATATAATATTATATTATACTATTATGTTAATGAATGACATAGGGATTCGTGCATGCATGAATTCTATATCACACAAATATATTCCCCTCACGAGAGTTAACATATATATATATATATATGAGTAGTTCTAGGGTGCATCCAAGTGCATACTATGCACTTGGATTTTGCACCCTAATTTCAAATTGATTTTGACCAATTATAGAATCTCGCGGGTCGGCCGACCCGACTAAAACTCGCGGTTCAGCCGATCCGAATACTAAATTCGCGGGTCTCAGGTCCAAAACCCAGAGAAAAAAACTCAAACAAAAAACCCACAACAAAACACGTACGATCTTCTGCTTCTTCCTCCATTAATGATGATGCGGTGGTCGCCACATAATTCATCTTGGTGTTTTCCCCTCTGGTGCCTTTTCCTTTCCGGTGCGACTGAGTTTTTCTCCTCAGATCTAAATCAAAATTCATCTCTTATTGCACTAAATTGACCTCCGTTCCTGGTGCTCGTCGGTAGAAATCAAAATAGACAAAACTTTTGGAGTCAGACTCAGAATTTTTATTGTGATACCTTTTTGAAAGCGGATCGACGATTCGAGTTGAACTCACCGCGCAACGCGCGGTGATGTACGCAAGTCTGGGCCCAAATTCCAACGTTTGACAGTGTTGGACCAACTTTTTCTATTTGAGACTTATTACAACTTGAGGTATTGGTGATTATAACTTCGGGTATTGGTGATCAAATCTTGGGATATTGGTGATTATAATTTGGGGTATTGTTGATTATATCTTGGGGTATTGGTGATTATATCTTGGGGTATTGGTTATTATATCTTGGGGAATTGATTATTACAACTTGGGGTATTGGTGATTATAACTTCGGGTATTGGTGATCAAATCTTGGGGTATTGGTGATTATATCTTGGGGTATTGGGGATTATAACTTCGGGTATTGGTGATCAAATCTTGGGGTATTGGTGATTATATCTTGGGGTATTGGTTATTATAACTTGGGGTATTGGTGATTATAACTTCGGGTATTGGTGATCAAATCTTGGGGTATTGGTGATTATATCTTGGGGTATTGGTGATTATAACTTCGGGTATTGGTGATCAAATCTTGGGGTATTGGTGATTATATCTTGGGGTATTGGTTATTATAACTTGGGGTATTGGTTATTACAACTTGGGGTATTGGTTATTATAACTTCGGGTATTGGTGGATCAAATCTTGGGGTATTGTTGATTATAACTTGGGGTATTGGTAATTAACTCTTGGGGTAATCCTGAATAATTATTTGATACATTATTATTGAGTAATTCTTAGGGTATTGGTGATTATAACTTAGGGTATTGGAGAATATAACTTATAGTATTGGTGATTATAATTTGGGGTATTGGTGATTAAGTCTCGAGTGGTAAATAATTTTTTAGGGATATAACTTGAGGTATTAGTGATTATAACTTGGGGTATTGGTTATTATAACTTAAGGTATTGGTAATTATGACTTGGAGTATTGGTGATATAACTTCGGGTATTGGTGATTATAACTTCGGGTATTGGTGATTATAACTTCGGGTATTGGTGATATATCTTCGGGTATTGGTGATTATAACTTCGGGTATTGGTGATTATAACTTCGGGTATTGGTGATATAACTTCGGGTATTGGTACGAAGCGCGCGCGACCCATTTTTGACTCCGATTGTTGCCAGACCCGCAAATTTTGGTCGGGCTGTGCCTGACCCGCGAATTTTTTGTTGGATCCCACAAACCGACCCGCAACCGACCCGCGAATTTAGTCAAAATTGATTTTAAAATCAATTTCAAATTGGGTGCAAAATCCAAGTGCATACTATGCACTTGGATGCACCCTAGAATTTGTCTATATATATGTACATTTATTCAATTTATTTATTTAATGTAAATAATTCCACATATCAATATATATACTAGTGCGTATCCCCGCGAATTTTGCGGACTGAAAAAAAATATTATTTTTATTTTCAAATTAAAGTATAATTTTTTTAAATATCTTATAATTTCTATATAATATTAAACGTCAATTCGAATTATTTAAAAAAAATTAATTCCCTCCTAAACATTTCATGTATACATGTATTTTGGAAAAAAAATTAAAAATAAAAAAATAAAAAAAAAATTGCTAACTTTCAGTATCATAGTATTATACATGATAAGATATTGTATGTCATAACAAGATTTTTTGGAAATAATGTGTTACTTTAGTGACAATATCTTTTGGGTAGTAAAATTTTGTCCAATAAAGGTTAATGTTATGTTGGGATATATTAGTTTTGATGATTTTCCAAAAACCACGTGTAATATGTTTGAAGCAGTCAGGATTAGACTTTTTAGTTTCAGGTCACGTCTTCGTGTTCTCCAGTTGAACAGGTTGCCAGTGGAGAAGAACTCAGTAGAGGAGAATTCAGCTGAGGGGGAAACTCTACTGAGGGGAAACTTAGTGAGGGGGAACTCACTGACAGAGCCTGAGGTAGTCAAGATGACATCACCCGGAGAACAGACTGAAGTCATGCCAAAAGACTTGAACCTGAAGAGAAGCCTGAAGGAAGTCCCACTGAGTATAAACCTGATTATTCTAAGCTAAGTCAGTGGACTACTCAGTGAAGAGCATGATCAGGAGGATCAGTGCTGTACCTAGTAGACCCCGAAGGAGTAAGGCTACTGAGGTCATGGAAGATTGCTATTCAGTCTTATGACAATCTTTTTGGAAAGATCTCCAAGCGTCTACTGAAGGACAACTACACTGAAGACATTCATGTCTACCGAAGATCATCAGAGTCAGTGGAGGATAAGCCATCTGAAGTCAGTGTGCACTGATCAAGCCCACTGAACCAAAGAGCCGTTGGATTCAGTCCACGTGGACCAATCAAGTCAAGACAACTCATCCGACACTGACAAGGCTGTATTTAATGAAAAGTAGGTTTCCCTACTGATAGTCTGGATTCAAATGTTATTCTCTCTGATTAGGCGTGAAATTGTCATGATTCGTAGCTAGAAACGCCCTAGTTTTGGTCGAATTTATTGAGTTTTTAGAGCCAAATGAGTACTATTTCTATACATTGATGAATTTGTCTCTTTGATACTCATAGGTGAATCGAGGACGAAAAATGGAGTTCGTAGGACTTTGAATCGACTCAAACGGATGCCCGGATGAGAAGATATCGAAGAAATACGATTGATATTAGTACGTGTGAAGAAAAGTGTTAGTTGCCCATTCGAGCATCGTCACCTCTAGCGCCCCGCTCGAGTGAAGTAGATCGAGCGCCTAAAAACATACAGAACGTTTGGGCCGCTCGAGGGAGGTAGCTCGAGCGCCCCGCTCGAGCACAAGATCCGCTCGACCACCATAGCTCGAGCGACCCTCTCGAGCGGGACTGCTCGAGCGCTTCCAAGGCCTTTTCTCCAACTTACGTTTTTCGGCCCACGAGTTCACGAATCGGCCCGTTGCCTATATATACCTCTTCCAAACACGTTTTGTAGGATCCCCGAACTTTAGAAATAACTTTTAGACTTAGTTTTTGGAGAGGAAGGAGAGAAGCAAGTTTACGTTTACGTTTTGTTGAGGTTTTTCGTACGAATTCTTAGTTTCTTTTCGTTTATTAGTTTCTTTTCGTTAGTTTGATTTCTTTAAACACTTTGAAACTTCGTTTGAGTTAAGTAAATTTTAGTTCTCAGATTTATTTTCTTTTAACAACCCTAGTTCATATTTTTTATTTTCTTCGTTCAATTCATTATGTTTATGTTCGTTGTCTCTTCTATTGCTTTTATGTTTGTTAGAGCCATGTCCGGCTAAAACCCTTGTATGCTAAGGGTAGGATGAACTCGTAGAAGTAGGTTGTGGGTACGTAATTAGAGTAACTTGTGACGTTAGGTTTTAATTCTCTTAGTTAATGAATTCTTAAAATTAATCTAGACTTCGCTCTCAAATTTCGTTCGAAAGGTGTTAGAGAGAGGACGACCGTATCACTCTTTAACAACGAGTAGACTTAACGAGAGAGTTTAGGAAGGGTTAATTCATCTACCAGTTTAGCGAAGGAGGACGACCGCATCACCTTAGTTAAATTAGGGTCTCATTAATTAAGCACAATCTATTAACTTCTTAGTAGATTAGTGAAGTCGAGTGTTAGGGTAAAGTATTAGGGTTTAGAATCTTGAGCTTTCACCTTGCATTCTTAGACTTAGGTTAATTCTTGTGTGTCACAGTTATTCTGATTATGTACCTGCTCCGTTAGTATACGTAGGGATTCCAATCCTAAGCATCACCATCTCTCATTAGAACACAACCCTTAGTGAATTTGATTTCTATAGTATTTTAGTTTACTTAGTTTAATTCAGTCTTTTAATTAACACTATGCCAAAAATGACTTTCGACCACGGGGAAAAGACAACGGGTATCAGTTTTGGCCGTTGTCTTAAGTGTTACGCCCGTGGTGTTAGGTATCCCCGTTGTCTTAAATTCAGGGTTCACAACATAAGACCACGGGAATAGGCCCCTGTTGTCTTTTTCCGTGGTCTTATAAATTTTTATTTATTTTGTAATTTTTTTATTTTTTAAATTATTAATAGTATAAAAGGCACACTTGAGAAAAAAAAATTCACATCTCTCACTAACGCGTATATACGATTCTCGATCGGGCCTCGTGTCCTCGTCTTCGTCCCCAACACCACCACCACCGTCGTCTCAGCACCGCCTCCTGCACCACCGTCACTCAGCGCCTCTTGCACTACATCGCTTTGCACCGTCGGCTTCATCCACCGCCGTCGCTCAGCACTGCCATGAATCCCTCCGTCGTGAACCGCCGGCTTCGTCCACCGTCGTGAATCGCCGACTTCATCCACCGTCGTGAATCGCCGACTTCGTCCACCGTCGTGAATCGCCTAGGTCGAATTTTCTCCAGGTAATTAAGCCCTAATTTCTGTCGTAGCACTAATTTTGCCCTAGCCCTAATTTTGTCCTACCCCTGAATCTCTCTCTCTTTCTTTCTCTGTGTGTGTGTATATGTACGGTGAATTTGTGATCTCTGTGTGTCTTATTTTTTGGAATTAAGAAAGCTTACTTTTTCAATTTTTCAGGTGAGAAAGACTCTTTCAACAGAACCAATTGATTCTTTTGGAGAAGAAGAGTACGCGTAGCTTCAATTACTTTTTAATGTGCTATATCTGGTCTATTAAACCCTGTGAGACTTAGTACTATACAATTCCCTGAGATTCTTGCTTAAGACATTGGGAAGCTATTTTTGTAGTTCGAATAGCGGGGCTTGGTAAAAGAATATGTTTTAAATGAGCAGGTTTAAATGAAATAAAAATGTCATATGTATCATTTATTTAGCAGGTGGATTAACATGCTTATAATTAGTTATTAGAACCATTCATGATTGAACAGAGGACATACTAAAACAAGTTAACCTAGAAAGACTCTTTACTCAATAAATAATGACTATTCATCAATTGATAGCTGATGCTTGCTTATGTAGCTTGATGTGGGGTATTTTGTTCATTAGCATTTTGTATTGTATTAAATTCTTTTTTTACTTTCACAGGCTTTCCATCCAAAGATTTGAGATCACAAAGAATAGGTCTTACATTAGTTATAGTTGCAAACATAGAAACACTAAACAAAAGGACATGAAAGTAGGTTAGAATTACTTTACCAAATAGATGCGCAATAGATGCATTTTAGAGTAAAATGTTTCTAGAAAAGTGTGTGTTTAATAGGTCGTGCATTAATCATTTTCTAATTGTACACTTGAGGGCCTACTGAAAAGGAACCTAACAGGGTAGTGTTTTGCATTGTGGTATAAGAAGGTTAAAGGTTAAAATACTTCCATTTCTTATATGATAGTAAAGGTTAAATTGTTGTAATAATATGTAGTTTCGTATCATTTGACATTCCCAATGCTGCATTAGTGGTGTAAGTATGGCGAATTAACTATACTTGTGTTTCGGGCCACAGATTCTAGAGGTTATAAGCAGCTTCTGTACCTAAATTAGGCTGGCCAAGAGTCGACCAGGTCCATCACTAGGTCCTATTACAAAGGGGCAGCTGGAGCACTTCCAGTCTACGACATCATGAGGTAAAGAAGTATATATGATCTCTGCGACTTTTACAATGAGATTGCTTCCTATTTAAGCTTAGTATGGTGACTGCATTTCCTGGCATTTAATAGGAACTTTCATTGTGCTTCTTTGTAATGTTTGTAGATCGCAATGGAGGCGAAGACTGCTTCCAGAAAGTTTCAGAGAAGTAAAAACGATTACCTTCTCTTTGCTAACTATTTCTTTGTATACTTTTCCCAGAAATTAAGTATTGAGTAAACTT
Organism: Ballota nigra; assembly: GCA_947034835.1. NCBI lineage: Eukaryota > Viridiplantae > Streptophyta > Magnoliopsida > Lamiales > Lamiaceae > Ballota > Ballota nigra. The sequence continues at coordinate 37,799,663 of OX344724.1, read as the reverse complement.
TTCCTATTTATTTTACAGTTATATTTCTCTTTGATTTTGAGATGTTGATGATACCCTTTACCCTTTGAGTTCTAGTACATCAGCGAAATGCACCAAAAACATCACAGGTAGCCTATATATATGCATTATACTCTGTGTTAATTTAGCATGATATTTGTTTTCAATTCATTGATTGAGAATGTTTGGATGCTTTTATTTAGAATACATGACCAGTAAGCTCGGCATTGAGGAGGAAAGAGTTCTTGTAATGTGTGCTCAATTGTATAAGGAGTATGGAACTACGATGGCTTGTCTTCGGGTATGATTTTTTTCCAGTTTATTGATTTAAGTGTGTGAATTTTGGGGTTCAATCCATCTCCTTGACATTTCTTTTATGCTAAATAAATATCAGCGTATTGATGAAAATTTGGCTTTGCATAGTTCATGAAATCAACTAAGTGGAAAGTTTAATTGGTCTGGTTTAGCTACATAGCATTGACTTCAATATTCATGCCATAAAAATTATTTAATCAGTTGGTCATTTAAATTTTAGAAAATGTTACCAATAAGTTGAAACTGGGAATCAAATATTGATAGTGTTAGGCTGGAGGTTTCTAATCTGGAGTCCATGCTAAATATACAAAGTCTGCTTGCACACGAGTATAACTTGATTAATATCCCCTAAAAAATTTCAATTTCGCATCTAAGATATCAAATCTGCATTATTTTGTTAATTTTGTAAATAACAGAGAATTCCAGCATGATCAGGAATAGTACTCTTAGCCTTGCTACAAGAGTTGTAACCATTATTTATATATAAAGTTTGCCCACATGCATTTTATTTTATTCTAACACAGCCCAAATTTAGTCACAAATAATTCAACTTTTTTGGCCGACATTTTAGAGGACTCAAGCTAAGGCCTGCACGTAAAGCATTTACATTATTTCCCAACCACATAGTTAATTATATTAAAGATTTTTTTTTAATGTAATGAACCATATAACCCCCGCCATCCCTCAAATTCTTTAATATTATTGCTTTTTCCCCCTTCTATGGTATTATATAACACATTATCAAATCTGGGTTGCATACTAAAATTTAAATCTAAGAATTAAAAATTAGCCTTTTACTCATGATTTTACGAGTGTTGCTCAGTTTATTAATTATATCCATTACGAAGGTTGGACAAAGTAGTTGCTTTCTTGATCAATATATTGAATATCTCTTGCTGCAATTTCTTTTTCCCTTTAGTCCTATTTCAGTTAAATTAATAAATGGTTAGACTATTCATGGATTTGGTCAACTTATCTTTGATCTGCTATGCAGGAGTTGAAGGACATGGAAATATTCATGTTGTACATTTCTAAGTTAGACGGCTTTAACTATGTGGAGAAATACACATTGTCTGTTGTTAAGTTTGATGTAAGACTGCTGCTGAATCAGGTGGTATTTTTTACCTTCATTCTCCATCTCTTTTCTTGTGTAGTTGCTAGAAGTTTAGTATCTTGTTTCGAGTGAATTTTAATGATCTTATATTGGTAATTTTGATGTGGTCAATCATTTTTTGATTTTTTATTTTTTTTGTAGGAATGATGTGGCTGGGGATAGAATTGAAGGTGAAACATGGAAGGAGATACGTTTAGATCTAGTGCTTAGGTTGTATTTTTATAATATGTTAATAAGTTACATTATCGAATTATAAATTGTTATATTATCAAAAAAAGTGTGCTTGATATATTATGGGGTTTAATAATGTATTGAGTACTATTTTAATTAGAATTTTATAATATATTTCTTTATTATCTTGTTATTATTTAACATTATGCACAATTTTGATATTGAAAAAAAAAACACCTACAACAACGGGTTAAATAGAAAGGACCACGAGTTTCCACCGTTGTCGTAGGCATTAACGACAACGGGGATTCCCCGTTGTCTTAGGTGTTTTTCCACCGTTGTTGATCGGCTCGTTGTCGTAAATGTTTAAGACAACGGTGGAAGCCCGTTGTCGTAAATGTTTAAGACAACGGTTTTATAATACTTATGACAACGGGGAATCCCCGTTGTCTTAAGTGTTTAAGACAACGGTGAAAAACCCGTTGTTATATATACAGACCTAAGACAACGAGCCCATCAACAACGGTGGGAAAACACCTACGACAACGGGGATTCCCCGTTGTCGTATCCCTTTACTGGCATAGTGTAATCTCTCAAAAACCCAAAACATTACACTCATATTAACTACGACGCGTAGATCTTCAGGGATCTATTCGCATATACACCATCCCTTGGGTTCGATACTACTTGGTCATTATACATACTTATACTACAGTGAACCCGTCCGCTTGCGGGTGAGCGACTAGTAGAAGTTAGTAAAATCGCTTCAAGTCACTCTCCAACGGTAACATTTGAATCCGCACTATAAATACAAGCTCATAGCCGCATTTCGAGTGTGTGAAAAGAGAAAATCTATACCTACGAGCTGTGAGGGTGTGTGAGATTTAGTGCAGTTCAAAGGGAGATGTAAGGAAGCACATCTTACACCTAGGACACTGACCATTAGGGTCTTCACATATATTCCTTGAGTGTCCAGCTTGTAACTCTGAGCTTAGAGAGGTTTTCCCAACCTTAGCTTGAGGCCAACACATTGTAAGGGAAAACCTCACCTAGTTGGAGAAACCCAAACTGAAACCAAAACCATCTAGTTAGGTTTGTTGGTTGAAGTTAGTGAGTTAGGAAGAAAGTAAGCAAGGTCATTGATTGTATTGATCTGGGCGTACCTCGGCACGTTAAAAACAAGTCAATCCTGAGTGGATTCTCCTGTTAAATCAGGATCGTGGACGTAGGAGCTTGAGTCTCTGGACCACATTACATTGAGTCTTATTTACTGTTTTCAGTATTACTTAAGTACTTGCTAAACGATTTAAGTGTATGCTCACTGAGAATATTTCGAAAGAAAGAATTGTAAATTAACTAAGTATTTTAGTCAGGGAGAACCAATCTCACTGACAAGCTTAAGCAAGCACTCGAGAGTTCAGTCTCTCGAGTCACTGCCTTGTTTAGAGAATGAGTCTTCAAGTCACTACACTGACTTGAGAGCTCAGTCTCTATGCAATGCAGTGACTTGAGTGTTGCTTCTAAAAAAATTGTTTTCTCCTAAATTCCCATCCTGTTTTCTTTTAAAAATTTAGAAATGGGACCATCAATTTGTATCAGAGCGGGTTATTTACATGACCACTGATCCAATTTTGCTAATAAAAATGGTCAACCAAACAGATCTTAAATGTTTTAAATTATGGGAATTTTTGCATCTTTCAACTATTACTTGTGGCTCTGACATCACTATTGTAATAGAAAAATCTTCAGTGTTAGAGGTTTTGGAATCATCAAAAAGGGGAAATTATTGGGATATATTAGTTTTGATGATTTTCCAAAAACCACGTGTAATATGTTTGAAGCAGTCAGGATTAAACTTTTTAGTTTCAGGTCAAGTCTTCGTGTTCTCCAGTTGAATAGGTTGTCAGTGGAGAAGAACTCAGTAGAGAAAAATTCAGCTGAGGGGGAAACTCTACTGAGGGAGAACTTAGTGAGGGGGAACTCACTGACAGAAACTGAGGTAGTCAAGATGACATCACCCGGTGAACAGACTAAAGTCATGCCAAAAGACTTGAACCTGAAGAGAAGCCTGAAGGAAGTCCCACTGAGTATAAACCTGACTATTCTAAGCTAAGTCAATGGACTACTCAGTGAAGAGAATGATCAGGAGGATCAGTGCTGTACCTAGTAGACCCCGAAGGAGTCAGGCTACTGAGGTCAGGGAAGATTGTCATTCAGTCTTTTGACAATCTTCTTGGAAAGATCTTCAATCATCTACTGAAGGACAACTACACTGAAGACATTCATGTCTACCGAAGATCATTAGAGTCAGTGGAGGATAAGCCATCTGAAGCCAGTGTGCCCTGATCAAGCCCACTGAACCAAAGAGCCGTTGGATTCAGTCCACGTGGACCAATCAAGACAACTCATCTGACACTAACAAGACTGGATTCAAATATTATTCTATCCAACGGTAACATTTGAATCCACGCTATAAATACAAGCTCATAGCCGCATTTCGAGTGTGTTAAAAGAGAAAATCTACACCTACGAGCTGTGAGGGTGTGAGAGATTTAGTGCAGTTCAAAGGGAGATATAAGGAAGCATATCTTACACCTAGGACACTGGCCATTAGGGTCTTCACATTTATTCCTTGAGTGTCCAGCTTGTAACTCTTAGATTAGAGAGGTTTTCCCAACCTTAGCTTGAGGCTAACACATTGTAAGGGAAAACCTCACCTAGTTAGAGAAACCCAAACTGAAACCAAAACCCTCTAGTTAGATTTGTTGTTTGAAGTTAGTGAGTTAGGAAGAAACTAAGCAAGGTCATTGATTGTATTGATCTGGGTTGCATCTTGGCACGTTAAAAACAAGCCAATCCTTAGTGGACTCTCCTAATAAATCAGTACCGTGGACGTAGGAGCTTGAGTCTCTGAACCACGTTACATTGAGTGTTATTAACTGTTTTCAGTATTGCTTAAGTACTTGCTAAACGATTTAAGTGTATGCTCAATGAGAATATTTCGAAAGAAAGAATTGAAAATTAGCTAAGTATTTTAGTCAGAGAGAACCAATCTCGCTGACAAGCTTAAGCAAGCACTCGAGAGTTCAGTTTCTCGAGTCACTGCCTTGTTTAGAGAATGAGTCTTCAAGTCACTACACTGATTTGAGATCTCAGTCTATAAGCAATGCAGTGACTTGAGTATTGCTTCTAAAAAAAAAAATTGTTTTCTCCTAAATTCCCATTCTGTTTTCTTTTAAAAATTTAGAAATGGAACCATCATGTTATAATCTATTATCCATTATAAGATATGGTATTGGATGACAAGATTATTTGAGAATCTTGCCATCATTTACGTTACAATACCTTTTGTAAAATATTTCAATATCCTCTTAGAAAATTAGCATATATAAATATTTTGTAAAAATATTTATTCCAAAAATATCTATTATTTTATTATACATGGTAAGATATTGCATTTCTTAACAATATGCTATTTCAGTGACAATATCTTTTGGATAGTAAAATTTTGTCCAAAAAAAAAATAATAATGTTACAATCTATTATCATGGTGAGATATGGTATTACCATATTTTATGTGACAATATCTTTTGTAAAATATTTAAATATCCTCTTACAAAAATTAACATATATAAATATTTTGCAAAAATAAATTTCAAAAATATTTATGTAAGAAAATCATTGAACTGTGGAAAAAAATATTTATTTTACATCTTAGAGGACATGGCGGCGGCGGCGAGACTGTTCAATGGAGGATGACAAAAACTACAAAAGGGGGTGAGAAGAAATACACCTAAGACCAAACAAAAATACTATAAATAATCAGTATCATACCTTAGGTTTAAGACCGCAATATCCGATGCGGTTTGAGGCGATGGGAGTAGAGCAGCGAGGCAGCACCTACATACCTTGCACAGTGCTGGGCTGGCGAAGGAACGACTTAATACATAGAGAAAACTTAATACCAAAGATAATTTCACAAATATTTGTGAATTAGAAAAAACCTAACCTTTGGAAGATTCTGGGAATGAGGCGGCATGTGCAGAGAATAAGATTGGGGCAAAGTTATGGCAGGCAGCGGCAAGAAAGCCAGTGCCGTAAGGGCGTTAGGAAATGAAAAAATTGAGAAAATGAACCATGAGTAGAAATGAGAAGGAAAAAATAACAAAAAAAGTTATAACTTGACATCCACGACTGGTCCGCGCTAATTGGAGAAGAGGTGGAAGCGATGCTGTGAAAAAGATCGAAGAGGAGTGTGGCGGTGTGAGAGAGATCGAAGGGAAGAGAAAGACGACTTATGGGCGGATGAAAATGATAAATAATTATACTAACCCTAGTTACAAATTAATAGTTTAGATGTAATGATATAAAATGAATGATTGAGATCAAGACTTAAACCAACTTTTAATGAGAGCGCAATATTTCGAAATTGAGAGATTTGAGATATGCCACCTCATCCTTAGAATAAGATGGTGTTGACACATCATCTTGGAGAGGTTTGAAAATATATTATAATAAGATATATTAATTACTAATCTCATTTACAAATGAATCTTAAATAAATTTTAATAGGATTTTCTCACCACTAATTATATAATAGCACATAAATAATTCAATATTTAAAAGCACGATAAAATATTATAAATTCACCAGTGGCACATAAATAATTAGAAATTCATGCAAATTATAAAAAACTCTTAAATAATAAAATGCACACAATGCATAAGGTATATTAGCTAATGAGTAGTGAGAAGCTCAGGTATCACATAAAAAAATTCATGATCCAACATAACAACTTTTAAAGATATGTATAATGTATTTTTACAGGAACCTTAACTAATTTTTATTATTTAATAATTACATTGTCTATTGTATGATTCCCAATAAATTTTACTATATCCATAAACAACACAAGTGATATTTTCATTTAAAAAAAACACAAGTGATATTTTAATCTTAAATAATATTTAGCGTAAGCTAAAGAAGAATAAAAATGACCCAAAATCCAAAAAAAAAAAAAAAAATTCTACCAGGCCAAACCGGTCCACCGGGCCAAGCCCGGTTCTTTTTGGGCCTATAATTTTGAGGCCCGGCCCATCGGGCCGGGCTCGTTTTGACAACTCTAATTAAGAGTATTAAATTTTCATTAGAAGTGTAAAAAATTGGGGCCACTGCTATCATATAATTGTTGATATTTTTCACACCAATTTTTCATACTCCTGATGAGATTTCTAATACTCTCGACAAAATATATGATACTTTAAAATATTTTCATAAGAAGCTTAGTTCATGAGCAATCTTCATATAAAATTGTTATTATATAAATAAAATTCGATATTTTGAATTAATGAATAAGATAAATAATTGACTAGAAATTCGGGGTGTCTGAAATGCCCCGAAATTCATAAAATTGACCTCGAGTGTTGGATTTTAGAGGCACGAGCACCATGTTCGGCGCAGCGGAAGAAAATGATTCACCAACAATGAATCTGAAACATGGATGTATAACATAAAACATAAAGGATAAATAACAACATATAAATCCTTACGACGATTTGTACGCGGAATCCTTAACTATGGTATCCACGCAACAACTATTCACCAACCTTCACCGACTTGCTAGCGTTGAATTTCGAGATTAACTTGCTAGGAAAATTCGAGCTAGAGATTTTATGGAGAAATTATATTTCTTCAGTGTTTTCGGAATTCCCATAGGACACATATTTATACGAATTATCTTGGCTTAATTCCTAAGCAAGATATCGGGCCTAACCCCTAAATATAATCTCTACGGATTATATTTCCCTAGATATGTTCCTACGAATAATATCTTTATCATATCTATTATTCTTGTATAATAATATTCCAAATAATATATTATAAGGATTTCATATTTAATTAAATAATAATAATAGTTAATTCCAAATATAATTATTATTATATTCTCCATAACTTAAATATATATCTAATATAATACTTAATCAACCAACTATAATCGGTGAATTGTCATTGCTTGTTGTGTGACCCACAGGCCCTCGTATATCGAGCGATTAGTCAAACTAACGGTCTTAATTAAGCCCTAGACAATAAATCAGACATTCTCAATATACGAGGTACACTGCGAGGAAATATGCAACTACCTATAATACTGTAGACTATTGTGATATCTTCCTTTCATTCGCGAATACGCGATTAAGTCTTGAACATGATGAAGTGTCTATTCAAATAACTTAATCATATTATCTCAAATCACTAATTGATCAAGTATATCGCACTTAGCCACAAAGTCTAGGTTGATGCGTGTCGGCCGATGACTTAGATCAATTTATGATGAGAAAACGAATGTTCTCTCTAAATCCACATTGAGGAATGAATCCTATTCTTGGCTCAACTACCACGCACATGTACTTCGTGATGAACCCAATCCATGCCATATCTACCCTTGGAGGGTGCAAGCGTCGGTCATGGTCAAAGTTCATCACTCCGCACATATCGTGCATATTGACCTCAAGTCAGAGGAGTCACATCGCTTCCACTAACCGAGACACTCGTAGACACATTATGTGGAATTACATCAAACGGTTTCTCGGATGGGTATACCAATACCCTCTATGGTATTTGTGCATCCATTATGAGATACCTAGTATCTTGTAGTAAGTATCTTACTACGCTCTCCCATAGAGTATAATGCAGATCGCACATCAATCTCAATTGCATCATCAATATCTCATTCTTGATGATCCTCGATCGGGGCTATTTGAGAATCATTCTTAAGTCACCTGAGTTCTCACTCACTCAATGACAGTAGTGATTCATGGGAACACAAATAAGAATATATGCAAACAATCAAACATTATATTCTGATAAGTGCAACGCCATACATTTAATATTAAACCAACAATAATATTAAACCAAATCCGAATATTATCTTAGTATCATGTCCTTATGTTGGATTGTCTTTAGGACACTAACACTAAAAATCTCCCACTTGGACTAGAGCCAATCACCTACATGTCTAACCCCTAGGCCATCCAAATATCTAGTGTGTACATGAATAACTAGTGAAAAAGATTTGCAAGATTATTCTTTATGGGAAATATTTTAATTTTATTTCTTCTATCGTTATGATCTCTCAGACCAAATGATAATGTCTTGGTACATGCTTATTTCTGTTATTAGATCTCGGTTCCTTTGCTCACGCAATCGCACCAATGTTGTCACAATACAACTCTATTTGACAACTGTCACTCGAAGCTACCCCTAGTTCTCTCAAGAACCTTAAAATCCAGACAGCCTTAAAGGCTTCTGATACAACAATGTACTTAGCTTCAGTTGTTGAATCTGCGGTCAGAGCTTGCTTGGAACTATTCCAACTTACCGCCTCAACATTGAGAACAAAAACATAATTTGACTGTGATTTGTAAACTTCACAGTCAGACTAGAAACTAGCATCAGCATAGCCCGTAGCGACTAGCTCTGACTGTCCACCGTAGACAAGAAAATGTTCTTTAGTACGTCTGAGGTACTTCAGAATATTTTTTACAGCAGTATAGTAAGGTTCACCCGGATTCCGCTGGTATCTACCAGTGATGCAGACAGCTTAGGCCTGGTGTAAGTCATGGTGTACATGATGGATCCAATTGCAGATGCATATGAAACATCCTTCATGTGCTCGATATCAACTTCACTAGAAGGAAAATCCTTATTCGACAGCTTTATCCCATAATTTGCCGGTAGAGACCCTCTCTTAGAGTTCTCCATCGCAAAACGCTTCAACACTTTATCTACGTAGGTGGATTGTGATAGCCCTAGCATCTTCTTGGATCTATCCCTGTGGATCTTGATCCCTAAGATGTAGCATGCTTCACCAAGAACCTTCATCACGAAGGTATTTTATAATCAATCTTTCATAATCTACATTAGCGGGATACTATTTTCTATAATCAATATGTCATCGACATACACGACTATAAAGACAATACTCTTCCCGCTGCGCTTACAATAAATGCAAGGATCTTCCGAGTTTCTGATTAAGGTTTGACAACTTCATTAAATCGGATATTCCAACTCATAAAAGCTTGCTTTAATCCATAAATTTGAATGGACTTGATCTTAACAACTAGTAAGAAAGTCTCATCATAGTTAATACCTTCGCGTTAACTATAACCTTTCGCCACCAACCTAGCTTTGTAGGTTTGTACTTTGCCGTTTGCATCGGTCTTACGCCTGAAGACTCACTTGCCACCTATGGGTCAACCCCTTTTGGCAACTCAACTAACTCCTAGACTTGATTGGTGTACATCGAGTCCATCTCGGATTTCATGTCTTCATGCCATTTCTCTGAGTCAACATCTAATGTTGCTTCAGTATAAGTTCTAGGTTCGTCTTTATCAGGGATCTCCACGTCATCATGTTCCTTCACGAGGAAATCATAATACCTAGTGAGTGGATTATGAATCCTAGTTGACTTGCGGAGTTGTGGTTGTGTAGGCTGTACATTCTGATCGTGAAAATTTTGTGGTGCAGCGACTTCATCGTTGACTGGAGAGCCCTCAAGAGTGACACTTTCAGATGCCTCTTGGGTGGGAGTTTGAACTATGCTATTCTCATTCAGCCTACTTGGAGGTTGTTGCGAAGGTAATGCAACTCTAGTTACACTGCCATTGGCTGAAAGAGGATCACTTAGTGATAAACTTCCACCATAAGAGTTGATAAATGCTCCCACTGATTTTTTGTCACGTTGCTTTGACAAATTATCAGTCTCTATGTTAATTTGCGGTTCTTAAATCTCTTCAAGTTATATCCTCTTACGGCTTTGTTCCTTAAAGACGTACTCGTCTTCTAGGAACTTCGCTTGCCTAGAAACAATCACAGTTTATTTCTCAGGTAGATAGAAATAATATCCTCTAGTCTCCTTAGGATATCCCACAAAGTAACCATTTTCACCTTTGGATTCCAACTTATCAGTTAGCATTTTCTTCACAACTATGGGGCAACCCCATGTTCTAATGTGTAGAAAAGATGACTTCTTGTCATGCCATAGCTCGTATGGTGTTTGCTCAACTGATTTGGAAGGAATCCTATTCAGAATGTAGATTGAGGTTTGTAATGTGTATCCCCATAAGAATGTTGGAAGAGGAGTAAAACTCATCATGGACCTTACCATGTCTAACAAGGTTCAGTTTCTCCTTTCGGACACACCGTTCATCTGAGGTGTTCCAGAAGGAGTCCATTGTGACTGGATTCCATGAAACTTCAAGTAATCGGTGAACTTATGACTAATGCATTCATCTCCTCGATCCGGTCGAAGAGTCTTGATACTCTTACCAAGATGCTTCTTTACTTCAGCCTTGTACTCCTTGAATTTCTCCAAGAATTCGGACTTTTGCTTCATAAGCTACATGTATCCGAACCTAGAGTAATCGTCAGTGAAGGTGATGAAGTAGCCGAAGTGGCCCTTAGCTAGAGTGAGCAATGGTCCACAAACATCGTTGTGAACCAACTTTAGAACTTCTTTGGCACGTACCCCTTTCGTGGAGAAGGATTTGTTAATCATCTCGCCCATGAGATAAAATTTGCAATCACCATAAGACTCTAAGTCAAATGAGATTAAGTAGTCTAACTTTCTTAACCTTGCAATTCTTTTCTCGTTTGCATGGCCAAATCTACAATGCCACAAGTAAGTCGGGTTTTCATGATTACTAAGCTTGAATCATCTTATTTTGTATATTAAGACAATCATGTCCATAACTCAACAAATGCCCAGCAGTTTGAACTATTAGTGAACATGTTTTTCTTAATAACAACTATACTTGTTCCAACAGCTAAGCACCTTGTGCTTTCTTCTCGGTTGCTAGAACCTTACAATCCTTCTTCCAATGCCCCTTTCTATTGCAGTGGGGAATACATCCTTATCAACCCGCTCTTTTCTTTTGAACTCCACCTTTAGCCTTCAGGAAGTTTGGCTTGGAGCGCTCTTAGCCTTACTCATTCGCTTCTTCTCGCCTTTCAGGACAGAAGAAGTAGAAGCACTCACCATGAGCACGGGTATTTTCTTATCAATGGAAGACTCTAAAGTCTTAAGCATGTTATGAGGCTCCAACATCGTCTCTTCCGTCTTCTTCATATTAAAATTTACTACGAAACTAGAATATGAATCGGGGAGCGATTTGAGAATGACACATGCATTGCAATCTTCCCTCCTTCATACTAATTGACATCTGAACAGAATTATCATCACTTCATAAATCTCAAACGAGATCTAGAATCAAAGAGATCCTTCAGATGCTTGAGCATTTCGAATAGATCCATTTTCTCATGTTGCCTTTGTAATTCGGAAGTCATGCCGAGCAATCATAACATAGAGCTGGGAAGCATCATTTTGATGCTTCTTCTGAGCTGTAACGTCAAACGCTGCAGCCTCAACTGAACCAAGCTCAGGGGTAAAGGAATCGTCGTGTCCAACACGTACTCAATCTTTTCTTGCCTTAGCACCAAACACACGTTTCGGTGCCAGTCAAGAAAATTTGTTCGTTTCCAGAACATTTCACAATGACAAGTTATTCATTTCAACAATCCTAGAGAAATAACTAAAATGAGAATTAAACACATAATTCCTATAATCAATATTCAGCAATCAAAATAAACATGACCCTTTTAATTTATTTTGTCTCCATTATTTTCACATACTCAACAACCTCATCGAAAGAGTAAGAATTTATATCTAATATAAATTGTAATGGACTAGGATCTACATTCCTACTATTATAATGTCTGCTAGGGCTGATCATTATAACAACATAACTGGTAGGTCTCTAAACCAACTGCCTCACACAATTCCTAGTTGATTGAACCTAGTTCAATCGAATGTCACCTAATTCTCGTTTCCCTGCTAGGGTTGGTGAAACAGAATTAAGTTAGTTTACAACTATTAAGCGGCGACAAATGTGTGCCTATAAAAGTCCTATTAGATGTAGATCCGAGCAAAAGACTAGGGTCTTAAATACTCATTGAATCGAAATCTCCGGTTTACTTTTAATTTTAATGGAAGACATCTTTCAATTTAATGAAAAACCATATTTTAGTGAGGAACGTTTTAAAGGTGGGGTATTAATTGCTTAATCGAGATCCAATCATGATAACTACGTCACATTTGAACAATTATTGGGCGCCGCCTACCCAAACATGACATGTGCTGACAAACATATATAGGGCGCCGTCTACCCAAACATTTAATATAGTCCAACAAATATTGGGTGTCGTCTATCCAAACGATTTAATGCGGGCTATATAACTTACAATGTAAATATCGATTCTCATAAATAGTTATACAAGTGGGGAGCAACTAATCAAGTTCTCATGCTTTATTTCAAAAAAATTAATTTGCATAAATAAGACACCTAATAAGTTTTAAAACATAAATCAAATAAATATGAAAAAATATTTAACATGTAAATCAAATAAACGTGTTTAACAATTAATTATCCGTAGGTAAAATATTGCTAAAATTAGAAATACCAACAAGCTCCAAGTTTTTGGTCAATTTGTAAAGTCCTTTTCAAAATTATTTTGCCCAAAATATTATTTTATCAAAATTATCAAATGTTGGTCCAACCAAAATATGACTTAATCTTGTTTTTAAAAATTTTGGTCCAACCAAACAACCCCTTATTTTAATTTAGAATTTCCAAAATTCATTATTTCAACTTTTTTTTATTTTATTTTTAGAATTTTTTTTTTACTATTTTAGTCTAACCAAAATAGATCCTTAATTTTGTTTGCCAAAATTTCTAAAATTCAATCAAACCAAATAAGGCATTAACAATTTCCAAAAATCAATATGGGACCCAGGGACTTATATCACAATTTTCAGAAAAATTAAAATTACTTAAAGACCCCAGAGCCAAAATTGCAATTTCCAAAAGATTCAAAATTGCAGAAAAGCCCTCAGTCTAAAATGTAAATTCCCAGAACTCTCCTAATTGCATATAGGTCCTGGAGAATTCCAAATTCTCAACACTGGTCCCTATGCCCAAGCCTGTTAATCCCATTTCAGCCCAGTTTCGACAAACGGCCATGGAAAGGCGGTCGAACCGCTACCACCGCCGGCCGAAATCTGATGCCTGCATCGGGGATTAATTTACACCGGAATGCACAACCTGAAATTCGCAGAGAGGTCCCGAAATTGCAGTGGCTAATTCCGAGAAATTGAATCTCGTCCTGATCGTCTCACCCAAAATCAGTTCCAGTGAACGCACGATACACGACCCCTCACTGGTTCGACCACTACTGGTCGAATGAAACAAGAGATCGAATGGGTCTACTCGAGTTGAACTGGTCGAATGGGACTCTTGGTCGAGCAGTGGTCATCGACCTCAGCCTAGTCGAGCGCCTCTTCTTCCAGAACACATTAGGTGCTCGATTCCCCTTGTGCTCGAGCGGTGGTGCTCAAGCACATCATCATTTGAGCCAAGTGATACTTTTCTTTGCACGAACTAATACTTTTCGTATATCTTCAATATCTTCTCATCCGGGCATCCGTTTGAGTCGATTCAAAGTCCTACGAACTCCTATTTTTGCCCTCTATCCATCTATGAGCATCAAAGAGGCAAATTCATCAGTTTATGAAAATAGTACTCAATTGACTCGAAATACTCATCGTATTCACTCAAAATACAGGCAAAAAAGCTATAAATCATAACAAGTTCACGCCTAATCAACCCCCCCCCCAAACTTACCATATTGCTTGTCCTTAAGCAATGAAATAATAAGTCAAGTGAAATTGTTATGAATGAATCACAGAACCAAGCCATGCAAGTAATAGAACTTCAAGCTTCAAAGATTGATCACTCACACACTAACCCACCCCCTTTATCATACTCATGCAACAACAATAAGAACCACCAAAGTGAAACATGGATGTGCACTCAACGATGTGTTTCTCTCTCACAAGTGTATATCAATAATAAGGGACTCACTCAATCAATCAATCAATCACACATATCAGCAGCCATAGGCTTGTAAGCACTCTCAACTTCGACCGTACTCTAGAATCTATGCCGAATCAAAAAGGACTTTATCAAGGTTGTAATGTATGCTCTTTAGACAGGTGGGGTAACTATATGGGATAAGTGACTCAAGTGAATAGAGAATAGAAAAATCAAACTTCGGTATCTCGAGACAAGGAACATAATACTTTAATCATCTTCATGCAATACACTTTCAATTCCATCTACTCTCAACACCTCAATTTTTTTTATCTCTTTTCACTTTTTTTTTTCAATCACACACTTTTTTTTCTTTTCACACATATACGAGCTCATATCTCTTTTGCTCATTCTCAAATTTTTTTGTTCTTTCCCACAACTCACAATCTCATTACACCTTCTTCTCAAATTCACTCAAGCATTAATAGTTCTCCTTCTCAACTCAACTCGATCCCTTTCTCATTCACAACTTTTCCTATTCTCTACTCAAATTAGGACAAAAAGAGTTTAAGAATTTGGTTAGGTTTAAATGTGCTAGAAAATAAAATAGGCTAAGACTCAAACGGGCTAACAAGGGATAAATGTCATTGGTAGGAAAAATTTGGCTAAGTGACTCAATCAAATCAAAGATGGCCTAATATCACTTTCGGCACTTCAACCTAGACACAATCAAGAAGTGAGAGCACACACAAGTTCAAGCACCCTCTAAGGTGACGATCCACTCACAAACGAAGAGATCAACATAATGAATTTCAATCTCTAAAAGGCACAAATCTCTTGGTTTTCACATCCATGCTAGTCCTAGTAAAATCTCACTTTTCCCACACAAATATTCAAAAGGAAAGTTCGCAAGCATACTAGTTCACTCTCAAATCAACTCTAACTCCTACACTCACACACTTCAGACTATAACCCAACTTCACAACACACCAACTCATCAAATCACACTCAAAGTAAGCAATCAATAAGCTGGGTTAGTCAATAACATGAAATATATGAAGTAGCCCACCAAAACAGTTCAACAAGATCACAACTCAAGGATTAGAGTTAATACAGACCAGAATCACCAAAAAGAGACAAAAAAGAAAAGAAAAAATAGTTCCAACATCAATCAAGAGGAAATAAAGAAAAGAAGCAGGGGAGTCCCCAAGATCAAGCATCGGGAGGTGGAGGCGGGCGATAGTTCGGGTGATCGGCTCCAATATGGGAAACAAAGGGTGTCTCCATCCAACGATGCATGTCCGAAAACTGGTCCTCCATCCTCGCTGATCCTGCGTCCATTCGGTCTAGAGCTTCACGAAGATACGGGACATCCGTACGGAGCGTCTGAATCTCGTGCTCCATCCCCATCCACTGCAGGTGAGATAGTTACCACGGCTCGTGAGATGATGCTTCTGGCGAATCAAACTCCATCACTTGCGGCTCTTGTCCAACTTCCTCTTCTCTCTCTTGTTCTTCATCAGCTCCTCCCTCGTATGCTTTCTCCTCTTCAGCTCCCTCAATGGCCCCACTCGAACTAGCACCACTGGTGCCCTCTCCTCTTGCCCTTTTCGTCGGCCTCGAATCTCACAGACCCTTATCATCCAATTCCTTGGTGAACTTCTTGCTCAGCTTCAAGTTCTTATCCCCGTTCATCCCAATATTCTCTTTCTTCTTTCCCCTCAAAGTCACAAGAAGCTCATTGGGAAGAGGAAACAAGTTGTCCTCCTTGAACCTTATGCAGTAAGAGTTCATCCACTTCTCAAACATCATCGTGTTGTACATCTGTTCGAAGTCAATATCTTTCCCAATCATCGCCGCTGAGACTGGCTCACATCCCATACTCCTCATAAAAATAGAAATGAGGCCCCATACTTTTACTTTCGACTTCTTCTCTCCGAGGCGGAAAGGGACCTCCAAGTGGTGCTCTAAGAAGTCTCTCCCAAAATTGTGGTCCTTTGCGTGAAGCAGACAACATATCCCGCAAAGCTGTTTCACAATCACTGTGCCCGTCTCAGAACGGGCATAGATCGTGTTTCCTAGGATCTTCTCTAAGTACCGCAGCACCGGGTTTTTGATCGCGGAGGCTTACGCATGTTGCCCCCTATAGTCTCCCGTCATTCCTCCGGTTATCTCCTTCCAGAAATCATTAGCCACAAAGGATTTTGACTGTCTGTTTGGCCTCTTCAAGGCTGGGAGCATGAGGGCTGTGTTGATAGACCCTACAGAGCAAGTGTACCAGTCGTTCCTGATGTTGAAGCTGAACGAGTCATCATTTTTCTTCTCAACCGACGCCAAGAACTACTCTACTAAATCCGCGTACGTCTCCATTTTGAGGAGCAACTTGTAGAAGTCCTCCATCTTGTTCTTCACGAAAATTCTCTTAACCTCCTCCTCGATCCCGATATCCTTCATGAACTCAATGCTAGGGCATCGGGTTTACTCCACTCTACCAACCACTAGGTTCCACCGGTATGCAAACCGACACCAATCTTCCTTGTAATCAAGGTTGTCCCACCTCGAAGACATTAAGCCCTTTCGTGTGAGCTCAGCTGTCAACTCCTCAAGCTTATCACCCTTCATCATACGATCATCAAACTTCTTTGGGGGAGCCATTAAATCTGTCTCACACAAATGCTCACACAAATCAAGAACATCATAAACAATACAAATCAACTCAAATAGTCAATCAATCTCACATTCATATCCTTTGTGCACAAGAGCTCACATAGAAGTATAATTCCCATCTCAAAGCATTATCATCAATCTCATTACATCCAAATGGGCAACAACATCCTCAAAGAAGTAATATGCCTATCTCACAACAAATTAAACCAACTCAACTATTCCAACAATCATCAATAAAGCTCATAACTAAATCTATCATGAAGTAATATTACAAAAAATTGCAATTTACATGCTCAAGACTTAATTCACAAGCTTCTACTCACTCAATTCATTCCAAATCACACAATATTTCACTCAACAAGCAATACCCATATCAATTTCTAGCATTCATACTTTCTCACTCTAGAAATTCACCAATTCTACTCATGCAATCTCAAAATTGAAAGCAAAACTAGTAAATCCATAGCATATATGCATCATTTATCAACAAAGAATCAAGAATCAAGAATCAATGAGCAATATGAAAATCCCCAATTCCTCTCATGAACAAGTAAGAACCCTAATTCCTATATCTCAATTCATGCCTAATCGAATTTAAAACTAAGAAAATGTAGCAGAGAGTGAAGAAATTGTTGGTCCTGAAACGAGTTACACAGGTGTATGGGGGGGGGGAGGAATACACATATTGTTACAAATTTAAAATTATTTCTTTAAAACTTATCAGATTTTACTTAAGACAGTAGATCTTCAGTGGACTTGGAAGTCTGCTGAGATTTACTTAATGAAAGCTTGCTGAGATATCAGCTCCACTGAAAGTTCAAGACTTTCAGTTGAGTTGCTATCTAATTATCTTTCAGTTGCGGAATCACGAGCCCTTAAGAAAAACTTGTTTTGCTTGATAAAGACTTGTTTAAACAACACACACTAAAGAGATTAACAGAAATAAAGTGCACAAGATATAAAGTGGTTCAGAGATAAATCTCCTACGCCCACTGTCCTGATCAAACAGGAGAATTCCTTTCACTTTGGAATTCCTTGTGTTATAGTGCCAAGGTGCACTGATAAAACAATCCTCTCCTAGGATATTTGATCCCTAGGGTAATTCTAGGTCCTAGTTCCCAAAATAACCAGCTTTCAGACTGATATCAATAATCAGCTTACTAACACCTGTTAACTCTAGCTCTCAACCTAACTCTGGGTATGGTTTTTAGTAGGCTTTGGTTCCAACTGCTTGTGAGATAATCCTTACAGGTTAGCTCAAAGCTTAAGGATGAATTATCTCTTTCTAAGGTTTGAATATAGCTATAAGCTCAATTACAGAAGGTTTGGTATGCTCTCTACAAATTTGAAACACTTGGGAAACAAAGGTGATTTCGAGTGCTTCGTTGTAAGTTATGAGTGTAAAGAATGCTTTGTTCTTGTAAGTTCCCCGTCCGTAGAAATGAACACGACCTTCTGTATTTATAGACCTTCTTGAAAATCTTCCCGTTGGAGATGAATCTTCTCAAGTAAGTCTCTTGCATCTGATTGGTTCAAACGACTATATTTAAGCTTTATGTCTTGTCAAGAAGTGGCTGAAAGACCTTGCCTGTTACCAGCTCTCTGGAAAAACTAAAGCAAGACTTTTGGTACTTGTCAGTCTGTGACAGGTCGGCTGTCAGCAGAGTACTCCTACGTGTCATCTTCTTATTGGGCCGCGCAGTCTACTTGCTCAGAGTCTTGTATGGTTTTAAGATGGAACTCAACTGAGAGAACCTTCTTATCCCTTCGTTTATTGCAAGCCTTGCTGATATTCGAATTGCCTTGTTCCAACCAGATTAACTAACAACTTTTAATGTGTTTAGCATTGAAAGTGCATTGTTAGTCTTCATCAGTGGACTTTGATCCTCTACTGATGGTATAGCCTTAGTAAGAATGTACTTAGAAAACATTCATAACTCTGGCTCTGTCTTCAACTAACTTCTTCTTCAGTGGACTTCTTCTTCTGAACAACTCTTAGATACACTCTAGAATTTAGCAAATGCACTTCAGTTCCTTAACATTTGAACTGGTTAATTCTAATCTAACTCAACTGAATATACTTTACTTACATTTGACTTAGGAGGAACCTTTTGACATCTTAATCCAAACATAAGTCTATACAATTTCCTTCTTTTTTTATTATGCTAAAACCTATCTATTACATATTCTCTTTCAGTTGAGCTTATTTAGTTGGCATATATTTTCAAGGAACTTTGTAAGTAATATATTCAAGTACAAAGCCTAAATGATAATGAGATATTATCTTGGGCTGTAAGAACAGTAGAGTTTTCATTTCATATCAAATCCAGTACAAGTACAGATACAATAAAGTCTACTGGAAGGTTCAAAATAAAAGAACGGCTGGGACTTATAAACAAATGCCAATAAACACTTAAACAGGTTAGATGGACTCAAAGGTTGGCTCCAGACCATATTGCTTGAATACTCTAATCTTCAGCTCATTCTTCCCCTCCATGCATGATTTCCCCTGAATGTCCCTTGAGACCCATGTACTCACAAAGAGAAACCCATTCACTGGTGATTCTTTCTCTATCTACTGTACCAATAGCATCAGTTGGGGGCCAGTAGATGATGGGTTCAGGAGCCTTCAGAGCATGGTCTGGAAACTTGTCATTCCAAGCTTCATTGATGTCTGGGTAGAGCTTTGGATAAGATTCGAAAAGCCAATCATTGAACAAGTCTTGAGCATTTTCTTTTCCAAGTTCTCCACTGACATAGTAGGAGTAGACAAATTCCCTCTTGACAGTCTCCCATGTATCATGGTGTGGAAATTTGGCCTTTGAAGGAACCATCTTCTCCTTCTTCATCTTTGCAGGCCACTTTTGGTAGCCATTTTTGAACTTCTTGGAGGTGGTCTTATCAAAGGTTGCTAACCTTTGCTGCTTCTTCCTCTCTGCAAGTTCAACAATGGACTTAATTCTTCCAACAGCTTTGTCTCCCCTTTCCAGCTATTGAGCTGTTAGCTTCTGAGCTCTCTCATTCACCCCTCCTGCTTCTTTGATCAACTCAGTGACTCGGGTTGGAGCAGACTTGGGGGCTTCAGAAGAGATAGGCTCTGGGTTCAGTACAGGAATGATCTCAACTGAATCTTCAGTTGACTTTGCAGCCAACCTCTGAGAAGATCTAGTCTTCTTCACTACCTCAGCTGAGAGCGCATCAATAGCCTTCCTCTTTGTTGTCTCTCCCTTCAGAGCAACTCTTCCCCTCTTGTCTTTTTCAACAGCTTTCTTGATCTTGGACAAATCCTTCCCCTTCTCCACTTCCTTCCCTTTCACCAGTTGGCTTCTTTTATCAGCCATCTGTTGGGCTTCCTTGTTCACCTTCTTCATTGTATTCTTGATTTGCTGACTCCTGGCAAAGTCATCAGTCTCAAGAATTATCTCGATCTGGTTGTTTGGATCCAACTTCATCTGCTTCCCTGACACTAACTCTTCCTCCTTTTCGGCATTAATCATGAACTCCGCAATAGTGATGTTCATCTTCATTTGATTATGTTCAACTGCCCTCATTTGGGTTGAGCAGTGATCCACCTCATCCTCCAGCCTTGCTAGTGTTGCTCCAGCTGTTTGGCAAAACTTGACAAATTGGTCAAGTTTTGCACTGATAATCACATCTGTCTTTTCTTGGGTGGGGAAGTCTTCTATTGCTTGCTTTAATACCTCCTTTAAGCTGGCCTTCATCTCCTCATGCTTAGCCTCGAACTCAGTGACCTTCTTATTCCATAACCCTTCAAGCTTCTCCAAAAGATCAGTTGAGAAGGCCTCTACTGAGGACTTTAGGTTGGTGGACACATTCTCCACTAAGTCTGCTAGGAATTTGGCCCTTGCTTCTTCTTCCTTATTCTCCAATCCTTTGATGGCTTCAATCACCAGTACACTTTGCCCTTCTACCACATCTATAACCATTTGTTGAGAATCTTCGACTTTGAGAGTTAGATTCTGGAGAGATGAGGTTGTAGACTCCATAAGCTCATCAATGTGATATGAGAGAATGACTGTCTCATCCACATCTTTTTGTATAATTTCCTCCAGATCTCTCAGTTGAGCTTCAATGGATGGAAATCTCACTTCCTCAACATTGCTGATGGCACGCTTCAGAGGACTTAGACTAGGAGTAGTCTTGGGTACCTCAAGGGTTGGATTTCCTGCACATGAAGAATGTTCCCCCTCAAACTCACATCCTAACCCAGCCTGCACATCTATCTCCATGCTTACTTCCTCAGTCTCCCTCTTCTCACTCTCATTCTCTTTCACATTTTCAACTACATTCTTTTCAGCCAATTCGCCCTTTACAGGGACAATTGCTCTTATCTCTCCACTCACAACTTTCATGATCTCTACCTCCTTTTCTTTCTCACTCGTTTTTCGACTCCTTCACTTCCAGTCACCTCAGCTGACTCTAGAGCCACCACTGAGGGCTGTTGTGGAGTAGTTTCAGTAGACACCTCTACTGAACAACTCTTTGACAAGTTTTGTACCTCAGTATCCCTTGCCTCAGATACATCCTTGGCTACTTCACCAACACCTTGCATAGGTGAAGTACCTTTCTCCTCTACTGTCACCTCTTCCTTCTCACCTTCAACAGCCTTCTCAGACTCAATCTTAGTTGTTCTCTCCACCTCATTCTCCTTTGACCTCCCTGCAGCAACCTTAGCTTCATTCATCTTATCAAAGACTAAGCTTTGAAAGATTTTCTCATCACATAACAGCCTGGTTTTGGTGAGACCAGTGAACTCGAGCACCTCCTGCTTCTCCTTCTTCTAATCCTCCGTCTTTCCTCCTCCTACTGCCAGCAAAATCTTAGCTAGCCTTCTGTCCTTGAGTTGGACAAGTAGCCTGACCCTTAAGAACATGGCTTTTAGGTCAGGATATTCGTCCAACTCTAGATACTTCATCTCCAAGGAATAGGCAACTTTATCCTTAAGAGTATCCAAGAAGGAATACTCTTCTTCATCATCAGATGGCACAGAGGGGGTGGGGGAACGGGGATCTGTGGGCTTCTCAGGAATGATTTAAGGGGTTCTGAGATGTTAGATTCAGTATGAGTGGGGGTTTGTTCAGTGAGGGTGAGATTGGCTTCAGTAGGGTTCGGTTCAGTAGGGAACCGTTCAGTGGGGTTTTGTTCAGTGGGGGTTGAAATTTGTTCAGTAGTGGGGGTTGTGGTGATGGGTTCAGTTGAGGTTTCAGTGGGTTTTCTTTTGGGGATCCACCTTCAGGCTGTTGAGAGCCTTCAGTGGGGGTCTTTGATGATGTTGAAAGTTTGGAAATTCATTTGGTTTTGGGAGGGGTACGAGGTTTGGTTTTGATTTTGATTTTGATGGGGATGGGAACATCAAAATCAGTTTCAGATGATATGATGTTGGGAGAGGATTCAAGGTTATCTGATGATGAATCATCAGTAGGGGTTGACTTCCTTGCCTTCTTGGTGGTTGAAGTTACTTCCTTCTCTGTCTCAACAACTCTTTTCTCCTTCCGTTTAGAGGCCTTTTCTGCAACCTCCTCTTTGTGCTTTACCATCTTGTCACTCATCTTGACAAGTCTTTTCAGCTTGGTTTTCTTTCCCTCAGTAAGGTTCAACTCCTCTGAGTCCTCCTCTTCCTCTGGGCTTTCTTCACTTTCACTAATCCTCCTTCCTTCTAGGGCTTTCCTAGATTTAAACAAAGACTTCAACGTGCTCCACTTCCTATCCTCCTTCCAGTCTACTCCAACATCCACACACTCAATCAGATAGGAGACCTTCGTGGCATAGTTAAGCTTACTAGCCAATTGAACCGCCTTCTCAGGTTGAAATTTCATGCGTTCCTTGTTCAGCACACTGAGGAAAAATTATTGCCAGTTGTACTTCTTATCCTTGCTCTCCACAATGGCTTTCATCAACCTAAGCTTTGGCTTGCTCACCTGTTCTGGGCTCCCCTGGTTTGCAAGAATGCATTTTCCAACAATCTCACAAAGAACATTGTACACCGGGAATAGAACATTCCTATTTAAGGTAGGGTGATACTTCACCCTTTTCTGCATTATCGTGTATACCCACTCCTCCTCTTTATCCGCGATACAAGTATCCAGATTAGGGCCTTTTGACGGAAGGCCAAATAAGTTCTTCACATCCTCCTCCGTCAGCGCAATCTCCTTCCTCACCTTTTGAAATTCAATCAACTCCTCTCCATCCCTAACAATCTTCTTCTTCCTTTTAAAAAATAGGCATGATTTAATCTCAGTGTCGTTGTTGTTAACATTGAAGAATAACACTAGCACTTGCCTATCAAAACAGTTCTCAGGATGAACTGTTAGAAATTTTTCCAGACCAGCGGTTTTGACCATCTCCAAAGCCTCCTTGATGTGCCTGAACTCAGACCTAGATTGAATTTCTGGGTTATCGAATAAGACATTTGGTGCATACCAGAAATTATCTTTATTGGTAAGGTGTTTTAGGTTGATTTTTGCCATTTAGGGTTTTGAGATTGAACTTTGAAGACCTTTGAAGTATTTCACAGAGGGTTTTTTAGAGAGATAGTGATTTAGGACTTGTGAGATTTCAAAAAGGTTTCAGAGACTGATATGGAAGCCTTTTATATCTGATATGAACGGTGAGATCAAAAGATTAATCAATGACTGGGGTTGATTCTGATGAGATCGTGGTAAGTTGAAAAGGTTGTGGGGAGTTTTTGAAGTATCTAAACGGTTGAAAAGGAACCGCCTAAAATGGATGGTGAAGATTAAAATAGTTGGTAGCCGGAAGGTCACATCATCCAGCTTTTGTGGCGCGTGAGATAGGAAACTGAAAAAGGTTTTACTGACTTGTACAATGCGCATTAAATGCTCCTTTTCTAAAAATCTTTTCCAACAGTGTAAAAAGATTTAATTTTGCAGAAAGTAATCATTAACATATTTTAGGAAATTTCTTTTAAAACCCAGAGGAATTCAGTTTTGAAAAATATATAAGTGTGAATACGATCGACCTCGACTGAAATTGTACCTCTACTGAGAGCTTCAGCTTAACTGAGATCTGCAGCTCTTCTGAAGTGACCACTTGATGAATACATCTATCTCTTCTGAGATTTAATAGGACTTCTCTCTTATTCCCCTGGGTCCAGAAGTCCTAGCTCTACTGACAATTCATGAAACCTTGCTTCTGCCAAAGGTTTAGTAAATATATCTGCCTTTTGTTTGTCAGTGTGGATCTTGAGCATTTTGATATCCTTCTACTCCACATGATCTCTAATGAAATGATGCTTGATATCCATATGTTCACATCTTGTGTGGAGAACTGGATTTTCCGAGATAACAATGGCACTATTGTTGTCACAGAAGATAGGAACTTCATTAGCAAAGATGTTGTAATCTCTTAGTTGTTGTCTTAGGCATAGGATTTGAGCACAACAACTTCTAGCTGCCATGTACTCAGCTTCAGTAGTGCTTATGGCTACTGAACTTTGTTTCTTGGAAAACTAAGAAATCAATTTACTTCCCAAAAATTGAAAAGTGCCTGAGGTAGATTTTCTGTCAATTCTGCATCCTCCATAGTTTGCATCTGAGTATCCTGTGAGTTCAAGATTATCATCTGAGGGATACCATAATCCTAAATTCACAGTTCCCTTTAGTTATTTGAGAATCCTTTTAGCTGCCTCCAAATGACTCTTCTTTGGATTTGCTTGATGTCTAGCTATTGGTCCCGGTACAAGACTGAGGAATACGTGTATGGGGGAGGAGGGAATACACGTATACCAATTTTCAAACTAAAAACCTAATTGAGTCCCCTTTACTCAGAGTGGTAAAGAACTAGGAGCTGATAACACACCTACTGACTACATTTGGTGCGGGTCAGTTGGCTAACTATCAATTCAAGTTCAGTGCGGAAATGCGTGAGCCCTGATAGTTTAAAGTCTTGTTTAGTTTGCTTTCTGAAAAACTTGTTTACTCAATTCTGAATAGTGATTAGTAGGGCAATGCTCTTTTTAACGATCAGGCTGATTGATTCAGGCCTGATAAACCAAATGCTTATGAATGAACAAGTAATATGGCAGGTATGCGCAATATCAAAGCAATAAGAACACAAGGAGTTTAACGTGGTTCAGAGACTTAAGCTCCTACGTCCACGGCCTGATTTAACAGGTATTCCACTCAAGGGATTCTTGTTTTTAATGTGCCAAGGTGCACCAAGACCAACTAACCTCACTGATCTATACAACTCCTCTTACTAACTCACTAACTGACTTACTCCCAACAAACCTAACTTAGGGTTTTGGTTTTAGTTTGGATTCCAACTAAGTTGAGATTATCCTTACAAGGCAAAGCTATGCTAAGGATTGGATAATCTCTCTAAGCTTAAGATAATGCTAGTTCGCTCTTTGGAATACAGAATAACTCTCAGTAGCTAAGAAACACTTGGGAAATTTAGATGGTTTCGAGTGCTTCTTCTAATGCTGAATGCTTTTGAATGCTTGAGAGTTTGAGTAATTTCTGGCTTGGAAATTTCCCGTAACCTTGAATGGGTTCAAGGCCTTCTGTATTTATAGGTGATTTGAAAAACTATCCGTTGGAGAGATAGCCTTTCTTGTCATCTATGTAGAGTGGCTTCAAACTGACATATCTTCATGCAGCAGCCGTCCTTGCATGGAATTAGGTATATGCATTAAATGCACATTAAATGCTTGCCCGTTGAAAGTGCAGTCTGAATTCAGTCTCCTGTCAGGTTCCGTACGTGCGTGTCCTTCCAGGATTGGTCCACGTCATCAGGTTGGTGAGAATGTCAGAACTTATTCCTGGGCTTCAGGCTTGTCTTATTAAGTTCTTTTTATCTTGAGCTCACCGGTCTTGTCCTGACGCTGACATTCCTTTTGCATTTCTTAGCTCTACTTCAAGTCTTCCCATAAACTCAATATCCTCCTGTTCCCTTTAGGGCTGAGTAGTAAATGACCTCAGGGTCATACTCTTCATCGCTGAGACTTACTCAGCCAGCTTAGAAGACTGCCATAAGTTCAGGATGGTAAACTTTGTCTTCAGGCTCTAAGTCTTGATTGTCATCAGTAAGTGCTCCTCTTACTGAGTACCTGTGAAGTGTAAAATGACTAAGTACAAAACCTAACCAAGACTAGCCTGACAAAGACAAACAAAAGGCAAATCATCTTTTCAGGGGCTTTAGGATCTTAATCAAAACTGACAATGTCCCAACAATTTCCCCCTTTTATAATGATGCCAAAACACTGAAAAGATCCTCAAAACACTTAGAGGAAATATAAGAACCTATCTATAAGATAAGGCAGTGTTAGAGCAATTCTTGATAAAGTATAGAATTTAAATAACAGCCAAAATGACAATGAGTTTTTGTCTGTGGGCAAAAGTAATAGATTTCATTGATTGATGTGAAGGTGATTACAATGAATCTAATCTATTACAAGAAGCTGTGAACACCTAGACTAATCTCATTTCAGGTTCAAGTCCATATCCTGAATAGACTCTTGCCTTTAACTCATCAAGTCTGCTAGGTTGATTCACGTACCCTTCAGCCTTGGAAATCTTTAAAACTTCCATCATAATGGCCTTTGTATTGTGCTTCTGTGTTCCAGGAACTAAGGGAGGAGCTCGAATCGTGAACTCAGGAGCCTTCACTTGGACTTGAGCTGCTTCAGCCTCCTCCAGTATCTTTTGGATCAACTCAGGATGATTGTCCATCATGTTGTCAGTGAAGTGGGCATTGATATCATCAGTGTCGCCCCATTTCTTCACAACATACCACAACTTCACAAACTCATCCTTCGCGTCAGCCCAGAACTCCTTCAGTGCCTCGGAGATGAACTCGTCGACATAGGCTTCCCTTAATCCTGACTCCGGCCTTCTAACTTGAAGAATTATTGATTTTTTTGTTGTAGGCCTCTTTCTGTACTTCCTAGGCTCAGGCTTCGCCTTCTTTCTCCTAAGCAGACTGATAACTGCATCATCGAGTTCCCTTTGTTGAAGCTCATTGATATCAGTTAGCTTCTCCACCTTCTTCTCCAAGATACGCATCTTTTCTTTTTGTACAATCTCAGCCCTGCGTACAACCTCAGTCTTTTCAGAAGGTGTCCCCCACGCCTCAGCGCATAATTCCGCCACCATCTCCCCAGAGTAAGTGATGGGGTTCTTCCTTGTGTTCATGGGGGGAGATTTCTGAACTGACTCAGGTTGCTTGGATACTTGGAGTTCTATAGAAGGTTCATTAGCCCTCGCCTTCTTTGCTGCCTCTGCCTTCAGCCTGGCAACAATTTCCTCCCCTTCCTTCTCTACTGCTGCCAACCTTGCTGACTTCCTTACCCTCAGCACATTCCCTTCAGGATTGGCATCAGGATCAGCTTAAAATGTTTCGCCTTGGTTGACTGTCTCAGATGCCTCAGGGCGGGATCTTTTCTTCTTTTCCCCCTTTTTGGCATCATCATTGGCCTCGGATGGGAATGCATCAGATTCGCTGTTAATTACGAAGGAGGCTAGGGAATGAACATCATTGATTCCCTCCTTCAGTAAGTTCTAGGGAATGAACATCATTGATTCCCTCCTTCAGTAAGTTAACTCCCATCGAGATACCAGTTCCTGCAAAAGAAACAGAACTGATTGCAGCATTCACCTTCCTCTCAAAGACCTCCATGGAGAGTTGGAGTCTTTGTTCAGCTTGCTCGATCCTCTCCTCCACCCTGGCGGATCGATCATCTGCTTGAGTCAGCCTCTCAGCAATATCTTTCGAAGTCTGAGCAATTCATCCTAACTCCAGCTCCAACTTGGACGCTGAGTCCTTAATGGCCTGAGTGAGTAGGGCTCCAGCCTGAGCTGCAAGATTCTCCACTGCCTGATTGAGATCTTCCTTCCTTTGCTCATCCTTCTAAGCCAACTGCTTCAAGGTTTGTCTCAGCATCTTCTTGGTGCGCTTTCTTTCAGCCCTCACTGACTTGGCCGTGTCAGTCATCGTTCTCTTGAGCAAAATCAACTCCCTATTGGCAAGGGTGTTGTAAGCTGATTTAGTCCATCGGATGTGTTTTGCTAGGGCCTTGGAGTCCTCTTCTTTCTCATCGCGTAGCCTCATCACTTCCTCCTGAAGCTCAGCTAGATTTTCGGTAGTTTTCTCCTTTTTGACCTCCACAATGCTTGTGAATTCAGCTCGGCCGACCCCAGTTATGATCACATCCTCATCACCATCTTCGGCCTCATCAGTGGTAGGCTGTTTTCCCTTGTCAGCCCCTATATCCTCAGTCCCCTCTTCAGGGTGCACTGAAGGCAGTTGTTGAGTGGTCATGGTCACCTGCTCAGGCTCAACCATGCCATCTCGAACCTTAGGAACTAGTCCTTCGGAACTGGGAGTCTCCTTGGACGCCTCAACATTTTTCTCCCTTGTCTCAGGGCAGGGAATCCCTTCATCGATAGATGTCTCATCGGCGGCTGAGATGTTCAAAACATCCCCAGCCACTGGTCCACCCTTGGCACCAGTGTCTTTCACACCTTCCTCCTGAGTCTGAGACTCAGGGACCATCCCATCAACCTCCTCAGCTGTTTCCTCCACAACTTTCTCCGAAGCTCCACCCTGAGCATCTTCGTCATCCTCTCCACCCTTATCTTCCTCATCATCTGAAAGAAGATCAGCCTTACTCTTGGACATCAAGTCATTGACTAGCTTCCTCAGGTTTTCGAAATTCAGCAGTTGAAGCCAGCTAGTCAGTCCTAAATAAGAGCATAATCTTGCCTCCTCATTCTCCCAGTGCTCCCATCCACGAGCATCGACTAGCATGTGCTGCTCCTGCATGTTGGATTGCTTAAAATCCAACCAGACTTTGAGCTCAATGACGTTGGCAGCAAGCTCTCCATACTTCGTTAGCCTTGGCCTGTACTTGGAGGCCCATTCAGTAGTGTTCCCCCTTAGGGTATTCTCCAGAATGCCTCCTGCCATATGCTCATCCAATTCCTCCTCCTCCACTTCCAGGAAGTCATCCTCTTCAATTGAAGTGGCTTTAGGGAAATCTTTTGGGTTGGGGTAAGTGGAGAAATCTTCAGGGTTGGGAATGGTGGGATCTGATGGTTGGTCAGGCCTCTGAGGTGATGGCACTGACTCTGGGATATTGGGCTCGACTGGTTGGGGTGAGTTGGTTGGTTGAGGTGTGGGGTCAGGTTTGGTTGGTGTTTGGGTTTCAGGGTGAATGAGTGGGTACTATCTCAGGCTGCAACAACTCAGCCGTCTCGATAGATTTTCTCACCTCCTCCAAGTCAGAGGCTCTAGGAGAGCTTGACTTCTCCCTCTCACTCACTACAGACAGTCTCTTAGTAGGGGACTTTCTAACTCCCTTCCTAAGTCTCTTCAAAGGCCTCTCCCCCTGATCACTCTTTTTCCTGACATCATCGTCAGTTCCCTCAGCCTCAGATTCGGCTCTCTTGGGATCAGACTCAGTCCCAGATTTAGTGCTCTTCCCTGACAGCACTATCTTCACCTTCTTCTTCTTCTCCACATCCTCCACTGCAGGCTGAGCCTCCTCTCCCCCAGCGGCAGACTCCTCAACCTCCTTACTCATTTCAAAGAGGTCATCCACCCTCTCAATGAGACTGGTTGCCACTTTCTTGGCCTTTCCAGCTGGCTTTTTAGCCTGACCCTTTGCCTTAGCATTAGGATCAGTCAGCCCTAGCATCGAGTAAGTGTCACTCTCTGAAGTAAACCTCACCTTCTTGGAGGAAAGATTGTCCTCGAAGTCGAAGGTGTACTAATGTCCACATGCTTGCACCTTGTGTGAAGCACTGAGTTCTGAGTAATTGCTATAGCACTATTGTTGTCACAATAGATTGGAACCTCATTAGCAAATACTTGGTAGTCCCTCAATTGTTGCCTCAACCATAAAATATGAGCACAACAACTACCTGTAGCCATATACTCAGCCTCAGTTGTGGATGTAGCCACTGAATTCTGCTTCTTACTAAACCACGAGATCAACTTACTTCCCAAAAACTGACATATCCCTGAGGTTGATTTCCTATCAATCCTACAACATCCATAATCTGCATCTGAATAACCTGTCAGTTCTAAGTTGTCATCTGAAGGATACCATAGTCCCATATTGAATGTCCTTTTCAAATACTTAAGTATCCTCTTAGCAGCCTCCGAATGACTTCTTTTGGGATCAGACTGATACCTAGCACACACACCAACTGCAAACGTATTGTCAGGCCTACTTGCAGTCAGGTACAACAAAGAACCTATCAGCCCTCGGTACTCAGTCTGATTCACTGAAGTCTCTTCAGTGTCAGGATCCATCTTCCAATTTGTGTTCATAGGGATCCTGTTTGGATTGCTGTTCTGAACACCAAACTTATGAATCAAGTCTCTTGTATACTTGGCCTGAGTAATGAAGATACCTTGATCAGTCTGCTTGACCTGCAATCCTAAGAAGAAGTTCATCTCTCCCATCATTGACATCTCAAATTTACCAGTCATCAGCTTAGAGAATTTCTCACAGAGCTGATGATTTGGTGATCCAAATATTATGTCATCCACACAAATCTGGACCAAGAGAATATCATCACCTTAAGTGATCCTGAACAATGTCCTATCCACAGTTCCCTTCTTGAACCCATGGTCTGTCAGGAATTGAGAGAGGGTATCATACCAAGCTCTTGGTGCTTGCTTAAGTCCATAGAGTGCTTTCTTCAAATGGTATACTCTATCTCCAACCTCAAACCCGGGAGGATGTTCAACATATACCTCTTCATTGAGTACACCATTCAGGAAGACACTCTTGACATCCATTTGATACACCTTGAACTTCTTATATGTTGCATATGCAAGGAACAATCTGATAGCTTCCAACCTAGCCACTGGAGCAAAAGTCTCATCGTAGTCTATTGTCTTAGACTGACAATACCCTTTTGCAACCAGTCTAACCTTGTTCCTTACCACAACACCATTCTCATCCTTCTTGTTCTTGAAGACCCACTTGGTACCAATTACTCCTTGATGTCTAGGTCTATCTACCAGTTCCCAAACCTGATTCCTTGTGAACTAATTCAACTCCTCTTGCATGGCAATGATCCAGTTTGAGTCAGTGAGAGCTTCTTCAATGTGTTGGGAAAATAGGGGTGCCCGGGAACTATTCAGGATGAAATTTAAATACAAATTTAAATTCAATTATTACTAGCATGAATTAATCCTAATTAATTCAAATAATAATTCCAACAACAAATTTTACATCATGCATGTTGAATTAATTCACATATAATCTATGGCGGAATAAACAAGAACTTGGCCTTTGAATAAAACGGGACAAACACGTACGCGCTTTATCAACCCAAAAACCTTCTCAAGTATTTTCCTTTCGCCTTATTCGATCACCGGTGGGAGATGCTTTCGAATAATTTAAATAACTAAGAGAAAAAGAAAAATATCTATGCTCTAGATTTTTCCAACACATGAAATTATGTACTTGGGGATGAAATAATCATCCCCTATTTATAAGAGTAAGTGGCCAAAATTTTTGAGGTATATGGGCTTTGGAAAAAATCTTTTCTTAGACTCTAAGAAATCTTGAATATATCTCATATATTCTTTTCTCCAAAATAAAATATTCCACAAAAATCTCACACTCCTCAATATAGGGTAATTTTCGAAAATAATAAAAGAAAAGCACAAGATTTGGATCTTCTTTAATATATGAGATAATCTTGTATTCCAAGAATACTTATCTTCCATAATATCTTTCCAAGAAAATCAACAAAATCTTTTCTCTCCTAACAAACACAATTTTTGAAAATTTCAAAGAAAAATCAGCATAATATTATCTTTTTATTTTAATAACCTTATCATTATTGGGCTATTTAATGGGCTACTTGAGGGGCCTTTAAGGAGAATTAAGATTGGACCTCCTAATGGACTTCTGAATTTCAATATTGAGCCCCAATATAATTCAATCCATTAATATTAATTATTACCACTAATAAATTAATATTGCACTATCCATCTTAATCCATATTACGATAATATGGGCTCCCAGTTATTATTTCCCGCATTTAAGATTATCAAGTCCATTAATTAATTAAGCTTCTGAATAGCTCTAAATTAATTAATATATTTCACCTTGGAGTAAAGACTGTTGGGATATGTTTAGTTTTGATGATTTTCCAAAATGACATGTAATAGGTTTGAAAGCAGTCAGGATAGTATCCTTTAGATCAGGTCAGGCTAGGTTAGCTCTCAGTAGAATAGGTTGCTCAGTTGAGGGGGAACTCAGCGAGGGGGAACTTCTCAACACAGCCTGAAGAGATCAAGATGACAACCAGAAGAGCTGACTGAAGACCTGCCATCAACCTGACCTAATGGAGAAGCCTGAAGGAAGTCCCACTGAGTGTAAGTCAGGCTGTTCTAAGCCAAGTCTGGCGGACCACTCAGTGAAGAGCCTGATCAGGTGGATCAGTGCTGCACCAAGTAGGCCTGAAGTAGTCAGGCTACTGTGGTCAGGGAAGTTTGTCATCCAGCCTTATGACAAACTTCTTGGAGTGATCTTCAAACAGTCCCTGAAGGACAACTACACTGAGGACGAGTCAGTCCAACTGAAGATCATCATGTCAGTGAAGGAGGAAGCTACCTAAAGTCAGTGGGTCTTGGTCAACCCACTGAGTCAAAGATCCGTGAATTCTGGCCACGTGGACCAATCAGCACGAGGCAGCAACTCTGACACTGACAAAGGCCACATTCCAAGAAAAGTGGTTGAAACCATTTAATTTTGGATTCAAATGTATTTCCTCTCCAACGGATACATTTGAATCCCCATTATAAATACAAGCTCATAGCTTGTTGTTAGAGTGTGTTGTGTTATGTTGTTGTAAGAAAATCAAAAGAAAACAAACACCTACGAGCTGAGAGAGTGTGAGTAGTAGCATACGTGCATGGGAGATATAAGGAGGTTCTACTCATATCTATACACTGAGAGTTCACAAATATATACATAAGAGTGCTCAGCTTGTAACTCTAGGCTTAGAGAGGTTTTCCCTATCTTAGCTATTGGCTAACACATTGTAAAGGGAAAACCTCACCTAGTTGGAGAAAACCCTAACCGAAACCAAAACCCTCTAGTTAGGTTTGTTGGGAGTAAGTTGTTTGTAAGGAGAGGCAGCTCCGTGGAGGGGCATGAGTCCAGTTGTAAGTGCACCTTGGCACGTTAAAAACAAGAATCCAAAGGAGTGGATTTCCTGTTAAATCAGGCCGTGGATGTAAGAGTATTGAGACTCTGAACCACGTTAAACTGAGCGTACTTATCTTTCAAAGTATTTACTAAAGTGTTGTGAAAATCAGCTCACTGAGAGCTTTGTTAAGAAAACTTTAGTTAAGCAATCAGGTCAGAGAGATTCCTCTCACTGACCAGATCAGGCAACGCACTCGAGAGTTCAGTTTCTCGAGTTACTGCCTTGTTGAGAGCCTGAGCTTTCAAGTCTCATCACTGACTTGATAGCTCTGACTCTCAGCAACGCAGTGACTTGAGTATTCCTTCACTGAACTCTTTCAGAGCGCAACGCAAGGTTTAAAAAAAAAAAATTTGCTCCTGAATTCCCATTTTGCCCTTCGAAAACGGGACCATCAAAGACAGCTCAACATTATTATCCGTACCAAAGAAATTGATTCTTCACTTGCAAGATTCGGTACGATAAAACTTCTGAGCCCACCAAGGGGACTAATCACACGAGCCGTACTCGCACGCATTTCTCCGTATTAAATCTTAGCAACCGTCGTATGATTAATATTACTGCCCAAAGCACAAGGTTCGAAGTCACAATGATTCTCACCCAACATGAATCAAAGCAGTAACCATCAAGCACACACGGTCCTATTTAAGTGACGGAGATTAAAAAATCAACAACCACCGAGGTTTAATTCTTCACATTTCAGAACATAAGAATTTATCCTCGCTCTAGGTCCTCTTCAACACATACTAAATGTGCTAGTGCAATCTCTAAGTCAAGACAGACCAATCTGAGACTTACACATCGACCTTTCACGGCGGATTGTTCAATTCCACCTGGGTCGTGAATTTGTACGTTTAGTTACAAGGAAACCGTTAATGTTGTCTTCCGTGATCGGGTATCACCACATTAACTACAATGTAACTAGTACCATTATGAACTGTTTGCAATAAATATTCAACATTCAATCATATCTAAAGCATATGCGATAAAAGAATTATTCTCATAAAACAAGTGTTTGATACACGAGTTATACAAAGTAAAAACATACTTTCACGTATAACTCCAACAATCTCCCACTTATACTTGAAGTCTGTTTTTAGTATACATCATGCATGTCTTAGTGTAGTAGCTCTACGTGACATCTCATGTCAACCTACACTAACCTAATAATTCCTCCCACTTATACTTAAAGCAGATTGGCAATAGTCTTGACTCCCATTCCATCCACATGTCTCTCGAATGTACTCTGAGGCAGACCCTTTGTGAATGGATCCGCTAGGTTGTCACCCGACGCTATCTTTGCCACCTATATATCTCCTCTCTTAACGATTTCTCGTATAAGATGGTATTTTCTTTCTATGTGTTTGCTGGCCTTGTGGGCTCTCGGTTCCTTTGAATTTGCAACTGCTCCGGCATTGTCACAAAAGACAGTTATCTTGTCGGGCAAATTTGGAACAACATCCAAGTCCACTAAGAAGTTCTTGAGCCAAACTGCCTCTTTCGCTGCTTCACAAGCAGCTACATACTCGGCTTCCATGGTCGAATCGGCGATGCATTTCTGCTTAACGCTTCTCCATGAAATGGCTCCCCCTCCCACGCAAAACACATTACCCGAGGTTGACTTTCTTGAGTCTATGTCTGATTGGAAATCCGAGTCCGTGTATCCCACGGGAACAAGACTATCTGACTGGTAAATCAGCATCCGCTCACGAGTTCTTTTCAGATACCTCAAGATGCACTTTACGGCAGTCCAATGGTCTTTCCCGGGATTACTTAGATATCTTGCCACCATGCCCATGGCAAAGCAGATATCCGGTCTCGTACACAGCATTGCATACATAAGGCTTCCTACGGCCGAAGCGTACGGAACACCTTTCATGTCATCTATCTTCGCTTGCGTCTTAGGGCTCATTTCTTTTGATAGATGGATTCCGTGCCTAAAAGGTACAAAACCTTTCTTGGAATCTTGCATGCTGAAACGCTTCAAAACAGTGTCAATGTACGAAGCTTGCGATAAGCCCAACATCCTCTTCTTGCGATCGCGAGTGATCTTGATCCCAAGGATGTGACCGGCTTCCCCTAAGTCCTTCATATCAAATTGTTTTGACAGCCATACCTTTACGTCTGACAATACCTTTACATTGTTTCCAATGAGCAGAATATCGTCTACGTATAATACTAAGAATACCACTGCAGTTCCGTCACACTTCTTATACACACAACTTTTGAACTCGCTTTGATCAAACCCATAAGACTTAATCACTTGATCAAAATACTGGTTCCAAGTACGTGATGCTTGCTTAAGTCCATAAATGGATCTCTTAAGCTTGCATACGAGATTCTCTTGGCCTTTTTCAATGAAACCTGTTAGGATAAAGATTAGATGTTTTGAAGATGTTAAAACAAGAACTTATAATAGGACTAACTGAACCTATTAGTCAGCTACAGATTAGTCTAGGTCTAGAATAGGTCTTTGGTTAAGGGGGAAGAAATCTGTGCAGACCAGATGAGGTGACCAGAGAAGGTACCAGATGAGGTGACCAGATGAGAGGTGACCAGATGAGGTGTCCAGACCAGAGCAGAAGAGTCACCAGAGCAGATGAGGTCCAGAGGAGTCTGCCAGAGGAGTCTGACCAGAGGAGGACCAGAGGAGTCTGACCAGAAGACCTCTCCCAGATGAGGTTCAGAGTAGAAGTGTTACCTGACCAGATAAGACCAGACCAGAAGACCCCAGACCAGATGAGTCATGACCAGATGAGGGAGACAGATTAGTTCACCCATATGGAGGCTGCGTGTAATCTAGAGACAAGGAGATTTTGGAGATCAATGATGGAGAAGAAGGCAATCTAGAGAGTCAACTGATGGAGGATCTGATTGATTGCTTGATTGAAAGTCAACTAATCAATCAATATAATCAATCTTTGATTGATTATATTCCTCCAACTATGGTTGTTTTGAATTGCTAGTTTCCAACGGCTAGTTAATCCTACAACTATAAATAGGAGTGCATGGATGAGTTCATCACAGACAAGAGTCGCGCGAGAGCACACAACAAGAACACACGAACTCTTCCAAACACTCACCTTGTTCATTAACGTTTATACACTCTTTAGGAGTTTTAGTTGGACCTTATAATTAACCTGTTCATCTTGAAAGGTTGTTGTAAGTTGTTGTACGAAGGAGCTGGTACTTCACAATTCCAGTGGTTCATGAGTTAGTTGGTTGGAGAGAGAGAAAGTCCCCTTTGGAGAAAGGGAGAGTGGACGTAGGATCGTTATATCCGAACCACTATAAATTCCGGTGTTTTCTACTTTATGCTTTTTAGATTTCTGCACTTCAATTTTAGTACTTAATTTATAAATTGGGTTTTCATTAAAAATAAACTCAAAACGCTTTCCGCTGGATAACCTTTTTGGGACCAACAAAACCTTTGGGCTGTTGCATATAGATATCTATCTCGTCAAGACTTCCGTTAAGGAAAGCTGTCTCGACATCCATTTGCCAGATCTCGTAATCTAGGTGCGCAACGATCGACAAGAGAATACAGATGGACTTAAGCATAGCTACATGCGAAAAGGTTTCCTCATAATCGATCCCTTCTTTCAGAGTATACCCTTTGGCCACTAACCTCGCTTTGAAGGTCTCAACCCTTCCGTCCGGTCCTCTTTTTCTCTTGTACACCCACTTGCATCCAATGGGTTCTACCCCATTGGGTGGTTCGACCAACTCCCACACTTGATTATGATCCATCGAGCCTATCTCGGTTTCCATTGCCGTTTGCCACGACTTCGTGTCTTTGTCTTGGATTGCCTCGTCATATGTCCATGGTCTGATTCATCGTCGGGAACCAAATCCGAAGATTCTCCTATCCCCATGAATCTCTCGGGTTGCCTAGCAATCCTCCCACTACGACGGGGTTCTGGTTGTGAAGATGTGACGTGTGGTACATCATCTTGTATACTTGGTATCGAGGTTTGACCTCTCAATTCTTCTAAGGTAATTTCACTTTTAGGTTTCCGATTGTTCATATAGTCTTCCTTCAAGAATTTAAAGTGTGTACTAATTACAGTCTTTTGATCCTTGGGACTATAGAACATACACCCTTTCGTTCCCGTAGGGTATCCTATAAACAACCTTAATTCCGAACGTGGATCCAACTTACCGGCTTCCTTATCTAGCACGTATGCCGGACAACCCCAAATCCGCAAATATCTTAGACTGGGTTTGCGCCCGGTCCACAATTCCATTGGGGTTTTAGGAACCGATTTGGATGACACCAAGTTTAGAATGTAACCGCCGTTTCCAAGGCATTACCCCAAAACGACTTGGGTAAATCCGAATAACTCATCATGGATCTGACCATCTCTAAAAGAGTCCGGTTTCTTCGTTCCGCCACTCCATTCTGTTGAGGGGTTCCCGGTGCGGTTAACTGGGATACAATCCCTTCGTCCGATAAGTAGTTCAAGAATTCATCGCTGAGGTATTCGCCTCCACGATCTGATCGTAGAAACTTGATACTCTTTTCCCTATGTTTCTCGGCTTCGGCCTTAAACTCTTTGAACTTATCAAAAGTTTCAGACTTATGCCTCATAAGGTAAATGTACCCATATCTCGAGTAATCGTCAATGGACCACACACATCGGTATGAACGAGTTCTAACACTTCCGTGGCTCTATTCCCCTTGGCTCCAAATGCCCTCTTGGTCATCTTACCCTCTAAACAGGATTCACAAGTTGGAAACGGTTCAACTTGGAATGATTCCAAGGATCCGTCTTTCACCAATCTCTCTATCCGCTTTAGATTAATATGACCTAGTCTAAGATGCCATAGAAGTGTTTCGTTCATCTCCGAAGAACGCTTTCTTTTATTTCTCGAAATGATCGACGTATTATTAGATTCATTATTTGAGTGGTGTGCACACTTAATCGTATAGAGATTGTTTACCAACGGTCCATGACAGATAGTATCATTCTTAAAAGAAACAGTAACAACTTTATTAAAAGTAACTAAATATCCATCAAAAAATAACTTAGAAACCGAAATTAATTCTTCCTAAAGTTCGGAACGTATAAAACATCATATTAAAATTAAAACTCTATCTTCAAAAGATAGGTGCACGACTCCCACCGCTTCGGCTGCCACTCTCGTAGCATCGCCCAAAGTGATGGTGATCTCATTCTTGCTAAGTCGCCGGGTTAGCTGGAACCCCTAAAGAGTGAAACAAATATGATCAGTTGCCCCGGTATCCACTACCCAAACGTGGGCAGCATACGCTGCAACATATGTTTCAACAACTAAAGCATGAGACTTACCTTTCTTTACCGCCTTCTTAGGCTTAGAACAGGTCGCCCTCCAATGTCCATTTTCACCACAATTGAAGCACTTACCCTTAGCAGCTTTCTTTCCACCTCCTTCTCCATTTGCCTTGGGTTTCGCAACGGTTGGATTTGCTTGGGTCTGGCCTTTCGTCCTCTTTCTCTTCTTTCCTCCCTTGGGACCCGAAGACGGTCACCATAGCAACAGTTTGATGATCTATTAACGTCTCCGCCGATACCAAAGCTTGCAAGATCTCGGGCAAACTATTTACCCGATCATTCATTTGATAGTTCAACTGAAACTGCTCAAAGCTCTTCGGCAGAGAATGGAGAATGAAATCGACCTTAGTGGGGAGATCAAATTCCGCACCAAGTACTTCCAACTTGTTGAGATAACCCATCATCTCGATAACGTGATCCCTTACGGGCGTACCTTCCACCATCTTCAACGAAAGCATCTTTCGCATGGTGATTTGCCTAGCTGTACGGTTCTGATGTTTAAACATCGCTTCAAGATTGAGCATTATCTCAGAGGCGGTCTCCATGTGTTGGTGTTGGTGTTGCAACACATCTGACATTGAAGCCAGAATAGTACACCTAGCCATCTCATCGGAGTCAAACCAACTCTTATGCTCTTCCTTGACCGTCTTGGTCGCATCTTCGGCAGGCTCTTGGGGCTTAGGAGTAGTAAGTACCCATTTGTGGTGTTGAGCGGTTAGGACAATATCAAGATTATGTTTCCAATCAACGTAGTTCTCACCAACAAGTTTGTTATATTTAAGTATACTAAATAGTGGATTAAAAGGTTGCGACATGATGAACTGAGAATAAAACATACATTCATATCAATATCTAGTAAAATACGAAATTATCACATAATTCGATCACATCAATTATATTGAAACCTTAAAACAATATAATCATGCATCAGCCAACATCTCGAAATAATTTAAATGCGCCACGAGGGGTGGTCTATACATTTAAATACATTCAAGCGGATCACAAACTTAAAAGTTACAAATTCTTAATTCAAAATTAATAGTTGGCTCCCACTTTGACCACATAAAAATTGACAGGGACTCCGAGAGGAGTAAGTTAATATCAATTTCCTATGCCAAAGTAATAACCATAATTAAACACAGGATTATTATTTCGCTTTGAGCAAGCCACTCATGGTGAGGGTCAATACCGCCACTGGTAATAATCCACAATCATCCTTTCGGAATTTATTCATGTGAAATCCGTTCTCTTGGCCGATCCGAGGAGGAAATGTATTCCAAAAGAACTTCACAAATAAATAAATTATGGAGGCCAAATTAATCCAATTTTAATATTCAGAATAAAATCGTGATTAAATAAATATACTTAGTAATTTTCGAAAGTAAGGTTTTTCTTGGACAATAAATTCATGAAAACACATATTAACAAATAATAATAAGTGCACGAAATAAAACATCCATCAAAACAAGATTAAACACATTGGAGCACTCAAATCCAATTGTCACAGTTTAATTTCTTCACGTCTTGATACGAAATATCGTCCTTGTTGCTTTCCGACGTTCGTCTCGACACGCTCCCACTCGAACAGCAACACTTCATAAAAAAGCAGCATCATTTGGGGTTCGGGACGACGTTTAAAATCACAAAAAAATGCAGAACTGGAATTAATTTAAAAAAAATTCCACGGCCCAAGATACGGCGCGCGTAGGCCCACGGAGTGGGTCCGTGCGCCACTCGGTGCGATGCCGAGCAGCGGCCGCACGGGCGCCGGCGCTAGGCGCGCGCGTCCATGCGCCGTCGGGCACCCGTCGTGCGCGGGTCGTGCGCCTCGCGCACCCCGTGCACTGGGTTTTGCCGTTCGTTCTCGTTTTCCACCCCATGCATGATTTTACGTCCATGCATGCACCGCGCATGCATGCGTTGTCCGGGTACGCCGTCTTTAATTCTTCGTTCTTCGTCTCGATCCGATTTCAATTTATTTTACAAAAAAATAAATACTAGATATAGACTAGTCTATTACAATGATCGAATAAAAATAAAAACAACTAATCTACTCGTGGATTTTCTCAAGAGAAAAACGAATTCAAACAAATCGAATTAAAAATAATTAATTCACACGCATGAAAAAAATAACAACATTAAAAACCATGACAATTGGATACCTGCAAAAAAGGTCTAGCAATTCTACTATCAAATTTCAATTTAATGTTAAACAATTTAAATTCCAATTTAAAGATCAGAGCCCAAAACCGTGGCTATGATACCAGTTGTTGGGAAAATAGGGGTGCCCGGGAACTATTCGGGATGAAATTTAAATACGAATTTAAATTCAATTATTACTAGCATGAATTAATCCTAATTAATTCAAATAATAATTCCAACAACAAATTTTTACATCATGCATGTTGAATTAATTCACATATAATCATCCCCTATTTATAAGAGTAAGTGGCCGAAATTTTTGAGGTATATGGGCTTTGGAAAAAATCTTTTCTTAGACTCTAAGAAATCTTGAATATATCTCATATATTATTTTCTCCAAAATAAAATATTCCACAAAAATCTCACACTCCTCAATATAGGGTAATTTTCGAAAATAATAGAAGAAAAGCACAAGATTTGGATCTTCTTGAATATATGAGATAATCTTGTATTACAAGAATACTTATCTTCCATAATATATTTACAAGAAAATCAACAAAATCTTTTCTCTCCTAACAAACACAATTTCGAAAATTTCAAAGAAAAATCAGCATAATATTATCTTTTTATTTTAATCACCTTATCATTTTTGCGCTACTTAATGGGCTACTTGAGGGGCCTTTAAGGAGAATTAAGATTGGACCTCCTAATGGACTTCTGAATTTCAATATTGAGCCCCAATATAATTCAATCCATTAATATTAATTATTACCACTAATAAATTAATATTGCACTATCCATCTTAATCCATATTACGATAATATGGGCTCCCGGTTATTATTTCCCGCGTTTAAGATTATCAAGTCCATTAATTAATTAAGCTTCTGAATAGCTCTAAATTAATTAATATATTTCACCTTGGAGTAAAGACAGCTCAACATTATTATCCGTACCGAAGAAACTGATTCTTCACTTGCAAGATTTGGTACGATAAAACTTCTGAGCCCACCAAGGGGACTAATCACACGAGCCGTACTCGCATGCGTTTCTCCGTATTAAATCTTAGCAACCGTCGTATGATTAATATTACTGCCCAAAGCACAAGGATCGAAGTCACAATGATTCTCACCCAACATGAATCAAAGCAGTAACCATCAAGCACACACGGTCCTGTTTAAGTGACGGAGATTAAGAAATCAACAACCACTGAGGTCTAATTCTTCACATTTCAGAACAGAAGAATTTATCCTCATTGTAGGTCCTCTTCAACACATACTAAATGTGCTAGTGCAATCTCTAAGTCAAGACAGACCAATCTGAGACTTACACATCGACCTTTCACGGTGGATTGTTCAATTCCACCTGGGTCGTGAATTTGTACGTTTAGTTACAAGGAAACCGTTAATGTTGTCTTCCGTGATCAGGTATCACTACATTAACTGCAATGTAACTAGTACCATTATGAACTGCTTGCAATAAATATTCAACATTCAATCATATCTAAAGCATATGCGATAAAAGAATTATTCTCATAAAACAAGTGTTTGATACACGAGTTATACAAAGTAAAAGCATACTTTCACGTATAACTCTAACATCATCTTGATGCTTCTTCTGAGCTGTAACGTCAAACGCTGCAGCCTCAACTGAACCAAGCTCAGGGGTAAAGGAATCGTCATGTCCAACACGTACTCAATCTTTTCTTACCTTAGCACCAAACACACGTTTCGGTGCCAGTCCAGAAAATTTGTTTGTTTCCAGAGAAATAAACTAAAATGAGAATTAAACACATAATTCTTATAATCAATATTCAGCAATCAAAATAAACATGACCCTTTTAATTTATTTTGTCTCCATTATTTTTACATACTCAACAACCTCATCGAAA
The DNA here is from genome assembly GCA_947034835.1 of Ballota nigra. Taxonomy (NCBI): domain Eukaryota; kingdom Viridiplantae; phylum Streptophyta; class Magnoliopsida; order Lamiales; family Lamiaceae; genus Ballota; species Ballota nigra. Next base: position 37,756,911 of record OX344724.1, on the reverse strand, counting down.
GAGTAAGAATTTATATCTAATATAAATTGTAATGGACTAGGATCTACATTTCTACTATTACAATGTCTGCTAGGGCTGATCATTATAACAGCATAACTGGTAGGTCTCTAAACCAATTGCCTCACGCAATTCCTAGTTGATTGAACCTAGTTCAATCGAATTTCACCTAATTCTCGTTTCCCTGCTAGGGTTGGTGAAACAGAATTAAGTTAGTTTACAACCATTAAGCGGCGACAAATGTGTCCCTATAAAAGTCCCATTAGATGTAGATCCGAGCAAAAGACTAGGGTCTTAAATACTCATTGGATCGAAATCTCCGGTTTACTTTTAATTTTAATGGAAGACATCTTTCAATTTAATGAAAAACCATATTTTAGTGAGGAACGTTTTAAAGGTGGGGTATTAATTGCTTACTCGAGATCCAATCATGATAACTACGTCACATTTGAACAATTATTGGGCGCCGCCTACCCAAACATGACATGTGCTGACAAACATATATAGGGCGACGTCTACCCAAACATTTAATACAGTCCGACAAATATTGGGTGTCGTCTACCCAAACGATTTAATACGGGCTATATAACTTACAATGTAAATATCGATTCACATAAATAGTTATACAAGTGGGGAGCAACTAATCAAGTTCTCATGCTTTATTTCAAAAAATTTAATTTGCATAAATAAGACACCTAATAAGTTTTAACACATAAATCAAATAAATATGAAAAAATATTTAACATGTAAATCAAATAAACGTGCTTAACAATTAATTATCCGTAGGTAAAATATTGCTAAAATTAGAAATACTAACAAGCTCCAAGTTTTTGGTCAATTTGTAAAGTCCTTTTCAAAATTATTTTGCCCAAAATATTATTTTATCAAAATTATCAAATTTTGGTCCAACCAAAATATGACTTAATCTTGTTTTTTAAAAGTTTTGGTCCAACCAAACAACCCCTTATTTTAATTTAGAATTTCCAAAATTTATTATTTCAACTTTTTTGTATTTTATTTTTAGAATTTTTTTTTACTATTTTAGTCTAACCAAAATAGATCCTTAATTTTGTTTGTCAAAATTTCTAAAATTCAATCAAACCAAATAAGGCATTAACAATTTCCAAAAATCAATATGGGACCCAGGGACTTATATCACAATTTTCAAAAAAATTAAAATTACTTAAAGACCCCAGAGCCAAAATTGCAATTTCCAAAAGATTCAAAATTGCTGGAAAGCCCTCAGTCTAAAATGTAAATTCCCAGAACTCTCCTAATTGCATATAGGTCCTGGAGAATTCCAAATTCTCAACACTGGTCCCTATGCCCAAGCCTGTTAATCCCATTTCAGCCCAGTTTCGACAAACGGCCATGGAAAGGCGGTCGAACCGCTACAACCGCTGGCCGAAATCTGATGCCTGCATCGGGGATTAATTTACACCAGAATGTACGACCTGAAATTCGCAGAGAGGTCCCGAAATTGCAGTGGCTAGTTTCGAGAAATCGAATCTCGTCCTGATCGGCTCACCCAAAATCAGTTCTAGTGAACGCACGATACACGACCCCTCACTGGTTCGACCACTACTGGTCGAATGAAACAAGAGGTCGAATGGGTCTACTCGAGTTGAACTGGTCAAATGGGACTCTTGGTCGAGCAGTGGCCATCGACCTCAGCCTAGTCGAGCGCCTCTTCTTCCAGAACACAATAGGCGCTCGATTCCCCTTGTGCTCGAGCGGTGGTGCTCAAGCACATCATCCTTTGAGCTAAGTGATACTTTTCTTTGCACGAACTAATACTTTTCGTATTTCTTCAATATCTTCTCATACGGGCATCCGTTTGAGTCGATTCAAAGTCCTACGAACTCCAATTTTTGCTCTCTATCCATCTATGAGCATCAAAGAAGCAAATTCATCAGTTTATTAAAATAGTACTCAATTGACTCAAAATACTCATCGTATTCACTCAAAACACAGGCAAAACAAGCTATAAAGCATAACAAGTTCATGCCTAATCAACCTCCCCCCCCAAACATACCATATTGCTTGTCCTCAAGCAATGAAATAATAAGTCAAGTGAAATTGTTAAGAATGAATCACAGAACCAAGCCATGCAAGTAATAGAGCTTCAAGCTTCAAAGATCGATCACTCACACACTAACCCACCCCCTTTATCATACTCATGCAACAACAATAAGAAACACCAAAGTGAAACATGGATGTGCACTCAACGATGTGTTTCACTCCCTCACAAGTGTATATCAATAATAAGGGACTCACTCAATCAATCAATCAATCACACATATCAGCAGCCATAGGCTTGTAAGCACTCTCAACTTCGACCGTACTCTAGAATCCATGCCGAATCAAAAAGGACTTTATCAAGGTTGTAATGTAGGCTCTTTAGACAGGTGGAGTAACTATATGTGATAAGTGACTAAAGTGAATAGAGAATAGAAAAATCAAACTTCGGTATCTCGAGACAAGGAACATAATACTTTAATCATCTTCATGCAATACACTTTCAATTCTATCTACTCTCAACACCTCAATTTTTTTTTATCTCTTTTCACTTTTTTTTTCAATCACACACTTTTTTTCTTTTCACACATATACGAGCTCATATCCCTTTTTCTCATTCTCAAATTTTTTTGTTCTTTCCCACAACTCACAATCTCATTACACCTTCTTCTCAAATTTACTCAAGCATTAACAGTTCTCTTTCTCAACTCAACTCGATCCCTTTCTCATTCACAACTTTTCCTATTCTCCACTCAAATTAGGACAAAAAGAGTTTAAGAATTTGGTTAGGTTTAAATGTACTAGAAAATAAAATAGGCTAAGACTCAAACGGGCTAACAAGGGATAAATGTCATTGGTAGGAAAAATTTGGCTAAGTGACTCAATCAAATCAAAGATGGCCTAATATCACTTTCGGCACTTCAACCTAGACACAATCAAGAAGTGAGAGCACACACAAGTTCAAGCACCCTCTAAGGTGACGATCCACTCACAAACGAAGAGATCAACATAATGAATTTCAATCTCTAAAAGGCACAAATCTCTTGGTTTTCACATACATGCTAGTCCTAGAAAAATCTCACTTTTCCCACACAAGTATTCAAAAGGAAAGTTCGCAAGCATAAGAGTTCACTCTCAAATCAACTCTAATTCCTACACTCACACACTTCAGACTATAACCCAACTTCACAACACACCAACTCATCAAATCACACTCAAAGTAAGCAATCAATAAGCTGGGTTAGTCAATAACATGAAATATATGAAGTAGCCCACCAAAACAGTTCAACAAGATCACAACTCAAGGATTAGAGTTAATACAGACCAGAATCACCCAAAAGAGACAAAAAAGAAAAGAAAAAATAGTTACAACATCAATCAAGAGGAAATAAAGAAAAGAAGCAGGGGAGTCCCCAAGATCAAGCATCGGGAGGTGGCGGTGGGTGGTAGTTCGGGTGATCGGCTCCAATATGGGAAACAAAGAGTGTCTCCATCCAACGATGCAAGTCCAAAAACTGGTCCTCCATCCTCGCTGATCCTGTGTCCATTCGGTCTTGAGCTTCACGAAGATACGTGACATCCGTACGGAGCGTCTGAATCTCGTGCTCCATCCCCATCCACGGCAGGTGAGATAGTTACCACGGCTCGGGATATGATGCTTCTGGCGAATCAAACTCCATCGCTTACGGCTCTTGTCCCACTTCCTCTTCTCTCCCTTGTTCTTCATCAGCTCCTCCCTTTTATGCTTTCTCCTCTTCAGCTCCCTCAACGGCCCCACTCGAACTAGCACCACTGGTGCCCTCTCCTCTTGCCCTCTTCGTCGGCCTCAAATCTCACAGACCCTTATCATCCAATTCCTTGGTGAACTTCTTGCTCAGCTTCAAGTTCTTATCCCCGTTCATCCTAATACTCTCTTTCTTCTTTCCCCTCAAAGTCATAAGAAGCTCATTGGGAAGAGGAAACAAGTTGTCCTCCTTGAACATTATGGAGTAAGAGTTCATCCACTTCTCAAACATCATCGTGTTGTACATCTGCTCGAAGTCAATATCTTTTCCAATCATCGCCGCTGAGACTGGCTCACATCCCATACTCCTCACAAAAATAGAAATGAGGCCCCCTACTCTTACTTTCGACTTCTTCTCTCCGAGGCGGAAAGGGACCTCCAAGTGGTGCTCTTAGAAGTCTCTCCCAAAATTGTGGTCCTTTGCGTGAAGCAGACAATGTATCCCGCAAAGCTGTTTCACAATCAGTGTGCCCGTCTCAGAACGGGCATAGATCGTGTTTCCTAGGATCTTCTCTAAGTACCGCAGTACCGGGTTTCTGATCGTGGAGGCTCACGCATGTTGCCCCCTATAGTCTCCCGCCATTCCTCCGGTTATCTCCTTCCAGAAATCATTAGCCACAAAGGATTTTGACTGTCTGTTCGGCCTCTTCAAGGCTGGGAGCATGAGGGCTGTGTTGATAGACCCTACAGAGCAAGTGTACCACTCGTTCCTGATGTTGATGCTGATAGACCCTACAGAGCAAGGTGTGAATGTAAAGTGCATTTTCATGGGAGGTATAAGGAGGCACATTTCACACCTTGTACAGTGACCATTAGGGTCTTCACAGATATAAAGCGAGTGTTCAGTTTGTAACTCATAGCTTAGAGAGGTTTTCCCAATTTTAGCTTTAGGCTAACACATTGTAAGGGAAAACCTCACCTACTTGGAGAAAATCCAACGAAAACCAAAACCCTACTTGTCAGAATTGTTGGTGGAAGTTGTTTGTGGAGTTAGAAAGGAAGTTAGCAAGATCTGAGTTGTATAGATCTGGGTGCACCTTGGCACGTTAAAAATAAGAATCCCACTAGTGGATTTCCTGTTAAATCAGGCCCGTGGATGTAAGACCTTAAGTCTCTGAAGTTAAACTGAGTGTTATCTATTGTTTAAGTACTTGCTAAGTGGTGTTAAAAGTCTGCTCACTGAGAGCATTGTTAAAGAAACTTAGTTAAGTAAGTTAGTCAGGGAGAACCAATCTCACTAATATGCTTAAGCAAGCACTCGAGAGTCCAGTATCTCGAGTTACTCAGTTGCTTAGAGCATGAGTCTCCAAGTCTCCACACTGACTTGGTAGCTCAGCCTCTAAGCAGTGCAATGACTTGAAGTGTAACCTCTCAAGTCACTGTCTTGTTGAGAGGCCGAGTCCTTAAGTCACCACACTGACTTGATGCCTCTGACTCTCAGCAATGCAGTGACTCGAGTGTCCCGCACTGAACTCTTTGAGGTTTTAAAAAAAATTCTAAATTCCCATTTTGGTCTTCGAAACCCGGACCATCACCGGGTACTTCTCATTCTCATCTAAGTAAGCGTACTGAGGTGATCCGAGAGTGGTTTCAAATCTTTCTTCGCCTCCAATGGTGGCGCCTTATTGAACATCTTCTCAAAAGTGGACTCCTCCGCATCTAACTCTTCCTTATCCTCAACTTTCATCACATCCATGAACTTTACATCTTCGTTCTCTTTCAAGCTGTCAAAATAATCAAGGTCATAGAGATCATATGTTAGTTCATTGAGAATATGATAATCATAATTATGAACATAGAAAGAGCAAGGGTCAAGGAGTGTGTCATCAACACAAGTGTCCAAGATATCAATGAAGTGACAGCTTTCATCTCCAATTGGATATTTCATTGCAGCGTAGGTCATATCTTCACTTCTTGATCATCGACTTTCACCGTGATCTTTCCATTGGCCACATCTAGCACCATCCTGGCAGTAGCCAAGAATGGTCTTCCCAAAATCAGGGGTACATGCTTATCTTCCTCCATATCGAGGACAACGAAGTCAGCGGGAAAAACGTGATTCGCCACCGTCACTAGAACATCCTCCACCACTCCTTGAGGTCTAGTGATAGACGTATCAGCAAGCTGGAAAGTCATCATCTTGGGCTGAAGTTCACCCCATCCAACTTCTTGAACAACGATAGAGGCATCAAATTAATGCTAGCTCCTAGATCACAAAATGCTCCCTTCTTGACCCCGTTCCCGATATCGCATAAGATCGTAAAGCTTCCAGGATCCTTCAACTTTGGAGGAAGTGCCTTGTGCACTATAGCACTCACCCCATGGTTCAAGTGCACAAGCTCGGGCCCATCTACTCTCCGCCTTTTAGCTATCAAGTCCTTCTGGAACTTGGCATAATTCAGTATCTGTTCCAAAGCATCATAAAAGGAATGTTAATATGCAACTTCTTAAAGACATCAAGGAACTTAGCAAACTTTTCATCTAAGTTATTTTTCATGAATCGCTGTGGCTATGGGACCGGTATCACAGATTTGGGTACCTCCCATTCGTCTCGCTCAGTCTCCTTCATATTCTTCTTTGCTTCTCTTTCCTTTTTCCACTTTGGAACTCTCTCAATCTCTTCCTCCTTGTCTTTACCTTTCTGAGCATCTTCTACCTCAACCTCCTTCTCAATTTCTACCTCAACTGTCTCATCCCCATCTTTCTTATGTTCTTGATCCTCCGTCTCAATCTCCTTATGTATCTCCTCAAGATCAGTAGGCATTAGAGGTCCATCATATTTAGTCCCACTTCTCAACTCGATCGCCTTCAATTGCTCTTTCGGGTTTATCTCGGGCATAGATGGATATTTACCCGGCTCTCTCGTTTGCGACTTTGCAATCTGGTACTCTATAGAAGTGAACCGCCTATTTTCTCTTGTTGAGCTCTATTTAGATCCATGTCTCTTCTTTGGAGTTCTTGATCTCTCTGATCACTCGTCTTGTTCAACTCTTTAACATCATACTCCAAGGAGGACAACCTCTTACTACCTTCTTCTACCTTCTGGAGAATAGCACGTAACATCTCTTCGGTGGAGGCACCACCTTCTCCACCTGGGGGTTTTGAACCTGGATCTACTCCGGGAGGTACAATTATTCCAGCCTTGGGACTGGCATAAGAAAAATTCTCATTCTTCCTCCATTGGTTCTGAGGGGGCTACTGGCCTCCTTGATAACCTTGGTTGTTTCTTCACTGATTTTGAGGAGGTTGTGGACCTGGTGGTACAAACAGTTGACCGTAGAGAGGTCTTCTCTGCTGGTTGCCACATTGCTTGTATCCGCCTTGATTGTAAGTAGGTCTCCCCATATAGTTGGCCTCCTTATGCTGGCTTGTTTGGTGGTCCACCTTCTCACTCATTCAAGTATTCCCTCCACTAAAATTTTGTCCAACCTCTAGATTACTAATAGTCTCCATCATTACCATCAATAGCTTTCTAGTACCCTCACTCTCTTCCATCTAATAAGCTCGCTGAAACTCTTGTGCCTCATTACATTGCCCCGCATTCTTAACAATGTTCTCAACTATTTCTGTGCACCGAGCTGCACTACAATTTAGGAATACTCCACTAGCACATACATCGAGGTGGTCTTGAGCTGCCTTGCTAGCTCCACAGTAGAAATAAGCCATTATATCACCATCGTTGTACCCATGCTGCGGGCAATCAATTAGCATATTAGAGAATCTCTCCCAAGCCTGACGTAATTCTTCTCCTGACTTCTGCTTGAAAGATGAGATCTCTTGCCTTGCTTTGATTGTTCTAGACGGAGGATAGAATCGCTCGAGGAACAGACACTTGAGCTCGGCCCATGTGGTTACACCTCCCCGTGGGAGCATGTTATCATACCACTCTTTGCAATTCCAGTTAAAGAGAACTGGAACAACCTGAGCCTTTTGGCATCTTCAGACATGCCATTATGGTTGAAAGTTGAAGATATCATCAGAAAATTCCTCAAGTGAGTGTGAGGATTATCCTTTCTAACCTCCCCCTTGAATTAGTTCTCGACTAGCATCTTCAGGATCCCTGGGAAGATAGAAAAGTTATTTGCTTCCACTGGTGGCATTGCTTCACCATCATAGTATCATTGAGGTAGTGCCTCAAACCTTCCTCTGATTACCATACCAGGATCAGCGTTCTGAGGAACGCGCCGAGGATAAACTGGTGGTAGAGATACTTGAGGAATAGGAGGTTGGTTATAAGTAGGTGGTGGAGGGTAGTATGGTAGATAAGGGTATATGGTGGGTATGGGTATGGGTAAGGTAGGTTGTTTTGTGGGTAGTCAGGGTTGTTTAGAGGATTTTGGACTTGGTTTTGAGCTGGGCTGTCTCGATGCTGTGGGACTGGGTTTTAGCTCTGGCTTTCCCCTGATGGGACTTGATTCTAACTGGGATTTCCTTCAGCTCCCTCAACCCGTTCCACTGCCTGATTGTAATTAGCTACAATTGCATCCAACTCATTACTTATGTCCATGTTGTCGTTCTCACCACCGATAGTGTTCATCCTTTGATTGAAGGCTCTGTTTCTTCTAGCGATTGTCTCAGGGTCTAACTTTGTTCGGACTTCGCTCGATTCTCCTTGTGAGCGAGTTTTCATATACCTGAAACACCAAAAGAAATATCAAAACATAACTGCCTGATGACCACTAATTAACAGAAAAGTAAAAGCACTCACTACTTACTACTAAACTATCTCCAAGTCCTACTCAATGGACATACATCACCATCCGCGGCAACGACGCCATTGACTTGAACGCAAAATACTAGCTATACTAGTAGTTACCTTACAAGAGAATGGGATCCCTGTAGTATTGGCAAGTATAGGGACCAAGTATTATCGTACCCAAGGGAAGGTATGTATGCGAATAGAGCCCTGGAGATCTACGTGTCGTAGTTAATATGAGTGTATGTTCAATTTCAAGTATGGAATTAAACTACTCTATATTCTACCACTAATATTGCAAGTAATGAAATCAAACGAATAGCTAAGGTTTTAATAAAATATGAGATGGTGATGCTCAGGATAGGAATCCCTACGTATACTAACGGAGCTGGTACGATAACTAAAATAACCGTGATGTGCAAGTATTAATCCTAAGTGTAGCAAAACTAGGCAATCAACTTCCCTAATCTAGCACAAGATTGAAAGACTAAAAACTCAAGAATTAACCCTAATACTTCGTCATATCAACCTACTTCACAACCCACTAAACAAGTTAAATGAATTATGCTTAATTAATGAGACCTTTATTTAACTAAGGTGATGCGGTCGTCCTCCCTAGATAAACCAGTAGATGATAAACCCCTTCTAAAACACTATCGTTAAGCCTATTTGTTATTAAAGAGTGATAAAATCGTCCTCTCTCTAACAATTTTCGTACTCAATTCCAAGATAATTCTAGGGTTTATTTTAAGAATTCAATTAATTAAGAGAACTAGCACTAAACATCACAAATTATCCTAATTATGTACCAACATCCTACTTCTACGAGTTCATCCTACCCCAAGAATGCCAGGGTTCTAGCCTAACATGGTAATTGAAGTAACGAAAACAATCACAAGAACGATAAACATTTGCATAATTGAATAATCAAAAGAATTGGAAAGCATAAACAAAAAAATATCTCAAAATCTCAATAAATCTGGTAAAGTTAGGGTTTATAAGTCTCAAAGGTTCATGAAAGAAAGAATTAAACGAAAAGATTCAAATGAAGTAGCTAAACTAAGAATTCGTAAATCAAAACCTCGATTATAAGTATGAAACTCTCCAAAATCTCTCTACCAAGCTCCAAGTATGCCAAAATATGGAAAGTGATCAAAGGGTCTCAAAAAACGAGCTTGAGACCGGGTATTTATAGGCAACAGGCCTAAAACGGGTGAAAAATGCCAAAATATTGCGCGCTCGAGTGGTGGTCGAGCGCTAGTGCTCGACCTCAATGTGGTTGAGTGGGTATTCTTTCCAGAGCATTCAAGGCGCTCGACCCCTCACTGGTCAAGCGGGGGCGCTCGACCACTACTGGTCGAATGAAACAAGAGGTCGAATGGGCTGCTCGAGTTGAGCTGGTCGAATGGGACTCTTGGTTGAGCGGTGGCCCTCGACCTCAGCCTAGTCGAGCTCCTCTTCTTCCAGAACACAATAGGCGCTCGATTCCCCTTGTGCTCGAGTGGTGGTGCTCGAGCACATCCTCCTTTGATCCAAGTGATACTTTTCTTTGCACGAACTAATACTTTTCGTATTTCATCAATATCTTCTCATCTGGGCATCCGTTTTAGTCGATTCAAAGTCCTACTAACTCCATTTTTGCCCTCTATCCATCTATGAGCATCAAAGAGGCAAATTCATCAGTTTATGAAAATAGTACGCAATTGACTCGAAATACTCATCGAATTCACTCAAAACACGGGCAAAACGAGCTATAAATCATAATAATTTCACGCCTAATCAACCGCCATGGCCGGAATTCGCCAACCATCACCGTGAACCAGTGGCAGCAGTCTATTACTTTCGATTGATGGATGCTGCCACCAAGATACCAGTTTTGAATTTCGACAACACGCTACCACCTTCGAATCGAGAACCAGCCTCCAATCACCGCCGCGACCAGCTCTGGTCTGACCTACAGTGCGACCTCCGACCGCGAGCCAGTAGGCAAAACACCATAACAACATCAATTTGTCGATGATCTGTTGAGAACATAGCGTCGTCCAGTGACGCCTTTCTTACGGCAATTGGGTAATACAGATCCGTTGGTGCATCTGAATCGATGGAGAGGGACCATACAACACGTACTCGATCACTGGCTCTCCATTTATTCGACGGGGAGACTTACCTAGCGAGTACCTCCACGGTGGCGTTGTCAACAAAGTTTGAGGAGGGTTTCTTGCAACCCCCTTTGGTCCTTTTTTTTAAGAAATCAATTTTGAAAGCCAAAATAAATCCAATTATTTTGCAGATTTAATGTACATTAGCCTTCCCAGAAAACTAATGGTGTGCACCTTTTAATAATTTTCCTAGAAAATATATTCTGTACACAATCACGAGTCATCAAATTAATTTCAAAAATCAAATTATCAATATTACGGGCAAAATAAATTTAAAAAAATCGCACATAAATTACCCACGACTAATAACAATTATATTATACAACCATTAAAAGAGCCTGTGCTCTGATACCCTGTTGGATTTTAGAGGCACAAACACCATGTTCAGTGCAGCGGAAGAAAACGATTCACCAACAATGAATCTGAAACATGGTTGTTTAACATAAAACATAAAGGATAAATAACAACATATAAATTCTTACGGCGATTTTGTACGCAAAATCCTCAACTATGGTATCCACGCAACATCTATTTACCAACCCGCACCGACCTGCCAGCGTTGAATCTTGTGACGAACTTGCTAGGAAAATTCGAGCTAGAGATTTTATGGATAAATTATATTTCTTCTGTGTTTTCGAAATTCCCATAGGACACATATTTATAGGGATTATCTTGGCTTAATTTCTAAGCAAGATATCAGGCCTAGCCTGTAAATATAATCTCTACGGATTATATTTCCCTAGATATGTTCCTACGAATATTATCTTTACCATATCTATTATTCTTGTATAATAATAATAATAATAATTAATTCAAAATATAATTATTATTATTATATTCTCCATATTTCAAATATTATATCTAATATAATACTTAATCAACCAATTATAATCGGTGAACTGCCATTGCTTGTTGTGTGACCCATGGGCCCTCGTATATCGAGCAATTAGTCAAACTAATGGTCTTAATTGAACCCTAGATAATAAATTAGATATTCTCAATATACGTGGTACGTTGCGAGGAAATCTGCAACAACCTGTAATACTGTAGGCTATTGTGATACCTTCCTTTTATTCGCGAATACCCGATTAAGTCTTAAACATGATGAAGTGTCTATTCAAATAACTTAATCATATTTTCTCAAATCACTAATTGATCAAGTATATCACACTTAGCCACAAAGTCTAAGTTGATGTGCATCGGCCGACAACTTAGATCCAATTATGATGAGAAGACAAATATTCTCCCTAAATCCACATTGAGGAATGAATCCTATTCTTGGCTCAACTACCACACACATGTACTTCGTGATGAACCCAGTCCATGCCATATCTACCCGTGGAGGGGGCAAGCGTCAGTCATGGTCAAAGTCCCTCACTCCGCACATGTCGTGCGTATTAACCTCAAGTCAGAGGAGTATCACATTGCTCCCACTAACCGAGACACCCGTAGACACATTATGTGGAATTACATAAAATGGTTTCTCAGATGGGTATACCAATACCCTCTAAGGTATTTGTGCATCCATTATGAGATACCTAGTATCTCGTAGTAAGTGAGATCTTACTACACTCTTCCATAGAGTATAATGCAGATCACACAAAAATCTTAATTTCATGATCAATATCTCATTCTTGATGATCCTCGATTAAGGCTATTTGAGAATCCTACTTAAGTCATCTGAGTTCTCACTCACTCAATGACAGTAGTGATTAATGGAAACACAAATAAGAATATATGCAAATAAACAAACATCATATTCTGATAAGTGCAACGCCATACATTTAATATTAAACCAACAGTAATATTAAACCAAATCTGAATATTATCTTAGAATTATATCCTTACGATGGATTGTCTCTAGAACACTAACACTAATAATCTCCCATTTGGACTAAAGTCAATCACCTACATGTCTAACCCCTAGACCATCCAAATGTGTAGTGTGTACATCAATAACCAGTGAAAAGGATTTGCAAGATTATCCTTTATGAGAAATATTTTAATTCCATTTCTCATATCGTTATGATCTCTCGGTACATGCTTATTTCTGTTATTAGATCTCGATTCCTTTGCTCACACAATCGCACCAATGTTGTCACAATTCAACTCTATTTGACAATTGACACTCGGTTCCTTTGCTCAGCGGGTAACCTGTATGCTGTTATACATATTATCATAGATCCGATTAATAATACTTTTAAGATTTTCACTATAACGCCCCAATTTTCCGAAATGTGGATTCGACATTCCAAAAATCCGAGTCGTCACTTAGTGACCAAAACTCTGAACTAAAAAATTTCTTTTGTTTAAAAACAGCAATAACAACTTCACATAGACAATGGAAATATATTATTTTCATTATGAAACGTGGCGGCCATTTATTTACTTTTAAAATTATCATGCAACTTTATAAAAAAATTGGCACAAAATAAATATTAGAAATTAACACAATACATAATTAATCATCGGGAGAGCATGAGACTGTTTGTTATCCCGACATATGAATAATAATCATAACAAACAATAATATTGTATATAAGTCTTAAGTATTAATTCCATAATACCACTGGACCCGTATAACACCTCCACTGGCTTAAGCTCCCCTTCATCATATCCTGAAAAGTGTTAAAAGTAGGGGATGAGATTTGAATTCTCAGTGTGGATGGTCTGCATGCTATTACACGAAGCGACAATACGCAAATCATAATATTTTTTTAAAACATTTTTTCTATTCATGTCATCTGTCATCATGCCGCCTAGCTACACAAGCCAGACCATTATGTATCATTTTAGATACCATTCATCATATAGCCCGCAAACTCTGTCTACCACGGCGCCTAGCTACACAAGCCAGACCGCTACATATCATTTGAGATATTTTAGCTCGAAAGCTCTATTCTACCAAGGCACCTAGCTACACAAGCTAGCCCATTACATATCATTGAGATAGTTTAGCTTTAAAACTCTTTTCCTCCACGGTGCCTAGCTACACAAGCCAAACAATTACGTATCATTTGAGATGCCATATATCATGTAATAACCATGTGACCCGAAGGTTAAAACATTCGCATACACCTATAATCGTATAATATTTCAGGCAATGCATAAGAACCACCCACCTCAAACACTTTTCATTTTTTGTAAAAAAATCCCATTTTCTTTCACCCGAAAATTCTCATCACCGTAATTACACTCAACCTAGCGTAATTTTGTTTGCAGTTTAACAATCTTTTACTTTTCAAGGAATGCTTTATATATTTAACTTAAGAGCACTTGTAGATATCACTTAGGTTTGACTTAGATTTCAATAGACAAAGCATATTGATCATATAATGTTTCTTTCGTTATTTTCACTGATTAAGGATTTTAGGTCTTCAATTTATTATTTTCATCCGAAGTTCTTTTAATACTTTCTCAATTCTTCTTACAATACTTCAAGCAAGTCTTTTAGTATAATTTAGATTGTTAGTGATTTTAACGGGGATGTTAATCTCCTTTTGTTTATCTTCTTATTTTAAAAACCTTATGTTTCTTTAAATTCTTTAAACATGATTTTCTAAGAAAAAAATATTTCACAAAAACATTGATTCACACATTCTTATTTACTTTAATTATCGAGGTCTTAGAAATATTTTTAAAGTTTATACACGTTGGTCCAATAATGACTTGTATTTTACTTAGTGTGTTATCGCTTATAGAGTTACCAAAAGCTTTTAGTGGAATATATATTTACTTAGAACATAAATTATTATCTAGGCATGTTTAGTATGCTTAAGTATTTTGGAGTTTTATAAGGTTTCCTTATTCTTTCTCTTTTAAGGACACATGAGAAACATATAGTCCTTTCCATAAAAATAACACATCATTCACTTAAACACATGTATTCACATAACAGTTGAGTGCCTTAAGTTAATTCCTATCATGTTAATCAAGTTAAACAAGAAATCAGTCAGTTCCTAAGTTGAAACAAGAAAAAAAGTTTGGGAAAAATGAATCTGAAGACGAGAAGTTTGCCCCTAACTTTAACCATTTTTTAAAAATACTAAAACGACAAACTCTAGGGTGCATCCAAGTTCATAGCATGCACTTGGAATTTGATCCCACCAAAAAGTAAAATCTCTTGAGTCAGGCCAAACCTGACCAAAATTTACGGGTCTAGCAACAAACCGGGTCGCAAATGGGTCGCGCGCGCTTCGCACCAATACCCCAAGTTACATCACCAATACCCCAAGTTATATCACCAATACCCAAGTTATCATCATCAATACCCCAAGTTATATTACCAACACCCCAAGTTATAATCACCAATACCCCAAGTTATATTACCAATACCCCAAGTTATAATCACCAATACCCAAGTTATAATCACCAATACCCCAAGTTATATCCCAAAAAAATTATTCACCAATACCCCGAGACTTAATCACCAATACCCTTATATTACCAATACCCCAAGTTATAATCACCAATACCCCAAATTATATCCCCAAAAAATTATTCACCAATACCCCGAGACTTAATAACCAATACCCCAAGTTATAATCAACAATACCCTAAGAATTACTGAACAATACCCAAGTTTTAAATATTTTGAAGTTGTTCGATTTTTCTTCGAAGCGGAGCCTCCATTAGAGGGAAACAGGCTTACCTAAGATGAATCTATATGACGAAGTGTGACATATATCATTCTAATTTCTACTTGATATAAATTGAATTTACATGATGAAAATTCAACTTTATATGTGTTGGTCCCACTAGATAGATTAATTGCGGAAGCTTTAAAGGTTATGTCTTTTAACAAGATCCTTTATAAGAGCACAATAATTAAAACAAGACAGAATTAAAGAAAGCAGTAACTAGACCAGATATATAGTGGTTCGGATTATAATATCCTATGTCCACTCTCCATTTTATCAAGGAGTCTCACTAACCAACCAACAACCAACTTGCTTACTGGAATTGTGAAGTACCAGTTCCTTCTTACAAACCTTTTAGATCTAACTTCGATCTAAAGTCTAAAGCCTTCAACCTTGTCTTGGAGATGAACAGGTTGAGATCCAACTACTCCTTTAAGAGTATATATGAAATATGAACAATAAGAGTGCTAAGAGTGATAGAACAAAGGCTTGGAATATGACTTCTTGCGTGTGAGAATCTAGAGCCTTTCTTTGAGTCTGCACTCTTATTTTTATAGAGGTGATTAGAGTTTAGCCATTGGAGAGCTAATCTAATCAGATCTCTATTTAAGGAAGCTTTCAATCAATTAATTCCCTAATTGATTGATTGGGTTGGTGAGATCCTTGGATTGATTTAATTCAAAACTTTCCAATCCGATCTTGTTGACTTGATTTAAATCACCAACGGTCAAATGCTTCCAATGCCTAATTCTGATTCTCTTCAGAGAAAGCAGGACCAGACACCAGGCAACCTCAATGTCTTCTGGTACAGAGTTGGTTAAGAAACAGATTACTCAGGAGAATCAGGAGATGATTCTGAGCATCTTTTGTTTCACCAGACTCGTCTGGTCTGGGGAAGGTTCTCTGCCTCTGGTCAGTCTCATCTGGTGAAGTCTTCTGGTGGAGTCCTCTGGTGAAGTCCTCTGGAGAAGTCCTCTGGAAGGTCTTCTGGTAGGTCTTCTGGTGACTCTTCTGATGAAGTATTCTGGTCTGGCAGTTCCCCCTAGACTAAGTCCTAATGGTCCTATTACATCTTCTGGTTTGTTTGAACTAATCAAAACTACAACTTTTATCCTAACAGTTTCCCCCTTTTTGATGGAGTTAAAACCCAACCAAAACTGATCAAAACATAAACACTTAAGCAAGAAAACAATAAAAGGATAAGACCTTAGAATAGATCTTATCAGGCAAACAAGAAGACAACAAGTAGTTGTCTTAAAGACAGAGAAGATATGATATTTCATTAATAATAAGGACAAAAAGGATTACAGATTACATTGCAATTCTGATCCTATTCTAAGCATATCTTCTATTTTTTTTAGGCACCAGGAACCAGTCGAAGAATCTGTCTTGAATGGCCTTGAGCTCTGCAGAGGATGTTGGAGTGAAGTTTGCCAACACCTTGGTGTTGTATAGCTTCTTCAGCTCTTCCCAATCCACCTGGTCCCCTATCATGGGAGTGTTAAAATAATGGAATTCAGGGGCAGTGACTTCCAGGTTGAATTCTATGGTTGAATCCATCAGCTCCTTGTAGAGCCCTGCATCATATGCCTTCATCCAAGTGTGGAAAGTCCTGTTGATGAGCGCATCATCCTCTGGTGGAGGCCTTTGAATGTAATGCTGGATAAACCATAAGGTTTTGGCTTCTCTCCATTTCTCTATCAGAGGGACAAGTACAGTAGAGTCAAAAGACCCTTCTGTCCTGAGAGGCAAAATCACCATCACATCGGCAGGAGCCTTCCTTCTCTTGTTGGATCCACTGGTACCAGGAGTGATGCCAGCTTCTCTGGTCTTCTTATTCTGCCTCCTAACATATCGGAGCCTCTGCTCTTCATCTATGTTCTTCCTTATCCTTGCTTACCTCTCTTCAGGCGTCTCTTCCTTGAATCTCTTCTCTGCCTCTTCAACAACAGATTCAAGGAAGCTCTTCTTTACTTTCCTTATCTTCCCCTTAGCAGGTCCAGAAACCGAGATAGGATCCTGTTCTGCATCAGTGATCTCCACTTCTGCCGCCACCTGCTTAGCCATGGTAAGAGATTTCAACTCTTCCTTCTTCTTCTTCTGCAGCTCAGCCTGGGCCAAAGTGTTTTCTAGCAGGTCCAGACGAGCCCCATGGCTAAAGAGGGTCCAGACGGAGTTGCCTGGCCTCCTCCAGGTAGGCTTTTGATTCAGCAACCAGCTTTTCCTACTTCTCGAGCATCTCCTGGAGGGAATCCTTGAGCTTGGCAGTCTGCAGCATCTGAGAGGCCATCTCCACCTTAAGCACTGAAACAGGTCTCGCCTGGTCCAGAATATACTGTTAAATCTGCCTCTGGCTCTCATGCACATCCATCTTCAAATAGAGGCAGTCAGACTTGAAAGCTGCTTTGGAAGAGGCACATACATCCTTAATCTGCTTTAAGAACTTTCTCCTCTCATCTTTGTTCTGATGCTCAACTAGAGCAGGAGCCAAGTGTTGCATTGCCTTCAAGAATCTGCCATTCTGCTGGATTTGTTCATTGAAGAACAACTTCATCTTCTGGAGGATTGCAGGCGTGACATCAAAATCC
Source organism: Ballota nigra (assembly GCA_947034835.1). Taxonomy (NCBI): domain Eukaryota; kingdom Viridiplantae; phylum Streptophyta; class Magnoliopsida; order Lamiales; family Lamiaceae; genus Ballota; species Ballota nigra. The sequence continues at coordinate 37,739,029 of OX344724.1, read as the reverse complement.
TCTTCATCATAGTAGAGCGCTAAAGGAAATGAGAAGTGAGGGCCAAACTTATATGAGGGGCCTTCTGAGGAGATCATAACTCCCTGCTAGATCAATAAGGCGCGAATCACCACTTTGGCTGCCTCTGGAGTCTCAGGCTCCACAGGATTCTGGAGATTTAGCTTCCTCTTGATGTCAATCTCCCAGGAAATGAAAGTAGGAGGACCCATTTCTTCAAGCAACAGCATCATGTCTTTCACATCCTCAAGTCTAGCCTTGCTCCAGACTTTGGCGTCGGTCAGATCCACCAAAAGGGGTAAGTGCTCTAGAAGGATAGGAAAATGCTCTCTTTGCCAGAGCTGAGCACTTACACTCATGCTCTGCCTAATGGGACCCATTTCTTCAGATGAGAAAGTAAAGGGTTTGGGCCCAGAGGCTGAGGAGGATGATGCTAAGTTAGCAGGCTCAAGTGAAGCATCCTCATCTTCACTATCATCGCTAGATAGGCATGTGGGAGAAGAGGGAGGGGCAGGGAAACCCATTGCCATGGAAATGGGGGGAATCTGTTCAGTGTGAGATTGGGGAGGGGTAGGAATTTGTGAGGTAGAGAGAGAGGGTAAAGGTTGTTCTGCACCAGAAGAAGTAGAAAGAACTTCTGGTACAGAGGCTGGGTGGGAATTTGGGAAGGGGAAGATTGTGGAAGGGGTTGTTCTGCACCAGAAGTTGATGGCACCTCTGTTATAGGGGTTGAGGGAGAAGGATTTGTGGGGAGAGGGTTGTGTGAAGAGGGGGAAGAGGGTGTTTGTGTATGGATGGTGGAGGGAGTGTATATGGGTGTATCAGGTAGGGGCTGCTCTGGTGAAAGAGTGGGGGCACTAGGAGCAGGGGAGGGATGTAATGTATGGGTTTCTGGAGGAGAGGTAGTGGGGGTAACAAGGTTGATGGGAATAGAGGAGGGAACAGTAGGGTTTACCTGTTTAGGAGCTGTGGCTTCCTCCATTAGGTGAGAAGCCTCCTCTATGGCCTGCTCTAAGGCATCTCCCAGGTCAGAGCCAGAGTCAGGGTCCTGCAGAATGGCCCTCTTGGCCATGGGCTTCCTCTTGAGAGGTTCAACATCCTCTTCATCCTTCTCCTCTTCTTCTGATGGCTCATCCACCAGAAGAGTCTTCTTAGCCCTTCTTGAAGTTCTGGGCTTCTTGGCAGAGGCTTTTCGTGCATCATCTGGCCTCTGCTTCCTCTTAGATGTTCCTGCCTTCTTAGCAGCTTCTTCACCATCACCCTTCTTCTTCAAGACAGCTTGAAGGGGAATCTGGTCATCCTCTAATGAACCAGAGAACGCTACGGTTGACGAACCAATAGCCTCAGCCTTCTTCTTCTGGCTCTTCTGTTGCTTCTGCCCCTTAGCAGGCGAAGGCACTGCTTGGAGAGGAGGGGCAGGGATGGCTTGCTCTCCATCAGAGTCAGGGTGGCCATGGAGAAGCCCATCTTTGGAGAAGATGATCTTGGACTTGTGGAAGCCCTTGCACCAGGAGTCCTTCCACTTCTTCTCTGGAAAGATGGAGTCCAGGATCAATGTGAGCTTTGTGCCTAATGACACATTGGCATTAAAGAAGAATTGCTGCTCTCCTGGCAAGCTGGGACACTCCTCCTTCTACACCTTCAACTTATTCTTCCTCAACACGCCCCAGAAGAATTCGGCCCAATTACATTTAACACCATAAAAAATAACCCTCATAACACAGAGACGCCCAGTGAAGATGGCATCTGTGCTATGGCTTTCACACATTAGTACCTTCACAACTATATCAAAAGTACCTTGTACTTTTGCCTGAGATGCTTATCCAAAATGCCCTTCGTCAGATTCTGGCAAGAAGATCTGGCAAAGATCTTGAATGATTCCATAGTTTCACCCTCCTTATACTTTAAGGGATCAACTCCTTCCGAAGAAATGTTCCCAAACAGTCTGCAGAAATCGTGCTTTGAAAATACTATATCCTCCTTATCAAGCTTGGACGAGATGTGGTCATCATGTGTCTTTATCCTGACCAAAAATTGGGCAGCATACCCATCCAAGGTGCGCAGATCCTTGGGAACTTTGGAGATCAACTCCTCAACTCTAGACTTCCTAAGCAATTCCAGAATTTCCAGTGCTGCCGGATTCTTGGTGGAATAGAAATCAACCACCATCTCTGATTTGAGTTCTTGCACACATGCTCTGGGTCGAAGTTGCATTTGGGTGCCATTTCTAAGATAGAGAGAGAGAGAGAGAGAAAAAGAGAACTTGCAGAGAGAGAGAGAGAGATTAGTGTTTGAGAGTAAGAAAATGTGAAAGGACATATTAAAAAGGAATTGATTTAAGTAGGGCAAGAAGCGTGGCTTGAACAATTAGTGAAGTGTGAACGCGTGTAAATCCCAAATTTAAATTAGGGAACAAAATCAATTTTTGAATTGATTGACATATTGCACTGTTGTTAAATCTGACGGCCACGATTAAAAGACAAGTTTCAGATTTAATATAGTGCGTGGGCATGGTCATTGGGACTGGGATCGAGGGGGTTTTGTGGCAGTCAAGAGAAAAAGCGAAATAATTGCCTAGGCCCTCTGCCCTTGTCTTAAATACACCCTAAAGATGAAATGTTTTGAGTGTATTTACTAATTTTGAAAGTGTATCCCAATGATTAGAGGCCAGAGAAGTAAGTACATACCTGTCACCTGGTATTGTAACCAGATGATACCATGGTTAGTCTGGTGTTACATCTCATCTGACGGAACCTTATCTAGTTCTAGGCAGAAAGAACTCTGGATTTCTCTTGAATCTTGTTCTGCACCTCATCTGGAATGTACCTCACCTGGTACAAACCTTATCTGGTACATACCTCGTCTGGAGATGTAACTTCCCTGGTATATCTAACCTGTAGGCATATTAGTTTGAAGACAAAAATAAAGATGTAATAAAATGAAGCAAAGGATACTTCTCTGATGTTCCCCATAAACCAAATCTGTCTCTGGATCCAAAAGTCCTAACTCAAAAGCTAACTCTCTGAATCTGGTTTCAGTCAAAGGCTTAGTCAGAATATCTGCTCTCTGCTTCTCTGTTGCAATCTTTTCCATCCTTATATCTCCCTTCTCAACATGGTCTCTGATAAAGTGATTCCTTATATCAACATGTTTGCATCTGGTATGAAGAACTAGATTCTGGGTGATTTCTATTGCACTATTACTATCACAGAAGATTGGAATATCCTTAGCTCTAATCTGGTAGTCCCTTAGCTGCTGACTAATCCAGAGTAGTTGTGAGCAACAGCTACCTGCGGCCATGTACTCTGCTTCTGTGGTTTATGTAGCAACTGAAGTCTGCTTCTTAGAAAACCAAGATACAAATTTATTCCCTTAAAATTGGCATGTTCCACTTGTAGACTTCCTATCTATTCTACACCCACCATAATCTGAATCTGAATAACCACTTAACTCTATGTTGTCATCTGCAGGATACCATAACCCCAAATTCACTATCCCTTTAAGATACTTCAATATCTTCCTAGCTACTTCCAAATGACTTTTCTTAGGATTAACTTGAAATCTTGCACAAACACCAACTGCAAAGGTTATATCTGGTCTGCTTGCAGTCAAGTACAGAAGAGAACCAATAAGTGCTCTGTACTGAGTCTGGTCCACACTCTCTTCAGACTCATCTGGATCCATGTTGAAATTTGTCATCATAGGGATCTTGGCTGCTTTGCTAGATTCTACTCCAAATTTCTCCAACATATTTTTGATGTACTTCGCCTGATTGATGAAGATTCCCTTCTCTGATTGCCTAACCTGCAAGCCTAAGAAATAATGCATCTCACCCATCATAGACATCTCAAACTGGCTCTGCATGAGTTCACCAAACTTCTCACACAGCTTCTTATTAGGGGATCCAAATATAATGTCATCAACATATATTTGGACCAGAAGGATGTCCTTTCCTTCTTCTTTCCTAAACAAGGTCCTATCAATCTTACCCTTAGTAAAACCATTGTCCAGAAGAAATTGAGATAGAGTGTCATACCATGCTCTGGGTGTCTGCTTCAGCCCATAAAGAGCTTTCTTAAGCTTAAACACCTTGTCACCTTGTTCAAAACCAGGAGGTTGTTCCACATACACTTCCTCAATGAGAATCCCATTAAGAAAGGCAGATTTCACATCCATCTGGTATATTTTGAACTTCATGTGAGCAACATATGCTAAGAACAATCTAATGGCTTCTAGTCTGGAAATACGAGCAAATGTCTCATCATAGTCTATTCCTTCAGACTGAGAATAGCCCTGAGCCACTAACCTTATCTTGTTCCTAGTAATGACATCATTCTCATCTTTCTTATTCTTGAAAACCCACTTAGTGTCTATCACCTTTTGATGTCTTGGTCTGTCTACCAGCTCCCAAACATCTTGTCTGGTGAATTGATTCAATTCCTCTTGTATAGAAACAATCCAATTTGAATCTTTCAGTGCCTCCTTGATGTTCTTGGGCTCAATCAAGGACACATAGCAACTGAATAAGAAAGCTAAGTTAAGAGTTCTCCTAGTCTGGACACCCTTAGTTGGATCTCCAATTATCAGGTCATTGGGGTGATCAACCAGGGTCCTCCTTCCCGTGGCCTTGCCTGGTTGACCATCTGCTGCAGTACCTTGGTGATTATCACCAACTGCAGGAGAGCTTCCCCCTACAGGAGTTCCAACCTCTTCTGGTTCTGCTCCTTGTGAAGACTTCTCCTTCAAAGAACCAGAAGATGGGTCATCATCTGAATCTGAATCTGAATCAAGAATAGGTGGATTAACCTTAATTACTCTGGGAGTAGTCTGATTCTGTGTCTCTTCAGAAGACTTTAAGTCCACCTTGCACTCAAAAACAGATTCATCAAAAACAACATGAGGTGTTTCCTCCACACAAAGTGAATTCCTATTAAAGACTCTGAATGCTTTACTTGTGTTGGAATATCCTAAAAATATTCCATCTGCCACTTTAGCATCAAAAGTTTTTAATTTGGATTTCCTATTGTCATGGATGAAACACTTACATCCAAAAACATGAAAATATGAAACAGATGGGAACCATTCCATACCTCATACGGAGTCTTATTATGTCTCTGGGCAATTAGGCATCTGTTCCGAGTATAACAGGCTGTGTTGATAGCTTCTGCCCAAAACCTCTGTGGTGTGTTGTACTCTGCTAGAAGAGTCCTTGCAGCTTCCTTTAGGGTTCTATTCCTCCATTCTGCTACTCCATTTTGTTGGGGTGTTCTGGCAGCAGATGTCTCATTAAAAATTCCATGTTCCTTGCAATACTCTGCAATGTGTAAATTCAAAAACTCTGTCCCTTTGTCACTTCTGATCCTGACTATGCTCTGGTTCTGCTCATTTTGAATCTGTTTGAAAAATTCTGGCAGCTTAGTGATAGTTTCATTTTTCTTAAACAAGAACACTACCCAAGTGTATCTTGAAAAGTCATCTACTATCACCAAGGTGTACACTGAAACTAAGAGGAGAAATAGGTCCAACACAGGTCCATGTGAAGTAGTTGAAGTACTCTGGTTGTGGTTGTGCTCTGAACATCTTTAAAGGAGGTCTTGGGTTGTTTACCCTTCTGGCATGAACCACAAACCTGATCCTTCTTAAACACTTCATTAGGAAGACCTCGAATAAGACCTTTTCTGGCAATCTTATTCAGTTTTTTGAAGTTAAGGTGGCTCAATCTCTTGTGCCATAACCAGCTGTCTTCTGCAGATCCTTTAGCAACCAGGCAAGCATTTCTTGGGCAGCTGCTAAAATCTGCAAGATAAATGTTACCCTTCCTCAAGCCTATAAGCAAAACATCATTATAATCAGAAGAAAAGACAGTGCATGAATCACTAGAAAACTTCACTGAGTATCCTCTGTCACAAAATTGGGATACTAAAAGCAGATTATGTTTGAGTCCTTCAACATAGTAGACTTCATCTACAGATACGCCATTAAAGGTCAACTTTCCAACACCTCTGGTGACTCCATAGTTGTTGTCACCAAACATCACTCTTGGCCCATTCAGTGGCTTAAAATCCTAGAGATAATCTTTCTGGAATGTCATGTGCTTGGAGCATCTACTATCAATGTACCACACATGTTTGCTTGAAAGTCCTTTCTCCAATGGGCTCTTATCCTCTTGCAGAAAAATCAATTAGGTCCCCTACTAGAGCTGCGTCCTGATTGGTTAGTTGCAGGTTTTGTAGGAATCCAAAGATAAAGATCATCCCTTGCTGGATGAGGAGATCTTATCTTTCTTCCAAATCTATCTACCAGCACATGTCCTCTAACAATGACATATTGAGCTACTGGTCTGATAAGAACACCTTTCCTATAAACAGGTCTGGTGTATCTTTTCTCAAAGCTGGCCCTTGGAATGGCCTGCTTCAAAGACATGGTCTTAAAGGTCTGGTTGTAAGAGTACATCCTAGAAGAACCATCTCTAGTGTCATAACTACCCAGATCAGTTGGTTTTCTATAGATGGGTCTCTGGTTCTAATGAAAACTGGACCTTTTCTGGTAATTATAGTTCCTCTGAGTAAATCTGTTCTGGAATTGATTCATTTGAGAAAATCATCTCTGGGGTCCCTAGTTCTGATAGAAATTCTGTTGACCATCATACCATCTCTGAGAATTCCTATTCTTATTGAAATTCCCCCTTCTTGAGTGTCTCCTGTGAGATCCCCTAATCTGCTTAGGTTCAACTCTTTGAGAATTTCTCTGGGGTCCTCTCATCTAATTAGGTCTTGCTCTTTGAGGGTTTAGGTAAATAGAACCATCAATTGTCATTGGTTTCCCATTTTGACGTTTAGTTTCTAATATTTTCTCTTCCTGAACAGTTAACTCTTCTGGACTATATTCTACATGATTAGGAAAACAGTTCCTTTTGGGATTATGAACAATTCTGTAACCATTACCATTTGGGTTTTCATCCCAGATTTCTAACAACTCACCAGCTCTTACAGACTTGTCTTTGTTGCAAAGGTATTTATGAGATCTGGTAGTAATTCTTGTATAACCTAAACCACTCTTATCATTAATGCGCTGAGAAGACTCTGATATAATAGATACACTAGATGGTATCTTTGGAGCTTCCCTGGGCATAGGTATCTCCTCTATAGTTTGCTCAATTTGTTTTCCCTTGATAAGAGTCTGGTATTTGGCTTTAAGTTCATTGAATTTATCTTCCTGAGAGTCCCTTTCTTTCATGAGTTGATCTACCAGAATGTCTCTTTCTGTGATCTTATCCTGAAGTTCAGAGACTTCTTAGGAATGATCTTTCATGAGTTCTTTGGTGGATTTTTGCTCATTAGATAAGGATTGAACTTCAGCTCTGAGCCTACCATTCTCTTTCTCAAGTTTTTGACATAATTGAACACAATTTTGGAGATCTGATAGCATTTGCTGCATATCAGACTCTCTGGAGTTACCAGATGAATAAGAGGATTCAGTATATTTAGAATTAGATAAGCATAAGATAGGTTCATTTACCTCAGTGATGTCTGCCATAAGGCATACATCATCATCAGATCCGAAATCAGAAGAAGAAGAACTGGAACTAGTATCCTCCTCCTCTGCTTCTGCCAGTAGTGCTCTCTTGTCTGCATATCTCCTTTCTCTCTTGAGTCTTTTCTCTTCTCTTTCTCTAGGAGTCAATTGAGGACAATCATAATTGTAGTGACCAGGTTTGTTGTAGGTATAACAGGTGTTGTCTCCTCTGGGACTGGGACTTGGATCTCTCCTCCTCTGGTTGTATTCTGTTCTGGCTGGACTACTCTCTCTCCTCTGGTAGTCAGATCTGTTAGAACTGCCATCCCTCCTCTGGTAATCTGATCTCCCAGAGCTGTCATCTCTCCTTCTAATCAAGTTTACGAGTTAGAAGTGCTACCTGCTCCTTGAGACTCGAGTCATCTACAGTAGACTCCTTTGGCTTATCATCAGTCTTAATAGTTGAGGAAAAAATAACTCCTTTCTGGCCAGAAGAGAAAACCTCTTCTGTTTGATCCTCCTCTTGAAGATCATACTCGTAAGCTTTGAGATCAGACAACAGAAGATGATGATCCAGAGTGTTGAGATCCTTGTTGTCTTTAATCACAGTCACTTTGATTCTCCACCTGCTGGTTAGTGAACGCAGAATTTTGCTATTTATTTCTTTCTCTGAATAGGTCTTACCTAAGGCACTAGCCTTGTTAAGGAGATCAGTTAGGCACATATCCAGCTGGTCAATGGTCTCATCTGGTTTTATCTTAAAGGTGTCAAATGAGTGTTGAACAGCTTGGAGTTTGTTGTCCTTGATCTTCTATGTTCCCTCACAGAGTAGTGCAAGTTTGTCCCACATCTCCTTGGCAGTGGCACATGTTCTGACCTTTTCAATCACCTCCTTTGTGAGTGTGTTGATGATTTCAGTCATTGCTACCTGATCCAAGTTGTAGAGTTTCCTCTCATCATTGTCAAGCTCGTCTTTCTTCTTTAATATCTTCTGTCTAGCGACACGGGCACCAGTTCTCTCCGCTGCAGATTCACTTGTTTCTGCCCTGGACTCAGACCTGCCATCATCAATAGGAGTCCAATAAAATTTGATGGGGCCACTCTCTACCACATCTAACATGCGGTGATGGATAGCTCCAAGATGATTACTCATCATGAAGCTCCAGTGGCTGTAATCCTCAAAAGAGAATTCTGGTAACTTGCGGCTCTTATATGAAGATTTTGAAGACATTTTTAAAAAATAAATTTAACAAGAAAATTAACCAAACACAATAAAGAGCAATGGATATGCCCGGTGACCACCAAAAAGCTTTACAAAGCAGTGGTCTTTGGATACACTGTTCTGATACCACTTGTTGGTCCCACTAGATAGATTAGTTGTGGAAGCTTTAAAGGTTATGTCTTTTAACAAGATCCTTTATAAGAGCACAATAATAAAAACAAAACAAAATTGAAGAAAGCAGTAAATGGACCAGATTTACAATGGTTCGGATTATAATATCCTACGTCCACTCTCCCTTTTATCAAAGAGTCTCACTAACCAACCAACAACCAACTTGCTTACTGGAATTGTGAAGTACCAGTTCCTTCTTACAAACCCTTTAGATCTAACTTCGATCTAAAGTCTAAAGCCTTCAACCTTGTCTTAGAGATGAACAAGTTGAGATCCAACTACTCCTTTAAGAGTATATATGAAATATGAACAATAAGAGTGTTAAGAGTGATAGAACAAAGGCTTGGAATATAACTTCTTGCGCGTGAGAATCTAGAGCCTTTCTTTGAGTCTGCACTCTTGTATTTATAGAGGTGATTAGAGTTTAGCCGTTGGAGAGCTAATCTAATCAGATCTCTATTTAAGGAAGCTTTCAATCAATCAATTCCCTAATTGATTGATTGGGTTGGTGAGATCCTTGGATTGATTGACTTCAAAACTTTCCAATCCGATCTTGTTGACTTGATTTAAATCACCAACGGTCAAATGTTTCCAATGTCTAACTCTGATTCTCTTCAGAGAAAGCAGGACCAGACACCAGGCAACCTCAATGTCTTCTGGTACAGTGTTGGTTAAGAAACAGATTACTCAGGAGAATCAGGAGATGATTCTGAGCATCTTTTATTTCTCCAGACTCGTCTGGTCTGGGGAAGGTTCTCTGCCTATGGTCAGTCTCATCTGGTGAAGTTTTCTGGTGGAGTCCTCTGGTGAAGTCCTATGGAGAAGTCCTCTGGAAGGTCTTCTAGTAGGTCTTCTGGTGACTCTTCTGATGAAGTCTTCTGGTCTGGCAGTTCCCCCTTGACTAAGTCATAATCTAGTTCCTCATCTGGCTAACAGGTCCTGATGGTCCTATTACATCTTCTGGTTTGTTTTAACTCATCAAAACTAACAACTTTTATCCTAACAATATGATTCTCAAATGCGATTTCAGTAATCAATTTCCATGGCTTTAATTGTGAACTAAAACCCCCAAAGATAATGATGGATATTAGTGCATTCTCGGAGGAGGAGTTTAATCAAAACATGAGTAAATGGAGTGGTTCAGCAAAAGCACCCACAGGATTTGGTTGAGAAACACTGGTGGATCTAGAGATGAAGCTACAGATGGTGTCAGAGGAGATTGTCGCCTCTCTAGTGAAGAAGAGCTCCGCCGCACTCCTTCGCGTCCCTCCCGCCTCCCGCCGTGCTTCGTTTTTTAACCCAATTATTATTTGACCCGAGACCTGCAAAAAAAAATTCGGGCCAGGCTTGACCCGGGAATTTGAATTTTTGGTCAAAATTGATTGGAAATCGGGTGCAAAATCCAAGTGCATAGTATGCACATGGATGCACCCTAGAACCACTCTACTAAAACATATCCAATCATTATGAAATTTACACAATGGGTACATTTTCAAGTGTACTTCACATATAACATTTGTTTCATGTCATTTGGTTTAAAAAAATATGAGTTTTAGGTTTGTTTTCAAAAAGTGACATTCTATTCCAGAAGCTCACAGTTGCAGTGTTAAAAATAATTTTGGTAAAACTATTTATACTAATGGAAAAATTCAAGAAGATAGCTAAATTCATGTAATAATTTATCATAATTTTTATAAAATTCAAACTTGGTCCAAAAGATACATTTTTGCTCATGAAAGTGAAAAATATATCAGTTTCGTCACACTTTCCTTAAAAATTCATAACTTATCATAGAAAATTCCAAAAGTGCTCAAATTAGTGGAAAATGAAAGCTAATTCAATCTAGTTTCATTCCATATTAACATTTTCCCTAAATTAATAATATTCCAGTTTCGAAAATTTGTCAGAAGCTAAGTTTACTGTTCACAGTGTGTGATTTGTGTGCATACTTTCACTTGTATTTTCCATTTCATAACTATCATGCCACTAATTTTTTACACCTTAATACACATTATTAAAGACTCCATTTAGCATGTATTTGAAAATTCAAATGTAAGATAGCCCTAAGGTTTCATAATTTCTAAGGAAGCAACAATAACAACAACATTTCAAGTCAAAACATTCATATTAGTTATGTTTTGAGTTGAAGGGTTTTATGACCTTTGTACACTTGTCTTCTTAAGCTAGAAGGTCTTATTTGCTCTTCAATCTTTTAGTTCTTGATGGGATGAGGGCTCCTAGAAAGAAATCCTTTATTTTGAGCTAAAACAAAACAAAAGATGAAGTTAGAAGATGAAGATGAAAGTTTCCATGAACTTGAAAGAGAGAGGAAGAAGAATGGCCATTTTTGCTTGGAGATGGCTTCAAAACTTCACACCAACACCAATGGAAGATTGACACTTGAGATTGGAATCCTCCTATGGTTGGAAATGGGAGAAGAAAAGCTTCGTCTCCCTTATAAAGAAAATGGCCAAAAATGGAGAGGGGGGAGGAGGGAGTTTTCTTGTGTTTTCTTTTGATCTTTTTAGTAGCCATTTTGAGAGGGGATTGAGGTCTATTTATAGAGGGGAAGGGGTGAAATGGCTGGACATTAGGGTACAAGAGAGAGGGGTATAGGCTTTTAGGGGTATGGAAGGGTATGGTGTGTGTTTTCTAATATAAAATTGGGGTATGGTGTTGATTGAGGGAGGAAGAAAGGGGGCAAGTTTGACTGCTGTTCTCCAGCAGTTTTGGATGAAATTGTGGGCCCCGCGGGCTGTCCAATTGGTTTTCTTGGTATTTTGGGACACGGTGTAGTTTTTGGTATTAAAATCGGGTTTTTTCGGCTAGGTTTTAGGCTCCAAAACTTAACATTTTTGCTCGTTTTGTCATCTGAAAGTTTAGGTTTTTATTCTAATTGTTAAAACGGATATTCAACTTTATTTTATCAGTTGCGTCATTTACCCATCATATTCGAAAATTTGGGATTTTTAGGGTTTTTCGTTCGACTTTTGGCGACAAAAGTATAATTTTGTTTGAGAATTTTCTATTAAGTTAAAGACCATAAAATTTCTATTCTAGAATTTTATTTTACTTATTTTCTCAGTCTATATAAATTCGCTTCATAGTTACAGTGCTAGGAGTGCTTTCGGTTCCGGTTTTGTACCAATCGTTGCATAGAAATCAATTTTTAAAACTCATTGCTCTTCAAAGAATATTGAATCAATAAAAAATAAAATAATAATATTAATAGTATAAATCCTATTTTTTTTGGCTCGGGGTGTTACATTCACCTTTCAGTTGATTCTTTATAATTTTTGGTCATGTGTATTCGTTTCTTTTAACATATAACTTAGAAACACAAATTTAGAACAAAACATTTATATAGCCCGAAGGCCCATTATTCGTTACAGCCCAAAGGTCCATCAATCATGTTGGGACATTGTCAGTTTTGATTAAGATCCCAAAACCCCTGAAAAGATGTTTGCCTTTTATCTTTGTCAGGCTAGTCTTGGTTAAGTTTATACTTAGTCCTTTTACACTTCACAGGTACTCAGTAAGAGGAGCACTTACTGATGACAAATCAAGACTTAGAGCCTGAAGACGGTTTTACCATCCTGAACTTATGGCAGTCTCCTAAGCTGGCTGAGTAAGTCTCAGTGATGAAGAGTATGACCCTGAGGTCATTACTACTCAGTCCTGAAGGGAACAGGATTAAACTGAGTTAATGGGAAGACTTGGAGTAGAGCCAAGCAATGCAAAAGGAATGTCAGCGTCAGGACATGGCCGTTGTGCTCGAGACAAAAAGAACTTAATAAGACAAGCCTGAAGTCCAGGAATAAGTTCTGACATTCTCACCTACCTGATGACGTGGACCAATCCAGGGAGGACACGCACGTACGGAACCTGAAAAGGAGACTGACTTCAGACTGTATTTTCAACGGGCAAGCATTTAATGTGCATTTAATGCAACTACCTAATTCCATGCAAGAATGGCTACTGCATGAAGATATGTCTGTTTGAAGCCACTCTACATAGATGACAAGAAAGGATATCTCTCCAACGGATAGTTTTTTCAAATCACCTATAAATACAGAAGGCCTTGAACCCATTCAAGGTTACGGGAAATTTCCAAGCCAGAAATTACTCAAACTCTCAAATTCAGTCTTTAGAAGAAGCACTCGAAACTCTCTAAATTTCCCAAGTGTTTCTTAGCAACTGAGAGTTAAATCTGTATTCCAAAGAGTATACAAGAATATCTTAAGCTTAGAGAGATTATCCAATCATTAGCATAGCCTTGTCTTGTAAGGATAATCTCAAACTAGTTGGAATCTAAACTGAAACCAAAACCCTAAGTTAGGTTTGTTGGGAGTAAGTCAGTTAGTGAGTTAGTAAGGAAGTTTGTATAGATCAGTGAGGTTAGCTGGTCTTAGTGCACCTTGGCACGTTAAAAACAAGAATCCCTTTAGTGGATTTCCTGTTAAATCAGGCCGTGGACGTATGAGCTTGAGTCTCTGAACCACGTTAAACTTGTTGTGTTCTTATTGCTTTGATATTGTGCATACCAGCCATATTACTTGTTCATTCATTGCATTTGGTTTATCAGGTCTGAATCAATCAGCCTGATCTTCAAAAAGAGCACTGCCCTTACTAAACACTATTCAGAAATGAGTAAAACTAGTTTTTCAGAAAGCAAACTAAACAAGACTTTAAACTATCAGGGCTTACACATTTCCGCACTGAACTTGAACTGATAGTTAGCCAACTGACCCGCACCAAGTGTAGTCAGTAGGTGTGTTATCAGCTCCTAGTTCTTTACCACTCTGAGAAAGGGGAACTTAGTCAGGGTTTAAGTTTGAAAAATTGGTATACGTGTATTCCCCCCCCCCTACACGTATTCCTCAGTCTTGTGCCGAGACCAACAAGTGGTATCAGAGCAGTGGTTCATAAGACCACTGACTTTGAATACTAATAGTTTCAAAGGAGAAACTGTTGGTGGTCACTGAACAGATCTGAGTTTGCCTTTCATAAAACTTGCATCATCATGACTTCAAGGAGACTTGAAGCTTCGTTACCTGAATTCTCTGTATCTAACTTTGTCTATTGGAAGTTCAGATTAGAAGCGCATCTTGATGTCATCCATGACCAGATGCCGCGTGTTCTCAGTGAGGGACCGATCAAGATCACTATTCCCAATGTCAGAGGACTGGGATATGAGCATCTTGAGATTGGCGTGCAGGTTCCGAAAGAAAAGAAAGACATGACCAACGATGAGATCAAGATGGTGGGACTGGACAATGTTGCCAGAAACATCATTTTACATACGGTGCCCTTCGAGGAGTCAGCTAGGCTGATGAACTTAAAGACGGCAAAGGAGGTTTGGGATGAGCTGACCAGGATGTGTGAGGGGTCAGAGAAGATAAAGGAGAACAAGAGAAACATTGCCATTCAGAAGTTTGAAGCGTTCAAGATGCTACCTGATGTGACAATCGATCAGATGAAGTCAAGGTTCATCAAGTTGATGAATGAGTTGGTGATGCTGGACAAGGATGTTCCAAAGAGAGATGTTGCTTCAAAGATCCTGAATGCCCTTCCTGAGATATGGGACAACGGTGTAATTATGCTTAAGAACACTCAGGATATGAGCAATATAACTTCTGCTTTACTTTTTTCAGAATTGAAGGCACTGGAATTTGATCTTAACAAAAGAAAGAAGAAAGTTCAGCCAGAAGAGGAAGAAAAGGAGAAAACTCCTGAGAAAAGTGTGGCGTTCAAAGCCAGGTCTGAACCTGTTGAGTCTTCATCAAAGTTACTGATGGAGATGAGCAAGGAAGAACTTGCTGAGGAGTATAGCCTGATGGCCAAACGCTTTGATAAGCTTAATTCCAGGTTTGGTCGTTATAAGAAATTTTATCAGGACTTACCTGACAGGAAACCTGAAGGAACCCACCAAAGCTCGAGGAGATATGAGGAAAGGAGAAACACTGACCAGAGGAGAGATCGTGGCGATGAAAGAAGATACTCGGATCCAAATCTCGATCGAAGAGATGAACAAAGACGTACTCATGATGACCAACACTCAGGAAAGACTGAAAGCTCATCAAGACAGAGGGAACCTGACTCAACGAGGAACCCTGAACCAAGGAGAGAAAGGGGAGATGAGCAACCAATATGTTACAACTGTAACAAGAGCGGGCACTATCAGTATGACTGTCCGAAGCTGAGTGCAAGAGAAAGAGAGGACAGAAGGGCCAAGAGAGACCAAAGATTTGCTGACCAGAGAGCTATGCTCGCTGAGGATGCAACTGACTCTGATGGTCCCGAGGAAAGGTCACCTGAACTCTTCTCTGATGATGAGTACGATGATGTTTGCCTAATGGCAAGAGAGGAACCTGAGGTAACATCCAACTCTGTATGTGGTTCCTACACTGGTCAAAATCCTGAGCTTAGCTCAGAGCCAGTCTGAGAAATGAACCTTCAGATCTACCTGGATCAATTGATGGTTGATTTCTCCAGACTGCAGGAAACTAATGTCTTCTTTGTAGAGGAGAACAAGAAATTGAGTACTGAAGTTCAAAAGCTGAATGATCAACTTACTCAGTCTGATTTTAAAGAATTAGCTCAGATTGTGAGACTAACTCAGAAGATTGATTTAATCAATGCTGAGCGTCTTCTAAGAGAGAAAATTCTGAAGGAACTGGCTGATGAAGAGTTGGTCAGGAAGGAAGAACTGAAGGTACTTAAGAGTAAGTTTGATGACCTCTTTACCAGACATGAAATCCTAAAAAAGAGTGAGGACTCTCTCAAGAAAAAGGTTGCAGCAATGAATAAATCCTCAGTGGCTGGAGAGGAAATAAATAGCAGCCAGATGCTTGGGAATGAGAAAAGGGGACTTGGATATGTTCCTAAGAAATCCTCACAAGGTCAATCTCATGTTGCTTCAGGGAGCAACACTGAGAGAATATTTGTTCAGGCAGGCCAGAGTGCACCCAAGGTTGTACTCCAGGCCCGTCAAACTGATAAGGGCAAGGAAACTGTTGACACAGTCAGGGTTGCCCCCAAGGTAGCTAAGCCAAAACCCAAGGGAAAGGCAAAGCAACCTAAGGATGCCCCTGAGAGCTCAGGCCAGGGAAAACCTCGGCGAAAGCAGAGGAAGACTCTAGCCAAGAGCCCTCAGACTGGTCAGCAAGGGTACCATCATGCTTGGCAATACCAACAGGGAAAGCCAAATATGATGACACCCCCATGGTTTTGGCATCCTGAGGCCTTTAACTGTTTTCCATTCCCTCACTTGCCTAGAGGGAATAGAACACAGGGCCCTTATCAAGAACAAGGCCCGAGACCTGCTGCATCCAGACCTAGGAAGAACAGGAAGCCAGCCCAAAAGGCACCCACTCAGGCTCCTGTAAAGCCTAAGTCTAGCACTAATACACCATCTTCCTCTCAGGCAAAGAAGAAGAAAGTTGTGTATGTTGATGTTTCAGGGAGACAGATTTACCACTCTGAGGCAATCAGGGTTGTTAAGCAAGTCTGGATCCCGAAGGGTACAGCTGACACAATAGGACCCAACACTCAATGGGTACCTAAAGCCTGATTTGTTTGCAGGCGGTTGTAGATCACAACAAGAGGAGAGGAGACTCAATCAAAGTTGTTTGGTACCTAGACAGTGGTTGCTCAAGACACATGACTGGAATGAAGAGTCTTCTCCAAGAATATCAAGCTAAAGATGGTCCACAGGTAACCTTTGGTGATAACTCAAAAGGTGTTACTAAAGGTTTTGGTGTCTTGATAATAGGTACAGTCAGAGTGGAAAATGTGTCCTTTGTGGAAGGACTGAAGCATAACCTGTTGTCAGTAAGACAATTCTGTGACAAAGGTTTCAGTGTTGAGTTCTCATCGAATATATGTTCAGTCAAGGACAAATCAACACAAGTGCTTCTATCAGGTATCAGGAAAGGTAACGTTTATCTCGCTGATTGGAGCAGCACTATTCCTAATACTTGTTTTGTTGCTAAAAGATCTCTAGAGCTCAGTTGGTTATGGCATAAGATATTAAGCCACCGGAACTTCAAGATTCTTAACAAAATTTCTAGACAGTCACTTGTTGAAGGTCTACCTAATGAAGTTTTTAGCAAAGATCATGCGTGCAAAGCTTGTCAGGAAGGGAAGCAGGCCAGAGCATCATTCAAAGAGAAAGCTTCCCACTCCACTGACAGGATTCTTCAGCTCTTGCACATGGATTTATTTGGTCCCATAACGCCTGTGAGTATGAATGGTAGGAAGTATACCCTTGTGGTTATTGATGATTATTCTAGATATACTTGGGTTATTTTCTTGTTGAATAAGAAGGAGACACATGTGAAGCTTCCAGAGTTGCTCAGGAGACTCAGCAATGAGAAGAATCAGTCCATTACTAAGATCAGATCTGACAAGGGCACTGAATTTATAAATTCATACATTTCTGACTTTTGTAATGAACTTGGTATAGCTCATGAGACTTCTGCAACTAGAACCCCACAGCAGAATGGTGTCGCTGAAAGGAGGAACAGGACACTGAAGGAAGCTGCTAGGACCATGCTGGCTGAGTCAGGATTGCCCAAGAAGTCCTGGGCTGAGGCAATCAACATTGCATGCTATACTCAGAACAGATCCATGTTGAACAAATAACATGCACAGACCCCATATGAGACATGGAATTAAAGGAAACCTCGTATTTCTTATTTTCATGTATTTGGTTGTAAGTGTTTCATCCTCAATAATGGGAAGACCCAATTGAAAGCCTTTGATAGCAAATCTGATGAAGGAATATTCTTAGGGTATTCTGTAGTTAGTAAAGCCTTCAGAATCTACAATTGTAGGACCCTTGTTGTGGAAGAATCACCACATGTTGTTTTTGATGAATCTGCTAATGAGTCTAGGGTAAAAGTGTTGAATCCTGACACTGAGGAGATCACAAGGAGAGTGACAAGGCTGAGCTTGAAGAATCAACCTGATCCAAAGGTCAAAACTGTGCCAATTCCAAGATGGGATGATGACAACGATCAGGATGATGAATCAAGTGCCACTCCTAAGCCCAGCATGTAAGGGATTGTTGAGCCTCAGACCGAGGAACAGGCTTAACCTGAGGTAAGTACCGTCTATGAAGATGCTGTTGCAGCTGAGACGACACCTGAGTCACCTGATCAAGGGGGAATCAATGTCCCTGACATTGAGCTTATTAATCCCTTTGGTATAGACTCAGGATCATCCCCTTCTGTTCAATTTCCTGAATTTTATGAGCCTGTAGACGCTAACATTGCAGGTACCTCAGGAACAACTCCTGGCAAAAGAACATGGCTAGAGGATCATCCCATTGATCAAATCATTGGTGGTCCAACTGAGGGAGTCAGGACCAGACGGTTCCATGGTGAGAGTGCACTGTTCTGTTGCTTTCTCTCTGAGCAAGAGCCTCAGAACATTGAAGAAGCTCTCAATGAATCGAACTGGATCATTGCCATGCAAGAGGAGTTGAATCAGTTCACAAGGAATCGGGTTTGGGAACTGGTAGATAGACCTAGGCATCAAGGAGTAATTGGTACCAAGTGTTGTGGTAAGGAACAAGGCTAGACTGGTTGCAAAGGGGTATTGTCAATCTGAGGGAATAGACTATGATGAGACTTTTGCGCCAGTAGCTAGGTTGGAAGCTATCAGATTGTTCCTTGCGTATGCAACATATAAGAAGTTTAAGGTGTATCAAATGGATGTCAAGAGTGCCTTCCTGAATGGTGTACTCAATGAAGAGGTATATGTTGAACAACCTCCCGGGTTTGAGGTTGGAGATATAGTATACCATTTAAAGAAAGCACTCTATGGACTTAAGCAAGCACCAAGAGCTTGGTATGATACCCTCTCTTAATTCCTGACAGACCATGGGTTCAAGAAGGGAACTGTGGATAGGACATTGTTCAGGATCACTGAAGGTGATGACATTCTCTTGGTCCATATTTATGTGGATGACATAATATTTGGATCACCAAATTATCAGCTTTGTGAGAAATTCTCTAAGCTGATGACTGGTAAATTTGTGATGTCAATGATGGGAGAGATGAACTTCTTCTTAGGATTGCAGGTCAAGCAGGCTGATCAAGGTACCTTCATAAATCAGGCCAAGTATACAAGAGACTTGATTCATAAGTTTGGTGTTCAGAACAACAATCCAGCCAGGATCCCTATGAACACAAATTGGAAGATGGATCCTGACACAGAAGGGACTTCAGTAAATCAGACTGAGTATCGAGGGCTGATAGGTTCTTTGTTGTACCTAACTGCAAGTAGGCCTGACATTACGTTTGCAGTTGGTGTGTGTGCTAGGTATCAGTCTGATCCCAAAAGGAGTCATTTGGAGGTTGCCAAGAGGATACTTAAGTATTTGAAAAGGACAGTCAATTTGGGACTATGGTATCCTTCAGATGACAACTTAGAACTGACAGGTTATTCAGATGCAGATTATGGAGGTTGTAGGATTGATAGAAAATCGACCTTAGGGACATGTAGTTTTTGGGAAGTAAGTTGATCTTGTGGTTTAGTAAGAAGCAGAATTCAGTGGCTACATCCACAACTGAGGCTGAGTATATGGCTGCAGGTAGTTGTTGTGCTCAGATTTTGTGGTTGAGACAACAGTTGAGGGACTACCAAGTAATTGCTAATGAGGTTCCAATCTATTGTGACAACAATAGTGCAATAGCAATTACTCAGAACCCAGTGCTTCACACAAGGTGCAAGCATGTGGATATTAGGCATCACTTCATTCGAGATCATGTGGTGAAGAAAGATATTAGGATGGAGAAGATTCACACTGACAGGCAAAGAGCTGACATCTTGACTAAGCCTCTGGCTGAAGCAAGATTTATGGAACTGTCAGTGGAATTAGGACTCTTAGATCCGGGAGAACAGTCAGTGTAGGGTTCTACGGGGAACTCATGCCAGACTCGACTCAGTGAGGTATCAGGGAGCTACAATGTCTCCCTGGCAGGTATGAGTTCTATCCTGACTCTTGTGAATTCCAAGCATCTCCCTGAGTCCTTCGTCCTGAAAATCTTTATTAAATGCATTCCGTTTTCATTAAAAGCGCGTCTTTTTATATTTAAACCCACGCGCAATGGAGCATTTAATGCCTCAGTTACTTTTTCATATACGTGTCCGTTTTATACGGAATATGACTGACGTAGGTAATTGATTGAAACTGAGATTAATCCTGGCCCTTCATTTCAAAACCTTTCGAACTCAGGAATTAATCCCAACCCCACGTCTGAGTAACTGACTTAGTCATATCAATCGAGAATGCCATTCGAGGTTTTCACGCAAACACAAAGCACATTTGCACACTGAGTTTTCTCTTGCTCAATCAATCACAAATTTTTTTTTTTAAATCTCTCATTCTCCAAAACAATGGCACTTCTCGATTCCAACTGGACAACCGACAAGCTCGAGGACGTTGTCAATAACAAGCTCGTACACATGGAGCAAGTCATCTCCATGGAAGGTACTTGTCTCACAGTGGAGGAAATCCACCCTGTTTTCAAGTGGATTTCCAAAGCTGGGTTGGAAATATATTTCATCATTCGCCCTATCTCCGTGCTTCCAAGGACGGTCGTGGAAGCCTATCTCAACATGTTCTTGCGTAGGGGGGAACTTTTCACGAAAGTGACGGCACTCAAGCCGACAGGGGAGAAGGACGACATTAAGGACGGCAATGGCGAACCCCTTTACGACTCTGAGATCGTTACCATTGACATTAGGAGGGCGGTCAAGGAAGTTTTTGGGCTGCCATCCTCAGGCATCAACCCAAAATTCTACAAGGAGAACTCGGAGGGAGAATTCCTGGGTAAATAGATCAAGGCAGGGTCGTCTGAGTTCAGGGCTCGTCAGAACAAGAACACTCTGAAGCCTGAGTACAGAGCACTTGTGGACCTTGTGTCCAAGGTGGTGATGGGATCCACGGGATCTCATGAGCAATTGAGCCTGCCCAAGCTGAGGCTGATGGGGGCGATAGTTGATGGCGTGGAAGCGAACTGGGAGCAGTTCTTCCTGGATCAACTACATCAGGCCGGTCTGGACAAGCTGAAGAGAGATGAGGAGAAGAAGTACATTTCCGTTGGTGCCATTCTGCCTTTTGGAACCAGACTCTCAGTCCTGATTGCTCATGCTTGCTATGGGTACACCTTCGACTTTGAGGATAGCCTTTCCTCGAAGAAGGTGATGTTTACCTTACTGAGTGATACCTACTCAATGCTAGGGCTGACTGATCCCAATGCTAAGGCAAAGGGTCAGGCCAAAAAGCCATCTGGTAAGGCCAAGAGGGTGGCTACCAGTCTCATTGAAAGGGTAGATGACCTCCTTGAGAGGAGCAAGGAGATAGAGGAGGAGGTGGCGTCTGAGAAGGTGGTGGATCAGCCTGCAGTGGAGGAGGCTGAGGTGGAGAAGAAAAAGGTGAGAGTTATGCTGTCAGGGAAGAGCACGGTGGCTGGGACTGAGTCTGATCCCAAGAGAGCCGGTTCAGAGGCTGAGGGAACTGACGATGAAGTCCGGAAGGAGAGTGATCAGGGGGAGAGGCCCCTGAAGAGACTAAGGAAAGGGGTCCGAAAGTCTCCGGCCAAGAGTCTGCCGACACTAAGTGAGAGGGAGAAGTCAAGCTCTCCTAGAGCCTCTGACTTGGAGGAAGTGAGAAAATCTATCGAGACGGCTGAGTTGTTGCAGCCTGAGATAGTACCCCCTCAATCACACACTCACCCTGAAACCCACTCACTATCTAACCCTGACCCAACACTTCAACCTACCCAAACACCCCAAACCTCAGACCCAAACATTCCCACTGAGTCAGTGCCATCAACCTCACCCATGAATGAGCCTGACCAGTCATCCGAGCCAAATCTCCCCAACCCCACAGACTTTCCCTCTTACCCCAACCCCAAAGATTGTCCCAAAACTCTCCCAACTGAAGAGGACGACTTTCTTCTAATGCAGGAGGAGGAGGATCTGGATGAAAACATGATGGGGGGAGTGCTGGAAAACACCCTTAGGGGAAACGCCACTGAGTGGGCAGCTAAGTGCTGGCCCGGGCTGAACAAATACAAGGAACTGCTGGCAAATATTGTCGAACTCAAAGTCTGGTTGGAGTTCAAGCAATCCAACATGCAAGAACAATATTTGCTAGTAGATGCTCGTGGCTGGGAGCACTGGGGAACCGAGGAGGCCAGGTTGGGCTCTTACTTCGGACTGACTAGCTGGCTCCAACTGCTCAACTTTGAAAATTTGAAGGAGCTAGTCAATAGTCTGATGTCCAAGAGTAAGGCTAACATCCTGTCTGAGGATGAGGAGGATAGGGATGATGATGAAGATGCTCGGGGTGGAGCATTAGAGGAAGCCATGGAGGAGACGGCTAGGGAAGTGGATGAGATGATCTCTGAGCCTCCGGCTCAGGGGGAAGGTTAAAAGAACACTGGTGCCAAGGGTGGACTAGTGGCTGAGGATGTTTTGAACATCTCAGCCGCTAATGAGACATCTGTCGATGAAGGGATTCCCTGCCCTGAGACACGGGAGAAAGATGTTGAGGCGTCTAAGGAGACTCCCAGTTCTGAGGGACAAGTTCCTAAGGTTCGAGATGGCATGGCTGAGCCTGAGCAGACGGCCATGACCACTCAACAATTGCCTTCAGTGCACCCTGGAGAGGGGACTGAAGATGCAGGGGCTGATAAGGGAAAGCAGCCAATCACTGATGAGGTCGTTGATGATGATGACGATGTGTTGATAACTGGGGTCGGCCGCGCTAAATTCACAAGCATTGTGGGGGTCAAGAAGGAGAAAACCACGGAGAATCTAGCTGAACTTCAAGAGAAAGTGATGAGGCTACGTGCTGAAAAGAAAGAAGACTCCAAGGCCCTAGCAAAATACATCAGGTGGACAAAGTCAGCTTACAACACCCTTGCCAACAGGGAGCTGATTTTGTTGAAGAGGACGATGACTGACACGGCCAAGTCAGTGAGACACGAGAGGAAGCTTACAAAGAAGATGCTTAGGAAGACTCTCAAGTAACTTGAGGAGAGGGATGCGATCAGGGATGACAAGTTGAATCAGGCAGTGGACAGGCTTGCAGTTCAGACTGGG
Source organism: Ballota nigra (assembly GCA_947034835.1). Taxonomy (NCBI): domain Eukaryota; kingdom Viridiplantae; phylum Streptophyta; class Magnoliopsida; order Lamiales; family Lamiaceae; genus Ballota; species Ballota nigra. The sequence continues at coordinate 37,716,003 of OX344724.1, read as the reverse complement.
GTACTTGTCACTCAAGCCTTGAAAGACTCAGCGACCAAACTTGAGTTGGAGTCAGGGAAGTTGGATCGAACCTCTCAGTCAGTTGCAGAAGTTTTGGCTAAGGCCACTGAGGAGTCGGCAAAGATACTGGCTGAAGCTAGCAGAGTCAGCGGTGAGTCCTTGAAGGTGGAGGAAAGGATCACCCAGGCTGAACAAAGACTCCAACTCTCTATGGAGGTCTTTGAGAAGAAAGTAAATACTGCTATCAGCTCGGTCTCGTTAGCAGGGACTGGAATCTCGATGGGAGTTGAGTTACTGAAGGAGGGAATCAATGACGTCCATTCCCTAGCCTCCTTCGTAATCAACAGCGGATCTGACGCATTCCCATCCGGGGCCAATGATGATGCCAAAAAGGGGGAAAAGAAGAAGAAAAGATCCCGCCCTGAGGCATCTGAGGCAGTCAACCAAGGCGAAACAATTCAAGCCGATCCTGAAGCCAATCCTGAAGGGAATGTGCTAAGGGTAAGGAAGTCAGCAAGGTTGGCGGTTGTAGAGAAGGAAGGAGAAGAAATTGTTGCCAGGCTGAAGGTGGAGGCAGCAAAGGCAAAGGCTGATGAACCTTCTAAGCAACCTGAGCCTGTTCAGAAATCTTCTCCCATGAGTTCAAGGAATTCCTTCTGAGTTATGCGCTGAAGCGTGGGGAGTTCCTTCTGAGAAATCTGAGGCTGTGCGCAGAGCTGAAATTGCTCAAAAGGAGAAGATGCGCATCTTGGAAAATAAGGTTGAAAAGCTGACTGACATTACTGAGCTTCAACAAAGAGAACTCGATGATGCGGTGATCAGTCTGCTAAGGAGGAAGAAGGCAAAGCCTGAGCCTAGGAAGTAAAGAAAAAGGCCTACAACAAGAAAATCAACAATTCTTCAAGTCAGAAGGCCGGAATCATGATTAAGGGAAGCATATGTCAACGAGTTCATCTCTGAGGCACTAAAGGAGTTCTGGGCTGACGCGAAGGATGAGTTTGTGAAGTTGTGGTACGTTGTGAAGAAGTGGGGCCACACTGGTGATACTGATGCTCACTTCACTGACTACATGATGGACAATCATCCTGAGCTGATCCAAAAGATCCTGGAGGAGACTGAAGCAGCTCAAGTCCAGGTGAAGGCTCCTGAGTTCACGATTCGAGCTCCTCCCCTAGTTCCTGGAACTCAGAAGCACAACACGAAGGCCATTATGATGGAAGTCTTGAAGATTGCCAAGGCTGAAGGGTACGTGAACCAACCTAGAAGACTTGATGAGCTGAAGGCAAGAGTCTATGCTGGCTATGGACTTGAACCTGAAATGAGATTAGTCTAGGTGTTCACAGCTTATTGTAATAGATTAGATTCATTGTAACCACATTCAGATCATTCAATGAAATCTATTACTTTTGCCCACAGACAGAAACTCATGTCTCTTTGGCTGTTATTTAAATTCTGTACTTTATCAAGAATTGCTCTAACACTGTCTTATCTTATAGATAGGGTCTTATATTTCCTCTAAGTGCTTTGAGGATCTTTTCAGTGTTTTGGCATCATCAAAAAGAGGGAAATTGTTGGGACATTGTAAGTTTTGATTAAGATCCCAAAACCCCTGAAAAGATGTTTGCTTTTTGTCTTTGTCAGGCTAGTCTTGGTTAGGTTTATACTTAGTCCTTTTACACTTCACATGTACTCAGTAAGAGGAGCACTTACTGATGACAAATCAAGACTTAGAGCCTGAAGACGGTTTTACCATCCTGAACTTATGGCAGTCTCCTAAGCTGGCTGAGTAAGTCTCACTGATGAAGAGTACGACCCTGAGGTCATTACTACTCAGTCCTAAAGGGAACAGGATGAAACTGAGTTAATGGGAAGACTTGGAGTAGAGCCAAGTAATGCAAAAGGAATGTCAGCGTCAGGACATGATCGTTGTGCTCGAGACAAAAAGAACTTAATAAGACAAGCCTGAAGTCCAGGAATAAGTTCTGACATTCTCATCTACCTGATTACGTGGACCAATCCAGGGAGGACACGCACGTACGGAACCTGACAAGGAGACTGACTTCAGACAGCATTTTCAACGGGCAAGCATTTAATGTGCATTTAATGCAACTACCTAATTCCATGAAAGAACGGCTACTGCATGAAGATATGTTAGTTTGAAGCCACTCTACATAGATGACAAGAAAGGCTATCTCTCCAACGGATAGTTTTTTAAAATCACCTATAAATACAGAAGGCCTTGAACCCATTCAAGGTTATGGGAAATTTCCAAGCCAGAAATTATTCAAACTCTCAAGCACTAAAAGCATTCAGTCTTTAGAAGAAGCACTCGAAACTCTCTAAATTTCCCAAGTGTTTCTTAGCAACTGAGAGTTAAATCTGTATTCCAAAGAGCATACAAGAATATCTTAAGCTTATAGAGATTATCCAATCCTTAGCATAGCCTTGTCTTGTAAAGATAATCTCAAACTAGTTGGAATCCTAACTGAAACCAAAACCCTAAGTTAGGTTTGTTGGGAGTAAGTCAGTTAGTGAGTTAGTAAGGAAGTTTGTATAGATCAGTGAGGTTAGCTGGTCTTGGTGCACCTTGGCACGTTAAAAACAAGAATCCCTTGAGTGGATTTCCTGTTAAATCAGGTCGTGGACGTAGGAGCTTGAGTCTCTGAACCATGTTAAACTTGCTGTGTTCTTATTGCTTTGATATTGCGCATACCTGCCATATTACTTGTTCATTCATTGCATTTGGTTTATCAGGTCTGAATCAATCAGCCTGATCTTCAAAAAGAGCACTGCCCTTACTAAACACTATTCAGAATTGAGTAAAACAAGTTTTTCAGAAAGCAAACTAAACAAGACTTTAAACTATCAGGGCTCACGCATTTCTGCACTGAACTTGAACTAATAGTTAGCCAACTGACCCGCACCAAGTGTAGTCAGTAGGTGTGTTATCAGCTCCTAGTTCTTTACCACTCTGAGAAAGGGGAACTCAGTCATGGTTTAAGTTTGAAAAATTGGTATACATGTATTCCCTCCCCCCCATACATGTATTCCTCAGTCTTGTGCCGGGACCAACAAATCATATAGCCCAAAGGTCCATCATCTCCTTTCTTATTCATTGGTGGGGGGCGCCGATGGCATTTCCATCGCGCTTTGATCCCTTAAAAAATATGGGGGCACTGGTACTCTTTTAACCACATCCTTATCCCTACTTGGGGGGGCACCGGTAGCAACTCTACTGGATCCTTATCCCTAAAAGAGGTGGGGGCACTGGTTCTCTTTCAACCACATCCTTATCCATGTTTGGGAGGCACCGGTAGCGACTCCACCACGTCCTTATCCCTTACTTCCTTATTCCTCCACAGTTCATAACAAGCTCTTTCATATAATTTACATTCACACTTTCACATGCTCAAATCAGTACAAATCAGTATAATCAGTACACACATTCATATTCATAAGATTATTTGTGTCTTTTACTGATACTTATTATGTTTGTTTCAGAAAACTGACAATAGTCCATATAACATCAATTGGCTATACATATAGTGTCACCCACCTAGAAACTTTTAGAGGTAAAACTTAACTTCTTGATTGCTTAGAACACGGGCGACTTCCGAGCTTCCGAGCAAAGCCCACTTTTCGTAACACGGTCCACTCATTTAGTCATCGTTCATTCTTATAATTTATTACTCAACTTCGCATCATAATTAGGGATTTTCGATAATAGGGGAAACATTTATCTTATTAAAATAGTCTTAATGTTTCTTTCAAGTTCAAGGAGGGCGTTGAAACTTGTTCATTTGGGTATTAAGGTTACTCTAATTCAATACAGGTCCACATGTTGGGGTTTTTTTTGGCCTTCCGAGTTAATTCAACATTCAAAAGTAAGTAAAAAAATCAAAAAAATATTTGGACAAGTAAATATAAATTATTCATTGGTCTAAAACATGCTTGTTTCTAAAAGTATCACTTATTCCTTCTTTCTAGTGTTAATTTTTTGACAAAGTGACACATATAAATATTAACAGAAAAATACATTTAGACTTTCTGGAAAATTATGAAATTTTTATGTGTTATAGGTCTTTTGATAAGAAACAAAGTTCATTAAGGGAATAAAGTCATTTGAGCTACGAAAATAGGATACATTTGCATTTGAAAACAGAACAGCGAGACATTTGTCAAAACAATGTACATTGAAGTCTAAAAATCATATCTCACAGTAAGTGCATTAAAAAATCATGAAATTATAATATGTTACTGAGAACTTAAAAAATAACATTTTTCATTTAGAAATCTAAGTCATTTGAGTTACGAAATTACCAGATGTTTGATAGAAAATGGGTTTATAACATATTTTGTCATGCAGTACATGATTTACTTAAAAATTCATAACTTATTGTAAACTTAACCAAAATTAACCAAATATTTTACATAGCATTCCAGACTCAATGGAGAACATCTCTAAAATATTTCTAGATTTTTAAACGCATATAAAAGGTCTAAATTAATTTTGGCAACAAAGAATCAACCTCTATCAAGTATTTGCCACATTATATTAAAACATGCATAACCCATTATCCTTTACACAAAGCGCTACGATTTTTAGATTCAGTTTAAAAAACATCAAGGGGAACATCCCCAAATACCTCTTTGGAAAAGGTGGGGGAATGGGAACCCCCCATTTATCATAAGGGATGTTTTCTCTCTTGTTCTCTCTCAACTCTTTAGCGAGCTTCCATTTCGGCACCCATTTCGAATTCTCCATTTTTTCCACTTTCTTATCTTGTATTTTCTCTTTGGATTTGTCCATCTCTCTTTTATCCTCTTGCATATCCTTCTTCCTTCCCTTTTTATTTACTTTTTTATATTTTTTTATCAAACTCGTGTTCCACTTCCATGTCTTCTTCCTCTTGACATTCACCATCAACATCTTCTTCTTTTCTTTCTTGTACACCCTCTTCTTTCAAATCTTTAGGCATCTTCGGTTAATCATACTTCATTTCACTTCTCAATTGGATAGCCTTACAATGCTTCATCGGGTTCACTTAGGTGGTTGAAGGAAACTCCTCTTTGTTTTGCATCATACTAATTGTAGTGGATAATTATCTCACTTGAAACTCGAGGTTCTTGAATTGAACACTGTTGGAACAATGTCAGTTTTGATTAAATCCCAAAGCCCCTTAAAAGATGATTTGCCTTATTGGTCAGGCTATTCTTAGTTAGAGTTGCACTTAGTTATTTTACATTTTACAGGAACTCAATGAGAGGAGTACTCATTGATGACAATCAAGACGGAAGCCAGAAGACACAAGAGCACCATCCTGAACTTACGGCAGTCTCTCTAAGCTGGCTGAGTAAGTGTCAGTGATGAAGAGTATGACCCTGAGGTCATTACTAACTCAGTCCTGTAGGGAACATGATGACACTGAATAATAGGAAAAGACTTGGAGTAGGGCCAAGCAATGCAAAAGGAATGTCAGCGTCGGGATAAGACCGTTGTGCTTGAGACAAAAAGAACTTAATAAGATAAGCCTGAAGCTTAGGAATGAGTTCTGACATTCTCACCAACCTGATGACATGGACCATTCCAGGAAGGAAACATACGTACGAACCTGACATAAAGACTGAATTCAGACTGCACTTTTCAATGGACAAGCAGTAAATGGAGCATTAATTGTATTACCAAATCCATGCAAGGACGGCTGCTGCATGGGAGATGTATCCGTTGAACAAACCCTACTTAGATGACCAAGAATGCTATCTCTTCCAACGGATAGTTTTCAAAGTCACCTATAAATACAGAAGGCCTTGAACCCATTCAAGGTTACGGGAAATTTCCAAGCCATAAATTATTCAAACTCTCAAGTGTTCAAAAACATTCAACGTTCAAAGAAGCACTCGAAAACCATAAATTTCCCAAGTGTTTCTTAGCAAAGAGAGTTATTATGTATTCCACTGAGTGTTTAGTGTAATATCTTAAGCTTATAAGTGATTATCCATCCTTAGCATAGCTTAGCCTTGTAAGGATAATCACAACACTAGTTTGAAACAAAATTGAAGCCAAAACCCTCTAGTCAGGTTTGTTGGTTAAGGTTGTTAGCGAGTTAGAAGAAGGAAGTAAGGGTCAGTGAGTGTAGCTGATTATGGTGCACCTTGGCACGTTAAAAATAAGTCAATCCTAAGTTGATTCTCCTATTAAATCAGTACCGTGGACGTAGGAGCTTGAGTCTCTGAACCACGTTACTTCTTTATGTTCTTTATTATTTTGATAATTGCTCTTAATTGTTTATTCATTAAGTCATTCATTGCATTGTTTATCAAGCTTGAATCAATCAGCCTGATCATTAAACTGAGCACTGCCCTTCTAATCACTACTTCAGAAAAGAGTAATCAAGTTTTTAGAAAGCAAACTTTAATAAGACTATAAACTTTTAGGGTTCACGCATTCCGCACTGAACTCAAGTTGGTAGTTAGCCTTTGACCAACATTCATTTGCAATTAGTAGGTGTGTTTTCAACCCTGAGTTCTACACCACTCTGAGAAAGGGGACTCAGTCAGTTAAAAGAAAATACAAATTTGTATACATGTATTCCCCCCCATACACGTATCTCTCAGTCTTGTACTGGGACCAATAAGTGGTATCAGAGCAGTGGTTCAAAAGACCACTGACTTTGAATACTGATAGTTTCAGAGGAGAAACTATTGGTGGTCACTGAACAGATCTGGGTTTGCTTTCAAGAAAAACATGCATCATCATGACTTCGAGGAGACTTGAAGCTTCATTGCCTGAATTTTCTATTGCTAACTTTGTCTATTGGAAGTTTAGACTTGAGGCACATCTAGATGCCATCCATGACCAGATTCTGCTAGTTATCAGGGACGGACCGATCAAGATCACCATCCCAAATGTTAGAGGACTGGGATATGATGACCTAGACATTAGCATACAGGTTCCTAAGGAGAGGAAGGATATGACCAATGATGAGATCAAGATGGTGGGACTGGACAACGTGGCCAGGAACATTATTCTTCATACAGTACTGTTCGAGGAGTCAGCGAGGCTGGTGAACTTAAAGACGGCAAAAGAGGTCTGGGATGAGTTGACCAGTATGTGCTAGTGCTCAGAAGAGATAAAGGAAAATAAGAGGAATATTGTCATTCAGAAATTTGAAGCATTCGAGATGCTGCCTGACGAATTTATTGATCCGATGGAGTTAAGATTCATCAAGATGATGAATGGGTTGGTGATGTTGGGAAAAGAGGTTCCCAAGAGAGAAGTTGCTTCTAAAATCCTAAATGCTCTTCCTGAGAGATGGGATAATAGTGTCATTAGGTTGAAAAACACTCAAGATATGAGTAATATAACTTCGGCTTTACTTTTTTCAGAGCTCAAAGCTTTGGAATATGATCTGAACAAAAGAAAGAAGAAAGTTCAGCCTGAAGAGGAAGAGAAAGAACCTGAGAAAAGTATGGCGTTCAAAACCAAGTCAGAACCTATCGAGTCTTCATCAAAGTCACTGATGGAGATGAGCAAAGAAGAGCTCGCTGAGGAGTATAGCCTGATGGCCAGACGCTTTGAAAAGCTTAATTCCAGGTTTGGTCGTTATAAGAAATATTATCAGGATACTCGTGACAGGAAACCTGAAGGAAGCCACCAAAGTTCTCGGAGATATGAGGAAAGAAGAAACACTGAACCAAGACGTGATTGTGGCAATGAAAAGAGACAATCAGATTCAAAGTCCGATCGTAGAGATGAACAGAGACGTACTCATGATGATAGGCACTCAGGAAAGGTTGAAAGCTCATAAAGACAAAGGGAACCTGACTCAAGAAGGAACCCTGAGCCAAGAAAGGAACGAGGAGATGAGTAGGCTACATGTTACAAATGTAACAAAGGTGGGCACTATCAGTACGACTGCCTAGAACTGAGTGCACGGGAAAGAGAAGACAGTTGGGCCAAGAGAGACCAGAGGTACGCTGATCGGAGAGCCATGTTTGTCGAGGAAGCTACAGACTCGGATGGTCCTGAGGAGAGGTCGCCTGAACTATTTTCCGATGAGGAGTACGATAACTTGTGCCTTATGGCTAGAGATGAGCCAGAGGTAACATCTAATTCTGTGTGTGGTTCACATAGTGGTAGAAATCCTGAGCTCAGCTCAGAGTCAGCCAGAGAAATTAACCTTCAGATCTGCTAGGATCAATTGATGGTTGATTTCTCCAGGCTGTAGGAAACTAATGTCTTTTTGGTAGAGGAGAACCAGAAATAGAGTACTGAAGTTCAAAACCTGAATGATCAACTCGCTCAGTCAGATCTGAAAGAGTCAGCTCAGATTGTGAGACTAACTCAGAAAATTGACATGATCAATGCTGAGTGTCTTCCAAGAGAGAAGATTCTGAAAGAACTGGCTGATGAAGAGTTGGTCAGGAAGGAAGAACTGAAAGTACTCAGGAGCAAGTTTGATGACCTCTTTACCAGACATGAAACCCTGAAAAAGAGTGAGGACTCTCCCAAGAAAAAGGTTGCGGCAATGAATAAATCCTCAGTGGCTAGAGAGGAAATTAATAGCAGCCAGATTCTTGGGAATGAGAAAAAAGGGCTTGGATATGTCCCTAAGAAATCCTCACAAGTTCAGTCTCATGTTGCTTCAGGAAGCAACACTGAGAGAGTGTTTGTCCAGGCAGGTAAGGGTACAAAGAAAGTTGTATTCGAAGCCCGCAAAATTGATAAGGGTAAGGAAACTGCTGAGACAGTCAGGGTTGCCCCAACGATTGTCAAGCCAAAACCCAAGGGAAAGGAAAAGAAACAAAAGAAGGCCCCTGAGAGCTCAGGCCTGAAGAAACCTCAGCGCAAGCCGAGGAAGACTCAAGCCAAGAGCACTCAGACTGCTCAACAGGGGTATTATCATGCATGACAATACCCTCGGGGAAGGCTAGGCATGATAGCCCCTCCATGGTTTTAGCATCCTGAAGCATATAATTACTTTCAGTTCCCTCACTTGCCTAGGGGGAACCAAAAGTAAGGCCCTCATCAGGGATAGACCTCAAGACCAGCTGCACCAAGGCCTAGGAAGAACAGGAAGCCAGACCAAAAGGCACCCACTCAGGCTCCTGTGAAGCCTAAGCCTGACACTCATACACCATCTTCTTCTCAGGCTAAGAAGAAGATAGTAGTGTATGTGGATGTTTCTGGGAAACAGATCTACCACTCTGAGGCAATAAGGGTAGTGAAGTAGGTCTGGATCCCGAAAGGTACAGCTAACACCATAGGACCCAACACCCAATGGGTACCTAAAGCCTGATCTATTTGCAGGCAGTTGTGGATCACAACAAGAGGAGAGGAGACTAAATCAAAGTTGTTTGGTACCTAGACAGCGGATGCTCAAGGCATATGACTGGAATAAAGAATCTTCTCCAGGAGTTTCAAGCTAAGGATGGTCCACAGGTTACCTTTGGTGATAACTCAAAAGGTTTTACTAAAGGTTTTGGTGTTTTGAAAATAGGTACAGTCAGAGTGGAAAATGTGTCCTACGTCGAAGAACTGAAGCATAACCTATTATCAGTAAGTCAGTTCTGTGACAAAGGTTTCAGTGTTGAGTTCTCATCAAATATATGTTTAGTCAAGAACAAATCAACACAAGTGCTTCTATCAGGTATTAGGAAAGGTAATGTTTATTTAGCTGATTGGAGCAACACTATTCCTAATACTTGCTTTGTTGCTAAAAGCTCTTCAGAGCTCAGTTGGATATGGCAAAAACGATTAAACCACCTGAACTTCAAGATTCTTAACAAAATTTCTAGACTTTCTCTTGTAGAAGGTTTACCTAATGAAGTTTTTAGCAAGGATCATGTGTGCAAGGCTTGTCAGGAAGGGAAGCAGGTCAGAGCATCATTCAAAGAGAAATCTTCCTTCTCCACTGACAGAGTTCTTCAGTTATTGCACATGGATTTGTTTGGCCATGTAACACCTATGAGTATAAATGGTAGGAAGTATACCCTTGTGGTTATTGATGACTACTCTAGATATACTTGGGTTATTTTCTTGTTAAATAAAAAGAAAACACAGGTGAAGTTTCCAGAGTTGCTCAGAAGACTCGGCAATGAAAAGAATCGGTCTATTACTAAGATCAGATCTGACAAGGGCACTGAGTTTATAAATTCATATATTTCTGATTTCTGTAATGAACTTGGTATTGCTCATGAGACTTCTGCAGCTAGAACCCCACAACAGAATGGTGTCGCTGAAAGGAGGAACAGGACACTAAAGGAAGCTGCCAGGACCATGCTGGCTGAGTCATGATTGCCCAAGAAGTTCTGGGCTGAGGCAATCAACACTACATGCTACACTCAGAATAGATACATGCTGAACAAACAACATGCACAGACTTCATATGAGACATGGAACAAGAGGAAGCCATGTATCTCTTATTTCCATATATTTTGTTGCAAGTGCTTCATCCTCAACAATGGGAAGACCAAGTTGAAAGCCTTTGATAGGAAATCTGATGAAGGAATATTCTTAGGATATTCTGAAGTCAGTAAAGCCTTCAGGGTTAACAACTGTAGGACCCTTGTTGTGGAGGTATCACCACATGTTGTGTTTGATTAATCTATCACTGGGTCTAGGATAAGAGTGTTGGATCCTGACACTGAGGAGGTCACAAGAAGAGTGGCAAGGCTGAATTTAAAGAATCAACCTGATCCAAAGGTCAAAACCATACCAAATCCAAGATGGGATGATGACGATGATCAGGATGATGATACAAGAGTCACTCCTAAGTCTAGCGCATCAATGCTAGTTAAGCCTAAGACTGAGGAACAGGCTCAACCTGAGGTAAGTACCATCTATGAAGATGCAGTCGCAGCTGTGGCGAATCCTGAGTCACCTAATCAAGGGGGAATCAATGTCCCTAACATTGAGTTGGTAAATCCCTTTGGTATAGACTCGGGATCATCTCCTTCTATTCAATATCCTGAATTTTATGAGCCTGTAGACACTAACATTGCAGGTACTTCAGGAATAACTCCAGGCAAGAGAACATGGCTAGAAGACCATCCCATTGACCAAGTCATTGGTGATCCAACTGAGGGAGTCAGGACCAGACGGTTCCATGGTGAGAGCGCATTGTTCTGTTGCTTTCTCTCCGAGTAAGAGCCTCAGGACATTGAAGACGCTCTCACTGACTCGAACTGGATCATAGCCATGCAAGAGGAGTTGAATCAGTTCACAAGGAATCAGGTTTGGGAACTGGTAGATAGGCCTAGGCATCAAGGTGTTATTGGTACCAAGTGGGTCTTCAAGAACAAGAAGGATGAGAATGGTGTTGTAGTAAGGAACAAGGCAAGATTGGTTGCAAAGGAGTATTGTCAGTCTGAAGGAATAGACTATGATGAGACCTTTGCTCTGGTGGCTAGGTTGGAAGCTATCAGGTTATTCCTTGCATATTAAACATATAAGAAGTTTAAGGTGTATCAAATGGACGTCAAGAGTGCCTTCCTGAATGGTGTACTCAATGAAGAGGTATATGTTGAACAACTTCCCGGGTTTGAGGTTGGAGATAGAGTATACCATTTGAAGATAGCACTCTATGGACTTAAGCAAACTCCTAGAGCTTGGTATGATACCCTCTCTCAATTCCTGACTGGCCATGGGTTCAGGAAGGGAACCATGGATAGGACTTTGTTCAGGATCACTGAAGGTGATGACATTCTCTTGGTCCAGATATATGTGGATGACATAATATTTAGATCACCAAATCATCAGCTCTGTGAGAAATTCTCTAATTTGATGATTTTTAAATTTGAGATGTCAATGATGGGAGAGATGAACTTCTTTGTAGGATTGCAGGTCAAGCAGACTGATCAAGGGACTTTCATTAATCAGGCCAAGTATACAAGAGACTTGATTCAGAAATTTAGAGTTCAGAATTACAATCCGGCTAGGATTCCAATGAACACAAATTGGAAGATGGATACTGACACTGAAGGAGTTTCAGTGAATCAGACTGAGTACCGAGGGCTGATAGGATCATTGTTGTACCTGACTGCAAGTAGGCCTAACATTACCTTTGCAGTTGGTGTGTGTGCTAGGTATCTGTCTAACCCCAAGAGAAGTCATTTGGAGGCTGCTAAGAGGATACTTAAGTATTTGAAAAGGACAGTCAATATGGGACTATGGTATCCCTCAGATGACAACTTAGAATAGACTGGTTATTCAGATGCAGATTATGGAGGTTGCAGGATTGATAGGAAATCAACCTCAGGGACATGTCAGTTTTTGGGGAGCAAGTTGATCTCGTGGTTTAGTAAGAAATAGGATTCAGTGGTGACATCCACAACAGAGGCTGAGTATATGGCTGCAGGTAGTTGTTGTGCTCAGATTTTATGGATGAGGCAACAATTGAGAGACTACCAAGTGTTTGCAAATGAGGTCCCAATCTATTGTGATAATAATAGTGTTATAGCAATCACTCAGAACCCAGTGCTTCACACAAGGTGCAAGCATGTGTATATTAGGCATAACTTTATTCGAGATCATGTAGAGAAGAAGGACATTAGGATGGAGAAAATTCACACTGACAGGCAGAGAGCTAACATCTTGACTAAGCCATTGGCTGAAGCAAGATTTATAGAACTGTTAGTAGAGTTAGGTCTCTTAGATCCGGGAGAGCAGTCAGCATACGGTCTAGGGGGAACTTAGGCCAGACTCGACTCAGCGAGGTATCAGGGTGCTACAATGTCTCCCTGATAGGTATGAGTTCAATCCTGGCCTTTGTGAATTTGAAGCGTCTCACTGAGTCCTTCGTCCTGAGAATCTCTTATTAAATGCATTCTGTTTTCATTAAAAGTGCACCTTGATATTTAAACCCACGCGCATCAGAGCATTTGAAGTGTTCAGTTACTTTTTCATATACGTGTCCATTTTATACGGAATATGACTGACTTGGGAAAATTATTGTACTTGAGATTAATCTTGGCCCTTCATTTCAGAAACTTTTCAAATTCAGGATTAATCTCAACCCCACGTTTGAGTAACTGACTCAATCATATCAATCTGAAATGTCAATTGAGAGATTTACGCAAACACTATCTCACATTGCACACTGAGTTTTCTCTCGATTTAAGCACTTTACAAATTTCTCAATTCTCAAAACTCAATGGCATTTCTTGATACCGCTTGGACCACAAATAACATTGATGATGTTGTCAAGAACAAGCTGGTAAATATGGAGCACGTGATCTCAATGGATGGAGCGTGTCAAAACGTCAAATAAATTATCCCTGTCTTCGAGTGGATTTCAAAAGCTGGTCTGGAAAAATACTTCACGAAGAAACCCAATTCTGTGTTTCTAAAGGCGGTTGTGGAAGCTTACATGAACCTCTTCACTCGCAAGGGGGAATTGTTCACTAGGGTTACGGTACTAGTGCCCACTGGTGAGAAGAATAAAGACGGAGAAAAGCTTTTCAACAAAGAGGCTCGTGACATTGACCTCCACAAGGCGGTGAAGGAGGTATATGGGCTTCCGTGCTCCGGGATCAACCCACGGACTTATAAGGAGAACGGCGAAGGAGAGCTCCTGAAGGAGTGGACAAAATTAGGCTCTTTCGAGTTCAGGGCGAGGCAACACAAGGAAACACTCAAGTCCGAGCACAGGGCAATGATCGATGTGGTGTCCAAAATGATCATGGGCACCGTTAGATCCCATGAGCAGCTGAGCCTGCCAAAGCTACGGATTATGGGGGCTTTGGTAGATGGTGTGAAGGCTAACTGGGAGCAGTTCTTCCTTGACCAGTTGAGTCAGGCTGCTCTTGACAAACTGAAGAAGGATGAGGACGTTAAACACATCTCAGTGGGAGCCATCCTCCCATTCGGCACAAGGCTATCAATCCTAATTGATCACGCCTGTCAGGGGTGTACTTTCGACATGGAGGACGATCTCTCTCCTAAGAAAGTAATGTTCACCACTGAGGGTGACACATACGCCATCTTGGGTCTGACTGACCCTAATGCTCATCAGAAGGGTCAGAGGAAGAAGCAAGCGGGGAAAGGTAAGAAGGTGGTAACCAGCCTGCTCGAGAAGGTGGATGAGTTTTTCGAGAAGAACAAGGAGGTGGAGGCTGAGGTTGTCGTAGAGAGTGAGATGGAGAAAGCTGAGGCGGAGAAAGCTCAGGAAGAAAAAGAAGCCAAGTTGAAAGTGGTGCTGAAGGCAAAGGCCACTGCGAAAGGTGTGAAAAAGGGGGCTGAGAAAGTCTCCAAGAAGGCCAGTTCAGAGGCTGAGAAGGTTGCTGATGAAGCCAGTGAAGGTGGAGATGAGCCGGTGGTGAGACCACTGAAGAGGTTGAAGAAGGGCCTAAAGGGATCTCCCAAGAAGGCACTAAGGGAGATTAGTCCTGTCAGGAAGAAGTCAAGCTCACCTCGAGCATCTGACTTAGAGAAAGTTTGGGAGACGGTTGAGTCTGTGGAGTGTCTTCAGCCTGAGCCCCAAAACCTATCCATCCCTGAACCCACCTCATCTCACCCTGACCAATTCACACATCCCACTGAACCTACCTTACCCTCATCTAATCCTGAACCATCATCACAACCCACTGAACCTTCCAATCCAAACACTGACCTACCTCCAACCCAGAATGAGTCAGAGCCAAATATTTCAAACATCATTGAGCCTGACAACATCCCAAAACCAAACACTTCCACACCCAACCCTGAAGATTGCCCTTCCTATCCCAACCCTAAAGACTTATCCCAAAACCACTACTCAAGAAGCATCAGCTGATGAATTTCTTGACCTAGCGGAGGAGGAGGAGCTAGATGCTGGGTTGATGGGAGGTGTGTACGAGAACACACTCAGGGGGAATGCCTGCGAATGGGTCTCCAAGTGCTGGCCAAAACTACACAAGTATAGGGAATTATGCTCAAATATCATCGAGCTGAAGGTCTGGCTTGACTTCAAGCAGTCAAATACGCAAGAGCAGCATATGCTTGTAGATGCTAGAGGCTGGGAGCACTGAGAGATGGAGGAGGCAAGGCTATGCTCGTATTTTAATCTCACCAGCTGGCTGCAGCTGCTTAACTTCGAAAATCTAAAGCAGCTGGTGGAGAGTATGAAGATAGCCAGGAAATAAGATTATGAGGATGAGCCAAAGGATGATAGTGATGATGATGATGCTCAGGGTGGAGCAAATGAAAAGATGGTGGAGGAGACTGCAAAGGAGGTGGATGAGATGAACTCTGAGCCTAGTGCTCAGGGAAAAGGTGAAACAGGGACTGTGTCCAAGAGTGGAGCAGTTGCTGAGACCAACAAGGTTAGTTCAGCTGCCAATGACACATCAGCCCATGAAGGGATTCCCTGCCCTGAGGCAAAGGAGGATGATGTAGAGGCACCTAAGGAGACTCCTAGTTCTGAGGGTATCTTACCCAAAGTTCGAGCTGATGGGGCTGAGCCTGAGCAGGCGACTCTAATCACTCAACAACTGCCTTCAGTGCACCCTGAAGAGGGGACTGATGCTGTAGGGGCTAACAAGGGAAAATAGCCAATCACTGAGGAGGAGGCTGATGATGATGTGATCATCACGGGGACTCAGCGAGGCACCTTTACCAGCATCATTGAGGTAAAGCAAGAAAAGACAACTGAGAACTTGGCTGAGCTTCGGGAAGAGATCCAGAGGATCAGGAAAGAAAAAGAGGAAGCAGCCAAGGCTCTCCATAAGTATATCCGCTGGACCAAGTCAGCCTACAATACGCTTGCCAACAAAGAGCTCATCATGCTAAAGAAGACGATGGTTGGTACTGCGAAGTCAGTGAAATATGAGAGAAGGAAGATGAAGAAGCAATTCAAGCAGACCCTGACCCTGCTCAAAGAGAAGTATGAACAGAGATTGACTAAGGCAGGGGAGCATCTAGCGAGTCAGGCTGGAGAGCTCTTCACTCAGGCCCTTAATGACTCAGTGGCCAAGCTGGCACTGGAGTCAGGGAAGATCGCTCAGATCTCTGAGAACGTCACTCAGGGATTAGCCAAAGCCGCTCAGGAGTCTGCTCGAATCACTTCAGAGGCCAATCGGATCAGTAAGGAAACTGGGAAGGTAGAGACCAGGATTACTCGGGCTGAGCAAAAACTTCATACCAACATAGAGATTTTTGGGAAGAAGTTGGAGGCCAGCATCTCCAGTGTTTCTTTTACAGGAACTGGGATTGCGACTGGAGTAAACATGTTGAAGGAGGGAGTGCTGGAGGTTCAGTCCTTAGCTTCCTTCATCGTCAACAGCGGGCAGGAGGTCCTCAGGAAGGCTCTGCCTCAGGCCAAGGATGATGCCAAAAAGGGGGAAGAGAAGAAGAAAAGATCCCTCACTGAGGCATCGGAGGCTCAGTCTACTCCAAGAAAGTCAGCAAGATTGGCGGCTGTGGCATAGGCTAATGCCCTTCAGAAAAATAAGTTCAAGCTCAACTCCCATCCATCCCTGAAGGAAGTTCAGAGTGCTCACCCTTAAGCACAAAGAAGAACCCAATTTCCCTAGATACCAATGAAGTGACATCCTTGTGTGAAGAGGCTTGGGGTCTGCCTCATGAGAAAAGTCAGGCTCAGCGTAGAACAGAGATCGCAGAGAAGGAGAAGTTGTGCATACTGGAGAAGAAAGTTGAAAAACTTTCTGAGATTAATGAACTTCAGCAGAAGGAGTTGGATGATTGGATCCTGAGCATGTTGAGGAGGAAGAAGGCGAAGCCGGGGCCAAGAAAGTACAGGAAGAGGCCGACAACGAGGAAGTCTACAATACTTCAAGTCAGAAAACTAGATGTGACAATGAGGGAAGCTCTTTTCGATGAGTTTATCTCAGAGACACTAAAGGAGTTCTGGGTTGATGCAAAGGATGAGTTTGTCAGACTTTGGTATGTAGTAAAGAAATGGGGTGACACTGAAGACATCGATGCTTACTTCACTGACTACATGATGGACAATCACCCTGAACTAATTCAGAAGATCTTGGAGGAAGCTGACGCAACCAATGTCCAAGTGAAGGCCCCTGAGTTCATCGCACGACCCCCACCTCTAATCCCTGGTTCGAACAAGCATGATACAAAGGCTATTATGACTGAAGTCTTGAAGATTGCCAAAGCTGAAGGATTTGTGAACCAGCCTAAGAGAGTTGAAGAGCTGAAGGTCAGAGTCTATGTGGTTATGGACTCGAGCCTGAAATGAGATTAGTTTAGGTGTTCACAACCTATTGTAATAGATTAGATCATTGTACTCAATCTCATATCATCAATGAAATCTATTATATTTGTCCACAGACAAAAACTCATTGTCTTTTTTGTTGTTATTTAAATTCTGTACTTTATCAAGAATTGTTCTAACACTGACTTATCTTATAGATAGGAGTTTATCTCCTCTAAGTGTTTTGAGGATCTTTTCAGTGTTTTGGCATCATCAAAAAGGGAGAAATTGTTAGAACAATGTCAGTTTTGATTAGATCCCAAAGCCCCTGAAAAGATGATTTATCTTAGTGGTCAGGCTAGTCTTGGTTAGAGTTGCACTTAGTTATTTTAAATTTCACAGGAACTCAATGAGAGGAGTACTCATTGATGACAATCAAGACTGAAGCTTGAAGACACAAGAGCACCATCCTGAACTTACGGCAATCTCTCTAAGCTGGCTGAGTAAGTGTCAGTGATGAAAAGTATTACCCTGAGGTCATTACTAACTCAGTCCTGTAGGGAACAGGATGACACTGAATAATGGGAAAAGACTTGGAGTAGGGCCAAGCAATGCAAAAGGAATGTCAACATCAGGACAGGACCGTTGTGCTTGAGGCAAAAGGAACTTAATAAGACAAGCCTGAAGCTTAGGAATGAGTTCTGACATTCTCACCAACCTGATTACGTGGACCAATCCAGGAAGGACACGCACGTACGGACCTGGCATGAAGACTGAGTTTAGACTGCACTTTTCCACGGGCAAGCATTAAATTGAGCATTAATTGCATTACCAAATCCATGCAAGTACGGCTGCTGCATGGGAGATGTATCCGTTGAACAAACTCTACGTAGATGACCTAGAAGGCTATCTCTTCCAACGGATAGTTTTCAAAGTCACCTATAAATACAGAAGACCTTGAACCCATTCAAGGTTACGGGAAATTTCCAAGCCAAAAATTACTCAAACTCTCAAGTGTTCATAAGCATTCAGCGTTCAAAGAAGCACTCGAAAACCATAAATTTCCCAAGTGTTTCTTAGTAAAGAGAGTTATTATGTATTCCACTGAGCGTTCATTGTAATATGTTAAACTTAGAAGTGATTATCCATCCTTAGCTAGCTTAGCCTTGTAAGGATAATCACAACTCTAGTTGGAAACAAAACTGAAACCAAAACCCTCTAGTCAGGATTATTGGTTAAGGTTGTTAGTGAGTTAGAAGAAGGAAGTAACGGTCAGTGAGTGTAGCTTATTCTGGTGCACCTTGGCACGTTAAAAATAAGCCAATCCTTAGTGGATTCTCCTGTTAAATCAGGACCGTGGACGTACGAGCTTGAGTCTCTGAACCACGTTACTTCCTTGTGTTCTTTATTGCTTTGATTATTGCTCTTAACTGTTTATTCATTAAGTCATTCATTGCATTATTTATCAGGCTTGAACAATCAGCCTGATCATTAAACTGAGCACTGGCCTTCTAATCACTACTTCAGAAAAGAGTAATCAGGTTTTCAGAAAGCAAACTTTAACAAGACTATAAACTTTCAGGGCTCACGTATTCCGCACTAAACTCAAGTTGATAGTTAGGCAACTGACCAGCATTCATTTGCAGTTAGTAGGTGTGTTATCAACCTTGAGTTCTACACCACTCTGAGAAAGGGGACTCAGCCAGTTGAAAGAAAAGAAAAATTTGTATATGTGTATTCCCCTCCACCCCATACACGTATCTCTCAGTCTTGTACCGGGACCAACAAGACTATGTTGGGCCAATTGTACATTCACTTGAGCACTATGTTGAGCCAATTATGAATTCACTTGTTTGGAAAGATCTTTCTTTCTTGCCTCCAATGTTTCAAATTTTTCCGTCCTCTTTACCAACAATTGAAATATCTCTTCTACAGTTGACTTTCCCTCTCCACTTTGCAATTTAGACCCCGGATCAAAACCGGGTGGAATTTGAATTACCCTTTTTTTATTGGCATAAGAGAAGTTCTCGTGCTTTCGGTTGTTTAGATTGTATGTCCCACTTCTTTGAGGATTAGTTTGGAATGAGGAAGATTGTCCCCATTGATTTCCCTGGAATGTTCCTTGAGGTTGGGATGGATTTCCCCCATTGATATCTTTGACTCGAAGCTTGTTGGAATGGAGGCCTCAGTTGGCTTGGACCTTGGTAGCTTTGCTCTTGTCTCCCACCTTGATAGTTTTGTTGATATTCTTGATTCCCCCCCTTAATAGGGTCGTCCCATGAAGTTCACATCCTCATATGGGCCTTGGAAATTATTTTTGGGCTCCAAAGGTGAAGGAATATCTCTTGGTTGACCAAAGGAGAGGGCGTTCATCTTCTCTAAAATTGTGGTCATGAAGGTTTACATTATGACATCTCTATCATCCACTTGATTCACCCAATTCTTTTGCATCATGTCCACGTTCCATTGGGATGAATTACTTGCCACCACATCGAGGATTTTCATGGCAATTCCCATCGAAAGGTCCAAGAAGCCTCCACCCGCACAAGAGTTCAAGAAATTTTAGGGTTCGGGAAAGAAGCCAAAATCTCTTCACCGGGTTACCCATGTTGTGGACAAGAGATTAACATGTTGTCCATTCTCTCCCATGTGTCCTTGATGCTTTCATTGGACTTGCGTTGGAACTTTGAAATCTTGATGGTTGATAGAATTTAAGCAAAAATTTGTTGCTTATTTCATTAAAAGTACTCAAACTCCTGGGAGGAAGAACCTTGTCTAATCGTGCCTTCGCTTTGCCAGTTAGAGTGAATGAAAAAATCCTTAACCTCTTTGCATCCTCAGGCACCCCATTTCTCTTGAATGTGTCCGCAAGATTGAGAAATTTTCTAATATGCATATGAGGGTCCTCTTTCTCACGAACTCTCTCAAATTGATTTTTCATTAACACCTTGAGCATAGTCTGTACTATCTAAAAGTTGTTTGCCTCGATATTCAGCCTAGCAATACTATCGTAGTACTCCCTTTGACGTGGCTTAAAGTGATCCCAAATTGGTCTCTCTTCAAATTGTATGAGCATTGGAATTTCCGGATATCTTTATTCTTGGATAGGTGGGTTAGGATGTGGGCTTTATGCTGGTTGAGGATTTTGGTATGGAGGTGGATTTTGAGGTTGAGGTGGTGGGTAATATGGAGGTAGTGTGGTAGGTGTTAAGGGTAGTGTGGTGGTTGTTGGCCTTATTGTGGTTGAGCTTGTGGGAGAATAGGGTAGTAACCATAGTATGGGTATGGATAAGGATTGGGGTATGGATTTTGTGTAGCTCCCACTTAACTTGATATATGGTTGATTTGTTGAAGGGCTCCTCCTTGGGCCATTGGTGCTCCTTGAACATTCTCTCCATTACCCTCATTTCCATTCCCTTCATGAGCTTCGTCTCCTTGACGAGGATGATCAAATTTCCGGATTATTTCCTTCCATTGCTCGATTTCTAGCCCTCCTATGATTCTTTTCTCGATTTCTTCTTTTAGTGTTCACTTCAATCCCGTGATCAATGGGTTGTACTTGCCCTTTCCTTGGTCGCGTGATCATGCACCTACAAGAGCCACCAAGTATTAAATTCCAACAAAAATAAAACTAAAAAAAATAAAATAAATACAATTACTAACACTACTTAACGAATTCTAAGTATCAACTAAGTCCCCGGCAACGGCGCCATTGACTTGGTTGGAGTTTTCGAGAAATATATTTTTCTAATCCCCCGCAAGAGTACGAGATTGTCGTAGTAGTGAAAGTAGACTTGGGCCAAGTACTTTCTGAACCTAAGAAGTGTGGTGGAGCCCGAAGGTTGTACGTCGGCATGGTACTATAGTGATGAGCAAGTTGGAATTTGAAAATTAAACTAAGCAAAAAATTAAATCTAGAAAACAACTAAACAATTAAATCATCATTCAACAAGAAAGTGCAAGAGAGAATGTTTCGAGTGTCTTCACTACATCTTTCATTTGTGTGGGTGAAAAATTTACAACCTATCAATGTCTCTTTCTAAATGTTTGCTAAAAGCGATCACGAAAGTGTGTAGACCAATCTCTTTTGAGGTCGGGGTGAAAAATGTGGTTAACTAGTTAGCTCCGAATTATGTCCCATGACCTCCTAAGATCGGGAATACCTAGAGAAATGTGACGAATCTCTAGAATTCTCCCTTCACTAGGTACCTGAATATTGAAATTATGGCACTTAATATCTAATGATGGGAAATCTTGAAACCAACCCTCTCTCGGTTAAGTCGATTACTATTTAACTCAAATTAATTAATCAAAATGTTCACCTAAATACCTAATTATGAACTCTTGTTGCAATACACACAATTCAATACATAAGCTAATAAAATTAACTAGTCAATTGAGACATAAAAATCCCATCAATAGTAATATTCACATCAAGAAATAGGAATATTCAAAGCCATAAATTCATCACCACGCTAATTCCATACATAGATTCAACACTTAAAACAAATATAATTAGCTCATGGTTCTATAAGAGATGCACATGGCTAATAAGCTAAAACAATAAATAAAAATGAAATTAACCATTAAAGCTTGAAATAAAAGAAAGATATCACCTCAAATGGTCTTCAAAGCTTGAATAATTACATGAAATTGATTTACCCATTAATTTTATCTAAAAAAATATTAATATTATCTAATGTGTGAAAATGTATGTGGGGAGGGGGGCTCTTCCCAATGAAATGCCCTAACTATAATGTGTGCCCCCCTTCTGAGCTTCTGCCCTGTTTCTCTTTTATATTATTCTCGGTTCCCGTAACTTATAGAAAATTGCTGATGTTTCTTTTTCCCGCTTCCAATAAATCGTCGAATGATATATGAATTCTTTCCTTATGGGACCACACATTTGTTTCTCTCCCATCTAGTCATCAATCACCACTTTCTCTTTATCTTGATTAATGTGTGTGAGTTAATATAACAAATAAAATTCTTAGTTTTTTCAATTAATTATTCCCGCAATGTAGACATTGTGAGGTGGCTATCTCAATAACTTAACCAAAAAATTTGAGGCTTTCAATTCATTTCCCCATATCAATATTCACTGCTAGTAAATACTTCAACATGTCTTCCTTCTCCTCGCTGAATTGCCGAATAGAAACGGCATGGCGGCGAGCAGCTTCTTCAATCTCACTCAGCTGAGCAAGCCCCTTTTGGGTAGAAATGAGGGAGTTGGCCGCATGAATCATGGAGAGACGGACGTTGTCTGCCGCTCCTTGTTCTTGGACGACTTGGTCCAAATGTTTTGTCCATGCACGGGCGATCAACTCTAACGCCCGACGAACATGATCCCCGGTGATATCCCGGAGATTGGATGGAGATTTGGAGCATGCGAACTGATGTATAATATCAGATCGCCCGGGATGATCGGATGGTCGATATCTGCAAACAAAAAAAAGAAATGAAAATTAGCTAACGGTCAATATAAAAGAAATAAGAAGGGACATGACGAGCAGTTATCACTTACTTGGAAAATTTTAGGCCATCCCAGCCTAGGTAGGTGGTATCCTCAAGGCTCCTTGCCCACGCCATGACACTTTTGGCGTCCTTCCCACCATGCTTGGTCACCTCAGCCGACGGGTGACGAGCAGCCTCTTCATCAGAGTGACGAGTAGCTATATTCGACAATTTTTCTTTCCCCTTGCTCGTGGGGTGAATGGTAGGGGAGACAGTGGTCCCATATGCCCTCTTTAGCCTTTTGCTCCCATGAGGGGGCGACGACGGTTGCGCTGGAGGTGGTGAGGGTGAAGTAGAGGCCGGAGCAGCTTGGCTAGCAGCTTATGCTCCGGCAGTCCTAGTCACCAAGGAAATAACCTTGGATGGGGGATCACCTATAACCTTTCGCCCTCTAGCAGGTGGCATCTCGTGAAGTCTTTGTTCGAGAAGGCTGAAGCACGGAGGAACAACAACTGTGACTTGCTCAGCTAAAAAAAAAAAAAAGATGTTAATAAGGCGAGCAAGTAATCAAAAAAAGTAATACAAGATTTTTCTATGTATTCTACCTGGAGGCACCTCGGCTTGAGCCTCGAGATGATGAGGATAAGTGTATAGATGAGCAACTTTCTTGCACTTCTCCCCGTTCAGATGATCGATCGTCCTATCAGCTCGATTGCGTATGATGACCAAGCACGAAGTGAAGAGGAATTATGATCTAATCTCCTCCTTCTCTTCAGTATTCCACTTGAGTAACCGGGAACCTGCAAACAAACAAAAGAAGTTAAATTAGCCCCATATGCTTCAACTATGGGGAGGAACTAGATTACGTTTAATTTTTCCATAAGCGGCAGGGAAGTTAATTCGTAAACCATAATCATGAGGATCAGCCGCAGCTCACCAATCACCCTCTATGAAGAAGAAATGCTCCTTCCAATCTCGAATCTTATTCAGCACCCCCTCAACAACTATTAGCCCCGGGCGAGCCTTCAAGTAAAAATACCCCTCCTCGGCAGCCGAGCACTTGGTGATCATCATTATATAGTTGACCTTGTCTGGGGTGATGCGATCAACATAGTCTTCCAGAGCGAACAAGCTCATAATGCTTAGTAGGTCCATCCAACCGATGGGAGTGATCTGGGTGATGGCTAAGTTAGTCGCCTCGAGAAATCGACCAACAATGTGGGGTAGGGACAGCATTAGTCCCGTGATCAACGTATCAATGTTGATCGCCGTGCATCCGGAAGGGGGACGATCAGCTCTTTCTTTCTTCTTGGGAGCCCACATGAAGATATCGTCCGAAATCTTGTATGTCTCCCGTATCAAGTCGAGCTCATCTTTGAGAACAATACTTCATATTCAGCTCGCCTGATAATCGGTTCTCACCAGTTTCAAGACTTATCTTTCTAGTGGGTTAAAGTTGTTCGCAATTATTCAGAATATGCTCGCCACTCAAGCAGGCGAGCAACTCCAATGGGAATCTGATTTTCCATCAAGCTAGGGCTAGGAAACCCTATTCCTTCCAAAAACTCCCAAGTTAGCTCGTCAAATTCAGGATCGGACTCTTCCTCAGATTCGGAACTTGATGATTCCTCCTCGCTCGATTCCCGATGCACAACCTCCAAAACCTCTTTCCAGATGGGTGAGCACATGTATCTTCCACGGATCTAACTACAATGTTAACGTTGGGATCCGATTTGGATGAAATTTCAAAGGGAGGTTGGCCTTCGAATGGTGATATCTCGAGAGGGTGTATTATGGGGTTTAAACAAGGGTTTGTGTTGCTAGACTTGGAGGACATGGAATTTATTTGATAAAAAAAGAAAGGGTGATGATATTTGGAGTCTTAAGACTGAAAATTCGGCGAACGATGGTGGCGGCAATGGTGATGGTTCGTGATTTTACCCAGGAGAGGAAAAAAATGCAAAAAATGATAATGAGAGATGAAGACAGAAAATTGAATGCAAGTTACTACCTTGTAGAGTGAAGCGACAACCAGAAGTTAAGAAGACACCGGGAAATTGAAAAGGACGCCGGAAAAGCTGAGAAGGCACCGGAGATTATGGTGATTGCCGGAAAGTTTTGAAATTGAAAGAGGGAAAGTGGAAATTTTTTTATAATTCCCCGTATTTATACACTTTGAAAAAATGGGGTAAAACCCGTATTTTTCTAAAATTGTTGGGGCCAAAATGCAAAGAAGCGGGGTGAATTCCGAGCAAGTTTTAAAGTTGAAGGACTTATGTGCAAATAAATGAGTGCGTGACCTCGATCCAACATGCGTGTGGGTGGCGCATAATGATGCCGCCCACGTCATCCCTCGGACGAGCCCCAAATCTCGGGATACAAAACGTCGCACTCAGGCTGCTCGCCCCAGGGTAGGTTGTTCGTCAAAGCTCTTATACAAGTTAATATCCTGACCTTAGTTGCTTAGCCCAGAAGTAACTTATCCCAATTCAACATGAAGTCAGACTAGGGGGTAATTGTTGATAGGCGAACAACTTTACATATTAGGCAAATAGGTTTTACAACCTAAATACGGATTATAGCAACAATTAATCTGCATCTCAGTGACGAACAAGTATGACATAAGGGTGGTGCTCAAATCAATTGGAAGAGTGTATATTATGTTCACCTACATACCTGACGAGCAGCTTCTATGCGAACAGCTCCCATTGAAGGTGAAGATCCAAATCCCATAATTCACACTGGAATTATGGGCGAACAACTCTACACCCATATTTCCAAAAAGTCGAACAACTTACAATGCAAAGTGCATGAGGGGGATGAGCAAACTACAAAATGACGAACAACTCTATGGACGGGATAAGAAACAAGTAAAGACTTTGTAACTAAGTTTTAGCTTAGATAAGGTCAAACTAGTCAAATAGACACATGTCAAGCATGCAAGCAAGGAAGTCCAAGAGTCTAATCCACCACCTACTTGGTGGCATGTATAAATAAGTTGCTCTCCATTAATGAAAAATAAGTTCAAATACACAAAAAATCTCCCTACCCACACTAAACACCTCAAAACGCACACATACGAAATAAATACGTAATCAATACACGTATTTAAAATTTTCTAACCCGATCTATCATATTTACTATTTATGAAAGTAATCAATCACACGAAATTATTTGCTGATCCTCATTTCGATTTAAAATAGTCACTAATCCACGTAATTAGAATTGATTACCAACAGGCCTCAAGTAAATTCTTCATTTAACATCTCCAAATGGGCCAAACACGTGGGCTTAAAATTTATTATTTGGCTGCCCATTTCTATATTAATTGCAATTTGTGGCACAATTATATCAATCTTTTAATCCCCTTCTCATGGTATTCCTTCAATTAACTTCTAAAATTAATAGGCACGCATTTGCTCTAAATAATCTCATTTTTCCTACAAAAAAATAATAAAACATTACGTTTCTCTATATCAAGTGCAATTGATCAATTTGACATAAATAAATACATAACATCCTATCAAATTAATTCATTAAACATATGAATTTCGAGCAAAAATCAAACTAATCACTTACCTCCCTACATCCCTCTAATACTCTGGGTATTGTTGTAGTGGTTCACAAAATTACTATTAGGGTAATTATCAAGCCTGCAATATAAAAAAATTACATTAATCCACAACACACAATTTATATATAATGAATAAAAGATAGTATAAAAACCTATATGAGCACCTAATAGTTGCAACAACATGAGTACACATCATCAAAAACCGCTGAAACTCCCCACAATTACACATTTAATGCGTTAAATCAACAATGAAGAACGTTGAAAGAACCAAAACGTTGCCATCCCACTCGTGATAACTAGCTTAGAATTATTAAATAAAATATTAACATCAAGCATAAGACGTGTAGGAATATAGAGGTATCATTCGATTTTTCTTTCTTTTTCTCTCTCTCTCTCTCTCTTTCTCCGTCCTTCTCTTCTCTCTACTCTACTCTCTCCCTCTCTCTAGATTTTTTCCCACAAACGACCATCTTCCTATCCAAACATCATCCTCGTAAATAAAGCTCAGTGGGGAGACACCATGAAAGAATAAAAAAATAGATGTTTTGACATTCTCTGTCTTTGGGAGGAAGAGAGAAATACAGTGAAATGAATTAAAGTTGATCTACGGTAAATCCCCCTTTCAATGTGATATTCAAATTCTATGATTAATAGAAAAAATAGGGTATTTTTCTGATATTAGGGTTTGGAGTTTTATTGGGTTTCTTAATATTTGGATGAATTTGATAACTATGTGTTGATTTGATGTTTATTGATTGGATTGCATGTCGAATATGTCATTGCATGTGTCTTTTGATTTTTATTTAGCTAATGTAAAAATGTTCATATGTTATATAAGTTCTATTTTGATGGCTATTTGATGTTTAAAGTGAGTTGGGTGCCCCAACTATGCCTTTTTTATGAGTTAAAATTATTGCTGAAATTTTCCCTAAAAATTGAATGATTTTCCTTACACGTTTGACATATTTTTTTAATTTATTTGCTCAAATACTTTTGCCTAATTGGATTAATGGAAGTCCAGAATACTTATTTAAAATTTCAGAATTTTTAGATCTGTTCTCAATATTATATGATTTATCTACTAAAGTGCTAAAGAGAGCCAAAAATGCCCTATTTTAAGGTCGTCTTTGTAGAAATCATCACGGTTAGCTCTTTTCGAACTTATATGATAATTTTCAGTATACTTTTTTTAGTGCATCTTAGCTTTCTTAGAAATTTTACCTAGTCACTTTGAAAGTATATCCTATTTTTAATTTTTCTTCCAAACAGCGATTTTCCAGTGAAGTTGAACTATTTTTGTGCTCTATTAGCATGCTTGCACAATTTGAAATATATAAAATTAAAATATGAAATTATTAAATAAGTTATTACTGAGACTTAAGGTCATGTAGGGTTTTGCCTTATATTTTTATAAGCAATATACAAATTTTACCAAATCCTAGAAATAACTTGACGTATGCTCTGTTCGTGAGCTGTTTTCAGTCTAATTGTGAAAATCATAAGAAAAGATCTACAGGTTATTTTGAATTGAAAAATTTATGTTATGTACGTATACAAGTTATGAACCAACTGTATAAATTTCATAACTTTTCAACATGTCAAATTGACTAGATCTAGTAACTAGAATTGTTTTCTTGATATATGATTAAGTTTGTTAAAAGAAAGATATGTAGATCTTATAATGAACTAATACGTAGGTATAAGATATGTAAATATAGGTAGACACTAGAGATATTGAAGTGTCATGTATGCACTAAGACTTTCTAATGATTAAAAGACTAAGAGAGACAAATGTGTTGAGTATAGTGCGAGATAGCTGGACTTCCAGGAAGCTATCCCACCACACAGCCAGACCAAGAAAGTAGTTAACTTTTAATTTCTTATGCATTAATTAGAATAATTTTTGTGTGTACGAGTAGACATATCTTTGGATTATGCTTTGTGTGAATTATAGCAAGTCTGCGGACTATGCTATGTGTGAATTATGGCTAATCGACAGGCTATGCTCTTTGTTAATCATGACGGGTCTACAGACCATATCTATGTGAATTGAGTTGGGCCTACGGGTTCAGCGTGTACTCGGTTGAGATGTTGATTAGTCTTTTAATGCATTTGTACATTAAATATTATCCCACTGGACTTCTCCTCCAGGGGAAGAGTCATGATACTACTCTCTAACTTTTTCAGGCAACGTTGGCAACAAAGAAGACGTGTGACTGACTGAGCAGACTCTACCTAAATATATATTTACTATGTGTTAAGTTTTCTATAAGTAGTGAATTAAGTATTTTTCTTAAGTTATAGTTTTGAAAATAATTTTCAAAACTATATGTATTGATCATTTGGTTAAATTGTCAAATCTTCTTATAATTACTCAAACGTTATGTCGAAATATATAATTTTCAAATATCGTTGATTATTCACATGCGTCCTTTCTTTTTATGTTAATTTAGGTATAATATTTTATCACATGAATGTTAATCTATTATTTAAAATTGTCTTAATTAAGTAAGTGTTTGCTTAGAATTTTGGGTTTTGCCCGAGTTAGTCACAAACATAGTTAGACACTTATTAAAAAAAGAAAAAAAACCGCTCGTGTTTTTACTATGTAGTGTTCCGCTTGAGTAATGTATATTCTTTCTCAACTAAAATTGGTATTTACTTTTCGAATTTTTTTTAATAAAAAATAATGTTTGTCTTCCCCCAAGTACAGTGTTGTTCTCTGGGGCGTCACAATGTGGTATCAGAGCCGAGGTTGGATATTTTCTCCTTGGACTCTAGGTCAAACGTTTTCAAAATGAGATGATTATGCATGACAAATATATAGATATATATATATATATATATATATATATATATATATATATATATATAAAAGTTATTAAAATGGAAGTCCACAATCAACATACATCAAAATCGCCTCCAGGTAACCACACGAGATTTCTATTAAAGACATTGCAAAGAGTTTTATTGAAATGATATTCATATTTAACAAATTTATGTTTATGAAAGAAAGAGATTTATGATCATAGTAAATGATGATGAAAATGAGTTATATGACAAGAGAAATGTCTATGAAATGTACCAAGAAAAAAGATGAAAATAAAATAGACATTACAAATATTTTGATGGTTAAATTGTTTACTATTTTGGAACACAAATATTCTTTTTATTTCATGTATTGTTTTAGATGTAACCCCTAAAATAGTATTACTAGATTCTTACCTTATAAATAGTTACTTGTGATGTGAAACCATATTGTTGGGAAATTGTTTAGACTTATATTTTGATTAAGATGTCAAAAAGTTCCTCCTAAGTTATTCGTAAGTAAAATTGTTCAGTAGAGTTCAAGATTAGAAAGTCAGTTCGAATGCTAAGGAACTGAAATGCAGTTAGTAAATTCTGGAGTGTATTGAAGAATGAAGTCTACTGAAGATTGAAGTCCGCTGAAGACAAACTGATCTGAGAAATAGTCTAAGTCTTGATTATTTTCTAAGTGCATTCACACTAAGACTAAAACCATCAGGAGAGGACCAAGGTCCACTGATGTGAACTAACAAAGCACATTCAATGCTAAACACATTAAAAGTTGTTAGTTAATCTGGTTGGAACAAGGCAAA
This sequence comes from Ballota nigra, assembly GCA_947034835.1. NCBI lineage: Eukaryota > Viridiplantae > Streptophyta > Magnoliopsida > Lamiales > Lamiaceae > Ballota > Ballota nigra. The sequence continues at coordinate 37,686,208 of OX344724.1, read as the reverse complement.
ACGAATTTCAGTGAAGCTTTCAATAAATGAAGGAATTAGAAGGTTCTCTCAGAGGAGTTCCACCTTAAAGCAAGATAGGATTCTGAGCAAGCAGACTGAACGGCCCAATAAGAAGATGACACGTAGGTGTACTCTACTGACAGCCGACATGTCATAGACTGACAAGTACCAAAAGTCTTTCCCTAGCATTCTATAGAAAGTTGGTGAACAGGCATGGTCTTTCAGCCGTTTCTTGACAAGACTTTAAGCTTCAAATAGAGTCGTTTGAACCAATCAGATACAAGAAGACTTACTTGAGAAGATTCAACTCCAACGGGAAGATTTTCAAGAAGGTCTATAAATACAGAAGGACATGCTCATTTCTATGCACGGAAAACTCACAAGATCAAAGCTATCTCTACACTCATAACTACCTAAGAAAAACTCGAAATTACCTTTGTTTCCCAAGTGTTTCTCATCTGTAGAGAGCATACCAAGCCTTCCGTAATCGAGCTTAAAGTTATATCCAAACCTTAGAAAGAGATAATACATCCTAAGCCTTGAGCTAAACTGTAAGGATTATCTCACAACAGTTGGAACCAAACCCTACTCAAAACCCTACTCAGTTGTTAAGTTGAGAGTTAGTGTTAAGTGATGTTAGTAAGCTGATTGTTTGTATCAGTTTGAAAGCTGGTTTATTTTGGGAACTAGGACCTGGAATTATCCTAGTGATCAATCATCCTAAGAGAGGATTAATTGATCAGTGCCCCTTGGCACTATAACACAAGGTATTCCAAGTGAAAGGAATTCTCCTGTTTAATCAGGACAGTGGATGTAGGAGATTCATCTCTGAACCACTTTATATCTTGTGTACTTACATTCTGCTATCTCTTAAGTGTGGGTTATTCATTCAAAGTTTATCAAAGTAAAACGAGATTTCTTAAGGGCTCATTAATCCGCATCTGAAAGCTAATTATATAGTAGTTCAACTGAAAGTCTTGAGCTTTCAGTGGAGGTATTATCTCAGTAAGCTTTCACAAGTAATTCTCAGCAGACTTCAAGTCCACTGACGAGTTACTGTCTTAAGTAACCTGATAAGTTTTAAGAAGTTTAATTTTGTAACCTCAGGTGTATTCCCTCCCCCATACACCTGTTTGCTCATTTTGGGACCAACAATTGGTATCAGAGCAGTGGTTCAAAAGACCATTGTTCTAAGTATACCTTGTGCTAAAAGGTATTTTATATTTTGTCAACTGAAATGATCTTTTGATAAACTTGTTTAGATATTATGGCTGCCAATGCAGCTAGGGTAGCACCCCCAGCGGAAAATAACATGGGAGTCAATCCCTTGAACCATATGTCTCATCACAAGCTTCCACAATTCTCAGTGGAAAATTATGACTTCTGGAAGATCAGAATGAGAGCTCATCTTGCCTGTGTGCATGATGAAATGTTAAGGGTGATTACGAAAGATCCATTTATTTTTATGACCCCTAACCCCAGAACCACAGCTGAAACTATTGCAGATCCAAGAGAAGAATGGCCCAAGGATGAAGATGACTTCACTGCAGATGAAAGGAGAAGACACAACCTCAACTTCATAGCCATGAATATTTTCTACACCACCATTCCAGATTCTGTAATGGGAAGAGTGATCCACTGCAAGACTGCAAAGGAACTTTGGGACACTCTTCCTCTCATGTGTGAAGGAACTGATAAGATAAAGGAAAACAAGCTTTCTGTAGCTGTTCAAAAGTATGAGCAGTTCACCATGGAGCCTACTGAGACCATTGACCAGCTTTATGGGAGGTCCACTGACATCATGAATGAAATAAATTCTCTGGGAAAAGTCTACACCAAAAGAGAAGCTGCCTTAAAGATCCTGAGAGGTTTAACCTCAAGATGGGATGTATACTCTGTGATGATGCAGAATACCAAGGATTTATCCAGCATGTCTATGCAACAGGTAGTCTCTGAACTCAAAGCTTATGAGTTTGATCTTAACAGGAAAAGGGCTCCTGATGAGACCTCAACTGAGAAAGAAGTTGCCTTTAAAGCTAAGGAGACTGAGCCAAAATCCCCAAAGCCACAGAAGAGTACAAAGTCAAGTAAATCTCAAAGCAAGGCTGAGATGCAAGAGGAACTCAGCCTGATGGCCAAAAGGTTTGAAAAACTTAACAGCTGCTTTGGCAAATATAAGAGGTTTTACAGGGATAACAGGGAAAGAAGAAGTTATCCACAAAAAGACACCAGAGAAGGAGAGAAAAGCTCAATTGAGTTGGAAAAGAAGAAAGATTACAAGAGCTATACCAGAGCTGAAGGTTCATCATCAAAGACTAGAGAGTCTAATGAGGAAAAGAATGATGATGCCAACAGATGTTTTCAATGCAAGAAGGTTGGGCATTTTCAATATGATTGTCCTCAACTGAGCACCAAGGAAAGAAAGGAAAGGAAAGTCAAAAGAGACAAAAGATATGGAGAAAGAAAAGCCATGGTGGCTGAGGATGTTGATGAAAATCTGCAGTCATCTGATGGACTGTTCTCAGACAGCAGTGATGATGACATATGACTCATGGCAAGAGAAGAACCAGAGGTACAATCTAAACCATCCATTTCTTTAGGACACTCACCTGAGCTCAGCTCAGAGTCAACAGAGGAACTCAATCTTTAGTCCGCTTTGGAACAGTTGATGATTGATTTCTCAAGGTTGCAAGAAGCAAGTTTTTGTCTCCAAGATGAAAACAAAAATCTCCTGAGTGAAAACTCCAAGTTAATTGAATCTGGGAATCAGGCAAATCTTAAATTAGCTCAATCTACCATTGAATTGACAAAAGAGGTGGAAACCCTCAAGAGTCAAGGAAATGGCAAAGATCAACTGATAAGGGATCTTACTGAATCTAAGGTAAAGTTAACAGAAGAGAACTTAAAATTGGTAAGCCAAGTAAAGGGTTCTCTCCTGAAAATTGATGTCTTACAAAAATCTGAAGTGACTTTGTTAAAAAGGATTGATGCTCTTAACAAACCCTCTCTTGCCATAGAGGAGATTCAAAACTTTCAAATCAATCCTAATAACAAGTGTGGAATAGGCTATGTTCCAAAACCTTCAGAAGGTCCTCTGAGTGTTGCTTCTTGAAGTGGCACAAAGAGAGTTTTTGTTAAGTCTGTGACCTTTCAACCACAGATTTTAGATAAAGGAAAAAGACCAGCTGAGGTCCAACAAAAGAGAAGTCAAACTCAGCCAAAACCAAATTGAAAGACTCAGTTGACTAATCAGGCTAGATCTCAGCAGAGGTACCATCAGTCGAGGTCTTCACAGATGAAGCAATCTCAGCTGAGAGCACCTAGGCATGAGTATTCCTCAAGGAATGACTCATATAGAAAACCTATTCCTTTTGTGCCTAAAGGAAAAGGTTCTTCACACCTTTATCAACAAAGACTAAGATCAGGTGCACCCAAGCATAAAAGGAAGAATGTTAAGAAGGTTTCTGTTCCTTCAAAGGCTGACACTCATAGACAGTTTACTCCTAAGGCACCCAAGGAGATAACTATCTATGTAGATGTTTATGGAAGACAAATTAGCCATTCTAAAGTGATTAGTGTTAGTGTTAATGTCCTAGAGACAATCATTTGTAAGGACATGATACTAAGATGATATTCAGTTTATGGTTTAATATTATTGTTTGATTTAATATTAAATGTACGGCTTTACACTTATCTGAATATTATGTTTGATTGTTTACATTATTCGTATATGTGTTCCCTTGAATCGATACTATCATTGAGTGAGTGAGAACTCAGATGACCGAAGTACGATTCTAAAATAGCCCCGATCAAGGATCATCAAGAATAGGATATTGATGATGTAATTGAGATTGGTATGCGATCTGCATCATACTCTTAGAGAGTGTAGTAAGATCTCACTTACTACGAGATACCGGATATCTCATGATGGATGCACAAATACCTTAGAGGGTATTGGTATACCCATCCGAGAAACCGTTTGTGTAATTCCACATAATGTGTCTACGGGTGTCTCGGTTAGTGGGAGCGATGTGATACTCCTCTGACTTGAGGTCAATACGCACGACATGTGTGGAGTAGTGAACTTTGACCATGACTGACGCTTGCACCCTTGCACGGGTAGATATGACATGGATTTGGTTCATCACAAAATATATGTGCGTGGTAGTTGAGCCAAGAATAGGATTCATTCCTCAATGTGGATTTAGAGAGAATACTCGTCTTCTCATCATAATTGGATCTAAGACATTGGTCGATGCAAGTCGACTTGGACTTTGTGGCCAAGTGCGACATGAGCGATCAATTAGTGATTTGAGATAATATGATTAAATTATTTGAATAGACACTTCATCATGTTCAAGGCTTAATCGAGTATTCACGAATGAAAGGAAGATATCATAATAGCCTACAATATTACAGGTAGTTGCAGATTTCCTCGCAACGTACCTCGTTTATTGAGAATGTCTGATTTATTGCCTAGGGTTCAATTAAGACCGTTTGTTTAACTAATCGCTCGATATACGAGGGCCTATGGGTCACACAATAAGCAATGGCAGTTCACCGATTATAGTTGGTTGATTAAGTATTATATTGGATATAATATTTAATTTATGGAGAATATAATAATAATTATATTTAGAATTAATTATTATTATTTAATTAAATTAGATTTAATTAAATATGAAATCCCAATAGTAATATTTTTGGGATATTATTATACAAGAATAATAGATATGGTAAAGATATTATTCGTAGGAACGTATCTAGGGAAATATAATCTGTAGAGATTATATTACGGGGTAGGCCCGATATCTTGCTTAGGAATTAAGCCAAGTTAATTCCTATAAATACGTGTCATGGGAATTCACAATAAATACACAAGAAATATATTTTGGGGAACTTACAATGGGGTGTATTTCTTAAGATAAAATTACAATGGGGTGTAGTACCTTTTTCAAATTGCAACCAAGTGTATTTTTAGGTGTTAAGTTACTTATATAACCTTACTTTCCCTGTTACCACCTCCATCAACTCAATCTCTAATTTCTATGAACCATGTCCCATCAACTATATTTTATTTAATAACATAGTACAAATTTGAACAATAGTATAAATTTTTATTTAACAAATGAATTATTTTGTACCATAGTGTAATAATAATACCATAGTACAAATTCATAATCTGTAGTACAAAGAGTGTGGGCTTTAGTATAAATGAATTGTTTGTACTATGAATCAAAAATCAATACCACGCAATATACATTTTATTAATAAACAATTATCTCCTCCTTCTTCTATTCTCTTCTTCCTCCTCTTCTTGTTTGCAGAGTCCTCCACTTCCAACATAATTCCCCTACCATAAAATAAACATATAATCATTCAAAACTCCTAATAATTTGCAAATAATCCAGATTATCAAATATGATTAGGTAAACAAATTATCTCAAAACTAATCCTAGTTTATAATTTGTAAAAAATGCATGATTAAACTGAGTTTCAAAAGACCCCATCTTCCTCAACAACAAAAACCCAAATGAACAATCAATCACAAAAAAAACACAAAGTAAATCAAAATTAATTGAAAATATTAATAATAATCATTCCAGATACAAAGATTCAATACCATAAAAAAAAAAAAAAAAAAATTCAACACAAAAAACAAAACCCATTTCAATTAATCACACTTACTCACTCTTCTCTCCAACCAACCCCCCACCATCTCCTGCTACAAAACTCACGCACCCAACCTCTGCAACCTAACCCCACCATCCCACACCAAGACCCCACACCTAGCCCCTCCTCACAATCCCTCCACCATCACCTTCTTCTGCAACAAAATCCATGCCCCTCTAATTCATCTCAACAAATCTCACACCCCTCCACCCCACAACTAACCCCACCCTTCCACTATCTGAAATAACAAAATTTCGTCAGCCCCCAACCACCGTCAGCCTTCAATTCGTCGCCCCCACCCTTCCCCAAAAAATAAATCCCAAAATATTTTAGCAAAACACAAGAATTTTTTTGAAGAAGAACGGAAAGGGATCTGTAAAAGACTTACACGACAATGGATCTAAGACCCGTCATTATTGAGATGGGCGTCGAAGAGTGGGAGTGTGGCCGCCGGATTTCTTTGAGGAGAGAGTAGGAGCCGATTTTGAATTTTAGAGAGAGAGAGTGAGAGAGAAGGGAGAGAGAACCTATGGATTGTGGAGAAGATTGATTTGCAGATTTTATAATAATAGAAGAATAACAATTAAATATGAGGGTAATAGAGTCTTTGTACATAAAAAAACTAACTTGTATGCAATTTAAAAAAGGTAGTATACCCCAATGCATTTTTGATCCACTAAACTACACCCTATTGTAATTTTCTCATATATTTTCTCCATAAAATCTCTTGTTCGAGTTTTCCTAGCAAGTTCGTCTCGTGATTCAACGCTGGCACCTCGGTGCAAATCGGTGAATAGCTATTGCATGGATACCGTAGTTGAGGATTCCGCGTACGAAGCTCTGTAAGATCTCTTGTTTAAGATATCTCGTATTTAATTATGCAATTAAATTGTTCCTTGTTGGAGAACATTAATTTCCGCTGCGCATGTTTACGTGCTTATAAATTCCAACAGTGGTATCAGAGCACAGACTCTTGATTAATTGCATAATATGTTTATCATGGGTAAATAATTATGTGTGTTTTATTTTACTCTAAAATACCCATACGTTATTCAATTTAAATTGCAAATTAGATTTGGCTCTGTTAAATTTGAATAATTAGATAAAAAAAATAAAAAATTTGAGAAATTAGATTTCTCTAATAACTGTATGAAACCTATGTATCCTCCACGATGGTATGATAAGAATTTCTCTACAGCGTACGCAAGATCTAACCAGAATTTTTTTTAATTGTTCTGGAAATTAGATTTCCCTCGGCAACCTTTCCGAACTAAAAAAAAAAAGGATTTATTTTGGTTAAAATTTGCCGCCGATTCGATCGCACGATGCTATCGCTGAATATTTTTTTCAATTTGGCCCATGCGAATAATAAAAAAAATTTAAGGTTTATGTTTTGTATAATGGGCCGATTTTTTTAAGACAGCGCAAGAAAAGATTATGGGCTGTTTAATTTTTGGCCCGTTTTAATGAAATAATAATTGTATTATGGGCCTGAAAGTTTCATATTTAATAAATATGCTGGGCTAATTTATTTGGTAATGGACCACTTGATGGACCGTTTTATTAAATAACTCTTGGGGCAGCTTATTTTGTTTTATGGGCCAGATTTAATTATTGGTTGGACCCGAATAATTCAAATTAATTAGATTAATTAGAATTTTAATAATTAAATTATTATCTTAAAAATTAAAATCTTAGATTTTAATTTTGTTTTAATAATTTGGTAATTGTTATTTTTCCACTTGGTTAACTTATTTAAATTTGTTAACGCGCTTTATAGTCCATATTATAATTGTTTGGGTAGACGGCGCCCAATAATTGTCTGACCGTTATATATGTTTTGGGTAGACGGCGCCCAAATAAATGTTAGTCCGCATAAAATCATGTTTGGGTAGGTGGCGCCCTATAATTGCTCAAATGTGATGTAGATTAACTTGTGGATCTTGATTAAGCAATTAATATCCCGCCTTTAAGATGTTCCTCGCTAAAATATGGTTTTTCACTATATTGAAAGATGTCTTTCATTAAAATTAAAAGTAAACCGGAGATTTCGTTCCAATGAGTATTTAAGACCCTAGTCTTTTGCTCGGATCTACATCTAACGGAACTTTTGTAGGGACATGTTTGTCGTCGCTTAATGGTTGTAAACCAACTTAATTCTGTTTCACTAGCCCTAGCAGGGAAACGAGAATTAGGTGACATCCGATTGAACTAGGTTCAATCAACTAGGAGTTGCGTGGGGCAATTGGTTTAGAGACCTACCAGTTTTGTTGTTGCAATGTTCAGCCCTAGCAGTCATTGCAATAGTAGGAATATGGATCCTAGTCCATTACAATTTATATTAGATATAAATTCGTACTCTTCCGATGAGGTCGTTGAGTATGTGAAAATAATGGAGACAAAATAAATAAAAGGTCATGTTTATTTTGATTGCTGAATATTGATCATAGGAAGAGTACGAATTTATATCTAATATAATGCTTCCCAGGCTCAGTGTGTTATGCTGCTCGACATGACTCCCGAGTTGCAAAGGCAATACGAGAGGATGCTTCCCTATGAGATGCTTAGACATCTAAAGGATCTCTTTGATTCTGAGTCTCGTTCCGAGATTTATGAGGTGATGAGAGATCTGTTTAGATGTCGGCTATCCAAAGGAGGGAAAGTCTCCCCTCATGTTTTGAAGATGATAGGGCTAATCGAGAAACTTGGTCGTTTGGGCATTGAGCTGCAGACCAATGTTGCTGTTTATGTCATTCTTCTGTCGCTACCTGATTCATACTCGAGTTTCGCTGTAAACTTCAATATGAACAAGACGGTTTCGACCATGCCTGAGCTTCATAACATGCTCAAGACTTTTGATTCTTCCACTGCTAAGGAAAAGCCCGTGATCATGGTGGGTGCTTCTAGCTCTTCTGCCTCTAAAGGGAAGAAGAAGCAAAGAAGCAAGGCTAAGAAAGGCTCTAGCCTGATTTCCTCAAGCCAAAAGGTGGAATTCAAAAGAAGGAGCGGGTAGATAAGGATGTATGCCTCCATTGCAAGCAGAAGGGGCATTGGAAGAAGGACTGCAAGGTTCTAGCAGCTGAAAAGAAGGCACAAGGTGCTTCAGCTACTGGAACAGGTATGTTTGTTATTGAGATAAACATGTCCACAAATGATTCTAACTGCTGGGTATTGGATACCGGTTGTGGCTCACACATTTGTACAAATGTGCAGGGGCTCAAGGACAGCAGAGCGGTTAGACCAGGTGAAGTCGCCCTTCACATGGGGAATGGAGCAAGAGTTGCTGCTGAATGTGTTGGGACTTATGTTTTAGACTTACCTTCTGGTTTTAGACTTGAATTAAATAATTGTTATTTTGTTCCGTCTATTACTCGTTACATTATTTCCGTTCCTATGTTAGACATTGAGGGATTTTCCTTCCGTTTTGCAAATAATACTTGTTATTTTTCGCTTAATGGTGATGTTTATGGAAATGCTCCTCTTGTGAATGGTTTATATTTGTTACATTGTGGATATAATGTTCTTAATATACAAAATAAAAGACTTAAGCTTAGTAATCATGAAAACCCGACTTACTTGTGGCATTGTAGACTTGGTCATGCAAACCTCATTTGACTTAGAGTCTTATGGAAGTTAGACTACTTAACCTCATTTGACTTAGAGTCTTATGGAAGTTGCGAATCTTATCTCATGGGCAAGATGACCAATAAACCCTTTACGGGGAAAGGGGTGCGTGCCAAAGAAGTTCTAGAGTTGATCCACAACGATGTTTGTGGACCATTGCCCACTCTAGCTAGGGGTCAATTCGGCTACTTCATTGCCTTCACTGACGATTACTCAAGATTCGGATACGTGTATCTCATGAAACATAAATCTAAATCGTTTGAGAAATTTAAGGAGTACAAGGCCGAAGTAGAGAATCGTCTTGGTAAGAGTATCAAGACTTTTCGATCAGATCGGGAAGGTGAGTACCTTAGCCACGAATTCATGGATTACTTGAAGCTTCATGGGATCCAATCACAATGGACTCCTCCCGGAACCCCTCAGATGAACGGTGTATCCGAAAGGAGAAATCGAACCCTGTTGGACATGGTCCGATCCATGATGAGTTTTGCCTCTCTTCCAACATTCTTATGGGGACACGCATTACAAACCTCAATCTATATTCTGAATAGGATTCCGTCTAAATCAGTTGTGCAAACTCCATACGAGTTGTGGTATGGCAAGAAACCATCTTTTCTACACATTAGAATGTGGGGTTGCCCTGCAATTGTGAAGAAAATGCAAACTGATAAGTTGGAATCCAAAGGTGGAAAAGGTTATTTTGTGGGATATCCTAAAGAAACTAGAGGATATTATTTCTATCTACCGGAGAAACAAACAGTGATTGTTTCTAGGCAAGCTAAGTTCCTAGAAGACGAGTATGTCTTTAAGGAACAAAGTCGTAAGAAGATAGAACTTGAAGAAATTCAAGAACCACAAATTAACATAGAGACTGATGATTTGTCCAAGCAACATGACAAAGAATCAGTGGGAGCATTCAGCGACTCTCATGGTGGAAGTTTATCACTAGGTGATCCTCTTTCAGCCAGTGGGAGCGTAATTGGAGTCGCGTTGCCTTCGCAACAACCTCTAAGTAGGCTGAATGAGAATAGCATAGTTCAAACTCCCGCCCAAGAGGCATCTGAAAGTGTCGCTCTTGAGGACTCTCCGGTCAACGATGAAGTTGTTGCACCATAAAATTTTCACGATCAGAATGTACAACCTACACAACCACAACTCCGTAAGTCAACTAGGATTCGTAATCCAATCGATAGGTATTATGGCTTCCTCGTGGAGGAACACGATGATGTGGAAATACCGGATAAGGACGAACCTACGACTTACACTGAGGCGACGTTAGATGTTGACTCAGAGAAGTGGCTTGAAGCCATGAAATCCGAAATGGACTCGATGTACATCAATCAAGTTTGGGACTTGGTTGAATTGCCAAAAGGGGTAAAACCCATAGGTTGCAAGTGGGTCTTCAAGAGGAAGACCGATGCAAATGGCAAGGTACAAACCTACAAGGCTAGGTTGGTGGCGAAAGGGTATAGTCAATGAGAAGGCATTGACTATGACAAGACCTTTTCGCCGGTTGCAAAGATTAAGTCCATTCGTATTTTACTTGCGATAGCCGCACACTATGATTATGAGATTTGTCAGATGGACGTCAAAACAGCCTTCCTCAATGGAAACATTGATAAGGACGTGTTTATGACTCAACCGGAGGGTTTTATATCTAAGCCAAAACTTAATCTTGTGTGCAAGCTTAAACGATCTATCTATAGATTGAAGCAAGCTTCTAGGAGTTGGAATATCCGATTTGATGAAGCTGTTAAGTCTTTTGGCTTCATTAGAAATTCGGAAGATCCATGCGTTTATTGTAAATGCAACGGGAAGAGTATTGCCTTTATAGTCATATATGTCGATGACATATTGATTATAGGAGATAGCATCCCGCTCATGCAGTCCGTGAAAGATTGGTTATCAAAGACCTTCATGATGAAGGATCTTGGTGAAGCATGCTACATCTTAGGGATCAAGATCCATAGGGATAGATCCAAGAAGATGTTAGGGCTGTCACAATCCACCTACGTAGATAAGGTGTTGAAGCATTTTGTGATGGAGAACTCTAAGAGAGGGTATCTTCAAGCAAATCATGGGATAAAGTTGTCGAAGAAGGATTGTCCTTCTAGCGAAGCTGATATCAAGCACATGAAGGATGTCCCATATGCATCTGCAATTGGATCCATCATGTACGTCATGACTTGCACTAGGCCAGACATGGCCTACGCTGTCAGCATCACGGGTAGATACCAATAGAATCTAGGTGATCCTCACTTGATTGCTATCAAGAATATTCTTAAGTACCTCAGACGTACTAAAGAACATTTTCTTATCTATGGTGGGCAATCAGAGTTAGTCGTCACCGGCTACGCTGATGCAAGTTTCCAATCCGACTGTGATGATAACAAGTCGCATTCAGGATACGTCTTCACTCTCAATGGAGGTGCGGTGTGTTGGAATAGTTCCAAACAAGCGACAACCGCAGATTCAACAACTGAGGCTGAGTACATAGCTGCGGCAGAGGCTACCAAGGAAGCTGTTTGGATGAGAAAGTTCTTAATTGAACTAGGGGTAGTTCCAAGTGCTAGTAGTCCAATAAAGTTGTATTGTGACAACACTGGTGCGGTTGCACAAGCAAAGGAACAGAGATCCAACAACAAAAACAAGCATGTACCAAGGCATTATCACTTGATAAAAGAGATGATCGCTAATAAAGAAATAGAGTTAGAGCGCATTCCCACAGATGATAATTTGGCTGACCCATTCACCAAGGCTTTGAGTGTTCATGTACACACTAGACATTTTGATGGTCTAGGGGTTAAACATATGGGTGATTGGCTCTAGTCCAAGTGGAAGATTGTTAGTGTTAATGTCCTAAAGACAATCTTTTGTGAGGACATGATACTAAGATGATATTCAGTTTATGGTTTAATATTATTGTTTGATTTAATATTAAATGTATGGCTTTACACATATCTGAATATTATGTTTGATTGTTTGCATTATTCGTATATGTGTTCCCTTGAATCGATACTGTCATTCAGTGAGTGAGAACTCAGATGACCGAAATACGATTCTCAAATAGCCCCGATCACGGATCATCAAGAATGGGATATTGATGATGCAATTGAGATTGGTGTGCGATCTGCATTATACTCTTAGAGAGTGTAGTAAGATCTCACTTACTACGAGATACCGGGTATCTCATGATGGATGCACAAATACCTTAGAGGGTATTGGTATACCCATCCAAGAAACCATTTGATGTAATTCCACATAATGTGTCTACGAGTGTCTCGGTTAGTGGGAGCGATGTGATACTCCTCTGACTTGAGGTCAATACGCACGACATGTGTGGAGTGGTGAACTTTGACCATGACCGACGCTTGCACCCTTCCACGGGTAGATATGGCATGGATTGGGTTCATCACGAAATACATGTGTATGGTAGTTGAGCCAAGAATAGGATTCATTCCTCAATGTGGATTTAGAGAGAATACTCGTCTTCTCATCATAATTGGATCTAAGACATCGGTCGATGCATGTCGACTTGGACTTTGTGGCCAAGTGCGACATGAGCGATCAATTAGTGATTTGAGATAATATGATTAAGTTATTTGAATAGACACTTCATCATGTTCAAGGCTTAATCGAGTATTCGCGAATGAAAGGAAGATATCACAATAGCCTACAGTATTACAGGTAGTTGCAGATTTCCTCGCAACGTACCTCGTATATTGAGAATGTCTGATTTATTGTCTAGGGTTCAATTAAGACCGTTAGTTTGACTAATCGCTCGATATACGAGGGCCTATGGGTCACACAATAAGCAATGACAGTTCACCGATTATAGTTGGTTGATTAAGTATTATATTGGATATAATATTTAATTTATGGAGAATATAATAATAATTATATTTGGAATTAATTATTATTTAATTAAATTAGATTTAATTAAATATGAAATCCCAATAGTAATATTTGGAATATTATTATATAAGAATAATAGATATGGTAAAGATATTATTCGTAGGAACGTATCTAGGGAAATATAATCCGTAGAGATTATATTACGGGCTAGGCCCGATATCTTGCTTAGGAATTAAGCCAAGTTAATTCCTATAAATACGTGTCATGGGAATTCACAAGAAATATATTTTCTCCATAAAATCTCTTGTTCGAGTTTTCCTAGCAAGTTCGTCTCGAGATTCAACGCTGGCACCTCGGTGTAAATCGGTGAATAGCTATTGCATGGATACCGTAGTTGAGGATTCCGCGTATGAAGCTCTGTAAGATCTCTTGTTTAAGATATCTCGTATTTAATTATGCAATTAAATTGTTCCTTGTTGGAGAACATTAATTTCTGATGTGCATGTTTACGTGCTTATAAATTCCAACAATTAGAACAGTGAGGCAAATTTGGATTCCGAAAGGTACATCTAACCTGGTAGGACTCAACACAAAATGGGTACCTAAAGCTTGATTTTGACTGCAGGGCTCAGTGGACCTCAACAAAGGAGAAACTCTCAAATTTTCAGTTTGGTACTTGGACACGGATGTTCCAGGCACATGACTGGTAACAAAGATCTCCTGACAGAATTTGTTGAGAAAGAAGGTCCACAAGTCACCTTTGGTGACAATTCACAAGGAGCCACTAAAGGTTATGGTACTTTAATAATTGGCTCAGTAAGAGTAACCAATGTATCCTATGTCAGTGAACTTAAGCATAATCTTTTGTCCATAAGTCAGTTTTGTGATAAAGGATACAATGTTGAATTTTCATGTAACCTGTGTTTTGTCAAGAATATATCTTCACAACAGGTACTACTGACTGGGTCAAGGAAGGGAAATGTCTATCTTGCAGATTGGAAGTCTTGCACACCAAATGCATGTCTTATTGCAAAGAGCTCAACTGATACTAATTGACTATGACACAAAAGACTAAGTCATCTGAACTTCAAGATGATGAACAGGATAGCAAGACATGGACTAGTGGAAGGAATGCCCAATGAAGTATACAACGAAGAACATATTTGCAAAGCCTGTCAGGAGGGAAAGCAAGTGAAAGCAACCTTCAAAAGCAAAGTTACAACCTCTACTGACAGAGTACTTCAATTGTTGCACATAGATCTCTTTGGTCCAGTAACCCCTGTAAGTATCAATGGGAGAAAATATACTCTTGTTGTTATTGATGATTTCTCCAGGTACACTTGGGTGGTATTTCTAGCAAGCAAGAAGGAGACTCAACTCAGGCTACCAGAACTTCTGAAGAAAGTTAGCAATGAAAAGAGCCTGAACATTGTAAAGAAAAGATCAGATAAGGGCACTGAATTCATTAATTCAATAATTTCTGATTTCTGCAAAAAGTTAGGTATTGCCCATGAGACCTCAGCTGCAAGAACTCCTCAACAAAATGGAGTAGCTGAAAGAAGAAATAGGACTCATAAGGAGGTAGCAAGGACAAGGCTTGCAGAAGCTCAAGTTCCTAAAAGATTTTGGGCTGAAGCTATTAATACTGCCTGCCACACTCAGAATAGATCCATGGTAACAAAACATCAAGGAAGAACTCCATATGGGTTATGGAATGTCAGAAAGCCTCAGGTATCTTACTTTCATATCTTTGGTTGCAAGTGTTTCATTCACAACAATAGGAAAACTCAACTGAAAGCTTTTGATAGCAAAGCTGATGAAGGAATATTTTTAGGATATTCCCAAATCAGTAGAGCTTTCAGAGTTTACAACTGCAGAACTCCTGTTGTGAAAGAAACACCTCATGTGGTCTTTGATGAATCTACCTTTGAGTCCAGGAGTAAGGAGAATGAGGAAGTGATAAGCAAAAGACTAACTAGACTGAATATCAAGTCAAAAGGTTATCTTGAGAATTGTATTGATGCTTACATCCCAACCTGGGATAACCTAAATGATCAACAATTCAAAGAGGACACTCAAAGTCAAACCACTCCTCACAGCTCACCTGAGAGCTCTCCTGAACATGCAACTGAACTGATGAACACTATCCCAGTTCAAGAGGTAAGTAATGTCGATGAAGATGTGGTCACAGCTGAGACATCTACTTAGCCAATCATTCAAGGGGGAATCAATGACACTACCATTGAGAATAAAAATACCTTGAATGATGACTCAGGACTTCAACCCTCTGTCTTATTTCCTGAATTTGAATTCATTTCTGTATCTAGTGACTCAACTTCAGAAGAGTTAAACTCTACTGAAGGGCATCAGCCTAGGAGGACATGGCTCCCAGATCATCCTGTTGAGCAAATCCTAGGTGATCCTACCTCGGGAGTCAAAACTAGAAGTTTTCATGGAGAAAGTGCTTTGTTTTGTTGTTTCTTTTCTAACCAGGAACCAGGTTCCATTGAAGAAGCACTTCAGGAATCAAACTGGATTATTGCTATGCAAGAAGAGCTCAACCAATTCACAAGGAATCAAGTATGGGAGCTAGTTGACAGACCATATCACTGCAATGTGATTGGAACCAGGTGGTTATTCAAGAACAAGAAGGATGAGAATGATGTCATAGTCAGAAACAAGGCCAGGCTAGTAGTAAAGGGCTATTCTCAAGTGGAAGGTTTTGACTATGATGAAACCTTTGCCCCGGTGGCCAGATTGGAAGCAATAAGGTTATTTCTTGCATATGCTGCTCACAAGAAATTCAAGGTGTATCAAATGGATGTCAAGAATGCTTTTTTGAATGGAATACTAAATGAGGAAGTCTATGTGGAGCAACCCCCAGGTTTTGAAGAAAGCCACAAAGTATATAGACTGGGGAAAGCTCTATATGGACTGAAACAGGCTCCAACAGCTTGGTATGATACTTTGTCACAGTTCCTGTTGGATCATAGTTTTATCAAAGGAAGAGTAGATAGAACTCTCTTCAGGATCACAAAAGGAAAGGACACTCTGCTAGTTCAAATCTATGTGGATGATATCATCTTTGGTTCTCCAAACCAAGTCCTCTGTGAAAAGTTCTCTCAACTGATGAAAGGAAAGTTTGAGATGTCAATGATGGGAGAAATGAACTTCTTCCTTGGACTTCAAGTCAAGCAGTCCTCTGAAGAAATCTTCATCAACCAAGCCAAATATACAAGAGAGCTGATCAACAAGTTTGGATGCCAGACCAGTAAAGTTGCAAGAGTTCCACTCAACACCAACACCAAAATGGAACCTGATGAAGATGGTGAATCAGTAGACCAGACTCACTACAGAGCAATTATTGGGTCTCTACTGTATCTCACAGCAAGCTGGTCTAATATCACATTTGTAGTGGGAATATGTGCTAGATATCAAGCCAACCCAAAGAAGAGTCATCTGGAAGCTGCTAAAAGGACTCTCAAATATTTAAAGGGTACTGTGAATATGGGATTATGGTATCCCTCATATGACAATTTGGAACTCACAGGATACTCAGATGCAGACTATGGAGGATGCAGAATTGATAGAAAATCAACTTCAGGCACTTGTCAATTCTTGGGAAGTAAGCTGATCTCGTGGTTTTCCAAGAAACAAAATTCAGTAGCCACAAGCACTACTGAAGCTGAATATATGGCAGCTGGAAGTTGTTGTGCTCAAATTCTATGGCTAAGACAACAACTGAGAGATTACAACATCTTTGCTAATGAAGTTCCTATTTTCTGTGACAACAATAGTGCAATTGCTATTTCAGAAAATCCAGTTCTCCACACAAGACGCAAGCATGTGGATATAAGGCATCATTTCATCAGAGATCATGTGGAAAAGAAGGATATCAAAATGCTCAAGATTCACACTGACAAACAAAAGGTAGATATATTTACTAAACCTTTGGCTGAAGCAAGGTTTCAAGAACTGTCAGTGGAACTTGGACTTCTAGATCCAGGAGAGTAAAAGATGAAGTCTTTACAAAACTCAGATGAGTTAAATTCGAATCAGTGGAGGTTCCACCTCAGAAGAGGATCAACCTCAGAGGAGTCACTAATCTCAGAAGAGCTTCATTTCACACAAGAGGTTCAACCTCAGTAGAGGTCAATATTTTGTACTCATGCTATTCTTCAAATCTGAAAGCCTCTTGGTTTTTAAATATAAATTTGATTTCAAAATTTTATTAATGAGTGCTTTCTGAAAATTAAATCTTTTTACACTATTTCGAAGAGATTTTGATAAGGCGGGCATTTAATGCGCGTTGTACAAGTCAGACATACTTTTTCAGTTTCCTATCTCACGCACCCTAAAAGCCGGATGATGTGACCTTTCGGCTACCAACTCTTTCAATCCCCACCTCTCATTTTAGGCGGTTCTTTCCTAACCGACATGATCTCTCAAAAACTCCCCACTAACCCTTTCGACTATCCAAGATCTTTTTCCAAAATTAATCTCAGACATTGATTATGCTTCTCAATCTCACCATTCATTACTCATATAAAAGACCCCAAAATCAGTCTAAGAACCTTTTCGAACTCTCTTCAAGCAAATACTTACTTTCTTCCTCAAAACACTCTCTGCGAAATTCTTACAATCCCTTCTAAATCAAAATGGCCAGAGTTAATCTAGGTTTTCTTACCAACAAAGACAACTTTTGGTATGAGCCTATAGTTGTTTTTGACAACCCTGAGATTCAAACCAGACCAGAGTTCAGGCATATCAAGGAGGCCCTGGACATGGTGAAGATGCTGGTTTGGAAAATTTTCTGTCAATCCACCCCCAAAATTGCTTCGATAGACAAGTATTGGAGTTCTTCTTCAGTGTTGCTAACACTGATTCAAAGATTAAGTCCTATCTGTTTTTGAAGAGGAAAAAGAATGTGATGAGGGATGATACTGAAATCATCGAGCACCAGAAAGTGAGGAAGGAGATTCAACTGGAAGGTGATGATCTCAAAGACCTCTTTGGACTTCCATCTGAAGGCCAAATACGAATACTTGTATCGCGGATAAGGAGGAGGACTGGGTCTACTCTATTATGCAGAAGAAGACGAAGTACAGTCCCATAATGAACAGAAATATACTCCTTCCCGTATACAATGTTCTTTGTGAGATTGTTGGGAAATGCATTTTGGGTAATCAAGAAAGCGCGGAATAAGTAAGCAAGCCCAAACTAAGATTGATGAAGGCAATAGTGGACAGCAAGGAGAAAAGCTATAACTGGCAACAATTTCTCTTGAGAGCTCTGAACAAAGAAAAGTTGAAATTCCAGCCGGAAAAGAACCCCCAATTGTCAAGTAAGTTGAACTTTGCCACTAAGATCTCTTACTTGATCAAAAATGTTGACGTGGGAGTAGACTGGAAAGAGGATAGAAAATGGAGCAATTTGAAGGCTCTATTCAAATCTGGTAAAGCCTTGGAGACAAGGAAGCTGAGCACGGAGGTGGAAAGCCCGGAAGCAGCGGAGGAGGCTGAAGAAGCAAACCCTGCTGAAGGGAAAAAGACCAAGCTAAAAAGGAGACTTGTAAAGCTAAGTGACAAGATGGCTTTACACAAAGAGGAAGAGGCGGAGAAGGCCTCAAAGAAGGAGAAGAAGAGGTTATCTGAGGCTGTGAATGAGAGTGCCTCAAAGAAAGTCAGAACTACAAACTCCACTGATGAGTCATCTTCAGGTAACCCTGACTCATCTCCTAATGTTATATCTACTGAGTCTGACTCAGATGTCCCTACCCCCACCCCCATCAAACCCAAAACCAAACCCCATACTCCTGTCAAAACCAAGAGAATTTCCAAAATCTCTAAAACTCCCACTGAAGGCTCTCAACAGCCTGAAAGTGGTTCCCCAAATAACACCCCATCTGAGGCATCTGCCGAGGCATCCTCAAACCCTACTGAACCATCTCCACAACCCCCTCTGATCAAACCCTAATCTCATCTAAGATCTAAACCTCAACTAATCCTAACCCTCCTGAAACCCAGGCCACTCACTTAGACACTATCCCAGAGGAGCCAACAGATATCAGATCCCCTACCCCCTCCATTCCTTCTGATGATGAAGAAGAGTACTTCTTTCTGGATACTCTTAAGGATGAAGTGGCTTACTCACTGGAAACTAAATATCCAGAGCTTGATGGGGTTCCCACCCTGAAGGCAATGTTTTTTAGAGTAAGGCTACTTGTCCAGCTGAAGGATAGGCGACTGGGAGAAATCCTCATGGTTGTTGGAGGAAGCAATGCTGATGATTGGAAGAATGAAGAAAGGGAGGTCTTGGAGTTTGCAGGAATGACCAAAACCAGGCTCCTCTGTGATGAAAAAATCTTTCAGAGCCTGGTGATGGACAAACTTGCTGAAGCAAGGAAGGGAGCTGAGGAAGAAAAGTTTGTTGAAGAATAGAAGGAGAAGTCAGGGGAAGAGGAGAAAGTGGAAGAGGGAGAGAAAGAGAAAGAGAAGGAGGAGGAGGAGTCCCAAAAGGAGGAAGGTACTTCACCATAGCAAGGTGGTGGTAAAGTAGCCAAGGATGTATCTGTGGCAAGGGATACTGAGGCACAAAATTTACCAAAGGAGAGCCCAGTAAAGGAGTCTACTGAAGCTCTCCCACAACAGCCCTCAGTGGTGACTATGGAGTCAGCTGAGGTGACTGGTACAGATGGAGTTGAAAAAGAAATAGAAAAAGAAAATGAGGTAGAAATCACCAATGTGGTAAGTGGAGAGATAAAAATAATCGTTCCTGTAAAGGACGAGTTGGCTGGAAAAAATAGAGTTGAAAAAGAGAGTGAGAGAGAAAGTGAGAAGAGAGAGGAGGAGGGAGTACATATGGAGGTAGATGAGACTGGAGTCTTAGGTGGTGAGAATGAGGGGGAAGAAACTAACACTCTATGCAATGTAGGTTGTTGGTCCCACTAGATAGATTAATTGCGGAAGCTTTAAAGGTTATGTCTTTTAACAAGATCTTTTATAAGAGCACAATAATTAAAACAAGACAGAATTGAAGAAAGCAGTAAATGGACCAGATTTATAGTGGTTCGGATTTCAATATCCTACGTCCACTTTCCCTTTTATCAAAGGGGCCTCACTAACCAACCAACAACCAACTTGCGTACTGGAATTGTGAAGTACCAGTTCCTTCTTACAAACCCTTTAGATCTAACTTTGATCTAAAGTGTACAGCCTTCAACCTTTTCTTAGAGATGAACAGGTTGAGATCCAACTACTCCTTTAAGAGTAAATATAAGAATATGAACAATAAGAGTGCTAAGAGTGATAAAATAATGGTTTGGAATGTGCCTTCTTGCGCGTGAGAATCTAGAGTCTTTCTTTGAGTCTGCACTCTTGTATTTATAGAGGTGATTGTTGGTCCCAAAAATATTATTAGCGGAAAGCGTTTTATACTTAATTTTAAGAAATACCAATTTTAAAGTGCTAAAAATAAGTTATGCAGAAATTGAAATAAATAAAGCAAATAAAAGAGACACGAGAATTTTATAGTGGTTCGGATATAACGATCCTACGTTCACTCTCCCTTTCACCAAAGGGGTCTCACTCACCAACAAACTTACTTACTACTGGAATTGGGAAGTACCAACTCCTTCATACAACTTACAACAACCTTTCAATGTGGTGAAAAGGTTGAGTAATATTCCAACTACAACTCCTACAAGAGTAGATATAATATTTATAAGAACAAGGTGAGTGTATGGTGTGTTCGTGTGTTTCTCTAACTTTTGTGCTCTCTTGCCCGTCTTTCTTGTATTGAACTCATCACCATGCACTCCTATTTATAGGTGTCAAATAACTAGCCGTTGGAAGCTAGAAATTCAAACATCTATAAATTAAGGAATATAATCAATCATCTTGATTGATTATATGATTGATTGGTTGACTCTTTCTTTGATTGATTCTTCTTTGATCTACAACCAATCTTCCTTGATATCAGTTGACTTCCCTTTCTTGATTCTTGATTCTTGATTCTTCTTATCTTTGGATCACAAGATCTTCTTGGTACGCCTCTTCTGTTAGAGAAGTCTGGTAGAGCTCATTTGGTAGAACTCATCTGGTAGAGCTCATCTGGTAGAGCTCATCTGGTAGAACTCATCTGGTAGAGCTCATCTGGTAGAGTGGTCTGGTACACCTCTTCTTGTCTATCTCATCAGGTCCTCTACCTCATCTGGTCCTCTACTCATCTGGTCATCTACCTCATCTGGTCTTCTAGTCCTCTACCTCCTCTGGTCCTCTACCTTATCTTGTCCTCTGGTCCTCTACCTCCTCTGGTCCTCTACCTCATCTGGTCATCTACCTCATCTGGTCTTCTACCTCATCTGGTCTTCTACCTCATCTGGTCATCTAGTCCTCTACCTCAACTTGTCCCAACCTCATCTTGTCCCGGTCTCATCTTGTCCCGACCTCATCTTGTCCAGAGCTCATCTTGTCCAAGTCTCCTCTTGTCCAAGACTCATCTTATCCAAGACTCCTCTTGTGCAAGACTCCTCTTGTCCAAGACTCCTCTTGTCCAAGTCTCATCTTGTCCAAGACTCCTCTTGTGCAAGACTCCTCTTGTCCAAGACTCCTCTTGTCTAAGACTCCTCTTGTCCAAGACTCCTCTTGTCTAGGACTTCTCTTATCTGGAACTCCTCTTGTCCGGGACTCCTCTTGTCTGGGACTTCTCTTGTCTGGAACTCCTCTTGTCCGGGACTCCTCTTGTCTGGGACTCCTCTTGTCTTGGACTTCTCTTGTCTGGGACTCCTCTTATCTCGGACTCCTCTTGTATGGGTCTCCTCTTGTCTTGTCTATTTCCCTTCCCCCTTAGCCTAAGACCTATTCTAGTCCTAGACTAGTTAGAAGTTCTTATTTTAACATCTTCAAAACATCTAATCTATATCCCAACAGTGATTAGGGTTTAGCCGTTGGAGAGCTAATCTAATCAGATCTCTATTTAAGGAAGCTTCCAATCAATCAATTCCCTAATTGATTGATTGGGTTGGTGAGATCCTTGGATTGATTGACTTAAAAACTTTCCAATCCGATCTTGATTTGAAACACCAACAGTCAAATTCTTACAATGCCTAACTCTGATTCTCTCCAGAGAAGGCAGGACCAGACACCAGGTAACCTCAAAGTCTTTTGGTCCAGAGTTGGTTAAGAAACAGATTACTCCGGAGAATCAGGAGATGATTCTGAGCATCTTTTGTTTCACCAGACTCGTCTGGTCTGGGAAGGTTCTCTGCCTCTGGTCAGTCTCATCTGGTGAAGTCTTCTGGTGGAGTCCTCTGGTGAAGTCCTCTGGAAGGTCTTCTGGTAGGTCTTCTGGTGACTCTTCTGGTGAAGTCTTCTGGTCTGGCAGTTCCCCCTAGACTAAGTCCTAATCTAGTTCTTCATCTGGCTAACAAGTCCAGATGGTCCTATTACAACTTCTGGTTTGTTTTAACTCATCAAAACTAACAACTTTTATCCTAACACAGGTACCCAAACTGAAGAAGTACCCCAAATTCAAATACACCTAACTCCACTGAGGGATGCTGTTCAAAACCTTCAAGATGAAAAACTTCCATCCCTACAAGCTCAACTAAGAGATATCTAGGAGATAGTCCAGGAGGAAGTTGATGAAATGGTCATCCTCTCAGACCATATTGATGAGCTCATGGAATCTACAACTGCCTCTCTTCACAACCTTACACTTAAAGTAGAAGATTCAGAACAGATGGTGATAGATGTTGTTGAAGGCCAGAGTGTGCTGGTGATAGAGGCTGGAGAAGGAGGAAGAGGCCAGAACTCAATTTCTGAAGGATTCAGTGGAGAATGTCTCCATTAACCTAAAGTCCTCAGTAGAGGCTTTCTCAACTGACCTATTAGGGAAGGTTGAAGGGTTATGGAATCAGAAGCTGATGGAATTCGAGGCCAAGCACGAAGAGCTAGGAGCTAAGCTAGGAGAGGTGCTGAAGAAGGCTGCTGAGGACTTCCCTACTCAGGAGAAAACAAATGTTCTCATTGCTCAGTTTGTACAATTTGGACAAACTGCTGGTGCTGCACTGGAAAGACTTGAGGATGAGGTTGATTACTGCTCAACTCAACTGAAGGTTGTTGGTCATGATCAGATGAAGTTGAACATCACTGTTGCTGAGTGCATGATTAATGCCGAAAAGGGGGAAAAGAGGGTAAACGCCAAAGACATGAAGAAGGATCCCAAGAACAAGATGCAACTGATTCTTGAGACTCCTGAATTTGTAAGAGGCCAACAAATCAAGAGTACCCCGAAGAAAGTCAGTCTTGAAGCACAGCAAGTTGTTGATGCAAGGAAGGGCAAGGAAGTTCCAGCAGAGGGAGAGTTAACTGCGTTCAAGGGAGCAGCTGAGAAGGAGAAGAAGGAGAGAGCTGCTCAGAAGGGGGAAACAACGAAGAGGAAGGCTATTGATGTTCTCTCAGCGGAGGTGGCCACGAGAACAAGGTCTTCAGGAAGGTTGGCTGCAAAGTCAACTGACGACTTAGTTGAGGTACTTCCTATCTTAAACCCTGAACCTATCTCCTCTGAAATCCCCAAATCTGCCCCCACAAGAGTTACTGAGTTTACTGAGCTAATCAAGGAAGCTGGAGGTATGAATGAGAGAGTTATGAGATTAACTGCTCAACAGCAAGAGATGAGAGATAAGGTTATTGGGAAAATGGAGTCCATTGCAAAGTTAGCAAAGAGAAAGAAGAAGGAAAGGCTAACCACCTTTGATAAAACTACTTCAAAGAAATTCAGGAATGGTTATCAAAGGTGGGCTGCAAAGCTGAAGAAAGACAAGGTGGCTCCTTCAAAGGCCCAGTTCCCTCATCATGATACTTGGGTTCCCAAGAAGCTGAATGATGCTTGGGAAACTGCCAAGAGGGAGTTTGTGTACTCATTTTATGTCAGCGGAGAATTGGGAAAAGAGAATGCTCAAGATTTATTTAATGACTGGTTATTCGAGACTTACCCAAAGCTCTATCCTGAGATAAGTGAAGCCTGGAATGATAAGTTTCCAGATCATGCCTTGAAGGCTCCTGAACCAATCAACTACTGGCCTCCACAAGATGCAACTGGAGCAGTTGATAGAGAGCGGATAACAGATGAATGGGTGTCCTTGTATGAGCATTTAGGTCTCAAGGGACACTCAAAAGAAGTAATGGAGAGAAAGAATGAACTGAAGATACGAGTCTTCAAGCAATATGGCCTTGAACCTTTGTTTGAATCCATCTGAGGATGTTAAGTGTTTACTGGGCAATTGTTTATAAGTCCCAGTTGTTCTTTTTGCATTTTTGAATTTTCAACAGTAGACTTCATGTATTTGTAATCTTATTCTTCATGAAATGAAACTCTACTGTCTTTTGCCCAAAATAATATCTCATTATCATTTAGGCTTATGTACTTGAATGCTTTTACTTACAAAAATCCTTTGAATTGTATATCATCTGAAGAACCTCGTCTGAAAGAAGATATGTAATAAGATGGTTTCGGCATAATCAAAAAGGGGGAAATTATTGGGAAATTGTATAGACTTATGTTTTGATAAGATGCCAAAAAGTTCCTCCTAAGTTATTCGTAAGTAAAATTATTCAGTAGAGTTAAAGATTAGAAAGTCAGTTCGAATGTTAAGGAACTGAAGTGCAGTTAATAAATTCTGGAGTCTATTGAAGAATGAAGTCTACTGAAGATTGAAGTCCGCTGAAGACAAACTGATCTGAGAAATAGTCTAATTCTTGAATGTTTTCTAAGTGCATTCACACTAAGACTAAAACCATCAGGAGAGGACCAAGGTCCACCGATGTGAACTAACAAAGCACATTCAATGCTAAACACATTAAAATTTGTTAGTTAATCTGGTTGGAACAACGCAAAACTAATTTCAGTGAAGCTTTCAATAAATGAAGGAATTAGTTCCACCTTAAAGCAAGACAGGATTCTGAGCAAGCAGACTGAACGGCCCAATGAGAAGATGACACGTAGGTGTACTCTACTGACAGCCGACCTGTCACAGACTGACAAGTACCAAATGTCTTTCCCTAGCATTCTATAGAAAGTCGGTGAATAGGCATGGTCTTTCAGTCGTTTCTTGACAAGACTTAAAGCTTCAAATAGAGTCGTTTGAACCAATCAGATACAAGATTCAACTTACTTGAGAAGATTCAACTCCAACGGGAAGATTTTCAAGAAGGTCTATAAATACAGAAGGACGTGCTCATTTCTATGCACGGGAAACTCACAAGATCAAAGCTATCTCTACACTCATAACTACCTAAGAAACACTCAAAATTACCTTTGTTTCCCAAGTGTTTCTCATCTGTAGAGAGCATACCAAGCCTTCTGTAATCGAGCTTAAAGCTATATCCAAACCTTAGAAAGAGATAATTCATCCTAAGCCTTGAGCTAAACTGTAAGGATTATCTCACAATAGTTGGAACCAAACCCTACTCAAAACCCTACTCAGTTGTTAGGTTGAGAGTTAGTGTTAAGTGGTGTTAGTAAGCTGATTGTTTGAATCAGTCTGAAAGCTAGTTTGTTTTAGGAACTAGGACCTGGAATTATCCTAGTGATCAATCATCCTAAGAGAGGATTAATTGATCAGTGCACCTTGGTACTATAACACAAGGAATTCCAAGTGAAAGGAATTCTCCTGTTTAATCAGGACAGTGGACGTAGGAGATTCATCTCTGAACCACTTTATATCTTGTGTACTTACATTCTGCTATCTCTTAAGTGTGAGTTATTCATTCAAAGTTTATCAAAGTAAAACGAGATTTCTTAAGGGCTCACTAATCCACATCTGAAAGCTAATTAGATAGTAGTTCAACTGAAAGTCTTGAGCTTTCAGTGGAGGTATTATCTCAGTAAGCTTTCACAAGCAATTCTCAGCAGACTTCAAGTCCACTGACGAGTTACTGTCTTAAGTAACCTGATAAGTTTTAAGAATTTTAGTTTTATAACCTCAGGTGTATTCCCCCCCCCCATACACATGTTTGCTCGTTTCGGGACCAACGCATATAATAGTTTTTAGTGAGGATAGGTGGGACATGTAGGTAATCTCTGACTCTTGGTATGACAACCACACATAATGAGGTGGTGAGACGCTTGGAAGACAGATTTTGTTCCAACCATCATGTGGTGTGTTAAATGATGGACCGCGCCAGTTAAGGCGGTCCGTCCGCAAGATCATTGTTGGGATACCAAACGTGTATAATCAATTATACAACCTAAACATGCATCTAAAGATTAGTTTAGATTTGTTATCCTTGAAGACCGATGCGTTGATTCCACTAGAGATCTTCTAGTCTGTCTTCCAACCTCGTTCGAACATCGGGTGGACGGCGAACTAGCGAACGTGGAGAATAGTACCTCCCAATTCCGTCTCCTCAAAACCCTAATCACTAATTTGGCTGCTGCAATATGAGTGTTAGGTTTTTTTATGAAATTAAGTTCCCTTTATATATCCTCCTTAGGTTTCATGGGCCAGATTTGGGATCTGTTAGAATGTATAGGGTTTGGGCTCCTCACGGGCCCAAATACACTTATGTTCAACACAAAATATTTATTTTGCCCCTGAACATTAATTCAATCCACTAGAAAATTAATGTGGCACTCCTGTCCTATCCCGAACCGAATCAGGACTTCTATTAGACTCTATAATTCACCGTGTTAAAGATATCACACGTCCATTAATTATTAAAGTTTCTTACTACTTTAATTAATTAACATCTATTGTTCCTTGAGAAGTACCACTCAACCTTGTTGTCATACCGATTAAATCCACCTGCAGGGTTTAATACGACAATCCTTTATGAGTTTCCTCAAGGGGACGTCATCAACCTGGATCACCAGGACACGGTGCCCTAAAGTTAATAAATAGACATCGTGCAAACGATGCTACTACCTAAAATACATAGTGTGTTGAATCTAACAAGATTCTCACCCATAGTAAATCAAAGTAGTGAATAAGCGCTCCACACATCTAGATATCACAATTAGGGTTAAGAATTACAAGAGTCACCAAGACCTTTAGTTCTTCATGACAGTCAGAATAGAAGAACATATCTTAACTGTGATCCATTCAATACGACATAGCGTACTAGTATAAACTAATGGCCAAGACAAGCTACCAACAAGTTTATACTACAACTTAAACCAATAGTTATGTCCAGAACTATCTCAGTTGTGAAAACTGTTTATATCTTATAAAGAACCGACAATGTGATCTTCTTTGTGACTACAAACCCACCACATTATCTACAATATAAGATAAGCAGACATACAAGCAATTATACGATTGCAATAATGTGAAAACCCATATATTTCATATAATAAGGAAATCGAATATGCTTCCAAGAAAGCCCAACAAAAGTTTACTTTACAGTATACACCATATAATAGTTTTTTGTGAGGATAGATGAGACATGTAGGCAATCTCTGACTCTTGGTATGACAACCACAAATTAAGAGGTGGTGAAATGCTTGGAAGACAGAATTTGTTCCAACCATCATGTGGTGTGTTAAATGTGCGATAGATTCGATGATTCGTCTTCGAAATTTAGAGACGCGTCTAGCTTAGAAGCATGTAAATAATGAGGTATTTAACACATGGGCGTAAGAGACTAGTCATTGAACACTCTACCTTAGTTGCATCACCTATGTATGCCCAGGTCTACTATGCACATATCAATCGAGGTTTAGCCTATGCTAGAAGTAGGAAATACAGTATCTGGGTGGAGAATTAATGTCATACACTAGGGATGTTTTGAAAGGGCAATGATTGTGTCAGTGAGTTTAGGCATGGAGAATAAACAATGGCCAATGCCAAATCAATTTAGGAGAAATGGAGCACCATAATCTAGGCTAAGAAGGAATAATTTGGCCAGAAATGTTTAACCTTCCATAATATTAACCCCCAAGAATAACCCCACCTTCCCCAACTTGCAAAAAGAATCATCAATGGAAGTGGTAGGATTATTGGGCCATGATCGCAAAAGATGGTAAACTCCTAAGGTAAACCAGAAAGATAATGCCAAAATGAATGCAAAAGAGGGGTCAGAAGTGGAACAACTAGAGCAAGATTATGGGATAAATGAAATTATGGGATACTCGACATAAATATGTATATCTATGTCTTGTATAATAATGGAACGTCACTGTAATACCCTAGATTTTCATGATCTTATCTGCTTTACTAAATACTTTATAATTCTTCATGAATCTATGTGACGCATTTACATCCAAATTTATGCAAAGGCACATTTATGTGTTTTAATTACTCGATATTTACAATTAACGTATTATTTGCTCAATAAATGCTTATTCTTGGGACTTTATAATTTTTATATGTTCTTTATTTTATGTCTTAAAATGTTTAATTTAGGAATTAATATAGTCCTTAAGTATAGTAATTTATTTCATAAGTTATAAGTTGTAAAATGAATGTTTCTTTAAGAAACGAATTACGTATCGATTACTCGATGTTTTCTATGATTAGTATATAGACTTTGTAATTTATTTAGAGTCCTAGAAGAGTTTTAATTTTATTTCATAAGATAGTATAGGTAAATTGTATGCATAATGTACCTTAAAATTATTAAATAATTTAGAAAATCATAATTTTCTTTATTTTTACTTATTAAATTCAAAGCATACATGTGTCATAACTACAAGACACAAAATTTCTCTTGAAAACTCTACAATTTTCGGCCAAGTAGAGGAAAGTAGGAAGAGTGGTGAAGTTTCAAGAAATTAAGGTCAAATTAGGAGAATCAAAGTAAAAATTAGCAACTAACCTAAAAATGCCATGTGTTTAATAAACTAATCTCAAAGATTACTCCACAACCTTCCTCAAAGTCGGCCAAGGGGAGATGGAGTAGCCTCCAAGGTTGGCTTCTACTATAAATACATGTTCATCCATGCAAAAATAAATATAAGAAAAAGTTTAAAGAAAATTTCACAAATACTACTACTCTTACACTTAGAAATTGCAAAGGAAAGAGAAGGAGTTTCTTTTAGCTACCAATCTCTAAATAAGTTTCTCTTCTTGAATAAGCTATTATTTAAGTTTTAGTATGAAATTTATGCATGAAATATGAAATAAATGATAGGAAAATAAGTTATGATAAGTGATTTGCATGATATATATGTTTTACTTTACATTTTGAATGTTTAATTCAATTTCTTCATATGTTATGAATAAAATTATGTTTATTACTTGATTATATATACTTCAGAAGAAGAAATCATGAAATTATATGGTTTAAAGTGGATTTAAGATGATATGTTCTTCATGTATGCATGAAACCGAATTTCTGGACCAACTTTTGTATAAATTACGTTTTGACCAATTCCTTTGATGGAAAATTCTTAAAAATTTATATGTAAAAGTAGACTGGTGATGGAACTTATTTTTTAAATTTCATAGCTATTGGAATAGTATTCGATGTATGGTGATTTTTCAAATTTGAACTAGGTTTTTGGACTCTGTAACAAGAATAGTAGGAGTTTACTATGATCTGAGAATAATCGGTTAGGTTTTTATAGAAAACTAAAGAATGTTGATAAATTACATGAAGTTGGGAGTTCATGGTTAAAATTTCAGAAGTATTGGAATTATGGTTAGTTTATGGTGAATTTTTAAAATTAAGTGATCAAAATCGATAGCAGTGT
This sequence comes from Ballota nigra, assembly GCA_947034835.1. Classification (NCBI taxonomy): domain Eukaryota; kingdom Viridiplantae; phylum Streptophyta; class Magnoliopsida; order Lamiales; family Lamiaceae; genus Ballota; species Ballota nigra. The sequence goes on along the minus strand of OX344724.1, from coordinate 37,656,361 downwards.
GTTCATCACGAATTATGTGATTTTTGGTAAGGAGTTTGAGAAATCTAAAAGTATGGTGATAAACTTATTGACTTGGAAATCTACTGTTCAAATTTCATAATTTTTGGACGTATAGATGATTTAATATGAATTTTCAAAGTTAGGTGTATAATCTGCCAAAAACTGAAATTTTGTATAAGAATTTCGACGTTTACATTTTTATGGTTGATATCTATTTATAACTTGTTATTTAATGATTTTACACACTTAATTGATATTTATGTTTTAGTATATAATATTTGAGTATGTATTGAGATTTGAATTCAAGTCATTATAATCGTACGAGTGTAATATGTGAATTTTACGATTTATTTAAAAAAATGAAGGGATAAGTAACAATGTTTCTATTGTAAAAAATTTTACTTGTAGGTACAAACCTGCTAGGTGGGGAATCACTTCACTCTTCACCGAGTATTTTATTATTATTTTAATTGCACTTATTAAATGTTGAATGTTAAATATTTTGAGTCTGTCCCACTATCGACTGGTCCCTGAGATAGTCCAACTATATGTTGGCAAATGAGATAGTCCGGTCGCTCCGGCACCATGGGTTGGTCGCGCCACCCAAGGAGATACCCGGTGAAATTTTGGGGGCTCACATGTTATAAACAATTGATGTTTAGTTTGTGCAATTAACAAGAGTTTTCCCACTAAGTTTTTTCAAGCACTTATCCCTTCCATTTTTAAATTTTTACAGATGCTGTGGATCCAGACGTGGGCGAATGAACTCGACGGGCTGTGGAGTCTTCTGAAAAACATTATATTTTAAGAACAATATTTTAAATTGGCAAAAACTTGTGTGAGACTGTCTCATAATATGAGACCTATCAAATTAAAAAAAGTGATAGGATTATCATAAAATGTGATAATATTTTTAAAGAAAAGTGATAAGTCACTTTTAACAAAACTATTATCACTTTTTGTTTAAACTTTATCACTTTTTAAAAGTGACAACTTTTTAATTAATAAGTGACACAATTTAAATTAAAAGTGGATCAAATATTATTGGTCTCATACTATGAGACGGTCTCATACAAGAATTACTCTTTTAAATTTTAGTTTGTAACTTAAGTTACAGTCAAACTTATTTACTACTTCCACTGTGTAGATGTGTGGTGTGTGTATATTTTAATGTAAAGTACTATTTTAGTAACGTTCTTACTATTGCCACATCATATTTTCCGTACTATTTTAAGTGGGGACGTTACAGGTGGTATCAGAGCAGGTTCGTCTGCTAAAGAATTTTCAAAAAGAGAGATTGTTTTAAAAAAATTAAAAGAAACAATCGTACCGAGGTCATTCTCCACAACGGGATCAGGTAAATATTTCATAAATGCTTAAATTATGTTATTTGTTTGAATTGTGATCGATTATTTGAAAATTTTTGTAGTTATTTAAATTGTATTATATTGTTGATTGAACTAACCAATAAAATATGTTGAGTAATCAGAAATGGATGATGACATTAGAAGACAGAACATTAAAAGATTGGAGTGAGTACGAGAAACTGGTAGAACCGAAGTTGAGGATTTAGGAGCTCATGTTGGAGAAATAACATCACAATATCGACATGCATTAATGAATGGATACCATATGAATGATGATTATTACTGTCACTTGCTTCTTGATACCATGCCATCTACCTGGTTACGTGTATCCCTGGACATACTTGATTATGTGTTTGATAAACATGGTCATCTATGCTTTCCATGCTTTACTTCAATGTTATACTGTGAGTGGGCTCAGTCAGAGACAGTTCATTTTACCCCACTTTGTCCAAGTTTTGAGATGAGGGAAAGTCAGGAAGGGCGTCTCAATCGAGAATCGGTGCAAGAAAGCTATGGAAGGCAGGAGGATAATAACCAGGAAAGTTCTGAGATGGAGGAGGATAGCAGCAGTAGTTCAATCGAGATGTGGGAGGAAAAGAAGAAGGAACCAGAAATAATCATCATTGACAATGATTAAAATTATATGTTTTATGTACTTTATCTGATATATATATGCTATATGACTATATGAAATTTATATGATATTAGTAGATATACGTACTTAATATGTACTAAATGCTCTTGATGTACTATATGCTTTTGGATGTAATATATGATGTATTTTGAATATATGAAATATATGTCATAATTATTATGTAATTTAATTGTTACTAATGAATTTGTTATTGAATAGAACTATGAGTCGTAGGGGAAACCAAAACAACTCAGATATGAGCGAGGATCTAGCTTCTGTTTTGAGGGGGTTAGCTCAGCAACTAGGCCAGCAAAGCCAATCATCCCAAACACCTGTATCTTCAGCCCAAAACCATGATATTGTTAGCCAATTTAAGAAATTTAGACCCTCAACCCTAACCGGGAAAGAAAACCCTATGGAAGTAGAAAACTGGATTCGGAGCTTGGAGAAAATATTCACTTATCTTAAGTGCACCGATGAGCAGAAAGTTTCTTGTGCTATCTTTCAGCTGACTGAGGATGCAGATTATTGGTGGGAAGCTCATTGTAGAACAATGACGGAAGAAGCATGAATGTCAGTTACTTGGGAGAAATTCGTAGAAACAGTGGTTAAGAATTATATACCACAATCATTCTTAGATAAAAAGGAAACCGAATTTCTACAATTGAAGCAGGTAAATCTGACAGTGCAAGAATATGAGAGGAAGTTTAATCAATTGGGAAGGTATGCTTCTCATTTGATTAATACTGATGACAGGAAGGCAAAGAGATTTGTTCAAAACCTACGTCCAGAGATTAGTACCATCTTACCAGCACAAGATATTAAGTCCTATGCCCAGATGTTCGAGAAAGCTCAAACAATAGCAGCGTATATGAAACCAGAAGAAGTAAGAAATTCAGAATCACAGCCAAATAAAAGAAAGTGGGTTGGTGCGAAACAAGGAGGAAATTTTAAGCAAGTAAAAAAGACGGGGATGGTACTACAACAACAACAGAGGCCATCTAAATGCAGAAATTGTGGAAAAGAACATTTTGGATAATGCCTGAAAGGAACAGGGGTATGTTATAAGTGTAAAGAACCTGGACATCTTATAACTGATTCTCCAAAGCTGAGGGGACAACAGAAGATGGCACCTGCTCGAGTATTTGCCATGAGTCAGCAGGAGGCGACATCAAATCCGGAAGTGATGGCAGGTATGTTCAAAATATTCCAAATACATGTTTTCACATTATTCGATACTGGTGCTACGCATTCATTCATCTCTACGAAGATATTTGAACAAAATTGAGACCGCCCATATTATAGTAGAAGAAGATTTCCTAGAAGTAAACATTCCCTCTGGTAGTACGACACAATCCTTAGGACTGTGTAGGAATGTGAAGATTGATTTTGAGCATGCAATACTCCCAGCAAATCTACATATAATAGAAATGGACTTTGATATTATCTTGGGAATGGATTGGCTTATAGCTAATCATGCTCTCATCAAGTGTCAAGAAAAAGAAATATCAGTACGAAAATCAAAGGATGAGAACTTTACAATATATGGTGCTAGAATTGGAACTATACATCAAGTAATTTCAGCAATGAAAGCCCGGAAATTATTGAGGAAAGGAAATAATGCGACATTTCTAGTAAATATTGTAGCAACAGAATCAAAGGGTCCAACATTAGATGACGTGGCAGTAGTATGTGAATACAAGGATGTATTCCCAGATGATTTGCCAGGTTTACCCCCAGATCGTCAGTTGGAGTTCACTATTGATTTGATACCTGGAGTCGCGCCTGTTTCTAAAGCACCTTACAGAATGGCACCAAAGGAGTTACAGGAGCTAAAGGTGCAATTGTAAGAATTACTGGATAAGGGCTTTATTCGACCAAGTGTGTCACCATGGGGTGCACCAGTATTATTTGTGAAAAAGAAAGATGGATCGTTGAGGATGTGCATCGATTATCGAGAACTGAATAAGCTCACTATCAAGAATAAATATCCACTTCCCAGAATCGAAGATTTGTTTGATCAGTTAAGATGAGCTTGTGTATTTAAAAAAAATGATTTAAGATCGGGATATCATCAGATAAAGATTAAAGAAAGCGATATTCCGAAGACATCATTCAGAACCCGATATGGTCATTATGAGTTCGTAGTATTACCTTTTGGACTCCGTAATGCGCCAGCTATATTCATGGATTTGATGAATCGGGTATTTCATCAATATTTAGATCAATTTGTGATCGTCTTTATTGATGATATTCTAGTATATTCAAGAAACCAGCAGCAGCATGCAGAACATCTTCGAATTACATTGGAAACTCAGAGGAAAGAGAAATTGTATGCTAAATTTAAGAAGTGCGAATTCTGGTTAGATAAAGTTGTATTTCTTGGACATACAGTTTCAGCTTTGGGAATAGAAGTTGACCCAACAAAGGTAGAAGCTGTAAACCAATGGAAGACACCAACTAATGTGAATGAAGTCAGGAGTTTTCTTGGTTTAGCCGGGTATTATCGAAGATTCATTGAAGGGTTTTTTCGGATTGCAAAACCCTTGACTCAGTTGACTCGGAAAGAAATAAAGTTTGAATAGACAGAAGAATGTGAAAGGAGTTTTCAAGAACTAAAGCAAAGATTAACAATGGCCCCAGTTCTTACAATTCCTGAAGGTACAGAAGGATTTATTGTGTACAATGATGCTTCTAAACAAGGCTTGGGATGTGTACTTATGCAGAATGGGAAAGTTGTAGCATACGCATCAAGACAATTAAAACCACATGAGCAGAACTATCCTACGCATGACTTAGAGCTAGCAGCAGTTGTGCATGCACTCAAGATTTGGAGGCATTACTTGTATGGAAGTAAATGTCAGATCTACACAGATCATAAGAGTTTGAAGTATATCTTCGAACAGAAGGAATTGAACATGAGGCAAAGAAGATGGTTAGAGTTGGTAAAAGATTATGATTGTGAAATATTGTACCATCCAGAAAGGGCAAATGTAGTAGCAGACGCCTTAAGTCGCAAGGGAAAGAGCAATGCTTTGATTGTGAAACCAGCCTTGAAGGAAAGAATAGCAAAAGCTCAATATGACGATGCATTCTTAGAGAAGATAAAACAAAAGATCAAGGAAGGTAAAGCAAAGGAGTTTTCAGTATGTGAGGATGGTACATTGGTATGTCAAGGAAGAATATGTGTCCTAGAAAAAGAAGAACTGAAGAAGGAAATATTGGAAGAAACACATTCTAAACCATATACAGTTCATCTTGGAGGAACGAAAGTGTACCGAGAATTAAAGAAGTTTTTCTGGTGGAGAAATATGAAGAGGGATATTGGAAATTTCATACAGAAATGTTTGACATGTCAGCAGGTGAAAGCTGAGCATAAAAAACCATCAGGATTATTAAAGCCGCTTGAGATTCCTGAATGGAAGTAGGAACATATTACAATGGATTTTGTGGTAGGATTGCCCAAGTCAATACAAGGAAATGAAGCTATTTGGGTAATTATCGACAGACTGACCAAGACGGCACATTTCCTACCAATAAAGACGACGTTCACATTGGATAAACTGGCTCAGACTTATATTAAGGAAATTGTCCGATTACATGGAGTTCCAATTTCTATTGTGTCAGATAGAGATCCACGATTTACATCAAAATTCTGGCACAGCCTTCAAGAAGCTATGGACACAAAGTTGGAATTCAGTACAGCTTTTCATCCTCAAACAGATGGTCAATCGGAAAGAACAATTCAAACTTTGGAAGATATGTTGAGAGCTTGTATCATTGATTTTGGAGGAAGTTGGGAATGGTTCCTACCTTTAGTGGAATTTGCCTACAACAATAGTTATCAGGCTACAATTGAAATGGCACCATACGAAGCATTATATGGAAGAAAGTGCAGATCTCCACTATGCTGGTGTGAAATTGGAGAAAGGAAATTGTTAGGACCGGAATTGGTGGAAGAGACTAATAAGGTAGTAAAGAAAATTAAAGAAAAGATGCAAGCAGCTCAAGATTGACAAAAAGCGTATGCGGATAGGCGAAGGAAAGAATTAAGTTTTGAGATTGGAGACAAGGTATTCTTGAAAGTATCACCAATGAAAGGGCTTTTCCATTTCGGGAAAAGGGGAAAGTTAAAACCCAGATATATTAGACCTTATGAGATATTGGAAAGAGTTGGAGATTTGGCTTATAGGCTATCGTTACCACCATCCTTGGCAGGAGTACACAATGCATTCCATATCTCGATGCTCCGAAAGTATGTACCTGACCCTACCCACATAGTAAACCAACCTGAATTAGAAATTGATGTCAACTTAAACTATGAGGAAGTCCCTATAGCCATACTAGATAGATAGCTTCATAGGTTAAGGAATAGACATGGAATGGAAGAAGCTACGTGGGAACGAGAGGATGAAATCTTAGCAAAGTACCCTTACCTCAATATCCACGGTAACACTTGAAATTTCAAAGACGAAATTTATTTAAGGAGATTAGACTGTAATACCCTAGATTTTCATGATATGATCTGCTTTACTAAATACTTTATAATTCTTCATGAATCTATGTGACGCATTTACATCCAAATTTATGCAAAGGCACGTTTATGTGTTTTAATTACACGATATTTACAATTAACGTATTATTTTCTCAATACATGCTTATTCTTGAGACTTTATAATTTTTATATGTTCTTTATTTTATGTCTTAAAGTGTTTAATTTAGGAATTAATATAGTCCTTAAGTATAGTAATTTATTTCATAAGTTATAAGTTTTAAAATGAATGTTTCTTCAAGAAACGAATTACGTATCAATTACAAGATGTTTTCTATGATTAGTATATAGACTTTGTAATTTATTTAGAGTCCTAGAAGAGTTTTAATTTTATTTCATAAGATAGTATAGGTAAATTGTATGCATAATGTACCTTAAAATTATTAAATAATTTAGATAATCATAATTTTCTTTATTTTTACTTATTAAATTCAAAGCATACATGTGTCATAACTACAAGACACAAAATTTCTCTTAAAAACTCTACAATTCTCGGCCAAGTAGAGGAAAGTAGGAAGAGTGGTGAAGTTTCTAGAAATTAAGGTCAAATTAGGAGAATCAAAGTAAAAATTAACAACTAATCTAAAAATGTCACGTGTTTAATAAACTAATCTCCAAGATTACTCCACAACCTTCCTCAAAGTCGGCCAAGGGGAGATGGAGTAGCCTCCAAGGTTGGCTTCTACTATAAATACATGTTCATCCATGCTAAAATAAATATAAGAAAAAGTTTAAAGAAAATATCACAAATACTACTACTCTTACATTTAGAAATTGCAAAGGAAGGAGAAGGAATTTCTGTTAGCTACCAATCTCTAAATAAGTTTCTCTTCTTGAATAAGTTATTATTTAAGTTTTAGTATTAAATTTATGCATGAAATATGAAATAAATGATAGAAAAATAAGTTACGATAAGTGATTTGCATGATATATATGTTTTACTTTACATTTTGAATGTTTAATTCAATTTCTTCATATGTTATGAACAAAATCATGTTTATTACTTGATTATTTATGCTTCAGAAGAAGAAATCATGAAATTGTATGGTTTAAAGTGGATTTAAGATGATATGTTCTTCATGTATGCATGAAACCGAATTTTTGGACCAACTTTTGTATAAATTTCGTTATGACCAATTCCTTTGATGGAAAATTCTTAAATATTTATATGTAAAAGTAGACTGGTGGTGGAACTTAGTTTTTAAATTTCATAGCTATTGGAATAGTATTCGATTTATGGTGATTTTTCAAATTTAAACTAGGATTTTGGACTCTGTAACAAGAATAATAGGAGTTTACTATAATTTGAGAATAATCGGTTAGGTTTTTATAGAAAAATAAAGTATGGTGATAAATTACATGAAGTTGGAAGTTCATGGTTAAAATTTCAGAAGTATTGGAATTATGGTTAGTTTATGGTGAATTTTTAAAATTAAGTGATCAAAATCGATAGCAGTGTGTTCATCACGAATTACGTGATTTTTGGTAAGGAGTTTGAGAAATCTAAAAGTATGGTGATAAACTTTATTGACTTGGAAATCTACTGTTCAAGTTTCATAATTTTTGGACGTATAGATGATTTAATATGAATTTTCAAAGTTAGGTGTATAATCTGCCAAAAACTGAAATTTTGTATAAGAATTTCGAAATGGTCCGTTTACATTTTTATGGTCGATATCTATTTATAACTTGTTATTTGATGATTTTACACACTTAATTGATATTTTTATTTTAGTATACAATATTTGAGTATGTATTGAGATTTGAATTCAAGTTATTATAATCGTACGAGTGTAATATGTGAATTTTACGATTTATTTAAAAAATGAAGGGATAAGTAACAATGTTTCTATTGTAAAAAATTTTACTTGTAGGTACAAACCTGCAAGGTGGGGAATCACTTCACTCTTCACCGAGTGTTTTATTATTATTTTAATTGCACTTATTAAATGTTGAATGTTAAATATTTTGAGTCTGGCCCACTATCGACTGGCCCCTGAGATAGTCCAACTATATGTTGGCAAATGAGATAGGCCGGTCACTCCGGCACCATGGGTTGGTCGCGCCACCCAAGGAGATACCCGGTGAAATTCCGGGGGCTCACATGTTATAAACAATTGATGTTTAGTTTGTGCAATTAACAAGAGGTTTCCCACTAAGTTTTTTCAAGCACTTATCCCTTCCACTTTTAAATTTTTACAGATGCTGTGGATCCAGACGTGGGCGAATGAACTCGACGGGCTGTGGAGTCTTCTGAAAAACTTTATGTTTTAAGAACAATATTTTAAATTTTAGTTTGTAACTTAAGTTACAGTCAAACTTATTTACTACTTCCACTGTGTAGATGTGTGGTGTGTGTATATTTTAATATAAAGTACTATTTTAGTAACGTTCTTACTTGTGCCACATCATATTTTATGTACTATTTTAAGTGGGGACGTTACAGTCACACTCTTCATATTTGATACCAATAAGAAGGAATTTATATTAAATTGAATCAGGAATCTAAATTTAGAAGTTAGAGTGTCTTCAGGTGGAAACATTAGAAGAAGAAAATATAGCCAACTTGTTAAGTTATATGTCGATGGGATTGACCTAACTACCGATTTGCATATGATGAAGGACCTTGATGCCATTCTAGGAATGGACTGGTTGAGTGAACACAAAGGTAGTATCAATGTTTAAAATGGAAAGTAGACCTAGAAACACTAGAAGACCAACATCTTTACTTTTAATAGAGTAAATATGCTAAGACACATACTTGTTATATACGCAATGAAGAAAGTTAAGCCGTTGAGAAAACAATGGTGTCAAGTGTACGTAGTGAATATTGTAAAGATGGACAAAGAGAAGTTTACACCAGCAGATGTATCAATAGTAAGGACTAAACTAATGTCTTTCCAGAAGATCTTTCCAAAATTCCATTCGACCGACCCCTAAAATTCACTATTAACCTAGTCTCTGTGGCTGCACCAGTATCGAAGGCTTCAGCACAACAAAAAGTACTGCAGAAATTGAAAGTACTATTAAGAAGTATATATGAGTACCAAGAAGGGATGAGTTACAAGATGATATAATAAGAGAAAAACATTACACACCATATACAACACGTCCTGGTGAAATGAAAATGTACAAAGACCTCAAGAGTAGCTTTTGGTGGAGGAGCACAAACTGGTCAATCGCACAGTTTGTTAACACTTGCCAAATGACCAAGTCTGAATATCAGTGGCCAGCCAAATCGTTGAAATTGTTGGAAATTTTAGAATGGAAATAGGAACATGTGACAATGGATTTTGTGATGGTTTTACCTAGAAGTTCTGAACAACATGATTAGGAACTTCTTATATAAAAAAATCATTTCAGAAGATCTTACTTAAGACATGTGTTTTGAGCTTTGGAGGAAGTTGGGAAGATTAATTATCCTTAGTAGAATTCACTTATAATAATACTCCATCCGTCCAATGATTATTTGACCACTTTCCTTTTCCGTCCATCCAAAATTATTTTCACACTCTAAAAAATGAAATATTAATTTGTGTGCACACTCACAATAATATACACATATTTACCCATATACCATTACTTTACTCAAAAAGTAACTTTTTCTTAAAATGTGTGCCCTTTTTAGTGTGTAAATAATGTTGGGACGGAGGGAGTAGTTATCAATCTACCATTGGGATCGCACCATGTGAAATGTTTAATGAATGGAGATACAGAACATCAATCCAGTGGGGTGAGGTTTGAGTGAGAAAAATATTGGGTATAAAGCTAGTAAAGAAAATTATGAAACCAATCAATAAGATTTGGGAGAGAGACATGGTCGTCAAGGATTGGCAAAAGTTTTATGCAGGCTTATGGAGGAAGAACTTACAAATAAAAAAGGGTGAAAAGGTGTTTCGTGAAGGTTTCACCTATTAAAGGAATAATTAGATTTTGAAACAACAAAAAGGAAGTTGAGACCGAGATATGTTGGATGCGTAGTTCTAGTGTGCACTTGAGTGCATGGTATGCACTTGAATTTTGAAAAAAATACTTCAAGTAGAAATCAGCAATACCCCAAGAAGTAATCAGTAATACCCCAAGAAGGCATCAATAATACCCCAACTGTAAAAAAATACACAGTTCGGTATGTTTGTGTGTATTTTAAAAAGGTCAAAATTGAGCTTAAAATCCAAGTGCATGATATGCACTTGGATGCACCCTAGAATTTGTCATGTTGGATAGTTTAAAATCTTGGAACGAGTTGGGGACATGGCATGTCGACTTGTATTGATCCTAAAATAATTTGCAATCCACCATGTCTTTCACGTATTGATGCTTTGGAGATATGACCCCTAACCTATCCACCATATTATCAAACTGGAATGTTTAGGATTCAACAAGGATCTTATATATGAGAACGACCCATAAGCATTCTCAGAAAAAAAATTGAGACCTTGAGGAATAGAGACATGCCTATAGTTCTATTCTAGTGGATTAGATATGGTTAATGAGAATAAACATGAGACTGCTAGAAAAATACTAAGCAAATAACTGAACTTTTCTAAACTAGGTGCAAATTTTACGGACAAATTTTTAAAAGGCGGAAAGAACTGCAACACCCAATTTTTAGAAACTGTATTTCATGTTTTAAGCAATTTAATTATTTCTTTAAATATTAAAATTGTGAATTATTTCCTAGTTTTTCAAAATCTTATGATATATTAAATTGAAGAACTAATATTTTCAATGAAGTTTAAAAAGTTTTATATGATAGCCTACTGAGTAGACCAAGCTAGATTGTTACTCACTCAACATAAATATGTACAAAAAAAGGCATGTATTAAATAGATATAATATAATATTAATCTATATATTTATGATGAGAAATTAAATATGTTTATGATATTAGTCATATTTAAATTTAGTAATAATAAGATTTCAATATTTATTAAGAAAATAAGAACCATATCAAGAAAGATATTTCATAGATTACTTAGTCATAGAAATATTCCCTAATAATAATAATAGTAAGATATAAAACTCAAGCATAAGGCGCATAGGATTATAGAGTCATCATTCTATTTTTCTTTCTTTTTCTCTCTCTGCGTCCATTTCTTCCTCATCTCTCTCTCTCTGTCTCTCTCTCTCTCTCTCTCCTCTCTACTCTACTCTCTCCCTCTCTCCAGATTTTTCCCCACAAACTACTATCTTTCTATTCAAACATCATCCTCATAAACAAAAGCTCAGTGGGGAGACATCGTGGAAGAATAAAAGAAGAGATGTTTTGATATTCTCTGTCGTCGGGAGAAAAAATGAATTACAATGAAATAAATTAAAGTTGATCTAGGGTAAATCCCCCTCGCAAGGTAATATTCAAATTTCATGATTAACAGAAAAAAAAATTGGGTATTTTTCTGACATTAGGATTTGGAATTTTATTGGGTTTCTAAATATTTGGATGAATTTGATAGCTATGTGTTTATATGATGTTTATTGATTGGATTGCATGTTAAATATGTCATTGCATGTGTCTTTTGATTCTTATTTAGCTACTGTACTGAAAGTGTGCGTGTGTTATAAAGTGCAGATGTTGTAACAAATGTTAAAGCAAATATTACAACAATCTGGTAAATCAGAATATAAAACGTGTACAGCGGAAGACTTAAATACACAATTGTGAAAGGGAATACTTTTTAACACAAACTATCTAAAATAGCTTTTGCTAGCCTTACGGCGAAACGTTCACTATAACAAAAGTAGTGATACAAGAGTTGTGTGAAGAGTAAAATCGTTCACAACAAAAACAAGACTTGATATCACCTATCAAATCTAAATTGGCTAAGTATATAACACTATACACCGTCAAAGTTGATCTAACTTTATATCTATGATCTCTCTATCTATAGATATAGGTTCGACCGCAAGTTATACGAGAAGAACTCTACTTCAAGGTATAACATAAATGTTGGAATAGCTGCCCTATCACCTTTAAACTCGGGATCAACACTAGAGTGGGTGTACTCGTTTACTCCACACTTGGTACTGAAAGATTCGACCACTATATATAGGCAGAAGTCTTCAATCCAAAAATAACTTCTCTATGTAACCGCTTCCACGATCTTCATGTTATCCCACGTCTTTATTTTTATTCCTCATGCTTCTTGATGCAACCGCCTGATCTAGATAGTTCTAAAATGTCTTGAATAAGTCTGGATCGTATAGGTCCTTGTAGATCCTTCTGGACCCGTAACCGCTCATGTTGCAACCAATGTTATGCAACATTCACTGCAACATTGAGTATTCCAGAACCTTGTAGATCCTTCTAGATCTTCATCCTGCATGTTAAAACATCTAAGATAACATATGATCATAAAGTGTTGGTTAATGAGAAGAAAGGGCAAATTCATGTTGTTTCAAAGTAAATAATGAATACTTCACTACCAACAACATTAACAATCTCCCCTAATTTGACCTTTCTACTACAACACACCTGATGTATATATTTCTCAATATATAAGTCAGTAATGTATGTACAATAGAGATCAACATCGTATTGTACACTTAGCATTTCACACTTGTGTAGCAAAACAGCCAAAAAAACAAGATGATCAACTGTAAGTTGAATCACCAAAATCAAGATGAAATAACAATAAGTTAATTTCACCAAAACAGAATGAACATCATCATATATGCTCATCAAACAACAAAATGAGTAACATAATGTTTACTCATTCAAATTACACCTTTCAAACTGAAATGAATCCTATCAATCCTAATATAATATCCTAACAACTAATATAATATTGTCTTTCAGAAATTAAGAACTTCATATCAGAGCAAAATTAACTAGAAACATAAATCAACCAAGAGTACTTAGAGGCATCACAAAAAGGAACTTGATATCACTGTATAAGATATACAACTGCAGCTTCAAGCATCTTCCACTAAGCTCTCCCATGAATTGTGCTTCCTCCAGTCTCTAAAACATCTTCAAACTTTGGCAGAAATATCTGGCAGATCACCATACAACTCTTCTTCCTCTGCTTCCTGGATATGAATTGTTGCAAGGTTTGCACCAACATCTTCAGCAGCATCAGGTCCAGTTGCAACAACTTCATCTGCAACTGTCCTCCCTTCCTCAGCAACCTCAGCAGCAGGTTCAGCAGCATCATCCATCTCATGAATCTCAACTCCTCGAGCAGCAGCAACTGGTACTCCCCCTGTTGTGGCAGAAAGTAGGTTTTTTAGTCATGCAAGTTGTTGGGATATATTTTAGTTTTGATGATTTTCCAAAACAACATGTAATAGGTTTGAAAGCAGTCAGGATAGTATCTTTTATTTCAGGTCAGGCTAGGTTAGATTCTAGAGAATAGGCTGTTCAGTTGAGGGGGAACTCAGCGAGGGGGAACTCAGCAACACAGCCTGAAGATATCAAGATGACACCCAGAAGAACTGACTGAAGTCATGCTTGCAACCTGAACCAGAAGAGAAGTCTGAAGGATGTCCCACTGAGTGTAAACCGGGCTGATCTAAGCTAAGTCAGGTGGACCACTCAGTGAAGAGCATGATCAGGAGGATCAGTGCTGCACCAAGTAGGCCCTGAAGGTGTCAGGCTACTGTGGTCAGGGAAGTTTGTCATTCAGCCTTATGACAAACTTCTTGGAATGATCTTCAAACAGTCTCTGAAGGACAACTACACTGAAGACGTTCAGTCCACTGAAGATCATCAGTCAGTGAAGGAGGAAGCTACCTAAAGTCAGTGGGTCTTAGTCAAACCCACTGAGTCAAAGATCCGTGAATCCAGGCCACGTGGACCAATCAGCACGAGGCAGCAACTCTGACACTGACAAAGGCCGATTTCCAAGAAAAGTGGTTGAAACCATTAATTGTATGGATTCAAATGTAATTTCCTCCAACGGTTACATTTGAATCCACACTATAAATACAAGCTAATAGCTTCGTTGTAAGGGGTGTGAAAAAAAAAAATAAACACCTACGAGCTGTGAGGGTGTGTTAGTTGTTAGGGAGTCATAAGGAAGTGTTACACACCCACGACACTGACCTTTAGGGTTATCACTTATATTCATTGAGTGTCAAGCTTGTAACTCTTAGCTTAGAGAGGTTTTCCTAATCTTAGCTTTAAGGCTAACACATTGTAAAGGAAAACCTCACCTAGTTGGAGAAAACCAAACCAAACTAAACCCTTTCAGAAGATTATTAGGTTTGTAGTGAGGTGAGGAGAGGCAGCCCAGGGAGTGGCGTGAGTCCAGTTGTAAGTGCACCTTGGCACGTTAAAAACAAGAATCCCAGTTAGTGGATTTCCTGTTAAATCAGGCCGTGGATGTAAGAGCTTGAGTCTCTGAACCACGTTAAACTGAGCGTTGTTTATTTTGTCTAAGCACTTGCTAATTACTTGTAGTGTATGCTCTCTGAGTGTACTTGGAAAGTTTGATAAAAAGATTAGCTAAGTATTTTAGTCAGGGAGAACCAATCTCACTGACAAGCTTAGGCTAGCACTCGAGAGTTCAGTCTCTCGAGTCACTGCCTTGTTAAGAGCCTGAGCTCACAAGTCAGTTTGGACTGACTTGAGTCCTCTGACTCTTAGCAACGCAGTGACTTGAGTATTCCGTCACTGAACTCAGTCAGGGTGTAAGCTATGCTTTTTAACGCACTCGAGAGTTCAGCATCCCAAGCCACTGTCCTTGCTCAGAGCATGAGACTCCAAGCCTTCTCACTGACTTGGTAACTCAACCTCTGAGCAAAGCAGTGACTTGAGTATTTCTCACTCTTGCTGAACTCCCTGAGGAAAAGTTTAAAAAAAAAATTTGTGCTCCTGAATTCCCATTTTGCCCTTCAAAAATGGGACCATCAATTGGTATCAGAGCGGGTTGTTCACATGACCACTGATCCAGTTTTGTTAAGAAAAATGGTCAACCGAACAGATCTTAAATGTTTTAAACTATGGGAATTCCTGCATTTTTCAAACTATTACCTGTATTCTGACATTATTCTTGTAATAGAAAATCATTTGGTTAGAAGTTTTGGAATCATCAAAAAGGGGGAAATTGTTGGGATATATTTTAGTTTTGATGATTTTCCAAAACAACATGTAATAGGTTTGAAAGCAGTCAGGATAGTATCTTTTATTTCAGGTCAGGCTAGGTTAGCTTCTAGAGTATAGGCTGTTCAGTTGAGGGGGAACTCAGCAACACAGCCTGAAGATATCAAGATGACACCCAGAAGAACTGACTGAAGTCATGCTTGCAACCTGAACCAGAAGAGAAGTCTGAAGGATGTCCCACTGAGTGTAAACCGGGATGATCTAAGCTAAGTCAGGTGGACCACTCAGTGAAGAGCATGATCAGGAGGATCAGTGCTGCACCAAGTAGGCCCTGAAGGTGTCAGGCTACTGTGGTCAAGGAAGTTTATCATTCAGCCTTATGACAAACTTCTTGGAATGATCTTCAAACAGTCTCTGAAGGACAACTACACTGAAGACGTTCAGTCCACTGAAGATCATCAGTCAGTAAAGGAGGAAGCTACCTAAAGTCAGTGGGTCTTAGTCAAACCCAAAGAGTCAAAGATCCGTGAATCCAGGCCACGTGGACCAATCAGCACGAGGCAACAACTCTGACACTGACAAAGGCCAATTTCCAAGAAAAGTGGTTGAAACCATTAATTGTATGGATTCAAATGTAATTTCCTCCAATGGTTACATTTGAATCCACACTATAAATACAACCTCATAGCTTCGTTGTAAGGGGTGTGAAAAAAAGAAAATAAACACCTACGAGCTGTGAGGGTGTGTTAGTTGTTAGGGAGTCATAAGGAAGTGTTACACACCCACGACACTGACCTTTAGGGTTATCACTTATATTCATTGAGTGTCAAGCTTGTAACTCTTAGCTTAGAGAGGTTTTCCTAATCTTAGCTTTAAGGCTAACACATTGTAAAGGAAAACCTCACCTAGTTGGAGAAAACCAAACAAAACTAAACCCTTTCAGAAGATTGTTAGGTTTGTAGTGAGGTGAGGAGAGGCAGCCCAGTGAGTGGCGTGAGTCTAGTTGTAAGTGCACCTTGGCACGTTAAAAACAAGAATCCCAGTTAGTGGATTTCCTGTTAAATCAGGCCGTGGATGTAAGAGCTTGAGTCTCTGAACCACGTTAAATTGAGCGTTGTTTTTTTGTCTAAGCCCTTGCTAATTACTTGTAGTGTATGCTCTCTGAGTGTACTTGGAAAGTTTGATAAAAAGATTAGCTAAGTATTTTAGTCAGGGAGAACCAATCTCACTGACAAGCTTAGGCTAGCACTCGAGAGTTCAGTCTCTCGAGTCACTGCCTTGTTAAGAGCCAGAGCTCACAAGTCAGTTTGGACTGACTTGAGTGCTCTGACTCTTAGCAACGCAGTGACTTGAGTATTCCGTCACTGAACTCAGTCAGGGTGTAAGCTATGCTTTTTAACGCACTCTAGAGTTCAGCATCCCAAGCCACTGTCCTTGCTCAGAGCATGAGACTCCAAGCCTTCTCACTGACTTGGTAACTCAACCTCTGAGCAGAGCAGTGACTTGAGTATTTCTCACTCTTGCTGAACTCCCTGAGGAAAAGTTTAAAAAAAATTTGTGCTCCTGAATTCCCATTTTGCCCTTAAAAAACGGGACCATCAATTGGTATCAGAGCGTGTTGTTCACATGACCACTGATCCAGTTTTGTTAAGAAAAATGGTCAACCGAACAGATCTTAAATGTTTTAAACTATGGGAATTCCTGCATTTTTCAAACTATTACATGTATTCTGACATTATTCTTGTAATAGAAAATCATTTGGTTAGAAGTTTTGGAATCATCAAAAAGGGGGAAATTGATGGGATATAGTTTAGTTTTGATGATTTTCCAAAACAACATGTAATAGGTTTGAAAGCAGTCAGGATAGTATCTTTTATTTCAGGTCAGGCTAGGTTAGCTTCTAGAGAATAGGCTGTTCAGTTGAGGGGGAACTCAGCAACACAGCCTGAAGATATCAAGATGACACCCAGAAGAACTGACTGAAGTCATGCTTGCAACCTGAACCAGAAGAGAAGTCTGAAGGATGTCCCACTGAGTGTAAACCGGGCTGATCTAAGCTAAGTCAGGTGGACCACTCAGTGAAGAGCATGATCAGGAGGATCAGTGCTGCACCAAGTAGGCCCTGAAGGTGTCAGGCTACTGTGGTCAGGGAAGTTTGTCATTCAGCCTTATGACAAACTTCTTGGAATGATCTTCAAACAGTCTCTGAAGGACAACTACACTGAAGACGTTCAGTCCACTGAAGATCATCAGTCAGTGAAGGAGGAAGCTACCTAAAGTCAGTGGGTCTTAGTCAAACCCACTGAGTCAAAGATCCGTGAATCCAGGCCACGTGGACCAATCAGCACGAGGCAGCAACTCTGACACTGACAAAGGCCGATTTCCAAGAAAAGTGGTTGAAACCATTAATTGTATGGATTCAAATGTAATTTCCTCCAACGGTTACATTTGAATCCACACTATAAATACAAGCTCATAGCTTCGTTGTAAGGGGTGTGAAAAAAAGAAAATAAACACCTACGAGCTGTGAGGGTGTGTTAGTTGTTAGGGAGTCATAAGGAAGTGTTACACACCCACGACACTGACCTTTAGGGTTATCACTTATATTCATTGAGTGTCAAGCTTGTAACTCTTAGCTTAGAGAGGTTTTCCTAATCTTAGCTTTAAGGCTAACACATTGTAAAGGAAAACTTCACCTAGTTGGAGAAAACCAAACCAAACTGAATTTGAATAAACTCAGGTGAGATATTCAGGAAATGGGCTGTAGAAGCAGGAATGTTGTTAGGTATGTTTTCAGCATTCTATGCAGCATCATGTGCAGGAGCAGGGTCAGAAACAGGTTGGTGTGGATCTGCATCTTCTTCTTCAGCATTATCCTGCAGAGGTAAGTCTAACACTCTATTTCTAGACAGTAAATAATGAGATATACCCATCAGATTGACTCCCCCCCTCAACAATTCATTCCTTCTTTGAACAAAGTTGTGACTCCTCAAATATCCATAAATCAGCACAGGGTAAGGCAGATTGCCTTTCTCAGAAATCTTTCCAACAAATTTCATCATGTGATGAAAAATAACCAAACCAAGGTTAAAGTTTTTCATCACACCAATTCTGTACATCAGTACAACCTGATCTCTGGTCACCTTTGTGGAATTTGTAGAGGGTATCCAGTTATACACCACCAGTTTGTGTAAAACTGAATATAGAGAGGTCAATGAAGTAGCCAACATATTCTTTTTCCATTTGTTAACTCTACCTCCAGTCAGGACAGTTATGATTTCATCCATATGAGGAACATCTTCCTCCTCAACATCCTCAACATGCAGAAACTGATTAATCAACTTAGGGGTAAAAGGAACATTTCTATCCCTAAATCTCACAGAACCATACCACCTAGAATTCCTTCTAGCATGATTCTTTCTCAGACAAGCATAAAATTCATACACCCAATCAGTGACAAATGCATCAGCAAAGGTAATAGCATGCATTAAGCTTCTTTCTTCTAGATATTTAACTAGACCTTTAGATTCAAATTCATCAATGTTAATTTTTCTTTCAATTAACAAATTTCTCTTCCTTAGTCTTTCCAACTTTAGGTCTAGAGATTCATCATCATCATTATCAGAACTGACATGCTCAACAAAATGTTCAGATGTATTACCTTGATCAGAATCAGTTTTGGTTTTGTCTGAGCTACTCTCAGAACTGTTGTCATCAGTTTCAGGTTCTGGTGCTGCTGCACTTGTTCCAGCACCACCAGCAGCATACTCAAACTTTTTCTTGGTCCTCATCTCAACTCTTGCTCTCCTCCTTAGTTCAAATATAGGGACATCACTCTCATCAGATTCTTACTTCTCCTGGCTTTGAGAGTGATCAGTCTCTTTCTTAGATGAGTCTTTGGAGCTTGACTCCTTTTCTGATTCAAAAAACACTCAAATAGGTCGAGTAGCAACATCTCCTTCATCTTCCTTCTTCTTCCTTGCTGTTTCAGAGTAGTTCACTCTTTTCTTTGCTCTACCCGATCTCCTCCTTGATTGAACAGGGCTCCTTTTCCTCTTGCCACCCTTCTTCTTCACAGCTTTGGCTATTGGAGCAGGCTCAGAGTCCTCAGACATTGAAGAATGAGTTTTGGGTGATTCTTCTTTGTCTTCCTCTGACATTTCAACATCAGGGTTCTCAGCATTAGGGCTTTCCTCCCTAGTTTCTTCAGCAACAGTCTCTTTGACAATGGGAGTCTCCTTCGTAGCCTGATCACCTGCTTCAACATTCTTTGAAACATTAGTAGTAGGGCTTTTGGCTTGGCTTGAGGATTGAGGAATTTCTGGTTGAGCAATCGAAGAAGTGTCTTCGATTTGAACAGTGGGAGAATGTTTTTGAGTCTGATTCAGATAGGATGCAACATCTGCTTCAATAGAGCCAATGGTTAGCTTGGGAACCACAGGGCTTCCTTGAAGGCTTTGTGCAATGCCGCGTGCGATCGTCTCAACCTGATTGACCGTGGCTTCCTTTGGAATGTAGATATTGATAGGAAATGCTTGAACAGGGGTCAAGGTAGTAGGAGGTGTTGTGCTCGATGATGGAGCAACAGAGGCAGCATTTGGATTTTGGCTTGAGGCCATTTCTGCAAGTAGGTTTAGGTTTGAGTGTGGAGGAGTTGAAGGGTTTGCGCGAGATTTTGAACTGTGAGAGGTCTTCTTTTGATTTCCAGCCATTAAGTAATGAGCAAAAAGAGCGAAAAGAAAATTTTATGAGAAATAACAAATTAAACCCTATATGGTGAATACACCAATTTTCAACCTTTTAAAAAAAATCAGGGCTCGACTAAAAAATGCTAACACACAGAGAATTAAACACTTTAACATGAAGGATATATATAGAAGAGAGTACGGAAGTTATTTTAATTACCCACATAGGAAAATTCTGGAATTTAAGAAGTTGAAACCACCCACTCCCCCATAAAAGATTGTGGGTTATTCCAGAAACAAAAAACGAATTTTAATTAATTAAAACATACTAAATTATGCACTACTTGAATAAAATTGAAAACTTGGATTATGCATGTGGAAATTATAAACAAGTTCCTGAAAAATCGGTCTATAACTTGACTTAGGAAAATAAATATGAACTGCATATGATGTTGTATTCAAAATTGGAACACACGCTTCAACATCGGTTTTAATATCCAATGTCGCACTTTTTATCAAACACTTTTAGCACTTTTTATTCACATTGATCCATCTTTTCAAGAGAGTGCATCGTAGCAGCGAACTCCGTGCCCCATAATTACTCAATGGATTTGTGACATATTGATGTTTTACTAATCACCTTTTGAAAAGAAGACATCGTAGTAGCGAACTCCGTGCTCCATAGTTACTCAGTGAATTAGTTACATCTTGATGTGCTTTTTTAAAAACTTATTATGCGTTTGAGAAGAGTGATTCCTCTTTATTTTTACACAACAAACATACTTAGTCCAGGTTTATTTTTCAATGAAATTATGAAACAAAATACAAGAACAAGCTTTAATTAGAACATGCAGATACCCTGATGTTGTTATAGATGTTTTAACAAACATAACAACATCCGCTTCTCAGTTACTCAGATTGTGCACATACCAAGAGATTTCCTCAAGAATGAGAATCTCTCATGGTCTAATGCCTTAGTAAACACATCAGCAAATTGATTTTCAGTGGGTATGCATTCTAACTTCACAATATTCTTTTCTACCAGATCCCTTATGAAATGATGTCTAATACTTATGTGTTTAGTAAGTGAGTGTTGAACTGGATTTTTCGAAATGTTGATAGCCCTAGTGTTATCACAATATACAATTAAAGTGTCTCTCTCTAAACCATAATCACTAAACATTTTACTCAACCAAATAAGTTGTGTACAGCAACTACCAGCAGCAATGTATTCAGATTCTGCAGTAGATTGTGATACACAATTCTGCTTTCTACTATGCCATGAAATGAAATTGTTACCCATGTAAAAGCAACCACCACTCGTGCTTTTCCTATCATCAATGTCTCCAGCCCAGTCAGCATCACTGTATCCAACAAGTGCACTGCTTGTGTCTTTGGTATACCATATACCAAGATCAGTTGTACCAGCCACATATCTTATTATTCTCTTGACTGCATTCAAATGAGACTCTTTGGGACAAGCTTGGTACCTAGCACAAACACAAACACTATACATAATATCAGGTCTGCTTGAAGTTAAGTACAGAAGACTACCTATCATGGATCTATATAAAGTTGGATCAACATCTTGACCAACAGTGTCTTTACACAACTTTTGTGTAGATCTCATAGGAGTTTTCATGACTTTTGAGCTTTCTAAACCAAACCTTTTCACTAAATTCTTTGCATACTTACTCTGAGAGAAGAAAATACCTTTATCAGTTTGTTTGATTTGAAGTCCTAGAAAGTAATTCAAATCACCTACCATGCTCATCTCAAATGTTGTTGTCATTGCTTCAACAAACTTGTTTAACATAATGTTACAAGTTGAACCAAAAACAATGTCATCAACATCTATTTGAGCTATTAATAAGTCTTCTCCAGAATTTTTAATGAACAAGGTTCTATCAGCCTCTCCTCTTATGAAACCAAATTGCAACAGAAAGTCAGTAAGTCTACCATACCAAGCTCTAGGAGCTTGTTTGAGACCATACAAGGCTTTCTTTAGTTTGTACACATGATCAGGATACTGTGGGTTTTCAAAACCTTTAGGTTGTTCAACAAATGAATCTTCAATTAATATGCCATTTAGAAATGCAGCTTTTACATCCATTTGATGAAGATTAATGTTAATGTAACATGCAATTGCTAGTAAAAGTCTAATGGACTCTATCCTAGCAACAGGTGCAAATGTTTCATCAAAATCAATACCTTCAACTTGAGTGTAACCTTGTGCAACTAATCTAGCTTTGTTCCTAATTATGTTACCAGACTCATCAGTTTTGTTTTTAAAGATCCATTTAGTTCCAATGACATTGACATTTTCAGGTCTTGGAACTAATGACCAAACATCATTTCTCTCAAACTGATTAAGTTCCTCATGCATAGCATTAATCCAATTTTCATCTTTTAATGCTTCTGTAACATTTTTAGGTTCAATTTCAGAATAGTAACACTGAGCATTCACAATATTGCATATTGAAGACATGCACACAGACCTTACCACATCAACACAGTTTGCACTTACTCTCCTTCTTGTTTGAACACCAACTGAAGCATCTCCAATGATCTGATTTGAAGGATGACTTTTTGTAATCCAAGTAGCTGGATTCTTCTTTGGAGCATACTGATTGTTCTGTGAAGTATCAACTGAATCTGCAGGGGATGTTGAACCAGATGCTGTAACATTTGGTATAACATTCTCTGTTTTCAGTGATTCTTTTGGAACATCAATAACTTCAGTCACATCTTCAGTGTCATTTCCATCTATCAGATTCCTGTCATCATCAAAAACAACATTCACAGATTCTTGAACAGTGTTAGTTCTAAGGTTATAGACTCTATAGGTTTTGCTATTTCTAGAATAACCTAAGAAAAAACCTTTATCACTCTTAGAATCAAACTTATGCAGTTGATCCCTATCATTCAGAATGTAACACACACAACCAAAAACATGAAAATATTTCACATTTGGTTTCTTATTGTTCAAGATCTCATATGGGGTTTTGTTGCTTCCAAATCTAAAATAGACTCTATTAGCAATATGGCATGTTGTATTCAATGCTTCAACCAAAAATTTCTTTGCAAGATTTTTTGAAGTGAGCATTACTCTTGCCATTTCTTGAAGAGTTCTATTTTTTCTTTCAGCTATCCCATTTTGTTGTGGAGTTTTAGGAGAAGAAAACTCTTGGACAATTCCTTTCTTATTACAGAATTCTGAAAACATATTATTTTCAAATTCTCTACCATGATCAGACCTAATCCGGCTTACTTTCAAGTTGAAAACAGTTTTAAATCTCTTGTAAAGAATTTTAAAAACATCAAGTGTTTCAGATTTCTCTCTTAAGAACTCAATCCAGGTAAACCTAGAGTAATCATCTACCACAACCAGTGAATATTTCTTACCACCAATGCTTTCAGTTTCCATAGGACCCATAAGATCCATATGCAGTAATTCAAAACAACGATGTGTCATGCAATGTGATAACATTTTATGCGATACTCTTACCTGCTTACCTTTTTTACATGAACCGCATACAGTAGGTGTGACAATCTTCAATTTAGGTAAACCTCTCACTGCTTCAGACTTAACCAATATTTGCATGAATCTATAATTTGCATGTCCAAGTCTTTGATGCCATAGGACATTATCATCACAATTTGACAAATGACATACTTTATTTATTCCAATTAGATAACAATTATCAGCTGACCTATTTCCAGTCATTAGACACTTATTATCCTTGTTTAGAACATAGCATGAATCTTTATCAAATTCAACATGCAAATTGTCATCACATAGTTGACTTATACTAAGAAGATTATCAAGTAAACCATCAACATGCAAAACATTCTTAAGTTTAGGAAAACCTTCAGCATTTAAGGTCCCATTTCCAATGATTTTACCTTTTGATCCACCACCATATGTAACAGTTCCACCATTACAGGGTTCATAGTCAGATAAGTAATTAACATGACCAGTCATGTGTCTAGAACAACCACTATCAAAGTACCATAGATCAGGAACACATGCTTTCAGAGAAGTTTGAACAACATTACAAGTAACATGTTCTTTCTTTTTCTTAGGAGATTTTGACCAGTGTTTCTTAGAATGTGAAGACATTTCAGACAACACTCTTTGAATTTCCAGATCTCTTTTCATCTTTTGACAGTAAGGACGAATATGACCAATTTCAGAACAATAGTGACATACATACTTCCTAACAGGTTTTTCAATCACATGTACTTTTGTCTCAGCAAAAAGTTCAGTTTTTCCCTTGACAAAATTTACAGGATTATTCACATGTTTAGAAGTAGTCTCACCACAATAGCCCAAACCATGTTTACTAGACTGTCCAGTAGTGAAAGAATCACTTACAATGGAAGAGCTTTTAGAAAACTTCTTAAAACTTAAGGTAGAATTTTTCAATTCTTCCTTTAGCTTAGAAATTTCTAAATCCTTCCTTGTTAGAATGACTTCCAACTTTGTCACAGTCTCTCTGAGATCATCATTCTCTTTGGCTATACTGGAATCATCATTCCTTATGTCATTAGAACCTGTCTCATCAACACACTCATTAAAACAGTTCAAATCTGAATGATTTTTGACAAATGTTGTTTCTGATGTTATAACATTGGAAACAGCATCAGTGTCTAGATCATCCAGATCATCATCTAAAGAATCATCATAATCAATTCTTGCAGAAAAAGTTAATTCCTCATCTTTAGAACCTTCAGGTTCATCATCATCTGAGTCATCACTAAAGGTAACATTAAAATTCAGTTTCTGTCTTAACCTGGTATTTGCACACTCATTTGCATAGTGTCCAAATCCAGTACATGCATCACATCTAACTGATTTTCAAAATTCGGGATCATACCTTGATTTACTACCTCTGAATTGCCTTGATTGATTCTGATCCTTCCTTTTCTCTGGGTCTGATAGTGTGTTGTTGAAAGGAGTCCTCTGTTGGACATTTCCTCTGGATCTGTTAAGTTTCTTCTTCAGGTAGGAATTGAACTTCTTTGTAAGGAGGGCAATGTGTTTAGGAGTGTTTTAACATTGGTCTAAAACATCTTCATCAGATTCAACCTCAGTCACAAAGGGCTGATTTTCAGTATTAGAAGATGTTTCACCTTTGAAAACAACAACCTTCTTTCCTTCACTTGTATCATCAGATTGAGTTGTGTTCATCTCATATGTTTTGAGAATACTTACAAGCTCATTCTGACTCAAAGTGTCAGTGTCCTTGGCTTCTTCAATAGCACAAATTTTTGCATCGAACCGTTTATGAACAGATCGCAAAATTTTGTGTACAACTCATACATTGGAAATAGGATCACCAAGTGCGTGTGACTCGTTGACAATTTCACTCAGCCTCTCATTGTAAGCCGTGATCGTCTCATCATCCTTCATCCTTAGATTCTCGAACTTGGTCCCAAGCATTCGAAGTTTGGTCCTTCGAACACTTACACTTCCTTCGCAATGTTCTTGAAGCCTCTCCCATGCATCTTTAGCCGTGGTACATGTTGATATAATTTTGAACATAGATACATCAACAGAGGTAAAGATAGCATTGAGAGCTTTGGAATTGTAGCTTGTCGTCGTGGTCTCCTCATTTGTCCATTCAATCTCCCGTTTGACTCTTGTCTCGCCATCATCATCTGCTTGATTTCTGGGCCATTCCCAGCCGGTCAAAACACTTCTCCAAGCACGTTCATTAATTGACTTGATGTACATACACATCTTAGGTTTCCAATAGGCATAGTTGTTACCATCTAGTATAGGAGGCCTAAGTGGGGTGTTTACAGGATATTGCATAGCAAAAGACACACTTAAAAACTCAGGATCTAAACTTAGTATATTAAGTTTATGGCTCTGGTGCCAAATGAAAGTGTGTGTGTTATAAATTGCAGATATCGTAACAAATGTTAAAGCAAATATTACAACAATCTGGTAAATCAGAATATAAAACGTGTACAGCGGAAGACTTAAACACACTATTACGAAAGGGAATACTTTTTAACATAAACTATCTTAAATAGCTTGTGCTAGCCTTACGGCGAAACGTTCACTATAACAAAAATAGTGATACAAGAGTTGTGTGAAGAGTAAAATCGTTCACAACGGAAACAAGACTTGATATCACCTATCAAATCTAAATTGGCTAAGTGTATAACACTATACACCGTCAAAGTTGATCTCACTCTATATCTATGATCTCTTTATCTATGGATATAGGTTCGACCGTAAGTTATACGAGAAAAACTCTACTTCAAGGTATAACATAAATGTTGGAATAACTGCCCTATCACCTTTAAACTCAGGATCAACACTAGAGTAGGTGTACTCGTTTACCCCACACTTGGTACTGAAAGATCCGGCCACTATTTATAGGCAGAAGTCTTCAATCCAAAAATAACTTCTCTATGTAACCGCTTCCATGATCTTCATGTTATCCCACGTCTTTATTTTTATTCCTCATGCTTCTTGATGCAACCGCCTGATCTAGATAGTTCTTAAACATCCTGGATAAGTCTGGATCGTATAGGCCCTTGTAGATCCTTGTAGATCCTTCTGGAACCCGTAACCGCTCATGTTACAACCAATGTTATGCAACATTCACTGCAACATTGAGTATTCCAGAACCTTGTAGATCCTTCTAGATCTTCATCCTGCATGTTAAAACATCTAAGACAACATATGATCATAAAGTGTTGGTTAATGAGAAGAAAGGGCAAATTCATGTTGTTTCAAAGTAAATAGTGAATACTTCACTACCAACAACATTAACATGTACAAATGTTCATATGTTATATAAGTTCTATTTTGATGGCTATTTGATGTTTAAAATGAGTTGATTGCTCCAACTATGTCTTTTTATGAGTCAAAGTTCTTTAGACTTAGAATATGTATTTAAAATTTCAAAACTTTTAGATTTATTCTCGATTTTATATAATTTTTCTACTAAAGTGCCGAAGAGAGTCGAAAATGTCTTGTTTTAAGGTCGTCTTTGTATAACTCTTAATGGTCAGCTCTCTTCAAATTTATATGAGAATTTTAAGTATATTGTTTTATTGTCTCTTAACTTTCTTAGAAATTTTACCTAACCACTATTGAAGGTATATCCTATTTTTAGTGATTTTTCTTCCAAACAGTGTTTTTCCAGCGAAGTTGGACTATTTTTATGCTCTATTAGAATGCTTGCACAAATTTGAAATGTATAAAATTAAAATAAGAAATTTTTAAATATGTTACTACTGAGACTTAAGGTCATGTAGGGTTTTGCCTTATATTTTTATAAGCAATACACAAATATTACCAAATTCTAGAAAATGACTTGACGTATGCCCTGTTCGTGACTTGTTTTTCAGTCTATTTGTGAAAATTATAAGAAAGGATCTACTGGTTATTTTGAATTGAAAATTTTATGTTATGTATGTATACAAAATATGAACCAACAATATAGATTTCATAACTTTTCAACATGTCATGTTAAATAATACACTACAAACTGTCTCTTTTGGGGATTTGACACATAGAATGTGAGTTGGTAAACTGATTTATTTAAACATCTAGCTAACTAAAAGTATAAATATTCCAGAGTACAAAAAATCAAACTTGTTTTGAGCATGTTAAAACACTTTTAGGATCCTTGATATAGGTGTATAGAAATTTTACTTAAATGTTGTGCTTCTTTATGTCTTCTCGTGTGAAATTGACTAGTTCTAGTAACTAGAATTATTTTCCTGATATATGATTAAGTTTGTTAATAAAAAAGATATGTAGATCTTATTATAAAAAAAATGTGTAGGTATAAGATATGTAAATATAGTTGATACTAGAGATATTGAAGTGTCATGTGTGCATTAATACTTTCTAATGATTAAAAGACCAAGAGACAAACAAATATGTCGACTGCAGTGCAAGACAGCTGGACTTCCAGGAAGCTATCCCACCACACAATCACGCCAAGAAAGTTGGTAAATCGTAATTTCTTATGCATTAATTAGAATAATATGTGTGTGTATGAGCAAACAGATCTTCGGATTATGCTCTGTGTGAATTATAGCAAGTCTACGTACTATGCTCTGTGTGAATTTTGGCTAGTCAACGGGCTATATTTTGTGTGAATCATGAGGGATCTACGGACCATATTTGTGTGAATTTAGTCGGGCCTATGGGTCCGGCATGTACTCGGTTGATATGCTGATTAGTCTTTTAATGCATTTGTACATTAAATGTTATTCCATTGGGCCTCTCCTCCTAGGGAAGACTCATGATGCTACTTTAACTTTTTCAGGTAATGTTGCCGACGAGGAGGACGTATGACTGACTGAGCAGACTCCGCCTAAATATATATATTTACTATATTTTAAGTTTTCTGTAAGGAGTGAGTTAAGTATTTTTCTTAAGTTATCATTTTGAAAATAATTTCCAAACCTATATATATGGATCATTTGGTTAAGTTGACAAATAATTTCATAATTACTCAAATGTTATGTCAATCGCTCGAAATGTTTAATTTTCAAACATTGTTGAGTATTCACATATGTCCTTTCTTATTATGTTAATTTAGGTAAAATATTTTATCACATGAATGTTAATCTATTATTTGAAATTTTCTTAATTAAGTAAGTGTCTGCTTTTATTGCTGGAAGAGTTATCCAAGACAACATTAGGATTGCCTATGAAATGACCCTCTCAATGAAACGCAAAACTTAAGGCAAGTTGGAGATGTTGCTCTAAAAATTGATATCAGCAAAGCATACGATAGAGTGGATTGAAACTACCTACGTAGAATCCTCGAACACATAGGTTTTAGTGGGATATGGATATGTTGGATGATGTTATGTGTAACTACGGATGAATATAACATTCTAAAGAGTGTTCTATCAACCTATAAAAGAGCTTCAGGTCAAGCCATTAACGGAGGAAAGTCTGGAATTTTCTATAGCAAGAATGTGAGTGATGTGGTTCATGGAGAAATATCAAATATTCTTCAGGTATTTCATCCTCTTAATATCCGAAAATATTTGGGTTTGCCATCACTCATAGAGATAGTTTAAAAAGTTGTTTTCAACTATCTCAGAGATAAATTATGGAAGAAGCTCCAAGGTTGGGCAAATAAGAAGCTAACTAAAGCAGGGAAGGAGATATTAATTAAAGCAACAGCTCAGGCTATCCCTACTTATTGTATGTCTACTTTTCTATTGATATTTACTCTGGCTGACGTATTACAGAAGAAGATAAATTCTTTCTAGTGTGGAAATTCCACCAATTTTTTAAAATGCACAAATGAAAGGAATGGAATAAAATTTGTGTTCGTAAAGATAAAGGTGGGTTGAATTTTCATAATCTTGAACTTTTCAATTTAACCATACTTGGATCGTTTGGTTGGAGATTACACTTTGACCCGGATGCTTGTATGTAAAGTAATCAAAGATAAATATTTCCCAAGAGGGGACTACTTGAATGCCACTTTAGGGCATAGTACAAGTTTTACTTGGAGAAGTGTCTGGACGACTCAAGATTTGGTAAACGAGGAGTTGGATGGAAGATAGGAGATTATTCTCAAATTCTAGTTTGGAGCTCACCTTGATCACATAATGATACCAGTTTTTATGTCCAAACTGCACCTATTGAGAAGTTTGAAAATGCGACAGTGTCGGATTTATTGATTCCGGAATGAGGGTATGAGGTATGGAAGTTATTACAGAGGTTTTCTTGGATAATGATGTGAGGCGAATCATGAGCACCCCACTTCCTCTAACGGGGTGCATTGATAGAATCATTTGGCATTTTAATAGAGATGGATGCTAAACTATCAAGTCTGCCTAGCAATTGGAAGTGTCTCTCACAATTGATGAAACTCATGGAACACATGGTAATTGGAGAAGTTTGTGGAAGGCAAAAGCTCCCCCTAAAGCTAAATTGTGTGCTTGGAGAGCTTGTACTGAGTGTCTTCCTACCAAGC
Source organism: Ballota nigra (assembly GCA_947034835.1). Taxonomy (NCBI): domain Eukaryota; kingdom Viridiplantae; phylum Streptophyta; class Magnoliopsida; order Lamiales; family Lamiaceae; genus Ballota; species Ballota nigra. The sequence goes on along the minus strand of OX344724.1, from coordinate 37,626,103 downwards.
CGAACTTGCTCATGAGGCATTACAATGTAAGTGGTGTCCGTAAAACTTGTAGTCTGGGTTTGAGAGTGATTGGCACACTTTTTTGGAGTGTCCTCTTGCTACTACTTGTTGGAGATTGGTGGTTTCAGTAGCTTTATAGAGGAATCAAAGAAAGAAGCTATGAATTTGCATGATGTGTTACTCCCATTGTTCACCTCTTTAGACGAATAACAAGTAAGCTTATTATGCATGTTAATTTGGAGACTATGGAAATCTTGTAGTGATGCCATCTGGAACAACCTAAGTTTGTCGATAGCTTATATTATCTCCTTGTCGAGGAGTCTTCTTGCTAAATGGAAGACTTTGAGGCCTCCACGCATTAGTAGCAGTGATAGTTTAGGTTGCTCTAGTTAGCATAATTCACCGGCCAACTATTGGAAAATCAACATACATGGTGCGTTCTTCACCGAAAGTTTGCAGACTGGAGTAGGTATGATTATGAGAGATGATATAGGTAGTTTTGTGGCTAGTAAAACTTTCATCGTAGCGGGGAATTTTAAGTTGAAGAGAGTGGGGTTATGGGATTATTTTAAGTCTTATCTTGGATACTGCATCTGGGGTTAACGAGAGTGATTATTGAAGTTGATGCGGAAATTTTTGCAAAAATCGTGTGTTGTGGCACAATTATCTCATAATATGCCTAAATCCCATCACTAACTTGGGGTCCACCGAAGACGAGGTCTAAGGCTTACCATGTTGGCAAGGCCCATCTGAGCCGAGGCCTATAGCTCACCACATCAATGAGGTCTGCAGAACCTGAGACGATCCCGATCGTATGAAGATCAAATTCTCCTTGAAATACGGACCCAATAAGATTAAGGGTCAACATCAAGAAATATATCAAATTACTACAAGACAAGGACTTTTAATGTAAAGTAGACCGAGTACATTTTTAGATCAAAAGTTGTAATTAAATCCCTAAAATAAAGAGATAAGATTAGTTTTAGGCCTTTCTTGACCACTAGGTTTGGCCCTCTATAAATAGAGGGTCTCATCCACAATGTAAGGGTATTTTTCCTCCCTCGTCCAAAGGAGGCCGACATATATTTCACTCTCAAGGCTAGGGGCCGATTCTTTTTCAAGAACACTCAAATCCATCTTCAAGGGAAAAACCCATAACAAGAACTATTCAGTTATTTAGTAATTATTTGTATTAAAATTTGAAAAATTATTAATAATATATTAGTAGTTCTAGTGCGTATGCACTTGGATTTTGAAAAAAAAAAATACCCCAAGTCAGTGATACCCCAAGAAATAATCAATGATACCCCTATAAGTAGTCAGTGATACCCCAATAAGTAATCAGTAATATCTCAACTGCAAAAAAAAAAAAAAAAAAAAAAAACACAACATTTCAGTGTGTCTGTGTGTGTTTTGAAAAAATCAAAATTGAAGTCAAAATTTAGCTTAAAATTCAAGTGCATGCTATGTACTTGAATGAATGCTAGAATTTGTGGTAATATATTAAAAGCCGGTCAATTGTTTTCTTTTGATATATCGTTTTCTTTTATCAATTTTTATACAGTTATTATTATTTAATGTAATTTGAATTGCATGCATGGTATATGTATTAACCATTAAATGATGCAATTTTATTTAGACAAAGTATAAAGTGAAAATTGTTTATAAATGAACCATTGAAGGGTATTAATTATTTTTACTAAAGAGTATTAGTTGTTTTCATCAAAGGGTATTAGTTGTTTTCACTGAAAAATATTAGTTGTTTATTGAAAATAAACTAAGACTCTTTAGTGAAAACAATTAATACTCTTCGGTAAAAACAACTAATACTCTTCAGTAAAAATAACTAATACCCTACAGTTATTCATGTATGAACCAATTTCACTCTATATATACTCTTTTATTTATTTATTATATAATAAAATGTGTGATGAATACACCTTATATATATATATATTCATATATACAATTTTTTAACTTTTTTTACTTATTTGTTTATTATAAAAATAATATTTGTGGAAACATTATAAGTTCAATATATGATTAATTAATTTGATTTCTTTTCATATTGCAAATTATTAACACTAACTAGAAACATAAGTATAACCAACAAATTTTCGTATTTAAAATATTATTAAATGCGAAAAGAAGTACAAAGAATAATTATAAATCAAGCGATTATTTGGGTAAAATCTCTAATGAGTCATCTGATTCTTCTCTTGAGAGTTGACTTTGACTTGATTTTGAATTTTTCGGAGACTGGTCCGTAGCCGAATCTTGTCTGATGATGATATTAATTCGAGGGCATCGAGCCGTGTTTCGGATTAATCGTTGGCGTTGAGATTTCCGTGGAAGTAGACACTGAGTCGTTGAGCCCACGAAGAGCTTGAGTTTGAAGAACGTCGATCGGAGGGGCTTAGCATCGTAATCTCGGATTGAAGACCGTTATTGGATTACTTTTCGCGAAGAACTTGAGAGGTTTCCGTGGGAAACTTGAAGAACTTCGGAGGGAGGAACGTTGATTGGAGGGACTTAGGACCGTGATCTTGGATCAAACATCGTTGTTGACGGAGAATGTCGTTGAAGCCGTGAAGAACGCCGTTGAAGCCGCGAAGAACGCCGTTGAATCCTCAAGAATTCTGAGCTCTTGAATTCTCTGACTTCTAGTGTCTTCTGAATGTGTGGGGGATGAATGAATGAGACTCCTATTTATAGGTGTAGAATTCTAGGTTTTACGGGCCAGATTTCATGGGCTGGGTCAATATTTGAGCTTATCCGAAAAATTCATATATTTGATTCTTCTTGATAAGCTTTTAAAAGATTTGAAAAGATATGATTTGACTAGTTGGGCTTTAGGAGGCCCGTTCAAATTAATTGGGCTTTAGAGGCCCAATTGAATTAATTAGGCTTTAGAGACCCAATTTGATATATTGGACTTTAGAGGTCCAATTGAATTAATTAGGCTTTAGAGGCCCAATTGGATATATTTGACTTTGGGGATCCAATTTAATTAATTAGGCTTTAGAGACCCAATTTGATATATTGGACTTCAGAGGTCCAATTGGATATATTGGACTTTAGAGGTCCAATTTAATTAAGGGCCCTGCTATATACCCCTCCATAATTTATAGATACACCATCATGTTCATTAACATACCAAATATACCCCCAAAATCCTAATACTGTAATACACCCTCTATTTTCTTCAAAACCAGACTTGTTGCGACGTGCTGCCACAAATGCAGAGTCTTCGTCGTTAATCGCTTCCACAAATGTGCATCCGCCGCATCAGACCGTCATAGGTCTCTTTACAGAGGTCAGATTGGGGCTCGGTTTTGAATGGGTTCAATAGAGAATGAGAACTTTCTCCAGTATCATATGGTGATCCCCGGGACTGATCCAAATTCTCTCTCAAATTTTGGGCACTCTAGTTTAGCAGTTTGTTGTCACAGACACACATCCCCACCAATTCGAAAAATAAGATCCAATTTTTTTTATGTTGTTTGAAGAAAAAATAGGCGAAATATTGTTTATTTTCCGATTTTCTCTTGTCAAAATTTGTGGTTCAATTTCGAATTTCGCAACTTTGTCTGATAACATGGGCTATTCCGATTAATGTTTTTCCGAATTCTATGTTATTTTCCAATTATTATGTTCCAAAAAAATACAAATTCAGTGGATTTGGCAGCAAAGATGGTGAGGTTGTAAGTTGATTTGCGGCGGCGTGAATCGGTACGGAGATGAAGGCCACAGACTTGAATTTGTAATTCTTGGGTTGTTTGAATTAGAAATGGAGGCTTCATCAACTTATAAATTAATAATTAGAAATTGAAAGGTGCATTATGTTTTTTCTTTTTCTTTTTTTCTGCAGCAGTCTCTTACGACGGGGGAAGATGAAGAAATTAGATTTTTTTGGGAAAAGGGTGTTTTTGTCTTTTTATTAGAAAATTAAAAGTTTAGTAGGTGTATCTAGACATTATGGATGGGTATATAGCTGGACTCTTTAATTAATTAAACTTTAGAGGTCCAATTGAATATATTGGACTTTAGAGGTCCAGTTTAATTAATTAGGCTTTAGATACCCAATTTAATATATTGGACTTTAGTGGTCCAATTGGATATATCAATTATTTATTTATTTTAGGAATTAAATGTGTTTGAATTACGAAAAATAAATAATAAATTTAATTGATATTAACACATAAATTTCACCCTTTTAATTCGCAATTAAATTTTGCTCGATTACAAATGCCCCTCGCATTTCGTTCGCGAGTGATTTTATGTGGATGTGGATGAATTGCGAAATTCCAATGTTGTCTATATTGACATCCGAATTCTTTCTTTTGGATTTGCATTAAAAAAAAATGGATAACCCAAAAAATTGAATCAATTAGGCCAATGAATGCATAAACCTATTATTAGTTGAGCTGCGTGGAGGGACAAATCTTTGGTAACTTTGGTATCAAACTAGATACGAAATCAACTCAAATATAGGAGATATAAGGTTCTGTAGGAATTTCCTTGTGCGTCAAGATTAATCCACGGCTGCAAACAAATTCTTATCTTACATGATCCTTACTGTATCATATCTTTCATGGGATTTCTAAATCCTCATCATCTTGGGATATCTAGCATGAGATATATCATATTTTTTATTTTCCAAATCCTATCTAATTCAGGATTTCTTGATCTCACATCTATATAAAGGGATTAAATCCTTCTCTTTTCGTCATCCCGAACACAGAAATAAAAGGTATACCTCTTTTCTCTTCTTTTATTTGCAAAGCTTACTTCCCTTTTTTTTTCTTCCGCAGGTAGATCTCTCTTAGGCATTTCATCGAGCATATTGCGTGCGTACTACTATCAACCATATATCCAACAAATCAACCAAAACCATGACTCGAGCGAGAGGGACGACAGGGCGACTTCGTGCCCCATTCGCAGGCAGCTAACTTCTATGCAACAACAGCTGCGCTGCGCACCGTCATTGAGCAGACGGTGGCGCTCATCGAACAAAAGCAACTAGGCGACGGGGGTCAACCAGCGATGCGCTTGAGGGGCCATCGACATTGGCGGCGGCTTCAATTCAGGGGAAAGATGACGCGCGATGATGGCGGAAAGATCTCTGGTAGCGATGATTCATCCGGCGAGACGGCTCGCGCGGCGGCTGGAAAAGAGGGTGGCGCGGGCAGCGGCTTGGCCACTGATTGTGCGCGCGAGGCTCCAGTAAATCTCCGTTGGTGATTGAAGGGTAGAGCAGAGAGGTGGCGGCGCGTCAGATCAACGGGCAACGTTCACGATTTCCGGTGAGAGATGAGGGCGGCGATGCTAAGACCTGTGTGCGGCAGCAGTAACGGTGGTCTTTTGGCCGTGAGAAGGAAAGCCCCTAATTTGATAAAAGAAAGGCAAATTCAATTTGGGGTATTTATTTTGGCTTTGTGATCGTGTTCTCAGCAAAGGAAGACAGACGGACTATTTGACAGTAGATTATGGACCTTATTCTTTTTGAAAATATATTATCTTAAAGAATTAATTGACACCTGCCCAATTAAGTTACTTTGAGAAAATATGAATAACTCTTTCAATTTGCCTCTTACAATATTTCTTTTTCTTCCGATTGTAGGAGTTATTCTCTGATGACAATAAGATAATTTTCTTACTCGACGAAACTCGAGTGGTAACTCTTTTTTCACCCTTTACCTTATTTTCACTTCTATTGTTGTGCTCTTTTTTTTTTCTTTTCAACAGCAAATTGAAGAGAGTACTTGGGACAACTTAGCGCTCATCGACTGCATTTGCATCGCTTGTGCCTTTCGTTCATGAATTTCCACTTCAATCAAGAAATCACCAACAACCAGTTTCATTCGGCGATGCAGGCGTCGTCGGTTATTGGATACTAGGTCATTCGGGTTCCGCTAGGGCAGGCTCTGGCGGCTTCTTGGAATGGTTAAGGCTCGTGTGCGAAGTAACCGAAATCGACTCAACTGGTTTCATCAGTTTCGGACTCATCATCTCAGGGTAGGCCTTGTTTATGGTGTGTCCCTTTGACACAGTGCTCACGGGGTATCTAGGCCAGCGATGCAGGCGTTGTCGGTTATTGGATACTAGGCCATTTGGGTTCCGCTAGGGCAGGCTCTGGCGACTTCTTGGAATGGTTAAGGCTAGTGTGCGAAGTAACTGAGTTGCCAAGGAGTCGGATTTTGGAATTGATGGTAGTCCCGATATGGAGAGGTCACCGAAGGTGACTTGTGCATGACTTGAACGCAAAATACTAGGTATACTAGTAGTTACCCCACAAGAGAATGAGATCACTGTATTATGTGCAAGTATAGAGACCAAGTAGTATCGAACCCAAGGGAAGGTATGTATGCGAATAGAGCCCTGAAGATCTACGCGTCGTAGTTAATATGAGTGTCTGTTCGGGTTTAAGAATGGAATTAAGCTACTCTAAAGTCTACTTCTAACAATGCGAATTATGAAATCAACAAAATAACTAAGAGTTTAATCAAATACGAGATGGTGATGCTCAGGATAGGAATCTCTATGTATACTTACGGAGCTAGTACGATAATTAAAACAACCATGATGTACAAGTATTAATCCTAAGTGTACTAAACCTAGGCAATCAACTTCCCTAATCTAGCACCAGATTGAAAAACTAAAAGCTCAAGAATTAACTCTAATACTTCATCATAGCAACCTACTTCACAACCCACTAAACAAGTTATATGGATTATGCTTAATTAATGAGAGCCTTATTTACCCAAGGTGATACGGTCGTCCTCCCTAGATAAACCGGTAGATTATAAACCCCTTCTAAAACCCTATCGTTAAGCCTATTCGTTATTAAAGAGTGATAAGACCGTCCTCTCTCTAATAATTTTCATACTCAATTCCAAGATAATTTCTAGGGTTTATTTTTAGAATTCAATTAATTAAGAGAACTAGCACTAAACATCACAAATTATCCTAATTATGTACCAACATCCCTTCTACCCCAAGCATGCAAGGGTTCTAGCCTAACATGGTAATTGAAGTAACGAAAACAATCACAAGAACGATGAACATTTGCATAATTGAATAATCAAAAGACTTGGAAAGCATAAACAAAAGAATATCTAAAAATCTCAATAAATCTGGTAAAGTAGGGTTTAGAAGTCTCAAAGGTTCAAGAACGAAAGAATTAAACGAAAAGAATCAAAAGAAGTATCTAAACTACGAATTCGTAACATCAAAACCTCATTTACAAGTGTGAAACTCTCCAAAATCTCTCTACCAAGCTGTAAGTATGTCAAAATATGAATCGGGATCAAAAAGTTCCAAAAATGAGCTTGGAACCGGGTATTTATAAGCAACGGGCCAGAAACGGGTAAAAAAGCCAAAATTGCACGAAATCTGGGCTTGGTCGAGCATAGACGCTCGACCTAATAATAGTCGAACGGGTCCTCTTCCAGAGTGCTAAGGGCGCTCGACCTACCACTAGTCGAGCAGTGGCGCTCAACCACCTTGGTCGAATGAATCCTTAGGTCGAACGAGGGCGCTCGACCTGCCCTGGTCGAGCCGCTAAAATGCACTGTAAGTCAAGGTGCTTGAGCAACGCACTTGGTCAAGCGGTGGTGCTCGACCTCACTGGGTCGAGTGCTTTCCTCTTTCGACTGAGTGATACTTTCCCTTGCACGAACTAATACTATTTGTATTTCTACAATATTTTCTCATCTGGGCATCCGTTTGAGTCGATTCAAAGTCCTACGAACTCCATTTTTCGCCCTCAATCCATCTATGAGCATCAAAGAAGCAAATTCATCAATTTATGAAAATAGTACTCAATTGACTCTAAATACTCATCGAATTCACTCAAAACACGGGCAAAACGAGCCATAAATCATAATAATTTCACGTCTAATCAACCCCCCCAAACTTACCATATTGCTTGTCCTCAAGAAATGAAATAATAAGTCAAGTGAAATTGTTAAGAATGAATTAAAGACCCAAATCATGCAAGTAATAGAGCTCAAGTTACAAAAATCAATCACGCATACACAAACTCACCCCCTTCATCATACTCATGCAATAATAATAAGAACCACCAAAATCAAACATGGATGTGCTCTCAAAAAGTGTATACCAATAATAAGGGACTCACTCAATCAATTAATCACACATATCAGCAGTCATAGGCTTGTAAGCACTCTCAACTTCGACCATACTCTAGAATCCATGCCGAATCAAAAAGGACTTTATCAAGGTTGTAATGTAGTCTCTTTGGACGGGTGGAGTAACTATATAGGATAAGTGACTCAAGTGAATGAAGAAAAAATAAAATTCAACTTTAGCAGTTCAAGACGAGGAATAGAATACTTCAAACATCTTCATGCAATACACTTTCAATTCGACTACTCTCAACACTTCAAAAAAAATCTAACTTTTTTCACTTTTTTCAATCACTTCACACTTTTTTTTTCTTTTCACACATACATGAGCTCATATTTCTTTTGCTGATTCTCAAATCCATTGTTCTTTCCCACAACTCAAAATCTCATTACACCTTCTTCTCATATACACTCAAGCATTAGTAATTCTCCTTTCCCAACTCAACTCGATCCCTTTCTCATTCACAACATTTCCTATTCTCCACTCAAATTGGGACAAAAAGAGGTTAAGAATTTGGTTAAATTTAAATGTTCTAGCAAATAAAGTAGGTCAAGGCACAAACGAGCTAACAAGGGATAAATGTCATTGGTAGGAAAAATTTGGCTAAGTGACTCAATAAAATCAAAGATGGCCTAATATCACTTTCGGCATATCAAACAAGACACAATCAAGAAGCGAGAGTGCCCACAAGTTCTAGCATCCTCTAAGGTGACGATCCACTCACAAATGATGAGATCAATTTATGCATTTTAATCTCCAAAATGCTCAATTCTCACGGCTTTCACATACATGCTTGTCCTAGTGAATTCTCACTTTTATCACACAAGTATTCAATAGGAAAATTCGTAGGTATACGAGTTCCCTCTCAAATCAACTCTAACTACTCCACTCACATAATATAGTCCCTAACTCATCTCCACAAATCGTAAACTCATACTTCACACTCAAAGATAGCAATCACAAGTAAATAATGGAAGCATCAATACACATGAAATATGCAGTAGCACCCAATTAGCTCATAATAACAGCTCAAGGAGTACCTCAAGGCACAATATATAACCTAGCTCAACTCAAATAGAAGGCGTGCTCTAAGTTTGAAGTTGCCTAATACGCATAATCCCCTTTGCACTTGGCAATGTAGCACACTCCCTTGCTTGAGTTCCTCCCTTTTGAATAACTCCATGATACCGTTACTTCCTCGAGACAAGCCTACAAGTAACTCACCCAAGAACGAGGTTAAAACTTGCGACTCAAAACAAAACACCTACAACTAAAAACACTCAAAAGCAAATAAAAATGGGTTGCCTCCCACTCAGCGCTATTTTTAAGGTCCTAATGCCGGACCGAGCTCAAAGGAGCTTATGGGACATGATACTTAATGTTACCTCCCTTATTCTCATAAGAGAAGATGTCTAAGTTTTTCGCTCGATTCCCATCCTTCTTCTTCACCTCGGGCGGAGGTGTCACCTTCTTTTTCGCTCTCCACGGAGGTACCCACTTCTTGACTTTTGGCTTCTTTTTACCTATTCCTCCATTTCCTTCTACTTTGCCCACCTCCACCCTTTTTATTTCTCCATCCTTCAACTTCTTGCCTTCATCCCTATCAAAACAATCAAGATCATAATGCTCAAAGGTCAAATTATTAAGTGAAGGATTATCATAATCACGTATATAAGAAAGGTTAGGAATAGGAGGTGTGTCTTCAACACAAGGATCAATGGAATGACAACTCCCATCTTCCTTTGGGTGTTTCATGGCCTCATATAGGGAAATTTTCACCTCTTGATCATCTACCTTTACCGTGATCTTCCCATTCGCCAGAAATGAGCTTGGAACCGGGTATTTATAAGCAACGGGCCAGAAACGGGTAAAAAGGCCAATATTGCACGAAATCTTGGCTTGGTCGAGCATAGGCGCTCGACCTAATGATAGTCGAACGGGTCCTCTTCCAGAGTGCTAAGGGCGCTCGACCTTGCACTGGTCGAGCGGTGGTGCTCAACCACCTTGGTCGAATGAATCCTTAGGTCGAACGAGGGCGCTCGACCTGCCCTGGTCGAGCCGCTAAAATGCACTGTAAGTTAAGGTGCTTGAGCAACGCACTTGGTCAAGCGGTGGTGCTCGACCTCACTGGGTCGAGTGCTTTCCTCTTTCGACAGAGTGATACTTTTCCTTGCACGAACTAATACTATTTGTATTTCTTCAATATTTTCTCATCTGGGCATCCGTTTGAGTCGATTCAAAGTCCTACGAACTCCATTTTTCGCCCTCAATCCATCTATGAGCATCAAAGAGGCAAATTAATCACTTTATGAAAATAGTACTCAATTGACTCTAAATACTCATCGAATTCACTCAAAACACGGGCAAAACGAGCCATAAATCATAACAATTTCACGTCTAATCAACCCCCCCAAACTTACCATATTGCTTGTCCTCAAGAAATGAAATAATAAGTCAAGTGAAATTGTTAAGAATGAATTAAAGACCCAAATCATGCAAGTAATAGAGCTCAAGTCTCAAAAATCAATCACGCATACACAAACTCACCCCCTTCATCATACTCATGCAATAACAATAAGAACCACCAAAATCAAACATGGATGTGCTCTCAAAAAGTGTATATCAATAATAAGGGACTCACTCAATCAATTAATCACACATATCAGCAGTCATAGGCTTGTAAGCACTCTCAACTTCGACCATACTCTAGAATCCATGCCGAATCAAAAAGGACTTTATCAAGGTTGTAATGTAGTCTCTTTGGACGGGTGGAGTAACTATATAGGATAAGTGACTCAAGTGAATGAAGAACATAAAATTCAACTTTAGCAGTTCAAGACGAGTAATAGAATACTTCAAACATCTTCATGCAATACACTTTCAATTCGACTACTCTCAGCACTTCAAAAAAAAATCTAACTTTTTTCACTTTTTTCAATCACTTCACTCTTTTTTTTTTCTTTTCACACATACATGAGCTCATATTTCTTTTGCTGATTCTCAAATCCATTGTTCTTTCCCACAACTCAAAATCTCATTACACTTTTTTCTCATATACACTCAAGCATTATTAATTCTCCTTTCCCAACTCAACTCGATCCCTTTCTCATTCACAACTTTTCCTATTCTCCACTCAAATTGGGACAAAAAGAGGTTAAGAATTTGGTTAAATTTAAATGTGCTAGCAAATAAAATAGGTCAAGGCTCAAACGAGCTAACAAGGGATAAATGTCATTGGTAGGGAAAATTTGGCTAAGTGACTCAATAAAATCAAAGATGGCCTAATATCACTTTCGGCATATCAAACTAGACACAATCAAGAAGCGAGAGTACCCACAAGTTCTAGCATCCTCTAAGGAGACGATCCACTCACAAATGATGAGATCAATTTATGCATTTTAATCTCCAAAAGGATTAATTCTCACGGCTTTCACATCCATGCTTGTCCTAGTGAATTCTCACTTTTATCACACAAGTATTCAATAGGAAAATTCGTAGGTATACGAGTTCCCTCTAAAATCAACTCTAACTACTCCACTCACATAATATAGTCCCTAACTCAACTCCACAAATCGTAAACTCATACTTCACACTCAAAGATAGCAATCACAAGTAAATAATGGAAGCATCAATACACATGAAATATGCAGTAGCACCCAATTAGCTCATAATAACAGCTCAAGGAGTACCTCAAGGCACAATATATAACCTAGCTCAACTCAAATAGAAGGCGTGCTCTAAGTTTGAAGTTACCTAATACGCATAATCCCCTTTGCACTTGGCAATGTAGCACACTCCCTTGCTTGAGTTCCTCCCTTTTGAATAACTCCATGATACCGTTACTTCCTAGAGACAAGCCTACAAGTAACTCACCCAAGAACGAGGTTAAAACTTGCGACTCAAAATAAAACACCTACAACTAAAAACACTCAAAAGCAAATCAAAATGGGTTGCCTCCCACTCAGCGCTATTTTTAAGGTCCTAATGCCGGACCGAGCTCAAATGAGCTTATGGGACATGATACTTAATGTTACCTCCCTTATTCTCATAAGAGAAGATGTCTAAGTTTTTCGCTCGATTCCCATCCTCCTTCTTCACCTCGGGCGGAGGTGTCAACTTCTTTTTCGCTCTCCACGGAGGTACTCACTTCTTGACTTTTGGCTTCTTTTTACCTACTCCTCCATTTCCTTCTACTTTGCCCACCTCCACCCTTTTTATTTCTCCATTCTTCAACTTCTTGTCTTCATCCCTATCAAAAAAATCAAGATCATAATGATCAAAGGTCAAATTATTAAGTGAAGGATTATCATAATCACATATATAAGAAAGGTTAGGAATAGGAGGTGTGTCTTCAACACAAGGATCAATGGAATTACAACTCTCATCTTCCTTTGGGTGTTTCATGGCCTCAAAAAGGGAAATTTTCACCTTTTGATCATCTACCTTTACCGTGATCTTCCCATTCGCCAGAAATGAGCTTGGAACCGGGTATTTATAAGCAACGGGCCAGAAACGGGTAAAAAGGCCAAAATTGCATGAAATCTGGGCTTGGTCGAGCATAGGAGCTCGACCAAATTATAGTCGAAAGGGTCCTCTTCCAGAGTGCTAAGGGTGCTCGACCTAGCACTGGTCGAGCGGTGGCGCTCAACCACCTTGGTCGAATGAATCCTTAGGTCGAACGAGGGCGCTCGACCTGCCCTGGTCGAGCCGCTAAAATGCACTGTAAGTCAAGGTGCTTGAGCAACGCACTTGGTCAAGCGGTGGTGCTCGACCTCACTGGGTCGAGTGCTTTCCTCTTTCGACTGAGTGATACTTTTCCTTGCACGAACTAATACTATTTGTATTTCTTCAATATTTTCTCACCTGGGCATCCGTTTGAGTCGATTCAAAGTCCTACGAACTCCATTTTTCGCCCTCAATCCATCTATGAGCATCAAAAAGGCAAATTAATCACTTTATGAAAATAGTACTCAATTGACTCTAAATACTCATCGAATTCACTCAAAACACGGGCAAAACAAGCCATAAATCATAACAATTTCACTTCTAATCAACCCCCCAAACTTACCATATTGCTTGTCCTCAAGAAATGAAATAATAAGTCAAGTGAAATTGTTAAGAATGAATTAAAGACCCAAATCATGCAAGTAATAGAGCTCAAGTTTCAAAAATCAATCACGCATACACTAACTCACCCTCTTCATCATACTCATGCAATAACAATAAGAACCACCAAAATCAAACATGGATGTGCTCTCAAAAAGTGTATATCAATAATAAGGGACTCACTCAATCAATTAATCATACATATCAGCAGTCATAGGCTTGTAAGCACTCTCAACTTCGACCATACTCTAGAATCCATGCCGAATCAAAAAGGACTTTATCAAGGTTGTAAGTGACTCAAGTGAATGACATAAAATTCAACTTTAGCAGTTCAAGACGAGGAATAGAATACTTCAAACATCTTCATGCAATACACTTTCAATTCGACTACTCTCAACACTTCAAAAAAAAATCTAACTTTTTTCACTTTTTTCAATCACTTCACTCTTTTTTTTTTCTTTTCACACATACATGAGCTCATATTTCTTTTGCTAATTCTCAAATCCATTGTTCTTTCCCACAACACAAAATCTCATTACACCTTCTTCTCATATACACTCAAGCATTAGTAATTCTCCTTTCCCAACTCAACTCGATCCCTTTCTCATTCACAACTTTTCCTATTCTCCACTCAAATTGGGACAAAAAGAGGTTAAGAATTTGGTTAAATTTAAATGTGCTAGCAAATAAAATAGGCCAAGGCTCAAACGAGCTAACAAGGGATAAATGTCATTGGTAGGGAAAATTTGGCTAAGTGACTCAATAAAATCAAAGATGGCCTAATATCACTTTCGGCATATCAAACTAGACACAATCAAGAAGGGAGAGTACCCACAAGTTCTAGCATCCTCTAAGGTGACGATCCACTCACAAATGATGAGATCAATTTATGCATTTTAATCCCCAAAAGGCTCAATTCTCACGGCTTTCACATCCATGCTTGTCCTAGTGAATTCTCACTTTTATCACACAAGTATTCAATAGGAAAATTCGTAGGTATACGAGTTCCCTCTAAAATAAACTCTAACTACTCCACTCACATAATATAGTCCCTAACTCAACTCCACAAATTTTAAACTCATACTTCACACTCAAAGATAGCAATCACAAGTAAATAATGAAAGCATCAATACACATGAAATATGCAGTAGCACCCAATTAGCTCATAATAACAGCTCAAGGAGTACCTCAAGGCACAATATATAACCTAGCTCAACTCAAATAGAAGGCGTGCTCTAAGTTTGAAGTTACCTAATACGCATAATCCCCTTTGCATTTGGCAATGTAGCACACCCCCTTGCTTGAGTTCCTCCCTTTTGAATAACTCCATGATACCGTTACTTCCTCGAGACAAGCCTACAAGTAACTTACCCAAGAACGAGGTTAAAACTTGCGACTCAAAATAAAACACCTACAACTAAAAACACTCAAAAGCAAATAAAAATGGGTTGCCTCCCACTCAGCGCTATTTTTAAGGTCCTAATGCCGGACCGAGCTCAAAGGAGCTTATGGGACATGATACTTAATGTTACCTCCCTTATTCTCATAAGAGAAGATGTCTAAGTTTTTCGCTCGATTCCCATCCTCCTTCTTCATCTCGGGCGGAGGTGTCACCTTCTTTTTCGCTCTCCACGGAGGTATCCACTTCTTACTTTTAGCTTCTTTTTACCTACTCCTCCCTTTCCTTCTACTTTGTCCACCTCCACCCTTTTTAGTTCTCCATCCTTCAACTTCTTGCCTTCATCCCTATCAAAACAATCAAGATCATAATGCTCAAAGGTCAAATTATTAAGTGAAGGATTATCATAATCACGTATATAAGAAAGGTTAGGAATAGGAGGTGTGTCTTCAACACAAGGATCAATGGAATGCCAACTCCCATCTTCCTTTGGGTGTTTCATGGCCTCATATAGGGAAATTTTCACCTCTTGATCATCTACCTTTACCGTGATCTTCCCATTCGCCACATCTAACGCCATCCCGATCGTGGCTAAGAAAGGTCTTCCCAAGATCAAAGGGACGTGCTTATCTTCCTCCATGTCGAGTACTACAAAATCAGCAGGAAAAATATGATCTCTAACTTTTACAAGGATGTCTTCAACTACACCTTGAGGTCGAGTAATAGACCGGTCGGCGAGTTGAAGCGTCATCATTATCGGCTGAAGTTCTCCACCCTTCAACTTCTTAAATAGTGACAATGACATCAGATTAATGCTTGCTCCAAGGTCGCACAGTGCTCCCTTCTTGACTCAATTCCCGATATCACATAAGATCGTGAAACTCCCGGGATCTTTCAACTTCGGGGGAAGCACTTTATGCACTAATGCACTCACCTCATGGTTCAGCTGCACCAACTTGGGCTCATCAACTCTTCTCCTCTTAGCTATCAAGTTCTTCAGGAACTTGGCATAATTAGGCATATGTTCCAAAGCATCATAAAAAGGTATGTTAATATGCAGCTTTTTAAAAACATCAAGAAACTTGGCAAATTTTTCATCTAATTTCTTCTTCATGAACCACTGCAGATATGAGACCGGTATCATAGATTTTGGTACCCCCCATTCATCTCGCTCAGTTTTCTTCACGTTCTTCCTTGCTTCTTTTGCCTTTTTCCACTTTGGGACTCTATCAATCTCCTCAATCTTTTCCTCCTTGTCTTTACCTTTCTGAGCATCTTCTACCTTATCCTCCTTCTTAACTCCTACCTCAACTGTCTCACCTCCATCTTTCTTATGTTCTTTTCCCTCCATCTCAATCTCCTTATGTATCTTTTCAAGATCAGCAGGCATTTGAGGTCCATTATATTTAGTCCCACTTCTCAGCTGGATTGTCTTGCATTGCTCTTTCGGATTCCCCTCCGGCATAGAAGGATATTTCTCGGGCTCTCTACCCAATGATTTTGCAATCTGGCTAATCTGATACTCCATGGAAGTGAACCGTCTATTATTCTCTTGCTGAATTCTATTCAGCTCTATATCCCTCTTCTGGAGATCTTGATCACGCTGATCATTCTTCTTATTCATCTCTTTCACATCATACTCCAAAGAGGATAGCCTCTTGCTACCTTCTTCCACCTTCTAGAGAATGGCACGTAACATCTCATCAGTGGTAGCACCTCCTTCTCCTTCGGGGAGTTTTGAGCCAGAGTCGATATTTGGAGGTACAGTTATCCCCGCTCTCAGATTGCTATAAGAGAAATTTTCATTCTTCCTCCATTGATTCTGAGGAGGCTGCTGGCCTCCTTGATAACTTTGGTTGTTTCTCCACTGATTTTGAGGAGGTTGTGGACCTGGTTGTACAAACGGTTGACCGTAGAGAAGTCTTCCCTGCTGGTTACCACCTTGTTGGTATCCACCTTGATTGTAATTAGGTCTCCCCATATAGTTGGCCTCCTCTTGCTGGCTTGCTGGTTGGTCCACTTTCTCACTCAATCCAGTATTCCCTCCAATCAGATTTTGTCCAACCTCTAGATTGCTGATCTTTTCCATCATAGCCATCAACAGCTTTCTAGTACCCCCACTCACATCCATCTAATAAGCTCGCTGAAACTCTTGTGTCTCATTCCATTGCCTCACATTCTTGACAATGTTATCAATAATCTCTCTACACTAAGTTGCACCACAATTCAGGAATGCTCCACTAGCACATGTATCAAGGTGGTCTTGACCTGCCTTGCTGGCTCAACAGTAGAAATAAGCCATTATATCACCTTCGTTCTACCTATGCCGCGGGCACTCAATGAGCATATTATATCTCTCCCAAGCCTGACGTAAGTCCTCTCATAACTTCTTCTTGAAAGATGAGATCTCAAGCCTTGCTTTGATCGTTCTAGATGGATGGTAGAATTGCTCGAGGAACAGACGCTCGAGCTCGGCCCATGTGGTTACACCTTCCCATGGGAGCGTGTTATCGTACCACTCCTTTGCGATTCCAGTTAACAAGAACTAGAACAACCTGAGCCTCTTGGCATCTTCAGACATGCCATTATGGTTGAAAGTTGAGGCAATCATAAAAAATTCCTCAAGTGAGTATGAGGATTATCCTTTCTGACCTTCTCCTTAAATTGGTTCTCGACTAGCATCTTCAGGATCCCTGGAGAGATAGAAAAGTTGTTTACCTCCACTGGTGGCAATGCTACACCATCATAATACTATTGCGGTTGTGCCGCAAATCTTCCTCGAATTGCCATACCAGGATCAGCGTTCTGAGGAACGTGCTGAGGATAAACTGGTGGTAGAGGTACTTGCAGAATAGGAGGTTGGTTATAAGTAGGGTGTGGAGGGTAGTATGGTGGGTACGGATATGGTGGGTATTGGTAAGGGTAAGGTTGGTTAGGTTGGTAGACAGGGTTGTTGAAGGGGTTATTTGGGTTTTGTGGATCTTGGTGGATGACTTGATTCTGGTTTTCAGCGGGATTGCTCTGGGTTTGTGAAGTTGGGTTTTAGCAGGTGCTCTCCCCATGAGGTGTTTGCTTTTGGTTATCGACTCCCTTAGTACCTTCAACCTGTCCCACATTCCGCTCATGCTCTTCAGCTGCGAGATCCAAATCGCAGCTGAAATTCTAATTTAAATTCTCGTCACCTGCGGTAGTCATCCTTCTCTGGAAGGCTCGATTCCTTCTGGCTATAGTCTCAAGGTCTAGTTTTGTTCGATCTTCGCTCGTTTCTCCCTTTGAGCGTATTTTTATATACCTGAGTACTCAATAAGAAAGATCAAACGCACCAGACTACAATTAATAAAATATAAAATAAAAGCACTCACTACTAACTACTAAACTATCGACAAGTCCTACTCAATGGACATACATCACCATCCCCGGCAATAAATCCATTAACTTGAACGCAAAATACTAGCTATACTAGTAGTTACCCCACAAGAGAATGAGATCACTGTAGTATATGCAAGTATAGAGACCAATTAGTATCGAACTCAAGGGAAGGTATGTATGCGAATAGAGTCCTGAAGATCTACGCGTCGTAGTTACTATGAGTGTATGTTCGGGTTTAAGAATGGAATTAAGCTACTCTAAAGTCTACTTCTAACAATGCGAATTATAAAATCAATAAAATAACTAAGGGTTTAATCAAATATGAGATGGTGATACTCAGGATAGAAATCCCTACGTATACTAACGAAGCTAGTACGATAATTAAAACAACCGTGATGTGCAAGTATTAATCCTAAGTGTACTAAAACTAGGCAATCAACTTCCCTAATCTAGCACCAGATTGTAAGACTAAAAGCTCAAGAATTAACCCTAATACTTCGTCATAGCAACCTACTTCACAACCTACTAAACAAGTTATATGGATTATGATTAATTAATGAGACTCTTATTTACCCAAGGTGATATGGTCGTTCACCCTAGATAAACAGGTAGATTATAAACCCCTATAAAAACCCTATTGTTAAACCTATTCGTTATTAAAGAGTGATAAAATCGTCCTCTCTCTAATAATTTTCGTACTCAATTCCAAGATAATTCTAGGATTTATTTTAATAATTTAATTAATTAAGAGAACTAGCACTAAATATCACGAATTATCCTAATTATGTACCAACATCCTACTTCTACGAGTTCATCCTACCCCAAGCATGCAAGGGTTCTAGCCTAACATGATAATTGAAGTAACGAAATCAATCACAAGAACGATGAACATTTGCATAATTGAATAATCAAAAGACTTGGAAAGCATAAACAAAAGAATATCTAAAAATCTCAATAAATCTGGTAAAGTAGGGTTTAGAAGTCTCAAAGGTTCAAGAACGAAAGAATTAAACGAAAAGAATCAAAAGATGTATCTAAACTACAAATTTGTAAGATCAAAACCTCGTTTACAAGTGTGAAACTCTCCAAAATCTCTCTACCAAGCTCTAAGTATGCCAAAATATGAATCGGGATAAAAAAAAGTTCCAAAAACGAGCTTGGGACTGGGTATTTATAAGCAACGAGCTGGAAACGGGTGAAAAAGGCCAAAATCGCGCGAAATCCGGGCTTGGTCGAGCATAGGCACTCGATCTAATGATAATCGAACGGGTCCTCTTCTAGAGTGCTAAGGGCACTCGACCTAGCACTGGTCGAGCGGTGGCGCTCGACCACCTTGGTCGAATGAATACTTAGGTCGAACGAGGGCACTCGACCTACCCTGGTCAAGCGGCTAAAATGCATTGTAAGCCAAGGCGCTTGAGCAACGCACTTGGTCAAGCGGTGGTGCTCGACCTCATTGGGTCGAGTGCTTTCCTCTTTCAACTGAGTGATACATTTCCTTGCACGAACTAATACTATTCGTATTTCTTCAATATCTTCTCATCCGGGCATCCGTTTGAGTCGATTCAAAGTCCTACGAACTCCAATTTTTGCCCTCAACCCATCCATGAGCATCAAAGAGGTAAATTTATCAGTTTATGAAAATAGTACTCAATTGACTCTAAATACTCATGGAATTCACTCAAAACACGGGTAAAACGAGCCATAAATCATAATAATTTCACGCTTAATTATTGCACCGCGTAGCATTTTTTTAGGGCAAGCCCTAAGTGATTTTGCGTACGGTGATGTAAAACTCTAGTGACGTTGGATGGGGTAAAAGATGATATAAACATTGTCAATCCTTGATCACGGCAACACCGTCAATCTCGAGCACTCATGTGTACGAAAGACATCGTTTCAAGGCAGGCCTTGGGGGTGATTTCGGCATATGATGATGGTTTGCATGTTGGACTCTGAAAGGGAGCAATATTGTTAGATGGTCGCAAAGGAGACATGCGTCAGACTCCAACTGGGAGCGGCCATAAAGACGAATAAGTGACACGGTATCAACGCACTCCGAACTTCGACCGGGGGCGGATGTGCGGGTACTATAGTATCAATGCACTCCGAACTTCAACTTGAGGTGGATGTGAGGGTATCGTGTAATCAACGGAAGAGCGACATAGTATCAACGCACTCCGAACTTCGACCTAAGGTGGATGCATGACCACGACAATAAATATATGGAGTCACATGGAAATAGTTGGCATCGATATACTCGCTGAGATATCAAGAGAACTTCGTGATGGAGCTTGAAGCGGTTTGACAATGATACACTTATTGAAGTGTCGATAGACCCTCTTCCCTTATGGTGTCTTGGAATCGGTTGACATCGATGTACCTCTTTGAGGTGTTAAGAGGACTTTTTCTAACTTTACTTCTTGGTGGAAGAGGTGTGAATTTCTTCATTCCAACAATTTCATCGAACAAGGTATGCACCAAGATGTGGCGAATGATAACGGACTATTGCTAGATGAAGTCATACTTGTGTCTCAAGCGCTCATCAAGTTAACCTACTCAGATGGGAAAACTTGAGTTATGACCTAACTTAGTAAGATACTAAGCTGCCTACGTACCTCTTAAAGAGGATCAAGTCAAAACGTAGTTCAAGGGAGATGATGTGATTTAGGATGGGGGAGTCGTACACAATTTAACCTCATGCGGGCCAGGAGGGACTATTCTTTAACTATTGTAGACAAAGTAGGGTATTTAATTGTTTAACCACTAAAAACACCCTTAGTAGGGTAAGCTAACAGTTTAACCACGTGCATATACCTTTGGTGGTTGTCGTGCACAGTTTAGGCTTATACAGACCAGGAGCAACTAACAGTTTAGGCTCGTGAGTCATGGAGCATGCTGCTTGGTTTGTTTAAGCACAGTAGTGTTTCAAGAATTTCCCATTTATGGGGCCAATGCTTACACCATCTTCGGAGATCAGCTTGTAAGCACCATTCATATAGACTTCTTTCACCATATGTGGCTCATCCCACTTAGGTAGAAATTTGTTCCCGACGCGTTGTGTAACTACGATGGGTCTTCTTACGGCAAGCACGAGGTCTCCAACTTGGAAGGAACGTGTCTTCACTTACGGACCAGGAGGGACTATTCAAGTCTTTGTTGTGCTTCGAGTCTTTTCTCGTCAAGTGCCTCTAACTCCGCAAGATGTAGGCGTGTATTCTCTTCTTCTGTCAATCCTTCTTGTATTGCCATCCTTAGTGATGGGATTTGCTTCTCAAGTGGAACAACGGCTTCAACTCCATATATTAAAGAGTAAGGAGTGGCTTGTGTAGGTGTTCGATAGGTAGTCCGATATGCCCATAGAGCTTCATTCATCTTCTCATGCCAATCATGTTTTGATTTGGAAACCACTTTCTTCAACAAATTGCACAAGGTTTTGTTGAAGGTTTTGGCGAGCCCATTTGCAGCTGTTTTGTACATAGAAGATTTTCTTTGCTTAAAGTCGAACTTCTCATAAAGCTTGTCGATATGACAATTACTGAACGATGTCCCATTATCGGTGATGATGTAGCGAGGAACTCCATATCTATAGACGATGTTGATGTGGATGAAGTCAGCAAAGTTCTTTCTCTTCACTTCTCTCAAAGGTATGGCTTCGGCCCACTTGGAGAAGTAATCTGTTGCGGCTAGAATGTATTAATGACCATCAGAAGACTTCGTTAGAGGCCCTACCACATCTAAACCCCAAGCATCGAATGGCCAAGAGGCGACGGTTAGATGCAAAGGTTCTGGAGGTTGGTGGATGAGGTTTGCGTGAAACTGGCACGCTTGACATCTTTGCGCATACTTCATGCAATCTTTCACCATGGTTGGCCAATAGTAGCCCATTCTCTTTATCCAAAAATGTAACTTGGTTCCCGACTGATGAACACCATATATTCCAGAGTGGGCTTCGTTCATTGCTTTCGTAGTTTCTTCATCTCCTAGGCATCTCAAGAAGATCCCATTAAATGATCACCTATAAAGAACACCTTTGTAGTTTTGGATCGTTCGGAAACTTTCCATACTTCATGTAATCAACAAATGGTTGACGCCAATTTTCTTTCTCAATTTTGTATACTTCAACAGCGTGACTTTCTATTACCTCTTCATCGGTTTCATCTTCGAAGATAGGTGGCATGACCAAACTCTTACATATCGAGATGTGGACTTCCTTATCGGGTAGAGAGATTGTAGAGGCGAGTTTTGCCAAAACATCGGCTTGTTTGTTGTCTTTCCTTGGAACGTGTTCAACCTCCACATCTCCAAGATAGTGCATAAGTCGTTGAGCATATTTATGATAAGGGAGAAACTAGGGTTTTTTAACCTCATATAGTCCAAGTAATTGATTCACTATCAATTTTGAATTTCCATATACCCTAAGGTGTAGCTGCTTGATATTGACCGCCATTTCAAGTCCAAGAATCAATGCTTGTTATTCGGCTACATTGTTTGAGCAGTTTTGCGTCAAAGTGAAAGAGTAAGGTAGAACTTCTCCATCTGATGTCACAAACACGACTCTAGCGCCGGCTCCTTCTCTATGAGCGGATCCATCAGAGTACATCTTCCATGGAGGGGATACTTCAATAGTTAGAACATCTTCATCTGGAAGGTCATCAGATAACTCCCACTCGGCGGGCATTGGATGATCAGCTAAGAAGTCAGCCAAGATTTGTCCTTTCACAGCTTTTTTAGGGACGTATATGATCTTGAATTGTTGCTACTGGAGATACCATCTTGCAGGACGGTCGGAGAGAACTGGTCTCGTCATAATGTACTTTAGTGGATTAGCTCTCGATACAAGATGAATAGTGTGAGCTTGGAAGTAATGCTTTAACTTTTGAATCACGGATATCAAGGCTAAATAGCTTCTCGATGGGGGAATACTTCAACTGGTTTGGAGTCATCATCCTACTCAAGTAGTACAACGTGTTTTCTTTTCCGGCTTTGTTTACTTATGCGAGTAGAGCTCCCATGGAACACTCTTGAGCGGCGATGTAGAGAGTAAATGGACGACCATGCACCGGGGCAACTAACACTGGTGGCTTCATTAAATAAGACTTGATACTCTTGAAGGCGTTGCTATATGATTCATCCCACACAAATGGTATACCTTTCTTCATGAGACGGCTGAATGGTTGGCACTGCCCGACCAAGTTTGATATGAACCTTCTAAGATAAGCCAACTTTCCTTGTATGCTCTTAAGCTCGTGAATATTCTGAGGTTCTGGGATCTTTAAGATCGCATCAATCTTTGCTTGCTCGATTTCAATCCCTCGATGGCGAACCACAAATCCAAGGAATTTCTCGGACTTACCCCGAATGCGCATTTCAATGGGTTCATCTTGAGTTGGAATTGTCTTAGGCGTTCAAAGACTTTCCTCAAATTGTGAAGTTGATCTTCTCGTTTCTTTGATTTCACCACTAAGTCATCTACATAGCATTCTACGTTCTTGTGGAGCATATCATCAAAGATCTTTTGCATAGCCCTTTGATAAGTGGCACCGGCATTCTTCAAACCGGATGGCATGACCTTGTAGCAGTAGATTCCTTTGGGAGTACGAAACGCGGTGAGCTCTTCATCTATTGGTGATATTCGAATTTGGTTGTAGCCTGACGATCCATCCATGAAGGTTAGAGCTTCATGACCTGTTGTTGCATCAATCATAAGTTCGGCAATGGGTAGCAGAAAATCATCCTTGGGGCATGCAATGTTTAGATCTCGAAAGTCGACATAAATACGAATCTGGCCGTTTTTCTTCCTCATCGGAACAATGCTTGAGATCCACGTAGAATATTTCACTTCTCGGATAAAACTGACCTCAATGAGTTTGTTCACCTCAACTTCAATCAATGGGACCAAGTCTGGTCGAAATCGACATTGAGCTTATTTAACTGGTCGAACTCCTTCCTTTATCGAGAGATGGTGAACCGCAACTTTTGGGTCTAAACCCAACATTTCCTTGTATGACCATGCGAAAACATCCTTGAACTCTTGCAGCAGGTTGATGTATGCTTCTTCTTCATCCTCGGACAATAAAGCACTCAAGTAGGTTGGTCGCGGGTCATTTTCATCGCCTAAGTTGATCTCTTTCAATTCATCAATAGTTGCTTTAACACCCTCTTCGAGTTCCGGAGGTGCATCCTCGGCATCTTCCTCCATATGAGTATCTTCACATATGGTGATGTGGTTCATAGTTGCGATCTCTTCATCGGATGCTCTTGTACTTGTGAAATCCACACATACTCTAACTCGACCATCTCTTCCACTAATCAAAACTGCATGTAAGTTATTGACATTATTGATGCTTCTGTTTCTCACCATGAGGGCGACTCTCCTTTGTAGAGATATCTCTTCCATGCTTCTAGGCGTTGGCTGTTGGATGATGCGAGTATCAATGAAGTTAGTAGAGCCCACACTTTCCTTATCCTCTTTTTCATCTTTAGTGTAGACGATTGTTTGTAACTTTGCGATCAATGCCTCTCCATATGATGGGATAAAGGTGGTTTTTCGCTTCATCCAAGATGGAACCAAGCTTCGAAGTTTTTGTGAGTTCGACGGTATGGTAGTTTCCTCTTTCCGGCGGCGATTTATTTTGAGTGGCCCAACCTTTCAAAGACGGTCCCTATCTTTCGACGGTTACTTTTTCTAAGCGGCCCAATCTTTCGAAGACATTCCAAATTCCTTTTGATCATCTTTATCAAGCGGTCCTAATCTTTCGAAGATAGAAGTGTGTTTCTCTTCCTTTATCTCATCACCGAACATATCATCCATTGACAAGGCTTCTCCTTCGTTAATATAGTTGGTACTTGCTCTCTTGATTGTGATGTGAATTGGGTCTTGTGGAATGTACCCTAGGCCATTCCTACTGCTCTTGACAACGTAAGTGCTCTTCTTTGACATTCTTTGAGTAGCATTGGACCCATTCCTTGCTTGTTTATAGACTTCATGGGGTGATCCCTTTGATCTTGAGTTCTCTTGCGGACTATATTCGGCCTTAACAAGTAAGTTGAAGGCTTGAGGACCATATGCCCCCATACTTACGGCTTCCGATATATCTCCATGCTCGGTTTTAGCTCCTTGGGTGGGACGAGTGAATCCCTTGAGTGGTCGTGAAAGATGCTTTACCGTGTCAAGCTTGGTTAAAGGAAGGGTCAATTTCTCTAATACTTTAGCGACTTCATATGGTTGCTTGCCTTTATCGGTGCGAGATGGAGGCGAGCTTTCCTCACTATCATCGTTTTTCTCATCGTTCGCCATTTCTTTTAGTGGAGCCTCTTTATCTTTAGTTGTTTTGGTGCTTTTGATAAAGTACCTGGCATCGGCAAGGTATATTTCAGCTTCGGTGAAGGGCTTGTCATCACCAAACACCATTCTTGTGATATTTCCCTCGCGATACTTGAAGTATTGGTGTAGTGTTGAGGGCACTACACCATATTGGTGCAACCATGGGCATCCTAAGAGCATGTTGTATGATGTCTTTGCATCTATGACGTGGAGAAGCCCAGTCGAAGGCATCTCATCGATCAAGAGATATAGTGTTATTGTGCCGAGAGCTCTTTGTCCTTCTAGATTGAACCCTTGGATCATTAAACGACTATTTGCAAGCTCATCCATTGGTATCCCCAACTTCTTCAATATCCTCAAAGACAAGATGTTCACGCCCGAACCTCCATCAATTAAGATTCAATTCACTTTTTGTTGTAGAGTAAAGTCGGTCACAAACAACGGTCGATTATGAGATTGTGAACCAAGCAACAAGTCCTCATCCGTGAAAGTTATGGCTGCAGAGTAATCACTATTTTAATCTTCAAGTTGAGACGTATTATTTTACTCATCAATCACTTGGCATGAAGCGTCACTATCCACCACGGCAAGAACATTTGTGGTTGTGCCACTTTCTTCTAGTAAAATCTTTCTTGCTCGGCTAAGCGCATGACCTTCTCCTTGAACACAAAACAATCTTGAATTGGATGTCCTAGAAGTCGATGATATTTGCAATATTTGGGGTCATCGGTTCGCCCCGCTTCATCCGATCATCTTATTTCCAGGAGCTCGACTAGCTTTGCTTTGATCAAGCCATCAAATATGTCGGGGACATCGGAGTCTAGAAAAGGATACTACTTTTGTTGCCTCTCTCTTAAAGTTGCTCGTCTTAGCGCATTGTCTTGCATGATATTTTTCCCTTTGTCACTCGCATCACTTTTGTTTCTATGGAACTTAATAGCCACGGAGGTTACCGTCATAGATTCTTTATTCGAAGCTTTGGTGAAGAAATTGCCCCCTTTCTTATCGTCTTGTTTATCCTTGAATCTACGGAACTCTTGAACTGGAGTCCCCATTGCATGCCTTGAATGCACATTTTGATTGCCGAAGCTTCCGATAACCTATATTTGCAATTTATACTTAGATTTCTCCACCGATTGATATAATTGATCATTGATTCTTTCTTCCATTGATGAGCATTTGTTAATTCGATCATGCTAACAATTCTTCAAGTACTATAGAATCGGTTAAGGAATTCTTACTCCAAGTGCTCCCAACTATCAATCGAGTTGGCCTCCAAATTAATATACCAATCGAATGCATTTCCCTTTAATGAGCGCACAAATTGTTTCACTAAGTGATCTCCACAAGTGCCCGCATTGTTGCAAGTCTCTATGAAGTGAGCAATATGTTTCTTTGAATTACCCTTGTCGTCGAATTGTTGAAACGTAGGGGGTTGGTAACCCGTTGGCATCTTTAAAGCATCAATCCTCTTAGTGTATGCCTTGGTGTAGGTGAAAGAAGACTTGGAGCTCTCTTCGAACTTACCTTTGATTGTCCCAAGTACAATCTCCTTTATTTGATCAATCGAAACCATGCCATCGGAGGAGACATTTAGCTCTTTTGCAACCGGACTATGCTCCCTTTGTTGTTGTCCAAAGAATATTTCATCTTCATTGCGCTCTTCGACTTCTTTTCCTTTGGTGCGACTTGACTCGGCATTGTCTTTGTTGCCCGCAAGCTCATTAATCTTAATGTCTTGCTCCTTTACGCGGTTTGAAAGCTCGCGTATGACTTCGGTCAAAGCTGATAGTTATTCTTCGAAACTTGCACCGTCTATTGCCATAGCTTCAGCGATGCTAGAAGTTGATGACGAGCTTGATGTGGAATGGGGAGTAGAATTCGTCGAGATATTCTCCTCATTTGCGGCTTCATGTAGCGCATCCATTCCGGCGGCTTTGTGGGAAGAAGTGAACGACTTAGAGTCCTTTGACTTACTCCTAGTGATAACATTCACGTCTTCATGATCCATGGTTGAGGATGTAGCGGTATCCCTAAAGAGCTTGATCTTGAAGGGTTCCATTTCGGTATCTTGAACCTTTTGGATAGAAGAGATGAGAGGTAGAGATCGTCCCAACGTGCGTGCCAAAAATTTTAACCAACAAATTTTCATATTTAAAACATTATTAAATGCGAAAAGAAGTACAAAAAGTAATTATAAATCAAACGATTATTTGGGTAAAATCTCTAATGAGTCCTATGATTCTTCTCTTGAGAGTTGACTTTGACTTGATTTCGAATTTTTCGGAGACTGGTCCGTAGCCGAATCTTGTCTGACGATGATATTAATTCGAGGGTGTCGAGCCGTGTTTCAAATTAATCGTTGGTGTTGAGAGTTCCGTGGATGTAGACACTGGGTTGTTGAGCCCACGAAGAGCTTGAGTTTGAAGAATGTCGATCGGATGGGCTTAGCACCTTATCTTGGATCGAAGACTATTGTTGGATAACTTTCTGCGAAGAACTTGAGAGGTTTCCGTGGGAAACTTGAAGAACTTCGGAGGGAGGAACGTTGATCGGAGGGACTTAGGACCGTGATCTCGGATCAAACGTCATTGTTGACGGAGAATGTCGTTGAAGCCGCGAAGAATGTCGTTGAAGCCGCGAAGAATGTCGTTGAAGCCGCGAAGAACGCCGTTGAATCCTCAAGAATTCTGAGCTCTTGAATTCTCTGACTTCTTGTGTCTTCTGAATATGTGGGAAATGAATTAATGAGACCCCTATTTATAGGTGTAGAATTCTAGATTTTATGGGCCAGATTTCATGGGCTGGATCAATATTTGAGCTTATCCGAAAAATTCATATATTTGATTCTTCTTGATAAGATTTTAAAAGATTTGAAAAGATATGATTGGACTAGCTGTGCTTTAGGAGGCCCGTTCAAATTAATTTGGTTTAGAGGCCCAATTGAATTAATTAGGCTTTAGAGACCCAATTTGATATATTGGACTTTAGAGGTCCAATTGAATTAATTAGGCTTTAGAGGCCCAATTGGATATATTGGACTTTAAAGATCCAATTTAATTAATTAGGCTTTAGAGGCTAATTTAATATATTGAACTTTAGAGGTCCAATTGGATATATTGGACTTTAGAGGTCTAATTTAATTAATTAGGCTTTAGAGGCCCAATTGAATATATTGGACTTTAGAGGTCCAATTTAATTAATTAGGCTTTAGAGGCCCAATTGAATATATTGGACTTTAGAGGTCCAATTTAATTAATTAGGCTTTAGAGGCCCAATTTAATATATTGGACTAAAGAGGTCCAATTGGATATATCAATTATTTATTTTAGGAATTAAATGTGTTTAAATTCCGAAAAATAAATAATAAATTTAATTGATATTAACACGTAAATTTCCACTTGTCGTCTTTTAATTCGCAATTAAATTTTGCTCGCTTACAATAAGATTGTAAAATGGAAATACAAATGTCAACTCTACTAATGATAAGATTGTTGGATTCTCCAGATGTATTATGAAAATTGGTGATGGTAAACTTGCATATAACATAAATGATTTTGTCCATGTTGAGATTCCAAAAAATAATTTAATTTAAGATGTAAGTGATAATGTTACTATTACTGCTATAGTGCAAAGTATTTACGCGTTCGTAGCGAAAAATTTACGTACACAAATACTTTGAGAATGTGATAATATAACATCAATGCATCACAAAGTGAAATGTATTTATGGGAAATTCTTGTTTATGATTCGTGATAATATGAGATCATATTTGTGTTAGTGTTAGTGTCCTAAAGACAATCCTATTGTGAGGATAATATTCAGTTTTGGTTTTAATATTATTGGATATTTAATATTAAATATATGACATTACACTTGTTTAAATATTATGTTTGATTGTTAGCATTTATTCATATTTGTGTTCCCATGATTCATTATTGTCACTGAGAGTATGAGAACTCAGATGACTTAAGCATGATTCTCAAATTGCCCCGACCAAGGATCATCAAGAATGGGATATTGATGATACAATTGAGATGGGTGTGCGATCTGCATCATACTCTTAGAGAGTGTAGTAAAATCTCACTTACTACGAGATACTAGGTATCTTATGATGGATGCACAGATACCTTAGAGGGTATTGGTATACCCATCCGAGAAACTGTTTGATGTAATTCCACTTTACGTATCTACGGGTGTCTCTGTTAGTGGGAGCGATGTGATATTTCTTTGACTTGAGGTCAATGCGCATGACATGTGTGGAGTGATAAACTTTGACCATGACCGACACTTGCACCCTTCCATGGGTAGATATGGCTTGGATTGGATTCATCACGAAATGCATTTGCGTGGTAATTGAGCCAATAATAAGATTCATTCCTCAATGTGGATTTAGAGAGAATACTCGTCTTCTTATCATAATTGGATCTAAGTCATCGGTCGATGCATGTCAACTTGGACTTTGTGATCAAGTGTGACATGAGTGATCAATTAGTGATTAAAGATAATATGATTAAGTTATTTAAATAGACACTTCATCATGTTTAAGACTTAATCGAGTATTCGCGAATGAAAGGACATTATCACAATAGCCCACGTATAGTTATAGGTAGTTGCACATTTCCTCGCAATGTACCTCATATATTGTGAATGTCTGATTTATTGTCTAGGGTTCAATTAAGACCGTTAGTTTGACTAATCACACGATATATGAGGGCTTATGGGTCACACAACAAGTAATTCACTTTGTAGATTAAAGTTGATTGATTAAGTATTAAATTGGATTTAATATTTAATTTATAGAGAATTAACAATATATTAATTTGGAATTAATTATTATTACAATTTAATTAAATAGGAATTCCAGAAAAATATGTGGAATATTATTGTAGGATTTTATATAGATATGGAAATTAAATCTAGGAGATTTGATTTGCAAGATAAGGGAATATATTTCCTAATCTTAATAGCTTGAGATTCAAGCTGGACTTTCCCTATAAATATAAGACCGTAGGGATTAATTAATTCACTACTTCTATGAGTTCGATAACTTCATAATCTCTACATAAAATGCCTAGTTGGAATTTTCATAGCAAATTCGTCTCAGAATTCAACGCTAGTAAATCTGTGCGGATCTGTGAACGTGAGTTACGTGGATACCGTAGTTGAGGATTCTGTCTTCGAAGTACCGTAAGGATTTATTTTGTTAATTTATCATTTATGTTTTATGTTATACATCCGCTGCGTCGAACATGGTATTTGTAATACCCCGAACAAAAAAAATAGGATTTATACTATTAATATTATTATTTTATAATTATTTTAATTTTGTTGATTTATTATTCTTTTAAAAGCAATGAGTTTTAAAAATCAATTTCTATGCAACGGTTGGTCGAAAATGGGAACCGGGAGCACTCCTAGCACTGTAACTACGAAATAAATTTACACGGATTGACAAAATAAGCAAAACGAAATCCTAGAATACAAAATTTGAAGCCTTTAACTTAATGGAAAATTCTCAAATAAAATTATACTTTTGTCACCAAAAGTCGAAAGAAAAACCCTAAAAAACCCGAATTTCGAATTCGATAAATAAATACAAACCCAACACAAGACGCAATTGATAAAATAAAGATAAATATTAGTTTTAACAAATAAAATAAAAACCTAAACTTTTGGATAACAAAATGAGCAAAACGCTGAGTTTCGGAGCCCAAAACCTAGCCGAAAACACCCGATTTCAACACCGAAACCTACATGGCATCCAAAAATACCAAGAGAACCAATTGGACATCCCCTGGCCCCCACAATTTTGTCCAAGATGCTAAAAAAGCAGTCAAAGACAGCACCCATACCTTCCAACACACCTTACCTATTAAAAAATTCAAAACATCCCCCATACCTCCCCGTTCCCCAAAGCCCTATACCTCTCTCCCCTATACCCCTCTTGTTCAGCCATTTAACCCCATTCCCCTCTATAAATACACCTCAATCTATTCTCAAAATGGTTGATAAAAAGATCAAAAGAAAACACAAGAAAACTCTCTCCTCTCCCCTCTCCATTTTTGGTCATCTCCATTTCAAGGGGGAAGAAACTTTTCTTCTCCCATTTCCAACCATAGGAGGATTCTAAAATCAAGTATCAAGCTTCCATTGGTGTTGGTGTGAAGATTTGAAGCCATCTCCAAGCAAGAAATGAGTCATTCTTCTCTCCCTCTCTTTCGAATTCATGAAAATCCTATATTTTCATCTTCTAACTTCATCTCTTGTTTTGTTTTAGCTCAAAACAAGGAATTTCTTTCAAGGAGCCCTCATC
Source organism: Ballota nigra (assembly GCA_947034835.1). Classification (NCBI taxonomy): domain Eukaryota; kingdom Viridiplantae; phylum Streptophyta; class Magnoliopsida; order Lamiales; family Lamiaceae; genus Ballota; species Ballota nigra. The sequence goes on along the minus strand of OX344724.1, from coordinate 37,594,435 downwards.
CATATCAAGAACTAAAAGATTGAAGAGCTAATAAGGCCCTATGGCTTAAGAAGAAAAGCCTACAAAGGTTGTAAAACCCTTAAACTCAAAACATAGCTAATATGAATGTTCCCCTTGAAATGTCATTGTTTTTGTTGCTACTTATAAACCATGAAACCTTAGGGTTGTCTTGTCTTTGAATGTTCAAATACATGCTAAATGGAGTCTTGAATGATGTGTATTAATGTGTTAAAATGTTAGTGGCATGATAGTTTTGAAATAGGAAATACAAGTGAAAGTATGCACAAATATCACACTGTGAATAGTGCTTTGAAGCTTCTGTACAAATATTCGAACTCGAATTGTTAGGTATTTAGGGTAATTGTTTATATTTCTTGAAAGTATATCAAGTTATCTTTCATTTTCCACTGGTTTAAGTCAATTCGGAATTTTATTTGATAAGTTATGAATTTTTAAAGAATGTGTGACGAAACTACTAGATTTTTCACTTTCATAGGCTAAAATGTACCTTTCTATTCAAGTTTGGATTTTATAATAAATATGATAAAATACTACATGAAGTTAGATATTTCTAGTTATCTATTTCCATGGATTTTCCCATGATTTTTACATGAGTACAAGTAGTTTTACCAAAATTATTTTTGGCACTGCGCACATATTGTGAACTTCTGGAATGTAATGTCACATTTTGTAAATGAACCTAGAACTCATATTTTACTAAACAAAATGACATGACATAAATTTTATATGTAATTTACACTTCAAAAGGTACCTATTGTGTAAATTTCATGATGAATTGATATGTTTTGGTATTTTTTATAAATAGTTAAAGTTAGGAGATGTACATCCGAAGGAGCAAACTGCTCATCTTCGGATGTGATTTCCTCAAACTGTTTTTCTCATTTTAGCTTAGGAATGTAATGTTTTCTTGTTTAATTTGATGAACATGATAGATAACACTAGTCATGTTAAAAAGCTTTTGGTAAACTCTATAAGCGATGTTAAAAGCGATAAAACACTGAGTAAAATACAAGTCCTTAGTGAACACTAGTCATGTTAATTTGACTTTAGGATTCATGTTCTTAGTGAACACTAGGCATGTTAAAAGCTTTTGGTAAACTCTATAAGCGATAAAACACTGAGTAAAATACAAGTCCTTGTCGGACCAACGTGTATAAACTTTAAGAAGAATTTCTAAGACATCTATAACTGAACAAAATAAGCATGTGTTAGGTTGTGTGCGGCCACGGTGATGAGGATTGACGGGTGAACAAACGGGGATAAGTTTTACGAAAGGAAAGTGTTTAAGGTGGGTGACATTTACTATATTGCCTTGAATGCTATATGGACTGTTGGTTTATGCGAATGAAAATGGTTTCACCTTCGGGTCTGGTTACATGGTTATTACATGATGTTTGGTATCTTAAATGATACGGAGTAGTTTGGCTTGTGTAGCTAGGCGCCATGATACCTACGGTCGAGTTATCTTAAATGATACATAGTGGTCTAACTTGTGTAGCTAGGCGTCATGATGCATTTGGGGGAGCCGACGGGCTATATGAGGAATGGTATCTAAAATGGTACGTAACGGTCTTGCTTATGTAGCTAGGCATCATGATGCTTTCGGGCGAGTCTACGGGCTATATGATATGAGAAAGGCAGGAAAATATTTATATAAAATGATATGTTTGTGTACTGTCAATCTATATAGTAGCATACAGGTCACCCACACTGAGAATTCAAATCTCACCTCTTATTTTAAACATTTTTCAGGTCAGGATGACGGGGAGTTCGTGCCAGTGGAGGAGAGATACGGGTTCTATTGGTTTTGTGTTAATTAAGTATAACTTGTTGGTTTTGTGCTAATTAACCATGGTTTTTAAGTGACAATGTTTATATTGACTTTCGTGCGCCGAGGTGACAGACAATGATATAGTCCCTTGATGCTAGCAATGCATGATGTTTAATCTAATCATCTATGTTTTTTGCCAAATCTTTTAAAAAGCTCCTTGCATGTCTTCTCTTAGAAAAGAAAATATAACTGCGCTTTTCATAACAAAAATTATGTATTTACGATGTCTATGTGAAATTGTTATTTGTGTTCTATACAAAAGAAAATTTTTAGTTCGGATTTTTGGTCACTAAGTGACGAATCAGATTTTTAAAAAGTTGAATCTATATTTTGGGAAATTGGAGCGTTACAGGTGGTATCAGAGCGCGGTTAAAATTTTTGACAAAAACTTATATTCATTCGAATTTTAAAATTTTTAAAGAAAAGTTTTGAACTTTTTCCAAGAAAGTGTTTTCATAGGAAATTTAGATGGCCGTCAGAAACGTATCCTCCACTACGGACAAGCACCCCGAGGTATGATTTTCTTATGAATGTGTTTTGAAAAACATTTTTTTGAACTGTTGAATCATTAAATTATATGTAAACCCCACTAGAACGTCGAACCCTTATCCTTTTCTTATACAGTACGATTAACCTATTTTCTTCTTTTAACCTTTTAGTCTTTACCCCTTGCTATGGACGCCTAAGTATAAGTCGGACTTTAGGTCTTCTTATTTTAATATAATATTTTGCAAGGGAGTTATTTTTCCCGAACCTATTTTAATATATATTATATAAGCACATTTATGTATTATGTATTCTATCCATTACTTTTATCTAGTAACCTGTTCGATGACATATGTGTGGTTCCAGATTACTATAGTTGAGCCAATCGTCGGTTGTTGACTGCAGCAGCGTGCGCCTACCTTTTGTTGCCCCTATTGTATGATTGGTGCTACACATAATGTTGTCACATTGATTGAATTTTATTTTTGTTTTCATATCTAGAATAAGTAATATTCTCCTCCCTTCTTCCAGATCTGCGACATGGTTAGGCCGGAAGGCCCCTTAGGAATCAGAGAGAACCATCACTGGTGTTGTTGGTCCCGGTACAAGACTGAGGAATACGTGTATGGGGGGAATACACGTATACAATTTTTTCTCACTTTCAAACTGACTGAGTCCCCTTTGCTCAGAGTGATAAAGAACTCAAGGTTGATAACACACCTACTGATTGCACTGAGTACTGGTCAGTTGGCTTACTATCAACTTGAGTTCAGTGCGGAAATGTGTGAGCCCTGAAAGTTTATAGTCTTGTTAATGTTTGCTTTCTGAAAACTTGATCACTCTTTTCTGAAATAGTGATTAGTAGGGCAGTGTTCAGGTTGATGATCAGTCTGATTGATTCAAGCTTGATAAAGCTAATGCAATGAATGACTTAAACAAATAAGCAGTTGAGAACAATATCAAAGCAGTAAGAACACAAGGATTTTAACGTGGTTCAGTGACTTAAGCTCCTACGTCCATGATCCTGATTGAACAGGATAATCCACTACTTAGGATTAACTTGTTTTTAACGTGCCAAGGTGCACCAAGATCAGCTAACCTCACTGACCTATACAAACTCCTTCCTAACTTCACTAAACAACTTCAACCAACAAACCTGACTAGAGGGTTTTGGTTTTAGTTTGGTTTCCAACTAAGATTGTGATTATCCTTACAAGACTAAGCTATGCTAAGGATGGATAATCACTCTAAGCTTAAGGTATTGCTTGAAAGCTCAGTGGAATACAGAATAACTCTCACTAATATAAGAAACATTTGGGAAATTTATCTGGTTTCGAGTGCTTCTTTTAGAATACTGAGTGCTTTGAATGCTTGAGAGTTTGAGTAATTTCTGGCTTGGAAATTTCCCGTAACCTTGAATGGATTCAAGGTCTTCTGTATTTATAGATGGATTTGAAAACTATCCGTTGGAAGAGATAGCCTTCTAGTCATCTTCGTAAGGTTGTTCAACGGATACAACTCCCATGCAGTAGCCGTCCTTGCATGGATTAGGTAATTGCATTTAATGCTCCATTTAATGCTTACCCGTTGAAAAGTGCAGTCTGAACTCAGTCTTCATGTCAGATCCGTACGTGCGTGTCCTTCTTGGATTGGTCCACGTCATCAGGTTGCTGAGAATATCAGAACTCATTCCTAGGCTTCAGGCTTGTCTTATTCAATTCATTTTATCTCAAGCACAACGGTCTTGTCCTGAAGCTGACATTCCTTTTCCATTGCTTGGCCCTACTCCAAGTCTTTCCCATTACTCAGTGTTATCCTGTTCCCTTCAGGACTGAGTTAGTAATGACCTCAGGGTCACACTCTTCATCACTGACACTTACTCAGCCAGCTTAGAAGGGTTGTCGTAAGTTCAGGATGGTGCTCTGCGTCTTCAGGCTTCAATCTTGATTGACATCAATGAGTTCTCCCCTCATTGAGTTCCTGTGAATTGTAAAATAACTAAGTGCTAACCTAACCAAGACTAGCCTAAATACTAAGGCATACCATCTTTTCAGGGGCTTTAGGATCTAATCAAAACTGACATTGTCCCAACAGGTGTAACGCCTCGAACTTGGATAGTCCGAATACTTACCCAAGTTCAAGTCATCACTTAGTGAAAAGGAAAAATAAGTGATTTTTTTAAAGAAGGATTTGAATAAAGAAAATTGAGAGGATGATGATTAAAATCATTCTTAACTTATAGTCTTGACATACAGTTAAAAACCAAACATTAAGCAGAGAGCGTGAGTCTAAGTAATACTAAAACAGAGAAATAACACTAATAGCTTAACAGTTCGTCATAAGTCCGAATCAGCAATCCATAATAATAAGTTCGAATTTAACAGAAGGAAGCAAGAGCAATTAAAAGTCTTTAATAAAATAACTATCGGTGTAGAAGGCGAGGTCTACTGGCTCACCTGAAAAGTATTAAAAATGGGGCGTGAGATTTTGAATTTCTCAGTGTGGGTAGCCCGTACACTATTACGGTTAAAGTTTGATATCATACACATCATTATATCATTCACAAAAAAGTAAACAACTGAGAGAATACTCTCCGCTCGCCGAGACGGATACTTTCCGCTCACAAAACCAAGACGGATACTCTCCACTTGCAAACACCGAGATGGATACTCTCCACTCACAAAACCAAGATGGATACTCTCCACTTGCAAACACCGAGACAAATACTCTCCGCTCGCAACCCAAGATGGATACTCTCCACTTGTAAACACAATATAATTCAATATAGGATACTTCAACTAAAACACGTAAGTAAAAGGCAATACGGTTCAGTGCTACCCACCTCGAAAATGAAGTTCGGAAAAACTACAGCTGGCAAACGGAAAGACGTCCAAGTGTCACTGGCCGTTCGCACTCGATCCTAATAAAAATTTCTTTCTTTTAGTTCCTTATTAAGATTAGTATATTTAAGTACACGGTATGTTGGTCCCAATGGACTTTTGATTAACACATGCCTTTCGTCTTTTAGTCATGATTTATCCTAAGTTAGTCTTTTCATTACGCGATGAGTTATACTTAGAGAACTTCTAAAATTATAACTTTGACATGTTATACGTCTTAGACTCTCGCTAGCATGTCCTTAGAAAGTAACAAGTAAAACAGAAAGCAACATTTTCAAGCTAAAGTGACCGTTCAAGCATTAAGATAACTTTCGAGTAAAACTGCCCAGTTTCGATCATTCACACTCGACTTTTGGACATTACTAAAATATGAAAAATTTACCTAAATATTATGCAAATGTACAGTAGATACTCTCTTAACATACATTTCACTCATAAAAATCATCCTTATTAAAAGATACACGGAAAATGGGTTTTTTTGGATTTATTTCCAAAGGCAAAACAATGATTCTTAAACATTCCAGTAAGTTTTCAGATTTGCAACACAAGAGAAATTATATTCTTAAAAATACTAAAACATTTCCAAAAATCATGAAATTCACATAGTAGATTCACTACGCAGTTTCAAACATTTCTCAAGTTTTGACCTAAGGTAAAATATGTAAGGAAAAAGGTATTTGGGTTCGTTTTTGGAAAGGACACAGAAACTTTTCTGTCTTTCCAGTCACGTACCAACAAGAAAAATAATTTTTGTAAAACTATTTAAACTATTCCTAAATCATGAAAAATTCCAAGAATAAAGCTAACATCATATAATATTTTATTTTTATTTTTATAAAATAAATAATCAAGTGGGAATTACCAGAAAACCAAAGAGTCACGAAAATATCACAGATTGTCACACTAACTTAAAAAATTCATAGATTATTGAATATAACTTTAAAACACATGACACCAGTGGAAAAAGAAAGCTAACTTGGTATATTTTTCAAATATGAAGACAAAATCTCAGAAACTTCAACTTAAGAAAATGTATCAACTCAGATTTTCAACAAAAGACGAATTGCTCAACATTTATCACAACAAGAACATCTAAAAAAACCTTCACATGCCATGAAACTCTCATTTCTTTCATCATTAACAACCCATAACATCAAACCATCAAGATTTAAGAATAAAATAAAATAAAACTCATGCTTTTCCTTCCTATCTAAAGATTTAAAACAAAACTAAGGTTTTGAAATTAAGTGAGGGTCACCTTGTTGTGATCTTTCTCTTACAAGGCTAGGGCCTTATGCCTTCTTCAAGTTCTCTTCCTATGATTTATCCTTCTTTGAGACTCCTTGGATGAAAAGATGTTTTGTTGTGAAAAGATAGAGGTCTTGTTTGTGAGAAAAATGGAAGAAGAACGGATTTCTTCTCCCTTTGGGGTGTTGGCCGAAAATGGGTGAGGAGGGGGAGAGTGTGTCTCTTTTTTTTGTCTTGTGTCTTGTGTGTGAAAGAGTGATGTCCAAGAAAATTAAAAGAACATGTGGTAAAAATGGAAGGCTAGGATTTGGGACACTTGGAGGGTGGGGATGAAAGAGGGACAAAACAATAAATGAAGGGGAGAGGTACTTGTACTAGGGGTAGGACTTTTGTCGGGGGTGCATTTGGCCCTTGTGGGATGCTGGGAGACAGTAGCTGGCCGTCCTTAATTTGTGGGCCCCACAAGCTGGCCTTTCGGATTAGGGTGTGTGTTTCGACACTGTAAAATCGGGGTTTCGATAGGGGTTTCGGGGCTCCGAAAGTCTCGTTTCGTTCGTTTTTCTATCAATTAATTTTCCATCTTTAAAAGTTTATACTTAACGAGGCTTTAAACTTATTTTATTAGTTAGGGTTCCCGGTTGGTTTGGTTTTTGTTCAGTAGATTCGGATTTTGGCATTTTTGGGGTTTTCGCCCGATTTTTGGCAACTAAAGATTAAAACTTTCGTGAAAGATAATCAAACGGTTTATCCACTTACTTTGGACTCACATTCTATTCATATTTGACTTATCCAGTGTCGGTTTGATCTGTGTTAGGGTTTCTAGAGTGCTCGACGGTCCAGTTCCGCTCGTCCGTTACCCAAAATCGGAGTTTTTGAATAAAACAAAATTCTTCTTTTGAAAAGACATTCAAAACTAAATTACAATCACACATAAAAATAAATAGGGCATAAAATTGGTCCGGGTATTACAACAGGAATCCGTAAGGCAAGACCCACCAAATGTCGGATCTGGAGCAGTATGGCACGCGAATTTTTCAACTCACTGCAGAACTACCATCTCAACAAGCTCCACCGCACCTACCTCCACGTCATGCTCACCACTACGTGCCCCGACCGAATGAGTATGTTGAGCAGTTTCGACGTCTCCAACCACCTAGACTTACTGGGAAAGAAGGTTTTACCCAGACTGAGGAATGGATTGTTGATATAGAGAGAATCTTCAACCATAAGACCCTGCTTGAAGCATAGAAGGTCTCATGCACCAAGTTTTAGCTAGCTGAAGATGCAACCCAGTGGTGGTTGATTAGGCGTGAAATTGTTATGATTTGGTGCCCGATTTGCCCATGTTTTGAGTGTTTTTTATGAGTATTTGGAGTCAATTGAGTTTCATTTCTATAAACTGATTAATTTATCTCTTTGGTTTTCATACATGGATAGACGGCAAAAAGAGGAGTTCGTAGGACTTTGAATCGGCCAAAACGGCCTCCCGGTTGAGGAGATATGAAGATTTTACGAACATGTGTACTGCTGTCGAAAAGTGCTCGAGCTGTGTCAACTCGAGCACTATATGCTCGAGCTCAAGTGGTCGTGCACTGTGCATGAGTGGAATCAGGTCGTGCACTCAGTGCACGAGCTCCTCTGGTCGTGCACTTTTTAGGTTCTGGAAGTTTACTGCGCTCGAGTTGCACTTGCTCGTGCACTTAGTGCTCGAGCTCTACTCGAGCTTACGTGATTTTGGGCCCATTAATTTCCGATTCGATCCATTGCCTATTTATACCCCTTCCGAATACGTTTTTGGACACCACTTTACGCATAGAGATAGATTTTAGAGAAAAAAGAGCACCGAGAGTTCGAGCAAGCTTAGTTTACTTTTGATCGAGGTTTTACGTTATGAATTCGTAGTTTAGTTCCAGATTTGATTCTTTTAATCTTTCGTTCTTTGATACTTGAGACTTATTATTTTTGTTTTAACCTGATTTTATTCTTAGACTTCAATTCTTTCTTAAACCCTTGTTTATGTTCTTGAGTTATTTACTTAGATTAATTATGTTTTCGTTCGTTGCTTGCTTATTTATTTTCGTTATCGTTAAAATCATGCTAGGCTAAAACTCTTGTATGCTTGGGTTAGGATGAACTCGTAGAAGTAGGACGTTGGTACATAATTAGGGTAATATGTGATGTTTAGTTTTAATTCTCTTAATTAATGAACGCTTAAAATAAATTCCGGATTTACCTTTGAATTTCGTACGAAAATTGTTAGAGAGAGGACGACATTATCACTCTTTAATAACTATTAGGCTTAACGAGAGGGTTTAGAAGGGGTTTATTCATCTACAGGTTTATCTAGGGAGGACGACCGCATCACCTTAGTTAAATTAGGGTCTCTTTAATTAAGCACAATCTATTAACTTGTTTAGTGGATTATTGAAGTTGATTGATAGGATAAAGTATTAGGGTTTAATTCTTGAGCTTTTTATCTTACAATCTTATATTTAGGTTATTTTTTTGCACATCACGGTTATTTTGATTATGTACCGGCTCCGTTAGTATACGTGGGGATTCCTATCCTGAGCATCATCCTTTTACATTTGAGACAAAACCCTTAGATAATTCATTCATTTCCTTCTTTTGCATTAGTAGAGTAAAATAGATTAGATTTACTCATTCTTAAAAAACAAAAAATATACACTCATATTAATTACGACGCGTAGATCTTCAGGGATCTATTCGCATACATTCCTTCCCTTGGGTACGATATATTTGGTCCCTATACTTGCTGATACTACAGTGAACCCGTAAGCTTGCGGAGTAACTTCTAGTAAAAGCTAGTAAAGTTCAGTTCAAGTCAATGGCGTCGTTGCCGGGGATGGCGATGTATGTCCATTGAGTAGGACTTGGAGATTGTCTACTAGTTAGTAGTGAGTGCTTTTTTTTTTTTCTGTTTAATTCTTACGTGTTCGGCAGTTACGTTGTGATTCTTCTGTTTGTGTTTCAGGTTTATGAAAACACGCTCGCAAGGAGATACGAGCGAAGAGAGAACACAGCTAGACCCTAAGACAATAGCAAGAAGAAACCGAGCCTTTTTAAGAAGGATGAACACTGCCGGAGGAGAGAACGACAACATGAACATCAGTAATGAGTTGGATGATGCTGCGACTAAGTATAATCAGGAAGTAGAACGGGTTGAGGGCACTGGAGGGAATAACAGTCAGAATCAAGTTTCATCAGGGGAAAGCCAGAGCCAAAACCCGGCTACACATAATCAAAACAATTCAGCTCACAACCTTGTTCAACATCCTCAAAACAACCCTGTCTACCCACAAAACAACTCACCTTATCCTTACCCATACCCACCATATCCATATCCACCATACCCGTATCCTCCACCTCCTGCTTATAACCAACCACCAATTCCGCAAGTACCTCTACCACTCGTCTACCCTCAACACGTTCCTCAGAATGCTGATCATGATATAGCAATCCGAGAAATGTTTGCGGCACATCCGCAACGATATTATGATGGAGTGGCATTACCTCCGGTAGAGGCAAACAACTTCTCCATCTTCCAGGAATCCTGAAGTTACTTATAGAAAATCAATTCAAGAGAGAGGTCGGGAAGGAGAATCCTCATACCCATTTGAGAAGTTTTCTGATGATTGCCTCAACTTTCAATTATAACGACATATCTGAAGATGCCAAGAGGCTCAGGCTGTTCCCATTCTCGTTAACTGGAATAGCAAAGGAGTGGTATGATAACACGCTCCCACAGGGAGGTGTAACCACATGGGACAAGTTCGAGCGATTCTACCCTCTGTCTAGAACGATCAAAGCAAGGATAGAGATCTCGTCTTTCCAACAGAAGCCAGGAGAGGACTTACGTCAAGCTTGGGAGAGATACTCCAACATGCTCATTGATTGCCCGCAGCACGGGTACAACGACGGGGATATCATGGCTTTCTTCTATTGTGGAGCCAGCAAGGCTGGTCAAGCCCACCTTGATGCATGTGCTAGTGGGGCATTTTTTAATTACGGAGCAGCTAGGTGTAGAGAGATCGTTGATAACATTGTCAAGAATGCCGAGCAATGGAACAAGGACCCAGAATTTAAGAGAGCATATCAGATTGAGGAGAGTCAAGGAACGAGGAAGATGTTGATGGCGATGATGGAGAAGATAAGTAACCTTGAGATTGGGTAAAATCTGGTTGGAGGGAGTACTATAGTGAGTGAGAAAGTGGACCAGCCCACAGGTCAGCAAGAGGTAGCCAACTATATGGGAGGCCCTTATTACAATCAGAATGGCTACCAAGGTAGAAATTATCAAGGGCGACCAACTTATGGGCAACCGCTTGTACCACCAGGTCCACAGCCTCCTCAGAATCAGTGGAGAAACAACCAAGGCTATCAAGGAGACCAGCAGCCTCCTCAGAACCAATAGATAAAGAACGAGAATTTCTCATATGCCAATTCGAAGGCCGGAATCACAGTTCCTCCAGGTGTTGATCCAGGTTCAAAGCCCCCAGGTGGTGAAGGCAGTGCCTCGACCAAAGAGATGTTGCGAGCGATTCTCCAAAAGGTGGAGGAAGGAAGCAATAGATTGTCTTCATTGGAGTATGATGTGAAAGAGTTACACAAGAAAGACGATCAGCGTGATCAAGAACTCCAGAAGAGAGATGTGGAGCTGAATAGAATTCAGCAAGAGAACAATAGGCGGTTCATTTCGATGGAGTATCAGATGAGTCAGATCGCAAAATCACTGGGTAGAGAGCTGGGTAAATATCCTTCTATGCCGGAGGGGAACCCTAAAGAGCAATGCAAGGCGATCCAGCTAAGAAGTGGAACCAAATATGATGGTCCTCAGATGCCTGCTGACTCGGAGACGCTCCAAGGAGAGGTTAAGATAGAAAGAGAAAAGCCTGAGGAAGTTAGAGATGAGATTGAGGAGATAGGAGTTGAGAAAGGGGTTGAGGGTGAAGGCACTCAAAAGAGCAAAGAGCCTGAAGAGGAAAGCATTGAGGAGATTGAGAGAGTCCCAAATTGGAAGGAGGCAAAGGAAGCAAGGAAGAATGTGAAGGAGACCGAGCGAGATGAATGGGGGGTACCCAAATCGGTGATACCCGTCCCATATTCGCAGCGCTTTATGAAAAAGAAGCTAGATGAGAAATTTGCTAAATTCCTTGATGTGTTTAAAAAGTTACATATTAACATTCCTTTTTATGATGCTTTGGAACAGATGCCTAATTATGCCAAGTTCCTGAAGGACTTGATAGCGAAGAGAAAGAGAGTTGATGAGCCCAAGTTGGTGCAGTTGAACCATGAGGTGAGTGCATTAGTGCACAAAGCGCTTCCCCCGAAGTTGAAAGATCCCGGGAGTTTTACTATCTTATGTGACATCGGGAAAGGAGTCAAGAAGGGAGCGTTGTGCAACCTTGGAGCAAGCATTAATTTGATGTCATTGTCGCTATTCAAGAAGTTGGAAGGTGGAGAACTCCAGCCGACAATGATGACGCTTCAACTCGCCGACCGGTCTATTACTCGACCTCAAAGTGTGGTTGAAGATGTCCTTGTTAAAGTTGGAGATCATATTTTCCCAGTCGATTTTGTGGTGCTAGACATGGAGGAAGATGAGCATGTACCTCTGATTTTGGGAAGACCTTTCTTAGCTACGGCCGGGATGGTGTTAGATGTGGCGAATTGGAAGATCACATTGAAAGTTGATGATCAAGAGGTGAAAATTTTCCTATATGAGGCCATGAAATGCCCGAAGGAGGATGAGAGTTGTTATTCCATTGATGCCATTGACCCTTGTGTTGAAGACACACCTCCTATCTCTAACCTTTCTTATAGTCATGATTTTGATAGTCCTTCACTTAATGATTTAACCAATGAGCATTATGATCTTGATGGTTTTGATAGGGATGAAGGCGAGTTGAAGGATGGAGAGCTGAAAAGTGTGGACGTGGCCCAGTTGGAGAGGAAATGAGGAGTTGATATTAAGAAGAAAAAGTCCAAGAAGTGGGTACCTCCGTGGAGAGCTAAGAAGAAGTTGAGACCCTCACCACTTGAGGATGAGAAGGAAGCAAAGGAACTCATGATGAAGGGGAATCAAGGAAATGAATTCAACCACCACTCTTATGAGGGTAAGGGAGGTAATTTTGAGTATCATGTCCCATAAGCTCCTTTGAGCTCGGTCCGGCATGAGGACCTTAAAAATAGCACTGAGTGGGAGACAACCCACTTTTATTTGCTTTTGAGTGTTTTATGTTATTAGGGTGTTATTTTGAATCGTATGTTTTAACCTTGTATTTGAGTGAGTTGTTTGTAGGATTGTCTCGAGGGAGTAAAGGTATCATGGAGTTATTCAGATTGAAGGGACCAACTCGAGACAAGGGAGTGTGCCAAGTTGTTAAGAGAAACTGAATTATTTGGATGAGGTAACCCACAACCCTAAACTTAGACCGCTTCACAAGGTCGAAGTTTGGGGGGTGGAGTTTTTATAAGTTTTATGGTTACATTGCACAGACGCACACCCTCTCTTTGGGTTGAGTTTGGTTATATATTGTGTCTTGAGATGCTCCTTGAGCTGATATTGCTTTGATATGCTACTGCATAGTTCATGCCTATCAATTCTCTTATGCTTGTTGATTGCTATCCTTGAGTATGATTTGATGAGAAGGGTGAATTGTGAAGTTGAGTTAGGAATTTTATTGTGTGAGTGTATGAGTTAGAGTTGATTTGAGAGGGAACTAGGGTACTTAATAATTGTCTTTTTGAGTACTTGTGTGATGAGAGTGAGAATTCACTAGGACTAGCATAGATGTGAAAGTCGTGAGATTTGAGCCTTTTGAGATTAAGATGCATGAATTGATCTCTTTGTTTATGAGTGAGTCATCACCTTAGAGGATGCTAGAACTTGTGTGTGCTCTCGCTTCTTGATTGTGTCTAGTTTGATATGCCGAATGTGATCTTAGGCCATCTTTGATTTGATTGAGTCACTTCCCTACCAATGATATTTATCTCTTGTTAGCCCGTTTGAGCCTTAGCCTATTTTAATTGCTAGAAAATTTTAACACTTATCCAAGTTCCTAAATTTTTTTTGTCCCAATTTGAGTGGAGAATAGGAAAAGTGTGAATGAGGAGGGATTGAGTTGAGTTGAAAAGGGGAATTATGATGGTTGAGTTGTGATAAAAGAAGGGTGTGATGAAGTTTTGAGTTGTGGGGAAGACCAAAATTTTGAGAATGAGCAAAAGAAAAAAAATAAGCTCATATGTATGTGTGAAAAAGAAAAGTGTGGTGATTGAAAAGTGAAACGAGATTGAAGTGTTAAAAGTAGAGGAATTGAAAAGTGTAGTACATGAAGATGGATGAATTATTTTGTTCCTCGTCTTGAAGTATTGAAATTTGATTTTCCATTCTCCATTCACTTGAGTCACTTACCCCATATAGTTACCCCACCTGTCCAAAGAGCCTACGTTACAACCTTGATAAAGTCCTTTTTGATTCGGCATTGATTTCTAGAGTATGGTCGAAGTGGAGAGTGCTTACAAGCCTATGGCTACTGATATGTATGATTGACTGATTGAGTGAGTCCCTTAATACTGTTATACACTTGTGAGGGAGTGAAACACATCGTTGAGTGCACATCCATGTTTTATTTTGGTGGTTCATGCTATTATTGCATAGGTATGATGAAGGGGGTGAGTTTTGTATACGTGTGAACGATCTTTGAAACTTGAGCTCGATTACTTGCATCATTTTATTCTTGATTCATTCCTAATAATTTCACTTGACTTATTATTTCTTTGCTTGAGTACAAACAACATGATAAGTTTGGGGGGGTTGATTAGGCGTGAAATTGTTATGATTTGGTGCCCGATTTGTCCATGTTTTGAGTGTTTTTATGAGTATTTGGAGTCAATTGTGTTTCATTTCAATAAACTGATGAATTTATCTCTTTGGTTTTTATAGATGGATAAAGGGCGAAAAGAGAAGTTCGTAGGACTTTGAATCGGCCAAAACGGACTCCCGATTGAGGAGATATGAAGATTTTACGAACATGTGTAATGCTGCCGAAAAGTGCTCGAGCTCAAGTGGTCGTGCACTGTGCACGAGTGGAATCAGGTCATGCACTCAGTGCATGAGTGGTCGTGCACTGTGTACGAGTGGAATCAGGTCGTGCACTCAGTGCACGAGCTCCTCTGGTCGTGCACTTTTTGGATTCTGGAAGTTTACTGCGCTCGAGTTGCACTTGCTCGTGCACTTAGTGCTCGAGCTCTACTCGAGCTTACGTGATTTTGGGCCCATTAATTCTCGATTCGATCCATTGCCTATTTATACCCCTTCCGAACACGTTTTTGGACACCACTTTACGCATAGAGATAGATTTTAGAGAGAAAACATCACTGAGAGTTCGAGCAAGCTTAGTTTACTTTTGATCGAGGTTTTTACGTTACGAATTCGTAGTTTAGTTCTGGATTTGATTCTTTTAATCTTTCGTTCTTTGATACTTGAGACTTATTATTTTTGTTTTAACCTGATTTTATTCTTAGACTTTAATTCTTTCTTAAACCCTTGTTTATGTTCTTGAGTTATTTACTTAGATTAATTATATTTTCGTTCATTGCTTGCTTATTTATTTTTGTTATCGTTAAAATAATGCTAGGCTAAAATTCTTGTATGCTTGGGATAGGATGAACTCGTAGAAGTAGGACGTTGGTACATAATTAGGGTAATATGTGATGTTTAGTTTTAATTCTCTTAATTAATGAACGCTTAAAATAAATTCCGGATTCACCTTTGAATTTCGTACGAAAATTGTTAGAGAGAGGACGACCTTATCACTCTTTAATAACTATTAGGCTTAACGAGAGGGTTTAGAAGGGGTTTATTCATCTACAGGTTTATCTAGGGAGGACGACCGCATCACCTTAGTTAAATTAGGGTCTCTTTAATTAAGCACAATCTATTAACTTGTTTAGTGGATTAGTGAAGTCGATTGATAGAATAAAGTATTAGGGTTTAATTCTTGAGCTTTTCATCTTACAATCTTATACTTAGGTTATTTCTTGCACATCACGGTTATTTTGATTATGTACCGGCTCCGTTAGTATACGTAGGGATTCCTATCCTGAGCATCATCCTTTTACATTTGAGACAAAACCTTAGATAATTCATTCATTTCTTTCTTTTGCATTAGTAGAGTAAAATAGATTAGATTTAATCATTCTTAAAAAAACCAAAAATATACACTCATATTAATTACGACGCGTAGATCTTCAGGGATCTATTCGCATACATTCCTTCCCTTGGGTACGATATATTTGGTCCCTATACTTGCTGATACTACAGTGAACCCGTACACTTGCGGAGCAACTTCTAGTAAAAGTTAGTAAAGTTCGGTTCAAGTCAGTGGGAACCTTATGATAGAACTTTGCTTGACGATGTTCGAGCAACGATTACATGGGAAGGATTTAAGGAAGTCATCCTAAAGAGGTACTTTCCATAAGTGTTGAGGGATTAGATGGAGACAGAATTTGTCAACCTCAAACAAGGAACACTCTCGGTGACTAAGTATGAGAGGCGTTTTAACCGGTTGTCCTGCTACGCCACATACTTAGTAGGGGATGATGAAAGGAAGGCACGCCTTACACCCTGAAGTTGCAGGAGTACTAGCTGAATTGGGACTCCCGAGCTATAGTGAGGTGTTTGATCGGGCCTGTAACACTCCAGTTTTTCAAAATGCAGATTTGATATTTCAGAAATCCGAGTCGTTACTTAGTGACAAAAATCCGAACTAAAAAATTTCTTTTGTTTAAAAAAAATATTTATAACAACTTCACATAGGCAGCGGAATACATAATTTTCATTTTTGAAACGCGATGACCATTTCTTTTAATTCTTATGAAATGATCTTTATAAAAGTTTGGCATAAAATAAATTTTAAACATAAACATCATGCATAACTAATCAGCGGGAGACCATGAGACTGATTATCATCCCGACATATGAATAATTGTCATAATAAATAGAATAGTGCATATAAGTCTTAAATATTAATTCCAAAATATCACCGGACACGTATCACACCTCTACTGGCTCGAGCTCCCCTTCGTCATATCCTGAAATTTTTAAAAAAGAGGGGGTGAGATTTGAATTCTCAGTGTGGATGGTATGCATGCTATTACACGAAAACGGCAGTACGCAAGTCATAATATTTTTAAAAATATTTTTCCTTTCATGTGTTCCATCATCATGTCGCCTAGCTACACAAGTCAGGTCATTATGTATCATTTGAGATACCATTCATCATATAGCCCGCAAGCTCTGTCCACCACGACGCCTAGCTACACAAGCCAGAACGTTACATATCATTTGAGATATTTTAGCTCGAAAGCTCTTTTCCACCATGACGCCTAGCTCCACAAGCCAGACCATTACATATCATTTGAGATATTTTAGCTCGAAGGCTCTTTTCCACCACCGCGCCTAGCTACTCAAGCCAGACCGTTACGTATCCTTTGAGATACCATATATCATGTAACTAGTGCGTATCCCCACGAATTTTGCGAACTCAAAAAAAATTGTTATTATAATTTCAAATTATAAATATATATATTTTAAAAAATATCTTAATATTATTGATATATAATATTATAATTGTAGTTATAATTCAACAAATAATAAAAAATATTAAACATGAATAAATAGAAATTTTAAAAAATATTAACTAATTCACACATTCAATATCAAATTAGTATAACAAAAATACTACTTAAAATTACAGTTGTTTTATTCTTGCATGCCCAGTTTTCCCCCATGGTATGAAGATATAATAACAATCAAATGTAAAAGTTTAACTCTAACGATAGAATCACATATTTCATATCTAAAGGTAACATTTGACAAAAAAACATATCATAATTAAAATAAAATATTGTGTAGATGTTTGTGTGGGAACAATTGATTAATGTGTTGATATTTATAATACATAATTTAATAATAAAAATTGACCTTTAGGCGTCAATCTTAGTTTTTTTTTTAATTCAATTTCTCTCCAAGACATTTCACATATACAAATATTTTTACAAAAAAATAAAAAGTTAAAAAAATCGAATTTGTTAAAAAAAATTAAAATCCTACTCTACAAAATAATATCTATATTTTTCAGTATCAAATTCTATTTTGCAGGTAGAATTTTATTCAAAAAGGAAAAAAAATGTGTTACAATCTATTATTGATGGTAAGATATTATATTTGGTAGCAATATTTTTTGGGAATCATATGCTATTCCGGTGACAATATCTTTTCAAAAATATTTCAATTCCTTGCAACAAATTTCACTTGTATCAATATTTAGCAATAATAAATTTCAAAAATATCAAAGAAAAGAAATCGTTCAACCGTGAAAAAAGATCTGCTTGCATTAATTTAATGTTTAAAACATAGCATTAATTTAATGTTTAAATCAATATTTCATATTATACGTAAATATTATATTTCCATTGATTAAAATATATTCAGATTTATTGTATTTTAGAGTAATATACTTTTTAAAGTTATATTACTTAAGTTGTTAGTAAATAAACTTAATGTCTTTTTTTTTTCCTTTTGACCAATACTATAATTTTTTATCCATAAAAAACTTATTTCACATATTAAATATATATATATATATATATATATATATATATATATATATTAATTATATAACATACAACAACTTTTTACTTATTTATCATCTGCAATACTATTTTAACATTCGTATGTTACAATAATATAAAAGAAGAATCGAAATCCTAGACTATAAAAGAATATATGTACTTTATAGTTTAATAGTCTATTTTGGCAGAATAATTTTATCCAAATATATACTTTTGTATTATAATCTATTATTGAAGGAAAGATATTATATTTGGTGGCAATATTTTTTTGGTATATATTATTTCGGTGACAATATCTTTTCTTAAATATTTCAATTTTCTCCTACAATTTTAACATCTATCAATATTTTCCAAAAATAACTTCCAAAAATATCTTAAAAGAGAAATCATTCAACCGTGAAAAAAGATATACTTGCATTAATATAATATTTAAAATAATATTCCATATTTTACGTAAATAATTTGTTTCCCCATTGATTAAAATATATTCAGATTTATTGTATTTTAGAGTAAAATATATTTTTAAGTTATTATACTTAAATTGTTAGTAAAAAAACTTAATGTCTTTTTTTTCCAACACAATAATTTTCTATTAATTATAAAGTTATTCCATATATTTTAAGAAAAAATATATACATTAACTATATAAGGTATAACAACTTTTTACTTATTTATAAATTACAATACTCTTTTAATATTTGTATATTAAAAATAATCTAAAAGAAAAATAGAAATTTTAGTCTAGAAAAGAATATTTGTATTTTACAGTTTAGTAGTCTATTTTGGCCGCATAATTTTATCCAAAAATAAACTTTTGTATTAAAATCTATTATTGAAGGCAATATATTATATTTGGTGGCAAAAAAATAATTGGTATCATACACTATTTTGGTGATAATATCTTTTTCAAAATATTTCAATTCCCTCCTACAAAAATTTCACATACATCAATATTTTGCAAAAATAATTTTAAAAAATATCTAATAAGATAAATCGTTCAACCATGAAAAAAGGTCTCTACATCACCTTTAGGTTACCTGCAATACAAAATGAAAAAGAAATTTAATCAGATTCCACCAATAATACACACCTTATTTGTAAAAGAATAATAGTTGGAGCAAAATCGTAGGCGTGCAGTGGGGGAATCTTCTTATTGAAAGAGAAAAAAGTTATTAACGGTGAATTCTAAAAAAATACGAATGTAAATCTATGAATATGAATATACTTTATGAACTTACAGATAATTTCTTGATACGCTCGAATGATCTTCAACTTAAATTGATGCACATATAATATTCTCTCAATGTGCTCCTAATCATCTCCATGTGCATAATAAATTATTTTACCTGCAAAAAAAAAGGATATAATCTATACAAAAAGTTATAGAAATAATCCAAACAAATGAACAAAAAATAGAAACCATATTTCTTCACATAGTAGACAACAAATGAGAAAATGAAGAGAAGATTTGACACTTATAGAAAATACAAAATAAAATGTACGGTTGAGATTAAAAGTGTCAAATATATGGTGTAGATCAAGTCTTAATATGATTTAAAATATGCCTAAAATAACTTTTAAGGAGAATGCATGATTTTTAAACGAAATCATTTGAGAGGTGCCACACCATAGTATAATAAGATAACCATGTGACCCGAAGGTCAAAATATTCACATACACCAGTAATCGTATAATATTCTAGACAATGCATAAGAACCACCCACCTCAAACGCTTTTCATTTTCGTAAAAATCTCCTTTTTGCTTTCACCTGAAAATCCTCGTCACTGTAATGGCACTCAACCTAGCACAGATTTATTTGCACTTTAATAATCTTTTACTTTTCAAGTAATGCTTTATATATTTAACTTAAGAGAATTTGTAAATATCTTTTAGGTTTATCATAGATTTCAACAGACAGGGCATGTTGATCATATAACATTTCTTTCGTTACTTTTTCACTGGTTGAGGATTTTGGGTCTTTAGTTTATTTTTCATATCCGAAGTTCTTCTAATACTTCATTAATTCTTCTTACAACACATCAAACAAGTCTCTTAGTCTTATTTAAATTGTTAATGATTTTCAACGGGGACATTAATCTCCTTTCGTTTATCTTCTTAATATAAAGACTTTATTCTCTTTAAATTCATTAAACATGATTTCTAAGCAAGCAAGCTTTCATGAAAACATGGATTCACACATTCTTATATACTTTAATTATCGATGTCTTAGAAATCTTCTTAAAGTTTATACACATTGGTTCGATAAGGACTCGTGTTTTACTTAGTGTTTTATTGCTTATATAGTTTACCAAAAAGCTTTTAACGTGACTAGTGTTTACTTAGAACATGAATCCTCATTTAGGCATGTTTAGTATACTCAAGTATTTTAGGATTTTCATAAGGTTTTCCTTTATTCTTTTTCTCTTTTAAAGACACATAGAAATATATAGTCCTTACTCTAAAACTAACACTAAACAACACATCATTCACATGTATTCACATAATATTCGAGTGCAATAAGTTAATTTCTATCACGGTCATCAAGTTAAGTAAGAAAACAGTTTGTTCTTAAGCTAAAATGAGAAAAACAGTTTGAGGAAACCACATCTGAAGATGAGCAGTTTGCTCCTTCGGATGTTCGTCCCTTAACTTTAAATATTTTTGAAAAATACTAAAACACATCCATTCACTATGAAATTCTTTTTTTAGAGCAATCAACCATACACATCCCCTATCTATTACATTTCAACTTACATCACCTAGGGCTATGTTCTGATTACTTGAGGGATCTCTACTCCGTTCCAATCTCCAGGACACGGAGATTCGAATGCTAGCTTAGTCGCTTCATGAGCTCTTGTATTTCTTTCTCTCCTAACATGGTTGATGGCTACCACTCGGCCATCTTGTAGGTCGTTCCAGATCTTTTAGATTCTTCCTTCTGGGCCACCATAGTTTTCTTTGATGTGAGTAGCTTCCACCGCCCCTAACGAATCCGACCAAATGCGGATTCTATCGTCTACCTTTTCCTTTCCCTTTTTGATGCCTTCATATATAGCCTGGAGCTCTGCCCCTAAGACCGTGCCCGAATTTTCGATTTGCATGCATCCCACTGCTCACACCTCTCCATTACCCTTCATACAGCAATATCCCACCGCATACTTCTCTTTTCCCTCATCAAAGCAGGCATCAACTGATACAGTCATCCCCCGAAAGTTCTCCTCCATTGGCTTGTACTTTCTAAGGGTCCTAGCTTCACCACTGAACGCACTGAGATGGATATTGGCTTCTCTATATGAGAGTAGCAATTCCAGTACCCAATCTACTCGGAGCTCCCTTCCTGCCTGCCTCCCCCCTCCTGTAGATTCATGTAGTATTCGACACCTCTCCTTCCATATGGCCCATATAATCATTGAAACTTCCTCGCTTTCACTATCTTCTCTTCCCTCAAATATCATCTGAAGTAAGTCCCTTATAGCCATGAAAGACCATTTCCTTATTTCCCGCCATAATCCCTGTTGTTTCCATACTTTCCGAGCTGCCGGGCAGTAGAATAAAACATGTATAGTGTTCGTGTCACCTCCTCCACACCACGTACATATGTTTGAGATTGGGACGTGATGTCTATGTAAATTTCCTTCTACTGGAAAAACATCATTAATTACCTTCCATAGAAATACTTTCACTTTAGGAGGGATCTTCATCTTCCATATCCACTTCCAGTCTTGTTGATCAGATTTCGAGCTCTCCGGGTCGAGGCTTTTACCCTTCTCTTGTACACAGTAAAGATACCCGAATTTGACTATATAGGCCCCTTTCGTCCCCAGACTCCAATATCTCCTATCCTGGCCCCCTTCTCCATCCAACGGAATCCTCATTATAGCTTCCTTTTCAAAAGGTAAGAAGGCCTCGTTAATCAACTCCTCATCCCATCTCCCATTACTTTTAAAAAACCTTGCCACCTTCGATCCACTAGCCCTTTTCGATTGTATTCTGCCCCCATGCAGAGTTGGCACCCATGCGTCCTTAAAGAGATGCACTGATTCTCCGTTCTTGACTTCCCACCTAAGTCCCCCTTCCAGCAGATCACGACTCCACAAGAGGGATCTCTACACAAAGGAGGATTCATGCCAAGGCCAGCTTCCATAACATCTTCATGCTTAATATATCGGCCTTTAAAGACTCCTGCCACAAGCGATTCCGGGCGCACTATGAACCTCCATAGCTGTTTTGCCAATAAAACCTTATTGAAGCTGACGAAGTCCCTAAAACCAAGTCCACCCTCCTCTTTGGGTCTGGCTAGATAGCTCCATTTTTTCCAGTGAATCTTATTTCCGTCTTTATTAAAACCCCACCAAAAGTCAGCAATCATTCCTTCAACCTCATGACACAAGGAAAAAGGTAATCTAAAGCGTGACATTGCATACGATGGGATCGTATTTAGAACAGCCTTAATGAGTACCTCCTTTTCCCCATCAGAGAAATCCTTGGTCCTCCACGCCTGGATCTTTCTGGCCACTCGATCTCTGATATAGGAGAATTGTAGTCTTTTTCTCTTCATTGAAAAAGTAGGAAGTCCAAGGTATATATCGTGCCCTTGCCTCATTTTAACATTAAGGATTCCTCTAATACAATTCTTGTTATTCGTACTTATCCCTGGACTGAAAGTAATGGCCGATTTCTTGTAATTAATTTGCTGGCCCAACGCTCTCTCGTACTTGTTCAAGCATTCTTTCAACTTCGAACAACCTTTTGGGGTGGCTTTGAACATGATCAAGTTGTCAACTGCAAAGAATAAGTGCGAGATAGTCGGTCCACCTCTACTGATCTTAACCCCATCCATAATTCCTTTTTCCGTCAAGCTCGTGATCATAGAGGAAAGTCTCTGTGCACAAATTGTGAAGAAGAAAGGTGATAGTGGATCACCTTGTCGCAAACCCCTCGTCGGACGAATATTCCCCACGTTTCTATTCCCCAATTTAAAAGAGTAAGAAACTGAGGTTATACATCTAATAATGAGGCCAATCCATCGTTCATTGAATCCCAGCCTCTCCATGATCCTCTGTAGATATGCCCATTTAATCCTGTTATACGCTTTTGACATGTCTAATTTGAGTGCCGCGTACCCCATTTTACTTCTGTTGCATCTAAACCTGTGCATACACTCGTATCCCACCAACACGTTATCCGTAATCAATCTCCCTGGAACAAAAGCGCTTTGGCATGTGTCAATGATCTTCACCATAATGTTACTAAGCCTGTTGGTAATCGTTCTCGCAAGGATTCTGTACCCCACATTGCCCAGGCTAATGGGCCTAAAATCCTTCAAGCTCTTTGGTTCATTACTCTTTGGGATCAAAGTTATGATCGTATCATTCCATTCATCTATCTCTCCATCTCCATTGAGAACTTCCATTATAGCTTCAGCTATTTGCGCTCCCGCTTTGCCCCACAACTTTTGGAAAAAGCCCGCATTAACACCATCCGGTCCCGAAGCTTTTGAGAGATTCAAATCAAAAGCAGCTTTCTTAACCTCCTCCTTTGTGAATGGAGTTGATAAATAAGCATTCATCTCTTCCGTCACTATAGGCTGCATTTCCCCCAGAATCTCATCCACTTCCAACTGAGATGGATAGGTAGAGCTGAATAATTCTCCATAATATTTGATCACTATCTCCTCAATTCCCTCCCTTTCATATTGCCACACTCCATTTCCATCCTTTATTCTTCTAATCTGGTTTAAGCTCCTTCTTTATGAAGCTTTCCGATGAGAATAAGACGTATTTTTATCCCTCGCTGACAGTCATGAGTATCTAGCTCTTTGGTGCCAGTAAATTTCTTCCTGAAGTTCATCCTTATGAAGCCTTCTTTCCATGTCTTTTATCTCCTCCCAATTGATATTCTCTTCATCCTTCTCCCATTCTTCCTCCAGTCTTCCCCTGAGCTACCCAAATTACTTTTTTTATTAGTAGCCCAGGAGGTAAAGGTTGTTGCACTGTTCTTCAACATCTCCGGGAGCCCTTTTTCATATTCATTAATCTCCCACGCCCTATTAAGAGTTTCCCCAAAATCACCTTCTAGAATCCATTTGTTTTCAAATCTAAACAGGTTTGACTCATGCCTCCCGACTTTGTACTCTTGTTTCACAAACAAGATTTGTATCGCTCTTTGGTCGGAGCCATAGAAGCTTCTATGTATTACCTCCACTTTCGGAAATATGCTGCTCCATGCCTCATTCACAAGAAACCTGTCCAACTTCTCCTTAATAAACATCCCCCTGCTCCTCCTTTTACTCCAGGTGAAAGCCGAACCCTTTGCTTTAATTTCCTTTAGCTCCAGAAAATTAATGACCTCATTAAATGCATTTATTTGACTGACAGGTCTAAAACCCCTACCTTGTTTCTCCTCCTGGCTTCGCACCTCATTAAAATCACCTCCCCACACCCATGAAACATTTATTTCATTCACACTTGTAGCAATTCTTTTCATTAATTCCCAGGATATATGTCTTAAAGCAGGAGTGGCATTTCCATAAAAACCGGTAAAATAAAAATGACAGCTATCAACTTGCACATACATAAAATATAGCTATTCGAATAAAACACAACGAAAACATTCATAGATTCTTTCCATAATAACACAAGGCCTCCGGCCGATCCACATGCATCAACACAAAACATAGCATCAAAGCATAAAGATGTTTTCCACCAAGTTATAGATTTACCCAACACTTTGGTTTCAGAAAGAAAAATGATAGTAGGCTTAAGATCAGCGACAAGGCACTATAACGAACGGAATGCACGGCGGCTGCCCAATCCGCGTGCGTTCTAAGCTACAATACTCATGGCTCTCGGCGGGGCTGAGCTGGGTCAGCCGCCGCCGCTTCGTTTTGACTTTCAGCATCCTCTGCCACACCCACCTCCCCTCTACTTTTCCACCGGATCCCTCTCCCATTACTCTACCTCTCTTCCTCTGATGGGTCGAGCTTTTGTTGCCCATCTCCTCTTTGATCTTCTTGATGGCTTTCCCTTTCCCACTTAGCTCTGGCATTAGCATTAAAGCTTGTTGATTAGTTCCTCCTCCTTCATTGATAGTAACCCCAGTTCCCATTACACTTCTCATCCCTGCCATTGGACTCATGAGATCACCAAAATTCCACACTTTCTCCGGTTCTTGAGCTACCACCATCTTGCCCCACGCTTCATTTCCACTTCTCACCTCCTGCACCGCATCATTCCGTCCACCCATCTCCTTGCTTCGACCACCAAGAGAGCTGCTATAGCTGGTCTTAACCGCTTGGTTGGGCTCCTCTCCCATTCCTATCTCCTCCATGTCCTTCAGTGTAAGTCCCTTCTGACCTTCCGCCCTAAGCCAAGCTGGGTAATCCCTTAATGCCTCAAGGCCCACATCCGCAGTCAAGTATAGAGAAGGGCAGTCCTTCTCCACATGGTCAAGCCTTCCACAGACATAGCAAAAATCAACCAGCTTTTCATATCTAAAGAAAACCTTTTTCATTTCCACCTTCACAATCACAAAGGAAGTGTGCTGAAGAGGCTCATTAACATTCAGCAGAACACGAACTCGTAAGCATTTCCCAAAGGAAAAGCTGTCATGGGGGCTTCCATTTCCAGCACCTCCCCAATAATTGCTCCAAGCCTCTGCCCAACCGCTTTGGTCATATTACAAAGCTGGAGGCTGTGGATTTGCACCCAGAAAGGCACTTCCGAAAGAACAATGTCCTCTGCCCTTTCATCTCCTCGCAGCCGTCCAAGAGCCAGGATGGATCCATTGAGATGCCACGACTGCTTATGGAGAATCCTTGCAATTTCCGTTGAGTCAAATTCGAAAACGAAAATGCCTTCTACAATTGGTGTGGCTCTAAGCCCATGATTCACTCCCCACAGTTTATTCATTGTCATTCCCAGATCAATCGGCCCTATGCTCTTTTTCATAAGGAGCTTGCCAACCAGAACATTGTTCGTACTCGCCAATTCCTCATCTGGGTTCAGCGTGTCGACAATGAAGAAATTTAAAAAATTGAGAATGGAAAAGGGCAAAATCGAAAAGAGAAATTTTGGATTAAATTGAACCCACACAATCCCCATGGAGGGTATAAATAGGCATATTTCAGCCATCCGAGAAGTAATCATCACAACGCACATCTTACCGTGTAATCCTGGCGAAATCTAAAAGATCACAGGGAAGCGAAAGAGTCTCATACCCTAACTGGTAGAGCACCGCCGGCTCTCTCCACGCCCGAGAGAAAGAGGCTTCCGGTATAAGATTTCCTTTCGATTACCCTAGCACGAAAACCAAAAGAGAGGATATATTTAGGAGAGAAAGTTGATATAATGCTTAGCTACCATTCACTATGAAATTCATACAGTAGGTACCTTTTTAACTGTACTTCACATATAAAATTTATTTCATGTTATTTGGTTTAAGGAAGTATGAGTTCTAAGTTCGTTTCCAAAATGTGGCATTACTTTCCAGAAGTTCACAGTGTGTGTGCCGTGACAAAAATAATTTTGGTAAAACTATTTATACTCATGTAAAAATCATGGGAAAATCCATGGAGATAGCTATCTTCATGTAGTATTTTATCATATTTTTTATAAAATCCAAACTTTACTCGAAAGATACATTTTAGCCCATGAAAGTGAAAAATTTAGCAGTTTCGTCACACATTCTTTAAAAATTCATAACTTATCAAAGAAAATTCCGAATTGACTCAAACCATTGGCAAGTGAAAGCTAACTTAATATAATTTCATATCATATAAACACTTTCCCAAAATTTCCTAACATTTCTAGTTCGAATAATTGTACAGAAGCTTCAAAATACTGTTCACAGTGTGATATTTGTGCATACTTTCACTTGTATTTCCTATTTCACAACTATCATGCCATTAACATTTTAACACCTTAATACAAATCATTCAAGACTCCATTTAGCATGTATTTGAACATTCAAAGACAAGATAGCCCTAAGGTTTCATGGTTTCTAAGTAGCAACAAAAACAGTGACATTTCAAGGAAAATATTCATATTAGCTATGTTTTGAGTTGAAGGGTTTTTACAACCTTTGTAGACTTGTCTTCTTAAGCTAGAGGACCTTATTAGATCTTCAATCTTTTAGTTCTTGGTGGGGATGAGGGCTCCTTGGAAGAATTCCTTTGTTTTGAGCTAAAACAAAACAAAAGTTGGAGTTAGAAGATGAAGATGAAAGTTTCCTTAAATTTGAAAGATAGAGGGGATGAATGACTCATTTTTGCTTGGAGATGACTTCAAATCTTCACACCAACACCAATGGAAGCTTGATACTTGGTTTTGAAAGCCTCCTATGGTTGGAAATGGGAGAAGAAAGATTTTCTTCTCCTTTAGAAGTGGGGTTGCTGAGAGGAGCAAGTTAGGGGGGAAAGAGAGAGCTTTCTTCTTGTGATTTTTAGGGAGATACTTGTAGAATGTTGGAATAATACATACAAGACAATAATATAGAGAGAAAAATGAGGGGGAGGGACGTTTGGCAGCTGGTAGGAGTGAGGGGAAATAAAGGAAGTCAAGATAGGTAGGTGGTAGGTTTGAATAAAGAAAATGGAGACAAGAAGCTTGATTTGGGGGGAGGGATGGGCAGCCATTTGATTGCTGGAAACTCAGCAAGTGGGCAGCCATGTTGTGGGTCCTAGGGGGCTTTTGGATTTTTCTTGGTATTTTTGGACGCGGTGTAGTTTTCGGTGTTGAAATCGGGTGTTTTTCGGCTATGTTTTAGGCTCCGGAAATTAACGTTTTTGCTCGTTTTATTATCCGAAAGTTTAGTTTTTTTATTTATTCTATTAAAACTGACATTTAACTTCATTTAATCAATTGCATCTTGTGTTGGGTTCATATTTATTTATTGGATTCGAAATTTGGGGGTTTTAGGGTTTTTCGTTCAACTTTTGGCGATAAAAGTATAATTTTATTTGAGAATTTTCCATTAAGTTAAAGGCTTCAAATTTCCTATTCTAGTTTGTCAATCTGTATAGATTCGTTTCATAGTTACACTGCTAGGAGTGCTCCCGATTCTGGTTTTTGGACCAACCGTTGCGTAGAAATTGATTTTTAAAACTCATTGTTCTTAAAAGAATAATGAATCAATAAAATAAAATAATTATAACATAATAATAATATTAATATTAATAGTATAAATCCTTTTTTTTTGGTTCGGGGTATTACAGGGCCCTAAGCATCTCCATCGGTCTAGGGTTGGAGTTTAAGGCCACTCCATCTGCTTTGGCCCCGAACAAGAATTGGCAGCCCAACTTCAAATGCCCCCATAATCATCCAACAAGAGGGAACACCTCAACTAACACTATGGTTGAACGTACACAGGCCCCACTTTGCATTAGTTGTGGAAAATTACATCATGGACGGTGTATAGTTGGAGCAGTTATTTGTTTCCGCTGCCACAAGCCTGGGCACAAGGCAAATGAGTGCCAGGAAATACCAGTTAACCAGATTCCACTAGGAAATACACGACCGGCTCAGGCTATGAACGCTCGACTCAGACAACATCCTTCCAGGAACTTTCAAGCCGTCCAACAGCCCCCAGTCAACCACCACCCTAGAAGGAATGACCCAGCTCAAGAGCAAGAAGGAAAAGCTTATGTAATGCTATCTACGATGGCAAGGAATAGCAGGATTGCGCAGCACAGAGTGAGACCAAAGCAGGTATGATATCAGTAATTGATACTCCTAAAAGTGGTATTAAAAGCATTAAAGATGAAGACTTGAGTGTAAGATATTCCCTCTGGGGAAATCATTAAGGATCAATTCATTAGTTGAAGAACTAGAATTAGAACTAGGAAGCCATCAAGTTGAAACCAACCCCCAAGTACTAATGGTGAAGAGTTTGACTTAATCTTAGGATTGTACTAACTAGTCAAGAATAAAGTAATAATCGGGTATGTGAATCAAGAAATAAATTTTGAAACCCCTGAAGGTCGACGTCTCACTCCCCATGGAATCCAATCTAGGTTAAGAGTTTGAATCATCCTCCCCCTAAGGCTACCAAGTACAACAAAAAGGGAGCGAGAAGCTCAACGCCAAGCACATCACGTCGAAGAAGTTAGTTGAGGACTTTTCCCAGTTAAATTTAGAAGTCATAAAATAGCGTAGTGCCCTCACAATAGATCTCGTACTTATAGTGCAACTTGCCCTGAAGGAGAAGGTCATGACATCTCAAGATTGCCAGTAATCCTGTTGGGGAAATAGGGGTGCCCGGAATCTATTCGGGATGAAATTTAAATACGAATTTAAATACAATTATTACTAGCATGAATTAATCCTAATTAATTCAAATAATAATTTCAACAACCAATTTATCATCATGCATGTTGAATTAATTCACATATAATCTAGGCGGAATAAACAAGATAATATGTGACTTACGTACCTCTTGTAGACTTGGCCTTTGAATAAACGGGACTAACACGTATACGCTTTATCAACCCAAAAGCCTTCTCAAGTATTCCCTTTCACCTTGTTCGATCACCGGTGGGAGATGCTATCGAACAATTTAAATAACTAAGGAAAAAGAAAAATATATATGCTCTTGATTTTTCCAACACATGGAATTATGTACTTGGGGATGAAATAATCATCCCCTATTTATAATTAGAGGTGGCCGAAAATTAGGATTATTTGGGCCTTGGAGAAAATCTTTTCTTAGACTCTAAGAAATCTTGAATATATCTCATATATTCTTTTCTCCAAAATAAAATATTCCACAAAAATCTCACTCTCCTAATTATAACTTGAAGCTTTCGAAAATAATAAGAGGAAATCCAAAGATTTGGATCTTCTTGAATATATGAGATATTCTTGTATTCTAAGAATACATATCTTCCATAATATCTTTCCAAGAAAATCAACAAAATCTTTTTTCTTCTTAATATGCAATTTTCGAAATTAACATGGAAAAATCAGCATAATATAATCTTTTTATTTTAATCACCTTATCATTATTGGGCTACTTAATGGGCTACTTGAGGGGCCTTTAAGGAGAATTAAGATTGGACCTCCTAATGGACTTCTGAATTTCAATATTGAGCCCCAATATAATTCAATCCATTAATATTAATTATTACCTCCTAATAAATTAATATTGCACTATCCACTAATAAATTAATATGGGCTTCCGGTTATTATTTCTCGCGTTTAAGATTATCAAGTCCATTAATTAATCAAGCTTCTGAATAGCTCTAAATTAATTAATATATTTCACCTTGGAGTAAAGACAGCTCAACATTATTATCCGTACCGAAGAAACTGATTCTTCACTTGCAAGATTTTGTACGATAAAACTTCTGAGCCCACCAAGGGGACTAATCACACGAGCCGTACTCGCACGCGTTTCTCAGTATTAAATCTTAGCAACCGTCGTATGATTAATATTACTGCCCAAGACACAAAGTTTGAAGTCACAATGATTCTCACCCAACATGATGGAGATTAAGAAATCAACAATCACTGAGGTCTAATTCTTCACATTTCAGAACAGAAGAATTTATCCTCGCTGTAGGTCCTCTTCAACACATACTAAATGTGCTAGTGCAATCTCTTAGTCAAGACAGACCAATCTGAGCCTTACACATCGACCTTTCACGGTGGATTGTTCAATTCCACCTAGGTCGTGAAAATGTACGTTTAGTTACAAGGAAATTGTTAATGTTGTCTTCCGTGATCGGGTATCACCACATTAACTACAATGTAACTAGTACCATATATTGAACGGTTTGCAATAGAAATTCAACATTCAATCATAACTAAAACAAATGTGATAAAAGAATTATTCTCATAAAACGAGTGTTTGATACACGAGTTATACAAAATAAAAGCATACTTTCACGTATAACTCCAACAATCTCCCACTTATACTTAAAGTCTGCTTTTAGTATACATCACACATGTCTTAGTGTAGTAGCTCTACGTGACATCTCATGTCAACCTACACTAACCTAATAATTCCTCCCACTTATACTTAAAGCAGATTGGCAATAGTCTTGAATCCCATTCCATCCACATGTCTCTCGAATGTACTCTGAGACATGCCCTTTGTGAATGGATCCGCTAGGTTGTCACCCGACGCTATCTTTGCCACCTCTATATCTCCTCTCTTAACGATTTTTCGTATAAGATGATATTTTCTTTCTATGTGTTTGCTGGCCTTGTGGGCTCTCGGTTCCTTTGAATTTGCAACTGCTCCGGCATTGTCACAAAAGACAGTTATCTTGTCGGGCAAATTCGGAACAACGTCCAAGTCCACTAAGAAGTTCTTGAGCCAAACTGCCTCTTTCGCTGCTTCACAAGCAGCTACATACTCGGCTTCCATGGTCGAATCAGCGATGCATTTCTGATTAACGCTTCTCCATGAAATGGCCCCACCTCCCATGCAAAACACACTACCCGAGGTTGACTTTCTTGAGTCTATGTCTGATTGGAAATCCGAGTCCGTGTATCCTACGGGAACTAGACTATCTGACTGGTAAATCAGCATCCGCTCACGAGTTCTTTTCAGATACCTCAAGATGCACTTTACGGCAGTCCAATGGTCTTTCCCGGGATTACTTTGATATCTTGCCACCATGCCCACGACAAAGCAGATATCCGGTCTCGTACACAGCATTGCATACATAAGGCTTCCTACGGCTGAAGCGTACGGAACACCTTTCATGTCATCTATCTCCGCTTGCGTCTTAGGGCTCATTTCTTTCGATAGATGGATTCCGTGTCTAAAAGGTACAAGACCTTTCTTGGAATCTTGCATGCTGAAACGCTTCAAAACAGTGTCAATGTATGAAGCTTGCGATAAGCCCAACATCCTCTTCTTGCGATCGCGAGTGATCTTGATCCCAAGGATGTGACCGGCTTCCCCTAAGTCCTTCATATCAAATTGTTTTGATAGCCATACCTTTACGTCTGACAATACCTTTACATTGTTTCCAATTAGTAGAATATCGTCTACGTATAATACTAAGAATACCACTGCAGTTCCGTCACGCTTCTTATACACACAACTTTCGAACTCATTTTGATCAAACCCATAAGACTTAATCACTTGATCAAAACACTGGTTC
The DNA here is from genome assembly GCA_947034835.1 of Ballota nigra. Classification (NCBI taxonomy): domain Eukaryota; kingdom Viridiplantae; phylum Streptophyta; class Magnoliopsida; order Lamiales; family Lamiaceae; genus Ballota; species Ballota nigra. Next base: position 37,562,177 of record OX344724.1, on the reverse strand, counting down.
CAAGTACGCGATGCTTGCTTAAGTTCATAAATGGATCTCTTAAGCTTGCATACGAGATTCTCTTGGCCTTTTTCAATGAAACCTTTGGGCTGTTGCATATAGATATCTATCCCGTCAAGACTTCCGTTAAGGAAAGCCGTCTTGACATCCATTTGCCAGATCTCATAATCTAGGTGTGCAGCGATCGACAAGAGAATACGGATGGACTTAAGCATAGCTACAGGCGAAAAGGTCTCCTCATAATCGATCCCTTCTTTCTGAGTATACCCTTTGGCCACAAGCCTCGCTTTGAAGGTCTCTACCCTTCCGTCCGGTCCTCTTTTCCTCTTGTATACCCACTTGCATCCAATGGGTAGCTCGACCAACGCCCACACTTGATTATGATCCATCGAACCCATCTCGGCTTCCATTGCCGTTTGCCACGACTCCGCGTCTTTGTCTTGGATTACCTCGTCGTACGTCCATGGGTCCGATTCAACACCGGGAACCAAATCCGAAGATTCTCCTATCCCTATAAATCTCTCGGGTTGTCTAGGAACCCTCCTACTACGGCGGGGTTCCGGTTGTGAAGATGTGACGTGTGGTACATCATCTTGTATACTTGGTATCGAGGTTTGACCTCTCAATTCTTCTAAGGTAATTTCACTTTTAGGTTTCCGATTGTTCATATAGTCTTCCTCCAAGAATTTAAAGTGTGTACTTATCACGGTCTTTTGATCCTTGGGACTATAGAACATACACCCTTTCGTTCCCGCAGGGTATCCTATAAATAGCCTTAATTCCGAACGTGGATCCAACTTACCGGCTTCCTTGTCTAGCACGTATGTCGGACAACCCCAAATCCGCAAATGTCTTAGACTGGGCTTGCGTCCGGTCCACAATTCTATTGGGGTTTTAGGAACCGATTTGGATGGCACCAAGTTTAGAATGTAAGCCGCTGTTTCCAAGGCATTACCCCAAAACGACTTGGGTAAATCCGAATAACTCATCATGGATCTGACCATCTCTAAAAGAGTCTGGTTTCTTCGTTCCGCCACACCGTTCTGTTGAGGGGCTCCCGGTGCGGTTAACTGGGATACGATCCCTTTGTCCGATAAGTAGTTCAAGAATTCATTGGTGAGGTATTCGCCTCCACGATCTGATCGTAGAAACTTGATACTCTTTTCCCTATGTTTCTCGGCTTCGGCCTTAAACTCCTTGAACTTATCAAAAGTTTCAGACTTATGCCTCATAAGGTAAATGTACCCATATCTTGAGTAATCATCAATGAAGGTGACGAAATACTCATACCCCATTCTCGCTTTGATCGTCATTGGACCACACATATCGGTATGAACGAGTTCTGACACTTCCGTGGCTCTATTCCCCGTGGCTCCAAATGCCCTCTTGGTCATCTTACCCTCTAAACAGGATTCGCAAGTTGGAAACGGCTCGACTTGGAGCGATTCCAAGGATCCGTCTTTCACCAATCTCTCTATCCGCTTTAGATTAATATGACCTAGTCTAAGATGCCATAGAAGTGTTTCGTTCATCTCCGAAGAACGCTTTCTTTTATTACTCGAAATGATCGACGTGTTATTAGATTCATTATTTGAGTGGTGTGCACACTTAATCGTATAGAGATTGTTTACCAACGTTCCATGACAGGTAACATCATTCTTAAAAGAAAAACTCTATCTTCAAAAGATAGGTGCACGACTCCCACTGCTTCGGCTGCCACCCTCGTAGCATCGCCCAAAGTGATGGTGATCTCATTCTTGCTAAGTCGCCGGGTTAGCTGGAACCCCTGAAGAGTGAAACAAATATGATCAGTTGCCCCGGTATCTACTACCCAAACGTGGGTAGCATACGCCGCAACATATGTTTCAACGACTAAAGCATGAGACTTACCTTTCTTTACCGTCTTCTTAGGCTTAGAACAGGTAGACCTCCAATGTCCTCTCTCCCTGCAATTGAAGCACTTACTCTTACCGGATATTTTCACGCCATACGGCTTGAAAGCTCTTTCCTTGCCACCAAAAGTGAGTCTACTGGTTTGGTTCCGATCAACCACCTTCTTCTCAATCTTACTCTCTATTGGCCTAGATTCCGAGAAAAAGCTCTTGATCACCAAAGCCTCGTCCCTACTCCCTAAGTATGACTCTACCGTTATCAGAGCTTTGAGCAGGGTATCCAAAGTGAACTTGTGTTCAGATAACACGTATTCCCAAAAGAATCCATCAAAACTACTCGATAGCTTTAGGAGTATGGAATCGATTTGACTTTCTTCACTTTGTCCGGCACCAAGAAACTCGAGTTTCTTAAACTCACGCCTAAAATTGAGAACCTGATCCCTTACAGGTGTTCCCTTCACCATTTCCTTCGTGAGCTTCTCACGAATGGTGAACAGATTCGCCATGGGGTTCTGATGTTGAAACATCTCTTCAAGGTTATTCATGATATCAACAGCCGCTTCAATGCCTTCATGAATGAGCTTCAAATCTTCAGACATAAATGTCAAGATGATGTGCTTCATGTGCTCATTGGAATGCTTCCAATCATCAAATATCGCCCTTTCCCCATTACTTGACTTATCATTAGGTTTCTTGGGTACGTCAACGCTAAATATCCAATAGTGTTCTTGCGCAGGAAGGACCATGTTCATATTACATTTCCAATCAACATAGTTCTCACCAACAAGTTTATTATCTTTAAGTATACTATACAGTGGATTAAAAGGTTGCGACATGATGAACTGAGAATAAAACATACATTTATATCAATATCTAGAAAAATATGAAATTATCACATAATTCGATCACATCAATTATATTGAAACCTTAAAACAATATAATCATGCATCAGCCAACATCTCGAAATAATTTAAATGCGCCACGAGGGGTGGTCTATACATTTAAATACATTCAAGCAGATCACAAACTTTAAAAGTTACAAATCCTTAATTCAAAATTAATAGTTGGCTCTCACTTTGACCACATAGAAATTGACAGGGACTCCGAGGGGAGTAAGTTAATATCAATTTCCTATGCCTAAATAATAACCATAATTAAATACAGGATTATTATTTCGCTTTGAGCAAGCCACTCGGGGTGAGGATCAATACCGCCACTAGTAATAATCCACAATCATCCTTTCGGAATTTATCCATGTGAAATCCGTTCTTTTGGCCGATCCGAGGGGGAAATGTATTCCAAAAGAACTTCACAAATAAATAAATTATGGAGGCCAAATTAATCCAATTTTAATATCCGGAATAAAATTGCAATTAAATAAACATACTTAGTAGTTTTCGAAAGTAAGGTTTTTCTTGGACAATTAAATTCATGCAAACACATATTAACAAATGATAATAAGTGTACGAAATAAAACATCCATCAAAATAAAATTAAACACATTGGAACACTCAAATCCAATTGTCACGGTTTAATTTCTTCACGTCTTGATGCGAAAAATCGTCCTTGTTGCTTTCCGTCGTTCGTCTCGACACGCTCCCACTCGAACAGCAACACTTCATCTAAAACAACATTGTTTGGGGTTCGGGACGACGTTTAAAATCACACGAAAGAAAAAGGAGAACCAAAAAAATTCCACGGCCCGGGATACGGCGCGCGTCGGCCCACGGAGTGGGCCCGCGCACCTCTCGGCCAAGCAGCCGAGGCGCTGCACGCGAGGCGCCGAGGCGCTGCAGGCCGCGCCCGAGGCGCGCGCGCGCGCATGCGCGCCGCCGGCCACCCGTCGAGCGCGGGTCGTGCGCCGTGCACCCCGTGCACCGGGTTTCGACGTTCGTTCTTATTTTTCTTCACCCCATGCACGATTTCACGTCCATGCATGCGCCGCGCACGCATGCATCGTCCGGGTACGCCATTTTTAATTCTTCGTTCTTTCGTCACGATCCGGTTACAATTTATTTTACAAAAAAATAAATACTAGATCTAGACTAGTCTATTACAATGATCGAATCAAAATGAAACAACTAATCTACTCGTGGATTTTCTCACGAGAAAAACGAATTCGAACGAATCGAATTAAAAACCAATTAATTAACATGCATGAAAATTAACAACATTAAAACCATGACAATTGGATACCTGCAAAAAATATTTAGCAATTCTACTATCCAATTTCAATTTAATGTTTAACAATTTAAATTCCAATTTAAAGATCAGAGCCCGAAATCGTGGCTCTGATACCAGTTGTTGGGGAAATAGGGGTGCCCGGAATCTATTCGGGATGAAATTTAAATACGAATTTAAAAACAATTATTACTAGCATGAATTAATCCTAATTAATTCAAATAATAATTCCAACAACCAATTTATCATCATGCATGTTGAATTAATTCACATATAATCTAGGCGGAATAAACAAGATAATATGTGACTTACGTACCTCTTGTAGACTTGGCCTTTGAACAAACGGGACTAACACGTACACGCTTTATCAACCCAAAAGTCTTCTCAAGTATTCCCTTTCACCTTGTTCGATCACCGGTGGGAGATGCTATCGAACAATTTAAATAACTAAGGAAAAAGAAAAATATATATGCTCTTGATTTTTCCAACACATGGAATTATGTACTTGGGGATGAAATAATCATCCCCTATTTATAATTAGAGGTGGCCGAAAATTAGGATTATTTGGGCCTTGGAGAAAATCTTTTCTTAGACTCTAAGAAATCTTGAATATATCTCTTATATTCTTTTCTCCAAAATAAAATATTCCACAAAAATTTCACCCTCCTAATTATAACTTGAAATTTTCGAAAATAATAAGAGGAAATCCAAAGATTTGGATCTTCTTGAATATATGAGATATTCTTGTATTCCAAGAATACATATCTTCCATAATATCTTTCTAAGAAAATCAACAAAATCTTTTTTCTTCTTAATATGCAATTTTCGAAATTAACATGGAAAAATCAGCATAATATAATCTTTTTATTTTAATCACCTTATCATTATTGGACTACTTAATAGACTACTTGAGGGGTTTTTAAGGAGAATTAAGATTGGACCTCCTAATGGACTTCTGAATTTCAATATTGAGCCCCAATATAATTCAATCCATTAATATTAATTATTACCACTAATAAATTAATATTGCACTATCCATCTTAATCCATATTACGATAATATGAGCTCCCGGTTATTATTTCCCGCGTTTAAGATTATCAAGTCCATTAATTAATCAAGCTTCTGAATAGCTCTAAATTAATTAATATATTTAACCTTGGAGTAAAGACAGCTCAACATTATTATCCGTACCGAAGAAACTGATTCTTCACTTGCAAGATTTGGTACGATAAAACTTCTGAGCCCACCAAGGGGACTAATCACACGAGCCGTACTCGCACGCGTTTCTCAGAATTAAATCTTAGCAACCGTCGTATGATTAATATTACTGCCCAAGACACAAAGTTCGAAGTCACAATGATTCTCACCCAACATGAATCAAAGCAGTAACCATTAAGAACACATGGTCCTATTTAAGTGACGGAGATTAAGAAATCAACAACCACTGAGGTCTAATTCTTCACATTTCAGAACAGAAGAATTTATCCTCGCTGTAGGTCCTCTTCAACACATACTAAATGTGCTAGTGCAATCTCTTAGTCAAGACAGACCAATCCGAGCCTTACACATCGACCTTTCACGGAGGATTGTTCAATTCCACCTAGGTCGTGAAAATGTACGTTTAGTTACAAGGAAACTGTTAATGTTGTCTTCCGTGATCTGGTATCACCACATTAACTACAATGTAACTAGTACCATATATTGAACGGTTTGCTATAGAAATTCAACATTCAATCATAACTAAAGCAAATGTGATAAAAGAATTATTCTCATAAAACGAGTGTTTGATACACGAGTTATTCAAAGTAAAAGCATACTTTCACGTATAACTCCAACAATCCTACACTAATACCCATAGAAAGGATATTCGTTTTTAAGTTGGAAGGAAAGTTTTCCTACAAATTTTGCCAACGAAAGGGTTAATTTGTACGGGAAGGGAGGGAATTTGAAGCCCGATTTTATCAGCCTCTCGATATCTTAGGCAAAGTTGGAATATAGCCTACTGCTTAACCCTACCGTCCCAACTATCACAAAGTGCATGACACCCTTCAAATCCACAAATACATTGGGGACCCGGATCATGTCATCAAATATCAAAGACTTGGAGATAATTTGTGACTAATCATATCAAAAGGTACCCATATCCATACTCGAAAAGGAAAGTCCACGTCCTGAGGAATCGAGAAGTGCCCTTAGTAATAGTTCTTTGGAGCCGACACGGCTAGAAGGAAGCTACCTGGAAATGAGAAGTTGAAATCCTCACCAAATATTAGCAGCCTCTAGAATAACTAGGTAGGACAAATTTCGAGGATAAAATTTCTTTAAGGAGGGTAGGATGTAATACCCCGAACAAAAAAAATAGAATTTATACTATTAATAATATTATTATTATTATTATGTTATAATTATTTTAATTTTGTTGATTCATTATTCTTTTAAAAGCAATGAATTTTAAAAATCGATTTCTACGTAACGGTTGGTCGAAAATCAGAACCGGGAGCACTCCTAGCACTGTAACTACGAAATGAATTTATGCGGATTGACAAAATAAGCAAATTAAAATCCTAGAATGCGAAATTTGAAGCCTTTAACTTAATGGAAAATTCTCAAATAAAATTATACTTTTGTCGCCAAAAGTCGAACGAAAAATCATAAAAAGTCCGAATTTCGAATTCGATAAATAAATACGAACCCAACATAAGACACAATAGATAAAATAAAGATAAATAGCAGTTTTAACAAATAAAATAAAAATTTAAACTTTCGGATAACAAAATGAGCAAAACGTTGAGTTTCGGAGTACAAAACCTAGCCGAAAACACCCGATTTCAACACCGAAACCTACATTGCGTCCGAAAATACCAAGAGAACCAAATGGGCATCCCCTGGGCCCCACAATTTCGTCCAACCTGCTAAAAAAGCAGTCAAAGACAGCCTCCATACCTTCCAATACACCTTACCTATTAAAAAATTCAAAACATCCACCATACCTCCCCATTCCCCTAACCCCTATACCCCTCTTGTTCAGCCATTTGACCCTATTCCCCTCTATAAATATACCTCAATCCTCTCTCAAAATGGCTGCTAAAAAGATCAAAAGAAAACACAAGAAAACTCCCTCCTCTCCCCTCTCCATTTTTGGCCATCTCCATTTCAAGGGGAAGAAGTTTTTCGTCTCCCATTTCCAACCATAGGAGGATTCTAAAATCAAGTATCAAGCTTCCATTGGTGTTGGTGTGAAGATTTGAAGCCATCTACAAGCAAGAAATGAGCCATCTCCAAACAAGGTGTTAAATGTTAGTGGCATGATAGCTGTGAAATAGGAAATACAAGTGAAAGTATGCACAAATATCAAACTATGAACAGTATTTTGAAGCTTTTGTATAAATATTCGAACTCAAAATGTTATGTAAGTTGGGAAAGTGTTTATATTTCATGAATGTAGATCAATTTAGCTTTTATTTACCACTGGTTTAAATCAATTCGGAATTTTCTTTGATAAGTTATGAATTTTTAAAGAATGTGTGACGAAACTGCTAGATTTTTCACTTTCATAGGCTAAAATATACCTTTCGAATCAAGTTTGAATTTTATAATAAATATGATAAAATACATCATGAAGTTATCTATCTCCATAGATTTTTCCATGATTTTTACATGAGTAAAAATAGTTTTACCAAAATTATTTTTGGCACTGCGCACATACTGTGAACTTCTAGAAAGTAATGTCACATTTTATAAATGAACCTAGAACTCATATTTTACCAAACCAAATGACATGAAACAAATTTTATATGTGATATACACTTCAAAAGGTACCTACTGTGTAAATTTCATGATGAATTGATATGTTTTAGTTTTTTTTTATAAATAGTTAAAGTTAGGGGATGAACATCCGAAGGAGCAAACTGCTCATCTCCGGATGTAATTTCCTCAAACTGTTTTTCTTGTTTTAGCTTAGGATAGACTGTTTTCTTGTTTAATTTGATGAACATGATAGAAATTAACTTAAGACACTCAAGTGTTATGTGAATATATGTGTTTAAGTAAATGATGTGTTAGTTTTAGGGTAAGGACTATATGTTTCTATGTGTGTCCTTAAAAGAGAAAAAAAAAAATAAAGGAAAAACCTTATGAAACCCTAAAAATACTTAAGTATACTAAACATGCCTAAATGAGGATTCATGTTCTTAGTAAAAACTAGTCATGTTAAAAGCTTTTTGTAAACTCTATAAACGATATAACACTGAGTAAAATACAAGTCCTTGTCGAACCAATGTGTATAAACTTTAAGAAGAATTTTTAAGACATCGATAACTGAAGCAAATAAGAATGTGCTAGGCTGTGTGCGGCCACGGTGATGAGGATTGACGGGTGAACAAACGGGGATAAGTTTTACGAAAGGAAAACGTTTAAGGTGGGTAACATTTATTGTATTGCCTTGAATGCTTTATGGATTGTTGGTGTATGCGAATGAAAATATTTTGACCTTCGATTCGGGTTACATGGTTATTACATGATGTTTGGTATCTTAAATGATACGTAGTGGTCTGACTTGTGTATCTAGGCGCCATGATGCCTACTAGCGAGTTAACTCAAATGATACGTAGTGGTCTGACTTGTGTAGCTAGGCACCATGATGCCTTCGGGCGAGCTGACGGACTATATGCGGAATGGTATCTAAAATGGTACGTAATGATCTGGTTTGTGTAGCTAGGCGCCATGATGCTTTCGGGCGAGCCTACCAGCTATATGATATGAGAAAGGCAGGAAAATGTTTTTATAAAATGATTACGCTTGTGTACTATCAATCTGTATAGTAGCATACATGTCACTCATATTGAGAATTCAAATCTCACCCCCTTATTTTAAACATTTTTCAGGTCAGGATGACGGGGGGTTCGTGCCAGTGGAGGAGTGATACGGGTTTTGTTGGTTTTGCGTTAATTAAATATAACTTGTTGGTTTTGTGCTAATTAAGCATGAATTTTAAGTGACAATGTTTACAACAAATTTTGTGTCTCGATTATGATGGGAGATCATGCAAGTATACAACAAACATTGTTTACAAATAAGTTTTTCAAAATTTTCAATTACAAGTATAATTTTTTTGGCATGAAACCTAAATTTATTGATTCACTAGTGTTTTATAGAGTTATCAAATACTAAATATTTAATTTTAATTTTTGCATATTTGAATTACAAATATATCGTGCATTATATATGCTTTAATTTATAAAAATATTTAAATAAAAAAGAAAAATTTACATATTGGTTCAAAAAAATGACAATAATTACAAATTGGTTCAGAGCTTAGTACAGAGGCATATAAATATTGGCGTACTCTTATATGTACTTGGTGCATAATGCACTAACTTAACAGTTGAAGTTGTTTACACTGAAAAATATAGGTTGATTATACTAAAAATATAATTATATTACAATGAAAAGTTTACACTGAAAATCGATTTTTAGTTTAAACTTTTCTGTGTAATCCAACCACACTTTTTAGTATAATTAAATCATATTTTTTGGTGTAAACAGTTTCAACTGTTGCGTGAGAGCATCATACACCAAGTGAACAAGATAGTTACTAAAAAATACTTGCAAAAAAGTGTAAAATATGTATTTATGCAAATTATTTTGAACCAATTTGTAATTAGGATTCCTTTTTTGTGAAACATTTTGTAATTTTTCCTAAAAAGTTTTTAAAATCTAATTTTGTATTAGACATATAATTATAAATAAAAAACATTATTATAATTAAATTAAATTAATCAAATAAATATTACTCCTTCTATTCAAGGGAATTTGCACCTCTAGAATTGATCGTGGATTAGTGATAAAGTAATGAAATATGAGTGAATATGTGTATATTTGTGTGAGTATGTATACAAATTAATTTTTTTTAAATATTATGCAAATTGGTACGAGACTGAAAAAAAAAAAAAAAGAGTGTATAATTTCCTCCGTGGGACGGAGGGGGGAGAACTAAAATTTGTTGATTTAAAAGAGAGCAGTCTATTTATTAAGGAAATTTCTCTCCCTTATTACATGCTACCTGTTGATCCGATTCACGCACACTCACAGTCGGGGAGGGGGAGGGGGAGAGGGAGACGGAGAGAGAGTGAGCGCTGCGGCAAAGATGGGTTGGGCAATAGCGCTACACGGCGGTGCTGGTGACATCCCACCTTCACTGCCGCCGGAACGCCGCCAGCCACGAGAAGCTGCTCTCCGCCACTGTCTTCAGATCGGCGTCGATGCTATTAAAGCTGGTCGATCACCGTTGGACGTCGTCGAACTCGTTGTACATATCTATAAATCCGAAGAATTTTTTTTTTTTGCATTTGTTTATCTCCGTGCAGTACCTTATTGTGCTTAATGGTGTCCAGTTAATTTGGGAAAATAGAAACTGCTTTGTTAGTTGTATATTTTCTGTTGCCGTTTCTGAAGAGATTTATCTTACGTATTTTGGTGTATGACCGCAATCGTGTCTATTAATTTGTAAATGAGTACATTTGTGCTACCAATGCTTAATTGAAATTATGGCGCGCGCTAAGCATAAATTAATTCGAAGAGAAATGATTAGTATTTCAAAAAACTCGATCAGAACTGTTTACCTGGTGTTGCGTGTAATTTGAGTTATAATTTTTCTGTGAGTTAGGAGCTTTGAACTAAAAAAAAAAATCGCAGCAAAATAAGGGAAACTTTGATCATCAATAGTTGCATTTTCTCTTTTCTGCTTCAATATAAGATAAAAGTTAAAAGGCACTAAATCAGTTTAGTGAATTGCACAGGTGCGGGAGCTGGAAGATAGTCCTCATTTCAATGCTGGAAAAGGATCTGTATTGACTAGCAATGGAACTGTAGAGATGGAAGCTTGTATCATGGATGGTAATACAAAGAATTGTGGAGCTGTTTCTGGCCTAACTACAGTTAAAAATGCCATTTCTCTAGCAAGAATAGTCATGGAGAGAACTCCTCATATCTATCTTGGATTTGATGGGGCTGAGGCATTTGCTAGGGAACAAGTAAGATATGGTTCTGCTTATTCTTCTTCTACGTGATTCTTTTTCCTATGTTTTATTTTATGCAATGCAATTGATTCCATGTCGTATTTTCTGGCATATACATGTTTTCTTAAATTAACTGGTGGGCCTGAACATTGTGTTCTTTGGTTGGAATGTTGATCTTTCCCCTACAGCGGTTGGCTTTGTATTATTACAGCATCATAGTTCATTGATTTGGTATCTTTTTCATATTAATTTATAATTGACTGGTCTAAAAGTTTTAAGGAAATGATGTGGGATGTAGGGTCTTCATGTGCGAATTGATCATGTTTTCTTCCTGTGCAAAATGTTTAGGTTTTTCAAACTATTATCTGTTTCTCTTCTCCCTTGGGTATCTCTTATGATATTTCCAGATATCACCTACATCCATGAGGTGGTTTATCATATTATGGTCAGGTCCCAATTTCTTTTCTTGCAAATCTCTACTAGTGGAAAAGCATTGATACTCGTCTCCTTTAATTAGTTTATAATACTCCTTCCGTCCCAATTTTGTTTACCCAAAAGCCCCAAAAAGGAAGGTTTTTTTTTTGTTTACTCATTTCCTAAAATGACAAAAAGCAATACCACCTTTTCAAACTCAACCCTTAAAATGTTATTTTATACTAAAAAATATTAATAAACAATTCCTAAAAAGCTACTTTATACTAAAAAGTATTAATAAACAATTCATTTCTTAAAAATTGTGCCATTTTGAAATGGGTAATCAAAATTGGGATGGAGGGAGTAATATTCAATGTGAAGTTATTCTGCATATTGCACAACTTGATTTAGCTGGTGATTGCTATCACTTATGTTCCATTCTGCTGTCCTCCTTTCAGTCTAACTTATTACTTGTCTTTTTGTGAAGGGCGTTGAAACTGAAGAACCAAGCCATTTTATAACTCCAGAAAACATTGATAGACTAAAACAAGCGAAAGAAGCTAACAGTGTTCAGGTATGCTCTCTTCTTAATTCATTCTTTTTGTCCTTTGTACTGACTTTGAGTCTAATGCAAATGGCAATTTGAATTGTAAAAAAACTTGATTGCCTTTTTCCATTGATAACCTCCTGTTCATTTGTATCTATCTTTTTTGATTTTCTAAACTGGTTGAACTTACTTGGGAACTACTTGTAAGATGTTATTTCTTGTTTTTTTGTGACCACAAAATTCTTGAAACAGGAGGTACAACATGCTTGGTATATTTGCACAAACTCATAGAACATACATTGAAGAACTAGTGACGGCGTAATTACAACATTAGTATTTTTATTAACAGAATAGATGAAAAACTCAACCACCAGTTTTTATTCTCCTTTATTTTTTTGGGAGCCTCTCTATACAGAGCAGATGCTGATATGCCTGTTAGGATTTAAAAACTAGGTGCAAATACATGTACTGTGAAACAAATTAGAAAATATGTTGGAGTTAAGAGAAAAGAATCAAGCAACAACACACAACGGGTAATCCCGTCCCACGCCAATAGGCTGAAATCTCAGATTGTATTTCACGTAATAACCCTAGGATAAAAAAAACTGATACTTATAATCTCCAAAGGCCCACGGGCCACATGATAATCAGAAAATAAACAAACATATAAAATAGAGAAATAACAAAAATAAATGGGCCTAGCCCATCGTCTTCTTCCTCCTTCTCTGATAAACTACTGGCGTAACAATTCCATCCCTCTCAAAAGCAGCCTTGTCCTCAAGGCTGAAGTCTGGAAACTGAGCACGGAATTGATCATAATCCACCCAGGCTGCATCTTCCTCTGGACGGCCTGACCAAGCAACCAAAACCTGTGTCACCCGATCATCTCCCCGCCAAACCTGTCGGCCCCGAAGCACAGCGGATGGAACAAATTCGGCAACATTCCCCATGACATCCGGAGGCAAATTCGGCTCCACCAGAGCATCACCCACACAAGCCTTGAGCTGGGAAACATGAAAAACAGGGTGGAGGCGGCAATCCGATGGCAAGAGCAGGCGGTAAGCTGCCTTCCCCACTCGCCCCACAATTTCAAAGGGGCCGAAAAAACGTGGTGCAAGCTTGACCCCGAGACGGCGAAATAAAGAAACCTGCCTATACGGGCGAAATTTGAGAAAGACCCGATCACCCACCTCAAAAGATACATCACGACGGTGTTTGTTAGCCTCTCGCGCCATACGCTGCTGGGCGCGCTCTAGATGGTAACGCAAATTCCGGAGTATAGAATCCCGTTCAGTCAAATCCTCCAGGACCGCCTTCACACGTATTTCACCTGGTAGGTACTGTGCTAACACCGGAGGTTTCCGCCCATACACAACCTCAAATGGGGTACACCCCGTAGAAGAGTGAAAACTAGTGTTAAAACAATATTCTGCCCATGCTAGCCAAACTGACCAGCGCCTCGGGTGCTCGGATACAAAACACCTCAAATAAGTCTCAAGGCACCTATTCATAACCTCGGATTGCCCATCAGTTTCGGGGTGATACGATGAACTCATCCGGAGTTTAGTGCCCGTGGCCTTGAAGAGCTCTTGCCAAAAAGCACTGCAAAACACCGGATCCCGATCAGTCACAATACCACGGGGAACTCCATGTAACCGGACCACCTCACGAGAAAAAACTCCTGCCACGTCTCGTGCAGTGAAAGGATGAGTCAGTGGCATAAAGTGGGCAGCCTTGGATAACCGGTCCACGACCACCAAAATTACATCGAAACGCTGAGATTTGGGCAGGCCCGTGATGAAATCCATACTCACTTCTTCCCAAATGAGCTCGGGGATGGGTAGGGGTTGTAATAACCCGGCTGGTGCCCGGGTATCCGACTTGCTGCGCTGACAAACCACACATTCAGCAACAAAAGCAATAATAGCCTTCATCATACCAGGCCAATAAACGTTGGCCGCCTCCTACCTCGACATATACACGTTCAACAGGGGTGTTACCCCCTAAACCCCCATCATCGGGATTCTCTCGTGCGCCAGAGTCCAGCCGAACATTTTCGCAAGCCTCTAATTCACCAGCACATTCTGATTCTGTGCAGTCTTCGGGCCACCAGGCCTATCGGCCGCCAAAACAAATGACCCAATCAGAAATTCGTGATCTACGAACACGGGGCCTCTGTTTTCGTTGTAAGGAACCTTATTCTCCATCGCATATTTGTGCAAATCGCTCTCTTCGGGTTATGGTTGCCGGACCAAATTGTTGGAGTTAAGAGAAAAGAATCAAGCAATAACACACAACGGGTAATCCCGTCCCACGCCAATAGGCTGAAATCTCAGATTGTATTTCACGTAATAACCCTAGGATAAAAAAAACTGATACTTATAATCTCCAAAGGCCCACGGGCCACATGATAATCAGAAAATAAACAAACATATAAAATAGAGAATAACAAAAATAAATGGGCCTAGCCCATCGTCTTCTTCCTCCTTCTCTGATAAACTACTGGCGTAACAAAATATTTACTGTTTAACCTTCTTTAACCAGGTTCCAGAATGCATTAGTTCCTTTTTACCTGATTTCTGTAAATCTTGAAGTATAACAGACATATCCTGAAGAACAGTGTTGTCAATTATAATTAATGGAGTGGCTTTTTTTAGTTATACATATCTCATATGAGCATAAAGTTTATGTGCTACAACCCTAATCTTTTTTTTTATTTGGTGATGGTTTCCTGTCTATTATAACTTGAGGGTTTTATCCATTCTACTGTTGTTAAACCATTTAAATAGAGAAGTTTACAAAAAAATATGTTGATGGCTTATCTAAGAGCATATTTGACTTATCTATTAGGGTGCCTTTAATTTCATTTGAATTGTTTGAGTCGGTTCGTTTAACAAAGACCAGTCACTAGCATTTCATTTAGAATGATAAGTTAAAAATGTACATTGAAGTAATGATGCTTTATATTCACTACTTTCAGTCCTTTTCCAAATGCTTGCATCATAAGCTAGTGGTCACACCTGAGACAAATACAGAATAAATATTAATTGATCTCCTCTTAGCTTAAGTTTGTAGATGAGGTACTCATTCATTACAGCATAAGAGCTAGACTAACAGTATGGCCTAGTTTAAGAGCTAGACTAACTTAAATTTTTGATTCAGTGCAAGAAAACAGTCTTTTTCCGGAAGTGCAACTACCCCCTTTCAAAGAATTATATCTCCAAGTCTAAGTAAATACTGAATACCCAAGCTGGCTTACAACTTTGATCATGATATGACCTGATAATGATTAATCCTGTATGTTTTTTATGGATCATTTGGCTACGAGTTTAGCCTCATATTTGATTATCTGTGCTCTTCCCTTTACATTTGAAGACTATCTCCCCGAGTACCATTTTCCGTGGAGCAATTTTGATCATTTGATGCTTCTTCCTTTATGTTTCTTGAAATAATAAGAGACTTTAGAAGTTAAAGCTACAAACTACTTACAATCACAATGCTAATGATAGAGGCAATCAAGCAATTGCTTTTTTGTTTACACTTGAATAAGGAAAGCAAGGGATCTCAACTTGATTGATTGTTATACATAATTCCAGCAAATAAATTAGAAAATGAAATAATGGAATAATATGTATAAATTAGGGGGTATGAGGGATACATAACTCGTAAACAGCAATAATGCAAAAAAAAAAAAAAAAAAAAAAAAAAAAAATTAAACCAAAGCTATAATGTAAATTAATGACTGAATATTATTGATTATGAAGATGAAAAGGATACAAATTCTGGGATAGTTCTTGTCAGAATAGCTCTGCTCAGCCTAAATGCCGATTACAATACTAAACTCAAGTCTGCCCTCTATGTTGTCCTAACCCCCTTATTTATATCCTTTATTTACAGACATTATTCCATTATTTCAGCCCCTAATTTATTTGCTGGAATTATGAAAAGCAAGCAATCAAGTTGAGATCCTTTGCTTTCATTAAGAACTGTAGCCTGTGGGTTTTGAAGATACATAATTTTTTGCCAAATTTACTCTTATCTTGAAAGAGAAAGAGAAGAAAGAGGGTGTATGAGTGCAAAATATATTTTTCTAATTAAAAAGAGAAATTTTAGCAATACATATGTCATATAGGGGTAAACTAGGCAGTAACGTGGAAAAACAGTTAAAACGACAATTATTTTGAAATAAAATTTTAGCCGAAGAGCGACAGTTATTTTGAGACAGAGGGAGTAGTATTTGACACATCTGCCTCTCCTTTTGTAGATTGATTATACACAAGCAGGTAGCAAAGTTGAAGATAAAGTATCAGTTGGTAATGGTGAAACTGTTGGATGTGTGGCTGTTGATGGGAACGGTAATTTGGCTGCTGCCACATCTACTGGCGGTTTAGTGAACAAGATGGGCGGGAGAATCGGGGATACACCAATCATTGGAGCAGGAACTTATGCAAACAGCTTTTGTGCCGTCTCTGCCACCGGAAGAGGTGAGGCTATCATTCGTGCAACAGTTGCTAGAGATGTAGCTGCTGTTATGGAGTATAAACAGCTCTCGCTCAATGAAGCAGCGACATATGTTGTACACAAATGTGCGCCCGTTCGTACTACAGGTTTGGTTGCCGTTTCTTCGACCGGAGAAGTTGCAATGCCTTTCAATACGCTGGGAATGTTCAGAGCATGTGCCACGGAAGATGGTTATACGGAACTGGGAATATGGTAATGGTCTAAACTCTTGTCTCCACATTTCTAATCTCTTTTTTGTTTTTCTCCTTGTACTTTACTTTCAGTATATTGTTCTCTGTAATTTGGAAAAAGCATGCATGTTTATATCTTTGTGCTTTTACTTTGCTTGCTTTATTCTATATGGCCTAAATGTATTTGGAAAATCGTATTTTTTCTGTTTCCTTTTACTTAGTTTTTACCCTCTTAAGGAAAATAAAAGAGATAAGGGACAAATGATTAGAAAATTGATGGTGCAGGTGGTGAAAAAATTGAAATGAACACAAAGGGGGAATGAAAGTACAAAATTAAAAAACTAAAAAGAGGCAAAAATAAATATAGTATAAAAAAAGGTAAAAAAAAAAATAGTATGCAGCTATCCAAATCCACGAAATTCCTTAGTATACCCATTTCTATTTTTTGAAAAATATCCTAGAAAATATTACTATACTCTGTATAATTAAAAAAAATTAAATTAACTTTACTATGCACATCGCTTTTTCACACCCACTTATAATCTCATGAACCCCACAACCTAATAATACTAATTGATGATGAAGTCAGAGGGAAAATCATTTTGTGATCTGAAAACAAAAAAACAAAAACAACTCAGACAAACATTAAGGACATTTGTTAGCAACCCTCACGCCGGGCAGTGATGAAGTTTTGAGACTTCAGAGTATGTTTTTCAAGTTTGGAATTCATAAGGTGCAATCAATTTTTAAGATGAATCAATCCATATAGATTTTTTCTCTGATTTAAAATGAATCCCCTCGTTAGTGGATGTTGAATTATTAATCTCCGAATTAGTCGATTCTAGGATCGAATATCAAGAATAAAGAATATTTGTTAGGAGCCATCACGATAATGTGTCATTAGAAGCATGATAATAATTATCTTAGCTGAAGAAAAGATGAGAGACGGATATTGAAGAGCAAAAAGTTTCTGACAAAAAATCTTGTATCTAAATGAATAAACATGATTTTTTTTTTAATCAAAATGTGTATTTAAGTACACTTGTTTAACATTCCTTCGATTCTCCCCTCAAGAACTTATCTTGGATTTTCGTAGTTTTTGTTGGACCTGTAATCAAATTTTGTCCGAGCTTGTATATGAAAATTATCTTATTTTGAATTAAATGTTACTTCAGTTTCTAAAAAAATTCTTGTTTAGCGGTGTTAAATTTGAAGGACATCGTTGAATTCACAAATAACTCGAATTTGAAAAACGTCAGCTCTAGGTTAACAACTTGACCCTAAATCGTTGATCGATCACGTTTTTTTTGAAGTTATTGAACTTTGTCTACACGATTTTAAAATTCATTGTACTCAATATTTGCGATGTATGAAATAAATAAAATGAGACCTCTATTTATAAGTTTTGAATATATTTACTCTAAATTTATTAGATTTACATGATCTACTATGTCGGGTCTAGTAGGACTCGATGGACTTTAAGCTCGAGACTAATTTAATTTATTGGACTTGAAAAAATATTATCTATGAAAAAAGTGGTTAGATCTATCCAAACATTATATACATCAACTTCTAGAATTCTCACGCACACCTAAGAGTAAGGTAAATATATATATATATATTTTTTTTTCCTCCAATGGAAAGTACATTCTCAAAGATTTAAACTACGTCCCATGTGTCTTAAGCGACAGATAAACAATTGGGAACAAAAAAAATGTAAACAATTCCTTATAAAATGCTTCAAAACTCTCAAGTCTGGCTAAATTCTAAGATATTTCTCCCAAACTTTACCAAGTTCAAAAAATAATCATGATGTAACATGAGAACAAATCTTGGGAATAATAGCCTCCCCAAAAGCCATTGAACCAAGGGTATAAAAAAAAAATACACTACATTATGCTAAATCCGAGAATCTTGTCTTTGAATCCCTCTTATCATATAGACCATTTTGTTGTACCTCAAAAAACAAGTTGTTCTTACACTTTTAACTGGATTTGATATAAAGTTTGCAGATATGATCACAAAGCTCCAACTCAGAGTATTCGTTTTTTTGAATGTTGTAATTCTATGGGTTGTTGGCATAAACTGTGAGACATTTTCTTCACCAGATTATTATTTTTGTAATGAAGAAAAGCCATGCACAACTTATGCTCTTCCCAGAGCAAACTCTGTCTACCTTTATCTGAGCTCTGCTGAATCAGCCAATCTGGGAGTCAGAGATTCAGAGAAGAAAAGACGAAAACGCAAAATGCGGATGATTGGAGTGTACACAGCCATAGCCGTTGGATTAACGGCGTGTATAGGCATTGGAGTAGCCTTTCTATGGGTCCACTGGAGGAAGAAGCAGAGCTTAAGCAGCAACTACGGCGTGGACGAGCAGCAGCAGCAGCTGAGTTTGAGCGTCAGAACGACGAGCGATAAGAAGGTTTCGTTCGAGGGGTCTCAAGCCGAAAGCTACACTTTCGAGGACCTGCAAAAGGCCACGCAGGATTTCAGTTTGGGGAATTTGATTCAGGGCTGTGTTTTCCAGGGCCGACTCAGGGGGAAAACCGTGGCGGTCAAACGCGTAGCGTCCGAATCAGCGCTGGCGGAGATTTTCAGTGGGGGTCCGAACATGGTGAGGGTGTTGGGGAGCTGCGTGACGGACGGTCCCGATTCGTTCTTGGTGCTTGAGTACGCCAGTAATGGTAGTTTGAAGGACTGGATTCACGGGGGGTTGGCGATGAAGAGCCATTTCATCGCGTCGTGCAGCTGTTTTTTGAGCTGGAATCAGAGGCTGAAAGTGTGTGTGGATGTAGCTACTGCGTTGCAGCACATGCATCACGTGATGAGTCCGAGCTACGTCCATCGGAACGTCAGCAGTGGCAACATTTTCCTGGATGGGGATTTCGGCGCGAAGCTTGGGATGCCCAAGGTCTCGGAGGGTGAGGAGGGAGGAACGAGCACGGATATCTTTGCGTATGGTGTTGTATTGCTTGAGGTTTTGTCGGGAAAATGTCCAACAACGGATGAGATACAGCAGATTCTGGGATCTGATAATGCAGAGGACCTGAGGGGGTGGATGGATAGTGCGTTGGGCGAGAGTTACTCGTTTGATGGAGCGGTGACATTGGCGAATCTCGCGGGAGCTTGTGTGGACGAAGATGCGTCTTCGAGGCCTAATGCCGGAGAGGTGGTGGACAAGTTGCTGAGATTGGTTGAGGAATTGGATTTGCCGGAGTTTAATATCTGTGAGAGTTCTTGCAGGCCTCTTGTCATGTGAGGTTAAGTTGATGTATAATTATCACTCTTAGTATATGTGCCTTTACTTCTCAGCATTGTTCATCTTGTAGTTGGTCATTTTGTATATCTTTTCAACTATATATAGTTTGGGTATATTGTTTGATTTATCTATTATTTGGTGATCTTTCCTTGGAAATTGATTACATCATCTTACTGAATTTCTATAATGCTTGATATTTTTACTGATCACAAATTTTTATGTGCAGCCAAATGCGTAGCATGTATCCAATTTCAAATTAATTTTGATTTTTTAAAGTTCAATTTACTTATGAACTTTAAAAAGTCAAAATTAAGTTAAAATTTGACTCAAATTTCAAGTGTAATGTTATACACTTGAATTCACACAAAAATCACTCTTTTTTTTATAGAGGGTGTCTAAAACATATGTTATGACACATATCATTTATTGTCTCTTTTTCAAAGATGAAGGGTTGACCCACACTTATATTAGAGCCCATTCTCATAAGTTTAAGGTTCGGGACGAAAAAAGGTCTCTTTAAAATACCAACAATACAAATAGTAAATTATATTGTATAAACACATAAAAATATGAACAGAAGTATAAAATAGGCTGTGTAATAAATTTAACAGTAACACAATAATATTGATTTTTTTTGTTTAAATTTAAATTTTCCAACAATGTAAAATAAAATAAATTTTTTTGTATATTTCACATGTAATAATTATGCATAAATATTATAATAGGATAAATGCAAATGAAATGTGCACATTTTGTGCATGGACCTTACATCTACATTCCATACAAACTTTGTGTACGATCTGTGCACATTTATCATGATCCAATTATGTGTGTTTCGTGGTTCGTATATACGCATTATATGTCTATTTTAATAAAGTTTCATAAGATATTTTGATAGATATTTATTAACTAGTTATTAGATTTAAGTTCTTCAACACAATACTTTATTTTGTTGATTGAATGTTACATGAAATAAAGATTAAAATAAATGATATATTATAATACCAAAATGTGTGTTGCATGTTCTTTTCGATATTTCATATGTAATAAATATGCATAATTATAATAGAAAAAATATAAATGATATGTGCATATTTTTTTGCATGGTCCATACATGCACATTACGAGCAAACTTTGTGTACTATCCGTACATGAGCATTCCGCGCATATTTCGTGCACGATCCGTACATGCATATTTCGTACAAACTCAGTGCACAATCAATATATATGTGCATGTTTTACACATGAACCAAATTTGTATGTTTCGCAGTTCGTACATACACATTATGTGCTTATTTTAGTAAGTTAATAATATTTTATAAGATATTTTAATTGGTTAAATATATAAATTATATTAACTAGCCATTAGATATACTTTTTTACAAAAAAAAATATTGTTTATTGAATGATACATAAAATAAAGCTTAAAATGAGATTTATAGTATTAAAAAAATTCATTTTAATTTTTATTATATATATACACATATATAAATATACGATTTTTTTACAATTGATATGAACATATTTTTTTATTATAATTACATAGTTGATATGACATTTTTGTATTTTTTTTTAAATTGATGATAGAACTTATGAACAAACATAAATTGATAATAGAACTTATGAACAAACATAAAATTAATAGTAGGCCCTAGGGAACTTAGGGATATAGGGTGGTCGCCCCTCTCGCCTCTTAGGCCTAAAGTAGAAGCAAGGGATGAGCAAGAAATGTAACAAAGTAGCAATCATATGGCCCTTTCTTAATTTCAGTTTGATATGCATGCATTCGATAAGAGGAATGTATTTTCCTATCAAATTCCACACAGTGTACATTGCTATTAGGACAATTGGATACCTAAGCACACAGAATGAACCATCACTTATTTTGGCATTAATTTTTATGAAACAAATAATTTTAGTGATATAACGGTTTACTATGTAAACTTACCAAGAGCCCAGGTTATGTATACCAGTGTTTTCGTATAAGAATCCTGGGAAAATAGATAGTGTGAGTACTTATATCAACCAAAAGTCTAAGCCATAATCGATATTCAGTAATATCAACCCCTTGATGCTAAACTTGTCGTGTTTCACATCATCAACCTACAATAATAGCTAAAATGTCTTTCACAGTTTAAATGAGAGATCGATAAGAATTCAAATTTTATCGATTAGATTAAAAAAAATGTGTCTACTTTATGAATTCCCACGGCAGCGAGATCAATTTCAACTGTTTTTTACCCTTCGGTTGCTGCCTTCTTACGGTAGCTCGTTATGATAGATAATTTACCAAAGACAAATACATATAGAAATATGCATACAAACTTAAGGAAAGTCGAGATAGAGAGAAACAAGACTTCAAAAAAGAACAAAACAGAACAATATTAGGCAAATATTCTATGCACTAGCTGCACAGTGCAATGGTGCATTTTTAAATGACATTAGTTATTTAACTAAAACGTATTAGTTGGCTAATATTAGTTGTTTTTGTTGAATAGTCTCAGTTGTGTGCAACAGCTATAGAGTGCAAAGTGTTACTCAAAATGTTATTGTCTAAAGTAAATGAAAAATAAAATCTTACCCATCATTCGAAAAGGTAACTTACTAGCTCCCTTGCGAAGTCCATCTTCGGATTTATCAAAAGTAGCTTTTGTTACTAGCCTCAAGCCGGAAATCAAGGCTCCAGAGGTAGCCATACCAGCAAAGAACGACTGTGTTTCAAACACAAACAAACAAAACTAAGTTGTTGTCCAACTATATGTGGTCGGTCATATCTTGAATCCGTATTGATGCCCTCTATAAAATGGTAAAATTCAATTAGGAAAGAGATAAATGTTCTATACTTGCATGAACTCAGGACACATGAAAGGTAGGTCTCCGACCATTCCACCTTCAACACTAGCACTCGCAACTCCAAAAGCAGCAACCAAAATACAAATGCCTATATAATTCTCAATCCATCCTCTCATTGAGGTGCCTAGATCAATCTTTCAAATAAATATCTTATTTATAGATGTGGGCCAGGTCGATCACAGCTTATGAAAACGAGCATTTGACACTGGTTTAGTGTAAAACTTACCTGCCGAAGTCCAAGTGTACTTAAATAGAAAATGACATATCTGTATAAGTTTCATTTCCTTGTATCGACCTTCGCCTCATGATAAGCAAGTATTGACATTTTTCCGAGTTCAAATGGTTGGTAAACAATGGTTAGTACTCTAGAAGGATGGTAATTCTGCAAAACAACAACATTATGAACAGATGTAGTGTAATTTGACACAATATTATTTTCAAGGATGATTTTCAAGGGTTCCGTTGTGATCAGAGCTGATTCTTATAAGTTTAAGGTCCAGGGTGGAAATAAAAAGTAGGCCGTTTTATACCAACAATACAAATTGTAAATTATATTGTATAAACACATAAAAATATGAACAAAAGTATAAAATAGGTCGTGTAGTAAATTTTTTACAGTAATACAATAATATTGATATTTTTTGTTTAAATTTATATTTTCCAACAATGTGAAACAAAATATATTTTTTTGTATATTTCAAATGTAATAATTATGCATAATAATATCATAATAGGATAAATGCAAATGAAATATGCAGATTTTGTGCATGAACTGTACATGTACTTGTCATGCAAATTTTGTGCACGATATAGACACATTTATCATGATCCAACTATGTGTGTTTCGTGGCTTGTATATACTCATTATATGTCTATTTTAATAAAGTTTCATAAGATATTTTAATAGATAAATATTAACTAGTTATTAGATTTAAGTTCTTAAATACAATATTTTATTTTGTTGATTGAATATTACATAAAATAAAGATTAAAGTAAATGATATATTATAGTACTAAAATGTGTGTTGCATGTTCTTTTTTATATTTCATATGTAATAATTATGCGTAGATATTATAATAGAAAAAATATAAATGATATGTGCACATCACGATCCATACATGCACATTCCGTGCAAACTTCGTGTACGATCCGTACATGCACATTCCGTGCACGATTAGTATGTGCACGTTTTACACACGATCCAAATGTGTACGTTTCATGGTTCGTGCATACACATTTTTTTTTTCTGAAAACATGTTCGTACATACACATTATGTGCTTATTTTAGTAAGTTAATAACATATATTTTAATAGGTTGAATATATAAATTATATTAACTAGTCATTAGATATAATTTTTTTCAAAAAAAGTTACTGTTTATTTAAAGACACGTGAAATAAAGCTTAAAATAGTTATAAAAAAATTTATTTTTTATTATATACATATACATATATAAATATACGATTTTTTGACAATTGATAAAAACATATTTTTTAGTATATTTACATAGTTGATATTTTTGTATTTTTTTTAATTGGTGATAGTACTTACGAACAAACATAAAGTTTAACTGAGAACAAACTTTATTTTTTAATATATATATATATATACATAAATATATTATATAAGTAATAGTAGGCAAGGGAACTTAGGGGTCCAGGACGGTCGCCCCTCTCGCCCCACCACAAGGCACTCTTGATTTATATACCCTTCCGCACTTTCATATGTTTTTATCATAATATATTATTGGTAGATATACAATTCATTCTTAAGCAATACTAAGGTGGTTTATTAGATTGACCTTCAATAGAACAAATCACTCGGTTATTTTATGCCAGGAAAACACAGTACTATTGAATGAAACACGCATATTGTTTTTGGTGTTTTTTACAATTGGGTTTCTTGTGAGATAACTTGCATTGCATGGAGTTCCATACATATACTTTTTTTTTTTTTTCCTGAGAAATAGCATATAATTAAGTTAACAATAATCTAGGCGAGAAGCCAAAAGTTGTTGTGGCGTTTGGTGGTGATCAAATATCCTCCATATTTGCGGCTTTTCCTTCTCACTGCAATGGTCATGCAATGTGCATTTTGGATGCAGTAATCGACGAGCCTTCTCTTCTTCTTGCTCGCCCAAATCATCTTTACGAATGATTGCTTCCGGTGTCCCAGCACCAGTAGTGACGCCTTTAATCGCTTTGCTTCTTCTACAATCGTTGCTCCCTTTTCCTTTCCTTCCCCAACTGCTATCTCAACTTGTACCTATCCATAATATCAATTTGTTTGCTTAATTTCTTGTGTGCGTGTCTAATTAATTGATGAATCTTGATCCGTCTCACCTCAGGTCTTTTTAGTTGACACATGCTTTTGGTGGAGCGTAAAAGATCGACTTCTCCACCACCTGAAACACCAAAACATTTCACCGTGGATAATTAATGGGACGACACTATTTTCAATCTTAATCAAAATTGGACAATTTTTTTAGTTAGTAATAAAAGTAAATTGAAAAGGCACTAGTTATGAGCTCTGAATACGTGGTTGTATCTTAGCTATTGGTGAAAATATCGAGACCTTAGATTTGTGAAGATATTAAACTATATATGTAGTTTTAAAAAAATTGAAAATTTAATAACAAACTTTTAATACATAAATATTACATTTCTGATATTTATCGAAATTATAGATATTTTCTCAATATTTACCAATATTTTATCGATATTATACTCAATTTGAAAAAAAATGAAATCGAAATCATTATGTATTGATTTTTTTACGGATGAAAATATAGTTTTATGATATACATCCTTGGCCGTACCTTGTTTGGCGAGATGGAAAAGAATGATGGTGTCGTGGTTTTGTAGAGTGTGGGAAAGGGCCCATTCAAGAGCTCCTTTAGCTTCAGAAGTGGAATCAATTACAAGCATGACTCTGTTACCAGATTCAGGGAAGCACCTAAATTCTTTGATATCGTCATTGAAATTCTCGGACGACGACTTATCTTGTCTTGTAATGAAACTTGCCGTCTTCTTGTAATGCTGAGCCTGAGTCGAAGGCGAACGGACCCGGAAACGGCTGCGAATGCGTGTTGCAGTTCCACTCATGCAAAAACCCCTCATTCTTTCCCTCTCTCTCTCCTTAATTATATTTTGTGCATTATTAATTTCTGCTCAACCTATATTTTGTGTATATGCTTAATTTAGTCTTATATATATATTACGTTACATATGTGTAGCTAATGGTAGGAAGTAGGAACTCTATTAATTAATGTGTGACAATCTTGAAAATGTCTTGCAATCTTATACGTGATGATTGGGATCATTTTTCTTGCTTGCGCTTTGACTTTTTGTGCTATTTTCTAAGGTGGGATTTTTCAACGTGCTTACCATGAAGCACAAGAATTAATGACACATATTAGAAAGATCCTTGAAATGAAATTTAACGTTGTTCTACAACTTATAATGAAAATGACCTTTACAGTTTAAACATCGTGTGCCACATAAATATCATATATATATAGTTAGAAAACTAATTATATAATTTATAAGAAAATTGACATTTAATGACAAAATTCTGTCACTATAGTTTCTCTAGTTAAAAAATTTTAGTGACAGGAAAATGATCTTCAATGACAAGACCTGTCACTAAAGATTATTATTCTGTCATTGAAAAATTATAGCTTGAAAAACAATAGTGACATGATCTCTATCATTAGAGATCAATTTTCTTGTAATGTAGATGAAATTGATAAATTTTTTTTTATAAATTTGAGTTTTTAAAATTAAAAAAAAAAAAATCATGTTATCTAATTGAGTATTTGATTCACATCCACATCTTGAATTCTTAGGGGGCGCTTGATTAACAATTCTTCAATGGTAATAGGAATGAGATTGAAAATTAGTGTAATTAGTATGGTTTATGAGAACAAAATCACCACCTCTCCTCCTAAATAAGGTAATCACTACTCCATTTTGATTACTCTATTCTCTTCCTACAATCATGCTCCTCAATCACTCCCCCCTTCCTCCACCAACAACCATTTGTTGTCAACTTTTATTCCAAAATTGGGGCATGACACTAGCAATGGTGTTACCATAGGAACACTTCTTCCCCTAACATATTATTTTTCTTATGAGGGCGTAGATGGAAATAAATTTTTATTCCCATTACCATTGAAAAATTGCTAACCAAGCGCCCCCTTAATTTCAAATTCCACATAGAACAACTTTACACATGTTAAGATCAAACCTCCTCCTCAAAGAAATCGAGAATAAAAGCAAAGTGATATACGAAAATAGTTTATGATAAATTTATCATAAGACTATATTAAAATATCGAATATTTGATCAGTAGTATCATTAAGCTGGATCGGTAGTATTATATTGTAATTGATATAAATTTTCTTGAACTCAAATTAATGATACTTCTAATGAGATTATCAATATTTCTAGTCAAATACTCCCTCCGTCCACGAGTAAGTTTTCCACTTCTTTTTGTTGAATGGTTTAAGAAAGTGTATTTGTTTATTAATATATGGTGGGCCACATGTTGACTTTTGGGATAAAGTAATGAATAGTGTTGAAAAGTAAAGTGAATGAGTGACATTTTTTGTAATATTGTGTGAGTTTGAAGGTTAAAGTTTATATATAATAGAGTGTTGTTATTTCCATTTATAGAATGAGAAACTTACTCGTGGACGGCCCGAAAAGGAAAGTGGGAAGTTTACTCATGGACGGAGGGAGTATTTGTTACTTTAAAATAGTTTTATGAAAAACATGTAATGGATTATTTTCATATAAAACTTATTGGAGAATGAAATAGAATTCTTTTGGAATGCATTGTCGATTGTAAATAAATTTATAAAAATAAAATAAAATAAAATGCATGTATTTTTATTAGCATTTTTAATTCTGTCTAGTACTACTACTATGACCGAAAATCACATTAGCAAAATAACGAAAAATGGTGATCCAACAAATCTTCGAAACAAGCTGCAGAAAAAAGTTGGATATGTACAGGAATATATCAACAAATAATCTCCAGCCATTGACTGAATTTTAACATCAAGGTTTTGTTCTTAATCTTTTGTTAAAAGAGTACGTATGGAGTAAAATTGATTCATACATTAATCATTAAAGGGTATTAATTATTTTTACTAAAGAGTATTAGTTATTTTCATCGAAGAGTATTAGTTGTTTCACTGAAAAATCTTAGTTTGTTTTCAGTAAACAACTAATATTTTTTAATGAAAACAACTGAATTTTTTTTAATGAAAACCACTAATACCCTTTAATGGTTCACGTATGAACCATTTTCACCCTATATTTTGTCTTCTTAAAATTTGAAGTTGATTGTAGTCATCCCCATAGTTTACACCAAATTTTACACTAAAATGAATTATATCTTATGATTCTATTCTATTCTATTCATTTAATATATAATATATTTATATATAATAATATTTATATTTATTATTATTTCATATAATATTCATTTATACATAATAATTATATTAAAATATTTATTAATACACGTATACGTGTCAGCAATTAAACGTCAACAGTATATCACTTCCAGTTCTCTTATGTGAATTCTGCCAATTAAATAAAGACGCAATAATATGAACGTAATTAATCAAAACGCACAAATACTTTATCATATAATTAATAATGTATTTTGTCTTTTTCCTATTTTTTTTATATTTGTATATTTTGATAATATTACGGAAATATATTATTTTAACCTAGCTATTGAGTATTATAAACAATAAAATTATAAATAAATTTTAAAAATCTATAAAAATGGGTGTTTGTGCATTAATTTAAGTGTTCTTTTTTTCTTTTAATCCTTGTTATTGATGACCCGGCCGCGAGTTGCCAAGTTTTACAGTTAAAAAAGTGAACCAAACAAGTTTGAGACCAAGTGGTCGTTGACTCGAGAATTCCTTAAATATTTTTCTTTTTATTTTTTCTGCTCAATTCTAACTTTTTTTTATATAATTTGTGTTTTTTTTAAAAGAAAATTATATTGTTCTCTTCACAAGGAAGTACACTAAAATGTTGAGTTAAAGCAGGAATGCAGATGAGATTTAAAATGCTAGAAAGTATTTTAATCTTTTGTTTTTATTCTTGTACAACTTTACCACATGCATGAATTATGCTACACTACAAGAAAGTTTAATATTGCCTACGGAAATTGTCAATATAGCTACGGAATTACCAACAAAAAAAATTCGTAGGGGGAATTACCTACGAATTGCCTACAAAATTCTCTAATTGTATAGGCATTTTCCTTCCCCACCTACACAATAATTTGCCTACGGAAATTCCGTGGGCAAATTGTGTTGTAGGTAATTTTTTGTAGGCAATTGACTTGTAGGTAATTATACCTAGGGATTTTATTCCGTAGGCAAATCAATTCCGTAGGCAAATTGTTTTAAGTTGAGAAATGTAGATGCTTTCATAATTAGAAAATTATGTGGGCAAATCGTAGGCAATTTTTACTACAAATTTTTTTGTTGGTAAATTTTTGTAGGCAATTTAATTCCGTAGGCAAATCATTATTTTCTTGTAGTGCTAGATACCAATACTAATATAAGGTTGGTGTGTATTGTATATTTTAAATAGTAGATGCAGTATTAGTTGCGCGTGATATGTATAAATTGATGTATGTAGACGTGCAAATTAGTCATCGCGAGATATTAATTAATTTGTGGGATTGTAGGGTAGACAAATAAATGTGGGATCCATGTTGTTAAATGACATGCTTGCACATTTGTGTATTCTTTATTTTGTCTCTTTTGTTGACGGGTTTGGCAACTTTGTCGTGTCGTTTTGTTGCAATGAATTTAATCTATGATATAGGGAGGCATGTTTTCTTGCATTTATGTTGGAATAAAATTATGGGCACCAACAGTATCGGAGCCAGAAATTATCTCAAGTGCTCAATTAAGAATAATAGTTACTTCTGGACTCTTAATTAAGAGGGGTGTATTCAATTGAGATTCTATTAAATTTTTTTGAATTTTAAAAAGTCTGTGGATTTAGAAAATCTACAGACTCCATGCAGAGTTTGATTGATTTTTTTTATTGATTTACTTGATTTTTCATAGACTTTATAGGATTGTGGAATATACTTTTTTTATTGATTTACATGGATTTACATATACTCCGGCGCTGGAACCATTGATGCAAATGTATATGAAGCACATTTGTATATATAAAAAAAAGTTATCCAAATTTTTTAGAAAAAAATAAAAAATAAAATAAGATAGTTAAAAAAAAATTACATTATTATTCTCATCTTCATTTTCATCACCGACCTCATTAGAAGTCTCAGATTGTTAGAAAAGATTTTTGAAAGTAAAATTTATTTATATTTTTTAAAGAGTAGACTTGGCAGCGGGACAGGGAATCCCGATCCCCATGGGGATCCGCCCCGAACGGGGCGGGGAATTCCCAAAGCAAACAAGGACAAAGAATTTTTTTAGCCCCGTAGGCGGGGACCGGGATAGTATTTCCAGTCCCGGGGGATCCCCGTCTCGTTCCCCGCGGGGAGCCGCATTATTTTTTATATAATTAATATATTTATACATATATAATTTAAATTTAAAAGTAAATTACAAATAAATATTTCATAATTTCCTACTCAATTTACTATTTATTAAAAATTACATCTATATTTTATTTAATATTATGTTATTAGTTTCAAGTTATATAATTTTCACTTTAGTATACTTATGATAAATAAAAACATTAGAATTAGAGGTTCTGCAAATTGTTTAAATTAGTTTTTTTTAACACCAACTTAAAGTAATTATTGTGTATGATTAAATTTTTTAAATTGACTATTATTTTATATTTTTTTAATTTAAAAAATGAGATAAAAAATAACTAGGCGGGGAACGGG
The DNA here is from genome assembly GCA_947034835.1 of Ballota nigra. Classification (NCBI taxonomy): domain Eukaryota; kingdom Viridiplantae; phylum Streptophyta; class Magnoliopsida; order Lamiales; family Lamiaceae; genus Ballota; species Ballota nigra. Next base: position 37,531,412 of record OX344724.1, on the reverse strand, counting down.
GAATCCCCGCGAGATAAGGATCCTCGGCATGACGGGGAATCCCCGCGAGACGAGGATCCGCGACATGACGGGATCCTAGGCGAGGTAGGGATGGGGGAAAAAATTTCCCATTTTATTTCGCGGGGACGGGGATGGGGAATGACCCTCCGTCCCCGCCCCGTTGATATTCCAATGGAATAGAATCAAAGAAAGTCCATAAACTGTTGAATACCTAAAGATTTTTTAAGACTTTTTAAAATCCGTAGAAATCTCTGGTTATTAGAAGAGATTTTGGAGAGTGAAATCTATTTATATTTTGGAAAAGAATCGAAGAAAATCCATGGAGTATTAAAATTCATAAACTGTTGAATACCTAAAGATTTTTTACAACTTTTTAAAATTCGTATTGAATACATGATTTTTAAAAACTTTTGAAAATCCAGATTGAATACCCCCAGCCTTTAAAAGTCCAAAAAAATCCTACAAACTCTATAACCAATACACCCTCTAAGAATGATGGCAATAGTTAGAGAATAATATAAATAACATCTTCAAATTTTTAAAGAATTCTACTACTCAAACCCCAAAATCCTTTAAACTCACCCCACCTATTAAACATACCCCAATAAAATTTAAAATTAACAATGTATTACTAAACAATAAACATACTCCATTTTATTCCTATAATATCCTTACCTTATCAAAATATAAAATAACACTTTCATATTCCATATTTTTTTAATTAACTCCTTTCTCAAAAAAAAAAAAAAAGAAAAAATTTACTCCTTATTATTTAACTTTTGATCAAAATTAAAAAAAAAAATCTTCAAAAATTAAATATATTTTGAAAAATATTTTAAAAAACCAACAAAATTTGCAAAAATATATAAATTAAAAAAATTAATTAATACAATAAATTCTTAAAAAAATATTTTAAAAATAAATAACATATAAATAATATTTTAAAAAATAAAGTAAATTGAAAAACAATTAATAAAAAATATAAAAATAAAAAAATTAGATCATTTTTTAAATAATTAAGAAAATAAAATTAATCTTCAAAAATCAAATACAAAATAAAAAACTTCAAAAGAAAAAGATTAAAATCAAATAAAATCAGAAAAATAATTTATGAAAGTCACTTCATTCATTGTAAATAATTAACTTAAAAATTAATAAATTTTTATGTAGTTTTGAAGGTTTTTTTAATTTAGTTACTTTTGAAAATTCAGTTGGTTTCTAACTTTTTTTAAAATTGAATTTTATTTTTGATTGAATTATTTTGAAAAAAAAATCAATTTTCAGATTTTAAATCATTTTTTACATTGAATTTCTAAATATAATTTTATTATTTAAATATTTAGTCAATTTTTAAAAAATATTTTCCAGATTAAATTTTTTTTTTATAAAAATTCAAATATTTAAAGGAAAATAAAAAATTGATTAATTTAAATTTAATTTGCTGATTTTAAAATTAAATAACTTATAAAACTAAAGTCAAAGTCAACAAAACCTAAAAACATAATTTATCCATATTTATATAAGGATAACTTAGTCATTTTATATATGTCTATTATTGTCTCTAAAATAATGGAGTATGTTTAGAGGATTTTGGGGTTTGAGTAGTGGGACTCATTTTTAAATTAAATGATATTTTTTTAATTATCGATTTCATCTGAATATTAATATTGTTGAAATATATCATAGAGAAAAGTGCAAAAAGAAACACTTTATAATCCATATTTTCAAATAATAACATTAAAAATCTCAACTTACAAAAATAATCATTTTTATTTCAAATAACCTCAAAATGTGGAACCCCCTATCCCAACCCCACTGCAACTCTCTCTCTCCCCTAAAAATTGGTCTCTCCCCCCATTCTTAATTTTTCAGCCTCCTCAGTCTCTCTCTCTCTCTCTAATCCCTCTCTCTAGGTTTGCGATGGTGCATCAACGACCACCACCACAATGCTTCGACCGCCACCACCGCTAGGGTTCGTAACGACGGCAACAAATCAGAATATTGTGTAGAAAATTCCATCTCAGATCGATCAATACGAGAGTAGCCTGTCGCTTTTGTCTGCCATGGCCGCCACCCTCATCGGCATCGCCGCCTTCGTCCATCGTGGCCGTCATCCCCATGGCCATCGCCACCTTCACTAGAGATTGATTTCGCGATATGTGATGGGATGTGAGAATTAGAGAATTGGTATTTCATTCACCGTTAATGAGGGGATTGAGTACATCACTATTAAATAGAAAATATGTACAGCGTAAATATCCTAATTACAAGGAAATCAAATCAATTTATGATTTACAGGAGATACACAGAATATTCTAGAAGATCAATTATATTTATCCTTAATACTCCCCCCCCCCCCCCTCCAAGCTGTGCATGGGATGCTGTCAGACACATAGCTTGGAATGAAGAAACTAAAACGCAGGCTTGGGTAAGCTCTTGGTGAAGATATATGCGAGTTGCAAGTGGGATGGTATGAAACGAGTAAGCAAAAAACTGTTAGTAACAAGCTCACGAACAAAATGATAGTCAATGTTGATGTGTTTAGCACGCTTGTGAGCAATAGGATTATCACTCCAAAAGATGGCACTTTTATTGTCACAAAGAACTATTGGTCGCACAGGTTGGAAAACCTTAAGCTCCTTCAACAAATTACAAAGGCAAATAACCTCATAATTAAGTTGAATTGGTCAGGGCACGATACTCAAACTCGCAACTAGACCGAGTTACAATAGGTTGTTTCTTAGCACTCCAAGAAATATGATTTACCCCAAGAAAAAGTGAGTAACCATAAGTAGATAGTCGCGTCTCAACACAATGGGCCCAGTCAGCAAACAAATACCCAACAATTTTATGATCAGAGTTATGTTTAAAGGATAAACCAAAATAGATTGTACCTTTAAGAATTCGTTTGACCGCCAAAAAGTGATTTACTGTGGGGGAGTGCAAGAACTGACTCACAAGATTCACTGAATAGGAAAGATCAGGGCGAGTGATAGTCAAATACTGTAACACACCGACTATGGACTTGTACAGTGAAGAATCATGAAAAGGATCACCATCAGAAGTAAGGGTTTCTCTAGCAACCAAAGGATTTGAGAAAGGTTTGGAATCCAGGAGCTGAGCACGCTCCAAAATATCATGAGCGTACTTGGCTTGACCCACAAAGACACCATCAGATGTGTAGGAAATCTCCAAGCCAAGAAAAAAATTCAGCTTTCCTAAATTTTTTATGGCAAACTCGGCACGAGTTTAATGAATACACTGCTAAAGCAAAGCAGAATCACTACCATTAACAATGATATCATCAACATAGAGCAAAATATATATGACCGCGTAACCTTTATGAAGGTAAAATAAAGAAGAGTATGAACCACGCTGACAGAACCTAAGATGCATTGAAAAGGAAATGAACCGCTGGTACCAGGCCATAAAGGGCCTTCTTTAGACGATAGACATAATCCTGAAAGCGAGGATCAGAAAATCCAGGAGGTTGAGCCATATAAATAGGTTTATCAATGTTAATGTTGTTGGTAGTGAAGTATTCACTATATACTTTTTTTTTACGGGAGTATTCACTATATACTTTGAAACAACATGAATTTGTCATTTCTTCTCATTAAGTACTACTTTATGATCAAATACTGTCTTAGATGTTTTAACATGCAGGATGAAGATCTAGAAGGATCTACAAGTCTCTGGAATACTCAATGTTGCAGTGAATGTTGCAAGCATTGGTTGCAACATGGGCAGTTACGGGTTCCAGAAGGATCTACAGGGATCTACAAGGACCTACACGATTCAGACTATTCCAGGACAGTTGAGGAGGATCTAGATCAGGCGGTTGCATTAAGAAATATCAGAAATAAAGATAAGATCGTGGGAGATATCATAAGATCATGGAGCGGTTACATGAAGAAGTTATTTTCGGATTGAAGACCTCTGTCTATAAATAGAAGTCGAAGTCTTCAGTACCAAGTGTGGAGTAAACAAGTACACCCACTCTAGTGTTGATCCTGAGTTCAAAGGTGATAGGGCAGTTATTCCAACATTTATGTTATGCCTAGAAGTTTAGTACATCTCGAATAACTTGCGATCAATCATATATCCATAGATAGAGAGATCATAGATATAGAGTGAGTTCAATTTTGACGGTGTATAATGTTATACACTTTGCCAATTTAGATTTGGCAGGTGATATCGAGTCTTGTTTTCGTTGTGAACGCTTTACTCTTCACACAATTTTTGTATCACTAATCTTATTATAGTGAACGTTTCACCGTAAAGCTAGCACAAGCTATTTCATATAGTTTGCGTTAAAAAGTATTCCATCTTGCAATTGTGTGTTTAAGTCTTCCGCTGTACACGTTTTTATCTCTGTTTTACCAGATTGTCGTAGTGATTGTTCCAACATTCATTACAACATCTTTACTTTATCACACGCACACCTTCAATTGACACCAGAGCCATAAACTTGATATACTAAGTTTAGATCCTGTATTTTTAGTGTGTCTTTTGCTATGGAATATCCTGTAAACACCCCACTTAGGCCTCCTATACTAGATGGAAACAACTATGCCTATTGGAAACCTAAGATGCGCATGTACATCAAGTCTATTGATGAACGTGCTTGGAGAAGTGTTCTGGCCGGCTGGGAATAACCCAAAAATCAAGCAGATGATGATGGCGAGACAAGAGTCAAACGGGAGATTGAATGGACAAATGAGGAGACCACGACGACAAGCTACAATTCCAAAGCTCTCAATGCTATCTTTACCTCTGTTGATGTGTCTATGTTTAAGATTATATCAACATGTACCACGGCTAAAGATGCATGGGAGAGGCTTCAAGAACATTGCGAAGGAAGTGGAAGTGTTCGAAGGACCAAACTTTGAATGCTTGGGACCAAGTTCGAGAATCTAAGGATGAAGGATGATGAGACGATCACGGCTTACAATGAGAGGCTGAGTGAGATTGTCAATGAATCACACACACTTGGTGATCCAATTTCCAATGTACGAGTTGTACACAAAATTTTGCGATCTGTTCCTAAACGGTTCGATACAAAAATTTGTGCTATTGAAGAAGACAAGGACACTGACACTGAGTCAGAATGAGCTTGTAAGTATTCTAAAAACATATGAGATGAACACAACTCAATCTGATGATACAAGTGAAGGAAAAAATGTTGTTGTTTTTAAAGGTGAAATATCTTCTAACACTGAAAATCAGTCCTTTGTGACTGAGGTTGAGTCTGATGAAGATGTTTTAGACCATTGTTACAACACTCCTGAGCACATTGTCTTCCTCACAAAGAAGTTCACCTCCTACCTGAAGAAGAAACTGAACAGATCCAGAGGAAATGTCCAACAGATGGCTCTTTTCAACAACACACCATCAGACCCAGAGAAAAGAAAGGATCAGAATCAATCAAGACAATTCAGAGGTAAAAAATCAAGGTATGATCCTAAATTTAGAAAATCAGTTAGATGCGATGCAGGTTAAGACAAAAACTGAACTTTAATGTTACCTTTAGTTATGACTCAGATGATGAACCTGGAGGTTCTAAAGATGAGGAATTAGCTTTTTATGCAAGGATTGATTATGATGATTCTTTAGATGATGATCTGGATGATCTAGACACTGATGTTTTTTCCAATGTTATAACATCAGAAACAACATTTGTAAAAAATCATTCAGATTTGAACTGTTTTAATGGGTGTGTTGATGAGACAGGTTCTAATGACATAAGGGATGATGATTCTAGTATAGCCGAAGAGAATGATGATCTCAGTGAGACTGTGATAAAGTTGGAAGTCATTCTAACAAGGAAGGATTTAGAAATTTCTAAGCTAAAGGAAGCATTGAAAAATTCTACCTTAACTTTTAAGAAATACTCCAAAAGCTCTTCCATTGTAAATGATTCTTTAACTACTGGACAGTCTAGTAAACATGGTTTAGACTATTTTTGTGAGACTACTTCTAAATATGTGAATAATCCTGTAAAATTTGTGAAGGAAAAACTGAGCTTTTTGCTGAAACAAAGGTACATGAGATTGAAAAACATGTTAAGAAGTATTTGTGTCACTATTGTTCTGAAATTATTCATATTCGTCCTTATTGTCAAAAGATGAAAAGGGATCTGGAAATTCAAAAAGTATTGTCTGAAATGTCTTCACATTCTAAGAAACACTGGTCAAAATCTGCTAAGAAAAAGAAAGAGCATGTTCCTTGTAATGTTGTTCAAACTTCTATGAAAGCATGTGTACCTGATCTATGGTATTTTGATAGTGGTTGTCCTCGACATATGACTGGTCATGTTAACTACTTATCTGATTATAAACCTTATAATGGTGGAACTGTTACATATGGTGGTGGATCAAAAGGTAAAATCATTGGAAAGGGAACCTTAAATGTTGAAGGTTTTCCTAAGCTTAAGAATGTTTTGCATGTTGATGTTTTACTTTCTAATCTACTTAGTATAAGTCAACTATGTGATGATAATTTGCATGTTGAATTTGATAAAGATTCATGCTAAGTTCTAAACAAGGATAATAAGTGTCTAATGACTGGAAATAGGTCAGCTGATAATTGTTATCTAATTGGAACAAACAAAGTATGTCATTTGTTAAATTGTGATGATAATGCCCTATGGCATCAAAGACTTGGACATGCAAATTATAGATTCATGCAAAAATTGGTTAAGTCTGAAGCAGTTAGAGGTTTACCTAAACTAAAGATTGTTACACCTACTGTATGCGGTTCATGCCAAAGAGGTAAGCAGGTAAGAATGTCACATAAAATGTTATCACATTGCACGACACATCGTTATTTTGAATTACTGCATATGGATCTTATGGGTCCTATGGAAACTGAAAGCATTGGTGGTAAGAAAATATTCACTGGTTGTGGTGGATGATTACTCTAGGTTTACTTGGATTGAGTTTTTAAGAGAAAAATCTGAAACTTTTGATACTTTTAAAGTTCTTTACAAAAGATTTAAAACTGTTTTCAACTTGAAGGTAAGCAGGATTAGGTCTGATCATGGTAGAGAACTTGAAAATAGCATGTTTTCAGAATTCTGTAATAAGAAAGGTATTGTCTAAGAGTTTTCTTCTCCTAAAACTCCACAGCAAAAGGGGATAGCTGAAAGAAAAAATAGAACTCTTCAAGAGATGGCAAGAGTAATGCTTACTTCAAAAAATCTTGCAAAGAAATTTTGGGCTGAAGCATTGAATACAACATGCCATATTGCTAATAGAGTCTATTTTAGATATGGAAGCAACAAAACCCCATGTGAGATCTTGAACAATAAGAAACCGAATGTAAAATATTTTCAGGTTTTTGGTTGTGTGTGTTACATTCTAAATGATAGAGATCAACTGCATAAGTTTGATTCTAAGAGTGACAAAGGTTTCTTCTTAGGTTATTCTAGAAAAAGTAAAACCTATAGAGTTTATAACCTTAGAACTAACACTGTTCAAGAATCTGTGAATGTTGTTTTTTATGATGATAAGAATCTGATAGATGGAAATGACACTGAAGATGTGACTGAAGTTCCAAAAGAATCATTGAAAACAGAGAATGTTACACCAAATGTTACAGCATCTGGTACAACATCCCCTGCAGATTCAGTTGATACTTTACAGAACAATCAGTATACTCCAAAGAAGAATCCAGCTACTTGGATTAACATCCTTCGAATCAGATCATTGGAGATGCTTCAGTTGGGTTCAAACAAGAAGGAGAGTAAGTGCAAATCGTGTTGATGTGGTAAGGTCTGTGTGCATGTCTTCAATATACAATGTTGTGAATGCTCAGTGTTACTATTCTGAAATTGAACCTAAAATTGTTACAGAAGCATTAAAAGATGAAAATTGGATTAATGGTATGCATGAGGAACTTAATTAGTTTGAGAGGAATGATGTTTGGTCATTAGTTCCAAGACCTGACAATGTCAATGTCATTGGAACTAAATGGATCTTTAAAAACAAAACTGATGAGTCAGGTAACAAAGTTAGGAACAAAGCTAGCTTGGTTGCACAAGGTTACACTCAAGTTGAAGGTACTGATTTTGATGATGTTGGGATATGTTTTAGTTTTGATGATTCTCCAAAACAATATGTAATAGGTTTGAAAGCAGTCAGGATAGTATCTTTTGTTTCAGGTCAGGCTAGGTTAGCTCTTAGTAGAATAGGCTGTCAGTTGAGAAGAACTCAGTTGAGGGAACACTCAGTTGAGGGGGAACTCAACGAGGGGGAACTCAGCAACACAGCCTGAGGATATCAAGATGACATCAAGAAGAACAGACTGAAGCCAAGTCAGGACCTGAACTAGAAGAGAAGCCTGAAAGATGTCCCACTGAGTGTAAACCGGGCTGATCTAAGCTAAGTCAGGTGAACGACTCAGTGAAGAGCATGATCAGGAGGATCAGTGCTGCACCAAGTAGGCCCTGAAGGAGTCAGGCTACTGTGGTCAGAGAAGTTTGTCATTCAGCCTTATGACAAACTTCTTGGAGAGATCTTCAAAGAGTCACTGAAGGACAACCACACTGAAGACGTTCAGCCCACTGTAGATCATCAAGTCAGTGAAGGATGAAGCTACCTAAAGTCAGCGGGAACTGGTCAACCCACTGAGTCAAAGATCCGTTGGATGCAATCCACGTGGACCAATCAGCACAAGGCAGCACATCTGACACTGACAAGGCCGCATTCCAAGAAAAGTGGTTGAAACCACTAAATGCTGGATTCAAATGTAATTCCCTCCAATGGTTACATTTGAATCCACATTATAAATACAAGCTCATAGCTGCGTTTGGAGGTGTGAGTGAAGTATGAAAAATCAACACCTACGAGCTGTGAAGGTGTGAGTGTTTAGTGCATTGTATGGGAGTCATAAGGAGGCACGATTCACTCCTTTTACACTGACCATTAGGGTTCATAGTTATACACAAATGAGCGTTCAACTTGTAACTCTTAGCTTAGAGAGGTTTTCCCAATCTTAGCTTTAGGCTAACACATTGTAAGGGAAAACCTCACCTAGTTGGAGAAAACCCAACTGAAACCATAACCATTGTCAGGTTGTTGGTAGTAAGTTGTTTTGTGAGTTAGTAAGGAAGAAAGAAAGACCTGGAGTATAGATCTGGGTGCACCTTGGCACGTTAAAAACAAGAATCCCACTTAGTGGATTTCCTGTTAAATTAGGTCGTGGATGTAAGAGCTTGAGTCTCTGAACCACATTAAACTGAGTGTTTATTGTTTTAAGTATTTACTAAAGTGTTGTGAAAATCTGCTCACTGAGAGCATTGTTAAAAGAAAACTTTGGTTAAGTATTCAGATCAGGGAGAATCCGTCTCACTGACCAGTTCAGGCAATGCACTCGAGAGTTCAGCATCTCGAGTCACTGTGTTGCTTAAAGCATGAGTTTTCAAGTCTTCACTGACTTAGTAACTCAGCCTCTAAGCAGTGCAGTGACTTGAAGTGAAACCTCTCGAGTCACTGCCTTGTTAAGAGACTGAGCTCGCAAGTCAGTTGCACTGACCTGAGTGCTCTGACTCTTAGCAATGCAGTGACTTGAGTATTATTCACTCTTGCTGAACTCCCTGAGGAAAAAGTTTAAAAAATAATTGCTCCTGAATTCCCATTTGTCCTGAAAAAGTCTTTAAAAATGGGACCATCAGATGGAACATTTGCACCTATTGCTAGGATAGAGTCCATTAGATTGTTACTAGCAATTACATGTTATATTAACATTAACATTAATCTTAATCAAATGGATGTAAAAGCTGCATTTCTGAATGGCATATTAATTGAAGATGCATTTGTTGAACAACCTAAAGGTTTTAAAAACCCACAGTATCCTGATCATGTGTACAAACTAAAGAAAGCTTTGTATGGTCTCAAACAAGCTCCTAGAGCTTGGTATGGTAGACTTACTGACTTTCTTTTGCAATTTGGTTTCATAAGAGGAGAGGCTGATAAGAACCTTGTTCATTAAACATTCTGGAGAAGACTTACTAATAGCTCAAATATATGTTGATGACATTGTTTTTTGTTCAACTTGTATCATTATGTTAAATAAGTTTGTTGAAGCAAAGACAACAACATTTGAGATGAGCATGGTAGGTGATTTGAATTAATTCCTAGGACTTCAAATCAAACAAACTTATAAAGGTATTTTCTTCTCTCAGGGTAAGTATGCAAAGAATTTAGTGAAAAAGTTTGGTTTAGAAAGCTCAAAAGTCATGAAAACTCCTATGGGATCTACACAAAAGTTGTGTAAGGACACTGTTGGTCAAGATGTTGATCCTACTTTGTATAGATCTATGATAGGTAGTCTTCTGTACTTAACCTCAAGTAGGCCTGATATTATGTATAGTGTTTGTGCTAGGTACCAAGCTTGTCCTAAGGAGTCACATTTGAATGCTGTCAAAAGAATCCTAAGATATGTAGCTGGTACAACTGATCTTGGTATATGGTATACCATACACACAAACAGTACACTTGTTGGATATAGTGATGTTGACTGGGTTGGAGACATTGATGCTAAGAAGAGCACGAGTGGTGGTTGTTTTTATATGGGTAACAATTTGATTTCTTGGCATAGTAGAGAGTAGAATTGTGTATCACAATCTACTGCAGAGTCTGAGTACATTGCAGCAGGTAGTTGTTGTACACAACTTCTTTGGTTGAGTAAAATGTGTAGTGATTATGGTTTAGAGAGAGGCATTTTAACTGTATATTGTGATAACACTAGTGTTATCAACATTTAGAAAAATCCTGTTCAACACACACTTACTAAACATATAAGTATTAAATATCATTTCATAAGGGATCTTGTAGAAAATAATATTGTGAAGTTAGAATACATACCCACTGAAAATTAATTTGCTAATGTGTTTACTAAAGCATTAGACCATGAGAGATTCTCATTCTTGAGGAAATCTCTTGGTATGTGCACAATCTGAATAACTGTGAAGCGGATGTTGTTATGTATGCTTAAACATCTATAACAACATCAGGGTATATGCATGTTCTAATTAAAGCTTGTTCTTGTATTTTGTTTCATAATCTCTTTGTATAATAAATCTGGACTAAGTATGATTGTTGTGTAAAAATAAAGAGGAATCACTCTTCTCAAACGCATAATAAGTTTTTTAAAAAGCACATCAAGATGTAACTAATTAACTGAGTAACTATGGAGCACGGAGTTCGCTACTACGATGTCTTTTTTTCAAAAGGTGATTAGTAAAACATCAATATGTCACAAATCCATTGAGTAATTATGGGGCACGGAGTTCGCTTCTACGATGCACTCTCTTGAAAAGATTGATCAATGTGAATAAAAGTGCTAAATTTTTTTGAAGAAAATTGCGACATTGAATGTTAAACCGATGTTGAAGTGTGTGTTCCAATTTTGAATACAACATCATATGCTGTTCGTATTTATTTTCTGAGTCAAGTTATAAACCGATTTTTCAGGGATTTATTTTTTATTCTCACATGCTAAAACCCACGTTTTCATTTTTATCCATGTCGTGCTTAATTTCTTATTTTTATTTAATTAAAATTCAGATTTTAGATTAAGGGAAAATCACTATCTCTTCATGGGGGAGTGGATGATCCTCACGTCATGAATCCAAAATTTTCTTGTGTGGGTAACTAAAAATAACTTCCGTATCCTTTCACCTATAAGTATCCTTCGTGATTTATGTTTAATTTTCTGTGTTTTTAGCATATGAGTAAAGTGCAGTATTTTTCGTATAATTGTTGAAAGCATTGTGTTTGCATTCTAGGGTTTAAATTGTTATTTCTTTTAAATTTTATTTCACTTGCATTTTTCTTGAGTACTTAATGGCTGGAAATCAAAAGTAACTCTCTCACATTTCCAAAACTCACTCAAACTCTCCACCTTCTGAAACCTCGAACCTAAATCTTCTAGCAGAAATGGCCTCAAGCCAAAACCCGAATGTTGCTCCTGTTGCTCCATCATCGAGCGCAACACCTCCTTCCACTCTAACTCCTATTCACGCCTTTCCAGTGAACATCTACATTCCAATTGAGGCAACTGTCGATCAACTTGAATTAATTGCACGCGGTATTGCTCAAAGTCTTCAAGGAAGCCCTATTGTTCCTAAACTGACTATTGGCTCAATTGAAGTTGATGTTGCTTCCTACCTGAACCAAACCTAAAAATCTTCACCCACTGTTCAAATCGAAGGAACTTCTTTGATTGCTCAACCAGAAATTCCTCAATCCTCAAGTCTAGCAAAAAACCCTACTGATAATGTTTCAAAAGATGTTGAAACAGGTGATCAAGCTATGGAGGATGCTCCCATTGCTGAGGAAGTTAGGGAATAAAGCCCTAATGTTGAATTTCCTGATGTGGAGATGCCAGAGGAAGATAAGGAAGAATCATACAAAACTGATTCTTCAATGTCTGAGGACTTTGAGCCTGCTCCAATAGCCAAAGCTGTGAAGAAGAAGGGTGGTAAGAGAAAGAGGAGCCCTGTTCAATCAAGAAGAAGATCAGGAAGAGCAAATAAAATAGTGAACTACTCTGAAACCTCAAGGAAGAAAAATGATGATGAAGGAGATGTTACTGCACGTCATTTTCAAGTGTTTTCTGAATCTGACAAGGAGTCAAGCCCAAAGGACTCAACTAGAAGTGAATCTGGTGGCTCTCAAAGCCAGGTGAAAGAAGCCTCTAATGTACCCATCTTTGAATTGAGAAGGAGAGCCAGAGTCGAGCTGAGAACAAAAAGGAAGTTTGAATATACTGCTGGTGTTGCTGGAACAAGTGCAGCAGTACCAGAACCTGAGGATGATGACAGTAGTCCGGAGAGTAGCTCAGAAAAGACCAAGACCGATTCTAACAGAGGTAATAAATCTGAACACTCTGTAGAACAAGTTAGTACTGATGATGATGATGAATCCTTGGAACAAAATATAGCTAAGTTAAGCAAAAGAAATCTGTTAATTGAGAGGAAAATTAACATTGATGAATTCGAATCTAAGGGTCTTGTTAGATACTTAGAGGAAAGGAGTTTGATGCATGCTGTAACCTTTGCTGATGCCTTTGTTACTAATTGGGTTTATAAATTCTATGCTTGTTTGAAGAAGAATCATGCTAGAAGAAATTCTAGGTGGTATGGGTCTGTGAGATTTAGGGATAGAAATGTTCCTTTCACTCCTGAGCTAATTAATCAGTTTTTCATGTTGAGAATGTTGAGGAAGAAGAGGTTCCTCATATGGATGAGATTATTCATACTCTGACTGGGGGTAGAATAAACAAGTGGAAAAAGAATATGCATGTTGCTTCATTTACTTCACTGTATTCCATCTTACACAAACTTTTGGTTTATAACTGGATACCTTCTACCAACTCAAGAAAAGTGACCAGGGATCAAGCTATCCTGATGTATAGGATAGGTGTGATGAAAAATTTCAACCTTAGATTGGTTAGTTTAATATCATGATGAAATTTACTGGGAAGATCTCTGTAAAAAGGCAACTTGCCTTATCCTGTGTTGATATATGGCTATTTAAGGAGTCATAATTTTGTCCATAGGAGAAATGAATTGTTGAGGGGGAGAGTGAGTTTGATGGGCATATCTCACTACTTGTTGTCTGGGAATAGAGTGCTAGATTTACCCTTACAGGAAGATGCTGATAAAGAAACTCCTGAACATAACCAACATGTTCCTGTTCCTGCTCCTGCACAAGATACTGCACAGAATGCTGGGAACATTCCTGCTCCTACAACTCATTCCTTGAATATCTCACCTGAGTTTATTCAAACTCAACTGAAGCACTTGCAGAACTCTATTGATGAACTCCAATTCCTAAAGCACTACTGGGAAAACCTAATTTCTGCCACAACAGGTGGAGTACCAGTTGCTACTGCTCGAGGAGTTGAGATTCATGAGATGGATGATGTTGTTGAACCTGCTGCTAAGGTTGCTAAAGAAGGAAGTGCAGTTGCTGATGAAGCTGTTGCAACTGGACTTGGTGATGCTGGGAGATGTGCAGATTCTGCTGAAGATGTTGTTGCAAACTTTGCAACAATTCATATCCAGGAAGCAGAGGAAGATGAGTTGTATGGAGATCTGCCAGATATTTTTGCCAAAGTTTGAGTTATTTTAGAGACTGGAGGAAGCACAATTTATGGGGGAGCTTAGTGCAAGATGTTTGTAGCTGCAGCTGTATATTTTATACAGTGTTATCAAGTTCCTTATTGTGTTAACTCTAAGTACTCTTGTTTTATTTATGCTTTTGATTAGTTTGCTCTGATAGTAAGTTTTAATTTCGGAAAGACAATATTATATTAGTTGTTAGGTTATTATATTAGAGTTGATAGGATTTATTTCAGTAAGTTGTAATTTGAATGGGTAAACACTATGTTACTCATTTTGATTATTTTAATGAGCATATATGATGATGTTCATTTGGTTTGAGTGAGCAAATGTTTGTTCATTCTGGTTTTTTTTTTTTTTGGTGAATTAACTTATTGTTATTTCATCTTGATTTTGATGATTCAACTTAAAGTTGTTCATCTTTTTTTTGACCGTTTTGCTACACAAGTGTAAAAAGATAAGTGTACAATACGATGTTGATCTCTATTGTACATACACCACTGACTTTTATATTGAAAAATATATACATCAGGTGTGTTGTAGCAGAAAGGTCAAATTGAGGGAGATTGTTAATGTTGTTGGTAATGAAGTATTCTCTATTTACTTGAAACAACATGAATTTTCCCTTTCTTCTCGTTAACTAATATTTTATGATCAAATGTTGTCTTAGATGTTTTAACATGCAGGATGAAGATCTACAAGGATCTACAAGTCTCTAGAATACTTAATGTTGCAGTGAATGTTGCAAGTATTGGTTGCAACATGGGCAGTTACGGGTTCCAGAAGGATCTACAAGGATCTACAAGGACCTACACGATCCAGACTATTCCAAGATAGTTGAGGACGATTTAGATCAGACGGTTGCATTAAGAAATATCATAAATAAAGATAAGATTGTGGGAGATAACATAAGATCATAGAGCGGTTATATGAAGAAGTTATTTTCGGATTGAAGACCTCTGTCTATAAATAGAAGCCGAAGTCTTTAGTACCAAGTGTGGAGTAAATGAGTACACCTACTCTAGTGTTGATCCTGAGTTCAAAGGTGATAGGGCAGTTATTCCAACATTTATGTTATGCCTAGAAGTTTAGTACATCTCGCATAACTTGCGATCAATCATATATCCATAGATAGAGAGATCATAGATATAGAGTGAGATCAACTTTGACAGTGTATAGTGTTATACACCTAGCCAATTTAGATTTGATAGGTGATATCGAGTCTTGTTTCCATTGTGAACGATTTACTCTTCACACAACTTTTGTATCATTAATCTTATTATAGTGACTGTTTTGCCGTAAGGCTAGCACATGCTATTTTATATAGTTTGTGTTAAAAAGTATTCCATCTTGCAATTGTGTGTTTAAGTTTTCCGATGTACACATTTTTATCTCTGTTTTACCAGATTGTCCTAGTGATTGTTCTACAACATCTTTACTTTATAACACACGCACACCTTCAATTGGCACCAAAGCCATAAACTTGATATACTAAGTTTAGATCCTGTATTTTTAGTGTGTCTTTTGTAGGGAATATCCTGTAAACATCCCACTTAGGCATCCTATACTAGATGGAAACAACTATGCCTATTGGAAACCTAAGATGCGCATGTACATCAAGTCTATTGAAGAACGTGCTTGGAGAAGTGTTCTGACCGGCTGGGAATTACCCAAAAATCAAGCAGATGATGATGGCGAGACAAGAGTCAAATGGGAGATTGAATGGACAAATGAGGAGACCACGACGGAAAGCTACAATTCCAAAGCTCTCAATGCTATCTTTACCTCTGTTGGTGTGTCTATGTTTAAGATTATATCAACATGTACCACGACTAAAGATGCATGGGAGAGGCTTTAAGAAAATTGCAAATGAAGTGAAAGTGTTCGAAGGACCAAACTTCGAATGCTTGGGACCAAGTTCGAGAATCTAAGGATGAAGGATGATGAGACGATCACGACTTATAATTTGTGGCCGAGTGAGATTGTCACCGAATCACACGCACTTGGTGATCCAATTTCCAATGTAAGAGTTGTACACAAAATTTTGTGATCTGTTCCTAAACGGTTTGATGCAAAAATCTGTGCTATTGAGGAAGCCAAGGACACTGACACTTTGAGTCGGAATGAGCTTGTAAGTATTCTCAAAATATATGAGATGAACACAACTCAATCTGATGATACAAGTGAAGGAAAGAAGGTTGTTGTTTTCAAAGGTGAAACATCTTCTAACACTGAAAATCAGTAATTTGTGACTGAGGTTGAGTCTGATGTAGATGTTTTAGCCCAATGTTACAACACTCCTGAGCACATTGTCTTCCTCACAAAGAAGTGCAACTCCTACCTGAAGAAGAAACTGAATAGATCCAGAGGAAATGTCCAACAGAGGACTCCTTTCAACAACACACCATCAGACCCAGAGAAAAGGAAGGATCAGAATCAATCAAGACAATTCAGAGGTAACAAATCAAGGTATGATCCTGAATTTAGAAAATCAGTTCGATGTGATGCATGTACTGGATTTGGACACTATGCAAATGAGTGTGCAAATACCAGGTTAAGACAAAAACTGAACTTTAATGTTACCTTTAGTGATGCCTCAGATGATGAACCTGGAGGTTCTAAAGATGAGGAATTAGTTTTTTCTGCAAGGATTGACTATGATGATTCTTTAGATGATGATCTGGATAATCTAGACACTGATGTTGTTTCCAATGTTATAACATCAGAAACAACATTTGTAAAAAATCATTCATATTTGAACTGTTTTAATGCGTGTATTGATGAGATGGGTTCTAAGATAAGGGATGATGATTCTAGTATAGCCAAAGAGAATGATGATCTCAGAGAGACTGTGACAAAGTTGGAAGTCATTCTAACAAGGAAGGATTTAGAAATTTCTAAGCTAAAGGAAGAATTGAAAAATTCTACCTTAAGTTTTAAGAAATACTCCAAAATCTCTTCCATTGTAAGTGATTCTTTAACTACTGGACAGTCTAGTAAACATGGTTTAGGCTATTGTGGTGAGACTACTTCTAAATATGTGAATAATCCTGTAAAATTTGTGAAGGGAAAACTGAACTTTTTGCTGAAACAAAGGTACATGTAATTGAAAAACCTGTTAAGAAGTATGTGTGTCACTATTGTTCTAAAATTGGTCATATTCGTCCTTATTGTCAAAAGTTGAAAAGGGATCTGGAAATTCAAAAAGGGTTTTCTGAAATGTCTTCACATTCTAAGAAACACTGGTCAAAATCTGCTAAGAAAAAGAAAGAGCATGTTACTTGTAATGTTGTTCAAACTTCTCTGAAAGCATGTGTACCTGATCTATGGTATTTTGATAGTGGTTGTTCAAGATATATTACTGGTCATGTTAACTACTTATCTGATTATGAACCTTGTAATGGTGGAACTGTTACATATGGTGGTGGATCAAAAGGTAAAATTATTGGAAAGGGAACCTTAAATGTTGAAGGTTTTCCTAAGCTTAATAATGTTTTGCATGTTGATGGTTTACTTGCTAATCTACTTAGTATAAGTCAACTATGTGATGACAATTTGCATGTTGAATTTGATAAAGATTCATGCTATGTTCTAAACAAGGATAATAAGTGTCTAATGACTGAAAATAGGTCAGCT
Source organism: Ballota nigra (assembly GCA_947034835.1). Lineage (NCBI taxonomy): Eukaryota > Viridiplantae > Streptophyta > Magnoliopsida > Lamiales > Lamiaceae > Ballota > Ballota nigra. The sequence continues at coordinate 37,513,645 of OX344724.1, read as the reverse complement.
GATAATTGTTATCTAATTGGAACAAACAAAGTATGTCATTTGTCAAATTGTGATGATAATGCCCTATGGCATCAAAGACTTGGACATGCAAATTATAGATTCATGCAAAAATTGGTTAAGTCTGAAGCAGTGAGAAGTTTACCTAAACTAAAGATTGTTACACCTACTGTATGCGGTTCATGCCAAAGAGGTAAGCCGGTAAGAATGTCACATAAAATGTTATCACATTGAACGACACATCGTTGTTTTGAATTACTGCATATGGGTCCTATAGAAACTGAAAGCATTGGTGGTAAGAAATATTCACTGGTTGTGGTAGATGATTACTCTAGGTTTACTTGGATTGAGTTTTTAAGAGAAAAATCTGAAACTTTTGATGCTTTTAAAGTTCTTTACAAAAGATTTAAAACTGTTTTCAACTTGAAGGTAAGCAGGATTAGGTCTGATCATGGTAGAGAATTTGAAAATAGCATGTTTTCAGAATTTTGTAATAAGAAAGGTATTGTCCAAGAGTTTTTTTCTCCTAAAACTCCACAGAAAAATGGGATAGCTGAAAGGAAAAATTGAACTCTTCAAGAGATGGCAAGAGTAATGCTTACTTCAAAAAATCTTGCAAAGAAATTTTGGGCTGAAGCATTGAATACAGCATGCCATATTGCTAATAGAGTCTATTTTAGATATGGAAGCAACAAAACCCCATATGAGATCTTGAATAATAAGAAACCGAATGTGAAATATTTTCATGTTTTTGGTTGTGTATGTTATATTCTGAATGATAGGGATCAACTGCATAAGTTTGATTCTAAGAGTGACAAAGGTTTTTTCTTAGGTTATTTCATGTCGTATGTTATATTCTTAGGTTATTCTAGAAATAATACAAACCTATAGAGTTTATAACCTTAGAACTAACACTGTTCAAGAATCTGTGAATGTTGTTTTTGATGATGATAAGAATCTGATAGATGGAAATGACACTGAAGATGTGACTGAAGTTCCAAAAGAATCACTGAAAATAGAGAATGTTACACCAAATGTTACAGCATCTGGTACAATATCCCCTGCAGATTCAGTTGATACTTCACAGAACAATAAGTATACTCCAAAGAAGAATCCAGCTACTTGGATTACAAAAAGCCATCCTTTGAATCAGATCATTGGAGATGCTTCAGTTGGGTTCAAACAAAAAGGAGAGTAAGTGCAAATCGTGTTGATGTGGTAAGGTCTGTGTGCATGTCTTCAATATGCAATGTTGTGAATGCTCAGTGTTACTATTCTGAAATTGAACCTAAAAATGTTACAGAAGCATTAAAAGATGAAAATTGGATTAATGCTATGCATGAGGAACTTAATTAGTTTGAGAGGAATGATGTTTGGTCATTAGTTCCAAGACCTGACAATGTCAATGTCATTAGAACTAAATGGATCTTTAAAAACAAAACAGATGAGTCAGGTAACATAGTTAGGAACAAAGCTAGCTTGGTTGCACAAGGTTACACTCAAGTTGAAGGTATTGATTTTGATGAAACATTTGCACCTGTTGCTAGGATATAGTCCATTAGATTGTTACTAGCAATTGCAAGTTACATTAACATTAATCTTTATCAAATGGATGTAAAAGCTGCATTTCTGAATGACATATTAATTGAAGATGCATTTGTTGAACAGCCTAAAGGTTTTGAAAACCCACAGTATCCTGATTATGTGTACAAACTAAAGAAAGCTTTGTATGGTCTCAAACAAGCTCCTAGAGCTTGGTATGGTAGACTTACTGGCTTTCTTTTACAATTTGGCATAAGAGGCGAGACTGATAGAACCTTGTTCATTAAACATTCTGGAGAAGACTTACTAATAGCTCAAATATATGTTGATGACACTGTTTTTGGTGCAACTTGTTACATTATGTTAAATAAGTTTGTTGAAGTAATGACAACAACATTTGAGATGAGCATGGTAGTTGATTTGAATTATTTCCTAGGACCTCAAATCAAATAAACTGATAAAGGTATTTTCTTCTCTTAGAGTAAGTATGCAAAGAATTTAGTGAAAAGGTTTGGTTTAGAAAGCACAAAAGTCATGAAAACTGATGGTCCCATTTTTAATGACATTTTCAGGACAAATGGGAATTCAGGTGAAATTTATTTTTTTAAACTTGCATCGCACCTTGAAAGAGCTCAGTGAGTGGGACACTCAAGTCACTGCATTGCTAAGAGTCAGAGCACTCGAGTCAGTGCAAACTGACTTGTGAGCTCAGACTCTTAACAAGGCAGTGACTCGAGAGACTGAACTCTCGAGTGCTTGCTTAAGCCGGTCAGTGAGATGGATTCTCCCTGACCTAAATACTTAACCAAAGTTTCTTAACAATACTCTCAGCGAGTAAATTTTCACAACACTTTAGTCAATGCTTAAAACAATAAAACGCACAATTTAACCTGGTTCAGAGACTCAAACTCCTACGTCCACGGCCTGATTTAACAGGAGATCCACTAACTGTGATTCTTATTTTTAACGTGCCAAGGTGCACTGAGATATGCAACTCCAGATCTTGTTACTTCCTTCCTAACTCACAAAACAACTTACTACTAACAACCTGACAATGGTTATGGTTTCAGTTGGGTTTTCTCCAACTAGGTGAGGTTTTCCCTTACAATGTGTTAGCCTAAAGCTAAGATTGGGAAAACCTCTCTAAGCTAAGAGTTACAAGCTGAACACTCAATATATATCTGTGAAGACCTTAATGGTCAGTGAACCAGGTGTAAAATGTGCCTCCTTATACCTCCCTTTGAAACTGCACTAAACTTTCACACCTTCACAGCTCGTAGGTGTTGATTTTTCTTACTTCACACACACTTCAAACCGCAGCTATGAGCTTGTATTTATAGTGTGGATTTAGATGTAACCGTTGGAGTAAATTACATTTGAATCCATACAATTAATGGTTTCAACCAATTTTCTTGGAATGCGGCCTTGTCAGTGTCAGATATGTTGTCTTGACTTGATTGGTTCACGTGGACTGAATCCAACGGATCTTTGACTCAGTGTGCTTGATCAGGGCGTACTGACTTCAGATGGTATATCCTCCACTGAATGATGATCTTCAGTAGAAATACTTGTCTTCAGTGATGTTGTCCTTCAGTAGACTCTTGAAGATCTTTCCAAGAAGTTTATCATAAGGTTGAATGACAAACTTCCCTGACCACAGTAGCCTGACTCCTTCAGGGCCTACTTGGTGCAGCACTGATCCTCCTGATCATGCTCTTTACTGAGTGGTCCACCTGACTTAGCTTAGATCAGCCCGGTTTACACTCAGTGGACATCCTTCAGGCTTCTCTTCTGGTTCAGGTTACTAGTATGGCTTTAGTAAGTTCTTCTTGGTGTCATCTTGATATCCCCAGGCTGTGTTGCTGAGTTCCTCCTTGCCGAGTTCCCCCTCAACTGAGTTCTTCTCAACTGACAGCCTATTCTACTGAGAGCCAACCTAGCCTGACCTGAAACTAAAGATACAATCCTGACTGCTTTCAAACATATTACATGTTGTTTTGGAAAATCATCAAAACTAAAACATATCCCAATAATTTCCCCCTTTTTGATGATTCCAAAATTTCTAACCAAATGATTTTCTATTACAAGTTGAATGTCAGAACACAGGTAATAGTTTGAAATATGCAGGAATTCCCATAGTTTAAAATATTTAAGATCTATTCGGTTGACAATTTTTCTTAACAAAACTGGATCAGTGGTCATGTGAACAACCCGCTCTGATACCAATTGATGGTCCCATTTTTAATGACTTTTTCACGACAAATGGGAATTCAGGAGAATTTTTTTAAAAACCTGCATCGCCCCCTGAAAGAACTCAGTGAGTGGGATACTCAAGTCACTGCATTGCTAAGAGGCAGAGCACTCAAGTCAGTGCAAACTGACTTGTGAGCTCGGGCTCTTAACAAGGCAGTGACTCGAGAGACTGAACTCTCGAGTGCTTTCTTAAGCCGGTCAGTGAGATGGATTCTCCCTGACCTAAATACTTAACCAAAGTTTCTTAACAATACTCTCAGCGAGAAAATTTTCACAACACTTTAGTCAATGCTTAAAACAATAAAACGCACAGTTTAACGTGGTTCAGAGACTCAAGCTCCTACATCCACAGCCTGATTTAACAGGAAATCCACTAACTGGGATTCTTGTTTTTAACGTGCCAAGGTGCACCCAGATCTGCAACTCCAGATCTTGCTTACTTCCTTCCTAACTCACAAAACAACTTACTACCAACAACCTGACAATGTTTATGGTCTCAGTTGGGTTTTCTCCAACTAGGTGAGGTTTTTCCTTACAATGTGTTAGTCTAAAGCTAAGATTGGGAAAACCTCTCTAAGCTAAGAGTTACAAGATGAACACTCAATTATATATTTGTGAAGACCTTAATGGTCAGTGAACAAGGTGTAAAACGTTCCTCTTATACCTCCCTTTGAAAATGCACTAAACTTTCACACCTTCACAGCTCGTATGTGTTGATTTTTCTTACTTTACACACACTTCAAACCGCAGCTATGAGCTTGTATTTATAGTGTGGATTCAAATGTAACCGTTGGAGGAAATTACATTTGAATCCATACAATTAATGGTTTCAACCACTTTTCTTGGAATGCGGCCTTGTCAGTATCAGATATGCTGCCTTGACTTGATTGGTCCATGTGAACTGAATCCAACGGATCTTTGACTCAGTGTGCCTGATCAGGGCGTATTAACTTCAGATGGCATATCTTCCACTGAATGATGATCTTCAGTAGACATACTTGTCTTCAGTGATGTTGTCCTTCAGTAGACTCTTGAAGATCTTTCCAAGAAGTTTGTCATAAGGCTGAATGACAAACTTCCCTGACCACAGTAGCCTGACTCCTTTAGGGCCTACTTGGTGCAGCCCTGATCCTCCTGATCATGCTCTTCACTGAGTAGTCCACCTGACTTAGCTTAGATCAACCCGGTTTACACTCAGTGGGACATCCTTCAGGCTTCTCTTCTGGTTCAGGTTACTAGTATGGCTTCAGTAAGTTTTTCTTGGTGTCATCTTGATATCCTCAGGCTGTGTTGTTGAGTTCCCCCTCGCTGAGTTCCCGCTCAACTATTCTACTGAGAGCCAACATAGCCTGACCTGAAACTAAAGATACAATCCTGGCTGCTTTCAAACTTATTACATATTGTTTTGGAAAATCATCAAAACTAAAACATATCCTAACAATTTCCCCCTTTTTGATGATTCCAAAACTTCTAACCAAATGATTTTCTATTACAAGTTGAATGTCAGAACACATGTAATAGTTTAAAATATGCAGGAATTCCCATAGTTTAAAACATTTAAGATCCATTCGGTTGACCATTTTTCTTGATAAAACTGGATCAGTGGTCATGTGAACAACCCGCTCTGATACCAATTGATGGTCCCATTTTTAATGACTTTTTCAGGACAAATGGAAATTCAGGAGAATTTTTTTTTAAAACTTCATCGCACCCTGAAAGAGCTCAGTGAGTGGGACACTCAAGTTACTGCATTGCTAAGAGTCAGAGCACTCAAATCAGTGCTAACTGACTTGTGAGCTCAGGCTCTTAACAAGGCAGTGACTCGGAGTTCGCTGCTACGATGCACTCTCTTGAAAAGATGGATCAATGTGAATAAAAGTGCTAAAATTGTTTAATGAAAATTGCGACATTGGATGTTAAACCGATGTTGAAGTGTGTGTTCCAATTTTGAATACAACATCATATGTTGTTCGTATTTATTTTCCGAGTCAAGTTATGAATCGATTTTTCAGGGATTTGTTTTTAATTCTCACATGCTAAAACCCACGTTTTCATTTTTATCCATGTTGTGCTTAATTTCTTCTTTTTATTTAATTAAAATATGGATTTTAGATTAAGGAAAAACCACGATCTCTTCATGGGGAAGTGGATGATCCTCACGTCATGAATCCAGAATTTTCTTGTGTGGGTAACTAAAAATAACTTTCGTATCCTTTCACCTATAAATATCCTTCGTGATTTATGTTTAATTTTATATGTTTTTAGCATATGAGTAAAGTTCAGTATTTTTCGTATAATTGGTGAAAGCATTGTGTTCGCATTCTAGGGTTTAAAGTGTTATTTCTTTTAAATTTTATTTCACTTGCATTTTTCTTGAGTAATTAATGGCTGGAAATCAAAAGAAACCCTCTCACATTTCCAAAACTCCCTCAAACTCTCCATCTTCTCAAACCTCGAACCTAAATCTTCTAGCAGAAATGACCTCAAGCCAAAACCCGAATGTTGCTCATGTTGCTCCATCATCGAGCGCAACACTGCCTTCCACTCTAACTCATGTTCTCGCCTTTCCAGTGAACATCTACATTCCAAATGAGGCAACTGTCGATCAACTTGAATCGATTGCACGCGGTATTGCTCAAAGTCTTCAAAGAAGCCCTGTTGTTCCTAAACTGACTATTGGCTCAATTGAAGTTGATGTTGCTTCCTACCTGAACCAAACCCAAAAATCTTCACCTACTGTTCAAATCGAAGGAACATCTTTGATTGCTCAACCAGAAATTCCTCAATCCTCAAGTCAAGCCAAAAACCCTACTGCTAATGTTTCAAAAGATGTTGAAACAGGTGATCAAGCTATGGAGGATGCTCCCATTCTTCAATGTCTGAGGACTCTGAGCCTGCTCCAATAGCCAAAGCTGTGAAGAAGAAGGGTGGTAAGAGAAAGAGGAGTCCTGTTCAATCAAGAAGAAGATCAGGAATAGCAAAGAAAATAGTGAACTACTCTGAAACCTCAAGGAAGAAAAAGGATGATGAAGGAGATGTTGTTGCACGTCTTATTCAAGTGTTTTCTGAATCTGACAAAGAGTCATGCCCAAAGGACTCAACTAGAAGTGAATCTGGTGGCTCTCAAAGCCAGGGGAAAGAAGCTTCTGATGAAATTGATGTAGCCATCTTTGAACTGAGAAGGAGAGCCAGAGTCGAGCTAAGAACAAAAAGGAAGTTTGAATATACTACTAGTGGTGCTGGAACAAGTGCAGCAGTACCAGAACCTGAGGATGATGACAGTAGTCCGGAGAGTAGCTCAGAAAAGACCAAGACCGATTCTGACAGAGGTAATGAATCTGAACACTCTGTAGAACAAGTTAGTATTGATGATGATTGTTGGGATATGTTTAGTTTTGATGATTTTCCAAAACAACGTGTAATAGGTTTGAAAGCAGTCAGGATAGTATCTTTAGAATCAGGTCAGGATAGTTTGTTTATTCAGTTAGACAGGTTGTAATATGAGAAGAACTTAGCTGAGGAAGCACTCAGTTGAGGGGGAACTTAGCAAGGGGGAACTCACTGACAGCCTGAGAAAGTCAAGATGACATCTCAAGAAGAACTGACTGAAGCCAATGAAGAAAGACCTGAACCTGAAGAGAAGCCTGAAGGAAGTCCCACTGAATGTAAGTCAGGCTGATCTAAGCCAAGTCTGGTGGACCACTCAGTGAAGAGCCTGATCAGGTGGATCAGTGCTGCACCAAGTAGGCCCTGAAGGAGTCAGGCTACTGTGGTCAGGGAAGTTTGTCATTCAGCCTTATGACAAACTTCCTGGAAAGATCTTCAAATAGTCCCTGAAGGACAACTACACCGAGGACGAGTCAGTCCAACTGAAGATCATCATGTCAGTGAAGGAGAAAGCTACCTAAAGTCAGTGGGTCTTAGTCAAACCCACTGAGTCAAAGATCCGTGAATCCAGGCCACGTGGACCAATCAACACAAGGCAGCAACTCTGACACTGACAAAGGCCGCATTCCAAGAAAAGTGGTTGAAACCATTTAATGCTGGATTCAAATGTATTTCCTCTCCAACGGATACATTTGAATCCCCATTATAAATACAAGCTCATAGCTTGTTGTTAGGTGTGTTGTTTTTTTTGTTTGAGAGTTGTATTGTTGTATCTTGTAAGAAAAACAAACACCTACGAGCTGAGAGTGTGAGTTGTAGCATACGTGCATGGGAGACATAAGGAGGCACCATCTCCATCAAGAACACTGACCTGAGTTCTTCATAGTCATATTTGAGTGTTCCAGTTTGTATACTCGAGCTCATCATATACATCCTAAGCTTAGAGAGATTTTCCCAACCTTAGCTTAAAGGCTAAAACCATGTATGGGAAAATCTCACCTAGTTGGAGAGAACCAAACCAAACTAAACCCTTTCCAGAATAGTGTTAGGTGTTGCAGTGAGGTGAGGAGAGGCAGTCCCTGAGTGAAGAGGGATGTGAGGCCAGTTCGAGAGGCAGCTCCGCAGAGGGGTGTGAGTCCAGTTGTGAGTGCACCTTGGCACGTTAAAAACAAGAATCCCGGGTAGTGGATTTCCTGTTAAATCAGGCAGTGGATGTAGGAGCTTGAGCCTCTGAACCACTTTACATTGTTGTGTTCTTTATTGCTTTACTGACTTGCATAACATCAGTGTTAAAACAAAAATTTCTCCTAATTTCCCATATTGTCTTTGTTTGTGAATGAAAAAACGGGACCAACGAATCCTTGGAACAAAAGATAGCTAGGTTAAGCAAAAGAAATCTGTTAATTGAGAGGAAAATTAACATTGATGAATTCGAATCTAAGAGACTTATTAGATACTTAGAGGAAAGGAGTTTGATGCATGCTGTAACCTTTGATGATGCCTTTTTTACTAATTGGGTTTATGAATTCTATGCTTGTCTGAAGAAGAATCATGCTAGAAGAAATTCTAGATGGTATGGGTTTGTGAGATTTAGGGATAGGAATGTTCCTTTCACTCCTGAGCTAAGTAATCAGTTTTTACATGTTGAGAATGTTGAGGAAGAAGAGGTTCCTCATATGGATGAGATTATTCATACTCTGCCTGGGGGTAGAATAAACAAGTGGAAAAAGAATATGTTTGCTGCTTCATTGACTTCACTATATTTTGTCTTAAACAAACTTGTGGTGTATAACTGGATACCTTCTACCAACTCAACAAACGTGACCAGGGATCAAGCTATTCTGATGTATAGGATAGGTGTGATGAAAAATTTCAATCTTGGATTGGTTATTTTTCATCACATGATGAAATTTACTGGTAAGATCTCTAAAAAAGGCAACTTGCCTTATCCTGTGTTGATATATGGCTATTTAAGGACTTGGAATTTTGTCCATAGGAGAAATGAATAGTTGAGGGGGAGAGTGAGTTTGATGGGCATATCTCACTACTTGTTGTCTAGGAATAGAGTGCTAGATTTACCCTTACAGGAAGATGTTGATAAAGAAACTCCTGAACATAACCAACATGTTCCTGATCCTGCTCCTACACAAGATACTGCACAGAATGCTGGGAACATTCCTGCTCCTACAGCTCATTCCTTGAATATCTCACCTGAGTTTATTCAAACTCAACTGAAGCACTTGCAGGACTCTATAGATGAACTCCAATTCCTAAAGAACTACTGGAAAAACCTACTTTCTGCCACAACAGGGGGAGTACCAGTTGCTGCTGCTCGAGGAGTTGAGATTCATGAGATGGATGATGTTGCTAAACCTGCTGCTAAGGTTGCTGAAGAAGGAAGTGCAGTTGTTGGTCCCGGTACAAGACTGATGAATACGTGTATGGGGGGGGGGGGGGAATACACATATATCAATTTTTCAAATTAAACCTTACTGAGTCCCCTTTACTCAGAGTGATAAAGAACTAAAAGCTGATAATCTACCCACTGACTACACTTAGTGTGGGTCAGTTGGCTGACTATCAATTCAAGTTTAGTGCGGAAATGCGTGAGCCCTGATAGTTTAAAGTCTTGTTTAGTTTGCTTTCTGAAAAACTTGATTACTCAATTCTGAAGTAGTGATTAGTAGGGCAGTGCTCTATTTGATGATCAGGATGATTGATTCAGCTTGATAAACAAAATGCTATGAATGAACAAATAATATGACAAGTAGGCACAATATCAAAGCAGTAAGAACACAGGGAGTTTAACATGGTTCAGAGACTCAAGCTCCTACATCCACAGCCTGATTCAACAGGAAATCCACTCAAGGGATTCTTATTTTTAATGTGCTAAGGTGCACCAAGATCAGCTACTCCTTACTGACCTATACAAACTTCTTACTAACTCACTAACAACTTACTACCAACAAACCTAACTTAGAGTTTTGGTTTCAGTTTGGTTTCCAACTAAGTTGTGATTATCCTTACAAGACAAAGTTTTGATAAGGATTGGATAATTACTCTAAGCTTAAGATAATGCTAATACACTCTTTGGAATACAGAATAACTCTCAGTGACTAAGAAACACTTGGGAAATTTAATTGGTTTCGAGTGCTTCTTCTAAAGACTGAATGCTTTGAATGCTTAAGAGTTTGAGTAATTTCTGGCTTGGAAATTTCCCGTAACCTTGAATGGGTTCAAGGTCTTCTGTATTTATAGGTGATTTGAAAACTATCCGTTGGAAGAGATAGCCTTCTAGTCATCTACGTAGAGTGGCTCAAACGGACATATTACCCATGCAGCAGCCGTCCTTGCATGGATTTAGTAATTGCATTTAATGCGCCATTTAATGCTTGCCCGTTGAAAGTTAAGTCTGAAGTTAATCTTCATGTCAGGGTCTGTATGTGCGTGTCCTCCCCGGATTGGTCCATGTCATCAGGTTGGTGAGAATGTCAGAACTTATTCCTAGGCTTTAGGCTTGTCTTATTAAGTTCTTTTTGTCTCGAGCACAACGGTCTTGTCCTGACGCTGACATTCCTTTTGCATTGCTTGGCTCTACTCCAAGTCTTTCCCACACACTCAGTATCATCCTGTTCCCTTCAGGTCTGAGTTAGTAATGACCTCAGGGTCATACTCTTCATCACTGACACTTACTCAGCCAGCTTAGAAGACTGTCATAGGTTCAGGATGGTGCTCTTCGTCTTCAAGCTCTCAGTCTTGATTGTCATCAGTGGGTTCTCCTCTCACTGAGTACCTGTGAAATGTAAAATAATTAAGTACAAAAACTTAACCAAGACTAGCCTGACTAAGACAAACTAACGCATATCATCTTTTCAGGGGCTTTGTGATCTTAATCAAAACTGACAATATCCCAACAGTAGTTGTTGATGAAGCTGTTGCAACTGGACCTGATGATGCTGGGAGAAGTGTAGATGCTGCTGAAGATGTTGTTGCAAACCTTGCAGCAATTCATATCCAGGAAGCAGAGGAAGAGGAGTTGTATGGAGATCTGCCAGATAATTCTGCCAAAGTCTGAGTTGTTTTAGAGACTGGAGAAAGCACAATTTATGGGGGAGCTTAGTGCAAGATGCTTGTAGCTCCAGCTGTATATTTTATACAGTGATATCAAGTTCCTTATTGTGTTAAATCTAAGTACTCTTGTTTTATTTATGATTTTGATTAGTTTGCTCTGATAGTAAGTTTTAATTTCTGAAAAACAATATTATATTAGTTGTTAGGTTATTATATTAGAGTTGATAGGATTTATTTCAGTAAGTTGTAATTTGAATGGGTAAACACTATGTTACTCATTTTGATTATTTTAATGAGCATATATGATGATGTTCATTTGGTTTGAGTGAGCAAATGTTGGTTCATTCTGTTTTTTTTTTTTTGGTGATTAACTTACTTGTTATTTCATCTTGATTTTGATGATTCAACTTAAAGTTGTTCATCTTGTTTTTTTACTGTTTTGCTACACAAGTGTGAAAAGATAAGTGTACAATACGATGTTGATCTCTATTGTACATACATCACTGACTTATATATTGAGAAATATATACATCAGGTGTGTTGTAGCAGAAAGGTTAAATTGGGGGAGATTGTTAATATTGTTGGTAGTGTAGTATTCACTATTTACTTTGAAACGATATGAATTTGCCCTTTCTTCTCATTAACTAATACTTTATGATCAAATGTTGTCTTAGATGTTTTAACATGCAGGATGAAGATCTAGAAGGATCTACAAGGACCTACACGATCCAGACTATTCCAGGACAGTTGAGGACGATCTAGATCAGGTGGTTGCATTAAGAAATAACAGAAATAAAGATAAGATCGTGGGAGATAACATAAGATCATGGAGCGGTTACATGAAGAAGTTATTTTCGGATTGAAGACCTCTATCTATAAATAGAAGCCGAAGTCTTCAGTACCAAGTGTGGAGTAAACGAGTACACCTACTCTAGTATTGATCCTGAGTTCAAAGGTGATAGGGCAGTTATTCCAACATTTATGTTATGCCTAGAAGTTTAGTACATCTCGCATAACTTGCGATCAATCCTATATCCATAGATAGAGAGATCATAGATATAGAGTGAGATCAACTTTGACGGTGTATAGTGTTATACACTTAGCCAATTTAGATTTGATAGGTGATATCGAGTCTTGTTTCCGTTGTGAACGATTTACTCTTCACACAACTTTTGTATCACTGGTCTTATTATAGTGAATTGTGTGTTTAAGTCTTCCGCTATACACGTTTTTATCTCTGTTTTACCAGATTGTCGTAGTGATTGTTCCAACATTCATTACAACATCTTTACTTTATAACACAAGCACACCTTCAATCAAGCACCCCATTAAGGAATGCATTTTTTACATCGAACTGATGCAAATTGTAACAACCCAAAAAAAACTCCATAAGTAGAGTCGTATTATTATTATTTTTATTTTCATTTGAAAATATTTGTATAATTATTGAAGAATAAGAAAAATAAATTACATGATATAAAATATTATACTTAATTGTATCAATAATCAATTTATTTTATTATATGACTAATGTATGGAGATAATAAAGTTATTGTGGGCTTAGAACTATATGACATTTTTTCCCTTAAAACTTAATTAGGGGAGAAGCCCACATTAAAGATAGGTTAAGGGCATTTTAGGGCCCAATAAGGAAGGAATCCTAGCCTTGAGGGACACTATAAATAAGGGTTAGTAGCCACTTTTGCACACTTTCAGCACTTCACTTATAGGGTAAGTCGTCCTCACACACACACACACACATCTTGCACACACAAACTCACACACACACACTCACAAAAAAAATGTTTGCACTTTCAGTAGCTTTCTGGAAAACTTTCCGATGTCCGATCAACGATCGGCTAGTACCATCTGAAAGCTGACATTAAGAGCTTTCTGGAACATCTTACCGTTTCTCAATCGAATTTCTAGATCTCCGGTTATTGCTGGCAAAGTTGGGGGATGCTATTGTAGGTGGACCAACTTTTAAAGACTATAACTCTATTTTCGTTGGTTCAAATCTTTTGATTTTAGTTTCATTGGAAAACTGCTGTTATAATCTTTCCGAAACATCTTTTCTTTTGCAATTTGAAGTTGTAGAACTCTAGTTATAATCGATTGAAGTTGGAGGGATGTTATTTAGGTGGACCAACTTCTACAGCTCATAACTCTTTGCTCATTTACCCAAATCTTTTGGTTTTAGTCTTGTTGGAAAGCTGGAATCAAGAGTGTTCCATAACATCTTCCCTTTTTCAAATCAGAGTTATATAACTCCAGATATGCTTGATCAAAGTTTTGAAAATGAGTTCTTAGATTTATCTTCTCTTACTTCACTTCAATCTTTTTCTCCCTCCCGTTTTCTGTTCACATCCACCACACTGCTACCACCTATAATAGTTGTTGGTGTCATCTAAGTTTCTGATGGTGATGGTGGAAGAGGAGAGGTGAAAGTAATAGTTATATTTTATTTTAGGGTTAATTGCAAAAAAATCACAAACTTTTCGCAAATTGCAATCTAATCTAAACTTTTGAATCTTTGCAAACAAAACTTCAACTTAACATTTTGTTGCAATTCGAACCAACAAATAAATTTTTTATAGTCCGAAAATGATGTTTCACTTATTCGACAATGAATAATTAATTGTATTACTATGTTTAGATTGGTTCGGATGACAATACATAATTAATCATCATTTTCGAGCAACTTGAAATATGTCATTTGGTTAGAATTGCTAAAAAAATTTAAAGTTGAAGTTTTATTTGCAATGATTCAAAAGTTTAGATTAAATTGCAATTAATGAAAAGGTTGTGATTTTATTTGAAATTAACCCTTTATTTTATTTTTTAAAAATTCCTCAGAACTTCTAATGTACCTAAAACGTTCAATTTTCATCCGTTTTAGACAAAATCAGTGGCGTTTTATCACAAATTTTGCAAGATACTATTTTTCTATAAAAAATTATAAATATATCAGTTTATATAAGATTGTAGAGAGCCCCAAAACTTGAGCAAAATGTATAGTATTTTAGTACAAATTCATTGTCTTATATTTTGACTCATATTTTCACAATTTCTAGTTCATCGTGTCAATCACACACACTAACTAAATTATTATCACTCATATAATGAAAACTAAGAGATACTACTTATGTGGTAGGAATTGGGGATCGAGAAGTAGAAAGAGTTTTGGAACTAGGAGGATACGATATTGCTTAACCCGTGCAAACTACTAGGTGGGGTAACTTTTAGTGGACCTTTTACTACCTACTTTTTTATCATATGATTTATTATTTTAATTTTCCTATGTGAATTGTCATATATGTAAGTATGTGGAAATGTGAAATGTATGCTTTATGGATATGCAAATGATTACATGTATGCATGATCAAATGTGAAGATGTATGCTTTATAGATACATGATCATCTATATATATGCATGCTCTAAGTACAAGATGTATGATATACGGTTGAGTCCGTACAATGTGTATGATATACGGTTGAGACTGTACAATGTGTATGATATGCGGATAATACCGTAATAGATATGATAAGATCACGGGTAAAACCGTACAAGATTTGATCGAAAGATCACTTTCGGGTCGCTCCCGAACAAGATGCTCGAGCGGGGTAAAGCGTACCCCAACAAGATTGATGTGCTCTTATGTGTATTACATATTAAGTATACACTATATATATTAACACATGATGTTGAACATGCTCTATGATTCGTTATTAAATATGCCGCTAATTGTCTTTAATTATGATATAAGATAATTCATGTATGTGACTTTTTATTTCAATATTTTGTATGATTTTTTAGTGGGCAATCGAGTGAACCCACTGAGTGTTTTCGAACGCTCACCTTTTCCTTTTCAGGTGGGAATGAGCGGGAGGATTGAAGATGACGTGAGCCCTCGATCTCGAAAGTGCAACACTCTTTAGTTATGCTTTGAACTTGGATTTTTTGTTGTCTATTCAAATTATTTTGTTTACTATTGTAAATTCTCTTTAAGAGCATATTATATTATTCCACTGCTACTAATTTAATGAGTAATAACATTCTCTTATATTGATTCATATTTTAAAAAATAATCATTGTTATCTTAATTTCAATTTTAGGGTCGTTACACAATGGCCACTGGAAATATAATAACCCAAACCGTAGCTGCGACAACCGGGCTAAATGTATGATGAAAATATGTTCCCAGAATCTGAGTAAAACCCTGAGCGACTAGACGCACTTTATAGTTTTAAATGGAATCATTGGAATGATATTTTGTGCGGAAAACCCATTTACAACCAATAACATTGGTTTCAGATGGACGAGGCATCAAATCCCAAGTGTGGTTATAACAAAGAGCATCCATTTCCTCTCGCATAGCAGCAAGCCAATGAGGGGACTTAGCAGCCGATTTAAATCCACGGGGTTCCAAAGAAAGAGCCATGGCAAAAACAAGGGTAAATTGTGCTAAGTTTATTGGATAATGAGGCTTGAAAATACCAGTCTTGGCACGAGTGACCATAGGATGAGACGACGGTAGAGGAGAGGGTGGTTGTGGTGGCTACTGAGGAGCAGACAGAGTTGAGACCTAACAGGGATCAGAATAGTAGGCAGACCCAGAGGATCGGGTTGGGTTGGTAAGACCGGAGATAGACACAAACTGCAAGGTATATGAGGAACATGCTTGCAAAGCGACGAGGTGGGAGATGATAATGTAGGACTCGGAATTGTTCCTCGATCAAAGGCACTATTCAAGAAGCTAGAAATATCAAGTTGGATAATTTGTAACTGAGAAGTGCCGCCAGAGAAGGGAAAATTATATCGAACTGAGCATGTCGCGTTATGAAATTGCGACACGTTTCAGGATTATAACTCCGGAAACCCTTGTGAGAACTATTGTAGCCTAAAAAGATACAGGAACGGTTACGAGGAGCCAACTTATGAGCGGAGTAGTCTCGCAAATACAGAAAAACACAACAACTAAAAGGTTTAAAGTTGGAATAATACGGTGCACAACCAAATAATAACTCATAGGGGGATTTATTCTCCAAACCAAGGAGGAAAGACGATTTATCACATAATTCGTCGTAGTAAAGGCATCAAACCATAAAGTAGCAGGAGCAAAGGCATGAAACATCATAGAGAGGCCAGTTTCAGAAATATGGCGATGCTTACATTTTATAAGACCATTTTACTGTGGAGTATAGGGACAAGACAGTCGATGATGAATACCGTGCTTGAGCATAAATGCCTGAGCTTTATTATTCACAAATTCTGTACCACCATCAGATTGGAAAACTTCCATAGTAGTAGAGAATTGATTGCACACAAAAGTATGAAATTTTATAAAAATATCATAAAAATCCAACTTGGCACGCATAGGATAAATCCATGTAAAACGAGAAAAATCATCGACAAAGGCAACATAGTATTTATAACAAGTAAAAGTCAAAATAGGGGCAGGTCCCCACAAATCACAATGCACCATATCAAGAATGTGAGAAGTACATTTATCATTTAAGTCAAATGATAATCGTTTGCTCTTGGCCAACTGGCAAGAAGAGCAAACACTAAGATTTGGTAGCAAGGACGTAACAGATAAATGTCCTAATTTATTTAGTAATGAAATAACAGAAAAGGGAACATGTCCAAGGCATAAATATCATAAATCAAAACTAGTCTTAAAATTCTTCGAGCGAACTACAGCAACAAAAGCCGACTTTCCTCGGTCCAACACATAAAGCCCATTATCTCATCTTCCCTTAGCTAGAACTTCCTTTGTCACTCAATTTTGAACCTCAAAACTTATCAGAAAATAAGGCATCAACTGGATAATCATTCGTCAACTTATTGATGGATAATAATTTTTTGGTAAGATGTGGCACATACAAAATGTCAAGTAAAT
The DNA here is from genome assembly GCA_947034835.1 of Ballota nigra. NCBI lineage: Eukaryota > Viridiplantae > Streptophyta > Magnoliopsida > Lamiales > Lamiaceae > Ballota > Ballota nigra. The sequence continues at coordinate 37,496,492 of OX344724.1, read as the reverse complement.
GAACACCATTACGTAAATTATGGGAACCAACATGAGATATAGACAAAGAATTATCATTATCAACAATAACCGAGTCATTACCCGTAAACGGTTGATAGGAATCCAACGTTGATGCTTGTGCGGTCATATGAGCGGAATCACCTGAGTTGACATATCAATCAAAGATAGGATCCAAGACGTTGCATGAAGCATGAAAAGTTTGGGCAAGATTGGTAGGGTAACTTTTGGATTAGCATCAAATAGTGAGCATATTTATATGCTCACCTCGGCACAATTGACATCGAGGCACATAGGGTTTGCGAACCCCAGAAGAACCGTTGTTACGGTTTCCACCAGATCTTGTTTTTTTAATGGAGCAAATATCATAGATTTAATTGTTTGTTGATGGTATGTTTTTTTTCGATTTGTGAGGTGGATTCACCTGTTATATTTACTTCATAGAATCATTGTGGTTGGCAATGTTTATCAACTCACAAACTAACATAAAGTAACATCAATCCCTCCATAGTGTTAATGCATCATATCCAACTTATGTTCTGCGTAACTAAATTATGAGATTGGAACGGACCTTTAAAGCAAAGGGACAATTGAGATTGAGACGGGGGAGTGCCTTTTTTTGATAAATTTTGTTAATTCCAAATAATATATGCAATCCATATAAATGAACATTTTATAATCAATTAATAATTAAGAATAATTTTTTTGAAATCGACAGTTAATTATTCTGTGCAATCATATGCAGTATTCATTGGGACAAATTTATTCCTATTTACAGATATATTTCTTCTGAAGATAAAAAATACTTTAAAATTAATTTTAATAATTTCATTGATTGATTACTTATTTTTATAAAATCTATATTAATGATAAACTATTTGAATGGATATGACACATTTGGTGGTGAGCAATTGAGGATTTAGTGGTTAGTCATATTAAATAATCGGTCAAACAATTTCCTATATAAACTCGCTAATGTATTAATTATTGCTTCGTACAGAGGGAATATTTATTTGATGGAGGTTATCGTGGGAGAGTATTTATCATTTGAGACAAGAAAAGTAGTTTAAACTTCATGGTAAATTTAATTAGATAACATGTAATAATATAATGGCGTAATTGCAATTTAAATCACGACCTTTTCCAAAATTGCATTTTAAGCTAAACTTTTGGATCTTGTTAAAAAAACTTCAACTTAACATTTTTTTGGCAATTAAGACTTACGGGCAGATTTGCCTCTGCCCGTTGCTGATGTGGCGTCTATGCGGCAACCACCCAAAAAAACTTAAATTAGGTGGCAAAAAACTTTAAGACCCAGTTGCAATATAAATCACGACCTTTTCCAAATTGCATTTTAAGCTAAACTTCTGAATCTTGTTAAAAAAAGTTCCAATTTAATTTTCTTAGCAATTAAAACTTACGTACAAATTTGCAGAGGGTCGTCGTTGACGCGCCATCTACATAGCAACAGCAAAAAAAAAACTTAAATATTGTGACAAAAAACTTTTAAATACATGAAAAAATTTAAAATTAAATTATCATTTTCCAAATAATTTTCCAAAACCCTACGTCTCAATTTCTTGGTAAAATGGATTATTAAATTTTTTTTATGGTAAAATCATTGTGTTTATCCTATTTGGATTCATTTATGTTCTTATTAATGTAAATGTTTTGTATCTTAATTCCATCTTTTCTTTAATTCTTTTCTTTCTATTTGGATTCATTTATTTATGTTCTCATTAATACAAACATCTAAAATTTGAAATTTTAATTTTGAGTTATGCCACATATTTAATTTTTTTTGCCACATTGCCACGTAGACGTCATGTCAACAACGGACCTCTGCAAATCTATCCGTAAATCTTAATTGCCAAAAAAAGTTAAATTGGAGCTTTGTTTAACATGATCCAAAAATTTAGCTTAAAATACAATTTCGAAAAAGGTCATGATTTAAAATGCAATTAAATCTTAAAGTTATTTTCCACCTAATTTATATTTTTGGGTGGTTGTCACGTAGACGCTACATTAGCAACGAGCAGTGACAAATCTGTCCATAAGTCGTAATTGCCAAAAAAATGTTAAGTTGAAGCTTTTTTTAACAAGATCCAAAAGTTTAGCTTAAAATGCAGTTTTGGAAAAGGTCGTGATTTAAATTGCAATTAAGCCTAATATAATTGCTACGGATTAGATACCATGTGATAATATAATTGCTACGAAATTATGTATTGTTGAATTTATTTTCATTAATTTTATAATTATTAATGTTAAATACTCTATTAAATTATTAATTACAATCTATTCACAAATTATTTAAATATATTACAACTTATCAGATATTAATACCTTATAATTTAATATTAACGAATCGAATAGTATACCGTTGTTTTGAATTTATATTTGTGAAATTATTTTGAATATCGAATTTGAATTGAATATTTTTCGAATAATAAATGTAATTTATATTTGATTTGAAACTCATATTAAATTATTAAAAAATATACGAATACTCGAGTCGAATATTCGAATCATTTTTTCTCATTCATGTTTCAAACAAGACAAAGTATTTGTTTACAACCTTATTCTAGACTATGGAAATAATTTTTTAAACTTGACTACATACTCTTTCTATATTAATGTGTTGGGTTATTATCTATAAATTTAGTTTTAAATCATAATGTATAGAGTGAAAATAGTTCATACATGAACCGTTCGAAGGGTCTTAGTTATTTTCACTAAAGAGTATTAGTTGTTTTCACGAAGGATATTAGTTGTTATCGTGAAGGGTATTAGTGTTAGTGTTAGTGTCCTAGAGACAATCCTTTGTGAGGACATGATACTAAGATGATATTCAATTTATGGTTTAATATTATTGTTTGGTTTAATATTAAATGTATGGTTTTACACTTATCTGAATATTATGTTTGATTGTTTGCATTATTCATATTTGTGTTCCCTTGAATCGATACTGTCATTGAGTGAGTGAGAACTCAAATTATCGAAGTACGATTCTCAAATAGCCCCGATCAATGATCATCAAGAATGGGATATTGATGATGCAATGGAGAATGGTACGCGATCTACATTATACTCTATGGTGAGAGTGTAGTAAGATCTCACTTACTGCGAGATACTAGGTATCTCATAATGGATGCACAAATACCTTAGAGGGTATTGGTATACCCATCCGAGAAACCGTTTGATGTAATTCCACATAACGTGTCTACGGGTGTCTCAGTTAGTGGGAGCAATGTGATACTCCTCAGACTTGAGGTCAATACACACGACATGTGCGGAGTGATGAACTTTGATCATGACCGACGCTTTCACCCTCCAAGGGTAGATATGGCATGGATTGGGTTCATCACGAAGTTCATGTGTGTAGTAGTTGAGCCAAGAATAGGATTCATTCCTCAATGTGGATTTAAGAGAGAATACTCGTCTTCTCATCATAATTAGATCTAAGACATCGCCCGATGCAAGTCGACTTGGACTTTGTGGCCAAGGGCGACGCGAGCGATCAATTAGTGATTTGAGATAATATGATTAAATTATTTGAATAGACACTTCATCATGTTCAAGACTTAATCGAGTATTCGCGAATGAAAGGAAGATATCACAATAGCCTACAATGTTACAGGTAGTTGCAGATTTCCTTGCAACGTACCTCGTATATTGAGAATGTCTGATTTATTATCTAGGGTTCAATTAAGACCGTTAGTTTGACTAATCGCTCGATATACGAGGGCCTATGGGTCACACAACAAGCAATGACAGTTCACTAATTATAGTTGGTTGATTAAAGTATTATATTAGATATAATATTTAATTTATGGAGAATATAATAATAATTATATTTAGAATTAATTATTATTATCTAATTAAATTAGATTTAATTAGACATGAAATCCCAATAATAATATTTGGAATATTATTATACAAGAATAACAGATATGGTAAATATATTATTCGTAGGAACATATCTAGGGAAATATAATCTGTAGAGATTCTATTTAAGGGCTAGGCCCGATATCTTGCTTAAGAATTAAGATAAGTTAATCCCTATAAATATGTGTCTCATGGGAATTCCCAAAAGACATAAGAAATATAATTTTTCCATAAAATCTCTTGTTCGAGTTTTCCTAGCAAGTTCGTCTAGAGATTCAAAGCTGGCACCTCGTTGCAAATCGCTGAATAGTTGTTGTGTGGATACCGTAGTAGAGGATTCTGTTTACGAAGCGCTGTAAGATTTCTTATTTAAGATATCTCGTATTTAATTATGCAATTAAATTGTTCGTTGTTGGAAAACGTTTATTTCCGTTATTTATGTTTACGTGCCTATAAATTCCAACAGTAGTATTAGAGCTTCAGGTTCTTGATTTAATTGCTTAATTGTTATTGTTTTATAATTTATTTTTATAAAATTAAAGGGCACGGTCAAATAGATTGACCGCACCCCTCTTATTCTTGGTGACCAATTGTTAATTGTTGATTAAAAGAGAAAAGCCCATTTTGGCTTTCTCCTTCATGGCGCTCGTCTCAGATTGAAACCCTAGGTGCTAGGCGCTGTTTCGCCGGTGTACAAGTGCAATAGGCGGCGCTTGAGATGGCAATTTCGAATCGCCTATCGGGCCGCCCCCTTTTTTGCCTGTTATGCCTGAGATCGATTCTCTCTTTGCGCCCCATCTTCGCGATGAAGGCGTGACGTTTTATTGCTTGACGCGATGGCGAGTAGCCGTGCGTCACGCCATGCATGGCCAGATGTCGAACGGAAGCTAGGCTTCTCGTCTTGTTCGATTTATTGCGGCGGCGCTCCGCCGTCTGAATCGATTTACCCCCTTTCCTTTCAATTTTGGCTACTTCTGAAGGCGGCGCTCTTGTTCTCTGCAGTCACCGCCGTGGTACTGGTGGGTGACATGATGGCGGTTGCAGCATCGCCCGTCGATGTGCGATGATGGGCTTGAAGCACCGCTTCCTGCTACTCAGGTGGCGGTAGCGATCTATTACTTCATATGATATAGATTAAATGTGATATAGATTAACATGTCGGATCTCGATTAAGCAATTAATACCCCGCCTTTAAAATGTTCCTCGCTAAAATATGGTTTTTCATTAAATTGAAAGATGTCTTCCATTAAAATTAAAAGTAAACCGGAGATTTCGTTCCAATGAGTATTTAAGACCCTAGTCTTTTACTCGGATCTACATCTAACGGGATTTTTATAGGGAGATGTTTGTCGCCGCTTAATGGTTGTAAACCAACTTAATTCTGTTTCACCAGCCCTAGCAGGGAAACGAGAATTAGGTGACATCCGATTGAACTAGGTTCAATCAACTAGGAATTGCGTGAGGTAATTGGTTTAGAGACCTATCAGTTCTGCTATTGCAATGTTCAGCCCTAGCAGTCATTGTAATAGTAGGAATGTGGATCTTAGTCCATTACAATTTATATGGGATATAAATTCATACTCTTCCGATGAGGTCATCGAGTATGTGAAAATAATGGAGACAAAATAAATAAAAGGCCATGTACCCTCACAAAATAAATAAAAGGCCATGTGAAAATAATGGAGACAAAATAAATTTTGTATTTTGTTGTTGTTCCCTCATTATACCCCTTTTATTCTACCTAGTGTAGATATCATTCTTAGTGAGTGTTTAGTTCTGAGTGAATTTGAGAGTTTTTGAGTGAATTTGTTTTTCTACCTAGATTAGAGTAATCTGAGTGAGAGTTCTAAATCTAAGGGGGAACAACTGTGTGTCTACGTGAAACATCTTAGTGAATTTGGCGCCTTTGTGGTGTAACAGTGGATGTAGGAGGATTGCAACACCTCTGAACCACTATAACTCTCTTGTTCTTTTTATATCTGTTCATTTCTATTATCTTTGTTCTTATATATGCTGCTTATTTTATTTCATATCCTGTGTCATCATTTCATACATATTTTCTGTGTGCATCTGTTTTCACAAAGCTAAAGTTTTAAATTCTTTGAATCACTTAGCTAGAGCTCTACCCATTTGAGTTTTCACTCACAAACTTTGTCTATTTCCGCTGCACAAGGTGTTAAAATACTCTAAAGTATTACAACATCAACTTTGATAAGTGTTTGAATTAATCTCTACAGACTTTGCATTTTAAAGGTCTGCAGTTGCAAACTTCTTTGTTTTAAACTCTACAGCTGCAGAGTTTGGTCTGTATTACTTTTGGTTAAAAAGTTTTAAGCTTTTAAAACTCAAGGTCTATTCACCCCCCCTCTAGACCTTGATATACCTTTGGGACCAACTGTTGGAGTTATACGTGAAAGTATGCTTTTACTTTGTATAACTCATGTATCAAACACTTGTTTTATGAGAATAATTTTTTTATCACATTTGCTTTAGTTATGATTGAATGTTGAATATCTATTACAAACCGTTCAATATATGGTACTAGTTGCATTGTAGTTAATGTGGTGATACCCGATCACGGAAGACAACATTAACAGTCTCCTTGTAACTAAACGTACATTTTCATGACCTAGGTGGAATTGAACAATCCACCGTGAAAGGTCGATGTGTAAGTCTCAGATTGGTCTGTCTTGACTAAGAGATTGCACTAGCACATTTAGTATGTGTTGAAGAGGACCTACATCGAGGATAAATTCTTCTGTTCTGAAATGTGAAGAATTAGACCTCAGTGGTTGTTGATTTCTTAATCTCCGTCACTTAAATAGGACCGTGTGTGCTTGATGGTTACTGCTTTGATTCATATTGGGTGAGAATCATTGTGACTTCGAACCTTGTGCTTTGGGCAGTAATATTAATAATACGACGGTTGCTAAGATTTAATACGGAAAAACGCGTGCGAGTACGGCTCGTGTGATTAGTCCCCTTGGTGGGCTCAGAAGTTTTATCGTACCAAATCTTGCAAGTGAAGAATCAGTTTCTTCGGTACGGATAATAATGTTGAGCTGTCTTTACTCCAAGGTGAAATATATTAATTAATTTAGAGCTATTCAGAAGCTTAATTAATTAATGGACTTGATAATCTTAAATGCGGGAAATAATAATCGGGAGCCCAAATTATCGTAATATGGATTAAGATGGATAGTGCAATATTAATTTATTAGTGGTAATAATTAATATTAATGGATTGAATTATATTGGGGCTCAATATTGAAATTCAGAAGTCCATTAGGAGGTTCAATCTTAATTCTCCTTAAAGGCCCCTCAAGTAGCCCATTAAGTAGCCCAATAATGATAGGGTGATTAAAATAAAAAGAAAATAATAATGCTGATTTTTTTTCTTATTTTCGAAAATTATTTCTATGGAGCAAGAAAAGATCTTGTTGATTTTCTTGAAAAGATATTATGGAAGATAAGTATTCTTGGAATACAAGATTATCTCATATATTCAAGAAGATCCAAATCTTGGATTCTTGATTCATTAATTTCGAAAATTGTATGGCTTATAAGGTGAGTGAGATTTTTGTGGAATATTTTATAAGAATATATGGGATATATTCAAGATTTCTTAGAGTCTAAGAAAAGATTTTTTCCAAGCCCATATTTCACTCAAAATTTCGGCCCCCTCATATTATAAATAGGGGATGATTATTTCATCCCCAAGTACATAATTTCATGTGTTGGAAAAATCAAGGGCATAGATATTTTTCTTTTTCCTTAGTTATTTAAATTGTTCGATAGCATCTCCCACCGGTGATCGAACAAGGTGAAAGGGAATACTTGAGAAGGCTTTTGGGTTGGTAAAGCGCGTACGTGTTAGTCCCGTTTTATTCAAAGGCCAAGTTCTACGAGAGGTACGTTAATCACATATTATCTTGTTTATTCCGCCATAGATTATATGTAAGTTAATTCAACATCCATGATGTTAAATTGGTTGTTGGAATTATTATTTGAATTAATTAGGATTAATTCATGCTATTAATAATTATATTTAAATTCGTATTTAAATTTCATCCCGAATAGATTCCGGGCACCCCTATTTTCCCAACACCAACAAGTAGTATCAGATCAGTTGGCTTGCCACTGCTTTGACCAAGTTTAAAAAAAATAGCCAGATCCAAAAGTGTTTTTTGAAAAATTATATCTGCATACTATTATGGCTCCTAAAAAGATGAAATTTAAAGTGCCTATATTTTTTACAGATGAATATGATGTCTAGAAAATAAGGATTCAAGCACACCTATCTGCTATGAACGATGAGATGTGGTCCATAATTGAAGATGATCCAATTGTGATAGAAAAGACTAACACTACAGGTGAACAGACTGGATTAGCCCAAATCATTCCAAAGCCCAGAAAGGAGTAGTCTGATGAAAAAAAAAGGAAGATCATTGACATTATCTATGGAAAGAATGAAAATGAAAAGCATTTGGAAGAAAAGATCAATCTGTACATAGACAAGATCAAATCAATCTGTAAAGAAGAGACTTCAAGTCAAACTCTACAGATAACAACTGTGCAGCCGGAAGCAACTGTAGACTTTCAGAGAAAAGAAATGTTTATCAAATTCTGGAATGGAAATAAGTCTACAGGTGACAAGAAAGTTATTCAGGAAGTTCCTAACAAGAAAGGCAAAAGACCAACTATTTCAAAACCAACTTGGGTGGTTAAAAATGTCACTGGAGGAGATCCAAATCTTTGGATACCTAAGCACTAACTCTTCACTTATTTCATGGACATTTGTCAACCACTCCAAAGGAAATCTGGCATATTGATAGTGGTTGTGCAAGGCATATGACAGGTAATAAAGAAGCACTTTCCAACCTTAAAGAACTTAATGGACCTAGAGTAGTCTTTGGTGACAATGCTAGTGGTACTGCCAAAGGTTCAGGTTCAATAAGAAGAGGAAATGTTCAAATCAATGATGTATATTGAAGGGTGTGCGTGAGTGTTTTTCCAGAATGTTGTCAAAGATGTTGAAACACAAAAGATAACATACACAGTGGAAGACTTTGAAAAACAGAATATAAAATTTGCAAACGGGATATCAAAACTTTAACATAGATTATTATTAAATAATATATGATGCCTCATGGCGAAACTTCACTATAACAACTAGTGATACAAAGACAAAGTAAAAACCAACTATAGGAATTTACATCAAGATTATATACCCTAGGTATACAATCAAAAGCCTATAATTCTAAGAGTGTAAACCAAAGAACCTAATCAAAGGTCGAACTAAAACACTTCTAGAATTACAAAGGAGAGAACCGAAATAACTACACTTGTAATATGTAAAATAGGTATCTCAAACTCTTCACTTGAAAATATCTCATACGTGTGGTATTTATAGAATTTGTATCTTGCATGTGAACACATAAAATCATGGTTTCCCATGATGTAGAACCGCTCATCACTAAGAGGCGGGTTGGTACTACCTCAAGGCGCGACCAAACTTGAGGCTGGTGGAGGGCATTCCGGGAAAGGTGCGAGATTGGAAGCACGACTGGTTCTGGATTGGTGGGGACTGGCGTGCTTCTGCTCGCCCTTATGGTGGCCCTGAGCGTATTAACTCCCCGGCGGAGTTTAGGGATTTAATTCGTGAGTCTTATCACTTTTCAACATTTAGAGTGGCAGGACTAATTTTAATCTCTTTTTCTTTTGTTTTAGGTCCCAAGAGTCTCAACTGGCGAAGTTCCAAAGATAGTGTGGATGACCAGTTCCTGTTCACCGTCAGCCTGATCGCCCTTCGCCACCCAGAAGACCGTAGCATTAGCCACCTGAGTCTCGAATCGACCAGAAGGGTAGCTCGCTTCACCACTCATACTCACCATCTTGAGGCTCAGGCCCAAGTTCCCGAGGGTAAAGTTTCTTGATCTTGGCGGACAGATTTGCTCGCCCATTATGGTGTATCCAAATTTAACTCTTTGTTGTTTTCTTTCTTTGCAGATCAGCTCGTCACCATTGTCCTCCATCCTTCTTACCTCCTCTTAGACTAGCACGCACGTGAGATGCCGACCAAACAAGAACGGAAGAAGGCTGACCCCTTGGCGAATATGATCGTCTTGGCAGCTAAAGGGGGCAAAGATGATTCCCGGCAGGTTGGTGGGTCCAGCTTGGCGAAGGAGCCCGCCCCGATGAGCAGTTCGCCCAAAATTACAACTTCCAAATCGAAGAGACTTCTTCGAGGAGATGACACTCCCATCTTCGACACTGAGAAAGCGGCCAAAAAGGCAAAAGTCGCCCAAGGCTGTGCGGTCGCTCCAGCTCGCTAAGCCGAGCTCAGAGGGGAGCGAACTCCCTCATTGGAGGTGCATTCAGAGCAGCATATGGTCGCCGCTGCTCCTGAAGAACATGTTGGGCAAGCCTCTGACCCCACCTATCTTGAATGGGATAAAGGTCGTTTTGATACGTGAGTTTCTCTTCGCTCTGGGTACTTCATTTCATTTTTTTAACCCTTATGTCACTTTTCCCACAATTATGAGGCCGAGCAATACCCGGGGTGATCAAACTTGGTGCACCGGTTCACCTGTTCAACAGTGCCAGCCAACTTTAGGGAGATCACAGACTCCTTTGTCCGCCGTGCCTCTGAGTCTGTTGCTCGAGGCTGGGGCAAGGAGTTGAACGAAACAGTCAAAGCACAGATACCTTGTGATAATGGTCGCATGTGCATCATTGAGGCGGGCAATACCTTGGTCGTTGTTCAAAGACTGGTCGACCAAGTGGAAGACCTTAAAATGGATGCTCGCCAGCATGTGGCCATGGTTAGCCGCATTGCAAAGGAAAGAGACGAAGTTAAGTCCGAAGCCAAGAAGATGGTGGCCAGCCTGGAGGATAAGGTTAAGGCCCATAAAATAAGTGAGCAGCGTGCTCTCGATTTGCACATCAAGGTCTCTGAGGAGTTGAAGATCAAAATGGCTGAGAATGAACAACTTCGCGCCGAGCTAACTCGTGCTCAAAAGCAAAAAGAAGTTGCGGAGAAGTTTACTACCGAGGCGACGGCCAAGATTGCCGACCTGGAGAATCAGCTTGCCAACTCCATTACTCTAGAGGAACTTATTCCGAAGATGGAAGCGGGCTCCATCATCGGCTTTGTGACGGCATATGCTGAGAGCATTAGAATTGCCAATGAGTTCAAGGCCCAACCTGTCGTCGAGGAGATTGGCAAGGAGCTTTCCAACTTCATCGAGTCCAATCCTCCAACCCCAGGCACAACTCTCCAAATCGGTGATATGCCCGATTATGGGATCAAGATTGACTTCGTTGGCCCCGGAGTTATAATTACAAGTCCTCCTAAGGACGAGGAGGAAGAAGAGGTCGCTGGAGGCGAGCAGACTCAGCTGGTCGACAAAAGCGAAAAAGCTCTTAAGGAGAGAGCTGATGCTGAGGGGCTGATTGCCGAGCTCACTCAAGAGGTCCCTATTGATCCTTCTCTAGCTGGGACACCTCTTGAAGACCCCAAGGATGACAACATTCCTCCTCCCGCTGGACAGGGCTCTTAGATGATAGGACTAGTTATGTCTTTTAATTCTTGTAGTTGTTCGCTTCATTGTGGAGTTTATTTGGTAACTTTTTTGGGCGATCAAGCTAGTTATTAATGAAATCATCTTTCGCTCGATTTATTCTTTACATTAATTGTTCCTCGCACTTATATTTATGCTTAACAATCTTAATGTAGTTAGGCTTTGTTCCTTAAGAACTTTTGCCTTAGAAATTTGAGGGCTTTGGCCTTAGGCTATGTTCATTTAAAAACGAACTACCTTTGATGGGCTTGATTGTATAATCAATTTGTGCCTCGAGCTTGAATCTCCTTTGAACGAACAACTTAAGATTGAATTTGCTTTAAAAAATTACAAGTACAAATGACGACCTAATCTACAAACCATAATAAACTAAGTTGAAGTTGTTCGACCTCTATACATTTTGTCAAACAATTAACTTATCAAAGTACATAATTCGCCCTCAAAGTCAAAGTAGCTAGACTACTATACATTTTGTCAAGCTAACTTTGAATTTGTAAGGATACTAGACTATATACAAGAGGAAGACAGTACCTGATCGCAAATAACTTGACCAATCTAATTCTGCTCGACCACCAATACTTGGTGAAAAATTTTCAAAAAATTAGGCAAGTTTTTGGATATTACTTGTGCACATACTATTTTAGCTCACCCAAGGAACTTAGTAGCTCGCCTAGTTAAGTAGCATCACTTTCATTTATTATAGGCAAAGTAGCTCGCCTATTGAAAATACTTCTTCAAATTAGTTGCATTCCACGAATATTGGGTCAAGTTGTCATATAAGTCTTCAATGTCATACGCACCATTGGGTAACCTGTTCGTTACCCTATATGGGCCCTCCCAAGTCGGGCCAAATATGCCTGGAGGTGGGGCGAGCTTCTTTCTCAAAACTAGATCGCCAACTTCGAACTTTCTTATTTTGACTTAAGAATTGTAGTAGCGTTCTGCTCTCTGCTTGTAAGTTGCATTTTTTAGTTCAGCCGTGATTCTTTTTTCTTCGAGCAAATCTAGCTCGGCTGATAAGGCAAAGTTGTTCGCCACTTCTTCAAAGTTGTCCGTTCTCAATGTTTTGGTCTTTAATTCAATTGGAATGACGGCTTCAGTTCCAAATGCTAATGCAAAAGGTGTTTCTCCGGTGCTTGACCTGGGATAAACTCTGTATGCCCACAGTACATCTGGCAATTCTGTAGACCACTTGCCTTTACTTTCTGTTAGCCGTATTTTAAGAATATGTTTGATTATCTTGTTGACGGTTTCTACCTGACCATTTGATAGTTGATGATAAGGGGTTGAATAGTGCTTTCTGATTCCCCACTTTGTGCAGAAGTCTCGAAGCTTTTTTCCGTCAAACTGGGGACCATTGTCTGTTACAAGTGTTTGGGGAACTCTGAACCGACAGACAATGTTCTTCCATATAAAGTCAATCATCTTTTCTTGGGTAACTTTAACTAGAGCTTCTGCTTCTGCCCATTTTGTATAGTAATCCACGGCCACAACAGCAAATCATACATTTCCTTTTCCACGCGGGAAAGGTCCAATAATATCCATCCCCCATCGTGCAAACAGCAAAGGACTGAAAACTGAAACGAGTTCTTGAGCAGGGGTATGGATACTTGGAGCAAATATTTGACATCGGTGACAAGCTCTGGCCATCTGGATTGTATCTTTTCGTAAGGTCGGCCAGTAATAGCCTTGCCATATAGTTTTGTAGGCCAAAGCTTGCTCCCCAGCATAATTTCCACAGGCTCCGGAATGTATATCTTCCAAAGTAGTCCTTTCTTGCCCCCTAGATAAACACTTGAGTAGCGGGACTGAAAAGCCTCTTTTGTAAAGTTGTTCGTCTACCAGGGTATACCTGGCTGCTTGTTTTGTTATTCTTGCAGCTTCAAAAGAATTGCTTGGCAGTTCACCGTCTTTCAAGTATTTGGTTATAGGAGTTCTCCAATCATTGTCATCTTTTTGTTCGACCACCTGATTTACTTCGTAATCCACCGTTGAAGGTTGGGTTTTCCTAGTGATGACAATATCTGTTAGATCTGCTGGCCCTCACTCGTTGCTAATCTTGTTAGGGCATCAACTTGTGTGTTGCTCGTTCAAGGTACCTGCTGGATATATACTTGATCTAACATAGATACCAAATGAGCAACAATTCATTGATATTCGATCATATGTTCGTCTCTGGCCTCATATTCACCTCGTACCTGGCTCACAATGAGTTGAGAATCTCCAAAATCTGGTGTCGTCTGACTCCAACTGCTAGTGATAAGTGGAGACCTGCAATGAGGGCCTCATACTCAGCTTCATTGTTGGTGGACATAAACTCGAATCTGACTGCCGAAGTGAATACTTGTCGGTTAGGGCTGATAAGAACTACCCCTGCCCCCGAGGCCAAATATATTGACGAACCGTCTACATAGAGATGCCATGGGTGATCTAGCCCTCTCGTCAGATTTTAGGGAAAAGGCAGCTCGACTATGAAGTCGGCTAATGCTTGACCCTTAATCGTTATTCGAGGTGCATATGTCACTCTGAATTGGCTGATCTCTATAGACCATTTTAATAGACGGCCTGCTGTATCAGGTCGATGCAGTATTTGTCTGAGTGGGAAAGTTGTTAGTACTTCGACCTGATGATTGAAGAAGTACGGTCTTAACTTTCTAACACTCATGACCAAGGCATAGGCCAGCTTTTCAGTAGGCGAGTATTTCACCTCAGCTTCGTGCAGAGCTTGGCTGACGTAATAAATAGGAAGGTGGAATTTGCCTTCTTCTCCTACCAATACGGAACTTATTGCCACGTCTAAGGCTACCAGATACAGATAAAACTTCTCTCTTGGGATTGGCTTTGATAGAATCTTTACGTCTCCCAGGTAGTCTTTTAGTTGTTCAAAAGCTTTCTGGCAACTGCCCGTCCACATTAAATTGACCTTTTTGATGGCTTCAAAGAATGTACGACATTTGTCCCCCAATCGTGATATGAACCTGTTTAAAGTTGCTAGGCACCCTGTCAGCCTTCATACTTCTTTGATGGAACGAGGAGGTTCAATATCAACGATTATTTTGACTTTTGTTGAATTGACTTCGATTCCCCATTTACTAACCAGATGGCCAAGAAATTTTCCCGAATGTACTCCGAAACTATTTTTTTGGATTCAGCTTTATGTTGTATTTTCGGAGAATGTCGAACACCTGGGATAAATGTTGGAGGTGGTCTTCTTTTTTAGTACTTTTGACGACTATGTCGTCAACATACACCTCCATCGTCTCCTCGATATGTTCGTCGAACATTTTGTTCACCAGCCTCTGGTAAGTTGCTCCTGCATTGATTAATCTGAATGACATTCTTTTCCAGCAAAGTAAGTTCTTGTTTGTGTAGAAGGCCGTATTTTCTTGATCGTCGGGGTGCATCAGGATTTGGTGGTAACCAGCGAAAGCATCCATAAATGTGAACATTTCATGTCTTCTTGTGCTATCCACCAGTTGATCAAAGTGTGGAAGTAGAAAATTATCCTTTGGGCATGTTGCATTCAGATCTGTGAAATCTATGCGTAGCCTCCAGGTTCCATTCGGCTTTCGCACTAGGACGGGATTTGCAACCCATTGTAGGCACAACACCTGTTTGATTAGGTCGTTGTCCAACAACTTCTTAACTTCTTCATTCAGAGCTTGATACTTGTCGGGCCCGTATTTCCATCGTTTTTGGTGGATGGGTCTTCGGGCTGGATTGATGTTTAGTTTGTGACAAGCATTTTTTGGATTGATTCCCACCATGTCGGCATGTGACCATGCAAAGACATCGAGATTAGCTTTCAAAAATTCTGCCATTCGAGTCCTGTAGGGCTCAGGGAGCTCGGATTCGATGTAAAGTTCAAGATCATCATGGTTAGGGTAAACTCTGAGGGCTTCCAGTTCTTCGACTGGAGTTGCTCGCTGTTTTTGTCCCTTCCACCGTGGATCAATGATTGGCCCTTTCGGGCTTAGCTCATCCTCGATGTTCATTGGTTCTGCACCTAAACGGGGGTCAAAATCCTCTGTTGGATTAGTGTCATTGTTGGTCGCCACAACTAGGCCCTCCAAGTTGATGCATGGACTCAGTTCATCAGTAACCATTGATAATTTTGCTACTGGCAAGGTTTGCTCGCCGTCTAGCAACTTCTGTTCACTCATGGATGAGGGTTGGTCGTCTATGTCCATCTGATCATTCTGGGTTCCCAAAATATCATTGAGGACAGAAGGTTCATCATCTGGGTGACTGGTTGATGCTTCCATCATAAATGTATGTTCTCTAATTGGAAGAAGTTGAAGGAGACATTCTCGAGCTTTTCTTTGGTCTCCCTTTAGTGTTCCCGCACCACTGGCTGTCGGGAACATAATACAGTAGTGATAGGTTGAAACTGCAGCTTTAAATTCATTTAGAAATGGTCGGCCAAGGAACCCATTGTAGGTGGATTCTTGATCTACAACCAGGAAATCCACCATTCTAGTTATATTCTTTTCGGGATCCTTGGTCGATACCAATTGTACAGACAACCTAATTATTCCTAACGGTTCTGTTACAGCATTTCCGAAGCCTAGGATTCGGTGATTAGAATCTTGAATGTAGCTAGCATAATCGCCTAGCTGATCAAGCATTTTCTTGAAGATGATGTTGGTGTAGGCTCCGGTGTCCACCAATAGTCGGTGCACTTTGGTTCCCATTATCTTGGCGCAGATAACGAGGGAATCGTTATGGGGAGTTACAATTCCTTCCAAATCTTTTTCATTGAAGGTCAACTCTGCTGTGTAAAGAATGGATAGGTTGACTCTCATTTATTACACTTGGTAAACTACTCGTAGCTCAGTCTTTCTTTTTCGATTTGAGATTGGCGGTCGCCCATCAGAACAACCACCTACAGGTCCTCCTGGCTCCATCATTTGGATTTCAGGAATTGGACCCCCTGTTGGTGCTGGAACTGGTCGCCCAGAACGATTCCTTCGGGGAGCTTGTTCAACATCGTCATCCTCAGACTCGTCATCTCTGCCTCTTTTACCGAGTTGTCTTTTCACAAACTCAGATAGCTTACCTTCTTCATAGAATCGCCACAATTGCTTTAGTAAGTCATGACATTCACTTGTAAAATGCCCCACACTCTGATGGTAGGCACAATAATTTTTTTGGTTTAACTTGCTAGCGTCTTGACGTATCTTTCTTGGAGGAGTAAGTAATTCTTTGTCCCTGACATTATTGTACACCCCATCGATTGATACGGTAAGTACAAGATTCAGTTTATCTTTCAGTTATGTCCCCTCGTTGAATGCTTTCATATTCTTCGGGGCTCGGTAACCTCCACCACCAATTTTTTTCCCACTCTCCTTCTGTTCACCTTTGTCCCCCATGTCTTTTTGCAAGGCCTCGTGCATGGAGACAAAGACTCTTGCCCGATCACGAAATTCAGCATAAGTTTTTGGGCATCTGAGATATACATCCTTCCAAAGTTCAGTGCCCTTCTTTAATCCAGCTAGGACGGCTACAATTTTGGTGTCTTCGCTGACTGGTTCCCCTTCTAGCAAGACCTTATCAAATCTTTCCAAATACGAACGGTCCGATTCGTCGTCAGCTAGTTTTAAGTCGGATAACCGATGTCTATGGGATAGATAAGACCCAGCCGTAGAGAAATGGGATAAGAATTCTTTGCCTAGCTGGGTAAACGAATGAATTGAAGCTGGTGGCAGAGCCGAAAACTATTTATGGACACGGTCTCCCAGGGTCAATGGAAAGTTTCGGCATTGGGTTGCATCACTTGCCTCCATTGATATCATATAATTAGAGTACTTCATCAAATGCACTCAGGGGTCAGCCGTTCCTTCATATTGCATACTTGCTGGGAATTGGATCTTCTTTTGAATGGGAGCTTTCAGAATCACTGAAGATAAGGGTGAGGTAGAAAGAGCGGTATTCCCATAACCTCTTTGTAGGTCCAACTGACCCTGCATGCTTTCGATCGCTTTCCTTATGGAGACCAGTTCCTCCAGGGATCCCCCTTGACTTGGAGGTTGTTCGGCGAACAGAGGTGCATGACCATCTGTTCGGCGAATAGAGGTGCATGACCATCTGTTCGGCGAACAGAGGTGCATGACCATCTGTTCGTCGCAGTCCCTCACTTGGTATAGAAACTCCCTGGACTGGCCTCTTAGGATTGGGTGCTCCATCTGGGCCTAGGCGACCAAAAGCTGACCTCGTCAGCCTCTCGTAGACTGACTGACGAACAGGTATATGGTTCGAGCGAGCCAATTCTGCTCTAAGATGGATCTCCAGTGCTCCCCAATCAAGGCGGTCTAATATGTTCAGTGCACTCTGGTGTGTGCCCTGACTAACCCCCAAAGCTTGGTTTGGGGTTGATTCTCCATGGCAGGCAGCTTCGGCGAGTTGTTTCTCCTTGCCCTTCATCTTACGGACTTGGGCACTGTCTGCCTCATTTTGATGGTCATCCCTGGCCTTCTCATGTTCACGAGCTCTTGTTGGGCTATGCCTTGCTCGGATCTGAGATGGGCCAGGCTGTGCTTGTTGCTTTTGCAAGGCCTGAAGCATTGCGATTGTTCGAGCTAGTTCATCAGGATTGCGAACAAAAGCATCTAGCTCAGGTGGCATTGGTTGATGTGTAACTGTTGGATGGTTTTCTTGCTCGTGTCGGGCTATTTCTGCTGGGAGTGTTGAGTCTCATTAGACTGAGGCATCCTTAATTGATGTGTAGGTGTTAGTCTTCAAAGGTTCTTAAATGAAGAACACCAAGAACACCTTTCTTCAATTCTTCGAGTTTTAAGTTTGAGGTTCTTACACTTGAATCCTTAAATCGAAGGTTCGAAACCTTCTTCTAGTGCCAATTTATTGATGATCTTTGCTAATCACAAAGATTAGTGGTTATTTTTAATTGTTAATTAGATCACCAAACAATTACGTGTGATTGATCACTAACGTAATTAGTGAATATGAAATTTTGTATTAGGGTAGAATTAACACGTGTATTGATTACGTATTTAATTCGCATATAAGAGAATCGAGTTGCTTTGGGTGTATAATCGAAGTTTGGACGTGTATATGAATTTGTGCTTATTTTATTAGCTGAAAAAATCTAAGTATTTATACAAGTTTGTCTAGCAGGAGGTGTACATGACCTTTGACCTCCCTAGTGTGCATGTGTGACACTTGGGCTTTGACTATTTTGACCTTATCTAAACTAAATTATATCCTTCTACATTGAACTTGCTCGTATTCAGGAGTTGTTCGTCTTGTTGGACTTGTTTTTTAGGAATCTTTAGTTTGATTTTGTTGGTCTTTATTCTTGATAATTTTTAGTCTTGATATTGCAGCCAAATCTGTTTGCCGGGGTGTCATCTAGGTCCACATGGTCTCTAGGTTAAAGTTGTTCGCCTGATTATAATTGCTAGGCGGACAAAGCCTGTTAGCCTGACGTTTCCAGCTCAGCCTGGTTTTGTTGGCTTAACTTTATCTTAAGGGTGTTAATTCTGCTCGCCCTAATGACGTTTCTACTCGCCTATCAACAATATTCTGACCAACATTTGACCTAACATCAACAATCTCCCCCAATTTGGCATTTCTACTACAACACACCTGATGTCTTTAAACATGCAGTAAAATGTGTTAAGTAAGAAACACAACTAAATATCAAATAACAGATATTCAATTGTTAAACCAAATTAAGTGACTAAATAGCTATTAAACACAAACAGAGTGCTTCGAAACTAAACAGCACAAAAACAGAACAAACTAAATGTTATCAACCTAGTCTAAATAAAAACAGTAACACTGACTAACAGCTAGACTAACAGAAAAAAAATTAAAACAGTGTTTGACAAAACTACAGAGCTTTTGAATCTCAAGGTATGAATATGTAAAGTAGAGAGAGGATTGGGCTGATCTTCATAAGTCAGTTGCATCTTCATAGTCTACACGAACTCCCCCTATCTTCATTCTTCCTTGAATTCTAAGCTCTTTCTTGGTTTCCACATAGATCACCATAAAGTGTCTCTAGTTCTTCATCATCATCCTTTTCGGCAACAGGTTCATCAGCTGGAACAACAACATCATCATCAGGAACTTCGTCAATTTGTACACCACTGGTATTGGCACCACCATCAACTTTGACTCCTCCTGAGTTCAAACCACCATCTTCAGAAGCAGTAGTAGCTGCTACATCAGGCCTTACTCTCCCTGTTGGAGTAGAAAGTAACAACTCCCAGAAAGCCTTCTGGTTCTTCATATCTTGAATGATTGACTACATGTTTGTGATGGTTGTCTGCAAGGTCTCAACTTGTTCAGTAATATAATTTGGAGTTAAAGAAACTGATGTGATTGTAGCATTGAGAGGAATGTTGGCAGAAGTATTGCCAACATTCTCAGCGGTATTAGCGGTTTCTTGAGCTTCCTGTCCATGATGTTCTTCAGCTGGTTCATGATAAGGTAAGTCAATCACCCTAGGTCCCGTGAGCAGCACACTGGAGATCCCAAAACTTGCAGTAAAGCCACTGATTATCTCTTCTCTTGGATTTCTCTCAAATTCTTTGTTTTTAAGCATCTTGTATATGAGACTAGGATAAGGTAATAGCTCTTTACCAGTAATGTCTCCAGTATATGATAAGACATTATTAAAGATCGTTTGTCCAAGGTTGAACTTCTTCAGATGTCCAATCATATACATTAAGATTGCTTGTTCCTTAGTCAAGACAGTAGTGTTTGAGGATGGCAACCAGTTGTACACACATAGTTTATGAAGAACATAATACAAGCTGGTCAACTTAGAGCTATTCAATCTGTTTTCCCAAACTTTAATCTACCCACCAGTTATGACCTTAATTACCTCACTCATGTCATCAACAGGTTCTTCAATCATACTCCTAGTTTTCAAAAATAGATTGATTGACTTGGGTTTAAACCTGAGTTTAGCTCCTCTAAACCAAACAGTACCATAATGCTTAGAATTTGTTTTACCCAAACTCTCTCTCAGATTTGCGTAAAATTCATAAATCCATTCCACTATATAGCGTGTAGCAAATTCAAGGGCATGCAACAATGATCTTTCCCTAAAATATTCAACCAAATTCTGCTCTCTAAAATCAGTCATTTTGACTACCTTTTCTCCCACAAGTATCCTAGTGCGAATCTTTCTATAGTTATCACTTTTCATATCATTAAATTCTTCTTCTTCACTAGAAGTGTGATCAGATAGTACCTTTGCACTGGCATCAGAATCACTCGGAGTGGGGTCACTAGATTCAGGTTCAGAAGTCTTCTCTTCTTCTTCTTTCTCCTGTTCTGGTTCAGATTCTCCAGATGTTGCCATTGGTGATGGCACATCTTCGGCAACAACAGGTTCATTTTTAGTAACGGTTGGCATGGGAACAGACTTCTTTTTGGCTTTGCTTCTTCTTTTTACTTGTGCAAGTGGCACATTTATCTCGGAGTCGGAATCTGGTATTTGAGTTGATCTAGATTGCACTTCTTCAGTTTCAGCTACATTAGGACATGTAGCTGTTTCTTCTGAGCTTTCATCGATCAGAATTGGCTTTGAAGCATCTTCCTTCTTTCCCTTTCATATTGTCTCAGCATAATCTACCTTTCTTCCCACTGTTCTGTAAGATCTCCTTCTTTTTCCTCCTTTCTTTGACTGACTTGTTTTTCTCTTTTTCCAAGCGTTTCTAATTTTCTCTCCCAGACCTTCGGTGTCATTTGAAGATTCAGGTTGGGTTTCCAATGCAGGTTCAGCTTCAGTTCCTTGATCATCAGCTTCTGATGTTATTTGTTGAGGATTATATATCCTTTCAAGCTTAGAGAGATTTATCTCTTCATCACCAAGTAGTATTTTAGGGTGTTAAGTTTTAAGCTTTAGAACTTGATAGGTAGCAGCAATTTGTTCAAATGGTGTTCCCATACTGAAATTTATGGAGATAGGATTAGGATCAAGATAGTCAGCCACATTTGTAGTAGGTTGAACAGAGGATGAAGGTACACCAGTTGTGTCCTTCACAGAAGTAGGGTTTGGAATCGAAGATGAAGGGCTGATATTTTGAGAGATTGGTATTTCGAAAGAACCTATAGTAATCGAAGGGGATGTTGGCGGAGAGGCGCCAACATTAGCAACAACATTCTGGGAATCGGTTTTTGAGCCATTGAAGCTAGCAAGTTGAGAGGGTTTTCGGATGTGGAAGAAGATGCAGTAAACTTTGGGGAATGAGGAGAAGATGGAAGGTTTCTTTGAGATGTCATTATATCCTGCAAAAGAATTGAGAAAATTGATTAAAAAATAATGAATAAAGATATTTAGTAATTTTACACATATACGCATCTTATAGGCTGAAGAAGATGATACTAAATAATATTGTAAGTGATACTAGAGTATTCTATTAAAAATACCTTCAGGGTTTTGTAGAACATGACTCGATATAAGCTTATAAGTACTCAGAACTAGCATTGAATTAAGAGATCTTATATAGAAGAAAATCTGGAAGTTATCACATATGCTCCACTTTATGTCGTGCATTATGAGGTGGTTTTTTAGAGAACCTCCCCCATAAACTGTTAGAACGTGGTGTGAGAAGTTTTTTGATATGAATATATGAAAAAGAAATTCTAAAAAAATATATTACCCACGATTTTTATTTATGCTAAGACTAAATTTGAATAAATACTGTGGAATATTCTCAATATATTCTCTTAATATCTATCCTATTCAAAAATCAATTAATTCATATAAATCAATAAGTAATTCGAATTCTCAGAATGTTACTATTTTTGTTAGAACACATATCTTAACATTTCAATAACACAATCAACATTGGATTGTTTTATCAATCAAGCACATTCTTCACAAGATTTCACATTGATCCACCTTTTGAAAAGAGAATATCGTAGTTGCGAGCTCCGTACCCCATAGTTACTCAGTGATTAAAGTATCTTATTTGTGATATTTTTTTTAAAGAAAAAAACTTCAACCCATAAAAATATGTGACAACAAAAAAAAATCTCATTTTTTCAAATTCAAACAACCATAAAGAAGATACGAATTGTCAAGATTTAAATAGAACATATACTTAGAGAAATTTACTGAGATTTTTCTAATGTTGTGAATAATGTTGAAAAATACTTCACAACACAGTACTATTTTATTCAGAGAGACCATAAGCCAAGAGATTTTCTAAGTGAAGAAAACCTCTCAAAATCAAGAGCTTTAGTGAATATATCTGCAAGTTGTTTTTCTGTGGAGATATATTCTAATTTCACTATTTTTTTTTCAACAAGATCCCTAATAAAATGATGCCTAATGCTTATAAGTTTTGTCAAAGAATGTTGTACAAGATTCTTTGATATATTAATAGCACTCGTATTATCACAATATATAGTTAGTATATCACTGTTCAAACCATAGTCATCAAACATTTTTTTTAGCCAAAGTGATTGAGTACAGCAACTCCCTGCTGCAATATACTCTGACTCAGCAGTGGATTGAGAAACACAGTTCTGTTTCCTACTGTGCCAAGAGATAAGATTGTTTCTCATATAGAAACAACCTCCACTTGTACTCTTCTTGTCATCACTGTCTCCGGCCCAATCTGCATCACTATAACCGATTAATGCACAATTAATGTCCTTACCATACCAGATTCCTAGATCACAAGTTCCTGCAACATATTTAATGATCCTTTTTACAGCACACAGGTGTGATTCTTTAGGATTAGTCTGATATCTAGCACACAAACATACACTAAACATGATGTTTGGTCTACTTGAGGTTAAGTAAAGTAAACTGTCTATTATAGATCTATATAGAGTTGGATCAATACATTATCCTGAATTGTCCTTACACAGTTTTTGTGTTGAACCCATAAGGGTTCTCATTGGTTTTGCAGCTTCAAGTCCAAACCTCTTAACAAGATTCTTTACATACTTGCTTTGTGAAAAGAATACACCATCTTTGTTCTGTTTAATCTGAAGACCTGAGAAAAAATTTAAGTTTCCAACCATTGACATTTCGAAAGTGGCTGTCATTTCTTTAACAAAAAGATCAATCATTTTATCACTTGTTGAACCAAACACAATATCATCAACATAGATTTGGGCAATCGTGATGTCATTCTCAGTTTGTTTTATGAATAAGGTCCTATCAGCCTCTCCTCTAATAAAACCAAAATTAACAAGAAAATATGTTAACCTACCATACCAAGCTCTAGGAGCTTGTTTGAGACCATATAAGGCTTTGTTCAATTTATACACATAGTTTGGGAAGTCAGGATTTTCAAATCCTTTTGGTTGTTCTACATAGGCTTCTTCAATCAAAATTCCATTCAGAAAAGCAGTTTTAACATCCATTTGGTGCAACTTAATGTCCAGAAAACATGCAATTGCAAGTAATAATCTTATAGATTCAATTCTAGCAACTGGAGCAAAAGTTTCATCAAAATCAATTCCTTCTACCTGAGTGTATCCCTGAGCCACTAATCTTGCTTTGTTCCTAACAATGTTTCCAGATTCATCAGTTTTATTTTTTAGGATCCATTTAGTGCCTATGACATTTGTATGTTCTGGTCTAGGTACTAAAGTCCACACATTATTCCTTTCAAACTGATTTAGTTCCTCATGCATACCATTTATCCAATTCTCATCTTTCAAAGCTTCAATAACGTTTTTAGGCTCAATTAAAGAATGATAACACTCATAACCTACCTTGTTGCAAATGGAAGACATACAGATAGTTCTTACCAGATTGCTTACAATACCCATTCTTCTTCTTGTATGAACACCAGAATGTTTTTCACCAATAATTTGTTGTGCAGGATGATCTTTATTTATCCTAGTAGATGGAACCTTAATGTACTCAAATGAATTCTCAGGACATTCTGATTTTTCAGATGTTGTTTTAGTTGTTGGAACATTTTGAACAACATCTTTACACTGACCAGAATCTGAAGAGTTCATTGGTACATCAATAAGTCCAGTAACATCATACTCAATGGTTGGACCTGCAAGACTAGCATTATCATCAAAAACCACATTAAAAGACTCTTGCACAGTATCAGTCCTTAAATTATAGATTCTATATGCTTTTCTATTTCTAGAATAACCAAGAAAGAATCGTTTATCACTTTTTGAATCGAACTTGTGCAACTGTTCTCTATCATTCAAAATGTAACAAACACAACCAAACACATGAAAGTACTTAACATTTGATTTTTTGTTATTAAGAATTTCATAAGATGTTTTAGTAGTTCCTGATCTCAGATAGACTCTGTTAGAAATGTGACATGCAGTGTTAAGAGCTTCAGCCCAAAATCTTTTTTTAAAGATACTTTGATACTAGCATGACCCTAGCCATTTCTTGTAAAGTCCTATTCTTTCTTTCAGCAACACCATTTTGTTGTGGTGTTTTTGGTGAGGAAAATTCTTGTAAGATACCTTTGTCTTCACAGAATTTTGTAAAGTAACTATTTTCAAATTCTCTTTCATGATCAGACCTGATTTTCTTGATCTTTGAATTGAAAACATTTTTGAATTTCCTATACAGATTTTTAAACATAGAGAAGGTTTCGGATTTTTCTTTAAGAAATTCAATCCAGGTTTATCTTGAATAGTCATCAACCAACACAAAAGAATATCTTTTCCCACCTATACTTTCAGTTTCCATTGGACCCATTAGATCCATATGAAGAAGTTCAAAACAGTTTTGTGTAGAACAATGTG
The DNA here is from genome assembly GCA_947034835.1 of Ballota nigra. Classification (NCBI taxonomy): domain Eukaryota; kingdom Viridiplantae; phylum Streptophyta; class Magnoliopsida; order Lamiales; family Lamiaceae; genus Ballota; species Ballota nigra. Next base: position 37,471,302 of record OX344724.1, on the reverse strand, counting down.
TCAACAATTTATGTGACATTCTGACTTGCTTACCTTTTTGGCATGGACCACACACTCTTGACCTGTTCAACTGTAATTTTGGAAGCCTATTTACAGCTCCTGTCTTAATTAATTTCAATATATTCTGATAGTGCGTATGTCCTAATTTTTTATGCCACAGAAAACTCTCATCGGATTTCACATTGTTACACATTTTTGGTGTATCGATTACATAGCAATTATCCACAGATCTATGGTCAATCATAAGACATTCACCTTTATCATTTTTCACATAGTATGAATCTTTCTCAAAATCAACATGTAGGCCATTATCACATAATTGACTTATACAAATCAGATTTGCAATTAATCCATCAACATGCAACACATTAGTCAATTTAGGGAATCCTGGAACATTCAAAGTACCCTTACCTATGACTGCACTACGAGTACCACCTCCAAAAATCACATGACCATCGGCATCTAGTCTATAATCCGTTAAAAAATCAATATTGTCAGTCATATGTCTAGAACTACCACTGTCAAAATACCGCGTACCGGGTGCATGAGCTTTTAATGAAGTATACACAACATTACAACTTTTTGACTTACTGACCCAGTTCGTTTTTTAAACATGTTCTTTTAAATGAGGTGACAAGTTTAGTGACACAGATTTAGCAGTACAATCTCTTTTCAATTTCCAGCAGTAAGGTTTAATATGACCCTTTTTATAGCAGTAATGACATGAAAAATCACTTGTTTTTTTAAACAATTTATTTATAGAGTCAGGAGTGTTTATGGAATATGCTCCTGATTTTACAAATTTAACAGGTTCATTACTAATTTTAGACTTATCAGACAAACCAACATATCCAAGACCTTTTCTACCAGAATTACCAAGTATTAAGGCATTGTCCAGACTTTCAGTGCCTTTAGTGAATTTTTTGAAGTTCAAGGTTGAACCTCTAAGCTCTTCTTTCAACTTCTCAAGTTCCATGTCCTTCCTTGTGAGAATTACTTCAAGCTTTATTAAGGATTCTCTCAAATCAGAATTTTCTAGAGTCATTGACTTAAGAATCTGTGAGTGTGACTCAATCTCCTTAATGTTATCTTGACATAGAGTACAACTTGCTGTATCCAGTGAGGCAATACCTGTCTCCACAAAAGAACTTGTAAAATAGCTCACATCTGGACTGTTATTACCAGATGTTTTGACTAATGATGGAACATTTGTGTCAACTCTGAATAATAATCATCCATATGATCATCAAGAGTATCATCATAAATAAATCTAGCAGAGAAAGCACATTCTTTTTTTTTCTCAGACTCATTTTCATCTTCTGATTCATCACTTAAAGTAGCATTAAAATTCAGTTTCCTTTTTAACAAGGTGTTGCCACATTCATTTGCATAGTGACCAAAACCAGTACAAGCATCACATCTTACCGACTTTCTATACTCAGGATCATACCTAGGTTTGCTACTACTTCTACCTGATCTTCTGTTTTGATTAAATCTATTTCTTCTTTCAGGTATTTGTTGATTATTGTTAATTTCTACTTTTGGTTGAATATTGTCTTTTAACCTATTAGTCATGTTCTTTAGAAAAGACTTAAACTAATTTGTTAGAAAAGCAATGTCCTCAGGATTGTCATCACATAAATCAACACATTCAGAATCAGAATCAACTTCAGTTATAAATGAAGGTTTTTCAATTTTTTAAGAAGTTTCACCTTTGAAAACAGATACCTTTTTATCAGACGAATCATTCTTTTGATCAAGATTCATTTCATAGGTTTTTAGAATACTTATCAATTCATTTTGACTCATAGTATCCGTATTCTTAGCTTCTTCTATAGCACAAATTTTAGCATCAAAACGTTTTGGAACAGTTCTTAGTATTTTATGGACTAACCTGGTATTCGAAATTAGATCACCTAGAGAGTGAGATTCATTGGCAATATCAGAAAGTCTCTTGTTGTAGGCAGAGATGGTTTCATCTTCTCTCATCTTGAGGTTTTCGAACTTGGTGCCTAGCATTCGTAGCTTTGTTCTACGAACACTCTCAGATCCTTCACAATGCTCTTACAAACGATCCCAAGCATCCTTTGCAGATATACAATTCGAAATTAGTTTGAACATAGATACATCAACTGATGTAAAAATGGCGTTCAAAGCTTTCAAATTGTAACTGGCCAAGGTTACTTCATCATTGGTCCAATCCAATTCACGTTTGACTCGTGCTTCGTTATCCTCATCAGCTGGAGTTCTAGGTGGAGTCCACCCTCACAAAATACTCCTCCATGCTCGTTCATCAAGGGATTTAATATACATCCGCATCTTAGGTTTCCAATATGCATAATTCGATCCATCTAGAATCGGAGGTTTTAAAGCGGGAGTAAGTGGATATTCCATTGGAAACGAAATTTACACACTTAAAGACACAGGATCTAACTAAGTATATCTATTTAAAGCTCTGGTGCCAATTGAAGGGTGTGCGTGAGTGTTTTTCCAGAATGTTATCAAAGATGTTGAAACACAAAAGACAACATACATAGCGGAAGACTTTGAAAAACAGAATATAAAATTTGCAAACGGGATATCAAAACTTTATCATAGATTATTATTGAATATCTATGATGCCTCATGGCGAAACTTCACTATAACGAGTAGTGATACAAAGACAAAGTAAAAACCAACTATAGAAATTTACATCAAGATTTTATACCCTAGGTATACAATCAAAAGCCTATAATTCTAAGAGTGTAAACCAAAGAACCTAATCAAAGGTCGAACTAAAAGATTTCTAGAATTACAAAGGAGAGAACCGAAATAACTACACTTGTAATATGTAAAATAGGTATCTCGAACTCTTCACTTGAAAATATCTCATGCGTGTGGTATTTATAGAATTTGTATCTTGCATGTGAACACATAAAGTCATGGTTTCCCATGATGTAGAACCGCTCATCACTAAGTCTCCATGATCTTGATAACCGCCCATATTGTAGCTTCAATTACTCACTCTAAACTTCAACCGCCAGACTTGGTAACTGCCACGTCTTCATTCTGCATGTTTAGACATTAAAGACAACATTACAACATTCGGAGTTAGTGTTAGGAGAAAGGGCGAATTCTGATGTTGCGGAAAATGTTGTAACATTCTAATTAACATTTGACCTAACATCAACATATATCTTGTGGACAGACTAAAGTATAATCTGCTAAGTATGAGTCAATTATGTGACAAAGGCTACATTGTAGACTTTTCACTCACACACTTTATTTATTTCCGCTGCACAAGGTGTTAAAATTCTCCAAAGTATTACAACATCAACTTTGATTAGTGTTTGAATCAATCTCTACAAACTTTGCATTTTAAAGGTCTGCAACTACAAACTTCTTTGTTTTAAACTCTACAGCTGCAGAGTTTGGTATGTATTGCTTTTGGTTAAAAAGTTTTAAGTTTTTAAAATTCAAGGTCTATTCAACCCCCCCTCCCCCTAGACCTTGATATACCTTTGGGACCAACATTTTACTTAACAATCGAAATGATTTCCACATTTCCAGCGCAAAACATTTTCAACGTCTTGAAAAAAGAGAAAATAAATCACAAGTTGAGCATCACATAAAAAATAAAAAAGTAAAAATCGTGATATATATTAAAAAAATTCAAAACTGAAAAATCAATAATACACTGGAGGTAAAAGGTAAAAAAACTAAAAATAATATATAAATACTAACTATTTTACCCCATTTAACACAAGAAGAAATATATAACAAAAATAAACATTATATTTATTATACACTTACAAATCATACAAATGCACAGGTGATATACTAGTAATATAAAAAGGGTTAGTGACATAGAAGCCCAAATGGGAGGGTGGTCTAATTGCATTAAAACCCACTACTTTCCCTACATTACAAGAAACCACAAATTGTGGGGCCCACAGCCAAAAAATCAGTAAATCCCTCTGTTTTTTGTCAGACTGTTGCAGGTTCTGTCTTTTTTTTTAAAATTTTCTGACACATTTTCAAATTTTATTTTTTATTTTTCCTTTTGTTTTTAATTTCGAATTTCAAATATTGGGATCTTTTCAGATTTCAGATTTCTTTTTTTATTTCAGATTTGATTTTTTATTTTTTATTTCGAATTTCAGATTTGTTTTTTTTATTTCAGATTTCTTTTTCAAATTTTAGCAGAAAACATTTTATAGTATGAACTAACACTAATAAAAATAAAAAATAAATGCACCAACCACAATTTTATTACCAACAACTTGAAAACTACATATTTAAAAACTAAAATTACATCCACTGTATATTCTATACTCCTAATCATCCACAATTTTTGCAGAAATGTAGAAAAACATATTTGCATATATAGTTGCAGAAATGCAAAATTTATTTGAATATATGGTTGCGAAAATGCCCAATTTATTTGAATACATGGTTGCATATATTCAAAATTTATTTGAATATATGGTTGCATATATTCAAAAATAATTTGAATATATGGTTGCATATATTCAAAATTTATTTGAATATATGATTGCCCCAGTATGCCATCTTTGCTCCAGTATGCCATCTTCTCTTCTCTTTGCTCCACCAGTTGAAAATCTCCCCAACATGAAAACAATAACAGTTGAACATTATTATCAACAAATTCGGTCAAAACAAATCCAAAAAACTAATAGGCCAAATCAATTCAGCTCCATTCCTATTAAAAATGTTTGTGAATCCAAACTCAAAACTCAAACATCAAATTCCAAATAATAAATATTGAACAAAAAAAAAAAAAAAAACATAGAAATCATAGAGAAATATGCCTCAAATAATTCCAAATAATTCCAACAGCATGTTAAATCAAATATCCCAAATAATATCCCCTCTTGAAATCGTAGATCAATATTTTCTTAATTAGAAACTCATACATAGCCATATGCATATATTTAGGAAAAGTTTAAACGTAGTCCACAGATTGTAAGCTGCATATTATAACATAATCAAGGAAGAAATAAACTAACCTGCTCGAGTTCCAGAAGCCCATGCCCTCTTTAATCAATATTTTTGCAAATAATCTCTTGTTTATTCTTAGCAATAAAAAACAAAAACTCCAAATGTGCAGCACTATTTGGGGCGGATTGATTTAAAAAAAACAGAAATAAAATAAGTCCATAAAATCCCCAAAATATCCCCAAATGTGCAACACCAATCAATAAAATCCCCAAAAATATCAGTCCATAAATCATATAAATCGCAGCAGAAATAAAATGGTACACAAATTATATATATATATATATATATATCATATGAATCGCAGCAGAAATCATATAAATCCCAAAATTTCAGTCCACAAATCATATAAATTGTACATAAATATTTTCGAACTTACACTTCTCAAAGAGAAATGGAGCAATTCCTAGTGGGATGTAGGTTGAACGGTGTGGTGGGGTGCAGATCGAGGCGGTGGCGCTACTACGGCGGCAGAGGCGCGTCTCCGAAGTTGGGCTGCTATAGATCTGTTACAGATCGAAGGAGTTGCGCCGTGGTTGTACAGATCGGGTGTGGTGGTGAACCGTGGTGGTGGTGATCGAGTCGCGGATAGAAGCGGTGGTGCTGTGTGGGACGGTGGTATACTGGGTGGAGAGCAGTGGTGCACGAGGGGTGCGGTGTGGGCGATGGTCGATATGGAGAGAGTGGGGGGCGGTGGTTCGTGGACGGTGGGGGCAGTTGAGGCTGGGGACGGTGGGAAGGAGGGGGGTGGGGGGCGTGTAGAAAGGTGTGGGGAGTTGGTGGGGCGTGGGGGATTTTGGGGCTGGGATGGGAATGGGATACAGAGAGAGAGAGATAGAGGGGCAGAAGAAAGGACTGGGCGGTGGGGTGGGGAGGGGGTGGGTAGAGAGAGGGAGAGTAATGATTGGGATTGAGATAAGGATAGGATGTTTATACCGAGAGGGAGGGGAGAGAGAAAGAGAGAGTAATGGTTGTGTGGGTGGGTCCATATGTTTTGGGGTTATTTGATATAAAATGTGGTTTTTTGAAATGTAGAATTTTTGGGGTGGTTATTTGCAATTAAGGTATAAAAAGTGTGGCTTGAAGCAATTAATCCATATAAAAATAGTTCAAAACTCAAAACACACATCTTAGTATTAATCAAGATTTTAAAATTTTCTAAATTTCAAAATCAATTTTTAAAATTCAATTAAGTGATTGTTTGCAATCACTACTTGATAAGTAGAATTGATTTTTTTTTTTAAATCAATTATATACTGTTTGCAATTCATATGTAACCACCTTAAAAAATCTATTTTGAAGAAGCAGAAAATATATGCTTCTAGAATACCGAGAATTGACTTTTTGTAGATTTGTTTTCATTAATTGATTTTTATGCAAACACTTCCACTTTTAAATTCACTTAATTTCAAAATATTTCTCACTTCTGATTTTACTGCAAAATTCACTTAATAATTCCTTTTAATTTTGCAGTAGTGATTCAAAGCATACCCTAAAACTCAAAACAAACATATCAGGCAAGGATAAAAATATCTGAAATTTTTCCATGATATATCCATTTTTCATGGTCACCGATATGGATATTGAAAATAAAGATATTTTCAAAATATATGTAAAGAAAATCAACAAATATCGATATATAAAATTAATTTCGATTACATTTTTGTGCATATTGAGCATAATATCGAAAAATCAGTATATATAAAAAAAAATCGATAGGTACTAAAAAAGTACCTAGAAATATCGAAAAAAATGCCCATAATTTTGATAAATATCACAAATGCAAAATTTAGTTAAATTCTATTATAATTTTTTTATGTATTAAAAGTTTGCTATTGAACTCTCATAATTTTTTTAATTTATTGATATGAATATGTGATATCGATATTTCCACAAAATTAAAAAGTAAATGGAGTAAAAGCAGAATAAGCCAAAATGCAATTCTCAAAATTACAGAGAATAATATACAAATAAAGTAGATGGAGCAAACATAAAAAAGAAAAAGAGGTTAGCGGGGAAGGGTATCGTGAGGCCATATTCCAAGTTCCGTAAAACCATCTTCAGTAGCACATGCTCTGAACATTCCCAGGCATTGCAACTTCTCCGGTGGAGGAAACAGCAACCAAACCTGTAGTACGATTGTGTACAACATAGTTCGCTGCTTCTTCTGTTTATACTCCATAACAGCAGCTACATCTACCACGAATTATATCTTCGCCTCACAAGCTGTTTGCATAAGTTCCCGCTCCGATTCTCCCACCCATCTTGTTCACCATTACAAACCGGAACTTCCTCTTCGATTTTGCTATTTGCTATTTGCTTGTGTACAATCAATCTTTGGAAAGAGAAGAATGTCTCTTAAACTTTAGCATTGTAACTTGATACTCTAATTGCTCCAAGGAAGTCTTCCAATGTAAATGGGAGGGAGCACAGACTAAAAAGACTCATTTCGGGTCATATCATCTTTAACATGCCTGGTCGTATCATAAGCTAGCTCTGTTATTCTTTGCAATGGGGCAGTAGCAGCTCCAGAAAAACACCATGTTTTTTTACATTGAATCATAAATATAAGTTATTCTCACTCTTAAAACTAGGCTATTTTGTTAGTCCAGCTCTTACGCTGTAATGAATGAGTACATGATCTAAAAATTTAAGCTAGGATGAGATAGTTTTAATATTTATTCTGTATTTGAAGTCTCAAGCGTGGCCACCAGCTTACCATGCAAGCATTTTGAAAAGGACTCTAACCATTGAATATAAAGCATCCTTACTTATTCAATCTACATTTTAACTAATCTTTGGATTAAAGGAATTGACACTAAATAGACTGATATTATTTATTTGAACGTGAAGTTGAACCATAGAATTATGAGGAATATTCTGTCCAAGCAACAATTGTCATTTCCCAAATTTTATGATACTTCTAGATACCCTAACGACCTAAAACAATATAAATAAGATTCAAAATTCTAACCCAAACTTGAGGTTTTCATTTCTTCTGCTAATAAATGCGCCGTAGCTAGTTCTTTGATGTGTGCTCTAAAAAGTTTCTTTTGTATTAGATTCAAAGTCGGTACAAAGTATAAAAAGAAGGAATTAAGAGAATAGCATACCTGAACACTGTTAGCTTCTTTCTCTTGCTTTAGTCTTACAATATTTTCTGGGGTTATAAAATAGCTTGGTTCTTTAAGTTCAACGCCCTTCACAAGAAGAAGACAAGTAATAAGTAAGACTTGAAGAAGGGAGCAGAATCGTACATAAGTGATTGCAGTAAGACTGGAAGGAGGGAGCAGAATCGTACATAAGTGATTGCAATCAGCAGCTAAATCAATATCCAGAATAACTTCACATTGATTGAATATTGAATAACTAATTACCCAAGCCGGGTATCAATGATTTTACACTAGTATAGATTTGCAATAAAAGAAATTGAGACCCGACCATAAATAATAAACCACCTCATTAATGTAGGAGAAGGGCAAAGTATCTGCAAATATCATAAGAGATTCCAAAAAGAGAGAGAAAATTGTTTGAAACACAGACCTCAACATTTTGCACAACCACCACCATCACTTCTTTAAAACTTTTAGACCAATCAATTATAAATGAAAAGGAGATTTATGTTTTCTACCAAATCAATGAACTATGATGTTCTGATGATGATACACAATGTTCGGGGTCAGGGCCATTAATTTTCAAAACAACCAAAAACATGTATAATGACACAGAATAAAAATATAGGAAAAAAGAATTACATAGAAGAAGAATAGCAAATGCCTCAAGATAGATATGGGGAGTCCTCTCCTCTCCATGACTAGTCTTGCTAGGGACACGGCATAGGCCACAAACAGCTCCACAACTCTTTGTATTTCCATCCATGATACAAGCTTCCATCTCTACAGTTCCATTGCTAGTCAATACAGATCCTTTTCCAGCATTGAAAAGTGGACTATCTTCCAGTTCACGCACCTGTGCAATGCCTTTTAATTTCTTTTATCTTAAATTGAAGCATTGATGATCAAAATATTAGACCAACTCACACCAAAATTGAAACTAAAAGGCAAACCGTCTCGATCCGGTTTCTGAAATACTAATCGTTTATGTTGGAATTAAGTTATAGTTTCTTCAATTACTCTATTTACAAAGCAGTGCAGGAAAGAAGAGTGTTCGAATTTATAAATAAATAAATAACGACGTCCAATGGTGATCGACGCCGATCTGAAGACTGTTGTGACAGAATATGATTATAGAGCATAAACAAGAAACGTAAAAAGACAAGAGATTTACGTGGTTCACCAATAAATTGGCTACGTCCACGGGCAGAGAGGAGAACGGATTTTATTACTGATGTAGGTTACAGATTACAGATCTCAAAGACTATATATATAGCACTGAGATAAAACACCGAAATTGGGCTTAAGGCCCAATACTGCATCAGAGAAGTGTGTGATTCAAGACATATCAACAAATCTCCACCTTGACTTGAATCTTCCTTGCAGATGCATCATTACAATGCCAGATGAAACAGACTCCTCCTTTCTGCCTCAGATTTGCCCTCCTTGGGCAACTAACAGCTTGTGACGTTTAGCAAGTCCAAACAATGTCGAAACTTGCTATGCGGGACTGGCTTGGTGAACATGTCAGCAGGATTATCAGCAGTACCTACTTTCATCACCTTGATTCTCTGCTCATTCCTCAGAAAATGATACCTCACATCAATATGCTTTGTCCTCTCATGATGGACCTGATCCTTGGTCAAACAGATTGCACTCAGACTGTCACAGAATACAATAACTTGATCATGATGTAGACCAAGATCACCTACAAGCCCTTTCAACCAAACTCCCTCTTTAGCAGCTTCTGTCAGTGCCATATACTCTGCTTCAGTTGTAGACAAAGTAACTGTAGCCTGCAGAGTTGCCTTCCAACTAACAACAGAACCACAAAAAGTGAAAACATAACCAGTCATAGATCTTCTACTATCAACATCTCCAGCATAGTCAGAATCAGAATAACCAGTCACATAAATGTGAGCATCACCTCCATAAATGAGACCAACATCAGACGTACCTCTGAGATAACGAAAAATCCTCTTCACAGCTTGCCAATGCTCCTTTCCAGGTTGTCCCATGAACCTGCTGACAACACTAACAGCATGTGCAAGATCTGGTCTAGTGCAGACCATAGCATACATCAAACTCCCTACTGCATTAGAGTATGGGACTCGAGACATGTACACCTGCTCAGCTACAGATTTTGGTGCATGATCAGTGGATAAATGAATATTTGTAGCACTTGGAGTATCAATAGGCTTGGCGGTAGACATGCCAAATCTAGACAAAATCTTCTGAATGTAACTCTTCTGTGACAAGAAAAGCTTCTTCTTCTCTCTTTCCCTATATATCTCCATACCCAAAATTTTCTTGGCAGTACCCAAATCCTTCATATCGAACTCAGCACTGAGCAGATCCTTCAACTTCTGAATATCAGACTTGGACTTTGCAGCTATGAGCATATCATCCACATACAGGACAAGATAGATCATGGAACCATCATCAGCTTTGTTGTGATACACACAACAATCATACGGACTCCTGTTGTATCCCAACTGGATCATGTAACTGTCAAACCTCTTATACCACTGCCTTGGAGACTGCTTTAGCCCATATAAAGACCTACTCAACTTGCAAACATAATCTTCCTTCCCCGGAACCTGGAACCCCTCTGGCTGAGTCATGTAGATATCGTCTTCGAGCTTTCCATGTAGAAAAGCTGTCTTCACATCTAGTTGCTCAAGTTCTAAATCCTGATGTGCAACCATTGCTAGTAACACTCTGATGGAAGTGTGTCTGACCACTGGTGAGAATATCTCATTATAATCAACCCCCTCCTTCTGTGTGAACCCTCTTGCAACTAGCCGAGCTTTGTATCTCACACCCTCACCAGGTGTGGTTTCTTCCTTCTTCTTGAATATCCATTTGCAAGTAACAATTTTCCTCTCCTTAGGCCGTTTGACCAGCTCCCACGTCTCATTCTTGGCAAGCGATTCCATCTCTTCTCTCATTGCAGTGAGCCATTGGGCCGACTCACTGCATGAAACAGCCTCTCTGTAGGTGAATGGTTCACCTGCAGATGGTTCTTCCTCTTCCACCTCGTCAGCGACTTGTAATGCATAAGTCACCATATCCTCAAAACCGTACCGCACAGGAGGCTTCACGCCTGTTCTCCTAACTCTATCAACAGCTATGCTTGTCTGGCGAGCTTCTGGATGAACATCAGAACTTGTACTTTCAGCAGGAGTATGTTGATCTTCTCCACCTTGGAGTTGTGATTTACTCTCATCGAGAGTGACTTGCAGCTCCACCTGTTTATCAACACTACTACAATTTTCTGTACAAACAGACTTCACAGTGGGGTTAAACATAGAATTCTCATCAAAAATCACATTCCTACTGAATATAACTCTATTCTCTGAAGGTGACCAGATTCTATATCCCTTAACTCCATCCCCGAAACCAACGAATATACCCTTCTTAGCTCTTGGCTCTAATTTACCCTCACTAACATGATAGTAAACAGTACAACCAAAAACCTTCAACAAAGAATAATCTGCAGGTTTATTAGACCATACCTCATAAGGTGTCTGGCAATCAATGCCAGTGTGAGGACCATGGTTGATCAGATAGCACGCCGTGTTTACTGCTTCTGCCCAGAACTTTCTAGCCAAACCAGCATTCGAGAGCATGCATCTTGCTCTCTCCAGCAATGTCTGATTCATGCGCTCTGCCACACCATTCTGCTGCGGTGTATGTCGAATAGTGTGGTGTCGAGCAATCCCTGCATCCTTACAGAACTCATTGAACTCAGACGAACAGAACTCCAGACCATTATCAGTTCGCAGTCTCTTGATCTTCTTCCCAGTCTGATTTTCTACCAACGCCTTCCACTGCTTGAATTTCTTGAAAGCTTCACTTTTGTGTTTCATCATAATTACCCAAGTCATCCTTGAGTAGTCGTCAATCATAGACACAAAATATCTGTGGCCTCCAATAGACTCAACACGTGACGGACCCCAACAATCCATATGAATGTAGTCAAGAGTCCCCTTGGTCTGATGAACTGCCTTCTTTGGGAACTTGCTGCGATGAAGCTTCCCAAATACACAATGTTCGCAGAATTCAAGACTCTGCACTTTATGCCCAGATAGAAGATCCCGCTTTGACAAAATCTGCATCCCTCTTTCTCCCATATGACCGAGCCTCATATGCCACAACCTGGTCATATCCATGGTCTGAACCTCAGATGATGCAACATCAGCAGAACCTGTCACAGTGGAACCTCGCAGATAATATAAGGTACCACGTTTCAAGCCTGTCAGAACCACCTTTGAACCTTGACAAACATATATAACTCCACCTTCACCTTTGAAACTGAAACCCTTGCTGTCAAGGAGACTCAATGATATCAGATTCTTCATCATCTGTGGAACATGCCTGACTTCATCCAAGGTGCAGAATACCCCATCATGTGTCCGTATCCTGACTGAGCCAATCCCAACCACCTTGCAGGCAGCACTGTTAGCCATGGTAACATTTCCTCCATCTATCTGCTCATAGGTCGAGAAGAACTCCCTGTTAGGACAAATATGGTATGATGCCCCAGAATCAAGAACCCACACATCATTACGATGTGACTGTTCAGCTGCAACCAAGGCCAGATCATCTTCAGAATTCGTATCAGTTTCTGCAACAGCTGCAGAACCGCCGACACCCTCTTTCTTCTCCTGCTTCCTCTTCTTCTTAGGACAATCATTCTTCCAGTGCCCTGGTTCTTTACAGTAATTGCAGATGTCATTGGGTTTAGGACCTTTTGAACCTTTCTGATTCGGCTTTCCAGTTTTCTTCCCAGATTTCTTTTGTCCCTTACCCGTGACATACAGCCCCGATGCCTGATTTTCTGTGGCCGAGCCAGTTGCCTGTTGACGATCTTCTCTGCTGTGGAGGGCAGATCGAACATCTTCCAGAGACAGAGTATCTTTCCCAGTAATAAACGATTCAACAAAATTCTCATACGATTCAGGCAAAGATACTAACAGAATTAAAGCAGCGTCCTCATCTTCTACTTTAACATCAATATTACGCAAATCTAGTAAAATTTTGTTTAATTTATCTAGATGATCCCGAAGGGGTGTACCTTCCTGCATGCGTAAACGGAACAGACGTTGCTTTAAAAGCAATTTATTGGTTAGAGACTTCGTCATGTAGAGACTCTCTAACTTCTTCCAGAGACCATCGGCAGTTTCCTGATCCGCAACCTCGATGATAACATCGTCAGACAGACATAGCATGATAGTCGAGTGGGCCTTTTCTTCTAGGGTATTCCACTCTTCTTCATCTGCATCCTCAGATTTAGGTTTTCCTGATAGCGGCGCCCACAAACCCTGCTGCTTCAGCAGAGATCGCATCTTGATTTGCCATAAGCCAAAACTATTTCTCCCGGTGAATTTGTCAACCTTTACGTTGAAAGCAGACATTCTCGATCGGCTCCAAAAAACCCTAATAGTGCGGAAAAAACCCTGATCGAAACGACCAGGCTCTGATACCAGTTTGTTGTGACAGAATAGGATTATAGAGCATAAACAAGAAACGTAAAAAGACAAGAGATTTACGTGGTTCACCAATAAATTGGCTACGTCCACGGGCAGAGAGGAGAACGGATTTTATTACTGATGTAGGTTACAGATTACAGATCTCAAAGACTATATATATAGCACTGAGATAAAACACCGAAATTGGGCTTAAGGCCCAATACTGCATACCGTTGGGCCGGGGGCGTCTCCGCCCCCCCGGACCCCCAGGCAAGGGGGACGTCGCCCCCCTTGACCCCCGTACAGCTCAGAGAAGTGTGTGATTCAAGACATATCAACAAAGACAATGGCGGAGAGCGGCTTCTCGGGGCTCACGGTGTTGTGGCGGCAGCGAAAGTGGGATAAAACCACCGCCGCCTTGCACCGCTATTGCCCAACCCATCTTCGCCGCCGCCCAGCTCAATGAATTGTCAACGGAGACAAATTGCCTTTCCCTCGACCCAAAGTTTTCACATTAAGAGCAACAAACCGATCGCTAACCTTATTTGAAATATTTCATGAATTCTACTTTGGTTAATACTACAACTTATAAAATCTTTAAAAAATTATAATATATATTTTTAAAATTTTATTATATATATTTATTTTTTTATATTTTCTTGTATTTTTTTTTTTTTGACAGATGGGATGATTTCTGGGTGGGTGGGTGGTTGGGGATAGAGGTGGTGGAAAAATAAATTGGGAAATCCCAACTTATATTTTACAATTTATAAACTGTTAGAAACTTATTTTATAATCTTATAAGATGTTAAACATTTTATTTTGTCAAACACATTGATAATGCTTATGAGTTCTTAGACAATTTATAAGTTGTTTTAAAGAGCTTATAAGCTCAACCAAACACCTTCTACATCCAATGCTAGCTCTCAATCTTAAGTGAGCAATTATCCATATATGTGTTGCATGTGTATTACTTAAAAAGTTTCATACTTAACTTCAAAAAACTGCTTCCTATCCCAATGCATCTTATCACAACCCAAAATTAAATATTCATGGGTCTCATTATCAAATCATATATTTTATTTATCTATTAATTTATTTTTATTTATAATTTGACTTTTACAATTAAATATTACAACTAAATGTTAATAATATTATAAAAATAAATTATATTTAATTTTTTTAGTAAGATATTATTAAAATTTATTAAAAATACAACAATTGTAAGCATAAATTAAAATAAAACTAGGAGTACAACATAGAAAAAAAGGTTAATTGCCTATGGGATACACAGTTTTAAAAGTTTTTACTCCCCAATAGTTTCAAATTCCTTTTTTCATTTTTTCTCTCTCTGCACAAATGTTTTATCTCATTATTTAATTCCTTCTATCTTTGCGCAAATAGAAGAAAACGCATTAATAAATATCACTCTTTCATTCATTTTTCTCCCTCCTTGCATTCATTATATCCTTTATCACCAATTCTCCTCCCTCCTCTCGGTACTACTCAAGAGAAAATCTTGAGAAGAAAAGTAAAATCATATTTCTTCCTCCTCTTATCTGTAAAAATTCTTTCATGTATCTTGTTTATTATACATTGAAAATTCCCCTTTTTATCTTCTATGTGTTTTTTCTTCAATTTGAAATTTAATTTATCATATCCAACGGCGAAGGCGACGAAGATTCAATTTAGAAGATTCAAATTTGGGGTCACGGAAAAAAAATTGGGGGTTTTTTGCTTCAAAGTTAGGGGTTTCTATTGGTCTCTCGATTTGAGCTCGGATTTTGCTTTGAGTCTAGCTTCTTGGAGCTCCATTGTTTGCAGAAGAGATTCATCCATGCTCTATTTTAACAATTTGATTTTTGATTTGAATATGGATTTCTTTTACTGAAATTGCCTTTCAAACAATGGCCAGTTTTCTTGCAGGTAATTTGTGTTTCTAATTTTTACTTTTCTTAATTTTAATTAATTGTAATTGGATTAATGTTTAAAGTAAAATGGATGGGGTACTATTTTAATTCCATTTGAATATTTCTCCAATTGATTGATGTGTAGTAGTGCATGCATACAGATAGGTAGGTAGGTAGGTAGGTAGGTAGGTAGGTAGATAGATAGATAGATAGATAGATAGATAGATAGATAGATAGATAGATAGATAGATAGATAGATAGATAGATAGATAGATAGATAGATAGATAGATAGATAGATAGATAGATAGATAGATAGATAGATAGATAGATAGATAGATAGATAGATAGATAGATAGATAGATAGATAGATAGATAGATAGATAGATAGATAGATAGATAGATAGATAGATAGATAGATAGATAGATAGATAGATAGATAGATAGGTAGATAGATAGGTAGATAAAATTAGGAATTTGAATTTCTGAAAATTGAAATCGGATCAGGTGTTGGCGGTGTTAGTGCATACGGTGGGAAAGGATTACAGGATGAAGACAGTTGCGGAGCGGATATGGGGATTGTAGTTTGATGACGAGGACAAAGATAAACGAAGAAGATGATGATGAGATTCGTAGTAGTGCAAATGGTATACCATTTTTGTGTTTTGATGCTTTCATATTTGCAAGCTGGTGTATGCAGTGTTTGTTTAGAAGACTCTGCTAGTGTATGCATTTGATGTTGAATACAATTTTGAACTTTTTTATATATAAGTTTGAACTTGTAGATCAATTACAATTGAACTTATCAATAAAAATTTGAACTTTATGCATGCATTTTTTGAACTTTTGTTGAATCTAACACTTATTCGAACATTTGCTGAATCTTACACTTATTTAATATCAAAACTTATTTTTCTTCCTGCTAAGGAGCTGCCATTGCAAATGTTTATTGATTTTGAGATTGTTTAACTTGATTATAAATTATTTTTTACTTGTTTGATAATATAACTTATAAAAAATGTTGAATGGAGTGAAATTATTTTAAATTTGGTTGTAGACATATTTTTAGATCATAAGTGTTTATTGCTTTCTTTCCAAATTATTTTGATTTACACTAAGTGATAAAAAAAATGTATATGGAAATAATTTGGGTGGGGTGTGGGGAGGGGGAGTTGGGAATGAATTAAAAAAAAATCAGATACAAAAATTGAGGGAAAAATCAAAATGAGAACAATAGTAAAAAGGAATATTGTGGAGACCATTTTTTGCACCTAAAGGGAAGAAGGGATTTTTCAATAAGTGGAGAATAATTCCCCCCTAAAAAAACTACCCCATGGAAACTTACACAAAAAAACAACAAATTTTGAGCATATATTAAAATAACAATTGAAAAAACAAAGACCCAACAACCTATAAGAGAAAAGTGGGAAAACTGGTTCATCAAAGACAACAACAAAGACAGATTTCATTCACTCAATAACTCATAATCAAAGCCCAAGATAGTTCAACTCCAAATCCTACAGTATTGGTCAAGATTATCTAGATGATTCTAGTAAATCTTGATCCACAAATTTAGGGATTTAGTTACCGTAAATAGTGCAACTGATTGTAAATCTTTGTAATTTGTACGTGTATTTATATGCTTGTAATTCTCTTCTCAATTTAATGAAACATATTATTCCCTTTCTATATGGTATCAAGTAGGTTACGATCTTAACCTGTTTCATTCCTTCTCTTCATCGGCCGCCACCCACCATGTCCACCGCTGCCTCCGCCTCCTCTACCATTGTTCCAATCTCTTCCAAACATGATTTTCCCATCAAACTTTCCAGTAAAAATTACCCATCTCATCGTGGCGCTTCTCCGCGGCCATAATCTTCTAGGGTTTATTGATGGCTCTTCCGTCTGTCCCACTCGTGCGGCCGATGGCTCCAATGCCACATCAATTGTCACGTGGATTCAGCAGGTCCAACTGCTCCTCACCGCTATCTTCGGATCTCTGGTCGCCGACGTCCTTCATTTGGTGTCATCGGCCACCACGGCTGCTGAGGCATGGGCCATATTATCCCGTCTCTTTGCAAGTAAGTCTCACTCTCGCGTTAATCAGTTAAAGAGCGAACTTTATCGCATCTCCATTGGTGATCGCTCTGTATCGGAGTTTCTCCACTATGTGAAATCCAAAGCCGATGAATTGGCTTTAATTGATCAACCTGTCTCCGGCGATGATCTCACTCTTTTTGTGATCAATGGGCTTGGTCTGGAGTACACTATCATCATTGGTCCCATCAGTGTTATTGCATGAGTATGATGAAGAGGGGTTAATTTGTATACATGTGATCGACCTTTGAAGCTCGAGTTCATTTACTTGCATGGTTTGGTTCTATGACTCATTCCTAACAATTTCACTTGACTTTTTATTTTATTGCTTGAGGATAAGTAATATGGTAAGTTTGGGGGGGGTTGATTAGGCGTGAAATTGTCATGATTCGTAGCTAGAAATGCCCCAGTTGTGGTCGATTTTGTTGAGTATTTAGAGTCAATTGAGTACTATTTCTACACATTGATAAATTGATCTCTTTGATACTCATAGGTGAATCGAGGGCGAAAAATGGAGTTCGTAGGACTTTGAATCGACTCAAACAGATGCTCGAATGAGAAGATATCGAAGAAATACGAATGGTATTAGTGTGCGAGAAGAAAAGTATCAGTTGGGGAAGAAGGAGGACCACTCGAGTCCACTCACTCGAACGCCACCGCTCGAGCAAGGAGTTTGCTCGAACGCCAAAACTAACAGAAGATTTCAAGCGCTCGAATAGCTCGAGCGCCAGCGCTCGAGCCATTGGTTCATTCGAGCTACATTCACTCGAGCGGCCCCATTCGAGCCTTTGCACCGTTCGAGCTGTTTAGCTCGAGTGCCTCCGCTAGAGCGTGACCAGCTCGAGCACCTATGCCCTTTTGCCTTCTGATTCATTTTTCCAGCCCATGAGTTCCCGAATCGGCCCGACGCTTATATATAATTTTTCCGAACTCATTTTTTAGGATCGTCACATACCACTTGACAGCACATCACTTTTAGAGTTCGTTTTTGGAGTAAGAAGAGTACTAGAGACGAGCAAGTTTTATTTTTATGTAATCGAGGTTTTACTTTACGAATTCTTATTTCAGTTTGGATTTTAAATTATTTTCGTTCGATCTTTGACATTGAATACTTGAGACTTCGTTTTATTAATCAAATTTCAGTTCTTAGCATTTATTTTCTTTAAACCCTAATTTATGTTTAGTAGTTACTTAGTTCAAATCATCATGTCCATGTTCCTTATTTCTTCAATTGCAGTTAAAGCCATGTCCGACTAAAACCCTTGTATGCTTAGGGTAGGATGAACTCGTAGAAGTAGTATGTGGGTACGTAATTAGGGTAATTCATGACGATTAGTGTTAATTCTCTTAAATAATGAATTCTTAAAATCAATCTTAACTTTACCTTTGAATTTTGTTCAAAAAGTGTTAGAGAGAGGACGGCCTTATCACTCTTTAACAACTAGTAGATTTAACGAGAGGGTTTAGAAAGGGTTAATTAATCTATCGGTTTATCTAGGGAGGACAACCGCATCACCTTAGTTAAATTAGGGTCTCGTTAATTAAGCACTATCTGTTAACTTGTTAGTGTGTTAATGAAGTCGATTGTTAGGATAAAGTATTAGGGGTTTGAATTCTTGAGCTTTCATCTTACAATCTTTTACTTAGGTTATTGCTTGCACGTCACAGTTATTTTGATTATGTTCCTGCTCCATTAGTAAACGTAGGAATTCCTATCCTGAGTATCACCACTACATATTCGAAAACACACTTTTACGTTCTTAGATTAATTTTCCTTTTTGCATTCAAAGTGTAATTTAGTTTAAATTAGATTTTCTTTTCAAAAACCCAAAAACATACACTCATATTAACTACGACGCATAGATCTATTCGCATACAACCCATCCCGAGCTACGATATACTTGGTCGTTATACTTGCTTATACTACAGTGAACCCGTGCGCTTGCGGGGAAACTACTAGTAAAAAGTTAGTATTTTCGGTTCAAGTCAATGGCGCAATTGTCGGGGATGGCGATGTATGTCATTTGAATAGGACTTGTAGATAGTTTAGTAGTTAGTAGTGAGTGCTTTATTTTTCTGTTAAGGAGATACGAGCGAAGAGAGAATACAGCTAGATCCTGAGACAATAGCAAGAAGAAACCGAGCCTTTTTAAGAAGGATGAACACTACCGGAGGAGAGAACGAAAACATGGACATCAGTAATGAGTTGGATGATGCTGCAAATGATTTTAATCAGACAGTGGACCGGGTTGACGGAACTGGAGGGAATGGTAGTCAGCATCAAGTTCCGTTAGGGGAAAGCCAGAGCCAAAACCCGGGTACACAGAACGTAAATAGTCCAGCAAAGAACCTTGTCCAATATCCTCAGAACAACCCTGCATATTCACAGAACAACTTCCCACAAAACAACTTACTTTATCCTTACCCATACCCACCATATCCATATCCACCATCCCCGTATCCACCACCACCTGCTTATAACCAACCAACAGTCCAATAAGTACCGGTATCACCTGTTTATCCTCAGTCCTTTCCTCAGAACGCCGATCAGAACATAGCCATTCGAGGAAGGTTTGCGGCACAGCCGCAACGATAATATGATGGAGTGGCATTGCCTCCAGTAGAGGCCAACAACTTCTCAATCTCCCCTGGAATTCTAAAGCTACTTACCGAGAATCAATTCAAAGGGAAGGTTAGAAGGAGAATCTTCATACTCATCTGAGGAGTTTTCTGATGATCGCATCCATGTTCAATTATAACGACATGTCTGAAGATGCCAAGAGGCTCAGGCTGTTCCAATTCTCTTTAACAGGAATAACAAAAGAGTGGTATGATAACACGCTCCCACGGGGAGGTGTAACCACATGGGCTGAGTTCGAGCGTCTAATCACCGAGCAATTCTACCCTCTATTTAGAACTATTAAAGCAAGGATAGAGATCTCTTCTTTCCGCCAAAAGCCAGGAGAGGACTTACGTCAGGCGTGTGAGAGATACTCTAATATGTTAATTGAGTACCCGCAGCACGGGTACAATGAGGGAGATATCATGGCTTTCTTCTACAGTGGAGCCAGCAAGGCTGGTCAAGCCCATCTTGATGCATACGCTAGTGGAGCATTTCTGAACCATGGAACAGCTAGGTGTAGAGAGATTGTTGATAATATTGTCACGAATGCCGGGCAATGGAACGAGGACCCAAAATTTCAGAGAGCACATCACATTGAGGAGAGTGAAGGAACGAGGAAGTTGTTGATGGCTATGATGGAGAAGATAAGTAGCATTGAGGTTAGGCAAAACCTGGTTGGAGGGAATATAGCAGTGAGTGAGAAAGTGGACCAGCCCACAGTTCAGCAAGAGGTAGCCAACTATATGGGAGGACCTTACTACAATCAGAATGGGTACCCACAAGGTGGCAATCAATTTGGAAGACCTTCTTATGGCCAACCATTTGTACCACCTGGTCCACAACCTCCTCAAAATCAATGGAGGAATAACCAAGGATATCAAGGAGGCCAGCAGCCTCCTCAGAACCAATGGAGAAAGAACGAGAATTTCTCATATGCCAATCCGAAGGCCGGAATCACAGTTCCTCCAGGTGTTGATCCAGGTTCAAAGCCCCCAGGTGGTGAAGGAGGTGCCTCGACTGAGGAGATGTTGAGAGCTATCCTTCAAAAGGTGGAGGAAGGAAGCAAAATATTATCTTCTTTGGAGTATGATGTTAAAGAGTTGCAAAAGAAAAGTGATCAGCGTGATCAGAACTCCAGAAGAGAGATGTAGAGCTGAATCGAATTCAGCAAGAGAACAATAGGCGGTTCACTTCGATGGAGTACCAGATGAGCCAGATTGCAAAATCATTGGGAAGATAGCCGGGTAAATATCCGCTGCTGATATGTGTGATTGATTGATTGAGTGAGTTCCTTATTATTGATATACACTTGTGAGGGAGTGAAACACATCGTTGAGTGCACATCCATGTTTGATCTTGGTGTTTCTTGTTGTAATACCCTAGGTTTTCATGATCTTATTTGCTTTACTAAATACTTTATAATTCTTCATGAATCTATGTGACATTTTTACATCTAAATTTATGCAAAGGCACGTTTATGTGTTTTAATTACTCGATATTTACAATTAACGTATTATTTGCTCAATAGATGCTCATTCTTGAGACTTTATAATTTTTATATGTTCTTTATTTTATGTCATAAAGTGTTTAATATAGAAA
Source organism: Ballota nigra (assembly GCA_947034835.1). Classification (NCBI taxonomy): domain Eukaryota; kingdom Viridiplantae; phylum Streptophyta; class Magnoliopsida; order Lamiales; family Lamiaceae; genus Ballota; species Ballota nigra. Next base: position 37,449,490 of record OX344724.1, on the reverse strand, counting down.
TTAATAAAGTCCTTAAGTATAGTAGTTTATTTCATAAGATAGTATAAGTAAATTTTATTAGAATTATCCTATAATCACAATTTCTACTTATTAAATTCATAGTATATATGTGTTATTTCTACAAAATACAAGACTACTCTTGGATCCTCTTAATTTTCAAAAATTAGGATAAATTAGGAGAATTATAGAAGCTTCAAGACTAAGATTAAGATAAGATAAGATAAGATAAGGTTAGTAAAAGAAAAGTCTAAATTTACTTCTAACCTTAAGATAACAAGTGTACTTAGTTAACCTCCAAGATTATCCAAAATCTTCCACATTCTTCCTAAAGTGTTGGTTAAGAGGGGGTTTTGAGTAGCCTCCAAGCACATCTTCTCCTATAAATACATGTTCTTCATGCAAAAAAAATAAAAAAAATAAACATAACAAAAAGTTTAAAGAAAATTTCACAAATACTACTACTCTTATACTTAGATTTTGCAAAGAAAGGAGAAGGAATTTCCTTTAGCTACCAATCTCTAAGTAAGCTTCTCTTCTTGATTGAGTAATTATTTAAGTGGTAGTATGAAGTTTATGCATGAGTTATGAATTAAATGATAGGAAAATGAGTTTTGATGAGTAATTTGCATGTTATACATGTTTTACTTCATGTTTGAATGTTTAATTCAATTTATTCATGAGTTATGACTAAATTCATAATTATTACTTTAATATATATCCTTTAGAAGTAGAAATCATGAAATTATATGGTTTAAAGTGAGTTTAAGATGATATGTTCCTCATGTATGCATAAAACCGAATTTCTGGACCAGCTTTGGGGTAAATTTCGTTTTGACCAATTCATTTGGTGGAAAATTTTGAAAATTTTATATGTGAAAATAGACTTATGAAGGAATATAGGTTTCAAATTTCATAGCTTTTGGAGTAGTATTCGATGCATGGTGATTTTTCAAAGTTAAACTAGGGTTTTGGACTCTATAGCAGGCACAGTAGAAGTTTGATATGATCTGAGAATAATCGGTTAGGTTTTTACAGAAAAACAAAGTATGTTGATAAATTACATGAAGTTGGGAGTTCATGATTAAAATTTTAGAAGTATTGGACTTATGGTTGATTTATGGTGAATTTTTTAAATTAAGTGACCAGAATCTGTAACAGTGTGTTCGCCACGAAATATTTGATGTTTGGCAAAGAGTTTGAGAAATCTGAAAATATTGTGAAAAACTTTATTGAGTTGGGAATCTAATTTTTGGACGTACAGATAATTTAATATGAATTTTCAAAGTTAGGTGTGTAATCTGCCAAAAATCAAATTTTGTATGAAAGGTTCGAAATGGTCCGGTTACATTTTTTACAGTCGATATTTATTTATAACTTACTATTTGATGATTTTACACACTTAATTGATATTTGTACAATATTTGAGTATATATTGAAATTGAATTCAAGTCTTACAGTTTACAAAAGTGAAGGGATAAGTAACAATATTTTTATTTTAAAAATTTTACTTGTGGTACAAACCTGCAAGGTGGGGAGTCACTTCGCTCTTCATCGAGTATTCTATTATTATTTAATTACACTTATTAAACGTCGAATGTTAAATTTTGAGTCTGGCCCGCTATCGACTGGCCCCACATATAAGTCCAACTTTATGTTGGCAAGCATATAGTCCGGTCGTTCCGGCACCACGGGTTGGTCACGCCACCCAAGCATATACCCGGTGAAATTCCAGGGGCTAACATATTATAAATAATTGATGTTTAGTTTGTGCAATTAACAAGAGGTTTCCCACTAAGTGTTTTCAAGCACTTATCCCTTCCACTTTTAAATTTTTTACAGATGTTGTGGATTCTGAAGTGGGTGAATGAACTCGGCGGGCGGTGAAGTTTCCTTAAAGACTTTATATTGTCCAGAATATTATTTCAAATTTTGGATTGTAAACTAAGCTACGAGCACACTTAATTACTACATCCGCTGTGTAAATGTGTGGCGTGTGTATATTTTAATACAAAGTACTATTTTAGTGTCGTTCCTACTTGTGCCACATCATATTTTCCGTACTATATTAAGTGGGGACATCACACTTGTTGTTATTGCATGAGTATGATGAAAGGGGGTTAGTTAGTATACGTGTGATCGATCTTTGAAGCTCAAGTTCATTTACTTTCATGGTTTGGTTCTATGACTCATTCCTAATAATTTCACTTGACTTATTATTTCATTGCTTGAGGACAAGCAATATGGTAAGTTTGGGGGGGGGGGGTTGATTAGGCGTGAAATTGTTATGATTCGTAGCTAGAAATGCCCCAGTTGTGGTCGATTTTATTGAGTATTTAGAGTCAATTGAGTACTAGTTCTACACATTGATGAATTTATCTCTTTGATGCTTATAGGTGAATCGAGGGCGAAAAATGGAGTTTGTAGGACTTTGAATCGACTCAAACGGATGTCCGGATGAGAAGATATCAAAAAAATACGAATGGTATTAGTGTGCCTGAAGAAAAGTATCAGTTGAAGAAGAAGGAGGACCACTCGAGTCCACTCCCTCGAGCAAGGAGTTTGCTCGAGCGCCAAAACTAACAGAAGATTTCGAGCGCTCGAGCCATTGGTTCATTCGAGCTACATTCACTCGAGCGGCCCCATTTGAGCCTTTGCACCGTTCGAGCTGTTTAGCTCGAGCGCCTCCGCTCGAGCGTGACCAGCTTGAGCGCCTATGACCTTTTGCCTTCTGATCCGTTTTTCTGGCCCATGAGTTTCCGAATCGGCCCGACGCTTATATATACTTGTTCCGAACTCGTTTTTGAGGATCATCACATACCACTTGACACCACATCACTTTTAGAGTTTGTTTTTTGAGTTAGAAGAGTACTAGAGACGAGCAAGTTTTATTTTTATGTAATCGAGGTTTTACTTTATGAATTCTTGTTTCAGTTTGGATTTTAATTTATTTTCATTTGATTTTTGACAATGAATACTTGAGACTTCGTTTTATTAATCAAATTTCAGTTCTTAGCATTTATTTTCTTTAAACCCTAATTTATGTTTAGTAGTTTCTTAGTTCAAATCATCATGTTCATGTTCGTTATTTCTTCAATTGCTTTTGTTGTCGTTAAAGTCATGTCCGGCTAAAACCCTTGTATGCTTAGGGTAGGATGAACTCGTAGAAGTAGGATGTGGGTACGTAATTAGGGTAATTCGTGACGTTTAGTTTTAATTCTCTTAATTAATGAATTCTTAAAATCAATCTTAACTTTACCTTTGAATTTTATTCGAAAAGTGTTAGAGAGAGGACGACCTTATCACTCTTTAACAACTAGTAGACTTAACGAGAGGGTTTAGAAAGGGTTAATTAATCTACCGGTTTATCTAGGGAGGACGACCGCATCACCTTAATTAAATTAGAGTCTCATAAATTAAACACTATCTGTTAACTTGTTAGTGGGTTAGTGAAGTCGATTGTTAGGATAAAGTATTAGGGGTTTGAATTCTTGAGCTTTCATCTTACAATCTTTTACTTAGGTTATTGCGTGCATGTCACGGTTATTTTGATTATGTTCCTGCTCCATTAGTAAATGCAGGAATTCCTATCCTAAGCATCACCACTACATATTCGAAAACACACTTTTATGTTCTTAGATTAATTTTCCTTTTTGTATTCAAAGAGTAATTTTGTTTAAATTAGATTTTCTTTTCAAAAACCCAAAAACATACACTCATAGTAACTACGACGCGGAGATCTTCGGGGATCTATTCGCATACAACCCATCCCGAGGTACGATATACTTTGTCGCTATACTTGCTCATACTACAGTGAACCCGTGCGCTTGCGGGGAAACTACTAGTAAAAAGTTAGTATTTTCAGTTCAAGTCAACCGTATACTGTCAAGGTAGCTCTTGCTTGTCCCAAGTGGCGCACGGCCATGTCTGATGAATATACTGCCTTACTTCGACATGGTACGTGGGATCTGGTAGCTGCTCCTCCTAATGCTAATGTCATTGGTTGCAAATGGGTATTTCGGATCAAACGTAAACCGGACGTTCCCATCGACAAGTACAAGGCTTGCTTAGTTGCAAAAGGCTTCCATCAACGTCCTGGCATTGATTTTAAGGAGACTTTAGCCCTGTCATCAAGCCGTCTACTATTCGGGTTGTCCTCACTTGAAAGTGTGCGTGTGTTATAAAGTGCAGATGTTGTAACAAATGTTAAAATAAATATTACAACAAACTGGGAAATCAGAATATAAAATGTGTACAGCGGAAGACTTAAACACACAATTACAAGATGGAATACTTTTTAACACAAACTATATAAAATAGCTTGTGCCGGCCTTACGGGGAAATGTTCACTATAATAAGATTAGTGATACAAAAGTTGTGTGAAGAGTAAAATCGTTCACAATGGAAACAAGACTCGATATCACCAATCAAATCTAAATTGGCTAAGTGTATTTCACAATACACCGTCAAAGTTGATCTCACTCTATATCTATGATCTATCTATCTATGGATATAGGTTCGACCGCAAGTTATACGAGAAGAACTCTACTTTTAAGTATAACATAAATGTTGGAATAACTGTCCTATCACCTTTAAACTCAGGATCGACACTAGAGTAGGTGTACTCGTTTACTCCACACTTGGTACTGAAAACTTCGGCTTCTATTTATAGATGGAAGTCTTCAATCCGAAAATAACTTCTTCATGTAACCGCTCCATGATCTTCATGTAATCCCACGTCCTTATCTTTATTCTTGATATTTCTTGATGCAACCGCCTGATCTAGATTATTCTAAAACGTCCTAGATAAGTCTGGATCGTGTAGGTCCTTGTAGATCCTTCTGGAACCTGTAACCGCTCATGTTGCAACCAATGTTATGCAACATTCACTGCAACATTGAGTGTTCCAGAACCTTGTAGATCCTTCTAGATCTTCATCCTGCATGTTAAAACATCTAAGACAACATTTGATCATAAAGTATTAGTTAATGAGAAGAAAGGGCAAATTTATGTTGTTTCAAAGTAAATAGTGAATACTTCACTACCAACAATATTAACATCACTCTTGCTGTTTCTCGAGGTTGGTCCCTTCGCCAACTGGACGTGAGCAACGCCTTCTTGCACGGTCATCTCAACTTGCCCGTTTATATGAAGCAACCACCCGGCTTCACGGATGCTTCTTGCCCTTGGCATATTTATCTGCTTCGCCGATCCCTTTATGGCCTGCGCCAGGCTCCAAGGGTTTGGTATGATTCGCTTTGCCTTGCTCTGCAACACTTTGGGTTCACTCGTTCGAAGACGGATTCATCCCTCTTTACTCTACACACAGCTGACTTTCAGCTCTTTGTCCTTGTCTACGTTGACGACCTCATCATCACGGGCTCCTCTTCGTCCGTCATTGCTTCCGCTATACGACATCTCCAGTCAAAATTCTTCCTGAAAGACCTTGGCTCCCTTTCCTACTTCTTGGGCATCGAGGTCGCCACTTGCAAGGAAGGTTTATTTTTGTCGCAACACAAGTATTTTGTTGATCTCCTTCGTCGCCATAAGATGGATGGAATCAAGCCTGTGCACACTCCTTCAGCCATGAAGCTAGGCTCCTCCTCATCTTCTGGGTTCGTTGACCCGACCGAGTACAGAAGTACCATTGGTGGCCTTCAATACTTGACGATCACTCATCTGAATATTGCCTTTACGGTCAACCGCCTTGCCCAGCACATGTCTGCACCCACTCCCGCTGCCTGGAACTCGGTCAAACGGTTGTTTCGTTACTTGAAGAGTTCCCTACATCATGGTTTCCTTTTTCACAGATCGTCTAATCTCTCGCTCACTGCCTACTCAGACTCGGATTGTGGTGGTGATCTCTCCGATTGCATATCCACTACTGCTTACATTATTTTTCTTGGTCGGACTCCGATATCATGGTGCTCTCGTAAGTAGAAGGCAGTCGCCCATTCCTCCACTGAAGCGGAATACCGAGCCCTTGCCACTGTCTCCTCTGAACTTTGTTGGCTCCGGTACCTCTTCGACGATCTGCGCATTCCTCTGACCGCCACTCTGAATTTGCTATGTGACAACATGGGTGTCACACGCCTTGCTCTCAATCCGGTTCAACACTCCCGCATGAAGAACATTGCTATTGTCCTTCACTTTGTTTGTGATCTTGTAAATAAGGGTCTTCTACGCATCTCCTACGTCAACACTTAAGACTAGCTCGCCGACTTGCTCACTAAACCTCTTGCTCGGACTCGATTTCATGATCTATGATCCAAAAATCCGTTGCTGATGGAACGTCAATTTTGTGGGGGCGTATTGGTCAAGATTATCTAGATGATTCTAGTAAATCTTGATCCACAAATTTAGGGATTTAGTTACCATAAATAGTGCAACTGATTGTAAATCTTTGTAATTTGTACGTGTATTTATACGCTTGTAATTCTCTTCTCAATTTAATGAAACATATATTCCCTTTCTATATACAGTTGATCCTAAGCCAATAGAGTCTACAGTTGCTATTGAACCTACAGTTGAAGATTTGCCAACTGAAGAAGATGCCAAGACCACAGCTAAAAAGCTTTTGGAAGTGTTCTATAATATTGGAAGGCATCACACTGTTCTTAAGAAGCATAAAAGCTTATCTGACAGGTTCAAACTATTCAAAACTCTGAAGGAACAAGGTTCTTTGTACACTGGTGACAATGCCAAACTAGTAAACAAGATTAAGGCAGGTGGAGACTTGATTGTTTCAAGAAAGAAGAAGCAACCCCAACCCTTGTCACCAAGGACTAAAGCTAAGAGATTCTGAAGAGGCTGAGATAACTAAAATGGAGTATGAAATGCTAAAGGCTTATGAAGAAGAAGAGCTGAAGTGTAACACTCAATTTCCATAATGCAATCCCTTGTGGCTTCAAACACTCCGAACTCGAGGTGACACTTAGTAACCGAAAAACAAAGCATAAAAAATTCTTTTTAAAATAAAAGATAAATGTATATGAATTATTTTGCAGCGGAAGATCACGAATATAACATAAATAAAATAAGTCTTTATTATAATAAAGTGTGTTGTGGATAAAAGTTGCATACAATATTCATCGAGTAATCTTTAAAGTGTTTGTTACTTGACATCATAATAAAATAAAAGCATTGTCATGTTTATTTAAACATACATAAGTATGTGTATATATATCATCATATTATATTAGGAAACTCGGTGTCATTACTGCAGCTCCAACCCCTCTTCTTCGTAACCTAAAAATTATTAATTTTGGGGTATGAGATAAAAATCTCAGTGGATAACCTATACGCTTTTACACGGATTAACATGATCCTGAAATAGTTGAAAAATATATTACCCCATTTCGGTTTAAGTATTAAGGTTGGTTTATGTATCTTTTAACATCTTGCTTGCAATTCCGTACTGGACAACTTACATTAGTCGTACACTTCGGAGTACGCTAAGGCAATATTTCCCCCCTCAGACGGTCTTATGCTCGTACTAGACAACTTATGTTAGTCGTACACTTTGGAGTACACTAAGGCAGTATTGCCCCCTTGGACGAGACTTTTTATGAATCTTATATTAGTGTAACTTGTTCGAGATATATATTTGATTAGTTTGCTTAAAAAATATACCAATAGTCCATATAATATTATCGGCTAATACAGATAGTGTCACTCACCTTTTAACTTTTAAAGACAAAGTTACAAACTTCTTGAAATAAATTTCGGGACTTAGGGCAAGTAAGCATGTCCGAGCTCTGACTTGGGCAACACTTCACCTAGCATGGTTTTCTTACATCTTTAGTGATCAATCGTTCTTTATTTAATATTTATATAAGTTGTTTTAGGGATGTTTGATAACACGTATTAATTTTTATAAATGTTCTTTCATTCGGTTAAACTATTAAGGTTTTTAATTCGTCTTTTAGTCCAAAATCTTTTTATAAAGGCAAAGTATTATATGAAAATAGTTCATGATACGCTTATCATGAAATAATTTTAAAGTATCATTAGTCTCATCGGGAATATCATTAATCTCATCAGCGGTATCATTAGTCTGAGTTCAAGAAAATTTAAAACAATTACAATATAATACCACTGACCCAGATTAGTGATACCCCTGACAGGTTTAATAATACTTCTGATCAGATTAATGATTCTCTAAAACTATTTCATGTTAAGCTTATGATGAAGTGTTTTCATATAAAACCTACTCTTTAATAAAAACTTTTACTTCTTTCCTAACTTATAAATATAAGCAGCTAGTGTTAAAATTTAACAAGTTTAACAAGGGCAATAAACTTTGTTCTTTTAATGGTTCTTTAGAGAGTAAATATTATTTTGACGATAAATTACTTATACTTTTATAAGTCTTAGCACGTTTGCAAATAAAATAAGTATTCAACCAAATCTCATAATTAGCATATTTGTATTTAAATATGAAAATGACAACATAACACATTCAATTTGTTGATGATTGGTTCTAATCACGTGGATTAATGGCTATTTTTAACCGGAATTAGGATCACCAAACAATTTCGTGTGATTGATTACTACCATTTGTAGTAAATACGATAGATCGGATCAGAAAATCATAGATACGTGAATTGATTACGTATTTATTTTGTATATGTGCATTTTGTGGTGTATGAGTGTGTTTAGGGGAAAATTTTGTGTATTTGAACTTAATTTTCATTAATGAAGAGCAGTTTATTTATACATGCCACCAAGTAGGTGGTGGACAAGACTTTTGGACTTCCAAGCTTGCATGCTTGACATATGTCCTTTTGACCTAATTTGATCTTATCTAAGCGTAATCTTAGTTATAAAGTCTTTATTTGGGTCTTATCTCGTCTTCATAGTTGCTCTCTTGGGCTTTGTATGTCGATCTCCATTAAGTGCTTCGTATTGAAGGTTGTTCGCCTTTTGAGGAATAATGGGTGTAAAGTTGTTCACCCATTAATCTTCCCCAGGTTAGATAATCTGGGTCTCTATTTCAGTAAAGCAGTAAGCCAAAGAGTTGTTCGCCAGGAGTTTGGTCACCAGAGTTGTGGGCGGATGTAAGAGCTCCCCGTGATTAGGTTATACACCCCCCTTACATCATACTTGTTCGTCATGAGGATGGGATTGAGCTATTTGCCTTAATATTTATTTAGACTTCAGAACTTGTTCGCCTAAAGCCACATGTTGTTCACCTATGAACAATTGCTCCCTAGCCTGACTTCATGTTGAATTAGGGCAGGCCACCTCAAGGCCAAGCAACTAGAGTCAGGATATTATCTTGCGTTGTTACATGGACGAACAACATATCCTGGGGCGAGCTACTTAGGTGCAACCTTTCGTATTTCAAGGTTGGGGCTTGTTCGAGGGATGACATGGGTGGCATGATGAAGCGCCGCCCACGCGCACGTTTAAATGAGCTTCTTCTTCTTCCTACAATCGTGAATCACCACCACTATTTGAGGGAGCGCCGCCACCGCCTCCTTCAGTAATTACTCTTACAAAATTAATCATCCTTCAAATCTCTTCCCAAAAACTCCTATGTCCTCTCAATCCAGTAACAAAAATTCCCTTTTGAATCTTGAGAATCGCCCTCTCGAGGTTGTCCCCTTCGAAGGCCAACCCCCATTCGAGATTTCATCAGGGACAGAAAAGAAATTTGAGTCTGTTGTCCAATTTGTGAAGGATACGGGTGCTTGCCAATCCAGCGTGGAGGTTGTTGAGGTTTCAAATCGTGAATCAAGTGGGGAGGAGTCCTCAAGCTCAAAATTGGAGGAGGAGTCAGACCATGAATTCGACAAGCTAACCTGGGATTTTTTGGAAGGGATAGGGTTTCCCAGCCCTAACCTTATGGAAAATGAAATCCCAATAGGAGTTGCTCGCCCATTCGAGTGGCGAGCATATGTGGAGCAGTATGCGAACAACTTTCCATCTCCAGAAAGGCAAAAATGGAAATCACCAAGGACCGACTTTCAGGCGAGCAAGACTAAGAGTGTTGTTCATCAAGATGAGCTTGATTTAATTCGAGAGACGTATAAAATTCCTTACGACATCCATATGTGGGCTCCCAAGAAGAGAGAAAGAGCTGATAGACCTCCCCCAGGATTCACGGCAATCAATGTTGACACATTGATCGCAGGGCTGATGTTGCCCTTACCCCCAATCGTTGGTCGATTCCTCGAGGCAACCAACTTGACGATCACCTAAATTACTCATATCGGCTGGATGAACTTGCTCGGCATCATGGGCTTGTTCACCTTGGAAGGGTATGTTGATCGCATCACCCTAGACGAGGTCAACTATATGTTGACAATCACCAGATGCTCGCTAGTTGAGGGGGGTACTATTATTTGAAAGCTCGTCTGAGATTAAAAGTGGTTGAAGGAGTGTCGAATAAGATTCAGGACTGGAAAGAGCACTTCTTCTTCATTGGGGGTGATTGGCGAGCCACGGGTGATCCATGTGGTGGTGGTTCACGAATCAACTCCCCCGCTGATTATGGGAAAATTAAACGCGAGTTGGTTCTCCCCTATATTTGGAGTGTTTGGGGCTAATTTAACTCTTTGATTTGTTCGTAGGTCCTCGGCTGCTTAAATGGAATAGTGAAGCAGAAGAGATCGACTCCAAATTTCTATTCGCCTCCTGTCTGGTCGCCCTTCAGAATCGATCAGAGAAGATAATCGATTATCTGAACGAGGAGAAGTGTAAAAAAACTGCTCGTCTTTACACTTACCCTCATCACCTTGAAGCTCAAGCCGAAGTACCCCTATGTATAAGACTTAAAAAAATTCTAACTTTCTCATTCAAATAATTGTTCGTCCTATACTTTGTTTTATTACTTGCTCGCCTTTCTTACATTTCATCTTTTTTTTTATAGCCGAGCAAGTTACCATTGCCATGCTTCCCAGCTTCGCCATACTTGAGAAAAGGGTTAACGAGATGCCACCTGCTTGTAGGAAGAAGGTTAAAGGTGATCCTCCCACCAAGATCATTTTCTTGGTGACCAGAACTGCTGGGGCGCAAGCTGCTCGGCAAAATATCCCTGTCCCGAATGCACCCTCTCCATCTCCAGCACCTCAATCTCCCCCTTCCCATGGATCTAAATGGCTGAAACGCGCCGATGGCTCAGTAGTCATTCCTTCCCAACACCCCATGGAAAAGGGGAAGGAAAAAATTGGCTCAACTGCTGCTCACCAATCGAGCAAAGAAACTGATCAGCAACCGCCTACCAAGGTGGTCGCCCAGGAAGGTAAAGGAGGCAAGAGCCATGAAGTGCGGACCAAATGCCCCGAATACCTCACATACTTGAGCTAGGATGGCCTCAAATTTGCTGAGTAAGAGCTTTACTTAGCATTCTTAACTTGTGAATTTTCCCAAGTTTTGTCTAACTTTTTCGTTTCTTTGTTCACAGATACCGGGGAGCTGATCATCCCGGGTGAGCTGAAGTCCTGCACCAGTTCGCTTGTTCAAAGACTCTCTCCTTAATCCGGGATATCCCCGGTGATCATGTCCGCCGAGTAACTGAAGTTGTTGCTCGCGCCTGGACCAAACCGCTAGACCGGACCGTGCAAAATCAAGGGGCGATGGACAACTTTCATCTCTCGATGATCCAAGCTGCCAATTCACTGGTTGCCGCCCAAAAATGGTTATCTCAATTGGTTGAGATAGAAGAAACTGCTCGCCGTCACGTGGTCACTGCTCGGCAACTGACCGAGGAGAAAGATGGTTTGATTGATAAATTCAACACCAAAATTGCCTGCCTTAACAATCAGCTGAAAAAGTAGGTCGAAGCCTATCAAGAGCTGTCCACCGAGCTTAAAGAGAAAAAAACTGAGCTCGTCTCTTCCCAGACTGCATTAGAGGAAGAGAAGAAAAAGAGGAAAGAGGCCGAGCAAAAGATGCCCAAGCTGGAGGCGGAAGTTGCTCACCTTCGAGAGGGATCAATTGGGATGCTTACACAGGCTGAACTCGACGCCCAATTGAATGCCCATCTTGGACCTTGCTCGAATTTAAGTTATATATGTGTCTATGCTGACTGTATTCGTTCAGTCAGTACGCATAATGTTCCTGCGATTGTAGTGGAATCGACCAAGGCCTAACCGAGTTCCTCGAAGCCTATCCACCTGCCCCAGGATCAACCCTTCAGCTGGGGGATATGATTGATTATGGGATCAAGTTAGACTTTCTTGATCCCAGTATTACTTCAACCAGCCCCCCGGCCGTAGAGGGAACTGGTAATGGAGAGCAAGCCGCAGCCGAGGGCGAACAGAAAGCGGCTGAAGCCCTGGTTGCTGAGATGCTGGTGGACAATCCCGCCGATCAACCCCAAGACCCAACTTCAGCCGAGCAACAGCAGAGTTAAAACTTATGATTTTTCTTCTTTTTGTTTTTGTAATAGTTGTTCGCTTTTTTTTTAGCTTTTGCACTCTTTTTTGGGCTTAAAGCCTTTACATTAATGAATTATCTTTCTTGCTCGTCATTTCTCCATATGTTAATTGCTTTACATATATTTTAATGCTTTGTAATATTAACACATGTAATTGGGTTTTGTTCGATTTGAACTTTGACTTTAATAAATAGAATAAGGGTTTAGCCTTAGGCTTTTCTTGCTTTTGAAAAATGAATAGTCTTTCAAGGGCTTAGATCCTTAGTAACAGACTTGTACCTTGAACTTAGACTTCTTTTCTGAATGAACAACTATCATTACATTCATAAAAAAAATTACAAGTGTAAAAAGGTTGTTCATCACTAACATATGTATTTCAACGAACAACACTGGACATCTTCAAAATAATTACAAATGGGAAATAGTTGTTCGCTTATAATGAATTTTGCCGAACAATTTTACATTAACTGATCTATAATCGTAACAAATGATGTTTGACCTATACACTTCAACAAACAACTTTTGTACTATACTTAGTAAAAATTTAAAAAAATTAGGCAAGTTTTTGGCTTACTTGCCCATGTTAGGACTTGCATGCCTTACAGAGGAATTTGCTCACCTTATTGATAATACTTTTTTAAATAAACCACATTCCAGGAGTATTGGGCCGAGTTGCCTTCCATGTCCTCGATGTCATAGACACCATTGGGTAACTTATCAGTTACACTGTATGGGCCTCCCAAGTCGGGCCAAATATACCTGGAGGTGGGGCGAACAACTTTCTCATAACCAAATCTCCAACTTTGAACTCACTGAGCTTAACATGAGAAATATAATAATGCTCTGCTCGCTACTTATACGTAGCAGTCCGTATTGTCTTGGTTTTCAACTTAATTGGAATAACAACTTCTGTCCCGAAAGCTAATGCAAATGGTGTTTCTTCGGTGCTAGACCTGGGAAAAACTCTGTATGCCCATAAAACTTTCGGGAGCTCTTCAGACCAATTACATTTGCTCTCCGTCAATCGTATTTTCAATATGTGATTGATTATCTTGTTGATAGCCTCAACTTAACCATTAGACTGGGGGTTATGTGGGGTTGAATAATGTTTTCGGATTCCCCACTTAGTGCAGAAGTCTCTTAGTACCTTCCCATCAAATTTTGGACCATTGTCTATCACAATTGTTTGCGGAACCCCAAATTGACAGACAATGTTCTTCCAGATGAAGCTGATTATCTTATGCTGCGTAATCTTAATCAGAGCTTCTGCTTCTGCCCATTTTGTATATTAGTCGACTGCCACAACAACAGATCGAATATTTCCTTTCCCGGGAGGAAATGGCCTAATTATGTTCATCCCCCATCTTGCAAATAACCAAGGACTGTAAACTGAAATAAGCTCTTGAGCCGAAGTGTGAGTATTCGAAGTAAAAATCTAGCATCGATGGCAAATCTTGGCTACCTTGATTGCATCTTGCCGTAAAGTTGGCCAATAATAGCCTTGCCTAACAGTCTTGTATGCTAGAGCCTGCCCCCAGTGTGGTTTCCACATACTCCGACATGTATTTCTTCGAGTATGGCTCGTCCTTGCCCCCTAGGCAAACACTTGAGAAGTGGGAGAGAGATTCCCCTTTTGTAAAGTTGCTCGCCCACTAGGGTATACCTGGCTACTCGTCTGGTTAACTTGGCAGCTTCAAAAGGGTTACTTGGTTGTTCTCCACTTCTCAAGTATTTGACTATCTCTGTTCTCCAGTCATCATCTTCTGGCTTCTCGTCTAGCTGATTGAATTTATAGTTGGTTGTTGACGGGTTGAACATTATAGTGATAACAACGTCAGACAACTCTGCGGGGCCTTCACTTGTTGTTAGTCGAGCCAACTCATCTGCTTAAGTATTGCTCGACCTAGGCACTTGTTCAATATACACTTGGTCCAACAAGGACATACGGTGAGCAACTATTATTTGATAGTCCATAATTTGTTCGTCTTTGGTCTCATATTCACCTCGAACCTGATTAACAATCAGTTGAGAATCGCTGAACACTTGTAATCGTCTAACACCTACACCAAGTGACAGGTGGAGACCTGCAATTAAAGCTTCGTACTCGGCTTTGTTATTTGTTGCCATAAACTCAAATCTGATTACCAAGGTGAAAACTTATTTATCGGGGCTTATGAGAACAACACCTGCCCCCGAGGCCATATCTGTAGATGATCCGTCAACGTAGAGATGCTAGGGGTGATAAGTCCTATCATCGGATCTTGGGGAAAAGTTAGTTCGACTATAAAGTCGGCTAATGTTTGTCCCTTGATCGTTGTTCGAGGAGCATAAATTACCCCGAATTGGCTAATCTCTAGTGACCACTTGAGTAGGGGACCAATTGTATCTGGGCGATGTAAAATTTGCTTGAATGAGAAAGTTGTTAGCACTTCGACTTGATGATCAAAGAATTGGGGCCTTAACTTTCTAACACTCATAACAAGTGCGTATGCCAACTTTTCCGTTGGAGAGTACTTGATCTCCGCTTCGTGCAATGCTTGGCTAACATAATAGATTGGTTGATGGAATTTTCCATCAGTTCGCTCCAGTACAGAGCTGATTGCCACTTCTGACCCTGCCAAGTAGGGGTATAAGTTTTCACTTGGGACATGTTTTCATAGAATTTTTACATCTCCCAGGTAATCTTTTAGTTGTTCGAACGCTCTTTGACAGTTGTTCGTCCATAAGAATTTGCCTTTCTTGATGGCTTCGAAGAATAGACGACATTTGTCTCTAGATCGGAATATGAACCTATTCAGAGCTGCTAGGCAGCCTGTCAGTCTCTGTGTTGGGATATGATTTAGTTTTGATGATTTTCCAAAACAACATGTAATAGGTTTGAAAGCAGTCAGGATAGTATCCTTTATTTCAGGTCAGGCTAGATTAGCTTTCAGTAGAATACACTGTTCAGTTGAGGGGGAACTCAGCGAGGGGGAACTCAGCAACACAGCCTGAAGATATCAAGATGACACCCAGAACTGACTGAAGCCATGCCAGAGACCTGAACCAGAAGAGAAGCCTGAAGGATGTCCCACTGAGTGTAAACCGGGCTGATCTAAGCTAAGTCAGGTGGATCACTCAGTGAAGAGCATGATCAGGAGGATCAATGCTGCACCAAGTAGGCCCTGAAGAGTCAGGCTACTGTGGTCAGGGAACTTTGTCATTCAGCCTTATGACAAAGTTCTTGGAATGATCTTCAAACAGTCTCTGAAGGACAACTACACTGAACACAAGAATGTCTGCTGAAGATCGTCAGAGTCAGTGGAGGATATGCTAACTTAAGTCAGTGCGCCCTGATCAAGCACACTGAGTCAAAGATCCGTTGGATTCAGTCCACGTGGACCAATCAAGTCAAGTCAAATATGTCTGACACTGACAAGGCCGCATTCCAAGAAAAGTGGTTGAAACCATTAATTGTATGGATTCAAATGTAATTTCCTTCAACGGTTACATTTGAATCCACACTATAAATACAAGCTCATAGCTTCGGTTCAAAGTGTGTGAAAAATTAACACCTACAAGCTATAAGAGTGTGTGAGTAGTTAGGGAGTCATAAAGAAGTGTTGCTCACACCCACGACACAGACCTTTAGGTTATCACTTATGTACTTTGAGTGTCAAGCTTGTAACTCATAGCTTAGAGAGGTTTTCCTAATCTTAGCTTTAGGCTAACACATTGTAAAGGAAAACCTCACCTAGTTGGAGAAACCAGACTGAAACCAAAACCCTCTAGTTAGGTTTGTTGGTGGAAGTTAGTCAATGAGGAGAGGCAGCCCAGTGAGTGGCGTGAGTCCAGTTGTGAGTGCACCTTGGCACGTTAAAAACAAGAATCCAGAGTTAGTGGATTTCCTGTTAAATCAGGCTGTGGATGTAAGAGCTTGAGTCTCTGAACCACGTTAAACTGAGCGTTTGTTTTCATTAAAGTATTTACTAAAGTGTTGTGAAAATCTGCTCACTGAGAGCATTGTTTAAAAGGAAACTTTGGTTAAGCTTTCAGGTCAGGGAGAATCTTCTCACTGACCAGTTCAGGCAACGCACTCGTGAGTTCAGCATCTCGAGTCACTGTCCTGCTTAGAGCATGAGCCTCCAAACCTTTCACTGACTTGGTAGCTCAGCCTCTAAGTAGAGCAGTGACTTGAAGTGTAATCTCTCAAGTCACTGTCCTTGCTCAGAGCATGAGTCTCCAAGTCTACTCACTGACTTGGTAGCTCAGCCTCTGAGCAGAGCGGTGACTTGAAGTGAAACCTCTCGAGTCACTGCCTTGTTACGAGACTGAGCTTGCAAGTCAGTTACACTGACTTGAGTGCTCTGACTCGTAGCAATGTAGTGACTTGAGTGTCACTCACTCTTGCTGAACTCCCTGAGGAAAGGTTTTTAAAAAAAAAATATTTTGATCCTGAATTCCCATTTTGCCCTTCGAAAACGGGACCATCACTCTGGATTTCCTTCACTGATCGAGGAGGTTGCATATCCACGATTGCTTTTACTTTCACGGGGTTGGCTTCAATCTCCTGTTGACTAACAAGATGGCCCAGTTGTGGTATTGTGCGGTTAGGACAATGTCAAGGTTACATTTCCAATCAACATAGTTCTCACCGACAAGTTTGTTATCTTTAAGTATACTAAACAGTGTATTAAAGGGTTGCAACATCATGAATTGAGAATAAAACATATATTCAAATTAATATCTAGAAAATACAAAATTATCACATAATTCGATCACATCAATTATATTGAAACCTTAAAACAATATAATCATGCATCAGCTGACATCTCGAAACAATTTAAATGCGCCACGAGGGGTGGTCTATACATTTAAATACATTCAAGCAGGTCACAAACATTAATAGTTACAAACCTTTAATTCAAAATTAATAGTCGGCTCCCACTTTAACCACATAAAATTGACAGGGACTCCGAGGGGAGTAAGTTAATATCAATTTCTTATGTCTAAGTAATAACCATAATTCTATACAGGATTATTATTTCGCTTTGAGCAAGCCACTCGTGGTGAGGGTCAATACTGCCATTAGTAATAATCCACAATCATCCTTTCGGAATTTATTCATGTGAAATTCATCTTTTTGGCCGATCCGAAGGAAAAATGTATTCCAAAAAGACTTCACAAATAAATAAATTATGGAGGTCAAAATTAATCCAATTTTATTATCCGGAATAAAATCGTGATTATAAAATTTATAGTTAGTAATTTTCGAAAGTAAGGTTTTTCTTGGACAACTAAAATTCATGCAAACACATATTATAGAAAATAATAAATGCACAAAAATAAAATAACATCCATCAAAACAAAATTAAAACATATTGGAGCACTCAAATCCAATTATCACGGTTTAATTTTCTTCAAGTCTTGATGCGAGAAATCGTCCTTGTTGCTTTCATCGTTCGTCTCGAAAAGCTCCCACTCAAACAACAACAATTCGTAAAAAACATCCTTCGTTTGGAGTCAGGACGGCGTTTGGCATCGTACAAAAAAATAAGCACAAAACACGATTGCACGGGTCGAGATTCGGTGCACATTGGCCCACGGAGGTGGGCTGTGCGCCCATACGGGCAGCTCACGCCCAACGCTCACGTCTCACTTGTAGCGCACGGGCCATGTGTGCCTAGTGTATACCGTGTGCTCGGATCTTACCGCCCGTACTCAGTTTTCACCCCATGCATGCGTCGTCCGGGTACGCCGTTCTTAATTCTTCGTCTTCGTCTTCATTCCGATGAAGTTACAATTTATTTACAAAAATAAATAAACCTAGATCAAGACTAGTCTATTACATTGAACGAATCAAACAAATAAAAAAACTAATCTACTCGTGGATTTTCTAATGAGAAAAACGAATTCGAACGAATCGAATTAAAAAACGAACAATATTCATACGCATGAAAATAAAAATAAAAACATTAACCATGACAATTAGATACCTGCAAAAAAGTTCTAGAAATTCTACTATCCAATTTTAATTTAATGTTTATCAATTTAAATTCCAATTTAAAGATCAGAGCCCGAAACCATGGCTCTGATACCAGTTGTTAGGGAAATTTGGGGTGCCCGGATCTATTCAGAATGAAATTTAAATACGAATTTAAATCTAATTATTACTAGCATAAATTAATCCTATATTAATTCAAATAATAACTATGTCAACAACAAATTTTCATGCATATGAATATAAACACGTAAAATTCTACGGCGGAAAAACAAAGAATTTCACGTGAATCATACCTCTTGAAGCAACGTCCAACCGAGACGGGACAAGCGTACCGATCCTATCAATCGTAAAAACCTTCTCAAGTATTCCCTTCGCCTTATTCGTTCGCCGGTGGGAAGCGCTCACGAACAATTTTAATATAAAAAGGAAGAAAGAAAATATTTTTGCTCTTGATTTTTCCAACACATGGAATTATGTACTTGGGGAAGAAATAATCATCCCCTATTTATAAGAGGTAGTGGCCGAAAATTAGAGTGAAATATGGGGAGAGAAAATCTTTTCTTGGACCTCTAAGAAATCTTGAATATATCCCATGTATTCTTTTCTCCATAGTAAAATATTCCACAAAAATCTCAACTTCCTCATTATAGGGGCTAATTTTCGAAAATACTAGAGATAAGAATACAAGATTTGGATCTTCTTGAATTTATGAGATAATCTTGTATTCCAAGAATACTTATCTTCCATAATATCTTTCCAAGAAAATAAACAAAATCTTTTCTCTCTCCAAATCCATAATTTTCGAAAATTTTATAGAAAAATCAGCAATTATATTTTCTTTTATTTTAATCACCTTATTATTATTGGGCTACTTGAGGGGCCTTTAGGAGAATTAAGATTGGATCTCCAATGGGCTTCTGAATTTCAATATTGAGCCCCAATATTATTTAGCCCATTAATATTAATTATTACCAGTAATAAATTAATATTGCACAATCCATCTTAATCCATATTACGATAATATGGGCTCCCGGTTATTATTTCCCGTGTTTAAGATTATTTAGTCCATTAATTAATTGATCTTCTGAATAGCTCTAAATTAATTAATATCTTTTACCTTGTAGTAAAGACAGTTCAACATTATTATCCGTACCGAAGAAACTAATTCTTCACTTGCAAGATTTGGTACGATAAAACTTCTAAGCCACCAAGGGGACAAATCACACGAGCCGTACTCGCACACATTTCTTTATATTAAACCTTAGCAATCGTTGTATGATTAATATTACTGCCCAAAACACAAGGTTCGAAGTCACGATGATTCTCACCCAATATGAATCAAAGCAATAACTATTAACCACGCACGGTCCTATTTAAGTGACGGAGATTAAGAAATCAATAACCACTGAGTCTAATTCTTCACATTTCAGAATAGAAGAATTTATCCTCGCTGTAGGTCCTCTTCAACATATATTAAATCTGCTAGTGCAGTCTCTTGGTCAAGACAGACCAATCTGAGGTGTACACATCGACCTTTCACGGTGGATTGTTCAATTCCACCTGGGCCGTGAATTTGTACGTTTAGTTACAAGGAACTCGTTAATGTGATCTTCCGTGATCTGGTATCACCACATTAACTACAATGTAACACATACTATATATATTTAATGGGTTGCAATAAATATATAACATTCATTCATATTCAAAGAAAATGTGATAAAAGAATTATTCTTATAAAACAAAGTGTTTAATACATGAGTTATACGAAGTAAAAGCATACTTTCACGTATAACTCCAACATTCTCTGTTGTCCACAACCGATTGACATTGTGGAAGGTGGAAATTGTCCTTCAGGCAAGCTGCATTCAGATCAGTAAAGTCTATACATAGCCTCCAGGTTCCATTTGGCTTCCGTACTAAGACTGTGTTGGCCACCCACTGTGGGCAATGAGCTTGCCGGATTAAATCGTTGTAAAGCAACTTCCTGACTTCTTCATTGAGGGCCTGGTCCTTATCTGGTCCATATTTTCGTCTTTTTTATGGACTGGCTTTTTTGCCGGATTGATATTGAGCCGATGACAGGCATGCTTTGGATCGATCCCCACCATGTCTGCATGAGACCAATAAAAAACATCTAGATTCGCCTTGAGAAATTCTGCCATGCGGGTTCTGTAAGGCTCTGGGAGCTCAGACTCAATGTAGAGTTCGAGATCCTCGATCTAGGGGTTAACTTTGAGTGCCTCCAGTTCTTCGACTGGAGTTGCTCGTCATTTTTGTCCCTTCCAATGAGGATCTACTATCGGTCCCTCAAGGTTGAAATTATTTTCGATGTCCATTGGGTCAGCTTCAAGGCGGGTCTCCAGGTCATCTTCTTATCCAGGATGTTGTTTGCTGGGTTTTGGCCCTCCAGGTCATTGACAAGATGTTGCTCGTCAATGGTCATATGTTGTTCGGTAGGTGTAGGTATTCTTTCTTCTAGAATAGGTTGTTCGTCATTGGGTGAGAGTTGCTCGCCCAGGGCAAGAGTCTGCTCGTCCAACTCCATATGGTCTTCCCTGGAGCCAAGATATCATCTAGAACAGATGGTTCATCTGTTGGATAGCTGGTGGACGCTTCCATCACTGAGACTCTTTTTCATTGGATTGAAGTTAGAGGAGTCACTCCCTTGCTTTCTTTTGATCGCCCTTAAGTGACCCTGCACCTTTTGAGGTTGGGAACTTTATACATTAATAGAAAGTTAAAACTGCCGCTTTAAATTCATTTAAAAGGGTCGACCAAGGAACTCGTTGTAGGTAGACTGCTGATCTACAATCAAGAATTCTACCATCCTAGTCAACCTCCTCTCCGGGTTCTCGGTCGATACAAGCTTGACAGACAACTTTATTATCCCCAGCAGGACCGTTACAGCATCACCGAAACCTAGTATTCTATGATTATAATCTTCAATGTAGCTCGCATAGTCCTCAAGTTGGTCGAGCGTACTCTTGAAGATAATGTTGGTCTAGGCCCCGGTGTCAATCAACAAGCGATGTACCCTTGTCCCCATGATACTCGCACATATGACAAGAGAGTCATTGTGGGGAGTAAGGATCCCACCCAGATCCTTTTCAGTGAAAGTCAACTCTAGAAGTTGCTTGACGGCGGGGTTGACTCCCATCTCCTGGACTTGAGCTACAACCCGTAACTCAGCTTTCCAGTTTCTTTTGGATACTGGAGCCCATCCATCTGAACATCCTCCTACAGGACCTGATGGCTCCATCATGAAAATGTCTCCTGCTGGCCTAGCTGCTGCTGCAGGAGCTGGTCGCCCGGGCTTATTACTCTTGAGGGGTTGATCGTCTTCTTCCTCATCAGAATTATCCTCCTGGGCTCGCTTGCTAGGTTATCGCTTAATAAAGTCGGATAGTTTGCCCTCCTCGTAAAATTGTCAGACTGGTAAAATGCCCCACACTTTGGTGGTAGGCACAATGAGTTTGTTAGCTTCTTAGCGGATCTTTCTCGGTGGGGAGAGCAACTCTTTCTCCTTTATATTGTTATACACCGTATCAATGGATACGATGAGCACCTGGTTCAACTTCTCTTTCAATTCGGTCCCTTCATTGAATGCTTTCATATTTTTCGGGACTCGATAGTCGGTTCCGCCAGGTTTTTCCGTATTTTCCTTTTAGTCGGGCTTATTGTCTCCCAAGTTTGTTTATAGTGCCTCGTGCATAGAGACAAAGATGCCGGCCTGATTACGGAATTTTGTGTAGCTCTTTGGGCATTTTAAATGTACTTCTTTCCATAAGTCTGAGCCTTTTTTTAACTCGGCCATAACGGCCACAATCCACTTATCCTCGTTGAGTGGCTCCCCTTCGAGCAATACTTTATCGAACCTTTCCATGAAAGACTAGTTCGATTCGTCATCAGCTTGTTTCAAATTAGACAACCGGTGTTTTTTGGAAAGGTATGATCCGACGGTTGAGAAGTGTAGTAGCTCTACGTGACATCTCATGTCAACCTATACTAACCTAATAATTCCTCCCACTTATACTTAAAGCAGATTGACAATAGTCTTGAATCCCATTCCATCCACATGTCTCTCGAATGTATTCAGAGGCAGACCCTTTGTGAATGGATTTGCTAGGTTGTCCCCGACGCATATCTTTGCCACCTCTTTATCTCCTCTCTTAACGATTTCTCATATAAGATGGTATTTTCTTTCTATGTGTTTTCTAGCCTTGCGGGCTCTCGGTTCCTTTAAATTTGCAACTACTCCGGCATTATCACAATAGACAGTGATTGTGCTGGGTAAATTCGAAACAACGTCCAAGTCCACTAAGAAGTACTTGAGTCAAACCGTTTCTTTCGATGCTTCACAAGCAACTACTTATCGGCTTCTATGGCAGAATCTGCGATGCATTTCTGCAAATCGCTTCTCCATGTCATGGCACCTTCTCCCATGCAAAACACACTACCCGAGGTAGATATTCTAGAGTCTATGTCTAATTGGAAATTTGAGTCAGTGTATCCTATGGGAATTAGACCGTCTGACTGTTAAATCAGCATTACATTCCAAGTTCTTTTCAGAAACTAAAGAATGCATTTAATTGCAATCTAATGTGCTTTCCCGAGGTTACTTTGATATCTTGCCATCATGTCCACGACAAAGCAGATATCCGGTCTCGTACACAACATTGCATACATAAGACTTCCTACGTCCGAAACGTACGCAACATCTTTCATGTCATCTATCTTCATTTGCATCTTAGGGCATATTTCTTTGGATAGATGGATTCCGTGTCTAAAAGGTACAAAACCTTTCTTGGAATCTTGCATGTTGTATCGCTTCAAAACAGTGTCTTTGTATGAAGCTTGCGATAAACCCAACATCCTTTTCTTGCGACCTTGAGTGATCTAGATCCCAAGGATGTGACCAGCTTTCCCTAAGTTCTTCATATCAAGTTGATTTGACAGCCATACCCTTACGTCTGACAATACCTTTACATTGTTTCCAATGAGCAGAATATCGTCTACGTATAATACTAAGAATACCACCGCAGTTCCGTCACACTTTTTATACAACAAGTCTCGAACTCATTTTGATCAAACCCATAAGACTTAATCACTTGATCAAAACACTGGTTCCAAGTACGCGATGCTTGCTTAAGTCCATAAATGGATCTCTTGAGCTTGCACACGAGATGTTATTAGCCTTTTTCAATAAAACCTTTGGGTTGTTGCATATAGATATCTAATCCGTTAAGACTTCCGTTAAGGAAAGCCATTTTGACATCCATTTGCCAGATCTCGTAATCTAAGTGCGCAGTGATCGACAAGAGAATACGGATGGACTTAAGCATAGCTACAGGCAAAAAAGTTTCCTCATAATCGATCCCTTCTTTTTTAGTATACCCTTTGGCTACTATCCTTCCTTTGAAGGTCTCAACCCTTCCGTCCTGTCCTCTTTTCCTCTTGTACACCCACTTGCATCCAATGGTTTTTACCCCACTAGGTAGTTCAACCAACTCCCACACTTGATTATGATCCATCGAACCCATCTCGGTTTCCATTGCCGTTTGCCATGACTCCGCGTCTTTGTCTTGGATTGCCTCGTCGTATGTCCATGGGTCTGATTCATCACCGGGAATCAAATCCGAAGATTCTCCTATTCCCATGAATCTCTCGGGTTGTCTAACAAACCTCCCACTGCGACGGGGTTCCGGTTGTGAAGGTGTGACGATTGGTATATCATCTTGTATACTTGATATAAGAGTTTGCCCTCTTATTTCGCCTAAAGTAATCTCACTTCTGGGCTTTCTATTGTTCCTATAGTTTCTTCCAAGAATTTAAAGTGTTTACAAAACACGGTCTTTTAATCCTTGGGACTATAGAACACACACCCCTTCGTTCCCATGGGATATCCTATAAACAACCTTAATTCCGAACGTGGATCCAATTTATCGGCTTCCTTGTCTAGCACATATGCCGGACACCCCTAGATACTCATGTGTCTCAAACTAGGCTTACGCCCGGTCCACAATTCTAATGGGGTTTTAGGAACCGATTTGGATGGCACCAAATTTAGAATGTAAGTCGTTATTTCCAAGACATTATCCTAAAACGACTTGGGTAAATCTGAATAACTCATCATGGACCTGACCATTTCTAAAAGAGTTTGTTCCTTCATTCCGCCACACCGTTCTATTGAGGGGTTCCCGGTGCGGTCAACAGGGATACAATCCCTTCGTCCGATAGGTAGTTCAAGAATTCATTGCTGAGGCATTCGCCTCCACGATCAGATTGTAGAAACTTGATACTTTTTTCCCTATGCATCATAAGGTCGATGTATCCATATCTCGAGTAATCGTCAAAGAAAGTGACAAAATACGCATACCCCTTCTAGCTATGATTGTCATTGTACCACACATATTGGTATGAACGAGTTCTTACACTTTGGTGGCTCTATTCCCCTTGGCTCCAAATGCCCTCTAGGTCATTTTACCCTCTAAACAGGATTCACAAGTTGGAAATGACTCAACTTGAAGTGACTCCAAGGATTCATTTTTCACCAATCTTTGTATCCGCATTAGATTAATATGACCTAATCTAAGATGCCATAGAAGTGTTTCGTTCATGTCCGAAGAATGCTTCCTTTTATTACTCAAAATAATCGATGTGTTATTAAATTCAATTTTGTGAGTATTGTGCCCAAATAATGGTATAAAGATCATCCATTGAAGTTCTGGAACAGATAAACTCATCGTTTCAAGAAATAATAACATCCTTATTAAAAGAAACTGAGCATCTATTCAAAACAATTTAGAAACTGAAGGTTGAGTACTTTCTAAACTAGGAACATGAAGAACGTCTCTCAAGACCATAACTCTATCTTCAAAAGATAGGCGCACTTCTCCCACTGCTTCAGCTGCCACTCTCGTAGCATTGCCCGATGTGATGGGGATCTCACTTCCGTTAAGTCGTCGGGTTAGCTTGAACCCATGAAATAAATGTGATCAGTAGCTCTCGTATCCACTATCCATGAATAGACAACATACGCCACTTCACAAGTTTCGACGACTAGGGTGTGTGAATTACCTAACTTTCCTAGCCTCTTAGGCTTGGAGCAGGCAGACCTCCATTGTCCTCTCTCACCGCAACTAAAACACTTTCCCTTCGATGCTAGCCTTTGTATTTGCCTTTCGCAACAGTTGGATTTGCTTGGATCCGGCCTTTGGTTCTCTTTCTCTTCTTCCCTTCCCTTGGGACCAAAAGAGGTAGATGGACCATTAGTTACCACAGCACTGGACTGGTGCTCCATTATCGCCTCCACCGAAACTAAAGCTTGCAAGAGCTCGGACAAACGACTTGTCTGTTCATTCATCTGACAGTTCATTTGAAACTGCTCAAAGCTTTTCGGTAGAGAATGGAGTATGAAATCAACCTGAATAGGGATATCAAAATCCGCACCAAGTGTTGATGATCTTGTTCCAAAGTGATAGTTTAATGGCTGTTTTTCTCTAATAAGATCATCAAAAAAGGATTTGAATGAAGATTAAAACCATATTTCTTGAAGGAAGAATTGAGAAAAAGATTTGCAAGAGTTTTGCCTATTTTTTAATTAATATAACTTATTTTCATGACCTCATGAAGAGGTATTTATAGAGGTACAAGCAAGTAGGAGGTGTCACCTCCTTAATCATCCTTATTTACATGGTGACAAGTGTTAAGACACTTGTTAATTTCTAAGCTATTACATCTTTACACAATGACAAGTGTTAAAACACTTGTTTGCTCCTAATGTAATGCTTAATTATTGGGATTTCTGATGATCTTCCGAGGTGCCCTCTTGCTCGCCTGGTAGCCTCCTTTTAATTTTTTTTTTTACCCTTCTTGTTCTAGCTGGTCACCTTCTTTTTATGTCTTAAATGACCGGCTCACCTCCTCTTACTTGGTCACCTGACCCAGCTGCTCGCCTCTTCTTAAATGTCCTATATGCCCTGTTGCTCGCCTCTTATGTCCCTATTCCCTGCTGCTTGTCCTTTTTATTTTTATTCTTAATGACCTCTTAATTTTATTATTTTTATCATCTTTTATTTTATTCTTATTTTCCTATAGGTCGCCTATCAACAATGCCCCCTAGTTTGGCATGTAAGGATAAATTTTCCCTTTCATGTCAAACTATAAGATAGACTATATTTTGCAACAGAGAATTTGCCCTTACTCTTTTGGGGGGAAGCGAGCAACAGGTTTTTGAATTTTTTTAAGCGGCAACTCTTGGAGCGAGCAACAGGGAGCGACTCTTGACCTGGTGATGTTTCGCTTCCCGAGGCGTGGGATACGAGGCGATGTGGGCGGTTGATGACATCACGGCCGCCCACACGTGCGTCTCCCAATTTGCAAAAGAGGGCCTTATCTTTTATATTTCTCCATTTTCACCCCCGAATCCATCTCTATAAATAACTCTTTCTTCTTCCTTTTCTTCTTTTTTCGTGAATTCCCACAGAAACCTCCATTTGGCAACTTTGAAGCTTTTTCTTCATTTCCTTTCGAATTCAGTTGATTTCCTTCGAATCGAAGGTGACCTTTTAGTTCTTCTTGTTCTTTTTATTACAATTCCTTGCGTTGCATTTTCAATTTCACGTTTCTTTCTTGTATTTTTCTGTTATTTTGCGCTTTCCACTCTTTCTTTTATCATTTTATCATCATCGCCGCCGCAGCACCGCCGCGTCGCCGCCACTTTAGTGTTTTTTCTTTTATTCGTTTGATTCTCTCAAAAGAAATCCCTAAAATGGCGTCCCCATCTTCAAGCAATATCCTATCCATCGAGTTTGTTGGACGAAACCCAGGAAAAAGACCCATGGAAACTGAATCGTCAAACCCTGCTCCTCGCCGCTTATTCCGGCGAGCAGTCGGGAAAAACCTTAGGACCTTACTCGTCGATGAGGACACAGGTTCCGAGGCGAGCTCTGTTGTTCGCTCCGTCGATGACTTCTATGCCGTGGATAGCTCGGGCGAGCAGGACGTCCAAGGCCCTGTTGCTCGCCCCTCGCCTCATAAAGGTACCTCTTCGGATTTGGGTGAAGACTCCACTGAAGTTGCTGCTGAGATAGAAGAGATGAGTCTCCCTGGAGATACGGGAGCGAGCAGTGGGCAACAGGCCAGGAGCGAGCAGGTGGTCCAATCAGGGAGCGAGCAGGTGGGTGTCACATGGGAATTTCTTCGAGAAATAAACGTCCCTGTCTCAAGGCCAACTCCTGAATCCCTCATCCCCAAAGCCATAGCCCGGAGGCAAGATTGGATCGACTATGTCAACAAATATCACAATATGTTTCCCACTCTGCCAAGGCCTATCATGGAAGCCCGGGAATCTCTATACACGGCAAGCAAAGTGGCGAGTGTAGTCACGGAAGATGACCTAGCTCGGATCCGCTCCACTTACCACATCCCATACCACATCCATCTGTATGCTCCACAGAAAGGGGAGACCGCTGACAATCCGCCCCCTGGATGCACTGCCTTCAACTTAGACATCCTCAACACGGGATTCCCTCTTTCTTTGCATCCGGTGATTGAGCGGTTTTTGGAAGATATAAATTTGGTGATCACCCAGATTACCCCAAATGGATGGAGTACCTTGTTAGCCTTCATCACTCTTTTTGGATTGGAAGGCTACAAAAACAAAATCAGCACAGTGGAGATGCACTAAGCCATGACTATCTCCTCGGCTATCAATGAAGAGGGGCTCGGGTGGTATTATATCAAGGCCCGTAGTGGCGTGAAGCTGATTGAAGGAGTACCCAACAAGATCAAGAGTTGGCACAAGCAATTCTTCTTTATCGGTGGCAATTGGCGGGCGTCTTCCGATCTCTCGGGAGGACCAGGGCGTATAAATTCACCTACACATTTTGGCGAAATTCGGCGTAGGTTTTGTTCATTAGTTCATCATATCTTAGGTGGACTAATTTTAATTTTTTCTTCCTTATTTTGCAGGTCCGCGCATCTTAAAGTGGGGGCATCCCGAGCTGAGTGAAGAATTCCTCTATGTCCTCGCTCTGATTTCTTTACGAAACGTTAAGGATCGGAGTATTGGCCATCTTTCACAGGCGCACTGCCGCAAACTTGCTCAACTCACCACTAGTGCTCACCACTTGGAAGCATAAGAGGAGGTCCCGGAAGGTAACTTTTCATATGCACTTTGATTATTTCTACAAGTTCTTTTTCTCTGTTGGTCGCCTATCCCATGTTGGTCGCCCAATCCCTGTTGGTCGCCTCATACTTGTTGGTCGCCTAACCTCTCTTTTTATATTTTTATTCTCAGCTCAAAGGGTTATGGTAGCCATCCCTTAAATCCCTGAAAGCTATCATCTTCTTGCTCGTCGAGTAAAGCAAATGGCGGCCAACCAGCCATCGAAGAAGAAGAAGTTCGATCCCTGCACTTCTTTAATCAGACTAAGGGCGGGAGCACTTGATGAGGAGGAGGCTCCTCCAGCACCTGCCCCCGTTCCTCGACCTCCTCCTCGCTCCTCGCCTCCCAGAGATACCCGGGGGAAGAAGAGGTTGACAAAAGAAACTGCCCCCAGAAAGGAGGATGACCGTTCTAAACGGGCCAAGGGGCAAGGTTCCTCCTAGGCGAGCAAGTCTGTTGCTCGCTCCTCGCCCGTAGAGGAGGTGACCGAGCAGCAGGACATTGGCGCAATGGTCGTCGGCCGAAGGAGCTCTTCACCTGACAGCTCCTACCTGGGCTATGCCCCAGTGAAGATGAGGGAGTAAGTAACTTCCCTCCTGCTCGACTGCTCGCCTCCCTGCATATATTTCGACTTTTCTAACAAGTTTTTTTATCTTATGCAGGTACTGGAGAGATGATTATCCCGGTCGCTCCAGAGTACTTCACCAACTTAGTTGTGTGAAGTCAGCTCCTGCCTACCCCGACATTAAAGATTCTCATGTTCGGCGGGCTACAGAGTTTGTCCCCCGCTCCTGGACGAAGACAGGTGAAGAAATCCTGCAAAACCAGAGTCTTAGCGACAACGCTCGCCTCCTGGGTTATAACGCTAGTCACCAAGCTATCATTGCCCAGAGAGTCGTTGACCAAGCCATCGAGGCAGATCGGGATGCTCAACTAAAGAGGAAGGACGAAGAGCTGGCCAAGCTAAAGGCTGACTTTGAGAGGGCTAAACACACTTGGGAGCGGGAAGTGAAGGCTTCCGAAGACCGAGAGAGGGTAGCGTCCAACGCTTCGGAAAAGGTTAAGTTGGATTTGGATGTTGCTACTGATCGTCTCAAAGTCTTGGAGACTGAGTGAGTTGGCCTGGTGGAGTGGGTCGAGTCTTTGAAGGTCCATGTCGACCAGCTGGAGAAGGAGAAGAGACGGGCCATCTCTTACAACACGTACGTGTAGGATGTAACTGATAACACTAATCTCGGTTACATCTGTGCGTATGCAGATTGTGTACGATCCGTGAAGTACGCCTTGGACAACGGTCTTGACGTCATGACTAGTACCGTCAAGGACTTTGCGGATTACGTTCTCGAGAACCCGCCTGCTGCTGGCTTTGAGATCCCTGTTGCCGACTTAGGGGAGATGGGGTTAGACTTGGGCATCTTTAAAGATGATGTCCAAGTCATGGCTCCGAGGGAGAAGGTTGAAGTGAGCAAGGATGCCACCGTTTTCGATGCTTTAAGCCCCATCCTTCCAAATCTCCTTGGTGAGACAAGTACTTCTGCCACTGTAGGCAAGCAGCAGGTCCCGGTGGTGACCAACCAAGATGCTCCTCCTCCTCCCCCTACTGAAGATTTCCCAGCAGCACCAGCTCCTCCGGCATCCGAGGCTTAGGAGACTCTTTTATTTTTCTGCTTTTCTAGTTTGATGTAGTAGGATGATTTTTGTACACTTTTCCTTCTTTGTATCTTTGTACTTTGAATGAATAGAATTGTACTTCTTATTTTACTTGTTCGCCTTTTATTCGCCGTTTGTTTGTTTTTGCTTAAGTATTTCCTTCATAAATGAAAGTTCAATACTTTTCTTGCAATAAAATCTTTGTTTGTTTGTTATACATGGGTCACCTAGGTCCTTTTGAGGACTTGACCTTTTTTATGTCTTTAACGCCCTGTTGCTCACCTCCACTATACTTGTGCTCATGCATTTAGTCTCTTGGGCGAGCAACTTTATGTTATGGGGCGATCAGTTGGGCTTCTGGGTTTCAAGAACCCTGCTGCTCGCCTCCTTCTGGACTTGTGCTTACAACACTTGCTTGTCCTCCGGCGAGCAGCTTTTCTGCTAGGCGAACAACTGGGCTTTAATGCCTTTTTGTTTCCTTAGTTACACAATTTAATGAATAATCGTCTTTACTTACAAAATTTCGTCAAAAAAGTTTGAAAATTTTATCAACCCTACCATAATACAAATGATATAATACAAACGATAGTCTTTATAGAAAACGCTTCACTGGCTTCCTAACTACTGATAATATTTTATCAATAAAG
Organism: Ballota nigra; assembly: GCA_947034835.1. Classification (NCBI taxonomy): domain Eukaryota; kingdom Viridiplantae; phylum Streptophyta; class Magnoliopsida; order Lamiales; family Lamiaceae; genus Ballota; species Ballota nigra. The sequence continues at coordinate 37,418,660 of OX344724.1, read as the reverse complement.
CCGTGTTCTAGGTGTATTGGGCCGAGTTGCCTTTCATGTCTTCAAGGTCATATGTACCATTGTACCACTTGTGGGTTATCTTGAATGGGCCCTCCCAAGTCGGTCTAAATACTCTTGGCGGTGTTGCCAAAACCTTTCGGAGCACGAGATCCCCGACTTCAAATTCTCTGGCTTTCACTTGCGAGTTATAGTATTTTGCGATCCTTCTTTTGTATATCTCATTTTTTATTTCTGCCGAGATTTTTTTTTCGTCAATCAGATCCATCTCTGCAGCTAGTGCCTTGTTTTTTTCTTATTCATTAAACTCGGCTATCCTTTCAGTTGGTACTTTGAGTTCTATAGGTATAACTGCTTCTGTTCCGAATGCCATAGCAAATGGTGTCTCTCATGTGCTTGTTCTGTGTGATATCCTATATGCCCAAAGTACTTCTGGTAGTTCATCTGACCATTTGCCTTTTTTGTCTATCAGCCGAATTTTTAAGATATGTTTGATTATCTTATTAACTGCCTCGACTTGGCCATTAGACTGAGGGTGGTAGGGTGTCAAAAAGTGTTTCTTGATTCCCCATTTTTTGCAGAAATCTCTTATCTTTTTTCCTTCGAACTGTCTTCCATTGTTGGTTAATATTGCTTGTGGAACTTCAAATCGACATACTATGCTCTTCCAAATAAAACTGATCATTTTCTCCTGAGTTATCTTTACTAGTGCTTCAGCTTCGGCCCATTTTGTGTAATAGTCCACGGCCACTACTGCAAATCTTACATTCCCCTTTCCCGTTGGAAAAGGTCCTATGATGTCTATCCCCCACTTTGCGAATGGCCATGGACTATTTACCGAGATCAGTTCTGTTGGTGGCTTATGGATGTTGGGAGCGAACAATTGGCACCTGTGGTATGTTTTTGCAACTTTGATCGCATTTTGTAACAGAGTTGGCCAGTAGTATCCTTGCCTTACCGTCTTGTATGCCAATGCTCGCCCTCCTGCGTGATTTCCACATACGCCTTCGTGTATTTCTTTTAACACTTCTTGGCCTTGCCCCCTTGCTAAACATTTCAGCAGGGGTAGTGAAAATCCTCTTTTGTAAAGTTGGTTGTCCATGATCATGAATCTTGCTGCTCGCTTGGCTATCTTGGCCGCTTCTTGTGGGTCTTCGGGTATCTCATTGTCCTTGAGATATTTGTATATTGGCGTCCTCCAATCCTCTTCTGTTAACTCTTCTTCAACCTGGTTGATCTTGTAGTCACTGGTGGATGGACTAGAAATTCTTGTTATTGTGACTTCTGTAAGTTTTGCTGGTCCCGTACTGGTAGCCAATCGAGCAAGTGCATCTGTCTGTGCATTGTTGTCCCTTGGCACTTGTTCGATGTAAATTTGTTCGAATAGTGAAGCCAAGTGAGCAACAATCTTTTGGTACAGTGCCATGTTTTCATCTTTGGCTTCATACTCCCCACGGACCTGGTTGACTATCAACTGGGAATCTCCATAGATTTGGACTCTTCGGACTCCCACGGCCAATACCAGACGTAGACCAGCTATCAGTGCCTCGTACTCCACTTCGTTGTTTGTTGCCATAAACTCGAACCTGACCGCTGAGGTGAACACTTGTCTGTCTGGACTGATTAGCACTATCCCAACTCCTGTTGTTGTGTTATTTGATGACCCATCTACGTACATGTGCCATGGATGATTATGACCCATCTTGAGGGAAGGTTAATTCGACTATAAAGTCGGCTAACGCTTGTCCCTTGATCACTGTTCGAGGTGCATAAGATATTCCAAATTGGCTTATTTCGAGTGACTACTTGAGGAGGTGACCAGAAGTGTCAGGCCTTTGCAAGATTTACCTTAATGGGAAAGTTGTTAAAACCTCCACTTGGTGATCAAAGAAATATGGCCATAGCTTTCTTACACTCATCACCAGTGCGTAGGCCAACTTTTCCATGGGTGAATATTTAATCTCTGCCTCATGTAAGGCCTGACTCACGTAGTAGATTAGCAAGTGAAATTTTCCTTCTGCTTGAACCAAGACCGAGCTGATGGCCACCTCTGACGTGGTGAGATACAGGTATAGTTTTTCTCCGGAGACAGGTTTTGATAGAATCTTGGTGTCACTCAGATACTCCTTTAGCTGTTCAAACGCTTGTTGACAACTACCCGTCTACTGAAACTGCCTTTTATTGATGGCGTCGAAGAAAGGTCAACACTTGTCTCCGGAACTGGAAATGAATCTGTTCAGGGCTGCCAAACATCCGGTTAGTTGTTGAACTTCCCTGACCGACCTTGGTGGTTGCATGTCTATTATTGCTTTGACTTTTGATGGGTTTGCCTCAATCCCTCGTTGACTTACCAGGTATCCCAAGAATTTTCCCGAATGTACGCCGAAGCTACTTTTCTTTGGGTTCAGCTTCATGTTATTAGCTCGAAGAATCTCAAATGCTTGTGTCAGATGTTCCAAGTGATCCTCCTTCCTTAGGCTTTTCACGACTATGTCGTCCACGTACACCTCCATTATTCTGCCGATGTGATCATTGAACATTTTATTGACAAGTCTTTGGTACGTGGCTCCTGCGTTGATTAATCCGAACGGCATCCTTTCCCAATATAGCAGGTTCTTGTTGGTGTAGAACGCCGTGCTTTCCTGGTCGTCTGGGTGCATCGGTATCTGGTGATATCCAGCGAATGCGTCCATGAAGGTAAGAAGTTTGTGTCCTGCTGTGTTATCCACCAGTTGATCAATATGTGGTAGCGGAAAGTTGTCTTTGGGGCATGCAGCATTCAGGTCCGTGAAATCAATGCACAACCTCCACGTGCCATTTGGCTTTTTTACCAACACTGGATTTTCCACCCATCGAGGACACAAAGCTTCTTTGATCAGATCGTTATCAAGTAACTTCTTCACTTCGACATCTAGTGCCTCATATTTGTCAGGTCCGGATTTCCTTCTCTTCTGCTTCACTGGTTTCCTAGTTGGATCAATATTTAGCTTATGGCAAGCATGCTCAGGGCTAATGCCTACCATATCTGCATGCGACCATGCGAATACGTCGAGATTAGACTTAAGGAACTCGCTCATTCTGGATCTGTATGGCTCTGGGAGCTTAGATCCAATGAACAATTCCAAGTCTTCTCTGTTCGGGTCGACTTTTATTGTTTCCAACTCCTCAACAGGAGTTGCTTTCCTCTTTTGGCTCTTCCAATGAGGATCAATTATTGGACCATCTAAGTTGAGTTCATCTTCGATCATGGGTTCTGCCTCCAACCTTGGCTCGATATTGTCTACTTCTTTTGGTTCAGGTATGATCTCTTTTCCCTGCTGCTCACCAAAGCCCTCCTGCTCGTCCTCACCCTGCTGGTCGTCCACTTCCATCATTTCAGTATAGACAGACTCCATAATTTCATCCAAGATGGAGGGTTCGCTTTCATCCCTGCTGCTCGGCTGTTTGTCCATGACGGACACACTGTTATCTTTAGGTTAGAGTTGCAGGAGGCACTCTCAAGCTTTCTTTTGATCACCTTTGACTGTACCTGAACCTTTTGTTGTGGGAAATTTAAGACAATAGTAGTACGTTGAAATAGCAGCTTTGAATTCATTCATAAAAGGCCGACCGAGAAACCCATTGTAGGCAGACTGTTGGTTTACAACTAAAAACTCTACCATTCTAGTTAGTCTCCTTTCGGGGTCCTCAGTCGATACAAGTTCGATCGGTAACGTAACTAGACCTAAAGGGACGGTTACAGCATCTCCAAACCCTACTATCTTATGATGACATTCTTTTACATACTCATCACAATCGCCTAACTGATCTAGTGTGCTCTTGAATATGATATTTATGTAAGATCCGGTGTCCACGAGTAGACGGTGGACTCGGAACCCCATGATGTTAGCACAGATGATTAGTGAATCATTGTGTGGAGTAAGTATCCCGTCTAGGTCCTTCTCAGAAAATACCAGATCTCTCGTCTTCTTAGTTGCTTGGTTTACCCCGACCTCTCTGACTTGAGCCACTGCTCTCAAGTCTGCCTTCCTTTTTCTTTTGGATATTGGTGGCCTTCCATCAGAACAGCCCCCTACCGGTCCGGATGGCTCAAGCATTAGGATCTCCCGGATGAGTTCGGCTGGCGCGGTCATTGTCTTTTTTCTTTTTTGATCCCTCCTGCTCGGTTGTTCGTCGCTATCCTCATCTTTCGAGCCGGAGGATATTGTCACTCTTGGTTTCTTTCCTGGTTGTCGCTTCACGAATTCTGATAGCTTTCCCTCTTTGTAGAACCTCCATAACTGCTTCAAGAGGTCTCGGCATTCACTTGTGAGGTGGCCTATGGTTTGATGATATGCGCAGTACTTGTTGGGGTTCATCTTTCCCCGCTCTTGTCGTATCTTTCGGGGTTCTAACAGCATATCTTTATCCTTTACGTTGTTGTATACAGCCTCTATTGATGTGGACAAGACATGGTTCAACTTCTCCTTCAGTTCAGAACCTTCATTGAAAGCTTTCATGTTCTTAGGGGCTTCGTATTCTCCTCCTGACTTCTTTCCCGACTTCTTGTGTAACATCCAGGAGTATATTTTTCCATAGGTTAAAATAAATGTGTGAATTATTATTATTATTATTATTATTATTACTATTATTATTTTATTTTCAAAAGTAATTAAGTAATACAAGTTTCATTTTTATTCCTTCTTCTAAACTTTGGATATGCTCTTACGTGTGTATCCTAATCCTATTTGAAATAATTAGATAATAAAATATTTCTTTCATTTTATAAAAAAAAAAAAAAAAAAGTAAATATCCTATATATGCGTAAGTATACGTATATCCCATAATTTGTTCCTAAATTTTCTACTATAGTTGGTTTCCAAATTCAAAGTAAGAGGACCACGTAGTAGGCATGATTTAATCTGATCCCAAATATTTCTCAACAAAATTTTATCTCCCACATCTTTATTAACTCGGTCTTTTCACTCTCATTCTCACGCATGAAATCTTTCTCATACTTCATACACAATCGGAACTAGATATACAAAATCTCTATTTCATTCGCTCTGAAATTCTCGGCAACATTTGATGGTGACAGTAAATGCGAGGTGTAGGCTTTTGAGTTATTGCATTCACTTCATCCACGACAGTATTTTTCAGGTGGGGTTTCTATTTAAATAATCTCTACAGTGGTTAGTAGAGCTTGTTGTTCATTGTTAAATGTTTTACGTGATATGTTGAATGTGTCTGCTACGTGTTATGTTCCATGTATTCCATGTTATGAGACAGTTTAGAAATCAGACAGCCAGGGAGTAGGCCACGAGTCCGGGACCATGAAAGTTGTCCTCGGGAATCACCAGGGTCAATTAAATGACCTTGGCAAGGCCCGCAGTGCTCAGTCAGTTATGATACAGTTCAGTTTGGTAATGTATTCATGTTTGCATTGATGTGTTCGACCATCTGTTTGATATTTAACTCTGAACAGCTAGACCCCACTGAGAGTGCTTGCATACTCACCCCATTATTTTAACATTTTCAGATGAAGGAGCTGGTGGCGAGGAGGAGCGGTGGATGTCTTTCTACTATGGTTTTCGGTATTTTTGCAAAAACAATTTTATTTCTTTAGCAAACTCGTACTTGAGAGGTTTATTGTTGGTTATTTATCTTTTGGTACTTGGATTTCTGAAGTTAAAGTATCTTTGAGGTTTTGGTTTAATTTGTTTAGTCTTTCGCTGTTTAATTTATGATTTTGTGTTTTAAAAATTTAGTTCACGCCTATTTCATTTATAGATAAAATTATTTTTAGTAAAATTATTAGTATTAAAATTGGGGCGTGACAGAGTGGTATCAGAGCAGGTCTACGATTCTGTAGACTTGTTAAAATAAATAGTTAGTTAAAATTCAAAATTATTTAATAAATTTAACTGATGGGAATTTATAAAAAAAAATTAATAAAGGTCATCTACCACCGCCTCCCGCTTCAGCTCCACAAGGTACGCGCATTATACATTTCATTCATGTTACATATATCATTTTATGATACACAGAAAGTTATGTTAAAGACTATGTTACCCAGCGAATACAAGGACATTGCTAGTTTCAAGTTCATCATTTACACGAAATTTATGATTTTACCACATAAAAAAAAATTTCCTTTTCACAAATATTCACATTGCATGTATATTATATTTTATAGAACCTCGCTATAGGACGTACGAGGACGTACGAAAGTGGTTATGTTATAGCATAAGATATTCAGGAATAGTATACAATTATACGTCATGGTAACCCCTGTTTAGCACGTCAGATGGCTCCCCGCGTTATGCTGCTAGGGGAAATGCTCGAGCGGGCACGTCACAAAATGCCCCTGCTGCCCCTGTTCATGCTGACGCGGCAAATAATGCTCATGCTAATGTTGGCGCATTTCATAATGCCCCCGTTCAAGCTGGTGCAGGACTTAATGCTCAAGTTAATGATAACACCGCTCAAGTAGTGGAGCAGTTTCATCGCTACAAACCTACGACATTTAATGGAAGGGATGGACCGGAAGCTGTTGAACAGTGGTTCCGCTCAATGGAACGTATTTTTGAGCTTATTGGGTGCACAGAAGCTCAAAGACTCAGGTGTGTTGCCTTCCAGCTGGTGGAGGATGCAGACCATTGGTGGGAGAGTTACTGGCGGATTAGGCCTGTCGAGGAATTGGAGGCCTTGACGTGGGACGGATTCAGAGAGATTGTTATGAACAGATACTTTCCCAAGTTTTACTGGGATAGTAAAGAAAGGGAATTTCTTGATCTGAAACAAGGAGGAATGACAGTAGCACAATATGAGATAAAGTTCAGTCAACTAGCACGTTTTGCTCAACATCTAGTGGACTCAGAGGAAAAGAGGGTTCACAGGTTCACGACCGGGCTACAACCTGAGACTCAGGGTATTCTCGCTGGTCACGGGAATCTCACTTTTAGTGAGACCTTTGAAAGAGCGGAAAAAATAGATGCGTGCATGAGGAGAAGTAAGAATTTTGGCAAGAGGAAATGGGAATGTACTAACGACGAAGATCAGAACAAACACTCAAAAATTCAAGGTAGCACGGAGAAGGGTGACCAAAATGACAAGCCGTTATGTACAACTTGTGGAAGGAACCACAATGGAGAATGTCTAGCGGGACAACGAAAATGCTTTAGGTGCAAACAACCAGGTCACATGTCGCATAATTGTCCTCTCGCAAGACGTGGTAAGTTACTGAATTTCGAGGACGAAATTTTCTGTAAGGGGGGTAGGATGTAACATCCAGGAGTATATTTTTCCATAGGTTAAAATAAATGTGTGAATTATTATTATTATTATTATTATTATTATTACTATTATTATTACTATTATTATTTTATTTTCAAAAGTAATTAAGTAATACAAGTTTCATTTTTATTCCTTCTTCTAAACTTTGGATATGCTCTTACGTGTGTATCCTAATCCTATTTGAAATAATTAGATAATAAAATATTTCTTTCATTTTATAAAAAAAAAAAAAAAAAGTAAATATCCTATATATGCGTAAGTATACGTATATCCCATAATTTGTTCCTAAACTTTCTACTATAGTTGGTTTCCAAATTCAAAGTAAGAGGACCACGTAGTAGGCATGATTTAATCTGATCCCAAATATTTCTCAACAAAATTTTATCTCCCACATCTTTATTAACTCAGTCTTTTCACTCTCATTCTCACGCATGAAATCTTTCTCATACTTCATACACAATCGGAACTAGATATACAAAATCTCTATTTCATTCGCTCGGAAATTCTCGGCAACATTTGACGGTGACGGTAAACGCGAGGTGTAGGCTTTTGAGTTATTGCATTCACTTCATCCACAACAGTATTTTTCAGGTGGGGTTTCTATTTAAATAATCTCTACAGTGGTTAGTAGAGCTTGTTGTTCATTGTTAAATGTTTTACGTGATATGTTGAATGTGTCTGCTACGTGTTATGTTCCATGTATTCCATGTTATGAGACAGTTTAGAAATCAGACAGCCAGGGACTAGGTCACGAGTCCGGGACCATGAAAGTTGTCCTCGGGAATCACCAGGGTTAATTAAACGACCTTGGCAAGGCCCGCAGTGCTCAGTCAGTTATGATACAGTTCAGTTTGGTAATGTATTCATATTTGCATTGATGTGTTCGACTATCTGTTTGATATTTAACTCTGAACAGCTAGACCCCACTGAGAGTGCTTGCATACTCACCCCATTATTTTAACATTTTCAGATGAAGGAGCTGGTGGCGAGGAGGAGCGGTGGATGTCTTTCTACTATGGTTTTCTGTATTTTTGCAAAAACAATTTTATTTCTTTAGCAAACTCATACTTGAGAGGTTTATTGTTGGTTATTTATCTTTTGGTACTTGGATTTCTGAAGTTAAAGTATCTTTGAGGTTTTGGTTTAATTTGTTTAGTCTTTCGCTGTTTAATTTATGATTTTGTGTTTTAAAAATTTAGTTCACGCCTTTTTCATTTATAGATAAATAATTATTTTTTGTAAAATTATTTGTATTAAAATTGGGGCGTGACATCTTGGTATCAACCTTGTCACCTAGCTCCTTCTGCAGGGTTTCTTGCATTGAGATGTAAATCCCAGCCTTGTGTCTGAATTCAGAATAAGTCTTAGGGAAAGCCAGGTGCATTTCCTTCCACAGATCTGTTCCCTTCTTGAGTCCTGCCATGACTGCCACAATCTTGGTGTCTTCACTCACCGTTTCCCTTTCTAGCAGGACTTTATCAAACCTTTCGAGGAAAGCTCTATCTGACTCTTCGTCTCTTTGCTTCAGATCTGCAAGCCTATGTCTCTGTGTAAGGTAGGATCCGACTGTGGAGAAATGTGATAGAAATTCCTTGCTGAGTTGCGTGAATGAGCTTATAGAGCCGGGGGCAAGTGCAGAAAACCATCTGTGAGGGCCATCGCCCAAAGTTAACGAGAATTTAAGGCACTGTGTTGCGTCAGATGCTTTCACAGATATCATGTAGTCAGTGTACTTGGACAAATGCACTTTTGGGTCTGACGTCCCTTCGTATAGGCTAACAGCTGGGAACTGTACTTTCTTTTGAACCGGTGCGTTCAATATTGCTGGGGATAATGGCGATGATGGGAGTACGGTTGCTCCTCCGCCGTTCTGAGCATCCAACTGCTTCTTCATCTCCTTAATTGTTCTTTTGAGGTCAATCCACTAATTCGAAGGCGCTCCTCCATTAGAAGGTTGTTCATCGTGGTTTGGCTCAAAGCCTTCTCCACGGTGCAGTCCCTTGCTAACGGGACGTTTCTCCTGTGTGACCCGCCGGGCCACATTACTTGCCCCATTGGGACCTAATCGGCCGAAGGCTGACTTTCTGAGTCTATCATGTATTGAGGGGCGGGCAGCAGGGTATGCTCACTCCTCACTCCTCTGTGAGTCCTCTCTCCTGAGTTCATGGTTTTGGTTCCTTGTACCCCTGCTGCTAGACTCCCTATCCCCTCCTGGTGTGGACTCACCTCGGCTCCCAAGTCGCTCACTTATTGGCGCTTTGTCTTTGGCTCTCCTTGCCTGACCACTATCTACCTCTTCTACTCTTATGTCTTCCTTTTGTTTAGCTCTTTGCTCTGTTGCCCGGTTGCTCGCCTCCGGGGTCTTAGAGGATTTGTGTCCTGCTGCCCGGTTGCTCGCCTCCCGGGCTCTTGATGGTCCGGCAGCTTCCTGTCGCCATTGCAATGATTGCGAAACGGCAATCGTTTTTGCTAATTCCTCTGGGTTTTGAGCCAATGCTTCCACTTCCGGAGGAAGAGTGTCGATAGTGACTTGAACGTTTTGCTGGGACGTGGCTCGCACCGTTCTTGCATGGTCACCCGTTGACGATACCCTAGTTCGTGATTTGCTCGCCGGGTGGTTGCTTGATTCTTGGTGATCTTGTGATCGTACCATTTTCTGAGCTTTGATGTCTTTTTGATGAAGATCTTGTATTTGTTGATGTCTTGACCTATAAACAACTAGTCTTGCATGTAAGGATTTGGTTGTTTACAGACCTTTATCTACACATGCATGCATTCAAGCTTGTAGGTCTTGTGTAACACCTCCCAAAACACTTAAACCTTCTTCCTAATTCCAGTTTCCGGCGACTTATTGCCGGATTTTTGCAGTTTCTGGTGAATTTTTCCAGAAATTCCTTCAATTCTCCAACCGACGGAGGTTCGGACCCTCCTTCTAGCGCCAATTGTTGATGACCTTGTTCCAAAGTGATAGTTTAATGGCTGTTTTTCTCTAATAAGATCATCAAACAAGGATTTGAATGAAGATTAAAACCATATTTTTGAAGGAAGAATTGAGAAAAAGATTTGCAAGAGTTTTGCCTATTTTTGAATTAATTGAACTTATTTTCATGACCTCATGAAGAGGTATTTATAGAGGTACAAGCAAGTAGGAGGTGTCACCTCCTTAATCATCCTTATTTACATGGTGACAAGTGTTAAGACACTTGTTAATTTCTAAGCTATTACATCTTTACATAATGACAAGTGTTAAAACACTTGTTTGCTCCTAATGTAATGTTTAATTATTGGGATTTCTGATGATCTTCCGAGGTGCCCTCTTGCTCGCCTGGTCGCCTCCTTTTAATTTCTTTTTTTACCCTTCTTGTTATAGCTGGTCGCCTTCTTTTTATGTCTTAAATGACCGGCTGCTCGCCTCCTCTTACTTGGTCACCTGACCCAGTTGCTCGCCTCCTCTTAAATGTCCTATATGCCCTGTTGCTCACCTCTTATATCCATATTCCCTGCTGCTCGTCCTTTTTATTTTTATTCTTAATGACCTCTTAATTTTATTATTTTTATCATCTTTTATTTTATTCTTATTTTTCTATTGGTCGCCTATCAACACCAAGTACTTCCAACTTGTTAAGGTATGTCATTATATCGAGAACGTGCTCCTGGTGTTCTCTTCACCATTTTCAACTTGACCGAGTCATATTTGGTGAACTTGATTAGTCATGGGCCTCTGATGTAAAAACATCTCTTCAAGGCTTTCCATGATTTCAACAGCGGATACAATGTCTTCATGAATGCGCCTTAAATCCTCAGACAGAGATGTCAAGATGATGCACTTCATGTGTTCATTGTCACGCTTCCAATCATAAATTGTCTTTTCCCATTGCTTCACTTATCATTAGGCTTGCCGGGTATATTACCGTGAATATCCCAATTGTGTTTTTGTGCAGTAAGGACAAAATTTAAATTACATTTCCAATCGACATAATTCTTTTCCAAAAAGTTTGTTAACTTAAAGTAATAAAACAGTGGATTAAAAGGTTGCGACATGATGAAATGAGAATAAAACATACATTCATATTAATATCTAGAAAAATACGAAATTATCACATAATTCGATCACATCAATTATATTGAAACCTTAAAATAATATAATCATGCATTAGCCAACATCTCAAAATAATTTAAATGCCCCACGAGAGGTGGTCTATACATTTAAACACATTCAAGCAGATCACAAACTTGAAAGTTACAAATCCTTAATTCAAAATTAATAGTTGGCTCTCACTTTGACCACATACTAGTAATAATCCACAATCATCCTTTCGGAATTTATTCATGTGAAATCCGTCTTTTTGGCCGATCCGAGGGGAAAATGTATTCCAAAAAGACTTCACAATAAATAAATTATGGAGTCAAAATAATCCAATTTTAATATCCTGAATAAAATTGCGATTAAAGAAACATACTTAGTAATTTTCGGAAGTAAGGTTTTTCTTGGACAATTAAAATCATGAAAACACATATTAACAAATAATAATTAGTGCATGAAATAAAGCATCCATCAAAACAAAATTAAACACATTGGAGCACTCAAATCCAATTGTCACGGTTTAATTTCTTCACGTTTTCATGCGAGAAATCGTCCTTGTTGCTTTTCATCGTTCGTCTCGACACGCTCCCTCTCGAACAGCAACACTTTATCAAAAACAACTTCGTTTGAGGTTCGGAACGATGTTTGGAATCACACAAAAAAATAAGAACGGAAATAAAATTTTCACGGCCCGAGATCCGGCACGCATCGGCCCACGGAGGTGGGCCGCCCGCCTCTCGTACCACGGCAGCCGAGGCTGAGCGCCGTGCAGCATCGGGCACCCGTCGTGCACGGCGTCGTGCGCCTCGCACACGATGTGCATCGGGTTTCACTGTTTGTCCTTGTTTTTCACCCCATACATAATTCCACGTCCATGCACGCACCACACATGCATGCATCGTCCGGGTACATCGTCTTCAATTCTTCATTTCCGTCTTCGTCTCGATCCGGTTACAATTTATTTACAAAAAATAAATAAAACTAGATCTAGACTAGTCTATTACAATGATCAAATCAAAATAAAACCAACTAATCTACTCGTGGATTTTTTTCACGAGAAAAGCGAATTCGAACGAATCGAATTAAAAACAATTAATTCACACGCATGAATAAAATTAAACAAACATTAAAACCATGACAATTGGATACCTGCAAAAAAGATCTAGCAATTCTACTATCCAATTTCAATTTAATGTTTAAACAATTTAAATTCCAATTTAAAGATTAGAGCCCGAAACCGTGGCTCTGATACCAGTTGTTGGGAAAATAGAGGTGCCCGGGAACTATTCGAGATGAAATTTAAATACGAATTTAAATTCATTTATTACTAGCATGAATTAATCCTAATTAATTCAAATAGTAATTCTAACAACAATTTTATCATCATGCATGTTGAATTAATTCACATGAAAACCTAACGCGGAAAAACTAGGAGTTCACGTAATTCGTACCTCTTGTAAATATGACATTTGATAACAACGGGACTATTACGATTGTGCTATCAACCAAAATACATTCTCAAGTATGTCTATTTCACCTTGCTTGATCACCGGTGGGAAGTGCTTTCAAGTAATTTAAAATAACAAGGAAGAAAGAAAAATTAGTGTTGCTGATTTTTTTTTTCAACGGTGTGAAAAGTAAATTGGAGATGAAATAATCATCCCCTATATATAGGTGAGGGTGAACGAAATTTTGGTGTATTTTAGAGGAGAGAAAATCTTTTTCTTGGCTTCCAAGAAATCTTGAATATATTCCATATATTCTTTTCTCCATAATAAAATATTCCACAAAAATCTCAACCTCCTCCTAATAAACATATTTTTTAAAATATTAAAGAATGAATCCAAGATTTGGATCTTCTTGAATATATGAGATAATCTTGTATTCCAAGAATACTTATCTTCCATAATATCTTTCCAAAAAAATCAACAAGATCTTTTCTTTCTCCTAGTATATCTTTTTCGAAAATATCATGAAAAAATCAGCAAATATATTTTCTTTTATTTTAATCACCTTATCATTATTGGGCTACTTAATTTGGGCTACTTGAGGGGCCTTTAGGAGAATTAAGGTTGGACCTCCAATGGACTCCTGAATTTCAATATTGAGCCCCAATATAATTCAGCCCATTAATATTAATTAGTACCAGTAATAAATTAATATTGCACTATCCATCTTAATCCATATTACGATAATATGGGCTCCCGGTTATTATTTCCCGCGTTTAAGATTAACTAGTCTATTAATTAATTGAGCTTCTGAATAACTCTAAATTAATTAACATCTTTCACCTTGGAGTAAAGACAACTCAACATTATTATCCGTACCGAAGAAACTAATTCTTCACTTGCAAGATTTGGTACGCTAAAACTTCTGAGCCCACCAAGGGGACAAATCACACGAGCCGTACTCGCACGCGTTTCTCCGTATTAAATCTTAGCAACCATTATATGATTAATATTACTGCCCAAAGCACAAGGTTTGAAGTCACGATGATTCGCATCCAACATGAATCAAAGCAGTAACCATTAAGCACACACGGTCTTATTTAAGTGACGGAGATTAAGAAATCAATAACCACTGAGGTCTAATTCTTCACATTTCAGAACAGAAGAATTTATCCTCGTTGTAGGCCCTCTTCAACACATACTAAATGTGCTAGTGCAATCTCTTGGTCAAGACAGACCAATCTGAGATGTACACATCGACCTTTCACGGCGGATTGTTCAATTCCACCTAGGTCGTGAATTTGTACGTTTAGTTACAAGGAAAACCGTTAATGTGATCTTCCGTGATCGAGTATCACCACATTAACTACAATGTAACATGTACTATATATATTGAATGGTTTGCAATAAATATTCAACATTCAATCATATTTAAAGCAAATGTGATAAAAGATTTATTCTCATAAATAAGTGTTTAATACATGAGTTATACAAAGTAAATTCATACTTTCATGTATAACTCCAACACCAATTGGGTAAACAAATGAATTGATGCTGATGGCATAGTAGAGAACCACTCTGCACCCGATCCCCCAATGTTATAGGAAAATTTCGGTACTACGTAGCATCGCTGGCCCCCATGGAGATCATATAATCTGAGTACTTAGTTAGATGAACTCGGGGATCTGTTGTTCCTTCATATTGAATGCTTGCCGAAAATTGAATCTTCTTTTGGATTGGGGCCTTCAAGATTATAGATAATAATGGTGAAGTTGGCATGTTGGTCGCCCCATCCCCCTCTGCAAGTCCAACTGACCTTGCATATTTTCAACTGCCTTTTTCAAGGCTGCTAGCTCGTCCAAAGAATCCCTTGACTCGTAGGCTGTTCAGCGAGCAAGGGTGCATGACCCTCTGCTCGTCGCAGTCCCTCACTCGGAGGGGAAAACTTATGAGTCGGTCTTCTGGGGTTGCTTGCCGCATTTGGTCCCATACGCCTAAAGGAAGACCTGGACAATCTTTCATGAACGGAGAGACGAGCTGGTTGTGGAGTTGTTCGCCCATCTCCTGTTCCCGGGCAAGCAGTTCCTTGTTGGGGCTGAGGTCTGCCCAGCCTGTCTAGAACACTAGGACGTGAAGTCCCATGACTTGACTCTGCTGCTCGGATGGGAACAGACTCTGCTTGGTCTTCCACCCGTTCAACCATTTTTACTTTGCCTTTGGTCCCCTGGACTTGGGCACTGTCTACTTCATTTTGTTGCTCGTCGCAAGCTGGCCTGCTTCTCTGCGTCTCAACAAACCTTGATCTGACCCTTACTTGTGAGGGCTAGGTTGTTCTTGTTGTTTTTCCAAGGCTTGCAAGACGGCTATGGTTCGGGCTAGCTCGCCAGGGTTGCTAGCCAATGCTTCCAACTCTGGAGGTATTACATGTGTCACTACTGACGGTCTGGCCTTATTTGTTGGCCGTGGATCTTGTGCTCGCCGACCAGCTGAAAAGGCCCGGGTCTGTGGGGTCCTAGCCGAGGGTGAGAGAGTTGAGTATCCTTATATTGAGGCATGTTGATTATATGTTTATTTTGAATCTTCAAGTCTTCAAATCTTCAAATACTTGATTGAAGAACACCAAGAACACTCTCCTTGAGTTTATGAAGAAAACTCAAGAAATCATTTGAATCTTAAAGTTCTTGACTTGAATCCTTGCAATTTAATACGAATCGAAGGTCAAAGACCCTTCTTCTAGCGCCAATTTATTGATGATCGGTTCTAATCACGTGGATTAGTGGCTGTTTTTAACCGGAATTAGGATCACCAAATAATTTCATGTGACTGATTACTACCGTCTGTAGTAAATACGATAGATCAGATCAGAAAATTGTAGATACGTGAATTGATTACCTATTTATTTCGTATATGTGAATTTTGTGGTGTATGAGTGTGTGTAGGGGAGAATTTAGTGTATTTGAACTTAATTTTCATTAATGGAGAGCAGCTTATTTATATAGGCCACCAAGTAGGTGGTGGACAAGACTTTTGGACTTCCAAGCTTGCATGCTTGACATGTGTCCTTTTGACCTAATTTGACCTTATCTAAGCTTAATCTTAGTTATAAAGTCTTCATTTGGACCTTATCCTGTCTTCATAGTTGCTTGCTTGGTTTTTGTATGTCGATCTCCATTAAGTGCTTCGTATTGAAGGTTGTTCGCCTTTTGAGGAATAATGGGTGTAAAGTTGTTTTCCCATTAAGCCTCCCCAGGTTAGATAATCTGGGTCTCTACTTCAGTAGGAGCTGTTCGCCAAAGAGTTGTTCGTCGGGAGTTTGGTCGCCAGGGTTGTGGGCAGATGTAAGAGCACCCTCATGATTAGGTTATGCACCCCTATTACATCATACTTGTTCGTCATGAGGATGGGGTTGAGTTATTTGCCTTAATCTTTATTTAGGCTTTAGAACTTGTTCGCCTAAAGCCACATGTTGTTCTCCTATCAACACAATTAATCCACAATAATTCATTAGAATAATTTATTCGTAAAAGATCGATTAAACAATTTAACTTTAAAAAATATTTTGAGATAATTAATGAAGCATGAAGATAATTAACAAAATTAATCATACAAATATGTAACAGCCTGCGTGATACTATTTTTGGACTCAAACGACCTGTTCAAATTAGGTTTTCCGAAACCTTTCAATTTTAGTCCTTTAACTTTCCTATACTATAACAATTTCGTTAAAAATATTTAAACCCTTTAATAAAACATGGGGACTTGCAGAATATCATCTAAACATGCATACATTAAGATTATGTTGTGATTTTTCAAGGAAGATATACCTAAATATGAATCCTATTGAAAATAGTAAAATATAGCCTAAAAATATCGCAATTGTTTATAATTATTTAGACACTTCTTAAAATTATGAATTTAAACATGGTAACTCTACTATAAGTGCTCTACAATATTCAATTCTTACTTCTCAAAGAAGTTAAATAAACATATTTTTCAAGGCAAAACATCACAAAGGTTCATTCTGGACACATCAAGTTCAAAAATTTGTTTCTCTTAGGAGTCGTTTGGTTCGTTGGATTGGGTGGGACTAAAGTTTTAGTCCCACTCAATCCCATGTAATATTGTGTTTGGATTGAAGGTTTAAAGCCCAGGATAAAATAAGGGCTCGGTTCATAAACCTACTTAATCTATCAAATGAGGGACTTAATAATTCCTTAGGGATGGTGGGACTCCATAATCTCATACTTTCAAATTACTATTTTATCCTCACAATATTTGTGAAAGAAAATAAATATTTGGGAGGCTGAATTACTTGGGGGTAAAAATGGTATATTGCACTTTAAACCCACTTAATCATTCAATAAAAGAAATCCTACAATCCAAACACAGATTCCTCCTCAAATAATTCTATTTAATTCGATTCCATCTAATCTAATCCCATTTAATCAATCCAGTCCTTTAAACCAAATGACCCCTTGGGGATCACCTTTAAAAATCATCAAAATTTAACAAGATACAATAGACTTTAATTAGAATATGCACACCATATTTCATAATTTTTTGTATAGTACAAGTAAAGGATTTGGGTCTGTAAATAGGGGTATTACAGTTTCAATCGATTTTGGGCAATGCAACTTTAGGATTTTATTTCTCTTTCGATTCAACTCTGATGAACATAAAATTTACACAGTTTGTAGTTCATTGTCAATAGTTCATTCCGTAAAAATTTCATAGATTTTCCATGGTTATAATTTAAGATCAGAAACTAACAAATTACTGTTCATTGATTCAATCGGAAAAAAAAAAATCAACTTCCAAGGTTCATAACTCCTTCATCTTAAGTCCAAACATCATGAATTTTGGATGGGTTCTAACTTACATACAGTTAATCAAGAACAAATAATTTCATAATTTTCTGAATAATGAAATGTGAAAAAACGAAACAAAGATTTAGCATATAAGCATATGGGGATAAACATAGAGGTAACCTTTGTAATATCCTTCTTAGTATGGAGTCTTGGGCAAAAATTCTTGATGAATAACAGTTGATTTGAATCCTAGAATGATGGATGGAGATTTTCTTGATTTGTATAAGATCTTGAAGGATTTTAATGGAGGAAAATGGAAGAGTACCGAGAGAGAGAGAAGAGGGGGGAGAGAAAATAAAATACTTTCATGTGCTTTTCCTTTCTTGGTTTCGTGCTTGATGCATATCTGATGCACATATATATAGAGGGTGATGAGAGAAGCTGAGAATGAGGGTAAAACTTGAGATATGTGGTTAAATAAGGACCATGTAAATAGGTAATTAGTTTAGGTTTAAATTTTAAAAGGTGATTCTTAGATATTTTGAACTATTCCCACTATGTTTTAATTATCACTCGTATTTACTATGTGTGTTTCATGTAAACCGTATTATTTAATCATGAAGGAGTCGTATTTTAAAGATACGAAAAATATCATAAGTATTTATATATCGTATTAATTATTTCATATGTATACATTTTCTCGTATTTATTTTAAGTGCTTCGTTTGGCTATTTTTGGATATCATAAAATTATTTAGACGTGATAAGATTGTCATCGCCGTCGTTTGTTACTATATTTTATAATACCTTCTAATTTTAAGGCCTCGTACTTTTCTCCTATTTAGAAAAAGAATATTTTTTAACCTTAAAATTTTATTCTTAAATGCTAGGAGTGCTCCTGGCTCAGAATGTTCGCCTGTTTCTTGAAAGTGAACTTGAAAATATATATTGCTCATAAAAAATTCTCATAACATTTAATCATATAATTATTTCTTGTAATTTTGGTTCGGGGTATTACATGAAGAATGAGAGGTTTATTGCTTAAGGAATCATACCTTCTAGCCCAAAATCAAGTGATTCAGAAGAAGATGTTGACCCCAAACACAAAAGAAGGTAGAGGAATCTAAACTATTGTTTGAAGAGGATTTGTAATAGATCAAATCTTATAAACTTTGTTTATGAACCCAATTCCTTCTCTACAATTATTGGATTTATTTCATTTATGTTTGTTATTATTTGATTGAGGTTTTACCATCATCAAAATAGGGGGAAATTGTTAGGATATTTTTGTTCTGAGAATCTCTTTATGTGATTTTAATGATATCAAATTTATCATTGTATTATGTGGAAACTAACATTTCAGGAATAAAAAAGAAGAAAAACTTAGGATTTTTCTAAGTATACAACTGAAGAGTTCAAGGAAAAAGCCTACAACTGAAGAGTTTGTGCCAATTGCAGAATCAAAAGTTACAATTGAAGACTTGTGTTCTTGATAATGTTAATCCAATCTGGTTAAGTACAGTACTATTTGTACACTCACTCACAAGACTTGAATAACTTCAGAACATTAAATGAGGTTAATGTTCTACAAGACAACTTGTACTACAACAAGGTTATATAACAAGACTAGAAACTTTAATTAGCTGGAGTCAAAGCTGGAGGTGACCCCAAATTCAGTTGAAATCCCTCCAACGGCTCAAAGACCCCTAAGACTCCTATAAATTGGAGAAATACCTTAGAGGAAACAACAACAACACACAAGCTATCAAGCATACTACACAAGAAAACCTACAACTACCAAGAGTCTCTTGAGTTCACTGCTAGAATTATAGGACTAGGTTGCTAGGTTATTTGTTTAGTTCATTTGGTTGTTGTTCCTCACAAAAACCCCATTGTAAATCTACCTTGTGTAGATATATATTCTTTGTGAGTTATTAGGTGTATCTTAGTGAGTGATTTTCTGAGTGAGTTTGCATTTTCACTTAAGTTTAGACAGGTCTAAGTGAGTGGTCTAGTTCTTAGGGGGAAATACTGTTCATCTAAGTGATTGCAAGATTTACCTTGCCCTAGAGATTTGGCACCCAAGGGTGTAACAGTGGATGTAGGAGTATTACACCACCTCTGAACCACTATATATCTGTTGTCATTTATTTTTATATATTTATATTCTTATTGCATTGTTTACTTAAGTTACATTCATCATTGTTTTGGAAAAAGTGCATAAAAACTGCATAAGTTAAAATTGAAAAGATATAACTGTAGATTGTCATAATCACTCATTTGCACACCTCAGTTTATAATTGGTTTTTCATTAACACACACATTTTAATTCCGCTGCACTTAGGTCTTTCAATACACTTTTAAAGTGTGAGAAAACTACTCTAAAAATTTGCTTTGTGTTGGATAAAATCTTTACAGACTTTACAAATATTTCAAAAAGTTTGCAGCTGCACATTTATTTTCTAAACTTAAAGCTGCACAGTTAAGTTTTATTTGATTTTTTTTAAAATTGAAGGTCTATTAAACCCCCACCCCCCCAGACGTTCACTACTTTGGGACCAATAACCACAATAGACAATACTATGTATTTTGTCATCATCAAAACCAATATAAGAGAAATCATGGAAAAAAAATCATAACAGTTTCAAAGCTAGGATGAACCTATCCCTCTTCGTCCAGATCCCTGATAGACATGACCAAGGAGGAACATGCTGATAAGTATACTTGCCTATTTTAAATATACTAGTATTTCTCTCGTGCGATGCACAACTTAAATATTGATTAATATTAACATCATATGAATTATAATATAAATTTAATTAAAATTATTAAATTTATGTGCACATTAATGTTTATTAAGCTTATGAGATTTTGTATGTATGTGAATCTCTCAATTATTAAATAAACAAATTTTTTATTATACGCTAAACTTATGACAAATATTGATTTTTTCAAAATGATATCAATTTTAATAAAACAAAAATAATATTTTTCACCAAATATGATTATTCTGTATTTGTTAATAATTTTTTGTTCTTCACTATTCAACCATCACTTGGTTATTTCACATGATAATGATGACATTGATCTTACATGCACAAATAATACTTTAAAATATAAATAAATCACACAATATTCCAAAATATTTTTATTTTATCTATTTTAATTATATTTTCTTAAAACTTGTTCAAAACAAATGAATATACTTTTCGTGGATCTAGAGAGTATTCAAAATCAAATGAAAGAGTTTTAAAAACATTAAAATTCAAATTTTAAATTTTAATTTTATTTTTTGCATACATAATATATATGTTAAATTAATGTTCATAAAAATAAAATTAATTTGATACGTAATGCGTAAAAAATAGAATTGAAACAAATAATTATCAGATTTTGAAAATGTAGGTGAAAGGTAATATATTAAAAAAAAGTTTATAAATTTAATTGATTGATAGTAAATCACATTCTTTGTTAGCACAAATGTTATTTGCATATTGATGGGATTGATGGGAACATTGATGAGACAACTTACCTTATACTTTTTCCTACACTCGGTCAACAATAGGGATGGATTTAAGAGGATCTGGCGTCGATCATTGTTTGAATTTTATTTACTTAATTATTATTATTATTTTATTTGTACAAATTTCTTATTTAAACTTATAGCACTCCCTCCGTCCCCAGACACTTTTTACAGTTGATTTTTTCTCGTATTTTAGCGAGCAAGTTGTTTATTAGTATTTGAAATGATAAAATGGTTTTTAAGGTAGGGTATGATAGATATATCTCTCCTCTATTATAAAATTAATTTAAAATTACTTTTCCATTTTAAATACTAATAAAAAACTCGCTCGCAAAAATACGAAAAAAGTCAAATGTGAAGAGTGCCTAGGGACGGAGGTAGTATTTTATAAGAATTCGCTCTTCCCTAATGGAAATTATGCCCGATATTATTATAACCATGTAAATTTTGCTTTAGTCAGAGAGTCGGATAGGAAAAATGTCAACTCATGATACCAGTTTTTTTTTAATGAAAAATCATTTTTTTTTAGTGAAAAATATGTAATGAGTGTATTTTTTTTCTAATTTAAATCGGTATAAAAAAAATTCCTGTTAGAATTGTATATATTTATCCTTCTTCACAACCAATACTTTTGAATTTAATAACTACTCTCTCCTATTCGATTTTGATTGTCCACTTTACCATAAAAGAAGGTTTTTTTCCCCCTTACCCAAAATAGCAAAAAACAAACACTACCCTTTTTAACTTATCCCTTAAAAACATCATTTATTTACACTCATGCCACTACTTTATCAACTTTATACCCACAAATATTACTCCCTCCGTCCCAAACTCATTTTCCCATTTATTGTTTGCACGGGTTTTAAGAAAATGGTTGCTTATAGTATTTAAAGTGATAAAGTAATAAAAGATATGCTTTTGGTTATTAGTGTATGAAAAATATAATATTAAAAAATATTATTATTATTTTGCCAAAAGTAGATGTAACAAACGAGTTTGGGATGAACGAGTTTGGGATGGAAGGTTTAATAAAAAACTCTTACCCCTTTTAAAAATCTACTTTATACCCACAAATACTAATAAAAATTCTTTTATTAAAACCCGTGTCATTTTCTTATGAACAATCAAAATCGAATTGGAGGGAACAATATTTTTGTAATATTAAAAAAAATAGTTACTCTAAACAATTAATACTTTTGAATCAAACAACTGATATTTTTTGTAAAATAATTAGAGTAAATAAATGTGTGGGGTTACCTTTTCTAATAATCATCATCCCATTATCACCCTAAACATCATCATCACCAATCCCATCAATGTGCAAATAACATCACTTCTTTGTTAGACAGTAAAGTTCTCCCTATCACATGTACTACTTTTATATATTTAATTATTTATATATTTGTAGTACAATACTTAAATTTGAAGGTCGTAAAATTATATTTAGGCTGCACTTGGTAGGCTGCATAAGCCCATAATACCATTTTTTATACTTCCAATAAATTGCTTGGTAGACCATACAAATTTAGTATGAGCCCGAATGTAATATAACGGCCCGGTAATAATTGGGATATCAAATCCATATAAAATTGTATTGACCAACACCCATTACTATTTTATTATGGCCCAAAAAGAAACAATTTTTTTCCTTTTTACCCTTCCCCTCTCCCCTCTTCTTTCATTCTTCTTCAAGAACGAGACACAACCCTCCATCTCCTTCACTGCTGCCTCCTCCTCCTCTCTCACTGTCGGCGCCTCTCACCACCGCGGACGTCGCCGCCGCGTCTCTCGCCACCGCATTTCTCACCATCGCCCGCGTCTCTTACCGCCTCCATCACTGACTTGAAGCCGTAAATACTAACTTTCAACTAGTAGTTTCCCCGCAAGCGTACGGGTTCACTGTAGTATAAGCAAGTATAGCGACCAAGTATAGCGAACCCAAGGGAAGATGAGTATGTGAACAGATCCCTGAAGATCTACACATCGTAGCTAATATGAGTGTATATTTTTGGGTTTTTGAAAAAGAAAATAAATTAAAATCTAAATTAAATTACTCTATGAATGCAAAAAGGAAAATTAAGTTACGAATGTAAAAGTTTGTTTTCAAATATGAGATGATGATGCTCAGGATAGGAATTCCTACGTATACTAACGGAGCAGGTACATAATCAAGATAACCGTGACACTCAAGAAATAACTAAGTAAAAGATTGTAAGATGAAAGCTCAAGAATTAAAACCCTAATAATTTATTCTAGCAATCGACTTTACTAATCCACTAACAAGTTAATAGATTGTGCTTAATTAACGAGACCCTAATTTAAACTAAGGTGATGCGGTCGTCCTTCTTAGATAAACCGGTAGATTAATTAACCCTTTCTAAACCCTCTCATTAAGTCTACTAGTTGTTAAAGAGTGATAAGATCATCCTCTCTCAAACACTTTTTGATCTAAATTCAAAGGTAAAGTTAAGATTGATTTTAAGAATTCATTAATTAAGAGAATTAAAACTAGACGTCACGAATTACCCTAATTACGTACCCACATCCTACTTCTACGAGTTCATGCTACCCCAAACATGCAAGGGTTTTAGCTAGATATGGTTGTTACGGAAACAAAAACAATCGAAGAAGTAACAAACATGAACATAATGATTTTAACTAAGAAATTATCAAACATTAACTAGGATTTAAAGAAATAAGTGCTAAGAACTGAAATACAATTAATAAAACAAAGTCTCAATGTATTCAAGAACAAAGATCTGAAGTAAAGAAACTAAAAATCAAAACCGAACTATGAATTCGTAAGTAAAACCTCGAATACGTAAAACTAAAGCTTGCTCATCTCTTCTTCTCTTTCTCTCTCCAAAAACTAACTCTAAAAGTGATATGGTATCAAGTGGTGTGTAAAAACATGTTCGGGACGAGTATATATAAGCATCGGGCTGAATCGGGAATTCATGGGCCGAAAAACGAATCCGGAAGCCAAAAACTTGGAAGTGCTCGAGCACACCCGCTCGAGCGGTGGTGCTCGAGCTATGTAGCTCGAATGATGCAAGGGGTCGAGCGGTCCCGCTTGAGCTGGTCGAATGGCGAAATTCTTCTGTATGTTTTGGGGCACTCAAGCAACACGCTCGAGCGGTGGCGCTCGAGTTGCTCAAGTGCTGGAAATTCTCTGTAAGTTTTGAGCGCTCGAGCAATATGCTCGAGCGTTGGTGCTCGAGTAGCTCGAGTGACAAAACTTCTCTGGACAAATTGGGCGCTCGAGTGGTATGCTCGAGCGGTGGTGCTTGAGTAGCTCCACTCGAGTGGCTCTCCCTCTTCTTCAACTGATACTTTTCTTCTTCCGCACTAATACCAATCATATTTTTTCGATATCTTCTCATCCGGGCATCCGTTTGAGTCAATTTAAAGTCCTATGAACTCCTTTTTTCGCCCTCGATTCACCTATGAGCATCAAAGAGACAAATTCATCAATGTGTAGAAATAATACTCAATTGACTCTAAATACTCAATAGAATCGACCAAAACTGGGGCATTTCTAACGACGAATCATGACAATTTCACGCCTAATCAACCCCCCCCCCAAACTTACCATATTGCTTGTCCTCAAACAATGAAATAATAAGTCAAGTGAAATTGTTAGGAATGAGTCAAAGAATCAAATCATGCAAGTAAATGAACTCGAGCTTCAAGGATCAATCACACGTATATTCACTCACCTCCCTTCTTCATACTCATGCAATAACAACAAGAAACACCAAGATCAAACATGGATGTGTACTCAACGATGTGTTTCACTCCCTCACAAGTGTATATCAATAATAAGGGACTCTCTCAAACAATCAATCACACATATCGGCAGCCATAGGCTTGTAAGCACTCCCAACTCCGACCATACTCTAGAAATCAATGCCGAATCAAAAAGGACTTTTCTCAAGGTTGTAATATAGGCTCTTTGGACAGGTGGGATAACAATATGGATAAGTGACTTAAGTGAATGGAGAATAGAAACTCAAACTTTAGTACTTCGAGATTAGGAACAGAATACTTCAAACATTTTCAATCAACACACTTTCAATTCCAATACTCTCAATACTTCAATTTTTTTTCTAACTCATTTCACTTTTTTTTTTCAATCACTTCACCCTTTTTTTTTTCTCTTTTTCGCACAAACACATGAGCTCATTTTTCTTTTGCTCATTCTCAAATTTTTTCCTTCTTTCTCACAACTCATATTCCTTATCACACCTTCTTCTCATAATCACTCAAGCAATCACAATTCTCTTTTTTCAACTCAAATCAATCACTTCACATTCACACTTTTCCTATTCTCCACTCAAATTGGGACAAAAAGTCTTAGGAACTTGGAATAGTATTTAAATGTGCTAGCAAATGAAATAGGCTTAAGTCTCAAAGGGGCTAACAAGGGACAAATGTCAATGGTAAGGAAAATTTTGGCTAAGTGACTCAATCAAAACAAAGATGGCCTAAGATCACATTCGGCATATCAAACTAGACACACTCAAGAAGCGAGAGCACACACAAGTTCTAGCATCCTCTAAGGTGACGACTCACTCACAAACGAAAATATCTATTCATGTATCTTAATCTCAAAAGGCTCAAAACTCACAACTTTCACATCCATGCCAGTCCTAGTGAATTCTCACTCTCATCACACAAGTACTCAAAAGGAAAACTCGCAAGCATACTAGTTCTCTCTCAAATCAACTCTAACTCATACACTCACACAACAAAATTCCTAACTCACCCTCACAACTTACTCTACTCATCAAGTCATACTCAAGAATCATCAATAAGCAAGTGATAAGAGTCAATAAGCGTAAAATAAATCAATCATCAATCAGTTCAAAACAAATCGTACCCCAATAGTTTCAAATGCTTCCATTACAATCCCATAAGTCAACCAAACACTCAAATAAGTTCACACTCCAAAAGCAATAAATAAGAAAAGAAAAAAGAAAAAGAAAAAGGAAACGGAAACTGGGGGAATCCCATGATCTTCATGCATCTGGAGGTGGTGGTGGGCGGTAGTTCGGGTGATCAGCTCCCAAGTGAGACACGAAGAGTGACTCCATCCAACGGTGCATGTCTGAGAACTGGTCCTCCATGCGGGTTGTTCTCGTGTCCAGCCTATCTTGTGTCTCACGTAAGTACGTCACGTCCATCTGGAGAGTCTGGATCTGGTTACCCATCTGCGTCCAATCAGCATACGTAGGGTACCACGGCCCGGGCGATTGCACCCCGGGTGACTTGACCTCCATCTCTTGCAGGCCCTCGCCCGCTGCTCCTCCTTCCTCATCATGTCCTGCTTCGTATTCTTGCTCCTTCTCTTCTTGTAAATCACCCACTCCGCTCGAACCGGCACCACTTGTGCCTTCTCCTCGGTTCCTCTTCACGGGCCTAATATCTCGAAGTCCTCGGCTGTCTACTTCCGCTGTGTACTTAGCACCAATAGCCAGGTGCTGCTCTCTGTTCATTCCAAGGTTCTGCCTTTTCTTCCCCTTCAAAGTCACGAGCTTCTCGTTCGGCAGCGGAAAGAGGTCATCATCCTTGTATCTTATGCAGTAACTCCCCATCCATCGCTTGAACATCAGAGTATTATTCATCTGCTCGAACCCCAAATCCATGCCCGGGCAGGGACCCAAACACGGCTCAAATCCAAGACTCTTCACGAATACCGAAATCAATCCCCCTCCTCGAACTTTCGAAGTCTTAGCACCAAGCTTAAACGGGGCCTCGTAATGGTGCTCCAAGAAATCCCTTCCAAAATCGTGATCCTTGATGTTCAAGAAACACCAAATCCCGTATAACTGCTTACTTGTCACTGTTCCCATCTCAGAGCGGGCATAAATAGTGTTTCCAAGGATCCTCTCCAAGTATCGAATCACCGAATTTCTGATTGCCAAGGCTCTTGCATTTTGCCCCTTGTACTCCCCTACCATTCCACCCGTGATGTCATTCCAAAATGAATTTGCCTTATACGACTTTGACACACGGTTGGGCCTTGATAAGCTGGGAGCCCAAGTGCAAGGTTGATAGCTCCAACATCGCAGTGCTGCCACTCGTTTCGGTACTTGAACTTGAAGGAGTTTTCATCCTTCTTCTCAACTGTGGCAAGGAACTGCTCCACCAAATCTGCATTCGTCTCCATAGTCAGAAGCAGTTCGAAGAACTCCGTCATATTGTTCCTCCTGAAGATTCTTCTGATCTCCTCCTCAATTCCAATATCGCGCATGAAACTCACAACGGGCCTCCGGGTCTTCTCCACCTTCCCGGTGATCAAACTCCATCTGTAAGCTATGTATCGCCAACTCCCCTCGTAGTCCAAATTGTCCCATCTCGAGGGCAGCAGACCCTTCCGCCTAACCTCACCCGTGACCTCTTCTAACTCCACAATACACAAGATTCGGTCCTCGTTTTTCTTTGGAGCCATAATACCTAAGCAAGACACAACAATATATGTCAAAATCTTTCATGACATTCAATTCAATTCAATAATCTCAAGTAGCTCTCAATGCCAATTCATGCAACCTTTAACCTCAAATTAAGTTCATCAAGTGCAATTATTATATTTCCATCCCAAAGTGCTCAAGTAGTTCTCAAACAATTCATCCATCTCAAATCAAAATGCCCACAACTAAGTCTATCATGAAGTAAAATCACAAGGATAATGTAATTTACATGCTCAAGACTCAATTCATACTCATTCATGCTCAATATCATCTCAATTCACAAAAAATTCTCTCAACAAGCAAAACCCATATCCTTTTCTCAAATTCCCTCTTTCTCACTCTATAAATTCACCCATTCTACTCATGCAATTTCAAAATTGAAAGCAAAATAAGCAAACCCATAGCATATAATCAATATTCATCAACAAGGAATCAAGAATCAACAAGCTATGCAAAAATCCCCAAAATTTTCGAAATTCTTATGAACCCTAGTTCTCATGCTCAATTCATCTCAAATCCAAGCCTAAACTACGAATTGAATGAAAAGAGTTAGAGATTACATACCTTGTTGGAGGATTAACGAAGATTTGTGAAGAAAACGAATGAATTCGTAAGCAAACAAGTGAAAAGTTGTAGGAATCGCCCAAAATCGCCACAAAATCGCCCATTTTAGTGTGTGAGTGTGTGTAAAGTGTGGGGAGGGGGGTATTTATAGAGGGGCTTGAATTTGGGCTGAAACCCGCGATCCACTCGAGCAGACCCGCTCGAGCTGATGCGCTCGAATGACACAGGGGGTCGAGCGCCCGCGCTCGAGCTGCTCGAACGAGCAAAAGTTTCTGGACATTTTAGGCGCTCGAGCGGAGGCGCTCGAGCTGCTCGAGTAGTTCCTCACTTCCACCTTAAACAATGACACCCAAAACTCGAAATTTTCATACGAACCAAGCTCGAAATAATCATCAAACTCATCCACAACATGAACTAACCTGAGAACTCCTCGATTTAGGTCAGGTCGCTCATTCAACCGAGGAGTTGGGGTCTCTTCCAAACGTGCAAATCACCCAGCCAAATCAAGTCGAACTTAAGCACTCATACTTAATTCGATCCAACTACCCTCATGCATCGAAATTTTTGAAAAATTTGACCAATTTTTCATTAGAATTTCGTGTACGAACTCGAAGCACGAATACACACCCCCCAAACTTTGTTCTTGCTACGCAATAATAAAGTTTGAAAAGAATGAGTACGTATGAGTAAGTACACTAAATTATCATGAACTTAAATCACTATCAATGCAAAGTAATGAACGAATAACACCTCACCCCCCAAACTTCGACTTCACAAAGAGGTCAATGTTTGGGGTTGTGGTTACCTCAAACTCCAACAATCGAATGCTCCACTACTCGACATCTCGACATCGTCATGAATTGCTTCACCTTAAGCTCACTTACTCGAATTAAGAACCACAAAACAAGCCTACACAAAAAAAATTCTCAACAAACGAGGTTAACACTTACGATTCACAAAACGACAAAATAAATAAAACACCTAAAAATAAGTGAAAATGGGTTGCCTCACATTAAGCGCTAGTTTTAAGGTCCTAATGCCGGACCGAGCTCGAAGGAGCTCACAGGACTTGAGAATCTAAAATACCTCCCTTATTCTCATATGAGAAGTTAAAGAATTTCTTTACTCGATGCCCGTTCACCATGAATCTATGTCCATCCTCTTTCTCGACTTCAAGGAATCCACTCTTATGCACTTCCCTCACAATATATGGCCCGTTCCACTTGGACTTGAGCTTTCCACCAAACAGCTTCATCCTCGAATTGAATACGAGGACTTGATCACCTACTTTGAACTCCTTTTTCCTCAATCGAGCATCATGGCACTTCTTGGTCTTCTCCTTGAAAATTCGGGCATTCTCATAGGCACTATCTCGAAACTCCTCCAACTCATGCAATTGGAGTAATCTCTTCTCACCAACCAAGGCACTATCAAAATTCAGCTTCTTGATCGCCCAATATGCCTTGTGCTCTAACTCCACGGGCAAGTGACATGCCTTTCCAAAAACTAATTGGTAAGGAGACATACCAAGAGGAGTTTTGAAGGCTGTCCTATATGCCCAAAGTGCATCATCAAGCTTCATTGCCCAATCCTTCCTACTAATGCTCATCGTCTTCTCAAGGATCTCCTTGATTTGACGATTCAATACCTCTGCAAGACCGTTAGATTGAGGATGATAAGAAGTAGAGACTCGATGACTTACCTCATATTTTGACAGCAACTTCTCCATCCACTTGTTCACAAAGTAACTTCCCCCATCACTAATCAAAGCTCTTGGGACTCCATGTCTAGCAAAAATGTTCTTCCTCAAGAACTCAATCACTACTCGGGAATCATTCACTCTTGTAGGGATAGCTTCAATCCACTTCAAGACTTAATCGATGCACACGAGAATGTACAAGAATCCATTACTAGGAGGAAATTGACCCATGCAATCAATCCCCATACGTCTAATACCTCGACTTCCATGAACACGTGCAGCGGCATCTCATCCCTCTTAGTAATAGAGCCAAATCGTTGGCACTTATCACACCTCTTAACCCATTCCATGCAATCCTTCAAGAGTGTTGGCCAATAAAAACCAGATTGAAGCACCTTCCTCCCAGTCTTCTCTCCACCCAAATGTCCTCCACATGGTAAGGTGTGACAATGCCTTATGATATCACTCCACTCCTCCTCTGGCACACACCTTCTCAACACATGATCAATCCCTATTTTGAACAAGTAGGGATCGTCCCAAATAAACTCCTGAACTTTCTTCAAAAATATCTTTCGGTGCACCGAGTCCATCTCCACCAGTAACTCTCCACTTGCTAAATAATTAGCATAATCTGCAAACCACGGCGCTTTCCCTTCAACTCGATATACATGAATATCTCCTAAACCAAACAGTTTCTCATCCTGAAATTCATCGTTCGCCTCTCGATCTTCCACTGTGTTTTCCTTTGTAAGCTCTAACCTCGAAAGGTGGTCGGCTATCACATTCTCACATCCCTTCTTGTCTCGAATCTCGACATCGAACTCCTGGAGTAACAAGATCCAACGAATGAGATGGGGCTTTGCATCCTTCTTACTCATAAGGTACCGAATCGCTGCGTGGTCCGTACATACTATTTTTTTGTCCCTACGAGGTAGGGTCGAAATTTATCAAAAGCATACACGACCGCTAACAGCTCCTGTTAGGTTAAATATTGTATAGTTTTGATGAGTTAAAACAAACCAGAAGATGTAATAGGACCATCTGGACCTGTTAGCCAGATGAGGAACTAGATTAGGACTTAGTCTTGGGGGAACTGCCAGACCAGAAGACTTCACCAGAAGAGTCACCAGAAGACCTACCAGAAGACCTACCAGAGGACTTCACCAGAGGACTCCACCAGAAGACTTCATCAGAGGAGACTGACCAGAGGCAGAGGACCTTCCCAGACCAGATGAGTCCGGACCAGACGAGTCTGGCGAAATAAAAGATGCTCAAAATCATCTCCTGATTCTCATGAGTAATCTGTTTCTTAACCAACTCTGGACCAGAAGACATTGAGGTTGCCTGGTGTCTGGTCCTGCCTTCTCTGGAGAGAATCAGAGTTAGGCATTGGAAGCATTTGACCATTGGTGATTCAAATCAAGTCAACAAGATCAGATTGGAAAGTATTTGAAGACAATCAATCCAAGGATCCCACCAACCCAATCAATCAATTAGGGAATTGATCGATGGAAAGCTTCCTTAAATAGAGATCTGATTAGATTAGCTCTCCAACGGCTAAACCCTAATCACCTCTATAAATACAAGAGTGCAGACTCAAAGAAAGTCTTCAGAATCTTACGCGCACGAAGTCATATTCCAAGCCTTAGTTTTATCACGCACTTAGCACTCTTATTGTTCATACATTCATATTTACTCATAAAGGAGTAGTTGGATCTCAACCTGTTCATCTCTAAGAAAAGGTTGAAAGCTATAGACTTTAGATCAAAGTTAGATCTAAAGGGTTTGTAAGAAGGAACTGGTACTTTGCAATTCCAGTAGCAAGTGTGTTTATGGTTGGTTAGTGAGGCCCCTTTGTTGAAAAGGGAGAGTGGACGTAGGATTTTCTAATCTGAACCACTATAAATCTGGTCTATTTACTGCTTACTTTATTTACTGTCTTGCTTTATTTATTGTGCTCTTATAAAGGACTTTGCTAAAGACATAACCTTTAAAGCTTCCACAATTAATCTATCTAGTGGGACCAACAAGTGGTATCAGAGCAGTGTGTCCAAAGACCACTGCTTTGTAAAGCTTTTTGGTGGTCACCGGGCAGATCCATTGCTCTTTATTGTGTTTGGTCAATTTCTTGTTAAATTTTTATTTAGTAAAAATGTCTTCAAAATCTTCATATAAGAGCCGTAAGTTACCAGAATTCTCCTTCGAGGATTACAGCCACTTGAGCTTCATGATGAGTAATCATCTTGGAGCTATCCACCACCGCATGTTAGATGTGGTAGTAAGTGGCCCAATCAAATTTTACTGGACTCCTATTGATGATGGCAGGTATGAGTCCAGGGCATATATAAGTGAATCTGCAGAGGAGAGAACTGGTGATCGAGTTGCAAGACAAAAGATATTAAAGAAGAAAGACGAGCTTGACAATGATGAGAGGAAACTCTACAACTTGGACCAGGTAGCAAGGACTGAAATCATCAACACACTCACAAAGGATGTGATTGAAAAGGTCAGAACATGTGCCACTGCCAAGGAGATGTGGGATAAACTTGCATTACTCTGTGAGGGAACAGAGAAGATCAAGGACAACAAACTCCAAGTTGTTCAACACTTGTTTGACACCTTCAAGATGAAACCAGACGAGACCATTAACCAGCTGGATATGCGCCTCACAAATCTCCTTAACAAGGCTAGTGCCTTAGGTAAGACCTATTCAGAGAAAGAAAGAAATAAATAGTAAAATTTTGCGTTCACTAACCAGCAGGTGGAGAATCAAAGTGACCGTGATTAAAGACAACAAGGATCTCAACACTCTGGATCATAATCTTCTGTTGTCTGATCTCAAAGCTTACGAGTATGATCTTCAAAAGGAGGATCAAACAGAAGAGGTTTCCTCTTCTGGCCAGAAAGGAGTTATCTTTTCCTCAACTATCAAGACTGGTGATAAGCCAAAGGAGTCTACTGCAGATGACTTGAGTCTCAAGGAGCAGGTAGCACTTCTAACCCGTAAACTTGATAAGATGAGTTCTAAATATGGCAGGTATAAAAAGCATTAGAAGGAATCTACTAGAGATATGAAGACTTCTTTCAAAGCTATAGATAAAGAGAAGACATCTGGAGACTCAAGGGAGACCAGATTCAGAACTCCAGAGAGGAGGAGAAATGGCAGCTCTGGAGATCAAATTATTAGAGGAGGGATGATAGTTCTAGCAGACCTGACTATCAGAGGAGAGAAAGTAGTCCTGCCAGAACAGAGTACAACCAGAGAAGGAGAGATCCAAGCCCCAGTCCCAGAGGAGACAACACCTGTTATACTTGCAACAAACTAGGTCACTACAGCTATGATTGTCCTCAATTGACACCTAGAGAAAGAGAAGAGAAAAGAATCAAGAGAGATAGGAGATATGCAGACAAGAGAGCACTACTGGCAGAAGCAGAGGAGGAGGATACTAGTTCTAGTTCTTCTTCTTCTGATTTCAGATCTGATGATGATGTATGTCTTATGGCAGACATCACTGAGGTAAATGAACCTACCCTATGCTTATCTAATTCCAAATATACTGAATCCCTCCATTCATCTGGTGCTTCTAGAGAGTCTGATATGCAGCAAATGCTATCAGATCTTCAAAATTGTGTTCAACTTTGCTAAAAGCTTGAAAAAGAAAATAGTAGGCTTAGAGCTGAAGTTCAATTTCTATCAAATGAGCAAAAATCTGCCATAGAACTCATAAAAGACAATTCTAAAGAAGTCTCTGAACTTCAAGAAAAGGTCATAGAAAGAGATACCCTGGTAGACCAGCTCATAAAAGAGAAGAACTCTCAGGTAGAAGAGTTCAATGAGCTCAAGGCCAAATACCAATATCTTATCAAGGGTAAGCAAGTTGAACAACCTGTTATGGAAGTCCCAAAGACCAGAGAAGCTCCAACTGTTGTATCCATGATACAATGATCTTCTCAAAGGATACATGATAAGAGTAGTTTAGGATATTCTGGAATTACTACCAGATCTACTAAATTTTTATGCAATAAAGGCAAATTGTCTGAAAGATCTGGGGAAGTGGTAGAAATCTGGGATGAAAATGATCCTAATGGAAAAGGTTACAGAGTAGTTAAAAACCATAATTGGAACAAAGACTGCTCTGCTGACCATATAGATGATGTTCTCAATGGGTTCACTGAACTGGAAGAGGAAATCTTAGAGCATAAATGTCAGATGGGAGAACCTATGAGGATTGATGGTTCTGTTCAGATGCCTAACCAGATTAGGAGACCTAAGAGGAAACCTAAAAGAGTGGAACCTAAGCAAATTAGGGGACCTCAAAAGGGAAACTCTAAGAGGAAACCTAATCAGAATAGGAGATATCAAAGGAGATAAACTGAACCAGAGAACCTCAATCAGAATCAGGGATCTCAAAGGAGGTATGCTCAAAGAAGATTTCAGAACAGGAATACTTAGAAGGAATTTCATCATCAGAATAGATCCAATTTTCAAAACCAGAGGAGGTCTTCTAGACCCATCTATAGAAAACCAACTGATATGGGTAGTTATGACACCAGAGATGGTTCTTCTAGGATGTACCCTTATAACCAGACCTTTAAAACTATGTCTTTAAGGCAGGCAATTTCAAAGGCCAGATTTGAGATAAGGTACACCAGACCTGTTTATAGGAAAGGAGTCCTTATCAGACCAGTAGCTCAATATGTCATTGTCAGAGGACATGTGCTGGTAGATAGATTTGGAAGAAAGATAAGATCTCCTCATCCAGCAAGGGATGATCTTTATCTTTGGATTCCTACAAAACCTGCAACTAACCTATCAGCTCTAGTAGGGGACCTAATTGATTTCTCTGCAGGAGGATAAGAGCCCTTTGGAGAAAGGACTTTCAAGCAAACATGTGTAGTACATTGACCTTTAATAGTGTATCTGTAGATAAAGTCTACTATGTTGAAGGACTCAAGCATAATCTACTTTCAGTATCCCAATTTTGTGACAAGGGATACTCAGTGAAGTTTTCTAGTGATTCTTGCACTGTCTTTTCTTCTGATTATAACAATATCTTGCTTATAGGCTTAAGGAAGGGTAACATTTATCTTGCAGATTTTAGCAGTTGCCCAAGAAATGCTTGCCTGGTTGCAAAGGGATCTACAGAAGACAGCTGGTTATGGCACAAGAGATTGAGCCATCTTAACTTCAAAACACTGAACAAGATTGCCAAAAAAGGTCTAATTCGAGGTCTTCCTAATGAGGTATTTAAGAAGGATCAGGTTTGTGGTTCATGCCAGAAGGGTAAACAACCAAAGACTTCCTTTAAGGATGTCCAGAGCACAACCACAACCAGAGTACTTCAACTACTTCACATGGACCTGTTTCTCCTCTTAGTTTCAGTGGAAGGAAGTACACCTTGGTGATAGTAGATGACTTTTCAAGATACACTTGGGTAGTGTTCTTGTTTAAGAAAAAATAAAACTATCACTAAGCTGCTAGAATTCTTCAAGCAGATTCAGAAGGAGCAGAACCAGAGCATAGTCAGGATCAAAAGTGATAAAGGGACAGAGTTTTTTAATTCACACATTGCAGAGTATTACAAGGACCATGGGATTTTTCATGAGACATCTGCTGTCAGAACACCCCAACATAATGGAGTAGCAGAAAGGAGGAATAGAACCCTAAAGGAAGCTGCAAGGACTCTTCTAGCATAGTATAACACACCACAGAGATTTTGGGCAGAAGCTATCAACACAACCTGTTACACTCAGAAAGTATTCCTAATTGCCCAGAGACACGGTAAGACTCCATATGAGATATGGAAAGGTAAAACCCCATTTGTTTCATATTTTCATGTTTTTGGATGTAAGTGTTTCATCCATGACAATGGGAAATCCAAATTAAAAACTTTTGATGCTAAAGTGGCAGATGGAATATTCTTAGGATATTCCAGCACAAGTAAAGCATTCAGAGTCTTTAATAGGAATTCACTTTGTGTGGAGGAAACAACTCATGTTATTTTTTATGAATCTGCTTTTGAGTGCAAGGTGGACTTAAAGTCTTCAGATGAGACACAGAATCAGACTACTCCCTGAGTAATCAAAGTTAATCCACTTGTTCTTTACTTAGATTCAGATTCAGATGATGGCCCATCTTCTGGTTCTCTGAAGCAGAAGCCTTCACAAGGAGCAGAACCAGAAGAGGTTGGAAATCCTGTAGGGGGAAGCTCTCCTGCAGTTGGTGATAATCACCAAGGTACTGCAGCAGATGGTCAACCAGGCCAGGCCACAGGTAGGAGGACCTGGTTGATCACCCCAATGACCTAATAATTGGAGATCCAGCTAAGGTTGTCCAGACTAGGAGAACTCTTAACTTAGCCGCCTTATTCAGCTGTTATGTGTCTTTGATTGAGCCCAAGAACATCAAGGAGGCACTGAAAGATTCAAATTAGATTGTTGCTATGCAAGAGGAGTTGAATCAATTCACCAGACAGGATGTTTGGGAGCTGGTAGACAGACCAAGACATCAAAAAGTGATAGGCACTAAGTGGGTTTTCAAGAATAAGAAAGATGAGAATGATGTCATTACTAGGAACAAGGCAAGGCTAGTAGCTCAGGGCTATTCTCAGTCTGAAGGAATAGACTATGATGAGACATTTGCTCCTGTTGCCAGACTAGAAGCCATCAGATTATTTCTAGCATATGCTGCTCACATGAAGTTCAAAGTATACCAGATGGATGTGAAATCTGCCTTTCTTAATGGGATTCTCATTGAGGAAGTGTATGTGGAACAACCCCCTGGTTTTGAACAAGGTGATCAGGTGTTTAAGCTTAAGAAAGCTCTTTATGGGCTGAAGCAGGCTCCCAGAGTATGGTATGACACTCTATCTCAATTTCTTCTGGACAATGGTTTTACTAAGGGTAAGATTGATAGGACCTTGTTTAGGAAAGAAGAAGGAAAGGACATCCTTCTGGTCCAAATATATGTTGATGACTTTATATTTGGATCCCCTAACAAGAAGCTGTGTGAGAAGTTTGGTGAACTCATGTAGAGCCATTTGAGATGTCTATGATGGGTGAGATGAATTATTTCTTAGGTTTGCAGGTAAAGCAATCAGAGAAGGGAATTTTCATCAATCAGGCTAAGTACATCAGAAACATGTTAGAGAAATTTGGAGTAGGATCTAGCAAAGCTGCCAAGATTCCCATGATGACAAATTTCAACATGGATCTAGATGAGTCTGGAGAGAGTGTGGACCAGACTCAGTACAGGGCACTTATTGGTTCTCTTCTGTACTTGACTGCAAGCAGACCAGATATAACCTTTGTTGTTGGTGTGTGTGCCAGATTTCAAGCTAATCCTAAGAAAAGTCATTTGGAAGCAGCTAGGAAGATATTGAAATATCTTAAAGGGACAGTGAATTTAGGGTTATGGTATCCTGCTATTGACAACTTAGAGTTAAGTGGTTATTCAGATTCAGATTATGGTGGGTGCAGAATAGATAGGAAGTCTACAAGTGGAACATGCCAATTTTTAGGGAATAAATTGGTATCTTGGTTTTCTAAGAAGCGGACTTCAGTTGCTACATCAACAACAGAAGCAGAGTATATGGCCGCAGGTAGCTGTTGCTCACAACTACTCTAGATTAGTCAACAGCTAAGAGACTACCAGATTAGAGCTAAGGATATTCCAATCTTCTGTGATAGTAATAGTGCAATAGCAATCACCCAGAATCCAGTTCTTCATACCAGATGCAAACATGTTGATATAAGGCATCACTTCATAAGAGACCATGTTGAGAAGGGAGATATTGGGATGGAAAAGATTTCAACGGAGAAGCAGAGAGCAGATATTCTGACTATGCCTTTGGCTGAAACTAGATTCAGAGTGTTAGCTTTTGAGTTAGGATTATTAGATCCAGAGACAGATTTGGTTTAGGGGGAACATCAGAGAAGTATCCTTTGTTTCATTTTATTTAATATTTTATTAAACTAACATACCTACAGGTTAAATATACCAGAGAAGTTACATCTCCAGAGGTGGTACATATCAGATGGGGTATGTACCAGATGAGGCTTGTACTAGGTGAGGTACATCCTAGATAAGGTGCAGAAACAGATTCCAGAGAAATCCGGAGTCTAATCTGACTAGAACCAGATGGGTTTCCATCAAATGAGATGTAACACCAGACTAGCCGTGGTATCATTTGGTTACAATACCAGGTGACAGGTATGTATTTACTTCTCTGGCCTCTGATCATTGGGATACACTTTTCAAATTAGTAAATACACTCAAAACGTTTCATCTTCAGAGTGTATTTAAGACTAGGGTAGAGGGCCTAGGCAATCATTTTGCTTTTTCTCTTGACTGCCACAAAACTTCCTCGAACCCAGTCCCAATGACCATGCCCACGCACCATATTAAATCTGTAACTTGCCTTTTAATCCTGGCCGTCAGATTTAATAACTGTGCAACATGTCAATCAATTCAAATATTGATTTTGTTCCCTAATTTAAATTTGATTTTACACGCATTCACACTTTATTAATTGTTCAAGCCACGCGTCTTGCCCTATTTAAACCAAAACTTTTTCATTCTGTCCTTTCACGATTTCTTACTCTCAAACCCTAATCTTCCTCTGCAAGTTTTTCTCTCTTTCTCTCTCAAATTCCTTTTACAGACATGGCTCCTTTGTGCAACTTTGATCACGATTATGTGATGAAAAAGATGTAGTCAGAGATGGTGGTTGATTTCTACACCACCAAGAACCCAGCGGCGTTGGCCATCCTGGAACTTCTCCAGAAAGCAGGGGTGGAGAAGCTAATCTCGACTGTTCCAAAGAATTTTAGGACTTTGGATGGATATGCGGCCCAGTTCCTGGTTCACATGAAGATTCACGATGATCATATCTCCTCCAAGATCGACAAGGAAGATGTGAGGTTCTCGAAGCATGATTTTTGCCGGTTGTTCGAGAATATCTCTGCTGAAGGGGTAGATTCGTTGACTTACAAGGAAGACGAGGCGTTGGAGTCTTTCAAGCTTTTTGCCAGAAGTTCATGCCAGAATTTAACCAAGGGGTTTTTGGATAAGCATTTGAGGCAGAAGTACAAGGTCTTATTTGACATTGTGGTCAAGATCTTGATGTGTGAGAGCCATAGCACATATGCCATTTTCACTGGCAGGCTCTGTGTTATGAGGGCTTTATTTGATGGAGTGAAGTGCAATTGGGCAGAGTTTTTCTGGGGTGTGTTGAGGAAGAACAGAGTGAAGGTGAAGAAGGAGGAGTGCCCTTCAAAGCCTGGGGAGTTGCAGTTCTGCTTGACTGCAAATGTGTCTTTAGGGACAAAGCTAACCCTGATCTTGGACTCTCTGTTTCCAGAGAAGAAATGGAAGGATTCTTGGTGCAAAGCCTATCACAAGTCCAAGATCTTGTACTCCAAGGATGGCCCTCTCCATGGCCATGCCGACTCTGATGGAGAACAAGCCATCCTTGCCCCTTCTCTCCAAGCAGTGCCGTCGCCTGCTAAGGGGCAGAAGACAAAGAAAAGCCAGACGAAGAAGGTTGAGGCAACTGGTTCTTCAACTGTGGCGTTCTCTGGTTCATCAGATGATGACCAGATCCCTCTTCGAGCTGCATTGGAAAAGAAGGGTGCAAGTGAAGTTGCACAGAAGGCAGGAGCAGCCAAGAGGAAGCAGAGGCCAGATGATGCCAGGAAAGTCTCTGCTAAGAAGCCCAGAACTTCAAGAAGGGCTAAGAAGACTCTTCTAGTGGATGAGCCATCAGAAGAAGATGAAGAAGAAGTTGAAGAGGTTGGGCATCTTAAGAGGAAGTCCAAGGCCAAGAGGACCATTCTTCAAGAGTCAGATTCTGGATCTGATCTTGGGGATGCACTGGAGCAGGCTATTGATGAAGCTACTCTGTTGATACAAGAATCAACTGCTCTAGTCTCACCTGTTCAGGTAAACCCTTCTGATCCCCCCTCTATCCCCATTAATCTTGTAACCCCCACTACGCCTCCCCCAGAAACACATACTCAAAACCCCTCCCCTACTCCTGGTGCCCCCATTCCTTCACCAGAGCAGCCCCTACCTGATACACCCCTATGCACGCCCTCCACCATCCCTACTCAAATACCCTCTCCCCCCACTTCACATAACCCTCTCCCCACAAATCCTTCTCCCCCACCCCCTTTACCAGAGGTGCCATCAACTTCTGGTGCAGAACAACCTCGTCCATCCACTCCCACCTCACAAATTCTCATCCCAGCCTCTGTACCAGAAGTACCATCTACTTCTTCTGGTGCAGAACAACCTATTCCCTCAACCACTACTTCATAAATCCCTACCCCTCCCCAATCTCACACTGAATAGAACCCCTCTGTTTCCATGGCAATGGGATTCCCTGCCCCTCCCTCTTCTCCCACATGCCTATCTAGCAATGATAGTGAAGATGAGGATGCTTCACTTGAGCCTAAAAACTTAGCATCATCCTCCTCTGTCTCTGGGCCCAAACCCTTTACTTTCTCATCAGCATAAATGGGTCCCATTAGGCAGAGTATGAGTGTAAGTGCTCAGCTCTGGCTAAGAGAGCATTTCCCAATCCTTCTGGAGCACTTACCACTTTTGGCGAATCTGACTGACGCCAAAGTCTGGAGCAATGCCAGACTAGAGGATGTAGAGGACCTGATGTTACTACTTGAAGAAATGAGTCCCTCTACTTTCACTGCCTGGGAGATTGATCTCAAGAGGAAGCTTAACATCCAGAATCCTGCTGAACATGAGACCCCAGAAGCAGCCAAGGTGTTGATCCGCACTTTGCTGATCCATCAGGGAGTGATGATCTCCCCAGAGGGCCCCTCGTACAAATTTGGCCCTCACTTCACATTTCCTCCAGAGCTCTACTCTGATGAAGAGGACTTTGATGTCACTTCTGCTGTCCTCCAGAAGATGAAGCTGTTCTTTAATGAGTAAATCCAGCAGATCGGCAGATTCTCCAAGGCAATGCAGCACTTGGCGCCTGCTCTAGTTGAGCACCAGATCAAGGATGAGAGAAGGAAATTCTTGAAGCAGATCAAGACTATGTTTGCCTCTGCTAAAGCTGCATTCAAATCTGACTGCCTCTATTTGAAGATGGATGTGCATGAGAGCCAGAGGCAGATCCAGCAGTATGTTCTGGACCAGATGCGCCCAGTGTCTGTCCTTAAGGTTGAAATGGCTTCTCAGATGTTGGAGACTGCTAAACTCAAGGACTCCCTCCAGGAGATGCTCGCTAAACAGGAGAGGCTGGTTGTTGAATCTAAAGCCTACCTGGAGGAGGCCAGGCAGCTGCGTGATCTTCACTCTTCCTCCTCCACTGCCTTGCCTGATCTCATAAGGCAGGTGGTGCAGCCCCTATTTGATGAAGTTAAAAAGGGGGAAGAGCAGGCCAGAACTGATCTGGCGAAGACCACTCTTGAGACCATATTCAGCCATGGTGCTTGTCTGGACCTGCTAGAGAACACTCTGGCCCAGGCTGAGCTGCAGAAGAAGAAGAAAAAAGAGTTAAAATCTCTTACCATGGCTAAGCAGCTGGCGGCAGAAGAGGAGACCACTGATGCAGAGCAGGACCCTATCTCTGTTCCTGGCCCTGTTAAGAGGAAGAGAAGGAAAGTGAAGAAGAGCTTCCTTGAATCTGTTGTTGAAGAGGCAGAGAAGAGATTCAAGGAAGAGACGCCTGAAGAGAGGCAAACAAGGATAAGGAAAAATATAGATGAAGAGCAGAGGCTCCGATATTTTAGGAGGCAGAACAAGAAGACCAGAGAGTTGGCATCACTCCTGGTGCCAGTGGATCCAGCTAGAGAAGGAAGGCTCATGTCGAAGTGATGGAGATTTTGCCACTCAGGACAGAAGGGTCTTTTGACTCTACTGTGTCTGTTCCTCTGATAGAGAAGTAGAGAGAAGCAAAGACCTTATGGTTCATCCAGCACTACATCCAAAGGCCTCCACCAGAGGATGATGCACTCATCAACAGAACCTTCCACTCCTGGATGAAGGCTCATGATGCTGATCTGTACAAGAAGCTAATGGATTCTACCATAGAGTTCAACCTGGAGGTGACTGCCCCTAAGTTTCACTACATCAACACTCCAATGGTTGGGGACCAGGTTGACTGGGCAGAATTGAAGAAATTGTACAAGACCAAGGTGTTGGCGAATTTCACT
Organism: Ballota nigra; assembly: GCA_947034835.1. Classification (NCBI taxonomy): domain Eukaryota; kingdom Viridiplantae; phylum Streptophyta; class Magnoliopsida; order Lamiales; family Lamiaceae; genus Ballota; species Ballota nigra. The sequence continues at coordinate 37,376,607 of OX344724.1, read as the reverse complement.
CCAACATCTTCTGCTGAGCTGAAGGCCATCCAAGACAGATTCTTCGACTAGTTTCTAGTGCCTAAGGAAAATAGAAGATATGCCTAGAATAGGATTCTGAACATAATGTAATTTGTAATCCTTTTATCCTTATTATTAATGAAAGATCATATCTTCTCTGTCTAAAAGACAACTCCTTGTTGTCTTCTTGTTTGCCTGATAAGATCTATTCTAAGGTCTTATCCTTTACTTGTTTTTATGCTTAAGTGTTTTGTCTTTGATCAGTTTTGGTTGTGTTTTAACTCCATCAAAAAGGGGGAAATTGTTAGGTTAAATGTTGTATAGTTTTGATGAGTTAAAACAAACCAGAAGATGTAATAGGACCATCTGGACCTGTTAGCCAGATGAGGAACTAGATTAGGACTTAGTCTAGGGGGAACTGCCAGACCAGAAGACTTCACCAGAAGAGTCACCAGAAGACCTACCAGAGGACTTCACCAGAGGACTCCACTAGAAGACTTCATCAGAGGAGACTGACCAGAGGCAGAGGACCTTCCCCAGACCAGACGAGTCCGGACCAGACGAGTCTGGCGAAATAAAAGATGCTCAGAATCATCTCCTGATTCTCATGAGTAATCTGTTTCTTAACCAACTCTGGACTAGAAGACATTGAGGTTTCCTGGTGTCTGGTCCTGCCTTCTCTGGAGAGAATTAGAGTTAGGCATTGGAAGCATTTGACCGTTGGTGATTCAAATCAAGTCAAAAAGATCGGATTGGAAAGTATTTGAAGAAAATCAATCCAAGGATCCCACCAACCCAATCAATCAATTAGGGAATTGATTGGTTGAAAGCTTCCTTAAATAGAGATCTGATTAGATTAGCTCTCCAACGGCTAAACCCTAATCACCTCTATAAATACAAGAGTGTAGACTCAAAGAAAGTCTTCAGAATCTTACGCGCACGAAGTCATATTCCAAGCCTAAGTTTTATCACGCATTTAGCACTCTTATTGTTCATACATTCATATTTACTCATAAAGGAGTAGTTGGATCTCAACCTGTTCATCTCTAAGAAAAGGTTGAAGGCTGTAGACTTTAGATCAAAGTTAGAATTAAAGGGTTTGTAAGAAGGAACTGGTACTTCACAATTCCAGTACGCAAGTGTGTTTGCTGGTTGGTTAGTGAGGCCCCTTTGTTGAAAAGGGATAGTGGACATAGGATTTTCTAATCCGAACCACTATAAATCTGGTCTATTTACTGTTTACTTTATTTACTGTCTTGCTTTATTTATTGTGATCTTATAAAGGACTTTGCTAAAGACATAACCTTTAAAGCTTCCGCAATTAATCTATCTAGTGGGATCAACAGCTCCTTTTCGGTTGTCGTGTAATTCACTTGAGCAGAATTCAGCATCTTCGAGGCATAGTATATAGCGTGAAAACGCTTCCCACGAATCTGCTGTTGGGAAAATAGAGGTGCCCGGAATCTATTCGGGATGAAATTTAAATACGAATTTTAATTCAATTATTACTAGCATGAATTAATCCTAATTAATTCAAATAATAATTCCAACAACTAATTTAACATCATGCATGTTGAATTAATTCACATAAAATCTAGGCGGAATAAACAAGAATTTGTGTGACTTACGTACCTCTTGTAGAATTGGCCTTTGAATAAACGGGACAATCACGATCTCGTTTTATCAACCCAAAAACCTTCTCAAGTATTTCTCTTTCGCCTTACTTGATCACCAGTGGGAGATGCTTTCAAGTAATTTAAATAACTAAGGAAAAAGAAAAATATATATGCTCTTGATTTTTCCAACACATGGAATTATGTACTTGGGGATGAAAAAATCATCCCCTATTTATAATATGGAGGTGGACGAAATTTACAGTGAATATGGGCTTTGGAGAAAATCTTTCTAAGAAATCTTGAATATATCCCATATATTCTTTTCTCCAAAATAAAATATTCCACAAGAATCTCACTCTCCTAAATAAACTTGTGATTTTCGAAAATTATGAATAAGAATCCAAGATTTTGATCTTCTTGAATATATGAGATAATCTTGTATTCCAAGAATACTTATCTTCCATAATATCTTTTCAAAAAAATCAACAAGATCTCTTCTTACTCCACATAAGCAATTTTCAAAAATTACCCTTGAAAAATCAGCATTATATTATCTTTTTATTTTAATCATCTTATCATTATTAGGCTACTTAATGGGCTACTTGAGGGGCCTTTAAGGAGAATTAAGATTGGACCTCCTAATGGACTTCTGAATTTCAATATTGAGCCCCAATATAATTCAATCCATTAATATTAATTATTACCACTAATAAATTAATATTGCACTATCCATCTTAATCCATATTACAATAATATGGGCTCCCGGTTATTATTTCCCGCGTTTAAGATTATCAAGTCCATTAATTAATTAAACTTCTGAATAGCTCTAAATTAATTTATTTATTTCATCTTGGAGTAAAGACAGCTCAACATTATTATCCGTACCGAAGAAACTAATTCTTCACTTGCAAGATTTAGTACGATAAAACTTCTGAGCCCACCAAGGGGACTAATCACACGAGTCGTACTCGCACGCGTTTCTCCGTATTAAATCTTAGCAACTGTCGTATGATTAATATTACTGCCCAAGACATAAAGTTCGAAGTCACAATGATTCTCACCCAACATGAATCAAAGCAGTAACTATTAAGCACATACGGTCCTATTTAAGTGGCGGAGATTAAGAAATCAACAACCACTGAGGTCTAATTCTTCACATTTCAGAACAGAAGAATTTATCCTCGCTGTAGGTCCTCTTCAACACATACTAAATGTGCTAGTGCAATCTCTTAGTCAAGACAGACCAATCTGAGACTTACACATCGACCTTTCACGGCGGATTGTTCAATTCCACCTAGGTCGTGAAAATGTACATTTAGTTACAAGGAGACTGTTAATGTTATCTTCCGTGATCGGGTATCACCACATTAACTACAATGTAACTAGTACTATTATGAACTGTTTGCAATAAATATTCAACATTCAATAATATCTAAAGCATATGCGATAAAAGAATTATTCTCATAAACAAGTGTTTGATACACGAGTTATACAAAGTAAAAGCATATTTTTTCACGTATAACTCCAACAATCTCCCACTTATACTTAAAGTCTACTTTTTAGTGTTCATCATGCATGTCTTAGTGTAGTAGCTCTACGTGACATCTCATGTCAACCTACACTAACCTAATAATTCCTCCCACTTATACTTAAAGCAGATTGGCAATAGTCTTGACTCTCATTCCATCCACATGTCTCTCGAATGTACTCTGAGGCAGACCCTTTGTGAATGGATCCGCTAGGTTGTCACCCGATGCTATCTTTGCCACCTCTATATCTCCTCTCTTAACGATTTCTCGTATAAGATGGTATTTTCTTTCTATGTGTTTGTTGGCCTTGTGGGCTCTCGGTTCCTTTGAATTTGCAACTGCTCCGGCACAATGATTGTGATGGGCAAATTCGGAACAACGTCCAAGTCCACTAAGAAGTACTTGAGCCAAACCGCTTCTTTTTGCTGCTTCACAAGCAGTTACTTATTCGGCTTTCATGGTCGAATCGGCGATGCATTTCTGCAAATCGCTTCTCCATGTCATGGCTCCTTCTCCCATGAAAAACACATTACCCGAGGTAGATAGTCTGGATTCTACATCTGATTGGAAATTTGAGTCCGTGCATCCCATGGGAATTAGACTATCTGACTGTTAAATCAGCATTCCATACCAAGTTCTTTTCAGAAACTAAAGAACGCATTTAATTGCAATCTAATGTGCTTTCCCGGGGTTACTTTGATATCTTGCCATCATGCCCACGACAAAGCAGATATCCGGTCTCGTACACAATGTTGCATACATAAGACTTCCTACGTCCGAAACGTACGGAACGTCTTTCATGTCATCTATCTCCACTTGCGTCTTAGGGCATATTTCTTTGAATAGATGGATTCCGTGCCTAAAAGGTACAAAACCTTTCTTGGAATCTTGCACACTGAAATGCTTCAAAACAGTGGCTTCGTATGAAGCTTGCGATGAGCCCAACATCCTCCTCTTGCGATCTCGAGTGATCTTGATCCCAAGGATGTGACTGGTTTTCCCTAAGTTCTCCATATCAAACTGATTTGACAGTCATACCCTTACGTCTGACAATACCTTTACATTGTTTCAAATGAGCAGAATATCGTCTACGTATAATACTAAGAATACCACCGCAGTTCCGTCATGCTTCTTATACACACAACTTTCGAACTCACTTTGATCAAACCCATAAGACTTAATCACTTGATCAAAACACTGGTTCCAAGTACGCGATGCTTGCTTAAGTCCATAAATGGATCTCTTAAGCTTGCATACGAGATGCTCTTGACCTTTTTCAATGAAACCTTTGGGCTGTTGCATATAGATATCTATCCCGTCAAGACTTCCGTTAAGGAAAGCTGTCTTGACATCCATTTACCAGATCTCATAATCTAGGTGCGCAGCGATCGACAAGAGAATACGGATGGACTTAAGCATAGCTTCAGGCGAAAAAGGTATCCTCATAATCGATCCCTTTTTTCTGAGTATACCCTTTGGCCACAAGCCTTGCTTTGAAGGTCTCAACCCTTCCGTCTGGTCCTCTTTTCCTCTTGTACACCCACTTGCATCCAATGGGTTCTACCCCATTGGGTGGTTCGACCAACTCCCACACTTGATTATGATCCATCGAACCCATCTTGGTTTCCATTGCCACGACTCTGCGTCTTTGTCTTGGATTGCCTCGTCGTATGTCCATGGGTCTGATTTATCGCCGGGAACCAAATCTGAAGATTCTCCTATCCCCATGAATCTCTCGGGTTGCCTAGCAATCCTCCCACTGCGACGGGGTTCTGGTTATGAAGGTGTGACGTGTGGTACATCATCTTGTATACTTGGTATAGGAGTTTGCCCTCTTAACTCGTCTAAGGTAATCTCACTTCTGGGCTTTCTTTTGTTCATATAGTCTTCCTCCAAGAATTTAAAGTATGAACTAATCACAGTCTTTTGATCCTTGGGACTATAGAACATACACCCTTTCGTTCTCGCAGGGTATCCTATAAACAGCCTTAATTCCGAATGTGGATCCAACTTACCAGCTTCCTTGTCTAACACGTATGCCGGACAACCCCAAATCCGCAAGTGTCTTAGACTGGGCTTGCGCCCGGGCCACAATTCCATTGGGGTGTTAAGAACCGATTTGGATGGCACCAAGTTTAGAATGTAAGCCGCCGTTTCCAAGACATTACCCCAAAACGACTTGGGTAAATCCGAATAACTCATCATGGATCTGACTATTTCTAAAAGAGTCTGGTTCTTTCGTTCTGCCACACCGTTCTATTGAGGGGTTCCCGGTGCGGTCAACAGGGATACAATCGCTTCATCCGATAGGTACGTAGTTCAAGAATTCATCGCTAAGGTATTCGCCTCCACGATCAAATCGTAGAAACTTGATACTTCTTTCCCTATGCATCATAAGGTAGATGCATCCATATCTCGAGTAATGACAAATTACTCATACCCCTTCTTGCTATGATCATCATTGAACCACACATATCGGTATGAACGAGTTCTAACACTTTGGTGGCTCTATTCCTCTTGACTCCAAATGCCCTCTAGGTCATTTTACCCTCTAAACAGGATTCACGAGTTGGAAATGACTCAACTTGAAGTGACTCCAAGGATTCATTTTTTACCAAACTTTGTATCTGCATTAGATTAACATGACCTAATCTAAGATGCCATAGAAGTGTTTCGTTCATGTCCGAAGAATGCTTCCTTTTATTACTCGAAATAATTGATGTGTTATTAGATTCAATTTTGTGAGTGGTGTGCCCAAATAATGGTATAAAGATCATCCATTGAAGTTCCGGAACAGATAAACTCATCGTTTCAAGTAATAATAACATCCGTATTAAAAGAAACTGAGTATCTATTCAAAACAGTTCAGAAACTGAAGGTTGAGTTCTTTCTAAACTGGGAACATGAAGAACGTCTCTCAAGACCATAACTCTATCTTCAAAAGATAGACGCACTTCTCCCACTGCTTCAGTTGCCACTCTTGTAGCATTGCCCAATGTGATGGGGATCTCACTTCCGTTAAGTCGTTGGGTTAGCTTGAACCCATGAAACAAATGTGATCAATAGCTCCGTATCCACTATCCACAAATAGACAGCATACGCCATTTCACAAGTTCGACGACTAGGGTGTGTGAATTACCTAACTTTCCTAGCCTCTTAGGCTTGGAACAGGCAGACCTCCATTGTCCTCTCCTACCGCAACTAAAACACTTCCCCTTTGATGCTAGCCTTTGTATTTGCCTTTCGCAACAATTGGATTTGCTTGGATCCGGCCTTTGGTTCTCTTCCTCTTTTTCCCTCCCTTGGGACGAAAAGAGGTAGACGGACCATTAGCCACCATAACACTAGACTGGTGTTCCATTATCACCTCCACCGAAACTAAAGCTTGCAAGAGCTCGGGCAAATGACTTGTCCGTTCATTCATCTGACAGTTAAGATGAAACTGCTCAAAGCTTCTCGGTAGAGAATGGTATATGAAATCAACCTGAGAAGGGACATCAAAATCCGCACCAAGTACTTCCAACTTGTTAAAGTATGCTATTATCTCGAGAACGTGCTCCCTCACGGGCGTTCCTTCCACCATTTCCAACTTGACCGAGTCATGTTTGGTGAACTGATTAGTCATGGGATTCTGATGCGAAAACATCTCTTCAAGGTTTTCCATGATTTCAACAGCGGATACAATATCTTCATTAACACGCCTCAAATCCTCAGACATAGATGTCAAGATGATGCACTTCATGTGTTCATTGTCACGCTGTTAATCATAAACTGCTTTTTCCCATTGCTTGACTTATCATTAGGCTTGCCGGGTTTATTAACGTGAATAACTCAATTGTGTTTTCGTGCAGTAAGGACAAATTTAAAATTACATTTCCAATCGATATAATTCTCTCCAAAAACTTTATTAACTTTAAGTATATTAAACAGTGGATTAAAAGGTTGCGACATGATGAAATGAGAATAAAACATACATTCATATCAATATCTAGAAAAATACAAAATTATCACACAATTCGATCACATCAATTATATTGAAACCTTAAAACAATATAATCATGCATCAGCCAACATCTTGAAATAATTTAAATGCACCACGAGGGGTGGTCTATACATTTAAACACATTCAAGCGGATCACAAACTTAAAAGTTACAAATTCTTAATTCAAAATTAATAGTTGGCTCCCACTTTGACCTCATAAAAATTGACAGGGACTCCGAGGGGAGTAAGTTAATATCAATTCCTTATGCCAAAGTAATAACCATAATTAAATACAGGATTATTATTTCGCTTTGAGCAAGCCACTCGTGGTGAGGGTCAATACCGCCACTAGTAATAATCCACAATCATCCTTTCGGAATTTATTCATGTGAAATCCGTCCTTTTAGCCGATCCGAGGGGGAAATGTATTCCAAAAGAACTTCACAAATAAATAAATTATGGAGGCCAAATTAATCCAATTTTAATATCCGGAATAAAATTGCGATTAAATAAACATACTTAGTAATTTTCGAAAGTAAGATTTTTCTTTGGACAATTAAATTCATGCAAACACATATTAACAAATAATAATAAGTGCACGAAATAAAACATCCATCAAAATAAAATTAAACACATTGGAGCACTCAAATCCAATTGTCACGGTTTAATTTCTTCAGGTCTTGATGCGAAAAATCATCCTTGTTGCTTTCCATCGTTCGTCTCGACACGCTCCCACTCGAACAACAACACTTCATAAAAAACAACATCGTTTGGGGTTCGGGATGACGTTTAAAATCACACAAAAAAAATGCAGAACTGAATTTAATTTTTAAAAAAATTCCACGGCCCAAGATACGGCGCGCGTCGGCCCACGGAGTGGGCCCGCGCACCACCCGGCACGGCGCCGAGCAGCTGGCCGCCGGGCGCCGCCTACATGCGCACGCGCCCGCGCCATGCCGCGCCCTGTCATGCGCCTGGGTCGTGCGCCTTGCGCACCCCGCGCACCGGGTTTCGCCGTTCATTCTCGTTTCTCACCCCATGCATGATTTTACGTCCATGCATGCGCCGCGCATGCATCCGTCGTCCGGGTACGCCGTCTTTAATTCTTCATCTCGATCCGGTTACAATTTAATTTTTAAAAAAAATAAATACTAGATCTAGACTAGTCTATTACAATGATTGAATCAAAATAAAAACAATTAATCTATTCGTGGATTTTCTCACGAGAAAAACGAATTCGAACGAATCGAATTAAAAACAATTAATTCACACGCATGAAAAAATTAGCAACATTAAAACCATGACAATTGGATACCTGCAAAAAAGATCTAGCAATTCTACTATCCAATTTCAATTTAATGTCTAACAATTTAAATTCCAATTTAAAGACCAGAGCCCGAAACCGTAGCTATGATACCAGTTGTTGGGAAAATAGGGGTGCCCGAAATCTATTCGGGATGAAATTTAAATAAGAATTTAAATTCAATTATTACTAGCACGAATTAATCCTAATTAATTCAAATAATAATTCCAACAACTAATTTAACATCATGCATGTTGAATTAATTCACATAAAATATAGGCGGAATAAACAAGAATTTATGTGACTTACGTACCTCTTGTAGAATTGGCCTTTGAATAAACGGGACAATCACGATCTCGCTTTATCAACCCAAAAACCTTCTCAAGTATTTCCCTTTCGCCTTACTTGATCACCGGTGGGAGATGCTTTCAAGTAATTTAAATAACTAAGGAAAAAGAAAAATATATATGCTCTCGATTTTTCAAACACATGGAATTATGTACTTGGGGATAAAAAAATCATCCCCTATTTATAATATGGAGGTGGCCGAAATTTACAGTGAATATGGGCTTCGGAGAAAATCTTTTCTTAGTCTCTAAGAAATCTTGAATATATCCCATATATTCTTTTCTCCAAAATAAAATATTCCACAAAAATCTCACTCTCCTAACTAAACTTGTGATTTTCGAAAATTATGAATAAGAATCCAAGATTTGGATCTTCTTGAATATATGAGATAATCTTGTATTCCAAGAATACTTATCTTCCATAATATCTTTTCAAGAAAATCAACAAGATCTCTTCTTACTCCACATAAGCAATTTTCGAAAATTACCCTTGAAAAATCAGAATTATATTATCTTTTTATTTTAATCACCTTATCATTATTAGGCTACTTAATGGGCTACTTGAGGGGCCTTTAAGGAGAATTAAGATTGGACCTCCTAATGGACTTCTGAATTTCAATATTGAGCCCCAATATAATTCAATCCATTAATATTAATTATTACCACTAATAAATTAATATTGCACTATCCATCTTAATCCATATTACGATAATATGAACTCCCGGTTATTATTTCCCGCATTTAAGATTATCAAGTCCATTAATTAATTAAACTTCTGAATAACTATAAATTAATTAATTTATTTCACCTTGGAGTAAAGACAGCTCAACATTATTATCTGTACCGAAGAAACTAATTCTTCACTTGCAAGATTTAGTACGATAAAACTTCTGAGCCCACCAAGGGGACTAATCACACGAGCCGTACTCGTACGCGTTTCTCCGTATTAAATCTTAGCAACCGTCGTATGATTAATATTACTGCCCAAGACACAAAGTTCGAAGTCACAATGATTCTCACCCAACATGAATCAAAGCAGTAACCATTAAGCACACACGGTCCTATTTAAGTGACGGAGATTAAGAAATCAACAACCACTGAGGTCTAATTCTTCACATTTCAGAACAGAAGAATTTATCCTCGCTGTAGGTCCTCTTCAACACATACTAAATGTGCTAGTGCAATCTCTTAGTCAAGACAGACCAATCTAAGACTTACACATCGACCTTTCACGGTGGATTGTTCAATTCCACCTAGGTCGTGAAAATGTACGTTTAGTTACAAGGAGACTGTTAATGTTATCTTCCGTAATCGGGTATCACCACATTAACTACAATGTAACTAGTACTATTATGAACTGTTTGCAATAAATATTCAACATTCAATCATATCTAAAGCATATGCGATAAAAGAATTATTCTCATAAACAAGTGTTTGATACACGGGTTATACAAAGTAAAAGCATACTTTCACGTATAACTCCTACATCTGCCCCAAAGCAACCCCATCGCAAAGTCACTAGCATCACACACCAGCACAAACGGCTAGACCAATCTGGGGTCACAAGTATCGGGGCATTCACCAACGCTTCTTTTAACCTGTTAAAAGCCACTAAACACTCATTAGTAAACTCAAAGGAGACTTCTTTTTCAAGAAGCCGCGAAAGGGGTTTAGCAATTTGTGAGAAGTCTTTTATGAAACGTCTATAGAATCCGCATGTCCTAAAAATGACCGAATCCCCTTCTCGGTCGAAGGTGGTGGAAGCTTCTCAATAGCAATCACTTTTGCCTTGTCAACCTGGATACCTTTCGAGGACACGTGATGTCCAAGAACAATACCCTCTCTCACCATGAAGTGACACTTCTCCCAATTAAGCACCAAGTCCGTCTCTTCACACCTGCTCAACACAACTTCAAGATTGATTAGACATTTATCAAATGACTCCCCGTAGATGGAGAAGTCGTCCATGAAAACCTCCATAATCTTTTCAATCAAACCATGAAAAATAGCCATCATACACCTTTGAAAGGTGGCGGGTGCGTTACACAACCCAAACGACATCCTCCTATAAGCAAAAGTCTCATAATAGCAGGTGAAGGTGGTTTTTTCTTGATCCTCGGGGGCTATCATGATCTGATTATACCCCGAATATCCATCTAAGAAACAGTAATACTCAAAACCACCTAATCTATCAATCATCTGATCAAGGAACGGTAGAGGAAAGTGATCCTTACACGTTGCCTTGTTCAACTCCCTATAATCAACACACACACGCCATCCCATCACTAATCTAATGGCTACCAATTCATTAGACTCTGTCTTAATCACCGTGGTACCCCCCTTCTTAGCAACTACGTGTAACGGACTTACCCATGGACTATCAGAAATTGCAAAGATCATGTTGCTATCTAACAACTTTAATACCTCCTTATGAATCACTAGATTAACTCTACGTTGATTTTGCACTACATCTTTTCTACCCTCTTCTAATCTAATCCTATGCATGCAAATGGAAGGACTAATACCCTTAATATCAGCGATCGACCATCCTATAGCAGATTTGTGCTTACGAAGCACTACCAAAAGTCTCTCAAGCTGATCATCAGTTAAAAGGGCAGATACAATTACCGGATACTTATCGATCTCATCCAAGTAGGCGTTCTTGAGGTGGTCAGGGAGTGGTTTCAGCTCCTTTTTTGCCTCCAATGGTGGCGCCTTATCGAACATCTTCTCGAAAGTTGACTCATCGGCTTCCAAGTCGTCCTCATCCTCTACTTTCTTCATCTCCAAGAACTTGACATCTTCATTATCTTTCAAGCTGTCAAAATAATCAAGATCATAAGAATAATAAGTTAGATCGTCAAGGATAGGACAATCAAACTGATGAACATAGAAAGAACAAGGGTCTAGAAGTGTGTCTTCAACACAATTGTCTGTGATGTCAATGAAGTGGCAGCTCTCATCTCCCATGGGGTACTTCATAGCTTCATAAATAGCTACCTTCACTTCTTGATCATCAACCTTGACCGTAATCTTCCCATTTGCTACATCAAGTACCATCCCGGTTGTGGCTAAAAACGGTCTTCCTAAAATCAGCGACACATGCTCATCCTCCTCCATATCGAGTACCACGAAGTCGGCGGAAAAAATGTGATTCTCCATCATCACTAGCACATCCTCCACTACTCCTTGAGGTCTAGTGATAGACCTATCAGCAAGCTGGAGCATCATCATCGTGGGTTGAAGCTCACCCCCTTCCAACTTCTTGAACAACGAAAGAGGCATCAAATTAATGCTCGCCCCGAGATCACACAAAGCTCCTTTCTTGATTCCGTTCCCAATATCACATAGTATGGTGAAGCTCCCAGGATCCTTCAACTTGGGCGGAAGCGCCTTGTGCACCATAGCACTCACCTCGTGGTTCAAGTGCACTAGCTCGGGTCCATCCACTCTCCGTATCTTCGCTATCAAGTCCTTCAGGAACTTGGCGTAGTTAGACATCTGTTCCAAAGCATCATAAAAAGGAATGTTAATATGTAACTTTTTAAAAACATCAAGGAATTTTGCAAACTTTTCATCTAATTTCTTTTTCATGAACTGCTGTGGATATGTGACAGGTATCACAGACTTGGGTACCCCCCATTCATCTCTCTCAGTTTCTTTTACATTCTTCCTTGCTTCCTTTGCCTTCTTCCACTTTGAAACTCTCTCAATCTCCTCAATGCCTTCCTCTTCAGGCTCTTTTCCCTTCTGGGGCTCATCCATATCTTTACTCTTCTGAATACCTTCACCCTCAACCCCTTTCTCAACTCCCATCTCCTCAATCTCATCTCTATCTGCCTCAGGCTCTTTTTCTTCTATCTCAACTTCTTCTTGGGGCGTCTCAGAATCAGCAGGCATCTCAGGACCATCATATTTGGTCCCACTTCTCAACTCAATAGCCTTGCAATGTTCCTTTGGGTTTCCCTCGGGCATTGAGGGATACTTGCCCGGCTCTCTCGTCTGAGACTTTGTAATTTGACTAATTTGATACTCAATAGAAGTGAACCTACGGTTGTTCTCTTGTTGAGCTCTATTCCAAACTATGTCTCTCTTTTGGAGTTCTTGATCACGCTGATCGCCTTTCTTATGCAACTCCTTCACAGCGTACTCCAATGAGGACAATCTCTTGCTTCCTTCCTCCACCTTCTGAAGGATAGCTCTCAACATCTTCTCAGTTGAGGCACCCCCTTCTCCACCCGGGGGTTTTGAACCTGGATCAACACCTGGAGGAACTGTAATACCTGTCTTCGGATTAGCATACTCATTCTTCCTCCATGTGTTCTGAGGAGGCTGCTGGCCTCCTTGATACCCTTATGTGTTCCTCCATTGATTTTGAGGAGGCTGTGGACCTGGAGGTACAAATGGCTGGCCATAAGAAGGCCTTCCAAATTGATTGCCACCTTGTGGATAGTTAGGCCTTCCCATATAGTTGGCCTCTTCTTGCTGACTTGTGGGTAGGTCCACTTTCTCGCTCACTGCTACATTTCATCCAACCAGATTCTGCCCCATCTCGAGGTTACTTATCTTCTCCATTATCGCCATCAACAGCTTCCTCGTTCCCTTATTCTCCTCCAACTTACAAGCTCTCTGAAATTCTGGGTCCTCGTTCCATGCCCCGACATTCGTGACAATATTATCAATGATTTATCTACACCTCGCTATACCTTGGTTCAGAAATGCTCCACTAGCACACGCGTCAAGATGGGCTTGACCAGCCTTACTGGCTCCACTATAGAAGAACACCATGATATCCCCCTCATTGTACCCATGTTGCGGGCACTCAATTAACATGTTAGAGTATCTCTCCCACGCTTGACGTAAGTCTTCTCCTTGCTTCTGGCGGAAGGAAGAAATCTTTATTCTTGCTTTAATGGTTCTAGATGGAGGGTAGAATCACTCGAGGAACATACGCTCGAGCTCAGCCCATGTGGTTACACCTCCTCGTGGGAACGTGTTATCGTACCACTCCTTTTCTATTCCCGTCAAAGAGAATGGGAACAGCCTGAGCCTCTTGACATCTTCAGACATGCCGTTATAATTGAACGTGGATGCGATCATCAGAAAACTCCTCAGATGAGTATGAGGATTCTCCTTCCCAACCACCCCCTTGAATTGATTCTCGGTAAGAAGCTTTAGAATTCCAGGGGAAATTGAGAAGTTGTTTGCCTCTACAGGGGGCAATGCCACTCCATCATAGTACCGTTGCGGTTGTGCCGCGAACCTTTCTCGAATAGTCATGTTCTGATCGGCATTCTGAGGAACGCGCTGAGGATTAGCAGGTGGTGCGGGTACTTGTTGGGCTGGTGGTGGGTGATAGACTGGTGGTGGGTTGTAAACAGGAGGTGGAGGGTACGGGTATGGTGGATACGGATATGGTGGGTATGGGTAAGGGTAAGGTAAGTTGTTTTGTGGGATGTTGTTCTGTGGAAATGCAGGGTTGTTCTGAGGGTGTTGGACAAGGTTATGAGCTGGATTGTTTACATTCTGTGTACCCGGGTTTTGGCTCTGGCTCTCTCCTAACGGGACTTGATTCTGACTTTCATTCCCTCCAGTGCCCTCAACCCGGTCCACTACCTGATTAAACTCATTTACAGCATCATCCAACTCATTACTGATGTCCATGTTCACGTTCTCGTTCTCTCCTCCGGCAGCATTCATCCTTCTTAAAAAGGCTCTGTTTTTTCTTGCTAATGTCTCAGGATCTAGTTGTAGTCTCTCTTCGCTCGATTCACCTTGCGAGCGTGTTTTTATAAACTTGAAACACTAACAAAAGAATAAAAACACAACTGCCAAACACGTACGAATAAAACAGAAAAGTAAAGCACTCACTACTAACTACTAAGCTATCTACAAGTCTTATTCAAACGACATACATCACCATCCCCGGCAACGGCGCCATTGACTTGAAGCCGAAAATACTAACTTTCTACTAGTAGTTTTCCCGCAAGTGTACGAGTTCACTGTAGTATAAGCAAGTATAGCGACCAAGTATATCGAACCCAAGGGAAGGTGAGTATGCGAACAGATCCCTGAAGATCTACGCGTCGTAGCTAATATGAGTGTATGTTTTGGGGTTTTTGAAAAAGAAAATAAATTAAAATCTAAACTAAATTACTCTATGAATGCAAAAAGGAAAATTAAGTTACGAATGTAAAAGTTTGTTTTCAAATATGAGAGAATGATGCTCAGGATAGGAATTCCTACGTATACTAACAGAGCAGGTACATAATCAAGATAACCGTGACGCGCTAGAAATAACCTAAGTAAAAGATTGTAAGATGAAAGCTCAAGAATTAAAACCCTAATACTTTATCCTAGCAATCGACTTCACTAATCCACTAACAAGTTAATAGATTGTGCTTAATTAACGAGACCCTGATTTAAACTAAGGTGATGCGGTCGTCCTCCTTAGATAAATCGGTAGATTAATTAACGCTTTCTAAACCCTCTCATTAAGTCTACTAGTTGTTAAAGAGTGATAAGATCGTCCTTTCTCAAACACTTTTCGATCTAAATTCAAAGGTAAAATTAAGATTGATTTTAAGAATTCATTAATTAAGAGAATTAAAACTAGACGTCACGAATTACCCTAATTACGTACCCACATCCTACTTCTACGAGTTCATCCTACCCCAAGCATTCAAAGGTTTTAGCTAGACATGGTTGTTACGGAAACAAAAATAATCAAAGAAGTAACGAACATGAACATAATGATTTTAACTAAGAAATTATCAAACATTAAATAGGGTTTAAAGAAATAAATGCTAAGAACTGAAATAAAATTAATAAAACGAAGTCTCAATGTATTCAAGAACAAAGATCTAAAGTAAAGAAACTAAAAATCAAAACCGAACTATGAATTCGTAAGTAAAACCTCGAATACGTAAAACTAAAGCTTGCTCGTCTCTTCTTCTCTTCCTCTCTAAAAAAACTAACTCTAAAAGTGATATGGTATCAAGTGGTGTGTAAAAACGTGTTCGAGACGATAAGTATTGGGCTGAATCGGGAATTCATGGGCCGAAAAACGAATCCGGAAGCCAAAAACTTGGAAGTGCTCGAGCAGACCCGCTCGAGCGGTGACGCTCGAGCTATGTAGCTCGAATAATGCAAGGGGTCGAGCGGTCCCGCTTGAGCTGGTCGAATGGCGAAATTCTTCTGTATGTTTTGGGGCGCTCGAGCAACACGCTCGAGTTGCTCGAGTGCTGGAAATTCTCTGTAAGTTTTGAGCGCTCGAGCAACATGCTCGAGCGTTGGTGCTCGAGTAGCTCGAGTGACAAAACTTCTCTGGACAAATTGGGCGCTCGAGTGGCATGCTCGAGCGGTGGTGCTCGAGTAGCTCCACTCGAGTGGCTCTCCCTCGTCTTCAACTGATACTTTTCTTATTCCGACTAATACCAATCATATTTCTTCGATATCTTCTCATCCGGGCATCCGTTTGAGTTGATTCAAAGTCTTACGAACTCCATTTTTCGCCCTCGATTCAACTATGAGCATCAAAGAGACAAATTCATCAATGTGTAGAAATAATACTCAATTGACTCTAAATACTCAATAGAATCGACCAAAATTGGGGCATTTCTAACGACGAATCATGACAATTTCACGCCTAATCAGTCACCGCCACTACCTCTCTCAACGCCATCGCCTCTCTCACCACCGCCGCTGCTCTCTCGCTCTCTTCCCGTTATTATCCGCCGCCGCCGCCCTTTTCTGACGCGGGAAACGAGGCGTGCGCGGGGCGCCGGCGCGATTGAACCGCCAGGTCCGAATATCATATGAGATTTTTGTAAATTTGATCTAAAGTTGGGTTTCCTTCATTGTTACACTTGAATTTTCGAATTTCAATTTCTGTGATGATTTGAGGAATTTTGGGTTTCAATTTCTGTGCAAATTACTCTCCTAATTACTGAATTTATGAATTCCATGGTTTTTGAGTTTGTGTTCCATGAATTTTTAGTGTTTGAGTTCGGTTGTGGAGGGAGATTACTTCTTTCATGGTAGTCTGCAATACTCTGCATACTTGAATTATTCCATGGTGGTCTGCTGAGTTGAGAACGAAGGAAGAAGAAGGACAAACTAGTAATTTACATATTTTTATGTTTTGTGCCATTTTTATTATTATCTACCAAGTAATTGTGAGAATTTTCATAAATAATATTGTCATTCATAGGGGTGAAAACGGATCGGATACGGACGGATGGTGCTTATACCGTATCCTAAACCATATTTTTTTCTCGAATTCGGAGTCGAATACGGAAAAGCCGGATTCAGATACGAATTCGGAATATTCGGTATACGGATACGGGACGGATATCGGAGGAATCCGGGCCGGATTCGAATAACTATAATCGGATAATATATTTCATACGAAAATCATCAAAATGTGATTGAAACACATAAAAAAAACCACCTATGCAATATTTCATAGAAGTTCTAATGCAAATTATAAAAATTATTATTATATTATTATATATATAATATATATATATATTAATATTATATTATTATATATATTAGAATTTAGAATGAGACTGATATTATATTATTATATATATAATATATATATTAATATAAAATATAAAATAAAATATATTAAAAAAATTCAGATATCCGGATATCCGGATTTGATATCCGGATAATATCCGATAAAATATGGTAAAAGTCGAATACGGTCGGATATTTTGTATTCCGAATCCGATTCCGAATTTGAAGTCAACTATCCGTATCCGATTCCGTATCCGCCCGGATACTAATTTTTTATACCGAATTCGATACCGACCGGATACGGCTCCGGATCGGTCGGAAAATATCCGATCCGTTTTCACCTCTAGTCATTCATAATGTAATGTATCAAGCAATATAATACAGAAAATCAATACTAAATTATACTCCCCTCTTATTTTATGAATGACTACCAAATGAAGCCTTAGTGTTTATTTAATACATATAACATTTATTAATGTCAATAATATTATCATGTGCTGTCAAATTGGCAATTTACGATAATAACTTATTCAATGTCTTGATGCAGAAAAAAATAAAGAAATTACTAATAATTTAAATATAATTTAAGAGAGGATGCAAGTCGAACACATTATACAGTAATAAAGTGGTCAAATTACAAATTGATAAGTATAGCACGAAAATGAAATATGGAAACAATTGTTATAATGAAATGAAAATAACTCGTAATAATAATTCTTGACAGGTTTTTCAAAAAAATCTGGACATATGATGATGGAATATATGGGTGAGGAATGCGGACTAAATATTGTTTCCTACTGCTAAGTTTAAGGTGTGCTTGATTAGGAACTCTTTAATGGTAATGAGAATGATATAGAAAATTAGTGTAATTATGATGGTTAATGAGAATAAAATCACCACTTCTTCTCCTAAATAAGGTAATCACTACCCCATTTTGATTACCCTATTCTTTTCGCATAATCCTCCTCCTCAATCATTCCCCTCCTCCTCTATCAACAACCATTTATTTGCCCACTCCTATTCCAAAATTGGGGCATGACATTAGCAATAGAGTCACAATTGTAACAATTCTTCCCCCAACATATCACTTTTATCATGGGGGTATAAATGAAAAATAATTTTCATTCTCATTACTTGTCTATTGCTATGGTTTGATTATATATTAAGCCCGTGATTTTTTTTTAAAGATAATTTAAGCCCATGACCTCATTATTATATGGCCGAGCTAAAGAAACCCCGATTCTCTTTATACATACCTCAATTTATTTTTGTCAAAAATAGTTTTAAGTTAAAAGGCAAGATTACCCATTTATAAATATTATTTTAATTATGAAATAAATTTCCTTTAGTTTTTCACTAACTTTTCTCATTCTCAACATTGCAAAATCAACATTTTGAAATTCCGAAAAATCATGTTTCTGAATTATTTTTCATTAAATTCCTAAAATCCAAATTCCTGGATTATTTTCATTCAAATTATCACAAGATAATCCAAGTTTATAGTGTCTAATTAATGGAGACAAACGACACAAAGTATCACAGTAATATAATTATTATTTTTCTTACGCTGAATGACAAGTTAATATGTATCCATAGTGCATTAGTATTATTTTGTGTGAGATTCTATTCGCGTTTTTTTTTTGTAGCACCGGTGAGTAAAATTAATAGAAGTTAAATTATAGTTCGATTTGTAAAGACAAAAAATTTAGCGTACCTGGAATAAAATTTAAACACACTTTGTTAGCCTACGCTGTGTTTCTTTATTTTTGCAGATTTTTTTTTCTTGCAATTTTTTTTTCTCAAGATCACTCTTTTTATTGTGTTTGAATGATTTCGAAGGTCAAATTCTTTGTTCTTCCTTTATAATTTTGGAACTCTTCACTTTTGTTTTGATCGTTTATACGTTTAAGTGAATAAAATTGTGAGTTTATAATTATTTACTTTTCTTTTTTGCGTTTTAAATTTAGGTTAATTTTTTTTTAAAGGGTATAATTGTCCAAACTTGGGGTATGTTTAGTAATCTTTTAAAACAATCATATTTTTAATGAAGTTTGTATAATAATTGAGGTATGTATAGGAGAATCGGGGGTTCGTTTAGCCGCGACCTTATTATATTACTCCATTGTTCCACCTTTGAAGTTGCACATTTAAAAATATGTTTTAGAATATGTGAGTATAAAATTGAATAAAATAATAGTAATTTTATTTTTTTACTGACTTTTCTAAGAAATGATTTTTTTTTTGTGTGAAAGTAATTGTGAGACGTCCAAAATGAGATAAATGTGAAAATAATATTCGCAAAATAGAGGGAGTAGTATGTTTTGAATACTCACAAACTTATTGTGCAGGCATAGCTCCCGAAAGTCTTTCCTAGCGAGTGTCTCCCGGCATGCCTGACATTTGTTCTTTTACTGTTGTTTGTATATATAGATATAAGTATAGATTGGTCGCTGAGTCACCATGATTTACTTCCTCCACCCAATCCTGTCGGGCCAGGGGGTGGGGGCCCTGGGGGCGAGGGCTTCGCCTTTTGCTACAAGATATAAGTATAGATTTTACATGAAAAATATTTTACATGAGTGCCCCTCTTAATTTAAATATAAATGGGGTGAAATATATTGGATCCAACATGTTCCAAATTCCAATCCACTAATTTTCTCATAGACGGGTAAATACGTTCCAAACCCGTCCGTTGTCATCAAATAGGGTAGAATTGCCACGAGGTGGAAAAACAAATTTTAATAGACCGGATGAATTTTTAAATACTTTTGATCAAATATTCGATGTTTTAAATTAGTCTCATAATAAGTTTATCACGAACCATTTTCGTATAAAAGAATTTAAATTCGAGGTGCTGAGGGTCAAATTTCTCTTTTTTTTTTTTTTTTTGTGAATTTGGATAAAGGTCTTTCCCAAAAAGAATTCAAAATGAAGTCACGCCTCAGTCCCCCAAGAAAGCACAATTAAATTAACCGCTAGAGAAAAATTTGAAAATTAATTGCATTTTTCAAAATTCGCAGGTTATCGATCTCCAATTCGTAATCAAGAGATTGATCGATGGACGGCAGAATGTATGAAGGCCAGCAGCAGCATTTGTTGGATTTGCAGGAAAATGGTGGTTTCGGGTCGGACCCGAAGTCATGGCTCACTGGCGGCGACGACGACCTCAACAGCACGCTCTCTTCCCTTTCCGCCGCTGCCGCCACTGCTTCCGCCACCGGCAACGTCGACCGCGTCCTCTACAACAACCTTGTCGAGATGGTCCCTCTCGTTCAGTCCCTAATTGTAACTAACTATCACTCATTCAGCTTTTTTTTTATTGTTTTCTTTGAATTTTGTTGAGATATGGTTCTTTTAAATAAAAAAATCAGGATCGGAAAGAGAAATCTTCGTTTACGAGACGGGGTTCGATGATCTATACCAAGACGCCTTCTAGAGAATCCCTGTATAAGAAGGTAAATTCTCTTCTCTCTTAGCTTCTTTTATTTTTAAATTTCTGTTTTTATGCCATGTGTCTATGATTAACAGGTCTTTGGTAAATATGCTGAATTAACAGTTAGAAATTAGAATTCCTTGAAGTTGATGACTGTCCTTGTAGTGATTGAGTTCATATAGTTGCGTTGAATGTTCTCATTGTATATAAATTTCAACCCTAGTGGTATAAATCCCATTAAATGTATTTCTATGTATTTTGCCCCATAAAACTGGTACTTAAATTAGATAGACAATTGTTTGGCTTCATTAGCTAAGTTAGATAAGTAGCCCTCAAATCTATTATTAGCTGTTTGGGTAGCTATATGGACTGCCTGTGTGTTTCTGTGAGTCTCCTATCTGCTTCTTTTTTGTTTACCTATACAAACGAGTCTCAGTGCTTGACGATTTTTTACACGTCCAAAAGAACCTCCATATATATACACTTCAAGGACCCAGACCCTGCCTCATTTGAATATCTATATACCATTGTCTTGATTTTAATCTGTACAAAATAGAGTGAAACAGAATGTTGTTTTGGCCAGCCAGTCATTGATGCTGATAGTTTTGTTATATTATGCGTGCACATGATTAATTTATTTTACTATTTATTGTATCCTTAACCCTATCTGATTTCGTCATTGTCGGTGACACTTGCATGCTAGGGGATGTTTTAATTGAAAACTTCATATGAAGAAGTCCCCATGATCATTTTGTGCACCACATGCTGGGTTTTTTCAAACTATCGTTTGCATGGTTTTATGGGGAAAGACGTTATCTTTCAGAGTGTTTGAGTTGTAGTATCCAAACTGAATTAAATAAATTGGTTTCGCATTCTGTTGAGAGTCACAAAATAGTATAATCTTGAACCACTTGTAAGACCAAAAGCTGAAAAGAATTATTTTTTGGAGGGCCATTTTATTGTTGAAAGTCACAAGAATGGCTTGGTCTTTTGCCTCCATCAGCTAGGGTTCTTCTAGCATCCATAGCAGGGTATTATAGCTTTAGGATAAGGCTTAGGTTCTAGCTTCAATACTGTTGGGGGAAGGGGGACGGGGGGGCAACCATTAAAATATATCTTTGATGCAAAAGGGTAATCATTGGTGGTGTTTGCAAAAGCTTTAACATTTAAGAAATGCTAATAAATATTTTTGAAAAAGAAAAAGTGGATAAGAAAATCACTCCTCCATTATTTTTGTTTTGCCTTTTGTGTGTCTATATATATATATTTTTAACTTAAGGTATTGTTAGCATATGGTACAACGGGGATGTTTGATTTTGGTGTAGGTGATTTGAAATCTGGTTTTCAAAATCTGAAGGATTTTGAAATCTAAATGAATAGCAATGGTGTTTGTTTGTTTAAGATTATGATGAGACTTAACTTTATGCCAAATCAATGTGTAAGAATAAGTGATGTATTATTATATTGTTATTGTGTGTAATTGTTATGATTACTGATTACTGATTAGATGATTTAAATATATTATATGCACCAAAACTCGTGTGAGACGATCTCAAGTAATGTGTTCCATGCGACAATTAAAAATCTGGTACTTTTCAATAAAAAGTATCACTTTAAGGTATAAGTATCACATATATTTTCCTCATATTTTACTTATTTTTTATTTATTTTAAAGAGTGATACATTTTGTTGAGAAGATAGTTTTTCTTTTCCTTTCCGTGGAACACGTTCCTTGAGATGGTACACAACGCCTTGCCCTATTATACACACACACACACACACACACACACGATGAATGCCAAATGGCAGGTTCTGTACTTAAAATTGCCTGAAGTGGGTGACTCTCCTTTTGGTGTATGACTTCATTTAGTTTTGAATTTTCAACTTATTGTCTCAATTATATATACCATAATTTATTATGACAATATGTCGCTGTCTTCACTCCTAGCAGTGTTAATCTACTTAATTAAATTTCCATATATTTTGTCTCATAAGCTGGTATTTTACCTTAATGAGTACCCTTTTTTTTACTTCATTAGCTAAATTAGTTAATTGTTAGCTAATCAGCTATGTCGAGCATTCGGATCTATTATTATTTTTCAGTAAAAAATAAAACCTTTTTAACTCATTAATAATGATAGTCAAATGTTGGCAATAAGCCATTCAGTTGAATCCATATCATTATCAGTCCAGTGTCAATTAGCCATATCAAGTGCCTATTTTTCTCTGAATGTCCTACCTGCTTCTTCATTGCTTTAGTTATATGAGACTCAGTGCTTTGACCATTTTTTACACATCCATAAGAAAATCCATGTACAGAACTCCAGAATATACCCATTCTTGATTTTATTCTGTAAGATGAGAAAATGTTGTGCCAGTTGAAAAGTATCTTACCATCTTGGTTGTGGCCACCCCCAACCTATCTTGCGCCCATCATTTTTTGATGTATTATTTGTTTCTTACTATTGTCTGTATTTGAGTCCCAATTTGAATTTTGTTGTTGTCCGTGGGAAAAAGGATCGTTTAAACTGGTTCAGCGGAAAATTCCTCAAAAAAGTGTGTCCACTACAAGCTGGGGTATTTTTGGAATTTGAAACTATACTGGTAGATTGAAAAAGGATTTAAATGTTTTCTTGCAGAGTGGCTGACTTGTAGGGCCAAAACTGATAATGAAATAAAAAGGTTCAGCATTTTCTGTTGAGTCACAAACTAGTATAATCTTGAAATGCTTGTACTTGTGAGACCAAAAGCTGGAAAATATTTTTTGGAGGTCTATTTATTGTTGAATGTCGCGAGAATAATGTGATGTTTCGCCTCCAAAAGGTGGGGGCATTATATTTAGGAGAAGGTGTAGGTTTCAGCTGCAGTGCTATCTTTGGTGGCGTTTGCAAAATATTGTGCTCTGGTAAGTAGATAATTTAAAATGATGCCAGTTTTGGAAGAAGTAGAAGTTGGAGAAGTTAGGAGCTGGTTGCTTCCAGATCCAGAATTATAGGTATTTTTAGCTTTTCTTAGGGTTCACAAAATGGTCGTAAAGACCCACTTTGCAGCCTCAAATCTGTAGGCAGATTGGAAAATACTAAACTAAAGTTTTAACATGAGGGCTCTATTTTAAATATTCAGAAGTTTAACTGGTGAACATAGGTTCTTACGTTGTATTTAAATCTTCAGTTTGATTTTTGTCATCCCTGTTATGTGATGAACATGCTGGATGACGAGGTGACACCATTGCTAGTGCCATGCCCTAATTTTGGAATAGAAGTTGACAACAAATAGTTGTTGGTGGAGAAATGAGGGAGTGATTGAGGAGGATGATTGTAGGAAGAGAAAAGGTAATCAAAATGGAGTAGTGAGTACCTTATTTAGGAGGAGAGGTAGTGATTTTGTTCTCATGAACCATGCTAATTACACTAATTTTCAATCTCATTCCCATTACCATTGAAGAGTTGTTAACCAAGCGTCCCCTTAAATAAACTCCCTAATGATTGTATGGCCAATTAATTTATCAAATGGTAGCATATCTGTGACTAACTATACAAACTCTTGCTGATAGTATTTATAAATTTGCACAAGAAATGCTTGTTTGAAAAGGAATCCTGACCATTTTGACTCTAAACGCCGACTACATCCAAACAAAAACTAAGGTGTCATTTTATCAAATTTGAGCATGCAATGACTGAGATTTCTGTAGACCTAACATAGCATTTATTGCATATAGACTTAATGTATACACCTAAAACTCATATGCAGCTAAGTGGAAATTGTTACTTTAGATTTCATTTAGGTTGGGTGGTTGATTTGGTACAGGCAGCTGGAAGGAGTGCTGCTCCTCTGGCAAGAAAGCATAGGGACGAGGGAGACAACAGAAATGCAACCAACAACCAAGACGAGAGCAACTCGAGTTTCTCCTCAATGCTTTCTGAGAAGGATCGAGAAGAATTGATGGCGTTGCATGCCCAAGTGGAGGATCTGAAAAGACAATTGTCAGAGAAAGATGAACTCTTGAAATCAGCGGAACTTTCGAAGAGTGAGATGATCTCCATTCAAAAAAAACTTGACGAAATTAAAATTGAGGCTGCAGAGAAAGACTCACAGGTCAAGTCCACTCAACGACAGCTTTCTGATGCCAAGGTATTGTCAGTAACTAAAGTTGACAATAATGATATGAAGCGCAGGCACTTAAATGTTCATCTCTCTCTCTCCAAATGCTATATTTTTTGGTCGCATGCACTTAAACGATCATCCATCTCTTTCTCTCTCTCTCCGAATGCTATAATTTTGTTATTTTCCTCAGGTCAAGCTTGCTGACAAACAAGCAGCTGTCGAAAAATTACAATGGGAGGCGTCGACTTCCAACAAAAAAGTGGAGAAGCTACAAGAAGATCTGGATAGGGTGCATGGGGAGATTTCATCTTTCATGTTACTGATCGAAGGCTTGACACAGAATGATTTTTCCATTACTGCTGGAGATTGCCACAATCTTCCTTATCCTATTGATGAGGACCATGAACTAGTAAGTTGGCCAATACCTCTCTCCACAATATACTACTCCCTCCGTCCTCAAAATTTATACCCCATTACTGTTGGACACATTATTTAATGAAAATTAGTATTTTATTGAAAAAATAGATAAAGTAAGGGTATTGTAGGGGGTGTTGTGGGACCCATTTATTTGTTTGTGAGTGGTGTTTATTTCCAGAAGGGAATGAGTAAAAATTTGGTGGACAACCCAAAAAAGAAAAGTGGATAAAAAATTGGTGGACGGAGGGAGTATTATATTAAAAACAATGACAAAAAACCCAAAAACTATTGTAAATAGTAGCAATGGCGCTTGGTTCAAGAATTCTCAATAGGAACGGAAATGACAATGGTTATGGGTAATTGTGGTGGTTAATGAGAATAAAAGATGATTACTTCTCCTTAATCGTATTGCGTACAACGGATGAAACTCAAAATAAGTTTATTATCCCATTTTGGTTAACTACTTACTCTCCTATAATCTTTTCTCCTCAATCAACAACCACCTGTTGCTCCAGCTTATTTTAGGATTAGAGCAAAAGTTTAACAATTGTTACCTTTGTAATTAATTATTCAATTGAAGATTTGAACCAAATGCTCCTTAAGTTTATACCGAACTATGATAATGATTTGTTTTGTTGTGGTCGATGAGGTTGAGCAATGGGTGGTCGCGACCAACCCAAAAAAATGCTGTAAATTCGAAAGTAGCTGTATGCAGAACATTAGATGCATGGGTGATAATTGTTGGTTTATAACAATATATGCAGGATAATGAAATGGATATGCAGGAATTGGAAGCCGCAAGAGAAGCATATATTGCTGCTGTGGCGGCTGCTAAAGCAAAGCAAGATGAAGAATCTATTTCTGCTGCTTCGAATGCTAGGTTCTACCTCCATTCAATTGTTCTGAAACAAGCCTAATCTTCCTATATTATCAACTTCCATGCTTTTGAATGAATGAGGCCCAGACCTTGATTTGGTGTGCACTCGTATGTATATTCACGTGTGAAATGTTGTAAAGTAGAAGGTTTCATATTAATCGGTAGGTCTTAACTTATCTTATTTATCTACTAGCTCAGTTTATGTTTTTTCCTTGATGAATATTTTTATTCTCAAATAAATATACGAACATTTCTTTTATGCACTAGTTTGTATTAGGTAGTTCATGCAGATGACGGGATATTTTAGTTAGTCGTTAAGTATAGAGTCTATAGCTGGACCTAGTAAAAGGAATAAATTCTTTGTTTTGATCAGAGACTTGGGATGTCGAAGAGTCACTTAAAAGTATAGCTTAAACCACCGAGTAGGTTTTATATGAAAACGCTTCATAATAAGTTTAACATGAAATAGTTTTAGAGTATCACTAATCTCGTCAAGGGTATCATTAAATCTCAGAGGTATAATCTGGGTCAGTGGTATTATATTGTAATTGTTTTAAATTTTCTTAAACTCAAACTAATAATACCCCTGATGAGATTAATGATACTCCCGATGAAATTAATAATACTTTAAAACTGTTTAATGATTAGCTTATCATGAACTATTTTCATATAATACTTTCCCTAAACCATCTAGTATGTAGCTAAAGTAACGTATGAATATCTTTTATAAAAACCAATACAAATCATACATATATAATAGAGTCAGGATGTCCATATATAGTTTTGGCTCCAAACTGTCTAGGCCGTTGATCTTTTTCGTTGCTTTTGTTGTATGTTGTTGGATCCATTACTTCGTTTGATATGGTATGCTATTAATTCCTGTATTTATGTTATTGCTTGTGTATTGGTGTTATTCCTTTTTAGTTATGTTTTCTTGCATCAAATTGGCTTTTGTAACGTTTTTTTTTTATTATATATAGTTGTGTTTTTCGTTGGTAATATGCAACACTATTATGCATAACAAATGAGCTTTGAAGGTGCATTCTATTTGGAGAAGTTCACCAAGTATTTTGAAGACAAAATTGTGAATTGCTACAAAATTTGTGCATGACATGGGAAGAGTGGACTTCAAGCATTATTTTCGATAATGGTGTTGAATTAATTTTGTGTATTTATGTTTAGTATTATATTAAATCTATGAATTTATGTTTATTTTCAAAGGTCTTTCTTCGTTGTTATGTTGCTATTCATCGTGTTTCCGTCAGTGTATCGTTGGTTTTTTTTTGTCTATTTGTATCGTTGGTTTATTATCCATTTTGTATTCCTTACTTTTTTTTTTCTTAATAATATTATTTGGATGTAATTATTCGTTTGTGTTTAAGTAGATTATAGTTATATTGTTGCTAATATGGTTTCCCAGTTTCTGTAAAATAAAGATGTTATTGATATGCCAGAATTTTATTTTTCTCTTATTAATATCTGATTAATTTAATAATCCAAATGCAATTTTATTTTGTATCTTTTGTTCTTATTTTTAAAATATTAAGATAACATAAAATTGTATACGCTAATATCTTAATAACTTAATAACTTAATAATATTAACAACTTAATAACTTAATAATCCACGTGCAATAATCAATATGTAGTATGTGTTCATAGGTAATATATGGTCATTCCCTTTTCATAAAAAAATTATAAATTGTTAATATTTTAACTGTGTTTGAACTTTTCATTGTTTATGTTGTGATTATAATGGGATTTTCAAAATGTAATATATGTTCTTTTTTTTTTAATCTGTCAATTCCCAATTCAGATAAAAAAAATTTGATTTGTTAGTATTGTGATTGTATTTGAATTTTTCATTATTTGATTGATGATTAAAATGTGAAGATCAAGGTGTATATAGAATGTAATTAATAAAAATCAACATATTTTTTTGTTCATAATGAAATTTATTTTAATAATTAATATGTAATATATATTTATGATTTTTTTTTCGATTTTGAAGGCAATTTATTTTAAAATTATTAAAAAGTAACTTTTTTATGGAATTGTCGGTAACTAATAAATCTGTGATATATATCACAGATTTATTAGTTACCGACAATTCCATAAAAAAGTTACTTTTTAATAATTTTAAAATAAATTGCCTTCAAAATCGAAAAAAAAAATCATAAATATATATTACATATTAATTATTAAAATAAATTTCATTATGAACAAAAAAATATGTTGATTTTTATTAATTACATTCTATATACACCTTGATCTTCACATTTTAATCATCAATCAAATAATGAAAAATTAATTGAGGAATAAAATGGTAAATCTATATAAATTAATTTGACTAATTCATAGTCAGAGCATGTTATCAGGAAATTGAAACTTTTAATTTAGAAA
Source organism: Ballota nigra (assembly GCA_947034835.1). Taxonomy (NCBI): domain Eukaryota; kingdom Viridiplantae; phylum Streptophyta; class Magnoliopsida; order Lamiales; family Lamiaceae; genus Ballota; species Ballota nigra. Next base: position 37,348,071 of record OX344724.1, on the reverse strand, counting down.
TCAATGCATGTTTTTAGGGAATTAATAATGTGAACATGCGACATTAAATTATTTCTGCATGAATAGAGATATATTAGTACTAGATTTCCACATTTAGATAACATTATTTTATTTTCTATTAATCAATAAATAAAAAAATTGAAAGATATTTGACGGATGTTTTGGAAGATCAGAACAAATACTTATTCCCTAAATTGTAGGTATTTTTATTATTTTCTTTGACCAAAATCCAGGTATTTAGCATGTAATTAGCATTGAACTTAATACATGTGCATTTTTAGTTTGTTACCAATTGTCATTAATGTGTAATTAACAATGAAATTTTTATATGTACGTGAGTTTTTTATTAAGAAAAATCTTTGGTAATTAGCGTGTAATTAGCATAGAGTATTATATTTTTTTTACCTGGTAATCGGCATGTAATAAGCACATTATTTTAGTGTGTAATAAATTAAATTTCATTGGTAACATGAAAATTGGAAATAATTATGAGGAGTCATTCTTCACAATAAAATCTTACTAAGAACCGACAATTGTATAAAAAATACCCACTCCTATTTAAATAAGACATAGTATAAAGTGGAAATGGTGTATACATAAATCATTGAAGGGTATTAATTATTTTCAGTAAAGAGTATTAATTGTTTTCATTGAAAAATATTATATTTTTACACTGAAGAATATAAGTTATTTAAAATCAAATTAAGACCTTTTAGTGAAAACAACTAACACTCTTTAGTGATTCATATATGAACCACTTTCACTATATATGTACTCTTAAAGTAAATGTTGTTCTTCGTTTTAAACAATTTTTAATAATAAGTGTTAGTTCTAAAAATAATTCACTACCTCGGCTAATTAAAGACTTGAAACTGTCTTTCAACTTAAGATTAATAATATTTAAGTAATACTTATCATTAATCGAGGGTACTTTTGATATTAAAAAAAATTCTTAATTTTTAGGACAATTCTAGAATGTCATTTATATATGAGGGAGTATTCTATGTTTTATGTGTTAACTGGCTATATATTTTCTTAATATTCTAAATTGAGTTCCACACCCACATACATATTTTGTATATTAGTCGGTTCATAGAATTTTAACATTGTGTACAAATCCATATTGAAGTGTCGATTGTGGGCAAAATATTCAATATTGTCAAATTATCATTGCATTTTTATTAATTTTGTTGAGTTTCCAATTCTTAACGTGTCAATAAATTTATTGTGTTTATATTAAGATAAATATAAATATTTAGAATTATCTATTTATAATTACTAATTATAATATGTATTTGGACTTAATTTAGAAATAAATGTTTATGGAATGTTTGGAGAGCATATTATGTCGTGGGATTAATGTTGACCAAATTTTGGGTTATTTGGGAGAGATTAGACAACATGATAAGTGTTGATCATTTTTTTAGATTTTTTTTGGGATAGAGAACAATAATATAAATATACAAAACATATTTACATTCTAATATGAAAAATATGCAAAATTGTAGAAACTTTCATTAAATGATTGACAAACTCTCATATGCACCTGGTGCATGGTGCACTCACTCAACAATTTTAGGTTGTTTACACTAAAAAAAGTATGTTGTCATACTAAAAAAATGTGTTTAAATTACACACAAAACTGATTTTCAGTATATTTTAACCATACTTTTCAGTGTAATCAAATCATATTTTTCACTGAAAACAGTCTCAAGTGTTGAGTGAGTGCACCATATACAAAGTGCACAAGAGAGTCACTCTAAATGATATTTGTCCATCACACATTTATCTTTTACGTTACAAAAATAAATAAATTCTTAAATATTATCATATACTTACTTTGATTTTAATTATTCAAATATTTATATAACTTATGTTTATTCTACTTTAATATTGGTTACAAATTTCTAACCATACTTTTCTTTTGAATTAAATATTTTCTTTTATAAATAGCTTGCACAAATCATTGTTCATCTTCTACACACACATCTAAAATACATTTCATTTCAATAATAACTGTACACACAATAATTCTTTTGTTTAATTCATTTAAAGTGAACAATACACTCTCATAAGAAATAATTTTATTTACTTAAATACTACAAGTCAACCTCCATTCTAAAAAAAGTCAATGGTGTGAAATATTTGGACAACACAATAATATATATATATATATATATATATATATATATATATATATATATAATTTCACTTAATTCCTTAAAATTCATATTATATTTGTTTTTCAGGTTTTTCACCTTAAAACCCAAAACCACATTCTTGATTTCATACTTCATAAGAACACTTATCTATTTCATCCATTGAGTATATATAAAGTGAAATTGGTTCATACGCGAACAATATTTATAAACCTTTTAGTATAAAAATTAATACCCTTTAGCGTATCCAAGTAATCCCTTTAATTAAATAATTAATTATGTTTTACCTTTAACTAATACCCTTCAAAATTAATATCCTTAAGAGAAAATAACTAATACCCTTCAAATGGTTCATATTTGAATATTTTCTTTTTATACTTTTTCCTTACCCATATCATCTTCTAAAACAATGCTATATTATGGTATATGAGAATATAAAATATATATTATTCTAATAATAAGTATTTTTTTTTTTGTCAAATTGTTATCTTATAACATTGTTCTATTATATTCTCTTTTTTTTTAAATGAAATCTCGGTACTAATTTAGGGGAGCCACTATCGCTAGAGTACACTAATTTAAAACCTTTTTTTTTCTCTGTATTGACTGGCCCGTCGGGAGTTGATAGCAACTGAAGGTTTCGAATCTGAGATATAAAGAGAAGCACAATCCTAATTCTGCAACCTACACCACTAGCCAACTCTTTGGGGTTATTAAATTCTTATTTTTATTTTATGGAGATATGAATATTTTGAATAATTATTGAGTTAATGTGTATGATTGTAGTATTTTTATCATCTTTATAAACTATAGCGTATAATAACTCAATTCTATCCGCTATAATTCAAAGTAAAAAAATAAATAAACTGCAATAAAAGAATTGAGACTAATTCATGTATTTGGTTGGATATGCTAACATAATTAGTTAAATTGATGGTGTGAAAGCTTCATATCTAGAACCACCAACAACCTTGCAAAAAGTTCAAAGACTTTAAGGTATTCAATATAAATTGTGATCAGTTCTAATCTTAAATTGTACACTATAATTTTCTAGAAAAAGTTTATTTCGTTTTTGAGAAAAATGATTATATATTTGTGTGGATTGAATGTTAACATACTTGTGAAATTTTAGTGATATGAAATGATATTAAAAATCGCCAAAATCTTATTCAGTTGTTTAGTTATCCCAAATAATTCCCTTCAAGTGTTACTTACAAATTGAAGAATTTTTTCTGTCCTTCTGCTTTTTCTGCAATATACCAGAGACTTCTCACATTTTTTAAGGTAAATTTCATGCATATCTTTTTTCAAAGCACAAGACATCTCTATTTTTAATCTAAAACCTTTATTATTGTGTTTCTATTTTTTGTATAATAAATTAAATGCATTTTCTCTCTTATTCCAAAGATCCAAATTTTCAATAAAGGTACACTATACTTATTTTCTTTCTTTCTTATTATTTCACAGATTTGTGTGTTCGCTATTGAAGAACAATGCACAGGCAGTGAGACTTAGATATAAGAACCCCATCAAAAAAATTCTTTTAAATCTCTCAAAATTTTATTATATGGTAGTATAAATATATTTTCTATTGCATTCATGCAACAGTAGTAACATCTTTAATTTGGTTAATCTTGGTTGATATTATCTATTTTTATTGATGATGGTTTTTGTCAGTGTTTTGAATTTTTTTATTGTATACTTCAAATTGTTATTTTTTTATTGGGTAAATATTTTATGGACTGTAATTTAGTGGGAGTGATAAAATGAGGACTGTAACTTTTTGGGCTGGCAAAATGAGGATCGTAATTTTTGGACTGATAATTTAAAGGACAATAACTTTTGCAAGTAGCAAATTGAGGCTAAATCACCCAAAATCAACTCAATCAGGGCCCAATTCGGTCCGAATTCAAGCAAAATCCGGACTATTAGACCAATTTAGTTTAATTTTACCTCAAGTAAAGTTTTTGTCCTTAATTTGTCAATCCAAAAAATTATGTTCCTTATTTTGCCAACCTCCATAAGTTAAAGTCCTTAAATGTGAACTTGAAAGATCAAAATGTTGTTTTTACTTTTCCCGATTAATTTATTTCACACTCAGTTTCAAGTTTTTACTACCAATTCTCTATTCCCGATTAATCTTCGTACGTTTTTCTACTTTCTAAATAAAAACTTATTTTCTCCTATGATATATGATTTTTTTTATTGATCTTTATATTCATGCATTTCATGTTTCTTGCGTTAATGTAAGACCTTTTTTGTTTTTCGAATTTTGCTGATAATGATGGTTTTGGTGAATATGGAGGTTATGATAACTGTAAGTTTATTCATAAATTTCCCAAATATTAATTTGGTCTTAGAGTTTTGTGTATATTTATATTCCTTTTGCAAACATTACACTTCCTTGGTTATTTCTTTATTTTTCTAAGAGTGGTCAACTAATAAAATATATTTAACTTATTCGTATTTTGTGATTTCAAGGTTAAGTTATACCGAATAAGAGAATGTTAATTGTTACAGAAGTTTTATTCATTGTAATTTTGTTCATGAGGAAATATATATAGATAGAAATCTTTGTTTTCATGCTAATATTAGTTCATTAATATTTTGAACTTTTTTCTTTTTTGCTATGTTAGTAATGAGTTTTAGTTTCATATTTGCTTCCATGGTGATTAAAATGCAGTTGCGTTAAGATTGATAAGAATGGATTGTCTTTTGTCTATTTCAATATATTTAGTTTTTGTTAGTTCATACGAATAATGCTTCATATAATAATGATGTACTCTTATTAGTTTATGTAAACCATATGAATTGTGCAAGTTTAATGTCGTACTTTAATTGTAATGAGGGCTAGACTTTATAAAAGGTTTATTATATCAAGAATTTATTATTATGAGAATTATTGTGTTATTAATTTTATGTTTTTTACTATGCAGTATTTTTCAAACAATGTTTTAGTTATATCGTGCAGAGTATATAGATATGTATAATTTGAGTAGTGTTTAACATTAACAAACTTTGGTATACATGTAATTAATTCATTTAGGACACCTATTATTTTTAAATTTATTGGACGAACTTGCAGTTAATTATAAATATGATGTTGGAAATAGATAATTTTTTTTAAACAACGCCAAGAAAAGTAATGTTATAGTGAAGATGTTGAAGTTTGATGGATGCATAGATAATTTTTAGATGACTGGTCCTACTCATGGTTATAAAATTATATACATAGAGTTGATCTTAATCTTTGGTTATAAAATTACATAAAGGATTATGGTCAGTGGACCATAAAATGCAAATGTTAGAAAGTTAAACTTTGTTACCATTTTATATGACGGTACAGTACATTTGTTCATTTTTTTTTCTTGGTAGGTATAAATATTAGTCCTATAACTTTAGGTAAATCAATTTTTAGTTTTTCTTTTCATTTATTAGTTTCAAAAGACTAAAACATAATTCACTAAAACTATATTGAAGTTTCATGGAGAAAGAATGAATTACGAAAAACCTATCTCACACTTCTTTTTTTCACACTGTATGTTGTAGTAAAGAGCAAAGAACCGTCATTTAGAACCGTTGTATGCAGCCTCTATGTGAAGCACTACCATTATGCCACCACAAAAAAGAAATGACCAAGAAGTTTGAAAATAGAAAAAACTACTTGATAAATAAAAAAATTGGGGATGAACAAGAAATCAAAATTTTAAATTGATAAAGGGTTTTGGTTTCTACTATTGAGACGAGGCTAAATAAGTAGGTAGCTTTGTTGGATTTTGTGAGTGAAACAAATTTCTTACTTGGATTCAGTATTGGTGGGAATTTGGCTGGAATGGAGAGTTATCATGGCGGATAGTGGCAATGGTATGGTGAGGGTGACAGTGCTGGTGTTTTATTGATATAAAGAGATTTTTTTATCGTTTAAAATTAACACTGACTTTATTATTATGTAATTAGTCTAAAAATAAACAATTTTTTAATTAAAAATGAAATATGAAATTAATCAAATTGTATATGAAATTATATACAAATAAATTTATTGTCTAATACAACTATTCACCCTACTATTTTACTATCTTACTTACATTTGCATCTTTAAAAATATTTAACTATCAATTCTATTCAATTTCAATATAATCACCGAAGATACCTATTTATCCACCACTTTAATCCAAATGTGGGAGACATGATTAATGTCTTTGTACAAGATTTCTATTAGATAGAGGGATTGACAATTTGGTGTGAACGAAACCAATAAAACAAGGTAATTAGATTATATGTATTTTGTTTCTTTAATGTTAATGTGATAGTCCTTTTTTCATTTTAATTTTTTTATTACCTCCTGGTTTAAACAATGATGAAAAATGCAACTAGACCATGTATAGTCAGTTTAAATTTTCCTCCCAATGTTTCACATGCAAGTCAAATTGTTCATTTTGAAATATTAAAACCAATGAATGTTGGTGAATATTGAGCTTTGTTTGTCTTTTTTTTTTTTTGTATTTATTACTAATACTAATATTAAGTTGATTTTTATTTTCTTTTAAAAATAATATTAAAAATATTTTTAAAATAAAATAACTTACTTTTGTTTTTTTATTAAAAAAATCAAATATTAAAATTAATAATTTTTAATCAAATTAAATTAAATATGAAATTATTTACAAATAAATTTATTACACGTCACGATTATATACACTCACTTCTGAATTCACTACCTTATTTAACCATTTTTACTAAATACATCGACTATAAAATTTTAATTTTATCTAACGTAAAATAATTACACTCTTTATGTGAAGCTATTTTGAGATTATCTGGTTTTGAAATTAATTATAGGTATCATTCAGCTGTACGATTGGGTTTTCATCTTTTAGATAAACAGAATGTCATATTTATGATACAAATTCATTAAAGTATGTGTTGCATAGACCAAGTGTGAAAACTAACATGTTATTAGTCTGGTTTAAATTGAATGGGTTATTTGCAAAAGCAAGTGAGTTACGATATGTTGAAAATCCTCAACTTTTTATTTAGAAGCCAAAATCAAGAAAGTATGAAGAAAGGCAGAGATGGTTCTATTCTGGTCGTATCTGTTGCATAGCAATTGGTACCGGTGAGGTTTTATTATTTGAGGGTTCTATTGAATGCAGGGATGCAAAAATCGGCCTAGGCGGTCGCCGGCCGACTCAATTTAAGGTAAAACAACTAAAAAATCGTGTGAGGGTTTAGCGCCGCCTAGGCGGCCAAATCGGGCTAGGCGGCTAGGAGTTTAAAAGAGAAGGAAAACCCTAAATCTTAAATCTCACCATGGCGCAACGGTCGTGGATGGAGGGGCGGCGCTGGAGAGATAGAAGAGTGGCGACGCGGCGCGACAACTGAGAAGGAAAAGAAAGAGATGACAATCATGCAAACGTCAGTACAGACGGAGGCGTGACACGGTTGTCAGCGTCAGTGCTGGGTGAGATGGAGGGCGGCGGCATCGATGCTGGGTGAAATAGAGGGCGGCGGCGATTTGTTCCTGGGATGTATAAAAGTGGTTTTGCCATTTTGGATTTTGGAATGGAAATTGGTTGATTTGTTGGGAACACACAGGGTTTATTTTGGAAAGGGGGGAAAGAGAAGGGATAATTCTTTTCGAAGCTGAACCTTAATTTTAGGAAAATGAAGTAAAAATCGTGAGGGCTGACGCAGTTTAATAAAAAAAAGTTAGGCGGATTTCCAGGCGGCCTAGGCGGCCAAGAAACGTCCGCCTAGCGTTTTCCGACTTTTGCACCCTTGATTGAATGTTGTTACTGGTCCTGCGTATTTTGATGACATAACTTTTTTTATTGTAATAGTTCACACAACATTTTGTGATGTATGTGTGGACGGTGATAGAGAGTGTTGATGGATTTGATCAGGCTAGAGTTTGAGCTTCTGCGTCGTCAAAGAGATCTCATTTTATTACTTTGATCACGTTCGAATCTCTAAATTACTTGCGTGATATGTGAGATAGAAGTTGAAAATATATTTCTGATTATATTTTATACAAATGAAGGAGGATTATGCATTTTTCAAGTAAAAATTTGCGTACCAAGGAAAGTGTGAAGACAAAGTTGGGACAAAAAGAGTTATTTGTTATTCTTTATATGTATTTATCTTATAATATAATACAGAGTACATTTTTTCGTGTTACAGTTATATATATAATTAGAAAGGGATTGTCTAAAAATATTTGATAAACCATTGCATGAAAAAATAGTTGCATTATAAAATATTAAACATAAAATATATGAACAATTATACTAAAATTTAGTTATGTAAAATCAAATATGAAAAATTGTTATTTATTAACCAAATTAAATATGATATTTTTTATAAATAATCTTATTTATAGAATGTAGTTATCTTAACACTCTATTTTAATAAGTTCCCCCACTTCTTAACTCACTCACATTTTTTCTTTTTATTAAATATACAACTTTAAAATTATAATTTTATCTAACAAATAATAATTGTACATACGTCTCTAAAGATACCCACTCGCCAATTTTCTTTAATTTTAATACAACTACCAAATATACTTACTCCCTTAACTTTCTACACTAGCAAGATAAAAAAATTAGTAGTGTCTTGCAAATGATGTCTATTAGTATTAGTCAAAGAAATTGGAAATTTGGTATGAAAGAAACCAATAATATAAGATAATTTGTTAATATGTAATATATATTTTTAATGTTAACGTAATAAACTTTTGTTCTTTGTAATATATTATATATATTATTATTTTCTGTTTAAATAGTGATGAAAAATTCAATTGGATCATCTGTAGACAATTTAAGTTTTTCTCGAAATATTTTTGTTGAAATCAATCTCATTCAATTTCAATACCATCAAACATATTGACTCATTCACCTCTTTAAAACAATGGTGGAAAACATGATTAACGTTACTATACAAGAGTGTTTACAAGTTAGAGAGACTTAGAATTGATTATGAAAGAAACCAACAAAGAAACATAATTTGTTCAGACACATTTTTTTATGAAATGTAATTATCCTTTTTTAATTGCATTATATGATTTCTTTTTTTTTTGTTACTTTCTGTCTGAACAACGAAGAATGCTATTGAACCATTTAAAGACAATTTAAGGTTTCCTCCAAATGTTTCAGCTGAAAATCAAATTGATCATTTTAAAGAATGTTTTAAAGGAAAATTAGAACCAGTAAATGTTGGTGAAGTAATTGAGCTTTCTATTAAATGCAATAATGCTGAATTTAAAAGTCGTCTGGTGATAGTTATATTTATTTGGATGCATTTTTTCCTTACTAAAATTGTAAATTTAATATTTTTATCATATATTCTTAGTACATACCAGTGCCAGGTGTAAACTTAAATGGACTCGGGTTATATTATATTGAAGTGTGTTAGAACTTAAGATTTATTCCCAATCTATTATGAATTCGGGTTTACTGTTGATACAGATTATCACATTTTTTGTCTAGCTAAAACTTGGTATAGATTTATTAGAATTGTTGGACTGCGTAAAGATGAATTTTATTTTTTTGGAAGGAATATAATTGTATTGATGTTAGAACAATATTGATTTCCATTGTATTTGTACAAAGGCTGAATATTTTATATTGTTTTTTTTTTTAAATTAAGTTCATTTGTTGATTCTTTTATTTGTATTGTTATATTTTACAACAATATTATTTTTAGTAGCGATAGTAACCAATTTTACTCCATATATGCTTTTTATATATTTGCAGGTTTATGCACAAACATTTATATATACATGTATATAAATTTACATTAACCTAAACACATGTACAATATATATTTATCTAAATAAATTTGAATCAATTTTTAACGTTTCTTCCTTATCGTTTTTTTTTATCAAAGTCATCAATCTAACTTTTTGTGTCCGATCTAACCCTTTTCATTAGAGAATAACTCATATCTATATCAATAAATAATTATTATCTTGAATATTCCAATACAATTCATTGGTTAGTTTTTTGTGTACAAAATAGATATATTAAATTTGATAAGTTCAAATTACTTTAAATAAATATATCAAACATAAAAGTCATTATCTTAAATATAGAACAATCAATTGTTCTGTATTATGGACAATCATGTTAGTTTGCATAAAAGTAGATCAAAGTTCTATAGCTAAAAAACTGGGTTATCAGGTTTAGAATAATAAAATTTATATAATTTCAACAGTAAATTGTAATATAGTAGTGTTTTTTCAAGGCTGGTGTAAAATATGTGACCATTAACACCAATGTCTTCCTTCGTTACACCCGAACTAATTTCTTACAATATCATAAACAATAATTAAGAAAGCTTGAAATTTATTGTCTATAGTTTACTACGAAATAATTCAGTACAACAAATATATGTGTTATATAACTTTATTTTAAATGATTTTTGAATTGTTATTTACCATAACAAGTGTATCATTGAATGACGATATTAACTTAAATTCACTAATTAATGAATGTATCTACTGACATATACACAATTCATCTAGGAATGATTTAAGTTTAGTTCTTCCACAAAATTCATTCTAATATAAACCTGATGTAATTTCTATCACATATACATAAAAAAATATCAATAATTTCTTAATATACAGTATTAAAAGAACACATGTAGATTAAGGCATACAAACACAAAACAGACTGATCAAAAATAAATATATTGTGAAGTGTCCGAGACAATATTATTGATTTAAAAAAATGTATTGATATGTTTGCCTTCTATTTTAGTGTTTGTTATTTTGGAGCTCTTTTATCCTCCAAAAAAATTATGTTGTTGATAGTTTATAAAACCTTAGCAAGTAGAGGATACCGTGTTGAAGAATTCTTTTTTAGATTGATTGGTTGATTTAGTGTTAGGACATGCATTGAAAGATCTGGAACTCAACGAAATGCTTTCATCCAAAATCGATCCTAAATCACTGAAAAATATCAAATATCGAAGATCGATCTATAACTTTCTAAACTTCAGAATTTATATCTTAAATGAAAAAAAAAAATAAGGATTGTGAAATTGTTAACAAAATCCTAAAATTGAACATACCTTTTTTTATACTACAAATGTATCTATTTTGGTATCATTTCAGTGCTCTTCTGGTACTTTTTCCCGGCAAGAACAAATCGATTTTGAAAAAATCATAACTAAAAATAGAAATTATATAGATGTGAAATGCAGATTTCTTTTTGCATCTTCCGTCATCTTCTATTTCTTCTTTGTAGAATGAATTTTTTAAATAAGAAGTATGTGTGGGTGATTTTTTATTCTCTGTTCTTTTGTTAGGTATATGTTGAACAGAGCTTTTGTGGGTGAAAAATACAATAACTTTTTATTGTTGGAATATGTGGATAAATACATGTGTGTTAAATTTTATTTTTTACTTCTAAGGTTTCTAGCTTATGAAACCAATTCCCTTTGTTTGTTGCAGTTATACCACATATTTTTTGCACTGACGAACTACACATCAATGATAATATATATATATATATATATATATATATATATATAATATTAAAAAAATCTCATGTATTGTTTTGCCATTGTTTTATTTTTTTAATTTGTAAACAATTTTAATTGATTATGTTAAGAATATAACAAATGTTGTTTAATCATTAATTTATGAGTATGCATAGTGAAATTATTTCATATATAAATTATTCTAGGGAATTAGTTGTTTTCTCTAAATAGTATTAATTAATTTTATTGAAGTGTATTTGTTTCTTTTCATAATACAATTGATACTATTCAGTGAAACAATAAATATCATTTAGGGGACAAAATCAATATTTTTTTGTCAAAACATGTACAACTAATATCCTTTAATCTTTCATGTATGAATCATTTCTACTCTATACTTTCTTTTTGTTTATATATTTTTGTAGGTTTTATTTGAAAAATACTCCCTTCGTCTCACTGTTTCTTTCACATATGAAAGTGTCACGTTGTTTAAGAAAAATTTGTGTTATGTGAGTATAGAGTTGAATAAAATAATACTAATTTTAAATTTTATTATTTTTTGTGATGCATAATTATTTATTTTTATGTTGCATGGAAATATTTGTGGAATTTCTTAATTAGACAACTATCAAAGTAATCACGGAAGAATCAATATCTTCCAAACACCATTTATTTATATTTTACACGATATTTTTTTAGTAAACCCTTTATCAATTAACTTAAATTTATTTAATAAAAAAAATTATCTAATAAATCCTCAAATTTTCCATTTTTAACAGTAAATGATATTGTGCATTACTTTTGCTTTATTTGACAAACATAATTTAAATCTTATCAAAATGACTACTTTTTAAATGAAAAATTAACAAATTTAATTTTTATAAATGTTATTGTGTTTAAAAAATTAAAGCAAACCTGTTAATGTATTTGCAATTTATTTATAATAATAAAAAAAATGAATGATAACATATTATTTATTTTTGTGAATATAAATGAGATTTCTGTAACTATTAGTTTTAGTTGATTTTGTTAAAGAAAATAAATGTCCATTTTAAAATTATTCAAAATATATATATAATTTAGAATAAAATTTGAAAAAAAAAAAGACTTCCGTGCGAAGCACGGGTAGACCTGTTACTAGTATACTTAATACGACTCAACAATTGTTGATTATTCTGGGATCGACAACTATAATTATGTTAACAATTTAAACAAGTATGCATATCAATGTAATTCAAATGTGATGAATAATATGCAAGGACAACAATATATAGTGGTTTAGAGGTTTATTTAATCCTTCCAAATCTACCAATATACCACAAAGGTGTCAATTCCACTAGATCAGATACAGTTACACAAGAACACCCATTCTCTAGTGAAACTTTGTTCTCCTCAATTCTAGACCCCACTTGGACAAATCTTACAAGTAGTAGAACCTTAGATGTAAGATTTCACATCCAGATCTCTCAACACACTCAATAAAGATCACTCTATCCTAGCCCCACTCAGAGAGCTCTCTACACCAAATATATAAAAATATAAAAACAGTGATATCCAATAAACATTGAAACAACACTAAAAGTTTTGAACTCAAGCTTGAATAGCTTTTTCAGAGGATGACTTTTATGCCTTGCAAGGTTGTAGATATTGCTCAATAGGTTCTTGACGCTTAATGCTTCATGTTTTCTTCTTTGCCTTTAAGCCTATACTGATAGTGTTTTTGAAACTCAGTTCATTGGAGTATATGGTTTCAACACTTAATATTCAGAAGTAAGCTTTGTGCAACTAGTTGGAGCACTGGTCAAGTAGCATTAAATGCATTTGACCCTTATACTCAAACTATTTGCAATTCAGTTTGTCTTCTTCTGACTTTGTCTTTCTACGTCACTTGTCATTTTTATATTGGTCGAGTTGTTGGGACATACAAAATTTGAGTCTACCTGCTATATTTGACCGTCAACAACCATCTTGTTGTATCCATGTATCAATTATTGACCTTGGAGTACACATACCTCCTATAGCAAAATAACAACCCAAGTTATAAGACTCGACAACTGGGTATGACTTGCTGGCTGTTGACTCTTTCTAGTTGTCGACTTGATTTGACAGTCATTCTGACTCTACAACCGGGTACCTTTCTTGTCGTCTACAACTACAATACTTAGATTTCTTCTAAGCCTTCAATCTCTTCAATAAATAGTCTTCTTTTCTTCTAGGCTCCACTATCTTCAAGTTCTTTAAAATTATATTCTGTACTAAAAAATATTTGGGGTGGGGTGCCTATTTTCTACACGGACCTTAGATTTTGCTAACGAAGTTTTCTAACAATGTTTGTATTACATTGCTTGAAGGACTTCAAAATTTTATCTACTTGTAATATTTAGAAAAAAAAATTGGTAATTTTTTTTTAACAAATTATAAGATCTTAAAACAAACATTTTGCATTTTAAAAACTCCAAAAAATTTACCAATACCCCAACTTATTTTCTAAAATCTTTGAAGTTATTCTTAATAGATAATTTTTTAAGAATAAAAAAAAAAAATCCACCCGACCTACCCCGCCCTCCAAATAATTTAAGCTGATTTGGTGGATGTGCGGTGTCCAACAACCGATGATGTTGGCTTGGATCGCAACCTTCGATGGGGTCGGAGGTCCAATAGCAGTCTGTGATCCGTCAGCATAAAAAATTAAAGTGTACTTATTTCATATTAAAACTTATTTTGACCATATTTATCACCATAAATACATCATCACCACTAGCTTATATGGTTATTCAAGGATCGCTCCTCATATACCCATCATAATGGAAGATACACCCATATATGGTGACCAATGGATTTAGGGTGACCGACCAATTAAGGAGTTGGCCGACAACCTCCCTTGTATGATCACCCACATTTTTCATACACTTAGGTGGTCAGTAAATACACCTGATTTTGTAGGATCACCCAATAGATATGATAGAGCTAACAATAAAGGCACCAAGTCATGTTTGGGATGATCAGATAAGAGTAAAGACCATTTAGCTGTCAAGCTGCCAAGAATAACCGCCCTCTAGTACCAATCAAGCTGCCAAGCCCTCATTGGTTCGTACGTCTGCACCTGCAGGCAATGTCAATATAGAAGACAGAGCACCGTTGCTGGGTCTAAATTCCCCTTTGTACCCCCCATGTATACTATATGTAGAACTATTAAAAGCTCGATGTCATTGCTGTTGTTCGACATTTTTTTACTCACCTCACTATGCCTTTTGGACTTAACTCTAATTTTGTCACTCTCATCCCCAAGAAAGTTGATGCCAGGATTATTCAGGATTTTCGTCCCATTGTCATGAGTAATTTCCTCTTCAAAATTTTCACCAAGATCATCACCTCAAGGCTTGGTAGTTTTGTGGGGCAACACCTATCTATCTGCCAATTTGGGTTCGTCCTTGGTAGACGCATCCACACTTGTATTGCGCTGGCTTCTGAGGCTATTAATCAGCTTGACCGTGCTGGGGGTGGTATGGCTTGCAAGATTAACATGGTTAAAGCTTTTGACACGGTTAATTGGGAATTCCTCTATAACGTTCTTGCATGCATGGGCTTTTCCAGCAGATCTATTCATATGGTGAACATTATCCTCTCCTCCTCGAGACTTTCTATCCTCTTGGATAGGCAGGCCAAGGGTTATTTCAGTTGTTCTAGGGGTGTGCGACAAGGGGATCCTCCATCCCCTTTGGTTTTCTACTTGGCTGAGGAGGGCCTTGGCCGTCTCCTCGATCATATAATTGCTAGTGGTCGCCTAACACCGATAAAGGGGGTTGCCCATTTCCTGTTCTATGCTGATGATATTCTGATCGTGATGAAAGCCACGGGGGATAACTTGCAATACCTTATGGATATTCTAGATACCTATGGACAGGCGTCTGGATAGCGTTTTAGTCCTCCCAAGTCTAAGGTTTATTTCGGCAATAAAGTTTCAGTCAACTTTCGGATGCTGGTCTCTAGGCGTACGGGCATTGTGGAAGGTCACCCGCCTTTCAATTATCTCGGAGTTCCGCTGTTCAAGGGTGCTCCTAAGTCCCATCATTTAGCCCCTATTGCAGCATCGATCAAGTCAAAATTTGGTCATTGGAAAGGGGCTTCTCTTTCTTTTGCGGGTAGACTATGCTTGTTCAACTCGGTGATTGCTGCCTCCATTGTTCATTCTATGATGGTCTATAAAGGCCATCTCCTTTAGTCTCGGATCTTGAATCGACCATGAGAAATTTTCTTTGGTCCGGGGATGTTAATAAACAGAATAGCTCTTGTTCTGTTGCTTGGAAGAAGTGCTGTACTCCTCGTGAGGAAGGTGGTCTTGGGGTTCGATCTTTACGCATTGCGAATGAGTCTTATGCCTATAAACTTGCCTGGGACATTTTTTGCAACAAAACACAGGATTTTGATCACCTGCATGGCCGGTTCTTTCGTAATGGTCGGCGGGTTCGGTCAAGGTATTTCTCCTCGTCCATACGGCCGGGAGTTCAGCGTCACTTGGCCTCTTTGATGGAGGATGCTAGGTGGGTGATTGGTCGTGATTCTAAAGTCAGCTTCTGGGACGATAATTGGCTCAATTACAGGATTGTGGATCGGCTTGCTATTCCACCTCAGGTGGCGGATACTCTGGTTGCCACTGTGGGGGATTTCTTTTATGATAATTGCTGGCACTTCGCTCCCATTTTTCTTCAATGCACTGATGTGGTTCGTGACATTTTGAGCATCAGAATTTCTTGCGAGAGGGACACGGTTATCTAGTCTAGGTCTGTTTCAGGTGAGCTCACCTCTCGCCTTGCTTTTGATGTGCTTTGCCAGCCTATGCCGCGGGTGAGCTGGGGAAATGGATTTGGAACGAACATATTCCTATGAGCTGCTCAACTTTACTCTTAGGGTCATATGGGGTAAGGTTCCGACTGGGGACTGGTTGCAGAAATTCGGGATTGCTGGTCCTAACGTGTGCCTTCTTTGTCATTCGCAAAGTGAAACTCGGGATCATTTATTTTCATAATGCCCTTTCTCCACTCAGGTGCTTAGTTCCATTGCTAGCATTTTTCATTTAAACTTGAATTATGTGAATGGGTTTGATCACTTGTTCCTGCAGGCTAGACGTGCTTCAATGAGTGACCAAATTGCAGGATTATGGCGCCTAACTTTTTTTACGACGATGTGGGCTCTTTGGACCTTTCGTAATCACATCGTGCATGAGGACCAACCAGTTTCTTTTCAACGGTGTATGACTTTGACTTTGGCACATATTAGAGAATCTGCATCTCTGATGGGCGGTGTTTCGAGTAGCTCCCTTGCTGACCTCATCACCGCTCGTGCTCTTGGAGTTCCGCTTCGCCCGCGGAAGGTCCGCACCCCGGTGTACGTGTCTTGGCAACCTCCTCCGTCGGGTTGGACCAAGGTTAATGTTGACGGTGGGGTCAAATCTCCATCCAATATCCTTTACACGGGAGCAGTTTTCCGTAATTCTAGAGATTTTTTCTTGCCAGCGTACTCTGATGCTGAGGGTTGTGGTTATCCCCTGGAGGCTGAACTTATGGCCATATTTGGTGCAATTGAATTTGCTTTTGTCCAAGGTTGGAAGAAACTTTGGGTTGAATCGGATTCCCTCTTGGCGATTCGTACTTTGCATGGTGAAATTCTGTTGATACCATGGCGGCTCCGGAGCTACTGGAGCATGGCGATGATGTTTGCTAGCCAAATGGAGGTACGATATTCTCATATTCTTCATGAGGGAAATAAGGCTGTGGATGCTCTTGTTATATTGTATGGTAGGTTTGTTAGGCAGGGTACTTGTCCTGAATTTCTTTTACGTTTTCTTGCTCTTGATATGAACAATGAGTATTGTAGAATTTAATTATGTTTATTATGTTTGGGGTTGCATCCCCTTATTTGGCCATTTTGTTTGGCCTTTTTTATTTCAATTAGTGTTTGTTGCCGGACTAGTGACCATCCTTTCCTTGTTGGCTTTGGATTGGTTCACACTTGTTAGTCCTTTGTTTAGATTCCTTTGATTTTCTATTGGTCCGGGGTTGTGGACCCTTCTTTTTCTTTTACTTAATAAAATAACCTAATTTGCTATTAAAAGCTCGAAAGGTACAGTGAATACACACAAAATATCATTAAGTACAGGGCCCAAAAACCCTGACAATCCCTCTTGCATTTATCGCTTTTTACATTCTGCAAACATTCATAGATAATCATTAGTATCTGATATCATCCATGGCATTTGTGATCTTATCACGCATTTATTTGGTGTTTTTGCCTATTATTAGCCACATCATTTCCACTGAAATTTAGGCAAACAACATTTGACGCTAGATGAAGGGTATCAAACCCAGAAAATCATAAACCCTAAAGAACACACACTATTCTTCATAAACTTGTTCCCAAATCTTCATATCTTCAAACCTTTCATCACCTCTCAAGTCCATATGGAGAAAACTACTGCTACCTCCAAGACGGATACCCCAAGATTAGCTGCGGTCCAAAATCTTATGGCTGCTCTGACCACCCAGGAGACCGCAATGTGGAGATCTGCTGGAGGATCTGGAAGAGCCCGGGTATCGCCGTTACGCTACTCGAAGGAATCTCAGCCAACCCCTGTCCGAAATTTCATAACTCCTCAACGAGTTGAATTGTCCAGCAGACAGGCCAGAGAGTTGCGCACTAGCCAGAACACTCCCTCAGCCTCAAAGCGGAGGTACGAAACACGATCCGCCGGAGGAAAGACGAAGAACCTTGAACAACATGGGAAGAGTCACCCTCAATCCATCTCCTTCGGATCATACAGGAGTCGATACTCTGAGCAAAATTGCTCTCACCATGTATTAAGTCATTTGGGATCAGACTCATCATGGCGCCCGAGTGGCCAATCTGGTTATCCTAACATGGAGACCATGTCCTACACTAGGAGCTCCACCTACCAGACTCCCAAAAGACTAGTCGAGGCCAGCTTGGCCCCGGCCAAATCGGCAAGAAAGAGGATAAACTTCTCCCAAAGTGGTCTCCTTGCCCACAATAGCCCATGCGGAGTCGTGCTCGACTGCCTTGGACCGATCATCCCTAGAAACCAGCCAGAGGAACAAAGTAATGCAATGGCAAAAATGCAGAGGCAGCTCGACGAAGTGCGCACTAGGTTGGAGGTACATAATCGTCCTAAAGGACTGGCCATAGCAAATAAGCCGCTCGCCATAGACATCGAGCTCGCCCCTATCTAGTTTAAAATCACCCCGTCACCAACTCCTCCCTATGACGGAAGGACGGACCTTGAAACTCATTTAAGAAAATACCAGTTCTACATGACCAATCGCGATGCCACCGATACCATAAAATGCCTTATTTTCCCTCTCAATCTCGGAGACCTAGCACACAAGTGGTATGTCTCTCTTCCCTCAAGGTCCTTCGACTCATTTGACATGCTATGCAATAAATTCGCAACATACTTCTCGTAAAAAATAGTGTGTCTAGAGAATTGGCACATGCTTATGCGCATCAAGCAAGAGAAGGAAGAGACGGAGGAGAAGTAAATTGGTTGGGTGGACGAGGTCATCCTCACTGGTGAGCCCGTGGGAGACCATCTTGCTCTTCACTCTGCTCTCGGGGGCTTCAATGGAAAGTCCCCCATGTTCAAACATCTGACTAAAGACATTCCAAAAACTTAAGTGGAGTTCCGTTCGTGAGCGGGAGACTTCCTCTCCTGCAAGAAGCTACTCGCCCTCAGGCTAGGGGAAATAGACACTACTGAGAAGGAAGTGGAGACCTAGATAGTCAAGGCCGAACAATTCAATGTTGGCGACCTATTACTAAAGAAGATTCAAGTCCCTAAAGGGGTATTTGGCCGAACTGGGATGACCCGTTCAGGGTGTCCAAGTGGTTCACAAAAGGAGCATACAAGCTCAAACACCTAGATAACACTCCGGACCAATACCCCTGGAATGCCATACTCTTGAAGAAGTACTATCACTAATTTCTTCTAATAGGAACTGTTGGAGTTATACGTGAAAGTATGCTTTTACTTTGTATAACTCGTGTATCAAACACTCGTTTTATGAGAATAATTCTTTTATCACATTTGCTTTAGTTATGATTGAATGTTGAATTTCTATTGCAAACCGTTCAATATATGGTACTAGTTACATTGTAGTTAATGTGGTGATACCCGATCACGGAAGACAATATTAACAGTTTCCTTGTAACCAAACGTACATTTTCACGACCTAGGTGGTATTGAACAATCCGCCGTGAAAGGTCGAAGTGTAAGGCTCAGATTGGTCTGTCTTGACTAAGAGATTGCACTAGCACATTTAGTATGTGTTGAAGAGGACCTACATCGAGGATAAATTCTTATGTTCTGAAAGGTGAAGAATTAGACCTCAGTGGTTGTTGATTTCTTAATCTCCGTCACTTAATTAGGACCGTGTGTGCTTAATGGTTACTGCTTTGATTCATGTTTGGTGAGAATCATTGTGACTTCGAACTTTGTGTCTTGGGCAGTAATATTAATCATACGAAAGTTGCTAAGATTTAATACGGAGAAACGCGTGCGAGTACGGCTCGTGTGATTAGTCCCCTTGGTGGGCTCAGAAGTTTTATTGTACCAAATCTTGCAAGTGAAGAATTAGTTTCTTCGGTACGAATAATAATGTTGAGCTGTCTTTACTCCAAGGTGAAATATATTAATTAATTTAGAGCTATTCAGAAGCTTAATTAATTAATGGACTTGATAATCTTAAACGCGGGAAATAATAACCGGGAGCCCATATTATCGTAATATGGATTAAGATGGATAGTGCAATATTAATTTATTAGTGGTAATAATTAATATTAATGGATTGAATTATATTGGGGCTCAATATTGAAATTTAGAAGTCCATTAGGAGGTCCAATCTTAATTCTCCTTAAAGGTCCCTCAAGTAGCCCATTAAGTAGCCCAATAATGATAAGGTGATTAAAATAAAAAGAAAATTATATTGCTGATTTTTCCTTATAGTTTTCGAAAATTAGGATATTAGGAGAGATTAGATTTTTTTGATTTTCTTGGAAAGATATTATGGAAGATAAGTATTCTTGGAATACAAGATTATCTCATATATTCAAGAAGATCCAAATCTTGGATTCACTCCTATTATTTTCGAAAATTTCAAGTTTATGAGGAGGATGAGATTTTTGTGGAATATTTTATTTTGGAGAAAAGAATATATGAGATATATTCAAGATTTCTTAGAGTCTAAGAAAAGATTTTTTTTTCAAAGCCCATATATCCTTAAATTTTCGGCCAGCTTACTCTATAAATAGGGGATGATTATTTCATCCCCAAGTACATAATTCCATGTGTTGGAAAAATCAAGAGCATAGATATTTTTCTTTTTCCTTAGTTATTTAAATTGTTCGATAGCATCTCCCACCGGTGATCGAACAAGGCGAAAGGGAATACTTGAAGGCTTTTGGGTTGGTAAAGCGTGTACGCGTTCGTCCCGTTTATTCAAAGGCCAAGTCTACAAGAGGTACGTTAATCACATATTTACTTGTTTATTCCGCCATAGTTTATATGTGAATTAATTCAACATGCATGATGAAAATTTGTTGTTGGAATTATTATTTGAATTAATTAGGATTAATTCATGCTAGTAATAATTGTATTTAAATTCGTATTTAAATTTCATCCCGAATAGATTCCGGGCACCTCTATTTTCCCAACAGGAACACCATGGGATTATCAATGAAAGATTTTCAAAACCTCTTTTTTATTGTTACCCTTCCAAGAAATCGCAAAAAAATCACCAAACAGTCGGTCCAAAGACCCTCGGAACCAAGTTAGAAGCTGGCCTACCCCAAAGTGGTCGGCCTACTAATCCTAACTTAAGATAGACAGACTCGAGTGGTCGGCATATCAAAAAAATTATTTAAGTGTGGGGCATCCCAAGTGGTCGACCCACCACACTTAGTATAGGGTAAGCAGACCCCACACGGTTGGTTTACCACCAAAATTTAAGTTCAAAGAGTGGGTTCATCCCCGAATGATCAGCCCACCACACTTAGTACAGGGTAAGTAGACCCCACGCGGTCGGCCTACCACCAAAATCTAAGTTCAAAGAATGGGCTTACCCCCGAGTGGTCAGTCCACCACACTTAGTATAGGATAAGCAGACCTAAGCAGTCGGCCTATCACCAAAATCTAAGTTAAAACAATGGGTCTACCCTAAGTGGTCGGCCCATCTCGCTTAGTAAAAGATATGCAGATCCCGAGAGGTCGGTCTATTACCAAAAGCTAAGTTAAAAAAATGGGTCTACATCCAAATGGTCAGCCTATCTCACTTAGTAAAGGTTAGGCAGACCCTAAGCGGCTGGCCTATCACCAAAATCTAAGGTAAAAAAATGGACCTACCCCCAAGTGGTCGGCCCATCATACTAAAGGATAGGCAGACCTCAAAGTGGTCGGTCTACCACACAACCGTCATGTTTGTATTCTAGTGGGCTAACACAGACTGCAAGGCGTATATTTGGCTGCACACAACGTCGAGCCATAGTGCCACCAGTTGTGCAGTCAGGAAAAAAGCCTCGTACGAAGAGTCTCGCCTCAAGTACGAGTACATAAAAAGCCTTACCTTAGAGTACGAGCACATAAATACACAATAAGGAAGCTAGTCCCCTGAATTGCGAGCACATGAAGACTGTAAACTCGGGGGCACGAATCTCGCCTAACTCACCTTGATTCAAAGTCCACCAAACCACTGATAACACCAAAGATCTTTCCATCAAAGTCTCAAAATAGTCGGTCAAATCCCGTGATTAGGTACAAATTATGATCGATTTCAAGTCTGTAGTCAACTCGACTTCATAGTCATTCGCGGGCTCGTGATCAGTCTGATTCGCATAGTCGGTCAGTGCCATGGTTGGCCATAAGCTCGTGATCGGCCAAAGAGTGTCACATCAAACGAGACCATCTTGAGCCCCATGGTCCAAAAATTATAGTCAGTTGAATCTAATGTTCGACTCTCCTCAAATTATGGTCGGCCCCGAAAAACTGTGCATGCCTCAAGTAGTGGTCGGCCTCATGCTCGGCCGCTCGGCCAAAATAATATCAGGCCGAATCAATGCTCGCAAAAAAAAAATGGGGCTTGTCCATTTTTTGGTCGGCCAACCCAATAAAAAAAAGTTAGTTATGGGGCTTGGCCATTTTTTGGTCGGCCACCCCTTATAAAAAAAGTTTAGCTATGGGGCTTGGCCATTTCTTGATCGGCCACCCCATTAAAAAAAAAAATTAGGCATGGGGCTTGGCCATTTCCTGGTCGGCCACCTCAATTGAAAAAAAGAAGCTATGAGACTTAACTTTTTCTTTGGTCGGCCAACCCATTTAAAAAAATATTGGGCTTGGCCATTTTCTGGTCGGCCCCCCTTTTAATTAAAAAAATAAAATTATAAGGCTCGGCCATATTTTGGTTACCCCCCAGCTTAGCCATGATTGTGGTCGGCTACCCTTTAATATTTTTTTATATTTTCGTGGTCAGTTGTACCCATGATCGGTTAGAGGTGCTCTGTCAAGTGCCATGCACAACGAGCGCTCAAGGTCAGTCAAGCACAGATTTCAGTCCCTCTCCTACTACTCATAAGAGATGGGTTGTGGGGCGATTGTTGTGACCATATTTATCACCATAAATACATCATCACCACTATCATATAAGACTTTTCCAGCATTGAAAAAGCACTAACGAAACTGAACAAGAAGACTGAGAAGTTTGTTTGAGATTCGACTTGTGAAGAAAGCTTCCAAGAGCTAAAGATGAGACTAACCACGTCGCCTGTGTTAACCATCCCAGACGGATCAGAAGGATTCGTCATTTACATAGATGCTTCTTTGTCAGGCTTGGGTTTTGTTCTAATGCAAAATAAGAAAGTTGTGGCATACGCATCCCGACAATTTAAGGACCACGAACAGAACTACCCAATGCACGACTTAGAACTGGCTGCTGCAGTGGTTCACGCATTGAAGATTTGGAGACACTACTTGTATGGGGGAAAGTGTGAGATCTACACTGACCATAAGAGCCTAAAATACTTCTTCACGCAGAAGGAATTGAACATGCGTCAGAGAAGATGGCTCGAATTGGTAAAAGATTACGACTGCACTATCCACTATCACCATAGAAAGGCAAACATAGTGGCAGACGCTTTGAGTAGAAAGGAAGATACGAGACTAAGTGTTATTTCAACCACACAATTACCACTAATGGGAGAACTCTCTCGGTTAAACCTAGAATTTTCCACACAGTGTTGTGCATATTCCATGGTTTACGCGTTTACCCTACAACCGACCTTACGAGAGAGGATCCTAGAAGCGCAGAAGAACGATAAATTCTTGAAGGGAATGCGTAAGCACGCTGAAGAAGGAACCATTCAGAGGTTCGTATTAAGCACTGATGGAGCTCTAATGTTCGATAACAGAATCTGTGTGCCTAAGAGTGAAGGAATGAGGAACAAAATCCTAAAACAGGCACATAACACTCCTTACACCGTTCACCCCGGAGAGACGAAGATGTACTAGGGACTGAAAGAGAACTTTTAGTGGAGGAATATGAAGAGGATGATAGCTCAATTCGTCAAAAGATGTTTAACCTGTCACGGGTTAAAACAGATCATCAACGACCTTCAGGGTTGTTACACTCTCTAGAGATGCCAGAATGGAAATGGGAGAGCATCACTATGGATTTTGTCACCGGATTCCCGAAATCGGTGAAGAATCACAATGCCAATTGGGTTATCGTAGATAGACTTACAAAGACTGAGCACTTTATCCCCGTTAGAATGACGTATACGTTGGACAGGCTCGCTCAACTATACATAGCAGAGATAATCAGACTGCACGGTGTACCAGTCTCGATAGTGTCCGATAGAGACCCCCCCATTTTGCCTCCAAGTTTTAGGGAAGTCTACAACGAGCCTTGGAGTCTGAATTGAAATTCAGCACCGCATACCACCCACAGATTGACGGACAATCGGAAAGAACTATCCAGACCCTCAAAGATATGGTGAGAGCTTGCGCTTTAGATCTTGAAGGAAGTTG
Source organism: Ballota nigra (assembly GCA_947034835.1). Taxonomy (NCBI): domain Eukaryota; kingdom Viridiplantae; phylum Streptophyta; class Magnoliopsida; order Lamiales; family Lamiaceae; genus Ballota; species Ballota nigra. Next base: position 37,323,339 of record OX344724.1, on the reverse strand, counting down.
GGAAAGCCATCTACCATTGGTAGAGTTTGCTTATAACAACAGTTATTAGGCGACAATACAAATGACACCGTAGCACTCTACGGGAAGAGGTGTAGATCACCAGTTTGTTGGGACGAAGTCGGGATTCGAAAGATTCTCGGACCCGAACTAGTCGAAAGATCGGCTGAGATAGTCACGAAGATTAAAGAGAGAATCAAGACGGCCCAGGACAGTCAGAAGTCATATGCAGACACTCGGAGAAGAGATTTACAATTCGACATTGACAAGAAAGTATTTCTCAGAATTACACCAATGAAAGGCCTAATTCGTTTTGGGAAAAGAGGTAAACTAAAGCTGCGATACATCGGGCCACTTGGCATCCTGAACAGAGTCGGGGATGTGGCTTATCGCTTAGCACTACCACCAGAGTTGTCACGAGTACGTAATGTGTTCCATATATCTACACTCAGGAAATACATGAGCGATCCAAACCATGTTATTAGTCACATAAAATTGGGTCTAAGCAGTGACCTGACTTATGAAGAAGTTCTAGTGACTATCCTGAGAAGGAAGTTTCACTTGTTAAGAAATCAAGAAATACCATTGGTTCTAGTCCAGTGAAGCCGACACAGGAAGGAAGAAGTGACATGGGAAAGAGAAGATGAAGTCCTAATCAAGTACCCTTAATACCTAAGCAATACCTAAAAGCTGAATTTCGGGGACAAAATTCTGCTAAGGGGGTGAGGATGTAACACCCCGTCCCGTTTTATACCTTTTATATTCTTAGAACCCTTATTTTATATTATTATCTTTGTTTATTTTAATTTTATTATTTTTGTGTGCTATTGTATAATTTAAATTTATACCCTATTTATAATTCCTAAATTCGAAGAAAGGAATCGAATCTTTCAAACGAATAAAGGACTACGAGAAATTAAATATTCAAGTTTAAATTAAGAATTTCGATCCGTATAATTTATTGATAAAATTATACTAATATAATTAAAATACAATAAAATATTAATATCAAAACAGTATAATTTCCAATTTCAAACCAAACAAGAATTCTTAGCAAGTAAAATGAAATCCCATGAAAATCTCCTCTCTTTAATTACCAGTCATGAGTTTCTTTTATTTATTAATTAATCTTTTTATTTTGTTAATAGTAAAAATCTCATAAGATACGGACTCCAGCGATTACAAAACTTCAATAGAATTAACCTTCCAACTTCGTTTCTCTCTCTTCCCTTTTCTTCCTCATTTAATTAATAGTGTTGCTCTCACAAGAAAGAAAAAAAAGGATTACACAGCAAATAAAATCCCCTTCCTTTAAATTCTCAACCACATAAATTATTTTCCATTTCTTAATTTTTTTAATTAAAGATATTTTCCTATAAAACATCCCTTCCCAAACCGTGTACACAGTATTCCTCAAAACAGTTTTCCCAAATCCTCTCTCTCTCCTCAAACCGCATCTGTCTCTCTCCCCCTACAATCGGCGACCGCTGCCTCAGCAATGCGAGCGCCGCCTCTCTCCCGTCGCGCAGCCTCTCGCCCCAGCGACACCGCGCACACCGCTGTCTCTTCCCGCCGATTCGAACCGCCGCCCCTCTTTTTCGGCGCTGCGGCCATCGGCCTTCAACATGACCTGACGCCGCTGCACGCCCAGTCCTCCGCCTCCTTCCTTCTCTTCGTCTCCTCTTCGATCGACGAAGTGCCGCCATGCTCTCTCTCTTCACTGCCGATGTCGTGACCGAGCGTCGCTTCCTCTCCTCAGCCGCGCGATGCCTCCAGCCCAATTCGTGTCGCCGCTCTCCACCGATCGAAGTAGCGTCACTGCTTCCCGATTCCAGACAAACATCGTAGTCTTTTGATTATTCCTTATGTGAGTTCCTTTGGTTTCGTTTCCCTGATTTTCCCTCAATTTAAAAGCCCTTTTGATTAATTTGAGTTTCATTTAATTTCTTATTTAAATCAGAGACATCATCGCCGTCCGCCTCTCGATTCTAGCCCCGATCGACGCCAAGTTTCCGCCTCCGTCTAACACCGCCGCTGCTGCCCCGATAAAGACGAACCGCCACTCGTTTGATTTTGGGAAAAATCGGAACTATGCTGTTGGGCTGCCTGATTTGGGACTCGTAAAGTTGCTAACCTTCTTTCTATTTCTCATTGTGGTTGGGATAGGTTTTGAACAGTTTTAATCTCCCCGAGACCTTGTAAGATTGAGATAGTTGTTTTTGGATGGAGCCTAGATGAACTTTCGTTGTGAAGTTCCTACTATTGAAGTATTTTAGATAGTATTGTTGATGGACTGTTTGGTATTTTATTTTAGCTGTTGAGTATTACTGTTTTAGTTGGTTAGTATTATTGTTTGTTGAAGTTTTTAGTGACAAAGGGAAATTCGTCTTCTCCCTGAGGCACTGTTCGAAAATTAGGAACAAAGGAGAAGCTTTATGTTTTCTTTAAAACCTTATTCCAATTTATTGGGAAAAAGACTAGTACGGTTGGCTTATAAAAATAGTACTTTTGATTATCAAAATTATCATATTAGATGAAATTAGAAAATGGAGCGAAAAAGATAAGTCTTTAATATCCAAACTAGTAACAAATGAAAATGAGTGTTTTTGGAAACTTATTATTACTCTTTTGTCTGAAAGTATCACTAATCAATTTTAAAAGTATTACTAATAATAGAAGGAAAATTATATTTATATATATATACACTATTTTAATATTTTATTATGAAGTTTTCTCTAAAACCAAATGAGACTAATATTAGACAAAGAAGAGTATATTTATATTATTTAATATTATAATACAAACTTATTCACTACAAGTTTATTAATAAGTTAATAATAAAGGGAGTTTTATTTATAAAGATATAAATTATATCAAGAGTTCTTTTAAAATTACATATAAGTTTTTGAAAGAATAATATTAAATTTGAGACTTTTATAATATTAATATTATTATTTAAATAAATTTCTTATTCTTTTATTATTTTTGAGAAAATATTATATGGATAAAATTTTAAAATTATAAAAGCTTTTAGTTATAAAAGTCCAAGAATATCAAAAGATTGTTTTGTAGGAAACGAAATGGTCATACAACGAGGAAATTAGTAAGGACACTCCCCCAATACACCAACCTTTTAGAAGTGCTGTATTTACCAAGATAGTGTGTGTTTTAAGTAGGTCTATTTCAATAGGTCTATAAGACAACGACCTCCTCGATTCTCGTAACACAAACTCTCAAGTTTTTTTCTAATATTTTGAAGGTCAACTTTTAATCAAATGGTTTCGTACTAGGATTCTGTGCTAATCGGAATACACACGAGGGATCCAACATTCTGTTTGTATATCACTCTTGGAACGTCTCTACAACACGAGTTATCTTCCAAAAGAACTTCAAGATAGTTGTAACTTAGTTATAATGTTAAAAGGTGGGTGATGATCGGTTGATTGATTTTCTTATAATACGTTGCGCTGATATACTCTGAACTCGACTAAATCAATCTAAAACAACTAATCCAACATAAATATATCCCTATTATATAAATGTTTGAATTATGTGATAAAATTATATATGATACCAAATGTCTATTGTTTTATTCAAATCAATCACTGTTGCATGATTAAGGGCGTTATGTGAGCATGAATCAATTCAATTGCAAACCGAGTAAATTTCTCTCCTCAGTTCAAAATGTCAGTTTTATAAAAGGACGGAAAGTCAGTAAGTACGGAGTTGTGGTTCGGGTATTAAATCCAACCTCCGGGGAGCGGTCGGGGACACCCTCGGAATCAAGGTTGTTGATTCAAACATATCTGGTCCCCGGGTCAGACGCCTACATTGCGCACTGGGAATAAGGCCATTGATGGTTTGCATTATTTATTTTGTCAATGGTTGGAAGGAGTAAGATTTTTAGAAGTGGAATAAGTCGAGTATGGTCGCACGAAAATGGTTTGGAAGAGATTTACAATATGTGGAAAGTGATTTTGGCAGGTTAGGCCGTTACTTGAAAACGATTTTGGGCTTTGCCTCTTATTGTGAACCAACTTGTGATATATCAATTATGTGAAAGTGAAACCTGCTATGCCCAATTAATTATTACATGAACTTGTTACTTTTGTGATATATGTTATTTATATTTATATGTCAACTGCTTAAATAAATTATATACTTTATCAATGAGTACAATTTAATATACTTCGGATTTACCAATCTCATGACGTTGCAAATCACCCATACGTGAGAATTCAAATCTCACGCCCCCCCCCCCTTTTTACAACCCTTGCAGATTATGATTTCATGGAGCAATGACAGTAATAGGGACGACACGGAGTTCCCCACTTAAATAAATGATACTATTGATGTTAAGCTTTATATATGTGTGTAAGATATGTTATAAAAATTATTCTACTCATTTCTTCCGCTGCATAAAACTCATCACATATCTTTTATTATTCATTTTTATATGTCAAAATTTTATAGTTCGGATTTTAGTCACAAGTGGCATCTCGAATATGAGATATTTATGTGTTTTGGATTCGGGGCGTTACACCCTAGCATTTTATGGACATCCCGGAAGGATTGTTTCTATCAACAGAATGATATAATCCCTCGAACACAATACGATTGGCGGAATCTCCGTTTTCAAGATTTAAATCTATAAATGGAGTACAATTCTACCTTGCATCGTATTGTATCTCACTTAAAATTATGCCAGCAGTAAATTACTGAGGCCGAGTTGATACAAAAAATCTTATCAACATTCCATGCTAGTAACCTTGTACTCCAGCAGCAGTACACCTCCCACTCAGAGCTAATTTCTGTACTTTTAGTAACAGAAAAATATAACCAACTCCTGATGAGAAGTCGCTGTAATACCCTAGACTTTCATAATCTTATCTGCTTTACTAAATACTTTATAATTCTTTATGAATCTATGTGATACATTTACATCCAAAATTCATGCCAAGGCACGTTTATGTGTTTTATTTACTCGATACTTACAATTAACATATTAGTTGCTCAATACATGCTTATTCCTGAGATTTTATAATTTTTGTATGTTCTTTATTTTATGTCTTAAAGTATTTGATATAGAAAATAATATAGTCCTTAAGTCTAGTAATTTATTTCACAAGTTATAAGTTGAAAAATGAACGTTTCTTCAAGAAACGAATTACGTATCGATTGCTCGATATTTTTTTATGATTAGTATATAGACTTTATAATTTATTTAGAGCCTTAGAAAAGTTTTAATTTTATTTCATAAGATAGTGTAAGTAATTTTATGCATAATGTACCTTAAAAGCATTAAATAAATTAGAAAATCATAATTTCTTTTATTTTTATTTATTAAAATTCAAAGCCTACATGTGTCTTAACTACAAGACACAAGATTTCTCTTGAAATCTCCCTAGAATTCGACCAAGAAGAGAAGAATAGGAAGAGTGGTGAAGTTTCATGAAATTACGGTCAAAGTTAGTAGAATCAAAGTCAAAATTAGCTACTAATTATAAGATGCCATGTGTTTAATGGCTTAACCTCCAAAATCATCCAATTTCCTCCACACTCTTCTTCCAAGTCGGCCAAGAGAGGGATGAAGTAGCCTCCAAGGATGATCCCTCCTATAAATACATATTCTTGCATGCAAAATATTCATAAGAAGAAGAAAAAAAAATCTCACAAACATTACTACTACACTTATAGAAAGGAGGAGAAGAGATTTCTTGTAGCTACCTATCTCTAAGTAAGCTTCTCTTCTTGTTTGAGTAATTATTTAAGTGGTAGTATGAAGTTTATGCATGATATGTGAATTAAATGATAGGAAAATGAGTTTTGATGAGTAAATTTGCATGTTATCCATGTTTTACTTCATGTTTGAATGTTTAATTCAATTTCTTCATGAGTTATGATCAAAATCATATTTATTATTTGATTATATATGCTTTATAAGTAGAAATTATGAAATTATATTGTTTAAAGTGAGTTTAAGATGATAGGTTCTCCATGTATGCATAAAACCGAATATCTGGACCAACTTTGGGGTAAATTTCATTTTTGATCAAATTTTTCGGTGGAAAATTCTGAAATTTTTATATGTGAAAATAGACTTGTGAAAGAACTTAGGATTCAAATTTCCTAATTTTTGGACTGGTATTCAATTCGTAGTGATTTTTCGAAGTAGAGCTAGGGTTTTGGACGAAATTACAGGAACAGTAGAAGTTTACTATGATCTGAGAATAATCGGTTAGGTTTTTATATAAAAACAAAGTACGTTGATAAATTACATGAAGTTGGGAGTTCATGGATAAAATTTCATGAGTATTGGACATGTGGTTGATTTATGGTGAATTTTTAAATTTAAGTGACCAGAATCTGTTACTGTGTGTTCATTACGAAATATTTGATGTTTGATAAAGAGTTTGAGAAATATGAAAATATAGTAATACACTTTATTCAGTTGGTAATATACTGTTAAAATTTCATAATTTTTGGACGTATGAATAATTTAATATGAATTTTCAAATTTAGGCGTGTAATCTGCCAAAATCGAATATTGTGTGAAAGGTTCGAAATGGTCCGGTTACATTTTTACAGTCGATATTTATTTATAACTTGCTATTTGATGATTTTATACACTTAATTGATATATGTGTGTTAGTATACAATATTTGAATATGTATGGAGATTTGAATTCAAGTATTACAATTTACAAAAGTGAAGGGATAAGTAACAATGTTTCTATTTTAAAAATTTTACTTGTAGGTACAAACCTGCAAGGTGGGGAATCACTTCGCTCTTCACCGAGTGTTCTATTATTATTTAATTGCACTTATTAAACGTTGAATGTTAAATTTTGAGTCTGTCCCGCTATCGACTGGCCCCACATATAAGTCCAACTTTATGTTGGCAAGCATATAGTCCGGTCGTTCCGGCACCACGGGTTGGTCACGCCACCCAAACATATACCCGGTGAAACTCCGGGGGCTCACATATTATAAACAATTGATGTTTAGTTTATGCAATTAACAAGAAGTTTCCCACTAAGTGTTTTCAAGCACTTATCCCTTCCACTTTTAAATATTTACAGATGCTGTGGATCCGGACGTGGGCGAATGAACTCGGTGGGCTGTGAAGTTTTCTTAAAAACTTTATGTTTCAAGAATTTTGTTTTTAAATTTTGGTTTGTATCTTATGCTACGATCATACTTATTTACTACATCCGCTGTGTAAATGTGTGGCGTGTGTATATTTTAATACAAAGTACTATTTTAGTAACGTTCCTACTTGTGCCACATCATATTTTCCGTACTATTTTAAGTGGGGGCATTACAGTCGCAATGCTAGACTGGTTGGCTCACAAGCAGTGCCCGAAGCACATGTTGTAGCTCAAGGGAGCCTGAGTGGGCGTAAGCGTGGAAGGGAGGAAATCCGCAAATCCAAGCACTTGATTGAGGGTTATCGAAAGATACAAAAGGACAACAAGGGCATGGCCCCTCAGAGTGAATCTCACCATGTCAGTCTGCCTGAAGCAGATTTTGACATAGACAACAATGATCTTTTGAGCTTAGAGATCGAAGATTTTGGAGACAAAGAGTGATTTACATAATTGGACATTACTAGTATCCTGACTTGAGCTTTGAGATTCGTCTTGCTTCATTTGGGACTAATGAAATAATATTTTGACCCCATCTTTGCCCAGAAGGCAGATGCACTGATTAAATTCTCTAATACCATCTCAATAAGATATCAATTATTTATGAAAAATCCTCGAAGGATTATATTCATCATCGTTTATAAAAATCCCTGAAGGATTATATTCATCGTGTTTATAAAAATCCCCGAAGGATTATATTCATCGACAAAATTTGAATAAAATCGATAATAGAAAATATCGATAGATGAATATTATGGCCGATGCCAAATAAGTGTTGAGGTGGTCGAGATCGAGTATTTCCCAAGCGAATCTCAGCATACCAGTTTGCCCGAAGCAAACATGAACATTGTCAATGATATGACATTAATGACTATGAGTTGTCAAGATACATAGTGTCACCATTTTGTGATTTTTATGCATGTTATGACTATATGCTTTATCATAATTAATATTTGCAAAAAAATTACAACTCAATTACCGGATGTCCTTAACAACTCCAGCAGAGTTACTGAATCACATATTTATATAGAATATTCCCGATTAAAATTGATGACCATGAAGGACAAAATATTACATGCTAATGAATCTAAAGCATGCCTGAAGCGTGGAGACCTCAGTAACAAAATCCAACCTCCTGAAGAGTTGTAGATATGGTCTTAAAATCTAATTTAGATTCATACATATTATAGTATGAGCGGTTAGTCCATCTAAAATAATAATGTGATATGTCGTATTTTGTCTAAGTTCATTGGCTATAACACGTCAAACACTTTTGTAAATAAATTTATATGGCATGTAAAAAGAGTGAACTTACAATACGGCTGAATCGTACTAAAGTTGGAATTATATCTCCCATTTTTAGAATGGTTTCATTGAGATATTTGTGGACTGCGATTCCTAGTATGAGAACCATTCTGATAGTTAATGACCATAATTAATGCTTTCACACGGTGGACCTTTGTATGCTCGTTATCCACCTGCAACCACGCTTTTGTCAAGCCTATTGCAAAACTATTAAGCTTAGTTCTTATTTCCCAAATTATCAAATTAAATCCATTCGAATGGATAATGCCAGTGAGCTTGCATTGACAACATTCGACGTTTATTATATGGCATTGGGAAATTAAAGTGAAGCATTAAGTCCCTTACGTCCACATGATAATGGTCTAGCTGAGTTACTAATATGATGCATCAAACTATTCGCTAGACCGTTATTGCAAGAAATTCCAACTTAGCTACATGTTAGGGGATTGAAATTTACATTTAGCTACTCGAATCAAATCCGACCCACTGCATATCGTTAGTACTCCCCTCTACAACTAGTGTGCAGAAAATGACACATCATTTCCCATCTGCGAACATTCTATTGTGCATTACGCGTACCACCACAACACATTTACAGCCCTGTTGGCTGACTGCATAATTGATGAAGAGTCTATTCTCGGCATTAGAGGGAGATTATAATTTAAAAATCAATTGAATGCCCAGAAGTTTCCTTGAAGGAAACATATCGAGATATTTTTCTTGAAGGAAAAAAACCAATAAATTTCCCTGAAGGAAAAAAATCCCCGATATTTAGACTCATGCACTAGTTAGATTGAACTTGAAGTTCAAAAGATAAGTAACTTGCAATGTATAACAAGTAATCTACCAGATGAGTTTACTGCCACAAAGGTGTATTGGTCCAAATGAGAATGAACATATATGCTCCCACACGCCAGAAGCGTGAAGGACAAATAAAAGAAACATACACACCTAGAATGAAAGCTAGCAAAACTAGTCAGTCAAACTTGAAATCTCCAGAAGAGATACGTCCAGAAGACTTGAAATCTCCAGAAGAGATTCGTCTGGAAGACGAAGAATCCTAGTAACAAAACACGTGCACAAAATGATCTAATACTAGGATTACGGAACGACCTGATCAAATACATAAGGATATGATGTGAATTTGGTTAACATGAGATCAATAAATAAATACCAGAGAAACAATATAAATTTTTTGTCGACAACGTACCTGTGTCCACAATTGTTCTTTCTAAAATCTGGATCCAATACCTAAATTAAGTGCCCGAAGAATCTTGATTTGGGTGCAATAAGGAAGAAGTAAATGTGTGGCAGAGCTAAACTCACTAATAATAAGGTTTGGTTCAATCGTACGTACACTCGAAAAGTTATCCCTATAGGATAATGAGTGTTTACACGAAAACCATAGTGAAAATTCGGTGGTGAGCGAGATTAATAGCTTTAGGGTTTTTGCAGAAACCCATGGTTTTCACAGATGATTGTTTGTGATCAAACATATTCTCCTGGTATGAACAAATAAAGTTATGCTAATTACTGATAACTAAAATAAAATGCAGTTAATGGACCTTGTAAACCGCATATTTTATATGGTTATTACATGTCAATATTTAATCCCTGATGGATTTAAGTTCCCCAGAAGAGGAATGATGAAAACCGCAGTATGTATAATACAAAATTACGAAGGTCATTACATGATCTAAAACAGTCAGATCAAATATGGTACGATCGACTTAGTGAATTTCTCCCGAAGAAGGAATATACAAATAATGAAGCTTTCCCTTGCGTATTTATAAAGAAATCACAAAGTAGTTCTTGCATCATCTTCGTCTATGTTGATGGCCTAAACATAATCGGAACATGCAAAGAGATTGAAGAAGTCAGTTTAATCTTGAAAGCTGAATTCAAAATGAAAATCTTGGACAAAACCAAGTATAGTCTCGACCTGCTGATTCGAGCATTTCCCTAAAGGAAAATTAAATTTATGTATATCTCGGAAGGAAAATTAATTCGAGCATTTCCCTGAAGAAAAAATGAATATGATATCTCCCTAAAGGACAAATAAATTTTATACACCAGTCAACCTCTTGAAAAAGGTATTTGAGAGATCCTACATGGATAAATATCATCCACTTAGTACACATATGGTAGTTCAATCCCTTGAAGTGGATAAGAACCTATTAGGCCCAATGAAGATACAATGGACATTCTAGATTGGAAGTTCCTTATCTAAGCGCTATTTGATGCATACTTTATCTCATAAACTGCATCAGTCTGGACCTCGCATTTTGCGGTAAATTGGCTTGCGACATATAGCGCTTCTCCCAGAAGAAGACATTGGAAAGATGTTAAACACATTCTATGATATCTCAGTCTGGTTATATCTTTCTTTGTGATGATATTGTGATCTCATGGAGATCCATTAAAATCGATGAAGACAACGCAATTTGTATTGCACAAATGAACAACAGGTACGTTAGAGGAACTTAATGAAACATATTTCCCTAAAATTCTTCTTTTCATACGAAATCCAGAAGAGTGACAAAATTACCATACAATAGGTACGATCTAGTGACAATCCAGCAGATCTATTCACTAAGTTCTACCTACCTCTACTTTTGAAAAGTATGTTTATGATATTTGGATATGAAGACTTAGAAATTTTTTGTCTTCAGAGGGAGTACAACATCGAAGCAATCCTGAAGATTGGATCCGGAAGATCAATAGTTGTACTCTTTCCCCAGTCGAATATTTTATTCTGGCAACCAAGTCTATGGAGTTTTGATGAGACATGGACGTCATGTCGTAATGTCCAAGGGGAATGTTGTAAATCTAGAAGATTTGATATGCGAAATCTAGAAGATTTGATGTTGACATTACTTATGGGCCAAGTAGCCTTATATGCTTTAAGGTTTTGATATAATATAATATATATATATCCCCGTACTCAATATTGTAATACACACATGTACATACACATAAATATAGTGGAAAACTCCTGGTTTGGTACGCCCCAAGATGTAGTTATTCATGACGAACTGGGTAAACAAATCGGTTTTCTTGTTTGCGCCTCTTTATTTTACAACAAATAGGACGTATTTATGCAGGACATCGTATTTATACCGGGGAAAAGTTCTACTATGTATTCAAAGAATCAAATGCATAATTTATTTAAAAAAAATAAAATGCATAATATGTTGGTGGATTTTAAAATTTAATTATAAAAAGTATAAAAAAATATACATTTAGGTTTGAAGTGAGTTTTGTCAGTAATAATCCAAACAACAATCAGTAATACTCAAACAATAATTGGTAATATCACATTAATAATTAACAATACTCCAAGGTTATGTTTACTTGGAAAGATAAACCAATTTTACACAATTAATAGGGGTTTATTTGTTGTTTACTTCAATGGTTAAAATATGCGGGTTATCCACCCAACCTGGAATAAAGGTGTGCTATTTTTTATTTTTAAACCGGCGATCATCCGACAGTTTACTTTAACTCAAATATTGTTCATATGTGGGAATGACCCACTTGTCCTCCATACAATATTTTATTATTTAAAAAAATAATTTCTTGGAAAAGGTCAGAAATCCCATTTGCACACTTTGACGCCAGAAATCCCATTTGCCCACCTTGACGCCGGAAACCGTTTGATGCCATATCCAGAGTTATTCTCGCGAACTTGTGTAAATTATTCTTACGCAAAATACCATTTTCAAAGATTTACAGAAACTGTCATCGAGAATCACAGGCTCGCAATGAGAGCATCGAGAATCACAGGCTGCTAATGCATACGGTCAAGCGGCGATAGGAAACTGCAATTCTAGATTTGAACTTGGTTGCAATCGTGAATTTGCAATTTACTGCCGTTCTATATTTGAAATCTGATATTGATTTCGTGACCATGCGCCGCCGTAAATCTGTAATTTTTTGTGTTTGAATTGAATTTCCTGGTGAATTGATGCTTTAAATTTGAGTTTTTGGTGTTTGAACGAATTTTGGTGCCTTGAATTCATCCCCTACTTTGAATTTTGGTGCTTTGAATTGGTCTCCTACTCTGAATTTTGTGTTGTGATATGAGAAAATTGTTCACTTCTTTAAATTCCCTGTATTAATTTTACTGACCGATGAAGAAGACAAGAGTTAAATTGATAATTTAAACATTTAAACTCATATTGTATTCACTTAAAGTAAACAGAGGTTAACTTGGTATAAATAAACCTAAACCCAACTAGTTAACCTATCCCCCTTTAACTCATATAACAAAGTAAACACAACCTAAGTGGTAATCAATAATACCCCAACTAGTAATCAACAATAACTTAAACAGTAATCTATGATACACATATATTTTTTTAATTATATATTTTTAATTGAAAAAAGTTAAAATTGAATTTAGAATTGAGTTTTGGAAATAAAATATAATATTAAATTTCCACACTTTACTCCTTATTACACATCAATAATATTTTATCTATATAATATTATACTACCTCCATTCCAAAATAAGTTTTTCATTGATCTTTTTCATAAAGATTAAGGAATACTTATATAAAATGGAGTGTAGTACAAATGATACGATTGAATAGAAAGAATACAATATATATATATATATATAATAACGCTAACCGACCTACATTTGGAAACCATTGAATTTTCCCTCCAAAATTCTTACTAAATTGAGTAATAGTCATTCTAAATCTTTTTAAAATATGTTTTATCATAAATATTTAACAAATAATTGATTACAAAATATATTGAATATATTTTTGAAATATAATTTGTAATAAATATTGAGAAATAATATAAAAATATATTAAATATATATTTGAGATATATTCAATTGGATATATTTTTGAAATATAATTTATAATAAATATTGAGAAAGAATATAAATATATATTAATATATCTTTGTATATATTCAATTATTTTAAAATAATAGTTATTAAATAATTTTTAAAATAGTCAATGTATAGAAATAATTCAATATATAGTTTGTAGAAGTTATTAAAAATAAATATTTATTAATCTGGAAAAAAGAAAGAATAAGATCACTCTTTAATTTTTGGCAAAGTATAGAGTGAAAATAATTTATACATGAACCACTTGAAGTGTATTAGTTTTTTAGGGACTTAGTTGTTTTCACTGAATAATATTAGTTCTAGAGGGTATTCGTTGTTTTCACTAAAGAGTATTAGTTCTAGAGTATATTCGTTGTTTTCACTGAGGGTATATCTAAACTTTTGGATGACAAAATGAGCAAAAATGTTGAGTTTCGGAGCCCAAAACCTAGCCGAAAAACACCCGATTTCAACACCAAAAACTACATTGTGTCCGAAAATACCAAGGGGACCAATTGGGCAGTCATGGGGCCCATAATTTCGTCCATACTGCTGGAAAATGAGTCAAGATGAAGCCATACCCCCTCTCCCCAAGTCAAAGGCCCATACCTCAATTTTTTATTCAAACACGCATACCATACCTCCCAATTCCCCTAAGACCTATACCCCTCTCCCCTATTCCCCTCATGTCCAGAAATTAGTCCCCTTTTCCCTCTATAAATAGGCCTCAATCTCCCTCATTTTGGCTGCTAGAAAACTCCCTCATTCCACCCCTTATTTTTAGCCACCATTTTTACAAGGGAAAAGAAGATTTACTTCTCCCATTTGCAACCATAGGAGGACTCCAAATTCAAGCTCCAAGCTTCTCTAGGTGTTGGTGTAAAGGTTTGAAGCCATCTCCAAGCAAAAAATGAACCATTCTTCTCCACCTTTCTTCCGAATTCATGAAATCTTATATCTTCATCTTCTAACTTCATGTCTTGTTTTGCTTTAGCTCAAAACAAGGAATTTCATTCAAGGAGCCCTCATCCACATCAAGAAATAAAATATTGAAGATCTAATAAGTCCCTCTAGCTTAAGAAGACAAGTCTACAAAGGTTGTAAAACCCTTCAACTCAAAACATAGCTAATATGAATATTTCCCTTGAAATATCACTGTTTTTGTTGCTACTTAGAAACCATGAAACCTTGGGGCTATCTTGTCTTTGAATATTCAAATACATGCTAAATGGAGTCTTGAATGATTTGTATTAAGGTGTTAAAATTTTAGTGGCATGATAGTTGTGAAATAGGAAATACAAGTGAAAGTATGCACAAATATCACACTGTGAACAGTGTTTTGAAGCTTCTATACAAATATTCGAACTTGAAATATTACGTATTTTGGGAAAGTGTTTATTTTTCATGAAAGTAGATCAAGTTAACTTTCATTTTCCACTGGTTTGAGTCAATTCAGAATTTCCTTTGATAAGTTATGAATTTTTAAAGAATGTGTGATGAAACTGCTAGAGTTTTCACTTTCATAGGCTAAATGTAAATTTCGAGTCAAGTTTGGATTTCATAAAAAATATGATAAAATACTACATGAATTTTTCTATCTCCATGGATTTTCCCATGATTTTTACTTGACTACAAATAGTTTTACAAAAATTATATTTGGCACTGCGCACATACTGTGAACTTCTGGAAAGTAATGTCACATTTTGTAAATGAACCTAGAACTCATATTATACTAAACAAATGACATGAAATTTTTTTATATGTGATTTAAACTTCAAAAAGTACCTACTTTATAAAATTCATGATGAATTGATATGTTTTAATATTTTTTATAAATAGTTAAAGTTAGGGGATGAACATTCGAAGTAGCAAACTACTCATCTTCGGATGTGATTTCCTCAAACTGTTTTTCTCGTTTTAGCTTAGAAACGGAATGTTTTCTTGTTTAATTTGATGAACATGATAGGAATTAACTTAAGACACTCAAGTGTTATGTGAATACATGTGTTTAAGTCAAGGATGAAAATATCCAGAAATTTCCACAATATATCCCCGATATATCTATTTTTTGTGGTCATCGATATCGATATTGGGGGTAACGATATTTCCATAGTATTCGTAAAAAAAATCGATAAATATCAGTATACAAAATCAATTTCGACTATATTTTTTTGCAAATTGAGCATAAAATCGGTAAAATATCGGTAAATATCGAAAAATATTGGTAAATATCGGAAAAGTATTGAGAAGTATCAAAAAAGTATAGAAAGATATCGAGAAAATATCCATAATTTTGTTAAATATCACAAATGTAAAATATGGTCAAATTCTATTGTAAATTTTATGTATTAAAAGTTTGTTATTTAATTTTTATTGATATCGATATATCCATCGACATTTCCACAAAATTAAGGTCCCAATATATCCATCGATACCGATATTTTCAACCTTGATTTAAGTGAATGATGTGTTAGTTTTAGGGCAATGACTATATGTTTCTATGTGTGTCCTTAAAAGAGAAAAAAAAAATAAAGGAAAAACCTTATGAAACCCTAAAAATACTTAAGTATACTAAACATGCCTAAATGAGGATTCATGTTCTTAGTAAACACTAGTCATGTTAAAAGCTTTTGGTAAACTCTATAAGCAATAAAACACTGAGTAAAATACAAGTCATTGTCGGACCAACGTGTATAAACTTTAAGAAGAATTTCTAAGACATCGATAACTGAAGCAAATAAGAATGTGCTAGGTTGTGTGCGGCCACGGTGATGAGGATTGACGGGTGAACAAACGGGGATAAGTTTTAAGAAAGGAAAGTGTTTAAGGTGGGTGACATTTAATGTATTGCCTTGAATGCTATATGGACTGTTGGTGTATGCGAATGAAAATATTTTGACCTTCGGGTCGGGTTACATGGTTATTAATGTTTGGTATCTTAAATGATACGTAGTGGCCTGGCTTGTGTAGCTAGGCGCCATGATGCCTACGGGAGAGTTATCTCAAATGATACGTAGTGACCTGACTTGTGTAGCTAGGCCCACATGATGCCTTCAGGCGAGCCGACGGGCTATATGAGGAATGGTATCTAAAATGGTACGTAATGGTCTGACTTGTGTAGCTAGGCGCCATGATGCCTTCGGGCGAGCCTACGGGCTATATGATATGAGAGAGGTAGGAAAATATTTTTATAAAATGATACATTTGTGTATTGACAATCTGTATAGTAGCATATAAGTCACCCACACTGAGAATTCAAATCTCACCCCTTTATTTTAAATATTTTTCAGGTCAGGATGTTGGGGAGTTCGTGTCAGTGGATGAGTGATACAGGTTCTATTGGTTTTGTGTTAATTAAGTATAACTTGTTGGTTTTGTGCTAATTAAGCATTACATTTAAGTAACAATGTTTATATTGACTTTGGTATGCCGAGGTGATAGACAGTTATATAGTCCCTCGATGGTAGCAATGTATGATGTTTAATCTAATTATCTATGTTTTTGCCAAATCTTTTAAAAAGGTCCTTGCATGCCTTCCTTTCAAAAAGAAAATATAACTGCACTTTCATAACGAAAATTTATATACTTCCGATGTCTATGTGATGTTGTTATTAATGCTTTTTAAACAAAGAAAATTTTTAGTTCGGATTTTTGGTCACTAAGTGACGACTCATATTTCTAAAGTGTCGAATCTTCACTTTGGAAATCTGGGGCGTTACATAGTTGAAGGATACGAAGAGTATTAGTTGTTTAACTAAAGTGTATTAGGTGGTTACTCTAAAACGTATTGTAAAATGGTTTATGTATGAACTAATTTCACTTTATTCATACTCTTAATTTTTTATAGAAGAAAGATGTTAGCTAAATTAATTACTTCGAATAATGATTATAGTAGACATATAAAAATTAATATATCAATATACTCTATTGGGTGAACCACCAAATACATATGAGCATATATATCATATTGGAATAAGTTTGAGATATATATTTGGGTTAATTAATTAACATATGAAATATCAATAAATAAGAGTCGATGACAATCGCTAGCTAATATTGGCATATTCATGAAGAAACCAGTTTTAAGTCACAATCAGTCATACATGGATGTTTTGAGAGCCGCCAATCACAATTATTTGAAGATTTTGACGTGTGGTGACTGACGATGAAGGTTCATCGAAAATGAAGAAAAATATAATTTTTAGAGAGGTGTTTCGAATTCTATAGTCCTTTTACTTTTTTTTACATTCTGTTTAATATGGATTCATAGCTATTACTAAAATTTAAAAGTGCATAAATTATACAAAAAATATTTGATGAAATACAAATAATGATAAGAGTATCTCTTATAAATAAAACAAACTCCCTCCATCCATGAAAAATATACTCAGATTTTTCCACATAGTTTAATGCATGAAAAGTAATATTTATTACACTTTGTTTTTTCACAAAAGTTTCCCGACATCTTCATTACTTTCTCCTTAAAAAAGTAAACCTTCAAATAAATGAAAAATAATATTATCCATGTGAAATAAAAAATATTTTAATAGAAATATTAATAAAAATTCTCAAACGTAAACAAACCGACTTCAATATAAACCGAGGATCCATAAATTAATTGTACAATTATGATCGTGCATCGCACGGGTTCAATTACTAGTAAGTATTGTGATTAGAGTTGTCAAAATGGTTCAGACTCGTTGGGCTAACTCGAGAAGTGCAGTTTTAAGGATGGACTAGACTTCAAAATTATTGGTCCGAAAAAAGCCCGACTTTTTTGGCCCGACCCGATTGGCCTGTCGGGCCGCTCGGGCTTGGGTTGGGCTTGATCCGGTTTTATGGGCTGACTCGGTGTTTTTTTAATGTTGAGCATTACAATAGTATGTTTATCTTGCATTTCAGTGCATTCATGAAAATATCACATGACATTCATTACAATTCACGATCTAATTTGTTGTGTATAAAAAGTAGAAATATGTGAATAACATGCTAAATTTCTACAAGCCAGAACTTTCCTCCCATGCATAGATATCAATAATTGATTTAAAAAAGGTTGTGAAGGCTAAGTCATGGATTATGGAACAAAGATACACTATTAATTAACTTAACAATTTGATAAAATAACTCTATAGACTATCTTTACAGTATGCACGAAATGACAAAATAGTATTTTTTTTAGAGAATCTAAAAATTACTGATAAAATTATAGAAATCTTTATAGTATGTTTAAAATGGTTTTTATCATGATGCATCACTTGTAAAATTAATTATTGATTGTTGTTGACAAATAAAATAAAATTTTATGACTATAAAATTAGTACTACTTATATAAAAATTGCCAATTAATGAAATCAATATAGAAATCAAGTATCATAACAATATTTATATAAACAAATTAAGATCTGGCCGGTCTGGCCCGAAAAAATGCATGACTCGGTACCGGGTTGTCCGGCCCGGTCCATTTGATAGTTCTAGTTGTGATTGAATAGAGATGAAAAAGTGAAGTGTGAGAACAAAAAAAAAAATTAAAGTGGGGGTAGATAAGTTTCCAAAACTAGTATGAGAAGTTTATTGTGGAACATTCGATTTAAAAAGACATAACATTTATTCTGAAATTGAGGAAGTTTCTTTTTCTCTCCAATCATATTACCAGTAATATATTTATATTATAATGGAAATCAAATAAGAGACCATGTGAGTAACTTTTTTAAGATATTGGTATTGATGTAGATCTCATATACACCAGTTACACATGTGCACTCGCCTTGATCCTATCCAATTCATTTATTTTGGATCCTTTTTATATCTCATTTTCCAAATTATTCAATAGGTGTACCAGCGTTGTTAGCTCGAAAGATCAGATCGAAGCACTTGATTTGTACTGGGAGGCGGTGTGCAACTCGGCTGCATCGGGCATGGACAAGACGGAGGAGTTACTGTTGATGAGTGTGGGGAAGAATCCATTTATGGGTCGCCTGGTGTAAGGTTTTGGTACTCAAGGCCAGAGAGAAATCATGGCCGAAGAATCCTTGGGGCATTGATTCATTTGGTGTACCAAATTTAAGATAAAGATTTGGAGCTTTGAGAATTGGAAAGGGGTAGTGTCGACTTAGGAGGCATTATCATACATGTGACAACAGGTGGAGGAGAAACACAAATTCATATTGTTGTAGTTTCGTTTTTCTGATTCTCTACTTTTTAATCTCAGTTTAGGCTTATTAGATAAAGTTATTTCACTCAACATTGAAAAGTATTTCCATAAAATATTGAAATGTTGGTCTTTATTTTTGTAGGGGAAAAAGATATTCGACCCCGACGACGATTGTTGAAATTACCTCGCCTCAATGGCGACCTCGCCTCAACGGCGACCTCGCCTCAATGGTGAGCTCGCCTCGATAGCGACCTCGCCCATCCTGGCCGCATCAGAATAAACCTCGCCTGGAGGACAAGGACAAGCTCTAAGTTAGCCCGCTTCGGATAAGACAGCTGAAAATTTGGCACTGATTGGAGGACGTAACCGCAAACCTGGCGATCACACCGCGCCTGAAGAAAGACGACTGCAGCAACAAATATAAAGCGCATGAAAGGACTGAAGGGCGCCCAATGAAGCAGTACCAACGGGCCAGCTGTCATGCCCCTATTGGAGGAGAACGACCCATAGATGCTACAAACGGAGGCCACCTCACCCAAAGACAAGGCATTAGGGAAATGAACAAAATTACTAGATATCATTGTATATTCAGCCAAAAATAGCTAAGGCAATTCATTGTAACATAGGAGTTACTATAAATAGAGCTTAAGAGCTCATAAATAAAGAGAGCAACTTAAGACCGAGCCTAAACCCCTCGGCAATCCTTCGAGTCTTTACATTTAAGTTCTTTATCTTGTTTTATCCGATTATAGCCACATACAGTTCTTCAAACTCTCAATCGGGTAACAACAATTGGCGCTAGAAGGAGGGTGATGTATATCCCAAACCTCTCACTAAAAAAGATCTCTTGGAACACTCACTGTTCCTGGGGAAAGAAAGCCTAGGAGATCCAAAGTCTATCTTGGACCTTAATACGACAAAAATCCCATGAAAATGGAGAAAACTACCAGAGCTACCAGGGCCTCAGCTAACCCACGGTCCACTATTGTCCCTGTCGCAAAAACTCGAGCCAGAACGGCAGCGCGGGCGGTGGCCCGGGCCAGCACACAGGAGGCCACTTCCAGATGTGAGCACGGGATTGAATCGCCTCAAGGAGACTCCCTCTGCATACCCATCCAAGAATACGAAACCCCCGAGCAGGTGACATCTGCCATTGCCATCCTCACAAGGAGGGGGAGAGGAGTTGAGGACCAGCCAAAGAGCTCAAACGGCCACCAGAAAAGCACGCTTGACCCATTCGACTAAGGGCAAGCAGAAAATAATGGAGCAGTAGGACGAAAGCAGCCCTATCCGCTCTCGAGACTATGTTGAGATAGCGGCTCCGGACGGAGGCGTACCCCACCGGACGGAGGCCCCGCCAACCAGCTATGAGACTGGCTCCCTGACCAGATCCTCTGCTCAGGTGGCGCCTGAGGCGAGAGACATCTCCCCCGCGAACTCCACCAGACGGAAACTGAACTTCGTGCAAAGCGAGTTGTTGAGACGGGATCGTCCACGTGCCCCCGCACACGAACGACTCAGTCCAGGACATAGCGCCAAGGTCGAGACTACTCCCGAATAGGCCAACCAGGGGGCCGTGCTGCTGGAGATCTAGCGAAAATTGGAGGAGATGCAAACCAGGATTGATGGCGATGGGCTGGGGGCCAGGGCCCAGGCAGTTTTCCAAGAGCCGCTATGCAAAGAAATTGAGCTAGCCCCGGTCCAACCCAAGATCATGCCACTAGCCATCCCGATGTATGAAGGCCGCACTGATCCAGAGACCCATGTCAACAAGTATCAGATTTATATGACTGGACGCGGGGCCACCCACGCGACCAAGTGCCGAATGTTTCTGTTGACATTGGGCGAGCTCGCCCACAAATGGTACGTGTTGCTGCCCCCGAGGTCCGTCTCCAGTTTCACCAAACTCTGCGACCAGTTCACAGCTTACTTCACCGCAAAGATTGCCCGGCCAGAAAGCAGGTACCAACTGTTGAGGATACATCAAGAGGAGGATGAAAGCGATGGGTCCTACATCGATCGCTTGGATGAGATAATCCTCACATGGGAGCCCGTGAGCGACGAGCTCGCTCTCTACTCTGCTTTGCCCGAGTTCAAGGGGAGACCCCCCATGTTCAAAATACTCACCAAGGACTTGCCCAAGACATACACTGACTTCCATAGACGGGTAAGAGACGCAGTTACGCGCAACAAACACTTGGCCCAAAGAATGGGTGAAAAGAAAGTCGAGGAGAAGGCGAAAGCACCCTCGACAGCTACAAAAGACGGTAACTAGCGACGTCACAGAGATTGGAGGACCCCGGGAAACTTCCAACCTTTCGACGGGGAGGTAGGCGAGGTCCAGATCTTGGACAAACTAAAGGAGACGCCGACATATGTGTTCAATGCAATCCACCACACGGATATGCTGGCCAAGCCAAAAACCATCAAGCAAGACGCATCCAAGCTCAACCAAAACAAATTCTGCCACTACCATGAAAGCCCGGGGCACAACACGGGTCAATATCGGGACCTCCTTAAATAACTGTGGAAGCTGTACGAAGAGGGACGACTAGAAAAATTTATCATGAAGCCCCAACCTCGCCATGACCAGGGGCGGGAGGCCAACCAGGGGCAGAACATGGATGGGGGACGACCGCAGTGCCAGTAGAGGCAGCCGAACCCAGTGGCCGCCGTCGATGACTTCGATAGTGAAGACGACGATGTTCCACCGCTTAACACAGGGGGGAGGGTCAACATGCTGCAGGCAGCAAGGGACCGAGCTCACACCTGTGTCTACCTCATCCAACAGAAAAAGGAAGGCCGAGCTCATAGCCGTAAGCGGGATTAATCTAGTCGGCACCCCGCCGCTGGAGCTTGTGATAGCGCCAAACCTACCGATCACCTTTACAAATGCTGATCGGGAAGGTACACTCTGCCCAAAGAATTACGCTCTTGTCATTTCTGCAAATCTGCTGGGCAAGGTTGTCGACCGCATCTTGGTCGATAACAATTGCTATTGCAACATCATCTTCAGATTCGCTCTGGATCAGTTGGGTAACCTCGCCAGTTTCATCAAGCCGTACGAAACCCAGTTGAGAGGTTTTGGGGACATATTGGTCAATACTTACGGAAGGATCAAGCTTCCAGTGGAGCTCGTCTGCTGCAAGGATGAAAAGGTCAGGATCTCGTGCCTACTCGAGTTCGTGATAGTTGATAGGCCTCACATGTAGGACGCCCATTTCTGGAAACTTTTGAAGATATAGCTTCTTCTTTCTTTTACTTTGTGAAATTCCCGACCCTGAGGGGATTGTCGGTACTATAAAAGGAAACCAATCAATGGCAAGAAAGCATTTGAATTACTCTGTTCCCCTTTACGATTCCGCAAGTTTACTTTCTCGTGTAAATGTCTTAATGGCTTACGAAAACTTGGAACCAACGCCTCCACTCGCCATAGGTGAAACTCAACTTAGGGACGAAGTCATGGAGGTGGATGACCTAGAGCCAAGGCTCGGCTTCGAACCACACCCCATTGACCTCGACCCTGGGGGGAAATCTGGGATCTAAGTCTTGAGGCTCATAGTCTTGATGGACTTCAGCGAGTTCTCCCTCACTGAGTACATGTGAATATAAAATATTCTAAACCTGATCTAACCTATCAAAACTAATCCTGACCAAAAAGATACTTAGGCAAATTCATCTTTTCAGGGTTTTGGGATCAACTCAAAACTGACATTGTCCCAACATTTATTATTGCAGGACTAATTTTGGATAATGATGGAAGTCATATAGTATTCATCTAATTCAAGATATTAAAGTTTACATTATACACCATTAAGCCTAGTTTATAACTATACACTATATATTGAATTATTTTATAACTTCTATACACTATATTTTATTTTATAAACTTATACACTATATATTGAATTATTTCTGTTGGGACAATGTCAGTTTTAAGTTGATCCCAAATACGCTGAAAAGATGAATTTGCCTAAGTGTTGCAATAGTTAAGATAGTCTTGTTAGGCTTTGTATAAGTTATAATATTTTATATTCACATGTACACAGTGAGAGGAGTACTCATTGTTGACACTCAAGACTAAAGCCTGAAGAACACTAAGAGCACCATCATTAACTGAGCGTTAGAATGAAGGGCATGATGAGATCATTGCTCACTCAGCCCTGGAGGAGTCAGGACTACACTGAGTGATTTGGGAAAGATTTGGAGTAGGATCCAAGCAAGTAAAATGAATGTCAGCGATGGGCCATGTACGAAGATGAGAACAAAGATGAACTCAGAAAAGACAAGACTGAACTGAAGAATGAGTTCTGACATTCTCACGCTACTGATGACGTGGACCAATGAAGAGAAGACAAGTCATGTACGGACACTGACTTGAACCTGACTTCCCTGAAGTTTTCAACGGGCATGCATTTAATGCATTTACCAAATTTATACAAGGACGGCTGTTGCATGAAGATTATGTCCGTTTGAATATCCTACAAGAAAGGTGACTAGGAGTCTATCTCTCCAATGAATGGTTTTCTAAACCCACCTATAAATACAGAAGACCTTGACCCAAACAAGGTTACAGGAAATTTCGAAGCCAGAAATTACTCAAGACTCACAAGCATTCAAGCATTCAAAGAAGCACTCGAAACCCTATTAATTTCCCAAGTGTTTCTTATAGTCTAGAGTCTATTTTGTATTCCACTGAGCTCACTATACATATCTTAAGCTTAGAGTGATAATCCAATCCTTAGAATAAGTTTTCATTGTAAGGATTATCATAAACTAGTTGGAATCCAAACTGAAACCAAAACCCTAAACATTAGGTTTGTTGGTTGAAGTTAGTAAGTTGGTTAGGAGAAGGAGGACTAGAACTCGAATTCTAGGGATTAGTGTGACTGGTCATTGTGCACCTTGACAAGTTAAAAATAAGCTAATCCATTAAGGTATTCTCATGTTCAATCAAGACCGTGGACGTAGGAGCTTGAGTCTCTGAACTACGTTAAACGCTCTGAGTTCCTTATTGCTTTGATATACTGCTTTACATTGCTTATCCTTGTTCATTCATTGAATGTCTTGTTAGTGTTGATTCAATCAGCCTGATACTTGAACTCATTGCACTGCCCTTCTAACCACAGTTTCTTAAGAAAGAAACATTCAGTTTTCAGAAAGCATTAAAATAAAAATTTAAACTTTCAGGGCTCACACATTTCTGCACAAGGCATAAATAGATAGTTAGTCAACTGACTTGCTTCAGAGCAGTTAGTAGGTTTATTATTTATTCAGTACCTATCACAAAACTCTGAGTTAAGGGGACTCAGTTTTGAAAAAGAAAGCAAAATCTGTATACGTGTATTTTCCCACCCCTCCATACACGCATTACTCAAACTTGTACGGGACCAACAATTTCTATACATTGATCACTCACAAAATCTATATACGTGTATCTTCCCCCCATCCCTTAACACTCTTCACACTTTCCTTTTTTGTCTGTCTCCAAGACTTTGCACACCCAAAAATGATAAATTTTATTTACACTTATTTGCCAATATGCCATTACTTATTTACACTTAACAAATTCATTATTCTTAATTAAATTGAATTACCCATTAACCCAACCCAAATTAAATCAGCAGCCTATTGATTAAAACTAGCCCACCAAGCCACTTTAATTCATACTTACCCACCAACCAACTTTAATTCACCCAAACCCATTAACAGAAAACCGAATCCTTACTTTATCTACATATCTCTCGATTCTTCCATTATCTACACCCCAACCCTTTGTCTTCTCCATACGAACTCGCATCTATCTCTCTCTCTTCCATCTTCTACGAACTTGCCTCCACCATTTCCTTACTATGTCTCTCTCTCTTCTATCGTCTTCCTCATCTCTCTGACCACACTGTAACCCCACCCTCTGAAACCCCTCAACTCGCCTCTATCCCTCTTTCCCCCAAATTGAAGATATACAGTATTCGTCAATCTTTATCAAACACGAATCTTCCATCTATTTCTCCTCCTAAAGGTTCAATCTGTAAAAAAGCCCTATTTCGATTTTGTTAAAAGGCCCTATTTCGATTTGTGAGTACATATCTGCCTGTTATGGAGTGGAATTATGATGAGTTGGAATCCCCTGAATTCGATCTTGAGAATGAAATCGTCCCTGATTCGGAAGATTTGTTCGTTGATGAGACTCCCCTAATGGACACAGGTATTTTTTTTATTCACTTAATTTGTTCGGAAAAAATTGGTGGCGATTTTTTCATCCTAATTCTTATTTTTCTTAATTTTTGAAGATGAAATTGTACCCTACTATTATCTAATGGAAGGGATAGAGGAGATGGAGCCGATTGAGGTGGCTTGGAAGTGGAGCGAGGACATGTGGCGGTCTTACATAAAGTTTCTGGGAATTTATTTTCCATCCGTGCTTAGGTTACTCTACAATCTCATTTTTTTTGGGATGCATGCTAAAATTCTGAGTATTAAGATGCCTATTTATGTTCTGTCATGCATGATATCCTTGTTATTTGGTGATTTTGTGCAACCTTGTGAATATATGCATCTTTGATGTTATCCCTATTATTTGGTGAATTCTGTGATGCATGTTATCCCTGTTATTTGGTGAATTTTATGCAACCTTGTGCGTATATGCATCTGTGATGCAAGTTAGTTCTGTTCCCAGTGATGAAACTTTTTTAGGGAATTAATCAATCAAATTATGTTTGATTGATTGATATAATGGCCATTACTTGCAAATTGACCATCTGATAAGGTGAAATTGAAGCTGTGAGCCATGTTGGTCCTTGTTATTTGGTGAATTTTGTGCAACAAGTTAGTTCTGTTTCCCAGTGATGAAACTGTAGTTGTTAGGTTACATAATCTGATTAGGTTACAAAATGCAAAATTAATATATGATAGGTAACATAATCTCAATATATGAGAGTCAGTACTTACAAAAGATGACATAATCTCAATATATGAGAGTCAATACTTACAAAAGATGACATAATCTCAATATATGATAGTCAATACCTACAAAATGACACATAATCATATGTTTACATCTTAAACAAGTCCTATAAGACTTCAAGAACATTAGTTTATAGTGTAAACATAACCATCTGTCCACTAAGATGGTGCAAAAGTAGATTATAAGACTTAATAATCATATCCTAGATTGGTCATCAATTCATTCAAGTTATATGGTGTACCTTCTATCCGTCCAGCTTCCATTAAGTACTCTATGCATCCTCTCACTAACCCTTCATCCACTTCAAGATTATCTTGCAGTCTTCCTTGCCTAAGTAAAAAATGCTTTCTTCATGTGTGGCACCTTATAGTTGTTATGTCCCTTGACCTTCATCATTTCAATCATGCAATTCTGTAAACTCATGAATACATTATTAAGGGTAATATGTGTGAGCTTTTCAAAAGACAACACAACAACTTTCATCAAATCCTGGACATTATATGCAGATGTATCCACTTGTAATGATTGTATAGCTCTGAACCACCCTAAGTCATTGATATTAGTATCAGGAGAGTTTGGTAGTTGGCAAACCAGTTGGATGTCAAATCCATCTGAGGAGGCTATAACCCGAAACTCAGGATCATTGGTGTGTAGATGTGATGTTGCGTTGTCTTGTTGTATTAATATGTGCTTGCTTGCACTTGCTGGCCACTTTTCTTTAATTGCTGGTAATATTTGTTGAGAAATGATGAAATTGCTTATATGTGTAAAACTATGTGATGAAAATATTCTGATAGTTTTAAATGTAATGTCATCAATAGGGAAATGATAGAGTTTTCCTATTTTGGAGGCTTACTTAAGTGTGTAAAACTATGTGATGAAAATATTCTGATAGTTTTCACTTGTAATGTCACCATTAGGGAAATGATAGAGTTTTTCTATTTTGGAGACTTACTTATATGTTTAAAAATATATGATCAATAAAGAAATGATAGAGTTTTACCTGGTAGATTAGGCAGTTTCCGATAACTTCTTTAGTCACTGAGTTTATTAGCACAATCATCATAGTTCCCCTCAATCTGTTTTTGCTGGTTCTTGCTTTGTGAATGGAAATATGCCTATTTTTCCATCAAACACAAGTTCCCCATCACATGAATATTGGGGTCTTGAGACTGCACACATGAACATAACTTTGGTTACGTACTTCTTGTTCTTGCATGTCCTATATGGTCCAGTTTCCGATTTTAGCTTGTAGCACCTCTCCATTGCTCTTGTCATGTAAAACCACTTTTCATCAATGTGGATAACATTGGTCATTGGTGTGAACTTGATTTTGTTGGTGAGGCTATCAGCTTGCAGTGAGCCCAAGCTATATTACAGCCTTTGTATTTTGTTTGCATCTGAAATAGAGGGTTTGATGGCATTTGTGTGTGGGTCGATTGCCCCCTTTTTCACCTACCTACTAACTGTGTTTTTGTTGCAATTCATCTCCTTAGCCAATCTTCTCATGGTTGATCTCTTTGAATATGGTACGGCCTTCATCATGTATTCATCTAGTTCAATCATTTTTTGTACATCATGTTTGATGTCTTTCTTGAGTGACTTGAACATCACTAAGCCTCCATCTAACATTTGCTTCAGTGCAACCTTCCAAATATTCTGGATGGTCCTCCTGCTGACTCCAAATGATGTAGATGCTTCATCAAGCTTTCCCTTGTGAATTGTGCCCTTTTTGTTGTTTGCAAGGAGAAACTGAGCAATACGATTCTTCTCTGATGTAGTTAATTCAGTGCCTCTACCTCTGATGACCATCTTGAATGTCTTTTGAAACTTTTAGAATTGAATGTGTATTTATGATCCCTCTTTGTATTTAAGACAACTTTTAAACTTAGTTAAAATAGAGGGAAAAATTTGACTGAAATTTGTAATTTTAAGAGGGAATCCAGCTTTTTGTAAAATTGTGGGAAAATTTGAAATTTTTAATTTTTTTACTCTTCATGTCAAGCTCCAGGATGATTTGATCGTTTGGGAGGGAGTTGGTTTGGGATTAATCTCCAAACTAATCCCTCCCTTAAAAAGCATAAATATTATATTTTAATGTATGCACATTACTTTTCTTAAAAACTGTATCCCCGAAACTATGAAAAGTCTTTGGGGATGGAGGGAGTATCAACTATTATATTAAAATAATTGTTATCCTTTTTACTACAAAATAGCGGGATTTATCATAATATATATCTCAAAGATATATTCAATATATTTTTATATTATTTTTCAATATTTATTATAAATTATATTTAAAAAATATATCCAATACATTTTTTAAACAATTATTTGTCAATATTTATAATAAAATATATTTCAAAGATATATACTAAAGATTTAAAACGAATATTACTCAATTTAGACGATAACGTCAAATCTCTTAAACGATGAAGAACTCACCTTATAACCTCTCTGAGCAACTGTGAGCACACAAACAGTGAAAAAACCATTTGTTAGTCCAAGAAACGATACTAACACTATCATCCACCCCTGGTCTCCATACTTTGCAGTAAAGTAGAAGTCGGGGATGAGCAACAAACGTAACAAAGCAGCAATAACAAGGCCCTTTCTGGATTCCAGTTTGATGTATTCGATAAGAGGAATGTATCTTCCAATCAAATCCCACACATTGTACATTGCTATCAGGACAGTGGGATACCTAAGCATACATAATGAATCATCACTTATTCAGGCATTAATTATTACGAAACGAAATAATTTTAACAGTTACTATGTTAACTTACCAAGAGCCCATGCCATGTATACCGATGTTTTTATAAAAGAATCCAGGAAAAATAGATAGTGTGAGTGCGTATGTCAACCACAGGTCCAAGCCATAATCGATATTCTGTAATATCAAGTCCTTGATGCTTAACCGATCGTGTTCAACATCATCAACCTGCAAATTGTCTTTCACAGTTCGAATGGGAGATCGATATGAATTCAACTTTTATCTATTGAATTAGAATTAAAAAAATTACGGTTGCGTTTGTTGTCTGGATTCCCACGGCAGCGAGATCAGCTTCATCTATTTTTTACCCTTCGGTTACTGCCTTCTCACGGAAGCTCTTTACGATAGACAATTTTCCAAAGACAAATGCATATATAAATATACATACAAACTGAAAGAAAGTCGATATAGAGAGAAACAAGACTACAAAAAAGAACAAAACATAACAATGTTAGGCAAATATTCTATACATTAGTTGCACTTTACAATGGTGCATTATTAAATGACATTAGTTGTTTCACTAAAATGTATTAGTTGGTTAAAAAATTATATGTTTTCACTTAACATTCTTAGTTTTGTGCACTAGCTGTAGAGTGCAAAGTGTTACTCAAAATATTATTGTCTGAAGTAAATGAATACATCCATAAATCGAAAGGATAACTTACTAACTTCCTTGCGAAGTCTATTTTCGGATTTATAAAAAATGACTTTCGTGACTAGCCTCAAGACGGAAGTCAAGGCTCCAGAGGCGGCCATACCAGCAAAGAATGACTGTGTTTCAGACACAAAATAAATAATATTAAGTCTTTATTAACTATATATGTGTGGTCAGTCAGGTAAAATTCAAGTAGGAAAGAGATAAAGAATCTATACTTGGATGAACTCAGGACACATGAAGGATAGGTCTCCGACCATTCCACCTTCAACACTCGCGCTCGCAACTCCAAAAGCAGCAACCAGAATACAAATTCCTATATAATTTGCAATCCCTCCACTCCCTGATGTGCCTAGATCAATCTACTAAAGCAATATCCAATTTACAGACTTGGGTCAGGTCAATCATAACTTATGAAAATGAGCATTTTAGAATGATTTAGTGTAAAATTTACCAGTAGAAGTCCAAGTGTACTTAAGAAGAAAAGGATGTATCCGCATAAGTTTCGTTCCCTTGTACTGACCTTCGCCTCGTGATAAGCCAGCACTGCCATGATTCCGAGCCCAAATGGCTGGTAAACAATGGTCAGTACTCTAGAAGGATGGTAATCCTATAAAATGGCAATGTTTTAACATACTGTAATAACATCAATTACGCTTTAATAATTTCTTAAGTTAAAAAAGGCATTCCTTGGATTGAATAAGACTGTGAAACAAATTTGTAATTGTTTATATTGATATAAGTGGGGGATGATTTTGATAGACTAATCAATCCATTAGTTGTATGTGCAAGTAGAAAGGAAATTCTGAATACTAGAACATAGTGCTGGAATTCACAATACTTAACTCGGTCATGCTTCTTTTTCTTATTTATCCCCAGTTTCAAGATTATGCAACAACCTAACTGCAGAGGAAGAATGAATTATGGGAGTATTTTTTCAAGCTCACTTAATATTTATGGCATGATATAAGCATAAAATATTCATTTTGTTAATATGTGGTTCATTAATCTAAGGTTTTATATTGCTGTGTGATTTGCAAGCCACAAATAAATCACTCCTTTAGTTTTCTTCACTAATCGTTATATATTCATCCCCTATAATAATTAATATCACTTTTGAGTATATTAATCGTTACAAAATACTAAGGTATGGGTGTTGGGATCTTTGTTGGTTCCTTTATTTATTTTACATACTTGACAAGTATTTCATTAAATATTGATATCATTAGCAATGTAAAACTTATGTATCACATTATAATAAGATGATAGAACTACCCATATTAAAATAAATAAGAACGATGATACACATTTTTGTTAGTCCGAAACATAAGTGGTTACATTTAAGGGGTCGGGTCAGGTCGGAACCATATGTACAAAAGATTGCAAATTCAGATCTAATATATTCCTTATGGTGCTGAATGTCACACTAAATATAAAATGTTGGTCCCGGTACAAGACTGATGAATACGTGTATGTGAGGAGGTACACGTATACCAATTTTTCAACTTAAAACCTTGCTGAGTCCTCTTTACTCAGAGTGATAAAGAACTCAGAGCTGATAATCTCCCCACTGACTACACTTAGTGCGGGTCAGTTGGCTTACTATCAATTCGAGTTCAGTGCGGAAATGCGTGAGCCCTGATAGTTTAAAGTCTTGTTTAGTTTGCTTTCTGAAAAACTTGATTACTCAATTCTGAATAGTGATTAGTAGGGCAGTACTCCTTTTAAGGATCAGGCTGATTGATTCGAGCCTGATAAAACCAAATGCTTATGAATGAACAAGTGATATAGCAAGTAAGCACAATATCAAAGAAGTAAGAACACATGGAGTTTAACATGGTTCAGAGACTCAAGCTCCTACGTCCACGGCATGATTTAACAGGAAATCCACTCAAGGGATTCTTGTTTTTAACGTGCCAAGGTGCACCAAGATCAGCTACCTCACTTATCTATACAAACTCCTTACTAACTCACTAACAACTTACTACCAACAAAGTTTTGGATTCCAACTAAGTTGAGACTACCCTTACAAGGTAAAGCTATGCTAAGGATTGAATAATCTCGCTAAGCTTAATATAATGCTAGTTCGCTCTTGGAATACAGAATAACTCTCAGTAGCTAAGAAACACTTGGAAAATTTAGATGGTTTCGAGTGTTTCTTCTAAAGACTGAATGCTTTGAGTGCTTGAGAGCTTGAGTAATTTTTGGCCTGGAAATTTCCCGTAACCTCGGATGGGTTCAAGGCCTTCTGTATTTATAGATGATTTAAAAAACTATCTGTTGGAGAGATAGCCTTCTTGTCATCTATGTAGAGTGGCTCAAACGGACATATCCTCATGCAACAGCCATCCTTGCATGGAATTAGGTAGTTGCATTAAATGCACATTAAATGCTTGCCCATTGAATATGCAGTCTGAAATCAGTCTTCTGTCAGGTTCCGTACGTGCGTGTCCTTCCCGGATTGGTCCACGTCATCAGGTTGGTGAGAATGTCAGAACTTATTCCTATGCTTCAGGCTTGTCTTATTAAGTTCTTTTTGTCTCGAGCACAATGGTCTTGTCCTGACGCTGACATTCCTTTTGCATTGCTTGGCTCTAGTCCAAGTCTTCCCATAAACTCAGTATCATCCTGTTCCCTTCGGGACTGAGTTAGTAATGACCTCAGGGTCATACTCTTCATCATTGACACTTACTCAGCCAACTTAGAAGACCGCCATAATTTCAGGATGGTAAACTTCGTCTTCAGGCTCCTGTCTTGATTGTCATCAGTAAGTGCTCCTCTTACTGAGTATCTGTGAAGTGTAAAATGACTAAGTACAAATCCTAACCAAGACTAGCCTGACAAGGATAAACAAAAGCAAATCATATTTTCAGGGGCTTTGGGATCTTAATCAAAACTGACAATGTCCCAATAATTTCCCCCTTTTTGATGATGCCAAAACACTGAAAAGATCCTCAAAACACTTAGAGGAAATATTAAGTCCTATCTATAAGATAAGTCAATGTTAGAGCAATTCTTGATAAAGTACAAAATTTAAATAGCAGCCAAAAAGACAATGAGTTTTTGTCTATGGGCAAAGTAATAGATTTCATTGAATAATTTAGAAGTGGTTACAATGAATCATATCTATTACAAAGAGGCAGTGAACACGTAGACTAATCTCATTTCAGGTTTATGTCCATAGCCTGCATAGACTCTTGCCTTCAGCTCGTCAACTCTTCCAGGTTGGTTCACGTACCCTTCAGCCTTGGCAATCTATAAAACTTCCATCATAATGGTCTTAGTGTTTTGCTTCTTAGTTCCAGGAACTAAGGGAGGAGCTCGAATCGTGAACTCAGGAGCCTTCACTTGGACTTGGGCTGCTTCAGCCTCCTCCAAGATCTTCTGGATCAACTCAGGGTGATTATCCATCATGTAGTCAGTGAAGTGGGCATTGATATCGTCAGAGTCGCACCACTTCTTCACCACGTACCACAATTTCACAAATTCATCCCTTGCATCAGTCCAGAAATCCTTTAGTGCCTTCGAGATGAACTCGTCGACATAAGCTTCCCTTAATCCTTATTCCGGCCTTCTGGATTGAAGAATTGTTGACTTCCTTGCTGTAGGCCTCTTTCTGTACTTCCTGGGCTCAGGCTTTGCCTTCTTTCTCCTTATCAGACTGATCATTACATCATCGAGTTCCCTTTGTTGCAAACTAGTCAGATCAGTCAGCTTTTCTACTTTTTTTTTCCAAGATACACATTTTCTCTTTCTGTGCGATCTCAGCCCTGCGCTCAGC
This sequence comes from Ballota nigra, assembly GCA_947034835.1. Lineage (NCBI taxonomy): Eukaryota > Viridiplantae > Streptophyta > Magnoliopsida > Lamiales > Lamiaceae > Ballota > Ballota nigra. Next base: position 37,289,714 of record OX344724.1, on the reverse strand, counting down.
CTCAGTATTTTCAGAAGGTGTCCCCCATACCTCAGTGCATAACTCCGCCACCGTCTCTGCAGTGTAAGTGATGGGATTCTTCCTTGTGTTCATGGGGGGAGACTTCTGAACTGGCTCAGGTTGCTTGGAAACTTGGAGCGCCTTCGAAGGTTAATCAGCCCTTGCCTTCTTTACTGCCTTAGCCCTCAGCCTTGCAACAACCTCCTCATCTTCCGTCTCAGCTGCTGCCAACCTTGCTGACTTCCTCACCCTTAGCACGTTCCCTTCAGGATTGGCTTCAGGATCAGCTAGAATGGTTTCGCCTTGGTTGACTGCCTCCGATGCCTCAGGGCGGGATCTTTTCTTCTTCTTTTCCCCCTTTTTGGCATCATCATCGGCCTGGGATGAGAGTTCTCCAGCTCCACTGTTGATTACGAAGGAGGCTAGGGATTGAACTTCTAAAACGCCCTCCTTTAACATCTCAACACTTGTGGCAATCCCAGTGCCTGCATATGAGACTGAGCTGATAGCAGCTTTCAACTTATTCTCAAAGACCTCCATGTTGTGATGGAGACTTTACTCAGCCTTGGTGATCCTTTCCTCCACCTTCAAGGACTCATGGCTGACTCTGCTAACTTCAGCCAATACTTTTGCTAACTCCTCAGTAGCCTTAGCAAAAATATCAGCAACAGACTGAGAGGTCTGATCAATCTTCCCTGACACCAGTTCCAGCTTGGACGCTGAGTCATTCATAGCCTGAGTGAAGAGCGCTCCAGCCTGAGCAGCAAGCCTCTCCACTGCCTGATTTAGCTTATCTTCCCTGATTGCATCCCTCTCCTCAAGTTGCTTGAGAGTTTGCCTTAGCATTTTCTTCGTACGCTTCCTCTCATTCCTCACTGACTTGGCCGTGTCAGTCATCGTACGCTTCAACAAAATCAGCTCTTTATTTGCAAGAGTGTTGTACGCTGATTTTATCCACCTGATGTGCTTGGCCAGGCCTTGGCTTCCTCCTCATTTTCAGCGCGTAGCCTCATTACTTCCTCCTGAAGTTCAGCTAGATTTTCATAGGTTTTCTCCTCCTTGAATTTCACAATGGAAGTGAACTCAGCGCGGCCGACACCAGTAATGATAACATCTTTCTCCTCGTCACCGGCCAATTCAGCGGCTAGTTGCTTTCCCTTGGCAGCTCCTGCAGCGTCAGTCCCCTCTCCAGGGTGCACTGAAGGCAGTTGTTGAGTGGTTGTGGTCGCCTGCTCAGGCTCAACCATGCCATCTCGAACCTTAGGAACTTGCCCTTCGGAACTGGGAGTCTCCTTTGACGCCTCAACATCTTTCTCCCTTTTCTCAGGGCAGGGAATCCCGTCATCGACAGATGTCTCATCGGCGGCTGAAATGTTCACAACATCCTCAGCCACTGGTCCACCCTTGGCACCAGTGTCTTTTGCTCCTTCCCCCTGAGTCTGAGACTCAGGGACCATATCATCAACTTCCTTAGCTGTCTCCTCCACAACTTTCTCCAATGCTCCACCCTGAGCGCCTTTATCATCCTGATCCTCCTCTCCATCGGAACGGATGTCAGCAACAGACTTGGACATGATGTCTGACACCAGCTGCTTCAGGTTATCATAGTTTAGCAATTGAAGCCAGCTAGTCAGTCCAAAGTAAGTGCAAAGTCTTGCTTCCTCCATCTCCCAGTGCTCCCATCCACGAGCATCTACCAACATATGCTGCTCCTGCATATTGGATTGTTTGAAATCCAACCAGACTTTGAGCTCAACAACATTTGCGGCAAGCTCCCTGAACTTGGTCAGCCCGGGCCAGCACTTGGATGCACATTCAGTAGCATTCCCCCTTAGAGTATTCTCCAGAATGCCACCAGCCATGTGCTCATCCAATTCCTCCTCCTCCTGCAGCTCGAGAAAATCATCCTCCTCAGTTGGAAGGTCCTTTGGGCAGTCCTTGGGATTGGGATAGGAAGGGAAGTCATCAGGGGTAGGGGTGGAATCTGAGGGTTGGTCAGGCCTCTTAGGGGATGGCACTGACTCTGGGATGTTTGGCTCTGAGGTTTGGGGTGATTGGGTGGGTTGAGGTGTGGTGTCAGGGTTGGTTTGTGTTTGGGTTTCAGGGTTAGTGGGGGATGAAATGGGTACTATCTCAGGCTGCAGCAACTCAGCCGTCTCGATAGATTTTCTTACCTCCTCCAAGTCAGAGGCTCTAGGAGAGCTTGACTCCCCCCTCTCTGCAATCTGAGGCAGACTCTTAGCAGAGGACTTTTTGGGTCCCTTCCTAAGTCATTTCAGTGGCCTCTCTCCCTGAAATTTCTCCTTTCTGACGTCATCGTCAGTTCCTTCAGCCTCAGAATTGGCTCTCTTGGGATCTGACTCAGTCCCTGACTCAGTGCTCTTCCCTGAAAGCATAAAGGCTGAGCCTCATTTCTTTCTCCAGCAACCTCCTCCTCAACCTCCTTGCTCCTTTCAAAGAGCTCATCCACCTTCTCAATGAGATTGGTAGCCACCTTCTTGGCCTTCCCAGCTGGCTTTTTAGCCTAACCCTTTGCCTTAGCATTGGGAACAGTCAGCCCTAGCATTGAGTAAGTGTCACTCAGTGAAGTAAACATTACCTTCTTGGAGAAAAGATTGTCCTCAAAGTTGAAGGTGTACCCATGGTAGGCATGAGCAATCAGGATGGACATCCTCGTTCCAAAGGGCAGGATGGCACCAACAGATATGTGCTTCTTGTCATCATCCCATTTCAGTTTGTCCAGTCCAGTCTGATGAAGTTGATCAAGGAAGAACTGCTCCCAGTTCGCTTCCACACCTTCAACTATTGCCCCCATAATCCTTAGCCTGGGTAGGCTTAGTTGCTCATGAGAGCCTGTGGATCCCATCACCACCTTGGACACTAGGTCCACAAGAGCCCTGTACTCAGGCTTCAGGGTGCTCTTGTTCTGACGGGCTCTGAACTTAGAAGAGCTAGTCTTGGTCCACTTGCCCAGGAGTTCTCCCTCCGAATTCTCCTTGTAAAACCTGGGATTGATTCTTGAGAATGACAAAGAGAAAACTTCCTTGACTGCCCTCCTAAGGTCAATAGTGACTACTTCCGAGGTGTAGAAGGGCTCGCCGTCGACGTCCTTCTCTCTCGTCGGCTTGAGGGCAGTCACCTTTGTGAAAAGTTCCCCCTTTCACAAGAACATGTTGAAATGGCTTCTACGACTGCTCTCAGAAGCATAGAGATATGTTTCCAACCCAGCTTTGGAGATCCAGTTGAAAACTGGTTTGATCTCCTCAACAGTAAGACAAATACCTTCCATGGAGATGACTTGCTCCATGTGTACCAGCTTGTTGTTGACAACATCCTCAAGCTTGTCTGTTGTCCAGTTGGAATCAAGGAGTGCCATTGATTTTGGAAGAAAGAGAGATTTTTAGGAATTTTGTGAGTACTTTGAGCAAGAGAGAAAGCTCAGTGTGCAGATGTGCTTTTGTGTTTACGTAAAAACCTCAAATGGCATTCTTGATTGATTAGAACAAGTCAGTTACTCAGACGTAGGGTTGAGATTAAGTCCTGAATTTGAAAGGTTTCGAAATGAAGGGCCAGGATTAATCTCAATATCAATCAATTTCCCAAGTCAGTCATATTCCGTATAAAGCGGACACGTATATGAAAAAGTAACTGAAGCATTAAATGCTCCATACCGCGTGGGTTTAAATATGAAAATGCGTACTTTTAATGAAAACATAATGCATTTAATAAAGATTTTCAGGACGAAGGACTCAGGGAGACGCTTGGAATTCACAAGGGTCAGGTTAGAGCTCATACCTGCCAAGGAGACATTGTAGCACCCTGATACCTCGCTGAGTTGAGTCTGGCCTGAGTTCCCCCTAAACCCTATACTGACTGCTCTCCCGGATCTAAATATCCTAACACCACTGACAGTTCCATAAACCTTGCTTCAGCCAAAGGCTTAGTCAAGATGTCAGCTCTTTGCCTGTCAGTTTGAATTTTCTCCATCCTGGTATCCTTCTGTTGGAGTTATACATGAAAGTATGCTTTTACTTTGTATAACTCGTGTATCAAACACTTTTTTTATGAGAATAATTCTTTTATCACATTTGCTTTAGTTATGATTGAATGTCGAATTTCTATTGCAAGCCGTTCAATATATTGTACTAGTTACATTGTAGTTAATGTGGTGATACCTGATCACGAAAGACAACATTAACAGTTTCCTTGTAACTAAAACGTACATTTTCACGACCTAGGTGGAATTGAACAATCCGCCGTGAAAGGTCGATGTGTAAGGCTCATATTGGTCTGTCTTGACTAAGAGATTGCACTAGCATATTTAGTATGTGTTGAAGAGGACCTACAGCGAGGATAAATTCTTCTGTTCTGAAATGTGAAGAATTAGACCTCAGTGGTTGTTGATTTCTTAATCTCCGTCACTTAAATAGGACCGTGTGTGCTTAATGGTTACTGCTTTGATTCATGTTGGGTAAGAATCATTGTGACTTCGAACTTTGTGTCTTGGGCAGTAATATTAATCATACGACGGTTGCTAAGATTTAATACGGAGAAACACGTGCGAGTACGGCTCGTGTGATTAGTCCCCTTGGTGGGCTCAGAAGTTTTATCGTACCAAATCTTGCAAGTGAAGAATCAGTTTCTTCGGTACGGATAATAATGTTGAACTGTCTTTACTCCAAAGTGAAATATATTAATTAATTTAGAGCTATTCAGAAGCTTAATTAATTAATGGACTTGATAATCTTAAATGCGGAAAATAATAATCGAGAGCCCATATTATCGTAATATGGATTAAGATGGATAGTGCAATATTAATTTATTAGTGGTAATAATTAATATTAATGGATTGAATTATATTGGAGCTCAATATTGAAATTCAGAAGTCCATTAGGAGGTCCAATCTTAATTCTCCTTAAAGGCCCCTCAAGTAGCCCATTAAGTAGCCCAATAATGATAAGGTGATTAAAATAAAAAGATAATATTATGCTGATTTTTCTTTGTTTTTTTTTCGAAAATTATGTATCAAGGAAAGAAAAGATTTTGTTGATTTTCTTGGAATGATATTATGGAAGATATGTATTCTTGGAATACAAGAATATCTCATATATTCAAGAAAGATCCAAATCTTGGCTTCTTGACTTGAAATTTTTGAAAATTACAAGTAATATATGTGGGTGATGATTTCATTCCCAAGTACATAATTCCATGTGTTGGAAAAATCAAGAACATAGATATTTTTCTTTTTCCTTAGTTATTTAAATTATTCGAAAGCATCTCCCACCGGTGATCGAATAAGGCAAAAGGGAAATACTTGAGAAGGTTAATGGGTTGATAAAGCGCGTACGTGTTTGTCCCGTTTTATTCAAAGGCCAAGTTCTACGAGAGGTACGTAAATCACATATTATCCTGTTTATTCCGCCATAGATTATATGTGAATTAATTCAACATGCATGATGTTAAATTGGTTGTTGGAATTATTATTTGAATTAATTAGGATTAATTCATGCTAGTAATAATTGTATTTAAATTCGTATTTAAATTTCATCCCGAATAGATTCCGGGCACCCTTATTTTCCCAACAACTGGTATCAGAGCCACGGTTTCGGGCTCTGATCTTTATATTGGAATTTAAATTGTTAGACATTAAATCGAAATTGGATAGTAGAATTGCTAGATCTTTTTTGCAGGTATCCAATTGTCATGGTTTTAATGTTGTTAATTTTTCATGCGTGTGAATTAATTGTTTTTAATTCGATTCGTTCGAATTCATTTTTCTAGTGAGAAAATCCACGAGTAGATTAGTTGGTTTTATTTTGATTTGATCATTGAAATAGACTAGTCTAGATCTAGTATTTATTTTTTTGTAAAATAAATTGTAACCGGATCGTGACGAAGAACGAAGAATTAAAGATGGCGTACCCGGATGACGCATGCATGCGCGGCGCATGCATGGACGTAAAATCATGCATGGGGTGAAGAAAACGAGGACGAACGGTGAAACTCGGTGCACGGGGTGCGCAAGGCGCACAACCCGGGCGCGATGGGTGCCCGACACCGCACGGGCGCGCGCGAGAGGCTCGACCTCTCGGCGCTCGGCAGCCAGCTCTTTGGCGCTTCGACTGCTTGGCCGAGAGGCACGCGGGCCCACTCCTTGGGCCGACGCGCGCCGTATCTCGGGCCGTGGAATTTTTCGGTTCTGTTTTTTTTGTGTGATTTTAAACGTCGTCCCGAACCCCAAACGATTCTGTTTTTAATGAAGTATTGCTGTTCGAGTGGGAGCGTGTTGAGACGAACGACAGAAAGCAACAAGGACGATTTTTTGCATCAAGACGTGAATAAATTAAACCGTGACAATTGGATTTGAGTGCTCCAATGTGTTTAATTTTGTTTTGATGGATGTTTTATTTCATGCAGTTATTATTAATTGTTAATATGTGTTTGCATGAATTTAATTATCTAAGAAAAACATTACTTTCGAAAATTACTAAGTATGTTTATTTAATCGCAATTTTATTCCGGATATTAAAATTGGATTAATTTGGCCTCCATAATTTATTTATTTGTGAAGTTCTTTTGGAATACATTTCCCCCTCGGATCGGCCAAAAGAACGGATTTCACATGAATAAATTCCGAAAGGATGATTGTGGATTATTACTAGTGGCGGTATTGACCCTTACCACGAGTGGCTTGCTCAAAGAGAAATAATAATCCTGTATTTAATTATGGTTATTACTTAGGCATAAAAAATTGATATTAACTTACTTACTCCCCTCGGAGTCCCTGTCAATTTCTATGTGGTCAAAGTGGGAGCCAACTATTAATTTTGAATTAAGGATTTGTAATTTTTAAGTTTGTGATCCGCTTGAATGTATTTAAATATATAGACCACCCTTCGTGGCGCATTTAAATTGTTTCGAGATGTTGGCTGATGCATGATTATATTGTTTTAAGGTTTTAATATAATTGATGTGATCGAATTATGTGATAATTTCGTATTTTTCTAGATATTGATATGAATGTATGTTTTATTCTCAGTTCATCATGTCGCAACCTTTTAATCCACTGTTTAGTATACTTAAAGATAACAAACTTGTTGGTGAGAACTATGTTGATTGGAAGCGTAACCTTGATATTGTCCTAACCGCTCATCACCACAAATGGGTACTTACTACTCCTAAGCCCCAAGAGCCTGCCGAAGATGCGAGCAAGGCGGTCAAGAAAGAGCATAAGAGTTGGTTTGACTCCGATGAGATGGCTAGGTGTACTATTCTGGCTTCAATGTCAGATGTGTTGCAACACCAACACCAACACATGGAGACCGCCTCTGAGATAATGCTCAATCTTGAAGCGATGTTTAAACATCAGAACCGTACAGCTAGACAAATCACCATGCAAAAGATGCTTTCGTTGAAGATGGTGGAAGGTACGCCCGTAAGGGATCACGTTATCGAGATGATGGGTTATCTCAACAAGTTGGACGTATTTGGTGCGGAATTTGATCTCCCTACTAAGGTCGATTTCGTTCTCCATTCTTTGCCGAAGAGCTTTGAGCAGTTTCAGTTGAACTATCAAATGAATGATCGGGCAAATAGTTTGCCCGAGCTCTTGCAAGCTTTGGTATCGGCGGAGACGTTAATGGATCATCAAACTGTTGCTATGGTGGCAAACGGTCCGTTTGCCTCTTCGGGTCCCAAGGGAGGGAAGAAGAGAAAGAGGACGAAAGGCTAGACCCAAGCAAATCCAACCGTTGTGAAACCCAAGGCAAAGGGAGAAGGAGGTGGAAAGAAAGCTGCTAAGGGTAAGTGCTTCAATTGTGGTGAAAAGGGACATTGGAGGGCGACCTGTTCTAAGCCTAAAAAGACGGTAAAGAAAGGTAAGTCTCATGCTTTAGTCGTTGAAACATATGTTGCGACGTATGCTGCCCACGTTTGGGGGGTGGATACCGGGGCAACTAATCATATTTGTTTCACTCTTCAGGGGTTCCAGCTAACCCGGCGACTTAGCAAAAATGAGATCACCATCACTTTGGGCGATGCTACGAGAGTGGCAGCCGAAGCAGTGGGAGTCGTGCACCTATCTTTTGAAGATAGAGTTTTAATTTTAAGAGATGTTTTATACGTTCCGAACTTTAGGAAGAATTTAATTTCAGTTTTTAAGTTGTTTTTTGATGGATATTCAGTTACTTTTAATAAAGTTGTTACTGTTTCTTTTAAGAATGATGTTATCTATCATGGAACGTTGGTAAACAATCTCTATACGATTAAGTGTGCACACCACTCAAATAATGAATCTAATAACACGTCGATCATTTCGAGTAATAAATGAAAGCGTTTTTCGGAGATGAACAAAACACTTCTATGGCATCTTAGACTAGGTCATATTAATCTAAAGCGGATAGAGAGATTGGTGAAAGACGGATCCTTGGAATCATTCCAAGTCGAACCGTTTCCAACTTGTGAATCCTGTTTAGAGGGTAAGATTACCAAGAGGGCATTTGGAGCCAAGGGGAATAGAGCTACGGAAGTGTTAGAACTCGTTCATACTGATGTGTGTGGTCCATTGACGATCAAAACGAGAATGGGGTATGAGTATTTCGTCACCTTCATTGACGATTACTCGAGATATGGGTACATTTTCCTTATGAGGCATAAGTCTGAAACTTTTGATAAGTTCAAGGAGTTTAAGGCCGAAGCCGAGAAACATAGGGAAAAGAGTATCAAGTTTCTACGATCAGATCGTGGAGGCGAATACCTCAGCGATGAATTCTTGAACTACTTATCGGACGAAGGGATCGTATCCCAGTTAACCGCACCGGGAACCCCTCAACAAAACAGTGTGGAGGAAAGAAGAAAACTGGACTCTTTTAGAGATGGTCAGATCCATGATGAGTTATTCGGATTTACCCAAGTCATTTTGGGGTAACGCCTTGGAAACGGCGGCTTACATTCTAAACTTGGTGCCATCCAAATCGGTTCCTAAAACCCTAATGGAATTGTGGACAGGGCGCAAGCCCAGTCTAAGACATTTGTGGATTTGGGGTTGTCCGGCATACGTGTGCTAGACAAGGAAGCCGGTAAGTTGGATCCACGTTCAGAATTAAGGCTGTTTATAGGATACCCTGCGGGAACGAAAGGGTGTATGTTCTATAGTCCCAAGGATCAAAAGACCGTGATTAGTACACACTTTAAATTCTTGGAGGAAGACTATATGAACAATCGGAAGCCTAAAAGTGAAATTACCTTAGAATAATTGAGAGGTCAAACCTCGATACCAAGTATAAAAGATGATGTACCACACGTCACATCTTCACAACCGGAACCCCGTCATAGTGGAAGGATTGTTAGGCAACCGGAGAGATTCATGGGGATAGGAGAATCTTCGGATTTAGTTCCCGGCAATGAATAAGACCCATGGACATACAACGAGGCAATCCAAGATAAAGACGCGGAGTCATAGCAAACGGCAATGGAAATCGAGATGGGTTCGATGGATCATAATCAAGTGTGGGAGTTGGTCGAACAACCCAATGGGGTAGAACCCATTGGATGCAAGTGGGTGTACAAGAGGAAAAGAGGACCAGACGGAAGGGTTGAGACCTTCAAAGCAAGGCTTGTGGCCAAAGGGTATACTCAGAAAGAAGGGATCGATTATGAGGAAACCTTTTCGCCTGTAGCTATGCTTAAGTCCATCCGTATTCTCTTGTCGATCGCTGCGCACCTAGATTACTAGATCTGGCAAATGGATGTCAAGACAGCTTTCCTTAACGGAAGTCTTGACGGGATAGATAGATATCTATATGCAACAGCCCAAAGGTTTCATTGAAAAAGGCCAAGAGAATCTCGTTTGCAAGCTTAAGAGATCCATTTATGGACTTAAGCAAGCATCGTGTACTTGGAACCAGTGTTTTGATCAAGTGATTAAGTCTTATGGGTTTATCAAAGCGAGTTCGAAAGTTGTGTGTATAAGAAGCGTGACGGAACTGCGGTGGTATTCTTAGTATTATACGTAGAAGATATTATGCTCATTGGAAACAATGTAAATGTATTGTCAGAATTAAAGGTATGGCTGTCAAAACAATTTGATATGAAGGACTTAGGGGAAGCCGGTCACATCCTTGGGATCAAGATCACTCGCGATCGCAAGAAGAGGATGTTGGGCTTATCGCAAGCTTCATACATTGACACTGTTTTGAAGCGTTTCAGCATGCAAGATTCCAAGAAAGGTTTTGTACCTTTTAGGCACGGAATCCATCTATCGAAAGAAATGAGCCCTAAGACGCAAGCGGAGATAGATGACATGAAAGGTGTTCCGTACGCTTCGGCCGTAGGAAGCCTTATGTATGCAATGCTGTGTATGAGACCGGATATCTGCTTTGCTGTGGGCATGGTGGCAAGATATCAAAGTAATCCCGGAAAAGACCATTGGACTGCCGTAAAGTGCATCTTGAGGTATTTGTAAAGAACTCGTGAGTGGATGCTGATTTACCAGTCAGATAGTCTTATTCCCGTGGGATACACAGACTCGGATTTCCAATCAGACATCGACTCAAGAAAGTCAACCTCGGGTAGTGTGTTTTGCATGGGAGGAGGAGCCATTTCATGGAGAAGCGTTAAGCAGAAATGCATCGCCGATTCGACCATGGAAGCCGAGTATGTAGCTGCTTGTGAAGCAGCGAAAGAGGCACTTTGGCTCAAGAACTTCTTAGTGGACTTGGATGTTGTTCTGAATTTGCCCGATAAGATAATTGTCTTTTGTGACAATGCTGGAGCAGTTGCAAATTCAAAGGAACCGAGAGCCCACAAGGCCATCTTATATGAGAAATCGTTAAGAGAGGAGATATAGAGGTGGCAAAGATAGCGTCAGGTGACAACCTAGCGGATCCATTCACAAAGGTTCTGCCTCAGAGTACATTCGAGAGACATGTGGATGGAATGGGGGTCAAGACTATTGCCAATCTGCTTTAAGTATAAGTGGGAGGAATTATTAGGTTAGTGTAGGTTGACATGAGATGTCACGTAGAGCTACTACACTAAGACATGCGTGATGTATACTAAAAAGCAGACTTTAAGTATAAGTGGGAGATTGTTGGAGTTATACGTGAAAGTATGCTTTTACTTTGTATAACTCGTGTATCAAACACTTGTTTTATGAGCATAATTCTTTTATCACATTTGCTTTAGTTATGATTGAATGTTGAATTTCTATTGCAAACCGTTCAATATATGGTACTAGTTACATTGTAGTTAATGTGGTGATACCCGCTCGCGGAAGACAACATTAACAGTTTCCTTGTAACTAAAACGTACATTTTCACAACCTAGGTGGAATTGAACAATCCGCCGTGAAAGGTAGATGTGTAAGGCTCAGATTGGTCTGTCTTGACTAAGAGATTGCACTAGCACATTTAGTATGTGTTGAAGAGGACCTGTTGGTCCCGGTACAAGACTGAGGAATACGTGTATGGGGGGGGGGGGGGGAATACACGTATACCAATTTTTCAACCTTAAAAACTGACTGAGTCCCCTTTACTCAGAGTGGTAAAGAACTAGGAGCTGATAACACACCTACTGACTATACTTGGTGCGGGTCAGTTGGCTAACTATCAGTTCAAGTTCAGTGCGGAATTGTTTGAGCCCTGATAGTTTAAAGTCTTGTTTAGTTTGCTTTCCGAAAACTTGTTTTACTCAATTCTGAAAGGTGTTTAGTAAGGGCAGTGCTCTTTTTGAGGATTAGGCTGATTGATTCAAGCCTGATAAGCCGAATGCAATGAATGAGCAAATAATATGGCAAGTATGCACAAAATCAAAGCAATAAGAACACAGCAAGTTTAACGTGGTTCAGAGGCTCAAGCTCCTACGTCCACGGCCTGACTTAACAGGAAATCCACTCAAGGGATTCTTGTTTTTAACGTGCCAAGGTGCACCAAGACCAACTAACCTCGCTGATCTATACAAACTTCCTTACTAACACACTAACTGACTTACTCCCAACAAGCCTAACTTAGGGTTTTGGTTTCAGTTTGGATTCCAACTAGGTTGAGATTATCCTTACAAGACAAGGCTATACTAAGGATTGGATAATCTCTCTAAGCTTAAGATAATGCTATTTAGCGCTTGGAATACAGAATAACTCTCAGTTGCTAAGAAACACTTGGGAAATTTAGATGGTTTCTAGTGCTTCTCTTAAAGGCTGGATGCTTTGAATGCTTGAGAGTTTGAGTAATTTCTGGCTTGGAAATTTCCCGTAACCTTGAATGGGATCAAGGTCTTCTGTATTTTTAGGTGATTTGAAAAACTATCCGTTGGAGAGATAGCCTTCAAGTCATCTATGTAGAGTGGCTTCAAACGGACATATCTTCATGCAGCAGCCGTCCTTGCATGGATTTGGTATTTGCATTAAATGCGCATTAAATGCTTGCCCATTGAATATGCAGTCTGAATTCAGTCTTCATGTCAGGTTCCGTACGTGCGTGTCCTTCTAGGATTGGTCCACGTCATCAGGTTGGTGAGAATGTCAGAACTTATTCCTGAGCTTCAGGCTTGTCTTATTAAGTTCATTTTGTCTTGAGCTCACCGGTCTTGTCCTGACGCTGACATTCTTTTTGCATTGCTTGGCTCTACTCCAAGTCTTCCCATTAACTCAGTGACATCCTGTTCCCTTCAGGACTGAGTTAGTAATGACCTCAGGGTCATACTCTTCATCACTGATACTTACTCAGCCAGCTTAGAGGACTCCCATAAGTTCAGGATGGTGCTCTTCGTCTTCAGGCTCTTGGTCTTGATTGTCACCAGTGAGTTCTCCTCTCACTGAGTACCTGTGAAGTGTAAAATGACTAAGTACAAAACCTAACCATGACTAGCCTGAAAAAGACAGATTAAGGCAAACATCTTTTCAGGGGCTTTGGGATCTTAATCAAAACTGACAATGTCCCAACAATTTCCCCCTTTTTGATGATGCCAAAACACTGAAAAGATCCTCATAACACTTAGAGGAATTATGAAGACCTCTCTATAAGATAAGACAGTATTAGAGCAATTCTTGATAAAAAACAGAATTTAAACGAACAGCCAAAAAGACAATGAGTTTTTGTCTCTGGGCAAACGTAATAGATTTCATTGATTGATTTGGAAATAGTTACAATGAATCTAATCTATTACAAAGAAGCCTGTGAACACCTAGACTAATCTCATTTCAGGTTTGAGTCCATATCCAGCATAGACTCTTGCCTTCAGCTCGTCAAGTCTTCTAGGTTGGTTCACATACCCTTCAGCTTTTGCTATCTTCAAAACTTCCATCATAATGGCCTTTGTATCGTGCTTTTGAGTTCCAGGAACTAAGGGAGGAGCTCGAATGGTGAACTCAAGAGCCTTTACTTTAACTTGAGCTGCATCAGCCTCCTCCAAGATCTTTTGGAACAACTCAGGATGATTGTCCATCATGTAGTCAGTGAAGTGGGCATTGATATCATTAGTGTCGCCCCACTTCTTCACAACATACCACAATTTTACAAATTCATCCCTTGCATCAGTCCAAAACTCCTTCAATGCCTCTGAGACGAACTCATCGACAAAAGCTTCCCTTAATCCTGATTCTGGCCTACTGACTTGAAGAATTGATGACTTCCTAACTGTTGACCTCTTTCTGTACTTCCTAGGCTCAGGCTTCGCCTTCTTCCTCCTAAGCAAACTGATCACTACATCATCTAACTCCCTTTGTTGAAGCTCAGTGATATCAGTCAGCTTCTCAACCTTCTTTTCCAAGATGCGCATCTTCTCCTTTTGAGCAATTTCAGCTCTGCGCATAGCCTCAGATTTCTCAGAATGATCTCCCCATACTTCAGCACATAACTCCGCCACCAACTCCCCGGAGTAAGTGATGGTATTCTTCCTTGAGCTCATGGGAGAACACCTCTGAACTGGTTCAGGTTGTTGCTTGGAAGGTTCATCAGCCTTTGCCTTTGCTTCCTCCGCCCTCAGCCTGGCAATAACTACCTCTCCTTCCTTCTCCACAGCCGCCAACCTTGCTGACTTCCTCACCCTTAGCACATTCCCTTCAGGATTGGCTTCAGGATCAGCTTGAACGGTTTCGCCTTGGTTGACTGCCTCCGATGCCTCAGGGCGGGATCTTTTCTTCTTCTTTTCCCCCTTTTTGGCATCATCATTGGCCTCTGATGGGAATGCGTCAGATCCACTGTTGATTATGAAGGAGGCTAGGGAATGGACATCATTAATTCCCTCCTTCAATACTCAACTCCCATTGAGATACCAGTTCCTGCAAAAGAGATAGAACTGATTGCAGCTTGGACCTTCTTCTCAAAGACCTCCATGGAGAGTTGGAGTCTTTGCTCAACCTTCTCTATCTTCTCCTCCACCAGAGCGGATCGCTCATCTGCTTGGGCCAGCCTCTCCGCAATGTCCTTTGAAGTCTGAGCAATGCGTTCTGACTCCAGCTCAAACTTTGACGCTGAGCCAGAAATGACCTGAGTGAATAGTGCTCCAGCCTGAGCTGCAAACTTCTCCACAGCCTGATTGAGATCCTCCTTCCTTTGCTCATCCTTCTCGGCCAACTGCTTCAAGGTCTGCCATAGCATCTTCTTTGTCCTCTTCTGCTCATTCCTTACTGACTTGGCCGTGTCAGTCATCGTTCTCTTTAGCAAAATCAGCTCCCTGTTGGCAAGGGTGTTGTACGCTGACTTTGTCCACCTGATGTGCTTCGCCAAGGTCTTGGAGTCTTCTTCTTTCTCAGCTCGTAGCCTCATTACTTCCTCCTGAAGTTCAGCTAGATTTTCTGTGGTTTTCTCCTGCTTGACCTCCACTATGCTTGTAAACTCAGCACGGCCGACCCCGGTGATCATCACATCTTCATCATCATCAGCGGCCTCATCAGTAAGTGGCTGTTTTCCCTTGTCAGCCCCTGCGGCATCAGTCCCCTCTCTAGGGTACACTGAAGGCAGTTGTTGAGTGGTCAGGGCCACCTGCTCAGGCTCAGCCCTGCCATCTCGAACCTTAGGAACTTGTCCCTCAGAACTGAGAGTCTCCTTGGATGCCTCAACATCTTCCTCTCTTGTCTCAGGGCAGGGAATCCCTTCATTGACAGATGTCTCATTGGCAGCTGAGATGTTCAAAACATCCTCATCCACTGGTTCACCCTTGGCACCAGTGTCCCTTTCACCTTCCCCCTGAGCCTGAGGCTCAGAGACCATCTCATCAACTTCCTTAGCAGTCTCCTCCAATGCCTTCTCCATAGCTCCACCCTGAGCAACATCATCATCCTTGTCCTCCTCATCCTCAGAAAGGATGTCAGCCTTGCTCTGGGATATCAGACTGTTGACTAGCTCCTTCAGGGTGTCGAAGTTAAGCAATTGAAGCCAGATAGTCAGGCCAAAATAGGAGCACAGCCTGGCCTCCTCCTTCTCCCAGTGCTCCCAGCCACGAGCATCTACCAAAAAATGTTGCTCCTGCATGTTTGATTATTTGAATTCCAACCAAACCTTGAGCTCAACTACTTTTGCCAGTAGCTCTTTGTATCTGTTCAGTCCTGGCCAGCACTTAGATGCCCATTCAGTGGCATTACCCCTAAGGGTGTTCTCAATTACTCCACCCATCAAGTGCTCATCCAGCTCCTCCTCCTCCTGCATCACCAGGAAATCGTCATCTTTAGCTTGGGAGGTTTTGGGACAATCTTTTGGGTTGGGATATGAGGGAAAGTCTGTGGGATTTGGAAGGATTGGCTCAGATGACTGGTCAGCCTCATTCGTTGGAAAGTTTGATGGCACTGACTCAGTAGGATGATTTGGCTCTGTGGTTAGGGGTGATTGAGGTGTAGGGCCAGGGTTGGAAAGTGTTTGGGTTTCGGGGTGAATGGGTGTTTGAGTGGGTACTGTCTCAGGCTGCAACAACTCAGTCGTCTCGACAGATTTTCTCATTTCCTCCAAGTCAGAGGCTCCAGGTGAGCTTGACTCCTCCCTCTCACTCACTACAGGCGGCTTCTTAGTCGGGGACTTTTTGGGTCCCTTCCTAAGCCTCTTCAGGGGCCTCTCTCCCTGATCACTCTCCTTCCTGACGTCATCATCAGTTCCCTCAGCCTCAGACCCGACCTTCTTGGGATCAGACTCAGTCCCTGACTTCGTGCTCTTCCCTGACAGCACAATTTTCACCCTCTTCGTCTTCTCAGCCGCGTCCATCTCAGGCTGTTCCACCTCCTCAGCTGCTACCTCCTCCTCACCTTCCTTACTCCTCTCAAGGAGGTCATCTATCCTTTCAATGAGACTGGTAGCTACTCTCTTGGCCTTACCAGCTGGCTTTTTGGCCTGACCCTTTGCTTTCGCATTGGGATCAGTCAGCCCTAGCACTGAATAGGTATCACTCAGTGAGGAAAACATTACCTTCTTTGAGGAGAGACTATCCTCAAAATCGAAGGTATACCCATGGCAGGCATGAGCTATCAGGATGGATATCCTCGTTCCGAACGGCAAGATGGCACAAACTGAGGTGTGCTTCTTCACCTCATCTCTCTTGAGTTTGTCCAGACCTGCCTGATGGAGTTGATCGAGGAAGAACTGCTCCCAGTTCGCTTCCACTCCATCAACAATTGCTCCCATGAGTCTCAGCTTGGGCAGGCTCAATTGCTCGTAAGAGCCAGTTGCACCCATCATAATCTTGGACACCAAATCCACCAGAGCTCTGTACTCAGGCTTTAAAGTATTCTTGTTCTGACAAGCCTTGAACTCTGATGACCCAAACTTGGTCCATTTCCCAAGAAGTTCTCCCTCCGAGTTCTCCTTGTACATCTTTGGGTTGATGCCTGATGATGGCAGTGCAAAAACTTCCCTGACCGCCCTCCTCAAGTCAATGGTGACTACCTCCGAGTTGTAAAGAGGTTCGTCGTCGCTGCTCTTCTCCCCTGTCGGCTTGAGCGCCGTCACCTTGGTGAAGAGTTCTCCCTTCCGCAGGAATATGTTTAAATACGCCTCCGCAACTGTTCTAGGAAGCACGGCGATGGGGCGGGTGGTGAAGTATGTCTCCAACCCGGCTTTGGAAATCCATTTGAAAACGGGTTTGATTTCCTCCACCATAAGACAGGTACCCTCCATGGAGATGACTTGCTCCATGTGTACCAATTTGTTATTGACAACGTCTTCGAGCTTGTCGGTTGTCCAGTTGGAATTAAGAAATGCCATTGTTTTGAAAGGAAGAGATTTTTTGAATTTTCTGTGTTTGAGCAAGAGAAAACTCAGTGTGCAGATATGCGTTGTGTTTGCGTAAAAACCTCAAATGGCATTCTTGATTGATAAGACTAAGTCAGTTACTCAAACGTGGGGTTGAGATTAATTCCTGAATTCGAAAGGTTTTGAAATGAGGGGCCCGAATTAATCTCAGTTTCAATCAAAACCCCATGTCAGTCATATTCCGTATAAAACGGACACGTATATGAGAAAGTAACTGTAGCATTAAATGATCCGTGCGCGTGGGTTTAAATATGAAAAGGCGCGCTTTTAATGAAAACATAATGCATTTAATAAAGATTTTCAGGACGAAGGACTCAGGGAGACGCTTGGAATTCACAAGAGTCAGGTTAGAACTCATACCTGTCAGGGAGACATTGTAGCACCCTGATACCTCGCTGAGTCGAGTCTGACCTGAGTTCCCCCTAGAACCCTACACTGACTGCTCTCCCGGATCTAAGAGTCCTAACTCCACTGACAGCTCCATAAACCTTGCTTCAGCCAGAGGCTTAGTCAAGATGTCAGCTCTTTACCTGTCAGTGTGAATCTTCTCCATTCTAATATCTTTCTTCTCCACGTGATCTCGAATGAAGTGATGCCTAATGTCCACATGCTTGCACCTTGTGTGAAGCACTGGGTTCTGAGTAATTGCTATTGCACTATTGTTGTCACAATAGATTGGAACCTGATTAGCAAATACTTGGTAGTCCCTCAACTGTTGTCTCAACCACAAAATCTGAGCACAAAAACTACCTACCGCCATATACTCAGCCTCAGTTGTGAATGTAGCCACTGAATTCTGCTTCTTACTAAACCACGAGATCAACTTACTTCCCAAAAACTGACATGTCCCTGAGGTTGATTTCCTATCAATCCTACAACCTCCATAATCTGCATCTGAATAACCTGTCAGTTCTAAGTTGTCATCAGAAGGATACCATAGTCCCATATTGACTGTCCTTTTCAAATACTTAAGTATCCTCTTAGCAGCCTCCAAATGACTCCTTTTGGGATCAGACTGATACCTAGCACACACACCAACTGCAAACGTAATGTCAGGCCTACTTGCAGTCAGGTACAACAAGAAACCTATCAGCCCTCGATACTCAGTCTGATTTACTGAAGTCCCTTCAATGTCAGGATCCATCTTCCAATTTGTGTTCATAGGGATCCTGGCTGGATTGCTGTTCTGAACACCAAACTTTTGAATCAAGTCTCTTGTATACTTGGCCTGATTTATGAAGATACCTTGATCAGTCTGCTTAACCTGCAATCCTAAGAAGAAGTTCATCTCTCCCATCATTGACATCTCAAATTTACCAGTCATCAACTTAGAGAATTTCTCACAGAGCTGATGATTTGGTGATCCAAATATTATGTCATCCACATAAATCTGGACCAAGAGAATATCATCACCTTCAGTGATCCTGAACAATGTCCTATCCACAGTTCCCTTCTTGAACCCATGGTCTGTCAGGAATTGAGAGAGGGTATCATACCAAGCTCTTGGTGCTTGCTTAAGTCCATAGAGTGCTTTCTTCAAATGGTATACTCTATCTCCAACCTCAAACCCGGGAGGTTGTTCAACATATACCTCTTCATTGAGTATCCCATTCAGGAAGGCACTCTTGACATCCATTTGATACACCTTGAACTTCTTATATGTTGCATATGCAAGGAACAGCCTGATAGCTTCCAATCTAGCCACTGGAGCAAAAGTCTCATCATAGTCTATTCCTTCAGACTGACAATACCCTTTTGCAACCAGTCTAGCCTTGTTCCTTACCACAACACCATTCTCATCCTTCTTGTTCTTAAAGACCCACTTGGTACCAATCACACCTTGATGCCTAGGTCTATCTACCAGTTCCCAAACCTGGTTCCTTGTGAACTGATTCAACTCCTCTTGCATGGCAATGATCCAGTTCGAGTCAGGGAGAGCTTCTTCAATGTTCTGAGGCTCTTGCTCAGAGAGAAAGCAACAGAACAATGCACTCTCACCATGGAACCGTCTGGTCCTGACTCCCTCAGTTGGATCACCAATGATTTGATCAATGGGATGATCCTCTAGCCATGTTCTCTTGCCAGGAGTTGTTCCTGAAATACCTGCAATGTTAGTGTCTACAGACTCATAAAATTCAGGAAATTGAAGAGAATGGTATTATCCTGAGTCTATACCAAAGGGATTAACAAGCTCAATGTCAGGGACATTGATTCCCCCTTGATGAGGTGACTCAGGAACCGTCTCAGCTGCAACATCATCTTCATAGACGGTACTTACCTCAGGTTGAGCCTGTTCCACAGTCTGAGGCTCAACAGTCCCTGATGTGCTGGGCTTAGGAGTGGCGCCTGATTCATCATCCTGATCATTGTCATCATCCCATTTTGGAATTGGCACAGTTTTGACCTTGGGATCAGGTTGATTCTTCAAGCTCAGCCTTGTCACACTCCTTGTGACCTCCTCAGTATCAGGATTCAACACTTTTGCCCTAGACTCATTAGAAGATTCATAAAAAACAACATGAGGTGATTCTTCCACAACAAGGGTCCTGTAATTGTAAACCCTGAAGGCTTTACTGACTTCAAAATATCCTAAGAATATTCCTTCATCAGATTTGCTATCAAAGGCTTTCAATTGGGTCTTCCCATTGTTGAGGATGAAGCACTTACAACCAAATACATGAAAATAGGAAATGCGAGGTTTTCTCTTATTCCATGTCTCATATGGGGTCTGTGCATGTTGTTTGTTCAGCATGGATCTGTTCTGAGTGTAGCATGCAATGTTGATTGCCTTAGCCCAGAATTTCTTGGGCAATCCTGACTCAGCCAGCATGGTCCTTGCAACTTCCTTCAGTGTTCTGTTCCTTCTTTCAGCAACACCATTCTGTTGTGGGGTTCTAGCTGCAGAAGTCTCATGAGCTATACCAAGTTCATTACAAAAGTCAGAAATATATGAATTTATAAATTCAGTGCCCTTGTCAGATCTGATCTTAGTGATTGACTGATTCTTCTCATTGCTGAGTCTCCTGAGCAACTTTGGAAGCTTTACCTGTGTTTCCTTCTTATTCAACAAGAAAATAACCCAAGTATATCTAGAATAATCATCAATAACCACAAGGGTATATTTTCTACCATTCATACTCACAGGTGTTATGGGACCAAATAAATCCATGTGCAAGAGCTGAAGTATCCTGTCAGTGGAATGAGAAGCTTTCTCTTTGAATGACGCTCTGACCTGCTTCCCTTCCTGACAAGCTTTGCACACATGATCTTTGCTAAAAACTTCATTAGGTAGATCTTCAACAAGTGACTGTCTAGAAATTTTGTTAAGAATCTTGAAGTTCAGATGGCTTAATCTTTTATGCCATAACCAACTGAGCTCTAGAGAGCTTTTAGCAATAAAACAAGTATTAGGAATAGTGCTGCTCCAATCAGCGAGATAAACGATACCTTTCCTGATACCTGATAGAAGCACTTGTGTTGATTTGTCCTTGACTGGACATATATTCGATGAGAACTCAACACTGAACCCTTTGTCACAGAATTGACTTACTGACAATAGGTTATGCTTCAGTCCTTCCACAAAGGACGCATTTTCCACTCTGACTGTACCTATAATCATGAGACTGAGGAATACGTGTATGGGGGGGGAATACACGTATACCAATTTTTCAACCTTAAAAACTGACTGAGTCCCCTTTACTCAGAGTGGTAAAGAACTAGAAGCTGATAACACACCTACTGACTACACTTGGTGTGGGTCAGTTGGCTAACTATCAGTTCAAGTTCAGTGCAAAATTGTTTGAGCCCTGATAGTTTACAGTCTTGTTTAGTTTGCTTTCTGAAAACTTGTTTTACTCAATTCTGAAAGGTGTTTAGTAAGGGCAGTGCTCTTTTTGAGGATTATGCTGATTGATTCAAGCCTGATAAATCGAATGCAATGAATGAGCAAATAATATGGCAAGTATGCACAAAATCAAAGTAATAAGAACACAGCAAGTTTAACGTGGTTCAGAGGCTCAAGCTCCTACGTCCACGGCTTGACTTAACAGGAAATTCACTCAAGGGATTCTTGTTTTTAACGTGCCAAGGTGCACCAAGACCAACTAACCTCGCTGATCTATACAAACTTCCTTACTAACACACTAACTGACTTACTCCCAACAAGCCTAACTTAGGGTTTTGGTTTCAGTTTGGATTCCAACTAGGTTGAGATTATCCTTACAAGACAAGGCTATACTAAGGATTAGATAATCTCTCTAAGCTTAAGATAATGCTATTTAGCGCTTGGAATACAGAATAACTCTCAGTTGCTAAGAAACCCTTGGGAAATTTAGATTGTTTCTAGTGCTTCTCTTAAAGGCTGGATGCTTTGGATGCTTGAGAGTTTGAGTAATTTCTGGCTTGGAAATTTCCCGTAACCTTGAATGGGATCAAGGTCTTCTGTATTTATAGGTGATTTGAAAAACTATCCGTTGGAGAGATAGCCTTCAAGTCATCTATGTAGAGTGACTTCAAACGGACATATCTTCATGCAGCAGCCGTCCTTGCATGGATTTGGTATTTGCATTAAATGCTTACCCGTTGAATATGCAGTCTGAATTCAGTCTTCATGTCAGGTTCCGTACGTGCGTGTCCTTCTAGGATTGGTCCACGTCATCAGGTTGGTGAGAATGTCAGAACTTATTCCTGAGCTTCAGGCTTGTCTTATTAAGTTCATTTTTGTCTTGAGCTCACCGGTCTTGTCCTGACGCTGACATTCTTTTTGCATTGCTTGGCTCTACTCCAAGTCTTCCCATTAACTCAGTGACATCCTGTTCCCTTCAGGACTGAGTTAGTAATGACCTCAGGGTCATACTCTTCATCACTGATACTTACTCAGCCAGCTTAGAGGACTCCCATAAGTTCAGAATGGTGCTCTTCGTCTTCAGGCTCTTGGTCTTGATTGTCACCAGTGAGTTCTCCTCTCACTGAGTACCTGTGAAGTGTAAAATGACTAAGTACAAAATCTATCAAAGACTAGCCTGACAGAGACAGATTAAGGCAAACATCTTTTCAGGGGCTTTGGGATCTTAATCAAAACTGACAATGTCCCAACAGGACCTACAACAAGGATAAATTCTTCTGTTCTGAAATGTGAAGAATTAGACCTCATTGGTTGTTGATTTCTTAATCTCCGTCACTTAAATAGGACCGTGTGTGCTTAATGGTTACTGCTTTGATTCATGTTGGGTGAGAATCAGTGTGACTTCGAACTTTGTGTCTTGGACAGTAATATTTATCATACGACGGTTGCTAAGATTTAATACGGAGAAACGCGTGCGAGTACGGCTCGTGTGATTAGTCCCCTTGGTGGGCTCAGAAGTTTTATCGTACCAAATCTTGCAAGTGAAGAATCAGTTTCTTCGGTACGGATAATAATGTTGAGCTGTCTTTACTCCAAGGTGAAATATATTAATTAATTTAGAGCTATTCCGAAGCTTAATTAATTAATGGACTTGATAATCTTAAACGCGGAAAATAATAACCGGGAGCCCATATTATCGTAATATGGATTAAGATGGATAGTACAATATTAATTTATTAGTGGTAATAATTAATATTAATTGATTGAATTATATTGGGGCTCAATATTGAAATTCAGAAGTCCATTAGGAGGTCCAATCTTAATTCTCCTTAAAGGCCACTCAAGTAGCCCATTAAGTAGCCCAATAATGATAAGGTGATTAAAATAAAAAGATAATATTATGCTGATTTTTCTTTGTTTTTTTTCGAAAATTATGTATCAAGGAAAGAAAAGATTTTGTTGATTTTCTTGGAAAGATATTATGGAAGATATGTATTCTTGGAATACAAGAATATCTCATATATTTAAGAAAGATCCAAATCTTGGCTTCTTGACTTGAAATTTTCAAAATTACTAGTAATATAGGTGAGTGAGATTTTTGTGGAATATTTTATTATGGAGAAAAGAATATATGAGATATATTCAAGATTTCTTAGAGTCTAAGAAAAGATTTTCTCCAAGGCCCAAATAACCATAAAAGTTCGGCCACTTCATCTTATAAATAGGGGGTGATGATTTCATCCCCAAGTACATAATTCCATGTCTTGGAAAAATCAAGAGCATAGATATTTTTCTTTTTCCTTAGTTATTTAAATTATTCGAAAGCATCTCCCACCGGTGATCGAATAAGGCGAAAGGGAAATACTCAGCCTCAGTTGTGGATGTTGCAACTGAATTCTGCTTTATGCTAAACTATGAGATCAATTTACTTCCCAAAAACTGACATGTCCCTGAGGTTGATTTCCTATCAATCCTACAACCTCCATAATCTGCATCTGTATAACCTGTCAGTTCTAAGTTGTCATCTGAAGGATACCATAGTCCCATGTTGATTGTCCTTTTCAAATACTTAAGTATCCTTTTAGCAGCCTCCAAATGACTTCTCTTGGGATCAGACTGATACCTAGTACATACACCAACTGCAAATGTAATGTCAGGCCTACTCGCAGTCAGGTTTAGTAAAGAACCTATCAGCCCTCGATACTCAGTCTGATTTACCGATGTCCCTTCAGTGTCAGGATCCATCTTCCAATTTGTGTTCATAGGGATCCTGGCTGGATTGCTATTCTGAACACCAAACTTATGAATCAAGTCTCTTGTATACTTGGCCTGATTAATGAAGATACCTTGACCAGTCTGCTTGACCTGCAATCCTAAAAAGAAGTTCATCTCTCCCATCATTGACATCTCAAATTTACCAGTCATCAACTTAGAAAATTTCTCACATAGCTGATGATTTGGTGATCCGAATATTATGGCATCTACATAAATCTGGACCAAGAGAATATCATCACCTTTAGTGATCCTGAACAAAGTCCTATCCACGGTTCCCTTCTTGAACCCATGGTTTGTCAGGAATTGAGAGAGGGTATCATACCAAGCTCTTGGTCCTTGCTTAAGTCCATAGAGTGCTTTCTTCAGATGGTATACTCTATCTCCAACCTCAAACCCGGGAGGTTGTTCAACATATACCTCTTCATTGAGCACACCATTCAGGAAGGCACTCTTGACATCCATTTGATACACCTTAAACTTCTTGTATGTTGCATACGCAAGGAACAACCTGATAGCTTCCAACCTAGCCACTGGAGCAAAAGTCTCATCATAGTCTATTCCTTCAGACTGATAATACCCTTTTGCCACCAGTCTTACCTTGTTCCTTACCACAACACCATTCTAATCCTTCTTGTTCTTAAAGACCCACTTGGTACCAATAACACCTTGATGCCTAGGTCTGTCTACCAGTTCCCAAACCTGATTCCTTGTGAACTGATTCAACTACTCTTGCATGGCTATGATCCAGTTCGAGTCAGTGAGAGCTTCTTCAATGTTCTGAGGCTCTTGCTCAGAGAGAAAGCAACAGAACAATACACTCTCACCATGGAACCGCCTGGTCCCGACTCCCTCAGTTGGATCACCAATGACTTGATCAATGGGATGATCCTCTATCCATGTTCTTTTACCTGGAGTTGTCCCTGAAGTACCTGCAATGTTAGTGTCTACATGCTCATAAAATTCAGAAAATTTAACAGAAGGGGATGAACCTCAGTCTATACCAAAGGGATTAATGTTGTAGCCATTTTGCACCACAGGTCGGCACCGACCTAAAGCAAGCCAAAATGGTAAGACCGTATGTCCACTACGGTCCCGATCCTGCCGGATGGAGTCCGACCTCCCCGGGATCTGACCCCGTTCTCCAACCTCAAGAACAAGGTCGGAAGCGAATTTAAAATGCATGTTTGCTCTGGCAAAGAAACAGGCCGGACAGAACGGGATCGGACCGGTCCGACCTCGACTCAATAAAGCCAATAGAGATCGTTGGGGGACGGCTGGCGATTAGGAAGACTTTCCGACCTTAAGATCCATCGGGAGACCGGTGTCCGACCTCAAACTGTTCCCGACCTGCAGAGGGAAAGAAGAGCACGTGATAGAATTAGGCAAGATTCACCTCCTAGAGGAAGAGAGCCGCCTCCGTACTCCGTGGCAGAGAGAATATTCCACCCAAATGTGGAAAGTTCTCAGAGAATCGTCCTTTTTGGACACACGTCAACACGCAAGTGGTCGGCAGCCTGCAAGCAAGGACGTACGGGGCCCCGCACGCCCTCAGAGGATGGAGGCATTTAATTCCTTTGTCCCCTGAGGGGTCGAAAATGACGGCTATACCCCTGTAGGGAGAACCTATAAATACCCCCACATTTGTAACAAGAAAGGAGAGTTCACCACAATCAATCAAAAGAGCAATATAATTTACATTCAAGTCCAGGGATTAAATACCCCTGAAAATTCTTGGTGTTCTTATTTTCAGTTCATCTTCATCATTAATTTTCCTCATGTTAACCTTTCATTCAGCATTTATTACTCCAATCATTTGATGTTTTTGCCAATGCTCACTTAAATAGCCATTAATTACCAGCTTCATTGTTTGGCAAACAACAATTAATAAGTTCAATGTCAGGGACATTAATTCCCCCTTGATGAGATGACTCAGGAATCGTCTCAGCTGCGACCGCATCTTCATAGACGGTGCTTACTTCAGGTTGAGCCTGTCCCTCAGTCTGAGGCTCAACTATCCCTAATGCGCTCGGCTTAGGAGTGGCACTTGCTTCATCATCCTGATCGTCGTCATCATCCCATCTTGGAATTGGTACAGTTTTGACCTTTGGATCAGGTTGATTCTTCAAGCTTAGCCTTGTCACTCTCCTTGTGATCTCCTCAGTGTCAGGATTCAACATTCTTACCCTAGACTCATTAGCAGATTCATCAAACACAACATGTGGTGATTCTTTCACAACAAGGGTCCTACAATTGTAAACCCTGAATGCTTTACTAAATTCAGATTATCCTAAGAATATTCCTTCATCAGATTTGCTCTCAAAATCTTTCAATTGGGTCTTCCCATTGTTGAGGATGAAGCACTTACAACCAAATACATGAAAGTAACAGATACGAGGCTTCCTCTTATTCCATGTCTCAAATGGGGTCTGTGCATGTTGTTTGTTCAGCATGGATCTGTTCTGAGTTTAGCAAGCAGTGTTGATTACCTCAGTCCAGAATTTCTTGGGCAATCCTGACTCAGCCAGCATGGTCCTGGCAGCTTCCTTCAGTGTCATGTTCCTTCTTTCAGCGACACCATTCTGTTGTGGGGTTCTAGCTGCAGAAGTTTCATGAGCTATGCCAAGTTCATTACAAAAGTAAAAAATATATGAATTTATAAATTCAGTGCCCTTGTCAGATCTGATCTTAGTAATGGACTGATTGTTCTCATTGCTGAGTCTTTTGAGCAACTCTGGAAGCTTCACCTGTGTTTCCTTCTTATTTAACAGGAAAATAACCCAAGTATATCTAGAATAATCATCAATAACCACAAGGGTATATTACCTACCATTCATACTCACAGGTGTAATGGGACCAAATAAATCCATGTGCAAGAGCTGAAGAATCCTGTCAGTGGAATGGGAAGCTTTCTCTTTAAATGACGCTCTGACCTGCTTCCCTTCCTGACAAGCTTTGCACACATGATTTTTGCTAAAAACTTCATTAGGTAGACCTTCAACAAGTGACTTTCCTGATACCTGATAGAAGCACTTGTGTTGATTTGTCCTTGACTGAATATATATTCGATGAAAACTCAACACTGAAACCTTTGTCACAGAATTTACTTACTGACAACAGGTTATGCTTCAGTCCTTCCACAAAGGACACATTTTCCACCCTGACTGTACCTATTATCAAGACACCAAAGCCCTTAGTAACACCTTTTGAGTTATCACCAAAGGTTACCTATGGACCATCTTTAGCCTGAAACTCTTGGAGAAGACTCTTCATTCCAGTCATATGCCTTGAGCATCCACTGTCTAGGTACCAAACAGCTTTGTTTGAGTCTCCTCTCCTCTTATTGTGATCCACAGCCGCCTGCAAATAAATCAGGCTTTAGGTACCCATTGGGTGTTGGGTCCTATTGTGTCAGCCGTACCCTTAGGGATCCAGACTTGCTTAACTACCCTGATTGCCTCAGAGTGGTAAATCTGTCTCCATCAACATACACAACTTTCTTCTTCTTTGCCTGAGAGGAAGATGGTGTATAAGTGCTAGACTTAGGCTTCACAGGAGCCTGAGTGAATGCCTTTTGGGCTGGCTTCCTGTTCTTCCTAAGTCTGGGTGCAGCAGGTCTTGGGCCTTGTTCTTGATAAGGACCCTGTGTTCTATTCCCCCTAGGCAAGTGAGGGAATGGAAAACAGTTAAAGGCCTCAGGATGCCAAAACCATGGAGGTTTCATCATGTTTTGCCTTTCCTGTTGGTATTGCCAAGCATGATGGTACCCTCGCTGACCAGTCTGAGGGCTCTTGGCCTGAGTCTTCCTTTGCTTTCGCTGAGGCTTTCTCTGGCCTGAGCTCTCAGGGACCTCCTTTGGTTGCTTTGCCTTTCCCTTGGGTTTTGGCTTAGCAAACTTGGGAGCAACCCTGACTGTGTCAATAGTTTCCTTGCCCTTATCAGTTTGACGGGCCTGAAGTACAACCTTGGGTGCACTCTGGTCTGCTTGAACAAATACCCTCTCAGTGTTGCTCCCTGAAGCAACATGAGACTGACCTTGTGAGGATTTTTTAGGAACTGAAAGACCAAGTGGTATGATATCAGATTGCTCTGATACCAATTGAAAGTGTGCGTGTGTTATAAAGTGCAGATGTTGTAACAAATGCTAACACAAATATTACAACAATCTGCTAAATCAGAATATAAAACGTATACAGCAGAAGACTTAAACACACAATTGCAAAAAGAAATACTTTTTAACACAAACTATCATAAATAGCTTGTGCTAGCCTTATGGGGAAAGGTTCACTATAAAATATTAGTGATACAAAAGTTGTGTGAAGAGTATGATCGTTCACAACGGAAACAAGACTCGATATCACCTATCAAATCTAAATTGGCTAAGTGTATAACATAATACACCGTCAAAATTGATCTCACTTTATATCGATGATCTCACTATCTATGGATATAAGTTCGATCACAAGCTATGCGTGAAAAACTCTATTTCAAGGCATAACATAAATGTTGGAATAACTGCCCTATCACCTTTAAACTCAGGATCAACACTAGAGTAGGTGTACTCGTTTACTCCACACTTGGTACTGAAAGATTCGGCCTCTATTTATAGGCAGAAGTCTTCAATCCAAAAATAACTTCTCTATGTAACTGCTTCCATGATCTTCATGTTGTCCCACGTCTTTTTCTTTATTCTTCATGCTTCTTGATGCAACCGCCTGATCTAGACAGTTCTAAAACGTCCTGGATAAGTCTGGAACGTGTAGGCCCTTGTAGATCCTTGTAGATCCTTCTGGAACCCGTAACTGCTCATGTTGCTACCAATGTTATGCAACATTTACTGCAACATTGATAATTCCAGAACCTTGTAGATCCTTCTAGATCTTCATCCTGCATGTTAAAATATCTAAGACAACATTTGATCATAAAGTGTTGGTTAATGAGAAGAAAGGGCAAATTCATGTTGTTTCAAAGTAAATAGTGAATACTTCACTACCAACAACATCAACAATCTCCCCCAATTTGACCTTTCTGCTATAACACACCTGATGTATATATTTGTTCAATATATAAGTCAGTGATGTATGTACAATAGAGATCAACATCGTATTGTACACTTATCTTTTCAACCTTGTGTAGCAAAACAGCCAAAAAACAAGATGATCAACTGTAAGTTGAACCACCAAAAACAAGATGAAATAACACTAAGTTAATTTCACCAAAACAGAATGAACATCATCATATATGCTCATCAAAATCAACAGAATGAGTAACATAATGTTTACCCATTCAAATTACAACTTCAAAATATAATTAACTGAAATAAATCCTAACAATTCTAATATAATAACCTAACAACTAATATAATATTTTCTTTTCAGAAATTAAAAAACATCCTATCAGAGCAACAATAATTAAAAACATAAATCAACTAAGAGTACTTAGAGGCAATCACAAAAGAGAAACTTGATATCACTGTATAAAATATACAGCTGCAGCTTCAAGCATCTTGCACTAAGCTCCCCCATAAATTGTGATTCCTCCAGTCTCTAAGATATCTTCAAACTTTAGAAAAACAGTAAATAGTAAGCAGGATCATTCCCATGAGAGATATACGCAACTCCCCCTCAGGTCATGATCACAAAATTCCCCTTACTAAAAAGAGCAGCACGCTCAACATACAAGGTTGTAACATCAATAACAACATTATCTGCAACATTAACAGCAGAAACTTCTGGATCTAGTTCATTCGCATCAAGCACAGGTGCGTCACTTGGAGAATCACCACAAAATTGAACTCCATTAGAATGTAGGAGGAAACCATCACCTGGTACCCCCCCTGTTGGAGCAGAAAGTGGAAACTCCTAGAATGCCTTTTGCATCTCAAGATCAGAAATTATAACCTGCAAAATAGTAATCTAGCCATCCTATACAATAAAATGACTTGATTAAAAGTTAGTAAAACAGATAAAAGTATGAAAACAAACACAAGAAAAATAAAAAATGTTAGCCAAACAATGAAAAAGAAAAGCAAGAATCTTACTAAATAAAACAATACTATAAGTAACCAACATATCTCAAGTAAGTAATGTACTCACTCTCAAAACTAAGTTTTCAGTATTTCAACAACACAGCACTCAACCACCTTAAATAAAGAATAACAAGAGGTCGTTATTGTATCTAGTCCACACAAAAATATATAATCAGGATATGTGATGTGATTGTGCATATGGGATAAAAACCACCACATCCATTATCACTCCATGATCGTGGGTTTTGCAGAAATTAAATAACCGCCCATTAAATTTTAAAATAAACACAATATATTGCTGAAATTAAATAACTACAACATAGGTTTCAAAAAATAAAAGATATAAATAAAAACATTTTCTTAGCTAGAAAAATTTGACTTAGAGAAAATCAAAACTGAACCAAGTAGATGTTGTTATTAATGTTGGCACACACACTTCAACATATTTTATGTTACAAATCAGCTTTCTTACACGCATCTTAACATTGATCCACCTTTTCAAAAGAGTACATTGTAGTTGTCAGCTCCGTGTCCCATAGTTACTCAGTGGATTTGTGAATAAATTGATGTATTTCCAGTCACCTTTTGAAAAGAGTGCATCGTAGTAGCGAACTCCGTGCCCCATAGTCACTCAGTGACTAGAACATCTAAAAAGTGTATTTTTCATGCATTTAAGAAGTGTGTCCAGTATTACATAATCTTAGTTCAAAATTGTTTTCAAGAAGAAATTTAACTAACAAAGAAAAAGAAGAAATTTACAAATTTTATGAGAAAAGTCCTATGTTGTTACAAATGATACCACATTAGTAGCAACATCTGCAATTTTTCATTCAGACAATACAAAAATCAAGAGATTTCCTCACAAAAGTATGTCTCTCAATATCAAGGGCCTTAAAATATCCGCAAGTTATTTTTCAGTGGACAGATACTCTAACTTCAAAATGTTTTTCTCTACAAGGTCTCTCATGAAATAAAGTTTAATACTTATATGCTTAGTAAGAGAGTGTTGTACATAATTTTTGAGATATTAATAGTACTTATATTATCACAAAAAAAAAATAGTAAGAAAATCACTCTCAAGTTCATAGTCATGGAACATTTTTCAGGTCTACTCTAATTCTGTTTCTAGTTTGAACTCCAGATGTAATTTCACCTATAATCTGATTTAATGGATGATTTTTCAAGATTCTGGAAGATGAAATTTTATCTGGTATGTGAGTACTCCCTACAAATTCTGATTTTTCTGGATATGTTGTATCATATGTTATAACATTTGATGCAATATTCTTAGTCTGATCAAAATTTACAGAAACTTTAGAAATTTCAATGAGATCAGAAACATCAGCCTTTTGAGCAATGTTCATCTCATATGTTTTCAAAATACTCACGAGTTCATCCTGACTTATAAGATCAATATTTATAGTCTCTTTTAAAGCATGAATCTTATCATCAAAACAACTTGAAACTGAATGTAAAATTTTGTGTACTAACCTGGAATTGGAAATTGGCTCACCAAGTAAATGAGATTCATTTGCAATCTCACTGATTCTCTGATTATAAGATGAAATGGTTTCATCTTCCTCCATCTTCAGATTTTTGAACTTGGTCTCAAGCATTAGAGTCTTGGCTCTTCGAAAATTCTCAGATCCTACACAATGCTTTTCAAGTCTATCCCAAGCATCTTTTGCAGATACACAGTTAGATATGAATTTAAACATGTTCACATCAACTGATGTAAATATTGCATTTAATGCTTTGGAATTATAACTTGCAATTGTGATTTCTTCTAATGTCCAATCCAATTCACGTTTGACTTCCACCTCTCCTTCATCTTCTTGAACCCTTGGGGTGTCCATCCATCCAGTATACTCCTCCATGCACGTACATCAATAGTCTTAATGTACATCCGTATCTTTGGTTTCCATTCAGCATAATTCGTTCCATCAAGAACGGGAGGCTAACTAGATAGAATAAGTGGATATTCCATTGCAATTATGACACACTAAAACACAGGATCTAAACTTAGTATATCAAGTTTATGGCATTGGTGCCAATTGAAAGTGTGCGTGTGTTATAAAGTGCAGATATTGTAACAAATGCTAAAACAAATATTACAACAATCTGCTAAATCAGAATATAAAACGTATACAACGGAAGACTTAAACACACAATTGCAAAAGGAAATACTTTTTAACACAAACTATCATAAATAGCTTGTGCTAGCCTTATGGCGAAAGGTTCACTATAAAATATTAGTGATACAAAAGTTGTGTGAAGAGTATGATCGTTCACAACGGAAACAAGACTCGATATTGTTGACGATCAGTTCTAATCTTGAAGATTAATGGCTGTCTTAGGTGGTTAATTGATCATCAAACAATTACGTGTGATTGATCACTAACGTAATTAGTGAATACGCATTTTTGGGTTTAGATGGATTAGAATCGTACGAAAGCTCACGTGTTTAAGTTCGATCGTAAGTTAATCGAGCTGCTTTAGATTCGTAATCAAAGTTTGGACGTGTATAATAATTTGTGCTTATTTTATTTGCTGAAAAAATCTAAGTATTTATAGACTTTTGCCCAGCAGGAGGTGGCGCGACCTTTGGCCGACCAAGCCTGCATGCTCGACACCTGTCCTTTGACTAATTTGACCTTATCTTAACTAAATTCTACCCTTATCTACTGGACTTGCTCGCAGTTAGGAGCTGTTCGTCACTTTGGACTTGTCCTTGAGGAGTCTTTAGTCTGATTCTGATGGTCTTTCATCTTGTTTAATTGTTATTTCGGCGCTGTGGTTGGATCTGATCGGCAGGACGCCGTTTGAGCTCGTCTTGTGGCTTTTGATTTGATTTTGTTCGCCTATATGTCTTGATCGCATGTAGGTTTTGCTCGCCGGATATCTTGGGTAAATCATGTGTTACCTCCAGTTTAATTTTTGTGTGATTTGCGCTAATCCTGGTCGCCCAAATGTTGCTCCTGCTCGCCTATCAACAATTGCCCCCTTGCCGATCAATAAATTGTGAAGATGGTGAATGAGCACTTTTTTGGGTTGGCAACTTTTAAGTGTGACTAGTGCGAGCAAGAATGTCCCTGGGGCGAGCAGCTTTTCACGGGCGGACAACATTGGTCGAGCAGACTCGGGTCGGGGACGGTTGGAATCCCAAGGTCTGGGCACGGCTCGAGGTGTGACGTGGGCGGAATGATTACTGCCGCCCACGCGCACACGATCCCGAGGTAACGCGTCTTCCCGCTTTGTCGGACAGGTGCTGCACGCGCCCAGAATTTGCAATTTGGTCCTTCCACTTTCAACTTTGTTCGCCTGGTACCCCG
Organism: Ballota nigra; assembly: GCA_947034835.1. Classification (NCBI taxonomy): domain Eukaryota; kingdom Viridiplantae; phylum Streptophyta; class Magnoliopsida; order Lamiales; family Lamiaceae; genus Ballota; species Ballota nigra. The sequence continues at coordinate 37,256,507 of OX344724.1, read as the reverse complement.
TTTTTCCAGAAGTATATAAGGAAAATTTTCTTCAATTTTTTTCATTTTCACACTGTTTCTTAAGCGCGAATTCCTCTTTCTTCCTTTTTTCAAATTTCCGGCGATCGTTTCCAGCTTCCGGCGATCTTCAAACAACGTCAAGGTAGTTTTTTCTCTGCTTTTTTCTTCTCTTTCTTCTTCTCTTGTGTCGTGTGCGTTCTAGACTCACTGAAAATTCCTACTCCGCCGTGGAAAATTCCGAGTCGCCGTGTTCTTCCCTTACCGGAATCTGCAAAAACCCTAACATCTTCCCCTTAACTTATTGGATGGCGTCGCACTCTGAGACCGGTTCTTTTCCTCCCCGGAATCCTGAAAAACGGCCCGTCGAAGAGAATCTTCCTATAGTTAATTTGGACTCCGATCCCGAGGCGACTTCAGTTGCACGTTCGGTCAATTCTGGAGCTCATCCTTCCGGGGAAAGAGAGGAGCGAGCAAATCCTGCTCGCCAGCTCTTAGAAGAGACGAGCTCGGACCTCCACGAAGACGAGGACGAAGAGGTCGAGGTACTTCAGCCGGTGAACCTTAACGAACTAACCTGGGCCTATCTCAAAGACATCAACTTCCCTGTGCCCAGACTGATCGAGCATCGGGTTCCAGTCGCGGTTTCTCGCCGTGTGAACTGGAAAGAATACGAAAAGGAGCACTCCAACCGCTTCGTTATTCCTGCTCGTGGAGTACGGAAGCTAAAGGCGACCGAGTTCGCAGCGAGCTGTATCGTGTCCGCCATCACCGAGGAGAACCTGACCGAGATTCGGAGGGATTACAAGATTCCCTTTGACATCCCGATGTATGCTCCTTTGGTGGACGACAGAGCTGATCGCCCACCACGCGGATTGACGACGATCAACCTCGCCACCCTAAATGCTGGAGTCTCTTTGCCGTTGCACCCTTTGGTCGGCCAATTCCTACATGACGTAAACTTGGCTATCACCCAACTTACTCCCATTGGGTGGATAAATCTGATGGCCCTGATGGTGATGTTCGCCCTGGAGGGGTATCCCAACAGGCTGTCCGCCTAGGGAGTTGACTACTTGATGACGATGACCGGCTACACTGGGGAAGAGGCGGGCTGGTACTATCTGAAGGCGCGACCAGGCCAAAAACTTGTCGAGGATATTCCTGGGAAAGTGCAAGATTGGAAGCATGACTGGTTCTGGATCGGAGGCGACTGTCGTGCTTCTGCTCGCTCTTCAGGGGGTTCTGAATGAATCGAGACCCCGGCGGAGTTTAGGGAATTAAAGCATGAGTCTTACCTCTTCTATATCTTTGAAGTGGTTGGACTAATTTTAATTCTCTTTTTCCTTTGTTTCAGGTCCCAAGAACTTGGGGTGACGAACTGTGAAGAATAGCATAAACGATCAATTTATGTTCGTTGCGTGTTTGATCACCCTTCGTCGCCGAGAGGATCGAAGTATTGGCCATCTCTTCTCCGAGGATACACTGCGGGTTGCTCATCTCACGACCTACCCTCACCATCTCGAGGCTCTAGCTCGTATCCCAGAGGGTAAGTGTCTTCATGTTGGGCGAACAGATCTGGTCGGTCTTACACTTAGTATTAATTTGTTTTCCATGTCCTTTACAGATCAGCTCACCTCAGTTGCGCTTCACCCTTCCTTTCTAGAGTTCGATAACCGTGTCTGGGAGATGCCGACCAAAAAAGGACGCAAGAAGTCGGATCCCCTCTCGAAGATCATCGCCCTTGCGGCCAAGGGTGGAAAGGGTGACCCTAGGCAAGCCGGAGGGTCGAGCTCGGCACAGCCTCCTGCCCCCGTGGCGAGTCCGCCCAAGACGCTGGTCCCGAGGACGAAGAGACTTCTTTGCGGAGATGGCACTCCCGTCTCTGAGGCTGAAAAGGCAGTCAAACGAGCAAAGGGTGCTCAAGAAAAAGTTATTGTGGCTGTCCGTCCATCCGAAGGCGACAGCGAGCAAACTCCTTCCGTGGAGCGCCCCGGCGAGCAAGCTTTGGTCGTCACCACCCGTGAAGGTTCTGGCCCTTCATCCGACCCCACCTACCTCGGATGGGATAAGGGTCGTCTTGACAGGTACAACCCTGTTCGCCCAGGACACTTAGCATTTTTCTCATCTTATTCCTTACTAACTGAAAATTTTCTTTTCAGCTATTCGCCCGAGCAGTACCCAGGGCGATCTAACTTGGTGCATCGTTTTCCCTGCTCGAAGGTACCGACCAACCTTCGTGAGATCCCGGACTCTTTTGTCCGCCGCGCCTCCGAGGTCGTTGCTCGTAGCTGGACCAAGGAGCTAAACGAAACTGTCAAGACACAGGCGCCTCGTGACAATGGCCGTCTGTGCCTTGTTGAGGTAGGCAACACCCTGGCGGCCGTGCAGCGCTTGGTCGACCAGGTTGAGGACCTTGAGAAAGACTCACGTCAGCATGCGGCCACCGTCAGCCGTATTGCTAAGGAGCGCGATGACGCTAAGGCTGAGGCGAAGAAGACTATCGCCGACCTTGAGAACAAAGCCAAAGCTCATCAGATTAGCGAGCAACGTGCCCTGGACCTACACGTCAAAGTCTCCGAAGAGCTGAAGGTCAAGATGGCCGAGGTCGAGCAAATGCGGGCAGAACTTGCCCGCGCTCAGCAGCAGAAGGAGGTCGCCGAGAAATTCGCGACTGAGGCGACAGCCAAAATTGCGGACCTTGAAATCCAGCTCGCCAACTCCATTACCCAAGAGGAACTTATTCCTAAGATGGAGGTGAGCTCGATTCTTGGTTACGTAACTGGTTATGCGGAGAGCATCCGTATTGCCCATGAATTTAAGGCTACCGCAGTTGTTGAGGAGATCGGCAAGGAGTTGTGGAACTTCGTCGAATCGAACCCTCCAGCCCCGGGCACAACTCTCCAAATTGGCGACCTGCCTGATTATGGAGTCAAACTTGACTTCCTTGGTCCTGAAATAATTATCACAAATCCTCCCGAGGACGAGGAAGAAGATGAGGGCGATGCTGCGGAGGGAGAGCAAAACCTTCCTGCCGATCAAAGTGAAAGAGCTCTAAAAGAGCGTGCTGATGCTGAGGGATTAATCGCCGAGCTAACCCAGGTGATCCCAGTTGATCCTGCCCTTGAAGGTTCTCCTCTTGAAGACCCCAAAGATGACAACATATCTCCTCCTGCCGGGCAAGGATCTTAGCGGACAGGATTTGCTAGGGACTTGTACTTTTTTTTTTTTTTGTTGTAGTTGTTCGTCTTTTTTGTAATTTTTGGGCGATCAAGCCTTGTGTTCAATGAATATATTTTGCTTAATTGCTCGTCTTTTATCTTACATTAATTGTTCTTTGCATCTTTATCTGTGCTTCAACAATCTTAATGTAACTGGGCCTTGTTCCTTAAGAACTTTTTTGGCCTTAGGATTTAACGGGCTTTTGGCCTTAGGCTATGTTCATCTAAAAACGAACAGCCTTCAAAGGGCTTGGTTGTATAATCAACTTGTGCCATGAGCTTACATTTTTGCTTAAACGAACAACTTAATATTGAAAAGATCTTAAAAAATTACAAGTGCTGAAAGCGACCAAAAAAGTAATTCCGTACTAGCTAGGTTGGATCTGCTCGACCAAGACAATGTTAAGCCTCCAACCAATAAAAAACATTATTTACACCAGGAGTCAAAGTTGCTCGACTACTATACAATTTGTCAAGGCATCCTTTAGACTTCTTAAAAAGAAATAAAACCATATAAGATAGTGGCCTTCTAGCCCGCGACCGGACTTGACCCAATTCAACTCTGTTCGACCACTTATACTTGGTGAAAATTCAAAAAATTAGGCAAGTTTTTGGACCCATCTTGTATCTTTGCCATTCCAGCTCGCCCAGTGGACTTAGTAGCTCGCCCATCTTAACTTCACTCTCTCATGAAGCAGAACTGGTCGCCTACTGAAAGTATTTCCTTAGATTAGCCGCATTCCAGGAATATTGGGCCGAGTTGCCATCTAAGTCCTCTATGTCATATGCTCCATTGGGTAACCTATCGGTTACCCTGTACGGGCCCTCCCAAGTCGGGCCAAATATGCATGGAGGTGGGGCAAGCTTCTTTCTTAGAACGAGGTCACCAACTTCGAATTTTCTTATCTTGACTTGAGAATTATAGTAACGCTCTGCTCTTTGCTTGTACGTGGCATTCTTTAGCTCAGCGTGTAATCTTCTTTCTTCGAGCAAATCTGCTTCTGTGGCTAAGGCAGAATGATTTGCTTGTTCATCAAAGCTGGTTGTCCTGACTGTGTTGGTCTTTAATTCAATTGGTATTACCGCCTCTGTCCCGAAAGCCATTGCAAAAGGTGTTTCTCCGGTGCTTGACCTGGGAGAAACCCTATATGCCCACAGGACTTCCGGGAGTTTTTCTGACCAGCTACTTTTACTTTTTGCCAGACGTATTTTCAGGGTATGCTTGATGATCTTATTTACAGCTTCAACTTGCCCGTTTGACTGGGGATGGAAGGGAGTCGAATAGTGTTTCCTGATCCCCCATTTTGCACAGAAGTCTCTCAACTCATTTTCGTCAAACTGTGGGCCATTATCTGTCACAATTGTTCGTGGAATTCCAAAGCGACAAATGATGTTCTGCCATATGAAGTTGATCATGTTTTGCTGTGTAATTTTCACTATGGCCTTCGCTTCTGCCCACTTCGTATAATAGTCAACTGCTATGACGGCAAATCGAACACTTCCCACTCCTGCCGGGAAAGGACCAATAATGTCAATTCCCCATCTTGCAAATGGACATGGGCTATAAACCGATACAAGCTCCTGGGCTGGGGCATGGATGCTTGGAGCAAAAACCTGACACTGGTGGCAAGCCTTGGCTAATTGGATTGCATCTTTCCGTAAGGTTGGCCAATAGTAACCTTGCCTTATAGTTTTGTAAGCCAAAGCTTGTCCCCCAGTGTGATTTCCACAAACTCCAGAATGTATATCCTCCAGGACTATCCTTCCTTGCCCCCTAATCAAACACTTGAGTAGCAGGAGTGAAAAGCCTCTTTTGTAAAGTTGTTCGTCTACCAGAGTATATCTGGTCGCCTGTTTTTTAATCCTTTCAGCTTCAAATGAGTTGCTTGGTAACTCCCCGTCTTTCAAGTATTTGGTTATAGGAGTTCTCCAGTCTTCATCATTGTCATGTTTAACTACTTGGTTTACCTCGTAGTCCATTGTTGATGGTTGAATTTTTCTGGTAATGACAATATCCGTCAAGTCTGCTGGTCCATCGCTTGTTGCTAATCTTGCTAGGGCGTCAGCATGTGTGTTGCTCGTTCGTGATATCTGTTGGATAAACACTTGGTCTAAAAGAGATATCAAGTGAGCCACTATTCGTTGATACTCGATCATGTGCTCATCTCTGGCCTCATATTCACCTCGTACTTGGCTTACAATGAGTTGGGAGTCTCCGAAAATCTGGAGTTGTTTTACTCCAACTACTAGTGACAAGTGAAGACCTGCAATGAGGGCCTCGTATTCAGCTTCATTGTTGGTGGCCATGAATTAAAATTTGACTGCTGAAGTGAATACTTGTCGGTCGGGACTGATGAGCACTATTCCTGCCCCCGAGGCCAGATTCGTTGACGAACCATCAACGTAAAGATGCCATGGGTGATCCAGCCCTCTCGTTGCATTTTGAGGGAAGGTTAGTTCAACTATAAAGTCGGCTAACGCTTGCCCCTTAATCACGGTTCGAGGTGCATAAGTCACGCCAAACTGGCTGATCTCTATAGACCACTTCAAAAGACGGCCAGCGGTGTCAGGACGATGTAATATTTGTCTGAGTGGGAAAGTTGTCAAGACTTCGACTTGATGATCGAAAAAGTATGGTCTTAATTTCCTGACACTCATGACAAGAGCATAGGCCAGCTTTTCAGTTGGTGTATACTTTACCTCAGCATCATGCAGGGCCTGACTGACATAGTAGATTGGCAGGTGAAACTTGCCATCCGCCCGAACTAGTACCGAACTTATGGCCGTGTCAGACGCTGCTAGGTATAAATATAACTTTTCACCGGGAATTGGTTTTGACAAAATTTTTACATCTCCCAGATATTCTTTCAATTGATCAAAGGCTTTCTGGCAGTTTTCTGTCCAGGCAAAGTTGCCCTTCTTGATGGCCTCAAAAAATGGACGGCACCTGTCTCCTGATCGTGATATGAATCTGTTTAAAGCTGCTAGGCAACCGATTAACCTTTGCACTTCTTTAACAGAGCGTGGTGGTTTCATATCTACGATCGCCTTCACTTTTGCTGGATTAGCTTCGATTCTGCGTTTGCTGACCAGATGGCCCAAGAACTTCCCAGAATGTACTCCAAAACTACTTTTCTTTGGATTTAACTTCATATTGTATTTTCGGAGTATGTCAAATACTTGGGAAAGATGATGGAGGTGATCTTCCTTATGGGGGCTTTTGACTACGATGTCATCAACGTAGACTTCTACTGTATCTCCAATTTGTTGGTCGAATATTTTGTTCACCAGCCTCTGGTAAGTTGCTCCAGCATTGATTAGACCAAATGGCATCCTCTTCCAGCATAACAGATTTTTATTTGTATAAAAGGCCGTATTTTCTTGGTCGTCCAGGTGCATTGGAATTTGGTGGTATCCTGCGAAAGCATCCATGAATGTGAACATTTCGTGACCGGCAGTACTGTCCACCAGTTGATCGATGTGCGGGAGTGGAAAGTTATCTTTTGGGCATGCTGCATTAAGATATGTAAAATCTATGCATAGCCTCCAGGTTCCGTTCGGCTTCCGTACCAGGACAGGATTTGCAACCCATTGTGGACATAATGCTTGTTTAATTAGATCATTGTCTAGCAGCTTTTTGACTTCTTCGTTTAAAGCTTGATACTTATCTGGTCCATATTTTTGCCGTTTCTGGTGGACAGGTTTTCGGTTTGGGTTGATATTCAACCTGTGACAGGCATCCTTCGGGCTGATTCCCACCATATCAGCATGAGACCACGCAAAGACGTCCAAGTTAGCCTTCAGAAAGTCCGTCATGCGCGTTCTGTAAGGCTAAGGAAGTTCAGACCCGATGTAAAGTTCAAGACTGTCACGCTCAGGATTAATCTTGATGGCCTCCAATTCTTCAACGGGAGTTGCCCGTCGTTTTTGCCCTTTCCATCGAGGGTCAACTATTGGTCCTTCCGGATTTAGTTCATCCTCGATGTCCATGGGTTCAACACCCAATCGGGGGTCAAAATCATCTGCGGGCTTTGGGTGAGACTCGGCCACCAAAGTTGGACTCCCCTGGTCATCATTTGGGCACGAACAGTCGGCTACGGGGGGTAACACCGCTTTTGGTTGGTTTTGCCCGTCGCCCTGCTGTGCCTGATCGCCCGTAGGCGAAGGTTGGTCGTCAATGTCCATCTTATCGCTTTGGGATTCAAGAATGTCCTCCAAAATTGAGGGTTCATTTTCGAGTTGACTAGTTGATGCTTCCATCATTGATGCTTGTCCCTGTTTTGACTGAATTTGCAGAAGACATTCCCGAGCTTTTCTCTGGTCTCCTTTTACCGTGCCAACTCCACTTGCTGTTGGGAATTTTATGCAATAATGGTAAGTTGAACACGCGGCCCTGAATTCGTTTAAGAAAGGTCGACCCAGGAATCCATTGTATGACGATTCTTGATCGACGACCAGGAAATCCACCATTCTTGCGATATTCTTCTCAGGCTCTTTGACCGTCACAAGTTGCATAGCAAAAGTTACTATTCCCAACGGGATTGTCACATCATTTCCGAATCCCAGGATACGGTGATTTGTGTCTCTGATGTTGCCTGCATAATCTCCCATTTGATCAAGTGTCTTTTTGAAAAGGACATTAGTGTAAGCTCCAGTATCCACCAGCAATCTATGCACCCTTGTTTCCATAATCTTGGCACATATCACAAGCTAATCGTTGTGAGGGGTCAGTACTCCTTCTAAATCTCTGTCGGTAAAAGTTAATTCCGGTGTTTGCATAGTAGGTGGAATGATCCCCATTTCTTGTACATGTCCGATCGCTCGTAATTCTGCCTTTCTTTTCCGATTAGAAATTGGTGATCGTCCATCGGAATAACCGCCTATGGGTCCTGCAGGTTCCATCATCTGGATGTCTGGAACTGATCCCGCGGCAGGCGCCTGAACTGGTTGTCCAGCTCAATTTCGATGAGGTGTCTGGTCCTGGTCTTCTTCATCAGAATCTTCGTCTCTGGTTCTTTTGCCGGGTTGTCTCTTCACGAACTCTGATAGCTTTCTCTCTTCGTAAAAACGCCACAACTGCTTTAGCAAGTCACGACATTCGCTTGTAAAGTGTCCTACACTCTGGTGGTAGGCACAATATTTATTCTGGTTCAACTTGCTCGTTTCCTGACGTATCTTACGGGGAGGTGTTAGCAATTCTTTGTCTCGGACACTATTATAAACTGTATCGATTGATACGGTAAGAATGTGGTTCAGTTTGTCTTTCAGCTCCGTTCCTTCGGTAAATGCCTTCATGTTTTTGGGAGCTCGATAACCAGTTCCAGGCTTCTTCGCACCCTCTTTCTGCTCTCCTTTGTCTTCCATATCCTTCTGCAGGGCTTCATGCATGGAGACAAGAACACCTGCCCGATCCCGAAACTCAGCATATGTCTTCGGGCATCTTAAGTGCACATCTTTCCAGAGTTCAGTGCCTTTCTTGAGTCCAGCTAGGACGGCTACAATCTTTGTATCTTCACTGACAGATTCTCCCTCTAACAAGACCTTGTCGAATCTTTCCAAATACGATCGGTCTGACTCGTCATCGGTTTGCTTCAAGTCGGATAACCGATGTCTTTGGGATAGATAAGACCCGGCCGTAGAGAAATGGGATAAGAACTCTTTGCCCAGCTGGGCAAACGAATGAATTGAAGCTGGTGGCAAGGCCGAAAACCACTTATGGACACGATCCCCGAGAGTTAAAGGAAAGTTTCGACATTGTGTTGCGTCACTTGCCCCCATTGATACCATATAATTGGTATACTTCATCAGATGCACTCGGGGATCCGCCGTGCCTTCATATTGGATACTTGCTGGAAACTGGATCTTTTGTTGAATTGGAGCCTTCAGAATTACCACTGATAAGGGTGAGACCGGAAGAGTCGTGTTCCCATATCCTCTCTATTGATCCAGCTGGCCCTGCATGCTTTCGATGGCCTTTCTCATGGAGGCGTGCTCATCTAAGGATCCCCCCTGACTCTGTGGCTGTTCGGCGAGCAGAGGCGCACAACCGTCTGTTCGCTCCAGTCCCACATTGGGAGCGAGAACCCCCTGGATTGGCCTCCTGGGATTGGGCTCTGCATTTGGGCCAAGGCGACCAAAAGCTGACCTAGTCAGCCGGTCAAGGACTGATTGGCGAGCAGGTACTGCGGCTGGGCGAGCTGCTCCAGCAGAGGGATGGACCTCCAGGACTCCCCGGCCACGTCGACCCAATCTTTCAACAGCAATTTGGCGTGTGCCCTGACTTGCCTCCATGGCCGGGTTCTGAGTTGAACCTCCCTGACTGGCGGCCTCAATGTTCAATTTTTCTTTGCCTTTGGCCTTACGAGCTTGGGCGCTATCAGCCTCATTCAAATGATCCCCTCTAGTCTTATCATGTTCGCGAGTCTTTGTGGGCTACCCCTTGCTCGCACATATGATGGGCCAGGTTGGGCTTGTTGTCTTTGTAAAGCCTGGAGCATGGCAATTGTACGCGCCAGTTCGTCGGGGTTGCGGGCAATAGCGTCCAACTCTGGTGGTATTAACTGGCGAGCAACATTAGTTTGATTTTCTTGGCTGTTTCTGCTCGCCCTTGCTCGCCCACCAGCTTGGGACATTCGGGAGTGTGAATCCCGGGTTATATGTTGAGAACGTTATGTCTCCCTTGATTGAGGCATTTTCACAGAAGATATCAAATGTTGTTCTTGGTGTTCTTGAGTTTTTTCTTCAAAAACTCAAACTTGTTCTTCAATTCTGGGGTAATCTTCTCGTATTCAATGACTCGAAGGTTCAAACCCTCCTTCTAGCGCCAATTTGTTGACGATCAGTTATAATCTTGAAGATTAATGGCTGTCTTAGGTGGTTAATTGATCATCAAACAATTACGTGTGATTGATCACTAATGTAATTAGTGAATACGAATTTTTGGGTTTAGATGGATTAGAATCGTACGAAAGCTCAAGTGTTTAAGTTCGATCGTAAGTTAATCGAGCTGCTTTAGATTCATAATCGAAGTTTGGACGTGTATAATAATTTGTGCTTATTTTATTTGCTGAAAAAATCTAAGTATTTATAGACTTTTGCCCAGCAGGAGGTGGCGCGACCTTTGGCCGACCAAGCCTGCATGCTCGACACCTGTCCTTTGACTAATTTGACCTTATCTTAACTAAATTCTATCCTTATCTACTGGACTTGCTCGCAGTTAGGAGCTGTTCGTCACTTTGGACTTGTCCTTGAGGAGTCTTTAGTCTGATTCTGATGGTCTTTCATCTTGTTTAATTGTTATTTCGGCGCTGTGGTTGGATCTGATCGGTAGGACGCCGTTTGAGCTCGTCTTGTGGCTTTTGACTTGATTTTGTTCGCCTATATGTCTTGATCGCATGTAGGTTTTGCTCGCCGGATATCTTGGGTAAATCATGTGTTACCTCCAGTTTAATTTTTGTGTGATTTTCGCTAATCCTGGTCGCCCAAATGTTGCTCCTGCTCGCCGGATATCTTGGGTAAATCATGTTGTCCCACGTCTCTTTCTTTATTCTTCATGCTTCTTGATGCAACCGCCTGATCTAGACAGTTCTAAAACATCCTGGATAAGTCTGGAACGTGTAGGCCCTTGTAGATCCTTGTAGATCCTTCTGGAACCCGTAACTGCTCATGTTGCTACCAATGTTATGCAACATTTACTGCAACATTGATAATTCCAGAACCTTGTAGATCCTTCTAGATCTTCATCCTGCATGTTAAAACATCTAAGACAACATTTGATCATAAAGTGTTAGTTAATGAGAAGAAAGGGCAAATTCATGTTGTTTCAAAGTAAATAGTGAATACTTCACTACCAACAACATCAACAGGAACATATCCAAGTCCCTTTTTCTAGTTCCCAAGTATCTGGCTGCTATTTATTTCCTCTCTAGCCACTGAGGATTTATTCATTGCTGCAACCTTTTGCTTGAGTGAGTCCTCACTCTTTTTCAGGAGTTCATGTCTGGCAAAGAGGTCATCAAACTTACTTTTGAGTGCTTTCAGTTCTTCCTTCCTGACCAACTCTTCCTCAGCCAATTCCTTCAAAATCTTCTCTCTTGGGAGACGCTCAACATTGATTAAATCAATCTCCTGAGTTAGTCTCACAATCTGAGTTGATTCTTTAAGATCAGACTGAGTGAGCGGAACATTCAGGTTCTGGACCTCAGTACTCAATTTCTTGTTCTCCTCTACCAAGAAGACATTAGTTTCCTGCAATCTGGAGAAATCAACCATCAATTGATCCAGGCAGATTTGAAGGTTCATTTCTCTGACTGACTCTGAGCTAAGCTCAGGATTTTGACCAGTGTAGGAACCACACACAGAGTTAGATGTTACCTCAGGTTCCTCCATAGCCATCAGGCAGACATCATCGTACTCATCATCAAAAAAAGTTCAGGCGACCTCTCCTTAGGACCATCCGAGTCAGTTGCATCCTCAGCGAGCATGGCCCTCCGGTCAGTAAGTCTCTGGTCTCTCTTGGCCCTCCTATCCTCTCTTTCCCTTGCACTCAGCTTCGGATAATCATACTGATAGTGCCCGCTCTTGTTACAGTTGTAATATGTTGGTTGCTCATCTCCTCTTTCTCTCTTTGGTTCAGGGTTCCTCCTTAAGTCAGGTTCCCTCTGTCTTGATGAGCTTTCAGTCTTGCCTGAGTGCTTGTCATCATGAGTACGTCTCTGTTCATCTATGCGATCGGGCTTTGGATCTGAATATCTTCTTTCATCGCCATGATCTCTCGTCTGGTCAGTGTTTCTCCTTTCCTCATACCTCCTTGAGCTTTGGTGGGTTCTTTCAGGTTTCCTGTCACGTGAGTCCTGATAAAATTTCTTATAACGACCAAACCTGGAATTTAGCTTCTCAAAGCATCTGGCCAGCAGGCTGTACTCCTCAGCAAGCTTTTCCTTGCTCATCTCCATCAGTGACGTTGAAGAAGACTCAACAGGTTCAGACCTGGCCTTGAACGCCATAATTTTCTCAGGAGATTTCTCTTTCTCTTCCTCTTCTGGCTGAACTTTCTTCTTTCTTTTGTTAAGATCAAATTTCAGTGCTTTAAGCTCTGAAAAAAGTAAAGAAGAAGTTATGCTACTCATATCCTGAGTGTTCTTAAGCGTAAGTACACTGTTATCCCATCTCTCAGGAAGGACATTCAGGATCTTAGAGGCAACGTCTCTCTTAGGAACATCCTTGTCTAGCATCACCAACTCATTCATCAACTTGATAAACCTTGACTCCATCTGATCGATTGTCTCATCAGGCAGCATCTCGAACGCTTCGAACTTCTGAATGGCAATGTTTCTCTTGTTCTCCTTTATCTTTTCTGACCCCTCGCACACAGACAAAAACTCATTGTCTTTTTGGCTGCTATTTAAATTCCGTACTTTATCAAGAATTGCTCTAACACTGTCTTATCTTATAGATAGGATCTTATATTTCCTCTAAGTGTTTTGAGTATCTTTTTAGTGTTTTGGCATCATCAAAAAGGGGGAAATTGTTGGGACAATGTCAGTTTTGATTAAGATCCCAAAGCCCCTGAAAAGATCTTTGCATTTGTTTGTCAGGCTAGTCTTGGTTAGGACTTGTACTTAGTCATTTTACACTTCACAGGTACTCAGTAAGAGAAGCACTTACTGATGACAATCAAGACAAGAGCCTGAAGACGAAGCTTACCATCCTGAGCTTTTGGCAGTCCTCTAAGCTGGCTGATTAAGTCTCAGTGATGAAGAGTATGAACCTGAGGTCATGGCTACTCAGTCCTGAAGGGAACATGATGATACTGAGTTTATGGAAGACTTGGAGTAGAGCCAAGCAATGCAAAAGGAATGTCAGAGTCAGGACAAGACCGGTGAGCTCAAGACAAAGGGAACTTAATAAGACAAGCCTGAAGCCTAGGAATAAGTTCTGACATTCTCACCAACCTGATGACGTCCAATCCGAGAAGGACACGCACGTACGGAACCTGACAGGAGACTGACTTCAGACTGCATTTTCAACGGGCAAGCATTTAATGTGCATTTAATGCATATACCTAATTCCATGCAAGAACGGCTGCTGCATGAAGATATGTCCGTTTGAAGCCACTCTACATAGATGACAAGAAATGCTATCTCTCCAACGGATAGTTTTTTAAATCACCTATAAATACAGAAGGCCTTGAACCCATTCAAGGTTACGGGAAATTTCCAAGCCATAAATTACTCAAACTCTCAAGCACTCAAAGCATTCAGTCTTTAGAAGAAGCACTCGAAACCCTTTAAATTTCCCAAGTGTTTCTTAGCAACTGAGAGTTAATCTGTATTCCAAAAGCGTCAAGCAATATCTTAAGTTTAGAGAGATTATCCAACACACAGCATAAGTTTGTCTTGTAAGGATAATATCAACCTAGTTGGAATCCAAACTGAAACCAAAACCCTAAAGTTAGGTTTGTTGGAAGTAAGTTAAGTTAGTTATTAAGGAAGTTTGTATAGGTCAGTGAGATAGCTGATCTTGGTGCACCTTGGCACGTTAAAAACAAGAATCCCTTGAGGGGATTTCCTGTTAAATTAGGTCGTGGACGTAGGAGCTTGAGACTCTGAACCACGTTAAACTTGTTGTGTTCTTATTGCTTTGATATATTGCATACCTGCTATATTAACTGTTCATTCATTGCATAAGATTTAACAGGCTTGAATCAATCAACATGATCTATTAAAAAGAGCACTGCCCTTACTAAACACTATTCATTTGAGTAATCAAGGTTTTCAGAAAGCAAACTAAACAAGACTTTAAACTTTCAGGGCTCACGCATTTCCGCACTGAACTTAAACTAATAGTTAGCCAACTGACCCGCACCAAGTGTAGTCAGTAGGTGTATTATCAGTGCCTAGTTCTTTATCACTCTGAGTAAAGGGGACTCAGTAAGGTTTTAAGTTTGAAAAATTGGTATACGTGTATTCCCCTCTCCCCTCCCATACACGTATTCCTCAGTCTTGTACCGGGACCAACACTCGCTGACTCCTCGAAGGGCACCGTATGCAAGATGATATTTCTGGCCACATTGTCCAGTCCCATCATCTAGATCTCGTCAGTGGTCATATCCTTCCTTTACTTAGGAATGGGTACGCCAATCTCAAGATCGTCATATCCCCTCCCTCTGACATTAAGGATGGTGATCTTGATCGGTCCTTCCCTGAGAACACGCGGCATTTGGTCATGGATGGAATCAAGATACGCTTCTAATCTAAACTTCCAATAGACAAAGTTAGATACAGAGAATTCAGGTAACGAAGCTTCAAGTCTCTGCGAAGTCATGATGATGTGAGTTTTATGAAAAGTAAACTCAGATCTGTTCAGTGACCACCAACATTTTTTCCTCTGAAACTATTAGTATTCAAAGTCAGTGATCTTTTGAACCACTGCTCTGATACCACTTGTTGGTCCCGGTACAAGACTGATGAATACGTGTATGGGGGGGAGAATACACGTATACAAATTTTTCAACGTAAAACCTTGCTGAGTCCTCTTTACTCAGAGTGATAAAGAACTCAGAGCTGATAATCTCCCCACTGACTACACTTAGTGCGGGTCAGTTGGCTGACTATCAATTCGAGTTCAGTGCGGAAATGTGTGAGCCCTGATAGTTTAAAGTCTTGTTTAGTTTTCTTTATGAAAAACTTGATTACTCAATTCTGAATAGTGATTAGTAGGGCAGTGCTCTTTTTAAGGATCAGGCTGATTGATTCGAGCCTGATAAAATCAAATGCTTATGAATGAACAAGTGATATAGCAAGTAAGCACAGTATCAAAGCAGTAAGAACACATGGAGTTTAACGTGGTTCAGAGACTCAAGCTCCTACGTCCACGACATGATTTAACAGGAAATCCACTCAAGGGATTCTTGTTTTTAACGTGCCAAGGTGCACCAAGATCAGCTACCTCACTGATCTATACAAACTCCTTACTAACTCAGTAACAACTTACTACCAACAAACCTAACTTAGGGTTTTGGTTTCAGTTTGGATTCCAACTAAGTTGAGACTACCCTTACAAGGTAAAGTTATGCTAAGGATTGAATAATCTCTCTAAGCTTAAGATAATGCTAGTTCGCTCTTGGAATACAGAATAACTCTCAGTAGCTAAGAAACACTTGGGAAATTTAGATAGTTTCGAGTGTTTCTTCTAAAGACTGAATACTTTGAGTGCTTGAGAGCTTGAGTAATTTCTGGCTTGGAAATTTCCCGTAACCTCGGATGGGTTCGAGACCTTCTGTATTTATAGATCATTTGAAAAACTATCCGTTGGAGAGATAGCATTCTTGTCATCTATGTAGGGTGGCTCAAACAGACATATCCTCATGCAGCAACCGTCCTTGCATGGAATTAGGTAGTTGGATTAAATGCACATTAAATGTTTGCCCGTTGAATATGCAGTCTGAAATCAGTCTTCTGTCAGGTTCCGTACGTGTGTGTCCTTCCCGGATTGGTCCACGTCATCAGGTTGGTGAGAATGTCAAAACTTATTCCTAGGCTTCAGGCTTGTCTTATTAAGTTCTTTTTATCTCGAGCACAACGGTCTTGTCATGACGCTGACATTCCTTTTGCATTGCTTGGCTCTACTCCAAGTCTTCCCATAAACTCAGCATCATCCTGTTCCCTTTGGGACTGAGTTAGTAATGACCTCAGGGTCATACTCTTCATCACTGACACTTACTCAGCCAGCTTAGAAGACCACCATAAGTTCAGGATAGTAAACTTCGTCTTCAGGCTCTTGTCTTGATTGTCATCAGTAAGTGCTCCTCTTACTGAGTAACTGTGAAGTATAAAACGACTAAGTACAAATCCTAACCAAGACTAGCCTGACAAGGATAAACAAAAGAAAATTATCTTTTCAGGGGCTTTGGGATCTTAATCAAGACTGACAATGTCCCAACATAAAATTTTAGAAGCAAGAAGTAGTCAAGGGCTTCTTAATCTAGTGAATTATATGTTTCTCGACCTAAATAATGATTCAAGGTGTACATATTTTTGCTGAATTTTATTCCATTTAACATATATATATTCATTTGTCTTTGCTGAATTTATTTCTAATGTATGCTTAGTTTGAATGAATATAATATCAATATGCAGAAGAATTATGTTTTCCATTTATATATATTTGTTGCCCTGCAGCTTTGGAGGTTGAATTTATATAAAGATAGATAATTGCTTCAGTTGGTGAAACATTTTTTTTATGTATGTAAGCATTGGCTAGCTAACAATATCATTCTACATTCAGGTATGTTCCTAACTTTTGCTATAAGTTGTGTGGGTTCATGGAATTAGGTTCTTACATCTTTGACAAATGAGATCCCAAAATTCATTTGTTGAGAGTCTGGGGAATAAAAATGGATGAGAATGAGAATAATAGTAGTGGGAAATGAGACAAAAAGTATTGCAACACTAGAATTTAACCCAAATCAGTGTGTGTTATTGTCCTAAACCACTTTGACAGAAATTTTACTTTCTGTTGAACCTCTACAACTTTTTGCTATCTAAATGCGGATGAGATCTCCTGTTAAACAATGGTGTTACATCTTCTGTTACATTCGTTAGATGACTGACACATATTTTATTAACTAATTTAAGGTAGCTATAATTATTTATTCTCCCTTTTAAATTTTACCAAATCTTCATGCAATTAAAACTTTAAAGATCAATTATTAGAATATAAATATATTCTAAATAGATTATTTTTAACCACACACACTCTAAATTTTTAATACATTTGAAAATAACTTTAAAATGATTTTAAGTTTTTTATGAACAACTTTTTCAATCCATTATTAGAGATGTATAATATCAATTAGTAATATTGTATTGAAGGTGTTTATGTCAGAATTTAAAATTAAATTAAATTATGTCTTTTTATTATTAAATGGTAGTACATATTATTTTTAATATAATACATATCCAGATATATTTACTTATAAATAAATAAAAACTTATAATATGTCACAAAACGGCAACATATGAATACCAAATTAACAACTAATTTAGACCTATGCAAAACAATTTTTTTTTAATCTTAACTA
The DNA here is from genome assembly GCA_947034835.1 of Ballota nigra. NCBI lineage: Eukaryota > Viridiplantae > Streptophyta > Magnoliopsida > Lamiales > Lamiaceae > Ballota > Ballota nigra. The sequence goes on along the minus strand of OX344724.1, from coordinate 37,239,209 downwards.
TAAATTCTTTACTAAATACTAAATAAAAGGGTTAAACAAATAATAAAAAAGAGGGTTAGTTGCAAGAATAATCATGAACTTTATATTCTTTATCAATTATAACATGAATTTATTAAGTTCGCAATTCGATGTACGAACTAATTTATTATTGCAATTCGACATATAATAGTAAATTTCTGGCGATATGTATGCTTAAGCTTTAGTCGATACCAAAGATGCGTCACACGCCATATTAGATGTCAAATTTACCAAATTTTATTTATTTAAAAAATTAAGTTCTTTCATAAAATATTGCTCAAACACATCTAATAATGAATCATAAAGATTAGTGTTGTCTAGTTTAGGCAGAAAAATTGTCTTACATCATACAAACTTGTACATATAATTAGATTTTTTTTTACTATCTCTCACTATTATTAAACCGTGTTTGAGCAATGTTTTTTGAATTTTTTTTAAGAAAATATTTTTCTTAAAAAAATTGGCATTTGATGTAGCGTATGACGTGTTTTTGTTGGAGGCTTCGGCATCCACAAAACATTAGTATCGCCGAAAATTTACACCATGTATAAAGTATCCCATGAATTTATATCATGTATCAAATTGCAATAATAAATTAGTTCTAGTATTGAATGGCAAACTTTAAAAGTTTATATTATAATTGATAAAGACTATAAAGTTCCGGAATTTTAAATAAATTAACCCTAAAAAATATATTAAATTTATTTCTTTTTTTTCAATTGTATTTGAAATTAAATTAAAAAGTGTTATGGTGCGTTTTTACGTACAACCATGAACAATTAAATTATAAATGGTATAATGGAAATAAGTTTTTTAAATCTAAACTATTTATTTTGTATCGATCTTAAACAAAAGGTTAATCAAATAAAAAAAATTGTTCTGTGAAAAGAATTGAAAAATACATAATTTTTATTAAACCAATTAATTTACATTACAAAAAAAATGGGAATTAGCGACCGATTTTCGGTCGCAGAACGTGATTAACGACTAATTTCTGACCGAACAAAATTAATTTTTTTTATTTTATTTTCTGATTAGCGACTGACCCGGAGGCGGTCGCTAATCAGCGATCCGGCGTAAAAAAAAGTGTCTCATTGGATTCGAACCCGCACCCATTAGGGTCCAGGCGGGGTGCGAACCACTGAGCCACTTGCTCAAATTAGGCGACTCATGTAGTATATAAGCCCTTGTGAGACTTGTAGAAATAAATGGGCAAATATGCGCCCAAGGGGAATCAAACTCACGACCTCCGGGTAGACCGGAAGAGGTGTGAACTATTAGGACACATCCTATTCTTGTTCGTTTATTTGCATTTAATTGTATATAACCTGAAATTGACTACCGTTTTTTTTTTAAATTCATCAAATTCAATCCTTTTTGTTTCTAATTCGTTTATATATATGTATTTACTAACTTTTTTTATTAATTTTATAAATTTAATATTTTAGACTACTCTAAATTATCAATTCATTCGTTTTTATTCATTTAATTGTATATAATTTAAAATTGACTCCCATTTTTTTTAAATTCATCAAATTAATTTCTTTATGTTTCTAATTCGTTTATATATATATATATATATATATATATATATATATATATATATATATATATATATTTACTAACTTTTTTTATTAATTTTATAAATTTAATATTTTAGACTATTCTCAATTATTAATTCATTCGTTTTTATTCATTTAATTGTATTATAATACCAAATTGACTCTCATTTTTTTTAAATTTATCAAATTAATTTTTTTTTCTAATTCGTTTATATATATATATATATATATATATATATATATATACTAATTTTTTTATTAATTTTATAAATTTAATATTTTAAACTATTCTAAATTATTAATTCTTTCGTTTTTATTCATTTAATTGTATATAATTCCAAATTGACTCCCATTTTTTTTTTAAATTCATCAAATTAATTCATTTTTGCTTTTAATTCGTTTATATATATTTATTTACTAACTTTTTTAATTAATTTTACAAATTAATATTTTAGACTATTGTAAAATATTAATTCATTTGTTTTTATTCATTTAATTGTATATAATTCGAAATTGACTCCCGTTTTTTTAAATTAATCAAATTAAATCTTTTTTTGTTTCTAATTCGTTTATATATATATATATATATATATATTTACTAACTTTTTTAATTCAATATAAAATATTCAACAAAATTAAAATATTCAACAAATAAAATAAAATATTCAACAAAAAATAAAAAAATTCATCTCTCTCTCATCAATCCTCTCCAGAGAGGAACTCGTTGATATCAATATCATCATCCCCACCATCGCCCTCGCCCTCACCACCTCTGTGCCCGCTCACCCCGGCACCGCTCCTCCCGGCACTGCTCATCCCGACATCAAAATGTGGTGGGAGTGGGGATTGAGAGTTAATGTCCATCTGCTGAGTGATGCCGGTGAACCAATCCTGAAGATTCACGTTGTAGCTCGTGAGGGCCTCCATCTGCTTCTGGACGACTCTCAGCTCACGCTCCACCGGAGAGGAGGCAGAGTCGATCGATGAGGACGATCCACTTCTCTGGCGGTAGGTCTGCAGGATGGCCTTACTGTGACCGCTCTGCCCCACAATCTTCCCCTTCTTGACTCCGACCACATCTAAATAGATGTTGTCCTCGTCAATGCAGTTAGGGGTGGGGTTCTCTCCGCTGTCGTCTCATGGGGCCACCTGCTGCGAGACCTGGGGGAGACGATCCTTAAATTGATTATGAAATTATAAAAATAAAATACAGTTATAATAATTAAACTATAATTATAATAATTAAATTAAAATTAATCAAAATTAATTAAACACTTATGTGGATCTCGGTGGTGCGTGTGTAGGTAGACGTCCCAGTCTCCGGGTTCACTGGGTGGGAGATCTCCATCTGCTCATAGAGAGAGGGCTTTCGTCCGTGCTCTCTCTCCTGTTTCGAACCATATTCAATGATATGTTAAACATTTAAAAATTTATTAATATTCAAATGTAATTAAAATTCAATAGATATTTACAAAGGAGGGGGAGTGCTCGTAGATGGACCGGGATCCAGCCCGATGTCTGGCGACGCCGTGCCCGGTGGGGTCCTTCAACCGGTTCTCCATGGACTTCTCAGACTTGGCTTTGAATTGCTCAATATTCCAGTGAGCAACCAATGCATCCCAAACGGAACGTCCCTCTGGCCCTCGTCCCAGCTCCAACTGCGCCCCACTATCGTACTTCTTTTTCAGCCCGTAGATAATGTTCTTGTACCGCTCATGTGCTTTCGTGCAAAACAAGCCGTACATAACACTTTCATGGGCTCGGTCCCAGACGCACAACTTCTGCAGTTAAATTAAAAATAAAATATTAACAAATAAATTCAATATAAAATATTAAATATAATTAAAATTATAATAAATATACCTTGAACTCCTCGAAGTACTCCCTCCTCTTTATGTGGCTATGATCGGATAAAATAAGATAAAGAGTAAAAATATAAAGACACCAAGGATTATCGAGGGGTTTAGGCTCGGTCTTAAGTTCTCTATTTATTTATGAGCTCTTGGGCTCTAATTATACTAACTCCTAGGTTAGAATTTATTGCATTAGCCATATATTTCTGTGTTTTCAATGATTGCTCATGATTTGCTATCCATTGCTCGCGATTTGTCGTTGGTGTGAGGTGGGTCTTGCTGGTTGTATCCACAGGCCGTCCTTGTCCAATGGGAGCATGGCATCTAGCTCGCAGGTACTGCCCTACGGGGTTCCCTTCAGTCCTTTCCTACGTCTAAAAACTTTGCACCTACAGTCGTCCTTTTCCCAGGTGCGGGCATGATTTGCATGCTAGCGGTTGCGTCCTTTCTATCCGCTTTCCCTCCAGTTATATTATATGCGATAGGCTTTACTTGAGCTCATCTCAATCCTCTACGTAGGGTCCTATCTTGATGTGGCCAGGGTGAGCTAAGTCGCTTGGGGCAGTGAGGTCGCTTGGGAAAGCAAGGTGGCCGCCCGATGAAACCGCCGGAAAAGCGAGGTCGAGGATTGTGCAAGCTTGTCATTGAAGCGAGGTCTCCTTATCCATCGAGGTCGAGGTCGAATATTTTTTACCCCTACAACAATTGTTCCTCAGCTTGGTCGCTGAGGTGGGGAAGAGTCCAAGATGACTTTTCTTTCATGGTGAAAACCAAATTTCCCGTTTGGAAATCCCGTGATTGGGATCCTCCTGGGATATCCATGATTCGCGTCAGTCCACGTGTCAAGGTGGGGTTAGTGCATTTCAAGCAATGACTGAAGCGAGAGATTCTTTGGAAAGATGTCGATTCTCTTTCCGCTATTATGAAGGGGCGTAATGATGGCCTGAAAAGCATCAGTCTTCTCGATTGGACGCGCCTTTATTGAAAAGACGCCATCATTTAATGTCACGTCCGGTGGTCACGTCTGAAGACGAGAAATCGTTTCTTTTCGGTCGGTTTATTTGTAACCCTTATAAAAGGGGGATCTCCTTCGATTTTTCAAATCTTTCGCTTCCCGCTTCATACCTTTGCGACTCTCGAGCGAAAACTTTCTTCTCCTAAGGTAATTTATGATCTATATTTTTCTTAAGATTTTCCATTTAGTTAGTATGGTGGGCGACAGAGCTAGTTCTTTTGGTTTACGAGATCGCTCGCCGCATCTGGCTTCCACCCTGGATACTCAGGGATCATCTGCTGGCGGCCCTCGACTGACCAGTTTTGTTGACCCCTCCCCGCAGCCTGTCGGGGAGGGCCGCGAGGCCGGTGGGAACTCCGTCGAGACCGGGGCCTCAGGGGATCCTGTGGCCGACGCCGGTGAGGAGGAGGCCGTCTTGGAGTATGCTCAGGATGAGGAATCCTACAATGAGCAAGTTTATGTGGCCTATCAGGCCTGGGAGGATTTTATCGATCAAACTACCGGTCCTCCGCCGGTTTTTTACTATATTGATTATCTGAGGAGGAACCCTTACATGTTCTAGAGGCGAAACCCTAGGTCTATCGTGAAGGCCAAGGAATCTGAATGGTTCGCCTCCCGAAGGGAGAGATCGAGTTCTATAACCGCCGTGGAGTTGGCCGCCTGGAGGATTCGGTGGGAGGTTCTGATTGACGTGCATCTTTATGCCCCCGACCTACATGAGAGGGTGGATCAGCCGTCTCCCGGTATGGTCGTTGTCAACTTCTATACCATGGAGACGGGGTTGCGCTCCTCCCTGCACCACAACCTGGTGCATCTCCTGAACTGCTGGGAACTTGCGCCGGTGCAGTTGCACCCTAACTCCTGGTTCACCATCCTCTCCCTCTTCACCCTGCTCGGCCGGCAACAGCTCTACCGGATGCCCGAGGTCAACTTCCTTTTCGGGATAAATACTGAGACTTGGTATCCAGGGATGTCTATGTTCGGGCACACCAAAATAGGAAGTCACTGGATAGGATTATCCTTGGGGTCCCGCCGAAGTTGCACGGATACGTGCATCGGTGGTTTTGGGTTGCTGGCGCCTGGAGGCCGACGGACACCTCTGGCCAGGAGATAGATTTGCCCACGGTGTTCCAATGGAAAAAGAAGAGTAAGTCTTTACTGTCTCCCTTCGAACACTTCGTATTGATCTAATTTCCTTTTGCTTCCTTTGCAGGCTACCTAGTGCCCCGCCGTGAGGAATTGAATTGGGATTTTAACCTTGCATTTCGTCGGATTGAGAAAACCCCCGCCCTTCAATGCCAGACGGTTACCCTCATCACGGGTGCAGCGTGATGCCAGGCACGGTTCTTCATGTACCCGCATCACTTGAACTAGGAGGCAGGTGCGTTGTGGTTGTTCTGGTTTCGTAATTGGATCTTTCTGAAATGGTCACCTTTTTTATTCCTATTGTAGGGCCCGATTTTCGTGTATATTCTCGTTGCCCTTCCTAAGTGATGTCGAGCACACCAGGAGTCTTTGTAGCCATGCGTCGCGGTCGTAGGGGACAAGGAGACACTCTAGTCCCGCCGGTCGTGCCCCCGCCCATTTCGGAGGGGATCCCCCCCAGGCAGGTGAGTTCGGCAAAGACTTGCCCAGCCCCGCCGTCTCCACCGTCCGCTCCCTTTAAACGGAGCCGCAGTGGAGATGGTGAGGAGGGTGGATCCCGAAGGTCGGGGGGCGACCCGGGGAAGAGATCAAAGCAGAGAAGAACCCGTCGGATTTTACTTATTGATGAGGATGATGTAACTGAATTAGACGAGTCTGATGGCCCGAGCCCTGCGGAGAAAGAGCGTGCTAATGCCAGTGTGCCGCCAAGAGAACATGGCGCGCCAGCCGCCGAGCCCGCCTCTATTGACGGTGCGGGAGCAGGGGTTGATGCCCCCGAGCCCGCCATACCTGTTGCCGATCCGACCGCACCGTCGAGTTCCGTTCCGTCGGCCTTTGCGCCGACTGGGCCCATTCTGGGTCGCGGCTTTTGAGTTCGTGCATAGGTACATGTTTAAATCTTCCACATATTTTGGCGGTATCCTTTCTGTATTTGGGTATCCATGTTTGAACTTTGGTATTTTGTTTGTCCCTCAGATTGTTGGCCAATGACTCGGACCGTCCGGCCCCGATCGTTGATTTTCTAGCCTCCTACCGCACCAGGTCCTCTGAGGGTTTACCCCTACATCTTGCCCGAGCCATGCGGGACATCCCTTCAACTTGGACTCATGAACTCGAGGCCATTGCCATTCACCCATCTTCGGACAATTGCTTCTTCACCATCCTTCTTCTATCCAGTCAGATGGCGACCATGGCGCAGCAGGCCGTCTTCCGCCGCGACCAAGAGTTGGATGAGATTCTTGCCCTCCGCCATCATCTGAAAAGTTTGGAGATGGAACGGTCCACACACCAATCTCGACTGGAAGGCAGGGTGAAAGAGTTGGAGGGCAAGGTGGAGGCATCTCGGAACACCGAGCTGGTGGAGGCCGACCGGCAGGCCAGGAGAGGGAGGTGTCTGATGCTCAGAAGTGCTGGATGGAGGTCGGCCGGATCTAGGGTAGAGAGACGGCTGCAGAGGAGACTCGCAGGTACCGGGTAGATGCGCTGGAGGCAAAGCACGCTAAAGAGGAGGCAGAACGCGCTACGGAAGCAGCACAGAACAAGGTGAAAGCCCTTTATCTCCAGGCCACCAAGGACGTTGAGACCATCAAGGACCTGATTGCCGCCTCCGAGCGAGTACGGGCCATGCAGGATGTCAGCTGGGATGATCCTTTTCTATATCCTGCCTAGATCGGAGAATTTGCATACTACAAAGCTTTTGCCTATTCGATCCGAGAGGCGAGGAAGGCTGGTTACCCGACTGCGGCGACGGAGGCTTACTTTCGTGAGTACGTCCTGGCTCATCGTCTCCACCCTTCGATCCCTTGCTATTTCAGGGACTTAGAGGGACTTTGGGGTGGATATGTCTTGGTGGCCCCGCCCGGACACTCTGATGTATCTCGAGGATGTCGAATCTACCCCGGCCGAGGTTGAGCCTGTGGATGGTGTTGCTCCCTCACTTGGTGGTTCTGGCGACCCTCCTGCTGTTATTTGAAAAAGGAATTTTTGTGCCCAGTGGGTGTTTTACTTTTATCGGCTGTATGTGGCCTTTTGAACAATTTTTTTCCTGTCTTTGTGCCCATGGGGGCTTTTTAAACAACTTGTGGCCATGTTTTGGCCTTTTACTTTCATGTCTTATGCACGAATTGCTCTTGCCTTATGCATGTTCTATTTTTTTGCCCCGTGGGCTCTTATCATTTCTTCGATATTTCTGTCTTATTTTTGTATATGGGTGAGTCGACTTTTGGGTCATAACCCTTATGGTTGTCTGCATATGTCTCTGCACTTCTTTCCTTTATACCTTGTTTGTTTTGGATTATTTCGTCCACTTTTAAGGTTTTTAGGAAATGAAAACGCTTCACCCGGGTCTCTTCATCGCCGGCTCCATCGCAGCATGGCGACTGCCAGAGTGAAAATTGAGAGATTTTTTCTCGAACGGGAGCTAGCTCGCCGTGAGACTTCTGCCATTTCACTTACGGCGGGTGGCGCCTTGGTTAGTAGTATGTCTTAAACCTTTAACCAAGTTTAGTGCCTCTGCCCTTTTTCGGCCCTCTCTCTTTTTCCTCTTGAAGGGTAAGGTGTTAGGATATTTTTGTCCTAAGGATGTTTCTCTAGATTTTGATAATGTCAAAATATATATTCTTGTGAAAACTAACATTGCAGGTACATAAAGAAATGAAGAATTTAATAGATGGAAAGTCTACATCTGCAAGATTGGATAAAGACTCTACAGTTAGTTCAAGACAAGTCTACATCTGCAAAGTCGAAGACAAGTCCACCGTCGAGAAGTCTACATCTGCAGAGTTAAGGACTACAAGTTATAAACTTGAGATTAGTAGGACTAATTAAGTGTAGTACAAACTGTACATTCACCTACTTAGTTTGAAATATCTCAGAGTTTATCAGAGCTAATTACTAGCCAGTAGAAACAAGTGTCTTAGTGATTAAAAGCTCTTTGAGCAGTCATCACTAAAAGATAACTTGTACTACTTGAAGTACTAAGCTAAATGACAATAAGCTCTTATTAGCTGAAGTCAAAGTTGAAGGAGAAGTTATTTCAAATTATTTTGAATCCCTCCAATGACTATAGGACCCCTCAAGACTCCTATAAATAGGAGAGTAGACCTCAGAGGAACAACAACAACAACCTCAAGCATTCGAGCAAAACTTACACCAAGTCTACAGTTCTCAAAAGTCTATAGCCCTACCAGTTAGAATTTTAGGACTTAGAGGATAGGAACTTGAGTTGTATTTCAGTTTGTTTGTTGTTCCCTCACTAATATATACCCTTGTAAATCTACTTAGTGTAGATATCATTCTTAGTGAGTGTATTGTTCTGAGTGAAAGAGAGCAAGAAAGTAGTTCTGAGTGAAAGTGTGCTTTCTACTTAGATTAGAGTAAACTGAGTGAATATTCTAAGTCTAAGTGGGAACAATCTTGTGTCTTTGTGATACGGTTCTTAGTGAATTTGGCACCTTTGTGGTGTAACAATGGATGTAGGAGGATTACAACACCTCTGAACCACTATAAATCTCTATCTCCTTTTAATTTGTGCATCATTTATACTTATATTATTTCTGTGCTTTGTGCTTCATTCATATTTTTCATCATCTGGTCATTTGATTCTTCACTTCACACACTTGTTTATTTCCACTGCACACAGTGTTAAAATTCTCAAAAGTATTACAACACTAACTTTGATAACTTTGATAAGTGTTTGAAACCAACAGACTTTGAATTTCATAAGTCTACAGCTGCAAGCTTTAGTTTTCCAACTCTACAACTGCAGAGTTCAAAACTGCATAGTTTTTTAAAGTTTATTTTTAAAATCAGTTTTTAAAAACCAAGGTCTATTCACCCCTCCCCCCCCCCCTCTAGACCTTGGTACACCCTTTGGGACCAACATAAGGGTTTGGACCTACGGAGGCCCCCATTTTTTGCTTGTTCCAGTCTTTCAAAACTGACTGAGTAAAAAAGAGAACTTTGCTTGAAACTGACATTTTCATTGATATATATGAAGGATTTAGAGTTTACAAATTGTTCCTATTGATAAAATTTCTTGCAGTAACAATCGTTCCAGGAATACTGATCTGGGACGCCATTCAAGTGTTCGAGCTAATATGCCCACTTGGGAAGGATTTTTTCTATGCAGAAAGGTCATTCCCACTTCGGGTCAAAAACTCCCCTAGGGCCTTGGATTTTCTTAAGGACTAGGTCTCCTTCCGCGAATCTCCTAACTCGAACCTTGGAGTTGTAGAACTTTTCAGACCTATGTTTGTATTCTGCGTTCCTTAAATCTATTGTCAGCCTTCTCTCTTCGAGCATGTCCAGATCTGCTTGCCTGACTCTATCGTTATCTTCTGTGATTTCCTGTGAGATCCTATGGCTGGTAATGACGAGCTCGGATGGGATTACGACCTCAGTTCCATAGGCCAGGGCGAAAGGTGTTTCACCCGTTGAATTTCTTGTCGTCGTCCTGTATGCCCAGAGTACGTTTGGGAGCTCGCTTGCCCACTTCCCCTTCTTGTCTTCGAGCTTGGTTTTTATTGTATGTTTGAGGATTTTGTTGACGGCCTCAACCTGTCCATTCGGAGAAAACTTTCTTGATTTTCCACCCTTCGTAGAAATTTATCATGTCGAGCCCGTTGAACTGCTTCCCATTGTCGGAGACGATCATCTGCGAGAGTCCAAAATAGCAAATTATATTTTTCCAGATAAAACAGATGATCTGGGTTTGGTCTATCTTGTTCAGAAGCTTGGTTTCGGCCTATTTAGTGAAGTAATCAACGGTGACAACGACGAACTTCAGGCCCCCAGGGGCGGTTGGGAGAGGTCCTATTAGGTCTATCCCCCATTGGGCAAAAGGCCAGGGGCTGTACATGGATGATAGTAGCTCGGGAGACGTTTTGATGTTGGCCCCCCAAATCTGGCATTTACGGCAGGACCTGGCAAACTCAATTGCATCTTTTCTCAGCGTTGGCCAGAAATAGCCTTGTCTCAAAACCTTGTGCACTAGACTTTGGCCACCTGCGTGATTTCCGCAGACCCCTTCGTGAACTTTTTTCATGACTTCTAAACCGCCCTCCGGCGTGATGCACTTAAGGAGAGGCATGTAAAAACTTCTTCTGTAAAGCTGGTCATTAATGAGTATATACCTCGCCGCCCTTAGTTGCAGCTGGCAAGCCTTGACCTTGTCCATCGGGAGGTCGCCATTTTTTAAGAAATGAGTGAGCGGGGTCATCCAATTCTCGCCTTGGGAGGCAATTGCTGTGGCTAGGTCCCTACTGATGGAGGGATTTGCGATCTGATATTGGAGAGATCCGCTGCCCCCTCCGAGGTGGCAGCTTACAAAATGCGTCCACCTAGGAGTTTTGTTCCCTCGGTATTTATTCAATGAGCACTTGAAGGAATCGTTCATAGAGGTTGGCGACGTGCTCATGATATTTAGCCATTTTCTCACCCCTAGCTTCATATTCCCCTTTGATTTGGTTGACCACCAGCAGTGAGTCCATGAAGATATGTAGGAGGCGTGCCCCTACAACCATTACTAACTCTAACCCACTCACTAGAGCTTTGTATTCCGCTTCATTGTTCGTAGCTGGGAAATCGAAATGAATTGCATTTGTGAAACACTGATCTTCTGGACCGATTAAAATGACACCTGCCTCCGCACACGTAGAAGTTGAAGATCCATCAACGTACAGCTTCCACGGTGGATAGTTGATCTGGGATGGGTTGGTGGGAATGTCAGCTCGACCACAAAATCGGCCAGAGCCTGCCCTTTGATAGTTATGCCCGGTGCAAAAGAGATGTCGTACTGGGCAATCTCGATCGACCACTTCAGCCTGCGCCCACTCGTATCGGGTCTATGTAGGACTTGCCTGAGGGGTAGAGTTGTCAGTACTTCGACTTGGTGGTCAAAAAAGTATGGCCTTAGCTTGCAGATGCTCATGACTAGAGCATAGGCGAGCTTCTCCAAAGGCGTGTATCTAGTCTCCGCATCGTGGAGGACTTGGCTAACGTAGTAGATGGGGAGGTGGGCCAGTCCCTCTGCTCTTACCAGGACCGCGCTCAGAGCAACGTCTGAAGCCGTAAGGTAGAGGTACAGTTTTTCCCCTTGGAGCGGTTTGACTAAAATCTGCGGGTTGGCGAGATACTCCTTCAACTTCTGGAAGACGAGCTAGCTTTCTTTGTTCCATGAGAACTTCTTGTCTTTGATGGTTTCAAAGAAAGGTTTGCTCTTGTCACCCAACCTGGAGATGAACCTGTTAAGTGCGGCCAAGCAGCCTGTAAGCTGTTGCACTTGCTTGACACACCTTGTCTCTTGCATGTCCAGGATGGCCTTGATCTTAGTGGAGTTTTCGTTGATCCCCCTCTGGCTAATGATGTGGCCCAAAAACTTTCCCGATCCCACGTCGAAGTTGCACTTCTTGGGGTTCAGCTTCATATTGAAAGCCCTTAGAATTTGGAACGTCTCGGTAAGGTCTCGGAGATGATCTTCTTTCTTCAAACTCTTGACCACAATATCGTCGATGTAACCATCGTGTTCCCGATCTAATTCGAGAACATTTTGTTCACTCATCGCTGATAGGTTGCCCCGACATTCTTCAAACCGAAGGGCATCCTTCGCCAGTAGTATATATTCTGCTCAGTATGGAAAGAAGTGTGTTTCATATTCTCTTCCGCCATCAGGATCTAGTGATACCCGGCGAAAGCATCCATGAAGGACATCATTTCATGCCCGACAGTCCCATCCAAAAGATGATCGATGTGCGGTATAGGGAAATGATCCTTTGGGCACGCTGAATTTAGGTCCGTGAAGTCGATGCAGAGCCTCCATGAGTTATTAGCCTTCTTTACGAGTACGGCATTGGACACCCACTACGGCTCACCCTCAGCCTACTCTATCTGTTTATTATCCAGCAGCTTTTTTACTTTCTCGGCTAATGCCGCATACTTATTAGGACCGAACTTCCATCTCTTCTAATAGACGGGCTTTCACTTGGGATCAATCTTTAGGCGGTGGCAAGCATGTTCGGGACTTATCCCGACCATGTCCTGGTGTGACCACACAAAGACATCAATGCTTTTGCGGAGGAAACTGATTAGGTCTTCTCTCATGTCTGCCGGAACCTTCGAGGTCCAGCCGTTCTAGATCCATGGGGACTCACTCCAGTTCCTCTGTCGGCGAGGTTTTGCCCTCTTTTCTTGGATCCCAGATTTTCCCCCTAGGGTCGAGGTCGATGGGGTGTTGTTTGAAATTGAGCCTTGGATCTAGGTCATCCACCTCCATGACCTCGTCCCTAAGTTGGGTTTCAACTGTGGCGAGCGGAAGTGTTGACTCCATGTTTTAACTAGCCATTAAAATATCTATGCGAGAGTAAAAACTTATGGAATTGTAAAGTGGAGTAGAGTAATTCAAACACTTCATTGCCATTGATTGGTTTCCTTTTACAGTACCGACTATCCCCTCGAGGGTCGGGAATTTCACACAGTAAAAAATAAAAAAAGCTATTGCTTCAAAAGTTTCCATAAATGGGTGTCCTAAGAACCCATTGTACATGTGAGGCCTATCAACTATCACGAACTCAAGCAGACACAAGATCCTGACCTTCTCATCCTTATAGCAGATGAGCTCCACTGGTAGCTTGATCCTCCCGTAGGCATTGACCAACGTATCTCCAAAACCTCTCAGCTGGGTCTCATACGGCTTGATGAAATTGGCAAGGTTACCCAGCTGGTCCAACACAGATTTGAAGATGATGTTACAATAACAACCGTTGTCGACCAAGACGCGGTCGACAACCTTGCCCAGCAGGTTTGCAGAAATGGCCAAGGCATCATTTTTTGGGCAGAGTATTCCTTCCCGATCGGTGTTTGTGAATGTGATTGGTAGGTTGGATGCTATCGCGAGCTCTGGCGGCGGGGTGCCTACTAAGTTGATCCCGCTTACAGCCCTGAGCTCGGTCTTCCTCTTCCGGTTGGACGCGGTTGACACGGAGGTTAGCCCGCCAAGAAGAACCCCTGCAGCTTGCAGCATATTGACCCTCCCCCCTGCGTTAAGCGGTGGAACACCATCATCTTTGCTATCGAAGTCATCGATGGCGGCCACTGGGTTTGGTTGTCTCTGCTGGTGCTCCGGTCGCCCCCCATCACGGTTCTACCCTTAGTTGGCCTCCCGCCCTTGGTCCTGGCGAGGTTGGGGCTTCTTGACAAATTCGTCCAACCGTCCCTCTTCGTATAACTTCCATAGTTGTCTGAGGAGGTCTCGGCATTAACTTGTGTTGTGCCCTAGGCTCTCGTGATAGTGGTAGAATTTGTTATGGTTGAGCTTCGATGCTTCCTATTTGATAGACTTTGGCTTGGCCAGCATGTCCGTATGACGGATTGCATTGAACACATACGCCGGTGTCTCTTTCAGTTTGTCCAAGATCTGGACCTTGTCTGCTTCCCCGTCAAAGGGCTAGAAGTTCCCCGTGGCCTTCCTGCCTCTGTGACATCGCTGGTTACCGCCTTTTATAGCCACCGAGGATGCCTTTGCCTTCTCCTCGACTTTCTTCTCGCCCAGCCTCTAGGCCAAGTGTTTGTTTTGTGTAACAGCGTCTCCTACCCGTCGATGGAAATCAGTGTATATCTTTGGCAAATCTTTGGTTAGCTGCTTAAATATGGGGGACCTTCCCTTAAACCCAGCCAGGGCGGAGTGGAGAGCGAGCTCGCCGCTCACGGGCTCTCCAGTGAGGATTATCTCATCCAAGCGATTGATGTAAGACTCGTCACTTTTATCCTCCTCTTGTTGTATTCTTAACAGACGGTGCCTACTTTCTGGCCTGGCTATCTTTGCGGGAAAGTAAGTTATGAATTGGTCGCAGAGCTTTGCAAAACTCGTGACAGATCTAGGAGGTAGTAACACGTACAACTTGTGGGCAAGCTCGCCCAAAGTTAATGGAAAGATCCGATACTTGGTAGCGTCAGTGGCCCTCGGATCGTCATGTAGATCCGGTACTTACTGACATGGGTCTACAAATCGGTGCGGCCTTCGTACATTGGGATTGTCGGCGGTGTGATTTTGGGCTGGACCGGAGCAAGCTCGATCTCCTCACATAGTGGCTCCTGAGAAGCCACCTGGGCCTTGGCTCCCGGTCCGTCGTCGTTGATCCTGGTATGCATCTCCTCCATCTTCCGTTGGATCGCCAACAGTACTGCCCTCAACGTCGCCTATTTGGGAGTAGTCTTAACTGGGGCGCTGCATCCCGGACCCAGTCTGTCGTCCACAGAGGTTCGTGGGTGATACCGTCTCAGTAGCTCCTCTGTGCGAAATTCAACTTTCTTCAGGCAGAATTTGTGGGGGATATGTCCCTTGCCACGAGCGCCTCGTGAGCGGATGATTTGGTCAAAGAGCCCGTCTCATAGCTGGTCGGAGAGGCCGATGAGAATGGATGCCAGGACGGGTCCGTACTTTCCAATCGGTTGAAAACTGATATGGAGTGCGCCTCTGTCCTGAGCCTCTGTCTCAAGTCGTAGCTCCGCGAGCAGATTCGGCTACTTTCACCTTGTTGCTCAGTTATCTTCCACTTGCCCTTGGCCGAGCGGGTCAAGTGTGGTTTCTTGGGGGTTGTTGGAGAGCTCTGGCTGGTCCTCAGCTCCTCCCCCCTCCTAGTGAGGGCGGAAATGACAGATCCACCTGCTCCGGGGTTTCGTATTCTTGGATTGGTATGCGGAGGGAGTCCACTGGAGGAGATTTGATCCCACGTCCCCGTCCAGAAGTAGCCTCCAGGGCGCTGGGCTGGACCGGGTCGCCGTTCGCACCGTGGTCCTGGCACGAGCTTTTGCAGCGGGGACGATGGTGGAACGTGGGTTGGCCGAGGCTCTTGCAGCTCTTATTGCTTTCTCTATTTTCTTAAGATTTTTGTGGTGTTAGGGTCCAAGATAGACTCTGGGTTCCCTAGGCTTTCTTTCTTATGGAACAATGAGTGTTCCAAGAGATTTCTGTAGTGAGAGGTTCTTCTACCCTTCTTCTAGCGCCAATTGTTGTTACCCAATTGATGATTATGAGTGCTTTATGTGGCTATGATCGGATAAAATAAGATAAAGAGTAAAAATGTAAAGACACCAAGGATTGCCGAAGGGTTTAGGCCCGGTCTTAAGTTCTCTATTTATTTATGACCTCTTGGGCTCTATTTATAGTAACTCCTAGGTTACAAGTTATTGCCTTAGCCATATATTTTTGTGTTTACAATGATTGCTCATGATTTGCTATCCATTGCTCGCGATTTGTCGTTGGTGTGAGGTGCGCCTTGCTGGTTGTATCCGTGGGCTGTCCTTGTCCAATGGGAGCTTTAGTCCTTTCCTGCATCTGAAAACTCTACACCTGCAGTCTTCCTTTTCCCAGGTGCGGGCGCGATTTGCAGGCTGGCGGTTGCGTCCTTTCTATCCGCTATCCCTCCAGTTTTATTATCTGCGACTGGCTTTACTTGAGCTCATCTCAATCCTCTGTGCGGGGTCCTATCTTGATGTGGCCAGGGTGAGCTGAGTCGCTTGGTGGCTGTCCGATGAAACCGCCGAAAAAGCGAGGTGGCTGTCCGATGAAACCGCCGAAAAAGCGAGGTTGAGGAACATGCGAGCTTGTCATTGAGGCGAGGTCGCCTAATCCATTGAGGTCCGGGATCGAATATTTTTTACCCCTACAACATCACCAACATCAACCATGAATGGGTATTTGACGACGCTGAGGAGTGCCCAACTAGCAAGGTGATGTTCACCTCTGAAGAAACTACCTATACCATCTTGAGATTGGAGGATCCAAATGGCAAGGCCAAAGGCAAGAAGAGAAAAGTTGAGCCTAAGGTAAGAAAGTCAGTAAAGATGAACCTGATAAACACTGTTGATGAGCTCCAAGTAAGGTTGGGAACGTAGCTGAAGAACCCTCTTCAGAGGCTGTTCCAATGGTGACTAAGCCTGCTGGAGTGGAGGCTGAGAAGGAGAAGAAGAAGGCTAACAAAGGGAATGCAAAAGAGGTTGAAGTAGTTGAGAAGAAGATTGAAGTCATTGTTGAGAAGGAGATTGAGAAGGAAAACCTTGAGCCTGAAGTATCTGACGATGAGATAGTGATTGATGGGAGGTTGGTGGTAAAGCCGAGGAGGAGGCTGAAGAAGAAGACTCAGAGCTCACCCATCAGCACATTGATGGCTCTCAGTCCAGTGATTGAGGATGCTGAAGTCATCACTAAGGAGAAGGAGGAAATTGAGGCCAACTTAGCCAAAGTTGATGAGGTAATCCTTTCACTCCCTATCCTTCCACCTCAATGCCCTGAACCCAACAGCATTGCATCCAACCCCACTAAACCCCAAATTCCCACTGAATCATTACTCCCACATCCAGAAAATCTCAAAGACCTCAAACACCCCAAAGCCAAATATGCCAACCCATCCACAAATTCCTCACCTAATGTATCTCTATCTAAAGAAGAGAAAGGAGACCCCACACCTATCTTCGAAAATATTATTCGTGTAGATGCTTAGGAGTACGTTTACAAATGCCACCCAGGTCTTCATATCTATCCTGAACTACAAGAACACATAGTAGATCATAAGGTCTTCCTAGAATACAAACAGAGTAACAGATGGATCAGAGGATGATGGTGGAGGCGAGTAGATGGGACTTTTGGGGTGGAGAGGAGGCAAGGTTGTGCACATATTTTGGGATCACCAACTACTAGGAGATCCTTTATCACAAAGCCTTCTCTAACTAAGGTTTCTTGAGGAGGTAGTTTTGAGGATACACCCTCCAAGGGTACTGGCAAAGATGACAAGAAGGGGACAGATGGTAAGGAGGCTGAGGAATTTGCTTCTGAAATCATGGGTATGAGCAAGGATGGCACGGTGACTAGAGCTCAGAGTGAGGGAAATAAGAAAACTGATAAGTCAGTTGATGAGTCCAACAAGGTTGGATCATCCGCCGATGATTTAACTACCGATGAAGGGATTCCCTGCCTTAAGGGACAGGTAGAAGTTGCTAAGGCATATGGGGAGACACCTAGTTTTGATGGGTCCCTCTATAAGGGAGCCACCTTGAGATTCGAGATGTCTTAGTTGAGCCTAAAAGGCAGGTAACTGAGACCACTCCACAACTCCTAGTGGTGTATCCTGAAGGGGAGACCACTCAGGTACTGCTGACAAGGGAATGTTTGGATAATGTTAATTTTGAGTTTATCCCAAAACCCTGAAAAATGAATTTGCCTAAGTGTCTTTTAGTCAGGATTAGTCTTGATAGGTTAGATCAGAGTTAGAATATTTTATGTTCACAGGGACTCGGTTGAGGTAGAACTCACTAAAGTCCATCAAGATTATGAACCTGAAGACGCAGAGCATCATCACTGATATCATGGTTGGCTTTTCTAAGTTGGTTAACTATGAGTCAGAATGAAGAGCATGATCCTGAGATCATTACTAACTCAGTAGACCCTGAAGAAGTCAGCCTGTTGGGAAATATTATTGATGTAAGTTTTGATTAAGATTCCAAAAGGTTCTCCCTAAGTTGAGTAAGTAAATTGTTGTTGGTCCCACTAGATAGATTAATTGCGGAAGCTTTAAGGTTAAGTCTTTACAAAATCTTTTTATAAGAGCAAGGAATGTAAGAGCAATAAAGAAAGGAAAGCAATAAATAAGACCGGATGTAAAGTGGTTCGGATCTGAAAATCCTACGTCCACTCTCCCTTGTTCAAAGGGGTCTCACTAACCAACCAACAACTTACGATCTACTGGAATTGTGGAGTACCAGTTCTGTAATACCCTAGACTTTCATGATCTTATCTGCTTTACTAAATGCTTTATAATTCTTCATGAATCTATGTGACGCATTTACATCCAAATTTATGCAAAGGCACGTTTATGTATTTTATTTACTCGATATTTACAATTAACGTGCTATTTGCTCAATACATGCTTATTCTTGAGACTTTATAATTTTTATATGTTCTTTATTTTATGTCATAATGTGTTTAATTTAGAAATTAATAAAGTCCTTAAGTATAGTAATTTTATTTCATAAGTTATAAGTTGTAAAATGAATGTTTCTTTAAGAAATGAATTACGCATCGTTTGCTCGATATATTTTTATGATTAGTATATAGACTTTGTAAATTATTTAGAGTCCTAGAAGGGTTTTAATTTTATTTCATAAGATAGTATAAGTAAATTTTATTAGAATTATCCAACAATCACAATTTCTACTTATTAAATCCATAGTATATATGTGTTATTTCTACAAAATACAAGACTACTCTTGTACTCCTCTTAATTTTCAAAAATTTAGGAAGAATTAGGAGAATTAGAGAAGCTTCAAGATTAAGATTAAGATAAGATAAGATAAGGTTAGTAAAAGAAAAGTCAAAATTTACTTCCAACCTTAAGATAACAAGTGTACTTACTTAACCTCCAAGACTATCCAAAATCTTCCACACTCTTCCTAAAAGTGGTGGTCAAGAGGGAGTTTGAGTAGCCTCCAAGCACATCTTCTTTTATAAATAGGTAACCTTGCATGCAAAAATAAACATAAGAAAAAGTTTAAAGAAAATTTCACAAATACTACTACTCTTATACTTAGAAGTTGAGAAAGGAGAAGAAGAGATTTCTTGTAGCTACCTATCTCTAAGTAAGTTTCTCTTCTTGATTGAGTAATTATTTAAGTGGTAGTATGAAGTTTATGCATGATATGTGAATTAAATTATAGGAAATTGAGTTTTGATGAGTAATTTGCATGTTATACATGTTTTACTTCATGTTTAAATGTTTAATTCAATTTCTTCATGAGTTATGACCAAAATCATATTTATTACTTGAATATATATGCTTTAGAAGTAGAAATCATGAAATTACATGGTTTAAAGTGAGTTTAAGATGATATGTTCTTCATGTATGTATAAAACCGAATTTCTGTACCAACTTTGGGGTAAATTTCGTTTTGACCAATTCATTCGATGGAAAATTATGAAAACTTTATATATGAAAATAGACTTGTGAAGTAACTTAGGTTTTAAATTTCATAGCTTTTGGAGTAGTATTCGATGCATGGTGATTTTTCAAAGTTGAACTAGGATTTTGGACTCTATAGCAGGAATAGTAGAAGTTTGCTATGATCTGAGAATAATCGGTTAGGTTTTTATAGGAAACCAAAGTATTTTAATAAATTAAATGAAGTTGGTAGTTCATGGTTAAAATTTTATGAGTATTGGACTTATGGTTGATTTATGGTGAATTTTTAAAGTTAAGTGACCAGAATCTATAACAGTGTTAAAATTTTGAGAAATCTGAAAATATGGTGATAAACTTTATTGAGTTGATAATCTACTGTTAAAATTTTATAATTTTGGACGTATGGATAATTTAATATGAATTTTCAAATTTGGGTGTGTAATCTGCCAAAATCGAATTGTTGTATGAAAGGTTCGAAATGGTCTGGTTACATTTTTACAGTCGATATTTATTTATAACTTGTTATTTGATGATTTTATACACTTAATTGATATTTGTGTATTAGTACACAATATTTGAATATGTATGGAGATTTGAATTCAAGTCTTACAATTTACAAAAGTGAAGGGATAAGTAACAATGTTTTTATTTTAAAAATTTTACTTGTAGGTACAAACCTGCAAGGTGGGAATTCACTTCGCTCTTCACCGAGTGTTCTATTATTAATTAATTGCACTTATTAAACGTTGAATGTTAAATTTTGAGTCTGGCCCGCTATCGACTGGCCCCACATATAAGTCCAACTTTATGTTGGCAAACATATAGTCCGGTCATTCCGGCACCACGGGTTGGTCACGCCACCCAAGCATATACCCGGTGAAATTCCGGGGGCTCACATATTATAAACAATTGATGTTTAGTTTGTGCAATTAACAAGAGGTTTCCCACTAAGTGTTTTCAAGCACTTATCACTTCCACTTTTGAATTTTTACAGATGCTGTGGATCCGGACGTGGGCGAATGAACTCGGCGGGCTGTGAAGTTTCCTTAAAGACTATATATTTTCCAGAATAATATTTCAAATTTTGGATTGTAAACTAAGCTACGAGCACACTTATTTACTACTTCCGCTGTGTAAATGTGTGGCGTGTGTATATTTTAATACAAAATGTTATTTTAGTGATGTTCCTACTTGTGCCACATTATATTTTCCGTACTATATTAAGTGGGGACGTCACAAGTTCCTTCTTACAATCTCTTTAGATCTAACTTCGATGTAAAGCCTTTCAATCTCCAACCTTGTCTTAATAAATGAACAGGTTGAGATTCAACACTCCTTAAATAAGTGGATATAAATGTGAACAAAGTAAGAGTGCTAAAGCTTGATTATCAAAGAGGCTTGGATAAGAACTTCGTGTGCGCGTGAGATCTCTTCAAAAGCCTTTCTTGAAACTGCACTCTTGTATTTATAGAGATGCTTAGAAATTAGTCGTTGGAGAGCTAATCCAATCAGATCTCTAATTAAGGAAGCTTTCAATCAATCAATTCCCTAATTGATTGATTGGGTTGGTGGGATCCTTGGATTGATTGATTGGGTTGGTGGGATCCTTGGATTGATTGACTTCAAATACTTTCCAATCCGATCTTGTTGACTTGATTTGAATCACCAACGGTCAAATGCTTCCAATGCCTAACTCTGATTCTTCCAGAGAAGGCAGGACCAGGTACCAGGCAACCTTGATGTCTTCTGGTCCAGAGTCGGTTAAGAAACTGAATGCTCATCAGAATCAAGAGATGATTCTGAGCATCTTTTGTTTTGCCAGACTCGTCTGGTCCAGACTCGTCTGGTCTAGGGAAGGTCCTCTGCCTCAGGTCAGGTTTCATCTGGTGAAGTCTTCTGGTGGAGTCCTTTGGTGAACTCCTCTGGTGAAGTCCTCTGGTAGGTCTTCTGGAGGATCTTCTGGTGACTCTTCTGGTAGGTCTTCTGGTCTGGCAGTTCCCACTAGACTAAGTCCTAACTATAACCTCATCTGGCTAACAGGCCCAGATCGTCCAATTATATTTGCTGGTTTGTTTTAACTCATCAAAATTAAAAAACTTTTTATCCTAACAATTTCTCCCTTTTTGATGGAGTTAAAACACTAACCAGAACTGATAAAAAAGAAAACACTTAAGCAAGAAAATAAGTAAAAGGATAAGACCTTAGAATAGATCTTGTCAGGTAAACAAGAAGACAACAAGAGGTTGTCTTTAAGACAGAGAAGATATGATTTTTCATTAATAATAAGGATAGAATGATTACAGATTACATATCAGATCAGGTCCTATACTAAGCATATCTTCTATTCTCCTTTGGCACCAGAAACCAGTCGAAGAATCTGTCTTGGATAGCCTTGAGCTCAGCAGAAGATGTTGGAGTGAAATTCACCAACACCTTGGTCTTGTAAAGTTTGTTCAACTCTGCACAATCAACCTGGTCCCCGGTCATTGGAGTGTTGAGATAATGAAACTCAGGGGCTGTGACCTCCAGGTTGAACTTTATTGTGGAATCCATCAACTTCTTGTACAGATCAGTATCATAAGCCTTCATCCAGGAGTGGAAGGTTCTGTTGATGAGCGCATCATCCTCTGGCGGGGGCCTCTGGATGTAGTGTTGCATGAACCACAAAGTCTTGTCTTCTCTCCACTTCTCTATGAGGGGAACAGGCACAGTAGAGTCAAAGGACCCTTCTGTCCTTAGTGGCAAAATCTACATCACCTCAACAGGAGCCTTCCTTCTCTGGCTGGATCCACTGGCACCAGAAGTGATACCAGCTTCTCTGGCTTTCTTGTTCTGCCTTCGAACATATCAGAGCCTCTGCTCTTCATCTATGTTCTTCCTTATCCTTGCTTGCCTCTCTTCTGGCGTCCCCTCTTTGAATCTCTTCTCTGCTTCCTCAACTACTTCTTCGAGGAAGCTCTTCTTCACCTTCCTGCTCTGCATCAAGAGTCTCCTCTTCTACTGCCAGCTGCTTTGCCATGGTAAGAGATTAAGCTCTGTTAGTCCCACTAAGTAGATTAATTGCGGAAGCTTTAAAGTTATGTCTTTTAACAAGATCTTTAATAAGAGCACAACAAAATAAATAAGACAAAATTGAATAGAGCAGTAAATGGACCAGATTTATAGTGGTTCGGATTTCAATATCCTATGTCCACTCTCCCTTTGTCAAAAGGGTCTCACTAACCAACCAACCAACTTGCTTACTGGAACTGTGAAGTACCAGTTCCTTCTTACAACTCCTTTGGATCTAACTTTAGATCTAAAGTCTACAGCCTTCAACCTTTTCTTAGAGATGAACAGGTTGAGATCCAACAACTCCTTTAGAGTATATATGAAATATGAGAACAATAAGAGTGCTAAGAGTGAATGAACAAAGCTTGGAAGATGTCTTCTTGCGAGTGAGAATCTAGAACCTTTCTTTGAATCTGCACTCTTGAATTTATAGAGGTGATTACGGTTTAGCCATTGGAGAGCTAATCTAATTAGATCCTCTATTTAGGGAAGCTTCCAATCAATTAATTCCCTAATTAATTGATTGGGTTGGTGGGATCTTTGGATTGATTGACTTCAAAACTTTCCAATCCTGATCTTGTTGACTTGATTGAAATCACCAACGGTCAAATGCTTCCAATGCCTAACTCTGATTCTCTCCAGAGAAGGCAGGACCAGACACTAGGCAACCTCAGTGTCTTCTGGTCCAGAGTTGGTCAAGAAACAAATTACTCAGAAAAATCAGGAGATGATTCTGAGCATCTTTTGTTTCACCAGACTCATCTGGTCCGGACTCGTCTGGTCTGGGGAAGGTTCTCTGCCTCTGGTCAGTCTCATCTGGTGAAGTCTTCTGGTGGAGTCCTCTGGTAAAGTCCTCTGGAGGGTCTTCTGGTAGGTCTTCTGGTGACTCTTCTGGTGAAGTCTTCTGGTCTGGCAGTTCCCCTAGACTAAGTCCTAATCTAGTTCCTCATCTGGCTAACAGGTCCAGATGGTCCTATTATATTATTTGGTTTGTTTTAACTCATCAAAATTAACAACTTTTATCCTAACAATTTCCCCCTTTTTGATGGAGTTAAAACACAACCAGAACTGATCAAAGACATAAACACTTAAGCATAAAAAAAGGATAAGACCTTAAAATAGATCTTATCAGGCAAACAAGAAGACAACAAAAAGTTGTCTTTAAGACAGAGAAAATGTGATATTTCATTAATAATAAGGACAAAAGGATTACAAATTACAATGCAATTCAGGTCCTATTCTAAGCATATCTTCTGTTCTCCTTAGGCACCAGGAACCAGTCGAAGAATCTGTCTTGAATGGACTTCAACTCAGCAAAAGATGTTGGAGTAAAATTTGCCAATACCTTGGTTTTGTACAGCTTCTTCAGTTCTGCCCAATCCACCTGGTCCCCTATCATGGGAGTGTTGAGATAATGTAATTCGGGGGTAGTGACTTCCAGGTTAAATTCAATGGTTGAGTCCATCAGCTGCTTGTAGAGCCCTGCATCGTATGCCTTCATCCAAGTGTGGAAAGTCCTGTTGATGAACGCATCATTCTCTGGTGGAGGCCTCTGAATGTAATGCTGGATAAACCATAAGGTTTTGGCTTCTCTCCATTTCTCTATCAGAGGGACAGACATAGTAGAGCCAAAAGACCCTTCTGTCCTGAGAGGCAAAATCTCCATCACTTCAATAGGAGCCTTCCTTCTCTGGCTGGATCCACTGGCACCAGGGGAGATGCCAGCTTCTCTGGTCTTCTTGTTCTGTCTCCTAACATATCGGAGCCTCTGCTCTTCATCTATGTTCTTTCTAATCCTGGCTTGCCTCTCCTCAGACGTCTCTTCCTTGAATCTCTTCTCTGCCTCTTCAACGACAGATTCAAGGAAGCTCTTCTTAACTTTCCTAATCTTCCTCTTAGCAGGTCCAAAAACGGAAATAGGATCCAGCTCTGTATCCGTGGACTCTTCCTCTGCCGCCAACTGCTTAGCCATTGTAAGAGATTTCAACTCTTCCTTCTTCTTCTTCTTCTGCAGCTCCGCCTGGGCCAAAGTATTCTCCAGCAGGTCTAGACAAGCCCCATGGCTAAAGAGAGTCTCTATGGTGGTCTTCGCCAGATCAGTTATGGCCTGCTCTTTCCCCTTTTAAACTTCATCAAACAGGGGCTGCACTACTTGCCTTATGAGATCAGGCAAGGCAGTGGAGGAGGAAGAGTGAAGATCACGGAGTTGCCTGGCCTCTTCCAGGTAGGCCTTGGATTCTGCAACCAACTTCTCTTGCTTCTCGAGCATCTCCTGGAGGGAATCCTTGAGCTTTGCAGTCTGCAGCATATGTGAGGCCATCTCCATCTTCAGCACTGAAACAGGTCTCACCTGGTCCAGGACATATTGCTGAAGTTGCCTCTGGCTTTCGTGTACATCCATCTTCAAGTATAGGCAGTCAGACTTGAAAGCTGCTTTGGCAGAGGCAAAGACATCCTTAATTTGCTTCAAAAACTTCCTTCTCTCATCTTTGATCTGGTGCTCTACCAGAGCCGGCGCCAGGTGCTGCATGGCCTTAGAGAATCTGCCAATCTGCAAGATTTGTTCATTAAAGAACAATTTCATCTTCTGGAGGACAGCAAAAGTGACATCGAAATCCTCTTCATCAGAGTAGAGCTCTGGAGGAAATGAGAAGTGGGGGCCAAACTTGTATGAGGGGCCTTCAGGGGAGATCATGACTCCCTGCTGGATCAACAAGGTGCGAACCACCACTTTGGCTGCCTCTGGAGTCTCTACCTCAGCAGGATTCTGGAGATTAAACTTCCTCTTGATGTCAATCTCCCAGGCAGTGAAATTAGGAGGACCCATTTCTTCAAGCAGCAGCATCAGGTCCTCCACATCCTCAAGTCTGGCCTTGCTCCAGACCTTGGCGTCAGTTAGATTCGCCAGAAGTGGTAAGTGCTCAAGAAGGATAAGGAAGTGCTCTCTTAGCCAGAGTTGAGCACTTACACTCATACTCTGCCTAATGGGACCCATATCATCAACATATATTTGTCACCAAACTTCTCACACGGCTTCTTGTTAGGGGATCCAAATATAATGTCATCAACATATATTTGGACCAGAAGGATGTCCTTTCCTTATTCCTTCCTAAACAAGGTCCTATCAATCTTACCCTTAGTAAAACCATTGTCAAGAAGAAATTGAGAAACAGTGTCATACCATGCTCTGGGTGCCTGCTTCAGCCCATAAAGAGCTTTCTTAAGCTTAAACACCTTGTCATGTTGTTCAAAACCAGGAGGTTGTTCCACATACACTTCCTCAATGAGAATCTCATTAAGAAAGGCAGATTTCACATCCACCTGGTATACTTTGAACTTCATGTGAGCAGCATATGCTAAGAACAATCTAATGGCTTCTAGTCTGGCAACAGGAGCAAATGTCTCATCATAGTCTATTCCTTCAGACTGAGAATAGCCCTGAGCCACTAGCCTTGCCTTGTTCCTAGTAATGACATCATTCTCATCTTTCTTATTCTTGAAAACCTACTTAGTGCCTATCACCTTTTGATGTCTTGGTCTGTCTACCAGTTCCCAAACATCCTGTCTGGTGAATTGATTCAACTCCTCTTGCATAACAACAATCCAATTTGAATCTTTCAGTGCCTCCTTGATGTTCTTGGGCTCAATCAAGGACACATAGCAACTGAATAAGGCAGCTAAGTTAAGAGTTCTCCTAGTCTGGACACCCTTAGTTGGATCTCCAATTATCAGGTCATTGAGGTGATCAACCAGGGTCCTCATTCCCGTGGTCTTGCCTGATTTACCATCTACTGCAGTACCTTGGTGATTATCACTAACTGCAGGAGAGCTTTCCCCTACAGGAGTTCCAACCTCTTCTGGTTCTGCTCCTTGTGAAGACTTCTTCTTCATAGAACCACAAGATGGGTCCTCATTTGAATCTGAATCTGAATCAAAAATAGGTGGATTGACCTTAATTACTCTGGGAGTAGTCTGATTCTGTGTCTCTTCAGAAAAATTTAAGTCCACCTTGCACTCAAAAGCAGATTCATAAAAAACAATATGAGGTGTTTCCTCCACACAAAGTGAATTCTTATTAAAAAATCTAAATGCTTTGCTAGTGTTGGAATATCCCAAAAATATTCCATCTGCTACTTTAGCATCAAAAGTTTTTAATTTTGATTTTCCATTATCATGGATGAAACACTTACATCCAAAGATATGAAAATATGAAACAGATGGGGTTTTACCTTTCCATACCTCATATGGAGTCTTACTATGTCTCTGGGCAATTAGGCATCTGTTCTGAGTATAACAGGCTGTGTTGATAGCTTCTACCCAAAACCTCTGTGGAGTATTGTACTCTGCTAGAAGAGTCCTTGCAGCTTCCTTTAGGGTTCTATTCCTCCTTTCTGCTACTCCATTTTGTTGGGGTGTTCTGGCAGCAGATGTCTCATGAAAAAATTCATGTTCCTTGCAATACTCTGCAATGTGTGAATTCAGAAACTCTGTCCCTTTGTCACTTCTGATCCTGACAATGCTCTGGTTCTGCTCATTCTGAATCTGCTTGAAGAATTCTGGCTGCTTAGTGATAGTTTCATTTTTCTTAAACAAGAACACTACCCAAGTATTTCTTGAAAAATCATCACCAAGGTGTACTTCCTTCCATTGAAACTAAGAGGAGAAACAGGTCCAAACAGGTCCATGTGAAGTAGTTGAAGTACTCTGGTTGTGGTTGTGCTCTGGACATCCTTAAAAGGGGTTTTGGGTTGTTTACCCTTCTGGCATGAACCACAAACCTGATCCTTCTTAAACACTTCATTAGGAAGACCTCGAATAAGACCTTTTCTGGCAATCTTATTTAGTATTTTGAAGTTAAGGTGGCTCAATCTCTTGTGCCATAACCAGCTATCCTCAGCAGATCCTTTAGCAACCAGGCAAGCATTTCTTGGGCAACTGCTAAAATCTGCAAGATAAATGTTACCCTTCCTCAAGCCTATAAGAAAAATATCATTATAATCAGAAGAAAAGACAGTGCATGAATCACTAGAAAACTTCACTGAGTATCCCCTGTCATAAAATTGGGATACAGAAAGCAGATTATGCTTGAGTCCTTCAACATAGTAGACTGCATCTACAGATACGCCATTAAAGGTCAAATTTCCAACACCTCTGGTGACTACATAGTTGTTGTCACATAACATCACTCTTGGCCCATTCAATGGCTTGAAATCCTGGAGATGATCTTTCTGGAATGTCATGTGCTTGGAACATCCACTATCAATGCACCACATATGTTTGCTTGAAAGTCCTTTCTCTAATGGGCTCTTATCATCCTGCAGAGAGATCAATTAGGTCCCCTACTAGAGCTGGGTCATGATTGGTTAGTTGCAGGTTTTGTAGGAATCCAAAGATAAAGATCATCCCTTGCTGGATGAGGAGATCTTATCTTTCTTCCAAATCTATCTACCAGCACATGTCCTCTTACAATGATATATTGAGCTACTGGTCTGATCAGAACACCTTTTCTATAAACAGGTCTGGTGTATCTTTTCTCAAATATGGCCTTTGGAATGGCCTGCCTTAGAGACATGGTCTTAAAGGTCTGGTTGTAAGGGTACATCCTAGAAGAACCATCTTTGGTGTCATAACTACCCAGATCAGTTGGTTTTCTATAGATGGGCCTGGAAGACCTCCTCTGGTTCTGAAAATTGGATCTATTCTGATGATAAAATTCCTTCTGAGTATTCCTGTTCTGGAATCTTCTTTGAGCATAACCCCTTTGAGATCCCTGATTCTGATTGAGGTTCTCTCGTTCAGTATATCTCCTTTGATATCTCCTATTCTGATTAGGTTTCCTCTTAGAGTTTTCCTTTTGAGGTCCCCAAATTTGCTTAGGTTCCACTCTTTTAGGTTTCCTCTGAGGTCTCCTAATCTGATTAGGCATCTGAACAGAACCATCAATCCTCATAGGTTCTCCTATCTGGCATTTGTGCTCTAAGATTTCCTCTTCTTGTTCAGTGAACTCATTGGGAACTTCATCTATATGGTCAGCAGAGCAATCATTAATCCGATTAGGATTCTTAACTACTCTGTAACCTTTTCCATTAGGATCCTTTTCATCCCAGATTTCTACCATTTCACCAGATCTTTGAGACAACTTGCCTTTATTGCATAAAAATTTAGTAGATCTGGTTGTAATTCCAGAATATCCTAAACCACTCTTATCATGTACTCTTTGAGAAGATCCTTGTATCATGGATACAACAGTTGGAACTTCTCTGGTCTTGGATACTTCCATGATAGGTTGTTCAACTTGCTTACCCTTGATAAGATATTGATATTTGGCCTTGAGCTCATTGAACTCTTCTGCCTGAGAGTTCTTCTCTTTCATAAGCTGGACTACCAGAGTATCTCTTTCTGTAACCTTTTCTTGAAGTTCAGAGACTTCTTTAGAATGGTCTTTCATGAGTTCTCTGACAGATTTTTGCTTATTAGATAGAGACTGAACTTCAGCTCTTAGCCTACCATTTTCTTTCTCAAGCTTTTGGCAAAGTTGAACACATTTTTGGAGATCTGATAGCATTTGATGCATATCAGACTCTCTGGAAGCACCAGATGAATGAGAGGATTCAGTATATTTGGAATTTGATAAGCGTAAGGTAGGTTCATTTACCTCAGTGATGTCTTCCATAAGGCATACATCATCATCAGATCCGAAATCAGAAGAAGTAGAACTGGAACTAGTATCCTCCTCCTCTGCTTCTTCCAGTAGTGCTCTCTTGTTTGCATATCTCCTATCTCTCTTGAGTCTTTTCTATTCTCTTTCTCTAGAAGTCAATTGAGGACAATCATAGCTGTAGTGACTAGGCTTGTTGCAGGTGTAACAGGTGTTATCTCCTCTAGGACTGGGACTTGGATCTCTCCTCCTCTGGTTGTATTATGTTCTGGCTGGACTACTCTCTCTTCTCTAGTAGTCAGATCTGCCAGAACTGCTATCCCTCCTCTGGTAATCTGATCTCCCAGAGCTGCTATCTCTCCTCCTCTCTAGAGTTCTGAATCTGGTCTCCCTTGAGTCACCAGATGTTCTCTCTTTATCTGCAGCTTTGAAGGAAGTCTTCCTATCTCTAGTAGATTCCTTCCAATGCTTTTTGTACCTGCCATATTTAAAACTCATTTTATCAAGTTTACGGGTTAGAAGTGCTACCTGCTCCTTGAGACTCAAGTCATCTGCAGTAGACTCCTTTGGCTTATCATCTGTCTTGATAGTTGAAGAAAATGTAACTTATTTCTGGCCAGAAGAGGAAAACTCTTCTGTTTGATCCTCCTCTTGAAGATCATACTCGTAGGCTTTGAGATCAGACAACAGAAGATGGTGATCCAGAGTGTTGAGATCCTTGTTGTCTTTAATCACAGTCACTTTGATTCTCCACCTGCTGGTTAGTGAACGCAAAATTTTACTATTAATTTCCTTTTCTAAATAGGTCTTACCTAAGGCACTAGCGTTGTTAAGGAGATTTGTCAGACGCATATCCAGCTGGTCAATGGTCTCGTCTGGTTTCATCTTGAAGGTGTCAAACGAGTGTTGAACAACTTGGAGTTTGTTATCCTTGATCTTCTCTGTTCCCTCACAGAGTAGTGCAAGTTTGTCCCACATCTCCTTGGCAGTGGCACATGTTCTGGCCTTTTCAATCACCTCCTTTGTGAGTGTGTTGATAATTTCAGTCCTTGCTACTTGGTCCAAGTTGTAGAGTTTCCTCTCATTATTGTCAAGCTCGTCTTTCTTCTTGAGGATCTTCTGTCTGGGAACTCTGTCCTCATCAGCTTTCTGGGCAGTTTCACTTGTTTCTTCTCTGGACTCTGACCTGCCACTATCAATAGGAGTCCAGTAAAATTGAATTGGACCACTCTCTACCACATCTAACATGCGGTGATGGATAGCTCCAAGATGATTACTCATCATGAAGCTCCAGTGGCTGTAATCCACAAAGGAGAATTCTGGTA
Organism: Ballota nigra; assembly: GCA_947034835.1. Classification (NCBI taxonomy): domain Eukaryota; kingdom Viridiplantae; phylum Streptophyta; class Magnoliopsida; order Lamiales; family Lamiaceae; genus Ballota; species Ballota nigra. The sequence goes on along the minus strand of OX344724.1, from coordinate 37,208,635 downwards.
ACTTGCGGCTCTTATATGAAGATTTTGAAGACATTTTTACTCAATAATAATTTAACAAGAAATTTGATCAAACACAACAAAGAGCAATGGATCTGCCCGGTGACCACCAAAAAGCTTTACAAAGCAGTGGTCTTTGGACACATTGCTCTGATACCACTTGTTGGTCCCACTAAGTAGATTAATTGTGGGAGCTTTAAAGTTATGTCTTTTAACAAGATCTTTAATAAGAGCACAATAAAATAAACAAGACAGAACTGAATAGAGCAGTAAATGGGCCAGATTTATAGTGGTTCGGATTTCAATATCCTACGTCCACTCTCCCTTTGTCAAAGGGGTCTCACTAACCAACCAACCAACTTGCTTACTGGAATTGTGAAGTACCAGTTCCTTCTTACAATTCCTTTAGATCTAACTTTAGATCTAAAGTCTACAACCTTCAACCTTTTCTTAGAGATGAACAGGTTGAGATCCAACAACTCCTTTAGGGTACGTTTGTTTTGAGATTTAAGTGTGCGGGGGAAGTCATGACTTTGAAATCTTAGGATGTGAAAATCTTGATGAATAATATGAGTATGTGTTTGTTTTGGGATTTTGTAGGATGAGATTTTACTTTATGTCAAATAAATGTTTATTGTGTAAGAGAAAAGTAGGAGAGAGGTTGAGTGGATGATAAAAAAGTAATGATGTGATTGTATTTAATTATATGAAAAATAGTAATAGGTTTATAGGTAGGGATTGAGTTTGAGATTTGAAAACCCGATTTTAAATCCCGAACTCGTATGGGGCGTGGATTGCAAAGTCCAAAGTCCATCCGTGTGAGTCCCAAAACAAACATACCCTTAGAGTATATATGAAATATGAAAACAATAAGAGTGCTAAGAGTGAATGAACAAGGCTTGGAAGATGTCTTCTTGCGTGTGAGAATATAGAGCCTTTCTTTGAATCTGCACTCTTGAATTTATAGAGGTGATTAGGGTTTAGCCGTTGGAGAGCTAATCTAATCAGATCCTCTATTTAGGGAAGCTTCCAATCAATCAATTCCCTAATTGATTGATTGGGTTGGTGGGATCCTTGGATTGATTGACTTCAAAACTTTCCAATCCTGATCTTGTTGACTTGATTTAAATCACCAACGGTCAAATGCTTTCAATGCCTAACTCTGATTCTCTCTAGAGAAGGCAGGACCAGACACCAGGCAACCTCAGTGTCTTCTGGTCCAGAGTTGGTCAAGAAACAGATTTCTCAGAAGAATCAGGAGATGATTCTGAGCATCTTTTGTTTCACCAGACTCGTCTGGTCCGGACTCGTCTGGTCTGGGGAAGGTTCTCTGCCTCTGGTCAGTCTCATCTGGTGAAGTCTTCTGGTGGAGTCCTCTGGTGAAGTCCTCTGGTGAAGTCCTCTGGAGGGTCTTCTGGTAGGTCTTCTGGTGAAGTCTTCTGGTCTGGCAGTTCCCCTAGACTAAGTCCTAATCTAGTTCCTCATCTGGCTAACATGTCCAGATGGTCCTATTACATTATTTGGTTTGTTTTAACTCATCAAAACTAACAACTTTTATCCTAACAAGCTCCTCTTTCTTCTTCTTCTGCAGCTCAGCCTGGGCCAAAGTGTTCTCCAGCAGGTCCAGACGAGCACCATGGCTGAAGAGGGTCTCATTTGTGGTCTTCGCCATATCAGTTCTGGCCTTCTCTTCCCCCTTTTTAACTTCATCAACAAGGGGCTGCACTACCTGCCTAATGAGATCAGGTAAGGCAGTGGAGGAGGAAGAGTGAAGATCACGCAGCTGCTTGGCCTCCTCCAGGTAAGCTTGAGTCTCAGCCACCAGGCGCTCTTTCTTAGCCAACATCTCCTGGAGGGAATCTTTAAGCTTGGCATTCTCCAACATTTGAGAAGCCATCTCCACCTTGAGCACAGAGACAGGTCGCACCTGGTCCAGAACATATTTATGGATCTGCCTTTGGCTCTCATGCACATCCATCTTCAGGTAGAGACAATCAGACAGCCTTAGTAGAGGCAAACGTGGCCTTGATCTGCTTTAAGAACTTCCTTTTCTCAAACTTTATCTAGTGCTCAACCAGAGCAGGTGCCAGGTGCTGCATGGCCTTTGAAAATCGCCCTATTTGCATAATTTGTTCATTGAAGAACATCTTCATCTTCTGCAGCACGGCATGGGTCATCTCAAAGTCTTCCTCGTCTGAATACAGCTCTGGAGGAAAGGTGAAGTGAGGGCCAAAGGTATAAGAGGGGCCCTCTGGGGAGATCATCACTCCCCTCTGGACCAGCAAGGTGCGAACCACCACCTTGGCTACTTCTGGGGTCTCAAGCTCTGCAGGGTTCTGGATGTTGAGCTTCTTCTTGAGATCAATTTCCCAGGCAGTGAATGCAGCAGAGGTCATCTCCTCCAACAATAAGAGCAAGTCTTCCACATCCTCCACTCTGGCCTTGCTCCAGACCTTGGCATCCGTCAAATCTGCCAGGAGGGGTAAGTGCTCCAACAAAACTGGAAAATGCTCTCTTAGCCAGAGCTGAGCACTTACACTTATGCTCTGCCTGATGGGACCCATTTCTGTAGATGAGAAAGTAAAGGGTTTGGGCCCAGAGGCAGAGGCAGAGGAGGATGGTGCTAAGCACTCTGGCTCCAGTGAAGCATCCTCACCTTCACTATCATCGCTGGACAGGCAAGTGGGAGAAGAGGGAGGGATAGGAAAGCCCATTGCCATAGACATAGAGGGGTTCTGCTCTATATGAGATTGGGGAGGGGTGGCTATTTGAGAGGTAGAGGTAGAAGGAAGGGGTTGTTCTGCACCAGAGGAGGTGGAAGGCACCTCTGGTACAGTGGCTGGGAGAGAGGGATGAGTGGGGAGAGGAATATGTGATGGAGGGGGAGAAGGTGTTTGAATGGGAATGGTGGAGGGAGTGTATATGGGGGTATCAGGTAGGGTCTGCTTTGGTGAAGCAATGGGGGCACCAGGAGCAGGGGAGGGGTTTTGTGTATGGGTATCTGGGGGAGATGTTGTGGGGTTAATAAGGTTAACAGGGGTAAGGGAAGGGATAGGTGGGTTTACCTCAACAGAATTGACTGGAGCTTTTGATTCTTGCATAATTCTGGCAGCTTTATCAATCGCCTGCTCCAGTGCATCTCCAAGATCAGAACCAGAGTCTGACTCTTGGAGAACGGCCCTCTTAGCCTTGGACTTTTTCACCATAGGAATCTCCTCCTCTGATGGCTCATCCACCAGAAGAGTCTTCTTGGCTCTCCTTGAAGTCCTCGGCTTCTTGGCAGATGCCTTTCCAGTAGCATCCTCCTTGCCTTGGCCTTTTCTTGGCTGCTCCTGCTTTCTTTGCAGCCTCTTCTCCATCACCCTTCTTCTTCAATGCAGCTTGAAGGGGAATCTGGTCATCCTCTGATGAGCCAGAAAATACCATAGCTGAAGAACCAGTAGCTTCAGACTTCTTCTGCTGGCTCTTCTTGGTCTTCTGCCCCTTAGCAGGCGAAGGCACTGCTTGGAGAGAAGGGGCAGGAATGGCTTCTTCTCCATCAGAGTCAGGATGTCCATGGAGAGGACCATCCTTGGAGAAAATAAACTTTGATTTGTGGAAGCCCTTGCACCAGGAGTCCTTCCACTTCTTCTCTGGAAAGATGGAATCTAGAATCAAAGTGAGCTTGGTGCCCAAAGAGACATTTGCATTGAAGTAAAATTGCAACTCCCCTAGCTTGCTGGGACATTCTTCATTTTGCACCTTCATTTTATTCTTCCTCAAAATGCCCCAGAAAAATTCCGCCCAATTACACTGCACTCCATCATACAATGCCCTCATAACGCAGAGCCTGCCAGTAAAAATGGCATCTGTGCTATGGCTCTCACACATCAAGATTTTCACAACAATATCAAACAAAACCTTGTACTTCTGCCTCAAATGCTTATCCAGAAATCCCCTGGTCAGATTCTGGCATGAAGATCTGGCAAAGATCATGAATGACTCTACAACCTCACCCTCCTTATACTTCAACGGATCAACTCCTTCCGATGAGATGTTGCCAAACAGTCTGCAGAAATCGTGCTTCGAAAAGATAACATCCTCCTTGTCAATCTTGGACGATATGTGATCATCGTGAATCTTCATTCTGACGAGAAACTGGGCAGCATACCCATCCAAAGTGCGCAAATCTTTGGGAACTTTGGATATTAAGTCTTCAACCCCAGATTTCCTTAGCAATTCCAAAATTGTTAGCGCCGCTGGATTCTTGGTAGAATAGAAGTCAACCACCATCTCTGATTTGAGCTTCTTGCACACATGCTCCGGGTCAAAATTGCATTTGGGTGCCATTTCTGAAATTGAGAGAGAGAGAGAGATAGAGAAAGCACAGAACTTGCAGAGAGAAGTTAGGGTTTGAAAAATAATGAACAATTGAAAAGACAGATTGAAAATTTTTGGTTTAAATAAGGAAAGACGTGTGGCTGTAAAATTTAATGAAGTGTGAACGCGTGTAAGGTTAATATTTAATTAAGGGGACAAAATCAATTTGAAAATTGATTGACATATTGCACGTTAATTAAATCTGACGGGCAAGATTAAAAGGTGAATTACAGATTTAATTTGGTGCATGGGTATGGTCGTTGGGACTGGGTTCGAGGGGTTTTGTGGCAGTCAAGGTGAAAAAGAAAAATGATTGTCTAGGCCCTCTACCCTAGTCTTAAATACACCCTGGAGATGAAAGGTTTGGAGTGTATTTACTAATTTGAAAAGTGTATCCCAATGATCAGAGTCCAGAGAAGTAAATAGATACCTATCACCTAGTATTGTAACCAGATGATACCTTGGTTAGCCTGGTGTTACATCTCATCTGATGGAAACCCATCTGGTTCTGGTCAGAATAGACTCCAGAGTTCTCTGGAGTCTGTCCCAGTACTTCATCTGGGATGTACCTCATCTGGTACATATTTCTTCTGCAATATACCTCATCTGGTATATGCCTCATCTGGAGATGGAACTTCCCTGGTATATCTAACATGTAGGTATGTTAGTATCAAAATAATAAGGTATGTATAATTGAAATAAAAGGATACTTCTCTGATGTTCCCCCTAAACCAATTCTGTCTCTGGATCCAACAAACTCAACTCAAATGCTAACTCTCTGAATCTAGTCTCAGCCAAAGGTTTAGTCAGAATATCTGCTTTCTGCTTCTCTGTTGCAATCTTTTCCATCCTTATATCTCCCTTCTCAACAAGGTCTCTGATAAAATGATGTCTTATATCAACATGCTTGCATCTGGTATGAAGAACTGGATTCTGGGTGATTGCTATTGCACTATTGCTATCACAGAAGATTGGAATATCCTTAGCCCTAATCTGGTAGCCCCTTAGCTGCTGACTAATCCAGAGTAGTTGTGAACAACAGCTACCTGCGGCCATGTATTCTGCTTTTGTTGTTGATGTAGCAACTGAAGTCTGCTTCTTAGAAAACCAGGATACCAATTTATTCCCTAAAAATTGGCATGTTCCACTTGTAGACTTCTTATCTATTCTGCACCCACCATAATCTGAATCCGAATAACCACTTAACTCTAAGTTATCATCTGCAGGATACCACAACCCCAAGTTCACTGTTCCCTTAAGATATTTCAATATCTTCCTAGCTGCTTCCAAGTGACTTTTCTTAGGATTAGCTTGAAATCTGGCACACACACCAACAACAAATGTTATATCTGGTGTGCTTGCAGTCAGGTACAGAAGAGAACCAATAAGTGCTCGGTACTGAGTCTGGTCCACACTCTTTCCAGACTCATCTGGATCCATGTTGAAATTTGTCATCATAGGAGTCTTGGCTGCTTTGCTAGATCCTACTCCAAATTTCTCTAACATGTTTCTGATATACTTTGCCTGATTGATGAAAATTCCCTTCTTTGATTGCTTTATCTGCAAACCTAAGAAATAATTCATCTCACCCATCATAGACATTTCAAACTGACTCTACATGAGTTCACCAAACTTTTCACACAGCTTCTTGTTAGGGGATCCAAATATAATGTCATCAACATATATTTGGACCAGAATGATGTCCTTTCCTTCTTCTTTCCTAAACAAGGACCTATCAATCTTACCCTTGGTAAAACCATTGTCCAGAAAAAACTGAGATAGAGTGTCATACCATGCTCTGGGTGCCTGCTTCAGCCCATAAAGAGCCTTCTTAAGCTTAAACACCCTGTCACCTTGTTCAAAACCAGGAGGTTGTTCCACATACACTTCCTCAATGAGAGTCCTATTAAGAAAGGCAGATTTCACATCCATTTGGTATACTTTGAACTTCATGTGAGCAGCATATGCTAGAAACAATTTGAGGGCTTCTAGTCTGGCTACAGGAGCAAATGTCTCATCATAGTCTATTCCCTCAGACTGAGAATAGCCCTGAGCCACTAGTCTTGCGTTGTTCCTAGTAATGACATCATTCTCATCTTTCTTATTCTTGAAAATCCACTTAGTGCCTATCACCTTTTGATGTCTTGGTCTGTCTACCAGCTCCCAAACATCCTGTTTGGTGAATTGATTCAACTCCTCTTGCGTAGCAACAATCCAATTTGAATCTTTCAGTGCCTCCTTGATGTTCTTGGGCTCAATCAAGGACACATAGCAACTGAATAAGGCAGCTAAGTTAAGAGTTCTCCTAGTCTGGACACCCTTAGTTGGATCTCCAATTATCAGGTCATTGGGGTGATCAACCAGGGTCCTCCTTTCCATGGCCTTTCCTGGTTGACCATCTTCTGCAGTACCTTAGTGATTATCACCAACTACAGGAGAGCTTCCCCCTACAGGAGTTCCAACCTCTTCTGGTTCTTCTCCTTGTGAAGGCTTCTGCTTCAGAGAATCAGAAGATGGGTCATCATCGGAATCTGAATCTGAATCAAGAATAGGTAGATTGACCTTGATAACTCTGGGAGTAGTCTAATTCTGTGTCTCATCAGAAGACTTTAATTCCACCTTGCACTCAAAAGTAGATTCATCAAAAACAACATGGGGTGTTTCTTCCACACAAAGTGAATTCCTATTAAAAACTCTGAATGCTTTACTAGTCCTGGAATATCCTAAGAGTATTCCATCTACAACTTTAGCATCAAAGGTTTTTAATTTGGATTTCCCATTGTCATGGATGAAACACTTGCATCCAAAAACATGAAAATATGAAACAGATGGGGTTTTACGTTTCCATACCTCATATGGAGTCTTAATATGTCTCTGGGCAATTAGGCATCCGTTCTGAGTATAACAGGCTGTGTTGATAGCTTCTGCCCAAAATCTCTGTGGTGTGTTGTATTCTGCTAGAAGAGTCCTTGCAGCTTCCTTGAGGGTTCTGTTTCTCCTTTCTGCTACTCCATTCTATTGGGGTGTTCTGGCAGCAGATGTCTCATGAAAATCCCATGGTTCTTGCAATACTCTGCAATGTTTGAATTAAAAAACTTTGTCCCTTTATCACTTCTGATCCTGACTATGCTCTGGTTCTGCTCATTCTGAATCTGCTTGAAGAACTCTGGCAACTTAGTGATAGTTTCATTTTTCTTAAACAAGAACACTACCCAAGTGTATCTTGAAAAGTCATATACTATCACCAAGGTATACTTCCTTCCACTGAAACTAAGAGGAGAAACAGGTCCAAACAGGTCCATGTGAAGTAGTTGAAGTACTCTGGTTGTGGATGTGCTCTGGACATCTTTAAAGGAAGTCTTGGGTTGTTTACCCTTCTGGCATGAACCACACACCTGATCCTTCTTAACACTTCATTAGGAAGACCTCGAATTAGACCTTTTCTGGCAATCTTGTTCAGTGTTTTGAAGTTCAGATGACACAATCTCTTGTGCCAAAGCCAGCTGTTCTCTGCAGATCCCTTAGCAACCAGACAAGTGTTTCTAGGGTAACTCCCAAAATCTGCAAGATAAATGTTACCCTTCCTCAAGCCTATTAGCAAGATATCATTATAATCAGAAGAGAAAACAGTGCATGAATCACTAGAAAACTTCACTGAGTATCCCTTGTCACAAAATTGGGATACTGAAAGCAAATTATGCTTGAGTCCTTCAACATAGTAGACTACATCTACAGAAACACCATTAAAGGTCAACTTTCCAACGCCTCTGGTGACTCCATAGTTGTTGTCACCAAACATCACTCTTGGCCCATTCAGTGGCTTGAAATCCTGGAGATGATCTTTCTGGAATGTCACGTGCTTAGAACATCCACTATCAATGTACCACACATGTTTGCTTGAAAGTCCTTTCTCCAATGGGCTCTTATCCTCCTGCAGAGAGATCAATTAGGTCCCCTACTAGAGCTGAGTCCTGATTGGTTAGTTGGAGGTTTTATAGGAATCCAAAGATAAAGATCATCCCTTGCTGGATGAGGAGATCTTATCTTCTTTCCCAATCTATCTACCAGCACATGTCCTCTGACAATGACATATTGAGCTAATGGTCTGATAAGAACACCTTTTCTATAAACAGGTCTGGTGTATCTTTTCTCAAATCTGGCCTTTGGAATGGCCTGCCTTAAAGACATAGTCTTAAAGGTCTGGTTGTAATGGTACATCCTAGAAGAACCATCTCTGGTGTCATAACTACCCAGATCAGTTGGTTTTCTATAGATGGGCCTGGAAGACCTCCTCTGGTTCTGAAAATTGGATCTATTCTGATGATGAAATTCCTTCTGAGTATTCCTGTTCTGGAATCCTCTTTGAGCATTCTTCCTTTGAGATCCCCGATTCTGATTGAGGTTCTCTGGTTAAGTATATTTCCTCTGATATCTCATATTCTGATTAGGTTTCCTCTTAGAGTTTCCCTTCTGAGGTCCCTTGATTTGCTTAGGTTCCACTCTTTTAGGTCTCCTCTGAGGTCCCTTAATCCGGTTAGGCATCTGAACAGAACCATCAATCTTCATAGGTTCTCCTATCTGACGTTTATGCACTAAGATTTCCTCTTCCAGTTCAGTGAACTCATTAGGAACATCATGTATATGGTCAGCAGAGCAGTCTTTGTTCCAGTTATGGTTTTTAACTACTCTGTAACCTTTTCCATTAGGATCCTTTTCATCCTAGATTTCTACCACTTCACCAGATCTCTCAGACTACTTGCCTTTATTGCATAAAAATTTAGTAGATCTGGTTGTAATTCCAGAATATCCTAAACCACTCTTATCATTTACCCTTTTAGAAGATCCTTTTATAATGGATACAACAGTTGGAGCTTCTCTGGTCTTATGTACTTCCTTAATAGGTTGTTCAACTTGTTTACCCTTGATAAGATATTGGTATTTGGCTTTGAGTTCATTGAACTCTTCTTCCTGTGAATTCTTTTCTTTCATAAGCTGGTCTACCAGAGTATCTCTTTGTGTGACCTTTTCCTGAAGTTCAGATACTTCTTTGGAATGATCTTTCATAAGTTCTCTGGCGGATTTTTGCTCATTTGATAAAGATTGAACTTCAGCTCTAAGCCTACCATTTTCTTTTTCAAGTTTTTGGTAAAGTTGAACACAATTTTGGAGATCTGATAGCATTTGCTGCATATCCGACTCTCTGGAAGCACCAGATGAATGGGAGGATTCAGTATATTTAGAATTATGAATGGGAGGACTCTTCCAGAGAAGGCAGGACCAGGTACCAGGCAACCTTGATGTCTTCTGGTCCAGAGTCGGTTAAGAAACAGAATGCTCATCAGAATCAGAAGATGATTCTGAGCATCTTTTGTTTCACCAGACTCGTCTGGTCCGGACTCGTCTGATCTGGGGAAGGTCCTCTGCCTCTGGTCAGGTTTTATCTGGTGAAGTCTTCTGGTGGTATCCTCTGGTGAAGTCCTCTGGAAGGTCTTCTGGAGGGTCTTCTGGTAACTCTTCTGGTAGGTCTTCTGGTCTGGCAGTTCCCCCTAGACTAAGTCCTAACTATAACCTCATCTAGCTAACATGCCCATATGGTCCTATTACATTTTCTGGTTTATGTTAACTCATCAAAACTAAACAACTTTTTATCCTAACAATTGTATTCAGTAGAGTTAGTCTAGAGTTAGTCAGTTCACTTGTTAGGGAACTGAAGTATATTTACTAATTTCTAGAGTTTATTTAGTTTAATAAAGAGAAGTCCACTGTGAAAACAAGTCTACTGAAGTGAAGTCTATTGAACAAGTCACATGAAGTATAAATATTTTTTAAGTGAATTTTTGTTAAGGGAAATTACCATCAGTGGAGATTCTGCAAGTCTACTGGTGAAGACTAACAAAGCATTTAAAGGCCAACACATTTAAAGTTGTTAGTTATTCTAGTTGAGAAACAAGGCAAAAGGAATGTCAATAAGCTTGTAATAAATGAAAGAATAAAAGGTTCTCTCAGTCGAGTTCAACCTTAAACCCAGACAAGCTCTGCACCAAGTTGACTGTATGGTCCAATGAGAGGATGACACGTAGGTGTACTTCACTGACAGCCAACCTGCTGCAGACTGACAAACACCAAAAGTCACAGCATACCTGTCAAAGAGCTAGTTGCAGGCAAAGACTTCCACGACAATTATTGACATGACATAAAGTTAAAAATAATCATTTACGCCAATCAGAAACAAGAGGCGTCCTTGAGAAGATTCAAAATCCAACGGGAAGATTTTCAAGAAGCCTATAAATACAGAAGGTCATGCTCATTTTCAAGCACAAGAAACTTAACGAATATAGCACTCTCTACACTCACAAGCGTACTAAAGAAGCACTCAAAATCTCTGTAGTTTCCCAAGTGTTTCATTTCTGTAGAGAGCATTCAAAACCCTCTGTAATCCACACTCAAAACCAAATCCAAATCTTAGAAAGAGATAATCCATCCTTAAACTTTTGAGCTCATCTTGTAAGGATTAACTCAAGATTAGTTGGAACCAAAACCCTACTCTAAACCATACCCTCAGTTAGGTTGAGAGTTAGAGTTTGAAAGGTGTTAGTAGACTAATAAGTTGATATCAGTTGAAAGTTGGTTATTGGGAACTAGGACCTGGAATTATCCTAGGGATCAAATATCCTAAGAGAGGAATATTTGATCAGTGCACCTTGGCACTATAACACAAGGAATTCTCCTGTTTAATCAGGATAGTGGACGTAGGAGATTCTTCTCTGAACCACTTTATAACTTGTGCACTTACTTATTGTTATTTCTTAAGTGTGAGTTGGGATAAACAAGTGTCTAAAAGTTAAAATGAGTATTTTTAAAGGTCTCACTTTTCCGCAACTGAAAGCTAATTAGATAGCAACTCAACTGAAAGCCATGAACTCTCAGTGGAGGTGATATCTTAGTAAGCTTTCTTGAGTAAATCATCAGACTTCAAAGTCCACTGAAGGTCTACTGTCTTGTGTAAACTATTAAGTTTTAAGAGAAAAGTTTTAATTTACATCAACAGGTGTATTCCCTCCCCCATACACCTATAGCACTCGTTTCGGGACCAATAAGTGGTATCAGAGCAATGGTTCAAAAGACCATTGTTCTAAAAGTACCTTTATTCTCAAAAGGTAAAATTATTTGGTCAACTGAATAGATCTACTGACAAATTTGGTTATCCACTATGACTAACAATACAGCTAGGGTTGCACCACCAGCAGAGAATAATATGGGAGCTAATCCATTGAATCATATGTCTCATCATAAACTTCCACAATTCTCAGTGGAAAATTATGACTTCTGGAAGATAAGGTTGAGAGCACACCTTGCCTGTGTTCATGATGGGATGCTCAGAGTGATCACCAAAGGTCCATTCGTGTTAATGACTCCAAACCCAAGGACTACAGCTGCAAAAATTGCAGATCTTAGAGAGGAATGGCCAAAGGATGAAGATAACTTTACTGCAGATGAGAGAAAAAGACACAATCTCAACTTTGTTGCCATGAATATCCTCTACACCACCATTCCAGATTCAGTCATGGAGAGAGTCATCCACTGTCAGACAGCTAAAGAGATATGGGATACTCCTGCTCTCATGTGTGAAGGAACTGACAAAATAAAAGAGAACAAGCTCTCAGTAGCAGTTTAAAAGTATGAGCAATTCACAATGGAGCCTGCTGAGAACATTGATCAACTTGATGGGAGATTCACTGACATTATGAATAAAATTAACTCTCTGGGTAAAGTATACACAAAAAGAGAAGTGGCCTTAAAAATCATGAGAAGGTTAACCTCAAGATGGGATGTTTATTCTGTCATGATGCAAAATACTATTGATTTGTCTAACATGTCGATGCAATAGGTCTTCTCTGAGATAAAGGATTATGAGTTTGATTTAAACAGAAAAAGGGCTCCTGATGAAACCTCAGCTGAGAAGGAAGAAGCCTTCAAAGCCAAGGAGACTGGGCCCAAATCCCCAAAGCCACAGAAGAGCACAAAGACATGTAACGGCAAGAAGGTTTAAAATCTTAATAATCGTTTTGGTAAATATAAGAGGTTTTACAAGGACAACAGGGAAAGAAAAAGTTATCCTCAAAAGGACTCAAGAGAAAAAAAGAAAAGCACTGCTGAGAAGGACAAAAAGAGAGAATATAAGAATTACACCAGAGCTGAAGGATCATCATCAAAGGCTAGAGAATCCACTGAAGAAAAGGATGATGATTCCAACCGGTGTTACCAATGCAAGAAACTTGGTCACTTCCAGTATGATTGTCCTCAACTGAGTACCAAGGAAAGGAAGGAGAGGCAAGTCAAAAGAGACAGGAGATATGGAGAAAAAAAGGCTATAGTAGTTGAAGACATTGATAAAGAGTTAAACTCATCTGAGGCACTATTTTATGACAGTAGTGATTATGATCTCTGTCTAATGACCAGAGAAGAACCAGAGGTACAATCTAAATCCTTTACTTTCTTAGGTCACACACCTGAGCTCAGCTCAGAGTCAACAGGAGAACTCAATCTTCAGTCCTACTTGGAACAGTTGATGATTGATTTCTCCAGGTTGCAAGAAGCAAGTTTTTGTCTTCAAGATGAAAACAATAGACTCTTGAGTGAAAACTCTAAGTTAATTGAGTCTGGAAATCAAGCAGATCTGAACTCAGCAACATCCACCATTGAACTGACAAATGAGGTGGAAACCTTTAAGAGTCAGATAGATGGTAAGGATAAACTGATCAAAGATCTCACTGACAACCAGACAATGTTAACTGAAGAGAACAAAAAATTGGTAAGCCAAGTAAAGAAATCTCTCCTGAAAATTGAAGTCTTACAAAAATCTGAATAGACCTTGTTCAAAAGGATTGATACTTTAAACAAACCCTCTCTTGCAATAGAGGAGATCCAAAACTTTTAAACCAATCCTAATAACAAGTGTGGAGTTGGTTACACTCCAAAACCTTCAGAAGGTCCTCTAAGTGTTGCCTCTTCAAGTGGCACAAAGAGAGTTTTTGTTAAATTATTGGTCTTTCAACCACAGGTTTTGGATAAAGGAAAAAGACCAGCTGATGTCCAACAAATAAAAAGTCATAAGCAGCCAAAACTAATTGGAAAGGCTAAAATGACTAATCATCCAAAAACTCAGCAGAGGTACTATCAGTCGAGGTCTTCTCAGATGAGACAACCTAAACTGAGAGTACCCAGGCATGAATATTCCCCAAGGAATGCTTCATATAAGAAAACTCTTCCATTTGTGTCTAATGGAAAAGTTTCCCCATACCTTTATCAACAAAACCTAAGACCAGGTGCACCCAAGCCACATAAGAAGAAGTATAAGAAGGTTTCTATTCCTTCTAGGGCTAACACCCATAATCAGTCTACTCCTAAGGCACCTAGGGAGGTGACTGTTTATGTAGATGTTTATGGAAGACAAATTGGTCAGTCTAAAATAATTAAAACAGTAAGGAAAATTTGGATTCCGAAAGGTACAACTTACCTGATAGGACCCAACATCAAATGGGTATCTAAAGCTTGATTTTGACTGCAAGGCTCAGTGGACCTCAACAAAGGAGAAGCTCATAATTCACCAGTCTGGTACTTGGACAGTAGATGTTCAAGACACACGACTAGAAACAAAAGTCTCCTGAAGGATTTTGTTGAGAAAGAAGGTCCACAGGTCACTTTTGGTGATAATTCACAAGGAGCCACGAAAGGTTATGGTACTTTAATAATTGACTCAGTAAAGGTAAACAATGTACCCTATGTCAGTGGACTTAAACATAATCTCTTATCTATTAGTCAATTTTGTGACAAAGGATACAATGTTGAATTCTCATGTAACATGTATTTTGTTAAGAATATTTCCACACAACAGGTATTATTAACTGGGTCAAGAAAGGGAAATGTCTATCTTGCAGATTGGAAATCTTGCACACCTAATACATGTCTCATTGCAAAAAGCTCAAATGACATCAACTGGCTATGGCATAACAGGCTAAGTCATCTGAACTTCAAGGTGATGAACAAGATTGCAAGACATTCCCTAGTTGAGGGAATGCCAAATGAAGTATATAACAAAGACCATATATGCAAAGCATGTCAGGAGGGAAAACAAGTTAAAGCCTCTTTCAAGAGCAAAGTGGCAACCTCTACTGACAGAATACTTCAGCTGTTGCACATGGATCTTTTTGATCAAGTAACCCCTGTAAGTATCAATGGGAGAAAGTATATTCTTGTTGTTGTTGATGATTTCTCCAGGTACACTTGGGTGGTATTCCTATCAAGCAAAAAGGAAACACAAGTCAGGCTTCCTGAATTACTCAAGAGAGTTAGAAATGAAAAGAGCCTAAACATTGTGAAAATAAGGTCAGATAAGGGCACTGAATTCATAAACTCTATTATAACTGAATTTTGCAAAGAGCTAGGTATTGCTCATGAAACTTCAGCTGCTAGAACTCCTCAACAAAATGGAGTAGCTGAAAGAAGAAATAGGACTCTAAAGGAGGCAGGAAGGACAATGCTTGTTGAAGCTCATGTACCCAAAAGGTTCTGGGCTGAAGCTATTAATACAGCTTGCAACACTCAAAACAGATCCATGGTAACCAAACATCAAGGAAAAACTCCATATGAATTATGGAAGGGTAGAAAACCTCAGGTATCTTACTTTCATATATTTGGTTGCAAGTGTTTCATTCACAACAATGGAAAATCTCAACTAAAAGCCTTTGATAGCAAAGCTGATGAAGGAATATTCTTAGGATATTCCCAAATCAGTAGAGCTTTTAGAGTTTGCAACAGTAGAACTCTTGTTGTGGAAGAAATACCCCATGTGTTCTTTGATGAATCTACCTTTGGGTCCAGGAAAAAGGAGACTGAGGAAGTGATTAGCAAAAGACTAACTAGGCTAAGTATCAAAGCAGAGGGCTATCTTGAGAAAAGTGTTGATGCATACATTCCAACATGGGAAAACCCCACTGATCAACAGTCCACTAAAGATACTCTAACAAATATCACTTCGGTCAACTCACCTGAGAAGTCTTCTGACCAGCAAAATGAACTGATGAACACTGTCCCAGTTCAAGAGGTAAGTTATGTCGATGAAGATGTGGTCATAGCTGAGACATCAACTGAGCCCATCATTCATGGGGGAACCAACGCCACTGTCATTGAGAATGAAAATACCTTGAATGATGACTCAGGCCTTCAACCCTCTGTCTTATTTCCTGAATTCGATTTTGTTCCCATATCTAGTGACTCAACTTCAGAAGAGCTAGTCTCTACTGAAGGTAATCAACCTAGGATACATTGGCTCTCAGATCATCCTGTTGAGCAAATCCTAGGTGATCCTTCCTCAGGAGTCAAAACTAGAAGTTTTCATGGTGAAAGTGCTTTGTTTTGTTGTTTCTTATCAAACTAGGAACCAAAGTCCATCGAAGAAGCACTTCAAGATTCAAACTGGATCATTTCCATGTAGGAAGAGCTAAACCAATTCACAAGGAACCAAGTATGGGAGTTGCTGGACATGCCTTATCACTGCAAAGTGATAGGAACAAAATGGGTGTTCAAAAACAAGAAGGATGAAAATGATGTCATAGTCAGAAATAAAGTCAGGCTAGTTGCAAAGAGATACTCACAAGTAGAAGGATTTAAATATGATGAAACATTTGCCCCGGTGGCCAGATAGGAGGCTATTAGGTTGTTCTTAGCATATGCAGCTCACAAAAGGTTCCAGGTCTACCAAATGGATGTCAAGAGCACATTCTTAAATGGAGTTCTCAATGAGGAAGTATATGTGGAGCAGCGCCCAGGATTTGAAGAAAGCGACAAGGTGTATAGGCTAAGGAAAGCCTTATATGGACTGAAACAAGCTCCTAGAGCTTGGTATGCTACCTTGTCCCAGTTCCTGCTTGATCATGGCTTCATCAAAGGAAGAGTGGACAGGACTCTCTTCAGAATCACTCATGGAGAGGATACATTGCTTGTACAAATCTATGTGGATGACATTATCTTCGGTTTTCCAAATCAAGTCCTCTATGAGAGGTTCTCTCAACTGATGAAGGGAAAATTTGAGGTGTCCATGATGGGAGAGATGAATTTCTTCTTAGGTCTTCAAGTCAAACAGCCCACTGAAGGAATATTCATTAATCAAGCCAAATATACAAGGGAGCTGATTCGGAAGTTTGGATGTCAAAGCAGCAAGGTGGCCAGAGTTCCACTCAACACCAACACAAAGATGGAACCTGATGAAGATGGAGAATCAGTTGACCAGACCAACTATAGAGTCATCATTGGATCTCTTCTCTATCTCACAGCAAGCAGACCTGACATTACCTTTGTTGTTGGGATATGTGCAAGATATCATACAAATCAAAAGAAGAGCCATCTGGAGGCCACAAAAATAATCCTTAAATATCTTAAGGGTACTGTGCACTTAGATTTGTGGTATCCTTCAGATGATAACTTAGAGCTCATAGGATACTCAGATTCTGATTATGGAGGATGCAGAATTGAATGGAAATCAACTACTGGCACTTGTCAATTCTTGGGGAGTAAATTGATTTCTTAGTTCTCCAAGAAACAGAGTTCAGTAGCTACAAGCACCACTGAAGCTGAGTATATGGCAGCTGGAAGATGTTGTGCACATATCCTTTGGCTCAGACAACAACCGAGGGATTACATCATAATCTCAAATGAAATTTCTATCTTTTGTGACAACAACAGTGCCATTGCAACCTCAGAAAATCCAGTTCTCCACACAAGATGCAAACATGTGGACATAAGGCATCATTTCATCAGAGACCATGTGGAGAAGAAGGATATCAAGATGCTCAAGATTCATATTGACAAGCAAAGGGCAGATATCTACACCAAGCCTTTAGCTGAAGCAAGATTTCAAGAAATCTCAGTGGAGTTAGGACTTCTGGATCCAGGGGAGTGAGAAGTCTCAGAAGAGTTTTAACAAAGTCTTACTGAAGACACAATTTCAGTAGAGATACAACTTCAGTAAAGATGGAATTACAGTGGAGACGAGGTCTCAGTAGAGATGAGGTCTCAGTGGAGATGAAGCCTCAGTAGAGTTAAAGGCTTCAGAAGAGGTCAAGTGTCCTTAATATTAAAGTCCACTGTGATTCCTTACAAATATTTTATTTCCTTAAGCTCTTGACAAAATGTCTTTCTTAAGAATGAGGAAATCTTTGGAAATTATTTTAGTTACTTTCTGAAAATGGAAAATCTTTTCATCTTCTGGGAGATGTTTTTGAAAAAGGTACAATGATGGCAAAACTGAATGTGTCAGAGCCGCAGTTATAATTTTCCACGCCACGCGCCTAATCACCCGAAAAGTCGGACGATGTGACTTCTTTCTTGATGGTCAAAGTTGATCTTAACCTCTTATTTTTAGACTTTCAAATACAGCCGTTAAGATTCATTAAAAATCCCTCACACCCCCTTACCTCCCACGTCCCTTCTGAACTTATTTCCAACCATTGATCTATTTTTAATCCTAACGTCCAACATCACTATAAAAGGTCATCTCCTTCATTTATAGAAACCTTTCTGAATTCACTCAAGACATACCCCATTCCCTTGAATCCCTAATTCTCTCATCTAAATTTTTTAAAACACTAAAAAATGCCTAGAACTTGCTACATCGATCTGGAGAAGTTATCCCACAAGGATAACTTCTGGTATGAACCCATTGTCCACTTCAATAACCATGAAGCACTTTCCAAACCCGATTACAAACACATAAAGAAGGCCCTGGAGTTAGTGAAGGTGGCTAACCTTGAAATATTTCTCTCTGTACATCCGGATCTATGCTATGATAGGCAGGTTCTGGAATTTTGCCTAAATGTCAAAAATACTTACACGGAGATCAAATCTTCTTTGTTTCTAAAGAGGGAGAAGAAGATAGAGAAAGATGGGGAGACATACTTTGCCATTAAAGAGGCCGAGGAGGATATTTGGTTGAAGGAAGAGCATGTAAGGAACATTTTGGTCTTCCCTCAAACGGCCCAAATCCGGATACATGTATTGCAAATAAAGAGGAAGAATGGGTTTACACCATCATGAAGAAGAAGGTACCATATCATCCAGCCCTTAATAGAAATAATTTAAAGCCAGTCTACAACATTCTGTGTGAGATTGTGGGAAAATGTATTCTAGCGAATCAAGAAAGTCCTGAGCAAGTGAGCAAGCCAAAGCTCAGATTGATGAAGGCAATCTGTTAGAGCAAGGTGAAAGATTACAACTGGCAGTTGTTCTTCCACAGATCTTTAAACAGAGAGACTGATAAATTCCAACCTCATAGGAAGGAATATCATCTAAAAAGCAAGCTAAACTATGCCACAAGGATCTCTTATATGATTGAGATATAGAGCTCAATCAGGAATGGAAAGATTTGAGGAAATGGAGCAATTTGAAGACCCTGTATAAAGGAGGAAAGGCATTGGAAAGCACGATGTTGAGTGACAGTGAAGATGAAGGAGAAGCAGAATAAGAAGAAGAAGAAGAAGAAGAGAGCCCTATTGAAGGGAATAGTAAGAAAAGAAGACTAATAAAGCTGAGTGACAAAATGGTCTGTCACAAGGAGTCAGCTGTAAAGGCATTGAAGAAAAATGAGAGGAAGTCAACTTAGGCAGGCAAGGAGGCTGCCCCTACCAAAAGATCCATGAAAGTTATTCTATCTTCAGTCCCCACTGAATATCCGGTGTCAGGTAACCTTGAAACTTCTCCAATTCAATTATTGGTTGACACTACTGCTGAAACTGAAGAAGAGAGAAACCCCACTGAAAGCCAAACCCAACCCCAACCCCGTACCCCTCTCAAAATCACACTTAAAACTTCCACTAAAACCCCCACTGAAGGCCCTCAACAGCCTGAAAGTGAAACCCATAAATCACCAACTCAAACCTCCACTGAAAATGAACCAACCTCCACTGTGTTAAAGTTATACGTTAAAGTATGTTTTTACTTTGTATAACTCATGTATTAAACACTTATTTATGAGAATAAATCTTTTATCGCATTGACTTTAGATATGATTGAATGTTAAATATTTATTGCAATCAGTTCATTATAAGTAGTATGTTTTACATTGTAGTTAATGTGGTGATACCCGATCACGGAAGATCACATTAACGGTTTCCTTGTAACTAAACATACAAATTCACGACCTAGGTGGAATTGAACAATCCACCATGAAAGGTCGATGTGTATATCTCAAATTGGTATGTCTTGACTAAGAAATTGCACTAGCACATTTAGTATGTGTTGAAGAGGACCTACAGAGAGGATAAATTTTTCGTTCTGAAATGTGAATAATTAGACCTCAGTGGTTATTTATTTCTTAATCTCCGTCACTTAAATAGAACCGTGTGTGCTTAATGGTTACTACTTTGATTCATGTTGGGTGAGAATCATCGTGACTTCAAACTTTGTATTTTGGGCGGTAATATTAATCATACGATGGTTGCTAAGATTTAATACGGAGAAATACGTGCGAGTACGGCTCGTGTGATTTGTCCCCTTGGTGGGCTCAGAAGTTTTATCGTACCAAATCTTACAAGTGAAGAAATAGTTTCTTCGGTACGGATAAATAATGTTGAGCTGTCTTTACTCCAAGGTGAAATATATTAATTAATTTAGAGCCATTCAGAAGTTTAATTAATTAATATACTAGATAATCTTAAATGCGGGAAATAATAACCGGGAGCCCATATTATTGTAATATGGATTAAGATGGATAGTGCAATATTAATTTATTAGTGGTACTAATTAATATTAATGAGCTAAATTATATTGGGGCTCAATATTGAAATTCAGAAGTCCATTGGAGGTCCAATCTTAATTCTCCTAAAGGCCCCTCAAGTAGCCCATTAAGTAGCCCAATAATAATAAGGTGATTAAAATAAAAGAAAATATATTTTCTGATTTTATCTTATTAATTTCGAAAATTAAAGAGTTAGGAGAGAAAAGATTTTGTTGATTTTCTTGGAAAGATATTATGGAAGATATGTATTCTTGGAATGTAAGATTATCTCATATATTCAAGAAGATCCAAATCTTATGTTTTCAATCCTAAGATTTTCGAAAATTACCCTTTAATAAGGAGGGTGAGATTTTTGTGGAATATGTTATTATGGAGAAAAGAATATATGAGATATATTCAAGATCTCTTAGAGCTAAGAAAAAGATTTTCTCCTCCCCTAATATATTGAAAAAATCAGCCACCCTCACTTATAAATAGGGGATGATTATTTCATCCGCAAGTACATTATTATATGTGTTGGAAAAATTAAGAGCAAAACTATTTTTCTTATTCCTTGGTTATTTTAATTGCTTGAAAGCACTTCCCATCGGTGATCAAGTAAGGCGAAAGGGACATACTTGAGAAGGTCCTTTGGTTGGTAGCACGTTCGTGATAGTCTCGTGATTAATCAAAGGCCATATCTACAAGAGATATGTAATCACATAATTCCCTAGTTATTCCACCATAGGTTTTATGTGAATTAATTCTACATGCATGATGATAAAATTGTTGTTGGAATTATTATTTGAATTAATTAGGATTAATTCATGCTAGTAATAATTGTATTTAAATTCGTATTTAAATTTCATCCCGAATAGTTTCCGGGCACCCTATTTTCCCAACAACTGGTATCAGAGCCATAGTTTTCGGGCTCTGATCTTTAAATTGGAATTAATATTATTTAATATTAAATTGAAATTGGATAGTAGAATTGCTAGATCTTTTTTGCAGGTATCCAATTGTCATGGTTTTTAATGTTTATTATATTCATGCGTGTGAATTACTTTTTTTTAATTCGATTCATTCGAATTCGATTTTCTCGTGAGAAAATCCACTAGTAGATTAATTATTTTGATTTTGATTTGATCAATGTAATAGACTAGTCTAGATCTAGGTTTATTTATTTTTTGTAAATAAATTGTAACCGGATCGAGACAAAGACGGAAACGAAGAATTAAAGACGACGTACCCGGACGATGCATGCATGTGTGGTGCGTGCATGGGGGTGGATCATGCATGGGGTGAAAAATAAGGACGAACGATAAAACCCGGAGCACGGCGTGCACAAGGCGCACGGCACCGTGCACGGCTGGTGCCGAGGTGCACGGCACGCTGTGTGGGCCGACGCGCGCCGGATCTCAGGCCATGAAAAAAAAAATTCCGTTCTTATTTTTTGTGTGATTCTAAACGTCGTTCTGAACCCCAAATGAAGTTTTTGACGAAGTGTTGTTGTTCGAGTGGGAGCTTATCGAGACGAACAATGAAAGCAACGAGGATGATTTATCGCATCAAGACGTGAAGAAAATTAAACCCTGACAATTGGATTTGAGTGCTCCAATGTGTTTAATTTTTGTTTTGATGGATTTTTTTTTCGTGCACTTATTATTTGTTAATATGTGTTTGCATGATTATTTAATTGTCCAAGAAAAACCTTACTTTAGAAAATTACTAAGTATGTTTCTTTAATCGTAATTTTATTCCGGATAATAAAATTAGATTAATTTGCTTCTATAATTTATTTATTTGTGAAGTCTTTTTGGAATACATCTCTCACTCGGATCGGCCAAAAAGACAGATTTCATATGAATAAATTTCGAAAGGATGATTGTGGATTATTACTAGTGGTTGTATTGACCCTCACCACGAGTGGCTTTCTCAAAGAAAAATAATAATCTTGTATTTAATTATGGTTATTACTTAGGCATAAGAAATTGATATTAACTTACTCCCCGCGGAGTCCCTGTCAATTTTTATGTGGTCAAAGTGGAAGCCAACTATTAATTTTGAATTAAGGATTTGTAACTATTAAGTTTGTGATCCGCTTGAATGTGTTTAAATGTATAGACCATCCCTCGTGGCGTATTTAAATTGTTTCAAGATGTTGGCTGATGCATGATTATATTATTTTAAGGTTTCAATATAATTGATGTGATCGAATTATATGATAATTTCGTATTTTTCTAGATATTGATAGGAATGTATATTTTATTCTCAGTTCATCATGTCGCAACCTTTTAATCCACTGTTTAGTATACTTAAAGATAACAAACTTGTTGGTGAGAACTATGTTGATTGGAAACATAACCTTAATATTATCCTAACCGCTCAACACCACAAATGGGTACTTACTACTCCTAAGCCCGATGAGCCTGTTGAAAATGCGAGCAAGTCGGTCTACAAATAGCATAAGAGTTGGATAGACTCCGATGAGATTGCTAGGTGTACCATCTTGGCTTCAATGTCAGATGTGTTGCAACACCAACACCAACACGTGGAGACCGCCTTTGAGATAATGCCCAATCTTGAAGCGAAGTTTAAACATCAGAACTGTACAGCTAGGCAAATCACCATGCGAAAGATGCTTTCATAGAAAATGGTAGAGTGTACGCCCGTAAGGGATCACATTATCGAGATGATGGCTTATCTCAACAAGTTGGAGGTACTTGGTGCAGAATTCGATCTCCCTACTAAGGTCGATTTTTGTTCTCCATTCTCTTTCGAAAAGTTTCGAGCAGTTTCAATTGAACTATCAAATGAATGAACGGGCAAATAGTTTTCCCGAGCTCTTGCAAGCTTTGGTATTGGTGGAGACTATAATGGAGCATAAAACTGTTGCTATGGTGGCAAAGGGTCTGTCTGCCTCTTCTGGTCCCAAGGGAGGGAAGAAGAGAAAGAGGAAAAAAAGGCCAAACCCAAGCAAATCCGATTGTTGCGAAAGTCAAGGCTAAGGGCGAAAGAGGTGGAAAGAAAGCCGCTAAGGGTAAGTGCTTCAATTGCGGTGAGAAAGAACATTGGAGGTCTACCTGTTCTAAGCCTAAGAAGGCGGTAAAGAAAGGTAAGTCTCATGCTTTAGTCGTTGAAACTTATGTTGCGGCGTATGCTACCCATGTTTGGGTAGTGGATACCGGGGCAACTGATCATATTTGTTTCACTCTTCAGGGGTTCCAGCTAACCCGACGACTTAGCAAGAATGAGATCCTCATCACTTTGGGTGATGCTACGAGAGTGGCAGCCGAAGCAGTGGGAGTCGTGCACTTGTCTTTTGAAGATAGAGTTTTAATTTTAAGAGATGTTCTTTACGTTTCGAACTTTAGGAAGAATTTAATTTCAGTTTCTAAGTTATTTTTTTATGAATATTCGGTTTATTTTAATAAAGTAGTTTCTATTTTTCATAAGAATGAGCCTATCTGTCATGGAACATTGGTGAACAATCTCTATATGATTAAGTGTGCACACCACTAAAATAATGAATCTAATAACACGTCGATCATTTCGAGTAATAAAAGAAAGCGTTCTTCGGACATGAACAAAACACTTCTATGGCATCTTAGACTAAGTCATATTAATCTAAAGCGGATAGAAAGATTGGTGAAAGACGGATCCTAGGAATAATTCCAAGTCGAGCCGTTTCCAACTAGTGAATCTTGTTTAAAGGGTAAAATGACCAAGAGGGCATTTGGAGCCAAGGGGAATAGAGCCACGAAAGTGTTAGAACTCGTTCATATCAATGTGTGTGGTCCAATGTCGATCAAAGCAAGAATGGGGTATGAGTATTTTGTCACTTTTATTGACTATTACTCGAGATATGGGTACATCTATCTTATGAGACATAAGTCTGAAACTTTTGACAAGTTCAAGGAGTTTACGGCTGAAGCCGAGAAACATAGGGAAAAGAGTATCAAGTTTCTACGATCAGATCGTGGAGGCGAATAACTCAGCGATGAATTCTTGAACTACCTATCAGACGAAGGGATCGTATCCCAGTTAACCGCACTGGGAACCCCTCAACAGAACGGTGTGGCAGAACGAAGGAACTGGACTCTTTTAGAAATGGTTAGATCCATGATGAGTTATTCAGATTTACCCAAATCATTTTGGGGTAACGCCTTGGAAACGGCGGCTTACATTCTAAAATTGGTGCCATCCAAATTGGTTCCTAAAACCCCGATAGAATTGTGGACCGAGTGCAAGCCCAGTCTAAAACACATGCGGATATGGGGGTGTCCGACATACATGCTAGACAAGGAAGCCGGTAAACTGGATCCACATTCGGAATTAAGGTTGTTTATAGGATACCCCGTGGGAATGAAAGGGTGTATGTTCTATAGTCCCAAGGATCAAAAGACCGTGATTAGTACACACTTTAAATAATTGGAGGAAGACTATATGAACAATCGGAAGCCTAAAAGTGAAATTACCTTAGATGAATTGAGAGGGCAAACCCTAATACCAAGTATACAAGATGATATACCACACGTCACACCTTAACAATCAGAACCCCGTCGTAGTGGGAGGTTTGTTAGAAAACCTGAAAGATTCATGGGAATAGGAGAATCTTTGGGTTTGATTCCCGGTGATGAATCAGACCCATGGACGTACGACAAGACAATCCAAGATAAAGATGCAGAGTCATGGCAAACGGCAATGGAAGCCAAGATGGGTTTGTTGGATCATAATCAAGTGTGGGAGTTGGTCGAACCACCCAATGGGGTCGAACCTATTGGATACAAGAGGGTATACAAGAGAAAAAGAGAACCGGACGGAAGGGTTGAGACCTTCAAGGCAAGGCTAATGGCAAAAGGGTATACTAAAAAAGAAAGGATTGATTATGAGGAGACCTTTTCGCCTGTAGCTATGCTTAAGTCCATCCGTATTCTCTTGTCGATCGTTGCACACCTAGATTACAAGATCTGGTAAATGGATGTCAAGACAACTTTCCTTAACGGAAGTCTTGACGGGTTAGATATCTATATGCAACAACCCAAAGGTTTTATTGAAAAAGGCCCAAGAGAATCTCGTATGCAAGCTCAAGAGATTCATTTATGGACTTAAGCAAGCATCGCGTACTTGGAACTAGTGTTTTGATAAAGTTATTAAGTCTTATTGGTTTGATCAAAATGAGTTCGAGAGTTGTGTGTATAAAAAGTGTAACGGAACTGCGGTGGTATTCTTAGTATTATACGTAGACGATATTCTGCGCATTGGAAACAATGTAAAGGTATTGTCTGACGTAAAGGTATGAGTGCCAAAACAATTTGATATGTAGGACTTAGGGGAAGCCGGTCTTGGGATCAAGATCACTCGCGATCGCAAAAAAAGGATGTTGGGCTTATCGCAAGCTTCATACATTGACATTATTTTGAAGCATTTTAGCATGCAAGATTCCAAGAAAGATTTTGTACCTTTTAGGCACGGAATCCATCTATCCAAAGAAATGAGCCCTAAGACGCAAGCGGAGATAGATGACATGAAAGACGTTCCGTACGCTTCAGCTGTAGGAAGCCTTATGTACGCAATGATGTGTACGAGGCCAGATATCTGCTTTGTCGTGAGCATGGTGGCGAGATATCAAAGTAATCCCGGGAAAGACTATTGGACTACCGTAAAGTGCATCTGAAAAGAACTCGTGATAGGATGCTGATTTACCAGTCAGATAATCTAATTCCCGTGGGATACACAGACTCCGATTTCTAATCAGACCTAGACTCCAGAAAGTCTACCTCGGGTAGTGTGTTTTGCATGGGAGGAGGGGTCATTTCATGGAGAAGCGTTAAGCAGAAATGCATCGCCGATTCGACCATGGAAGCCGAATATGTAGCTGCTTGTGAAGCAGCGAAAGAGGCAGTATGGTTCAAGATCACTCTCTATTGTGACAATGTCGGAGCAATTGCAAATTCAAAGGAGACCGAGAGCCCACAAGGCCAGCAAACACATAGAAAGGAAATACCATCTTATACGAGAAATCGTTAAGAGATGAGATATAGAGATGGCAAAGATAGCGTCAGAGGACAACCTAGTGGATCCATTCACAAAAGGTCTACCTCAGAGTACAGTCGAGAGACATGTGGATGGAATGGGAGTCAAGACTATTGCCAATCTGCTTTAAGTATAAGTGGGAGGAATTATTAGGTTAGTGTAGGTTGACATGAGATGTCACGTAGAGCTACTACACTAGACATGCATAATGTATACTAAAATGCAGACTTTAAGTATAAGTGGGAGATTGTTGGAGTTATACGTGAAAGTATGCTTTTACTTTGTATAACGCATGTATTAAACACTTATTTATGAGAATAAATCTTTTATCGCATTTGATTTAGATATGATTGAATGTTGAATATTTATTGCAATCAGTTTATTATAAGTAGTATGTGTTACATTGTAGTTAATGTGGTGATACCCGATCACAGAAGATCACATTAACGGTTTTCTTGTAACTAAACGTAAAAATTCACGACCTAGGTGGAATTGAACAATCCGCCATGAAAGGTCGATGTGTATATCTCAAATTGGTCTGTCTTGACTAAGAGATTGCACTAGCACATTTAGTATGTGTTGAAGAGGACCTACAGCGAGGATAAATTCTTCTATTCTGAAATGTGAAGAAGTAGACATCAGTAGCTATTGATTTCTTAATCTCCGTCACTTAAATAGGACCGTGTGTGCTTAATGGTTACTGCTTTGATTCAGGTTGGGTGAGAATCATCGTGACTTCAAACTTTGTGTTTTGGGCAATAATATTAATCATACGACGGTTGCTAAGATTTAATACGGAGAAATACGTGCGAGTGCGGCTCGTGTGATTTGTCCCTTTGGTGGGCTCACAAGTTTTATCGTACCAAATCTTACAAGTGAAGAAATAGTTTCTTCGGTACGGACAAATAATGTTGAGCTGTCTTTACTCCAAGGTGAAAGATATTAATTAATTTAGAGTCATTCAGAAGCTTAATTAATTAATGGACTAGATAATCTTAAACGCGGGAATAAAAATCGGGAGCCCATATTATTGTAATATGGATTAAGATGGGTAGTCCAATATTAATTTATTAGTGGTACTAATTAATATTAATGGGCTGAATTATATTGGGGCTCAATATTGAAATTCAGAAGTCCATTTGAGGTCCAATCTTAATTCTCCTAAAGGCCCCTCAAGTAGCCTATTAAGTAGCCCAATAATAATAAGGTGATTAAAATAAAAGAAAATATATTTGCTGATTTTATCTTATTAATTTCGAAAATTAAAGATTTAGGAGAGAAGATTTTGTTGATTTTCTTGGAAATATATTATGGAAGATATGTATTCTTGGAATGCAAGATTATCTCATATATTCAAGAAGATCCAAATCTTGTGTTTTCAATCCTAAGATTTTCGAAAATTACCCTTTAATAAGGAGGGTGGGATTTTTGTGGAATATTTTATTATGGAAAAAAGAATATATGGGATATATTCAAGATTTCTTAGAGGCTAAGAAAAAGATTTTCTCCACCCCTAAAATATTGAAAAAATCGGCAACACTCACTTATAAATTGTGGATGATTATTTCATCCCCAAGTACATGATTCTATGTGTTGTAAAAATCAAGAGCAAATATATTTTTCTTTTTCCTTGGTTATTTTAATTGCTTGAACGCACTTCCCACCGGTGATCAATCAAGGCGAAAGAGATATATTTGAGAAGGTCTTTTGGTTGGTAGCACGTTCTTGATAGTCCCGTGATTAATCAAAGGCCATATCTACAAGAGGTACGTAATCACATAATTTCTTAGTTATTCCGCCATAGGTTTTATGTGAATTAATTCTACATGCATGATGATAAAATTGTTGTTGGAATTATTATGTGAATTAATTAGGATCAATTCATTCTAGTAATAATTGTATTTAAATTCGTATTTAAATTTCATCCTGAATAGTTTCAGGGTACCCTATTTTCCCAACACACTAACCCAACCCCCACTAAAAACATACCAATCTCTACTGAACCCGAACCCACCCCTAACCCAATCTCTCCTGAACCACACTCACCCATCTCCTCTGATGAGTCCGATGAAGGTGAAGGGTACTCCTTCTTGGATACCCTCAAAGATGATGTAGCCTATGCTTTGGAGTCCAACTATCATGAGTTGGATGACTACCCTGATCTTAAAGCTCTATTTCTTAGGGTCAGGTTACTTGTCCAACTTACGGATAGGTCTCTATCTGAGATGATATTGGTTGTAGGAGGAAGCAGTGTGGAGGAGTGGAAGAAGGAAGAGAAGGAGATTGGAGAGTTCACTGGTTTATCAAAGACAAGGTATCTCTGTGAGGAGAAGATGTTCAAGAACCTAGTCTTTAAAAAAATCAATGAGAGAAAGGTTGCTGAAAGGGGCGAAGAGGAAAAGAAGACTGAGAAGGAAACTGGAAAGGTTGCTGAAGAAGAAAAGGAGGAGGAGAGTGTTAACAAAACTGGTGATGGCATCTCATCTGTGCAAGGTGAAGGTGAGGTGGCTAAGGATGTATCCGCCAAGGACAGGTCAACTGACCTCGATGCACGGGCAAGGGATACTGAGGCTCAAAACTTGCCCAAGAGCAGTGAGGTGGAGGTGCTAGAAACCTCTATTAAGACTGCTCCTCAACAACCCTTAATGATGACTTCTGAGTCAACTGAGGTGTCTGGAATGGTTGGAGTTGAAAATATGAGTGAAAAAGAAAAAGAGATGGAGATTGTGAAGGTTGTGAGTGGTGAGATAACAACAATCATTCCTGTAAAGGATGAGTTGGCTAAAAAGAATATAGTTGAAAATGAGAGAGAGGAGGAGAGAGCTGAGAATGAGGAAGTCAATATGGAGATAGAGGAAGTGCAAGCTGGGGTAGGAGGAGATTTTGAGGGGGAACATACTAACCCTTCTTTAAGTGCAGGAAATCTACCCCTGGAGACCAAGACTGTGACCAGTCTAAGTCCACTAAAACTGGCACTGATAAAAGTTGAAGAGGTCAGACTCCCCTCGATTGAAGCTCAGCTAAAGGAAATGGCAGACCAAATGGAGGAGAATGAAGTTGAAACAATCTTCCTCTCAGATCACATCGATGAGATGATGGATGTCACAACTGCTTCCCTTAAAAAATTATTTCTCAGGGTTGAGGACTCTCAAAAGATGATCTATGATGCTGTAGAAAGCCAAGGAAAGCTGGTTGTGAAAGCCATCGCGGACATGGAGATGAAGGAGGAGGAGGCTAGAGCTAAGTTCCTGGAATCTTCAGTGGAGTCTGTCTCCACAAGCCTGAAGACTTAATTGGAGGCCTTCTCAACCACACTAATGGACTTCTGGAATAAGAAGGCGGCTGAGATAGAGGCAAAGGAGGAGCTACTGAAGGAAAGCCTTAAGGAGGTCTTGAAGCAGGCTGTAATAGACTTCCCTACCCAAGAGAAGACCGATGTTATCATCAGTGAGAAACTTGACCAATTTGTCAAGTTTGGTCAAACAGTTGGAGCAACCTTGAACAGGTTGAAAGACGAAGTTAATCATTGCTCAACTCAGCTGAGGGTGGTGGAACACGAGTAAGAGCTGCTGAACATGACTTTTACCAAGGTGCTGATTGATGCTGGAAAGGGGGAAGAGTTGATATATGGGAAACAGATGAAAAAGAACCACAGTAACACTATGGAGCTCATTCTGGAAACAGATGATTTTGCCAAGTCCCAGCAAGTAAAATCCACTATGATGAAGGCCAAGAAAGAAGCTAACTGAGAGCAGAGAAAGAGGCTCTACTGATGAAGGGAAAGGCAGTTGAACATGAGGTGGACCTCTCAAGATTCAAGAAGGAAGCTGATGCTGCTAAAAGTGAAAGAATGGCTCTAAAGGGAGAATCAACAAAGCGGAAAATGACTGACGAACTTTCAGCTAAAGTGGTTAAGAAGACTAGATCTTCATTAAGGTTGGCTCCCAAGTCAACTGATGCAGAGTCAGCTGAAATTATTCCCGTTCTAAATACAATGCCCATCTTCTCCAAGAAACCTGAAGAAGAAAAGTCTATTGAAGTTCACAAGTCTACTCCAACCCGAGTTACTGAAATAACTCAACTGGTCAAAGAAGTTTGAGGGATAAATGAAAGAGCAAGGTGACTGGCAGCTCAACAACAGGAAAGAGTTGACAAAGCAGTAGGAAAGATTGAGTCTGCTGCTGAACTAGCAGAAAGGAAAAGAAGAGAAAGACTGGCTTCATTTGACAAGACTACAACAAAGAAGTTCAAAAATGGTTATCTCAAGTGGACTGACAGGCTCAAGAAGAACAAGGAAGCCCAACCCAAGTCCAAGTATCCTCATCTCGATACTTGGGTGCCCAAGAAGATCAACGATAAATGGGAGTCAGTGAAGAGGGAGTTTGCCTACAATGTCACTAGAGAGTTGGGAAAGGAGAATCCACAGGATCTGTTCAACTAATGGCTTTTCGACTCCTACCCAAACCTCTATCCTGACATCATTGAAGCTTGGAATGATGCTTTTCCAGATCATTCTTTGAAGGCCCCTGAACCCATTGTTTTCTGGCCCCCAGTAGATGCTACCGGAGCTACGGACAGGGGGAAGATCACCCTTGAATGGGTTGCTCTCTGTGAACATCTTGAGCTCAAAGGCCAATCCAAGGAAGTGGAGAGAAAGAACAAGCTAAAGTTTAGAGTATTTAAGCAGTATGGGCTGGAACCTGTCTTTGATTCCATCTGAATGTTGTAAGCTATTCTGGGTTTTTGTCTATAAGTCTCAGTTTTTTTTTTTTATCAAGATCAATAGATTGCTGTACTTGTAACTTTTTGAAGTGAAATGAAAACTCTACTGTCTTCCTTTGGCCCAATATAATATCTCATTATCATTTAGGTTGTGCACTGTTGAATACATTTACTTACAAGTTTTACTAAGTATGCTAAATTGATGATCTCAACTGAAGTATAAGACTATGTAATATATAGATTTCGGCATCATCAAAAAGAGGGAAATTGTTGGGAAATATTATTGATGTAAGTTTTAATTAAGATGCCAAAAGGTTCTCCCTAAGTTGAGTAAGTAAATTGTATTCAACAGAGTTAGTCAGTTCACTTGTTAGGGAACTAAAGTATATTTACTAATTTCAAGGGTGTATTTAGTTCAATAAAGAGAAGTCCGCTGAGAAG
Organism: Ballota nigra; assembly: GCA_947034835.1. Taxonomy (NCBI): domain Eukaryota; kingdom Viridiplantae; phylum Streptophyta; class Magnoliopsida; order Lamiales; family Lamiaceae; genus Ballota; species Ballota nigra. Next base: position 37,177,311 of record OX344724.1, on the reverse strand, counting down.
ACAAGTCTACTGAAGTGAAGTCTAGTGAACAAGTCACCTGAAGCATAAATATTTTTTAAGTGAATTTTTGTTAAGGGAAATTACCATCAGTGGAGATTCTGGAAGTCTACTGGTGAAGACTAACAAAGCATTTAAAGGCTAACACATGTAAAGTTGTTAGTTATTCTAGTTGAGAAACAATGCAAAAGGAATGTCAATAAGCTTGTAATAAATGAAAGAATAAAAGGTTCTCTCAGTCGAGTTCAACCTTAAACCCAGACAAGCTCTGCACCAAGTTGACTGTATGGTCCAATGAGAAGATGACACGTAGGTGTACTTCACTGACAGCCAACCTGCTGCAGACTGACAAACACCAAAAGTCACAGCATACCTGTCAGAGAGCTGGTTGCAGGCAAAGACTTCCACGACAATTATTGACATGACATAAAGTTAAAAAATAACCGTTTACGCCAATCAGAAACAAGAGGCGTCCTTGAGAAGATTCAAAATCCAACGGGAAGATTTTCAAGAAGCCTATAAATACAGAAGGTTGTGCTCATTTTCAAGCACAGGAAACTTAACGAATATAGCACTCTCTACACTCACAAGCGTACTAAAGAAGCACTCAAAATCTCTGTAGTTTCCCAAGTGTTTCATTTATGTAGAGAGCATTCAAAACCCTCTGTAATCCACACTCAAAGCCAAATCCAAAGCTTAGAAAGAGATAATCCATCCTTAAACTTTTGAGCTCATCTTGTAAGGATTATCTCAAGATTAGTTGGAACCAAAACCCTACTCTAAACCATACCCTCAGTTAGGTTGAGAGTTAGAGTTTGAAAGGTGTTAGTAAGCTGATAAGTTGATATCAGTCTGAAAGCTGGTTATTGGGAACTAGGACCTGGAATTATACTAGGGATCAAATATACTAAGAGAGGAATATTTGATTAGTGCACCTTGTCACTATAACACAAGGAATTCCAAGTGAAAGGAATTCTCATGTTTAATCAGGACAGTGGACGTAGGAGATTCTTCTCTAAACCACTTTATATCTTGTGCACTTACTTACTGTTATTTCTTAAGTGTGAGTTGGGATAAACAAGTTTCTAAAAGTTAAAACGCGTATTTCTTAAAGGGCTCATTATTCCGCAACTGAAAGCTAATTAGATAGCAACTCAACTGAAAGCCACGAGCTCAAAGTGGAGGTGATATCTTAGTAAGCTTTCTTGAGTAAATCATCAGCAGACTTCAAAGTCCACTAAAGGTCTACTGACTTGTGTAAACTATTAAGTTTTAAGAGAAAAGTTTTAATTTACATCAACAAGTGTATTCTCCCCCATACACATGTAGCACTCGTTTCGGGACCAACATAGCCTACCCTGAGTATTTCGGAAGACTTGGAGTAGGAGCCAAGTAATGACAAAAGAAATGTCATGATGAGATAAAGTTGGAACATGTACTTCGTGATGATGAAGACAAAATGAACTCTGAAAAGACAAGTCTGAACTAAAGAATAAGTTCTGACATTCTCACCTAACTGAAGACTTGGACCAATCAGAGGACGACAACTCATGTACGGACCTAACAAAAGCCTGGCAGTTCCTGCATATGTTCGGCGGGCATGCATTTAATGTTCATACCTAATTCATGCAATTGGCGGCATACGGATTGTTGTCGTTTAACCTCCTACAGAATGGACATGAGAAGCTACCTCCTCCAACAGATAGTTTTTCAAATTCGTCTATAAATACATAAGACCTTGCCCCAAACAAGGTTACGGGAAATTTTGAAGCCAAAGAAATTACTCAGACTCTCAAGCATTCAAGATTCTAAGAAGCACTAAAAAAACCTTAAATTTCCCAAGTGTTTCTTCATTAAGTCTGGAAACAACTATATTCTAGAGCTTAACATACACATATCAAACTTAGAGTGATAATCCATCCTTAGCATAAATTCGTCTTGTAAGGATTATCACATTAGTTGGAATCTTTCTGAACCAAAACCTTATATCTAAGTTAGTGATAGGTTTGTTGGTGAAAGGGTTAGAAGAGGACTAGAACTCAGTGTAATTATAGGGATCACAGAGAGTTGATCATTGTGCAGCTTGGCACGTTAAAACAAGTTAATCTGTAAGGGATTCTCCTATTCAATCAGGATCGTGGACGTAGGAGCGTGAGTCTCTGAACCACGTTAAACACTGTGTTCTTACTGCTTTGATATTATTCTTGAATTGTCATATTCATTCATCATTGCATATTTTATTAGGCATGAATCAATCAGCCTGACTGCATAAATCAGTGCACAGTCCCTGACCACGGCTTCTTAAAATAAAGGATAACTCAATTTTCAGAAAGCTAAAACAAGTCTAAATCTTTCAGGGCTCACACTTCCGCACTCATGCGTATTTAGATAGCTATCCAACTTATAAGCTTTAGAGTTGTCAGTAGGTGTGTTATCTGACTGTAGCCTCACTAAGCACTCAACACTGTCTTTGTTTGGATAGTGTGACTAAGTCTCTAATAGACTGAACCTCAGTGTCACCCTCAGGCTAGCTAAATTAGTGTTATGGAGATCTAACTTTTGAAAAAGATTTGGCATATGTGTATTCCTCCATACACGTATTGTAGTCTTGCCCGGGACCAACAAGTGGTATCTGAGCAGCGGTTCAAAAGACCACTAACTTTGCATACTAATAGTTTCAGAGGAGAAACTGTTGGTGGTCACCTGAATGGATCTAAGTTGTATTTCTAAAAACCCTTCATCATGACTTCATGTAGACTTTAAGCATCTCTACCTGAATTCTATATTGCCAACTATAAGTATTGGAAGTTCAAGTTGCTTGTACATCTTTATGCTATCCACGACCAGATGCATGTAGTCATCAGAGACGACCCTATCACCATCACCTTACCCAACACTCGAGGAAGTGGATATGATGATTTGCACATTGGAGCTCCCATTCCAAAGCCCAGGACTGAGCTCAACTCTAACCAACTCAAGATGATATGACTGGACAATGTTGCAAAGAGCATCATTCTCCACACGGTGTCATTCGAGAAGTCTACAAGGCTAATGCACTTGAAGACTGCAAATGAGGTATAGGAAGAGCTTGCCCAAATGTGCGAGGGATGAGAAGATCAAAGAGAACAGGATAAATGTTGTCATTCAAAAATTTGAGAGCTTTGAGATGCTGCCAGAGGAGACTATTGACCATATGGAAAAAAGAAAGAGAAGTCTGAGCCAAGGCATTATAGGAAAGCTTCAATAGCCAAGAGAAAATTTATTGCCGAGTCAGGACCATCACTTCAGTCTGTGCTCATTGACACTTTCATTTCCATGAAGCTGAGTGAGTTATGGGAGCCTGCAAAGAGGTAGTTTGTTAGACTCTGGTATGTTGTGAAGAAGTGAGGGGACTCTGATGACAAAGATGTCCACTTCGTTGATTTCATGATGGACATTTACTCTGAGCTATTCAAACTTATCATGAACGAGGCTAAGAAATCCAAAGACAACGTCAAGGCTCCTGATCCAATTGTGTTCACTCCTTATATTGGAAAGACAAAAATGTATAACTCAATGGCAATCATGTCAGAGGTGTTGAAGATAGCCAAGGAAGAAGGGTATGCAAACCAACTAGGACGGGTGGCAGAGCTCAAAGAATGAGTCTATCAGAGCTATAGCCATATGCCTGAAATGAGAAGAACTTAGTGTTTGCAAAAATATAATAGATAGGACATATGTAACTCTAAAATTTATCATTAATGAAATCTATTACATTTTCCCTCAAACAACAACTCATTGTCTTTTTGGTTGTTCATTTAAATTATGTAATTTATCAAGAATTGCTCTAACACACTGTTTTATCTTATAAATAGGATTTCCACTAAGTGTTTTGTGGATCTTCTCAGTGTTGTTTTGGCATCATCAAAAAGGGGAAATTGTTGGGACAATGTCAGTTTTGAGTTGATCCCAAAACCCTGAAAAGATGAATTTGCCTAAGTATTAATTAGTCAGGTTCAGTCTTAATAGGTTAGATCAGAGTTAGAAATATTTTATATTCACATGTATTCAGTTGAGGGGGAACTCACTGAAGTCCATCAAGACTATGACCCTGAAGACACAGAGCACCATCACTGATATCATAGTGGGTTTTTTAAGTTGGTTGACTATAAGTCAGGATTAAGAGTCTGATCTTGAGATCATTACTAACTCATTACACCCTAAAGGAGTTAGGCTACCCTGAGTATTTGGGAGAAATTGGAGTAGGAGCCAGGCAATGAACAAAAGGAATGTTAGGATATGACAAAGTTGGAACATGTACTTCGTGAGGATGAAGGCAAAACTGAACTCTGAAAAGACAAGTCTAAACTAAAGAATAAGTTTTGATATTCTCACCTAACTGAAGACGTGGACCAATCAGAGGTCGACAACTCATGTACCGACCTAACGCAGAGCCTGACAAGTCCTACATATTTTCAGCAGACATGCACTAAATTCTCATACCTAATCCATGCCACTGGCAGCATAGAGTACGATTTATTTCTATTGAATATCCTACAGAATAGACGTGAGAAGGTTATCTCCTCCAACAGATAGTTTTTCAAAATGTCTATAAATATAGAAGACCTTGCCCCAAACAAGATTACGAGAAATTTCGAAGCCTAAGAAATTACTCAGACTCTCAAGCATTCAAAGAAGCACTAAAAAATCTTTAATTTCCCAAGTGTTTCTTCATTAAATTTAGAGTCATTTGTATTCCAGAGCTTAGCATATATATCACAAACTTAGAAGTGATAATACATCCTGAACCAAAACCCTAAACCTTAATCAGTGATAACTTTGTTGGTGAAGTGGTGAGAAGGGGACTAGAACTTAATGTAATTCTAGGGATCACAGGGAGTTGATCATTGTGCACCTTGGCACGTTAAAAGCAAGTTAATCCTTAAGGGACTCTCCAGTTCTATCAGGATCGTGGACTTAGAAGCTTGAGTCTATGAACCACGTTAAATATTTCTTTATTGTTGTACTATTATATTTGAATTGCCATATTCATTCAGCATTGCATATTTTATCAGGCCTGAATCAATCAGTCTGACTGCATAAATCAGTGCACAGTCCCTAACCACGACATCTAAAGTAAAGGATAACTTAATTTTCAAAAAGCATAAAATAAGTCTAAATCTTTCAGGGCTCATACTTTCGCACTCAGGCTTAATTAGATAGTTATCCAGCTGATAAGCTTCAAAGCTGTTAGTAGGTGTGTTATCTAACCGTAGCTACTTGTTTGGGTACTGTGATTAAGTCTCTAATAGACTGAACCTCAATGTCACCCTCAGTCTGGCTGAATTAATGATAAGGAGATCTTACTTTTAAAATATATTTGACATACGTGTATTTCCCCCCCCCTATACACGTATTATAGACTTGCACGGGACCAATAAACTGGCATCTGGAAGTTGTTGTGCCAAAATTCTTTGGTTCGGGCAACAATTAAGGGATTACAATGTGATTGCAAATGAAGTGCTAATCTTTTGTGATAACAATAGTGCAATTACAATATCAGAGAATCCAATTCTTCACACAAGATGCAAACATGTGGATATCAGACACCACTTCATAAGAGATCATATGGAAAAGAAGGTCATCTAGATGCTAAAGATTCATACAGATAAGCAAAGGGCTGACATTTTCACAAAACCCTTGGCCGAAGCAAGGTTTCAAGAACTCTCAGTGGAGTTAGGCTTACTTGATCCAGGCGAATAGAAGATTCATCAGGCGAGTTAGTACCCTTCATAGTTCAGTTCAGTCAATGTTGTAGAAGTCGAAAATCACCAGTCAGGCTTTTAGGGGCCGATTAGGGCCTAGGCCGCCTAGGCGGCTTCTAGGCATCTTTTTTTTTTTTGCCTTAACACTCCTTTATACTATCCAATTGGCGAACTATTATTATTTGGGCTGAAATAAACCATTTGGGCCTTTATTATTATTGGACTATTACAATAATTGGGTTGTTATTATAAATAAATTAATAAAACCAGGTATTAGGTATTGTACATAATAAATTTTGCTCTATTCTCGAATCTTCTTCCCCACTGAGCGTGGGTTGCGATGCGAACGATAGAGAGCATGGGTTGTAGTGTGGGGGTTGAGTAGGCTGCGGTGTGGGCAGCGCCTGAGCTACGGTGTGGCCGTGTGGGCGGCGGCCTGGGCTACAAATGACTGCAGTCTGGGCGGCGACGTGGGCCGGTGTGGTTGTGTGGGTTGTGAATATCTTGGAGACTTCGATGGAAATGGTTAGGTAGATCACAGATCTATTGAACTGATTCTGAAATTCAAATTTTAATTTAAAAAAAAATTTTGTTGGCCGTCTAGGGCCACGAAGGGCGCATAGGCGGCGTCTAGTCGTTGTCACGCCTAATATGGGCGATTTGGCAGAATTTACGGTGGTTTAGGGCTGCCTAATGACAAAATGTGGCAGACTACCTCATCTAACCTGAAGGTCTTCTGAACAGTTGAGTTAATTATTAATTGATATTCATTCAATTAATAATGAGTTAAAAACATGATGATTACAAATTATGCATTATTAATGGTCAATCACTTAACCGCCTCTTTTGTACAAAAGGGCACAACTTTTCAAATTCTTTGAAAAATGTGTCAAACATGCATAGCACAACTTTTCAAATTCTTTGAAAAATGTGTCAAACATGTATATAATGCATATAAGACATGCACAATTACTTTCTCGAAAAACCGAAGCCAGTTGAAATGACTTTTCTTTTCACCCACTCTTTCGAAAAACAAATCTCAATGTTGGTCCCACTAGTTAGATTAATTGCGAAAGCTTAAGTTAAATGTCTTTCAAAGTCTTTTACAAGAGAACAATAATCAACAACAATATGTAAAATAAAGCGATAAAGAACACAAGATGTATAGTGGTTCGGATTGAATATCCTACGTCCACTCTCCCTTATAACCAAGGGGACTCACTATCAACCAACTCACAAACTTACTTACTGGAATTGGGAAGTACCAGTTCCTTCTTACAACCTCTTTAGATTTAACTTCAATCTAAAGATCAACCAGTCAACAACCTTGTCTAATAGATGAACAGGTTGTGGTTTCAATAACTCCTTTAGAGTAGATAAATATTATGAACAGTAAGAGTGCTTGGTATGAATATCAAAAGCTTGGATCACTTATGCGCGTATATGGTCTCTCTAGAGCTTTTTCTTGAACTGCACTCTCATATTTATAGAGGGGATTAGGGCTAGCCGTTGGAGGGCTAATCCAATCAGATACTCTATATAAGGAATCCTCAATCAATCAATTCCCTAATTGATTGATTGGGTTGGTGGGATCCTTGGATTGATTATCTTCAAATACTTTCCAATCCTGATCTTGTTGACTTGATTTGAATCACCAACGGTCAATAGCTTCCTCTGCCTAACTCTGATTCTCTCCAGAGAAGGCAAGACCGGACACCAGGCAACCTCGGTGTCTTCTGGTCCTCATCTGGTCAAGAACCAGAATACTCAGTAGAGTCAGGGGATCAAACTGAGCATCTTTTGTTCTACCAGACTCGTCTGGTCTGGGGAAGGTCCTCTGCCTCTGGTCAGATCTCATCTGGTGAAGTCTTCTGGTGGAGTCCTCTGGTGAAGTCCTCTGGTGGGGTCTTCTGGTGACTCTTCTGGTGAAGTCTTCTGGTCTGGCAGTTCCCCCTAGACTAAGTCCTAATCTAGATCATCATCTGGCTAACAGGTCCAGATGGTCCTATTACATCTTCTGGTTTGTTTTAACTCATCAAAACTAACAACTTTTTTCCTAACAATTTCCCCATTTTTGATGGAGTTAAAACATACCAGAACTGATCAAAAGTAAACTTTAAGCAAGAAAGCAATAACGGATAAGACCTTAGAATAGATCTTATCAGGCAACCAAATAAGACAACAAGGGGTTGTCTTTTGAACAGAGAAGATATGATATTTTCATTGATAAAAAGGACAAAGAAGATTACAGATTACAAAGCAATTCTGGTCCTATTCTAAGCATATCTTCTATTATCTTTGGGCACCAGGAACCAGTCAAAGAATCTATCTTGAATGGCCTTCAACTCTGCAGAAGATGATGGGGTGAAGTTTGCCAACACCTTGGTCTTGTATAGTCTCTTCAGCTCAGCCCAATCAACCTGGTCTCCTGCCATTGGAGTGTTGAGAAAATGGAATTCAGGAGCAGTGACTTCCAGGTTGAATTCTGTTGGGACATTGTCAGTTTTGATTAAGATCCCAAAACCCCTGAAAAGATGATTGTCTTAATCTGTCTTTGTCAGGCTAGTCTTGGTTAGGATTTATACTTAGTCATTTTACACTTCACAGGTACTCAGTGAGAGGAGAACTCACTAGAGACAATCAAGACTCAGAGCCTGAAGACGAAGAGCACCATCCTAAACTTATGGCAGTCTTCTAAGTTGGCTGAGTAAGTGTCAGTGATGATGAGTATGACCCTGAGGTCATTACTAACTCAGTCCTGAAGGGAACAGGATGTCACTGAGTTAATGGGAAGACTTGGAGTAGAGCCAAGAAATGCAAAAGGAATTTCAGCGTCAGGACAAGACTGGTGGGCTCAAGACAAAATGAACTTAATAAGACAAGCCTGAAGCCCAGGAATAAGTTCTGACATTCTCACCAACCTGATGACGTGGACCAATCCGAGAAGGACACGCACGTACGGAACCTGACATGAAGACTGAATTCAGACTGCATATTCAACGGGCAAGCATTTAATGTGCATTTAATGCAAATACCAAATCCATGCAAAGGACGGCTGCTGCATGAAGATATGTCCATTTGAAGCCACTCTACATAGATGACTAGAAGGCTATCTCTCCAACGGATAGTTATTCAAATCACCTATAAATACAGAAGGCCTTGAACCCATTCAAGGTTACGGGAAATTTCCAAGCCAGAAATTACTCAAACTCTCAAGCATTCAAAGCATTCAACCTTTAAGAGAAGCACTCGAAACCTTTTAAATTTCCCAAGTGCTTCTTAGCAGTTGAGAGTTATTCTGTATTCCAAGAGCTAACTAGAATTATCTCAAGCTTAGAGAGATTATCCAATCCTTAGCATAGCTTTGCCTTGTAAGGATAATCTCAACTTAGTTGGAATCCAAACTGAAACCAAAACCCTAAGATAGGCTTGTTGGGAGTAAGTCAGTTAGAGTGTTAGTAAGTGGAGTTGTATAGATCAGTGAGGTTAGCTGGTCTTGGTGCACCTTGGCACGTTAAAAACAAGAATCCCTTGAGTGGATTTCCTGTTAAGTTAGGCTGTGGACGTAGGAGCTTGAGACTCTGAACCACGTTAAACTCCCTGTGTTCTTACTGCTTTGATATTGTGCATACTTGCCATATTACTTGTTCACTCATTGCATTCAAGTTTATCAGGCCTGAATCAATCAGGCTGATCATCAAAAGAGCACTGCCCTACTAAACACTCTTCAGATTTGAGTAAAACAAGTTTTTCAGAAAGCAAACTAAACAAGACTTTAAACTTTCAGGGCTCAAACATTTCCGCACTGAACTTGAACTGATAGTTAGCCAACTGACCCGCACCAAGTGTAGTCAGTAGGTGTGTTATCAGCTCCTAGTTCTTTACCACTCTGAGCAAAGGGGACTCAGTCAGTTTTAAGATTAAAAAATTGGTATACGTGTATTCCCCCCCCCCATACACGTACTCCTCAGTCTTGTACCGGGACCAACAAATTCAATAGTTGAATTCATCAACTGCTTGTACAAATCTGCATCATATGCCTGCATCCAAGAATGGAACGTCCTGTTGATGAGAGCATCATCTTCTGGTGGAGGTCTCTGGATGTAATGTTGAATGAACCAGAGAGTCTTGGCTTCTCTCCATTTTTCTATCAAAGGCACAGGAACAGTTGAGTCAAAGGACCCTTCTGTCCTGAGAGGGAGGATGTTCATGACTTCATCAGGCCCTTTCCTCTTCAGGCTGGATCCACTAGCACCAGGAGTGATGCCAGCTTCTCTGCTCTTCTTATTTTCCCTTCTAACATATCGGAGCCTCTGCTCTTCATCTATGTTTTTCCTTATCCTTGCTTGCCTCTCTTCAGGCGACTCTTCCTTGAATCTCTTCTCTGCTTCTTCAACCACAGATTCAAGGAAGCTCTTCTTCACTTTCCTTATCTTCCTCTTTGCAGGTCCAGAGATGGAAATTGGATCCTGCTCTGCTTCTGACTCCTCTTCTGCAGCAAGCTGCTTAGCCATGGAAAGAGATTTGAGCTCTTCCTTCTTCTTCTTCTGCAACTCAGCCTGGGCCAATGTATTCTCCAGCAGGTCCAGACGAGCTCCATGGCTGAAGAGAGTTTCATTAGTGGTCTTCGCCAGATCAGTTCTGGCCTTCTCTTCCCCCTTTTTAACTTCATCAAGGAGGGGCTCCACCACCTGCCTTATAAGATCAGGCAAGGCAGTGTTGGAGGAAGAGTGAAGATCACGCAGCTGCTTGGCCTCCTCCAGGTAAGCTTTAGACTCTGCAACAAGTCTCTCTTGCTTCTCCAACATCTCCTGGAGGGAGTCTTTCAGCTTGGCAGTTTGAATCATCTGGCTGGCCATCTCCACTTTGAGCATAGAGACAGGTCTCATCTGCTCCAGCACGTGCTCCTGCAGCTGCTTCTGGCTGTGCATGACATCCAGCTTGACAAATAAGCCATTAGCCTTGAAAGAAGTCTTTACCTCTGCCAGAGAAGACTTTAACTGCCTCAGGAAGATTCTCATCTCATGCCTGATCTGGTGCTCTATCATAGCAGGGGCCATATGTTGAATAGCTTTTGAAAAGCGCCCAATCTGCATGATTTGCTCATTGAAGAAAGCTTTCATCTTCTGGAGCACGGCAGGAGACATCTCAAAGTCTTCCTCATCTGAATATAGCTCTGGAGGGAAGACAAAATGAGGACCAAACTTGTAAGTGGGGCCCTCTGGAGTGAGCATTACTCCTCTCTGGATGAGCAGGGTGCGAATCAAGACTTTAGCAGCACCAGGGGTCTCCAGCTCTGCTGGGTTCTGAATGTTCAACTTCTGCTTTAGCTCAATCTCCCAAGCAGTGAAGTTGGAGGGACCCATTTCCTCAAGCAAAAGCATTAGGTCCTCCACATCTTCAAGTCTGGCCTTGCTCCAGACCTTGGCATCAGTAAGCTCTGCCAGGAGTGGTAAGTGCTCCAGAAGAACTGGGAAATGCTCTCTTAGCCAGAGCTGAGCACTTACACTCATACTCTGCCTAATGGGACCCATTTCTGCAGATGAGAAAGTGAAGGGTTTGGGCCCAGAGGCAGAGGAGGAAGGTGCTAAGTCAGCAGGCTCAATTGAAGCTTCCTCATCTTCACTATCATCGCTGGTTAAACAAGTAGGAGAAGGGGGAGGGCCAACGAATCCCAGAGCCATAGAAATGGTTGGGTCCTGGTCTGTATGGGTTTGGGGAGGGTTAGGATTTTGAGAAGTAGAGGGTGTAGGAATGGGTTGCTCTGCACCAGAAGAAGATGGAACATCTGGTACAGAAGGTGTAGGAGGTATCTGGGAGGTGGAAGTGTTTGGAGGGGGGATTTCTGCACCAGAAGAGGTTGAGGGTACCTCTGGTACAGAAGGTGGGGGAGAGGGGTTTGTGGGAAGATGTGTTTGGGAATTTGGGGGAGAAGGTGTTTGGGTAGGAATGGTAGAGGGAGTAAATACAGGGGTATCTGGAAGGGTCTGCTCTGGTGGAACAATAGGGTTACCAGAGGCAGATGGGGTTTGGGGAATATTATCTGGGGGAGAGGTAGAGGGGGAGACAAGATTAATGGGGGAAAAAGATGGAAGGGAAGGGTTTACCTCTGCTGGGTCAACACCAGCAGGTACAGCAGACTCTGGAGCATCCTCCATCATCTGGGAAGCATCCTCAATTGCCTTTTCCAAGGCCTCTCCAAGATCAGATCCAGAGTCAGGATCCTGAAGAAGGGCTCTCTTGGCCTTGGATTTCCTCACAAGAGGCTCAACCTCTTCTTCCTCTTCTTCCCTCTGAAGGCTCATCCACCAGAAGGGTTTTCTTTGCCTTTCTGCTAGTCCTTCGCTTCTTAGCAGAACCTCTCCTGGCCTCGTCTGGCTGCTCCAGCCTTCTTAACAGCTTTATCATCATCACCCTTCTTCTTAAGCACTTCAAGAAGGGGAATCTGGTCCTCCTCTGAGGAACCAGAAAAGGCAATGTTGAAGAACCAGTTGCTTCAGCAGCTTTCTTATGGGTCTTCTGCTTGTGCTGCTGCTTCTGCCCCTTTGCAGGAGAGGGTACTGCCTGTAGAGGAGGGGCAGGGATGGCTTCTTCTCCATCAGAATCAGGATGGCCATGAAGGGGACCATCCTTTGAGAATAGCACTTTAGACTTGTGAAATCCTTTGCACCAAGTCTCCTTCCATCTCTTCTCTGGAAGCAAAGAATCCAAAATCAAGGTAAGTTTCGTTCCCAACGAAACATTAGCAGTGAAATAAAACTGCATCTCCCCTGGTTTGGAAGGACAAGCCTCCTTGTTCACTTTCACCTTATTCTTCCTCAAGACGCCCCAAAAGAACTCTGCCCAATTGCATTGGACGCCGTCATACAGAGCCCTCATCACACACATTCTTCCATTAAAAATCGCATCCGTGCTGTGATTCTCACACATCAACACCTTTACAACTATGTCGAACAGCACCTTGTACTTCTGCCTTAAATGTTTATCCAGAAATCCCTTCGTGATACTCTGACAAGAAGAACGAGCAAACAATTTGAAGGAACCCACAATATCATCCTTCTTGTAGGTTAAAGGATCCACCCCTTCCGCCGAAATGTTTCCAAACAGGGCACATAAATCATGCTTGGAAAACACCAAATCTTCCTTGTCAATTTTTGAAGAAATATGGTCTTCGTTGATCTTCATTCGAACCAGGAACTGGGCCGCATAACCGTCAAGAGTACGAAAATCTCTGGGAATGGTGGAGATCAACTTCTCAACTCCGGATCTCCTCAAAAGTTCCAGAATAGCAAGTGCAGACGAGTTCTTGGAAGTGTAGAAGTCAACCACCATCTTCGTCTTCAGTTTCTTCATCATTAGGGCATGATCAAAATTACATGGGGGAGCCATATCTGAGAGAGAGAGAGAGAGAAAAAGCTTTGCAGAGAGAGGTTAGGGTTTGAAAGTATGGAAACGTGAAAGGACAGATTGAAAGGAAATTTGATTTAAATAGGGTAATACGCGTGGCTTGAATAATAAATGAAGTGTGAACGCGTGTAATATCAAATTTAATTGAGGAAACAAAATCAATTTTAGCATTGATTGATATTTTGCACAGTGATTAAATCTGATGGCCATGATGAAAGGCGAGATACAGATTTAATCTGGTGCGTTGGCATAGTCATTGGGACTGGGCATAAAGGGGTTTTGTGGCAGTCAAGAGAAAAAGCGAAATGATTGCCTAGGCCCTATACCCTAGTCTTAATTACACTCCGAAGTTGAAACGTTTTGAGTGTACTTACTAATTTGAAAGGTGTATCCCAATGATCAGAGGCCAGAGAAGTAAAGACATACCTGTCACCTGATATTGTAACCAGATGATATTGTGGAATCTGGCTCAGCACTTCATCTGGGACAAGTGTCACCTGGTGTATACCTCATCTGGAGATATACCTTCTCTGATATGTCTAATCTGCAGGTATGTTAGTTTAAGAAAATAAATGTATGAAGTAAAGTAATAAAATAAAGGATACTTCTCTGTTGTTCCCCCTAAAACAAATTTGTCTCTGGATCCAACAAACCTAACTCAAAAGCTAACTCTCTGAATCTGGTCTCAGCCAAAGGCTTGGTTAAGATATCTGCTCTCTGCTTCTCTGTTGCAATCTTTTCCATCCTTATATCTCCCTTCTCAACATGATCTCTGATAAAATGATGTCTTATATCAACATGTTTACATCTGGTATGAAGAACTGGATTCTGGGTGATTGCAATTGCACTATTACTATCACAGAATATAGGAATATCCTTAGCTCTAATCTGGTAATCCCTAAGCTGTTGACTAATCCAGAGTAGTTGTGAACAACAGCTCCCTGCAGCCATGTACTCTGCTTCTGTTGTTGATGTAGCAACTGAAGTCTGCTTCTTAGAAAACCAGGATACCAATTTATTCCCTAAAAATTGGCATGTTCCACTAGTAGACTTCCTATCTATTCTGCATCCACCATAGTCTGAATCTGAATAACCACTCAATTCTAAATTGTCATCTGCAGGATACCACAAGCCTAAATTCACTGTTCCCTTAAGATACTTCAATATTTTCCTAGCTGCTTCCAAGTGACTCTTCTTGGGGTTAGCTTGAAATTTGGCACAAACTCCTACAGCAAAAGTAATATCTGGTCTGCTTGCAGTCAGGTACAGAAGAGAACCAATAAGTGCTCTGTACTGAGTCTGGTCCACACTCTCTCCAGACTCATCTAGATCCATGTTGAAATTTGTCATCATAGGGATCTTGGCTGCTTTGCTAGAACCTATTCCAAATTTCTCTAACATGTTTCTGGTGTACTTAGCTTGGTTAATAAAAATTCCCTTCTCTGATTGCTTTACCTGCAAACCCAAAAAGTAATTCATTTATCCCATCATGGACATCTCAAACTATCCCTGCATGAGCTCACCAAACTTCTCACACAGCTTCTTGTTAGGGGATCCAAATATGATGTCATCAACATATATTTGGACCAGAATGATGTCCTTTCCTTCTTCTTTCCTAAACAAGGTTCTATCAATCTTACCCTTAGTAAAACCATTGTCCAGAAGAAATTGAGATAGAGTGGCATACCATGCTTTGTGTGCCTGCTTCAGCCCATAAAGAGCTTTCTTAAGCTTAAACACCTTGTCACCTTGTTCAAAACCAGGGGGTTGTTCCACATACACTTCCTCAATGAGAATCCCATTAAGAAAGGCAGATTTCACATCCATCTGGTATACTTTGAACTTCATGTGAGAAGCATATGCTAAGAACAATCTGATGGCTTCTAGTCTGGCAACAGGGGCAAATGTCTCATCATAGTCTATTCCTTCAGACTGAGAATAGCCCTGGGCCACTAGCCTTGCCTTGTTCCTAGTAATGACATCATTCTCATCTTTCTTATTTTTGAAAACCCACTTAGTGCATATCACCTTTTGATGTCTTGGTCTGTCTACCAGCTCCCAAACATCCTGTCTGGTGAATTGATTCAACTCCTCCTGCATAGCAACAATCCAATTTGAATCTTTCAGTGCCTCCTTGATGTTCTTGGGCTCAATCAAGGACACATAGCAACTGAATAAAGCAGCTAAGTTAAGAGTTCTCATAGTCTGGACACCCTTAGTTGGATCTCCAAGGATTAGGTCATTGGGGTGATCAACCAGGGTCCTCCTTCCCATGGTCTTGCCTGGTTGATCATCTTCTGCAGTACCTTGGTGATTATCACCACCTGCAGAAGAGCTTCCCCCTACAGGAGTTCCAACCTCTTCTGGTTCTGCTCCTTGTGAAGGCTGCTGCTTCAGAGAACCAGGAGATGGGTCACCATCTGAATCTGAATCTGAATCAAGAACAGGTGGATTGACTTTGATAACTCTGGGTGTAGTCTGATTCTGGGTCTCATCAGAAGACTTAGAGTCCACCTTGCACTCAAAAGCAGATTCATCAAAAAACAACATGAGGTGTTTCCTCCACACAAAGTGAATTCTTATTAAAAACTCTAAAAGCCTTACTGGTGCTGGAATATCCTAAAAATATTCCATCAGCCACTTTAGCATCAAAGGTTCTTAATTTAGATTTCCCATTGTCATGGATGAAACACTTACATCCAAAAACATGAAAGTATGAAACAGATGGGGTTTTACCTTTCCATACCTCATATGGAGTCTTATTATGTCTCTGGGCAATCAGGCATCTGTTCTGAGTGTAGCAAGCTGTATTAATAGCCTCTGCCCAAAATCTCTGTGGAGTGTTGTATTCTGCCAGAAGTGTTCTTGCAGCTTCTTTAAGAGTCATATTCCTCCTTTCTGCTACTCCATTTTGTTGGGGTGTTCTGGCAGCAGATGTCTCATGAAAAATCCCATGATCCTTGCAGTAATCTGCAATGTGTGAATTCAAAAACTCTGTCCCTTTATCACTTCTGATTCTGACTATGCTCTGGTTCTGCTCATTCTGAATCTGATTGAAGAATTCTGGCAGCTTAGTCATAGTTTCATTTTTCTTAAACAAGAACACTACCCAAGTGTATCTTGAAAAGTCATCCACTATCACTAAGGTGTACTTCCTCCCACTGAAACTAAGAGGAGAAACAGGTCCAAACAGGTCCATGTGAAGTAGTTGAAGTACTCTGGTTGTGGTTGTGCTCTGGACATCCTTAAAGGAAGTCTTGGGTTGTTTACCCTTCTGGCATGAACCACAAACCTGATTCTTCTTGAACACTTCATTAGGAAGACCTCGAATGATACCTTTTCTGGCAATCTTATTCAGTGTTTTGAAGTTAAGATGACACAATCTCTTGTGCCAAATCCAGCTATTCTCTGCAGATCCTTTAGCAACCAGACAAGCATTTCTTGGGCAACTGCTAAAATCTGCAAGATAAATGTTACCCTTCCTCAAGCCTATTAGCAAGATATCATTATAATCAGAAGAGAAAACAGTGCATGAATCACTAGAAAACTTCACTGAGTATCCCTTGTCACAGAATTGGGATACTGAAAGCAGATTATGCTTGAGTCCTTCAACATAGTAAACTTCATCTACAGAAACTCCATTGAAGGTCAACTTTCCAACTCCTCTGGTGACGCCATAGTTGTTGTCACCAAACATCACTCTTGGTCCATTCAATGGCTTGAAATCTTGGAGATTATCCTTCTGGAAGGTCATGTGCTTGGAACATCCACTATCAATGTACCAGACATGGTTGCTTGAAAATCCTTTCTCCAATGGACTCTTATCTACCTGCAGAGAAATCAATTAGGTCCCCTACTAGTGCTGGGTCCTGATTGGTTAGTTGCAGGTTTTGTAGGAATCCATAGATAAAGATCATCCCTTGATGGATGAGGAGATCTTATCTTTCTTCCAAATCTATCTACCAGCACATGTCCTCTTACAATGACATATTGAGCTACTGGTCTGATAAGGACACCTTTCCTATAAACAGGTCTGGTGTACCTTTTCTCAAATCTGGCCTTTGGAATGGCCTGCCTCAAAGACATGGTCTTAAAGGTCTGGTTGTAAGGGTACATCCTAGAAGAACCATCTCTGGTGTCATAACTACCCAGATCAGTTGGTTTTCTATAGATGGGTCTGGAAGACCTCCTCTGGTTCTGATAATTAGACTGTCTCTGGTGGTTATAGTTCCTTTGAGTATACCTATTCTGGAATTGATTCCTCTGAGAAAATTGTCTCTGGGATACCTGGTGCTGTTGAACATTGTTCCTTCTCTGGTAGTTATTACTTTGATTGGTATTCCCCTTTCTTGAGTGTTTCCTTTGAGGTCCCCTTATCTGTTTAGGTTCCCTTTGAGGATTTCTCTGGGGTCCTCCAATTAGAGTAATTTCTACTCCTTGGGACTCATTGTTCACAGAACCATCAATCTTTAATGGTTCCCCTTTTTTACAATTATTCTCTAGCATCTTCTCTTCCAGAACAGTCAACTCTTCTGGACCATATGTTATGTAATTAACAGAGTGATTCTTTTTCCAGTCAGGATTGTGAACCACCTTGTAACCATTGCCAGTTAAGTCTTTATCATCCCAGATTTCTACCAATTTACCAGCTCTTACAGACTTGTCTTTATTATAAAAGTAGTTATGAGTTTTAGAGGTAATTCCAGAATATCCTAAACCACTCTTATCACAAATGCGCTGAGAAGACTCTAATATGATAGATACAACAGATGGTATCTTAGGAGCTTCTCTGGGCATAGGTATCTCCTCTATGTTGTGAGCAACTTGTTTTCCCTTGATAAGAGTCTGGTATTTGGCTCTGAGTTCAGTGATCTCATCTTCTTGAGAGTTCTTTTCTTTCATGAGTTGATCTACCAGAGTATCTCTTTCTGTGATCTTATCCTGAAGTTCAGAGACTTCTTTGGAATGATCTTTCATGAGTTCTCTGGTGGATTTATGCTCATGAGAGAGAGATTGAACTTCAGCTCTGAGCCTACCATTCTCTTTCTCAAGTTTTTGACAGAGTTGGACACAATTTTGGAGATCTGATAGCATTTGTTGCATATCAGACTCTCTGGAGTTACCAGATGAATTAGAGGATTCAGTACATTTGGAATTTGATAAAACTAGAGTAGTTTCATTTACCTCAGTGATGTCTGCCATAAGACACACATCATCATCTGATCCAAAGTCAGAAAAAGAAGAACTGGAACTAGTATCCTCCTCCTCTGCTTCTGCCAGCAATGCTCTCTTATCTGCATATCTCCTATCTCTCTTGATTCTTTTCTCTTCTCTTTCTCTAGGAGTAAGTTGAGGACAATCATAACTGTAGTGACCAGTCTTGTTGCATGTGTAGCAGGCATTGTCTCCTCTGGAACTAGGACTTGGCTCTCTCCTCCTCTGGTTGTAGTCTGATCTGGCTGGACTACTCTCTCTTCTCTGGTAATCAGGTCTGCCAGAGCTACCATCCCTCCTCTGATAATCTGATCTCCCAGAGTTGCCAGGGTTGTCATCTCTCCTCCTCTCTGGAGTTCTGAATCTGGTCTCCCTTGAGTCTCCAGATGTCTTCTCCTTCTCTGCAGGCTTGAAGGAACTCTTTATGTCTCTGGTAGATTCCTTCCAGTGCCTTTTGTACTTGCCATATTTTGTACTCATTTTATCTAATTTAAGAGTTAGAAGTGCTACCTGCTCCTTGAGGCTCAAGTCATCTGCAGTAGACTCCTTTGGCTTGACATCAGGCTTGATAGTTGAAGAGAATGCAACACCTTTCTGGCCAGAAGAGGAAACCTCTTCTGTGTGATCCTCCTCTTGAAGATCATACTCATAGGCTTTGAGATCAGACAACAGAAGATGATGATCCAGAGTATTGAGATCCTTGTTGTCCTTGATCACAGTGACTTTAATTCTCCACCTGCTGGTTAGTGAGCGCAAGATTTTACTATTAATTTCTTTTTCAGAGTAGGTCTTACCTAAAGCACTAGCCTTGTTCAGAAGGTTTGTGAGACGCATGTCCAGCTGGTCAATGGTCTCGTCTGGTTTCATCTTGAAGGTGTCAAACGAGTGTTGAACAGCTTGGAGCTTGTTGTCTTTGATCTTCTCTGTTCCCTCACAGAGAAGTGCAAGTTTGTCCCACATCTCCTTGGCAGTGGCACATGTTCTGACCTTTTCAATCACCTATTTAGTAAGTGTGTTGATGATCTCTGTTCTTGCCACCTGGTCCAAGTTGTAGAGCTTTCTTTCATCATTGTCAAGCTCATCTTTCTTTTTTAGGATTCTTTGCCTGGGGACTCTATCCTCTGCAGCTTCACTAGTTTCTTCCCTGGACTCTAACCTGCCACTATCAATAGGAGTCCAGTAAAATTGAATGGGGCCACTTTCAACCACATCTAACATGCGGTGGTGAATAGCTCCAAGATGATTGCTCATCATGAAACTCCAGTGGCTGTAATCCTCAAAAGAGAATTCTGGGAGCTTACGGCTCTTGTAAGAAGATTTTGCAGACATTTTGATAAGAAATTAAGGGAAATAACAAGAACTTGAACAAAAGCACTAAAGAGCAATGGATCTGCCCGGTGACCACCAAAAGCTTTTCAAAGCAGTGGTCGTTGGACACACTGCTCTGATACCACTTGTTGGTCCCACTAGTTAGATTAATTACAGAAGCTTAAGTTAAATGTCTTTCAAAGTCTTTTACAAGAGAACAATAATCAACAAACAATAAGTAAAATAAAGCGATAAAGAACACAAGATGTATAGTGGTTCGGATTGAATATCCTACGTCCACTCTCCCTTATAACCAAGGGGTATCACTATCAACCAACTCACAAACTTACTTACTGGAATTGGGAAGTACCAGTTCCTTCTTACAACCTCTTTAGATTTAACTTCAATCTAAAGATCAACCAGTCAACAACCTTGTCTAATAGATGAACAGGTTGTGGTTTCAATAACTCCTTTAGAGTAGATAAATATTATGAACAGTAAGAGTGCTTGGTATGAATATCAAAAGCATGGATCACTTATGCGCGTATATGGTCTCTCTAGAGCTTTTTCTTGAACTGCACTCTCATATTTATAGAGGGGATTAGGGCTAGCCGTTGGAGGACTAATCCAATCAGATCCTCTATATAAGGAAGCCTCAATCAATCAATTCCCTAATTGATTGATTGGGTTGGTGGGATCCTTGGATTGATTATCTTCAAATACTTTCCAATCCTGATCTTGTTGACTTGATTTGAATCACCAACGGTCAATAGCTTCCTCTGCCTAACTCTGATTCTCTCCAGAGAAGGCAAGACCAGACACCAGGCAACCTCGGT
This sequence comes from Ballota nigra, assembly GCA_947034835.1. Classification (NCBI taxonomy): domain Eukaryota; kingdom Viridiplantae; phylum Streptophyta; class Magnoliopsida; order Lamiales; family Lamiaceae; genus Ballota; species Ballota nigra. Next base: position 37,156,805 of record OX344724.1, on the reverse strand, counting down.
GTCTTCTGGTCCTCATCTGGTCAAGAACCAGAATACTCAGTAGAGTCAGGGGATCAAACTGAGCATCTTTTGTTCTACCAGACTCGTCTGGTCCGGACTCGTCTGGTCTGGGGAAGGTCCTCTGCCTCTGGTCAGATCTCATCTGGTGAAGTCTTCTGGTGGAGTCCTCTGGTGAAGTCCTCTGGTGGGGTCTTCTGGTGACTCTTCTGGTGAAGTCTTCTGGTCTGGCAGTTCCCCCTAAACTAAGTCCTAATCTAGATCATCATCTGGCTAACAGGTCCAGATGGTCCTATTACATCTTCTGGTTTGTTTTAACTCATCAAAACTAACAACTTTTATCCTAACACTCAACCATTGATTAATTAACTCACAAATAAATCTTGATCATTCATTCAAAAAATACTCTTTATACATCAAACCCCTCTTAGTCTCTCAAACCTTTTCGAATTTGTGCAATCTAAAACCCCTCATTTATCTAAATCGAATCATATTCGTGCCTTAAGAAAATTCCCAAAATTCCTAAAATTCTAATCCTTTCACAAAGCCTCACGCACAAATGAAAGAAGTATGTTCTGGACATGGATGTACTCAGCAATAAGAAGAATTTCTGGTATGAACCAGTCGTGTGTTTTAATTCTCCAATGGTTTTGGAGAAACCTAGATTAAAACATGTGTGAGATGCTCTGGAGATGGTAAAGAAGGCTAGTCTTGAAAAAATCTTATTAGTAAGACCAGAAAAATGCTACGATAGGCAAGTGCTAGAGATCTTCATAGAATTAGAGGAAAGTGAGGAAGAAATCATATCTGATGTAACCATGAAAGTTACAAAGAAAGTTGTGGAGGATGGAAGGAGATGGAGGTTGATGATGAAGAAGAGAGAGAGTACACATTCTCAAAGGAAGATCTGAAAAGTCTTTTCAGTCTTCCATGACTACATGTATGGTGAGGAAGAGATATGGGTGGACACCATCACAAGTAAGAAGGAAATCTATAATCCCACAATAAAAAGAAACAACTCAAACCCGAGTTTGAGATTCTTGCTGAGATTGTTATGAAATGCATACTTGCTCATTAGAGGAGTATGGAGCAAGTTAGAAAACCAAATTTGAGACTAATGGCGGCAATAGTTGACAGTGAGAAGAGGTCATATAATTGGTGTTATGAAACGGTCTCACACAAAATTTTATATATTCGCGTTTTAATGAATGTTTATTTGAAAAGATGGAGTTACACTTATTTCATTGGTAAAAGATGAATCTCACTCAGGAGAGTGGTTTGCCCTTGTAAAATTAATCAATCAAGATTTTTTTATATACTCTTCATTTACAGTTTCAAAGTCTAAAATTTTTGTTTTAAATATATTTTGAAAACACTGTATATTAAACTAATGTTTTTTTTTATCTTTAATCGACATCTGTATACTTCTTTTTAAGAAAATGGCATTCATATTGCATACATAAAAATAAAATCCAGATTAAAAAAAACATGAAGTTTATTGTTTTTAAGTGTTCTTTTGTTGATTTTAATTATAAAAATCAAATTTCACTTTTTTTTTTCATTACATACCATTTTGTAAATTTTAGTATTTGTGATAAGTTAAGTGAATAATTAAAATAATTATAAAATACGTACATATATATTATTTCACAAAATTCATATATTAGTAAATAGGTAGGTAGAGAAAATAAATTTAATTTATCACAATCTTTTTGTACTAAACAATTTCACGCTAAAAAGTATCAAAATAGTTAATATCGCCTGAGAATTATAAATGGTTTCAATTAAAAAAAAATTAAAAAATTGGAGAATATTCCTTTTCGTTTTGTTTGTTTATAAGAAAGATACAATATAAAGTGAAAATTGCATATATGAACTATTGAAAGATATTGGTTGTTATCACTAAACAGTATGAGTTATTTTCACTGAAGGGTGAGATTTATTTTCATTGAAGAGTATTAGATGTTCAGTGAAAACAGCTCATACCCTTCGGCGAAAAAAAACTCATATCTTAAGGATTTTTTTACGAAGTTTAGTGATTATAAAACTCATACTGAAATTCACCCCAAAAAAGAATCGAACCGGAAAAAAATGTGGACTTTTTTACTTTAATCGTATCAAAACTGAACCAAATATATTTTTGGTACATATATAGATATTACATATTTAACTAGTACCAAATAACCGAATGAGACCTTACCGAATTATACCGAACTGAATAACCAAATTAAATATGTATTAAAATTAATTATTATATATTTTGTATACATTAAATTAGTATTATAATGTTTTGAGTTCAAATACGGTTATACGATACCAAAATTTTCATGCGATTTTTGTTTGTGTGTGGGCCTTTTGACTCTGATACCATGGAAAAAATTCAATCTAATCTAAAAGCCCGAACTTGTAAAGAGGTGTGAAATCAGTTCATTTACTAATTTCATAATTTTACTAACCATTCATTATCGTATAATGTGTTATATTTGAGCGTTGAATGATATATATTTGATTGTGGTTGAAGATGTGTAGTATTCGTGTGAGTATGCATCAATATTTATTAAAAAAATTAAAATAAAGAAGAGAATATAAAAAAGCTGAGTAAAATAATCCGTGTTTTCTACGTTCCGTACCGATTTGATTCGGTCAATTTATAATCAAAAATGCATTTCGATATGTACCAAAAAAATAAAATATTTATATTATTTCGTATCGAAATTTCTATTTTGTCAAGAATTTTAAATTTTTTTGCCATGAGAATATATTTTTACGAACTCTACCTTTATCCATTTTTTCATAAATTTAATAACATTTTATTTCCTTTTCTAATTTTTTTTTCTTGCGTTGATCTTCTCCAACCTCCCCATCCAATTTCTCGGATGTATATTGCTGTCAATCTCTCAATTTCTCCTTCTCAAACATCAAGCGTATCTTCTTCTCTTCATCTCTTTTCGATTTTTTTAAAATTATTTTAGAATAGAATATAAAGTGATATGAGTTTAAATATATAATTATACATGATTCAACATGGTGGTAAGAAGTTAAAAATCATTATTACAAGTCTTCAAAATCGTTATATGCGGGTAAACATTAAAATCATACGGTCTTTAAATTTATGGTACAGACTTAAGATATGATAGTACATGCATAATAAAGTGTGATACAAGGTGAATTAATGGTGGTATAGAGTTAATAAAGTGTGGTACGATGTTAATTAATTGTAGTACGAAATAAATTTATAGTGGTACGGGGTTAATAAAATATAGTACTGTGTGAATTAATTGTCGTATGAGTGGTACGGGATTAAATAAAGCATAGTATTTGGTTGAATTAGGTGTTGTAAATGTTAAATATGTGGTGGTACGGGGTGAATACATTGTGGTACAAAATTAAATAAATTGAGCTACTAACTTAATAAAGTGTGATACCATGTGAACTAATTGTAATATATGATGAACTAATGGTGGTACAAACTTAAATAATGTGGTATGGGCTTAAAAAAAAGTGTAGTACTATGATATAAATTAATGGTGTTACGGGCTTAAACAAAGTGTGGTTAAAGATGAATTTATTGTGCGACAGATTAAATATATATGGTACAGGCTTAAATGTATACACTAAACATACGATGGTACATAAGTGTGGTACGGGGTGAATTAAATGTGTTACTGGATGAATTAATTAATTGTGGTACAAACTTATTTTACTCAATTTATTCATTAAGGGTATATTTGTCCAAATAGTTATTCTCTTGGCTAAAAAAAAAAAAACAATTTAAAACATGGTGACATAAAAGAATATACCTTTTGACAAATGACTATTTATAACTCTTCCCAAAATAAAATATTTATATCGTTCCGTATCCAAATATTAGTATAAAAATGAACACTTGAATTTTAAAATAAATGAATTTCATTACTAACACAAATATTTTGAAAAATCCATTTTTATTCCTACATAAACAGTCTTGCATACCCTTCCATGAAAATAACACCCTTAAACGATTTGTATAACCATTTTCGTTCTTATACATACTTAACAAAAGATCAGAGGGTGTATCAATCATGAGAAATTGTCGGCACAGTCATTCGAGTATGGTGCGATACGGTAGTTGTTGTTAGGTCATTACTTGTCGGGTTCGATTTTTGACACGTCTGACAAAAACTTAATTCTCGTGGGACCCATCCCCTAAGCTATTTGATTGGTTGTAATTCCTCCTTTCCAGTTGCCTTTATTTCGACAATGGTTGCCTAGTTGGCAATGGGCTATCAACTGGTGTGGACGAGATCATGCACCCCACTCTCATATGAACCAATCATCGAACCGAACAAAAGAATCCATTGTGCTCAAAGTTTTGTGTGGAGAAAATGTCTTGCAAATTGCAATTGCTAAATTTCTCGCACGTGCCTGTGGATTGTGGGGTTCTAGGGGTGGGGTCTTGGTTGATTTATTTATTTATTTTGGGTGGAGGGGTGCTCATTCAATCTACGGTGAATACGTTTTTTGTGCATTACTTTTTAAAAGTTACTTTTCTTCCTTAAATCAGTTTTCACAGTGCATTATTCATTCCTTACGAAAATCTCTAAATTACATTTCATTTCACTAATAACTTCACACAAAAATATATTTATTTTGTTTCATTCACTTATATTGAACAATATTTCATCATCAAAAAATTATTTTATCCATTTAAATACTACAAACCAACTCTCATACTAAAATTTCAAAAAGTCAACTGTGAAAATAGATCTGGGACGGAGGTAGTATTTTTTATTATTATTGAAAATTTATTTGTATTATTATAAAAAGTTAGAGTAGTTTTAGTATGTGTAAGCAAATTAATTTTGCACTCAATTAAATGGTGACACGTGTGCAAATAAATATTAATATCAAATAAAGTATACTGTTTCATTTTGAGAATTTAATTAAACTAATTCTTGAATTAAATAGTTAAAATTTGATATTTAATGTACACGGTACAAGTCGGTCGAATTAAATGAGTGTTCGATGCTCATATTAGGTAATAAATATAATTTATTTACTATAAGATCGAAAATTAAATGATATCTCGTCAAAAAGGGAAGCGAACTAAATTAATCAAATCAAATCTAATTAATTTGCAAATCACGTCAATCAAATGGCATCGGCCAATCAGGACGCGCCACGTGGCCTTGCAAAAATGGAAAGTTTTCTAATCCAAACCCTATAAATAGGGTTCCCATCATCATTCATTCACACATTCGAAGATCAACGAGCATTCAGACGATCAAGCATCCAAGCAAACAAATCATATGCAATCGTTCTTGAAGATTCAAAGTGTTCTTCATCGTTCTTCGTGGAAAGCAATCAGAAGCGACATCCGGTCCGAGATCAAGGTCCAGAACCCCTCCAATCCGACATTTCTCCTCGAAGATTCGAAGAAGCTTCAACAAGCGTTCTTCAAGGCCTTTGATGATTCAAAGGTGTTCTTCACCGTTCTTAAACCGTTCTTCGTTGCAAATTCATCAGATATAGCGTTCGATCCGGAATCAAGGTCCTAAAACCCTCCGATTTGGCATTTACACTTGAAGACATTCGAAGATCTAAGTCGTTCTTCACGGATTCAAGAACGTTCTCCAAAGAACACATCCAGAAACAGCTCCAAATCAGAGATCAAGGCTCGAAGCCCCTCCGATTCGGCGTTTCTCTCCAAAGGCGCTCCTCGTTCAACCGTTGAAGATTCAAGGATCTTCATCGAGCATTCAAGGCGTTCTTCATCCCCGCCGAAGAAGTTCGTCCAAAAGTCACGTTTGATTCAACACAAGACATCAAGTCTTTGAATTAACGTTTTCAAATCTCCAACTTCAGCTCCATACAAGATTAAGACAAGGACAGTTGCAAAAGTCATTCGAGTCAAAGTCAAAGTCAAAGTCTTTGAGGCAGAGAATCAGAGGATCAAGTCTAGAGTTGGTCAAACCCGCACAAATTCATAAATCGAATTCAAAGAAGTTCAAGTTCTAATATTTTTAGTGTTTTTCACGAAATTTGTAGTTACAAATTTGGCACTCCTAGTGGGACCTACTCTACCTCTCATCTCTTCTCTACTCAAGCAAGCTTAACTATTATGACGAAGGATGTCTCAACTATCGAGGAACGACTCGCCAATATACTCACGGTTGTTGTAGGGCTTACCCAACACGTCAAGAATCAAGATGTCCAAATCTCGAACTTGATGAATAAGGTAGATAATGTCGATGCAAGCCACACTAAAGGGAAGCAAGTTGAGGGCCGCAGCGAAGAGTAGACCTCAACCAAACATCCTGAAGCAACTGCTAAGGAGCTGCATATATCATTTGATGGAAGGATCCAAGTCGATCAACTCAAAGAGTTTATATTGAAGACGGTAAAGGGCAAATTTGATGACGACTCTAAACTATCCTTCATTTACACCAAGCCATATACCAAGAGGATCGACGACTTAAGGATGCCAGCTGACTACCAACCCCCAAAGTTCCAAAAATTCGATGGTAAAGGGAACCCGAAGCAGCACGTAGCTCACTTCGTTGAAACTTGCAATAATGCCGGAACTTACGGAGATCATTTGACAAAGCAGTTTGTCCGCTCCTTGAAAGGGAATGCCTACGACTGGTACATCGACTTGGAAGCCAACTCCATCGACAGTTGGGATCAAATGGAGTATGAGTTCCTAAACCGCTTCTACAGCACAAGGAGGATAGTTAGTATGATCGAGCTAACCAACACTCGGCAAAGAAAAGATGAGTCAGTAATCGATTATATTAATCGATTGAGAAACTTGAGCCTGAACTGTAGAGACCGCTTGTCTGAGGCTTCTGCAATCGAAATGTGCATCCAAGGCATGCAGTGGGGTCTCCGATACATTCTTCAAGGAATCCAGTCAAAGACCTTCAAAAAACTTGCTACAAGAGCTCATGACATGGAGCTAAGCATGGCCACAACCGGAGCCGATATACCACCAGATCGTGAACCTCGTGACAAGACTCATGTTAAGCCTTCAAGTAAAGGATACATAACAGACCCTCTGTTGGGACAATGTCAGTTTTGAGTTAATCTCAAATACCCTGAAAAGATGAATTTGCCGAAGTGTTGTAATGGTCAGGCTAGTCTTGTTAAGCCTTGTATAAGTAAGAATATTTTATATTCATAGGAACTCAGTGAGAGGAGTACTCACTGATGACAATCAAGACTCAAGCCTGAAGAACACAATAGCACCATCACTGAACTTATGTCAGTCCTTCTAAGTTGGCTAAATAAGTATCAGGATGAAGAGCATGATCCTGAGATCATTGCTAACTCATGGACCTGGAAGGAACAGGGTACCTGAGTATTTAGGAAAGACTTGGAGTAGGATCCAAGCAAGCAAAAGGAATGTCAGCGCTGGACCATGTACGTAGATGTGGACAAACCTGATGACGTGGACCAATGAGGAGAAGACAAGTCATGTACGGATACTGACTTGAACCTGACATCCCTGCAATTTTTTAACGGGCATGCATTTAATGCATTTACCAAATCCATGCAAGGATGGCTGCTGCATGAAGATTATGTCCATTGAAGTATCCTACAAGAAATGTGACTAGGAGGCTATCTCTCCAAGACTCCAACGGATAGTTTTCAAACCTACCTATAAATACAGAAGATCTTGCCCCAAACAAGGTTACGGGAAATTTTGAAAGCCAGAAATTACTCAAGACTCACAAGCATTCAAAGAAGTACTCGAAACCCTATAAATTTCCCAAGTGTTTCTTATAGTCTAGAGTCTATTCTATAATCCACTGAGCTCACTATACATATCTTAAGCTTAGAGTGATAATTCAATCCTTAGTATAGGTCTTCATTGTAAGGATTATCACAAACTGATTGAAATCAAAACTGAAATCAAAACCCTTAGTGTTAGGTTTGTTGGTGGAAGTTGTAAGTTGGTTAGGAGAAAGAGGACTAGAACTCGCAATCTAGGGATCAGTGTGGCTGGGCATTGTGCACCTTGGCACGTTTAAAAAAAATTAATCCTTTAGTGGATTCTCCTGTTCAATCAGGACGGTGGACATAGGAGCTTGATTCTCTGAACCATGTTAAAACGCTCTAAGTCTTTACTTGCTTTGATATTGTGCTTAAACTGCTTATCATCTCATTTATTGCACGCTTTGTCAGTGTTGAACCAATCAGCCTGACTTTAGAACTCATTGTACTACCCTTCTAACCACGACTTTATAAGAAATAAACATTCAGTTTTCAGAGAAATTTAAACAAGTCTTTAAACTTTTAGGGTTGACACATTTCCGCACAAGGCATAAATAGATAATTGGCCAACTGACTTGCTTCAGAGCAGTTAGTAGGTTTATTATCTATTCAGTGCCTATCACTGAACTCTGAGTTAAGGGGTCTCAGCTTTGAAAAGGAAAGTATAAATTGTATACGTGTATTCCCCCCCCCCCCCACCCATACACATATTACTCAGACTTGTACGAGACCAACAAGTGGTATTAGAGCAGTGGTTCAAAAGATCATTGACTTTGAATACTAATAGTTTCAGAGGAGTAACTGTTGGTAGTCGCTAAACAGATCTTTGCTTGTATATTTTCTAAAAACTTGCATCATGACTTTAAGGAGGCTCGAAGCTTCTTTGCCTGAATTCTCAGTTTCTAACTTTGTATATTGGAGATTCAGGTTACTTGCACACTTGGATGCAATTCATGACCAGATGCCTCAAGTGATCAAGGATGGCCCCATCAAGATCACCATTCCAAACGTCAGAGGACTAGGATATGATGATTAACCCATTGGAGCTCCAGTTCCATAGGACAGGAGCCAACTGACCAATAATGAGATCAAGATGATAGGACTGGACAACGTGGCCATGAATATAATTCTTCATACGGTGCCGATCGAGGAGTCAGCCAGGCTGATGCACTTAATGACTGCAAAGGAGGTCTGGGATGAGTTGAACCAAATGTGTGAGGGATCTGAGAAAATCAAGGAGAACAAAATGAACATTGTCATTCAAAAGTTTGAAATCTTCGAGATGCTGCCTGAGGAGACCATTGATTAAATGTAGTCAAGATTCATCAAGATGATGAATGAGTTGGTGTTGTTAGAGAAGGAAGTCCCTAAGAGAAAAGTTGCTTCTAAAATCCTGAATGCTCTCCCTAAGAGATAGGATAACAGTGTTATCATGCTCAAGAATACTCAGGATATGAGCAACATTACTTCAGCTCTACTTTTCTCAGAGCTCAAAGTATTAGAATTTGATCTAAACAAGAGAAAGAAGAAAGTAGAAGTTGAAGAGGAGGAGAAAGCTCCAGAGAAGAATGTGGCATTTAAAGACAAGTCGATACCTACAGAATCTCCATCAAAGTCACTGATGGAAATGAGTAAGGAAGAGCTTGTTGAGGAGTACAGTATGATGGCTAGACGGTTTGAAAAGCTAAACTCAAGGTTTGGTCGATACAAGAAGTACTATCAGTATACAAGAGATAGGAAAACTAATAGAAGCCACAATAGTTCCAGAAGGTATGAAGACCGGAAGAACACTGACCAGAGATGTGATCGGGGTGAAGAAAGGAGGTACTCTGACCCAAAACCTGATCGTGAGGAGTTAGACCAGAGACGTGCTCATGACAACAAGTAATCTAGCAAGAATGAAAGCTCATCTAGACGGAGGGAATCTGACTCAAGAAGAAACCCTGAAGCAAGAAGAGAAGGAGAAGATGAGCCAACAAAGTGTTACAACTGTAACAAGAGTGGGCATTATCAGTATAACTGCCCTGAGTTGAGTGCGAGGGAAATAAAAGACAGGAGGACTAAGAGAGACCTGAGATATACGGATAGGAGAGTTATGCTCGCTGAAGACGCCACTACCTCGGATGGTCCTGAGGAGAGGTCGCCTGAACTCTTTTCCGATGATGAGTACGATGATATGTACCTTATGGCGAGGGAGGAGCCTGAGGTAAATTCTAACTCTGAATGTGGTTCATACACTGGTCAAAATTCTGACCTCAGAGTCAGTTAGAGAAATGAACCTTCAGATCTATCTTAATCAATTGATGGTGGATTTCTCCAGACTGCAGGAAACTAATGTCTTCTTGGTGAAGGAGAATAAGAAATTGAGTATTGAAGTTCAAACGCTGACTGACCAGTTGACTCAGTCAGATCTGAAAGAATCCTCTCAAATTGTAAGGCTAACACAAGAGATTGACTTGATCAATTCTCAGCACCTTCCAAGAGAGAAGATTCTCAAGGAACTGGCTGAAGACCAACTGGCTAAGCAGATTGAACTAAGGGAACTCAAGAGTAAGTTTGATGACCTTTATACCAGACATGAAATCTTGAGAAAGAGTGAGGATGCTCTCAAGCAGGAGATAGCAGAAATGAATAAATTCTCAGTTGTTGTAGAGGAAATAAATAGCTGTCAGAAGCTTGGGAATGAAAGATCTGGGATTGGCTTTGATTCCAGGAAAACCTCACAAGGTCAGTCTCATGTTGCTTCAGGGAGCTACACTGAGAGGGTATTTGTTCAGGCAGGCACGAGCACGAAGAAGGCTGTGTTCAAGGCCCGCCAAACTGACAAGGGCAAGGAAACTGTTGAGACAGTCAGGGTTGCCCCTAAGGTCGTGAAGCCAAAACTCAAGGGAAAGGCTAAATAACCTAGACAGACCCCTGAGAGCTCAGGTCAGAGAACTTCTCAGCGCAAGCCGAGGAGAGCTCAAGCCAAGAGCACTCAAACTGCTCAACAGGGATATTATCATGCTTGGCAATACCCTCAGGGAAGGCCAAACATGATAGCACCTCCATGGTCTTGGCATCCTGAAGCATATAACTGCTACCAGTTCCCTCACTTACCTAGGGGAAATAGAAAGCAAGGCGCAAGTCAGAAACAAACTCCAAGGTCTGCTGCACCTAGGCTTAGGAAGAACATGAAGGCTGCCCCAAAGGCAAACACTAAGGCCCCTGTGACTCTGAAGCCTGACACTCATACACCATCTTTCTCTCAGGCAAAGAAGAAGGAAGTAGTGTATGTGGATATTAATGGGAGACAGATTTACTCCTCTGAGGCAATCAGGGCGGTTAAGCAAGTCTGGATCCCGAAAGGTACAACTAACACTGTAGGACCCAACACCCAATGGGTAACTAAAACCTGATTTCGTTGCAGGCGGTTGTGGGCTACAAGAAGAGGAAGGATGACTCAATCAAGGCTGTTTGGTACCTAGACAGTGGCTGCTCAAGGCACATGACTTGAATGAAGAGTCTCCTTCAGGATTACACTGCAAAAGATGGCCCACAGGTAACCTTTAGTGTTAACTCAAAAGGTTTAACTAAAGGTTTTGGTACTCTTATTATAGGTACAGTCAGGGTGGAGAATATGTCCTATGTTGAAGGACTGAAGCACAACATGTTATCAGTGAATCAGTTCTTTGACAAAGGTTTCAGTGTTGAGTTCACATTGAATATCTATTTGGTCAAGAACAAACCAACACTGCAAGTACTTCTAACAGGTATTAGGAAATGTAATGTTTATTTAGCTGATTGGAGTAGCACTATTCCTGATACTTGTCTTGTTGCTAAAAGCTCATCAGAGCTCAGTTGGTTATGGCATAAAAGATTAAACCATTTGAACTTCAAGATTCTTAACAAAATTTATAGACTTTCACTTGTTGAAGGTCTACCTAATGAAGTTTTTAGCAAGGATCATGTGTGCAGGGCTTGTCAGGAAGGAAAGCAAGTCAGAGCTGCATTCAAGGAGAAAGTTATATTCTCCACTAACAGAGTTCTTCAGCTCTTGCACATGGATTTGTTTGGCCCTGTAACACCTGTGAGTATGAATGGTAGGAAATATACCCTTGTGGTCATTGATGATTATTCTAGGTATACTTGGGTTATATTCTTGTTGAACAAAAAGGAAACACAGGAGCTTCCAGAGTTGCTTAGGAGACTCAGCAATAAGAAGAATCGGTCCATTGTGAAAATTAGATCTGACAAATGCACTGAAATTATAAATTCATATATTTTTTACTTTTGCAATGAACTTGGTGTAGCTGATGAGACTTTTGCAGCTAGAACCCCACAACAAAATGGTGTTGCTGAAAGAAGAAACTGGACACTAAAGGAAGTTGTCGGGACCATGCTGGCTGAGTCAGGATTGCTCATGAAATTATGGGCTGAGGCAATCAACAATGCATGCTACACTCAGAATAGATCTATGCTGAACAAACAACATGCACAGACCCCCTACGAGACATGGAACAAGAGGAACCCTCGTATATCTTATTTCCATATATTTCGGTGCAAGTGCTTCATCCTCAACAATGGGAAGACCCAATTGAAGGCCTTTGATAGCAAATCTGATGAAGGAATATTCTTAGGGTATTCTGAAGTCAGTAAAGCATTCAGAGTCTACAATTGTAGGACCCTTGTTGTGGAAGAATCACCACGTGTTATTTTTTATGAATCTGTCACTGAGTCTAGGGTAAAAGTGGTGGATCCTGACTCTGAGGAGGTCACAAGGAGAGTGACAATGCTGAGCCTAAAGAATCAACCTGGTCCAAAGGTCAAAGTTGTGCCAATTCCAAGTTGGGATGATGACGATGATCAGGATGATAATTCAAAAGCCACTCCTAAACCCTGCACTTCAGGGGTAGTTGAGCCTCAGACTGAGGGACAGACTCAACCTGAGGTAAGTACCGTCAATGAAGATGCGGTCGCAGCTGAGATGGCTACTGGGTCATCATATCAAGGGGGAATCAATGTCCCTGACATTGAGCTCATTAATCCCTTTGGTGTTTACTCAGTTCCATTCCCTTTTATTCAATTTCCTGAGTTTATGGAACCTGTAGACACTAAAATTGCAGGTACTTCAGGGACAACCCCACGCAAAAGAACATGGCTAGATGATCATCCCATTGACCAAGTCATTGGTGATCCAACTGAGGGAGTCAGGACCCGTAGGTTCCATGATGAGAGTGCTCTATTCTGTTACTTTCTCTCTGAGCAAGAGCCCCAGAATATAGAAGAAGCTCTGACTCGAACTGGATCATGGCCATACAAGAGGAGTTGAATCAGTACACAAGGAATCAGGACTGGGAACTGGTGGATAGACCTGGCATCAAGGTGTGATTGGTACCAAGTGGGTCTTTAAGAACAAGAAGGATGAGAATGGGGTTGTAGTAAGGAACAAGGCAACGCAGGTAGTAAAAGGATATTGTCGGTCTGAAGGAATGGACTATGATGAGACCTTTGCTCCAGTGGCTAGGCTAGAAGCAATCAGGTTGTTCCTTGCGTATGCAACATACAAGAAGTTCAAAGTGTATCAAATGGATGTGAAGAGTGTTTTTCTTAATGGTATCCTGAATGAAGAGGTATATGTGGAACAACCCCCAGGGTTTGAGGTTGGAGTAGGGATGTAATCAAACCAAGCCATTCGCAAGCTATTCGAGTCTCAGCTCAAAAAAATATCCGTTCGAGTTCGTTTGTTAAGTTTCACGAGCTGAGCTCAAGCCCGATTTCTAGCTCGATTATTTTATCGAGCCGAGCTCGAGCCTAGTGGTATTCGGCTTGAAAGCTCGCGAACAGGCTCGTGAAAAGGCTCGCAAAAAGGCTCATGAATATGCTCGTTTATAAGCTCGCGAATAGGCTCGTTAATTAATTTTTTATTTTTATATAAATATTTAAAAAAATATTCATAAGCATGTAACATAGTATTATTGTCTGTTATTTGGGATAAATTTATTTTAAACCATTAATTGTCTTTGTTTAGCTTCAGAATTAGTTGTTGGTCTTTGGTTGGATGATATTTTTATTATCATGGACAACTATGTTTTTAATTAGACATAGTATTATTGTATGTTATTTGGGATAAATTTATTTCAAATCATTAATTGTCTTTGTCTAGCTTCCGAATTAGTTTTTGGTCTTTGGTTGGATGATATTTTTATTATCATGGATAACTATGTTTTTAATTAGATATAGTTTAGATGTATTATTTTTGTATAATTTTTAAAATTTTAATTAGCTTTTCGAGTCGAGCCTTTCGAGCCGAGCTTTTTGAATCGAGCCTTTCGAGCCGAGTTATTTGAGCTTGAGCTTAAATTATTCTTGATTAATTTATAAACTAGTTTTTTTCGAGGCGAGCTCGAGCTATTCGCGAGCTTAAAAATTTACACACGGGCCAAGCTCGAGTCCAACTAATAGAGCTCGAGTCGAGCTCGAGCCGAGCTCAAGCCTAAAATATCCAAATGAGCCGAGCTCGAGCTTGACATTATTCGACTCGGCTCAGCTCGTTTTCATCCCTAGGTTGGAGACAAGGTATACCACCTGAAGAAAGCATTGTATGGACATAAGCAAGCTTACTCTTTCCCAATTTCCGACTAACCATGGGTTCAAGATGTGGACTGTGGATAGGATATTGTTCAGGATCACTGAAGGTGATGACATTCTCTTGGTCTAAATATATGTGGATGACATCATATTTGGATCACCAAATCAGCAGCTCTGTGAGAAATTCTCTAAGTGGATGACTGGTAAATTTGAGATGTCTATGATGGGAGAGATGAACTTCTTTTTGGGGTTGCAAGTCAAGCAAACTGATCAAGGGATTTTCATAAATCAGGCGAAGTATACAAGAGACTTGATTCAGAAGTTTGGAGTTCAGAATTGCAATCCAGCTAGGATCCCAAAGAAAAGTCATCTAGAGGCTGCAAAAAGGATACTAAAATATTTGAAGAGAACAGTCAATTTAGGACTTTGGTATCCTTCAGATGACAACCTAGAACTGACATGGTATTCAGGTGTAGATTATAGAGGTTGTAGGATTGATAGGAAATCAACCTCAGGGACATGTCAGTTTTTAGGAAGCAAGTTGATCTCTTAGTTTTCAAAGAAGCAGAATTTAGTGGCAATATCCACAACTGAGCCTGAGTATATGGTTGCAGGTAGTTGTTGTGCTCAGGTTTTATGGTTGAGGCAACAATTGAGAGACTACCAAGTGTTTGCAAATGAAGTCCCAATTTATTGTGATAACAATAGTGTTATAGTTATCACTCAGAACCTAGTGCTTCACACAAGGTGTAAGCATGTGGATAATAGGTATCACGTCATAAGAGATCATGTGGAGAAGAAGGATATAAGGATGGAGAAGATTCACACTGATAGGTACAGAGCTAGCATCTTGACTAAGCCTTTGGCTGAAGCAAGATTTATGGAACTATCGGTGGAGTTAAGACTCTTAGATCCAGGAGAGCAGTCATTGTAGGATCAAGGGGGAACTAAGGTTCAGAGTCGAAAGGGGAACTCAGGATTAGACTTGACTCAATGAGGTATCAGGGCACTACAATGTTGCCCTGATTGGTATGAAATTTCTAATCCTGATTCCTTGAATTTGAACTGTCTCACTGAATCTTTCATCCTGAAAATCATATTAAACGTTGTTCGTTATCATTAAAAGCACAACTTTTGATATTTAAACCCATGCGTGTCAGAGCATTTAATACTTACAGTTACTTTTTCATATACGTGTCCACTTTAGGCGGGATATGACTAACGCGATCAGAGGACATTTCTTTGAATTAATCCTGGCCCCTTATCTCAAAACCTTTCAAATTTAGGATTAATCTCAGCCACACGTCGGAGTAACTGTTCATATAAAATATCAAATTAGAAGCCAATGAAGTTTTTCTTACATTTTCATATACTCCCGAGCATATTTTCATACACTCTTGAGCACACTGAGTTTTCTCTTACTCAAATTTTTACACACGATAGAAAAACTTTCTCAAATCACTTCAATGGCTTCTTCTAACACTGCTTGGTCTATTGTCAACTACGAGTCTGTTGTCAAGAACAAGCAAGTTCATATTGAACAGGTTATCGCCATGGATGGCCTATGCTTGAAGGTGAAGGAGATCAAGTCGGTGTTTAACCTGATCTCTAAGGCTGGTTTAAAGACCTACTACGCCAAGAAGCCCACATCTGTGATTTCGAAGATGGTGGTTGAGGCGTACATCAAGATGTTCAAGCGAGACGGAGAAATGTTCACAAAGGTGACGGTTGAGGTGCCTATAGGGGAGAACGAGAAAGGGGAACTGTTAATTGAGGAAGAGGTCAGAGAGGTTGACCTCAGGGCAATGGTGAAGAAGGTATTTGCCCTACCCTGCACTTGTATTAGCACCACGGTGTACCAAGAGAACAACGAATTTGCATACTTGGAGAAATTCACCAAGTCGGGGTCTCCTGACTTTCAGGCACGCATGCACAAGGACAATTTCAAGCCGGAGTACAGGGCTCTGGTGGATATTATTAGCAAGATGAGCATGGGGAAGGTTGGGTCCCATGAGCAAGTGAGCAAGGATAAAATAAATTTGATGGTGGCTATCATTGACCAGCTTGAGGTCAACTGGGAGCAGTACTTCTTAGATTTGCTCACCGATGAAGCTGCAACGAAGGTGGAAAAGGATGTCCAAAAAAACACATATTTATCAAAGGTGTGCTTCATTTTGGGATAAGTTTGTCTATGCTCATCACCAACACATTCCCTGAATGCTCGTTTGACTGGGAGTTCACAGTTCCAGCGAAGAAGATAATGTTCTCCACTGAGAAGGAGACTTATCTAATTTTGGGCCTCACTGACCCAAATGCTCCTCTGAAGGGGCAGAAGAAGAAGGTTGAGCATAAGGGCAAGAAGCCTATGAAGAGGAACCTCCTCGGTGAGGTGGACGATCTAATAGCCAAAGGCCAAGAGAAGACTGAGGCGACACTGGTTGAGCTTGCTCAGGTGAAGGAGGCTGAGAAGGAGAGAGTGGAGAAGACAATCTCCAAGTTGAAGGTCGTGATGAAGGAGATAGCAACGACGACGGGGAAGAAAAAAAGTACTGAGAAAGGCTTTTAAGAAGGCTATGTCAGAGCCTGAGGGGCCTGACAATGATGTACTAGAAGATGGGCAACTGGTGGTGAAGCCTAGGATGATGAAGAGGCTGAGGAAGGGAGTAAGGAAAGTGGCGGAGGAGAGAGCAACAGAGGAGTCTGATCTAAACCAAGTACGAGAAGCCATTAACATGGCTTCTCTACTTCAACCTGAACCTACCCCAAACCCCACTGAAACTTCCACTACTGACCCTACCCAAACTTCCACAGAGCCCAATGAACCAAATCCCACTGAGCCTACACCATCTACCCACACTAAACCATCTCTTCCCACTGAATCCCAAAGTAACCTTCCCCTACCCACTGACTTTCCAGTCGCTACCACCAACCCCAAAGAACCATCCTCATCCCAACCATCTAATCCTAAGGAAGTCATCCCTGAGACCGAGTTCATCATCTATAATCCTGAGGAAGAGGAAGAGGATGACACTTCTATGGACTTGTATGAAAATCTTATCAGGTACAAGATGGAAGAATGGGTTGTGATGAACTTCCCAGTGCTGAATAACTACCCAATCCTGAGGAGTCATGTTGCGGACTTGAAGGTTTGGTTGGAATACAAATAGTCCAATATGCCTGAGCAACGAATGATGGTTGAATCCAGGGGGTGGGACTTCTGGTGCCAAGAGGAGGAAAGACTGTGCTCTTACTTTAACATAACAAATTACCTCGAGGTACTGGAGTTGGGGGCAGTGAAGGAACTGGTGGAGAAGATGAGGGCTATGAGGAAGGAAAAAGGAAAGTTTGTAGATACCCCGGACAAGAAGGGTGATGATGATGAGGTTGATAACAATGATGACACTGATGGCACTGGAGGAAAGGTCAATGAACAAATCATTGATAAATGTGCCAAGGAGTTAGATGTGATGGACTCTGAGCCTTGTGCTCAGGGGGGAGGTGTAAAGGAGACTGCGTCCAAAGGTGGAGCAGTTGATGAGACCAACTTGGTTGGTTCATATGCCAATAAAGCAACTGTCGATGAAGGGATTCCCTACCCTGAGACACATGAGGAAGTTGTTGAGGCATCCAAGGGGACTCCTAGTTCTGAAGGGTAAGTCCCTGAAGTTCGAGTTGACTCGGCTGAGCCTAAGGGGTAGGCGGCTGAGATCACTCCGCAACTTCCCCTAGTGCATCCTGAAGAGGAGACTGAGATGGTAGGGGCTGACAAGGGAAAACAGCCAATGAACGAGGATGAGGATGATGACGAGGTTGAGGTAATTGACATCCGCAAAGGCAAGTTCACTGACATTATCAAAGTGAAACAAGAAAAGACTACGGAGAACCTTGCAGAATTGGAGAACAAGCTGAGTGTGCTTGAATCTGAGCAGATTAATATAGACGAGGCGATCCAAAGGCAGATTAGATGGATGAGGCCAGCACTCAAGACAGTGGCCAATAACAAGCTAAGGCATCTTGAGAAGGCAATGAAGGCCACTGTCACCTCTGTCAAGTCTGAGAGGAAGAAGACCAAGAAGCTGCTTGCAGGGGCTCTGACTCAGATGAAGGAGCAAAATGAGCAAATGATCCTGAAGGCAGCGGAGATGCTGACTGAAAAGTCCACTGAGCTCTTCACCAAGGCCATCACGGATCAAACTGAGAAGATAACTTCAGAGTCGGAAAAGATGGCAGCAAGGCTGGCCAAAACTGAGGAGTGCTTGAGCAATTCCATGGAAGTCTTTGTCAAAATGCTCAAGTCAAGCCTGTCTCGGTTGTCATATTCCAGAGCTGGAATTGCGACTGGAGTTGACTTAAAGAAGGATCACTTAAAGAAGGTTCAATCACTTACTGCCTTCGTTGTCAACAGTGAGGATGAGGTCCTGAAGAATGCAGCGCCGAGGTCATTACTCCCTGCCAAGGATGATGCCAAAAAGGGGGAAAAGGTTGTGAAGAGGAAAAGATCCAACCCTGAGGCATCTGAGGCAACTGAAACTGCACTCATCCAGTCCACTCCGTGGAAGTCAGCCAGGCTAGCAGCTCAGGCTAGTGAACCTTCGAATCTTCCTCAACTCTCTCATATTCCTGAAGCTTCAGTGTATTCCCCTATCGAGACAAGGAAGAATCCAATCACCTATGATGGTGATCAAGTAGCAGATCTCTGCTCTGAGGCTTGGGTATTGCACTTGAAAAGATTGAAGCTCAGCGCCGTGTTGAAATTGCTCAAAAGGAGAAGCAGTGCATTCTGGAGAAGAAGGTTGAGAAATTGACTTTCATCACAGAGCTATAACAGAAAGAACTTGATGATGGGATTTTCAGTTTACTAAGGAGGAAGAAGGAAAAGCCTGAACCCAGAAAGTACAGGAAGCCAGCTGCACCAAGGGCCAAGAAGATTCAAGTCCCAAGGCAATGAGCCAGTTCTCATTGATACTTTCATATCTGAGAAGTTGAAGGAATTTTGGGTGGATGCACGGAACGAGTTCATCAGGCTCTGGTATGTGGTCAAGAAGTGGGGCGACACTGAAGACATCGACACGCGCTTCACTGACTTCATGGTGGACAACCATCCTAAATTGTTCAAACTGATCTTGGACGAGACTGGTCAAGCTAAAGTTCAAGTGAAGGCTCTTGAACTTATCACTCGTACTCCTCCCTACGTTCCTTGCTCAACCATGTATGACTCGAGGGAGATTATGAAGGAGGTGCTGAAGATAGCCAAGGTTGAAGGGTACATCAATCAGTTAGATAGGATTGAAGAGTTGAAGAAGAGAGTCTATAATGGATATGGACTCAAACCTGAATTGCGTAGAATCTAATTGTACCCTGAACTTTGTTGTAATAGATAGGGCCATTGTAATGTTGTCATATTTATCAATGGAATCTATTACAATTGCCCACAGACAAAACCTCATTGTTTTTTTTGCTGTTGTTTAAATTTTGTACTTTATCAAGAACTGCTCTGACACTGATCTTTTATCTTATAGATAGGATTATTTCCACTAAGTAATTTGCGGATCTTCTCAGTGTTTTGGCATCATCAAAAAGGGTTAAATTATTGGGACAGTGTCATTTTTGAGTTGATCTCAAATACCCTGAAAAGATGAATTTGCCTAAGTGTTGTAATAGTCAGGCTAGTCTTGTTAGGCCTTGTATAAGTTAGAATATTTTATGTTCACGAGAACTCAGTGAGAGGAGTACTCACTGATGACAATCAAGACTCAAGCCTGAAGAACACAAGAGCACCATTACTGAACTTATGACAGTCTTTCTAAGCTGGCTGAGTAAGTATCATTGAAAACTCACGGACTTGAAAGGAACAGGGTACCTGAGTGTTGGTCCCGAAACGAGTACACAGGTGTATGGGGGGGGAATACACCTGAGGTTACAAATTTAAACTTCTAAAAACTTATCAGGTTACTTAAGACAGTAACTCGTTAGAGGACTTGAAGTCTGCTGAGAATTACTTGTGAAAGCTTACTGAGATAATACCTCCACTGAAAGCTCAAGACTTTCAGTTGAACTACTACCTAATTAGCTTTCAGATGCGGATTAGTGAGCCCTTAGGAAATCTCGATTTACTTTGATAAACTTTGAATGAATAACTCACACTTAAGAGATAGCAGAAAGTAAGTACACAGAGATATAAAGTGGTTCAGAGATGAATCTCCTACGTCCACTGTCCTGATTAAACAGGAGAATTTCATTCACTTGGAATTCCTTTTGTTATAGTGCCAAGGTGCACTGATCAATTAATCCTCTCTTAGGATGATTGATCACTAAAATAATTCCAGGTCCTAGTTCCCAAAATAAACCAGCTTTCAGACTTATACAAACAATCATCTTACTAACACCACTTAAACACTAACTCTCAACCTAACAACTGGGTAGGGTTTTGAGTAGGGTTTGGTTCCAACTGTTCTGAGATAATCCTTACAGTTTAGCTTAAGGCTTAGGATGGATTATCTCTTTCTAAGGTTTGGATATATCTTTAGCTTGATTTCGGAAGGCTTGGTATGCTCTCTACAGATATGAAACACTTGGGAAACAAAGGTAATTTCGAATGCTTTTTAGGTAGTTATGAAAGTAGAGATAGCTTAGAACTTGTGAGTTTCCCGTGCATAGAAATGAGCACGTCCTTCTGTATTTATAGACCTTCTTGAAAATCTTCCCGTTGGAGTTGAATCTTCTCATGTAAGTATTCTTGTATCTGATTGGTTCAAACGGCTCTATTTGAAGCTTTAAGTCTTGTCAAGAAACGGCTGAAAGACCATGCCTGTTCACCAACTTTCTGTAGAATGCTAGGGAAAGACTTTTGGTACTTGTCAGTCTGTGACAGGTCGGCTGTCAGTAGAGTACACCTATGTGTCATCTTCTCATTTGGCCGTTTAGTCTGCTTGCTCAGAATCCTGTCTTGCTTTAAGGTGGAACTCCTATGAGAGAACCTTCTTATTCCTTCATTTATTGTAAGCTTCACTGAAATCCGTTTTGCCTTTTTTCAACCAGATTAACTAACAGCTTTTAATGTGTTTAGCATTGAATGTGCTTTGTTAGTTCACATCAGTGGACCTTGGTCCTCTCCTGATAGTTTTAGTCTTAGTGTTAATGCACTTAGAAAACATTCAAGACTTAGACCATTTCTCAGATCAGTTTGTCTTCGGCGGACTTCAATCTTCAGTAGACTTCATTCTTCAATACACTTCAGAATTTACTAACTGCACTTCAGTTCTTTAACATTTGAACTGACTTTCTAAACTATAACTCTACTGAACAATTTTTACTTACAAACAACTTAGGAGGAACCTTTTGGCATCTTAATCAAAACTTAAGTCTATACAATTTTCCAACAATTTCCCCCTTTTTTATTATGCCGAAACCTATCTTATTACATATTCTCTTTCAGATGAGATTCTTTAGTTGACATAAATATTTAAGGATTTTTGTAAGTAAAAGCATTCAATTACATAAGCCTAAATGATAATGAGATATTATCTTGGGCAAAAACACAGTAGAGTTTCATTGTATTGAAGAACTGAAGAGTACAAATACATAACATCCACTGATAAGTAAAGGTTCAAAACAAGATCAGCTGGGACTTATAAGCAAATGCCCAGAAACAACTCTTAACTCCTTAGATGGAGTCAAATAAAGGTTCAAGCCCATATTGCTTGAAGACTCGAATCTTCTAGTCATTTTTCCCTCCATGACTTCTTTTAAATGTCCCCTGAGACCTTAATGCTCACAAAGGGATACCCACTCAGCTCTGATTCTTTCTCTGTCCACTGCTCCAGTCGCATCTTGAGGAGGCCAATAGATGATTGGTTTAGGGGCCTTCAAGGCATGATCGGGAAATTTGTCATTCCAGGCTTCACAAATCTCAGGGTAGAGCTTTGGGTAGGTTTCAAACAACCAATCGTTGAACAAATCCTGCTCATTCTCCTTCTCCAATTTTCCACTGACATAGAAAGAGTACACAAACTCCCTCTTAGCAGACTCCCAATCATCGTTCAGCTTTTTAGGAACCCAAGATTCCAGATGAGGAAACTTTGCCTTTGTGACATCCATCTTTTCTTTCTTCATTTTTGCAGCCCACCTTTGATAACTTTTCCTGAATTTCTTGGAAGTAGTTTTATCAAAGGTAGCTAGCCTTTCCTTCCTCTTCCTCTCAGCTAACTCAGCCACTGACTCAATCTTCCCAACCTCCTTATCCCTCATTTCCTGCTGTTGGGCAGTTAACCTCTTAGCTCTTTCATTCATTCCACCAGCTTCTTTGATTAGCTCAGTGAGCTCAATAACTCTGGTGGGGGCAGATTTGGGGATTTCAGAAGAGATAGGTTCAGGGTTTAAGATAGGAAGTACCTCTACTGAGTCGTCAGTTGACTTTGCAGCCAACCTACCTGAGGATCTTGTTCTCTTAGCCACCTCTGCTGAGAGAACATCAATAGCCTTCCTCTTTGTTGTTTCCCCCTTTTTAGCAGCTCTCTCCTTCTTCTCCTTCTCATGGGCTTTCTTGAATTTTGACAAGTCTTCTGAGGGAACCTCATTTCCCTTCTTGGCATCAGCAATTTTCTGGGCTTCAACATTTACCTTCTCAATGGTGTTTTTGAGCTGTTGGCCTCTTTCAAACTCAGGGGTCTCAAGAATCACCTGCATCTTGTTCTTGGGATCCTTCTTCATGTCTTTGGCACTAACTCTCTTTTCCCCCTTTTCGGCATTAATCATATACTCAGCAATCGAGATGTTTAACTTCATCTGATCATGACTAATAGCCTTCACTTGGGATGAGCAGTGATCAACCTCATCTTCAAGTCTTTCAAGAGTAGCCCCAGCTGTTTGTCCAAACTGTACAAACTGAGCCAGCTTTTCATCTATCAGGACGTTTGTCTTTTCTTGGGTAGGGAAGTCCTCTGCAGCCTTCTTTAGGACTTCTTCCAGCTTAGCTCCCAGCTCCTCGTGCTTGGCCTTAAACTCTATCAGCTTCTGGTTCCATAACCCTTCAACCTTCCCTAACAGGTCAGCTGAGAAAGCCTCTACAGAGGACTTTAGGTTAATGGAGACATTCTCCACTGAATCCTTCAAAAATTGAGTTCTGGCCTCTTCTTCCTTTTGCTCCAACTTCTTCAGGGCCTCTATCACGAGTATGCTTTGTCCTTCAACAACATCTAAGACCATTTGTTGTGAATCTTCTACCTTCAGAGTCAAATTTTGGAGTGAATTAGTGGTAGACTCCATCAGCTCATCGACATGGTCTGAGAGGATAACCATTTCATCTACTTCTTCTTGAACAATTTCTTGGACATCTCTCAGCTAAGCTTGTAGAGAAGGAAGCTTTTCATTTTGAATGAGTTGGACAACTTCTCTCAGTGGAGTTAGGTTGACCTGGACTGGGGGAACTTCATCAGTTTGTATACCTGCATGGCAAACAGTGTTAGTCATTTCCCCCTCTTTCTCACAGCCTAAGTCACCTGACATAACTACCTCCATTGCAACTCCCTCTTCTTCCCTCAACTCACTCTCTTTTTCATTTTCAACTATGTTCTTTTCAGCCAATTCATCCTTTACAGGAATGATTGCTTTAATCTCTCCGCTCATAACTCCAGTGATTTCAACTTCCTTTTCTTTTTCCTCAATATTTTCAACTCCTTCTTTACCAGACACCTCAGCTGACTCTGTAGTCACCACTGAGGGCTGTTGTGGGAGAGCTTCAGTAGACTCCTCTACTGAGCTCTTTTTTGGCAAATTTTGTACCTCATTATCTCTTGCCAATGATACATCCTTGGCTACTTCACCACCACCTTGCTGTGGTGAAGTACCTTCTCCTTGTTCCATCTCCTTCTTCTTCTCTCCTTCTCCTCCTTCAACAGTTTTTACCTCCTCCGGCTTTTCTTTTTTTCCTTTTCAGCAGTTTTCTCCTCTCCAGATACCTTGCTTGCTTCAGCAAGCTTGTCCATAACCATACTTTGGAAGATCTTCTCATCACAGAGAAGTCTGGTTTTGGTCATGCCTGCAAACTCCAACACCTCAATCTCTTCTTTCTTCCATTCCTCAGCATTGCTGCCTCCAACAGCCATGAGGATCTCTCCCAACCTCCTGTCCTTCAGCTGGATAAGTAACCTTACTCTCATGAACATAGCTTTCAGGGTGGGGTGCCCAACAAGCTCAGGATACTTAGATTCCAAATAGTAAGCTACCTCATCCTTAAGGGTATCCAAGAAGGAGTACTCTTCTTCATCATCAGATGGTATAAAAGGGGTAGGGGATCTAATCTCAGTTGGCTCTTCTGGGATTGAGTCCAGGTGAGTTGCATGGGTTTCAGGTGGGTTAGGTTCAGATGAGGGTAAGGTTTGGGTTTCAGGAGGGGTTTGGATTTTATCAGGGGGGGTTGAGGATGTGTTCTCATGAGGGGTTGAGGTTGCCTCAGCAGATGCCTCAGAGGGGGAGGTATTTTGGGATCCACTTTCAGGCTGTTGAGAGCCTTCAGTAGAGGTTTTTGACATCTTGGATATTTTCTTGGTTTTGATAGGAGTACGGGGTTTGGTTTTGTGTTTGATGGGGGTGGGGGTAGGGACATCTGAGTCAGACTCAGTAGATATAACGTTAGGAGATGAGTCAGGGTTACCTGAAGATGACTCATCAGTGGAGTTTGTAGTTCTGACCTTCTTTGAGGCACTCTCAGATGACCTCTTCTTCTCATTTTTTGAGGCCTTCTCTGCCTCCTCCTCTTTGTGTAAAGCCATCTTGTCACTTAGCTTTACAAGTCTCCTTTTCAACTTAGTCTTTTTTCCTTCAACAGGGTTTGCTTCTTCAGTCTCCTATGCTGCCTCCGGGCTTTCCACCTCCGTGCTCAGCTTCCTTGTCTCCAAGGCTTTACCAGATTTGAATAGAGCCTTCAAATTGCTCCATTTTCTATCCTCTTTCCAGTCCACTCCCACATCAACATTTTCGATCAAGTAAGAGATCTTAGTGGCAAAGTTCAGCTTACTTGACAATTGGGGATTCTTTTCCAGTTGGAATTTTAACTTCTCTTTGTTCAGAGCTCTCAAAAAAATTGTTGTCAGTTATAGCTCTTCTCCTTGCTTTCCACTATTGCTTTCATCAGCCTCAGTTTGGGCTTGCTTACTTGCTCCGTGCTGCCTTGATTACGCAAAATACATTTCCCAACAATCTCACAAAGAATATTGTATACGGGAAGGGGTATATTTCTGTTCATTGTGGGACTGTACTTCGTCTTCTTCTGCATAATAGAGTAGACCCAGTCCTCCTCCTTATCCGTGATACAAGTATCCGGATTTGGGCCTTCAGATGGAAGTCCAAAGAGATCTTTGAGATCATCACCTTCCAGTTGGATCTCCTTCCCCACTTTCTGATGCTCGATGATTTCAGTATCATCCCTCATCACCTTCTTCTTCCTCTTTAAAAACAAACAGGATTTAATCTTTGAATCAGTATTAGCAACTCTGAAGTAGAACTCCAACACTTATCTATCGAAGCAGTTTTGGGGTGGATAGACAAGAATTTTTCCAGACCAGCATCCTTCACCATGTCCAGGGCCTCCTTGATATGCTTGAACTCTGGTCTGGTTTGAATCTCAGGGTTGTCAAAAATAACTATAGGCTCATGCCAAAAGTTATCTTTGTTGGTAAGAAAACCTAGATTAACTCTGGCCATTTTTTATTTAGAAGGAAATTGTAGGAAATTTGCAGAGAGTATTTTGAGGGAGAAAGTAAGTATTTGCTTGAAGAGTGTTCAAAATGGTTCTTAGACTGATTTTGGGGTCTTTTATATGAGTAATGAATGGTGAGATTGAGAAGCGTAATCAACGACTGAGATTAATTTTGGAAAAAGATCGTGGATAGTCGAAAGGGTTAGTGGGGAGTTTTTGAGAGATTTTGACCGTTAGGAAAAAACCGCCTAAAATGAGAGGTGGGGATTGAAAGAGTTGGTAGCCGGAAGGTCACATCATCCGACTTTTAGGGCGAATGAGATAGGAAACTGAAAAAGTATGTCTGACTTGTACAACACGCATTAAATGCCCGCCTTATCAAAATCTCTTCGAAATAGTGTAAAGAGATTTAATTTTCAGAAAGCACTCATTAATAAAATTTTGAAATCAATTTTATATTTAAAAACTAAGAGACTTTCAGATTTGAAAGAATAGAATGAGTACAAAACATTGACCTCTACTGAGGTTGAACTTCTTCTGTGAAATGAAGCTCTTCTGAGATTAGTGATTCCTCTGAGGTTGGTCCTCTTCTGAGGTGAAACCTCTACTGATTCGAATTCAACTCTTCTGAGTTTTCTAAAGACCTCATCTTTACTCTCCTGGATCTAGAAGTCCAAGCTCCACTAACAGTTCTTGAAACCTTGCTTCAGCCTAAGGTTAAGTAAATATATCTGCCTTTTGTTTGTCAGTGTGAATCTTGAGCATTTTGATATCCTTCTTTTCCATATGATCTCTGATAAAATGATTCCTTATATCCACATGCTTGCATCTTGTGTGGAGAACTGGATTTTCTGAAATAGCAATTGCATTATTGTTGTCACAGAAAATAGGAACTTCATTAGCAAAGATGTTGTAATCTCTCAGTTGTTGTCTTAGCCATAGAATTTGAGCACAACAACTTCCAACTGTCATATATTCAGCTTCAGTAGTGCTTGTGGCTACTGAATTTTGTTTCTTGGAAAACCAAGAGATTAGCTTACTTCCAAAGAATTAACAAGTGTCTGAGGTTGATTTTCTATCAATTCTGCATCCTCCATAGTCTGTATCCGAGTATCATGTGAGTTCCAAATTGTCATCTGAGGGATACCATAATCCCATATTCACAGTACCTTTTAAATATTTGAGAATTCTCTTAGCAGCTTCCAGATGACTCTTCTTTGGGTTGGCTTGATATCTAGCACATATTCATACTGCAAATGTGATATCAGGCCTGCTTGCTGTGAGATACAATAGAGATCCAATAATTGCTCTATAGTGAGTCTGGTCTACTGATCGCCATCTTCATCAGGTTCCATTTTGGTGTTGGTGTTGAGTGGAACTCTTGCAACTTTGCTGGTCTGGCATCCAAACTTGTTGATCAGCTCTCTTGTATATTTGGCTTGGTTGATGAAGATTTCTTCAGAGGACTGCTTGACTTGAAGTCCAAGGAAGAAGTTCATTTCTCCCATCATTGACATCTCAAACTTTCCTTTCATCAGTTGAGAGAACTTTTCACAGAGAACTTGGTTTGAAGAACCAAAGATGATATCATCCACATAGATTTGAACTAGCAGGGTGTCCTCTCCTTTTGTGATCCTGAAGAGAGTTCTATCTACTCTTCCTTTGATTAAACCATGATCCAACAGGAATTGTGACAAAGTATCATACCAAGCTCTTGGAGCCTGTTTCAGTCCATATAGAGCTTTCCTCAGTCTATATACTTTGTGGCTTTCTTCAAAACCTTGGGGTTGCTCCACATAGACTTCCTCATTGAGTATCCCATTCAAGAAAGTACTCTTGACATCCATTTGATACACCTTTAATTTCTTGTGAGCAGCATATGAAAGAAATAACCTTATTGCTTCCAGTCTGGCCACCGGGGCAAAGGTTTCATCATAGTCAAAACCTTCCACTTGAGAATAGCCCTTTGCTACTAGCCTGGCTTTGTTTCTGACTATGACTTCATTCTCATCCTTCTTGTTCTTGAATACCCACTTGGTTCCAATCACATTGCAGTGATATGGTCTGTCAACTAGCTCCTATACTTGATTCCTTGTGAATTGGTTGAGCTCTTCTTGTATAACAATAATCCAGTTTGAGTCTTGAAGTGCTTCTTCAATGGAACCTGGTTCCTATTTAGATAAGAAACAACAAAATAAAGCACTTTCTCCATGAAAACTTCTAGTTTTGACTCCCGAGGTAGGATCACCTAGGATTTGCTCAATAGGATGATCTGAGAGCCATGTCCTCCTAAGCTGATGCCTTTCAGTAGAGTTTAACTCTTCTGAAGTTGAGTCACTGGATACAGGAATGAATTCAAATTCAGGAAATAAGACAGAGGGTTAAAGTCTTGAGTCATCATTCAAGGTATTTCATTCTCAATGTATGGGCTCAGTATTTTCATTCAAGGTATAAGACAGAGGGTTGAAGTCCCCTTGAATGATGGGCTCAGTAGATGTCTCAGCTGTGACCACATCTTCATCGATATTACTTACCTCTTGAACTGGGATAGTGTTCATCAGTTCAGTTGCATGTTTAGGAGAGCTCTCAGTTGAGCTGTGAGGAGTGGTTTGACTTTGAGTGTCCTCTTTGGATTGTTGATCATTTATGTTATCCCAGGTTGGGATGTATGCATCAACACAATTCTCAGGATAGCCTTTTGACTTGATATTCAGTCTAGTTAGTCTTTTACTTATCACTTCCTCATTCTCCTTACTCCTGGACTCAAAGGTAGATTCATTAAAGACCACATGAGGTGTTTCTTCCACAACAAGAGTTCTACAGTTATAAACTCTGAAAGCTCTGCTGATTTGGGAATATCCTAAAAATATTCCTTCATCAGCTTTGCTATCAAAAGCTTTCAGTTGAGTTTTCCCATTGTTGTGAATGAAACACTTGCAACCAAAGATATGAAAGTAAGATACCTGAGGCTTTCTGCCATTCCATAACTCACTTAGAAAACATTCAAGCCTTAGACCATTTCTCAGATCAGTTTGTCTTCAGCAAACTTCAATCTTCAGTAGACTTCATTCTTCAATACACTCCAGAATTTACTAACTGCACTTCAGTTCTTTAACATTTGAACTGTCTTTCTAAACTATAACTCTACTGAACAATTTTTACTTATAAACAACTTAGGAGGAACCTTTTGGCATCTTAATCAAAATTTAAGTCTATACAATTTGCCAACACTGAGTATTTGGGAAAGACTTGGAGTAGGGTCCAAGCAAGAAAAATGAATGTCAGCGTTGGACCATGTATGTAGATTTGGACAAACTGAACTCAGAAAAGACAAGACTGAACTGAAGAATGAGTTCTAACATTCTCTCCTACCTAATGATGTGGACCAATGAGGAGAAGACAAGTCATGTACAGACACTGGTTTGAACCTGACATCCCTGCAGTTTTTCAACGGACATGCATTTAATGCATTTACCAAATCCATGCAAGGACGGCTGCTGCATGAACATTATGTCCGTTGAAGTATCCTACAAGAAAGGTGACTGGAGGCTATCTCTCCAACGGATAGTTTTCAAACCCACCTATAAATACAGAAGACCTTGCTCCAAACAAGGTTACGGGAAAACTCAAAAGCCAGAAATTACTCAAGACTCACAAGCATTCAAAGAAGCAATCGAAATCCTACAAATTTCCCAAGTGTTTCTTATAGTCTAGAGTCTATTCTATATTCCACTAGGCTCACTATACATAACTTAAAATTAAAGTGATAATCCAATCCTTAGTATAAGTCTTCATTGAAAGGATTATCACAAACTAGTTGGAACCCAAACTGAAATCAAAACCCTCAGTGTTAGGTTTGTTGGTGGAAGTTGTAAGTTGGTTAGGAGAAGGAGGACTAGAACTCACATTCTATGGATCAGTGTGACTGGACATTGTGAACCTTGGCACGTTAAAAACAAGTCAATCCTTTAGTGGATTCTCCTGTTCAATCAGGACCATGGACGTAGGAGCTTGAGTCTCTGAACCACGTTAAAACGCTCTGAGTCTTTACTTGCTTTGATATTGTGCTTAAACTGTTTATCATCTCATTCATTGCACACTTTGTCAATATTGAACCAATCAGCCTAACTTTAGAACTTATTGTATTGCCCTTCTAACCACGACTTTATAAGGAAGAAACATTCAGTTTTTAGAGAACATTAAAATAAGTCTTTAAACTTTCAGGGCTCACACATTTCCGCACAAGGTATAAATAGATAGTTGGCCAACTGACTTGCTTCAGAGAGGTTTATTATCTATTCAATACCTATAATTGAACTCTGAGTTAAGGGGACTAAACTTTGAAAAGAAAGTAAAAATTGTATACGTGTATCCCTCCCCATACACGTATTACTCAGACTTGTACGTGACCAATATCTTCCTCGCGATAGGGGGCAAAGTGGGTTGACTCAAGAGCTACAGTAAAAATAATATCCTTTCTTAGACTATGACGTCTCGGGGATATTCGATGACATTATGGATGTTGTTAGTCCCGGTACAAGTCTGAGTGATATGTGTATGGGGGGAAATACACTTATACAAATTTTTCTTAACTTAAACCTCACTGAGTCCCCTTACTCAGAGTGATAAAGAACACAGGGTAGATAACAAACCTACTAACTGCATTGAGGCGAGTCAATTGGCAAACTATCTACTTATGTTCAGTGCGAAATGTGTGAGCCCTGAAAGTTTAAAGTCTTGTTTTAATGTTTGCTTACTGAAAACTTGTTTTCCTCTTAAGAAGTCGTGGTTAGAAGGGCTCTGCACTGAGTTAATGAGTCAGGCTAATTGATTTAGCATTGACCAAATATGCAATGAATGACTTAGCAATATAACAATATAAAGCAATAATCAAAGCAGTAAAAACTCAGAGATATAATGTGGTTCAGAGACTCAAGCTCCTACGTCCACGGTCCTGATTCTATAGAAGAATCCACTAATGGATTGGCTTGTTTTTAACGTGCCAAGGTGTACCAAGATCAGTCTCACCGACCCTTCTTCCTTCTAACCAACTAACTAACCTCAACCAACAAACCTAACTAGGAGGGTTTTGGTTTTAGTTTGGATTCCAACTATTTGTGATTATCCTTACAAGGCAAAGCTATGCTAAGGATTGAATAATCACTCTAAGCTTAAGATAATACTAGTATGCTCAGTGGAATACAGAATAACTCTCTACTCAAGAAACACTTGGGAAATTCTAGGTTTTTCGAATGCTTCTTTGAATTCTATGAATGCTTTGAACGCTGAGAGTTTGAGTAATTTCTGGCTTCCAAATTTCCCGTAACCTTGATTGGGTCCAAGGTCTTCTGTATTTATAGGCAACTTGAAAAACTATCTGTTGGAAGAGATAGCCTTCTAGGTTGTCTTTCTTGTAGGATACTTCAACGGATACAATCTCCATGAAGTAGCCGTCCTTGCATGTATTTGGTATATGCATTAAATGAATGCCCGTTGAACTGTGCAGGGATGTCAGGTTCAAGTCAGTGTCCGTACATGACTTGGCGCTCTCTAATTGGTCCACGTCATCAGGTAAGTGAGAATATCATAACTCATTCTTCAGTTCAGTCTTGTCTTTACTGAGTTCGGTTTTGTCCTCGTCTACGTATGTTTCCCAGCGCTGACATTCCTTTTGGCTTGCTTGGATCCTACTCCAAATCTTATCCCAAATACTCAGTGTTGTCCTGTTCCCTACAAGCTGAGTTAGCAATGATCTCAGGATCGTGCTCTTCATCCTGACACTTACTCAGTCAGCTTAGAAGAACTGCCATAAGCTCAGGATAGTGCTCTTGTGTCTTTAGGCTTTAGTCTTGATTGTCAACAATGAGTATTCCTCTCATTGTGTACATGTGAATTTAAAATAAACTAACTTACAAACCTAACCAAGACTAGCCTGACTACTAACGCAGCTCATCTTTTCAGGGGTTTTGGGATCTAATCAAAACTGACATTGTCCCAACAATTTCCCTCTTTTTTATGATGCCAAAACACTGAAAAGATCCTCAAAACACTTAAAGGAAATAAGGTCTTATACTATAAGATAAGATTAGTGTTAGAGCAATTCTTGATAAGTACAAAATTTAAATAACAGCCAAAAAGACAATGAGTTTTTGTCTATGGGCAAATGTAACATATTTCATTGATAAATATGATCATTAGTACAATGAACCCTATCTATTACAAAACCCAGGGTACAACTAGATCCTTCTTATCTCAGGTCAAAGTACATAGCCATTGTAGACTCTGTTCTTCAGCTCGTCAAGTCTATCTAGTTGATTCAGGTACCCCTCAACCTTGGCAATCTTGAAAACTTCAGCCATGATAGCCTTTGAATCATAGCTCTTCCCATTTGCCTAGAGTGGTGGTGGTAGAGTTAAGAACTCAGGAGCTTTGATTTGAACCTTTGCTTCATCAGCCTCCTCCAGAATTCCTTTGAGAAGCTCAGGATGGTTGCCATACATGAAGTCAATGAAGTGTGCATCAATATCTTCAGAGTCACCCCACTTCTTCACAATGAACCATAGCCTGATGAACTCGTCCCTTGCATCCACCCAAAACTCCTTTAGTGTTTCAGAGATGAACTCATCAATGAGAGCAACCCTCTGAGCAGGCTCCTCAGGCTCCTTGACATGAATTAGACTTGTCTTTCTTGCCATAGGCTTCTTTCTGTACTTCCTTGGCTCAGGCTTCGCCTTCTTTCTCCTCAGCAGACTGATCACCGCATCATTATGTTCTCTCTGCTGCAACTCAGTGATGTCAGTCAGCTTTTCAACCTTCTTCTCAAGAATCCTCATCTTCTCCTTCTGGGCAATTTCAGCCCTGTGCTGAGCTTCACTCTTCTCAGGGGAAAATCCCCATGCTTCCGCACATAGTTCAGCTACTTTATCAGCGTCATATATAATTGGACTCTTCCTTGTATTCACCGGCGAGGGCTCTGAAGAAGATTCTGGAATGGATGGAAGTTGAGGAATGGGTTCATTAGCCTTAGCCACTGCTTCCAATCTGGCTGACTTCCTGGGTGTTCTCGTCTACACTTTATTTTTCTCAGCCTCCGATGCAGGGAGAGATCTTTTCTTCCCATTTCCCCCCTTTTGGCATCATCCTTGGCAAGCGGACGAGTGAGTGCTTCTCTCAAGGCTTCTTCACCATTGTTGATAACAAAGGCAGTCAAGGACTTGACTTCCTTAACTTCTTCCTTCAACATCTCAACTCCGGTGGCAGTCCTCATCCCCGCAAATGACACACTAGCAATGCTTGCCTGGAGCTTCTTCTCAAATATTTCCATTGAAGTATGCAGGCTTTGCCCAGTGCGGGTTAGCTTGGCCTTAACTTTCCCTGACTCTTCGATGAGCTGAGCAGACTTGGTCAATATCTTCTCTGAATCCTGAGCAATCTTGGCAGACTCCTGAGCGATCTTATCTGACTCCACCGCCATCTTGGCCACTAAGTCATTAAGTGCCTGAGTAAGTAATTCTGCAGCCTGACCAGCCAAGTGCTCCACTGCCTTCTGCATCCGTGCATCATGCTCATCTCTGAGTTATGTCAGTGTGTTGGCCATGATCCTCTTCATCGTCTTCCGCTCTTACTTGACAGACTTGATGGTTGACAACATCAGTTTCTTGAGGCTCTTTACTTCAGAGTTGGCAACCATTTTGAGAGCAGGCTTCACTCATTTGAGCTGCTTCTAGATCCCCTTACCGCTGTTCTCGGCCTCTGCCTTGATTATTTCAATTTCGCGCTGAAGGTCGGTAAGGTTCTCAGTAGACTTCTCTTATTTAACTCAAATGATAATGGAGAAGTTGTCATGCTGAGTCCCAGTGACGACTACCTCGTCATTCTCAGCTCCATCAGTCAGTGGTTGTTCTCCCTGGTCAGCCCCTGCAGCATCAGTCCCCTTGTCAGGGTGCACTAAAGGCAGTTCAGGAGTGATCACGGTCGCCTGCTCAGGCTCAACCACGTTAGCTCGAACTTTGGAAATAAGTCCCTCAGAACTAGAAGTCTCCTTGGATGCCTCTACATCATCCTTCTATATCTCAGGGCAGGGAGTTTCGTCATCGACTGATGTATCATTGGCAGCTGAGATATTTAAAACATCCTCAGCAACTGGTCCACCCTTGGCACCAGTTTCCTTTGCACCTTCCCTCTGAGCCTGAGGCTCAGTGCTCATCTCATCCACCTCCTTGGCGGTCTCCTCCACCAAGTCTCCAACCGCTCCACCACCTTGACCATCTTCAGGGCCATCATCACCATCATCTTCAGAGTCCTTATCCTTTTCAGGAGTATCAAGGAACTTAGACTTTTCAGCTCTCATGGTAATCATCCTGGCAACCAGCTCCCTGACTGCCTCCATCTCTAGCAGCTCCAGGTAACTAGTTATCCCGAAGTAGTTAGTCATATGGGCTTCCTCCGAGCACCAATAATCTCATCCCTTCAACTCTACCAGCATCCGCTGCTCCAGCCAGACTTTCAGGTCCACCATCATTTCTCGCAGCTCCGGATAATTATTCAGTGAAGGGAAGGTCCTCACCACCCAGTTCTCACCCCTTTCTTTGATAGAATCAAAGAAGAGAAGAGATATGAGATCTTCTGATTCATCATCTTCTCCAGCTTCCTCGATGATGATATCTAGCTCAAGGTCTAGTTCCTTTGGATCCCTGGATGAGACAGGAAAATCCTCAGAATTGGGTAAGTTGGGTTCTGGTTGGGAGTCAGGCTCAACAGTGTTAGGATTATTTGGCTCTGACTCAGGTTGGGGTTGGGGTAGGTCAGTGTTTGGCTTGGATATTTCATTGGGGTTGGTTGAAGGTTCAGCGTGGGTTGAGGGTTCAAATGAGGTTGGGGGTTGGGGTCCAGTGGAGTTAGGATTGGGTTGTTCAGGCTGGAGTAATGTTGGGACAATGTCAGTTTTGATTAAATCCCAAAGCCCCTGAAAAGATGTTTTGCCTAAGTGTGTGTTAGTCAGGCTAGTCTTGGTTAGGATTGTAAGTTAGTATATTTTACATTT
This sequence comes from Ballota nigra, assembly GCA_947034835.1. Classification (NCBI taxonomy): domain Eukaryota; kingdom Viridiplantae; phylum Streptophyta; class Magnoliopsida; order Lamiales; family Lamiaceae; genus Ballota; species Ballota nigra. The sequence goes on along the minus strand of OX344724.1, from coordinate 37,121,745 downwards.
CACAGGAACTCAATGAGAGGAGTGCTCATAGATGACAATCAAGATTGAAGCCTTAAGATACAAGAGCACCATCATGAGCTTATGGCAGTTCAAGTTGGCTGAGTAAGTGTCAGGATGAAGAGCATGATCTAGAGATCATTGCTAACTCAGTCCTGTAGGGCATAGGATCACACTTAGTATTTGGGAGAAGACTTGGAGTAGGATCCAAGCAAGTCAAAAGGAATGTTAGCACTGGAAAACGTACGTAGATGAGGACAAACCTGAACTCAGTAAAGACAAGACTAAACTGAAGAATGAGTTCTGACATTCTCACCTACCTGATGACGTTGACCAATTAGAGAGCGTCAAGTCATGTACGGACACTGACTTAAACCTGACATCCCTGTGCATTTCAACGGGCAAGCATTAAATGCAATTACCAAATCTATGCAAGGACGACTGTTGCATGGGAGATGTATCCGTTGAACAAATCCTACGAGAAGATAACCTAGAAGGTTATCTCTTCCAACGAATAGTTTTTCAAAGTTGCCTATAAATACAAAAGACCTTGGACCCAAACAAGGTTACGTAAAATTTCGAAGCTAAGAAATTACTCAAACTCTCAGTGAACAAACCATTCAACATTTTATAGAAGCACTCAAAGCATCTTAAATTTCCCAAGTGTTTCTTAGTTAGGGAGTTATTTTGTATTCCACTGAGCGAACCAAGTTATATATTTAGCTTAGAGTGATTATCCATCCTTAGCATAGCCTTGTCTTGTAAGGATAATCACAACCTTAGTTGGAAACCAAACTGAAACCAAAACCCTTTAGTCAGGTTTGTTGGTGGAAGTTAAGTGAGTGAGTTAGAAGGAGTTTGTATAGGTCAGTGAGTGAAGTTGATCTTGGTGCACCTTGTCACGTTAAAAACAAGCCAATCCTTAGTGGATTCTCCTGTTCAATCAGGACCGCGGACGTAGGAGCTTGAGTCTTTGAATCACGTTAAACTCTCTGTGCTTTTATTTCTTTGATTATTGTTCTTAATTGTTCATTTGATCAAGCCATTCATTGCATTGTTTATCAAGCCTGAATCAATCAGCCTGATCATTAAACTGAGCATTGTCCTTCTAACCATGACTTCTTAAGAAAGAAAATAAGTTTTTAGTAAGCGAACTAAAACAAGACTATAATCTTTCAGGGCTCACACATTCAGCACTGAACATAAGTAGATAGTTATCCAACTGACTTGCACTCAGTGCTGTTAGTAGGTGGATTATCTACTCAGTATTCTACATCACTCTGAGTTAAGGGGACTCAATCAGTTTGAAAGTCAGAAAATTTTATATAAGTGTATTCTCCCCCCCCCCCCTCATACACGTATCACTCAGTCTTGTACCGAGACCAACAAGTGGTATCAGAGCAGTGGTACAAAAGACCACTGACTTTGAATACTAATAGTTTCAGAGGAGAAACTGTTGGTGGTCACTGAATAGATCTGAGTTTGCTTTTAAGAAAACTTGCATCATCATGACTTCGAGGAGACTTGAAGCTTCATTGCCTGAATTCTTTGTGTCTAACTTTGCCTATTGGAAGTTCGGACTTGAGGCACATCTAGATGCCATCCATGACCAAATGCCGCGAGTTATCAGGGACGGTCCGATCAAGATCACCATCCCAAATGTCAGAGGACTGGGATATGATGATCTTGACATTGGCGTACATGTTCCTAAGGAGAAGAAGGATATGACCAATAATGAGATCAAGATGGTGGGACTGGACAATGTGGCCAGGAACATCATTCTTCATACGGTACCATTCGAGAAGTCAGCGAGGCTGATGAACTTAAAGACGGCAAAGGAGGATTGGGATGAGCTGACCAGCATGTGCTAGGGCTTAGAAAAGATAAAGAAGAACAAGAGAAATATTGTCATTCAGAAATTTGAAGCATTCGAGATGCTGCCTAACGAAACTATTGATCAGATGGAGTCAAGATTCATCAAGATGATGAATGAGTTGGTGATGTTGGGAAAAGAGGTTCCCAAAAGAGAAGTTGTTTCTAAAATCCTAAATGCTCTTCCTGGAGATGGGATAATAGTGTCATTAAATTTAAAAACACTTAGGATATGAGTAATATAACTTCAGCTTTACTTTTTTCAGAGCTCAAAGCTTTGGAATATGATCTGAACAAGAGAAAGAAGAAAGTACAGCCAGAAGAGGAAGAAAAAACACCTGAGAAAAGTGTGGAGTATGAGCAAAAAAGAGCTCGCTGAGGAGTATAGCCTGATGGCCAGATTCTTTGAAAAACTTAATTCTAGATTTGGTCGTTATAAAAAATATTATCAGAATACTCATGACAGGAAACATGAAGGAAGCCACCAAAGTTCTCAGAGATATGAGGAAAGAAGGAACACTGAACCAAGATGTGATCGTGGTGATGAAAGGAGGCAGTCAGACCCAAAGCCCGATCGCAGAGATGAACAGAGACGTACTCGTGATGATATGCACTCAGGAAAGACTGAAAGCTCATCAAGACAAAGGGAACCTGACTCAAGAAGGAACCCTGAGCCAAGAAAGGAGAGGGGAGATGAGCAAGCAGCATGTTACAACTGTAACAAGAGCGGGCACTATCAGTACAATTGCCCAGAGCTGAGTGCACGGGAAAGAAAGGACAGGAGGGCCAAGAGAGACCAGAGATATGCTAACTGGAGAGCTATGCTCGTTGAGGATGCTACAGACTCGGATGGTCCTGAGGAGAGGTCGTCTGAACTCTATGAGGAGTACGATGACCTGTGTCTTATGGCTAGAGAGGAGCCTGAGGTAACTTCAAATTCTGTGTGTGGTTCATATAGTGGTAGAATCCTGAGCCAAGCTCAGAGTCAGCTAGAGAAATGAACCTTCAGATCTGCTTGGATCAATTGATGGTTGATTTCTCCAGGCTGCATGAAACTAATATCTTCTTGATAGAGGATAACCAGAAATTGAGTACTGAGGTTCAAAACCTGAATGATCAACTCACTCAGTCAGATCTGAAAGAGTCAGCTCAGATTGTAAGACTAACTCAGGAAATTGATATGATCAATGCTGAGCGTCTTCCAAGAGAGAAGATTCTTAAAGAACTGGCTGAGGAAGAGTTGGTCGGGAAGGAAGAACTGAAAGCACTCAAGAGTAAGTTTGATGACCTCTTTGTCAGACATAAAATCCTGAAAAAGAGTGAGGACTCTCTTAAGCAGAAGGTTGCAGCAATGAATAAATCCTCAGTGGCTAGAGAGGAAATAAATAGCAGTCAGATGCTTGGGAATGAGAAAAAGGGGCTTGGATATGTTCCTAAGAAATCCTCACAAGGTCAATCTCATGTTGTTTCAAGGAGCAACACTGAGAGAGTATTTGACCAGGCCGACAAGGGTACTAAGAAAGTTGTATTCGAAGCCCGGAAAACTGATAAGGGTAAGGAAACTACTGAGACAGTCAGGGTAGCGCCTAAGGTTGTTAAGACAAAACCCAAGGGAAAGGCTAAGCAACCAAAGGAGGCCCCTGAGAGCTCAGGCCAGAAGAAACCTGAGCGTAAGCCAAGGAAGACTCAGGCCAAGAGCACTCAGACTACTCAACAGGGTATTATCATGCATGGCAATACCCTCAGGGAAGGCCAGGTATGATAGCACCTCCATGGTTTTGGCATCCTGAAGCCTATAACTGCTTTCAGTTCCTCACTTACCTAGGGGAAACCAAAAGAAAGGCCCTCATCAGGGACAAACCTCAAGACCAGCTGCACCAAGGCCTAGGAAGAACAGGAAGCCAGCCCAAAAGGCACCCACTCAGGCTCCTGTGAAGCCTAAGCTTGACACTCATACACCGTCTTCTTCTCAGGCTAAGAAGAAGAAAATAGTGTATGTGGATGTTTCTGGGAGACAGATTTACCACTCTGAGGCAATCAGTGTTGTGAAGCAAGTCTGGATCCCAAAAGGTACAGCTGACACAATAGGACCCAACACCCAATGGGTACCTAAAGCCTGATCTATTTGCAGGCGGATGTGGATCATCACAAGAGCAGAGAAGACTCAATCAAAGTTTTTTGGTACCTAGACAGCGGTTGCTCAAGGCACATGACTGGAATGAAGAGTTTTCTCCAAGAGTTTCAAGCTAAGGATGGTCCACAGGTAACCTTTGGTGATGACTCAAAAGGTTTTACTAAAGGGTTTGGTGTCTTGAAAATAGGTACAGTCAGAGTGGAGAATGTGTTCTTTGTGGAAGGACTGAAGCATAACCAATTGTCAGTAAGTCAGTTCTGTGACAAAGGTTTCAGTGTTGAGTTCTCATCGAATATATGTTCAGTCAAGGACAAATCAACACAAGTGCGTCTATCAGGTATTAGGAAAGGTAATGTTTATTTAGCTGATTGGAGCAAGCATTATTCCTAATACTTGTTTTGTTGCTAAAAGCTCATCTGAGCTCAGTTGGTTATGGCATAAACGATTAAACCACCTGAATTTCAAGATTCTTAACAAAATCTCTAGACTTTCACTTGTTGAAGGTTTACTTAATGAAGTTTTTAGTAAGGATCATGTGTGCAAAGCTTGTCAGGAAGGGAAGCAGGTCAGAGCATCATTTAAAGAGAAAGCTTCCTTCTCTACTGACAGGGTTCTTCAGCTTTTGCACATGGATTTGTTTTGCCCTGTAACACCTGTGAGTATGAATGGTAGGAAGTACACCCTTATAGTTATTGATGATTATTCTAGATATACTTGGGTTATTTTCTTGTTGAATAAGAAGAAGACACAGGTGAAGCTTCCAGAGTTGCTCAGGAGACTTAGCAATGAGAAGAATCAGTCCATTACTAAGATCAGATCTGACAAGGGCACTGAGTTTATAAATTCATATATTTCTGATTTCTGTAATGAACTTGGTATTACTCATGAGACTTCTGCATCTAGAAGCCCACAACAGAACGGTATCGCTGGGAGAAGGAACATGACACTGAAGGAAGCTGCCAGGACCATGCTAGCTGAGTCAGGATTGCCCAAGAAGTTCTAGGGTGAGGCAATCAACACTTCATGCTACACTCAGAATAGATCCATGCTGAACAAACAACATGCACAAACCCCATATGAGATATGGACCAAGAGGAAGCCATGTATCTCTTATTTCCATATTTTTTATTGCAAGTGCTTCATCCTCAACAATGGGAAGATCCAATTGAAAGCCTTTGATAGCAAATCTGATGAAGGAATATTCTTGGGATATTCTGAAGTCAGTAAAACCTTTAGGGTTTACAATTGTACGACCCTTGTTGTGGAAGAATCACCATATGTTGTGTTTGATGAATCTGTCACTGAGTCTAGGGTAAAAGTGTTGGATCCTGATACTGAGGAGGTCACAAGGAGAGTGACAAGGCTTAGCTTGAAGAATCAACCTGATCTAAAGGTCAAAACTGTGCCAATTCTAAGATAGGATGATGACGACGATTAGGATGATGATACAAGAGCCACTCCTAAGCCTAGCACATCAGGGATAGTTGAGCCTCAGACTGAGGGAAAGGCTCAACCTGATGTAAGTACCGTCTATGAAGATCCGGTCGCAGCTGAGACGGTTCCTGAGTCACCTCATCAAGGGGGAATCAATGTCCCTAACATTGAGCTTATAAATCCCTTTGGTATAGACTCAGGATTATCCCCTTCTATTCAATATCCTGAATTCTATGAACCTGTAGACACTAATATGGCATGTACTTTAGGAACAACTCCAGGCAAGAGAACGTGGCTAGAGAGTTATCCCATTGACCAGGTCATTGGTGATCCAACTGAGGAAGTCAGGACCAGATGGTTCCATGGTGAGAGCGCACTGTTCTGTTGCTTTCTCTCTGAGCAAGAGCCTCAGAACATTGAAAAAGCTCTCACTGGCTCGAACTAGATCATGGCCATGCAAGAGGAGTTGAATCATTTCACAAGGAATCAGGTTTGGGAACTGGTAGATAGACCTAGGCATCAAGGTGTGATTGGTACCAAGTGGGTCTTCAAGAACAAGAAGGATGAGAATGGTGTTGTAGTGAGGAACAAGGCAAGATTGGTTGCAAAGGGGTATTGTCAGTCTGAAGGAATAGAATATGATGAGCCTTTGCCCCAGTGGCTAGGTTGGAAGTTATTAGGTTGTTCCTCGCATATGCAACATATAAGAAGTTTAAGATGTATCAAATGGATGTCAAGAGAGCCTTCCTGAATGGTGTACTCAATGAAGAGGTATATGTTGAACAACCTCCCGGGTTTGAGGTTGGAGATCAAGTATATCATTTGAAGAAAACACTCTATGGACTTAAACAAGCTCCTAAAGCTTGGTATGATACCCTCTCTCAGTTCCTGAATGACCACAGGTTCAGGAAGGGAACAGTGGATAGGACCTTGTTCAGGATCACTGAAGGTGATGACATTCTCTTGGTCCAAATTTATGTGGATGATATAATATTTGGATCACTAAATTATAAACTCCGTGAGAAATTCTCTAAGTTGATGACTGGTAAATTTGAGATGTCAATGATGGGAGAGATGAACTTCTTTTTAGGATTGCAGGTCAAGCAGACTGATCAAGGGATTTTCATCAATCAGGCCAAGTATACAAGAGACTTGATTCAAAAGTTTGGAGTTCAGAATTGCAATCCGTCTAGGATTCCAATGAACACAAATTGGAAGATGGATCCTGACACTGAAGGAGATTCAGTGAATCAGACTGAGTACCGAGGGCTGATTGGATCATTGTTGTACCTGACTGCAAGTAGGCCTGACGTTACTTTTGTAGTTGGTGTGTGTGCTAGGTATCAGTCTAACCCCAAGAGAAGTCATTTGGAGGCTTCTAAGAGGATACTTAAGTATTTGAAAAGGACAGTCAATATGGGACTATGGTATCCTTCAGATGACAACTTTGAGTTGACAGGTTATTCAGATGCAGATTATGGAGGTTGTAGGATTGATAGGAAATCCACCTCAGGGACATGTCAATTTTTGGGGAGTAAGTTGATCTCGTGGTTTAGCAAGAAGCAGAATTCAGTGGCGACATCCACAACTGAGGCTGAGTATATGGCTGCAGGTAGTTGTTGTGCTCAGATTTTGTGGTTGAGACAACGATTGAGAGACTACCAAGTATTTGCAAATGAGGTTCCAATCTATTGTGACAACAATAGTGCTATAGCAATCACTCAGAACCCAGTGCTTCACACAAAGTGCAAGCATGTGGATATTAGGCATCACTTCATAAGAGATCAGGTAGAGAAGAAGGACATTAGGATGGAGAAAATTCACACTGACAGGCAGAGAGCTGACATCTTGACTAAGCCCTTGGCTGAAGCAAGATTTATGGAACTATCAGTGGAGTTAGGTTCAGAGTAGTCAACGTAGGATCTAGGGGAAACTCAGGTTCAGAGTTCAAGGAGGAACTCAGGCCAGACTCGACTCAGTGAGGTATCAGGGTGCTACAATGTCTCCCTGACAGGTATGAGTTCAATCCTGACCGTTGTGAATTTGAAGCGTCTCACTTAGTCCTTCGTCCTAAAAATCTTCATTAAATGCATTCCATTTTCATTAAAAATGAATCTTTTGATATTTAAACCCATGCGTGTCGGAGCATTTAATGCGCGAAGTTACTTTTTCATATACGTGTTTATTTTATACGAAATATGACTAACTTGGGTAATTGATTGTACTGAGATTAATTTTAGCCCTTCATTTCAAAATCCTTTCGAATTCAGGATTAATATCAACCCCACGTCTAAGTAACTGACTTTGTAATATCAATTAGAAAAGTCATTTGAGAAATTTACGCAAACACAATCTCACACTGCACACTGAGTTTTCCCTCGATTCAAACTACTTTGCAAATTTCTCAAACACCACAAATCTCAATGGCTTTTCTTGACACCACCTAGTCTACTGATGACATCTCCGATGTTGTCAAGAATAAGTTGGTAAACATGGAGCATATAATCACCATGGAAGGAGCATGCTCGAATGTGAAGGAGATCCAACCCATCTTCGATTGGATCGCCAAGGCTAGAATGGAGAAATATTTCACAAAAAAACCCACTTATGTGCTCAAAGGCAGTTGTGGAAGCATACATGAACCTCTTCACTTGCAAGGGTGAATTGTTCACGAGGGTTACTATTTTGGTGCCTACTGAAGAGAAGAACGAGGACGGTGAAGAGCTCTAGAATGAGGAGACGCACAATATTGATCTGCATAAGGCGGTGAAGGAAGTGTTTGGGCTTCCATGCTCTGGTAACAACCCAAAGACGTACAAGGAGAACAAGGAAGGAGAGCTCCTGAAGGAGTGGACGAAGTCAGGCTCTCCCGAGTTCCGGGCAAGACAGCACAAGGACACCCTCAAGTCCAAATATCGTGCCATGATTGATGTGGTGTCGAAGATGATCATAGGCACTATTGGGTCACATGAGCAGCTGAGTCTGCCAAAGCTGAGGGTGATGGGAGCTTTGGTAGATGGTGTGGAGGCCAACTGAGAGCAATACTTCCTTGACCAGTTGAGTCAGGCTGCACAGGATAAATTGAAGAAGGATGTGGATAAAAAGCACATTTATGTGGGTTCCATTCTTCCATTTGGGACCAGGCTATCTCTGCTTATCTTTGAAGTTTTTCAGGGATGTACGTTCGACTTGGAGGATGGCATTTCTCCTAAGAAGGTCATGTTCTCCACTGAGGCCGAGACTTATGTTATTTTGGGCATGCCTGACCCCAACGCTCCGCTGAAGGGTCAGAGGAAGAAGACTGGTGGCAAGAAGAAGGCTGTTGTCACCAATCTGCTGGAGAGGGTGGATAAGCTCTTTGAGAAGAGCAAGGATGTTGAGGCGGAGATTTCTGCGGAAAGAGCAGCAGAGAGAGAGGCAGAGGAGAAGGCCCGGGAGGAGAAGAGGGCCAAACTGAAGGTTGTTCTGAAGTCCAAAGCCATGGCTAAGGGACTGAAGAAGGGGACTGAGAATGTCTTCAAGAGTGCCGCTACAGAGGCTGAGGAGACTGACGATAAAGTCAGGACGGGGAGTGGAGAGAATGAGTCGAGGCCGCTGAAGATATTAAGGAAAGGACCTAAGAAGTCCCCTGTAAAGGCGCTGAAGGAGGTCAGCCCAGTCAGAGAGAAGTCAAGCTCTCCACGAGCCTCTAACTTAGATCAGGTCAGGAAGACCATTGATTCAGCTGAGATTCTCCAACCTGATCTCCCCAACCCTACTGAACCTCAACCCCCAACCACCTCTGAACCTCAAACCACCTCAAACCCCACTGAATCTACCCACCTAAACACTGACCTACCCCCACCCCACTCAACCAAATAATCCAAACACATCCGAGCCTGAACCCAACCTCCCAAATCCTGAGGATTTCCCCATCACATCTAAAGATCTGAAGGACATCGACCCTGAACTAGATCTAACCATTGAAGAAGCTATAGAGGAGGATGACTCTGAATATATCTTCTCCATCCCTTCTTTTTCTTGGTTCCATCAAGGATAGGGCTGATAGATGGGTGGTAACAAGTTTCCCTTCACTGAACAACTACCCAGGGCTGCGAAAGTGGGTGGTTGACCTGAAAGTCTGGCTGGAGTACAAGCAGGCTAACATGGTGGAGCAGCGAATGCTGGTAGAGCTGAAGGAATGGGATTTCTGGTGCTCGGAGGAAACAAGGCTGACAGAGTACTTCGGGATAACAAGCTACTTGGCGTTGCTGGAGATGGACGCAATTAGGGAGCTTGTTGCCAAGATGATCGCCATGCGTGGAGAAAATTCCAAGTTCTTTGACACTCGTGAGAAGGATAACAAAGATAATGATGAGGATGGTGATGGCCCTGAAGACGATCAGAATGGTGGAAGGATTGGAGACTTAGTGGAGAAAACTACCAAGGAACTTGATGAGATGAGCTCTGAGCTTCAGGCTCAGGGGGAAAGGGCAAAAAAAACTGGTGACAAGGGTGGACCAGTCGCTGAGGATGTTGTGAACATCTCAGCCGTCGATGATACAACAGTCAATGATGGGACTCCCTGCCCTGAGACAAAGGAGGATGTTGTAGAGGCGTCAAAGGTGACTCCTAGTTCTGAGGGACTTATTCCCGAAGTTTGAGTAAGCGTAGCTGAGCCTGAGTAGGCAGCTATGACTTCTCCAAAACTACATTCAGTGCACCCTGAAGAGGGGACTGAAGACGCAGGGGCTGACCAGGGAGACCAGCCACAGCCTGACGGAGCTCAGGATGATGACACTGATGTTATCATCACTGGAACTAAGCGAGCCAACTTCACCAGCTTAGTCCAAGTCATGCAAGAGAAGACAACTGAGAATCTCGATGAGCTGCAACATGAAGTGGAAATGATAAAGGCTCAGGCCGATGCCAAGGACAAGGGGATTCAAAAACAGTTGAGGTGGGTTAAGTCAGCGCTCAAAACGGTGGCCAACTCTGAGGTGAAGTGTTTGAAGAAGATGATGTTGTCCACCATTTCATCTGTCAAGGCTGAGAGGAAAACAATGAAGAAGTTGTTGAATAATTCACTGACTATTCTTCGAGATGAGAATGATACGAGAATGGTGAAGGCAATAGAGCACTTGGCAAATCAGGCTGCAACACTCCACACTGAGGCACTCAACTCAGCAGCATCCAAGATGAACGGACCGCTCAGGAGTCAGCCAAGGTAACTCAGGAATCTGCCAAGATTGCTCAGGAGTCTGAGAGGATTTCAGCGAAGACTGCTCAGGTCCTAGAAAAGTCAGGGAAGATGGAAGCCAGGCTAGCACGCACTAAGCAGAGCCTTTAGACCAACATGGAGATATTTGAGAAGAAGCTCAAGGATAGCCTTGCCAGTGTGTCCTACGCAGGGTCGGGAATTATAACAGGAGTTGAGATGATGAAGGAAGGAGTTAAGAAAGTCCAGTCCTTAACTGCCTAAGTTATCAACTCAGGAGAAGAAGCTATAAGAGAAGCACTCCCACCTTCGCCTGCTAAGGATAATGCCAAAAAGGGGAAAAGAGGGAAGAAAAGATCTATCCCTGAAGCATCGGAGGCTGAGAATAATGAAGCGGTGTTGAGTACACCAAGAAAATCAGTCAGAATTGAGGTTGCGGCAAAGGATAAGGACCCTTCACTCACTGTTCCTTCCTTGCCACCTATCCAAGAAAGTTCAGAGCGCTCACCAGTTAACACCAGAAATAATCCAATCACTTACGACGCTGACAAGGTCGCGGAGTTGTGTGAAGAAGCTTGGGGAGTTGCCCCTGAGAAGAGTGAGGCTCAGCGCAGAGCTGATATTGCTCAGAAGGAGAAGGTGCGCATCTTGGAGAAGAAGGTGGAAAAGATGACTGATATCACTGAGTTGCAACAGAAGGAGCTTGATGATGCAGTGATCAGTCTGCTAAGGAGGGAGAAGGCGAAGCCTGAGCTAAGGAAGTACAGAAAGAAGCCAACGGCAAGGAAGACAAGCCTATTATCACTGCAGAAGCCTGAGGAGCCTACTCAGAAGGTTGTGCTTATTAAAGAATTCATTTCAGATAAGTTGAATGAGTTTTGGCTGGATGCGCGGGATGAGTTCATCAGGCTGTGGTATATTGTGAAGAAATGGGGCGACACTGAAGATATTGATGCCCACTTCATAGACTTCATGTCCGACAACCACCCTGAACTCTTGAAAGGTATCTTGGAAGAGGCTGACACTGTCAGAGTTCAAATCAAGGCCCCTGAGTTCCTTACTCGTCCACTACCACTCCAGGTAAACGGTAAAGGCTATGACTCAAAGGCAATCATGGCTGAGTTCTTCAAGATTACCAAGGCTGAGGGGTATCTGAACCAGATAGATTAGACAAGCTGAAGGACAGAGTCTACAATGTCTATGGACTTCGACCTGATATGAGAAAGATCTAGTAGTACCCTGAATTGGAGTAGGATCCAAGCAAGTCAAAAGGAATGTCAGCACTGGAAAACGTACGTAGATGAGGACAAACCTGAACTCAGTAAAGACAAGACTGAACTAAAGAATGAGTTCTGACATTCTCACCTACCTGATGGCGTGGACCAATCAGAGAGCGCAAGTCATGTACGGACACTGAATTAAACCTGACATCCCTGCGCATTTCAACGGGCAAGCATTAAATGCAATTACCAAATCCATGCAAGGACGGCTGCTGCATGGGAGATGTATCCGTTGAACAAATCCTACGAGAAGACAACCTAGAAGGCTATCTCTTCCAATGGATAGTTTTTCAAAGTTTTCTATAAATACAGAAGACCTTGGACCCAAACAAGGTTACGGGAAATTTCAAAGCCAAGAAATTACTCAAACTCTCAGCGCACAAAGCATTCAGCATTTCATAGAAGCACTGGAATCATCTTAAATTTCCCAAGTGTTTCTTAGTTAGAGAGTTATTTTGTATTCCACTGAGCGAACTAAGTTATATCTTTAGCTTAGAGTGATTATCCATCCTTAGCATAGCCTTGTCTTGTAAGGATAATCACAACCTTAGTTGGAAACTAAACTGAAACCAAAACCCTCTAGTCAGGTTTGTTGGTGGAAGTTAAGTGAGTGAGTTAGAAGGAGTTTGTATAGGTCAGTGAGTGAAGCTGATCTTGGTGCACCTTGGCACGTTAAAAATAAGTCAATCCTTAGTCGATTCTCCTGTTCAATCAGGATTGTGGACGTAGGAGCTTGAGTCTCTGAACCACGTTAAACTCCCTGTGCTTTTATTGCTTTGATTATTGTTCTTAACTGTTCATTTGATCAAACCATTCATTGCATTATTTATCAGGCCTGAATCAATCAGCCCGATCATTAAACTGAGCACTGCCCTTCTAACCACGGCTTCTTAAGAAAGAAAATAAGTTTTCAGTAAGTGAACTAAAACAAGACTATAAACTTTCAGGGCTCACACATTCCGCACTGAACATAAGTAGATAGTTATCCAACTGACTTGCACTTAGTGTTGTTAGTAGGTGGATTATCTACTAAGTGTTCTACATCACTCTGAGTTAAGGGGACTCAGTCAGTTTGAAAGTCAGAAAATTTGTATACGTGTATTCCCTCCCCCATACACGCATTACTTAGTCTTGTACCGGGACCAACAAGTAATGTTGCGACTTTGATTGTCTCCCTTACCTGAACCAGGTCAGATGCTTCCGTCGATCCTGACCTCTCACCTTCCTTCTGAGGGCTCATATCCCTCATTTTCTTCACTGAAGACCCTTTAACTCCCTTCCTTATCCTCTTCAGAGGCCTCGCCTCAATCTCAGCAGCATCCTCCTTACTTGCGTTATCGTTGGCTTCCTCAACCTCAGGCAGGTCGCTCTTGGAAGCCTTCTCAGCCCCTTTCCTCGTTCCCTTTGTTGTGGCCTTTGACTTCAGCACCACCTTCAACTTAGCCATTTTCTCCTCCTTGGCCTTCTCCTTCTCCTCCTGCTCAGCGGCCGTGGCCTTCCTCTCAGCCGCCACCTCAGCCTCAGCTAACTTGCTCTTTTCGAAGAGCTCATCTACCCTCTCAAGGAGGTTGGCAACTACCTTCTTCTGTAAGTGTTAGTGTCCTAGAGATAATCCTTTGTAAGGACATAATACTAAGATGATATTCAGTTTATGGTTTTAATATTATTATTTGGTTTAATATTAAATGTATGGCTTTACACTTATCTGAATATTATGTTTGATTGTTTGCATTATTCATATCTGTGTTCCCTTGAATCGATATTGTCATTGAGTGAGTGAGAACTCAGATGACCGAAGTACGATTCTCAAATAGCCCTGATCGAGGATCATCAAGAATGGGATATTGATGATGCAATGGAGATTGGTGTGCGATCTGCATTATACTCTATGGAGAGAGTGTAGTAAGATCTCACTTACTGCGAGATACTAAGTATCTCATAATGGATGCACAAATACCTTAGAGGGTATTGGTATACCCATCCGAGAAACCATTTGATGTAATTCCACATAATGTGTCTACGGGTGTCTCGATTAATGGGAGCAATGTGATACTCCTCAGACTTGAGGTCAATACGCACGACATGTGCTAAGTGATGAACTTTGACCATGACCGACGCTTTTACCCTCCAAGGGTAGATATGGCATGGATTGGGTTCATCACGAAGTTTATGTGCGTGGTAGTTGAGCCAAGAATAGGATTCATTCCTCAATGTGGATTTAAGAGAGAATACTCGTCTTCTCATCATAATTGGATCTAAGATATCGGCCGATGCAAGTCGACTTGGACTTTGTGGCCAAGTGCGACGCGAGCGATCAATTAGTGATTTGAGATAATAAGATTAAGTTATTTGAATAGACACTTCATCATGTTCAAGACTTAATCGAGTATTCGCGAATGAAAGGAAGATATCATAATAGCCTACAGTATTACAGGTAGTTGCAGATTTCCTCGTAATGTACCTCGTATATTGAGAATGTCTGATATATTGTCTAGGGTTCAATTAAGACCGTTAGTTTGACTAATCGCTCGATATACTATGGCCTATGGGTCACACAACAAGCAATGGCAGTTCGCCAATTATAGTTGGTTGATTAAGTATTGTACTGGATATAATATTTAATTTATGGAGAATATAATAATAATTATATTTGGAATTAATTATTATTATTATTATTTAATTAAATTGGATTTAATTAAATATGAAATCCCAATAATAATATTTGAAATATTATTATACAAGAATAATAGATATGGTAAATATATTATTCGTAGGAACATATCTGGGGTGATATAATCCGTAGAGATTATATTATGCGAATCTAGCATATTATCTTGCTTAGAAATTAAGCTAAGGTAATCCCTATAAATATGTGTCATGGGAATTCAGAAAAATACATAAGAAATATAATTTCTCCATAAAATCTCTTGTTCGAGTTTTCCTAGCAAGGTCGTCTTGAGATTCAACGCTGGCACCCCGGTGCAGATCGGTGAATAGCTGTTGCGTGGATACCGAAGCTCTGTAAGATATCTTGTTTAAGATATCTCGTATTTAATTATGCAATTAAATTGTTCGTTGTTGGAGAACGCTTATTTCCGCTGCGCATGTTTACGTGTTTACGTGCTTATAAATTCCAACATCTTCCCCTTGGCAGCCTGCTTCTTCTTCTGACCCTTTGAAGGAACATTAGGGTCAGTCAAGCCAAGGATAGCATAAGTGTCACCCTCCGTGTTGAACATGACCTTCTTTGAGCTCAGGTCATCCTCCATGTCAAAGGTGCAGTCAGGGCAAGAGTGGATGATCAGCATGGGCAGTCTTGTGCCAAAAGGCAAAATAGCACTCACTGATATGTGCTCTCCTCATCCTTCTTCAATTTGTCCAGTGCAGCCTGACACAGCTAGTCCAAAAATAGCTGCTCCCAGTTGCCCTGAACGTCATCCACCAGTGCGCCCATTATCCTCAACTTGGGCAAGCTCAGCTGCTCATGGGAGCCAACAGTCCCCATGATCATCTTGGACACAATATCGACGAGAGCTCGATTTTTAGGCTTGAGTATGTCCTTGTGTTGCCTCACCCTGAACTCGGGTGAGCCTGACTTCGTCCACTCCTTCAGGAGCTCACCTTCCTTGTTCTCCATGTACACCTTGGGATTGATCCCTGTCCACGGCAACCCAAACACCTCCTTCACCGCCTTCCGGAGGTTGATATCGCATGGTTCCTCATTGTACACATTTTCTCTGGCTTCATTCTTCTCGCCCGTCGGCACCAGCACAGTCACTCTCGTGAATAGCTTACCCTTCCTCGTGAACATATTCAGGTACGCTTCCACCACTGCCTTTAGAAGCACAGAGAATGGTTTCTTGGAGAAGTATTTGTCGAGGAACGCCTTGGAGATCCATTTGAACACGGGCTGGATCTCCTTCACCTTGAGACACGGTCCATCCATGGAGATGACGTGCTCCTTGTTGACAAGCTTATTTTCAACGACCTCATTAAGGTCATCGGTGGTCCAAGTGTTGTCAAGAAAAGCCATTAGAGGTTTTGGAAGTTTTGAGAAATTTGCAAGAAAAGGTATGAACAAAGGAAAGTTCAGTGTGCAGTGTGAATATTGTGTTAATTTAGCCTTTCAAATTGATATGAATTGAACAGTTACTATGACGTATGGCTGAGATTAACCCTGAATTTGAAAAGATTTGAAATGAAGGGCCAAGATTAATCTCTTATCAATCATTTACCAAACGTCAGTCATATTCTGTAAAAAACGGACATGTATATGAAAAAGTAACTATGCGCATTAAATGCTCCAACACGCATGGATTTAAATATCAAAAGGCACGTTTTTAATGAAAATGGTCAGCATTTAATGAAGATTTTCAGGATGAGAGATTCAATGAGAAGGTTCAAATTCACAAAATCAGGATTGAACTCATACCTGTCAGGGAGACATTGTAGCACCCTGATACCTCGCTGAGTAGAGTCTGGCCTGAGTTTCCCCTAGATCCTATGATGACTGCTCTCCCGGATCTGAGGCTCAACTGTCCCTGATGCGTTGGGCTTAGGAGTGGTTCTTGCAGTATCATCCTGATCTTCGTCATCATCCCAGCATGGAATAGGCACTGCCTTGACCTTGGGATCAAGTTGATTCTTCAAGCTCAGCCTTGTCATCCTCCTTGTGACCTCCTCAGAGTCAGGATCCAACACTCTTACCCTAGACTCAGTGACAGATTCATCAAACACAACATGTGGTGATTCTTCCACAACAAGGGTCCTATAATAGTAAACCCTAAAGGCTTTACTGACTTCAGAATATCCTAAGAATATTATGTTGGGATATAGATTAGATGTTTTGAAGATGTTAAAACAAGAACTTGTAATATGACTAGCTGAGTCTGTTAGTCAGCTACAGATTAGTCTAGGTCTAGAATAGGTCTTTGGTTAAGGGGGAAGAAATTTGTGCAGACCAGATGAGGTGTCCAGACCAGAGCAGATGAGTCACCAGAGCAGATGAGGACTGACCAGAGGAGTCTGACCAAAAGAGTCTGCCAGAGGAGTCTGACCAGAGGAGTCTGCCAGAGGAGTCTGACCAGAGGAGTCTGCCAGAAGACCCCAGACCAGACGAGTCCTGACCAGATGAGGGAGACAGATTAGTTCACCCACATGGAGGCTGCGTGTAATCTGGAGACAAGGAGATTTTGGAGATCATGATGGAGAAGAAGGCAATCTGGAGAGTCAACTGATGGAGGATATGATTGATTGCTTGATTGATTGAAGTGAACTAATCAATTAATATAATCAATATGTGATTGATTATATTCCTCCAATTATGGTTGTTTGAATTGCTAGCTTTCCAACGGCTAGTTAATTCTCACAACTATAAATAGGAGTGTTTTGGTTGAGTTCATTAGAGAGACATAAGAGTCGTGCAAGAGCACAAGAAAGACACACGAACTCTCCACTCACTCACCTTTGTCCTTTCAAGTTTATACACTCATTTAGGAGTTGTTAGTTGGAAGATTTACCCAACCTATTCATCACTTAGAAAGGTTGTAGTAAGCAAGTTGTACGAAGGAACTGGTACTTCGCAATTCCAGTAGTTCGTAAGTTAGTTGGAGAGAGAGTCCCCTTTTGAGAAAGGGAGAGTGGACGTAGGGTCGTTATATCCGAACCACTATAAATCCGGTGTTCTCTACTTTATGCTTTTTAGATTTCTGCACTTTAATTTTAGCACTTAATTTAAAATTGGTTTTCATTAAAAATTAACTCAAAACGCTTTCCACTGGATAACCTTTTTTGGACCAACAAGTGGTATCAGAGTAGTGTGTCCTAGACCACTGCTTTGAAAAGCTTTTGGTGGTCACCAGGGCAGATCCAATTTTTTTTTTAAAACCCAAATATTTGTTGTGCTAACAACTTCTTACAGAAATGGGTTCGAAGAAAAGCAGTAGAAGATACACTAGGAGTTACTCCAAAAGAAGTTTAGCAGATGAGGAAGAAGAGGTATCCACTTCTGGTTCATCATCTAATTTTGAACCAGACGAAGAGATATGTCTAGTGACAGATGAGGTATGTAATCGAACTTCCTCTTCTTTTTCATCTTCTTCTTTTTCTGGACAATCAGAGGAGTCTGATATGCAGAAGATGCTATTAGATCTCCAAACTTCCATACAACTTTGTCAAAAGTTGGAAGATGAGAACTCAAAGCCGAAAGCAGAAAATCAGAAGCTTTCACAATGTCTAGGCAACTCAGCTAATCTACCAGCTGAACAAAATCATACATTGGTCGAAGAGTCTTCTGACTTGACAACCAGGTGTACTGAACAAGTTAAGCTGATAGGTTGGTTGTTGAAAATATTGAGAAAGACAATGAATATAATCTGCTCAAAGCTAAGTTTGATGAACTCTTCCACCAAAACAAAATTGTAAGAGAAAGTGAGGACAAGCTCAAGATTAGATTGGAGCAGCTGACTACAGCAAACAATGTTGTGTCACACATAGCTGCCTCATCTCAAAGAGAGCATGATAAAACAGGCCTTGGTTATTCCAAACCTGAATCCTCACATGTTCAGAAAGAAGAACAGCCTAGAAATTTTATTGATAAGGGCAAGAGGCAACTCAGCCTAATGGGCAGATGAGTACTGAAACTCAAAAACCCAAAAGGCAGAAGAGAAATTTTAAGAAGGGTTATACCCAGAATAAAATACCTCAGCCAGGCCAGCAGAGTAGAAAACAGTCTGGATCTTCTCAAAAGAGACAGAACCAGATGACTCCTACTCACTTGCAGAAGACTTTCAAGTCATTTGCCAGACCAGCTGGAACCTTTGATGGTTCTAGTAAGACTTATCCTTATCAAAAGAATTTCAAGACTATTGCTTTAAGATAAGTTACTTCTTCTACTGGACAAGCTCATAAGAGAAGAAGAGCCTCTAGAAAAAATAACCATGTCAAAGGTTCTTTTGTTGAGTGTGTTTTTGTGGATATGTATGGAAGAAAGATAAGATCACATGATTCATAAAGGGATGATCTATTCGTGTGGCTTCCTAAAAATTGTGCTAACTCCCCTGGACCCAGAAGGGTACCAAAAAGTTGATTGCCTGCAGATACACAAGAAGACCAGCTGATATTTTGCCCCAATATCAGCTGAGCATACTTTGAGGGGGGAGATCAGTTGACCCAGCCTGCTAGATTCTTTATCTTGTTATTTCAAACTTTTATTGTCTTGTTTTATTTCAGTTCTTTTAGTTTTAACATCATCAAAAAGGTGAAAATTGTTGGGATATAGATTAGATGTTTTGAAGATGTTAAAACAAGAACTTGTAATAGGACTAGCTGAGCCTGATAGTCAGCTACAGATTAGTCTAGGTCTAGAATAGGTCTTTGGTTAAGGGGGAAGAAATCTGTGCAGACCAGATGAGATGGCCAGATGAGGTGTCCAGACCAGAGCAGATGAGTCACCAGAGCAGATGAGGACTGACCATAGGAGTCTGACCAGAAGAGTCTGCCAGATGAGTTTGACCAGGGGAGTCTGACCAGAGGAGTCTGCCAGAGGAGTCTGACCAGAGGAGTCTGACCAGAGGAGTCTGCCAGAGGAGTCTGACCAGAGGAGTCACCAGAAGACCCCAGACCAGACGAGTCCTGACCAGATGAGGGAGACAGAATAGTTCACCCACATGGAGGCTGCGTGTAATCTGGAGACAAGGAGATTTTGGAGATCATGATGGAGAAGAAGGCAATCTGGAGAGTCAACTGAAGGAGGATATGATTGATTGCTTGATTGAAGTCAACTAATCAATCAATATAATCAATCTGTGATTGATTATAGTCCTCCAATTATGGTTGTTTGAAATTGCTAGCTCTCCAAAGGCTAGTTAATTCACAACTATAAATAGGAGTGAATAGTGTTGAGTTCATAAGTGAGACAAGAGTCGGGCAAGAGCACACAAAGATACACGAACTCTCACCATACACTTACCTTGTTTATACAAGCATTATATCCACTCTTTAGGAGTTTCTAGTTGGAATATTACTCAACCTATTCACCTTGAAAGGTTGTTGTAAGCAAGTTGTACGAAGGAGCTGGTACTTCCCAATTCCAGTTGTTCGTGAGTAAGTTGGTTGGAGAGTGAGTCCCCTTTTGAGAAAAGAAGAATGGACGTAGGACAAGTTGGTCCGAACCACTATAAATCGGGTGTTCTCTACTTTATGCTTTTTAGATTTCTGCACTTTAATTTTAGCACTTAATTTAAAAATTGGTTTTCATTAAAAATAAACTCAAAACGCTTTCCGCTGGATAAACCTTTTTTGGGACCAACATATTCCTTCATCAGATTTTCTATCAAAGACTTTCAATTAGGTCTTCCCATTGTTGAGGATGAAGCACTTGCAACCAAATATACGGAAATAAGAGATACGAGGCTTCCTCTTGTTCCATGTCTCATATGGGGTCTGTGCATGTTGTTTGTTCAGGATGGATCTATTCTGAGTGTAGCATGCAGTGTTGATCGCCTCAGCCCAGAACTTCTTGGGCAATCCTGACTCAGCCAGCATGGTCCTCTCAGTGACACCATTTTGTTGTGGGGTTCTAGCTGCAGAAGTCTCATGAGCTATACCAAGTTCATTACAAAAGTCAGAAATATATGAATTTATAAATTCAGTGCTCTTGTCAGATCTGATCTTAGTAATGGACTGATTCTTCTCATTGCTGAGTCTCCTGAGCAACTCTGGAAGCTTCACCTGTGTTTCCTTCTTATTCAACAAGAAAATAACCCAAGTATATCTAGAATAATCATCAATAACCACAAGGGTATATTTTCTACTATTCATACTCACAGGCGTTACAGGGCCAAACAAATCCATGTGCAAGAGGTGAAGAACCCTATCAGTTGAGAAGGTAGCTTTCTCTTTGAATGTAGCTCTGACTTGCTTTCCTTATTGACAAGCCTTGCACACATGATCCTTGCTAAAAACTTCATTAGGTAAACCTTCTACAAGAGAAAGACTAGAAATTTTGTTAAGAATCTTGAAGTTCATATAGTTTAATATTTTATGTCATAACCAACTAAGCTCTGAAGAGCTTTTAGCAAAAAAAAAAATAAGTATTAGGAACAGTGCTGCTCCAATCAGCTAAATAAACATTACCTTTCCTAATACCTGATAGAAGCACTTGTGTTGATTTGTCCTTGACTGAACATATATTCGATGAGAACTCAACACTGAAACCTTTGTCACATAACTGACTTACTGACAACAGTTTATGCTTCAGTCCTTCAACAAAGGATACATTATCCACTCTGATTGTACCTATTTTAAAAACATCAAACCCTTTAGTAAAACCTTTTGAGTTATCACCAAAGGTTACCTGTGGACCATCCTTAGCTTGAAATTCTTGGAGAAGACTCTTCATTCCAGTCATGTGCCTTGAGCAACCACTGTCTAGGTACCAAACAACTTTGATTGAATCTCCTCTCCTCTTGTTGTGATCCACAGCCGCCTGCAAATAGATCAGGCTTTAGGTACCCATTGGGTGTTAGGTCCTATGGTGTCAATTGTACCTTTCGGGATCCAGACCTGCTTCACTACCCTGATTGCCTCAGAGTGGTAGATATGTCTCCCTGCAATATCCACATACACAACTTTCTTCTTCTTAGCCTGAGAAGAAGATGGTGTATGGGTGTCAGGCTTAGGAGTCACAGAGGCCTGAGTGGTTACCTTCTTGGCTGGCTTCATGTTCTTCCTAGGCCTTGGTGCAGGTGGTCTTGGGGCTTGTTCTTGATAAGAGCTCTGTTTTCTGTTCCCCCTAGGCAAGTGAGGGAATGAAAAACAGTTAAAGGCCTCAGGATGCCAAAACCATGGGGAAGTCATCATGTTTGGCCTTTCCTGTTGGTATTGCCAAGCATGATGATACAATCATTGATCAGTTTGAGGTCTCTTGGCCTGAGTCTTCCTCTGCTTACGCTGAGGTTTCTTCTGGCCTGAGCTCTCAGGGACCTCCCTTGGTTTTTTAGCCTTTCCCTTTGGTTTTGGCTTCACAACCTTGGGGGCAACCCCGACTGTATCAACAGTTTTTTTGCCCTTATCAGTTTGACGGGCCCCGAATACAACCTTCTTGGTATTCTGGCCTGCCTGAACAAACACCCTCTCAGTGTGATCCCTAAAGCAACGTGAGATTGACCTTGTGAGAATTTCTTAGGGACATATCCAAGCCCCTATTTCTCATTCCTAAGCATCTGGCTGCTATTTATTTCCTCTCTAGTCACTGAGGATTTATTCATTGTTGCAACCTTCTGCTTAAGAGAGTCCTCGCTCTTTTTCAAGATTTCATGTCTGGCAAAGAGGTCATCAAACTTACTCTTGAATAATCTCAGCTCTTCCTTCCTGACCAGCTCCTCATCAGCCAGTTCTTTCAGAATCTTCTCTCTTGGGAGACGCTCAGCATTGATCATGTCAATTTCCTGAGTTAGTCTCACAATTTGAGCTGAGTCCTTAAGATCTGACTGAGTTAACTGATCATTCAGGTTTTGAACTTCAGTACTCAATTTCTGGTTCTCCTCAGCCAGAAAGATATTAGTCTCCTGCATGTTGCTTGCTCATCTCCTTGATCTTTTCTTTGGTCAGGGTTCCTTCTTGAGTCAGATTCCCTGGTTCTTGATGAGTCATTCTTGGTTGGGTGCTTTTAATCACGAGTACGTCTTTGTTTAACATCTCTACGATCGGGCTTTGGGTCTGAGTGTCTCCTTTTATCGCCACGATCGCATCTCTTTTCAGTGTTCCTCCGTTCTTCATATCTCCGGGAACTTTGGTGGCTTCCTTCAGGTTTTCTGTCACGAGTATCCTGATAATATTTTTTATAACGACCAATCCTGGAATTTAGCTTTTCAAAGCGTCTGGCCATCATGTTATATTCCTCAGCGAGCTCTTCTTTGCTTATCTCCATCAATGACTTTGATGAAGACTCGACAGGTTCTGACTTGGCTTTGAATACCACACTTTTCTCAGGTGTTTTCTCTGCCTCTTCAGGTTGTACTTTCTTCTTTCTCTTGTTCAGATCGTATACCAATGCTTTGAGCTCTGAAAAAAGTAAAGCTGAAGTTATATTACTCACATCCTGAGTGTTTTTCAACATAATGACACTGTTATCCCATCTCTCAGGAAGAGCATTTAGGATTTTCGAAGCAACTTCTCTTTTGGGAACTTTCTTTCCCAACATCACCAACTCATTCATCATCTTGATGAATCTTGACTCCAACTGATGGATAGTTTCATCAGGCAGCATCTCGAATGCTTCAAAATTCTGAATGGCAATATATCTCTTGTTCCCCTTTATCTTTTCTGAGCCCTCGCACATACTGATCTGCTCATCCCAGATCTCCTTTACCGTCTTTAAGTTCATCAGCCTCACTGATTCCTCAAACAGCACCGTGTGAAGAATAATGTTCCTGGCCACATTGTCCAGTCCCACCATCTTGATCTCATCATTGGTCATACCCTTCCTCTCCTTAGGAACCAGTACGCTCAGTGGAATACATAATAACTCTCTACTCAAGAAACACTTAGGAAATTCTAGGTTTTTCGAGTACTTCTTTGAATGCTATGAATGTTTTGAACGCTGAGAGTTTGAGCAATTTATGGCTTCGAAATTTCCCATAAACTTGATTGGGTCCAAGATCTCCTGTATTTATAGGCAACTTGAAAAACTATCATTTGGAAGAGATAGCCTTCTAGGTTGTCTTTCTTGTAGGATACTTCAACGGATACAATCTCCATGCAATAGCCGTCCTTGCATGTATTTGGTATATGCGTTAAATGCACGCCCGTTGAACTGTGCAGGGATGTCAGGTTCAAGTCAGTGTCCGTACATGACTTGGCGCTCTCTGATTGGTCCACGTCATCAGGTAGGTGAGAATATCAGAACTCATTCTTCAGTTCAGTCTTGTCTTTACTGAGTTCAGGTTTGTCCTCATCTACGTACGTTTCCCAGCGCTGACATTCCTTTTGGCTTGCTTGGATCCTACTCCAAGTCTTCTCCCAAATACTCAGTTATGTCCTGTTCCCTACAGGCTGAGTTAGCAATGATCTCAGGATCATGCTCTTTATCCTGACACTTACTCAGTCAGCTTAGAAGAACTGCCATAAGCTCAGGATGGTGCTCTTGTGTCTTCAGGCTTCAGTCTTGATTGTCAACAATGAGTATTCCTCTCATTATGTACCTGTGAATGTAAAATAAACTAACTTACAAACCTAACCAAGACTAGCCTGACTACTAAGGCAACTCATATTTTCAGGGGCTTTGGGATCTAATCAAAACTGACATTATCCCAACAATTTCTACCTTTTTTATGATGCCAAAACACTGAAAAGATCCTCAAAACACTTAGAGGAGATAAGGTCATATTCTATAAGACAAGATCAGTGTTAGAGCAATTCTTGATAAGTACAAAATTTAAATAACAGCTTAAAAGACAATGAGTTTTTGTCTATGGGCAAATGTAATAGATTTCATTGATAAATATGATAATGAGTACAATGAACCCTATCTATTACGAAACTCAGGGTACAACTAGATCCTTCTTATCTCAGGTCGAAGTCCATAGCCGTTGTAGACTCTATTCTTCAACTCGTCAAGTCTGTCTAGTTGATTCAGGTACGCCTCAGCCTTGGCAATCTTGAAAACTTCAGCCATGATAGCCTTTGAATCATAGCTCTTCCCATTTGCCTGGAGTGGTGGTGGTCGAGTTAGGAACTCAGGAGCTTTGATTTGAACCTTTGCTTCATCAGCCTCCTCCAGAATTCCTTTGAGAAGCTCAGGATGGTTGTCAGACATGAAGTCAATAAGTGGGCATCAATATCTTCAGAGTCACCCCACTTCTTCACAATGAACCATAGCCTGATGAACTCGTCCCTTGCATCCACCCAAAACTCCTTTAGTTTTTCAGAGATGAACTCATCAATGAGAGCAACCCTCTGAGCAGACTCCTCAGGCTCGTTGACATGAAGTAGACTTGTCTTCCTTGTCGTAGGCTTCTTTCTGTACTTCCTTGGCTCAGGCTTCGCCTTCTTCCTCCTCAGCAGACTGATCACCACATCATCAAGTTCTCTCTGCTGCAACTCAATGATGTCAGTCAGCTTTTCAACCTTCTTCTCAAGAATCCTCATCTTCTCCTTCTGGGCAATTTCAGCCCTGCGCTGAGCTTCACTCTTCTCAGGGGCAGATCCCCATGCTTCCGCACACAGTTCAGCTACTTTGTCAGTGTCATATGTGATTGGATTCTTTCTTGTATTCACCGGCGAGCGCTCTGAAGAAGATTCTGGAATGGATTGAAGTTGAGGAATAGGTTCATTAGCCTTAGCCACTACTTCCAATCTGGCTGACTTCTTGGGTGTTCTCGTCAACACTTCATTTTTCTCAGCCACCGATGTAGGGAGAGATCTTTTCTTTCCCTTTTCTCCCTTTTTGGCATCATCCTTGGCAGGCGGAGGAGGGAGTGCTTCTCTCAAGGCTTCTTCACCGTTGTTGATAATAAGGACTGGACTTTCTTACCTCCTTCCTTCAATATCTCAACTCCGGTGGCAATCCCCGTCCCCGCAAATGACACACTAGTAATGCTTGCCTGGAGCTTCTTCTCAAATATTTCCATTGAAGTATGCAGTCTTTGCTCAGTGCGGGTCAGCCTGGCCTCAACTTTCCCTGACTCTTCGATGAGCTGAGAAGACTTGGTCAATATCTTCTCCGAATCATGTGCAATCTTGGCAAACTCCTAAGCGATCTTATCTGACTCCACCGCCATCTTGGCCACTGAGTCAGTAAGCGCCTGAGTAAGTAATTACGTAGCCTAACCATCCAAGTGCTCCACTGCCTTCTGCATCTGAGCATCATGCTCATCTCTGAGTTGTGTCAGTGTGTTGGCCATGATCCTCTTCATCGTCTTCTGCTCTGACTTGACAGACTTGATGGTTGACAACATCAGTTTCTTGAGGCTCTTTACTTCAGAGTTGGCAACCGTCTTGAGAGCAGACTTCACCCATTTGAGCTGCTTCTGAATCCCCTTACCGCTGTTCTTGGCCTTTGCCTTGATTATTTCAATTTTGCGCTGAAGGTCGGCAAGGTTCTCAGTAGTCTTCTCTTGTTTAACTCGGATGATAGTGGTGAAGTTGCCATGCTGAGTCCCAGTGATGACTACCTCATCATCCTCAGCTCCATCAGTCAGTGGTTGTTCTCCCTGGTCAGCCCCTGCAGCATCAGTCCCCTTGTCAGGGTGCACTGAAGGCAGCTCAGGAGTGATTGCGATCGCCTGCTCAGGCTCAACTACGTCAGCTCAAACTTTGGGAACAAGTCCCTCAGAACTAGAAGTCTCCTTGGATGCCTCTACATCATCCTTCTTTGTCTCAGGGCAGGGATCCACCTCCTTGGCGGTCTCCTCCACCAAGTCTCCAACCGCTCCACCACCTTGACCATCTTCAGGGCCATCATCACCATCATCATCAGAGTTCTTCTTGTAAGTATCAAGGAACTTAGACTTTTCAGATCTCATGGCAATCATCCTGGCAACCAGCTCCCTGACTGCCTCCATCTCCAGCAGCTCTAGGTAACTAGTTATCCCGAAGTAGTTAGTCATACGGGCTTCCTCTAAGCACCAATAATCCCATCCCTTCAAATCTACCAGCATCCGTTGCTCCACCATGTTAGCCTGCTTGTACTCCATCCTGACTTTCAGGTCCACCATCATTTCTCGCAGCTCCGGATATTTATTTAGTAAAGGGAAGCTCCTCACCACCCAGTTGTCACCCCTTCCCTTGATAGAATCAAAGAAGAGAAGAGATGTGAGATCTTCTGAGTCATCATCTTCTCCAGCTTCCTCAATGATGAGATCTAGCTCAGGGTCCAATTCCTTCGGATCCTTGGATGAGACAGGGAAATCCTCAGGATTGGGTAAGTTGGGTTCTGGTTGGGAGTCAGGCTCAGCAGTGTTAGGATTATTTGGCTCTAACTCAGTTTGGGGTTGGGGTAGGTCAGTGTTTGGCTCAGATATTTCAGGGGGGTTGGATGAAGGTTCAGCATGGGTTGAGGGTTCAAATAAGATTGGGGGTTGGGGTTCAGTGGGGTTAGGATTGGGTTGTTCAGGCTGGAGTAATGTTACAGTTTCGATTGTCTCCCTTACCCGAACCAGGTCAGATGTTTTCGCCGATCCTGGCCTCTCACCTTCCTTCTGAGTGCTCAGATCCCTCATTTTCTTCACTGGAGACCCTTTAACTCCCTTCCTTAACCTCTTCAAAGGCCTCGCCTCAATCTCAGCAGCATCCTCCTTACTGGCGTCATCGTTGGCGTCTTCAACCTCAGGCAGGTCGCTCTTGGAAGCCTTCTCAGCCTCTTTCCTCGTTCCCTTCACTGTGGTCTTTCTCCTCTTTGGCTTTCTCCTTATCCTCCTGCTCAGCGGTCGTGGCCTTCCTCTCTGCCACCACCTCAGCCTCAGCTGACTTGCTCTTTTCGAAGAGCTCATCTACCCTCTCAAGGAGGTTGGCAACCACCTTCTTCCCCTTGGCATCCTGTTTCTTCTTCTTCTGACCCTTTGAAGGAGCATTAGGGTCAGTCAGGCCAAGGATGGCATAAGTGTCACCCTCCATGTTGAACACAACCTTCTTTGAGCTCAGGTCATCCTCTATGTCAAAGGTGAAGCCGGGGCAAGAGTTGATGATCAGCATGGACAGTCTTTTGCCAAAAGGCAGAATAGCACCCACTGATATGTGCTTCTTCTCCTCATCATTCTTCAATTTGTCCAGTGTAGCCTGACACAGCTGGTCCAAAAAAAGCTGCTCCCAGTTGGCCAGAACGCCATCCACCAGTGCGCCCATATCCTCAGCTTAGGCAAGCTCAGCTGCTCATGGGAGCCAACAGTCCCCATGATCATCTTGGACTCAATATCAACGAGAGATCGATATTCAGGCTTGAGTGTGTCCTTGTGTTGCCTCGCCCTGAACTCGGGTGAGCTTGACTTCGTCCACTCCTTCAGAAGCTCACCTACCTTGTTCTCCATGTACACCTTGGGAT
Organism: Ballota nigra; assembly: GCA_947034835.1. Lineage (NCBI taxonomy): Eukaryota > Viridiplantae > Streptophyta > Magnoliopsida > Lamiales > Lamiaceae > Ballota > Ballota nigra. Next base: position 37,093,792 of record OX344724.1, on the reverse strand, counting down.
TGATCCCTGTGCACGGCAACCCAAACACCTCCTTCACCGCCTTCCGAAGGTTGATATCACGGAGTTCCTCATTGTACAGGTTTTCTCAGGCTTCATTCTTCTCGCCCGACAGCACCAACACGGTCACCCTCGTGAATAGCTCACCCTTCCTCGTGAACATATTCAGGTTCGCTTCCACCACCGCCTTCGGAATCAAGGAGGATGGTTTCTTGGAGAAGTATTTGTCGAGGAATGCCTTGGAGATCCATTCGAACATGGGCTGGATCTCCTTCACCTTGAGACACGGTCCATCCATGGAGATGACGTGATCCATATTGACAAGCTTATTTTCAACGACCTTATTAAGGTCACCAGTGGTCCAAGTGTTGTCAAGAAAAGCCATTAGAGATTTTGGAAGTTTTGAGAAATTTGCAAGAGAAGGTATGAACAAAGGAAAGTTCAGTGTGCAGTATGAACATTGTGTTTGCGTAAATTTCTCAAATAGTCTTTCAAATTGATATGAATTGAACAGTAACTCTGACGTGTGACTGAGATTAACCCTGAATTTGAAAAGATTTAAAATGAAGGGTCAAGATTAATCTCTTATCAATTATTTACCAAACGCCAGTCATATTCCGTATAAAACGGACACGTATATGAAAAAGTAACTGTGCGCATTAAATGCTTCGACATGCATGGGTTTAAATATCAAAAGGCGTGCTTTTAATGAAAACGGTTAGCATTTAATGGAGATTTTCAAGATGAGAGATTCAGTGAGACGGTTCAAATTCACAAAGTCAGGATTGAACTCATACCTGCCAGGGAGATATTGTAGCACCCTGATACCTCGCTGAGTCGAGTCTGGCCTGAGTTCCCCCTAGATCCTATACTGACTGCTCTCCCGGATCTAAGAGACCTAACTCCACTGGTAGTTCCATAAACCTTGCTTCAGCCAAAGGCTTAGTCAAGATGTCAGCACTTTGTTGGGAAAATAGGGGTGCCCGGAATCTATTCGAGATGAAATTTAAATACGAATTTAAATACAATTATTACTAGCATGAATTAATCCTAATTAATTCAAATAATAATTCCAACAACTAATTTTCATCATGCATGTTGAATTAATTTCACATATTAACTATGGCGGAAAAAACAAGTAAATATGCAATTAACGTACCTCTTGTAGAATTGGCCTTTGGATATACGGGACAATTACGATCTCGCTCTATCGACCCAAAAACCTTCTCAAGTATTTCTCTTTTCACCTCACTTGATCACCGGTGGGAGATGCTTTCAAGTAATTTAATAAACTAAGGAAAAAGAAAAATATCTATGCTTCTTGATTTTTCCAACACATTGAATTACGTACTTGGGGATGAAATAATCACCCCATATTTATAGACAAGAGTGGCCGAAATTTTTGACATATTTTGGGCTTGGAAAAAATATTTTCTTAGACTCTAAGAAATCTTGAATATATCCCATATATTCTTTTCTCCAAAATAAAATATTCCACAAAAATCTAACTCTCCTATATAGGTGTAATTTTCGAAAATAATAAGAGGAAAATCCAAGATTTGGATCTTCTTGAATATATGAGATATTCTTGTATTCCTAGAATACATATCTTCCATAATATCTTTCCAAGAAAATCAACAAAATCTTTTTTTCTTCTTATCATGCAATTTTCGAAATTAACATGAAAAAATCAGCAATATATTTTCTTTTTATTTTAATCACCTTATCATTATTGGGTTACTTGAGGGGCCTTTAGGAGAATTAAGATTGGACCTCCTAATGGACTTCTGAATTTCAATATTGAGCCCCAATATAATTCAGCCCATTAATATTAATTATTACCACTAATAAATTAATATTGCACTATCCATCTTAATCCATATTACGATAATATGGGCTCCCGGTTATTATTTCCCGTGTTTAAGATTATCAAGTCCATTAATTAATTAAGCTTCTGAATAGCTCTAAATTAATTAATATATTTCACCTTGGAGTAAAGACAGCTCAACATTATTATTCGTACCGAAGAAACTAATTCTTCACTTGCAAGATTTGGTACAATAAAACTTCTGAGCCCACCAAGGGGACTAATCACACGAGCCGTACTCGCACGCGTTTCTCCGTATTAAATCTTAGCAACCGTCGTATGATTAATATTACTGCCCAAGATACAAAGTTCGAAGTCTCAATGATTCTCACCCAACATGAATCAAAGCAGTAACCATTAAGCACACACGGTCCTATTTAAGTGACGGAGATTAAGAAATCAACAACCACTGAGGTCTAATTCTTCACCTTTCAGAACAGAAGAATTTATCCTCGCTGTAGGTCCTCTTCAACACATACTAAATGTGCTAGTGCAATCTCTTAGTCAAGACAGACCAATCTGAGCCTTACACATCAACCTTTCACGGTGGATTGTTCAATTCCACCTAGGTCGTGAAAATGTACGTTTAGTTACAAGTAAACTGTTAATGTTGCCTTCCATGATCGGGTATCACCACATTAACTACAATATAACATGTACTATATATTGAACGGTTTGCAATAGAAATTCAACATTCAATCATAACTAAAGCAAATGTGATAAAAGAATTATTCTCATAAAACGAGTGTTTGATACACGAGTTATACAAACTAAAAGCATACTTTCACGTATAACTCCAACAATCTCCCACTTATACTTAAAGTTTGCTTTTAGTATACATCACGCATGTCTTAGTGTAGTAGCTCTACGTGACATCTTATGTCAACCTACACTAACCTAATAATTCCTCCCACTTATACTTAAAGCAGATTGGCAATAGTCTTGACTCCCATTCCATCCACATGTCTCTCGAATGTACTCTGAGGCAGACCCTTTGTGAATGGATCCGCTAGGTTGTCACCCGACGCTATCTTTGCCACCTCTATATCTCCTCTCTTAACGATTTCTCGTATAAGATGGTATTTTCTTTCTATGTGTTTGCTGGCCTTGTTGGCTCTCGGTTCCTTTGAATTTGCAACTGCTCCGGCATTGTCACAAAAGACAGTTATCTTGTCGGGCAAATTCGGAAAAACGTAAAAGTCCTCTAAGAAGTTCTTGAGCCAAACCGCTTCTTTCGCTGCTTCACAAGCAGTTACTTATTCGGCTTTCATGGTCGAATCGGCGATGCATTTCTGCAAATCACTTCTCCATGTCATGGCTCCTTCTCCCATGCAAAACACACTACCCGAGGTAGTTATTTTGGAATCTATGTCTGATTGGAAATTTGAGTCCGTGTATCCCATGGGAATTAGATTGTCTGATTGTTAAATCAACATTCCATACCAAGTTCTTTTCAGAAACTAAAGAACGCATTTAATTGCAATCTAATGTGCTTTCCCGGGGTTACTTTGATATCTTGCCATCATGCCCACGGCAAAGCAGATATCCGGTCTCGTACACAATATTGCATACATAAGACTTCCTACGTACGGAACGTCTTTCATGTCATCTATCTCCACTTGCGTCTTAGGGCATATTTCTTTAGATAGATGGATTCCGTGCCTAAAAGGTACAAAACCTTTCTTGGAATCTTGCAAGCTGAAATGCTTCAAAACAGTGGCTTTGTATGAAACTTGCGATAAGCCCAACATCCTCCTCTTGCGATCTCGAGTGAACTTGATCCCAAGGATGTGACCGGCTTTCCCTAAGTCCTTCATATCAAACTGATTTGACAGCCATACCCTTACGTCTGACAATACCTTTACATTGTTTCTAATGAGCCGAATATCGTCTACGTATAATACGAAGAATACCACCGCAGTTCCGTCACACCTTTTATACACACAACTTTCGAACTTGTTTTGATCACAAACCCATAAGACTTAATAACTTGATCAAAACACTGGTTCCAAGTACGCGATGCTTGCTTAAGTCCATAAATGGATCTCTTAAGCTTGCATACGAGGTGCTCTTGGCCTTTTTCAACGAAACCTTTGTGCTGTTGCATATAGATACCATCAAGACTTCCGTTAAGGAAAGCTATCTTGACATCCATTTGCCAGATCTCGTAATATAGGTGCGCAACGATCGACAAGAGAATACGGATGGACTTAAGCATAGCTACAGGCGAAAAGGTTTCCTCATAATCGATCCCTTGAGTATATCCTTTAGCCACAACCCTCACTTTGAAGGTCTCTACCCTTCCGTCCGGTCCTCTTTTCCTCTTGTACACCCACTTGCATCCAATGGGTTCTACCCCACTGGGTGGTTCGACCAACTCCCACACTTGATTATGATCCATCGAACCCACCTCAGTTTCCATTGCGGTTTGTCACGCCTCCGCGTCTTTGTCTTGGATTGCCTCGTCATACATTCATGGGTCTGATTCATCGCCGGGAATTAAATCCGAAGATTCTTCAATTCCCATGAATCTCTCGGGTTGCCTTGCAATCCTCCCACTACGACGGGGTTCCGGTTGTGAAGGTGTGACGTGTGGTATATCATCTTGTATACTTGGTATAGGAGTTTGCCCTCTTAACTCGTCTAAGGTAATCTCACTTCTGGGCTTTCTTTTGTTCATATAGTCTTCCTCCAAGAATTTAAAGTGCGAACTAATCACGGTCTTTTAATCCTTGAGACTATAGAACATACACCCTTTCGTTCCCATGGGATATCCTATAAACAACCTTAATTCCGAACGTGGAACCAATATATCGGCTTCCTTGTCTAGCACGTATGCCGGACAACCCCAAATCCGCAAGTGTCTTAGACTGGGCTTGCGCCCGGTCCACAATTCCATTGGGGTTTTAGGAACCGATTTGGATGGCACCAAGTTTAGAATGTAAGTCGTTGTTTCCAAGGCGTTACCCCAAAACGACTTGGGTAAATCCGAATAACTCATCATGGATCTGACTATTTCTAAAAGAGTCTGGCTCCTTCGTTCCGCCACACCGTTCTATTGAGGGGTTCCCGATGCGGTCAACAGGGATACAATCCCTTCGTCTGATAGCTAGTTCAAGAATTCATCGATGAGGTATTCGCCTCTACGATCAAATCGTAGAAACTTGATACTTCTTTCCCTATGCATCATAAGATAGATGTATCCATATCTCGAGTAATCATTGAAAAAGACAATTTACTCATACCCCTTCTTGCTATGATCGTCATTGAACCACACATATCGGTATGAACGAGTTCTAACACTTCCGTGGTTCTATTCCCCTTGGCTCCAAATGACCTCTTGGTCATCTTACCCTCTAAACAGGATTCACAAGTTGGAAATGGCTCGACTTGGAGCGATTCCAAGGATCCGTCTTTCACCAATCTCTCTATCCGCTTTAGATTAATATGACCTAGTCTTAGATGCCATAGAAGTGTTTCGTTCATCTCCGAAGAACGCTTTCTTTTATTACTCGAAATGATCGACGTGTTATTAGATTCATTATTTGAGTGGTGTGCACACTTAATCGTATAGAGATTGTTTACCAATGTTCCATGACAGATAACATCATTCTTAAAAGAAACAGTAACAACTTTATTAAAAGTAACTGAATATCCATCAAAAAACAACTTAGAAACTGAAATTAAATTCTTCCTAAAGTTCGGAACGTATAAAACATCTCTTAAAATTAAAACTCTATCTTCAAAAGATAGGTGCACGACTCCCACTGCTTCGGCTGCCACTCTCGTAGCATCTCCCAAAGTGATGGTGATCTCATTCTTGCTAAGTCGCCGGGTTAGCTGGAACCCCTGAAGAGTGAAACAAATATGATCAGTTGCCCCGGTATCCACTACCCAAACGTGGGCAGCATATGCCGCAACATATGTTTCAACGACTAAAGCATGAGACTTACCTTTCTTTACCGCCTTCTTAGGCTTAGAACAGGTAGACCTCCAATGTCCTCTTTCCCCGCAATTGAAGCACTTACTCTTACCGGATATCTTCACGTCGTACGGCTTGAAAGCTCTTTTATTGCCTCCAAAAGTGAGTCTACTGGTTTGGTTCCGATCAACCACCCCCTTCTCAATCTTACCCTCCATTGGCCTAGATTTCGAGAAAAAGCTCTTGATCACCAAAGCCTCGTCCCTACTCCCCAAGTATGACTCTACCGTCGTCAGAGCCTTGAGCAGGGTATCCAAAGTGAACTTGTGTTCAGATAACACGTATTCCCAAAAAAACCCATCAAAACTACTCGATAGCTTTAGGAGTATGGAATCGATTTGACTTTCTTCACTTTGTCCGGCACCAAGAAACTCGAGTTTCTCAAACTCACGCCTAAAATTGAGAACATGATCCCTTACGGGTGTTCCCTTCACCATCTCCTTCGTGAGCTTCTCACGAATGGTGAACAGATTCGCCATGGGGTTCTGATGTTGAAACATCTCTTCAAGGCTATTCATGATATCAACAGCCGCTTCAATGCCTTCATGAATGCGCTTCAAATCTTCAGACAAAAATGTCAAGATGATGTGCTTCATGTGCTCATTGGAATGCTTCCAATCATCGAATATCGCCCTTTCCCCATTACTTGACTTATCATTAGGTTTCTTGGGTACGTCAACGCTAAATATCCAATATTGTTCTTGCGCAGGAAGGACCATGTTTATATTACGTTTCCAATCAACATAGTTCTCACCAACAAGTTTATTATCTTTAAGTATACTATACAGTGGATTAATAGGTTGCGACATGATGAACTGAGAATAAAACATACATTCATATTAATATCTAGAAAAATACGAAATTATCACATAATTTTGATCACATCAATTTTATTGAAACCTTAAAACAATATAATCATGCATCAGTCAACATCTCGAAATAATTTATATGCGCCACGAGGGGTGGTCTATACATTTAAATACATTCAAGCGGATTACAAACTCGAAAGTTACAAATCCTTAATTCAAAATTAATAGTTGGCTCCCACTTTGACCACATAGAAATTGACAGGGACTCCGAGGGGAGTAAGTTAATATCAATTTCCTATGCCTAAGTAATAACCATAATTAAATACAGGATTATTATTTCGCTTTGAGCAAGCCACTCGTGGTGAGGGTCAATACCGCCACTAGTAATAATCCACAATCATCCTTTCGGAATTTATTCATGTGAAATCCGTTCTTTTGGCCGATCCGAGGGGGAAATGTATTCCAAAAGAACTTCACAAATAAATAAATTATGGAGGCCAAAATAATCCAATTTTAATATCCGAAATAAAATTGCGATTATAAAAATATACTTAGTAATTTTCGAAAGTAAGGTTTTTCTTGGATAATTAAATTCATGCAAACACATATTAACAAATAATAATTATTGCACGAAATAAAAACATCCATCAAAACAAAATTAAACACATTGGAGCACTCAAATCCAATTGTCACGGTTTAATTTCTTCACGTCTTGATGTGAAAAATCATCCTTGTTGCTTTCCGACGTTCGTCTCGACACGCTCCCACTCGAACAGCAACACTTCATCAAAAACAGCATCGTTTGGGGTTCGGGACGACGTTTAAAGTCACATGGAAAAAAAACACGAACCGAAAAATTCCACGGCCCGATATACGGCGCACGTCGGCCCACGAAGTGGGCCCGCGCACCTCTCGGCCAGAAGCGCCGAAGCGCTGCAGGAGGCGCGCTGAGGCGCAGCACAGAGGCGCACTCGAGGCACTACACGGAGGCGCGCCGAGGCGCCGCACGGAGCGCCCCAAGGCGCCGCAGGCCGCGCCCGAGGCGCGCGCGCGCGCGTGTGCGCGCGACGCCGGCCTCCCGTAGCGCCCGGGTCGTGCGCCGTGCACCCCGTGCACCGTTTTTCGCCGTTCGTCCTCATTTTCTTCACCCCTTGCATGATTTTACGTCTATACACGCGCCACGCTTGTATGCATCGTCCGGGTACGCCGTTTTTAATTTTTCGTTCTTCGTCACGATCCGGTTACAATTTATTTTACAAAAAAATAAATACTAGATCTAGACTAGTCTATTACAATGATCGAATCAAAATAAAAACAACTAATCTACTCGTGGATTTTCTCACGAGAAAAACGAATTCGAACGAATCGAATTAAAAACAATTAATTCACACGCATGAAATTAACAACATTAAAACCATGACAATTGGATACCTGCAAAAAAGATCTAGCAATTCTACTATCCAATTTCAATTTAATATTTAACAATCTAAATTTCAATTTAAAGATCAGAGCCCGAAACCGTGGCTCTGATACCAGTTGTTGGGAAAATAGGGGTGCCCGGAATCTATTCGGGATGAAATTTAAATACGAATTTAAATACAATTATTACTAGCATGAATTAATCCTAATTAATTCAAATAATAATTCCAACAACTAATTTTCATCATGCATGTTGAATTAATTTCACATATTAACTATGGCGGAAAAAACAAGTAAATATGCGATTAACGTACCTCTTGTAGAATTGGCCTTTGGATATACGGGACAATTATGATCTCGCTCTATCGACCCAAAAACTTTCTCAAGTATTTCCCTTTTCACCTCACTTGATCACCGGTGGGAGATGCTTTCAAGTAATTTAATAAACTAAGGAAAAAGAAAAATATTTATGCTTCTTGATTTTTCCAACACATGGAATTACGTACTTGGGGATGAAATAATCACCCCATATTTATAGACAAGAGTGGCCGAAATTTTTGACATATTTTGGGCTTGGAAAAAATCTTTTCTTAGACTCTAAGAAATCTTGAATATATCCCATATATTTTTTTCTCCAAAATAAAATATTCCACAAAAATCTCACTCTCCTATATAGGTGTAATTTTCGAAAATAATAAGAGGAAAATCCAAGATTTGGATCTTCTTGAATATATGAGATATTCTTGTATTCCTAGAATACATATCTTCCATAATATCTTTCCAAGAAAATCAACAAAATCTTTTTTTCTTCTTATCATGCAATTTTCGAAATTAACATGAAAAAATCAGCAATATATTTTCTTTTTATTTTAATCACATTATCATTATTGGGCTACTTAATGGGCTACTTGAGGGGCCTTTAGGAGAATTAAGATTGGACCTCCTAATGGACTTCTGAATTTCAATATTGAGCCCCAATATAATTCAGTCCATTAATATTAATTATTACCACTAATAAATTAATATTGCACTATCCATCTTAATCCATATTACGATAATATGGGCTCCCGGTTATTATTTCCCGCGTTTAAGATTATCAAGTCCATTAATTAATTAAGCTTCTGAATAGCTCTAAATTAATTAATATATTTCACCTTGGAGTAAAGACAGCTCAACATTATTATTCGTACCGAAGAAACTAATTCTTCACTTGTAAGATTTGGTACAGTAAAACTTCTGAGCCCACCAAGGGGACTAATCACACGAGCCGTACTCGCACGCGTTTCTCCGTATTAAATCTTAGCAACCGTCGTATGATTAATATTACTGCCCAAGACACAAAGTTCGAAGTCGCAATGATTCTCACCCAATATGAATCAAAGCAGTAACCATTAAGCACGCACGGTCCTATTTAAGTGACGGAGATTAAGAAATCAACAACCACTGAGGTCTAATTCTTCACCTTTCAGAACAGAAGAATTTATCCTCACTGTAGGTCCTCTTCAACACATACTAAATGTGCTAGTGCAATCTCTTAGTCAAGACAGACCAATCTGAGCCTTACACATCGACCTTTCACGGCGGATTGTTCAATTCCACCTAGGTCGTGAAAATGTACTGTTAGTTACAAGTAAACTGTTAATGTTGTCTTCCGTGATCGGGTATCACCACATTAACTACAATGTAACATGTACTATATATTGAACGGTTTACAATAGAAATTCAACATTCAATCATAACTAAAGCAAATGTGATAAAAGAATTATTCTCATAAAACGAGTGTTTGATACACGAGTTATACAAACTAAAAGCATACTTTCACGTATAACTCCAACACACTTTGCATGTCAGTGTGAATCTTCTCCATCCTAATATCCTTCTTCTCCGCATGATCTCTTATAAAGTGATGTCTAATATCCACATGCTTGCACCTTGTGTGTAGCACTGGGTTCTGAGTGATAGCTATAGCACTATTTTTGTCATAATAAATTGGGACCTCATTTACAAACACTTGGTAGTCTCTCAATTGTTGCCTCAACCATAAAATCTGAGCACAACAACTACCTGCAGCCATATACTCAGCCTCAGTTGTGGATGTCGCCACTGAATTCTGTTTCTTACTAAACCAAGAGATCAACATACTTCCCAAAAACTGACATGTCCCTGATGTGGATTTCCTATTAATCCTACAACCTCCATAATCTACATTTGAATACCCTATCAGCTCTAAGTTGTCATCTGAAGGATACCATAATCTCATATTGACTGTCCTTTTCAAATACTTAAGTATCCTCTTAGCAACCTCCAAATGACTTCTCTTGGGGTTAGACTGATACCTAGCACACACACCAACTGCAAAAGTAATGTCAGGCCTACTTGCAGTCTGGCTCACTGAAGCCCCTTCAGTGTCAAGATCCATCTTCCAATTTGTGTTTATTGGGATCCTAGCCGGATTGCAATTCTGAACTCCAAACTTCTGAATTAAGTCTCGTGTATACTTGGCCTGATTAATGAAAATCCCTTGATCAGTCTGTTTGACCTGCAATCCTAAAAAGAAGTTCATCTCTCCCATCATAGACATCTCAAATTTACCAGTCATCAAATTACAGAATTTCTCACAGAGCTGATGATTTGGTGATCCAAATATTATGTCATCCACATAAATCTGGACCAAGAGAATGTCATCACCTTCAGTGATCCTGAACAAAGTCCTATCCACGGTTCCCTTCCTAAATCCATGGCCAGTCAGGAATTGAGAGAGGGTACCATACCAAGCTCTAGGAGCTTGCTTAAGAAGGAATTTTTATACATCAGTCAAACCTACGTGAAGAAGATATTGGAGAGATTTCACATGGATAAATCTTATCCACTTAGCACCCCTATGGTTGTCCGATCCCTCGAAGTGGATAAGGACTCATTTAGACCAAGAGAAGATTAAGAAAATTTGGGGCCAGAAGTTCCTTATCTTAGTGTTGTTGGAGCATTACTCTATCTCACAAATTGCACTAGACCGGACATTGCATTTGCAGTTAATTTGCTTGCAAGATATAGCGCTTCTCCTACGAGGAGACATTGGAATGATGTTAAGCATGTTCTACGGTACCTCCAAGGGTCTCAAGACCTTGGATTGTTTTACCGAAGGAACCAAGACAAAATCTTGGTAGGTTATGCGGATGCTAGCTATATGTATGATCCCCACAACGCCATATCCCGGACTAGTTACGTTTTTCTCTGTGGTGGTACCGCGATCTCATGGAGATTGGTTAAATAAACCATGGTTACCACGTCTTCAAACCACTCAGAGATAATAGCTTTGTTTGAAGCCACACGAGAATGTGTTTGGTTAAGGTCCTTGGTAAAACACATTGGTGACTCGTGTGGTATCACTAAAGGCGATACATCCCCCACCATTATATTGGAAGATAACGCAACTTGCATCACACAAATGAGTAATGGGTACGTCAAGGGAAACCTAACGAAACATATTTCACCTAAGTTTTTCTACCCATACGAACTCCAGAAGAGTGGCGTGATTACCATTCAAAAGGTGCAATCTAGTGACAATCTAGCATATCTGTTCACTAAGTCCTTACCTACGTCTAATTTTTAATGTACGCTCGTTGTATTGGGATGCGAAAGCTTAAAGGGTTGTTGTCTTCAGAGGGAGCGGTAACCCCGAAATAAATTCAGAAGATTTGATCCGGAAGATCAATAAAATTACATTCCTCCCTAACTTAATATTTGGTCACTACCTAGCACGTGGAGTTTTTATGACAAGACATTTATGGTATGTCGTAATGTCCAAGGGGGAGTGTTGTAAATCTAGAAGATTTGATGTGGACATTACTAATGGGTTTTTAACCTAAACAGGCTTTAGGTTTAGACTAGGTCTTTATTCTTATAAATAGATCATTGTACTCAGAATTGTATACACATATACACATACATATTAGTGAAACTCCTGGCTTGGTACGCCCCCAGACGTAGTCGTTATCGACGTACTGGGTGAACAAATCTTGTGCCTTTATTTTACGCTCTCAATTTACAACACAAAAGAAAACGTGCATTTGCAGAATCTCTCTATTTTTTTCCTTTTCTTGGAGGGATTTCAGAATCTGACTTTGTTTATCTACACTAGATGGAACATTTGACAACATTTTCTGGTGGATTTCTGAATCCTATAAAAAGACTGCCCATGAAAGTAGCAACCTGTGATGGGACTCAACCAACAGCCTTAGAATCATGCATCATCTCATCTAGGCGAGAAAAATTCACTTCCTGGTTGTTAGAATTCGAAATTAAATTAATTTTAATTCATCAATATTAGTATTGAATTCATGAATTTTGATACTATATGTATTTAGGTAAGAACACTTATACACATTAGTGCACAAGATAAGAAATATAGTTATTCCAGAAAACAACTTTAAATCAATTAGTCTACTGATATACTATGATTCTTATCAGACCTGGAATCCAGGAAAACTGAGTATGGATAGATTAACAGCACAACAATCATTCAGCAATTGAACAAAGCTCAGAAAAATGCAACTAACTTTCAATATATATACTCAAAAGATATACAGTGAAAAATTACTACTACTACTACAAGAAAAAGTTAATAGATAATCTTTACCTTTCATCATTAACTTCTAAGATATTAGTCACGACTTTTTCTGACCTCTTCTCTCTGCAAAAACAGATAAATATAAAATGTAAAAAGGCATTAAAAGCAAATGTCACATGCCTAGTTATAAATTTAAATTCAATCACTTTTTAAATGAGAGTCATCACTTCTACTATATATATTATCACATAAAAATACTTTTAAAAGAAAAATATGAAAGTTCATGGAGATTAATTTACCTCTTGTACCTTTGATTAGAGGAACCCTCATCATCGCTTAACCCCCTGCAAAATAAAGGCACACAAAAATATGATATTATCTTATCTTTTGACAACATAGTTAATTCACACCTATACAACTTTTACCTTTTGACAATATTACGATCACATTTCCTCTATGATCTCTGCAGTACCTTATGATGAGTCATGGCCTAAAAAAATTGGTAAAATCTTGTATGAGACTGTCTCATGCCTATGAGACTGTCTCATGCCTATGAGACCGTCTTATGTCATGAGACAATACAAATAAACACTCACCCCTACTAAAGTATTATGAGGAAAACACATATTTTTTTAAGAGTAGAGGATACTAACAAAAGGCTAGTACCGAAAGGCTAGGGGAACAGAGGTATTATGAGCAAGTGAAAGCACACGGTCCTCTATAAATGTCCACAATCAAATTAACAAGAGCATACCAACAACCACAAGCCTACGACAAACAATATAACATTTCCAAATCTAAATCTATACCAAATATCATTCAACAATACTGTTTTTCATATTAACAAATATATCAGTAAATACATATTTTCTAACCGAGTCAATTAGGAGAATGATTAGTAACAACAACAGCCATAATTATCAGATAATAACTAAATAAGCTCAGCACAACACAATATATTGAAAATTATAAACAAACAGTGAGAGTACAAAAGAAAGCAATTATAAGATATTGTATCAAATTAATTCTAACACTAAAATCCATATCAAATCATGAAACGAGAAAAAAAAACTGAGTATGTATTCAGCAAACTAAACACAACAAATTGAACGGAAATCCTAATGTTGCTTCTCTCAACAGTGTTGGCAGTAAACTAAACACAATCAATCGGCAGCTAGTAAAGGCAGAAATGAAACAATGTGAATCTACCAACTAAAAAATAGAAATGAAGGACAGAGCGACAACAAGTAATTGTAGAAATGGGGAGATAAAATGCGATGATCTGCAGAAACTAAACAAACAATCGGAACCTGTTGGGATATGTTTTAGTTTTGATGATTTTCCAAAACAACATGTAATAGGTTTGAAAGCAGTCAGGATAGTATCTTTTATTTCAGGTCAGGCTAAGTCATTTCTCAGTAGAATAGGCTGTTCAGTTGAGGGGGAACTCAGCGAGGGGGAACTCAGCATCACAGCCTGAGGAAATCAAGATAACACCAAGAAGAACTGACTGAAGCCATGCCAGAAACCTGAACCAGAAGAGAAGCCTGAAGGATGTCCCACTGAGTGTAAACCAGGCTGATCTAAGCTAAGTCAAGTGGACCACTCAGTGAAGAGCATGATCAGGAGGATCAGTGCTGCACCAAGTAGGCCCTGAAGGTGTCAGGCTACTTTGGTCAGGGAAGTTTGTCATTCAGCCTTATGACAAACTTCTTGGAGTGATCTTCAAACAGTCTCTGAAGGACAATCAAACTGAAGACGTTCAGTCCACTGAAGATCATCAGTCAGTGAAGGAGGAAGCTACCTAAAGTCAGTGGGTCTTGGTCAACCCACTGAGTCAAAGATCCGTGAATCCAGGCCACGTGGACCAATCAGCACGAGGCAACAACTCTGACACTGACAAAGGCCGAATTCCAAGAAAAGTGGTTGAAACCATAAAATGTTGGATTCAAATGTACCTTCCCTCCAACGGATACATTTGAATCCCCATTATAAATACAAGCTCATAGCTTCGTTGTAAAGTGTGTGAAAGAAGAAAATAAACACCTACAAGCTGTGAGGGTGTGTTAGTTGTTAGGGAGTCATAAGGAAGTGTTACACACCCACGACACTGACCTTTAGGGTTATCACTTATATTCATTGAGTGTCAAGCTTGTAACTCATAGCTTAGAGAGGTTTTCCCAATCCTAGCTTAAGGCTAACACATTGTAAGGGAAAACCTCACCTAGTTGGAGAAAACCAAACCAAACTAAACCCTTTCAAAAGAATGTTAGGTTTGTAGTGAGGTGAGGAGAGGCAGCCCAGGGAGTGGCGTGAGTCCAGTTGTAAGTGCACATTGGCACGTTAAAAACAAGAATCCCAAGTAGTGGATTTCCTGTTAAATCAGGCCGTGGATGTAAGAGCTTGAGTCTCTGAACCACGTTAAACTGGGCGTACTTATCTTTCAAAGTATTTACTAAAGTATTGTGAAAATCAGCTCACTGAGAGCTTTGTTAAGAAAACTTTAGTTAAGCATTTGTCAGGGAGATCCAACTCACTGACTAAATCAGGCAAGGCACTCGAGAGTTCAGTCTCTCGAGTCACTGCCCTGTTCAGAGCCTGAGCTTTCAAGTCTCATCACTGACTTGATAGCTCTGACTCTGAGCAACGCAGTGACTTGAGTATTCTGTCACTGAACTCAGTCAGGGTGCGGCGCGAAGGTTTAAAAAAAAACAAAAAATTTGTGCTCCTGAATTCCCATTTTGCCCTTCGAAAACGGGACCATCAGAACCATTTTGAGGGTTTTCATCGGAGAGGGAGAGAGAAAGGAATTTCAAAGAAGAAAGGAAAATCAAATTAACCTGGGAAAATTCGCGGGCCATTTTTTTGTTGGGCCGCATTTGGTGGACACGGATTTAGAATAAAATTAAAAATGGGTTAAACAGCCCACAAGCATAGAAATGGCCCAAATAGTGTGGTCTCATGGTATGAGACGGTCTCATACAAGTTTTTGTCATATATTATTGTTTAGTGTTTTTTTATTACTATTTATAATTTTATCAAATATAATTATTTTATTCATATTTTATTATTAGATTATAGTAATATTTTTTATTTTTTATTGTTGGATTAAAAGATAATATTTTGAAGATAAAATAAGGACAAAGTATATAGTAAAAATGGTTCATACATGAATAGTTGAAGGATGGTAGTTGTTTTCACTAAAAAGTACTCCTTCCGCCCCATTTGCACATTTTCCTTATTTGGACGTTTCACATCAATTTGCACACTTCCTAAAAAGAAAATATTGATTTGTGTGCACACTCACGCAATTATACACATATTTACTCATATGTCACTACTTCAACTTTTTTTTTAATCTGAGACAGAGTGGGTATTAATTATTTTCACTGAAAGATATAAATCATTTATATTAAAGAGTATAAGTTTGTTATAACTAGTACACTTTAATAATTTATGTATGAACTAATTTTACTTTATACATATTTAAAAATAAGAGATGATATTCTAAAAAGAAAAAAAAAATCATTCAGGATGTGGAATAAATATAAACATATATAATATAGAAGGAATCATTATTCCACTCTTTTTTTTCTTTAGCAATGATCATACTTTGTGAAATCATTATTCCATTTTACAAAACATTGTATACCAGTTTCATTTCTTATATATTTCATTAGACAAATTCTAGCATGCACTCAAGTGCATAGCATACACTTAGATTTTAATTTTGATTTTCTTGATACACACCGAACTATGTATTTTTTTTGTAGTTGGGGTATTACTAGTTGCTTCTTGGGATATCACTGATTAACTCTTGAGGTATTGCTAATTTCTACTTAAAATATTTTTTTTCAAAAGTGCACACTACAACTACTCATTATACCACATATTCCTTCAACATTAAAGTGTATAGGGCACATAAAATATTTACCAAACTGCTCCTAGGAAATATGTAAAATAAAATTACCAAACTACTCCCAAGAAATCTTCATTTTTCAATTACTAAAGATTTTCAAATAATTCTCTTTTTCTGAGATTATCAACATGACAAGAAAAAAATTAAGGTGGCATTTAGCTTGAAAATTCTTAATAGTAATGATAGTGGTTAATGAAAATAGAAAATGGTATACTTCTTTCTAAATAAAATAATTCTTACCCCATTTAATTATTTCTCTTTTTTTCTTTTATAATCATCGTCCTCAATCAATTACTCATGCCACAACTAATCTAATCATCATGGAAATAATTATTCATTCAACATATCCAAGGGCAGAGAGGGAAAAAAGTTATTTTTATTCTCATTGAAAAAATTCAAAACAAGCGCCTCCTACGACAGTTCTTATTCTCAATCCGTTGCATTAAGTATGAAGATGACAGGTGCAAAGTTCCAAAAGTAGATATCATTCAAAATTGTTATACAAAAGTGAAAACTTGTGAAATGATAAAGATGAGTAGAGCATATAAACTAAAAAGAATATAGGTTGACTACAAACTCATAGCAAAACTGATGAGCTGGGTATTCTTCATTTTCATCTTACAAGGATGGGTGAGGTATATGCTAATACCTAACAAGCTGATGGCCATTATCTTCACCTTTCTTTCCATAGGGATTGCTCTCACTGAATCCATGCCGACTTCCTTCAGTTTTACGTGGTTTCTTCCTGAACTTGGAGGCGTTGCTATCGATGTTTAAGTTCACCTTGGGAGGAGAAGTAAAACAAAATGAAGCTGCAACAGCCTGTTCAAAAACCATGGATCAAAAAGATTAGATAAAACATTCACACACATTTATTGGGAATTGAGACGAAAAAAAGAAGGCAAAAACTTCTACGAACAACCTGGTTCAGGCAAGTTTTATGGTGAACTCAAAAATATTGTTTAGCATTTAAAGCATCATGGTGAATGGTATGAGAAGAATAACTGATCAAAAAAAGGGCAATACTTCGTAAGCTAAAAAGTGATACTTTGAAGAAGAGAGCTTCACCTGAACCATACACGTAGAGAAAAAGGACTAAGGTAATCTAGATCAAATAGGAGTGGCTATTTCAGTATTTTAGAGAAACGGTTGTGCATCCATTTTGAAATCAATCAAATTATCTCCATGAAATATAAAATATGTTGCTAAAAAAAAGGGAAAAAAAACACACCTCTGCGAAATAACATAGTTTGTACTCCAATTTAACAATTCCGACAAATACACTTGTTTGGATATGAAAGGTAACTCATCATGAGATGTACCACTAAGGAGTATAAAAGCACCTGTAGATCGAGGCGGTGAACATTAAAGATGTCCTTCATAGAATGAGAATTGTATGCCAGGATGTAAGATCTGTATGCATCTTTAGCCGACTTATTCAAATAATAGTTATTGGAGACCAACTTTTCCTGTATCATGAGCATACCACAATTACGGAAAAATCAGATAAGCTTTTTCTGAGAAATGATGAAATTAAAGCCTAATTAACAAGAAAATACCAAGTGAGATTGGACATTTGCTAGTTTCTTCTGATCAAATTCATACTCCTTGACCGGCACTTTCGCAGCCTGAAATTTTAAGGGTGATCACACTTTCAGGGATTGCTATAAGATATTGCTTTAAGAGTTTTTACACTTTTACTATCCAATATGGCAACTAATGCTCTAACAAAGAAAATGTGCCCGTGTTTACAAACTAAACTCATTTTAAATTTGTAGAAAAATCAAAAGTCCATTTTAAACAAGAGATTATATTTAAATTGATTGTTGTAGAAAAATCAAAAGTGCTTTTGACCATCAGATCATGTAGAATCGCTTTCATGTTAGTAGAAATTGGTGGGTTATAGCTTTGGAAAAGTAGACTTTCAGTAATTCAACAATTCAATTTGTAGTGTTTTTCCAAGAACACTAAAAACATTTTTTTTTTAAATAAAAAAGAAGTGATTTTAAGTTGGTAATGTCTGCAAGCAGACCCAGTTTTATCAGTCTTCTCCTAGCTTTGAAAGATTCCCAGCTTTAAAAGAGGCATAACAAATTTGACACTGTGATGTGCTTATTTGCAGTCCAATGCTACCTTGAG
The DNA here is from genome assembly GCA_947034835.1 of Ballota nigra. Classification (NCBI taxonomy): domain Eukaryota; kingdom Viridiplantae; phylum Streptophyta; class Magnoliopsida; order Lamiales; family Lamiaceae; genus Ballota; species Ballota nigra. Next base: position 37,075,093 of record OX344724.1, on the reverse strand, counting down.
GTATCGAAGAAACTGTAACTCTTCGGGAATCAGGAAAAGCAGAGCGTTCCCTTTTGCACCTTCACCGCGAGCAGTTCGACCAACTCTATGAATGTATTCCTGGACATAAAATCACAGGTGAGTGAAGGGAATAGGAACAATATAGATATACATCAAACAACTCCATCTGTCAATCACCGTAGGCTCATCCGGGGGGTCATACTGCACAATCCAATCCTGGAACAACAGAGGTGAAAAATCAGTGCAATCCAGGATTCATACAAGTAACGACAAATTTTAAGACATTGCTTCTCAGATACTTAATTCTATTTCTGAAAACATCCATTCATCATGTGGACTATAGATAGCTGAAACCCCCCTTTTTCCAACCTAGTAGTGTTAAATATTTTACAAGTTAGTTTGGTATAGGGATCGATGAAGTTTCCAAAGAGAAATAGCATACCACTCTAGGAATATCGAGGCCACGTGCAGCTACATCTGTACATAATAAGATACCCTTCTCTGCTTTGCAAAACTCAAAAAATGTAGATGTTCGTTTTTGCTGCTTCTGCTTGCCGTGTATATCATGACAATCGATCTGAATGTACCTAAGAAGTTCAGAATGGAATTTTACAGAATTGCAAGATGAGAAGAAAACCATCACTTTCTTTGACAGATTTCTTTTCAAAAAGGAGTAGAGAAGAATAAATCTCCTGGCACTGGGGACAACACAGTAGCCTTGCTGCAGGCCTTCATTGGTGACCTACACCACAATGTAGCATATTGCGTTTTATGAAACAATATCATCAACTAGAAAGATAAAGCAAAAGGCCTGCTTACCCTCTTCCTTCCATCATCAACATCAATATATACAGGAGCCGACTGAAATGATAAGCGTGCAAGATCCTCAACCTGTAATGAATAAATGCACACTTCTTTTAGTTTGTGAGTGAGCAAATAAAACCTAGGACGTCTAGCTTAGAGATTACCTTCTACTGTGTAAATAAATCTTAGCAAAGAGGAATAATATTTGATTGGTATATTAATGTTGGAAAAACAATCACATGATTAAAAAGTGTATATACCTTCTTTGTTTGTGTAGCAGAGAAAAGAGCTGTTTGCCTCACCTGCACAGTGTAGCGTATTAGATAATTCACAAATGAGTAAATAATTAGTATTTCTAAACAGGTTAATTACACTTCTCAAAAGGGTAAATACATGACCATTTTCTTTATTATTCTTTTGGCAGGAAAAAAAAATATCTCTACCTAAGTCTATTAAGCGAAATAAATTCTTTGCTTGAACAAGCACTCTGCCTCTCTAGAATAACTGGTGCAAAAGGAGGCAGGGGAAACCATCAAACTAGTTCTACCGACAAGTACCTTGGGCAAAAGTTTGATGATTTGCTTCATTTCTTCTTCAAAATTAGCTTCCAGAATCCTATCAGCTTCATCAATAATGAGGCACTGCATATAAAAAATGGAACGTGCAAATTAAGGCAAGAGTTTGTTAGTCAACATAACAATTTCAGAAATAAGGCTGTAGATGATTGATTAAGGCTTAAAACCTTTTTCTTTAATACGAGAGTAGGAATTACAATAATTGACAACAATGCAGAATGGAATCTCTATAAAAACCTCAGCTTAAAATTTCAAGTTGCTAACATCAACAAGATATGTAACAATGAGGAAAAGTAATGCGAGTAAAGTTAGTCATTTGTGGTGAATAAGAGCGTGCAAATTAGAAAAGAATTCAGTGTGATTATCCTTCTTTGGAAACACAAAAGACAGCTACTCAGATAATGAATGACGGAAATAGGATAAATTTCAGAAACCCCCTAGCGGTTTCGACATGTTGCGTGAAATCCCTCGTGGTTTGAAAATTGCGCGAAACCCCCATGTGGTTTACTAAATATAGCAAATTATCCCTTTTTCAGAAAAATGAGTTCACGATTTTACTTATTTGCTCTATTTTTCGTATTTTATTTTTTCCATATATTGAAATCTTCAGACTATAATATGAAGGACATAACAAGAAATGGATAAAATCATTAACTCGTTTTTGGAAAAAGGGGAGAATTCGTTGTATTTAGTAAACCACAGGGGGTTTCGCGCAATTTCCAAACCAGGAGGGGATTTCACGCAACATTTCGAAATCACTAGGGGGTTTCGTGCAATTAACCCTACGGAAATATGTAAATTAACACAAGGTTTTAACAGCAATACTAAGATTTCTACATACAACAGAAATTACTCATTGCCAAAAGGGTAATTAAGAATCAAATTTGAGCTTAGGGGAAAAAATCCATACCCTCAGGTTTTTATATATAAAGCCTTTTGTATTTTGAAGATGATCAAGAAGTCGACCAGGGGTCGCTACTAAAAGGTTTACTCCTTTGGCAATACGCTCTGCTTCTCCTCTTCGTGCTGAACCACCAATTACCAGTCCCAGCGTTTGAGAGTGATACTTCAGAAGGCCCTTTGCTACAGCATGTGTCTGCATCATTTATTGGGGATTACTCTTAAAAATGCATATATAGAAATATTAGGATTCGTCTGCAAACTGTATGATGTCAATGCCTAGTTTTCAAGTGATAAGACTTATTAGAGCATAGTAGTTGATGAAGAACATCAATTCAAACTAATATATCTTATTTCACTCCTAAAGTAGTTGAAGAAGAACAAAACAGTATATATATGAGTAAAATGATTAAAAGGAGAAGCTTCTCTCAGCATAAGCAACTAATATTTTAAAAAATAAAGGGATGCGCCAATGCGGGCAGGTATTACTTTTGTAGTCATTATTGATCATTTTATAGTTTAGGACTATTATATCAAAATCAAGTAAAGATAAAAGGAAAGTTGTTGTACCTGTATAGCCAACTCCCTTGTAGGACAAATGACAATAACACCAGTCCCATTTCGAGGAGTAAAACGTATGCGATACAACAATTCCACAGCCGGTACCAAAAAGGCAAGTGTTTTTCCAGAACCTGTTCGTGCAGCTCCAAGAACATCTTTGTCATCCAAAAGTGGTGGAATGGATCTAGCTTGAATCTTCATTAAACAACAAAAATATAAATAACTAACCAGCAACAAAGTTTAAGTCTTCAATTCTGTGTGTGCGAGCTCTAAGTATACCTTATAGCCTATAAGATAGATATCATAAATACAAAAAATTTATGAACTGGAATTTCTATTGAAGAATACAGAATCCAAATTTTAGCATCCTAAGCAACATAATAAAAGTTAGTCTAACTTTATACAATAGAAGATGCGAATTATAACATAGATGTTCCTTTTACATATTTGCTTAATCCAAGAGAAATACATGAAATAGTCCTTTCACCCTAACAGAAATAAAAAAGCAATAACATACTCCCTCTGTCCCAATCTCAAATTGCCCCCTTATATAAATAGTCATTAAAACTCGTGCCAAAAGCAAAGGGGACGGAGGGAGTACATATTAATGTGTGGCCACATGCACTGCTGAAAATTCAACCAAACAACAAGCTGTTCAGCTGGAATTTCACTTGTAGTCATCATCCTAGATTTTTTTTTTTTTAATCCGTAAATGTTAGTTGTTAGTAGTTCGAAGTTAGTTCACCAAGCCCCCAGTACTTCAAGAATTCTCCAAACCACCTTATAACTCCCTTAATTCGTTCCCAAAAGAATCGAAACCCAGTTGTCAGGTGGGCGTCATCATCCTAGATTCTGCTTTCATAAAAACTACATAGCCCTACCGCATTTTTCAAGTATAACTTTATAAATTCAAGGAGTGAGTGATATTGTGAATAAAAATATTGAAATAAGTGCAGGATAATACAATACCAAACGGCTTTTTACAAATTGCTACAAAAAAATTGAACAGATACACAAAAAAAAATTGAACATTGTACTATCTTGTAAATAGTAGTTTGGAATTGTACTATTTTGTAAATGCCCATAAATATTCCTCTATGAAATTTGGTGCGGTATACCTGAGTCATATGCTGAAAACCCATATCCTTGATGGCATTCATAGTGGGTTCAGAAATTGACAACGTCTCAAAGGCTTCAGAGCTCATAATCCCCGACGCATTCACTCTGCCCTCTTTCTTCAAACTAATCTCTTCTCCATCCTTCTTCCTTTTCTTTTCCTGCTCTTCTTCCAATTTTTCTCCTTTCTCGCCATCATCTAATGTGGTCTTTTTATCTCTATGTCTCTTGCGCTTCTTCTTTGTCAAATCCATGGCTCCTGATTCGAGATGTTGGTCTTCTTCCGTTATGGTCATCGCAGTGGTGGCGGCAAAAAAAAAATAAAAAAATACCAGGCAGAATGCAAAAAGGGAACGGTGCTTTTCAACTACTGAACTGATTTAAAAAAATTAACCTAGACTAGACTTATGTATTTACTTATAATAATTTTTTTAAAATTAGTACTCCCTCCGTCCACGAGTAAGTTTTCCACTTCTTTTTGTTGAATGGTTTAAGAAAGTGTATTTGTTTATTAATTTATGGTGGGTCATATGTTGACTTTTGAGATAAAGTAATGAATAGTGTTGAAAAGTAAAGTGAATGAGTGACATTTTTGTAATATTGTGTGAGTTTGAAGGTTAAAGTTTATATACAATAGAGTGTTGTTATTTCCATTTATGGAATGGGAAACTTACTCGTGGACGGCCCGAAAAGGAAAGTGGGAAGTTTACTCATGGACGGAGGGAGTACAAAATATAAATATACAAGTGTTACTCCCACCTTTACAAGGTTTACAAAACGCTCAAATTGAACGTCTCCAAACAAGAATATTAATAAATCAACAACTTCCAGGATCACCTAATTACTGAGAGTAGGAATATCGTCTTAATGTAGGTATATTAATACAAAGCCAAGAACATATTCTACCTTTATTAACTTTGAGGTTTACGTAATATTGGGCATTACTCCGTTGAAAACTAGCTCTTTTTTGCCATTCAAATAGACCAAACCACACATATACAAAATGTCAATGCCTTCTTTGTGTTTTTCTCAATCTCAAGTGTTGACCCATGTTGTAGAAAATGGGTTATAGGATCAATACGAGGACCATAAGAACCTTTGCCCACGCATAACAATAATTCTAGACTTCCTTGGCAAATTTACAAGTGAAAAAAGAGATGTGCTTGAGTTTCATCTTCTTCTCCACATATAGCACAGGAAATATCACATAAAGACCCTACACATCCTCTTATTTGTAGATTGTCCTTTGACGGAAAGTAATATATATATATATATATATATACACACACGGTTTTGATAAAGAGCTCACTAGTGGGTTCCTTATGGAGCCAAATTAATGAGGTGACATTCCACATCATTATCTATTTATGTAATCTTTTAAATTATTTAAAGCATATATTCTCTCGATTTTATAAAATATTTCTTCCATTGATTCTGTCTCTCTGAAAGTTTCTACTCTCATTTTTCCTCAATTAAATTTTCTCTTCCATATATATACACGGGGTGGGTTCATGGCGGGATAGTTCGACCGGGTTTTTACCCAGTCCATACGAGACGAGTTCATGGCGGGTTCGGTTTAAACCTGACCCATTGCCATCTCTAAATCTATGTTAAGTAGGCGTGAGAATAGGACAGACTACTCGATAAGGGTCTACAGCTCAACTTACTAAAGCCCAGTTCGGCTCGATTCATTTAATAAATGAGTCAAACTTAAACTTTTTTTTTTTTTAAGTTCGTTTACTTAAATAGGTCAGGCTTGAGCCTTTTGGTAAGTCTTTTAAACCAAACAGAGCAGTCTATTTAAATATATCAATAAATATATTATATAATATATAATGCATAAACTACAATACATATAATAAAATACATAGTATATAATATAATAAAAAAATTCAATATATATATACACATTACACTTAAAATATTATTTGATAGTGTTATTGTGCTATTATTTGATAATATATTGGTGAATTGTTCTTATTCTTCATTTTATGAATTCAATAGTTAATTGTTACGATTTAATCGAAATACTATTATTGAAAATAATTTAGTAAACATGACTAAAAAGGACTTTAAAAGGCTTTCGAGTCAGGCCTATTTATTAAAAAATTTAGTTCAAGCCTCTAAAAAAAACCTATAACATGTAATAGGTCAGGCTTGTGCCTAAAAACTAAATACTAAGCCCAGAATGTCCAACGAAAAGTTTAGTTCGGCTCGGCCTATTTCCACCCCCAATGTCAAAGTCTTATAGGTATCAAGTACACTGTACAATTCAAATGTATTTTTCAATAGTTAGTGTTGTTTTCACTGAATGACTAGGGTTGATTACATTGAATAAATATGGTTGAAGTAGTATAATTGTTCAATGTAAACAACTCTAACTATTTGGTAAAACTAATTCTACCTATTTAAAAAGACATTTGAGTTGCACGATAAATCTAATATACACGAGACTTACCTTAATTACATAATGAATATTAAATATTTTTACAATTTGTATGGGTAACACATGTACTAACCAACAACAATGGAGGTTGGAACTTGAGATTAGAGACCTTCTATGGTTGGATATGGGAGAAGAAACGGTTCTTCTCCCTTGAAATGGAGATGGCCGAAAATGAGGGGGGGAAAGGGGAGGGCTTTGCTTGAGCTTTCTTTGTGATTTTTTGGTAGCCAAAATGGAGGGGTTCAAGTTATATTTATAAGGGGGGGGGGGGGGGGATGTGAGGGTGGGGGAGAGAGGTGTAGACTTTAAGGGTAAGGGGAGGTATGGTGTATGTTTAGGAATAAAATAATGGGGTATATGGTGTGATTTGAGGGAGGGAAAATGGGGGCTGCATCTTGACTGGTTTTTCAGTAGGTGGAGCGTCCCTGTGGAGCCTAGGGCCAGCCTAATTGGTTCTCTTAGTGTTTTTGGACGTGATGTAGTTTTCTATGTTGAAATCAGGTGTTTTTCGGCTAGGTTTTGGGCTCTATAACTTAATATTTTTGCTCGTTTTGTCTTCCAAAAATTTTAGGTTTTGAAATTATTTATTAAAACTGATATTTAATTTATTTTATCAATTGAGTCTTGGGTTGGGTCCGTATCTATTCATCAAATTTAAAATTTGCGGGTTTTAGGGGTTTTCGTTCGACTTTTGGCGACAAAAGTATAATTTTGTTCGAGAATTTTTCATTATGTTAAAGGCCTCAAAATTCCTATTCTAGAATTTTATTTTACTTATTTTTTCAGTTTGTATAAATTTATTTTGTAGTTACAGTGCTAGAAGTACTTCTGATTCCGGTTTTTTACCAAACGTTGCTTAGAAATCGATTTTTAAAACTCATTGCTCTTAAAAGAATAACAAATCAATAAAAATAAAATAATTATAACATAATAATAATATTAATAGTATAAATCCTTTTTCTTTTGTTCGGAGTATTACACGACTAATCCACTAGTGTAGTAGAATAAGCAACGGTCGAACCCACAAGGTATAATGTAATTTAATTGACTAAATTCGTATGCTGAAAGCAATAAAAATATGGGGGTTTGGTTGGTTGAAGCAAATATAATAAACATAAGAATTAATAACTAGAATCAAATGAGAGCAAAATCTAGTTCTTGAAATTTTTCCTCCTGCATAGTTTAATTAATTCAATAAAAAATATACGAGATTTCTAATTCTACTGAATTTTGTTCATAAACCAGTGGTACGACCAAACTAGTTTGAATTATTTCTTAAGTTTAATTAAGACTTAATTGCAATTTAAATCACGACATTTTAAAAAATTGCATTTTAAGCTAAACTTTTGAATCTTGTTAAAAAAACTCTAATTTAACTTTTTTGGCAAGTAAGACTTACAGATAGATTTGGCTCTGCCCGTCACTGACGCGACATCTACATGGCAACTGCCCAAAAAACTTAAATTGGGAGGAATAAAACATTAAGACTTAATTGCAATTTAAATCTTTTTTTTTTCAAAATTGCATTTTAAGCTAAACTTTTGGACCATGTTAAAAAACCTTCAATTTAACTTTTTTTGGAAATTAAAGCTTATGGGCAGATTTGCAGAGGCTCATCGTTGATGTGACAATGACCTAAAAATCTTATATTATGTGGCAAAACTTAAAATTAAATTTACAAATTTCAAATGATTGCATTAATAAGAACATAAATAAATGAATCCAAATAGAAAGAAAAGAAGTAAAAAAGAGTTGTAATCAAGATACAAAATACTTGCATTAATAAGAACATAAATTAATCAACATAGGATAAACATCCGTTTAACCATATATCAATTTTACTAATCTTTTTACCATGAAATTGGGACGTAGGGTTTTGAAAAATTATTTGGAAATTGAGAATTTAATTTTAAATTTTGTCATGTATATAAAGTTTTTTGTCATAATACTTAATTTTTTTTGTATATCGTTGTCATGTTAACATCACGTCAACGATGGGCCTCTTCAAACCTGCATATAAGTCTTAATTGTCAAAAAAAGTTAAATTGAATTTTTTTAACAAGATCCAAAAGTTTAGCTTAAAATGTAATTTTGGAAAAGGTTATAATTTAGATTGCAATTAAGTCTTAAAGTTTTTTTGTTACCTAATTTAAATTTTTAGTAGGTCATTGCCACATAAACGCCACGTCAGTGACGGGTAAAGACAAATCTGTCTGTAAGTCTTAACTGCCAAAAGAGTTAAATTCAAGCTTTTTTTTAACAAGATCCAAAAGTTTAGCTTAAAATGCAATATTGTAAAAGGCTGTGATTTAAATTGCAATTAAGACTTTAATTAATCAGAAGATATGACCCCCAATTAACCTATTCAAATAAATAACCCCAAAACACGTATTCGAGATTCAATTTATTGAATGCATTATAATATGACAACTAGACTATAAAATCGAAATGTCCGAATAATACAATCTAGACTTCGATATCCCTAGGGTGAGCTTCCTAATTACACGATTATAACAATTACATATTATAACCGTAATTTTAGCTATATTTAATTAATAAATATATTTGGATAACTGATCCAAATAAATTAATTAATTAAGCATGCATCACATAAAACCAAACAACGAAGAAATCGAGTAAAAATAAAAAAAAACGTAACTAATGAAATAATATTAAATCATTTAGGGTTCCGCGTCTCCTGGAACTAGAAAAGAAATTAACACTTAACATAATTATTCAACAACATAATAAAAATACTAAAAATTAAAATACTTTTATGATACCGATAGTAGTCGTCCAAATAACAAAACTTAAATGCATATAATTCTATCCTTCAATCTTCAAAGCTCCATCGTGCACGTCACCTTCTTCCTTTTTTGTGAATATCTTTATTCTCTCATTTCCAAAAGTCTCACATTTTTTAATAAAGACCACTCTACTTAATTGTCGCTATGTGCCACAAATCCTTGAATAATTTTCTTTGGATTAGGTTGACTTCTCCAGAGCGTGAAAGAAGGTAATTTCCCTAATCTTGCCCTCATGTTTACCATGTGTTGGGATTCATCCCTCCTACATATCCATTTCAGCCTGATCCACTCACAAACACATATTCAAATTTGGTTTGTCTCAAACTTTGTTAGAAAAAAATGGCAAAATGCTCTGAAATATATAGAGAATATGGAATCAAAGTAAACAGGACCAAGTAATGTAAGTACGTTAATTTCAAGATTATAGCAAAATAAAGTACACAAAATAATCACAATAAACACATAAATTATATGCTAAATCCGACTTATCATATATATATATATATATATATATATGTTACAATAGATATTATTTATTAGTAGTATTTTGTTGGGAAAATGGGGTAAATTTACATTGATATTGATGTAGTGACAAATAAAAAGAAACAAAAATTTGGATAAAATGAGACAATTAAAAGAAACAGAGAGTAAAAAGTTTCCAACTAAATATTGAAGCAACACTGAAGATATTGTGTTTACAAGATGCTTCAATACAAAAAGAAAAGACCATGCACAATTTATTTTTTCTACCTAGAGGCTCCAAATCTAGAGAGATGTGGAAACTCATATATATTAGATATCAAGTGGTCATTAAGGGTAAAATCAAATGACATGAACAACTTTTCAGATATAAGCATGGAGAAAATACACTCCCTCTATCGCACTATAAGTTTTCCACTTTTCTTTTTTGAATGTTCCACTATAAGACTATGTCCACTAGTGACATATCTCAACCTCTTGACATTGAAAGAAAAAAAAAATGTAATTGGGGTGGTCGACCCTAAGCCTGCAACAACTTGGGGTTATGCATTGAAGATTCCCTCTTTTTTTTACAAGTGGCAAAATATAATTGACCATTGTAATTTTAATTGAATAACATAATGAATTTTCAATTTTAAACATTATTTGTAAAAAAAAAAAGGACACCAAAATGAGTAACTTTTTTTCTCTATAAATAAACACCAATATTGATATACTTTGAATCAAAATATAAAAATCTCTATTTCTCTCCTAATTTTATAATTTTTACTAATTTATATAATTTCCTATTGTTTTTCTAAATTATATCATGAATCTACGTCCTTCTCAGTTTTTGTGATTTTAACTTTGTTATTGAGATTGTATCTTATTTTAAATGTATGGTGATCTTTCTTTCTTTTACTAATTACACACATTGAATATCATATAGTTTAGCATATTTATTACATTTATATAAATATAATAAAATTTGATTATTGAGTATATGTAATTATTAAATAATAAAATAAATAATAATTTTAGTTTGAGTTGGGTTATTAATAAAGTATAAAAAAGTTGAGGTTGAGTTGAGTTGTAAATTGAATATGTGGAGGAGAGAGAAATGACTTGTTTATTAAGAGCTTGGGTTGTGTAAGGTTATAGATGAATATAGTCTAAGTTTTTCCTTTACTTAAAAAGTAAAAATAACACTCCATATATTAATAAACAAATACTTTCTGAAACAACTACTCTTACTTTTTTAACAACTCCCCATTAAATTACACAAAAGTCAATATGTGACCCACCATATATTAATAAACAATATACTTTCTTAAACAACACAACAAAAAGAAAGGAGAAATTTATAGTGGGACGGAAGGAGTACTACAATCTAAATGTCTTCACAAGCATTACGTAGATAAAAACAAATTCCACCTATTTATTTATCATAAAATCTTTTATCAGTGTAACTTGACGATATTCCATTATTAAAATCCACCAGAGTCCATCTAAAAAGAAAAATGGATCAAATGATTTTTTTAAAACAAACTAATAAAAAAATCATCACAAATGTATGTGTTTTGGCATTAAACCCACCATTGGCTTTAAATGGGTTGTTGCCTCATAAGTTCTGCATTTTATCATTTTAAATAATTAGAAACCCCATGCTAAACATTCAATTAGATGCTTAATTTCAAAATCCTAATTTGTGTGAACATAATCTCACATTACAATTATGAATAAATCTGAAAAATAGAATCGATTAAATGATCATAGGTGAGTACGAATCTTTCAACCCACCACTTTAAATTATCAAAAACAAAAAGTTTTGCAGATTTTTCAATTATTAAGTTGAATCCACAGTCACAAATTTGAGAAATACTTTCATATCTGGAGACTACATGCTTTGATTACAAATCAGAAGTTGCACTAATCACACCATATGTACAGCTGGAGAGTACACCAATACATATGATTGTATTAATGACCAATGTTATTTCGATATTACAACTAAGTTCCTTTTGATACTTGAATATCAATAAATAATTCAAATATCATCTCATATTTGGTGAATTTGAAAATTGTAAGTGAAGGAAGATATTGAGAGCGAGAGAATGTTTGATATGTATACTTTAAGTTGAAACGACATTTTGATATTAGGGATAAGGAAGAAAGAAGTTTGAAAGTAAAAAGAGCATGGTTAAATTAGTAAATTAATGAAATAAAAGTCGGAAAAAAAATCATCCAAAAAGTTTCTAACCTCTAAGCAATGTTTAAATCTAGAAATCTGTAAAAAAAAAAAAATGAAATGTAGGTTCTCCCTATTAGAAATTAACTCAGTGACTTCAAAATGTTAATAAATACGAGCTGTTGTTGAACAACACGATGAGACTCCCTAATAGAATAACTACTCTATATCTGCAACTATAAACAAATTCATAATAAAAAGAAAATGCATGTACAATAAAATGAACATGTTAGATAACTTACAATTGCAATTAAAAGGATTAGAAGGAGTGGAAAAGAAAGAACTCTTGTGTTCGCGAACACCCGAGAAGTAAATAAGGTCTTTATGTAAAATGTAGTTTAAAATGAGAAGATGAAGTTTGAGGTTCTCTAGTATGAAAAACAACACAACATAAAAAATCGTTAGTCCAAATTAAAAATACACTAGAAATATACATATTTTCATTATAAAATTGTGAATATTGGAAGTCTTTATTCAAATAAACTCATATATATATATATATATATATATATATATATATATATATATATATATATATATATATCAATACTTATATATAGAGCAAACATTTCTTGCCTATGTGGTATCAATATTTGCTCTCCTCCCTCCAATCCTTTTCATCTCATCAACCCAACTTCCTACTTTTAATCCTAGACGTTTCTTCTTAATATATGTAATCTCATTCGTCCATATTTCTTTTTTTTTCTTCTATAAATTGGTAGTGTCTCTCATCCACATTTCTACGTTCATCTTCATTGTGTTTTCCATTGTGTAAAGATGAGTTCGAAGTTGAAGGTGAAGCAACAGATTTTCCTGCAAATATTTGTATCATACAAATTGCATAGTCTTGTGGCTAAATATCAACAACACGTGCCCAGTTTGTATTGTTTGGATTGCATAATTCATAATTTATGTATACGTTAGGGCCGTGTGTTATTGGTGGAACATTTTTTATTTTCTATTCGGTTACAGATTATGTAGATTACGTTTTATTTGTAACGATTATGTTTCATTTGATGTATGATTAATAAAAATTTATCCGTTTTACCGTTGTTCGTATTGGTGATATTTTTCATGGCCTTTATACCAATTGATCGAAGCTTTACATTAGTTGGTCGACTGAAAAGAGGCGAACATTGAGTTGGAATTTCTTCAAGGGCAGTTGCTGCTATATGTTCACCAATGAATTTCTCCGATCAATCGCGTGGAACCAACAACCCTTCGCATACGCATTTACCAACAGATCTTTGTTGCCTAATTTATCTCAAAAGTAAGAGTTGATGTTTAATTTCACTAGCTATATAGCTACAGGGGCCGAGTTGATCGATTAGGTCTGGGGCAGTCAATGAATACTTTTCTTTTCCAATTACCTTCCTACACCCGCAGCCTAGCACACAACATTAATATAATACGAGAAAGAAAATAAAAATTAATATAATTTGACAAAACAATTTTAAATATATGCAATTGGCTATTGATAATTAATGGGATAATTAACTTAAATATAGCTCTATCAATGCAAGTTCTATTTTTTTTTTTTTTTTATCATTAACTCCGCCCAATTTTGCCTCATATAATTTAATATGATAAAGAGTAAGTCTCTTGTGCATTTGGTGTATGATGCACTCACTCAACAGTTGATAATGTATACACTGAAAAGTTAGTCTCAATCTAACTAAAAGTTAATCTCAATTACACTGAAAAGTTTACATTGCAAATCAATTTTCAGTGTAAACTTTTCAGTGTAATTGAGACTAACTTTTCAGTGTAATTGAAACTAACTTTTTAGTGTATACAGTATCAACTGTTGAGTGAGTGCACCGTGCACTTGGTGCATATGAGACTTTGCCTATGATAAATTGTGTTTAAGTCTCACAATTAAAATTTAATTTGATTTGAATTCAATTTTAATTTTGATATATATTTAATAAATTCCAAAATTAATCCTAGAATATCTATAATATAATAACTACATACTCTCATTATTTTTTTTTGAAATATTCCTAAAATATCTTTTCAAAACTCAAAAGTTTTTTAATTTTTTGAACGCTTTGTTCTTCTCGCAGCAAAATAATTTTTGAAAGCTTTATTGTTCTCCTTGATGATATTAAGGTAGGCAAGTTTTGATGAATAGATACCGTTGATAACAACTTTCCAACTCCATGTTTCCTTCCTTTGGGAACTTTGTGGATTTGATGAATTCATGGAACAAAATTCCTAGACCTATGCCTTAAATATCTACGATATAATAACTTCTCACGTTATTGTTTTTTTAAGTATACCCAAAATATTTACACATATAATTGAGTTTTAAACGTATTTGGTGTTTAACTTAGTTAATATTTATTAAATATCTATTTCCATTAATTGTACGCTGAATTAATGAAATAATAAAATACATTTCCTTCCATTGAGGTGATAATAAAACATTTAATATTCAACCCATAATTAGTACATCAATCAACTCTATTAATTCTCCTATGATTTTATTATTATAATTAGAGGCGGTTTCCTTTTCTTTTGGGGCTGACTGCGAATAAGGATTGAAATAACTGTCCCCCTTTTTTTTTGTGAATTCAAAAAATTAATGATTCAATATCAGATCGTGTACATATATAAAAAAAATTTGTTTTAAATTAATAATATATAAAAAGTCTCTCCAATTAATCGAGTTTAAATTACAAATCGTCCCATAACTTTCTGACAAAACAGATTTAGTCCCAAAATTATTTTTTTATCAGATTTAGTCCCAAATTATCTAACAAAGTCTAATTTTGGTCCCAAATCGGCCGGAAAAAACAATACGACATCGTTTTAAAGTCCAAAATTGGGGATTTATGACAAGGGTGTTGATGGGGCGTCCATATGTGCTAATTATATTTTATTTTGTCACTTTCTTTTAGAATTTCTAAATATATATTATGTGCAATATATTTATGACAAGGGTGTTGATCGGACCTTAATTTTTTAAGGAAATCTTTTATTTTGGGAATATTGATTAATGTGTTAAATACAATATTTATAAGTACAATTTATTTTGGGAATGCTGATTAATGTGTTAAATAGAATATTTATAAGTACAAGTTATTATTTATGTGATATATAATATCTAATCTAAGTCCATTAATTATTACTGCTTAGAGTTTGTAATTTAAATTATTATTACATATGATATTCCTCGACTACCTCATTATTTAGGTGTATATTAAAGTCCATATTCAAGTTGTCATTCTTACTATTTCATCCAACTTTAAGTCCCTTAAGTATTATTTACTACTTCATTCAAATTTAAGTCCCTTAATTAATATTCCTTGATTACCTTTCTCAAGTTACAATGCTTAAAAATTGTATTTGTTCAATATCATTTTAAGAATATATTTTTGAAGTCCATAACCGTATTTACTATTTGTTTTATTAATTTGGTCGAAATTGCACGGTTAGTTTGGTGGGGTAATCAGATGTACTATTTACTATATAATAATAATTTAAGTCCATTAATTATAATTGCTTAGTGTTTGTAATTTTAATTATTATTTTATTTGTTATTCCTTGATTACCTCATTTTTTAAGTGTGCATTAAAGTCCATACTCAAGTTGTCATGCTTAATATTTCATCCAACTTTAAGTCCCTTTAAGTATTATTTACTACTTCATTCAATTTTAAGTCCCTTAATTATTAATTTGGTCCTAATTGCACGGTTAGTTGGGTGGGGTAACCATATTTACTATTTACTATTTAATAAAAATTTAAGTCCATTAATTATTATTGCTTAGTGTTTGTAATTTTAATTATTATTACATTTGCTATTCCTTGATTACCTAATTTTTTAAGTGTGTATTAAAGTCCATACTCAAGTTGTCATGCTTACTATTTCATCCAACTTTAAGTCCCTTAAGTTAGGTATAAATAAGAAGTGTTTGGAAATGATTAGTTTTAGAGAGAAACTATTTTTTTTTATAATTTGGAATAATCTAAATTGTAACGGAGGGAGTATCGAATAATATTTTAATTTTACCACGTATAATATATATTTTTTCGTAAAATATTTAAAAAAATTAAATTATTATTTTTAATACAAACAAATTTTTTTTTTTCAGCTCGCGAAAGTCGCGAGGTCTTATCTAGTATATATACATACTTATCAACTTGCAAACATAAAAATACTCAACTTGTAACTTAAGAATACTAACCAGACCAAGTACATACAATCCTAAGAATGAACATAAATTTTTGAAAAAGAATAATAAACATCTAGATTTACTTTAACTCTCTTAAGCAAATTCCACTCGTATAATTAATAGATAACTAAATTGCTAATAAACATAAAACATATGAACTCATAAGTTCAGTGAGTTCAGAAGAAGTCGTACCTACCAAAAACTCTTGGCAAAGAAGAAAATGTATTTCTTCTAACTGAGAATGTCTCGCATACCATCTCAATTAACTACACACAAAATCAATAAATTGATAGAAAAATGGTACAAAAAAATTTGACAGGAAAAAAGAATGAAACATACATATAGAAGTGAAGGGTTACAAAGATGAGATAGAAGTGAGAAAACATGTTCATTAAGACCCGAAGACAACAAAATTTCAAGCCTACAGTATTAGTGGATCAAGAATTTGCGGGTGGGGTAATTAAACATACAAAAAAAAATCACCTCATTTTTTTATAGAACGATGAATCTAATATAAATTAAATAGCAAAATCAGTGCACGCACTACCATCATCTCTTTATTCTCTAAAACACAAGTCTCACTCGAACATAACCAATAAATTATAAAAGTACAATGAATTTGAAGACTCAAATTCACAAGTGGATGAAAGGATTAGAGGATAGTATTTGCTTACATGATATTTTGAAGCTTAGATTTTGCCAAACGTCGGAGACACCTTACCCCATTGTGATGCTCCATTGCCTTTTTTCTTCCAATTCCACCCGTGGGAAAGGAATTGAAAGGTCTGATCTCATGGATTAATTTATCACAAATAAAGAAAATCAATGAGAGAATGTTAAGAACAAGGGCCAGCGTGAAGGAATGAGAAAAATGATATGTGAGTAATGATTGAGAGAGAGAAAAGTGATATGTAAGTAATGAGTGAATGAGTGGGTGAAAAGTGATATGTGAGTAATGTTGAGTGAGAGAAATAATATTTTTAAACTGTATAAAATGAATTGTATTGAGATAAGTAATAATAGGTTTTATAGGTATTTATAGGTGTGAATGAAGAATGAGATGTGAAAACTGGATGTTACATCTCTAACTCAAATGGGACAGGGGCCGGAAAGTCTTAGCCATTGCCACCATATTTTCGAGCCTATTTTTTGTGTGTACGATGACAAACGTCATCCTGACCCCAAACGAAGGAAGTTTTTGACTAATTATTGTTGATCGAGTGAGAGTTTATCGAGACGAACGATGAAAGCAACAAGGACGATTTCTCGCATCAAATCGTGAAGAAAATTAAACCATGACAATTAGATTTGAGTGCTCTAATGTGTACTAATTTTTATTTTGGTGGATGTTTTATTTTTGTGCATTTATTATTTGATAATATGTGTTTGCATGAAGTTTTTTAAATTATCCAAGAAAAATCTTACTTTCGAAAATTACTAAGTATGTATTTTAATCACAATTTTTTTTCGGATAATAAAATTGGATTAATTTTGACCTCGATAATTTATTTATTTGTGAATTCTTTTTGGTATACATTTCCCCCTCGGATCGGCCAAAAGGACGAATTTCACATGAATAAATTCTGAAATGATGATTGTGGATTATTAATAGTGGCGGTATTGACCCTCACCTCGAGTGGCTTGCTCAAAGCAAAATAATAATCTTGTATTGAATTATGGTTATTACTCAGACATAAGAAATTGATATTAACTTACTCCCCTCGGAGTCCCTGTCAATTTTTATGTGGTCAAAGTGGGAGTCGACTATTAATTTTTTAATTAAAGGTTTGTAACTATTAATGTTTGTAACCTGCTTGAATGTGTTTAAATGCATAGACCACCCCTTGCGGCACATTTAAATTATTTCGAGATGTCGACTGATGCATGATTATATTGTTTTAAGGTTTCAATATAGTTGATGTAATCGAATTATGTGATAATTTCGTATTTTTTAGATATTAATATGAATGTATGTTTTATTCTCAGTTCATCATGTCGCAATCCTTTAATCCACTGTTTAGTATACTTAAAGATAACAAACTTACCGATGAGAACTACGTTGATTGAAAATATAACCTTGATATTGTCCTAACCACACAACACCACAAATGGGTGCTTACTACTCCTAAACCCGATGAGCCTGCCGAAGATGCGAGCAAGTCGGTAAGAAAGAGTATAAGACTTGAAAGGACTCCGATGAGATGGCTAGGTGTACCATCTTGGCTTCAATATTGGATCTTTTGCAACACCAACATCAACACATGGAGACCGCCTCGAAGATTATGCTCAATCTTGAAGTGATGTTTCAACATCAGTACCGTACCACTAGGCAAATCACCATGCGAAAGATGCTTTCGCAGAAATAAGTGGAGGGAACACTCGTGAGGGATCACGTTCTCGAGATGATGGCTCACCTAAATAAGTTGGAGATACTCGGTGCCGAGTTTGATCTCCCTACTAAGGTCGATTTCATACTTCATTCTCTGTTGAAAAGCTTTGAGCAGTTTCAATTGAACTATCAAATGAATGAACAGGCAAGTAAGTTGCCCGAACTCTTGCAAGCTTTAGTGTCGGCGGAGGCGATAATGGGACAACAACTTGTTGGTGTCTAATGGTTCGTCTACCTCTTCCGGTCCCAATGGAGGGAAGAAGAGGAAGAGAACTAAGAGCCAGATCCAAGCAAACCCAACTGTTGTGAAAGGGATAGCCAAGGCTAAGGGTGAAGGAGGTGGAAAGAAGTCTGCCAAGGGTAAGTGCTTCAATTGCGGTGAGAAGGGACATTGGAGGTCTGCCTGTTCTAAGTCTAAGAATGCGGGAAAGAAAGGTAACTCTTATGCTTTAGTCATTGAAACTTATGTTGCGGCGTATGCTACCCACGTTTGGGTAGTAGATATGGGAGCAACTGATCATATTTGTTTCACTCTTCAGGGGTTCCAGCCAACCCGACGACTTAGCGAGAATGAGATTCTCATCACTTTGGGCGATGCTACGAGAGTGGCAGCCGAAGCAGTGGGAGACGTGCACCTATCTTTTAAAGATGGAGTTTTAGTTTTAAGAGATATTTTATAAGTTCCAAACATTAGAAAGAATTAAATTTCAGTTTCAAAGTTGTTTTTTTATGGATATTCAGTTACTTTTAATAAAGTTGTTACTATTTCTTTTAAGAATGATCTTATCTGTCGTGGAACGTTGGTAAAAAATCTCTATACGATTAAATGTGCACACCACTTGCAAATTGAATATAATTGTTGGTGTATACTGTAAAGCAAACTTTTGTTGGGCTTTTATGGATATATTCGATTTCCTTATTATCTGAAATAAATGGTTTTCACATTATTGCAATCTTATTAATTGCTTGTATTACTTGTATGTCTATTTATCTTATATTGTAGATAATGTGGTGAGTTTGTAGTCACACAGAAGATCACATTGTCAGTTCCTTATAAGATATAAACAGTATTCACAACTGAGATAGTTCTGGACATAACTATTGGTATAAGTTGTAGTATGAACTTGTTAGTGGCTTGTCTTGGCCATTAGTTCATACTAGTACGCTATGTCGTATTGAATGGATCACAGTTAAGACATGTTCTTCTATTCTGACTGTTATGAAGAACTAAAGGTCTTGGTGACTCTTGTAATTCTTAACCCTAATTGTGATATCTAGATATGTGGAGCGCTTGTTCACTACTTTGATTTACTATGGGTGAGAATCTTGTTAGATTCAACGCACTATGTATTTTGGGTAGTGACATCGTTTGCACGATGTCTATTTATTGACATTAGGGCACCGTGTCCTGGTGATCCAGGTTGATGACGTCCCCTTGAGGAAACTCATAAAGGATTGTCGTATTAAACCCTGCAGGTGGATTATATCCGTACGACAACAAGGTTGAGTGGTACTACTCAGGAATAATAGATGTTAATTAATTAAAGCGGTCAGGAGCTTTAATAATTAATGGACGTGCGATATCTTTAACACGGGGAATTATAGAGTCTAATAGAAGCCCTGATTCGGTTCGGGATAGGATGGGAGTGCAATATTAATTCTCTAGTGGAATGAATTAATGTTCACGGGCCAAATAAATGTTCTGGGCTGAACATAAGAGTATTTGGGTCCGTGAGGAGCCCAAACCCTATACCTTCTAACAGATCCCTAGTCTGGCCCATGAAAGTTAAGGAGTCTATATAAAGGCTTCAATTTCGTGTTTAAAACCCTAGCACTCTAAGATAAAACGTACAGCAGCCGAAATTCGTGAGTGGGGTTGAGAGGGAGACGAAATTGTGAGGCACTTTTCTCCACGTTCGCTAGTTTGCCGTCCACCCGGTGTACGAACAAGGTTGGGAGACAGACTAGAAGATCAGTAGTGGAATCAACGCCTCGGTCTTCAAGGGTAACGGATCCAAACTTGTCTTTAGATGCATGTTTAGGTCTTTAATTGTTTATACATGTTTGGTATCCCAACAACGATCTTGGGGACGGACCGCCTTCACCGGCGCGTTCCATCAAATGGTATCAGAGCCAAGGATTCGTGGATTGTTGGCTCTGCCTAAAACGTGTATTTTTTTTCTAGATTTCTGTTATTGTGGTTTTAGATCGTTTCTCTATCGCAACCCTTGTGTGATTTTGTAATCGTTTTTCCCACCAGATAATAAGTGTGGGTAGTATAGGTTTCTTTTGCAATAGATCACTGTATTAGGGTTTCGTTCGCTTGTATTGGTTGTATTATATGATCACAAGAGCGGGCGATGTCGGATGGAGGATGTGGAAACGGATTTCAGGTTTCTCGTGTTAAAGGTTTTTTGGCCCTAGGCGGTGACGTTCACTGTTTTGGCCATAACTTTTGACTCGGGAGTCCGTTTTCTTCAAGTAAGCCCATTTCGGAAACCTCGTGACGTTATCTACAGACCTCATAGCTACGCCTAGACCAACTGTGGCGAAAGCTAATTCAATCGTCTTGATGAAGTTTTTTGCCAGTTTAGTTCGGGTGACGTGAATTCGAGCCGTTCGAGACCGTTTCTTGCTTTGCGTGAGAGGCCAATGCAAGGCATCCATCCGCGCCCTTGATTTATCATTGTAATAGCTTTCATAGGCTGTTTTTGATAAGTTTTAGAAGGGGTTGCGATAGATATGCATTTATTTATGCTTTTATTTATCGTTTTTTGGCATGTTTGTATTTTATAATTTTTTTTTATTATAATCTGCTATGCCTGCGAATAATCTTCAATTTTAAATGACTAAGTGAGTAGAATTTAATTTAATTAATTCATTGGCCTCCACAATTGGTCTTTAAGTAAGGTGATTGTTGCTCGTGGGACCTTGGGAGTCCCCCCCCTAACGGATGCAACATTCACAAGCTTACTAGTTAAGACTTCTAATCAAAATGTTTTATTCTTTAGATGAAGTGTGTGATCATACCCAACGGATGTATTATTCATGAGTTCATCAGTTAAGATTAGTGCAAGATAACTGTAGTGAATTATTTACTGGCGATGTGTTCTTGGAATGAGCCCGTCAATAGTGAATAATTTTGCTTACAGTTAAATTGTGGTCATCACTTAGATGTGAATTTTGATATAAACCCCCAACGGGGTCCCTGTTCTAATTCACATGGCCAGTTAAGGTCCGACTATTAATTTCATTCGTCATAAGGATAAGTTGACGTGTTATGAAATTAAAGACTTGGTGTCTGGTTAATGAACACATGCGTAAACGACCATCCTAACGTGGCTTGCGTGTGTGTTTGTTGGGCTGTTGGAGGTTGTGTTAAATGTTGGTTTTGAAGGTTTCCAATATTTTATGTTTCAATTTATGTGATTTTAATGCTTGCTTGCATTTAATTTATTTCAGATTTAATAAGATGACGTTCAACCCGCTTATGGTTATTTTAAAAGAAAATAAGCTTACTGGTCCGAATTATTTGGATTGGAAGAGAAATCTGGACATTGTCCTAGTTGCAGATGAGTACAAGTTTGTGCTCAATACTCCTGCTCCTGCCGATTTGGCACCCGATTCCACTGAAGAGCAAAAGGAGGCTCATAAGAAGTGGCACAAGGCTGATGAGATGGCTCGTTGTTACATTTTGGCCTCTATGTCAAATGTTTTACAACAGCAGCATCAAAACATGCCTACTGCCGCACATATGATGATGAGCCTAAAAGAGCTTTTTGGTGAGAAAGATAGGGCTGCCCGTTTTGAGGCTATGAGGAAAATTATGACTACCTCTATGCCAGAGGGAGCGTCGGTGAGGGACCACTGTCTCAAGATGATGGAATATCTGAATGAGATAGGGGTACTCGGGGGAGAAATCGACGGTGATGCCAAGGTCGATATGATCCTCAACTCGCTCCCAAAATCCTTTGAAAACTTCCGTTTGAACATAATCATGAGTAAGAAGGGCTATATTGTAGCTGAGCTTCTTGCGGAGTTGGTTGCGGCGGAAGGTCTCATGGGTAAGGGTCCACAAGCCCATGTTTCTGTTCAGGCTGGATCTTCTTCGTCCAAGGGCGGGAAGAAGAAAAAGCCTTCTCAGAAAAAGACTGGTGGAAGTAGTGGTGGAAGCAGTGGGAGCAAGGTTTTGGCGCCTTCTGGTGGCGTGAAAAAGTCGAAAGGCAAATGCTTCAAGTGCAACAAGACAGGACATTGGAAGCCTGATTGTCCTCTCCTGAAAAAGGATAACTCTGGTACGTCTCTTGCTCTAGTTGTTGAAACATGCTTTGCGGCTTGTTCTGCCCTTTCTTGGGTAGTAGATACAGGAGCCACTGATCATGTTTGTTATACCTTGCAGGGGTTTCTGCAAACAAGGCAACTGAGTGAGGGCGAGATTACTATCAGTTTGGGCAATGCTACGACTGTAGCAGTGGTCGCAGTGGGAGATGTGAACTTATGTTTTTCTAATTCTGTTTTAGTATTAAAGAACGTTTTGTACGTGCCGAGTTTTCGGAAGAATTTAATTTCTGTTTCGAAGTTATTTTTGGATGGATGCTCAGTTGTTTTTAATGACAAAGTTGTTATTATGAGAAATAACTTTTTAATCTGTTCTGGCACGTTAGAAAACAGTCTTTACACTATTACTTGTGCATATCGTACTATGACTGAAACTCATTCATCATCATCAAATAAGAGAAAAGAACCTTCAAAGATGAATCAAACATATCTTTGGCACCTAAGACTAGGTCATAACAATCTGAGTAGAATTCAAAGACTTGTAAGTAGTGGTTCTTTGGAGTCTCTCCAAGTGGAACCATTCTCAGTCTGCGAATCCTGCTTGGAAGGCAAGATGACTTCAAGGCCTTTTAAGGCCAAGGGGAATAGGGCCAGTGATGTGTTAGAATTGATTCACTCTGATTTGTGTGGGCCTATGTCTGTTCAAGCTAGAGGTGGTTTTGAGTATTTCGTCACTTTCATTGATGATTACTCAAGATATGGGTACATATATCTGATGCGCCACAAGTCTGAATGCTTTGGCAAGTTCAAAGAATTTAAGGCAGAAGTGGAGAAACGTCATGGTAAGAGTATCAAGTCACTACGATCTGATCGTGGTGGCGAATACCTTAGTAATGAATTTAGGCAATACTTATTAGAGAATGGGATTACATCCCAGCTTACTGCGTCTGGTACTCCCCAACAGAATGGCGTGGCTGAAAGAAGGAATAAGACTCTATTAGAAATGGTGAGATCAATGATGAGTTATGCTTCATTACCTACCTCGTTTTGGGGATATGCCTTGGAAACAGCGGCATACCTTCTAAATTACGTACCTTCTAAAGCGGTTCCAAAAACTCCGATTGAACTGTGGTCTGGGCGAAAGCCTAGTCTCAACCACATTCGGATTTGGGGTTGTCCAGCACATGTGCTGGATAAGGAAGCTGATAAGTTGGCACCTAGAACTGAAGTACGGTTGTTTGTAGGATATCCTAAGGGAACAAAAGGTGGTTAATTTTATAGTCCTAAAGATTAGAGGGTGATAGTCAGTACTAATGCCCGATTTTTAGAGGAAGACTATATGAATGAGCATAAGTCCAATAGTGAGATCATTCTCAATGAGTTAAGAGGAGACAATGGCACACCGAGTGTGCAAGAGGAAATACCACAAGAGACTGCACAACGTGATTACTCTGATGAACCTTTGCATGCATTGCCTCGTCGTAGTGGGAGGGTTGTACGTCAACCTGATCGTTTCATGTTTGTGGGAGAGTCTGTGGACTTGATTCCAAGCGATGAACATGATGATAACGATCCCTGGACTTACAAAGAGGCAATTCAAGACAAAGATGCAGAGTCTTGGCACAAGTCTATGGATTCAGAAATTGAATCTATGGATGCTATGGAAGTGTATGACCTAAGCGAACTTCCCCATGGCAAGGAAGTCATCGGGTGTAAGTGGGTCTACAGACGTAAGAGAGGATCTGATGGAAAGGTTATTGCCTTTAAAGCAAGGTTGGTGGCCAAGGGTTTTACCCAGAAAGAAGGAATCGACTATGACGAGACCTTCTCACCAGTAGCCATGCTAAAATCGATCCGGATTCTCTTATCCATAGCTAATCACATGAACTATGAGGTTTGGCAAATGGATGTCAAGACAGCTTTCCTTAATGGAAATCTGAATAAGGACATCTACATGCGGCAACCTGAGGGTTATGTGAAGAAAGGCCAAGAGCATCTGGTCTGGAAGCTGAAAAAGTCCCTTTATGGGCTAAAGCAAGCTTCCAGGTCTTGGAACATTCGTTTTGATGAGGTGATCAAATCTTTTGGATTTGAACAATGTCAAAATGAAAGTTGTGTGTATAAGAAGAGTAACAGAGACGTCGTGGTATTCTTAGTACTGTACGTAGATGATATTCTTCTCATTGGCAACAATGTGAAAGTATTATCAGACGTAAAGGTGTGGCTTTCAGAGCAGTTTCAAATGAAGGATTTGGGAGATGCATCGTACATTCTTGGTATAAAGGTCATTCGTGATCGGAAAAAGAGAATGTTGTGTTTATCTCAAGCATCTTACATTGATACTGTGATTGCTCGTTTCAGCATGCAAAACTCAAAGAAGGGTTTACTACCTTTTAGACATGGAGTTCCCTTATCTAAGGATATGTGTCCTAAGACACAGAAGGAGATAGAGGAGATGGCTAAGGTTCCTTATGCTTCGGCTGTAGGAAGCCTTATGTATGTGATGTTGTGTACGAGGCCTGATATTTGCTATGCAGTCGGGATGGTAGCAAGATATCAGTCTAACCCTGGTCAAGGACATTGGACTGCTGTCAAGCATATTCTCAAGTACTTGAAAAGGACTCGAGATTATATGCTGGTATACCAGTCAGATAGTATTGTTCCTTTGGGTTATACTGATTCGGATTTCCAAGCTGATCTAGATGAACGGAAGTCTACCTCGGGTTATGTGTTTGTGTTGGGAGGCGGAGCCATATCTTGGAGAAGTGTGAAGCAGAAATGCATCGCGGACTCCACTATGGAGGCCGAGTACGTAGCTGCCTCAGAAGCTGCCAAAGAGGCTGTTTGGCTACGTAATTTCCTTTTGGACTTGGAGGTGTCCAAGAGTTTGCCAAGGTGTATCACTGTTTATTGTGATAACGCGGGTGCAGTGGCAAACTCAAAGGAACCTACAGCCCATAAAGCGAGTAAACACATAGAGCGGAAGTACCACATTATACGAGACATCGTAAATCGAGGAGACGTGGCTGTAGCTAAAATTGCATCGTTGAACAACCTGGCTGATCCTTTCACAAAGACTCTGGGGATGAAAGTTTTTTAGAAGCATGTGGAAGGTCTTGGTTTACGATGTATACCAGCTAGACTTTAAGTATAAGTGGGAGAATTGATATGTCTTTATGTGTATACTAAAAGTTTAGCTTTAGTATAAGTGGGAGATTGTTGGTGTATACTGTAAAGCAAACTTTTGTTGGGCTTTTATGGATATATTTGATTTCCTTATTATCTGAAATAAATGGTTTTTCACATTATTGCAATCTTATTAATTGCTTGTATTACTTGTATGTCTATTTATCTTATATTGTAGATAATGTGGTGAGTTTGTAGTCACACAGAAGATCACATTGTCAGTTCCTTATAAGATATAAACAGTATTCACAACTGAGATAGTTCTGGACATAACTATTGGTATAAGTTATAGTATGAACTTGTTAGTGGCTTGTCTTGGCCATTAGTTCATACTAGTACGCTATGTCGTATTGAATGGATCACAGTTAAGACATGTTCTTCTATTCTGACTGTTATGAAGAACTAAAGGTCTTGGTGACTCTTGTAATTCTTAACCCTAATTGTGATATCTAGATATGTGGAGCGATTGTTCACTACTTTGATTTACTATGGGTGAGAATCTTGTTAGATTCAACGCACTATGTATTTTGGGTAGTGACATCGTTTGCACGATGTCTATTTATTGACATTAAGGCACCGTGTCCTGGTGATCCAGGTTGATGACGTCCCCTTGAGGAAACTCATAAAGGATTGTCGTATTAAACCCTGCAGGTGGATTATATCCGTACGACAACAAGGTTGAGTGGTACTACTCAAGGAATAATAGATGTTAATTAATTAAAGCGGTCAGGAGCTTTAATAATTAATGGGCGTGCGATATCTTTAACACGGGGAATTATAGAGTCTAATAGAAGCCCTGATTCGGTTCGGGATAGGATGGGAGTGCAATATTAATTCTCTAGTGGAATGAATTAATGTTCACGGGCCAAATAAATGTTCTGGGCTGAACATAAGAGTATTTGGGTCCGTGAGGAGCCCAAACCCTATACCTTCTAACAGATCCCTAGTCTGGCCCATGAAACTTAAGGAGTCTATATAAAGGCTTCAATTTCGTGTTTAAAACCCTAGCACTCTAAGATAAAACGTGCAGCAGCCGAAATTCGTGAGTGGGGTTGAGAGGGAGACGAAATTGTGAGGCACTTTTCTCCACGTTCGCTAGTTCGCCGTCCACCCGGTGTACGAATGAGGTTGGGAGACAGACTAGAAGATCAGTAGTGGAATCAACGCCTCGGTCTTCAAGGGCAACGGATCCAAACTTGTCTTTAGATGCATGTTTAGGTCTTTAATTGTTTATACATGTTTGGTATCCCAACAACGATCTTGGGGACGGACCGCCTTCACCGGCGCATTCCATCAATAATAACACGTCGACTATTTCGAGTAACAAAAGGAAGCTTTCTTTGGAAATGAACAAAACACTTCTATTACATCTTAGACTAGGTCATATTAATCTAAAGCTGATACAAAGATTGGTGAAAGACGGATCCTTGGAGTCTCTCCAAGTTGAGTCGTTTCTAACTTGCGAATCCTGTTTAGAGGGTAAAATGACCAAGAGGGCATTTGGAGCCAATTGGAATAGAGTCACGGAAGTGTTATAACTCACTCACACCGATATGTGTGGTCCAATGATGATCAAAGTAAGAGGGGGGTATGAGTACTTTGTCACTTTTATTGATGATTACTCGAGATTTGGGTACATCTACCTTATGAGGCATAAGTCTAAACTTTTGACAAGTTCAAGGAGTTTAAGGCTGAAGCCGAGAAGCATAGGGAAAAGAGTATCAAGTTTCTAAGATCAGATCGTAGAGGCGAATACCTCAGCGATGAATTCTTGAACTACCTATAGGACGAAGGGATCGTATCTCAATTGACTGCACCAGGAACCCCTCTACAGAACGGTGTGGTGGAATGAAGGAATTAAACTCTTTTAGAAATGGTCAGATCCATGATGAGTTTTTCAGATCTACCCAAAATCGTTTTGGGGTAACGCCTTGGAAATTGAGGCTTACATTCTAAACTTGGTGCCATATAAATCGGTTCCTAAGACCTCGATAGAATTGTGGACCGGGCAAAAGCCTAGTTTGAAACACATGCGGATATGGGGGTGTCCGGCATACGTACTAGACAAGAAAATCGATAAATTGGATCCACATTCAGAATTAAGGCTGTTTATAAGATATCCCGCGGGAACAATAAGGTGTATGTTCTATAGTCTCAAGGATCAAAAGACCGTGATTAGCACACACTTTAAATTCTTGGAAGGGGACTATATGAACAATAGAAAGCCTAAAAGTGAAATTATCTTAGAAGAATTGAGAGGACAAACCCCGATATCAAGTATACAAGATGATATATCAATCATCACACCTACACAACCAGAACCTCGTCGTAGTGGGAGGTTTGTTAGACAACCCAAGAGATTTCTGGGAATAGGAGAATCTTCGTATTTGATTCCCAGAGATGAATCGGACCCATGGACATACAACGAGGCAATCCAAGACAAAGACGCGGAATCTTGGCAAACGACAATGAAAGTCGTGATAGGTTCAATGGATCATAATCAAGCGCGGGAGCTAATCGAACCACCCAGTGGGGTAGAACCCATTGGACGTAAATGGGTATACAAGAGGAAAAGAGGACCAGACGGAATGGTTAGAACCTTCAAGGCTAGGCTAGTGGCAAAAGGATATACTCAGAAAGAAGGGATTTATTATGAGGAAACCTTTTCGCCAGTAGCTAAGCTTAAGTCAATCTGTATTCTCTTGTCGATCGTTGCACATCTAGATTATGAGATCCGTCAAATGGATGTAAAGACAGTTTTCCTTAACGGAAGTCTTGACGGATCGAATATCTATATGCGACAACCTGAAGGTTTTATTGCGAAAGGCCAAGAGCATCTCATATGCAAGCTCAAGAGGTCCATTTATGGACTTAAGCAAGCATCACGTACTTGGAACCAGTGTTTTGATCAAGTTATTAAGTCTTATGGGTTTGATCAAAACGAGTTCGGAAGTTGTGTGTATAAAAAGTGTGATGGAACAACGGTGATATTCTTAGTATTATACGTAGATGATATTCTGCTCATTGGAAACAATGTAAAGGTATTGTCAGACATAAAGGTATATCTGTCAAAACAGTTTGATATGAAGGACTTAGGGGAAGCTGGTCACATCCTTGGGATCAAAATCACTCGTGATCGCCAAAAAAGGATGGTTGGCTTATCGCAAGCTTCATACATTGACACTATTTTGAAGCGTTTCAGCATGCAAGATTCCAAGAAAGGTTTTGTACCTTTCAGACACAGAATCCATCTATCAAAAGAAATGTGCCCTAAGACACATGCGGAGATAGATGTCATGAAAGGTATTACATAGGCTTCGGCCGTAGGAAGCCTTATGTATGTAATACTGTGTATGAGACCGGATATCTGCTATGACGTGGGCATAGTGGCGAGATATCAAAGTAATCCCGGGAAATACCATTTGCGGTTAAATGCATTCTGAGGTATCTGAAAAGAACTTGCGAAAGAATGCTGATTTACTAGTCAGATAGTCTAATTCCCGTGGGATAAACGGACTCGAATTTCCAATCGTACCTAGACTCTAGAAAGTCTACATCTGGTAGTGTGTTTTGCATGGGAGGAGGAGTCATTTCATGGAGAAGCGTTAAGCAGAAATGCATCGCCGATTCGACAATAGAAGCCGAATATGTAGCTGCTTGTGAAGCAGCGAAAGAGGCAGTATGGCTCAAGAACTTCTTAGTGGACTTGGACGTCGTTCTGAATTTGTCCAGCACAATTACTGTCTATTGTGATACTGTCGGAGCAGTTGCAAATTTTAAGGAACCGAGAGTTAACAAGGCCAGCAAACACATAGAAAGAAAGTACCATCTTATACGAGAAATTGTTAAGAGGTGAGATATAGAGGTGGCAAAGATCGCGTTGGAGGACAACCTAGCGGATTCATTCACAAAGGGTCTGCCTTAGAGTACATTCGAGAGACATGTGGATGGGATGGGTGTCAAGATTATTGTCAATCTGCTTTAAGTGTAAGTTGGAGAAATTATTAGGTTAGTGTAGGTTGACATGAGATGTCACGTAGAACTACACTAGACATGCATGATGTATACTAAAAAGCAGACTTTAAGTATAAGTGGGAGATTATTGGAGTTATACGTGAAAGTATGTTTTTACTTTGTATAACACATGTATTAAACACTTGTTTTATGAGAGTAATTCTTTTATCACATTTGCTTTAGATATGAATGAATGTTAAATATTTATTGCAACTAGTTCAATATATATAGTTTGTGTTACATTGTAGTTAATATGGTGATACCAGATTATAGAAGATCACATTGAATATTTTCCTTATAACTAAACGTACAAATTCACGACCCAGGTGAAATTGAACAATCCGCCGTGAAAGGTCGATGTGTAGTTCTCAGGTTGGTCTGTCTTGGCCAAGAGATTGCACAAGCACATTTAGTATGTGTTGAAGTGGACATACAACGAGGACAAATTCTTATGTTCTAAAATGTGAAGAATTAGACCTCAGTGGTTAATAATTATTTCTTTGATTCATGTTGGGTGAGAATCATTGCGACTTCGAACCTTGTGTTTTGGGCAATGATATTAATCATACGATGGTTGCTAAGATTTAATACGGAGAAACGTGTGCGAGTACGGCTCGTGTGATTTATCCCCTTTGTGGGCTCAGAAGTTTTATCGTACCAAATCTTTAAAGTGAAGAATTAGTTTCTTCGGTACGGATAATAATGTTGAGTTGTCTTTACTCCAAGGTAAAAGATATTAATTAATTTAGAGCTATTCAGAAGCACAATTAATTAATGGACTAAATAATATTAAACACGTAAAATAATAACCGGGAGCCCATATTATCGTAATATGAATTAAGATGGATAGTGCAATATTAATTTTATTGTGATATTAATTAATATTAATGGGCTGAATAATATTGGAAATCAATAATGTAAATCAGTAGCCCATTGGAGGTCCAATCTTAATTCTCCTAAATGCCCCTCAAGTAGCCAATAAGTAGTCCGATAATAATATAGTGATTAAAAGAAAAGAAAATTATTATTGCTGATTTTTATCCATAAAATTCGAAAATTGATTATATGGTAGATAAAAGATTTTGTTGATTTTCTTGGAAAAATATTATGGAAGATATGTATTTTTGGAATACAAGATTATCTCATAAATTCAAGAAGATCCAAATCTAGCTTATTTCTCGCTAAATTTTTCGAAAATTACTATTAGAAAGGAGGGTGAGATTTTTGTGGAATATTTTATTATGGAGAAAAGAATATATGAGATATATTCCAGATTTCTTAGAGGCCAAGAAAAATATTTTTCTCTTCCCTATTTCACCTCCAAATTTTGGCCACCCTACATCTATAAGTAGGGGATGATTATTTCATCTCCAGTTTACAGTTTCGTGATTCCATGAGTTGGAAAAATTGAAAGTAATAAATATTTTCTTTCTTTCTTTTTATATTAAATTGTTCGTGAGTGCTTCCCACCGGCGAATGAATAAGGCGAAGAGGGAATACTTGAGAAGGGTTTTACGGTTGATAGAATCATTACACTTGTCCTGTTTATCTTGGTTAGACGTTGCTTCAAGAGGTACATATTCTTGTGAAATACTTTGTTTTCCGCCGTAGAATTTTATGTGATTATATTCATTTGCATGAAATCTTTTGTTGTTGGTTAATTATTATTTGAATTAATTTAATTAGATTTAATTTTTTTTTTAAATTTCATCCCGAATAGATCTGGGCGCATCGATTTCCCCAACACAGACCTCGTGGGGCATAAAAACATGTGATGAGATGAGGCTAAGAATAACACGTCCCCTACTCATCCTAAAACACCTGGGTTTATAAGTTGTTCAAAGTTGAAAGTTATCTCATCATTGATTCCGACTCGTCATTAAACAGTTAAAATTTCCTCGATTTAGTTTCCAAATTTTAAGTTAAGATTCCGAATATTAAGTCAAGATTGAAGATTCCGGTCGTCATATTTAAATATTTCAGTAATTCTCAATAAGTACATCTACACAGAATTTAAAGATGAATAAGACGACATATGCAAAGAAAGGAAATATTTCATTGATTAAGGAAAAGTTACAACGGGGCCTCTGGGGGAATTTACATTTAGAAATTTAAAGTTCATTCCGCCGGAGGATCCACTTTGGAACTCGGTGCAACCTCGGCAGTCTCCAATTCGTTCTCTAGAGACTCGGGAATAGGAGCACTGGGAAGGACCAGTCTGTTCCAATCTAGCCACCAACCAAGGTCGACCGCGTGAACATCCTCCAAGTCTTTGATGCTCACTTAGAAGGCAGGGTCAATGGGATGCCCAAGGATGAAGTCCTAGAAGAATTTCTCGAGATCGGCAGTTGGCTGCTCGATTTTCTTCAAGACTTTGATGGAGTCGGAGATGGCCAGATAGTAGACATAGTTGGAGAGTTTCCTCAAATACTTGGAAGACTTATACTCCTCGTCCTGATCAAGTGCATCCACTCGGGCCTGGAGGTCTTTAAGAACTACATCAGCCTCGATGAGTTCATTTTTCTTCTTGACAAGCTCTACCTCCGCAGCCGCAACTTTCTCATCAGAAGCTTTCTTGGCTGCCGCGGGCGCCTTAAGCTCTTGCCCAAGCCGGATAATCTGACCAACACTCTTCGTGGTTCAGTCCTCGGCTTGGGCTCTTTGCTCCCCGACGTTAGTCAGCTTCGCACCCTCTCAATCTCGGTGGTGGCAACCTTAGCCCTTTCAGTCTCCAACTCCTCCCGAGCCTCTGTGACTTCTTGGTTTCTCTTGGCTAATTCCTCAGTCTAGCGGATTTCTCCCGCTCCTCGGCATTCCTTTGGGCCAACGACTACGACATGACAGTCGTGGCCTGGAGAATAAAAGAGTGGGTCATATGTAAATTTTTCATCGAAGGAATTTTGGCCCACTACCTCCTCGACATCAAGGGTCCAAGTCTGGGGCATGTCCTTGATGGTGCGCTTCAAATGGAGGTGCAACTTGGTGACCCCCAATGGCACAATGCGACGCTAGGAAATCCACCGCATGTCGGGATGGTCAGGGATCCTCGAACAACCTATAGGGGGAAAGAGTTAGTTTTCAAAGTTCAATTTTCTTTCACATGGAATATGCAAACACTTATGCGGGAAGAGACTGCATGCGGGCCGGATCCTGCCCCAGGAATAACCCATCCTTAGGGTCCCGGGCTAAGAGGGGCAGGTAAGCATCTTGGTCATGTATTCGTATTCACCGACCTCAACCTGGGTGCATTTGCACCGCAACACCAGGGCATCATCATCCTCGGAGAAGTCTTGGGGCCCCGAGGGAAGAGTTGAGCTTAGGTCCACCATAGACATCTCGACCTTTGCGACCTTCTTTCTCTTGTCTTCGACAATGGCCACCGTGATCTGGGGGACCACCTCAGGGATCTTGACCAGGGTAGAATGGGGAGCCAGGATAGGGAGGCTGGTGGTTTTCTTCTTCGTCTTCGTCACCATGCAAGCAAAGTGTCTGGCATATCCATTATGAGCTCGCAGGGGCAGATGGGATAGATGGGAAAGCCAACTACATAAAAAAATAAGACATCAACACTAATCAAGTTCAAAGAAAGAAAGAAAATACTTAATTTGAAGTTTACGTGTTATGATGACGAGGTGTCTCTGATAGAAAAAGAACCTAGAGCGCTATCTTTTCTCTTCCTTCAGAACTTCATTGCTAGTCCTCTCTGACTCGGGGATGAGCACAAGCTTCTCCAAGACGAGGTTGAAGTCGAAGTAAAAATCGGCTTTAGCAAAAATAAAGGAACCTGCAGAAAAAACACAAGTTAGATTAGTACCCAAGGGTCCAAATAAAAAAATCAAGATGACTTACTGTTCTTCTTTTCATGGAACTCAGTAGGGATGTCAAGCTCAACACCCTTTTGGTTGGTGCCGGTTTTCCACCAACTAGAAATCCAGAATTAGTGGTCCACACGAGTATGGACCTTGCTCGGCAAACCCATCAAGACCATCTCATGTTTCATCTTGACGTGGTAGTACGTGTCTCGGGCCACCTGGAAGAGGTAATTCATCTCTCTCGGTGTTGGCATGCAATGAAGACGGTGGAGGGTGAAGAGGATGCAAGGCCCCACAATCGAGCACTATGAATTCAGGCTCAATTGAAGGGGCGCAAGCTCTGAGGCGTTCAAGAGATGGGTCACCATCGGGGAACATGGGAAGTTGGAGGCCGGCTTTGAGAATGTCATGCGATATCGCCACCATGCCAGGAGGGGGTTGTTCAACCCTCTCTTTATCGTTGGTGTTGGGGTTATACGTGAAAATATGCTTTTACTTTGTATAACCTATGTATTAAACACTTATTTATGAGAATAAATCTTTTATCACTATTGCTTTAAATATGAATGAATGTTATATATATTTATTGCAAACCGTTCAATACATAGTACGTGTTACATTGTAGTTAATGTGGTGATACCAGATCACATAAGATGGCATTAACAGTTCCTTGTATATAAAGGTACAAATTCACAACTTACGTGGAATTGAACAATCCATCGTGAAAGGTTGAGGTGTAGTTCTTAGATTGACTTGTCTTGACCAAGAGATTGCACTAGCACATTTTGTATGTGCTGAAGAGGACCTACAGAGAGGATAAATTCTTCTATGCTGAACGAAGAAGAATTAGACCTCAGTGGTTGTTGATTTCTTAATCTCTTTCACTTAAATAGGACCGTGTGTGATTGATTAATGCTTATTGCTTTGATTCACGTTGGGTGAGAATTATCGTGACTTCGATACCTTGTGTTTTGGGCAATAACATTAATTATACGACAATTGCTAAGATTTAATACGGAGAAACGTGTGCAAGTACGTCTTGTGTGAATTGTCCCATTGGTGGGCTCAGAAGCTTTATCATACCAAATCTTACAAGTTGAAATTAGTTTTTCGGTATGGATAATAATGTTTAGCTGTCATTACTCAAGGACAAAAGATATTAATTAACTTAGAGTTATTCAGAAGCTCAATTAATTAATGGACTAAATAATCTTAAACACAGGAAATAATAACCGGGAGCCCATATTATCGTAATATGGATTAAGATGGATAATACATTATTAATTTAATTATGGTATTAATTAATATTAATTGACTGAATTATATTGTGGCTCAATATTGAAATTCAGAAGCCCATTAGAGGTACAATCTTAGTTCTCCTAAAGGTCCCTCAAGTAGCTTTATAATAGCCCAATAATAATAATGTTATTAAAATAAAAGAAAAATATGGTTGCCTATTTTTTCGAAAATTAATGAAAAAAGAGGGAGAAAGATTTTTTTTTGAATTTTTTGGCCAAAACTTGTATGAGACCGTCTCATGTAATGAGACAACACAATTAACACGTATCCCTAACAAAGTGTTAATGAGTCAATGCCCTAATTATATCTATTCACATTGTCTCATGCCATGAGACGGTCTCATACAAGACCTGCTCGAATTTTTTTATGGAATGGAGATAAGTATTCTTGGAATACAAGATTATCTCAATAATTCAAGAAATCTTCCACTTGACATCTTATTAGTGAATTTTTTGAAAATTTGAATAAATAAAGAAAAAGAAAGATTTTGTTGATTTTCTTGAAAATATATTATGGAAGATATGTATTCTTGGAATACAAGATTATCTCATAAATTCAAGAAGATCCAAATCTTGGATCCTATTTCCCTATTTTTTCGAAATTATCCATAAAAATAAGGAGGTGGGATTTTGTGGAATATTTAATTATGGAGAAAAGAATATATGAGATATATTCAAGATTTTTTGGAGATCAAGAAAAGATTTTTTCCATCCCTTCCACATGCCTAAATTTCGGCCCCCTTGTATTATAAATAGGAGATGAATTTTTTCATCTCCAGAAGAGTACTATGTGTTGGAAAAATTAGAAATTCACAAAGGTGGTGCAACATATTTTTTTCTTATTCCTGTTTATTTAATTTATTCCTGAGCACTCTCCACCGGTGAACAAGTAAAGGACTAAGGGAATACTTGAGAAGACTTTTGGGTTGATCGTGATATTGTCCTGTTTCTACTCAAAGGTTGTCACTCTGAGAGGTACGTAATCGCGGAATTCCTAGATTTTCCGCAATATGACTTTTACGTGATAATTTTGTATACATAAAATAACTTGTTGTTGGTGAATTATTATTTGAATTAATTAGGATTAACTCATGCTAGTAATAATTGTATTTAAAATTATATTTAATTTTCATTCTGAACAGATCCGCACAAAAATTCCCCAACAGTTGGGCTGGTAGAAGTGCACATCGATGGGCACTTTGAACTTATGGTGCCAGTTAGCCAACTCTTGCTCGGTGACGGTGCTCACCACGTCGTTGTACGCAAACCTCTTTACGGAAAAAGTGCGGTACTGAGTCCTCTCCATGGGAAGACAGTTGTACGAGTTGGATTCCAAGTATGTAAAGTAGTCGAAACTCGGCGCGGGACCCGAGACCGAGTCTACAAACCTAGCCCTTAGAGCATATGCTTCCTCCACCTCTTTAGAGAGACCATTCAAACGATGCACTGCCTCGGCCTCCTGGGCCTTGATCTCGGCCACTGCCTTCTCGTTAGAGATTCACACATCTAAATCGTGCAGGATCTCCTTACCTCACGAGGGAGTGTCGGCTCCAACCGATTCTTGCTCCTCAGGGAATGAATATATACTCTTGTTTCTCGAGGCTACGCCACCGCGAATCCACTAAATTTTGATGGGTGATTCAGGAAGATTCCCTCCATCCTATTGGAATCCGATGGCACATACGACCCCTGGATCATCTAGGGTTACGACAGGTATGATCGGAAGGATCCCGACGAACCTCCGGCCCCGGAAGAGGAGGTACCCCTTGAGAGCGCGTCATCTCCAAAAATATTTGAAAAGAGAAATTGGGAAGAAGATGTACCTTACCTTCGAAGATGCCAGAAATTGGAACCACCACGCTTGAAACGGTGTACTCGCTGAACATCTCGAAGTAAAAAATAAAATATTCTAGTGAGCGGGAATTGAAAGTAGGCCTGATGGATTTTCCCCCTTTTATAGAGGAAGACGAGGGTCATTTTGCAAATAGAAGAAAGTCGATTTCCGGGCCCCAAATGGAATTATAAAAAAAAGCGGGCCCAAAATCTAAATAGTGCGAAACACTCACGCAAGTGACGACTAGTCGCACCTCTTCGCTTGCGCATCACGACGCCACGTACACCATTTCCCAATGTAGACATAATAATCACGCCTCGAGAAACCAGGCGTCCAACAACTTTATGGGGAATCCAAACGTCTGAAACACGCCAGAAGCCTCTCGATCTCGTCAACTACGAAGACGGACGTCTTGGCAGAGTGATAACCCGGCATACTACTAGGACGTAGGCGTAACTAACACAGGGACCCGGGGGTAATTGTTGTGACCGTATTCATCCACCTAGGACGAGGTCGAGATAGGGCTAGACGAGACGAGATCTTATATTCATCATGAAATACGCGAGAGATCATGGAGAGGTACGAAGTGCCTGGTCGGCTAGTGTTGGCTGCTCGAGGTCTCGACAAAGGGATCGAAGTCGGCATCAAACAAAGGTCTCGACAAAGGGACTAGGAACGAGACCTCTATCCATCGCTCATTCTGAGGAAGAGACCTAGGCCATGCCGAGGTAATGCCACGTATTCGATCTTATCCAAAGGAGTCTGTGTCAGACGCCACCATAGACAATCAATCCATTTAAGGACGTTGAACAGTGAATCAACACCTACTCTAGACGGACATACCATACTTGTAGTAAGAAATCCCAGGATCCCTGGAGATAGTACAACTCACTTTACACGTGTTATCGCCATATTAGGCCGAACTCACAAACCCAAGGGATCTCGGCCCAACTTCAAAACTAGGGACAACCCAAACATTAAATGCTGGGCGGCCCAGGTAGGCTTAGGGCAACCCAATGGTATAACTTTGAGTTATAAATACCAGCTCTTTGGCATTTAATAAAGGATCAACAACTTTGAAGCTCAAGCCTGTACAAAGACTTGACATATCTCTGTACATTTATTGCTTCTTGTTCTTCATTTATTACTTAAATCTTCATAGTATTAATGCCTCATTTCTAGATAATTTATTAATTTTAGGCCATCTCAAGCCACATCTAAACAGTGTTTAACACACATTTTGGGTAATAACAATTATGATAAATTAATTTGAAATAAATAAATTTTCTTTTCTAATAGAATAAATTAAGGACATTTACATAATGATTAAAAAAGGACTCTAATAATAAATTGGTTCAAGAGATGTACACCAATACAAAAAAATAAATATTTTTATGTATATGTGCAAATATCTTGAATCGGTTCATTTTTTGAACCATTCTATAATTATTCCAATAAATAAATTAATTTGAAATGAAACGAAATACAGGAGATTTATGGTGGAGGTGAGTACAGTGGATAAGAAATTGGAGTTACTACTAGAGGGGCCGTGGTAAAGCTGCGGAATGGGAGGCAATGTTCATCAATCCCATTCATCGTCCTTTCACCCTCTTTTTTTATTTTTATAATTTGATTTGATTTGATTTGATTTGTGCGAATTCTGCACCACACACACACACAATACACGCACTCTTACATCCCCTTTCTCTCTCCCACCGACGCGCTTATCTCTCTCTCTCTCTCTCTTCCTCTCCCTTTCTCTCATTTTCCAATTCTCTTGCCTTCAGCTGCAACTTGCTCCGGTGACCCTATACTTTTACCGGATTCCGCCGGATCCCGACGCTGGTTTTTCCGTCGATCCCTGTCATTTCCCCCCCAATTTACTTTTTTTTTTCACCTGAGATCGGTGAAGGTAAAGATCGACCTTCCTTGAGGACTTATGCGCCTGTAATGCGAGTAATTTCGTCCGAGTATTCGTCGGCAAAAAGAATCTGGCTAAAATCTGCAACCAATTTTGGCTCATTGCACGCTTAGATTTGCAATTAAGATTAGGTCCCGCATTTGCGATTCTTCGAAACTCCGATGGAGA
The DNA here is from genome assembly GCA_947034835.1 of Ballota nigra. Taxonomy (NCBI): domain Eukaryota; kingdom Viridiplantae; phylum Streptophyta; class Magnoliopsida; order Lamiales; family Lamiaceae; genus Ballota; species Ballota nigra. Next base: position 37,036,098 of record OX344724.1, on the reverse strand, counting down.
TAGATTGAATTTGGGATCAAGAGATTGTAGTGGGCGGAAGCTAGAGTTGTTAAAGCGACAGAGTTTATGGGTTTGTTGGCATGTGTAGAATAAGAGGCCGTGAGGAGAGGAGAAGGTGGGGGATAATGGGTCTGAAAACGGCGTCGTTTGGGGGGAAAGGGTTGGAGAAGCTGAGGAATAGCGGTGTTGTATCGCGATCGAGAATGAAGCTTTGGATGATAAGAGCCACCACCTCAATTTTGTTGTGGACCTGTTTAGTTCAGTTAACGGCGTTAAGTGAGACTAGAGGCCTTCGTGTTTTAAAGGGTTGGCCGTCTTGCTTTTCCCAAGAATCCGCTGCCGCCGTTGCTTTGGACGTTCAGTCGTCTCCCGAGCACATTGTTAGAGTTCTTCCCCCCAAGAGTGAGTATTACTTACCTCGATTTCCCATTTTTCTTATCTTATTTAAATCTACTGCTTAGATTGGACCATCTTGTTAGATATCTGGTTTTTCGAGGTGAATTTTTGTGTGGGGATTGAGTAACTGTTATAATTATGTCTGATAATCTATTTTCATTTATGAGCTTTTGCCTATGGTTTCTTGAATGCTTTTCTGCTGCTTATTTCCATTAGGGGTTTACAAGAACAACGGTTACCTGATGGTTTCGTGCAATGGAGGGCTTAATCAAATGCGGGCTGCGGTGGGGTTTCTTTCTCATGATTGGACATTTTAGCTCTTCAGTTTTTTGTTGCTATATAATGACAGTTTTGACCTCGTCTTTTTTGCCTCAGATATGTGACATGGTTGCAATTGCAAGATTCCTAAATGTTACATTGATAGTTCCGGAACTGGACAAGACCTCATTTTGGAATGATCCTAGGTACATAAAAGCGAACCGAAAACCAATACTTCATTCATAAGTTGTGACAATGTGTTTCCAGCCTAAACTGAATTGGTTTGGGTGTTTGCAGTGAATTCGAAGACATATTCGATGTTGATCATTTTATATCATCATTGAGAGATGAAGTTCGAATACTCAAGGAGCTGCCTCCAAGGGTTAAGAGGAGGGTAGAGCTAGGCATGATCTATACCATGCCCCCTATTAGTTGGTCTGATATCTCTTACTATCAGAATCAGGTCAGCAAATATCAGTGGCTGTTTATTTATAGCACACGAGATGGTGTTTCATCTCATGTTTAGGATACTCATCATATTATGTGTATTTCATATGGTGAAACGCTATTTGTAACAGAGGAATTTGATTGTATTAGTAGTACTTAACTACTTATGGATTATGAGATTTTAGTCACATATCATGCTTGCTGGATGCAGATTCTTCCCCTGATTCAGAAATATAAAGTTGTCCATTTGAACAGAACAGATGCTCGTCTTGCCAATAACGATCAGCCCATGGACCTTCAACGCCTGCGTTGCAGAGTAAACTTTAGTGCTCTGAAGTTTACTCCCCAGATTGAAGAATTGGGTAGAAAAGTTATAAAAATTCTAAGGCAAAATGGCCCATTCTTAGTACTTCATCTGAGATATGAAATGGACATGCTAGCATTTTCCGGGTGTACACAAGGGTGCAATGCTGAGGAGGTGGACGAACTTACACAAATGAGGTAAGCTCTTTCTTGTTCGTTCCTAGTAACTTTTTTTTTTTTTGGGTCGAAAAGTTATAAAATTTCCAAGGAAAAATGGTCCATTCTTAGTACTGGGACTACTGTTTATTCCTCTGCTGACTTATTAATCATTTCAAGGTATGCCTACCCCTGGTGGAAAGAGAAGATCATAGACTCTGATATGAAAAGGAAAGAAGGGCTATGTCCTTTGACTCCTGAAGAAACTGCACTCACGTTAAGGGCATTGGATATTGATCGCAATATCCAGATTTACATAGCTGCCGGTGAAATATACGGTGGAGAAAGAAGACTATCTAGTCTTACAACATTGTATCCGAATTTGGTCAGTAGATAAACCAGCAGTTAGGTTTTGAATGGTTTATATATGTTTCGCATCTATTGATTCTCCTCATGGCTTTGTATAACAGGTGAGGAAGGAAACACTGTTGGAGCCTTCGGACCTCAGGTTTTTCCAGAATCACTCATCACAAATGGCAGCCCTCGATTATCTTGTTTCTTTGGAGAGTGATGTCTTTGCTCCTACATATGATGGAAACATGGCTAAAGTTGTTGAAGGACATCGCAGGTATTGAATGTGATTAAAAATTGTCTGCTCCCTCCCCCTCCCCCGTTTGAGTGATATTCGTACTTAAGTTGGTCGATAAAATTGAATGGAAAGAAGATAGCCCATTTTGGCTTTCAGGAAACTCAACTTTCCCAAATTGAATTTTGTCCTGTTAACTTTCAAATGTTATCTTTTGCTTTTAATTGGACGTGACATATTTTGCTTTTAAATTTCATCCTGTTACTGACCCGCTGTAGCCAGTCAAATGACTTAAAAATTGAATTTTTGAAAGTTAACACGGTGAAATTCAATCAGGAAAGTGAAGTGTCCTGAAAAAAACGAAACTTCCTACGCTAAAAAATTAATTTTCCTATTTTGTTCAAGCCATTTATGGCAGTTGTTGCAATTGAAGAATGATGTCCTATTTGGCCTGTGAAGTTCAATTTATCTGAAAATTTTCCCGTTGGTCGTGCTTTCAGATATCTGGGATACAAGAAAACCATATTGCTGGAGCGAAGGTTGTTAGTTGAGTTAATAGACAAGTATAATAGTGGGTCTCTAACTTGGGAAGAGTTCTCTAGTGCGGTTAAAGATGGTCATGCTGAACGCATGGGAAACCCGACGAAGAGGTTAGTGATTCCAGATCGACCAAAAGAAGAGGATTATTTTTACGCCAACCCGTGGGAGTGTTTTCAGCCACAGAACGAAGATGAAGAAGAAACTCTACCGTTGACTGAGTAATATTCGAGCTATATATTGCTAATGTTTGGATACAAACATACGTGCATGCTAGAGGCAGCGCTGAAGAGGATCACACGGAGTTTGTTGCTGAAGTTTGTGGGCTTTAACCCAACAAGTGTAAGAGATGGAGGTTTGATTAAGTTGCTCTTTTTTATCCAAGTTAATAATATAATTCTTGTATAGAGTTTACCCTGCCATTTGAGGGGTATATCCACTTCTAATCTGTTGCTTTGTACACACAGAGATGCAAATATAGATTTATTTTACTGCATTTTTCCACTATCTGAAGTTAATTATCTTTAAGCTTTCATCGTTTAGAAAAACTATAGTTCTATTATTTTTTACTGAATCCCATTTTTGTTGGTGCTATCAAACTATTTGTGGGTTTTGTCTGTTTGGTTTAGTTAACTGATCACGCCTATGGTTTTATTTACAGTCTAAAAATCACTACCTTTGTATTTTTTTATTAATTTTTTTTATCATTTTTTCTTTTGGAATTCAATGCACCATTTTTTTAAGTTTACAATTTGAAATATTTGATCATTTTCTGGCTACAATTAAATGATATTACTGTTAGAAATGTTACATAAATATCCACGTAAAGGACAACAAATTAATTTATTAAAGTTATGTTTTTGAAGTTGAAACATATTTTAAAGATGTTATTTCATTTAAAAAATGACTTCCTCCGTCCACTATTAATATACACATTTTCCTTTTTGAGACGTCCCATAATAATTTTCATACTCCAAATATGAAAATAAAATACTCTCACAATAATTACTTTATTTCAAAATACTTTTCATTAATTGGTTTAAAAAGTCAATGAAACAGTATTTTTTAAACAGTGTGCGGCACCTCTGAAATTTAAGAAGGGATGAAGGGAGTACAATTTTATTTGTTGGTATCCACGCGAACTCTATGTAGCATATCCGACAACTACATAGTTTAATTGTTGTCGAAAAATTATAAAAATGCATTAAATTGCAAAATTTAAAATGAAAATGTATTAAATCGTAAAGGAAAAAAAGATATTGTAATTGATAAAAATGATAAAATTCATAAATTTTTTATTCTCAATTAACCTTTCAGGGGCCGTTTGGTTCAAATGACCGGATTGATTAAATGAGATTGAATTAGATGGGATTGAACTATAGGGATTTGATTAAATAAGATTGTTTGAGGAGGAATGTGTGTTTGGATTGTAAGATTGTTTTTTTTTTATATATTAATATTAAAATTAGTTTTGTGTTTGGATTGAATGATCACGTGAGTTTAAAGTACAATATATCATTTTTATCCACAGCTAATTCAACTAATTATGTATTGTGAGGACAAAATAGTAATTTAACAATATGGGATTATACAGTCCCACTATCCCTAGGAGATTATTTAGTCATTCATATGATGAATTATGTAGGTTTATGGACCCGAGCCCTCATTTAGTCCTGAACCCTAAACCTGTAATCCAAACACAATATTACATGAGATTGAGTGAGACTAAATCCCTCAAACCAAACAACCCAAAAGATACTATGCATCCTTTTTATCCTTAGTCATAAGAAGCGTGCAGAGAATGTTGTTATTGATTCATTATTATCATATGTATATATAAAAATGTCGTATACATCAATTCTGGCGGAATTACTTTTCTGAAACAGCTGTTTCTTATATGACTCATTACAGTTAAGTTTATAAAATTGAATCAATTATTAATCGTTTGTATTATTGGCCGCAATTCCTTAAAATGAAATATATATCAATAGTATTAAGATAGCTATCGTGACATCTTGCCAATTATTGAGTTTAAATTAAGAATGTTAAAGGTCAATTCAATAATTATTTAGTGTTTTTTTTTCCTTTTTTATAATGTGCAAGAAAATTGAAAACATAAAAATCCAAATCTACCAATCGTTGTCTGACTAAGAAAGAACCCTTTGCATAAAGCCAAGAATTGCTAGATGCCTTCACTTCTCTCCCATAGGTTTTTGGATTAATAGACAGGTTGTAGTAAATGTTGTACCTATTGCATTAGCATACTATATTAGGTGTACAATTGTAATTTCATTATTATGTCTCTTGTTTACATTTAAAATGTCTAGAAAATGAAAGCGCCAAATAATAATTGACTATAATTTTTAATACTGAAGTTGCCATTATTAATTGATTGGAGAAAAACAAGTTTATTAAACCATTTATTGCGAAAAACGTGCAAGTTAGTGGAAAGGAATAGTTATAACTTGAAGTAAAATAATAGATATATTGTTGTTTACGTACAGTGTAGTTAGTCATCCATGTAGCTAGGTACAAAAGTGAAACGGATACTGAAATGTGCACATTAAAATAACTAAAACATGCAAATTAAATTTGACTAAAAATGTTAAATGGATCGTCCAAATTGATATTTGAAATGAACAAACTAGTATAACTAAAGCGTGTCTAGTGTACACACCTAAATTTAAGTGCAGATGAGATTTATTGTTTCTATATATAAAATAACGTCAACCGACCTATATTTGGAAACCATTGATTTTTTCCGTCAAAATTGTTGCTATATTGAGTAATATCTTTGTATATATCTTTGAAATATATTTTACTATAAATATTGACAGATAATTGATTATAAAATATATTGAATATATTTTTGAAATATAATTTATAATAGATATTGAGAAAGAATATAAAAATATGTTTATCTTGAGTATGTATAGAGTGAAATTGGTTTATACATGAATCACTGAAGAGTATTAGTTGTTTTACTAAAGAGTATTATTGGTTTACACTGAAGAGTCTCAGTTCATTTTCACTGAACAACTAAGACTCTTTAGAGTAAATCAATAATACTTTTCAGTAAATACAACTAATACGCTTCAATGAAAACAACTAATACCCTTCAGTGATTTATGTATAAACCAGTTTCACTCTATACTTTGCCGTTTATCTTTGACATATATAATATGATAAATCCCTCTATTTTGTAGTATAAAACATATTTCTATTATTTTAAATAATAATTATTGAATATTTTTGTGAATGATCAATGTATAGAAATAATTTGATATATATTTTGTACTATAAGTTTATTTTTTGAAGAAGTTATTAAAATAAATGTTTATTATTCTAAAAAAAAAAGAATAAGACAACTCTTTAATTTTTGGCAAAGTATAGAATGAAAATGGGTCATACATGAATCATTTGAAGTGTATTAGTTGTTTTCACAAAATGATATTAGTTATTTTCCCTGAAGGGTATTAGTTCCGGAGGGTATTAATTGTTTTCACTGAAGGATATTAGTTGAAGGGTACGAAAAGTATTAATTGTTTAACTAAAAGGTATTAGTTGATTACACTAAAATATATTAGTTAGTTACACTAAAGAATATTAGTTGGTTATACTAAAAAATATTGCAAAAAGGTTTATGTATGAACCAAATTCACTCTATGCATACTCTTAATTTTTTTTATTGAAAAAAGAGATTATCTAGATTAATTACTTCGAAAAAAGATTATAGTTACATATAACAATTAATGTATCAATATATTATATTGGGCAAACCATCAAATACATATGAGCAAAATTTATCATATTGGAATAAATTTGAGTGAGTGATATCTTTGAGTTAATTAATTAATATACAAACAATACACAAGTTAATGCACTTACTCGTCTACAAAGCAAGAAAGAGTAAAATCTCCAACAAACTCCATATTCCTCAATATTTTTGCGTCTAGATTCGGGATAATTTCACGGGATAATAATATGAACAATACATTCTGTTGGTCCCGTACAAGTCTGAGTAATACATGTATGGGGGGGGGGGGGGGAGGGATACACGTATACAATTTTTCTTTCTTAAAACTTCACCGAGTCCCCTTCCTCAGAGTTAAGTGTTGAACACTGAGTAGATAATACACCTACTAACAACACTGAATGCAAGTCAGTTGACTAACTATCTACTTATATTCTAGTGCGGAAATGTGTGAGCCCTTAAATTTTAAAGACTTGTTTTAGGTTTGCTTTCTGAAAACTTGTTTTCCTTTACGAAGCCGTGGTTAGAAGGGCAGTGCGCTGAGTTCAATGAGTCAGACTAATTGGTTCAGCACTGACAAAGTATGCAATGAATGACTTAAACAATGATAAATAGTTAAGAACAATATCAAAGCAAGTAAAGAATACAACAAGATAACGTGGTTCAGAGACTCATGCTCCTACATCCACGGTCCTGATTTAACAGGAGAATCCACTAAGGATTAACTTATTTTTAACGTGTCAAGGTGCACCTAGATCAGTCTCACTGGCCCTTCTTCCTTCTAACTCACTTACTAACTTCAACCAACAAACCTAACTAAGAGGGTTTTGGTTTCAGTTTGGATTCCAACTATTTGTGATTATCCTTACAAGGCAAACCTATGCTAAGGATTAGATAATCACTCTAAGCTTAAGATGTATATAGTGTGCTAAGTGGAATACAAAATAAACTCTCTACTTAAGAAACACTTGGAAAATTCTAGGTTTTTCGAGTGCTTCTTGAATCCTATGAATGCTTTGAACGCTGAGAGCTTTGAGTAATTGCTGGCTTCAAAATTTCCTGTAACCTTTGTTTGGGTCCAAGGTCTTCTGTATTTATAGGCAACTTTAGAATCTATCCGTTGGAGAGATAACTTCTAGTCACATTCCTTGTAGGATACTTCAACGGTCATATTTCCCATGCAGCAGCCGTCCTTGCATGGATTAGGTAACTTGCATTAAATGCATGCCCGTTGAAAACTTGTAGGGATGTCAGGTTCAAGTCAGTTTCCGTACATGACTTGTCTTGCTCTGATTGGTCCACGTCATCAGGTAGATGAGAATGTCAGAACTCATTCTTCAGTTCAGTCTTGTCTTATCTGAGTTCAGGTTTGTTCTCATCTACGTACGTTTCCCAGCGCTGACATTCCTTTTGCTTGCTTGGATCCTACTCCAAGTTTTTCCCAATAACTCAGTGCAGTCCTGTACCCTTCAGGCTGAGTTAGCAATGATCTCAGGATCATGCTCTTCATCCTGACACTTACTCAACCAACTTAGATAGACTGCCATAAGCTCATGATGGTGCTCTTGTGTTCTTCAGGCTTCAGTCTTGAATGTCAACAATGAGTACTCCTCTCATTGTGTACCTGTGAATATAAAATATTCTATCTTAACAAAGCCTATCAAGACTAACCTGACTATTACAACCCTTAGGCAAATTCATCTTTTCAGGGTATTTGAGATCAACTCAAAATTGACATTGTCCCAACAATATCCCCATTTTTGATGATGTCAAAACACTGAAAAGATCCAAAAAACACTTAGTGGAAATAAGTCCTAATCTATAAGACAAAGTCAGTATTAGCGCAATTCTTGATAGAGTACAAAATTTAAATAACAACCAAAAAGACAATGAGTTTTTGTCTATGGGAAAAATAATAGATTTCATTGATAAATGTGATAGTGAGTACAATGAATCCTATCTATTACACAAAATGGGTACAACTAGATTTTCCTCATCTCAGGTTTGAGCCCATATCCATTGTAGACTCTATCCTTCAACTCGTCAACGCGCGCTAGTCGGTTTAGATATCCTTCAGCCTTGGCAATCTTGAACACTTCCTTCATAATAGCCTTCGAGTCATATCCATTCGATCCAGGCAGGAGTGGTGGTGGGTGAGTCAAGAACTCAGAGGCTTTGATCTGAACCTTTACATCGTCAGCCTCCTCTAAGATCCTTTTGAGTAGCTCAGGATGGTTGTCTGCCATAAAGTCAATGAAGTGGGCATCAATGTTGTCAGTGTTGCCCCACTTCTTCACTATGTATCAGAGCCTGATAAACTCATCCCTCGCGTCCAACCTAAACTCCTTCAGCTTCTCAGAGATGAAGTCATCAATGAGTACTGTCCTCTGAGTCATCTCCTCAGGCTTCTGCACTTGAAGTATTCTTGTCTTTATTGTCGTTGGCTTCTTCCTGTACTTCCTTGGCTCATGCTTCTCCTTCTTCCTCCTCAGCATACTAACCAATGCATCATCCAGTTCTCTCTGTTGCATCTCAGTCAGATCAGTAAGCTTTTCAACCTTTTTCTCCAGAATCCGCTGCTTCTCCTTCTGAGCAATTTCAGCTCGACGCTGAGCTTCAGTCTTCTCAGGGGCAGATCCCCATGCCTCTTCGCACAACTCAACCACTTTATCGGTGTCATATGTGATTGGGTTCTTCCTTGTTCTTAAAGGCGAGCGTTCTGAAGCTTCTAGAATGGATGGAAGTTGAGGAACTTGCTTCGAAGGGTCATTAGCCTGATTTGCCGCCAACCTTGCTGAATTGGGGGAGTTTGCACGTTTTCTGCCTCTGATGCCTCAGGGAGTGATCTTTTCTTAGTCTTCTCCTTTTCCCCCTTTTTGGCATCATCCTTGGCAGGAGGGAGAGCCTTTGGCACAACTTCTTTGAAGGCCTCCTCCCCAGTGTTGATGCCGAATGAGGTTAAGGACTGAACCTCCTTCTGATGGTCCTTCATCAACTCAATACCAGACTCAATACCTGCTCTCGCATATAAAACCTGAACAAGACTTGCCTGAAGCTTCTTCTCAAAGACCTCCATGGAAGTATGCAAGTATTGTTCAGATCTTGCCAGCATGTTGGTCCCGAAATGAGTAAACAGGTGTATGGGGGGGGGGGGGAATACACCTGTTATTACAAATTAAAACTTCTTGTAAAACTTATCAGGTTACTTAAGACAGTAGCTCGTCAGTGGACTTGAGGTCTGCTGAGAGTTACTTTGTGAAAGCTTACTGAGATAATACCTCCACTGAAAGCTCAAGACTTTCAGTTGAACTACTATCTAATTAGCTTTCAGATGCGGATTAGTGAGCCCTTTAGAAAACTCGTTTTACTTTGATAAACTTTGAGATTAACACACACTTAAGAAAGCAGATAATAAGAACACAAGGTATAAAGTGGTTCAGAGATGAATCTCCTACGTCCACTGTCCTGATCAAACAGGAGAATTCCTTTCGCTTGGAATTCCTTGTGTTATAGTGCTAAGGTGCACTGATCAACTAATCCTCTCTTAGGATGATTGATCACTAGGAAATTCCAGGTCCTAGTTCCCAAAACAAACCAGCTTTCAGACTGATACAACAATCAGCTTACTAACACCACTTAACACTAACTCTCAACCTAAACACTGAGTAGGGTTTTGAGTAGGGTTTTGGTTCCAACTATTTTGAGACAATCCTTACAAGTTTAGCTCAAGGTTTAGGATTGGATTATCTCTTTCTAAGATTTGGATATAGCTTTTAAGCTTGGTTACAGAAGGTTTGTCAGGCTCTCTACAAATGTGAAACACTTGGGAAACAAAGGTAATTTCGAGTGCTTCTAGTTGTTATGCGTGTAGAGATAGCTTTGATCTTATGAGTTTCCTGTGCATAGAAATGAGCACGTCCTTCTGTATTTATAGGCTTCCTTGAAAATCTTCCCGTTGGATTTGAATCTTCTCAAGTAAGTCTTCTTGTATCTGATTGGTTCAAACGGCTCTATTTGAAGCTTTAAGTCTTGTCAAGAAACGGCTGAAAGACCATGCCTGTTCACCAACTTTCTGTAGATTGCTAGAGAAAGAGTTTTGGTACTTGTCAGGCTGGGGCAGGTCGGCTATCAGTAAAGTACACTGATGTGTCATCTTCTCATTGAACCTTTAGACTGCATGCCCAGATTCTTGTCTTACTTTAAGGTGGAACTCATCTGAGAGAACCTTCTTATTCCTTCATTTATTGTAAGCTTCACTGAAATTCGTTTTGCCTTGTTCCAACCAGATTAACTAACAGCTTTTAATATGTTTAGCATTGAATGTGCATTGTTAGTTACCATCAGTGGACCTTGGTCCTCTCCTGATAGTTTTAGTCTTAGTGAGAATGTACTTAGAAAACATTCAAGACTTAGACCTTTTCCTCAGATTACTTATCTTCAGCGGACTTCATCTTCAGTGGACTTCATTCTTAAATACACTCTAACAATTACTAACTGTACTTCAGTTCCTTAACATTTGAACTGATTTACTAAGCACTAACTCTACTGAATAATCTACTTACAAAACAACTTAGGAGGAACATTGTGGCATCTAATCAAAACATAAGACTTATACATTTTCCCAACAATTTCCCCCTTTTTGATTATGCAGGAACCTATCTTATTACATATCTTCTTTCAGAGAGGTTCTTCAGATGACATACAAAGTTCACAGGTTTTGTAAGTAAAAACATTCAAGTACATAAGCCTAAATGATAATGAGATATTATCTTGGGCAAAACATCAGTAGAGTTCATTTCATTGATAATGGATGAAGTACATATTTCATGAAGTCTACATCAAAAAGTTTCAAACTTAAAGACACCTGGGACTTATAAACAAATGCCCAGCAAAAGATACTAACTCCTCAGATGGATTCGAAAATGGGTTCAAGTCCATACTGCTTGAATACTCTTATCTTTAGCTCGTTCTTCCTCTCCATCATCTCCTTTGAATGTCCTCTGAGTCCAAGATGCTCACACAAGGATGTCCACTCTTCAGTGATCCTTTCTCTATCAACAGCACCAGTTGCATCTTGAGGAGGCCAGAAGATGATTGGCTCAGAAGCCTTCAAGGCATGATCTGGGAAGGCATCATTCCAAGCATCACTGATCTCAGGGTAGAGTTTAGGATATGCTTCAAACAACCATGAGTTGAACACCTCTTGAGCATTGTCTCTTCCTAACTCACCACTGACATAAAAGGAATACACAAATTCCCTTTTAGCAGTCTCCCAAGCATCATTGAGCTTCTTAGGAACCCAAGAGTCAAGATGAGGGAATTTGGCTTTTGAGAAAGTCAATTTGTCCTTTTTAAGCTTAGCAACCCATCTTTGATAACCACTCCTGAACTTCTTTGAAGTAGTTTTATCAAATGTGGCTAGCCTCTCCTTTCTTTTCCTCTCAGCTAACTCAGCAATTGTCTCTATCTTCCCAACCACCTTATCTCTCCTATCCTGCTGCTGAGCTGTTAGCTTCCTTGTTCTTTCATTCATTCCTCCAGCCTCTTTGATTAGCATAGTGAGCTCTGTGACTCTTGTGGGTGCAGACTTAGGAGGTTCAGAAGACAAAGGTTCAGGATTGAGAATAGGGAGTACCTGAACTTCATCAGTAGAGGTTGTGGACTTAGCTGCCAACCTCCCTGAGGTTCTTGTCTTTTTAGCAACCTTTGCTGAGAGGGCATCATATGCCTTTCTCTTTGTGGTTTCCCCCTTCTCTGCAGCTCTCTCCTCCTTCTCCTTCAGATGCTCCTCTTTGAACTTTGATAGGTCAGCTGAGGAGGTCTCCTTGCCTTTCTTGGCTTCTGCAATCTTCTGAGCTTCAGCATCAACTTTCTTCAGAGTACTCTTTACCTGTTGGCCTTTCTCGAAGTCAGGGGTTTCAAGGATAATATTCATCTTGTTTTTTGGATCAAGCTTCATGTCCTTAGCACTTATCCTCTTTTCCCCCTTTCCGGCATTAATCATGCATTCAGCTACAGTGATGTTGAGCTTCAGTTGGTCATGGGCTAATGCTTTCAGCTCAGTTGAGCAATGATCTACCTCATCTTCAAGCCTCTCCAGGGTTGCTCCAGCTGTCTGCCTAAAATGAACAAATTGTGCCAGCTTCTCATCAATCAGCACATTTATTTTCTCTTGAGTTGGGAAGTCTTCAGCTGCCTTCTTCAGTACTTCTCCCAGTTTAGCTCCTAACTCAGCATGTTTGGCCTCGAATTCAGTCATCTTTGAGTTCCATAACCCTTCAACCTTCCCAAGTAGGTCAGCTGAGAAAGCCTCTACTGAGGACTTCAGGTTGATGGATACGTTCTCCACTGAGTCTTTGAGAAACTTGGTTCTGGCCTCTTCTTCAGTCTTCTCCAGCTTCTTCAGGGCATCAATGACCAGCACACTTTGTCCTTCAACTACATCAATCACCATCTGCTGAGAGTCTTCAACTTTTAGAGTGAGATTCTGAAGTGATGTAGTTGTGGATTCCATGAGTTCATCAATGTGGTCTGAGAGGATAACCATCTCATCCACTTCTTCTTGTACAATCTCCTGGATATCCCTTAGCTGTGCTTGAAGAGATGGAAGACTTTCTTCTTTGAGTGAGTGAACAGCATCATTCAGAGGAGTTAGGTTGACCACAGCTGGGGGAATTTCAAGAGTTTGAGTACCTGCATGGAAAATAGTGTTAGTTCTAACTCCCTCAGCCTCACCACCTAGGTCTCCTGATGCCTCTATCTCCATAGGGACTCCCTCCTCCTCACTCTTCTTACTTTTCTCTTCCTCACTCTCTTTTTCAACTGTATTTTTTTCAGCCAATTCACCCTTTACAGGGATGATTGCTCTTATCTCTCCACTCTTTACAGCAGTAATTTCCACCTCATTTTCTTTCTCATTAGATTTTTCAACTACTCAAGAACCAGACACCTCAGTTGACTCCTTAGCCACCACTGAGGGCTGTTGTGGGAGAGCTTCAGTAGACACCTCTACCGAGCTCTCCTGTGGCAAGTTTTGTGCCTCAGTATCCCTTGCCATGGATACATCCTTGGCTGCTTCACCATCACCTTGCTTTGGTGAAGCACCTCCTCCTTGTACAGCTACTTCTTCCTTCTCCTCCCCACTTTTCTCCTTCTCCTCCTCCTTCTCAGCTGCCTCAGTATTTTGCTCAATATTAGCTCCTCCTTCAGCTATGGGCTCAGCTGGCTTCTCTTTCTCTCCTTCAACAGCCTTTTCCACCTCTGCTTCCTTCCTTGCCTCAGCAATCTTCTCCAAAACCAGACTTTCAATGATCTTCTCATCACAGAGAAGTCTGGTCTTGTGCATCCCAGCAAACTGCAGTACTTCTACTTCCTCCGTTTTCCATTCCTCTGCATTGCTGCCTCTTACAGCCAGAAGGATTTCACCAAGTCTTCTATCTTTGAGCTGGACAATGAGTCTCAGTCTCAAGAATATGGCTTTGAGTGTGGGAAAGTTGTCAAGTTCAGGGTATTTAGACTCCAAAGAGTAAGCTACCTCATCCTTGAGAGTATCTAGGAATGAGTACTCTTCTTCATCGTCTGAAGGAATGGAAGGGGTAGGGGATCTGCTTTCAGTTGGCTCTTCTGGGATAGACTCCAGTTGAGTTGAGTGTGAATCAGGAATGTTTGGTTCAGTGGAGGTTTTGTTTAGAGTATCAGTGGAGGTAGGGTTTTGATCAGTGGGGGTTGATGATGTAGGTTCAGAAGGGGTTGAGGGGATGGGTTCAGTAGGGTTTGATGGAATGGTTTCAGTAGGGGTTGAGATAGGTTCAGTGGGGGTTGTTTGGGATCCACTTTCTGGCTGTTGAGAGCCATCAGTGGGGGTTTTGGTTATTTTGGAGATGCGTTTGGTTTTGGCAGGAGTGCGAGGTTTAGTTGTTTTGGATTTGATGGGGGTGGGTGCAGGGACATCTGAGTCAGACTCAGTTGAGATAATGTTGGGAGAAGAGTCTGGGTTACCTGATGAAGATTCATCAGTAGAGTTGGTGACTCTGACTTTCTTGGAGACACTGTCCTTCTCTGCCTCAGTAGACCCCTTCTTCTTCTTTTTAGAAGCTTTCTCTGCCTCTTCTTCTTTGTGCTGCGCCATCTTGTCACTTAACTTAACCAGCCTCCTCTTCAGCTTGGTTTTCTTCCCTTCAGTAGGGTTAGCTTCCTCTTCCTCAACTGCCTCTGGGCTCTCCTCAGTAGGCTTGATCATTCTAGTCTCCAGAGCCTTTCCAGATTTGAACAAGGCTTTGAGATTGCTCCATTTCCTGTCTGTAATCCAGTCCACTCCCAGATCTACGTTCTCTATCAGATAGGAGATTTTTGTTGCAAAATTGAGCTTACTAGATAGTTGGGGAGTTTTGTCAGGTTGGAGTTTTGAGTGCTCCTTGTTCAATGCCCTTAAAAAGAACTGTTGCCAGTTGTATGGCTTCTCCTTGCTTTCCACAATTGCCTTCATCAGCCTGAGCTTGGGCTTGCTCACTTGTTCTGTGCTTCCTTGGTTTCCCAGTATACATTTTCCAACAACTTCACAGAGAACATTATATACTGGTAAAAATACATTTCTGTTCATTGTTGGACTGTATTTCACCTTCCTCTGCATAATGGTATTGACCCATTCTTCCCTTCATCCACGATGCAGGTATCTGGATTCGGACCTTCAGAGGGGAGATCAAACAACTCCTTCAAATCATCACCACTGACACGGATTTCCTTCTTTATCTTCTGGTGTTCAACTATTTCTATATCGTCCCTCATCACCTTCTTCTTTCTCTGGAGTATTAGATGAGACCTGATCCTCGAATCAGAGTTGGATATATTATTGAAGAACTCAAGAACCTGCCTGTCAAAGCAATTCGTAGGATGAACAGACAAAAACTTCTCTAACCCAGCAGATTTAAGCAACTCTAGGGCTTCTTTGATATGGGCAAATTCTGGTTTGGTTTCTATCTCAGGATTATCAAAAACCACAATGGGTTCATACCAGAAGTTTTCCTTATTGGTAAGGAAACTAAGATTTAGTTTTGCCATTTGAACAAAAGGGGTTTGAGAGAAAATTTGCAGAGTGTATAGGATAGATAGAAATTGTTTGCTTGAGAGTGTGTTCGAAAAAGTTCTTAGGCTGAAATTTGGGGCTTTTATATGAGAAATGAGCGGTTAGATTGATCTGAAAAATCAACGTCTGAGATTGATCTGGTTTGAGATCGTGGATAATCCAAGAGTTTAGTGGGGAGTTTTTAAGATATCTTGACGGTTAGAAAAGAACCGCCTAAAATGAATGGTATGGATTGGAAGGGTTGGTAGCCGGAAGGTCACATCGTCCGGGTTTTAAGGCGCGTGAGATAGGTAACTATAAAAGTAAACCTGACTTGTACAATGCGCATTAAATGCTTGCCATACCAAAATCTCTTCGAAAAAGTGTAAGAAAGATTTAATTTTCAGAAATCACTCATTAGAAATTCTATTGAATCAAAATATATATTTTAAAAACTAAGAGGCTTTAAATTTGAAAAACACTAAGTATAAACTTTTGACCTCCATTGAGGTTCGACCTCGTCTGATATTCAGACCTCTTCTGAGATGAGGAGCTTCTTCTGAGAAAGATCCTCTTCTGAATATGAACCTCCACTGAGTTGAAGGTAACTCTTATGAGATTCAATCCTTTCTTTACTCTCCTGGATCTAGGAGTCTAAGCTCCACTGACAACTCTTGAAACCTTGCTTCAGCCAAGGGTTTTGTGAAGATATCTGCCTTCTGCTTGTCAGTGTGGATTTTGAGCATTTTGATGTCCTTCTTCTCCACATGATCTCTGATGAAATGATGCCTTATATCCACATGTTTGCATCTTGTGTGGAGAACTGGATTTTCTGAAATAGCAATTGCACTATTGTTGTCACAGAAAATAGGGACTTCATTGACAAAGATGTTGTAATCTCTTAGTTGTTGTCTTAGCCAAAGAATTTGAGCACAACAACTTCCAGTTGCCATATACTCAGCTTCAGTAGTGCTTGTGGCTACTGAATTTTGTTTCTTGGAGAACCAAGAAATTAGCTTACTTCCCAAGAATTGACAAGTGCCTGAGGTTGATTTCCTGTCAATTCTACATCCTCCATAGTCAGCATCTGAGTATCCTGTGAGTTCCAGATTGTCATCTGAGGGATACCACAATCCCATATTCACAGTACCCTTAAGATATTTGAGAATCCTCTTAGCAGCTTCCAGATGACTTTTCTTGGGGTTGGCTTGATATCTTGCACAAATCCCAACTGCAAAAGTGATATTAGGCCTGCTTGCTGTGAGATACAGTAGAGATCCAATGATGGCTCTGTAATGAGTCTGGTCTACTGATTCACCATCTTCATCTGGTTCCATTTTGGTGTTGGTGTTGAGTGGAAATCTTGCTACTTTGCTGGTCTGGCATCCAAACTTGTTGATCAGCTCCCTTGTATATTTGGCTTGATTGATGAAGATTCCTTCAGGGGACTGCTTAACTTGAAGTCCTAGGAAGAAATTCATTTCTCCCATCATAGACATCTCAAATTTTCCCTTCATCAGTTGAGAAAACTTTTCACAGAGGAATTGGTTGGGACAACCAAAAATGATATCATCCACATAGATTTGTACAAGCAAAGTGTCCTCTCCTTTTGTGATCTTGAATAGAGTTCTATCAACTCTCCCTTTGATGAAACCATGATCCAAAAGGAACTGTGACAAAGTATCATACCAAGCTCTTGGAGCCTGTTTCAGTCCATATAGAGTTTTTCTCAGTCTATATACTTTGTGACTTTCTTCAAAACCTGGGGGTTGCTCCACATAGACTTCTTCATTGAGTACTCCATTCAAGAAGGCGCTTTTAACATCCATCTGGTACACCTTGAATTTCTTGTGAGCAACATATGCAAGAAATAACCTTATTGCCTCCAATCTGGCTACTGGGGCAAATGTTTCATCATAGTCAAAACCTTCAACTTGAGAGTAGCCCTTTGCAACTAGCCTGGCCTTGTTTCTGACTATGATATCATTCTCATCCTTCTTGTTCTTGAATACCCACTTGGTTCCTATCACATTGCAGTGATATGGTCTGTCCACCAACTCCCAAACTTGATTCCTTGTGAACTGGTTGAGCTCTTCTTGCATGGCAATGATCCAGTTGGAATCTTGAAGTGCTTCTGCTATGGAACTTGGTTCCTGGTTTGATAAGAAACAACAAAACAAAGCACTTTCTCCATGAAAACTTCTAGTTTTGACTCCTGAGGAAGGATCACCTAGGATTTGCTCAATAGGGTGATCTGAGAGCCAAGTTCTCCTAGGCTGATGCCCTTCAGTAGAGTTTAACTCTTCTGAAGTTGAGTCACTAGATATAAGAATGAAATCGAATTCAGGAAATAAAACAGAGGGTTGAAGTCCTGAGTCATCATTCAAGGTATTCTCATTCTCAATGGTAATCTCATTGGTTCCCCCTTGAATGATGGGTTCAGTGGATGTCTCAGCTGTGACCACATCTTCATTGACATTGCTTACCTCTTGAACTGGGATAGTGTTCATCAATTCAGTTGCTTGTTCAGGAGAGCTCTCAGGTGAGCTTTGAGGGTTGATTTGACTTTGGGTGACCTCCTTGAATTGTTGATCTTCTAAATTGTCCCATGTTGGGATGTATGTATCAACACAATTCTCAGGATAGCCTTTAGACTTGATACTCAGTCTGGTTAGTCTTTTTCTAATTACCTCCTCATTCTCCTTACTCCTGGAATCAAAAGTAGATTCATCAAAGACCACATGAGGTGTTTCTTCCACAACAAGAGTTCTACAGTTGTAAACTCTGAAGGCTCTACTGATTTGGGAATATTCTAAGAAAATTCCTTCATCAGCTTTGCTATCAAAAGCTTTCAGTTGAGTTTTCCCATTGTTATGAATGAAACACTTGCAACAAAAAATATGAAAATAGGATACCTGTGGCTTTCTGCCATTCCATAATTCATATGGAGTTTTTCCTTGATGTTTGGTTACCATGGATCTATTTTGAGTGTGGCAGGCAGTGTTGATAGCTTCAGCCCAAAATCTTTTAGGAACTTGAGCTTCTGCAAGCATTGTCCTTGTTGCCTCCTTGAGAGTTCTATTTCTTCTTTCAGCTACTCCATTTTGTTGTGGAGTTCTTGCAGCTGATGTCTCATGTGAAATGCCTAATTCTTTGCAATAATCAAATATAATAGAATTAATGAATTCAGTGCCCTTATCTGATCTTATCTTTACAATGTTCAGGCTCTTTTCATTGCTAACTTTCTTCAGGAGCTCTGGCAGCCTCAGTTGAGTCTCCTTTTTGCTTGCTAGGAATTTCACCCATGTGTACCTGGAGAAATCATCAACAACAACAAGTGTATATTTTCTCCCATTGATATTTACAGGGGTTACTGGACCAAAGAGATCCATATGTAACAGTTGAAGTACTCTGTCAGTAGAGGTTGCTACTTTGCTCTTGAAAGATGCCTTTACTCGTTTTCCCTCCTGACAGGCTTTGCAGATATGCTCTTTGTTGTATACTTCATTTGACATTCCTTCTACCAGTCCATGTCTTGCTATCCTGTTCATCATCTTGAAGTTCAGATGACTTAGCCTTTTGTGCCATAACCAATTATTGTCAGTTGAGCTCTTAGCAATAAGACATGCATTTGGTGTGCAAGACTTCCAATCTACAAGATAGACATTTCCCTTTCTTGACCCAGTTAGTAGTATCTGTTGTGAAGATATATTCTTAACAAAACGCAGGTTACATGAAAATTCAACACTGTATCCTTTATCACAGAATTGACTTATGGACAGAAGATTATGCTTAAGTCCATTGACAAAGGATACATTGCTTACTCTTACTCAGCCAATGACTAAAGTACCATAACCTTTAGTGGCTCCCTGTGAGTTGTCACCAAAGGTGACTTGTGGACCTTCTTTCTCAACAAATTCTGTCAGGAGATTTTTGTTGCTAGTCATGTGCCTAGAACATCCACTGTCCAAGTACCAGAATGAAGATTTAAGAGCATCTCCTTTGTTGAGGTCCACTGAGCCCTGCAATCACAAATCAAGCTTTAGGTACCCATTTGGTGTTGGGCCCTACCAGGTTAGATGTACCTTTCGGAATCCAAATTTGCCTCACAGTTCTAATCACTTTAGATTGGCTAATTTGTCTTCCATAAACATCTACATAGATTGTTATCTCCCTAGGTGCTTTGGGAGTAAACTTTCTATGGGTGTCAGCCTTTGAAGGAACATGAACCTTCTTTACATTCTTTCTCTTCGGTTTGGGTGCACCTGATCTTGGTTTTTGTTGATAAAGGTATGAAGGACCTTTTCCTTTAGGCACAAAAGGAATAGGTCTTCCATATGAGTCATTCCTTGAGGACTGCTCATGCCTGGGTGCTTTCAGCTGAGGTTACTTCATCTGTGAAGACCTCGGCTGATAGTACCTCTGCTAAGATCTAGTTTGATAAGCCACCTGAGCCCTTCCATTTGGTTTTGGCTTAGATTGACTTTTCTTTTGAGTGATCTCAGCTGGTCTTTTTCCTTTATCCATAGTCTGTGGTTGATATGTCACAGATTTGACAAAAACTCTCTTTGTGCCACTTGAAGAAGCAACACTCAGAGGACCTTCTGAAAGTTTTGGAATAAAGCCTATTCCACACTTGTTATTAGGATTGATTTGAAAATTTTGAATCTCCTCTATGGCAAGAGAGGGTTTGTTTAGAGCATCAATCCTTTTTAACAAGGTCTCTTCAGATTTTTGTAAGACATCAATTTTCAGGAGAGATTCCTTTATTTGGCTTACCAATTTTAAATTCTCTTCAGTTAACTTTATCTTAGATTCATTGAGATCTTTTATCAGTTGATCTCTGCCATTTCCTTGACTCCTGAGGGTTTTCACCTCTTTTGTCAGTTCAATGGTAGATTTGGCTGAGTTCAGATCTGCTTGATTCCCAGACTCAATTAACTTGGAGTTTTCACTCAAGAGTTGTTTGTTCTCATCTTGAAGACAGAAACTTGCTTCTTGCAACCTTGAGAAATCAATCATCAACTGTTTTAAAGCGGACTGAAGATTGAGTTCCTCAGTTGACTCTGAGCTTAGCTCAGGTGTGTGTTCTAGAGAAATGGATGGTTTAGATTGTACCTCAGGTTCTTCTCTTGCCATGAGGCACATGTCATCATCACTGCTGTCAGAGAACAGTCCATCAGATGACTCCAGATTTTCATCCACATCCTCAGCCACCATGGCTTTCCTTTCTCCATATCTTCTGTCTCTTTTGGCTTGCCTTTCCTTTCTTTCTTTTGTGCTTAGTTGAGGACAATCATATTGAAAGTGCCCAATCTTCTTGCACTGAAAACACCTGTTGGCATCATCATTCTTTTCCTCAGTGGACTCTCTGGTCTTTGATGATGATCCTTCAGCCTTGGTGTAAATCTTGTATTCCTTCTTCTTTTCCAGCTCAGATGAGCTTTTCTCTCCTTCTCTGGTGGTCTTTTGTGGATAACTTCTACCTTCCCTGTTATCCCTGTAAAATCTTTTATACTTGCCAAAGCGGCTGTTAAGTTGTTCAAACCTTCTAGCCATCAGGCTGAGTTCCTCCTGCATCTCAGCCTTGCTTTGAGACTTGCTTGCCTTTGTACTCTTCTGAGGCTTTGGGGATTTTGGCTCAGACTCCTTGGCTTTGAAGGCTACTCCCTTCTCAGCTGAGGTCTCATCAGGAACCCTTTTCCTGTTCAGATCAAACTCATAAGCCTTGAGTTCAGAGAATACCTGTTGCATAGATATGCTGGATAGATCCTTGGTATTCTGTATCATCACAGAGTACACATCCCATCTTGAGGTTAGAACTCTCAGGATCTTTAAGGCAACCTCCCTCTTGGTATAGACTTTTCCCAGAGAATTTATCTCATTCATGATGTCTGTGAACCTCCCATCAAGCTGGTCAATGGTCTCAGTGGGCTCCATGGTGAACTGCTCATACTTTTGAACAGCTACTAAAAGCTTGTTCTCCTTTATCTTGTCAGTTCCTTCACACATGAGAGCAAGAGTATCCCATAGTTCCTTTGCAGTTTTGCAGTGGATCACTCTTCCCATTACAGAATCTGGAATAGTGGTGTAGAGAATGTTCATGGCTATGAAGTTGAGGTTGTTTCTCCTCCTCTCATCTGCAGTGAAGTTATCTTCATCCTTGGGCCATTCTTCTCTAGGATCTGCAATAGTTTCAGCTGTAGTCCTGGGGTTAGGTGTCATAAAAACAAATGGACCTTTAGTAATAACCCTCAACATTTCATCATGCACACAGGCAAGATGAGCTCTCATTCTGATCTTCCAGAAGTCATAGTTTTCCACTGAGAATTGTGGAATCTTGTGATGAGACATATGGTTCAAGGGATTAACTCCCATGTTGTTCTCTGCTGGTGGTGCTACCCTAGCTGCATTGTCAGCCATAGTATATAAACAAGTTTATCAAAAGATCAATTCAGGTGACCTTGAAAAATACCTTTAAGCACAAGGTATACTTAGAACAATGGTCTTTTGAACCAATGCTCTGATACCAATTGTTGGTCCCGAAACAAGTAAACAGGTGTATGGGGGGGGGGGAATACACCTGTTATTACAAATTAAAACTTCTTGTAAAACTTATCAGGTTACTTAAGACAGTAGCTCGTCAGTGGACTTGAGGTCTGCTGAGAGTTACTTTGTGAAAGCTTACTGAGATAATACCTCCACTGAAAGCTCAAGACTTTCAGTTGAACTGCTATCTAATTAGCTTTCAGATGCGGATTAGTGAGCCCTTTAGAAAACTCATTTTACTTTGATAAACTTTGAGATTAACACACACTTAAGAAAACAGATAATAAGAACACAAGGTATAACGTGGTTCAGAGATGAATCTCCTACGTCCACTGTCCTGATCAAACAGGAGAATTCCTTTCACTTGGAATTCCTTGTGTTATAGTGCCAAGGTGCACTGATCAACTAATCCTCTCTTAGGATGATTGATCACTAGGAAATTCCAGGTCCTAGTTCCCAAAACAAACCAGCTTTCAGACTGATACAACAATCAGCTTACTAACACCACTTAACACTAGCTCTCAACCTAAACACTGAGTAGGGTTTTGAGTAGGGTTTTGGTTCCAACTATTTTGAGATAATCCTTACAAGTTTAGCTCAAGGCTTAGGATTGGATTATCTCTTTTTAAGATTTGGATATAGCTTTTAAGCTTGGTTACAGAAGGTTTGTTAGGCTCTCTACAAATGTGAAACGCTTGGGAAACAAAGGTAATTTTGAGTGCTTCTAGTTGTTATGCGTGTAGAGATAGCTTTGATCTTATGAGTTTCCCGTGCATAGAAATGAGCACGTCCTTCTGTATTTATAGGCTTCCTTGAAAATCTTCCCGTTGGATTTGAATCTTCTCAAGTAAGTCTTCTTGTATCTGATTGGTTCAAACGACTCTATTTGAAGCTTTAAGTCTTGTCAAGAAACGGCTGAAAGACCATGCCTGTTCACCAACTTTCTGTAGATTGCTAGAGAAAGAGTTTTGGTACTTGTCAGGCTGGGGCAGGTCGGCTATCAGTAAAGTACACTGATGTGTCATCTTCTCATTGGACCTTTAGACTGCATGCCCAGATTCTTGTCTTGCTTTAAGGTGGAACTCATCTGAAAGATCCTTCTTATTCCTTCATTTATTGTAAGCTTCACTGAAATTTGTTTTGCCTTGTTCCAACCAGATTAACTAACAGCTTTTAATATGTTTAGCATTGAATGTGCATTGTTAGTTACCATCAGTGGACCTTGGTCCTCTCCTGATAGTTTTAGTCTTAGTGAGAATGTACTTAGAAAACATTCAAGACTTAGACCTTTTCCTCAGATTACTTGTCTTCAGCGGACTTCATCTTCAGTGGACTTCATTCTTAAATACACTCTAACAATTACTAACTGTACTTCAGTTCCTTAACATTTGAACTGATTTACTAAGCACTAACTCCACTGAATAATTTACTTACAAAACAACTTAGGAGGAACATTGTGGCATCTAATCAAAACATAAGACTTATACATTTTCCCAACACAACCTCTTTGCCGCCTTCGCTGACTCGAGCATGAACCTCTCTGACTCCGATGTGATCTTGGCTGACTCCAGGGCCATCTTCTCCACTGAGTCATTTAGGGCCTTGGTGAGCAGTTCAGAGGACTGAGTAGCCAACTGCTCCACAACCTTGATCATCAGTTGTTCATTTTGCTCCTTTATCTAAGTCGGAGCGCTAGTTAACAAGAACTTTGTCATTTTCCTATCCTTCTTCACTGAGGTGATAGTCACCTTCATTGCCTTGTGAAGATGCTTGAGCTTACTGTTTGCAACAGTTCTCAAGGCTGACTTCAGGTACCGTATTTGCTTATGGATCGCCTTATCTTTGTTGGATTGCCCTTCTTCGAGCATGATTATCTTGTTCTCCAACTCAGCCAGGTTCTCCGTGGTCTTCTCTTGCTTCACAATAATAATGTCAATGAAATTAGCCTTACAGACGTCAGTTATGTGAACACCATCTTCATCATCACCTTCAGTGAGTGGCTGTTTTCCCTTGACAGCCCCTGCATCTTCAGTCTCCTCTTCAGGATGCAATGAAGGAAGTTCAAGAGTTATTATAGCCGCCCGCTCAGGCTTAACTAAGTCAACTCGAACTTCGGGAATTGAACCCTCAGAACTAGGAGTCACCTTGGGTGCCTCTGCATTATCCTCCTTTATCTCAGGGCAGGGAATCCCTTCATCGACTAATATATCATTGGCAGATGAACTGTTCACAACAGTCTCATCAACTACTCCACTCTTGGAGCTAGTTCCCTTCTCACCTTCTTCCCCCTGAGCATCCGGCTCAGTGGACATCTCATCCAGCTCCCTTGTAGTCTCCTCCACCAACTTCTCACCAGCCTGACCACCATCTCTACAAATTTGAAACACTTGGAAAACAATGGTGATTTCGAGTGCTTCGTTGTAAGTTATGAGTGTAGAGAATTCTTTGTTCTTGTAAGTTTCCCGTGCGTAGGAAAAAGCACGACCTTCTGTATTTATAGGCCTTCTTGAAAATCTTCCTGTTGTTAGTAGGGTACACCTACGTGTCATCTTCTTATTGGGCAGCACAGTCTACTTGCTCAGAGTCTTGTCTGGTTTTAAGGTAGAACTCAACTGAGAGAACCTTCTTATTCCTTCATTTATTGCAAGCTTTACTGACATTCGAATTGCCTTGTTCCAACCAAATTAACTAACAGCCTTAAATGTGTTTAGCATTGAATGTGCATTGTTAGTCTTCATCAGTGGACTTCAATCCTCTACTGATGGTACAACCTTAGTAAAAATGCACTTAGAAAATATTCATGACTTAGGCTTCTTCTTCAGTGGACTTTGTCTTCTGAACAACTCTTAGATACACTCTAGAATTTAGCAAATGCACTCCAGTTCCTTAACATTTGAACTAGTTAATTCTAATCTAACTCTACTGAATATATTTTACTTACATTTGACTTAGGAGGAACCTTTTGGCATCTTAATCAAAACATAAGTCTATACAATTTCCCCCATTTTGATTATGCCGAAACCTATCTATTACATATTCTCTTTCAGTTGAGCTTATTCAGTTGGCATATATTTTCAAGGAACTTGTAAGTAAATATATTCAAGTACAAAGCCTAAATGATAATGAGATATTATCTTGGGTTGTAAGAACAATAGAGTTTTCATTTTATATCAAATCAAGTACAAGTACAGATACAATGAAGTCTACTGGAAGGTTCAAAATATAAGAACAACTGGGACTTATAAACAAATACCCAGAAACACTTAAACAGATTAGATTGACTCAAAGGTTGGCTCCAGACCATATTGCTTGAATACTCTTATCTTCAGCTCATTCTTCCTCTCCATGATCTCCCTTGAATGTCCTTTGAGACCATGTACTCAGAAAGAGAAACCCATTTAATGGTGATTCTTTCTCTATCTACTGCACCAGTAGCATCAGTTGGGGGCTAGTAGATGATGGGTTCAGGAGCTTTCAGAGCATGATCTGGAAACTTGTCATTCCAAACTTCATTGATGTCTGGGTAGAGCTTTGGATAAGATTCAAAAAGCCAATCATTGAACAAGTCTTAAGCATTTTCTTTTCCAAGTTCTCCACTGACATAGTAAGAGTAGACAAACTCCCTCTTGGCAGTCTCCCAAGTATCATTGAGCTTTTTGGGAACCCAAGTATCATGGTGTAGAAATTTGGCCTTTGAAGGAACCATCTTCTCCTTCTTCATCTTTGCAGTCCACTTTTGGAAGCCATTTCTGAACTTCTTAGAGGTGGTCTTATCAAAGGTTGCTAACCTTTCCTGCTTCATCCTCTCTGCAAGTTCAGCAATTGACTCAATCTTTCCAACAGCTTTGTCCCTCCTTTCCTGCTGTTGAGCCGTTAGCTTCTGAGCTCTCTCATTCATTCCTCCTGCTTCTTTGATCAACTCAGTTAGCCCAGTAACTCTGATTGGAGAAGACTTGGGGGCTTTAGAGGAGATAGGCTCTGGGTTCAGTACAAGGATGATCTCAACTGAATCTTCAGTTGACTTTGTAGCCAACCTTTGAGAAGATCTAGTCTTCTTCACTATCTAAGTTGAGAGTGCATCAGTAGCCTTCCTCTTTGTTGTCTCTCCCTTCAGAGCAACTCTCCCCCTTTTGTCTTTTTCAACAGCTTCCTTGATTTTGGACAAGTCCTTCTCCTTCTCCACTTCATTCCCTTTCACCAGTTGACTTCTTTTATCAGTAATCTGTTGGGCTTCCTTATTCACCTTCTTCATTGATTTGCTGACTCCTGGCGAAATCATCAGTCTCAAGAATAATCTCCATCTCGTTGTTTGGATCCAACTTCATCTGCTTCCCTAACACTAACTCTTCCCCCTTTTCGACATTAATCATGAACTGCGCAATAATGATGTTCATCTTCATTTGTTCTTGTTCAACTGCCCTCAGTTGGGTTGAGCAGTGGTCCACCTCATCCTCCAGCCCTTACAGTGTTGCTCCAGCTGTTTGGCCAAACTTGACAAATTGGTCAAGTTTTGCACTGATGATCACATCTGTCTTTTCTTGGGTGGGGAATTCTTCTGCTGCTTGCTTTAACACTTCTTTTAAGCTGGCCTTCATTTCCTCGTTCTTAGCCTCGAACTTAGTAACCTTCTTGTCCCATAACCCTTTGATTAGGCGTGAAATTGTTATGTTTTGGAGCCCAATTTACTCATGTTTTGAGTGTTTTCGATTAGTGCTTAGAGTCAAATGAGCATCATTTCTATACATTGATAAATTTGTCTCTTTTATGCTCATAGGTGAAGAGAGGACGAAAAACGGAGTTCGTAGGACTTTGAATCGACTCAAACGGATGCCCGGATGAGAAGATATTGAAGAAATACGATTGGTATTAGTGCGGACGAGGAAAAATATCATTTGGAAGGATTAGAGGTCACTCGAGCGCATTGCTCGAGCGCCTTACTCGAGCGCGCAAACATACAGAACCATTCTTGCGCTCGAGCAGCTCGAGCGCCACCGCTCGAGCGAATCACTCGAGCGCCCAAAAGTAACAGTGTCATTTCAGCGCTCGAGCAGCTCGAGCGCGACCGCTCGAGCGAATGCATCATTCGAGCTACACTGCTCGAGCGGGACCGCTCGAGCGTTTTGCTCGAGCGCCCCTATACTTTTGCCTCCGGATGCGTATTTTCGGCCCATTAACTCCCGTTTCGACCCGGTGCCTATATATACCTCTTCCAAACACGTTTTGAAGGATCCCCAACTTTAGAAATCACTTTTAGACTTAATTTTTAGAGAGAGGAAGGAAGAGAAGAACGAGCAAGCTTTACTTTTACGTTGTTGAGGTTTTTCATACGAATTCTAGTTTCTTTTCAATTCTTAGTTTCTTTTCATTAGTTCGTTACTTTGAACACGTTTAAATTTCGTTTTTATCAATTCAAATTTCAGT
The DNA here is from genome assembly GCA_947034835.1 of Ballota nigra. Lineage (NCBI taxonomy): Eukaryota > Viridiplantae > Streptophyta > Magnoliopsida > Lamiales > Lamiaceae > Ballota > Ballota nigra. Next base: position 37,008,630 of record OX344724.1, on the reverse strand, counting down.
TCTTCGTATTTATTTTCTTTTTAAACCCTAGTTCATGTTTCTTATTTTCTTCGTTCAATTCATCATGTTTATGTTCGTTGTTTCTTCTGTTGCTTTTATTTATGTTAAAACCATGTCCGGCTAAAACCCTTGCGTGCTTAGGTTAGGATGAACTCGTAGAAGTAGGATGTGGGTACGTAATTAAGGTAATTGGTGACGTTAGTTTTAATTCTCTTAATTAATGAATTCATATAATTAATCTTAACTCTACCTTTGAATTTCGTACGAAAGTGTTAGAGAGAGGACGACCGCATCACTCAATAACAATTAGTAGTCTTAACGAGAGGGTTTAGAAAAGGTTAATTCATCTACCGGTTTAGCGAAGGAGGACGACCGCATCACCTTAGTTAAATTAGGGTCTCATTAATTAAGCACAATTCATTAACTTGTTAGTGGATTAGTGAAGTCGATTGCTAGGATAAAGTATTAGGGTAAGAAATCTTGAGCTTTCATTCTACGATCTTTTACTTAGGTTAATTCTTGTTTGTCACGATTACTTTGATTATGTACCTACTCCGTTAGTATACGTAGGGATTCCTATCCTAAGCATCACCATCTCCCATTAGAAAACAACCTTAGTTAATTCGTTTCTTACGTTCTTTAGTTTAATTAGTTTACTTTAGTCTTTTAATTAATCTTTCAAAAATCCAAAAACATTACACTCATATTAACTACGACGCGTAGATCTTCAGGGATCTATTCGCATATATACCATCCCTTGGGTTCGATAATACTTGGTCCCTATACTTGCCCATACTACAGTGAACCCGTTCTCTTGCGGGGTAGCTACTAGTAGAAGCTAGTAAAATCGCATCAAGTCAATGGCGCCGTTGCCGGGGATGGCGTTATATGCTCTGTGAATAGGACTTGTCGATAGCTTAGTAGTTAGTAGTGAGTGCCTATTTTCTGTTTTTATTTCTTTTTGTTATTTTCATTTATTCGGCAGTTGCGTTTTGATCCATCTGCTAGTGTGTCAGGTTTATGAGAACACGCTCACAAGGCAACACGAGCGAAGAGAGATTACCTGCAGATCCTGAGACAATAGCTAGAAGGAACCGAGCCTTCTTGAGAAGGATGAACGCTGCCGACTTAGGGAAGGAACCAATGGATATAAGTAATGAGTTGGACGATGCTGCCAACGATTTCAATCAGGCAGTAGACCGAGTTGAAGGCATTGGAGTTAGTGGTAGCCAGAATCAAATTCCATTGGGGGATAGCCAGAGCCTAAACCCGGATACACGAAACGTAGGGAATCCAGCTCAGAACCTTGTCCATAATCCTCCTAACAACCCTGCTTACCCACAAAACCCGAATAACCCTTTCCATAACCCAGCATACCAACACTACCCATACCCACCTTACCCTTACCCACCGTATCCATATCATCCACCACCAGTCTATAACCAACCACCTGTTTACCAACCACCACCCCAACAAGTACCCGCACCAGCTGCTAATCCTCAATACGTTCCTCAGAACGTAGATCATAATATGGCGATTCGAGGGAGGTTTGCAGCGCAGCCACAGAGGTACTATGACGGAGTAGCTCTACCTCCTGTTGAGGCGAACAACTTCTCGATATCACCGGGGATTTTAAAGCTGCTGACTGAGAATCAGTTCAAAGGAGTGATCGGGAAGGAGAATCCTCACACACATCTGAGGAGCTTTCTCATGATAGCCTCCACATTTCATTATAATGGCATGTCTGAAGATGCCAAGAGGCTTAGGCTGTTCCCATTCTCATTGACGGGAATAGCCAAGGAGTGGTACGATAATACGCTCCCGCGGGGAGGTATTACCACTTGGGCCGAGCTCGAGCGTCTGTTCCTCGAGCGATTCTACCCTCCATCAAGAACGATTAAAGCGAGAATTGAGATCTCTTCCTTTCGCCAGAAATCTGGAGAGGATTTACGCCAAGCGTGGGAGAGATACTCGAATATGCTGATAGAGTGCCCGCAGCATGGGTACAATGAGGGGGATGTTATGGCATTCTTCTACAGCGGTGCCAGCAAGGATGGTCAAGCCCATTTAGACGCCTGTGCGGGTGGAGCATTCCTGAACCAAGGCATAGAGAGATGTAGGGAGATCGTGGACAACATTGTCACGAATGCCGGTGCTTGGGGAGTGGATGCAGATTTGCAAAGAGTGCATCAGGTTGAGGAGGGAGAAGGAACGAGAAGGCTGCTGATGGCTATGATGGAGAAGATCAGCAACCTCGAGATGGGGCAGAACTTGGTTGGAGGGAATGGAGTAGCAAGCGAGAAAGTGGACCCACCCACGAGTCAGCAAGAAGAGGCCAACTATATGGGAAGGCCTAATTACCCACAAGGGGGGTATCCACAAGGTGGAAACCAGTATGGAAGACCTTCTTACGGTCAACCATTTGTACCTCCAGGCCCACAGCCGCCTCAAAACCAATGGAGGAACACACAAGGGTATCAAGGAGGCCAGCAGCCTCCTCAAAACACTTGGAGGAAAAATGAGAATTTCTCTTATGCTAACCCAAAAGCTGAAATTACTGTGCCTGCAGGTGTTGATCCGGGGTCTAAACCTCCTGGTGGAGAAGGCGGTGCATCAACCGAGGAGATGTTGAGAGCGATCCTTCAGAAGGTGGAGGAAGGGAGCAAGCGGTTGTCATCCTTGGAGTACGATGTGAAGGAGTTGCATAAGAAGGGTGATCATCGTGATCAAGAGCTCCAGAAGATGAACGTTGAGTGGACTAGAACTCAACAAGAGAACAATCGAAGGTTCACCTCTTTAGAGCTCCAGATGAGTCAAATTGCAAAGTCCGTGAATAGAATGCCGGAGGGGAACTCAAAAGAGCAGTGCAAGGCGATCCAGCTGAGAAGTGGAACCAACTACGAAGGTCCTCAGATGCCTGCTGATTCTGAGACGCCCCAAGAAGAGATTGAGCCTAAAGGAGATGAAGTTGAGAAGGGGATTGAAAGTGAAGGAATTGAGAAGAGTGAGAGAGTTCCTAAGTGGAAGAAGGCAAAGGAAGCAAGGGAGAAAGAGAAAGAAACAGAAAGAGATGAATGGGGGGTACCCAAATCTGTGATACCCGTCCCATATCCACAGCGCTTCATGAAAAAGAAGCTTGATGAAAAATTTGCAAAATTTCTTGATGTTTTTAAACAATTGCATATTAATATTCCTTTTTATGATGCTTTGGAACAGATGCCGCATTATGCGAAGTTTTTGAAGGACTTGATCGCGAAAAGACGGCGAGTGGATGAGCCGAAGTTGGTGCAGCTGAACCACGAGGTGAGTGCATTAGTGCACAAGGCGCTTCCACCAAAGTTGAAGGATCCCGGGAGTTTCACGATCCTATGTGATATCGGGAATGGGATCAAGAAGGGAGCGTTGTGCGACCTCGGGGCGAGCATCAATCTCATGCCGCTGTCGCTTTTCAAGAAGTTGGAAGGTGGTGAACTTCAACCCACAATGATGACGCTTCAACTAGCCGATCGGTCTATTACTCGACCTCAAGGTGTTGTTGAAGACGTCCTAGTGAGAGTTGGAGATCACATTTTTCCAGCCGACTTTGTAGTGCTAGAGATGGAGGAAGATGAGCACGTACCCCTGATCTTGGGAAGACCGTTCTTAGCTACGGCGGGGATGGTGCTGGACGTGGCAAACGGGAAGATTACGCTGAAGGTTGATGATCAAGAAGTGAAGATCTCCCTATATGAAGCCATGAAACACCCGAAGGAGGACGAGAGCTTGTATTGCATGGATGCAATTGATCCTCGTGTTGAAAACACGCCTTCTATCCCTAATCCTTCTCATATTCATGATTTTGCTAGTCCTTCAATTGATAATTTAACCCATGAGCGTTATGATCTTGATTATTTTGATAGGGATGAAGTGAAGAAGTTGAAGGATGAAGAGGTGAAGAAAGTGGACGTGGTCCAGTTAGAAGGGAAAGGAGGAGTTAAGAAGAAAAAATCCAAATTCAAGAAATTGTTTAGTAAGACTCCTCCAGATAGAGGCAAGAAGGAGTTGAGACCCATAACACTTGGGGATGAGAAGAGAGCAAAGGAACTCATGATGGAGGGACATCAAGGAAAGGAGTTCAAACACCACTCTTATGAGAGTAAGGGAGGTAAATTTGAGTATGATGTCCCATAAGCTCCTTTGAGCTTGGTCCGGCATGAGGACCTTAAAAATAGCGCTGAATGGGAGGCAACCCATTTTTATTTGCTTTTGAGTGTTTTTTAGTTATTTTCCTTTTATGTTACTAGGATGTTGTTGAGTCGTATGTTTAACCTCGTACTTGAGAGTTTTATTTTGTAGGCTTGTCTCTAAAGGAGTAAAGGTATCATGGAGTTACTCAGATTGAAGGAACCAACTTGAGACAAGGGAGTGTGCAAAGCTATTGAGAGAAACTGAATTGTTCGGTTGAGGTAACCCACAACCCCAAACTTAGACCTCTAGCAAGGTCGAAGTTTGGGGGGGTGGAGTTTTTTATTTGTTTTATTATTACATTGCACCGGAGCACCCCTTATCTTTGAGTTGAGTTAGTTATTTGGTGCCTTGAGATGCTCCTTGGGCTATTATTAATTTGTTTTGTTACTCAACATTTTATGCCTATCAATCACCTTATGCTTGTTGATTGCTATCTTTGAGTATGATTTGATGAGTAGGGTGAATTGTGAGGCTGAGTTAGGAGTTTTCTTGTGTGAGTGTTTGAATTTGAGCTGATTTGAGAAAGAACTTGTATGCTTGTGAATTTTTCTTTTGAGTACTTGTGTGATGAGAGTGAGAATTCACTAGGACTAGCATGGATGTGAAAGCAGTGAGATTTGAGCCTTATGAGATTTAAATGCATGATTTAATCTCTTCGTTTGTGAGTGGATCGTCACCTTAGAGGATGCTAGAACTTGCATGTGCTCTTGCTTCTTGATTGTGTCTAGTTTGATATGCCGAATGTGATTTTAGGCCATCTTTGATTTAATTGAGTCACTTAGCCAAAATTTTCCTTACCAATGACATTGATCCCTTGTTAGCCCCTTTGAGCCTAAAGCCTATTTTATTTGCTAGCACATATGAACACTATTCCAATTCCTAAGCCTTTTTGTCCCAATTTGAGTGGAGAATAGGAAAGTGTGAATATGAAGGGAGTGAATTGAGTTGAAAAAAAGGAGAAGGTTGTTTGTTGAGTGAATATGAGAAAAAAAGGTGTGATGAAGTTTTGAGATGTGGGAAAAAGAACAAAAAAATTTGAGGATGAGCAAAGGAAAAAATGAGCTCATGTGTTTGTGCGAAAAAGAAAAAAATGATGAAGTGTTTGAAAAAGTGAAAAAGTGAGAAAGATAAAAAATTGAAGTGTTGAGAGAATTGAAAGCGAAAGTGTAGTGATTGAATATGTTTGAAGTAGATCGTTTTTAATCTCGAAGTACCGAAGTTTTGAATTTCTATTCTCCATTCACTTGAGTCACTTTACCATATTGTTATCCCACCTGTCCAAAGAGCCTACATTACAACCTTTTGAAAGTCCTGTTTGATTCGGCATTGATTTCTAGAGTATGGTCGAAGTTGAGAGCATTTACAAGCCTATGGCTGCCAATTTGTGTGATTGATTGATTGAGTGAGTCCCTTTATCATTGTTATACACTTGTGAGGGAGTTAAACACATCGTTGAGTGCACATTCATGCTTGATCTTGGTGCTTCTTATTATTGTTGCATGAGTACGATAAAAGGAATTGAGTGAGTATACGGGTGATTGACTTTTGAAGCTTGAATTCATTAGCTTGCATGATTGATTTCTCCTACTCATTCCTAACAATTTCACTTGACTTATTATTTCGTTGCTTGAGGACAAGCAACATGGTAAGTTTGGGGGGGTTGATTAGGCGTGAAATTGTTATGTTTTGGAGCCCAATTTACTCATGTTTTGAGTGTTTTCGATTAGTGCTTAGAGTCAAATGAGCATCATTTCTATACATTGATAAATTTGTCTCTTTGATGCTCATAGGTGAAGAGAGGACGAAAAACGGAGTTCGTAGGACTTTGAATCGACTCAAACGGATGCCCGGATGAGAAGATATTGAAGAAATACGATTGGTATTAGTGCGGACGAGGAAAAGTATCATTTGGAAGGATTAGAGGTCACTCGAGCGCATTGCTCGAGCGCCACCGCTCGAGCGCCTTACTCGAGCGCGCAAATATACAGAACCATTCTTGCGCTCGAGCAGCTCGAGCGCCACCGCTCGAGCGAATCACTCGAGCGCCCAAAAGTAACAGTGTCATTTCAGCGCTCGAGCAGCTCGAGCGCGACCGCTCGAGCGAATGCATCATTCGAGCTACACTGCTCGAGCGGGACCGCTCGAGCGTTTTGCTCGAGCGCCCCTATACTTTTGCCTCCGGATGCGTATTTTCGGCCCATTAACTCCCGTTTCGACCCGGTGCCTATATATACCTCTTCCAAACACGTTTTGAAGGATCCCCAACTTTAGAAATCACTTTTAGACTTAATTTTTAGAGAGAGGAAGGAAGAGAAGAACGAGCAAGCTTTACTTTTACGTTGTTGAGGTTTTTCATACGAATTCTAGTTTCTTTTCAATTCTTAGTTTCTTTTCATTAGTTCGTTACTTTGAACACGTTTAAATTTCGTTTTTATCAATTCAAATTTCAGTTCTTCGTATTTATTTTCTTTTTAAACCCTAGTTCATGTTTCTTATTTTCTTCGTTCAATTCATCATGTTTATGTTCTTTGTTTCTTCTGTTGCTTTTATTTATGTTAAAACCATGTCCGGCTAAAACCCTTGCGTGCTTAGGTTAGGATGAACTCGTAGAAGTAGGATGTGGGTACGTAATTAAGGTAATTGGTGACGTTAGTTTTAATTCTCTTAATTAATGAATTCATATAATTAATCTTAACTCTACCTTTGAATTTCGTACGAAAGTGTTAGAGAGAGGACGACCGCATCACTCAATAACAATTAGTAGTCTTAACGAGAGGGTTTAGAAAAGGTTAATTCATCTACCGGTTTAGCGAAGGAGGACGACCGCATCACCTTAGTTAAATTAGGGTCTCATTAATTAAGCACAATTCATTAACTTGTTAGTGGATTAGTGAAGTCGATTGCTAGGATAAAGTATTAGGGTAAGAAATCTTGAGCTTTCATTCTACGATCTTTTACTTAGGTTAATTCTTGTTTGTCACGATTACTTTGATTATGTACCTACTCCGTTAGTATACGTAGGGATTCCTATCCTAAGCATCACCATCTCCCATTAGAAAACAACCTTAGTTAATTCGTTTCTTACGTTCTTTAGTTTAATTAGTTTACTTTAGTCTTTTAATTAATCTTTCAAAAATCCAAAAACATTACACTCATATTAACTACGACGCGTAGATCTTCAGGGATCTATTCGCATATATACCATCCCTTGGGTTCGATAATACTTGGTCCCTATACTTGCCCATACTACAGTGAACCCGTTCTCTTGCGGGGTAGCTACTAGTAGAAGCTAGTAAAATCGCATCAAGTCACCCTTCAACCTTCTCCATAAGATCAGTTGAGAAAGCCTCTACTGAGGACTTTAGGTTGGTGGACACATTCTCCACCGAGTCTGCTAGAAACTTGGCCCTTGCTTCTTCTTCCTTCTTCTCCATTCCTTTGATGGCTTCAATCACCAACACACTCTGCCCTTCTACCACATCAATAACCATTTGTTGAGAGTCTTCGACTTTGAGAGTCAGATTCTGGAGAGATGATGTTGTTGACTCCATAAGCTCATCAATGTGATCTGAGAGAATAACTGTCTCATCCACACTTTCTTGTATAATATCCTCCAAATCTTTCAAGTGAGCTTCAATGGATGGAAGTCTCACTTCCTCAACCTTACTGATGGCAAGCTTCAGAGGACTTAGACTAGGAATAGTCTTAGGTACCTCAAGGGTTGGATTTCCTGCACATGAAGAAGGATTAGCATGTTCCCCCTCAAACTCACCTGCTAACCCCAGCCTACACATCTATCTCCATGTTTACTTCCTCAGCCTCCCTCTTCTCACTCTCATTCTCTTTCACATTTTCAACTGCATTTTTTTCAGCCAATTCACCCTTTACAGGGACGATTGCTCTTATCTCACCACTTACAACTTTAGTTATCTCTACCTCTTTTTCTTTCTCACTCGATTTTTCGACTCCTTCACTTCCAGTCACCTCAGCTGACTCTAGTGTTGGTCCCACTAGATAGATTAATTGCGGAAGCTTTAAAGTTAAGTCTTTACAAAGTCCTTTTATAAGAGCACAATAAACAAACAAGACAGTAATTAAAGTAAGCACTAAATAGACCAGAGATCCTACGTCCACTCTCCCTTTTTATCAAAGGGGCCTCACTAACCAACCAACAACTTACTATCTACTGGAATTGTGAAGTACCAGTTCTTTCTTACAATCTCTTTAGATCTAACTTCGATCTAAAGCCTTTCAATCTACAACCTTGTCTTAATAGATGAACATGTTGAGATTTAATACTACTTAAATGAGTGGATATAAATGTGAACAAAGTAAGAATGCTTAATGCTTGATTGTCAAAGAGACTTGGATATGAACTTCGTGTGCGCGTGGGATCTCTCTAGAGCCTTTCTTTGAAGATGCACTCTTGTATTTATAGAGATATTTAGGAATTAGCCGTTGGAGAGATAATCCAATCATATATCTAATTAAGGAAGCTTTCAATCAATCAATTCCCTAATTGATTGATTGGGTTGGTGAGATCCTTGGATTGATTGACTTCAAATACTTTCCAATCCGATCTTGTTGACTTGATTTGAATCACCAACGGTCAAATGCTTCTAATGCCTAACTCTGATTCTTCCAGAACAGGCAGGACCAGACACCAGGCAACCTCGACGTCTTCTGGTCCAGAGTCAGTTAAGAAACAGAATGCTCATCAGAATCAGGAGATAATTCTGAGCATCTTTTATTTCACCAGACTCGTCTGGTCTGGGGAAGATCCTCTGCCTCTGGTCAGATCTCATCTGGTGAAGTCTTCTGGTAGGTCTTCTGGTGACTCTTCTGGCGAAGTCTTCTAGTCCGGCAGTTCCCCCTAGTCTAAGTCCTAATCTACTTCCTCATCTGGCTAACAGGCCCAGATGGTCCTATTACATTTTCTGGTTTGTTTTAACTCATCAAAACTATACAACATTTATCCTAACAATTTCCTCCTTTTTGATGGAGCTAAAATACTAACCAGAACTGATCAAAGAGAAAAACACTTAAGCAATAAAACAAGTAAAAGGATAAGACCTTAGAATAGATCTTACCAGGCAAGCAATAAGACAACAAGAGGTTGTCTTAAAGACAGAGAAGATATGATTTTCCATTAATAATAAAGGACAAGAGAGATTACAGAGTACATATCAGATCAGGTCCTATACTAAGCATATATTCTATTCTCCTTTGGCACCAGAAACCAGTTGAAGAATCTGTCTTGGATGGCCTTGAGCTCAGCAGAAGATGTTGGGGTGAAATTCACCAACACCTTGGTCTTGTAAAGTTTCTTCAGCTCTGCCCAATCAACCTGGTCCCCGGTCATTATAGTGTTGAGATAATGAAACTCAGGGGCTGTGACCTCCAGGTTGAACTCTATTGTGGAATCCATCAACTGCTTGTACAGATCAGCATCATAAGCCTTCATCCAGGAGTGTAAGGTTCTGTTGATAAGCGCATCATCATTTGGCAGGGGCCTCTGGATGTAGTGTTGAATGAACCACATAGTCTTGGCTTCTCTCCACTTCTCTATGAGAGGAACAGGCACAGTAGAGTCAAAAGACCCTTCTGTCCTTAGTGGCAAAATCTCCATCACCACAACAGGAGCCTTCCTTCTTTGGCTGGATCCACTAGCACCAGAAGTGATACCAGCTTCTTTGGCTTTCTTGTTCTACCTCCTAACATATCTGAGTCTCTGCTCTTCATCTATGTTCTTCCTTATCCTTGCTTGCCTCTCTTCTGGCGTCTCCTCTTTGAATATCTTCTCTACTTCCTCACCTACTTCTTCAAGGAAGCTCTTCTTCACCTTCCTTATCTTTCTCTTACCAGGGCCAGGAATAGAGACTGGATCCTGCTCTGCATCAAAAGTCTCCTCTTCTGCTGCCAGCTGCTTTGCCATGGTAAGAGACTTTAACTCTTCTTTCTTCTTCTTCTGCAGCTCAGCTTGGGCCAAAGTGTTCTCCAACAGGTCCAGACGAGCACCATGGCTGAAGAGGGTCTCATTTGTGGTCTTCACTAGATCAGTTCTGGCCTTCTCTTCCCCCCTTTTAACTTCATCAACAAGGGGCTGCACTACCTGCCTAATGAGATCAGGCAAGGCTGTGGTGGAGGAAGAGTGAAGATCACGCAACTGCTTGGCCTCCTCCAGGTAAGCCTGAGACTCTGCAAGTCTCTCCTGCTTAGCCAAACTCTCCTGGAGGGACTCCTTCAACTTGGCTATCTCCAGCATCTGAGAAGCCAACTCCACTTTCAGCACAGAGACTGGTCGCAGCTGGTCCAGCACATGCTCCTGGAGCTGTCTCTGGCTGTGCATGACCTCAAGCTTCACAAAAAGTCCACTTGCCTTAAAAGATGCCTTGGCAGAGGCAAACATGGACTCGATCTGCTTCAGAAATATCCTCCTCTCCTGCCGAATCTGGTGCTCTATCATAGCAGGTGCCATATGCTGGATGGCCTTCGAAAATCGCCCAATTTGCATGATCTTATCATTGAAGAAAGTCTTCATCTTCTGGAGCACGACATGAGTGACATAAAAGTCCTCCTCATCAGAGTAGAGCTCTGGAGGAAATGTGAAGTGAGGGCCAAATTTGTACGAGAGGCCCTCTGGGGAGATCATCACTCCCCTCTGGATCAGCAAAGTGCGGATCAACACCTTGGCAGCTTCTGGGGTCTCAAGTTCAGTAGGTTATGGATGTTCATCTTCCTCTTGAGATCAATTTCCCAGGCAGTGAATGTAGAGGGAGTCATCTCTTCAAGCAACATCATTAGGTCCTCTACATTCTCTAGTCTGGCCTTGCTCCAGACTTTGGCGTCAGTCAGATCCGCCAACAGTGGTAAGTGCTCCAACAAGATTGGGAAATGCTCTCTTAGCCAGAGCTGAGCACTTATACTCATACTCTGCCTAATGGGACCCATTTCTGCAAAAGAGAAAGTAAAGGGTTTGGGCCCAGAGGCAGAGGAGGATGGTGCTAAGTTTTCAGGCTCAAGTGAAGCATCCTCATCTTCACTATCATCGCTAGATAGGCATGTGGGAGAAGGGGGAGGGGCAGGAAATCCCAATGCCATGTAAAAAATAGGTTTTGTTTAGTATGAGATTAAGGAGGGGTAGGAATATGTGAGGTAGAGGTTGAGGGAATAGGTTGTTCTGCACCAGAAGAAGTAGATAACACTTTAGGTACAGAGGCTGGGATGGGAATTTGTGAGGTGGAAGTGGATGGAAGGGGTTGTTCTGCACCAGAAGAAGTAGATGGCACTTCAGGTACAGAGGCTGGGGGAGAAGGGTCTGTGGTGAGGGGGATATGTGATGGATGGGGAGAGGGTGTTTGAGTAGGGATGGTGGAGGGAGTGTATAGGGGTGTGTTGGGTAAGGTCTGCTCTGGTGAAGTGATAGGATCATCAGGAGCAGAGGAGGGGATTTGTGGTTGGGTTTCAGGGCGAGAGGTTGTGGGGGGTAACAAGGTTTATGGGATTAGATGAAGGGATAGGTAGGATTACCTGTTCAGATGCTATGGCTTCCTCCATCAGGTGAGAAACCTCCTCTATGGCATGTTCCAAGGTATCTCCCAGGTCAGAGCTAGAGTCCGGGTCCTGCAGAATGGCCCTTTTGGCTCTAGGCTTCCTTTTAAGAGGCTCAGCCTCCTCTTCTTCCTCCTCCTCTAAGGGCTCATCCACCAGAAGAGTTTTCTCCCCCCTTCTTGAAGTCCTAGTCTTCTTAGTAGAGGGTTTTCTTGCAACATCTGCTGGCCTCTGCTTCCTCTTGGCTGCTCCTGCCTTCTTTGCAGCCTCAGCACCATCACCCTTCTTCTTTAAGACAGCTTGAAGGGGAATCTGGTCATCCTCTGATGAGCCAGAAGATACCATAGCTGAAGAACCAGTAGCTTCAAACTGCTTCTGCTGGCTCTTCTTGGTCTTCTGCCCCTTAGCAGGCGAAGGTACTGCTTGGAGAGGAGGGGCAGGTATGGCTTCTTCTCCATCAGAGTCAGGATGGCCATGAAGAGGACTATCCTTGGAGAAAATTATCTTGGATCTGTGGAAGCTCTTGCACCAAGAGCTCTTCCACACCTTGTCTGGAAAAATGGAGTCCAGAATCAAGGTAAGCTTGGTCCCAAGGGAGACATTTGCATTAAAGTAAAACTGCAACTCCCCTGTTCTGGTGGGACACTCCTCCTTCTGCACCTTCAATTTGTTCTTCCTCAAAACGCCCCAGAAAAATTCCGCCCAATTACATTGTACTCCATCATACAATACCCTCATAACACATAGCCTGCTAGTAAAAATGACATCTGTGCTATGGCTCTCACACATCAAGATTTTCACAACAATATCAAACAAAACCTTGTACTTCTGCCTCAAATGCTTATCCAGAAATCCCCTGGTCAGATTCTGGCATGAAGATCTGGCAAAGATCTTGAACGATTCTACAACCTCACCCTCCTTATACTTCAACGGATCAACTCCTTCCGATGAGATGTTGCCAAAATGTCTGCAGAAATTGTGCCTCGAAAAGATAACATCCTCCGTGTCGATCTTGGACGATATGTGATCATCGTGAATCTTCATTCTGATAAGAAACTGGGCAGCATACCCATCCAAAGTGCTCAAATCCTTGGGAACTTTGGATATCAAGTCTTCAACCCCAGATTTTCTTAGTAATTCTAAAATTTCTAGCGCCGTTGGATTCTTGGTGGAATAGAAGTCAACCACCATCTCTGATTTGAGTTTCTTGCACACATGCTCCAGATCAAAGTTGCATTTGGGTGCCATTTCTGAGAGAGAGAGAGAGAGAGAGAGAAAACTTGCAGAGAGAGAGGTTAGGGTTTGAGAGTAGGAAAACGTGAAAAGACAGAGTGAATTTTTTTGTTTAAATAAGAAAAGACACATGGCTGTAAAATTAAATGAAGTGTGAACGCGTGTAAGTTAAAATTTAATTTAGGGGACAAAATCAATTTGTGAATTGATTGACATATTGCACGGTAACTAAATTTGACGGCCAGGATTGAAAGGCAAAATACAGATTTAATTTGGTGCGTGGGCATGGTCATTGGGATTGGGTTCGAGGGGTTTTGTGGCAGTCAGGGTGAAAAAGAAAAATGATTGCCTAGGCCCTCTACCCTAGTCTTAAATACACCTTGAAGATGAAACGTTTTGAGTGTATTTACTAATTTGAAAAGTGTATCCCAATGATCAGAGGCCAGAGAAGTAAATACATACCTATCACCTGGTATTGTAACCAGATGATACCTTGGGTAGCCTGGTGTTACATCTCATCTGATGGAAACCCATCTGGTTCTTGTCAGAATAGACTCCAGATTTCTCTGGAATCTGTCACTGCACCTCATCTGGTATATGCCTCATCTGGAGATGTAACTTCCCTGGTATATCTAACCTTTAGGCATGTTAGTATCAAAATAATAAAGTATGTATAATTGAAATAAAGGATACTTCTCTGTTGTTCCCCCTAAACCAATTCTGTCTCTGGATCTAATAAACCTAACTCAAAAGCTAACTCTCTGAATCTAGTCTCAACCAAAGGCTTAGTCAGTATATCTGCTCTCTGCTTCTCTGTTGCAATCTTTTCCATCCTTATATCTCCCTTCTCAACATGTTCTCTGATAAAATGATGCCTTATATCAACATGTTTGCATCTGGTATGAAGAACTGGATTCTGGGTGATTGCTATGACACTATTGCTATCATAGAAGATTGGAATATCCTTAGCTCTAATCTGGTAGTCTCTAAGCTGCTGACTAATCCAGAGTAGCTGTGAACAACAGCTACCTGCGGCCATGTACTCTGCTTCTGTTGTTGATGTAGCACTGAAGTCTGCTTCTTAGAAAACCAGGATACCAATTTATTTCCTAAAAATTGGCATGTTCCACTTGTAGACTTCCTATCTATTCTGCACCCACCATAATCTGAATCTGAATAACCACTTAACTCTAAGTTACCATCTGCAGGATACCACAACCCCAAATTCACTGTTCCCTTAAGATATTTCAATATCCTCCTAGCTGCTTCCAAGTGACTTTTCTTAGGATTAGCTTGAAATCTGGCACACACACCAACAACAAAGGTTATATCTGGTCTGCTTGCAGTCAGGTACAGAAGAGAACCAATAAGTGCCCTGTACTTAGTCTGGTCAACATTCTCTCCAGACTCATCTGGATCCATGTTGAAATTTGTCATCATAGGAATCTTGGCTGCTTTGCTAGATCCTACTCCAAATTTCTCTAATATGTTTCTGATATACTTTGCCTGATTTATGAAAATTCCCTTCTCTGATTGATTTACCTGGAAACCTAAGAAATAATTCATCTCACCCATCATAGACATTTCAAACTGACTCTGCATGAGTTCACCAAACTTTTCACACAACTTCTTGTTATGGGATACAAATATAATGTCATCAACATATATTTGGACCAGAAGGATGTCCTTTCCTTCTTCTTTCCTAAACAAGGTCCTATCAATCTTACCCTTAGTAAAACCATTGTCCAGAAGAAACTGAGATAGAGTGTCATACCATGTTCTGGGTGCCTGCTTCAGCCCATAAAGAGCCTTCTTAAGCTTAAACTCCTTGTCACCTTGTTCAAAACCAGGAGGTTGTTCCACATACACTTCCTCAATGAGAATCCCATTAAGAAAGGCAGATTTCACATCCATCTGGTATACTTTGAACTTCATGTGAGCAGCATATGCTAGAAACAATCTGACGGCTTCTAGTCTGGCAACAGGAGCAAATATCTCATCATAGTCTATTCCTTCAGACTGAGAATAGCCCTGAGCCACTAGCCTTGCCTTGTTCCTAGTAATGACATCATTCTCATCTTTCTTATTCTTGAAAACCCACTTAGTGCCTATCACCTTTGATGTCTTGGTCTGTCTACCAGCTCCCAAACATCCTGTCTGGTGAATTGATTTAACTCCTCTTGCATAGCAACAATCCAATTTGAATCTTTCAGTGCCTCCTTGATGTTCTTGGGCTCAATCAATGACACATATCAACTGAATAAGACAGCTCAGTTAAGAGTTCTCCTAGTCTGGACACCCTTAGCTGGATCTCCAATTATCAGGTAATTGGGGTGATCAACCAGGGTCCTCCTTCCCATGGCCTTGCCTGGTTGACCATCTTCTGCAGTACCTTGGTGATTATCACCAACTGCAGGAGAGCTTCCCCCTACAGGAGTTCCAACCTCTTCTGGTTCTGCCCCTTGTGAAGGCTTCTTCTTCAGAGAACCAGAAGATGGGCCATCATCTGAATCTGAATCTGAATCAAGAATTGGTGGATTGAACTTGATTACTCTGGGAATAGTCTGATTCTGTATCTCATCAGAAGACTTTAATTCCACCTTGCACTAAAAAACAGATTCATAAAAAAATAACATGAGGTGTTTCTTCCACACAAAGTGAATTCCTATTAAAGACTCTGAATGCTTTACTGGTGCTGGAATATCCTAAGAATATTCCATCTGCCACTTTAGCATCAAAAGTTTTTAATTTGGATTTCCCATTGTCATGGATGAAACACTTGCATCCAAAAACATGAAAGAATGAAACAGATGGAGTTTTACCTTTCCATACCTCATATGGAGTCTTGTTATGTCTCTGGGCAATTAGGCATCTGTTCTGAGTATAACAGGCTGTGTTGATAGCTTCTGCCAAAAATCTCTGTGGCGTGTTGTATTCTGCTAGAAGAGTCCTTGCAGCTTCCTTGAGGGTTCTATTTCTCCTTTATGCTACTCCATTCTGTTGGGGTGTTCTGGAAGCAGATGTCTCATGAAAGATTCCATTGTCCTTGCAATACTTTGCAATGTGTGAATTCAAAAACTCTGTTCCTTTGTCACTTCTGATCCTCACTATGCTCTGGTTCTGCTCATTCTAAATCTGCTTGAAGAACTCTGACAGCTTAGTGATAGTTTCATTTTTCTTAAACAAGAACACTACCCAAGTGTATCTTGAAAAGTCATCTACTATCACCAAGGTATACTTCCTTCCACTGAAACTAAGAGGAGAAACAGGTCCAAACAGGTCTATGTGAAGTAGTTGAAGTATTCTGGTTGTGGCTGTGCTCTGGACCTCCTTAAAGGAAGTCTTGGGTTGTTTACCCTTCTGGCATGAACCACAAATCTGATCCTTCTTAAATACTTCATTAGGAAGACCTCGAATTAGACCTTTTCTTGCAATCTTGTTCAGTGTTTTGAAGTTCAGATGACACAATCTCTTGTGCCAAAGCCAGCTGTTCTCTGCAGATCCCTTTGCAACTAGGCAAGCATTTCTTGGGGAACTGCTAAAATCTGCAAGATAAATGTTACCCTTTCTGAAGGCTATTAGCAAGATATCATTATAATCAGAAGAAAATACAGTGCATGAATCACTAGAAAACTTCACTGAGTATCCCTTATCACAAAATTGGGATACTGAAAGCAGATTATGCTTGAGTCCTTCAACATAGTAGACTTCATCTATAGAAACACCATTAAAGGTCAACTTTCCAACGCCTCTGGTGACTCCATAGTTGTTGTCACCAAACATCACTCTTGGCCCATTCAATGGCTTGAAATCCTGGAGATAATCTTTCTGGAATGTCATGTTCTTGGAACGTCCACTATCAATGTACCAGACATGGTTGCTTGAAAGTTCTTTCTCCAATGGGCTCTTATCCTCCTGCAGAGAGATCAATTAGGTCCCCTACTAGAGCTGGGTCCTGATTGGTTAGTTGCAGGTATTGTAGGAATCCAAAGATAAAGATCATTCCTTCCTGGATGAGGAGATCTTATCTTTCTTCCAAATCTATCTACCTGTTGGTCCCACTAAGTAGATATATTGCGGAAGCTTTAAAGGTTATGTCTTTACTAAAGTCCTTTTATAAGAGCACAATAAATAAACTAGACAGTAATTAAAGAAAGCAGTAAATGGACCAGATTTATAGTGGTTCGGATTAGAAGATCCTATGTCCACTCTCCCTTTTCAACAAAGGGGCCTCACTAACCAACCAACAAACACACTTGCGTACTGGAATTGCGAAGTACCAGTTCCTTCTTACTAACTCTTTAGATCTAACTTTGATCTAAAGTCTACAGCCTTCAACCTTTTCTTAGAGATGAACAGGTTGACATCCAACTACTCCTTTATCATTACTATCATCGCTAGATAGGAATGTGGGAGAGAGAGGGGGAGCAGTAAATCCCAATGCCATTGAAACAGAGGGGTCTTGTTCAGTGTGAGATTGGGGAGGGGTAGGGATCTGTGAGGTAGGGATTGAGGGAATAGGTTGTTCTGCACCAGAAGAAGTAGATGGAACTTATGGTACAGAGGCTGGGATGGGAATTTGTGAGGTGGAGGGGGATGGAAGAGGTTGTTCTGCACCAGAAGTTGATGGCACCTCTGGTACAGGAGCTGGAGGAGAAGGATTTGTGGGGAGAGGGGTATGTGAAATGGGGGGAGAGGGTGTTTGAGTAGGGATGGTGGAGGGCGTGTATAAGGGTGTATCAGGTAGGGGCTGCTCTGGTGAAGGAATGGGGGCACCAGGAGCAGGGGAGGGGTTGGGGGAGAAGTAGTGGGGGGTTACAAGATTAATGGGGATAGAGGGGGGATCAGAAGGGTTTACCTGAACAGGTGAGACTGGAGCAGTTGATTCTTGCATCAACAGAGTAGCTTCATCAATGGCCTGCTCCAGTGCATCCCCAAGATCAGATCCAGAATCTGACTCTTGAAGAATGACCCTCTTGGCCTTGGACTTTCTCTTAAGAGACTCAACCTTCTCTGCCGTTTCCTCTTCCTCTTCTTCTGATGGCTCATCCACCAGAAGAGTCTTCTTAGCCCTTCTTGAAGTTCTGGGCTTCTTGGCAGAGGCTTTCCTGACATCATCTGGCCTCTGCTTCCTCTTGGCTGCTCCTGCCTTCTGTGCAGCCTCACTTGCACCCTTCTTCTTCAATGCAGCTTGAAAAGGGATCTGGTCATCATCTGATGAACCAGAGAATGCCACAGTTGAAGAACCAGTTGCCTCAGCCTTCTTCTTCTAGCTCTTCTTTGTCTTCTGCCCCTTAGCAGGCGAAGGCACTGCTTGGAGAGGAGGGGCAGGGATGGCTTGTTCTCCATCAGAGTCGGCATGGCCATGGAGAGGGCCATCCTTGGAGAACAAGATCTTGGACTTGTGATAGGCTTTGCACCAAGAATCCTTCCATTTCTTCTCTGGAAACAGAGAGTCCAAGATTAGGGTCAGCTTTGCCCCTAAAGACACATTCACAGTAAAACAAAACTGCATTTCCCCAGTTTTGAAGGACACTCCTCTTTCTTTACCTTCACTCTGTTCTTCCTCAATACTCCCCAAAAGAACTCTGCCCAATTGAACTTCACTCCATCTAACAAAGCCCTCATAACACAGAGCCTTCCAGTGAAAATGGCATCTGTGCTATGACTTTCACACATCAAGATCTTGACTACAATGTCAAATAAGACCTTGTACTTTTGCTTCAAGTGTTTATCCAAAAACCCCTTGGTCAGATTCTGGCAAGAATTTCTGGCAAAAAGCTTGAAAAACTCCAACGCCTCGTCTTCCTTGTAAGTCAACGGATCTACCCCTTCAGCAGAGATATTCTCGAACAACCGGCAAAAAATCATGCTTTGAAAATACCACATCTTCCTTGTCGATCTTGGAGGAAATATGGTCATCGTGGATCTTCATGAGAACCAGAAATTGGGCTGCATATCCATCCAAGATCCTGAAATTCCTTGGAATTGTTGAGATTAGCTTCACTACCCCTGCTTTCTGGAGCAATTCCAGTATGGCCAACGCTGCAGGGTTCTTGGTTGTATAGAAATCAACCACATCTCTGACTTCATCTTCTTCATCACATAATCGTGATCAAAGTTGCACAAGGGAGCCCTGTCTGTAAGAGGAATTTGAGAGAGAGAGAGAGAGAGAGAGAGAGAGAAACTTGCAGAGAAAGATTAGGGTTTGAGAGTAAGAAATCATGAAAGGACAGATTGAAAAAGTTTTGGTTTAAATAGGGCAAGACGCGTGGCTTGAACAATTAATGAAGTGTGAACGCGTGTAAAATCAAATTTAAATTAGGGAACAAAATCAATTTTTGAAGTGATTGACATTTTGCACAGTTATTAAATCTGACGGCCATTAAAAGGTAAGTTATAGATTTAATATGGTGCGTGGGCATGGTCATTGGGACTGGGTTCGAGGGAGTTTTGTAGCAGTCAAGAGAAAAAGCAAAATGATTGCCTAGGCCCTCTACCCTAGTCTTAAATACACTCTGAAGATGAAACGTTTTGAGTGTATTTACTAATTTGAAAAGTGTATCCCAATGATCAGAGGCCAGATAAGTAAATACATACCTGTCACCTGGTATTGTAACCAGATGATACCATGGTTAGTCTGGTGTTACATCTTATCTGATGAAAACCCATCTGGTTCTGGTCAGATTAGACTCCGAATTTCTCTGGAAACAGTCTCTGCACCTCATCTGGGATGTACCTCACCTGGTACAGACCCCATCTGGTACATATCTCTTCTGGAGATGTAACTTCCCTGGTATATCTAACCTGTAGGCATGTTAGTTTGAAGACATAATAAAATATGTAATAAAATGAAACAAAGGATACTTCTCTGATGTTCCCCTTAAACCAAATATGTCTCTGGATCTAATAATCCTAACTCAAAAGCTAACTCTCTGAATCTGGTTTCAGCCAAAGGCTTAGTCAGAATATCTACTCTCTGCTTCTCTATTGCAATCTTTTCCATCCTTAAATATCCCTTCTCAACATGGTCTCTTATGAAGTGATGCCTTATATCAACATGTTTGCATCTGGTATGAAGAACTGGATTCTGGGTGATTGCTATTGCACTATTACTATCACAGAAGATTGGAATATCCATAGCTCTAATCTGGTAGTCCCTTAGCTACTGACTAATCCAGAATAGTTGAAAACAACAGCTTCCTGCGGCCATATACTCTGCTTCGGTTGTTGATGTAGCAACTGAAGTCTGCTTCTTTGAAAACCAAGATACCAATTTATTCCCTAAAAATTGGCATGTTCCACTTGTAGACTTCCTATCTATTCTGCACCCACCATAATCTAAATCCGAATAACCACTTAATTCTAAGTTACCATCTGCAGGATACCACAACCTCAAATTTACTGTTCCCTTAAGATATTTCAATATCTTCCTAGCTGCTTCCAAGTGACTTTTCTTAGGATTAGCTTGAAATCTGGCACACACACTAACATCAAAGGTTATATCTGGTCTTCTTGCAGTCAGGTACAGAAGAGAACCAATAGGTGCTCTGTACTGAGTCTGGTCCACACTCTCTCCAGACTCATCTGGATCCATGTTGAAATTTGTCATCATAGGAATCTTGGCTGCTTTGCTAGATCCTACTCCAAATTTCTCTAACATGTTTCTGATGTACTTTGCCTGATTTATAATGATTCCCTTCTCCGATTGCTTTACCTGCAAACCTAAGAAATAACTCATCTCACCCATCATTGACATTTCAAACTGACTCTGCATGAGTTCACCAAACTTCTCACATAGCTTCTTATTAGGGGATCCAAATATAATGTCATCAACATATATTTGGACCAGAAGGATGTCCTTTCCTTCTTCTTCCTAAACAAGGTCCTATCAATCTTACCCTTGGTAAAACCATTGAAAACCCATTTAGTGCCTATCACCTTTTGATGTCTTGGTCTGTCTACCAGCTCCCAAATATCCTGCCTGGTTAACTGATTCAACTCCTCTTGCATAGCAACAATCCAATTTGAATCTTTTAGTGCTTCCTTCATGTTTTTGGGCTCAATCAAGGACACATAGCAACTGAATAATGCAGCTAAGTTAAGAGTTCTCCTAGTCTGTACACCCTTAGTTGGATCTCCAATTATCAGGTCATTAGGGTGATCAACCAGGGTCCTTCTTCCCATGGCCTTGCCTGGCTGACCATCTGCTGCAGTACCTTGGTGATTATCACCAACTGCAGGAGAGCTTCCCCCTACAGGAGTTCCAACCTCTTCTGGTTCTGCTCCTTGTGAAGGCTTCTGCTTCAGAGAACCAGAAGATGGGTCATCATCTGAATCTAAATCTGAATCAAGAATAGGTGGATTGACTTTGATTACTCTGGGAGTAGTCTGATTCCGTGTCTCATTTGAAGACTTTAAGTCCAACTTGCACTCAAAAGTAGATTCTTAAAAAACAATATGAGGTGTTTCCTCCACACAAAGTGAATTCCTATTAAAGACTCTGAATGCTTTACTTGTGCTGGAATATCCTAAGAATATTTCATCTGCCACTTTAGCATCAAAAGTTTTTAATTTGGATTTCCCATTGTCATGGATGAAACACTTACATCAAAAAACATGAAAATATAAAACAGATGGGGTTTTACCTTTCCATACCTCATATGGAGTCTTACTATGTCTCTGGGCAATTAGGCATCTGTTCTGAGTATAATAGACTGTGTTGATAACTTCTGCCCAAAATCTTGTGGTGTGTTGTACTCTGCTAGAAGAGTCCTTGCAGCTTTCTTAAGGGTTCTATTCCTCCTTTCTGCTACTCCATTCTGTTGGGGTGTTCTGGCAGCAGATGTCTCATGAAAAATTCCATGTTCCTTGCAATACTCTGCAATGTGTGAATTCAAAAACTCTGTCCCTTTATCACTTCTGATCCTGACTATGCTCTGATTCTGCTCATTTTGAATCTGCTTAAAAAACTCTAGCAGCTTAGTGATAGTTTCATTTTTCTTAAACAAGAACACTACCCAAGCGTATCTTGAAAAGTCATCTACTATCACCAAGGTGTACTTCCTTCCATTGAAACTAAGAGGAGAAACAGGTCTAAACAGGTCCATGTGAAGTAGTTGAAGTACTCTGGTTGTGGTTGTGCTCTGAACATCCTTAAAGGAAATCTTGGGTTGTTTACCCTTCTGGCATGAACCACAAACCTGATCCTTCTTAAACACCTCATTAGGAAGACCTCGAATTAGACCTTTTCTGGCAATCTTGTTAAGTGTTTTGAAATTAAGATGACTCAATCTCTTGTGCCCTAACCAGCTGTCTTCTGCAGATCCCTTTGCAACAAGGCAAGCATTTCTTGGGCAACTGCTAAAATCTGCAAGATAAATGTTACCCTTCCTCAAATCTATAAGCAAGATATCATTATAATCAGAAGAAAAAACAGTGCAAGAATCACTAAAAAACTTCACTGAGTATCCCTTGTCACAAATTTGGGATACTGAAAGCAGATTATGCTTGAGTCCTTCAACATAGTAGACTTCATCTACAGATACACCATTAAAAGTCAACTTTCCAACACCTCTGGTGGCTCCCTAGTTGTTGTCACCAAACATCACTCTTGGCCCATTCAATGGCTTGAAATACTGGAGATGATCTTTCTGGAATGTCATGTGCTTGGAACATCCACTATCAATGTACCACACATGTTTGCTTGAAAGTTCTTTCTCCAATGGGCTCTTATCCTCCTGCAGGGAAATCAATTAGGTCCCCTACTAGAGTTGGGTTCTGATTGGTTAGTTGCAGGTTTTGTAGGAATCCAAAGATAAAGATCATCCCTTGCTGGATGAGGAGATCTTATCTTCCTTCCAAATCTATCTACCAGCACATGTCCTCTCACAATGACATATTAGGCTACTGGTCTGATAAGGACACCTTTCCTATAAACAGGTCTGGTGTACCTTTTCTCAAATCTGGCCTTTAGAATGGCCTGCCTTAAAGACATGGTCTTAAAAGTCTGGTTGTAAGGGTACATCCTAGAAGAACCATCTCTGGTGTCATAACTACCCAGATCAGTTGGTTTTCTATAGATGGGTCTGGAAGACCTCCTCTAGTTCTGAAAATTAGATCTATTCTGATGATGAAATTCATTCTGAGTATTCCTGTTCTGGAATCCTCTTTGAGCATTCCTCCTTTGAGATCCCTAAGTCTGATTGAGGTTCCCTGGTTCAGTATATCTCCTATTTTGATTATGTTTCCTTTTAGAGTTTCCTTTCTGAGGTCCCCTAATTTGGTTAGGTTCCACTCTTTTAGGTTTCCTCTTAGGTCTCCTAATCTGGTTAGGCATCTGAACAGAACAATCAATCCTTATAGGTTCTCCCATCTGACGTTTATGCTCTAAGATTTCCTCTTCCAGTTCAGTGAACTCATTGGGAACATCATCTATATGGTCAGCAGAGCAGTCTTTGTTCCAATTATGGTTTTTAACTACTCTGTAACCTTTTCCATTTGGATCCTTTTCATCCCAGATTTCTACCACTTCACCAGATCTTTCAGACAACTTGCCTTTATTGCATAAAAATTTAGTAGATCTGGTCGTAATTCCAGAATATCCTAATCCACTCTTATCATGTACTCTTTGAGAAGATCCTTGTATCATGGATACAACAGTTGGAGCTTCTCTGGTCTTAGGTACTTCCATGATAGGTTGTTCAACTTGCTTACCCTTGATAAAATATTGGTATTTGGCCTTGAGCTCATTGAACTCTTCTACTTGAGAGTTCTTCTCTTTCATGAGCTGGTCTACCAGAGTATCTCTTTCTATGACCTTTTCTTGAAGTTCAGAGACTTCTTTAGAATGGTCTTTTATGAGTTCTCTGATAGATTTTTTCTCATTTGATAAAGATTGAACTTAAGCTCTAAGCCTACTATTTTCTTTTTCAAGCTTTTGGCAAAGTTGAACACAATTTTGGAGATCTGATAGCATTTGCTGCATATCAGACTCTCTGGAAGCACCAGATGAATGTGAGGATTCAGTATATTTGGAATTAGATAAGCATAGGGTAGTTTCATTTACCTAAGTGATGTCTGCCATAAGACATACATCATCATTAGATCCGAAATCAGAAGAAGAAGAACTGGAACTAGTATCCTCCTCCCCTGCTTCTGCCAGTTGTGCTCTCTTGTCTGCATATCTCCTATCTCTCTTGAGTCTTTTCTCTTCTCTTTCTCTAGGAGTCAACTGAGGAAAATCATAGCTGTAGTGGCCAGGCTTGTTGCAAGTATAACAGGTATTGTCTCCTCTAGGACTGGGGCTTGGATCTCACCTCCTCTGGTTGTACTCTGTTCTGAATGGACTATTCTCTCTCCTTTGGTAGTATGTCTGCTAGAACTTCCATCCCTCCTCTGGTAATGTGATCTCCCAGAGCTGCCATCTCTCCTCCTCTCTGGAGTTCTGAATCTGGTCTCTCTAGAGTCTCCTGTCTTCTCTTTATCTGCAGCTTTGAAAGAAGTCTTCACATCTCTAATAGATTCCTTCCAATACTTTTTATACCTGGCATATTTAGAACTCATTTTATCAAATTTATGGGTTAGAAGTGCTACCTGCTCCTTGATACTCAAGTCATCTGCAGTAGACTCCTTTGGCTTATCACCAGTCTTGATAGTTGAGGAAAATGCAACTCCTTTCTGGCCAGAAGAGGAAACCTCTTCTGTTTGATCCTCCTCTTGAAGATCATACTCGTAAGCTTTGAGATCAGACAACAGAAGATGATGATCCAGAGTGTTGAGATCCTTGTTGTCTTTAATCACAGTCACTTTGATTCTCCACCTGCTGGTTAGTGAACGTAAAATTTTACTATTGATTTCTTTCTCTGAATAGGTCTTACCTAAGGCACTAGCCTTGTTAAGGAGATTTGTGAGTCGCATATCCAGCTGGTCAATGGTCTCGTCTGGTTTCATCTTGAATGTGTCAAACGAGTGTTGAGCAGCTTGGAGTTTATTGTCCTTGATCTTCTCTGTTCCCTCACAGAGCAATGCAAGTTTGTCCCACATCTCCTTGGTAGTGGCACATGTTCTGACCTTTTCAATCACCTCCTTTGTGAGTGTGTTGATAATTTTAGTCCTTACTACCTGGTCCAAGTTGTAGAGTTTCCTCTGTTGGTCCCGAAACGAGCAAACAGGTGTATGGGGGGGGGGGAATACACCAGTGATTACAAATTAAAACTTCTTTTAAAACTTATCAGGTTACTTAAGACAGTAGCTCGTCAGTGGACTTGAGGTCTGCTGAGAGTTACTTTGTGAAAGCTTACTGAGATAGTACCTTCACTGAAAGCTCAAGACTTTCAGTTGAACTACTATCTAATTAGCTTTCAGATGCGGATTAGTGAGCCTTTTGAAAACTCGTTTTACTTTGATAAACTTTGAGATTAACACACACTTAGGAAAGAACAGAGAATAAGTACACAAGATATAAAGTGGTTCAGAGATGAATCTCCTACGTCCACTGTCCTGATCAAACAGGAGAATTCCTTTCACTTGGAATTCCTTGTGTTATAGTGCCAAGGTGCACTGATCAACTAATCCTCTCTTAGGATGATTGATCACTAGGAAATTACAGGTCCTAGTTCCCAAAACAAACCAACTTTCAGACTGATACAACAATCAACTTACTAACACCACTTAACACTAGCTCTCAACCTAAACACTGAGTAGGGTTTTGGTTCCAACTATTTTGAGATAATCCTTACAAGTATAGCACAAGGCTTAGGATTGGACTATCTCTTTCTAAGATTTGGATATAGCTTTTAAGCTTGGTTACAGAATGTTTGTTAGGCTCTCTACAAATGTGAAACACTTGGGAAACAATGGTAATTTCGAGTGCTTCTAGTTGTTATGAATGTAGAGATAGCTTTGATCTTGTGAGTTTCCCGTACATAGAAATAAGCACGTCCTTCTGTATTTATAGGCTTCCTTGAAAATCTTCCCGTTGGATTTAAATCTTCTCAAGTAAGTCTTCTTGTATCTGATTGGCTCAAACGACTCTATTTGAAGCTTTAAGTCTTTTCAAGAAACGGCTGAAAGACCATGCCTGTTCACCAACTTTCTGTAGATAGATAGGGAAAGACTTTTGGTACTTGTCAGTCTGGAGCAGGTCGGCTGTCAGTAAAGTACATTGACGTGTCATCTTCTCATTGGACCTTTAGTCTGTATGCCCAGATTCTAGTCTTGTTTTAAGGTGGAACTCCTTTGAGAGAACCTTTTTATTCCTTAATTTATTGTAAGCTTCACTGTAATTCGTTTTGCCTTGTTCAAACCAGATTAACTAACAACTTTTAATATGTTTAGCATTGAATGTGCTTTGTTAGTTCTCATCAGTGGACCTTGGTCCTCTCCTGATGGCTTTAGTCTCATTGAGAATATACTTAGAAAACATTCAAGACTTAGATTTTTTCTCAGATCACTTGTCTTCAGTGGACTTCATCTTCAGCAGACTTTGACTTCAGCAGACTTCATTCTTAAATACACTCTATAAATTACTAATTGTACTTTAGTTCCTTAACAGTTGAACTGATTAACTAAGCACTATCTCTACTGAATAATTTACTTACAAATCAACTTAGGAGGAACATTTTGGCATTTACTCAAAACTTAAGTCTTATACATTTTCCCAACAATTTCCCCCTCTTTGATTATGCCGGAACCTATCTTATTACATATCTTCTTTCATAGAGGTTCTTCAGATGACATACAAAGTTCACATATTTTGTAAGTAAAAACATTCAAGTACATAAGCCTAAATGATAATGAGATATTATCTTGGGCAAAACATCAGTAGAGTTCATTTCATGATAAATGGTGAAGTACAGATTACATGAATTCTACTATCAAAAGATTCTAACTTAAAAGCATCTGGGACTTATAAACAAATGCCCAGCAAAGATATTTACCATCTCAGATGGATTCGAAAATGGGTTCAAGACCATAATGCTTGAACACTCTGATCTTTAGCTCGTTCTTCCTTTCAATCATTTCCTTTGAGTGTCCTCTGAGTCCAAGATGCTCACATAAGGATGTCCACTCTTCAGTGATCCTTTCTCTATCCACAGCACCAGTTGCATCTTGAGGAGGCTAGTAGATGATTTGCTCAGGGGCCTTCAGGGCATGATCTGGGAAGGCATCATTCCAAGCATCACTGATCTCAGGATAGAGTTTTGGATAGGCTTCAAACAACCATGAGTTGAAAACTTCTTGAGCATTATCTCTTCCTAATTCTCCACTGACATAAAAGGAATACACAAATTCCCTTTTAGCAGTTTCCCAAGCATCATTGAGCTTCTTAGGCACCCAGGCATCATGGTGAGGAAATCTGTTCTTAGATGGAGTGATTTTGTCTTTCTTTAGCTTAGCAGCCCACCTTTGATAACCACTCCTGAACTTCTTTGAAGTAGTTTTATCAAAAGTGGACAACCTCTCCTCCCTTTTCCTCTCAGCTAGCTCTGCAATGGTCTCCATCTTCCCAACTACCTTGTCTCTCCTTTCCTGCTGCTGAGCTGTTAGCTTTCGAGCTCTTTCGTTCATCCCTCCAGCCTCTTTAATTA
Organism: Ballota nigra; assembly: GCA_947034835.1. Lineage (NCBI taxonomy): Eukaryota > Viridiplantae > Streptophyta > Magnoliopsida > Lamiales > Lamiaceae > Ballota > Ballota nigra. The sequence continues at coordinate 36,981,028 of OX344724.1, read as the reverse complement.
GCTTAGTGAGCTCTGTGACTCTTGTGGGGGCAGACTTAGGAGGTTCAGATGAAAGAGGTTCAGGGTTAAGAATGGGGAGTACCTGAACTTCATCAGATGAGGTTGTGGACTTAGCTGCCAACCTCCCTGAGGTTCTGGTCTTTTTGGCTACCTCAGCTGAGAGGGCATCAGATGCCTTTCTCTTGGTGGTTTCCCCCTTCTTTGCAGCTCTCTCCTCATTTTCTTTCAGATGCTCTTCTTTAAACTTTGACAGGTCATCTGAGGGGATCTCCTTGCCCTTCTTGCCCTCTGCAATCTTCAGTGCCTCAGCATCCACCTTCTTCAAAGTACTCTTCACCTGCTGGCCTTTCTCAAAGTCAGGGGTCTCAAGGATAATCTTCATTTTGTTCTTGGGATCAAACTTCATGTCCTTAGCACTTATCCTCTTTTCCCCCTTTCCGGCATTAATCATGTACTCAGCCACAATGATATTGAGCTTCAGTTGATCATGGGCTAAGGCTTTCTGCTCAGTTGAGCAATGATCAACTTCATCTTCTAGCCTCTCCAGGGTTGCTCCTGCTGTCTGCCCAAATTGTACAAACTGTGCTAGCTTTTCATTGATTAGCACATTTGTTTTCTCCTGGGTGGGGAAGTCTTCTGCTGCCTTCTTCAGAACTTCTCCCAGCTTAGCTCCCAACTCATCATGCTTGACCTCGAATTCTGTCAGTTTTGAATTCCACAACCCTTCAACATTCCCAAGTAGGTCCACTGAGAAAGCCTCTACTGAGGACTTTAGGTTGATGGATACATTCTCCACTGAGTCTTTTAGAAACTTAGTTCTGGCCTTTTCCTCCTTCTGCTCCAACTTTTTTAAGGTATCTATGACCAGCACGCTTTGTCCCTCAACAACATCAATCACCATCTGCTGAGAATCTTCAACTTTAAGAGTGAGATTTTGAAGTTGTTACGATAAAAATTGTTAGTTTTGATGAGTTAAAACAAACCAGAAGATGTAATAGGACCATCTGGACCTGTTAGCCAGATGATGATCTAGATTAGGACTTAGTCTAGGGGGAACTGCCAGACCAGAAGACTTCACCAGAAGACCCCACCAGAGGACTCCATCAGAAGACTTCACCAGATGAGACAGACCAGAGGCAGAGGACCTTCCCCAGACCAGACGAGTCCGGACCAGACGAGTCTGGTGGAACAAAAGATGCTCAGTTTGATCCCCTGATTCTACTGAGTATTCTGGCTGTTCACCAGATTAGGACCAGAAGACACCGAGGTTGCCTGGTGTCTAGTCTTGCCTTCTCTGGAGAGAATCAGAGTTAGGCAGAGGAAGCTATTGACCGTTGGTGATTCAAATCAAGTCAACATGATCAGGATTGGAAAGTATTTGAAGATAATCAATCCAAGGATCCCACCAACCCAATCAATCAATTAGGGAATTGATTGATTGAGGCTTCCTTATATAGAGGATCTGATTGGATTAGCCCTCCAACGGCTAGCCCTAATTCCCTCTATAAATACAAGAGTGCAGTTCAAGAAAAAGCTCTAGAGACTCTACACGCGCATAAGTGATCCAAGCTTTTGATATTCATACCAAGCACTCTTACTGTTCATAATATTTATCTACTCTAAAGGAGTTATTGAAACCACAACCTGTTCCTCTATTAGACAAGGTTATTGGCTGGTTGATCTTTAGATTGAAGTTAAATCTAAAGAGGTTGTAAGAAGGAACTGATACTTCCCAATTCCAGTAAGTAAGTTTGTGAGTTGGTTGTTAGTGAGTCCCCTTGGTTATAAGGGAGAGTGGACGTAGGATATTCAATCCGAACCACTATATATCTTGTGTTCTTTATCGCTTTATTTTACTCATTGTTTGTTGATTATTGTTCTCTTGTAAAAGACTTTGAAAGACATTTAACTTAAGCTTCCGCAATTAATCTAACCAGTGGGACCAACAAGTGGTATCAGAGCAGTGTGTACAACGACCACTGCTTTGAAAAGCTTTTGGTGGTCACCGGGCAGATCCATTGCTCTTTAGTGCTTTTGTTCAAGTTCTTGTTATTTCCCTTAATTATATCAAAATGTCTGCAAAATCTTCTTACAAGAGCCGTAAGCTCCCAGAATTCTCTTTTGAGGATTACAGCCACTGGAGCTTCATGATGAGCAATCATCTTGGAGCTATTCACCACCGCATGTTAGATGTGGTTGAAAGTGGCCCCATCAAATTTTACTGGACTCCTATTGATAGTGGCAGGTCAGAGTCCAGAGAGGAAACTAGTGAAGCTGCCCAGAAAACTGCAGAGGATAGAGTCCCCAGGCAGAGAATTCTCAAAAAGAGAGATGAGCTTGATAATGATGAAAGAAAGCTCTACAACTTGGACCAGGTGGCAAGAACAGAGATCATTAACACACTTACCAAAGAGGTGATTGAAAAGGTCAGAACGTGTGCCACTGCCAAGGAGATGTGGGACAAACTGGCATTGCTCTGTGAGGGAACAGAGAAGATCAAAGATAACAAACTCCAAGCTCTTCAACACTCGTTTGATACCTTCAAGATGAAACCATACGAGACCATTGACCTGCTGGACATGCGTCTCACAAACCTCCTGAACAAGGCTAGTGCCTTAGGTAAGACCTACTCTGAAAAAGAAATTAATAGTAAAATCTTGCGTTCACTAACAAGCAGGTGGAGAATTAAAGTCACTGTGATCAAGGACAACAAGGATCTCAATACTCTGGATCATCATCTCCTATTGTCTGATCTCAAAGCCTATGAGTATGATCTTCAAGAGGAGGATCAAACAGAAGAGGTTTCCTCTTCTAGTCAGAAAGGTGTTGCATTCTCTTCAACCATCAAGCCTGATGTCAAGCCAAAGGAGTCTACTGCAGATGACTTGAGCCTCAAGGAGCAAGTAGCACTTCTAACTCGTAAATTAGATAAAATGAGCTCAAAATATGGCAGGTACAAAAGGCATTGGAAGGAATCTTCCAGAGACAGAAAGAGTTCTTTCAAGCCTGCAGAGAAGGAGAAGACATCTGGAGACTCAAGGGAGACCAGATTCAGAACTCCAGAAAGGAGGAGAGATGACAACCCTGGCAACTCTGGGAGATCAGATCATCAGAGGAGGGATGGTAGCTCTGGCAGACCTGACTACCAGAGGAGAGAGAGTAGTCCAGCCAGATCAGACTACAACCAGAGGAGGAGAGAGCCAAGTCCTAGTCCCAGAGGAGTCAATGCCTGCTATACATGCAACAAGACTGGTCACTATAGTTATGATTGTCCTCAACTCACTCATAGGGAAAGAGAAGAGAAAAAAATCAAGAGAGATAGAAGATATGCAGATAAGAGAACATTGCTGGCTGAAGCAGAGGAGGAGGATACTAGTTCCAGTTCTTCTTCTTCTGACTTTGGATCAGATGATGATGTGTGTCTTATGGCAGACATCACTGAGGTAAATGAAACAACTCTAGTTTTATCAAATTCCAAATGTACTGAATCCTCTAATTCATCTGCTAACTCCAGAGAGTCTGATATGCAACAAATGCTATCAGATCTCCAAAATTGTGTCCAACTCTGTCAAAAACTTGAGAAAGAGAATGGTAGACTCAGGGCTGAAGTTCAATCTATCTCTCATGAGCATAAATCCACCAGAGAACTCATGAAAGATCATTCCAAAGAAGTCTCTGAACTTCAGGATAAGATCAAAGAAAGAGATACTCTGGTAGATCAACTCATGAAAGAAAAGGATTCTCAAGAAGATGAGATCAATGAACTCAGAGCTAAATACCAGACTCTTATCAAGGGAAAACAAGTTGCTCACAATATAGAGGAGATACCTATGCCCAGAGAAGCTCCTAAGATACCATCTGTTGTATCTATCATATCAGAGTCTTCTCAGCGCATTTGTGATAAGAGTGGTTTAGGATATTCTGGAATTACCACTAAAACTCATAAATACCTTTATAATAAAGACAAGTCTGTAAGAGCTGGTAAATTGGTAGAAATCTGGAATGATAAAGACTTAACTGGTAATGGTTACAAGGTGGTTCACAATCCTGATTGGAAAAGGAATCACTCTGTTAATCACATAACAAATGATCCAGAAGAGTTGACTGTTCTGGAAGAGAAGATGCTAGAGAATAAGTGTCAACATGGGGAACCATTAAAAATTGATGGTTCTGTGAACAATGAGTCCCAAGGAGTAGAAATTACTCAAATTGGAGGACCCCAGAGAAATCCTCAAAGGGAACCTAAACAGATTAGGGGACCTCAAAGGAAACACTCAAGGAAGGGGAATACCAATCAGAGTAACAACTACCAGAGAAGGAACAATGTTCAACAGAACCAGGTACCCCAGAGACAATTTTCTCAGAGGAATCAATTCCAGAATAGGTATACTCAAAGGAACTATAATCACCAGAGCAAGTCTAATTATCAGAACCAGAGGAGGTCTTCTAGACCCATCTATTGAAAACCAACTGATCTGGGTAGTTATGACACCAGAGATGGTTCTTCTAGGATGTACCCTTACAACCAGACCTTTAAGACCATGTCTTTGAGGCAGGCCATTCCAAAGGCCAAATTTGAGAAAAAGGTACACCAGACCTGTTTATAGGAAAGGTGTCCTTATCAGACCAGTAGCTCAATATGTCATTGTAAGAGGACATGTGCTGGTAGATAGATTTGGAAGGAAGATAAGATCTCCTCATCCATCAAGGGATGATCTTTATCTATGGATTCCTACAAAACCTGCAACTAACCAATCAGGACCCAGCACTAGTAGGGGACCTAATTGATTTCTCTGCAGGTAGATAATAGTCCATTGGAGAAAGGATTTTCAAGAAACCATGTCTGGTACATTGATAGTGGATGTTCCAAGCACATGACCTTCCAGAAGGATAATCTCCAAGATTTCAAGCCATTGAATGGACCAAGAGTGATGTTTGGTGACAACAACTATGGAGTCACCAGAGGAGTTGGAAAGTTGACCTTCAATGGAGTATCTGTAGATGAAGTCTACTACGTAGAAGGACTCAAGCATAATCTGCTTTCAGTATCCCAATTCTGTGACAAGGGATACTCAGTGAAGTTTTCTAGTGATTCATGCACTATTTTCTCTTCTGATTATAATGATATCTTGCTAATAGGCTTGAGGAAGGGTAACATTTATCTTGCAGATTTTAACAGTTGCCCAAGTAATGCTTGCCTGGTTGCAAAAGGATCTGCAGAAAACAGCTGGATTTGGCACAAGTGATTGTGTCATCTTAACTTCAAGACACTGAATAAGATTGCAAGAAAAGGTCTCATTCGAGGTCTTCCTAATGAAGTGTTTAAGAAGGATCAGGTCTGTGGTTCATGCCAGAAGGGTAAACAACCCAAGACTTCCTTTAAGGATGTCCAGAGCACAACCACAACCAGAGTTCTTCAACTACTTCACATGGACCTGTTTGGACCTGTTTCTCCTCTTAGTTTCAGTGGAAGGAAGTACACCTTAGTAATAGTAGATGACTTTTCAAGATACACTTGGGTAGTGTTCTTGTTTAAGAAAAATGAAACTATGACTAAGCTGCCAGAGTTCTTCAAGCAGATTCAGAATGAGAAGAACCAGAGCATAGTCAGGATCAGAAGTGACAAAGGAACAGAGTTTTTGAATTCACACATTGCAGATTACTTCAAGGACCATGGGATTTTTCATGAGACATCTGCTGCCAGAACACCTCAACAAAATGGAGTAGCAGAAAGGAGGAATAGGACCCTCAAAGAAGCTGCAAGAACACTTCTGGCAGAATACAGCACTCCACAGAGATTTTGGGCAGAGGCTATTAATACAGCTTGCTACACTCAGAACAGATGCCTGATTGCCCAGAGACATAATAAGACTCCATATGAGGTATGGAAAGGTAAAACCTCATCTGTTTCATATTTTCATATTTTTGGATGTAAGTGTTTCATCCACGACAATGGGAAATCTAAATTAAGAACCTTTGATGCTAAAGTGGCTGATGGAATATTTTTAGGATATTCCAGCACCAGTAAAGCTTTTAGAGTTTTTAATAAGAATTCACTTTGTGTGGAGGAAACACCTCATGTTGTTTTTGATGAATCTGCTTTTGAGTGCAAGGTGGATTCCAAGTCTTCAGAAGAAATCCAGAATCAGACTACCCCCAGAGTTATCAAGGTCAATCCACCTATTCTTGATTCAGATTCAGATTCAGATGATGACCCATCTCCTGGTTCTCTGAAGCAGAAGCCTTCACAAGGAGCAGAACCAGAAGAGGTTGGAACTCCTGTAGGGGGAAGCTCTTCTGCAGGTGGTGATAATGACCAAGGTACTGCAGAAGATGATCAACCAGGCAAGACCACGGGTAGGAGGACCCTGGTTGATCACCCCAATGACCTGATCTTAGGAGATCCAACTAAGGGTGTCCAGACTAGGAGAACTCTTAACTTAGCTGCCTTATTCAGTTGCTATGTGTCCTTGATTGAGCCCAAGAACATCAAGGAAGCACTGAAAGATTCAAATTGGATTGTTGCAATGCAGGAAGAATTGAATCAATTCACCAGACAGGATGTTTGGGAGCTGGTAGACAGACCAAGACATCAAAAGGTGATAGGCACTAAGTGGGTTTTCAAGAATAAGAAAGATGAGAATGATGTCATTACTAGGAACAAGGCAAGGCTAGTGGCCCAGGGCTATTCTCAGTCTGAAGGAATAGACTATGATGAGACATTTGCTCCTGTTGCCAGACTAGAAGCCATCAGATTGTTCTTAGCATATGCTGCTCACATGAAGTTCAAAGTATACCAGATGGATGTGAAATCTGCCTTTCTTAATGGGATTCTCATTGAGGAAGTGTATGTGGAACAACCCCCTGGTTTTGAACAAGGTGACAAGGTGTTTAAGCTTAAGAAAGCTCTTTATGGGCTGAAGCAGGCACCCAGAGCATGGTATGACACTCTATCTCAATTTCTTCTGGACAATGGTTTTACTAAGGGTAAGATTGATCGAACCTTGTTTAGGAAAGAAGAAGGAAAGGACATCCTTCTGGTCCAAATATATGTTGATGACATCATATTTGGATCCCCTAACAAGAAGCTGTGTGAGAAGTTTGGTGAACTCATGCAGGGACAATTTGAGATGTCCATGATGGGAGAAATGAATTACTTTTTGGGTTTGCAGGTTAAGCAATCAGAGAAGGGAATTTTTATTAATCAAGCAAAGTACACCAGAAACATGTTAGAAAAATTTGGAGTAGGATCTAGCAAAGCAGCCAAGATACCTATGATGACAAATTTCAACATGGATCCAGATGAGTCTGGAGAGAGTGTGGACCAGACTCAGTACAGAGCACTTATTGGTTCTCTCTTGTACCTGACTGCAAGCAGACCAGATATTACCTTTGCCGTAGGTGTTTGTGCCAGATTTCAAGCTAATCCCAAGAAGAGTCATTTGGAAGCAGCTAGGAAGATATTGAAATATCTTAAGGGAACTGTGAATTTAGGATTATGGTATCCTGTAGATGATAACTTAGAATTGAGTGGTTATTCAGATTCAGACTATGGTGGATGCAGAATAGACAGGAAATCTACAAGTGGAACATGCCAATTTTTAGGGAATAAATTGGTATCCTGGTTTTCCAAGAAACAAACTTCAGTTGCTACATCAACAACAGAAGCAGAATACATGGCTGCAGGGAGTTGTTGTTCTCAACTTCTCTGGATAAGTCAACAGCTTAGGGATTACCAGATTAGAGCTAAGGATACTCCTATTTTCTGTGATAGTAATAGTGCCATAGCAATTACCCAGAATCCAGTTCTTCATACCAGGTGCAAACATGTTGATATAAGGCATCATTTTATCAGAGATCATGTTGAGAAGGGAGATATAAGGATGGAAAAGATTGCAACAGAGAAGCAGAGAGCAGATATTTTAACCAAGCCTTTGGCGGAGACCAGATTCAGAGAGTTAGCTTTTGAATTGGGTTTATTGGATTCAGAGACAGATTTGTGTTAGGGGGAACATCAGAGAAGTATCCTTGTTTTATTACTTTTCTTCATATTATATTATGCTAACATACCTGCAGATTAGATATATCAGAGAAGGTATATTTCCAGATGAGGTATCCACCAGGTGACACTTATCCCAGATGAGGTGCTGAGTCAGAGATATGTCCAAAGTCTTTTCTGACCAGGACCAGATGAGTTCCATCAGAGGAGATGTATTACCAGACTAGTTGTGGTATCATCTGGTTACAATATCAGGTGACAGGTATGTCTTTACTTCTCTTGCCTCTGATCATTGGGATACACCTTTCAAATTAATAAGTACACTCAAAACGTTTCAACTTCAGAGTGTATTTAAGACTAGGGTATATGGCCTAGACAATCATTTCGCTTTTTCTCTTGACTGCCACAAAACCCCTTTATGCCCAGTCCCAATGACTATGCCAACGCACCAGATTAAATCTGTATCTTGCCTTTCATCGTGGCCATCGGATTTAATCACTGTGCAAAATGTCAATCAATGCTAAAATTGATTTTGTTTCCTCGATTAAATTTTGAAATTATATGCGTTCACACTTCATTTAATATTCAAGCCACGCGTATTACCCTATTTAAATCAGTTTTTTCAATCTGTCCTTTTACGTTTCCATACTTTCAAACCCTAACCTCTCTCTGCGAAGCATTTTTTCTCTCTCTCTCTCTTTCACAGTTATGGCCCCTCCGTGCAATTTTGACCATGTCCTGATGATGAAGAAGCTAAAGACGGAGATGGTGGTGGACTTTTATACCACCAATAACCCAGTTGTGCTGTCGATTCTGGAGATGTTCTAGAATGCAGGGGTGGAGAAGTTGATCTCCACTGTTCCCAAGGATTTTCGTACTCTTGACGGATATGCGGCCCAGTTGTTGGTTCGTATGAAGATTCATGAGGATTACGTTTCTTCAAAGATTGATGATGATGATTTGGTGTTTTCTAAGCACGACTTCTGCGCTCTTTTCAAGAACATTTCTGCGGTGGGAGTGGATCCTTTGACGTACAAGGAAGATGATATCGTTGGATCCTTCAAGATTTTTGCTCGTTCTTCCTACCAGAATATCACAAAGGGCTTTTTGGACAAGCATTTAAGGCAGAAGTACAAGGTGTTGTTCGATATTGTGGTAAAGGTGCTTATGTGTGAGAATCACAGCACAGATGCCATTTTCAATGGCCGGATGTGTGTGATGAGGGCATTGTATGACGGCGTTCAATGCAATTGGGCGGAGTTCTTCTGGGATGTGTTGAGGAAGAACAGACTGAAGGTGAAGAAGGAGCCTTGTCCTTCCAAGCCAGGGGAGTTGCAGTTCTATTTCACTGCAAATGTCTCTTTGGGGACTAAGTTAACTCTTATTCTGGATTCTCTCCTTCCAGAGAAAAAGTGGAAATCATCTTGGTGCCACAGTTATCACAAATCCAAGATCCTCTTCTCTAAGGATGGCCATCTTCATGGCCATGCCGACTCTGATGGTGAACAGGCCATCCCTGCCCCTCCTATTCAATCTATTCCCTCACCTCCGAAGGGGCAGAGAAAGCAGCAGAAGCAGAAGACCCATAAGAAAGCTTCTGAAGCAACTGGTTCTTCAACCGTTGCATTTTCTGGTTCCTCAGAGGAGGACCAGATTCCCCTTCTTGATGTGCTTAAGAAGAAGGGTGATGATGATAAAGCTGTTAAGAAGGCTGGAGCAGCCAAGAGGAAGCGGCCAGAGGAGGCCAGGAGAGGCTCTGCTAAGAAGTCAAAGACTAGCAGGAAGGCCAAGAAAACCCTTCTGGTGGATGAGCCATCAGAGGAGGAAGATGAAGACGAGGATGTGCCTCTTGTGAGGAAATCCAAGGCCAAGAGAGCCCTTCTTCAAGATTCAGACTCTGGATCTGATCTAGGAGAGGCCTTGGAGAAGGCTATTGAGGATGCTTCCCAGATGGTGGAGGATACTCCAGAGACTGCTGTACCTGCTGGTGTTGACCCAGCAGAGGTAAATCCTTCCCTTCCATCTTCTTCCCCCATTAATCTTGTCTCCCCTTCTACCTCTCCCCCAGATAATATTCCCCAAAACCCATCTGCCTCTGGTAACCCTGTTGAAACACCAGAGCAGATTATCCCAGATACCCCAGTATATACTCCCTCTACCATTCCTGCCCAAACACCTTCTCCTCCACATTTCCAAACACATCTTCCCACAAACCCCTCTCCCCCACCTTCTGTACCAGAGGTACCCTCAACCTCTTCTGGTGCAGAAATCCCCCCTCCAAACACTTCCACATCTCAATTCCCACCTACACCTTCTGTACCGGATATTCCATCATCTTCTGGTGCAGAGCAATCCATTCCTTACACCTCTACTTCACAAAATCCTAACCCTCCCCAAACCCATACAGACCAGGACCCATCCATTTCTATGGCTCTGGGATTCGCTGGCCCTCCCCCTTCTCCTACCTGTTTAACCAGCGATGATAGTGAAGATGAGGAAGCTTCACTTGAGCCTGCTGACTTAGCACCTTCCTCCTCTACCTCTGGGCTCAAACCCTTCACTTTCTCATCTGCAGAAATGGGTCCCATTAGGCAGAGTATGAGTGTAAGTGCTCAGCTCTGGCTAAGAGAGCATTTCCCAGTTCTTCTGGAGCACTTACCACTTCTGGCAGAGCTTACTGATGCCAAGGTCTGGAGCAAGGCCAGACTTGAAGATGTGGAGGACCTAATGCTTTTGCTTGAGGAAATGGGTCCCTCCAACTTCACTGCTTGGGAGATTGAGCTAAAGCAGAGGATGAATATTCAGAACCCAGCAGAGCTGGAGACCCCTGGTGCAGCTAAAGTCTTGATTCGCACCCTGCTCATCCAGAGAGGAGTAATGCTCACTCCAGAGGGCCCCACTTACAAGTTTGGTCCTCATTTTGTCTTTCCTCCAGAGCTATATTCAGATGAGGAAGATTTTGAGATGTCTCCTGCCGTGCTCCAGAAGATGAAAGCTTTCTTCAATGAGCAAATCATGCAGATTGGGCGCTTTTCAAAAGCTATTCAACATATGGCCCCTGCTATGATAGAGCACCAGATCAGGCATGAGAGGAGAATCTTCCTGAAGCAGTTAAAGTCTTCTCTGGCAGAGGTTAAGGCTTCTTTTAAGGCTAATGGCTTATTTGTCAAGCTGGATGTCATGCACAGCCAGAAGCAGCTACAGGAGCACGTGCTGGAGCAGTTGAGACCTGTATCTGTGCTTAAAGTGGAGATGGCCAGCCAGATGATTCAAACGGCCAAGATGAAAGACTCCCTCCAGGAGATGTTGGAGAAGCAAGAGAGACTTGTTGCGGAGTCTAAAGCTTACCTGGAGGAGGCCAAGCAGCTACGTGATCTTCACTCTTTCTCCAACACTGCCTTGCCTGATCTTATAAGGCAGGTTGTGGAGCCCCTCCTTGATGAAGTTAAAAAGGGGGAATAGAAGGCCAGAACTGATCTGGCGAAGACCACCAATGAAACTCTCTTCAGCCATGGAGCTCGTCTGGACCTGTTGGAGAACACTCTGGCCCAGGCTGAGTTGCAGAAGAAGAAGAAGGAAGAGCTCAAATCTCTTTCCATGGCTAAGCAGCTTGCTGCAAAAGAGGAGTCCGAAGCAGAGCAGGATCCAATTTCCATCTCTGGACCTGGAAAGAGGAAGATAAGGAAAGTGAAGAAGAGCTTCCTTGAATCTGTGGTTGAAGAAGCAGAGAAGAGATTCAAGGAAGAGTCGCCTGAAGAGAGGCAAGCAAGGATAAGGAAAAACATAGATGAAGAGCAGAGGCTCAGATATGTTAGGAGGCAAAATAAGAAGAACAGAGAAGCTGGTGTTTCTTCTGGTGCCAGTGGTTCAAGCCAGAAGAGGAAAGGGCCTGTCGAAGTCATGAACATCCTCCCTCTCAGGACAGAAGGGTCTTTTGACTCAACTGTTCCTGTGCCTTTAATAGAAAAATGGAGAGAAGCCAAGACTCTCTGGTTTATTCAACATTACATCCAGAGACCTCCACCAGAGGATGATGCTCTCATCAACAGAACTTTCCATTCTTGGATGCAGGCTTATGATGCAGATTTGTACAAGCAATTGATGGATTCAACTATTGAATTCAACCTGGAAGTCACTGCTCCTGAGTTCCATTTTCTCAACACTCCAATGGCAGGAGACCAGGTTGATTGGGCTGAGCTGAAGAAATTGTACAAGACCAAGGTGTTGGTGAACTTCACTCCAACATCTTCTGCAGAGTTGAAGGCCGTCCAGGATAGGTTTCTGGATTGGTTTCTGGTGCCTAAAGACAACAGAAGATATGCATAGAATAGGACCTGATCTTCAATGTAATTTGTAATCATATTTGTCCTTATTATCAATGAAATTCATATCTTCTCTGTTCAAAAGACAACCTCTTGTTGTCTTAATTGTTTGCCTGATAAGATCTATTCTAAGGTCTTATCCTTTAATGTTTTCTTGCTTAAGTTTATTAATTTTTTTTTATCAGTTCTGGTAGTGTTTTAACTCCATCAAAAAGGGGGAAATTGTTAGGATAAAAATTGTTAGTTTTGATGAGTTAAAACAAACCAGAAGATGTAATAGGACCATCTGGACCTGTTAGCCAGATGATGATCTAGATTAGGACTTAGTCTAGGGGGAACTGCCAGACCAGAAGACTTCACCAGAAGACCCCACCAGAGGACTCCATCAGAAGACTTCACCAGATGAGACAGACCAGAGGCAGAGGACCTTCCCCAGACCAGAAGAGTCCGGACCAGACGAGTCTGGTGGAACAAAAGATGCTCAGTTTGATCCCCTGATTCTACTGAGTATTCTGGCTGTTCACCAGATTAGGACCAGAAGACACCGAGGTTGCCTGGTGTCTGGTCTTGCCTTCTCTGGAGAGAATTAGAGTTAGGCAGAGGAAGCTATTGACTGTTGGTGATTCAAATCAAGTCAACATGATCAGGATTGGAAAGTATTTGAAGATAATCAATCCAAGGATCCCACCAACCCAATCAATCAATTAGGGAATTGATTGATTGAGGCTTCCTTATATAGAGGATCTGATTGGATTAGCCCTCCAACGGCTAGCCCTAATTCCCTCTATAAATACAAGAGTGCAGTTCAAGAAAAAGCTCTAGAGACTCTACACGCGCATAAGTGATCCAAGCTTTTGATATTCATACCAAGCACTCTTACTGTTCATAATATTTATCTACTCTAAAGGAGTTATTGAAACCACAACCTGTTCCTCTATTAGACAAGGTTGTTGGCTGGTTGATCTTTAGATTGAAGTTAAATCTAAAGAGGTTGTAAGAAGGAACTGGTACTTCCCAATTCCAGTAAGTAAGTTTGTGAGTTGGTTGTTAGTGAGTCCCCTTGGTTATAAGGGAGAGTGGACGTAGGATATTCAATCCAAACCACTATATATCTTGTGTTCTTTATCGCTTTATTTTACTCATTGTTTGTTGATTATTGTTCTCTTGTAAAAGACTTTGAAAGACATTTAACTTAAACTTCCGCAATTAATCTAACCAGTGGGACCAACAGAAGTGATATTGTTGTGGATTCCATGAGTTCATCAACATGGTCTTAGAGAATGACCATCTCATCTACCTCCTCTTGCACAATCTCCCGGACATCCCTCAGCTGTGCTTGAAGAGCAGGAAGCTTGTCAGCATGAATGGAGTTAACAGCATCACTCAGGGGAGTTAGGTTGACCTCTACTGGGGGGATCTCAACAGTTTGAGTACCTGCATGGCAAATAATGTTAGCTTTGTCTCCCTCAGCCTCACAACCTAAGTCTCCTGATGCTTCTACTTCCATAGGGACTCCCTTCTCCTCACTCTTCTATCTTTTCTCACCCTCACTCTCCTTTTCGACTACATTTTTCTCAGCCAATTCACCCTTTACAAGGATGATTGCTCTAATCTCTCCACTTTTCACTCCAGTGATTTCCACCTCAGTTTTTTTTTCATTTATATTTTCAACTCCAACAGTACCAGACACATCAGTTGACTCCTTAGCCACCACTGAGGGCTGTTGTGGGAGAACTTCAGTAGACACCTCTACTGAGCTCTCCTGTGGCAAATTTTGTGCCTCAGTATCCCTTGCCATGGATACATCCTTGGCTGCTTCAACCTCACTTTGCTTAGGTGAAGCACCTCCTCCTTGTTCACTTTCTTTCCTTTTCTCTACATCCTCCTCTTTCTCATTCTCTTCAACACTTGCCTCAATAGATTGCTCAATTTCAGCTCCTCCTTCAGCTAAAGTCTCAGCTGGCTTCTCTGGCTCACCTCCAACAACCTTCTCCACCTCCACTTCCTTCCTGGCCTCAGCTATCTTCTCCATAACCAGACTCTCAAAGATCTTCTCATCACAGAGAAGTCTGGTTTTGGTCATATTTGCAAACTGCATCACTTCCACCTCCTCTTTCTTCCAATCCTCTGCATTGCTGCCTCTGACAGCCAAAAGAATTTCTCCAAGTCTTCTATCTTTGAGCTGGACGAGGAGTCTCAGTCTCAAGAACATAGCTTCGAGGGTGGGAAACCCATCAAGCTCAGGGTATTTGGACTCCAAAGAGTAGGCTACCTCATCCTTAAGAGCGTCTAAGAATGAGTACTCTTCTTCATCGTCTGAAGGAAGGGAAGGGGTAGAGGATCTGCTGTCTGTTGGCTCCTCTGGGATAGACTCCATGTGAGTTGAGTGTGATTCAGGAAGGTTTGGGTTTGGGTATCAGTGGAGGTAGTATTTTGTTCAGTGGGGGTTGAGGGTAGGGGTTCAGTAGGGGTTGAGGGAATGATTTCAGTAGGGGTTGAGATGGGTTCAGTAGGGGTTGAGATGGGTTCAGAAGGGGTGGTGGTTTGGGATCCACTTTCAGGCTGTTGAGAGCCTTCAGTGGGGTTTTTTGTTATTTTGGAGATGCGTTTGGTTTTGGCAGGGGTGCGTGGTTTAGTTTTGGGTTTGATGGGGGTAGGTGCAGGGGCATCTGAGTCAGACTCAGTTGAGATTATGTTGGGAGAAGAGTCAGGGTTACCTGATGAAGACTCATCAGTAGAGTTTGTGACTCTGACTTTCTTAGAGGCACTCTCCTTCTCCGTCTCAGTAGACCTCTTCTTCTCCTTCTTAGAAGCTTTCTCTGCCTCTACTTCCTTGTGCTGCGCCATCTTATCGCTCAATTTAACTAGCCTTCTCTTCAGCTTGGTTTTCTTCCCTTCAGTAGGGTCAACTTCTTCTTCCTCAACTGCCTCTGGGCTCTCCTCAGCAGGCTTGATCATTCTTGTCTCTAGAGCCTTTCCAGACTTGAACAAGGCTTTTAGATTACTCCACTTCCTGTCTGGAATCCAGTCTACTCCCAGATCTACATTCTCTATCAAGTAGGAGATTTTTGTTGCAAAATTTAGCTTACTTGATAGTTGGGGAGTTTTGTCAGGTTGGAGCTTTGAGTGCTCTTTATTCAATGCCCTCAGAAAGAACTGTTGTCAGTTGTATGTCTTCTCCTTACTCTCCACTATAGCCTTCATCAGTCTGAGCTTGGGCTTGCTCACCTGCTCCGTGCTTTCCTGGTTTCCCAGTATACATTTTCCAACAACTTCACATAGAATATTGTATACCGGTATGAGCACATTTCTGTTCATTGTTGGACTGTATTTCACCTTTCTTTGTATAATGGTATTGACCCATTCTTCCTCTCCGTCTGCAATTCAAGTATCTGGATTCGGACCTTCAGAGGGGAGATCGAACAGCTCCTTCAAGTCATCTCCACTGATGCGGATCTCCTTTCTAATCTTCTGGTGTTCAACAATTTCCATGTCGTCCCTCATCACCTTCTTCTTTCTTTGTAGTATGAGATGAGACCTGATCCTTGAATCATAATTGGATATATGATTGAAAAACTCAAGAACCTGCCTGTCAAAGAAGTTCTTAGGATGAACTGTTAAAAACTTCTCTAACCCAGCAGTTTTAAGCATCTCTAGGGCTTCTTTGGTGTGAGCAAATTCTGGTTTGGATTCTATCTCAGGGTTATCAAAAACCACGATAGGTTCATACCAGAAATTCTCCTTATTCGTAAGGAAACTTAGATTTAATTTTGCCATTTGAAGGATAGGGTTTGTGAGAAAATTTGCAGAGTGTAATTGGATAGATAGAATGGAGTTTTGCTTGTGAGTGATTTCGAAAAGGTTTACAAGCGTAAGTTTGGGGTTTTTATATGAGTAATGATCGGTGAGATTGAGAGGAGAGATCAACGTCTGAGATTAATTTAGTTTAAGATCGTGGATAGTCCAAAAGGTTAGTGGGGAGTTTTTAAGAGATCTTGACGGTTAGAAAAGAACCGCCTAAAATGAAAGGTATGGATTGAAAGGGTTGGTAGCCGGAAGGTCACATCATCTGGGTTTTAAGGCGCGTGAGATAGGTAACTGTAAAAGTAAACCTGACTTGTACAATGCGCATTAAATGCTTGCCATACCAAAATCTCTTCGAAAAAGTGTAAGAAAGATTTAATTTTCAGAAAGCACTCATTAGTAATTCTATTGAATCAAAATATATATATTAAAAACTAAGAGGCTTTAGATTTGAAAAAATCATAAGTATAAACTTTTGACCTCCACTGAGGTTTGACCTCGTCTGATATTCAGGACTCTTCTGAGATGAGGAGCTTCTACTGAGAAAGATCCTCTTCTGAATATGAACCTCCACTGAGTTGAAGGTAACTCTTCTGAGATTGAATCCTTTCTTTACACTCCTAGATCTAGGAGTCCAAGCTCCACTGACAACTCTTGAAACCTTGCTTCAGCCAGAGGTTTAGTGAAGATATCTGCCTTCTGCTTGTCAGTGTGGATTTTGAGCATTTTGATGTCCTTCTTCTCCACATGATCTCTGATGAAATGATGCCTTATATCCACATGTTTGCATCTTGTGTGGAGAACTGGATTTTCTGAAATAGCAATTGCACTATTGTTGTCACAGAAAATAGGGACTTCATTGGCAAAGATATTGTAATCTCTCAGTTGTTGTCATAGCCAAAGAATTTGAGCACAACAACTTCCAGCTGCCATATACTCAGCTTCAGTAGTGCTTGTGGCTACTGAATTTTGTTACTTGGAGAACCAAAAAATCAGCTTACTTCCCAAGAATTGACAAGTGTCTGAGGTTGATTTCCTGTCAATTCTGCATCCTCCATAGTCAGCATTTGAGTATCCTGTGAGTTCCAGATTGTCATCTGATGGATACCACAATCCCATATTCACAGTACCCTTAAGGTATTTGAGAATTCTTTTAGGAGCTTCCAGATGACTTTTCTTTGGATTGACTTGATATCTTGCACAAATCCCAACTGCAAAAGTGATATCAGGCCTGCTTGTTGTGAGATACAGTAGAGATCCAATAATAGCTCTGTAGTGAGTCTGATCTACTGATTCACCATCTTCATCTGGTTCCATCTTGGTGTTGGTGTTGAGTGGGACTCTTGCTACTTTGCTGGTCTGGCATCCAAACTTGTTGATTTGGCTTGTATATTTGGCTTGATTGATGAAGATTCCTTCAGGGGTCTGCTTAACTTGAAGTCCTAGGAAGAAGTTCATTTCTCCCATCATTGACGTTTCAAAATTTCCCTTCATCAGTTGAGAAAACTTTTCACAGAGGACTTGATTTGGACAACCAAAGATGATATCATCAACATAGATTTGTACAAGCAAGGTGTCCTCTCCTTTTGTGATCCTGAATAGAGTTCTATCAACTCTTCCTTTGATGAAACCATGATCCAAAAGAAATTGTGACAAAGTATCATACCAAGCTCTTGGAGCCTGTTTCAGTCCATATAGAGCTTTTCACAGTCTATATACATTGTGACTTTCTTCAAAACCTGGGGGTTGCTCCACATAGACTTCTTCATTTAGTACTCCATTCAAGAAGGCACTTTTAACATCCATCTGGTACACCTTGAATTTCTTGTGAGCAGCATATGCAAGAAATAATCTTATTGCCTCCAATCTGGCTACTGGGGCAAATGTTTCATCATAGTCAAATCCTTCAACTTGAGAATAACCCTTTGCAACAAGTCTGGCTTTGTTTCTGACTATGATATCATTTTCATCCTTCTTGTTCTTGAATACCCACTTGGTTCCTATCACATTGCAGTGATATGGTCTGTCCACCAACTCCCAAACTTGATTCCTTGTGAACTGGTTGAGCTCTTCTTGCATGGCAATGATCCAGTTGGAATCTTAAAGTGCTTCTGCTATGGAACTTGGTTCCTGGTTTGATAAGAAACAACAAAACAAAGCACTTTCCCCATGAAAACTTCTAGTTTTGACTCCTGAGGAAGGATCACCTAGGATTTGCTCAACAGGGTGATCTGAGAGCCATGTTCTCCTAGGCTGATGCCCTTCAGTAGAGTTTAACTCTTCTGAAGTTGAGTCACTAGATATAGGAATAAAATCAAATTCAGGAAATAACACAGAGAGTTGAAGTCCTGAGTCACCATTCAAGGTATTCTAATTCTCAATGGTAATCTCATTGGTTCCCCCTTGAATGATGGGTTCAGTGGATGTCTCAGCTGTGACCACATCTTTATTGACATCACTTACCTCTTGAACTGGGATAGTGTTCATCAGTTCAGTTGCTTGTTCAGGAGAGCTCTCAGGTGAGCTTTGAGGGGTGGTTTGACTTTGGGTGACCTCCTTGAATTGTTGATTTTCTAAATTGTCCCAAGTTGGGATGTATGTATCAACACAATTCTCAGGATAACCTTTAGACTTGATACTCAGTCTGGTTAGTCTTTTGCTTATTACCTTCTCATTTTCCTTACTCCTGGACTCAAAAGTAGATTCATCAAAGACCACATGAGGTGTTTCTTCCACAACAAGAGTTCTACAGTTGTAAACTCTGAAGGCTCTACTGATTTGGGAATATCCTAAGAAAATTCCTTCATCAGCTTTGCTATCAAAAGCTTTCAGTTGAGTTTTCCCATTGTTGTGAATGAAACATTTGCAACCAAAAATATGAAAGTAAGATACCTGTGGTTTTCTGCTATTCCATAGTTCATATGGAGTTTTTCCTTGATGTTTGGTTACCATGGATCTATTTTTAGTGTGGCAGGCAGTGTTGATAGCTTCAGCCCAAAATCTTTTAGGAACTTGAGCTTCTGCAAGCATTGTCCTTGCTGTCTCCTTGAGAGTTCTATTTCTTCTTTCAGCTACTCCATTTTGTTGTGGAGTTCTTGCAGCTGATGTCTCATGTGCAATACCTAACTCTTTGCAATAATCAGATATAATAGAATTAATGAATTCAGTGCCCTTATCTGATCTTATCTTTACAATGTTCAGGCTCTTTTCATTGCTAACTTTCTTCAGGAGCTCTGGCAGCCTCAGTTGAGTCTCCTTTTTGCTGGCTAGGAATATCACCCATGTGTACCTGGAGAAATCATCAACAACGAGTGTATATTTTCTCCCATTGATACTTACAGGGGTTACTGGACCAAAGAGATCCATATGTAACAGTTGAAGTATTCTGTCAGTAGAGGTTACTACTTTGCTTTTGAAAGATGCTTTCACTTGCTTTCCCTCCTGACAGGCTTTGCAAATATGTTCTTTGTTGTATACTTCATTTGGCATTCCTTCTACCAGTCCATGCCTTGCTATCCTGTTCATCATCTTGAAGTTCAGATGACTTAGTCTTTTGTGCCGCAGCCAATTAGTGTCAGTTGAGCTCTTAGCAATAAGACATGCATTTGGTGTGCAAGACTTCCAATCTGCAAGATAGATATTTCCCTTCCTTGACCCAATTAGTAGTACCTGTTGTGAAGATATATTCTTGACAAAACACAGGTTACATGAAAATTCAACACTATATCCTTTATCACAGAATTGACTTATGGACAGAAGATTATGCTTAAGTCCACTGAAAAAGGATACATTGCTTACTCTTACTGAGCCAATGATTAAAGTACCATAACCTTTAGTGGCTCCTTGTGAGTTGTCACCAAAGGTGACTTGTGGACCTTCTCTCTCAACAAATTCTGTCAGGAGATCTTTGTTGCCAGTCATGTGCCTAGAACATCCACTGTCCAAGTACCAGACTGAAGATTTAAGAGCATCTCCTTTGTTGAGGTCCACTGAGCCCTGCAATAAAAAATTAAGCTTTAGGTACCCATTTGGTGTTGGGTCCTACCAGGTTAGCTGTACCTTTCGGAATCCAAATTTGCCTCACAGTTCTAATCACTTTAGATTGACTAATTTGTCTTCCATAAACATCTACATAGATCGTTATCTCACTTGGTGCCTTGGGAGTAAACTTTCTATGGGTGTCAGCCTTTGAAGGAACAAGAACCTTATTTACATTCTTTCTCTTCGGCTTGGGTGCACCTGACCTTGGTCTTTGTTGATAAAGGTATGAAGGACCTTTTCCTTTAGGCACAGAAGGAATAGATCTTCCATATGAGTCATTCCTTGAGGACTGCTCATGCCTGGGTGCTTTCTGTTAGGATAAAAATTGTTAGTTTTGATGAGTTAAAACAAACCAGAAGATGTAATAGGACCATCTGGACCTGTTAGCCAGATGATGATCTAGATTAGGACTTAGTCTAGGGGGAACTGCCAGACCAGAAGACTTCACCAGAAGAGTCACCAGAAGACCCCACCAGAGGACTTCACCAGAGGACTCCACCAGAAGACTTCACCAGATGAGACAGACCAGAGGCAGAGGACCTTCCCCAGACCAGACGAGTCCGGACCAGACGAGGCTGGTGGAACAAAAGATGCTCAGTTTGATCCCCTTATTCTACTGAGTATTCTGGTTGTTCACCAGATAAGGACCAGAAGACACCGAGGTTGCCTGGTGTCTGGTCCTGCTTTCTCTGAAGAGAATCAGAGTTAGGCAGAGGAAGCTATTGACCGTTGGTGATTCAAATCAAGTCAACATGATCAGGATTGGAAAGTATCTGAAGATAGTCAATCCAAGGATCCCACCAACCCAATCAATCAATTAGGGAATTGATTGATTGAGGCTTCCTTATATAGAGGATCTGATTGGATTAGCCCTCCAACGGCTAGCCCTAATCCCCTCTATATATACAAGAGTGCAGTTCAAGAAAAAGCTCTAGAGACTCTACACGCGCACATAGCATACTAAGCCTTTTGATCACTACGCATTTGCACTCACTTTGTTCTTAAATACTCATCCAACTCGTAAGGAGTTTATATACTCAACCTGTTCATCTTGTTAGACAAGGTTGGAGTAAGTTTGTCTTTAGATCGAAGTTAGATCTAAAGAGATTGTAAGAAGGTGCTGGTACTTCGGAAATTCCAGTGGTTAGTGAGTTTGTTGGTTGGATAGTGAGACCCCTTTGATCAAGGGAGAGTGGACGTAGGATATTCAGATCCGAACCACTATATATACGGTGTTATTTATTGCTTTCTTTAATACCTGTTGTTTATTATTTGTGCTCTTAGAAAAGATTTTCTCTAAAGACATTTTGGCTATAAAGGCTTCCGCAATTAATCTATCTAGTGGGACCAACAAGTGGTATCAGAGCAGTGTGTCCAACGACCACTGCTTTGTAAAGCTTTTGGTGGTCACCGGGCAGATCCATTGCTCCTTAGTGCTTTTGTTAAAGTTCTTGTTATTTCCCAAATTTTATTTAAAATGTCTGCAAAATCTTCTTATAAGAGTCGCAAATTGCCAGAGTTCTCATTTGAGGACTATAGCCACTGGAGCTTCATGATGAGTAATCATCTGGGAGCTATCCACCACCGCATGTTAGATGTGGTAGAGAGTGGCCCCATTAAATTTTACTGGACTCCTATTGATAGTGGCAGGTCAGAGTCCATTGAAGAAACTAGCGACGCTGCAGAGGATAGAGTTCCCAGACAACGAATCCTCAAAAAGAAAGAAGAACTTGACAACGATGAGAGAAAGCTACATAACCTGGACCAGGTGGCAAGAACCGAGATTATCAACACTCTCACCAAGGAGGTAATAGAGAAGGTCAGAACCTGTGTCACTGCGAAGGAGATGTGGGACAAACTTGCACTTCTCTGTGAGGGAACAGAGAAGATTAAAGATAACAAGCTCCAGGCTGTTCAACACTCGTTTGATACGTTCAAAATGAAACCAGACGAGACCATAGACCAGCTGGACATGCGCCTCACAAATCTCCTAAACAAGGCTAGTGCCTTAGGTAAGACCTACTCTGAAAAAGAAATTAATAGCAAAATCTTGCGTTCACTAACAAGCAGGTGGAGAATTAAAGTCACTGTGATCAAGGACAACAAGGATCTCAACACTCTGGATCACCATCTTCTGTTGTCTGATCTCGAAGCTTACGAATATGATCTTCAAGAGGAGGATCAAACAGAAGAGGTTTCCTCTTCTAGCCAGAAAGGAGTTGCATTCTCTTAAACTCTCAAGCCTGATGTCAAGCCAAAGGAGTCTACTGCAGATGACTTGAGCCTCAAGGAGCAGGTAGCACTTCTAACTCGTAAATTAGACAAAATGAGTTCAAAATATGGCAGGTACAAAAGGCATTGGAAGGAGTCTACCAGAGACAGGAAGAGTTCCTTCAAGCCTGCAGAGAAGGAGAAGGCATCTGGAGACTCAAGGGAGACCAGATTCAGAACTCCAGAGAGGAGGAGAGATGATAACCCTGGCAACTCTGGGAGATCAGATTATCAGAGGAGGGATGGTAGCTCTGGCAGACCTGACTACCAGAGGAGAGAGAGTAGTCCAGCCAGATCAGACTACAACCAGAGGAGGAGAGAGCCAAGTCCTAGTCCCAGAGGAGACAATGCCTGCTACACATGCAACAAAACTGGTCACTACAGTTATGATTGTCCTCAGCTTACTCCTAGGGAAAGAGAAGAGAAAAGAATCAAGAGAGATAGGAGATATGCAGATAAGAGGGCATTGCTGGCAGAAGCAGAGGAGAAGGATACTAGTTCCAGTTCTTCTTCTTCTGACTTTGGATCAGATGATGATGTGTGTCTTATGGCAGACATCACTGAGGTAAATGAAACTACTCTAGTTTTATCAAATTCCAAATGTACTGAATCCTCTAATTCATCTGGTAACTCCAGAGAGTCTGATATGCAACAAATGCTATCAGATCTCCAAAATTGTATCCAACTTTGTCAAAAACTTGAGAAAGAGAGTGGTAGGCTCAGAGCTGAAGTTCAATCTCTCTCTCATGAGCACAAATCCACCAGAGAACTCATGAAAGATCATTCCAAAGAAGTCTCTGAACTTCAGGATAAGATCACAGAAAGAGATACTCTGGTAGATCAACTCATGAAAGAAAGAACCTCTCAAGAAGATGAGATCAATGAACTCAGAGCCAAATACCAGACTCTTATCAAGGGAAAACAAGTTGCTCACAACATAGAGGAGATACCTATGCCCAGAGAAGCTCCTAAGATACCATCTGTTGTATCTATCATATCAGAGTCTTCTCAGCGCATTTGTGATAAGAGTGGTTTAGGATATTCTGGAATTACCACTAAAACCCATAAATACCTCTATAATAAAGACAAGTCTGTAAGAGCTGGTAAATTGGTAGAAATCTGGAATGATAAAGACTTAACTGGTAATGGTTACAAGGTGGTTCACAATCCTGATTGGAAAAGGAATCACTCTGTTAATCACATAACAAATGGTCCAGAAGAGTTGACTGTTCTGGAAGAGAAGATGCTAGAAAATAAGTGTAAAAAAGGGGAATCATTAAAGATTGATGGTTCTGTGAACAATGAGTCCCAAGGAGTAGAAATTACTCAAATTGGAGGACCCCAGAGAAATCCTCAAAGGGAACCTAAACAGATTAGGGGACCTCAAAGGAAACACTCAAGGAAGGGGAATACCAATCAGAGTAACAACTACCAGAGAAGGAACAATGTTCAACAGAACCAGGTACCCCAGAGACAATTTTCTCAGAGGAATCAATTCCAGAATAGGTATACTCAAAGGAACTATAATCACCAGAGCAAGTCTAATTATCAGAACCAGAGGAGGTCTTCTAGACCCATCTATAGAAAACCAACTGATCTGGGTAGTTATGACACCAGAGATGGTTCTTCTAGGATGTACCCTTACAACCAGACCTTTAAGACCATGTCTTTAAGGCAGGCCATTCCAAAGGCCATATTTGAGAAAAGGTACACCAGACCTGTTTATAGGAAAGGTGTCCTTATCAGACCAGTAGCTCAATATGTCATTGTCAGAGGACATGTGCTGGTAGATAGATTTGGAAGGAAGATAAGATCTCCTCATCCATCAAGGGATGATCTTTATCTATGGATTCCTACAAAACCTGCAACTAACCAATCAGGACCCAGCACTAGTAGGGGACCTAATTGATTTCTCTGCAGGTAGATAAGAGTCCATTGGAGAAAGGATTTTCAAGCAACCATGTCTGGTACATTGATAGTAGATGTTCCAAGCACATGACCTTCCAGAAAGATAATCTCCAAGATTTCAAGCCATTGAATGGACCAAGAGTGATGTTTGGTGACAACAATTATGGCGTCACCAGAGGAGTTGGAAAGTTGACCTTCAATGGAGTATCTGTAGATGAAGTCTACTACGTAGAAGGACTCAAGCATAATCTGCTTTCAGTATCCCAATTCTGTGACAAGGGATACTCAGTGAAGTTTTCTAGTGATTCATGCACTGTTTTCTCTTCTGATTATAATGATATTTTGCTAATAGGCTTGAGGAAGGGTAACATTTATCTTGCAGATTTTAGCAGTTGCCCAAGAAATGCCTGCCTGGTTGCTAAAGGATCTGCAGAGAACAGCTGGATTTGGCACAAAAGATTGTGTCATCTTAACTTCAAAACATTGAACAAGATTGCCAGAAAAGGTCTCATTCGAGGTCTTCCAAATGAAGTGTTTAAGAAGGATCAGGTTTGTGGTTCATGCCAGAAGGGTAAACAACCCAAGACTTCCTTTAAGGATGTCCAGAGCACAACCACAACCAGAGTACTTTAACTACTTCACATGGACCTGTTTGGACCTGTTTCTCCTCTTAGTTTCAGTGGAAGGAAGTGCACCTTAGTGATAGTAGATGACTTTTCAAGATACACTTGGGTAGTGTTCTTGTTTAAGAAAAATGAAACTATGACTAAGCTGCCAGAGTTCTTCAAGCAAATTCAGAATGAGCAGAACCAGAGCATAGTCAGAATCAGAAGTGACAAAGGAACAGAGTTTCTGAATTCACACATTGCAGATTACTGCAAGGATCATGGGATTTTTCATGAGACATCTGCTGCCAGAACACCCCAACAAAATGGAGTAGCAGAAAGGAGGAATAAGACTCTCAAAGAAGCTGCACGAACAATTCTGGCAGAGTATAGCACTCCACAAAGATTTTGGGCAGAGGCCATCAATACAGCGTGCTACACTCAGAACAGGTGCCTGATTGCCCAGAGACATAATAAAACACCATATGAGGTATGGAAAGGTAAAACCCCATCTGTTTCATACTTTTATGTTTTTGGATGTAAGTGTTTCATCCATGACAATGGGAAATCTAAATTAAGAACCTTTGATGCTAAAGTGGCTGATGGAATATTTTTAGGATATTCCAGCACCAGTAAAACTTTCAGAGTTTTTAATAAGAATTCACTTTGTGTGGAGGAAACACCTCATGTTGTTTTTGATGAATCTGCTTTTGAGTGCAAGGTGGACTTAAAGTCTTCTGATGAGACCCAGAATCAGACTACTCCCAGAGTAATCAAAGTCAATCCACCTGTTCTTGATTCAGATTCAGATTCAGATGATGACCCATCTCCTGGTTCTCTGAAGCAGCAGCCTTCACAAGGAGCAGAACCAGAAGAGGTTGGAACTCCTGTAGGGGGAAGCTCTTCTGCAGGTGGTGATAATCACCAAGGTACTGCAGAAGATGATCAACCAGGCAAGACCACGGGAAGGATGACCCTGGTTGATCACCCCAATGACCTAATCCTTGGAGATCCAACTAAGGGTGTCCAGACTAGGAGATCTCTTAACTTAGCTGCCTTATTCAGTTGCTATGTGTCCTTGATTGAGCCTAAGAACATCAAGGAGGCACTGAAAGATTCAAATTGGATTATTGCAATGCAAGAGGAGTTGAATCAATTCACCAGACATGATGTTTGGGAGCTGGTAGACAGACCAAGACATCAAAAGGTGATAGGCACTAAGTGGGTTTTCAAGAATAAGAAAGATGAGAATGATGTCATTACTAGGAACAAGGCAAGGCTAGTGGCTCAGGGCTATTCTCAGTCTGAAGGAATAGACTATGATGAGACATTTGCTCCTGTTGCTAGACTAGAAGCCATCAGATTGTTCTTAGCATATGCTGCTCACATGAAGTTCAAAGTATACCAGATGGATGTGAAATCTGCCTTTCTTAATGGGATTCTCATTGAGGAAGTGTATGTGGAACAACCTCCTGGTTTTGAACAAGGTGACAAGGTGTTTAAGCTTAAGAAAGCTCTTTATGGGCTGAAGCAGGCACCCAGAGCATGGTATGACACTTTATCTCAGTTTCTTCTGGACAATGGTTTTACTAAAGGTAAGATTGATAGAACCTTGTTTAGGAAAGAAGAAGGAAAGGACATCCTTCTGGTCCAAATATATGTTGATGACATCATATTTGGTTCCCCTAACAAGAAGCTGTGTGAAAAGTTTGGTGAACTCATGCAGAGTCAGTTTGAGATGTCCATGATGGGTGAGATGAATTACTTTTTAGGTTTGCAGGTTAAGCAATCAGAGAAGGGAATCTTCATTAATCAAGCAAAGTACACCAGAAACATGTTAGAGAAATTTGGAGTAGGATCTAGCAAAGCAGCCAAGATCCCTATGATGACAAATTTCAACATGGATCCAGATGAGTCTGGAGAGAGTGTGGACCAGACTCAGTATAGAGCACTTATTGGTTCTCTTTTGTATCTGACTGCAAGCAGACCAGATATTACTTTTGCTGTAGGAGTTTGTGCCAGATTTCAAGCTAATCCCAAGAGGAGTCACTTGGAAGCAGCTAGGAGAATATTGAAATATCTCAAGGGAACTGTGAATTTAGGATTATGGTATCCTGCAGATGACAACTTGGAATTGAGTGGATATTCGAATTCAGACTATGGTGGGTGCAGAATAGATAGGAAATCTACTAGTGGAACATGCCAATTTTTAGGGAATAAATTGGTATCCTGGTTTTCTAAGAAGCAGACTTCAGTTGCTACATCAACAACAGAAGCAGAGTACATGGCTGCAGGGAGTTGTTGTTCTCAACTTCTCTGGATTAGTCAACAACTTAGGGACTACCAGATTAGAGCTAAGGATATTCCTATATTCTGTGATAGTAATAGTGCAATTGCAATCACCCAGAATCCAGTTCTTCATACCAGGTGTAAACATGTTGATATAAGGCATCATTTTATCAGAGATCATGTTGAGAAGGGAGATATAAGGATGGAAAAGATTGCAACAGAGAAGCAGAGAGCAGATATATTAACTAAGCCTTTGGCTGAGACCAGATTCAGAGAGTTAGCTTTTGAGTTAGGTTTGTTGGATCCAGAGACAGATTTGTTTTAGGGGGAACATCAGAGAAGTATCCTTTTATTTTATTGCAGATTCCTTATTTCGTTTAACACTAACATACCTGCAGATTAGATATATCAGAGAAGGTACCAGATGAGGTATGTACCAGGTGACACTTGTCCCAGATGAGGTGCTGAGTCATTTGTCCAAAATCTTCTCTGACCAGGACCAGATGAGCTCCATCAGAGGAGATGTAGCTGTGGTTTCATCTGGTTACAATATCAGGTGACAGGTATGCATTTACTTCTCTGGCCTCTGATCATTGGGATACACTTTTCAAATTAGTAAGTACACTCAAAACCTTTCAACTTCGGAGTGTATTTAAGACTAGGGTATAGGGCCTAGGCAATCATTTCGCTTTTTCTCTTGACTGCCTCAAAATCCCTTTATGCCCAGTCCCAATGACTATGCCAACGCACCAGATTAAATCCGTATCTTGCCTTTCATCGTGGCCATCGGATTTAATCACTGTGCAAAATGTCAATCAATGCTAAAATTGATTTTGTTTCCTCAATTAAATTTTAAAATTACACGCGTTCACACTTCATTTAATAATCTAGCCACGCGTATTACCCTATTTAATTCAAATTTCCTTTCAATCTGTCCTTTCACGTTTTCATACTCTCAAACCCTAACCTCTCTCTCTGCAAAGCATTTTCTATCTCTCTCTTTCTTTCACAGTAATGGCCCCTCCGTGCAATTTTGACCATGTCCTGATCATGAAGAAGTTAAAGACGGAGATGGTGGTGGACTTCTATACCACCAAGAACCCAGTTGTGCTGTCGGTTCTAGAGATGTTCCAGAGAGCAGGGGTGGAGAAGTTGATCTCCACTGTTCCCAAGGATTTTCGTACTCTTGACGGTTATGCGGCCCAGTTGTTGGTTCGTATGAAGATTCATGGGGATTACTTTTCTTCGAAGATTGATAAAGACGATTTGGTATTTTCTAAGCACGACTTCTGCGCTTTGTTCGAGAACATTTCTGCGGTGGGAGTGGATCCATTGACGTACAAGGAGGATGATATTGTTGGATCCTTCAAGATTTTTGCTCGTTCGTCTTGCCAGAACATCACAAAGGGCTTTGTGGATAAGCATTTACGGTAGAAGTTCAAGGTGTTGTTCGATATCGTGGTGAAGGTGCTTATGTGTGAAAATCACAGCACAGATGCCATTTTCAATGGTAGGATGTGTGTGATGAGGGCTTTATATGATGGTGTGCAGTGTAATTGGGCGGAGTTCTTCTGGGATGTGTTGAGGAAGAACAGGCTGAAGGTGAAGAAGGAGCCTTGTCCTTCCAAGCCAGGGGAGTTGCAGTTTTTCTTTACTGTAAATGTCTCTTTGGGGACTAAGTTAACTCTCATTCTGGATTCTCTCCTTCCAGAGAAGAAGTGGAAGTCTTCTTGGTGCCACAGTTATCACAAGTCCAAGATCCTCTTCTCCAAGGATGGTCCTCTCCACGGCCATGCCGACTCTGATGGGGAGCAAGCCATCCCTGCCCCTCCTATTCAATCTATTCCTTCACCTCCAAAGGGGCAGAGAAAGCAGCAGAAGCAGAAGAGCCTTAAGAAAGCTTCTGAAGCAACTGGTTCTTCGACCGTTACCTTTTCTGGTTCCTCAGAGGAGGACCAGATTCCCCTTCTTGATGTGCTTAAGAAGAAGGGTGATGATGATAAAGCTGTTAAGAAGGCTGGAGCAGCTAAGAGGAAGCGGCCAGAGGAGGCCAGGAGAGGCTCTGCTAAGAAGTCTAAAACTAGCAGGAAGGCCAAGACAACCCTTCTGGTGGATGAGCCATCAGAGGAGGAAGATGAAGAAGAGGTTGAGCCTCTTGTGAGGAAATCCAAGGCCAGGAAAGCAATTCTTCAAGATTCAGACTCTGGATCTGATCTTGGAGAGGCCTTGGAGAAGGCTATTGAGGATGCTTCCCAGATGATGGAGGATGCTCCAGAGACTGCTATACCTGCTGGTGTTGACCCAGCAGAGGTAAATCCCTCCATTCCATCTTCTTCCCCCATTAATCTTGTTTCCCCTTCTACCTCTCCCCCAAATAATATACCCCAAACCCCTTCTGCCTCTGGTAACCCTTTTGTTCCACCAGAGCAGATCATCCCAGATACCCCTGTCTATACTCCCTCTACCATTCCTACCTAAACACCCTCTCCCCCAATTTCCCAAACACATCTTCCCACAGATCCCTCTCCCCCACCTTCTGCACCAGAGGTACCCTCAACCTCTTCTGGTGCAGACATTCCCCCTCCAAACACTTCTACCTCCCAGACACCTCCTACACATTCTGTACCAGATATTCCTTCCTCTTCTGGTGCAGAACAACCCATTCCTACCACCTCTACTTCACAAAATCCTAACCCTCCCCAAACCCATACAGATCAGGACCCAACCATTGCTATGGCTCTGGGATTCCCTGCCCCTCCCCCCTCTCCAACCTGTTTAACAAGCGATGATAGTGAAGATGAGGAAGCTTCACTTGAGCCTGCTCACTTAGCACCTTCCTCCTCTGCCTCTGGGCCCAAACCCTTCTTTTTCTCTTCTGATGAGATGGGCCCCATCAGGCAGAGTATGAGTGTGAGTGCTCAGCTCTGGCTAAGAGAGCAATTTCCAATTTTGTTGGAGCACTCACCCCTCCTGGCAGATCTGACTGATGCCAAGGTTTGGAGTATGGCTAGACTCCAGGATGTTGAAGATCTCATGCTTCTGCTAGAGGAGATGTCTCCATCTACCTTCACTACTTGGGAGATTGAGCTGAAGAAGAAGCTAAATATTCAAAACCTGACAGAGTTGGAGACACCAGAAGCGGCCAAGATCCTCATCAAGACTCTCCTTATCCAGAGAGGAGTTATGCTCACTCCAGAGGGCTTCTCCTACAACTTTGGTCCTCATTTCACTTTCCCTCCTGAGCTATATTCAGACGAGGAGGACTTTGAGATGTCTCCTGCTGTGCTCCAGAAGATGAAGGCTTTCTTTAACGAGCAGATCATGCAGATAGGGCGCTTTTCCAAAGCAATTCAACATATGGCCCCTGCTATGATGAGAGGAGAATCTTCCTGAAGCAGATCAAGTCCACTCTGGCAGAGGTAAAAGCTTCCTTCAAGGCTAAAGGCTTATTTGTCAAGCTAGATGTCATGCACAGCCAGAAGCAGCTCCAGGAGCACGTGCTGGAGCAGTTGAGGCCAGTCTCTGTTCTCAAGGTGGAGATGGCCAGCCAGATGATTCAGACTGCAAAGCTGAAAGACTCCCTCCAGGAGATGTTGGAGAAGCAGGAAAGACTTGTTGCAGAGTCTAAAGCCTATCTGGAGGAAGCCAAGCGGCTTCGTGATCTTCACTCTTCCTCCAACACTGCCTTGCCTGATCTTATAAGGCAGGTAGTGGAGCCCCTCCTTGATGAAGTTAAAAAGGGGGAAGAGAAGGCCAGAACTGATCTGGCGAAGACCACCAATGAAACTCTCTTCAGCCATGGAGCTCGTCTGGACCTGTTGGAGAACACTTTGGCCCAGGCTGAGTTGCAGAAGAAGAAGAAGGAAGAGTTCAAGTCTCTTTCCATGGCTAAGCAGCTTGCTGCAGAAGAGGAGTCTGAAGCAGAGCAGGATCCAATTTCCATCTCTGGACCTGCAAAGAGGAAGATAAGAAGAGTCAAGAAAAGCTTCCTTGAGACTGTTGTTGAAGAAGCTCAGAAGAGATACAAGGAAGAGACTCCAGAGGAGAAGCAAGCAAGAATTAGGAAAAACATAGATGAAGAGCAGAGGCTCAGATATGTTAAAAGGCAAAACAAGAAGAGCAGAGAAACAGGTGCTTCTTCTGGTGCAGGTGGCTCAAGCCAGAGGAGGAAAGCTCCCATTGAAGTGATGAACATTCTGCCTCTCAAGCCTGATTGAAAAATGGAAGGAGGCAAAGACTCTCTGGTTCATCCAACATTATATCCAGAGGCCAGCACCAGAGGATGATGAGCTAATCAACAAGACCTTTCACACCTGGATGCAAGCCTATGATGCAGATTTGTACAAGCAACTGATGGACTCAACCATTGAGTTAAACCTGGAGGTGACTGCCCCTGAGTTCACTTATCTTAACACTCCTATGGCAGGAGACCAGGTTGATTGGGCTGAGCTGAAGAGACTTTACAAGACAAAGGTGTTGGTGAACTTCACTCCAACATCTTCTGCAGAGCTGAAAGCTGTCCAGGATAGGTTTCTGGATTGGTTTCTGGTGCCCAAGGAAAACATAAGATATGCTTAGATAGGACCAGAATTTCATTGTAATCTGTAAACTCTTTATCTTTATTTCTAATGAAATTCATATCTTCTCTGTTCAAAAGACAACCTCTTGTTGTCTTAATTGTTTGCCTGATAAGATCTATTCTAAGGTCTTATCCTGTATATGTTTTCTTGCTTAAATCTTCTTTGTGATCAGTTCTGGTAGTGTTTTAACTCCATCAAAAAGGGGGAAATTGTTATGATAAAAATTGTTAGTTTTGATGAGTTAAAACAAACCAGAAGATGTAATAGGACCATCTGGACCTGTTAGCCAGATGATGATCTAGATTAGGACTTAGTCTAGGGGGAACTGCCAGACCAGAAGACTTCACCAGAAGAGTCACCAGAAGACCCCACCAGAGGACTTCACCAGAGGACTCCACCAGAAGACTTCACCAGATGAGACAGACCAGAGGCAGAGGACCTTCCCCAGACCAGACGAGTCCGGACCAGACGAGTCTGGTGGAACAAAAGATGCTCAGTTTGATCCCCTTATTCTACTGAGTATTCTGGTTGTTCACCAGATAAGGACCAGAAGACACCGAGGTTGCCTGGTGTCTGGTCCTGCCTTCTCTGAAGAGAATCAGAGTTAGGCAGAGGAAGCTATTGACCGTTGGTGATTCAAATCAAGTCAACATGATCAGGATTGGAAAGTATCTGAAGATAGTCAATCCAAGGATCCCACCAACCCAATCAATCAATTAAGGAATTGATTGATTGAGGCTTCCTTATATAGAGGATCTGATTGGATTAGCCCTCCAACGGCTAGCCCTAATCCCCTCTATATATACAAGAGTGCAGTTCAAGAAAAAGCTCTAGAGACCCTACACGCGCACATAGCATACTAAGCCTTTTGATCACTACGCATTTGCACTCACTTTGTTCTTAAATACTCATCCAACTCGTAAGGAGTTTATATACTCAACCTGTTCATCTTGTTAGACAAGGTTGGAGTAAGTTTGTCTTTAGATCGAAGTTAGATCTAAAGAGATTGTAAGAAGGTGCTGGTACTTCGGAAATTCCAGTGGTTAGTGAGTTTGTTGGTTGGATAGTGAGACCCCTTTGATCAAGGGAGAGTGGACGTAGGATATTCAGATCCGAACCACTATATATACGGTGTTATTTATTGCTTTCTTTAATACCTGTTGTTTATTATTTGTGCTCTTAGAAAAGATTTTCTCTAAAGACATTTTGGCTATAAAGGCTTCCGCAATTAATCTATCTAGTGGGACCAACACTTTCAGCTGAGGTTGCTTCATCTGTGAAGACCTCGGCTGATAGTACCTCTGCTGAGATCTATTTTGATAAGTCACCTGAGCCTTTCCATTTGGTTTTGGCTTAGTTTGACTTTTCTTTTGTGTGATCTCAGCTGGTCTTTTTCCTTTATCCACAGTCTGTGGTTGAAATGTCACAGACTTAACATAAACTCTCTTTGTGCCACTTGAAGAAGCAACACTCAGAGGACCTTCTGAAGGTTTTGGAATAAAGCCTATCCCACACTTGTTATTAGGATTGATTTGAAAATTTTGAATCTCCTCTATGGCAAGAGAGGGTTTGTTTAGAGCATCAATCCTTTTTAACAAGGTCTCTTCAGATTTTTGTAAGACATCAATTTTCAGGAGAGAATCCTTTATTTGGCTTATCAATTTTAAATTCTCTTCAGTTAACTTTATCTTAGATTCATTTAGATCTTTTATCAGTTGATCTCTACCATTTCCTTGACTCCTGAGGGTTTCCACCTCTTTTGTCAGTTCAATGGTAGATTTGGCTGATTCAGATCTGCTTGATTCCCAGACTCGATTAACTTGGAGTTTTCACTCAAGAGTTGTTTGTTTTCATCTTGAAGACAGAAACTTGCTTCTTGCAACCTTGAGAAATCAATCATCAATTGTTCCAAAGTGGACTGAAGATTGAGTTCCTCAGTTGACTCTGAGCTTAGCTCAGGTGAGTGTTCTAGAGAAATGGATGGTTTAGATTGTACCTCTGGTTCTTCTCTTGCCACGAGGCACATGTCATCTTCACTGCTGTCAGAGAATAGTTCATCAGATGACTCTAGATTTTCATCAACATCCTCAGCCACCATGGCTTTCCTTTCTCCATATCTTCTGTCTCTTTTGGCTTGCCTTTCCTTTCTTTCTTTTGTGCTCAGTTGAGGACAATCATATTGAAAGTGCCCAATCTTCTTGCACTGGAAACATCTGTTGGCATCATCATTCTTTTCCTCAGTAGACTCTCTGGTCTTTGATGCTGATCCTTCAGCCTTGGTGTAATTCTTGTATTCCTTCTTCTTTTCCAGCTCAGATGAGCTTTTTTCTCCTTCTCTGGTGGTCTTTTGTGGATAACTTCTGACTTTCCTGTTATCCCTGTAAAATCTTTTATACTTGCCAAACCGGCTGTTAGGTTGTTCAAACCTTCTAGCCATCAGGCTGAATTCCTTCTGCATCTCAGCCTTGCTTTGAGATTTGCTTGCCTTTGTACTCTTCTGAGGCTTTGGGGATTTTGGCTCAGACTCCTTAGCTTTGAAGGCAACCCCCTTCTCAGCTGAGGTCTCATCAGGAGCCCTTTTCCTGTTCAGATCAAACTCATAAGCCTTAAGTTCAGAGAATACATGTTGCATAGACATGCTGGATAGATCCTTGGTATTCTGCATCATCACAGAGTACACATCCCATCTTGAGATTAGACCTCTCAGGATCTTTAAGGCAACTTCCCTTTTGGTATAGACTTTTCCCAGAGAGTTTATTTCATTCATGATGTCAGTGAACCTTCAATCAAGCTGATCAATAGTCTCAGTGGGCTCCATGGTGAACTACTCATATTTTTGAACAACTACTGAAAGCTTGTTTTCCTTTATCTTGTCAGTTCCTTCACACATGAGAGCAAAAGTGTCCCATAGTTCCTATGCAGTCTTGCAATGGATCACTCTTCCCATTACAGAATCTGGAATGGTAATGTAGAGAATGTTCATGGCTATGAAGTTGAGGTTGTTTCTCCTCCTCTCATCTGCAGTGAAGTTATCTTCATTCTTGGGCCATTCTTCTCTAGGATCTGCAATAGTTTCGGCTGTAGTTCTAGGGTTAGGTGTCATAAAAATAAATGGACCTTCAGTAATAACCCTTAGCATTTCATCATGCACACAGGCAAGATGAGCTCTCATTCTGATCTTCCAGAAGTCATAGTTTTCCACTGAGAATTGTGGAAGCTTGTGATGAGACATATGGTTCAAGGGATTAACTCTCATGTTGTTCTCTGCTGGTGGTGCTACCCTAGCTGCATTGTCAGCCATAGTATATAAACAAGTTTATCAAAAGATCAATTCAGGCGACCTTGTAAATACCTTTAAGCACAAGGTATACTTAGAACAATGGTCTATTGAACCACTGCTCTGATGCCAATTGTTGGTCCTGAAATGAGCAAACAGGTGTATGGGGGGGGAATACATCTGTGATTACAAATTAAAACTTCTTTTAAAACTTATCAGGTTACTTAAGACAGTAGCTCGTCAGTGGACTTGAGGTCTGCTGAGAGTTACTTTGTGAAAGCTTACTGAGATAGTACCTCCACTGAAAGCTCAAGACTTTCAGTTGAACTACTATCTAATTAGCTTTCAGATGCGGATTAGTGAGCCCTTTTGAAAACTCGTTTTACTTTGATAAACTTTGAGATTAACACACACTTAGGAAATAACAGAGAATAAGTACACAAGATATAAAGTGGTTCAGAGATGAATCTCCTACGTCCACTGTCCTGATCAAACAGGAGAATTCCTTTCACTTGGAATTCCTTGTGTTATAGTGCCAAGGTGCACTGATCAACTAATCCTCTCTTAGGATGATTGATCACTAGGAAATTCCAGGTCCTAGTTCCCAAAACAAACCAGCTTTCAGACTGATACAACTATCAGCTTACTAACACCACTTAACACTCGCTCTCAACCTAAACACCGAGTAGGGTTTTGGTTCCAACTATTTTGAGATAATCCTTACAAGTATAGCACAAGACTTAGGATTGGACTACCTCTTTCTAAGATTTGGATATAGCTTTTAAGCTTGGTTACAGAAGGTTTGTTAAGCTCTCTACAAATGTGAAACACTTGGGAAACAATGGTAATTTCGAGTGCTTCTAGTTGTTATGAATGTAGAGATAACTTTGATCTTGTGAGTTTCCCGTACATAGAAATGAGCACGTCCTTCTGTATTTATAGGCTTCCTTGAAAATCTTCCCGTTGGATTTGAATCTTCTCAAGTAAGTCTTCTTGTATCTGATTGGCTCAAACGGCTCTATTTGAAGCTTTAAGTCTTGTCAAGAAACGGCTGAAAGACCATGCCTGTTCACCAACTTTCTGTAGATAGCTAGGGAAAGACTTTTGGTACTTGTCAGTCTGGAGCAGGTCGGCTGTCAGTAAAGTACACTGACGTGTCATCTCTTCTCATTGGACCTTTAGTCTGTATGCCCAGATTCTTGTCTTGTTTTAAGGTGGAACTCCTATGAGAGAACCTTCTTATTCCTTCATTTATTGTAAGCTTCACTGTAATTCGTTTTGCCTTGTTCCAACCAGATTAACTAACAGCTTTTAATATGTTTAGCATTGAATGTGCTTTGTTAGTTCTCATCAGTGGACCTTGGTCCTCTCCTAATGGTTTTAGTCTCAGTGAGAATGTACTTAGAAAACATTCAAGACTTAGACTTTTTCTCAGATCACTTGTCTTCAGTGGACTTCATCTTCAGCAGACTTTGACTTCAGCAGACCTCATTCTTAAATACACTCTATAAATTACTAACTGTACTTCCGTTCCTTAACAGTTGAACTGATTAACTAAGTACTATCTCTACTGAATAATTTACTTACAAATCAACTTAGGAGGAACATTTTGGCATTTAATCAAAACTTAAGTCTTATACATTTTCCCAACATCCTCTCATCGTTGTCAAGCTCATCTCGCTTCTTTAGTATCCTCTGTCTAGCGACTCGGTCACCAGTTCTCTCCTCTGCAGATTCACTTGTTTCTGCCCTGGACTCAGACCTGCCATCATCAATAGGAGTCCAGTAAAATTTGATTGGGCCACTTTCTACCATATCTAACATGCGGTGGTAGATAGCTCCAAGATGATTACTCATCATGAAGCTCCAGTGGTTGTAATCCTCAAAGGAGAATTCTGGTAACTTACGACTCTTATATGAAGATTTTGAAGACATTTTTACTAATTTAAATTTTTTTTAACAAGTAATTAACCAAACATAATAAAGAGCAATCGATCTGCCCGGTGACCACCATAAAGCTTTACAAAGCAGTGGTCTTGGACACACTGCTCTGATACCACTTGTTGGTCCCACTAAGTAG
Source organism: Ballota nigra (assembly GCA_947034835.1). Lineage (NCBI taxonomy): Eukaryota > Viridiplantae > Streptophyta > Magnoliopsida > Lamiales > Lamiaceae > Ballota > Ballota nigra. Next base: position 36,943,852 of record OX344724.1, on the reverse strand, counting down.
ATATATTACGGAAGCTTTAAAGGTTATGTATTTAGCAAAGTCCTTTTATAAGAGCACAATAAATAAACTAGACATTAATTAAAGAAAGCGGTAAATGGACCAAATTTATAGTGGTTCTGATTAGAAGATCCTACGTCCACTCTCCCTTTTCAACAAAGGGGCCTCACTAACCAACCAACAAACACACTTGCGTACTGGAATTGTGAAGTACCAGTTCCTTCTTACAAACTCCTTAGATCTAACTTTGATCTAAAGTCTACAACCTTCAACCTTTTCTTAGAGATGAACAGGTTGAGATCCAACTACTCCTTTATGAGTATATATGAAAGTATGAACAATTAGAGTGCTAAGTGATAGATAAAACTAAGGCTTGGAACATGAGTTCGTGCGCATAAGATTCTAGAGCCTTTCTTTGAGTCTGCACTCTTGTATTTATAGAGGTGATTAGGGTTTAGCCGTTGGAGAGCTAATCTAATCAGATCTCTATTTAAGGAAGCTTTCAATCAATCAATTCCCTAATTGATTGATTGGGTTGGTGGGATCCTTGGATTGATTTTCTTCAAATACTTTCCAATCCAATCTTGTTGACTTGATTTGAATCACCAATGGTCAAATGCTTCCAATGCCTAACTCAGATTCTCTCCAGAGAAGGCAGGACCAGACACCAGGCAACCTCAATGTCTTCTGGTCCAGAGTTGGTTAAGAAACAGATTACTCAGGAGAATCATGAGATGATTCTGAGCATCTTTTGTTTCACCAGACTCATCTGGTCCGGACTCATCTGGTTTGGGGAAGGTCCTCTGCCTCTGGTCTTGATCTCATCTGGTGAAGTATTCTGGTGGAGTCCTCTGGTGAAGTCCTCTGGAAGGTCTTCTAGTAGGTCTTCTGGTGACTCTTCTAGTGAAGTCTTCTGGTCTGGCAGTTCCCCCTAGACTAAGTCCTAATCTAGTTCCTCATCTGGCTAACAGGTCCAGATGGTCCTATTACATCTTCTGGTTTGTTTTAACTTATCTAAACTATACAACATTTATCCTAACACTACCAGCACATGTCCTCTGACAATGACATATTGAGCTACTGGTCTGATAAGAACACATTTCCTATAAACAGGCCTGGTGTATCTTTTCTCAAATCTGGCCTTTGGAATGGCCTGCCTTAAAGACATAGTCTTAAAGGTCTAGTTGTAAGGGTACATCCTAGAAGAACCATCACTGGTGTCATAACTACCTAGATCAGTTGGTTTTCTATAGATGGGTCTGGAAGACCTCCTCTGGTACTGAAAATTGGATCTATTCTGATGATGAAATTCCCTCTGAGTATCCCTGTTTTGGAATCTTCTTTGAGCATTCTTCCTTTGAGATCCCTGATTCTGATTGAGTTCTCTGGTTCAGTATATCTCCTCCAATATCTCCTATTCTGATAAAGTTTCCTTTTAGAGTTTCCCTTCTGAGGTCCCCTAATTTGCTTAGGTTCCACTCTTTTAGGTCTCCTCTGAGATCCCTTAATCTGGTTAGGCATCTAAACAGAACCATCAATCTTCATAGGTTCTCCTATCTGACGTTTATGCTCTAAGATTTCCTCTTCCAGTTCAGTGAACTCATTAGGAATATCATCTATATGGCCAACAGAGCAGTCTTGGTTCCAGTTATGGTTTTTAACTACTCTGTAACCTTTTCCATTAGGATCATTTTCATCCCAGATTTCTACCACTTCACCAGATCTATCAGACAACTTGCCTTTATTGCATAAAAAATTTAGTAGATCTGTTGTAATTCCAGAGTATCCTAAACCACTCCTATTATTTACCCTTTGAGAAGATCCTTGTATAATGGATACAACAGTTGGAGCTTCTCTGGTCTTAGGTACTTCCATGATATGTTGTTCAACCTGCTTACCCTTGATAAGATATTGGTATTTGGCTTTGAGTTCATTGAACTCTACTTCCTGAGAGTTCTTTTCTTTCATAATCTGGTCTACCAGAGTATCTCTTTGTGTGACCTTTTCTTGAAGTTCAGAGACTTCTTTGGAATGGTCTTTCATGAGTTCTCTGGCAGATTTTTGCTCATTTGATAAAGATTGAACTTCAGCTCTAAGCCTACCATTTTCTTTTTCAAGTTTTTGGCAAAGTTGAACACAATTTTGGAGATCTGATAGCATTTGCTGCATATCAGACTCTCTGGAAGCACCAGATAAATGAGAGGATTCAGTATATTTGGAATTAGATAAACATAAAGTATTTTCATTTACCTCAGTGATGTCTGCCATAAGACATACATCATCATCAGATCCAAAATCAGAAGAAGAAGAACTGGAACTAGTATCCTCCTCCACTGCTTCTCCGAGTAGAACTCTCTTGTCTGCATATCTCCTATCTCTTTTGAGTCTTTTCTCTTCTCTTTCCTTAGGAGTAAGTTGAGGACAATCATAGCTGTAGTGCCCTGGCTTGTTACAAGTGTAGCATATGTTGTCACCACTTGGACTGGGACTTGGATCTCTCTTCCTCTGGTTGTACTCTGCTCTGGCTGGACTACTCTCTCTCCTCTGGTAGTCAGGTCTGCCAGAACTGCTATCTCTCCTTTGGTAATCTGATCTGCCGGAGCTGCCATCTCTCCTTCTCTCTGGAGTTCTAAATCTGGTCTCCTTGAGTCTCCAGATGTCTTTTCCTTTTCTGCAGGCTTGAAAGGACCCTTCCTGTTTCTGGTAGATTCCTTCCAATGCTTTTTGTACCTGCCATACTTAGAACTCATCTTATCAAGTTTATGGGTTAGAAGTGCTACCTGCTCCTTGAGACTCATGTCATCTGCAGTAGACTCCTTTGGTTTGTCATCTGACTTGATAGTTGAGGAGAAAGCAACTCCTTTCTGACCAGAAGAGGAAACCTCTTCTGTTTGATCCTCCTCTTGAAGATCATATTCGTAGGCTTTGAGATCAGACAACAGAAGATGATGATCCAGAGTGTTGAGATCCTTGTTGTCTTTGATCACAGTGACCTTGATTCTCCACCTGCTGGTTAGTGAACGCAATATTTTACTATTTATTTCCTTTTCAGAGTAGGTCTTACCTAAGGCACTAGCCTTGTTGAGGTGATTGGTGAGACGCATATCCAGCTGGTCAATTTTCTCATCTGGTTTCATTTTGAAGGTGTCAAATGAGTGTTGAACAGCCTGGAGCTTGTTGTCCTTGATCTTCTCTGTTCCCTCACAGAGCAATGCCAACTTGTCCCACATCTCCTTAGCCGTGGCACATGTTCTGACCTTTTCAATCACCTCCTTTGTGAGTGTGTTTATGATCTCTGTCCTTGCCACCTGGTCAAGATTGTATGATTTTCTCTCATCATTGTCAAGTTCATCCTTTTTCTTTAGTATCTTCTGTCTTGCAACTCGTTCACCAGTTCTCTCCTCTGCAGATACGCTGGTTTCTACCTTGGACTCTGACCTGCCATCATCAATGGGAGTCCAGTAAAATTTGATTGGGCCACTCTCTACCACATCTAACATTCGGTGATGAATAGCTCTAAGATGATAACTCATCATGAAGCTCCAGTGGCTATAATCCTCAAAGGAGAATTCTAGTAACTTACGACTCTTGTAAGAAGATTTTGAAGACATTTTTCTAAAAGATTTTAACAAAAATTTAAACAAAATAATAAAGAGCAATGGATCTGCCCGGTGACTACCAAAAAGCTTTATAAAGCAGTGGTCTTTGGACACACTGCTCTGTTACCACTTGTTCGTCCCACTAGATAGATTAATTGCGGAAGCTTTAAAGTTAAGTCTTTACAAAGTCCTTTTATAAGAGCACAATAAACAAAAAAGACAGTAATTAAAGTAAGCAGTAAATAGACCAGATTTATAGTGGTTCGAATTAGAAGATCCTACGTCCACTCTCCATTTTTATCAAAGGGGCCTCACTAACCAACCAACAACTTACTATCTACTGGAATTGTGAAGTACCAGTTCCTTTTTACAATCTCTTTAGATCTAACTTCGATCTAAAGCCTTTCAATCTACAACCTTGTCTTAATAGATGAACATGTTGAGATTTAATACTCCTTAAATGAGTGGATATAAATGTGAACAAAGTAAGAGTGCTTAATGCTTGATTGTCAAAGAGACTTGGATATGAACTTAGTGTGCGCATGGGATCTCTCTAGAGCCTTTCTTTGAAGATGCACTCTTGTATTTATAGAGATGTTTAGGAATTAGCCGTTGGAGAGCTAATCCAATCAGATCTCTAATTAAGGAAGCTTTCAATCAATCAATTCCCTAATTGATTGATTGGGTTGGTGAGATCCTTGGATTGATTGACTTCAAATACTTTCCAATCCGATCTTGTTGACTTGATTTGAATAACCAACGGTCAAATGCTTCCAATGCCTAACTCTGATTCTTCCAGAGCAGGCAGGACCAGACACCAGGCAACCTCGATGTCTTCTAGTCCAGAGTCGGTTAAGAAACAACATGCTCATCAGAATCAGGAGATAATTCTGAGCATCTTTTGTTTCACCAGACTCATTTGGTCCGGACTCGTCTGGTCTGGGGAAGATCCTCTGCCCCTGGTCAGATCTCATCTGGTGAAGTCTTCTGGTAGGTCTTCTGGTGACTCTTCTGGCGAAGTCTTCTTGTCTAGCAGTTCCCCCTAGACTAAGTCCTAATCTACTTCCTCATCTGGCTAATAGGCCCAGATGGTCCTATTACATTTTCTGGTTTGTTTTAACTCATCAATACTATACAACATTTATCCTAACATCTAGAGCCACCACTGAGTGCTGTTGTGGAGTAGTTTCAGTAGACGCCTCTACTGAACTACTCTTTGGCAAGTTTTGTGCCTCAGTATCCCTTGCCTTGGATACATCTTTGGATACTTCACCAACACCTTGCACAGGTGAAGTACCTTTCTCCTCAGTCATCACCTCCTCCTCACTTTCAACAGCCTTCTCAGACTCAATCTCAGCTGTTTTCTCCACCTTATCCTCTTTTGACTTCCATGCAGCAGCCTTAGCTTCATTCATCTTATCAAAGACCAGGCTTTGAAAGATTTTCTCATCACATAATAGCTTGGTTTTAGTGGGACCAGTAAACTCGAGCACCTCTTGCTCCTCATTCTTCCAGTCCTCCGCCTTTCCTCCTCCTACTGCCAGTAGAATCTCAGCTAGCCTTCTATCCTTGAGTTGGACAAGTAGCCTGACCCTTACAAACGTGGATTTTAGGTAAGGATATTCGTCCAGCTCCAGATACTTCGACTCCAAGGAACAGGAAACTTCATCCTTAAGAGTATCCAAGAAGGAATACTCTTCTTCATCATTAGATGGCACAGAGGGGTAGGGGATCGGGGTTCTGTAGGCTCCTCAAGAATGGTTTCAAGGGGTTCTGAGATATTTGATTCAGTGTGGGCGGGGGTTTGTTCAGTGAGGGTGGCTTCAGTAGGGTTTGGTTCAGTAGGGGGTTGTTTAGTGGGGTTTTGTTCAGTGGGGGTTGAGATTTGTTCAGTAATGGTGGTTGTGGTGATTGGTTCAGTTGAGATTTCAGTGGGGTTTTCTTTTGGGGATCCACTTTCAGGCTGTTGAAAGCCTTCAGTGGGGTTTTTTTTTATGATGTTGAAAGCTTGGAGATTCGTTTAGTTTTGAGAGGGGTACGAGGTTTGGTTTTGATTGTGATTTTGATGGGGGTGGGACCATCAGAATCAGTTTCAGATGATATGATGTTGGGAGAGGATTCAGGGTTACCTGATGATGAATCATCAGTAGGGGTTGACTTCCTTTCTTTCTTGGTGGTTGTAGTTGCTTCCTTCTCTGTCTCAGCAACTCTTTTCTCCTTCCTTTTTGACGCCTTTTCTGCGACCTCTTCTTTGTGCTTTGCCATCTTGTCACTCACCTTGACAAGTCTTTTCAGCTTTATTTTCTTTCCCTCAGTAGGGTTCATCTCCTCTGAGTCCTCCTCTTCCTCTGGGCTTTCTTCACTTTCACTAATCCTCCTTCCTTCCAGGGCTTTTCCCAGACTTAAACAGTGACTTCAAAGTGCTCCACTTCCTGTCCTCCTTCCAGTCCACTCCAACATCCACACACTCAATCAGATAAGAGATCTTCGTGGCATAGTTAAGCTTACTAGCCAATTGCACTGCCTTCTCAGGTTGAAATTTCGTGCGCTCCTTGTTCAGTGCACGAAGGAAAAACTGTTGCCAGTTGTATTCCTTATCCTTGCTTTCTACAATGGCCTTCATCAGTCTAAGCATTGGCTTGCTCACCTGTTCTGGGCTCCCCTGGTTTGCAACTATGCATTTTCCAACAATCTCACATAAAACATTGTACACCGGGAACAGAACATTCCTGTTTAAGGCAGGGTGATACTTCACCCTTTTCTGCATAATTGTATAAACCAACTCCTCCTCCTTGGCCGTGATACAAGTATCCGGATTAGGGCCTTTTGACGGAAGGTCAAATAAGTTCTTCACATCTTTCTCCTTCAGTGCAATCTCCTTCCCCACCTTCTGAAATTCAATAAACTCCTCTCCATCCCGAATGATCTTCTTCTTCCTCTTCAAGAATAGACATGATTTAATCTCAGTATCGGTGTTGTTGACACTGAAGAAGAACTCTAGTACTTGCCTATCAAAACAGTTCTCAGGATGAACTGTTAGAAATTTCTCTAGGCCTGCGATTTTGACCATCTCCAAAGCCTCCTTAATGTGCCTGAACTCAGGCCTAGATTGAATCTCTGGGTTATTGAATAAGACATTTGGTTCATACTAGAAATTATCTTTGTTGGTAAGGTGTTTTAGGTTGATTTTCGCCATTTAGGGTTTGGAAAGGAAAAGAAAAAACTGATGAATATCACAGAGAGTTTTTTAGAGAGATAGTGATTTAGGACTTGTGAGATTTTGAAAAGGTTTCAGAGACTGGTATGGAAGCCTTTTATATCTGATATGAATGGTGAGATCAAAAGATTAATCAACGACTGAGGTTGATTCAGATGAGATCGTGGTAAGTTGAAAAGGTTGTGAGGAGTTTTTGAAGTATCTAGACGGTTGAAAAGGAACCGCCTAAAATGGATGGTGAAGATTAAAAAGCTGGTAGCCGGAAGGTCACATCATCCGGCTTTTGAGGCGCGTGAGATAGGAAACCGAAAAAGGTTTTACTGACTTGTACAGCGCGCATTAAATGCTCATTTTCTCAAAATCTTTTCAAAACAGTGTAAAAAGATTTAATTTGAAAGTACTCATTAACATTTTTGAAAAAATTTCCTTTTAAAACCAAGAGGAATTCAGTTTTGAAAAACATATGAGTGAGAATACAATCGGCCTCGACTGAAGTTGTACCTCTACTGAAAGCTTCAGCTTCACTGAGATCTGTAGCTCTTCTGAAGTGACATCTCTACTGGATACATCTATCTCTTCTGAGATTTAATGGGAATTCTCTCTTATTCCCCTGGGTCCAGAAGTCCTAGCTCTACTGACAATTCTTGAAACCTTGCTTCTGCCAAAGGTTTAGTAAATATATCCGCCTTTTGTTTGTCAGTGTGGATCTTGAGCATTTTGATATCCTTCTTCTCCACATGATCTCTAATGAAATGATGCCTGATATCCACATGTTTACATCTTGTGTGGAGAACTGGATTTTCTGAGATAGCAATAACACTATTGTTGCCACAGAATATAGGGACTTCATTAGCAAAGATGTTGTAATCTCTTAGTTGTTGTCTTAGCTATAGGATTTGAGCACAACAACTTCCAGCTGCCATGTACTCAGCTTCAGTAGTGTTTGTGGCTACTGGACTTTCTTTCTTGGAAAACCAAGAGATCAGTTTACTTCCCAAAAATTGACAAGTGCCTGAGATAGATTTTCTATCAATTCTGCATCCTCCATAGTCTGCATCTGAGTATCACGTGAGTTCTAGATTGTCATCTGAGGGATATCATAATCCTAAGTTCACAGTACCCTTTAGGTATTTGAGAATCCTTTTAGCTACCTCCAGATGACTCTTCTTTGGATTTGCTTGATATCTAGCACATATTCCAACAGCAAATGTGATATCTGGCCTGCTTGCTGTGAGATACAGCAGAGATCCAATGATTGCTCTGAAGTGAGTTTGATCTACTGATTCACCATCTTCCGCCATACAAAAGAGCAAGGGTGATAAGGGATCCCCTTGCCGAATTCCTCTTGAACAACTAAAATACCCCTGAGGTGAGCCATTTATAAAAATAGAGAGACGAGCTGAATTGAGGATGCATGTAACCATCTGAATAAAATAATCTGAAAACCCCATTCGACGAATGACACGAATCAGAAACTCCCAAGAAAAGGTGTCGAAAGCTTTAACCATGTCAATTTTCACAGCCATGTTACCCTCCTTCCCCAGGTCGAGGCTGTTTATGGCGTCTGATGCAAGAGCAATACAGGAATGTATTCTTTTGCCCGAAACGAAGCCAAATTGAAAAGGGGAAAGATTATTTGCCACGAATCTGCCCAGCCTAGTGGCCAAGATCTTCGTAAAGACCTTGAACAAAAAGTTACCCATGACAATAGGTCTAAAATCTTCAACCTTGGATGCTCCTGGAATTTTCGGGATCAACGTGACAAAACTCGCATTAAGACTCGGGGGCAAACTTCTTGCTGTAAATAAATGATTCACAACACTTATAACATCCACTCGAATAATATCCCAACAATGCTGGTAGAAATTTCCACCAAAACCGTCCGGTCCTGGGCTGCTCGTGGCTTCAAGGCTAAAGACAGCCTCGCTGATTTCCTCATCCGTTGGTAAGCAAATGAGGTTCATATTATCCCTCGTTGTAATTGGAGGAAAATCAATTCCGTCCAAGAGAGAATAATCCGGTTCTTCATCCCCGTCAACCTCGGAAAATAGATGAATATAATAATTAATGACATGATTAGAAATATGCTGCGCATCAGTAACTAATTCATCATTAATTTGAAGCGAAGAAATATTATTCTTAACCTTTTAGAAGCATGAATTCTGTGGAAGAATCTCGAATTTCTGTCCCCATCCTTAAGCCAATTTAGACGGTTTTGCTGTTTCCCTCCGTCTCAACAATCTGTTCAGATTCACCATTGCTGTTAATTCCTGTTCGAGGCGTTCCTCTGAATCACCAAGAGTAGCAATCTCTTGCTGAATACTGTCCAAAATAACAGTAGCAGCTTCAATATCTGTGAAAACGTTACGGAAATTCCAATTTTTAAGAACGGATTTAAGGGCCCTTAGCTTACGCATCACCAGCCGAATAGGATTCGGATCACTAATATCGGAAGACCAGTTACCAGTTAGTTTTAACCAAATCGAGGAAGGAGTCGTGTTGCATCCACATGGCTTGGAACCTAAAGGGCCTAGGCAAGGAAGCCATCGCTTCCTCCTGCAATCTGATATAAATAGGATGATGATCCGACGAACCATAGCCTCAGTAGCTTGCCACAAATCAAGGAAACCTTTGTTTTACTAAAAATCTCTCCAATTTTGCCGCCATAAACCCAAGTGAAGGTCGAACCACTCGGCTCAACCTCAAACAGCTCATTGTCGCCAATAAAATTTTAGAAATCAGTCATAGGGACTCTATCAACCGTAGTACGTCGTTCATGCGTTCCCAACATTGCGTTAAAGTCTCTAAAAATCCATAAATTATTGCTTGAGAAAGTGGATATAGAGGCCCATAGTTCACGTCTCTCAATATAGTTATTGCTTGCATGGATGCAGAGAAAAATAGTTTTTTGGTCCCGCAACTTGTCTAGTGTCCAATTTTGGTCCCAAAAATATTAACTTTTTAATTTTGGTCCCATAACTTATTGAATCGTCCAAATTTGGTCCCAAATGGGACCAACATTGGACAATTAAATAAATTACGGGACCAAAATTGAATAATTAAAAATTTTGGGACCAAAATTGAATAATTAAAATTTTTGGGACCAAAATTGGACACCAAACAAGTTAGGGACAAAAAATTATTTTTTCGTATTCATTATTTTTTTTCTTTTCTCACCTTATATGTATATATCAAACACTATTTAATTAATTATACTCTAAAATAATCTTTGTAATAATCATGTATATATTATTGGTGGAGACGAGATCACGAAAGCAATTTGGAATTATTTTACGAAGATATGGAGAATCAAAATTTATATGAAAATTATTAATTTATTATATTATTTACTCTATCGCAATTTAAATTCTTAGTTAGTAATTAAAATTTAATTATTAGTATTTTATGGGAGCTTTGTAATTCATCTTAAATAATAATTATTGGAATTGAAAAATAATGGGTTTTTACTTTTCATGTTTTATAGATGTTTTTCAAATATTTTTATTTATATTCATGAAAAATAAATCCATTGATATATATATATATATATATATATATATATATATACGCACACATACACATATACCAAATATTATTTAATTAATTATACTCTAAAATAATCTTTGTAATAATCATGTATATATTATTGGTGGAGACGAGATCATGATAGCAATTTGGAATTATTTTACGAAGATATAGAGAATCAAAATTTATATGAAAATTATTAATTTATTATTTTATTTACTCTATCGCAATTTAAATTCTTAGTTAGTAATTAAAATTTCATTATTAGTATTTTATGGGAGCTTTGTAATTCATCTTAAATAATAATTATTGGAATTGAAAAATAATGGATTTTTATTTTTCATGTTTTATAGATGTTTTTCAAATATTTGTATTTATATTCATGAAAAATAAATCCATTGATGTATATATATATATATATATATATATATATATATATATATATATATATATAAAAGATGAGAAAAGAAAAAAAATTAATGAATACGAAAAAATAATTTTTTGTTCCTAACTTGTTTAGTGTCCAATTTTGGTCCCAAAAATCTTAATTATTCAATTTTGGTCCCAAAAATTTTAATTATTCAATTTTGGTCCCGTAACTTATTGAATTGTCCAATTTTGGTCCATTTGGGACCAAATTTGGACGATTCAATAAGTTATGGGACCAAAATTGAAAAGTTAATATTTTTGGGACCAAAATTGGACACTAGACAAGTTGCGGGACCAAAAAACTATTTATCTCCATGGATGCAACCCATATGAAAATTCAAAGCAGAACATGTATATTGGAGCATAATCATCTGATTCGTGAGAAGAACCAGTTGCACATATTGAAGATGGATCTCCCTTCCTAAAATCCATATGTCTATCTTGATCAGTTTGAGACGCTTCCAGAAGGAAACCGGAATAGCAGCAAACTCCACCTTCGGGCCAGTCCGGATCGTGCTTTCTACATCTTGAGTTTGGGTGTGTGTATTCCAAGAGATGCATTTCATTGGGAAACACCATCTTGACCGGTTGATCACATTGCTCTGCCCAAGACATGTCTGCGATTGGATATGTGACATAACTTGTGGAACATTAGATGCTTTGTTTCGAAGTTGTAGGGGGAACCACCCTTTTCTTCTTTCCACTACAAAAAAAGGCAGAAATGGCGAGGGGAGTTAAAGAGGGCAATGTTTGCCCTCGTCCCTAAAGAGGGCCGAGGCGAGGGCAAAAAAAAAAAAAGATGGACGAGGGCAGAGGCGAGGGAAGGGGTCCCCTCGTTACTTAACGAGCGCGGGCCCCTCGTCAAAATTTGAAAAATGGCTGGAGAGCGCGGGCCCCTCGCGCATTAACGAGGGTGGGCCCCCTCGCGCATTAACGAGCGCGTTGCCTCTCGCCTAGTGTGGCGCTGCTGCGAGCCGAGGGCTCATCCCCTCGCCCATTTATGCGCGGCTGCGAGCCGAGGGCTCGGCCCCTCGCCCAGTTTGCCGAGGGCTTGGCCCCACGCCCACGTGAAATTCTAGGATTTTACCGAGGGGTGTTGCCCTCTTTAACCCCCTCGGTAAAAATTGGATATAAATACACCTTCTTCCCCTTTTTCAGCAGAAACCCTCCCCTCCCCCTCCTCTAGCCGCGCCGCCACGTACCTGCCGCCGCCACCGTCGCCGGAAAGTGTCCTCCACCGGTCGGGTTTTGGCCTACTCGTCCTCGTGAACATTTCTACGGTAATATTTTTCGTTTTAATCCGTTAAATACTTTGTAAAATGCAAATTAATTTCATGTATATATATGTTTATATGTATGTATATATGTATGTATATATGCATGTATAGGTGTTAATTAGTTGCTAATTATGTAGTTTTTAGCTTGTTATTTGTAATTAGTGGGTAATTAATTAATTTGATAATGTATTCATGTTATTATAATTAATTAGAAATAATTAATAGCTAATATATATTTGTTGTATTTAATTAAATTAATTTGTATGATATATATTTAAGTATATATATATTCATGTGATAAATATTGATTTTCGATTATTTACATTAATTTTAATTATTATTAGTTTGATGAATATATTAGTTAATTAGTTATTTTTGTTCAAATTAAGTTTATATTTAATTATGTTGGAGTGGAGGGGCCGGGTTGATGAATATATTGTTGGTTGTTTGCTAGCTGTAGAATGTGCGTTCCGACTTGATTAATTTTAATTAAGTCGGAAATGGATGCACTATATAGATGTTAGTTATAACTTGAGAATACGATAAAAATAAACGAAACTCTGCCGAAAATTTTAGATGAGCTAATTATTTAACACTAGGATAAATACAATTGATCATGAATTTTTATTAAATTTTGAATATTCTTTAATTTGAAACAGATTCTAATATGTTCTACTTTCCTATTATTCCTCGATTACAAAGATTGTATCAGTCCAATGTTACTGCAAAAGATATGACGTGGCATGCAAGTTGCTCTAACGATGATTCTGGTGTTATGCGTCACCCTGCAGACTCATTGGCTTGGAAACACCTGGATAATTCGTATCCTGAATTTGCTTCCGAGATTCGGAACATAAGGTTGGGCCTAAGCACCGATGGTTTTCAACCATTCGGACAGTCTGGGAAACAATATTCTTCATGGCCAGTGATAGTGACACCGTACAATCTACCTCCATGGTTGTGTTTGAAAGATCAATTCATGTTTCTTACGGTACTAGTGCCTGGTCCTAAAAATCCTAAGGATAAATTGGATATTTTTCTACAACCGTTGATCCGTGATTTGATGTATTTGTGGGAAATTGGGGTGGAAACGTACGATGTTGCTACAAAGCAAAATTTTCTGATGCGAGCTGCACTAATTTGGACCATCAGTGACTTTCCAGCATACTCAATGTTGTCTGGATGGAGCACTGCTGGACGGACAGCTTGTCCTTACTGTGGAGAATACACTGATGCTTTCACTCTGAGGCTCAGTCGTAAACAGTCGTGGTTCGATAACCATCGTAAATTCTTACCTAGACACCATCCGTATCGGAGAAACAAGACTGCATTAAAAAAGAATGTGATAGTGGATGACCCACCACCACCCATTCGATCAGGTGAATCACTCCTAAATGAAATCAATTGGGTGGGATATCGAAAAGTGACAGAAGATGGTGCCGAGGCCCACAACAAGAGATTGGAAACTGGTTGGAAGAAGAAAAGTATTTTCTGGGATTTGCCGTATTGGAGTACCTTGTTGATCCGTCATAATCTAGACGTGATGCACATTGAAAAAAACTTTTTTGATAATTTGTTCTACACTGTAATGAATGTGGAAGGGAAAACAAAGGACACGAATAAGTCCAGAGATGAACTTAATGAATATTGTCGTCGTCCATCACTTGTGAAATATCCACGTACAGGAAAGTACCCCAAAGCTTGTTATTCACTTGATAAGAGATAAAAGGATGTTGTTTGCAGATGGGTAGATGAGCTAAAGTTTCCTGATAACTATGTGTCCAACCTGTCTCGAACTATTGACTGGACAAAATTGAAAATGTTTGGGTTGAAGAGTCATGATTGTCATGTGTTTATGCAGAGGCTACTCCCGATTGCTTTCCGTGAAATTCTTCCACAGAACGTGTGGAAAGCTATAACTGAAGTTTGTTTATTCTTCAAGGAGTTGACTTCTACGACGATTACAGTTGAGAACATGACTCGGTTGGAAGTAGATATTCCGCTGATCTTGTGCAAGTTGGAACGTATATTTCCACCCAGCTTCTTTAATTCGATGGAGCATCTACCTGTACACCTTGCATACGAAGCACGAGTGGCTGGTCCTGTACAATACAGATGGATGTATCCATTTGAGAGGTAATCTACAACTTTCAAATATTTTAACAATTAGCGGTTATTATACTCACTATTGATGCGTCTGGTTAGGTATCTTCATAATTTAAAACTCAGTGTGGGTAACAAAGCTCATGTTGAAGCTTCGATCGCAAATGCATATCTAACAAAAGAAGCATCAATTTTCTGTTCCCACTACTTTGAGGATCATGTTCTGACGAGGCGTCATAATGTACCTCGTAATTACGATGGTCGTGGCGCCGAAGAACCCCAACCTGAACTTTGATTGATTGATCATTTATATCTCAGTGTTATAAATTATAATGTGTACACCTAAACTTTGACTATTTGCTCAATTATATCTCGGTGTTTAAAATTTTACAGATGAGCGGATCCGATCGTAGCTCTAGCGGGGGACGGCGACAGAGTACAGGTCGCGGGGGTCGAGGCCGATCTAGTGGGGCGCGGAACACAGTGCCTATACCACACATACCAGTGCCAGTTCCGTTGATCCCCACGACTGATGACGAGGAAGCTGAGCAGTATACCGACTCAGATTCTGAAGAACAGTCGGATTCACAAATGGTCGGACAGAGACTAGAAGTGTATATTGCCTACGATACGTATGTTAGACTTACTATTTTCAGGTATTTTGAGGAATATATATCCGTGAATATTAATTATGTACTATAAATTTGTTTTGCAGCTTGATGCCTTCGAATCTGGTCTCCAAGCTGATCAGACGTATCATGGCTGGACATATGGAGTTGGGCGCCTTCACCTTCAGGATGATATCCGAAGAAAGGCTGCAGGAGTACTGGGAGATATTTCAGGTATATATTAATTTGATTTATAATGATATTATATGACATAATAACATCTTTGTTTATTAGAAAGAGGCTAGATGAGATCCTACTGTCACTTCAACACAGTATGTGCATCACTTGTTCCTGAAAAGGGCTGCTGAAAGATATGTAGATCTTTTGAACTCTGTGAAAAGAAAATGGGAGTTGAAGGGTAAGAAGCCACAGTGGGATACGAAAGTGTGGAAGGCCTTGCTCGCGTACTGGGACAGAGATGACGTGAAAGCCAAATCCGCACAATGTAGACGGAACAGACTATCTGAGCCTGCTGGCCCGGGTACTGGCATCTCCACCCATAAAGGTGGATCTCGTGGTGCCGTCGAGGTTGCTCTGGATATTGTAAGTCATTTGTTGATACCAAATTCGGTAAAGTTTTATAATATGTATACATATTTTAAGTTTTAATCATCATGTTCTAAATTATAGGAGAGGAAGAAGGGACGCCCCGCCACAGATTGGGAAATTGTGGAGCACTTCCACTACCGTGGTCCAGGACAGTATACATACGGTCTTATATCTGATACATTGGTAAGTATTCTTGTTACATTTTAATTTAAAATACTATGAATATTTAGATATCTAGAAAAATAACTCTCTAAAAAAAATGTGTAGGCTGATGTACAAGCAAGAGTCTCCCAACTGCACCCTACCTCTGACTCTGACGAGCAACCTCCTGAACCTAGTCTTCCAGAGTTATCTCAGATGTACGTCAAGACTGTGGGGAAAAAGCACGGTAAAGTTCGTGGGCTCGGACAATTGGGAAAGTCCAGACGCATAGTCTCCGGCCCAGACGGGACATCAGCTGGGACTCATATTGGAGCCTACAGTCAAATTGATGTGGACCGACTACTCGCTGAGGAGCGTGAGAGAACGCGCAGAGAGTCGGCTGAGGAGAATCGACGATTGTTGGAGCAAGTAGAAGAGAGACAGCGACAAATGCGTGAGGAGATGACCCAGAACTTCCAAAACCAGTTTATCGAGTGGTTGCGGGCATCACAACAGGGATCCGGACCCAGCGTCCCACAAGCTGGTGGTTATCCCCCACCACCCCCGCCTCCATCCGATGGTTATCCCCAACCCCCACCCCGAGGACCGGGTTCGAGCCGTGGCAAAGGACCGAGATCTTGATCATGTTGAAGTTGAAACTTTTGAAAAATTATTAACTATTTTCATGAATGTTTGAGAGTATATTTGGAGTATGAATTATTGTGCATCGTCTTTATTATGTTTAAGATGTTAATTTTCATTAATGTTTGTGTGAAATTCGGAGCTATATATCGTGTTTAGTAAGATTTTAATGAATTATTTAGGTTAATTTTTTATATATCGTGTTTAAAAAGATTATATAGATAAGTGAAAATATAATTAATTTTGCAAGTGTTAATTTCATTTTATATGTGAGAATAAATAAAATTCATTTTGAAGTTGTAATGATATATAATAATTAATTAAAAGTGTAATCATAATAGAAATTATTAGAATAATTCAAAGTTTTAACAAATAAATCAAAATATGAAAATC
Organism: Ballota nigra; assembly: GCA_947034835.1. Lineage (NCBI taxonomy): Eukaryota > Viridiplantae > Streptophyta > Magnoliopsida > Lamiales > Lamiaceae > Ballota > Ballota nigra. The sequence continues at coordinate 36,927,312 of OX344724.1, read as the reverse complement.
ATGTAATTTAAAATGATAATAGTAATTTAATAAATTTTGAAGGTGTTATTATAAATAAAATAATTTATAATAATATTAGTTAATTTAAAGTGTAAACAAAATAGGAATTAAATGAAATCAAAATAAGAAATAATACATATACTATTACAATAGAATTTATTTCGAAAACAAGCCTTGTCCGAGTGGTAAGGCAAAAGTCATAAGTCTCCCATGCTTGGGGGAGGTCTCGGGTTCGAAACTGGCCGCTTGCGGGTCGCGCGCGGGTTGCTTGCGGGTCGGGCTGGGTCCTCCACGCCCCGCGAGCGCGACCCGGTTATTTTTTTTTTTAATAATAAGAGTTGACGAGGGCTTCACCCTCGCGAATAGGCGAGGGGCGAAACGAGGGCTCTGCTCACGAGCTTGCCGAGGGCAATGGCGCTCGCCAATTTACATTGGCCCGAGCCGAGGGCGTGGCCCACGCGAATCTGGACGGGGGCTTGTCCCCTCGTTAGTTGACGAGGGGTTTGACGAGGGGCTTCCTTTTGTACTTGGCGAGGGTTTTGCCCTCGTTAATTGGCGAGGGCGACTTCCCCTCGTTAGTTGACGAGGGCCACTTTTCCTCGTTAATTGGCGAGGGGCGAGACGAGGGATGACCTGGCGAGGAGTAATTTGTCGAGGGCAGCTCCCCCTCTTTAACCCTCTGCCCCTCCCTAAATCACTCCCTAATTGAACAGTATTTTGTAGTGTTCCTTTTGCTGTTTTCGGAGGATTAACTTGTGCAGCGTCCTCTGTGAGGTAGTCATTAGTGAACTCTTCCATGCCCTCCCGTGTTTCGGAGAAGAATTCTCCAATATCGAATCAGGGTTGGGAATTCCTTATTAAACTCCTGCCAGAGCCTCTCATCCTCTTGAGAAGGATGTTCCGAATTTGCACCATCCTCCAAGTTAGCTAGAGATGCAAAAACATTTGAGGTTTGTAAAACCGGGGGATCACCCGTCGTGACAACAGTTGTGGCGATTGCAAACCAAGCACCCTCTATTACATTAGTGTCAACTGCCCCTAGAGATCCTTCATTAACATTCAACACCCATTCTCGGTTCCGTGCAGCCTCCTTCACATTCGACTCCTTCTCTGGTTCATGTCTTGTTATTGCTGTTGACGAGCGAACCCGGAACAGGACTATGTGTCAACATGCACGTGTTCTTGTGGAGCTGGATTTGGCAAAAGACAAAAAAATTTGTGTAAATTAGCTTAAGGATGAAAGTACATTTCTAATAAAAATTATTTTTTAGTAAAAAAAATTGTTTTTTTAGTCTTAAAACTTCAATTTTGTGTAAATTAACTTAAAGATGAAACTATACTTCTAATAAAAATTGCCTTTTTTAGTCTTAAAACACCAATTTTGTGTAAATTAGCTTAAGGATGAAACTATACTTCTAATAAATTATCTTTTTAGTCTTAAAACACCAATTTTGTGTAAATTAGCTTAAGGATAAAACTAAATTTCTAATAAAATTATTTTTTTAGTTTAAAAATTGCCTCTTTAGTCTTAAAACACCAATTTTGTGTAGTTTAGTTAATAGCTATTTTATTAACTTTAAATGAAAAAATCTAACCTTAAGTCCTAAAAGCCGCAAAGATGGCATGTGGATCACATGTCGATCCCATGTCACTCTTTGCGGCCGGAACCCGATGAAAATCCCTTGCTAAACCCAAAATTCAAGGGAAAACGGAGTTCCTCTACTAAGTGTTTGTAATACGAAATATCTCTTTATTCATATCAGAGTACAAATAAGATTGAATAAAATCCGAGCAAGTACCCATATACTTCGCTGTCAATCTACTCTTTGCAAGAAGATCAGCCGGTTGATTGCCTTCCCTGAAAATATGACTGATTTTGATCTACATCTTCTCTCTCAACGGAAGGCACGAATGCCATAACAGACGTATCCTCCAAGGAATCATCGCACGCCGGTTGCAAATCACGGCCACAGCAAGAATAGAGTCGGACTCTATCCAAAGTCATCTCCAACCCAACTCATGAGCCCATTTGATCGCAACAAGTCCCACACGTATTCCAGCCTCTAATACCGTGCCAAATCTAGCCTCCTCCGAGAATGCCATTGCAAAGAAACCCCTATTGTTACGAAATATGTCACCAATGAACATTTTTCCCGTATTTGCATCCAAACTGCCGTCGATACTGACCTTTATCCAGCCCGGATTGGGCGGTCTCCACCTGAAAGAAATCGTGACAATCGCAGGTCTTGGTCGCAGCTTTATACCCAAACGGTGAAGAACCGCAAGATCAGCCATTGAACTAGAGTATCCCAGATGAAAAGGTTCCGTCTCTTTGATCACGGCAAGAAGGCGGACGAAGGTCCCCGAGAGCGAAGGCTTCACGCCCTCGTGACACGCCAGATTCCGTGTATTCCACAAGAGCCAAATTAGGGAAACAAAGGCTAGGCGCCATAAATTCCCGACTTGCTTACTGAACTGAACACCAATTGCCTGAACCACGACAACCAAATAGCCATCATCAAAGCAAAATGTGGTTTCAAAAATGCGTAACAAATCCTCAAAAAGTGTACGTGCAAAAGTGCAAGTAGTGAACAAGTGATTCATATCATCAATACCATCATTACATAATTTTATAAAATGCAAGTACCATTAGTTAAAGGTAACTTCCCGGCCCTAATATGGCTCTCTAGATGATGATACTGCGGCACTGCGGAATAAAGGGTCCCCATATCCACGATGCCCAAGAGGTCTTCAAGAAAAGCGATCGTAAAAGACCATATGCACCTCTAGAAGTCAATTTTCCGCTAGGGGTGTCCGGCCAAATCAATTCATCTCTCTCCATCACATGTAGATTGAGAATATCAATGACAATACTCGGGAAATAGGCCACAAAAACCTCATGGAAATGCCAAATACCGTCATAATAGAAAACCCGAACCTCACTAGTAGGATTGTTCGCCACCTCCTGTGGTATACTAAGTTTTTCCGAAATTGTATACCCCAACCAATTATCATGCCAGAAGCTAATACGAGACTGCATGCCAATAAACCACCGAGATCGATCCCGAATGAGAGATAAATGACATCTGATCCCCGTCCAAATCGAAGAAGAACGTGTAAAACGGTGGGGATGGACGCTCGGAGTTAAATACCTCTGACGTAGCATGGAGGCAGCTAGAGATTTCTCCGACATGATATCCAATGCATGCTTACAAAGAAAAGACTGATTTGCAAGCCTGATCGATCCACCTTCGTTCAACGGGGCGCAACAGCGAGCCCAACACGTGGGAAACACTGCTTATTAATGTCTCCAATCCACAAGAAGTTCCACATGGCACGTTCCACCTTTTGAATAAGGTGGCAAGGCCACAAATAGATCATCATCGAATGCACCATCGAAGAAGCAATCACAGAATTCAACAAACATTTCCTACCAGCTAAAGACAAGGTTACACCCTACCACCTACTGAATTTAGAAATTACACCATCAGCAACTGCAATGAGATGTCGCAGCTTAGGCATCCCCTTGAAAATCAGAACACCAAGGTAAACGAAGGGGAGTGTACCCTCCGTAATACCCATTTTATGGGTCATGTGTAAACGCACACTAGCATTAACACCCCTACTGAAATAAACCTTCGACTTACGTATTCTATAACTCTGTCCGGAAACGACTCCGTACTCATGCAAAATCATCTGTAGGCGATCAATATTAGGCTTAGTAGCCTTGGCGAAAAGGAGAATGTCGTCAGTATAAAGAAGGTAACTAGGAATGCCACGATGACAAGTCAAAGTTGCCGCTCTGAACGCATGGTCCAAGAATTTAGCAAGAGCATCCTCGGCTATGCAGAATAGCAACGGAGATAAAGGATCCCCTGTTGGACTCCACGTGAACAACTGAAATAACTAGGGGTGGTCATTCGGTCCAAATGGTCGGTTCGGTCCAAATTTTGGGCCGGACCGAAATACCCGAAATTTTATTTTGGTGGACCGGACCGGACCGGACCGAACCGAACCGAACCGAATTTTTTCGGTTCGGTCCATTCGGTCCAAAACACTATTTTATATTAAAAAAACTATTTATTTCAATCTATGAAATATTATGCATTATAAATAATTAAATATCATTAAATCTATTTCAATACCAACAATTTAAAGAGATATTCATACAACACGAAATAGAGTCGAATGTTAATTATTTAAACGATACATCATAATTTAATTCAATGAAAATCTTCCAACACACAAATACACCATAGTCCAAAGTCTAAAGTTTAATTAAAATCACACAACATTAATTTAAATGTAAAATCTCTTCTTTCATGGCTTCAATCCTCCAACATCATTCAAACCTGCAATTAATATAAAAAAAAGTTTTGGACCATTAAAGGTTAACTTAGGGCTGAGATTTATATATATATATATATATATATATATATATATATATATTTTATTTGATTAATATTTCGGTCCATTCGGTTTTTTGGTCCATTCGGTCCCATAACTTTGGACGGGACCGAAAACCGAATTTTTTGTAATTTTGGACCGAGGACCGAACCGAATTTTTTTGGACCGGACCAAATAGACCGAATTTCCTCGGTTCGGTCCGGTTTTTCGGTTTATTCGATTTTCTGCTCACCCCTAGAAATAACCCCTGGGACACCCATTAATAAGGATAGAAAGCCTAGCAGAAAGAAGGATGCTCGTGACCATATCCACAAAGTTCTCAGAAAAACCTGTGTTTCGAACAACCCTTAGCAAAAACCTCCATGAAATGGTATCAAAAGTCTTCACCATGTTAATTTTGATCGCCATATTACCAATAGTGCCATGATCCAAACAATTGATAGCGTCGACACCAAAGTAATGCAGGAATGTATTCGCCTCCCCGGAATAAAACCGAACTGCAAAGGTGAAAGGTAAGAACCAATAAACCTTCCCAATCTGGTGGCCAAGATCTTAGTGAAAACTTTGAAAAGAAAGTTTGTAACGCCCCGAACTCGGATATTCCGAATACTTATCCAAGTTCAAGTCGTCACTTAGTGAAAAGGGAAAATAAGTGATTTTTTTTAAAGGAGAGTTAGAATAAAGTAAATTGAGAGGATGATGATTAAAGCCATTTTTAACTTATAGTCTTGACATGCAGTTAAAAACTAAACATTAAGAAAAGATCATGCTGAGTCTAAGTAATACCAAAACAGAGAAATAATGCTAATAGCTTAACAGTTCATCATAAGTCCAGTTCAGCAGTCCATAATAATAAGTTTGAATTTAACAGACGGAAACAAGGGCATATAAAGTCTTTAATGGAAAATAAAGCAATTATCGGTGTAGAAGGTGGGGTCTACTGCTGCTCCCAGTACTCCATCGGCTCACCTGAAAAGTATTAAAAATGGGGCGTGAGAATTTTGAATATCTCAGTGTGGGTAGCCCGTACGCTATTACGATTAAATTATGATATCATAAATATTGTTATATCATTCACAAAAATAACCAACGGAGACGGATACTCTCTGCTCACAACAAAACCAACACGGATACTCTCCACACCGAGACGAATACTCTCCGCTCGTAATAATTCAAACACGAATACTCTCTGCACCGAGATGAATACTCTCCGCTCGTAAACAATTCCAACACGGATACTCTCCGCACCAAGATGGATACTCTCCGCTCGTAACAAAATAATATACTTCAATAAATGATACTTCAACTAAAACACGTAAGTAAAAGGCAATACGGTTTATTTCCACCCACCTCGAAAAGTAGTTTCGGAAAAGCTATTGCATGCAAAGAGGGAAAGACGTCCAAGTGTCACTGGCCGGTTCACACTTGATCTTAATGAAAATTCTCGCTTTTAGTTTCTTATTAAAACTCGTATATTTATTACACTATGGTTGGTCCCGAAGGACTTTTGGTTAAGGACACGTCTTTTGTCTTTTTGTCATGAATTACTATAACTTAGTCTTTTTCATTACTCGTTAAGTTACACTTAAAAGATTTCTTACAACGATGTTTTCGACACAAAACATATCTTAGACCCTTACTAACATATTCTTAGAAAATAATACGTAACACGGAAAACAACAATTTCAAATATAGGCCACGGTTCAAGCACTAAGAAAACTTTCGAGTAAAACTGCCCGGTTTTGACTACTCATACTTGACTTTTAGCATTTTCTAAAATATGAAGAATTTATCTAAAAATTAAGAAAATGTACAGTAGGTACTCTCTTAACATATATTCCACTAATAAAAATTGGTTTTATTAAAAGATATATGGATTTATTTCCAAAGACAAAACAATGATTCTTAAGCAGTCCCGTATGTTTTCAGAGTTATAACATAAGAGAAATGACCTTCTTAAAAATACTAAAACATTTTAAAAAAATTACGAAATTAATATAGTAGATGCATTACACAGTTTCAAACATTTCATAAGTTTTGATATTAAGCAAAATATGTAAAGAAAAAGGTGTTTGGGTTCATTTTTGGAAAAGACACATAAACTTTTCTGTATTTTCAGTCACGTACCAACAAGGGAAATAATTTATGTAAAACTATTTAAACTATTCGTAAAATCATGAAAAATTCTAAGAATGAAACTAACATCATTGTAATATTTGATTTTGATTTTTATAAAAATAAATGATAAAGTGGAAATTACCAGAAAATCAAAGAGTCACGAAAATGTCAAAGATTGTCACACTAACTTAATAAATTCATAGATTATTGAATATAACTTTAAAACACATGAGAATAGTGGACGAAAAAAGCTAACTTGGTATATTATTCAATTATGAAATAATACTGAGACATTGACTAGGTACCCTTGGTACCCTTCCTTCCGTAATAGCTTTTTGGCTTTTACTGCGGAGATTATCTGAATCCCAGACTTGGTTCGAGTTACATGAAAAGTATAGCGCTATCCATCTTTATCCTCAAAGTCTATTTCTTGATTTGCACACCTTATGGTTGCTCTATGCTTAGTAAGCCAATCTATTTTCAAGATTAAGTCAAAACCCTTCATCCTAAGGACGTGAAGGTTAGACTCTACCTGATGTCCGTCCAGTTCTATCTTCACTCCTCTTACTTGCGTTTGGATATCTATTACGTTCCTAGACGGAACGCTCACTCTCAAACCTTCCCCTACTATGGGTTCTAACTTTAGTTTTGTACTAAAGTTTTCCGACACAAAGGAGTGGGATGCTCCCGTGTCAAACAATACGTGGGCAGGTTTGCCAAAAACTAAAAGAGTACCTGATATGGTCTTATTCTGGTTCGGTTCCTCTTCTATTTCCTCGTCGAGGATTGCGTTCACCTGCGCCCTTCCTCTCTGTCCTGGGGCCGGTACATTCCTCCTTGGTGGTCCAAGCCAGAGAGGATTTCCTTTGGGCGGTCCAGGCAGCTGGTTGTTCACTGGTGGCCCAGACGGACGATTGTTTCCCATTTGGGGCGACCTAGGCTGGTGGTTAGTCACTGGGAAATTTCCAAGTTGCAGCTTTGGACAATTTGAGCATCGATGCACCGGCTGTCGGTAGTAGAAACAGTTGCCGGTCCAGCAAGCTCCTACGTGCCTTTCCTTACACTTTGAGCAAAAGGGCAGTGGCCTTTGTCCAGTAGGCACAAAGTTGTTCCCCTTGGGTATCTGACTCTGGTTCCCCTTGAAATTTGACTGTCCTCCTTTGTTAACAACCAAAGCAGATGGGGTAGCCTTGAATTCTATCCCCAAACCAATCGACACGATGAGTGCTCAGTTAAACACCTCATTGTAACTTTGCAGTTTCAGTCCTGAAACGACTCCTCCAATCTCAGGCCTTAAACCTCTCACAAACCTCCTAGCTTTCCTCTCGTTGATGCCCACCAGATGTGGAGCATACCTCGATAATCGGTTGAACTGTCTCTCGTATTCTATCACGGAGAGATTTCCTTGTCTAAGGTTCACGAATTCCACTTCCTTCTGGTCTCGGAGTGCATCCGCGAATTATCGGTTCATGATAGCTTCCTTAAAACTTCCCTAGTTGAGTGCTTTCCTTCCTTCGACACTCAGGGTATGTTCAAAGGCTTTCCACCACTTAGGGGCATCTTCGGCCAACTGAAACTGAGCGCAAGAGACCTTTTGTGCGTCTGTCAGGTTCATGTGCCGGAAGATTCTCTCCAGCCCGGAGATCAATTCTTCGGTCTCCATGGGTCCTTCCTTCCCATTTAGGCGTGGGGGTTGCATTCATTTGAACGTCTCAACAATCCCGATCATCCTTTGTTCTTGGTGAGGAGCGGGTACGTACGGGTGCGGCTGTTGGTGCTGCATGAAGTTCTACAGGGAATTGAAGAATTCCCGAGCCATGTCAGCTCCTGAAGCGGCGTTAGCAGGTTGGGGTGCCATTGGAGGCGGCGGTGGGGGTTGTTGTCCTACAGATTCTTCAGAGTTTTCCCTACGGCGGATTCTGGGTCTTCCTCGAGGTGCCATCCTAGTTAGGTGCTGAGAGGAAAATAATATATGATACTTATAGGTAGGTATGATTAAATTAAAAAAATAGAACCTAATTATGTTAGCCAATAGTTCGCTAGCACCAATTATACATTGGAGTCTTCGGCACCGGAACATACAGTCTAGCTCAGGAGCATGGTTTCGAACTCTATCTATTGTAAGGTAGGGAACTAGCGACACACATCGTTGAACAATAATCGAGGAAAACTAAACGGATAGAATAAAATGACCGAGTAACACGAATCACATGATAACATATATAGATAAAGCAAGGTTCCGGGGAGGTAATCCTCCAACCCAAAAATATGCAAGCGTCACGGGGAGGTAATCCTACAACCCGAAAATACGCAAAAGACACGGGGATGTAATCCTACAACCGAAATACATACATCGAAAATAATAATAAAAGGTCTTCCATACTAAGTCTCCATCTAATGGGATGGCTACTACAAAACAAGCCTAAAAGTTTTGGAAACGTTGCGTGAAGTCGGCGATGGTTCTTAGTCTGTCGTATCGTGACGTACTCGAGCGCGAAATCCATAGCGTCCTAAATTTTGTAAGCAGGGAATTCTAAGTCAAGACTCTAGTGGACGCAAAAGAAAATAGTACTTTATAGTATTAATATATATAACCGCTGCATAAACACATACATTCTCACATAGAATCTTAATTCATACATTCCACGTGTTCTACGATTCACTTTGTTAGGCACTTCACTCCCATATTTCTATGGATTCACACAAATAATTCATGAAATATTCACAACGAATATTTAAAACAGCGAGATAAACTTTGGTACCTCGGAGTTCTGGTCGCGGCGGTAGACTTCCTTTCCCCACCGTTTCTAACTAAGTCTTACTTAAAAGATAAAACGTCTATAGGTAGAAGCACAAAATTTTTTCAAAAAATAGCTTTCTATTGCATAAAAATTCTTTTGGTCCGAAGTTTTGAGCCTAAGCTCTGATACCACCGGTAACGCCCCGAACCCGGATATTCCGAATGCTTATCCAAGTTTAAATCGTCACTTAGTGAAAAGCAAAAATAAGTGATTTTTTTTAAAAGCAGAGTTTGAATAAAGTAAATTGGGAGGACGATGATTAAAGCCATTTTTAGCTTATAGTCTTGACATGCAGTTAAAAACTAAACATTAAGAAAAGAACATGTTGAGTCTAAGTAATACAAAAATAGAGAAATAATGTTAATAACTTAACAGTTCATCATAAGTCCAGTTTAGCAGTCCATAATAATAAGTTCGAATTTAACAGACGGAAACAAGGGCAAATAAAGTCTTTAATGGAAAATAAAGCAATTATCGGTGTAGAAGGTGGGGTCTACTGCTGCTCCCAGTACTCCATCGGCTCACCTGAAAAGTATTAAAAATGGGGCGTGAGAATTTTGAATATCTTAGTGTGGGTAGCCCGTACGCTATTACGGTTAAAGTATGATATCATAAATATCGTTATATCATTAACAAAAGTAACCAACCGAGACAGATACTCTCCGCTCGTAAAAAACCAACACGGATACTCTCTGCACCGAGACGGGTACTCTCCGCTCGTAACAATTCCAACACGGATACTCTCCGCACCGAGACGGATACTCTTCGCTCGTAAACAATTCCAACACGGATACTTTCCACACCGAGACGGATACTCTCTGCTCGTAACAAAATAATATAATTCAATAAATGATACTTCAACTAAAACACGTAAGTAAAAGGCAATACGATTTAGTGCCACCCACCTCGAAAAGCAGTTTCGGAAAAACTACAGCTTGCAAAGAGGGAAAGACGTCCAAGTGTCACTGGCCGTTCGCTCTTGATCCTAATGAAAATTCTCGCTTTTAGTTTCTTATTAAAACTCATTTATTTATGACACTATGCGTTGGTTGCGAAGGATTTTTGGTTAAGCACACGTCTTTTGTCTTTTAGTCATGAATTACTATAACTTAGTCTTTTTCATTACTCGTTAAGTTACACTTAATAAAATTTCTTACAACGATATTTTCGACACAAAACATGTCTTAGATCCTTACTAACATGTTCTTAGAAAATAACACGTAACACAGAAAATAACAATTTGAAATATAGGCAACGGTTCAAGCACTAAGACAACTTTCGAGTAAAACTGCCCGGTTTTAAATACTCATACTTGACTTTGAGCATTTTCTAAAATATGAAGAATTTATCAAAAAATTAAGCAAATGTACAGTATGTGCTCTCTTAACATATATTCCACTCATAAAAATTGTTTTTATTAAAAGATATATGAATTTATTTCCAAAGACAAAACAATGATCCTTAAGCATTCCAGTAAGTTTTCAGAGTTATAACACAAGAGAAATGATCTTCTTAAAAATACTAAAACATTTTCAAAAATTACGAAATTAATACAGTAGATGCATTACACAGTTTCAAATATTTTATAAGTTTTGATCTTAAGAAAAATATGTAAGAAAAAAGGTGTTTGGGTTCGTTTTTGGAAAAGGCACAAAAACTTTTCTGTCTTTCCTGTCACGTACCAACAAGGGAAATAATTTTTATAAAACTATTTAAACTATTCATCAAATCATGAAAAATTCCAAGAATTAAGCTAACATCATTTATTATTTGATTTTGATTTTTATAAAAATAAATGATCAAGTGGAAATTACCAGAAAATCAAAGAGTCACGGAAATGTCACAGATTGTCACACTAACTTCAAAACACATGAGACCAGTGGCCGAAGAAAGATAACTTGGTATATATTTCAAATATGAAAACAAAAACTCAGAAACTTCAAGTTACAAAAATGTATTAACTCAGACTTTCAACATAAAACAAATTGCTCAACATTTATCACAACAAGAACATCTAGAAACCTTCACATGCCATGAAACTTTCATTTATTTCATCATTAACAACCCATAACATCAAACCATCAAGATTTAAGCAGAAAATAAAAGAAAACTCAAGCTTTTTCCTTCCTATCTAATGATTTAAAATAAAACTAATGTTTTGAAAGAAAATTGGTGAGGGTCACCTTGTTGTGATCTTTCTCTTACAAGGCTAGGGTCTTATGCCTTCTTCAAGTTCTCTTCCTATAATTTATCTTTCTTTGAGACTCCTTGGATGAAAGGATGTTTCGTTGTGAAAAGATAGAGGCCTTGTTTGTGAGAAAAATGGGAGAAGAAGGATTTCTTCTCCCTTTGGGAAGTGTTGGTCGAAAGTGAAGGGTGAGCAGGGGGAGAGTGTGCCTCTATTCTTTTGTCTTGTGTCTTGAAATAGTGGTGTCCAAGAAATTAAAAGAGCATGTGGTGTAAATGAAAGACTTGGATTTGGGACACTTGGAGGGTGGGGATGAAGGGTAGGACAAGCATTAATGAGTGGGGAGGAGGACATATACTAAGGAGGTTAGGACTCTTTGTTTTGGAGTGTGTTTGACTCATTTTGGCTGAGAAAAAGGGGGCTGGTCGTTCATAATGAGTGGGCCCCACAAGCCTTTGGCTTGTGGTGGCCTTTTGGCTCAGGGTGTGAGTTTCAATACTGAAAACAGAGTTTTCGTTCGGGGTTTCGGGGCTCTGGAAGTCACGTTTCGTTCGTTTTTCCACCAATAAATTTTATATCTTTAATAGTTTATTATTTAGGAGGCTGTTACCTTATTTTATTAGTTAGGTTTCCTGTTGGTTCGGTTTTTGTCCGATAGATTCGGATTTTAGCATTTTCGGGGTTTTCGTCCGATTTTTGGCAACTAGAAATTTAAAATTCTCAAGATAAAATAAGATGGCTCATCCACTTAATTTGGACTCATATTTTATTCATATTTGATTTATCCAGTACCGATTCGTTCTGTGTTAGGGTTTCTAGAGTGCTCGACGGTCCAATTCAGCTCGTCCGTTACCCAAAATCTAAGATTTTGAATAAAACAAAGTTCTACTTTCCAAAAGATGTTCGAAACTAAAATGAAAAACACACATAAAAATAAGTAAGACATAAAATGGGTCCGGGTATTACAAAGTTCCCCATGACAATAGGGCGGAAATCCTCCACTTTCATAGCTCCTTGCATCTTCGGGATTAACGTTACAAAATTGGAATTAACTCCATTAGGAATGACCCGAGTAGTGAAAACATGAACTATTGCTCGGACAATATCCTCATGAATAATAACCCAACAATGTTGGAAGAAAATACCGCCAAACCCATCCGGACCCGGGGCACTCATGGCATCCAAATAAAAAACCGCCTCCTTTACCTCCTCCTCCAAAGGGATACATATTAGTTCCATGTTATGTAATGCCGAAACTGAAGGAGTAATACTGGTATCAAGCAAAGAATAATCCGAATCCTCCCCCGAATCAACCTCGGCACACAAGTTTGAAAAGTAATTAATGATATGCGAGGAAATCAAATTATAATCAAAACAAAGAACATCATCAATCATCAACGAAGAAATAACATTTCTAACCTTGCGGACCGCATGAATCCTGTGGAAGAAACGCGAGTTCTTATCACCATTCTGAGCCACTTTAGGCGGTTTCTCTGCCTTAAGTAGGCCGCCCGACGAGCAAGCAGACCGTTCAACTTAATTGTAGCCTCAAGTTCTGTCGTAAACCTATCATCCGAATCCCCATTCCAAGCAATATCCTCTTGAATGCCTCCCAACGTAACCGAAACAGCCTCAATGTCATTGAATACATTTCAAAAATCAGAAGTATTCCATACTTTTAAAGTTGCCTTTAATCTTTTTAATTTCCTCGCAACCAACACAATAGGATTGAACTCCCATATAGGACTCGACCAACTAGCTTGAACAGTAGCTAGAAAATTCTCATGCTAAGTCCACATGGACTGAAAATGGAAAGACCTCAAAGTAGCATCCTGCGTGCGAGTGAGCTGAAGAAGTACAGGGTGGTGATCCCAAGAAAGTCGTGGGAGAATAAGAGCCTCAATCCCCGACCAGCAGTCAAGAAAACCCTGATTAGCAAGAACTCTATCCAGACGAGCTGCCATATAGGCACTGTGACGACGAGTGGACCAAGTGAAGTAAGGCCCTCTAGCATCCAAATCAATTAGCTCAACCTCATTAATAAACTCCTAAAACTCATGCATAGGTGTCATATCAGGAGCGAAAACGGTAGTATGTCTTTCATGCAAGCCTACCACGACATTAAAATCCCCAAGGAGACAAAGATTCTTGTCGAAAAAAGAGTCAAGGGAAGTCCAAAGCACACATCGTTCAACATAATTATTGCTAGCGTGGATAAAACCCATAAAATATTCCAAACTGGAATTTTGATAGTGAAACATAAGAACCTGGCTTGAAGAGAAAACCTTGTGCACAGAGGGTAACATTTGATCTCGACAAAAGACCCAAATATTGGGTTTCCGGGGAGGTCTTTCATTGCAAGAAACCTTGCAAAGTCTCAGCCGTCTCTAAAAAGAAGCAGGAATAGAATCAAAATCAATCTTCGGCTCCAAAACTGCAAGCCAATCAGGATTGTGTTATCTACAAAACTCTAAAAGGGCATCCTGCGTTTGATCATTGCCCAATCATTGCACATTCCAAGCGATGCACTTCATTGATCAACCAATTTTGAGCCGTGCATCGGCAGCATGTTCTCACACTGGTCAGCCCATGATTTGACACGAGCAATATCCTTATCTTGTGACCCAGAAGCCACAACCGTAAAAGGAGTAGATGTCTGTGCTTGTATTAACCCAATCACCTATTGAGTTGTATTGACCTTATTCCGCAACGGATATTCCTTTGTAGGGACCATGTGCTTCTTCTTCTTCCCTCGTGCCGTCTTTTGTGTTGCAACATTATCAGTCAACGAATGATCATCCATGAGATAATCATTCGAATAGTTCTCCAAATTCTCCGTATTCGACTGCGTATGAGTATTGTCCGGGAATTGTTCATTAAACTCTTGCAAGTCCTTCTCATATGTAGATTGCTCCTCTACAGTATGATTTGTTGACATATCCGAGTCCTCTCCATCCCCTGCTTCCCCTTCTTCAAGAGCACCCAATGCATCAAAAGCATTTGCAGTAGTAACCGTATCCCCAAAAGCATGGACTTTTGCATTCTCCACTTGAGTAGAAGATGGGACTATACTGGGGGATTAAGTCACATTCCCTTTGGATTGTCCCATGCTCGGAACTATCCTCCAACTTGTATCCACGCCTTTAGGATCAACTGGCCCCGAAACCGCCTCCGTAGATAGTTGTGGCGCTTTCTTTTTAACCCATTCTCTAGACTGCTCATTACCGCCCTTTGCTGTAGCCTCCTTCTCAGGATGCTCCTTGTCCTTCTGCCCACTACTAGCATCTTTATGCTTATCTGACCTGCATGAGGAAGTGTCATGTACAAGGATGCAACAACGTTGACAATACTCCAGATACTTCTCGTACCCAATTCCACCAGAACCTGTGCATAGTGACACATAGATCTATTTTTGGTCCGTTCATCAATCGCTATAACCGGACCAATTGTCGCAGTAATCGACCTAATTATTGGCTCGTAGAAGTGTTCAACAGGTAATTCAAATATACGTATCCAAACATGGACAATGGGAGACTGAGCCTTGTACGGATTGAACTCCGGGACCCATTTTTATAGACGAATAGTGCCGCAGTCAAGTTTCCAAGATTTCTTCACGAAGATCCTCCCTATCCGGAACATAGGGTATCTGAATCAAATAGTAGATACGGCCAAGCACGGTGAATGTCCAATCCTCATGAAGCTCCCATAAAACACTGAGTTGTTCTTGGATCATACCGTGTGTAGGAACGGGTTTCATACCCGGAGCAATAAATACACGGCCAATTAGGGCATTCTCATGTTCACAAAGGCCCTTTTGATAAATTCCATCATCAATCAAAACAGATAGAAACTCTCCCTTGCGAACCGGGGCAACATCCCGTCCTTGTGCCGCATCCGCAAAAGATTTATGTTTTAGCTCTTGGAGAATCACGTCTCCACCCTGCATAACAAAGTCATCACTAGCAGTACCCTTAATGAATGAACTGAAGGAGCGGGCAAGGAGGGAATTGGAAAAGTATTACCCGTTTGCTGTGTAACATTAGATGTTACACAGCCTCCCAAATTAGACGCTCGACTAGTGCCCGCCAAGGGGCCTAAGCCATCCAACAATTTCAGGTAACATTGCTTTAGGGTTAGCACCTTCAAGAGAAACCCTACCCTGCAAGGACGAGGAAGCACAAATAGAATCCTACCCGTA
The DNA here is from genome assembly GCA_947034835.1 of Ballota nigra. Classification (NCBI taxonomy): domain Eukaryota; kingdom Viridiplantae; phylum Streptophyta; class Magnoliopsida; order Lamiales; family Lamiaceae; genus Ballota; species Ballota nigra. The sequence continues at coordinate 36,911,600 of OX344724.1, read as the reverse complement.
GGCCCGGAATCAGGGGGCAATCCAATTCCGGGCAAAGAGACACGAGTGGAGTCGTTTCCATCCGTAGGGACAGCGATGCTCCATACCGGGACATAAGGGATGGCCTTACTAGCAAGAGATTGCAAAACACTATTAAAACTAGCAGCAGCCGCTAGAAGTACATTGAAAGAGTCGGAATCCATAGTGCTTTAGAAGATAAAGGATGAAACGAAGATGGCAGCCGTGGGAAAAAATCGCCAGAGCTCATGTTAGGCTTTTCCAATTTTGTGTAATTTAGCTTAAGTATCAAACTACATTTCTAATAAAAATTGTTTTTTCAGTCTAAAAATTGCATTTTTAGTCTTAAAACACCAATTTTGTGTAAATTAGTTAATAACTATTTTATTAACGTTAAATGAAAACCTAACCCTAAGTCCTAAAACACCAATTTTGTGTAAATTAGCTTAAGGATGAAACTACATTTTTAATAAAAATTACCTTTTTAGTCTAAAAATTGCTTTTTTTAGTATTAAAACACCAATTTTGTGTAAATTATCTTAAGGATGAATCTATACTTCTTCTAAAAATTACTTTTTTAGTCTTAAAACACCAATTTTATGTAAATTAGCGTAAGGATGAAACTAAATTTCTAATAAAAATAATGTTTTAGTCTAAAAATTACTTTTTTAGTCTTAAAACACCAATTTTGTGTAAATTAGCTTAAGGATGAAACTGTACTTCTAATGCTTTTTTCGTCTAAAAGTTATTTTTTTAGTCTTAAAACACCAATTTTGTGTAAATTTTCTCAAGGATGAAACTATACTTCTAATATTAACTGCTTTTTTAGTCTAAAAATTGCTCTTTTAGTCTAAAAATTGCTGTTTTAGTATTAAAACACAAATTTTGTGTAAATTAGCTTAAGGATGAAACTACACTTCTAATAAAAATTAATTTTTTAGTCTTAAAACGTCAATTTTGTGTATATTAGTTAACTATTTTATTAACATAAAAGAAAAATCTAACCCTAAGTCCTAAAGCCGCAAGATGACATGTGAATCACATGTCGATCCCATGTCACTCTTGTGGCCGGATTCCAAAAAAAAAAACTCTTGTTAAACCCAATAAAACCAAGGGAAAATGGAATTCCTATAATGAGTGAAAGTACAAAATAATTCATTGTTCATGTCTGAGTACAGATATGGTTCAATAAAATTGGGACAACACCCCATATAAATAGCATTCGTGTGTGCCTTTGCTAGGTGATCCGCTGGAACATTCCCTTCTCGGTAAATGTGGGTGATCCTAATTTTCATGTCCTCCCTAAGCTTCAAACACTCATCCCAGAAACCGCGGACACTCCATGGAACACGAAAATGAGTATCACCCAAAGCCGCCACTGCAATCATCGAGTCCGACTCGATCCAAATATTTTTCCAGCCCCTACGATGTGTAAAATTGATCGCATAAAGTCCAGCATAGATTTCCGCCTCCAGAACAGTACCAAAACCAGCCGAATCCGAGAACGCAGCAGTGAAAATGCCACGGCTGTTTCTGAACAGCCCACCAATAAAAATTCTACCTGTTGAAGAATGCAAACTCACGTCAATATTTGCCTTGTACCAACCAGGATCTGGCGGATGCCAACGGAACGATTCAGTATGAGCTTGAGGGCGTGGACATAACGTGAGACGAAGGCGTCTCAACACCAATAAATCAGAAGTTGAATTATCTGCAAAACCCAAAGAACTCCCACCGCCTTCCTGGACAATTGCCAATTGCCGCGCGAGGGAAACCAAAATCGTGGGCTTGTTGCCCTGGTGCTTAGCTTGATTTCGGCCCATCCAAACAATCCAAATAAAGGAGACAAAGGTCAACCTCCAAGCATTCCTAACCCGGGTGCTAAAGCTTAAGTGCATGGCCTGAACAATGACATCCAAAAAACCATTATCCGTGCATATATAAATATAAAAAATTCTCATGAGTTCATGTAATAATGCATGAGCAAGAAAGCAATTTGTAAAAATATGGTTAACATCGTCCACACCATTTTTACAAATTAAACACATCAAAAGAGAAAGGAAGCTTCCCTAAAATAGCCCGCCATGTGGTGGTACTTCGGCATTGTGGGATGAAAGAACCCCATATCCAGCTCGCCCATTGAACCTTGAGTTAAGGAGCACGTAAAAACTCATAGGCACGCTTTACCGTAAGCTCGCCACTAGAAGAATTCGGCTAAACACGTATATCCTCCTGACCAATTTTCATGTTAAGAATCTCCACCACAATGCCCGGATAATGGTTGATAAGTCTCTCGTCAAAGTGCCATAACCCATCAAAATAATAGTCATAAATAGCACTAGTAAGCTGCCTAGCAATCTCAGAAGGTAAGCCAACTTTCTCCACAATTTTGTATCCCAACCAATTGTCATTCCAGAAGTTTATTTTAGAATGAGCACCAAAAAGCCAACGAGCTTCCGCATGAATACAAGGCAGGTGCATCCAAATGCCCGCCCAAATGGATGATGAACAATTAAAATGGCGAGGCTCCCCACTCTTAGTTAAGTATCTATTCTGCAAAAGAGAATTAGTAGGTGAATTGTCCGCAAGAATATCCCACGTAAGCTTACAAAGGAAAGAGTGATTCGCAAGACGGATAGAACGAATACCCAAGCCTCCTTCACTCAAAGGAGCACAACATCTAGACCAAGCAACACGAGGTGAACCTTGCTTATGTATATTCCCGGACCAAAGGAAATTCCACATGGCTTTCTTAAGCTTTTGAACAAGTCCGCATGGCCAAAAGTAAATCATCATGGAATGGACTAAGGAAGCCGCAATGACCGAATTTATCAAACACTTCCTCCCGGCCAAAGATAAAGAACTCCCCTTCCACCGACCAAACTTAGCAAGGACCCCGTCCGCAATAGCACTTAGGTGATGGATTCTCGGCTTCCCTTTAAAGATAGGTACCCCTAAATACTGGAAAGGAAGAGTACCCAAAATTACATTTCTAATAAAAAATATTTTTTAGCCTTAAAACACCAATTTTGTGTAGATTAACTAATAACAATTTTATTAACTTTAAAAGAAAACTTAACTTTAAGTTCTAAAGCCGCAGAGATGACATGTGGATCATATGTCGATCCCATGTCAAACTTGCGGCCGGAACCTGATAAAAAACCCTTGCTAAACCCAAAAGATGAAGGGAAAACGGGATTCCTCTATGAAGAATAAGTAATACGAAATAATTTGTGGTTCATGTCTGAGTACAAAAAAGGCTCAATGAAAGCCGGGCAAACGCCCATATAAAAATTGCAAGGCCTATTTCTAGCAAGAATATCCACCACACGGTTCCCTTCACGATAAATATGAGTAACTCTAAGCTCCATGTCCTGATGAATTTCTTCACACGTGTCCCACCAAGGTTTGGCTCGCCAAGGAACCTTGGCACACCTATATATCCCGAATAACCTCCGCAGCCAAGGAAGAATCAGTCTCGATCCAAAGCTGACGCCAACCCAATCTATAAGCAATCACAATAGCATGGCAACCTGCAACAATTTCCGCCTACAAAACATTCCCTTTGCCAATCGAAGTAGTGAAATCTGCCACAAAAAACCCCCAGCAATTCCGGAATAAACCTCCCACAAAAGCATCCACCCCCTTCACACTGGCATCAATATTTGCCTTGTACCAGCCCGCAGGTGGAGGCAGCCACCGGAAGGATACCAACCTTTGATGAGGCTGAACGTGCATGGGCACAGTTAGGCAACGAAGGACTGCTAAATCGGCCACCGAGTTCGAAGAAAATCCCAGATTGAAGTGTTCGCCCTCTTTAATTAAAGCCTTTAACTTTGCCAAAGTGCTGGAAATAATCGGTCGCACTCCATCATGAAAGGCAGAATTGCACGAGGACCAAATCAGCCAAACAGCCGTGACTAATGCTAAGCGCCATAAGCTTCTTATTTGCTTCGAAAATTGAAAGTTCATGGCCCAAATCCAGGATGCCCACGAGGTCTTCAAGAAAGGAGACCTAAGCATATCATAAGCTACACCTGCCGTGAGTGAGCCGCTGCTAAAATCGGGCCAAACCCTAACATCCTGTTTAGCCATATGATTATTCAGGATGTCGATCACAATATCATCATAGAGAACCACAAATCTCTCATCAAAATGCCACATCCCATAAAAGAATTAATCACAAATTTCACTAGTAAGCGTGCAATCAATCCCCTGCGGAAGACCAACTTTATCCGAAATCCGGTACCCTAACCAATAGTCATTCCAAAAATTCAAACGAGACCCCGAGCCGACCAACCAACGTGAATTATCCAGGATCTTACTAAGGTGAAGCCGAAGTCCAGGCTAAATCGAAGGTGTCTTGTGAAAGCATCTCGACTCCCCCGAAAGAGTTGGAAAACGGTCGCGCAAAATGGAAAGAGCCGGAGAAGAATCCGTCAACATCTCCCAAACCAGCTTAGGGAGAAAGGAATGATTCGCTAGCCTTACTGACCGAATCTCCAAGCCACCTTCATTAATAGGACCACAACAACGAGCCCATGCCACCCACGCCACACACCTTGCCTATGAACGTCACCCGTCCATAAAAAATTCCGCATAACTCTCTCCATCCAAGAAAGAAGAGCTTTAGGCCACAGATAAATCATCATTGAGTGGACCATCGAAGCTGCAATAACCGAGTTCAAAAGACATTTCTTTCCTGCCAAAGATAAAGCGCTTTCCTTCCAACAGCTAAGCTTAGCAATAATCCCATCCGCAATTGGACTAAGATGTTGAACACGAGGGACACCACAAAAAATGGGTACCCCTAAATAGTTGAAAGGCAGCTGACCTTCCATGATACCTGTTACACGAGTCATATGCGCCCGAATGCCTGCACGAACCTTCTTACCAAAATAGACTTTCGACTTCCTGGGATTATAAATTTGGCCCGAAGCTTGCCCATAGCTCTTAAGGACCCTTTGCAACAAATCAATATTATCATTAGTAGCTCGAACAAACAAGAGAATATCATTCGCATACAACAGATAAGTAGGCAGCCTGTAATGCTTAAATAAATTCCCCCGGCCCACCTCATAGTCAAGAAACTTAGCAAGAGCATCCTCATTGATACAAAAAAGCAGAGGGGATAACGGACCCCCCTGACGAAACACCCTTCGAGCAACCAAAATAACCTCTTGGAGTACCGTTAATCAAAATAGAGAGATGGGCCGAGGTTAAGATTGATATAACCATCTGAACAAAGAAATTAGAAAAACCCATACACCAAAGGATCGAAATAAGAAAGCCCCAAGAGATCGTATCAAAAGCCTTCACCATATCCAGTTTCACAGCCATGTGGTCGAACTTACGAAACCCCAAATGATTAATCGCCTCAGACGCCAAATCAATGCAAGTGTGAATATGGCGCCCAGGAACAAAGCCAAACTGAAAGGGAGACAAATAGTGGCCTACAAATCTACCAAGTCTCGTCGCAAGGATTTTAGTGAGAACCTTAAAGAGGAAATTACCCATCACAATGGGCCGGAAGTCCTCAACACGGGTTGTACCTTGAACCTTTGGAATAAGAGCCATGAAACTGGAATTTAGCTCGGGTGGAATGGTCTGAACCACAAAGAAATGGCTCATAGCCTGAACGACGTCCTCCTCAATGATGTCCCAACAATGCTGGTAAATCGAACCCCCAAAACCATCTGGACCCGGTGTGCTGCTAGGGTCTAACCCGAAAACCGCATCCCGCACCTCAACAGTCGTGGGAAGGAAAATTAGCTCCATATTATCCACAGTGGAAACTGTAAGAAAAGGAAGCTCGTTCAACTTAGAGAAATCCGCAACCTCCTCGTGCCGCATCTCAGAAAACAAATGCATATAAAAGTTCAGTACATGAGAGGTTATAAGAGTATCATCAGTACACAACTCATCATCAATAAGCATAGTAGTGATAGAATTCTTAACTTTCCTGGCCGTATGAATACGATGGAAGAATTTCGAATTCCTATCACCGTCTTTTAGTCAAGCAATCCGGTTCTTCTGCTTCAATAAATCCTCACGACGCTGCAGCAATTTGTTCAAAGCCACAGTCGTGGCAATCTCCTCCTCAAACCTTTCCTCGGAATCACCATGTAGTGATATATCCTATTGGACATGATGAAGAGTGGAGGTAGCCTGTTCTATATCCGTGAAAATATTACGGAAAACATTCAGATTCCAGTCCTTTAACTCTGCCTTCATGAACTTAAGCTTTCTCATGACGAGCCTAATAGGGTTTGGATCCCGAACAGGTGTCGCCCAAACATCTCTAACCTTCAAAAGGAACGAATCATGTTGTGTCCACATGGCTTAAAAGTGGAAAGGCTTCGGCAAAGAACATGGAGCGGCATCAAGCAATGTAAGCAAAATGGGATGGTGATCCGAAGACCAACGTGGGAGCACCGTGGCCTCAACTGAGTCCCAAATATCTAGAAATTATTTGTTCACAAGAAAACGGTCGAGCTTAGCAGCCATGAAAGTACCTATGCGACGAGTAGCCCACGTAAAATTCGAGCCTCTCATGTCGATATCAAAAAGTTCATTTTCATCAATAAAACTCTGAAACTCCATCATCGGCAGCCTATCCACCGATACGACAACCGTAGACCGTTCATTCAAACCCGTAACCACGTTAAAATCACCCAAAGCACATAGATTAAAACCAGAGAACCCAGAAATAGAGTCCCATAGCTCACGACGCTCCACATATCCATTGTTAGCATGGATACATGCCAAATAAAAATTCACAGCATCGTTCGAATATTTAACCATAACCAACCACTCTGGGTTGTGCTTGTGACATAACTCGACAAGGGCATCATTTGTAAGGTCGTTGCCCATACCCTGCACATTCCAGGATATGCACTTCATTGATCAACCGCAATAGAGCCGTTCTTCGGCGGCTGGTCTTCACATCTATCAGCCCAAGAGGAGATCTTGGACATATCCTCTGCTTATGGACTCGTCGTGGCCACCGTAAAAGGAACGGTTGTATGAGCCTGAATGTGTGCTTGAGCCTCAACAACCGAGCTAGTCTTGTTACGAAGAGCATATTCCTTCGTCGGAACCGTCTGCTTCTTTTCCTTCTTCGGCCGTCCCGGTTTGGTAATAGTAAGCTGAGTAGCCTCCGAGGCATCCTCAACGTAATCATTAGAGTAATTCTCAACACGTATGTCATAAGCAGGGTCCCCTCGCGGAGGGAAAAGCTTGTTAAATTCCGTCAAATCAGTATCCTGCTTATCTTGCTCGTGGTCCTCAGCAATATTATTTAAAGATATATCCGAACCATTTTCCTCCTCCAAGTTTTGCAAAGCATCAAACTTGTTGGTAGTCGTAAGAGGTGCCGGTTCAGCAGCCCCAGAAGAGTCATTTCCAGCCATCCCCTCCGCTGCTGGCTTGACATAAGAACCATGTTTCCAAACAGTATGAACCTCCTGCTGACCCACCGCTCCAGCGTCCTCCTTGGAGTTAACAATATTACTTGGCTTTTTCACCCATTCCCTCGCTTTCTCAGGTCTCTGGGCTGCCTTTTGCTTCTCCTTTGGTAAAGGCCCTCTCCCCCTCAATCTTTCCGACTGGCAAGAAGAAGTATCATGCCCCAAAACACTACAATGAATGCAAAATTCTGGATGACGTTCGTAACCAATAGAGGCTGTAGCACTAAAAAAAAAACACTGTTTTGCGACGGAATTAGCGACGGAAAATCCGTCGCAAACAGTGTTTTGCGACGGTATCTGCGACGGACACGTATCCGTCCCTAAAACAGCCGTAGCTAATTTTTGCGACGGATTTCGACTTCCGTCGCAAATTAACGACGGACAAATCCGTCGCAAAATCGACGGGTCAGACCCGGCCGTGTCACACAGAATTTGCGACGGACAGTATTCCGTCGCAAATATTTCGGGTCAGACCCGTTCGGGTCAACAACATTTGCGACGGCCACATTCCGTCGCAAATGTTTATATATATTTTTTTTTATTTTTTTCTGTTATAATTTGCGACGGGTTGTTTTCCGTCGCAAAATTCAATATTTGCGACGGAATTTGGCCGTCGCAAATTACCGAGCCTATACAAAAAAAAAAAAAGTGGCTCGCGTGGTTCGAGCCCGGGCACCCGAGGCGGCCGGGGCGGGCGCGGACCACTGGGCCAACCGACCCATCTCTTTTTATATGCGGCCTACCTTCTATATTAGTCTTATTAGGCCTTGAACAATTAATCCATTTTTTGCGTCCAAGGGGAATCGAACACGGGACCTCTTGTGCAAGAGGAGGGGGCGCGCGCCACTAGGGCACAAGCTACTTTCGTTTATTTTTATGCAATTAATTGTATATGTATTCAAATTAAGTCATTTTTTTTTATAATTCACCAAATTAATTTTTTTTCGTATCTAAGTTGTTTATTAAAATATTTTGCCCAACTATTTTTTTTATTTTGTAAAATTATTTATTTCGACTCCCGCTTAAATTTATAATTCGTTCATTTGTACGCAATTAATTGTATATGTATCCAAATTGATTCGTTTTTTTTTCTACAATTCACCAAATTAATTCATTTTCGTTTCTAACTTGTTTTTATAAATATTGGGGCCATTTAATTTTTATTATTTCTGTAAAACTATTTATTTCGACTCCCGCTTAAATTTATAATTCGTTCATTTGTACGCAATTAATTGTGTATGTATCCAAATTGACTCATTTTTTTTTCTACAATTCACCAAATTAATTCATTTTTGTTTCTAACTTGTTTTTATAAATATTGGGGCCATTTAATTTTTATTATTTCTGTAAATTTATTTATTTCGACTCCCGCTTAAATTTATAATTCGTTCATTTGTACGCAATTAATTGTGTATGTATCTAAATTGACTCATTTTTTTTTTCTACAATTCACCAAATTAATTCATTTTCGTTTCTAACTTGTTTTTATAAATATTGGGGCCATTTAATTTTTATTATTTCTGTAAATTTATTTATTTCGACTCCCGCTTAAATTTATAATTCGTTCATTTGTACGCAATTAATTGTGTATGTATCCAAATTGACTCGTTTTTTTTTCATAATTCACCAAATTAATTCATTTTCGTTTTTCACTTGTTATATATACAATAATTTAGTAATTCTAATCGTCGTCTTCTTCCTCGTCATCCTCATCATCATCTTCATCCTCTTCCTCATCTTCTTCCTCATCTTCATCCTCTTTCTCTTCCTCTTCCTCTTCCTCTTCCTCTTCCTCTTCTTCTTCCTCCCCACTGCGCTCTTGTCCATCACCCTCATGATCACTTTTAATCATTATCATTTCTGAATTTGCACAAGTAAGTCGACAAAAATATTCACACCTGCTTGATCAACCTCTGTTTGAGCCTCTTGTATCTCTATTTGAAATGGATCTGTTGGTTCTACACCGTCTTTGTTTGACGGATTAGAAACTTCAACCAGTGATCTTGCCTTTACTTTGCAAACTGTCGTCAAGTTGGGCCTACTTGATCCGGGGTATTTGCAATAATATACCTGAGATGCTTGCGTTGCAAAAATATAAGGACCGTATGCCGCCGGAAACTTCTTTCCGGTGTTGATATCAACAATCTTGTAGTTTTTGTCGACTCTTGTTCCTTGGTTCCCTGGATCATACCATTCACACAAGAACAACACTATCGTCCTGCTCGGCCAACCCGGATATTCTATTTCAACTACTTCTTGCAGCACTCCATAGTAATCGATGGGTTCTTCGTTGTAGTTTGCACCGATAACGCAAACACCACTGTTTGTAGTCGATTTCGTTGAAGCATACGCTTCAGTATGAAATTTGTATCCATTTGCGTAATATCCGTGGTATGATACCACACTACGTAGTGGTCTTTTGCTCAGAGCTTCAAGATGTGGGTTGTTATTAAGTAGGTCATTTTGTCCCTGTAAATATTAAATTATCATGTATAAAAATAATAACATATTTGTTATAAGGTAAAAATCATATAATTATGTGGTACTCACGTAACATTGAAACCAAAACATAAAATCATTGCGGATGGATTGAAAAACTGTTGCATCTGTGATGTCTGGTTCTACTTGACGCTTATACTCACAGAACATGCTTATATATCAGAAAAAAGAAATTAATTACTTTTCAGATATCAACAGTATACATATTGTAAAAAACTCAACTATAAAATTAAATTACTTACTCTATATACGGTTGGACTTCAGGACAATTCATCAAAACATATGAATGTATTGTTTCCTCTTCAATACTGCCCCTGAACGGTCGTTTGGTGCCCTTACCCATTGGTCGACCCGGATGCAAAAATACAGATAACATACCTTCAACATCACGAAGGGGATGGTCTACTCCACGACCATCGTAGTTGCGAGGCACATTTCTGATTTTGGTTTGAACTTGATCGCCGAAGTAGTAAGAACAAAATGCTCCAACCTCTTCAGTAAGGTATGCATTAACAATTGATGCTTCGATGTGGGCCGCATTTCCAATATTAAGCTTTAAATTGTGCAAATACCTAAAACATTCTTGTGTTAGAAAATTTATTCAGTATTGATCTTAAAAGTCGATTTAAAAAATGGTATAGAATTACCTCTCAAAAGGGTACATCCATCGATACTGTACGGGACCAGCAATTGAGGCTTCATACGCTAAGTGTACGGGTAAGTGCTCCATCGAGTCGAAGAAGCTGGTGGAAAAATCCGCTCAAGTTTGCATAGAATAACAGGGATCTCCTCATCCAAACGCCTCATGTCCTCAACTGTAATCGTTGATGCCGTTAAGTGTCTGAAAAAGAGACTTAATTCCGTGATGACACTCCATACATTCTTGGGAAGTGAGTACTGAAATGCAATAGGTAAGAGTCGTTGCATGAACACGTGACAATCATGACTCTTCATTCCAGACACCTTTCCGGTTTCCGTGTCAACTCTGTCTCCCAAATTCGACACATAATTGTCAGGGAAGCTCAACTCTTTCACCCACTTACACAAATTCTTCCTTTCTGCTTTACTAATTGTGTAAGAGGCCTGGGGATATGTTCTTGTCTGCTCATCCTTGTGTAGGGAAGCACGAGAACAGAAGAGTCTCAACTCATCTCTGGATTTTGAAGTGTCTTTGGTCTTCCCTTCAGTACCCACGACCGTATGAAACAAGTTGTCGAAAACATTCTTCTCTATATGCATCACATCCAAATTGTGTCGAATCAACAACTTGCTCCAATAAGGTAAGTCCCAAAAGATACTTCTCTTCTTCCAACCACCCTGGATACGTTTATTGTGCTCCATTGCACCCGCCTCAGTTGTCTTCATCAAATCAGTGACTGTAACCTCATACAACAACGAATCACCTGAAATAATTAATTTATATATGGTTAACTTATATATATGAGACACATAGACATCAGTAGTGATTCAGTACCCAGACACATACCTGATCGAATCCGTGGTCTTGGGCGGCCTACTGCATTTTTACCCTTTAGAAAGTCTGTTTTGTTCCTCCGAAAGGGATGATCAGGAGGAAGAAACTTGCGATGGTTGTCGAACCATGACACTTTTCTACTCAACGGAAGATAGAATGCATCAGAACCGTCCATGCAATACGGGCATGCTAGTTTTCCTGCTGTTGACCACCCAGACAACATAGAAAATGCTGGAAAGTCACTAATGGTCCACAAAAGTGCAGCTCGCATCGTGAAGTTCTGCTTCCTATGAACGTCGTAGGCCTCCACCCCCGTAGACCACAAAGATTTCAACTCTTTAATCAATGGCTGGAGATATACATCCAATTTATGCTTGGGGTTGTGTGGTCCAGGCACCAAGATACTAAGAAATATATGTTGAGGCTTTATACAAAACCAAGGAGGTAGATTGTACGGGGTCAACAGCACAGACCATAATGAATACTTTTTTCCGTGCATTCCAAATGGGGCAAAACCATCCGTGCACAAGCCTAACCTCACATTTCTCGTCTCCCTTGCAAAATCTGGGAACTCCCTATCAAGATGTTTCCATGCCTCCGAGTCTGCAGGATGCCGCATCTCACCAGAACACTCCTCAGCATGCCATGTCATGTCTTTAGCCGTGGCACTGGACTGATACAACCTCTCTAGACGAGGAGTGATGGGAAGGTAATACATTGCCTTATAAGCCTTCAACTGCACTTTCTTCTTACTTTTTGTACGACCAGATGGTTTGTACCGTGGGTGACCACACATCTTGCAATGATCCTCATCCTCATCCCAAAATAACATGTAACCGTTTGTACAACAATCAATCTTCTCAAAGGGTAGACCCATATCCTTCAAGAGCCTCTTGCTCTGATAGAAATTATCAGGCGCCGTGTTGTCTTCAGGTAGAGCTCGTTTGAACAATTTAGCAAATTGATTGAACACTTTTTGACTGACCTTGCCTTCAGTTTTGATGTTCAACATTTGAGCATTGAATGACAATTGCGTCTCAGTCTCACAACCAGGAAACAACTTTTGATCAACGGTTTTAAGCATATCAAAAAACTTCTTTGACCGATGATTTGGTTCCTCCTCCATAGGTGTTTCATTGAATTGTGGTTGACCACCCAAAACAGATTCTGCAATCATCATCCGATATCTATCAGGTTCATCCTCTATTTGTGGTTCAAATTGAGTATACGGAACATAACTTGAACCACCAACATCAAAATTTCCACCACCGCTCCACCCATTATACCAGTATTCTACGGTTTCGATGTCAACATTCCACCGTTGTTCACCGTGACTGGTCCAGTTGTAATAACGGGGAACAAAACCGGAAATCACAAGATGAGTTCTAACCTCATCAACACTCAAGAATCTCATATTTCTGCATCTTCTGTCTTTACACGGACACCTATTATTACCCATACAATCCATACTGCATGGATGTTGTAGTGCAAACTCAATAAACTCATCAATTTTATTGCAAAAGGCAGAGTTAATGCCTCCTCCTATCATTCTAGGTATTGAGTACATCCAACCACGATCTGGAAATTGCATCTGTTACAGATTAAAAGTAAATATCACGTGAGTTATAAAAAATTGGGCAGAGTTTGCCTAAAAATAAGGATATACAAAATTTTCCTTCACAAAAATCAATCCAACACAACCATATATATCAATCATAGTAAACCAATCAAATAAACAAATATCACACAATTTATCTAATAGTGTACATAAAAATTGAGCAGAGTTTCGACTAAAAATAGGTATAAATATCACACAAACTAAAATTAACGTACCCATCAAATAAACATATATCATCAATAATACCTAAACCCATCAAATAAACATATATCATGCTCATTACCTAATAGTGTACTAAAAAATTGAAACAATAAAAATATGACATTTAAACGGTTAAAAATGTGAAAACGTACGGTGAAGTAGAAGGCAATGACAAATACGTACGGTGAGGTTGAAGGCAATGACAAATACACCAATTATACGTGAAGAACATATGAAAACCGCATCATTTCTTATTTTTTTCGTGAGTGAAAGTGAAAGTGAAAGGGAAAGAAGAGTGAAAGTGAAAGGGAAGGAAAAGGAAGGGGATTGTTATAAATCTGCACAAATTTGCGACGGACTGATTTTCCGTCGCAAATTCTATATTTTGCGACGGCAATTCCGTCGCAAATACGCTTTGCGACGACCCAGGTCAATTATTGGTCACCAATCCCTCTGACGAGCTTCAACTACTCAATTTTGCGACGGAAAAGTGGCCGTCGCAAATATGAATTTAAAATTTGCGACGGCCATTCCGTCGCAAAACAGGCAAATGGGTCATTTTCCGGGTGGCTACTTTTAAATGGGTCGTTTTGCGACGGAAAATTCCGTCGCAAATTTCAATTTTGACTTTGCGACGACATATCCGTCGCAAATGAGCAGGAGTACAACGAAGGTGGTGGGCCCTAGGATTTGCGACGGACATTTCCGTCGCAAAACACTAACTGTTGCGACGGAATTTCATATCCGTCGCAAACAGACATTTTTTACGACGGCTTGCCCAAATCCGTCGCAAATACACGAAATTTGTGACGGATATTTGGCCGTCGCAAATTTTCCGTCGTTAAACCGCGTCTTTTTTGTAGTGTAGAACAATGGCCCGAACGTTCAAACACCTTCTACATTTCTAATAAAAATTGCTTAAGAATGAAACTACATTTCTAATAAAAATTGCCTTTTTAGTCTAAAAATTGCTTTTTAGTATTAAAATACCAATTTTGTGTAAATTAGTTAATAACTATTTTATTAACGTTAAAAGAAAACCTAACCCTAAGTCCTGAAAGCCGCAAGATGACATAGGAATCAAATGTCGATCCCATGTCACTCCTGCGGCCGAAATCCGAAAAAAACCCTTGCTAAACAAATTTCAAGGGAAAACGAAAATACTTTAATGAGTGATAGTACGAAAAAGTTCGTTGTTCATGTCCGAATACAAGTAAGATTCAATAAAGTCCGGACAAGAGCCAATATAAGTGGCTCGAGTATGTGCCTTTGCAAGTAAATCTGTAGGAATATTTCCCTCACGGTAGATGTGAGTGACCCGAATATGCATGTCCTCACGTAAACGTAAGCAAAAATCCCAGAAACTACGAACCCTCCATGGAATGCAAGCACGGGGATCGCCCAAAATGGCCACGGCTAGCGACGAATCCGACTCCAGCCAAATATTCATCCAACCACGTTCATGAGCAAAAGTGATCGCATAAAGGCCAGCATATATTTCTGCCTCCAAAATCGTACCAAAGCTAGCCGAGTCCGAGAAAGCCGCCGTGAAGAAGCCACGACAATTTCTGAAGATGCAGCCAACAAAAATACATCCAGTTGCCGCATGTAGACTGCCATCAATGTTTGCCTTGTACCATCTAGGATCAGGTGGCTGCCAATGAAAGGATTCAGTCCTAGCATGAGGCCTCGGACACAAAGGCAACCGCAGGCACCTCAAGTCCAACAAATCCTTTGCCGAATTATTAGAAAACCCAAGAGCCTCATTCTCTCCTTCCTTTATCATCGCTAGTAAATGAGCCTAAGACCCTGAAGTAGTTGGAATATTGCCTTGATGTTTGGCCTGGTTTCGGCCCATCCAAATAATCCACACCAAAGAAACAAAAACAAGTCGCCAAGCGTTCTTGACACGGATGCTGAAATCGAGCTGCATGGCCTGAACAATAACATCCAAGAAACCATTATCCATGCATAAGTGAACATCAAATATTCTCATGATTTCATAAAATAATGTAAGAGCAAGAGAACATTGTGTAAAGATATGATTAAAATCATCCATGCCGTTATTACAAATGAAACAAGCATCAAGAGAGAAAGGGAGCTTCCCTAGAATCGCCCTCCACATGGTAGTACTCCTACATTACGGGATGAAGGATCCCCAAACCCAATTCGCCCATTGGACACGCAGGTACGAAGCCGTTAAATATTCATAGGCAAGTTTAGCCGTCAGCTCGCCATTAGATGAACCAGGCCAAACCCAAATATCTTCACAACCAATCTTCATATTAAGAATATCTACAACAATGTCTTGATATTGGATGATAAGACGCTCATCGAAATGCCATATTCCATTGAAATAGTAATCACGAATGACACTGGTAAGCTGCCGGGCAGAATCGGGAGGAAAGCCAACACGATCCGCAATTCTGTAGCCAAGCCAATTATCATTCCAGAAGCTAAGTCCAGAATGCGTACCAACAAGCCAACGAACACCCCATAAATGCGAGGTAATGTCTGCCCAAATGGACGAGGCTCTATGAAAACAACGAGGTTCCCCATTCGGAGTGAAATATCTTCCACGCAAGAAAGAGGATGCAACAGACCAATCCAAAATGATATCCCAAGTAAGTTTGCACAGAAAAAAATGATTCGCTAGGTGGATTGAACGAATACCCAAACCCCCTTCACTCGACGGGGCACAACATCCACCAATATTTTTGTGATTTTTCTCCTCAACTCATAATTTGAAAAAATTGACACAAAGCATGTCTTCTCTCTGGCGATTTTTCACTCTTTCGAATCTCGTCCAATAATTTTCTTAACTCCATGGATACGGCTATCTTCAAGGTCATCGATGAGGCAGCCACTACCTTTTTGTCATCTATACTTTCACTAAATCCTGCGAACTCTAACGCCGAATCATCAGTCCCGGTTCGGAACGCCGCCACCCTTTTGGGTGGGAAGGTCCCACTCACATCACCACACCCGGAATCGGATTACCACCTGGTTCCGGGAATATGGGTATTTTCCGTTCTTTCGATCTAAATCACGTTTTAAATAATTCGGATACTGTGGGTGTTGATAGGCGAACATAAATCAATGATGGGCGAACAAGGATTAAAACTTTAATCAGGATTAAGAAGAACCAACCTCAAATCAAAGATTATTAACAAAGAAAATCAAGATGGGGGTGCATAAATCAATCCAGGGAGTGTATAAACTGACGAACAACTCTACCGACGAACAACAAACTGGCGAACAGGTCTTAAGGCCCAAGACCAGGAATGAATATTCTGCTAAGTCACTGATGACGAGCAATATTGTCAGAAGGTGGAGCATCTACCAATCTAAGTGGTGTATGCAGACGAACAAAGGACAAAGATCCCAAAGCCTAGCTCTACGAAGCAATAAGACGAACAACTACGAAAGCATGACCCCAAGAGGCGAACAACTTTCAGTTGAAGAACAATCAAGATTAGTCAAACCGACTTAGGCGAACAACAATGAGTCCAAGATAAGACCAAAAGAAGACTTTGTAACTAAGATTCAGCTTAGACAGGGTCAAACTAAGGTCAAAGGACACTTGTCAAGCATGCAAGCTAGGGAGACCAAGAGTCATAGACACCTCATGCTTGCTAATCTCTATAAATAGTTGTTCTCCTGCTTAAGAAATACAGGTTCAAATTCACAAATGCTCCAAAAACACACACTTAAACACCTAGACGTGCACACATACAAAATTATTACAATTTCGACTTTCGTGTTTACAAGTTCATAACCCGAACCCTCGATTTACCATTTACGGTGGTAACCAATCACACGTAATTGATTGATGATCTTTAAACCGAACTTAAACAGTCACTAATCCATCCGATAATAATTGATCACCAACAATTTGGCGCTAGAAGGAGGGTCCGAACCTTCGGTTTAATGTGATTACTCAAGAACTTCAAGTTGAAAACTTGAAGATTCAAAGACAACCTCAAGAAATATTTGAAGATTCAAGCAAAGGTGTTCTTGGTGTTCTTGGTGTTCTTCATCATAAGAATTAAGACAAATTAATTCGGAATGCCTCAATCCAAGGAAACACAAGGATCACGCTTGTCAAGGAGACCATCTCCTACTCGAGTTTCGTCGGCCGACCACCAAGATCGTAATCCCAGACATGTGAACAGATCGCAGCATACGGCCGTAACCCATAATCTCCCACTTGAAATGGAAGCCCTGGCGAACAACCCTAACGAATTAGCCAAAACCATTGATGCTCTCCAGGCACTACAGAGACATCAAGATCAAAATAGGCCTTCACAAGTGAGGCCTAAAGATAGAGACGTAGAAGTTGTTAGGGCTAGGTCAACCAGGGGTGAACAACACGAGGTGAACAGTGCCCAGGTCAGGCGGGATAAAGACAAAGAAAAGATGGTCAAACCGAGAGAGGGTCAGGCTGAATCTGCTCGCGGGCGAACAACAATGTCGAGCCATGGAACAACTCGTTCCAGTGCCCAGGACAGACTTGGCCAACCCCAACAACAGGAGAAAGTTGCTCGCCAGGAGGTTGAGCGTGGGCGAGCAACATTTGAGCAACCGCGCCCATCAGTTCATGAGAGACTCTCTCAATCTGCCTTCAGGCGTCTAGGGCCAAATACGGTGAACAACCCTAGAAAACAGCTCCAGGATTTGCCCACTCCGAGTGAGGGACTGCGACGGGCAGAAAGGTTAGTACCTTTGCTCGCCGAACAGCCTCCAAGTCAGGGGGCATCTTTGGATGAGCTATCAAGTTTAAGAAGGGCAGTGGAGAGCATGCAGAGACAGTTGGACCAACAAAGAGGAGTAGGGATGACCAGCTTGCCATCCTCACCACTATCACCTGTCATTCTGAAAGCCCCGATTCAGAAGAAGGTCCTGTTCCCGGCAAGCATACAGTATGACGGGGTTGCTGATCCCAGAGTTCATCTAACAAAATATTCAGAATATATGGTCTCGGTGGGGGCCAGCGACGCCACTCAATGCCGAAACTTCCCCTTAACTTTAAGGGATCGGGTACATAAGTGGTTTTCGGCAATGCCCCCAACATATATTCATTCATTCACTCAACTAAGTCGAGAGTTCCTTTCTCATTTCTCAACGGCGGGGTCGTACTTGTCTCAAAAATACCGATTGTCTGACCTAAAACAAAATGACGACGAGTCAGATCGAGCATTCATGGAAAGGTTCGACAAGGTGCTGTTGGAAGGTGAACCCGTCAGTGAGGACACGAAAATTGTTGCCGTTATGACCGGGTTGAAAAAAGGATCAAAGCTATGGAAGGAGGTACGACTGAAGTGCCCAAGAAGTTATGCCGAATTTCGAAATCAAGCCGGCATATTCGTTTCCATGCACGAGGCCTTGCAATCAAACTTGGGGGAGAACAAAGTTGATCCCAAGGAGAATAACAAGAAAACTGGCGTAACAAACTATCGAGTCCCTAAAAACATGAAGGCATTTACTGAAGGGACGGAGCTCAAGGAAAAGTTGAATCAAGTGCTAACAGTGTCAGTGGATACTGTTTATGAAAATGTGAAGGATAAGGAGTTGCTCTCCCCTCCCCGGAAAATTCGTCAATACACTGTCAAACTCAACCCTAACAAGTATTGTGCCTACCATCAAAGCGTGGGGCACTTTACGAGTGAGATTTGCTCAAACAGCTCTGGCGTTTCTACGAGGACGGAAAGCTCTCTGACTTTGTTAAAAGACAACCCGGGAAGAGAGTCCGGGAGAACAACTCTGAGGACGAGGATGATCAACCTCAGAAGAACAATAAACCAGCGCGACCAGTTCCTACCATCCCTGCTCGGCTGATGGAGGACTTATACATGATGGAACCTGCAGGCCCTGCAGGAGGGTGTTCTGATTGACGACCACCAATCTCCAACCGAAAAAGAAAGGATGAATTACGAGCAATCGATCAAGTCCAAGAAATGGGGGTTAAACCATCTATCATGCAGACAGCAGAATTGACCTTCACCGAAAATAACTTGGAAGGAATTTTAACTCCGCACAACGATTCGCTCGTAATCTGTGCAAAGATTATGGGAACACGAGTCCACAGATTATTGGTGGACACCGGAGCCTACACCAACATCCTATTCAAAAAGACGCTCGATCATCTTGGAGATTATTCAGGCTATATCCGGGATATGACTCACAGAATAATAGGCTTCGGGAATGCTATAACGGACCCATTGGGAATAGTTAATTTAGCAGTACAACTTGTAACGGTCAACGAACCCGAGAAAAATATTACAAGAATGGTTGACTTCTTGGTTGTAGACCAGGATTCAACTTATAACGGGTTTCTTGGTCGACCCTTTTTAAATGAATTCAAAGCTGCGTGTTCCACTTACCACTATTGTTTGAAATTTCCAACAGCAAGTGGAGCAGGCACAATCAAAGGAGATCAAAGAAAGGCCAGGGAATGTCTCCTACAGTTGCAGGCCAAACATGTATTAGTATCCATGATGGAAGCCACAACTAGCTATCCTGCTGATGAACCATCAATACTAGAGAACATGATAGACATAATGGAAGACCACATGGATACTGACGAACAACATCTTGATGAGCAGGTGTTGGACGAACAACTCATTACCACCCAGGAGGAAAATCATCCTGACGAACAACAAAGGGATGGTGACGAGCAACATTCATCTGATGGCTTGGAGGGCCAGGTGTTGACTAATAACAACGAATCAGGGCCAACAGATGATCTAGATCCCCGCCTGGGGGCAGAGCCAATGAACATCGAAAATGATTTCAACTCTGAGAGACCAATACTTGATCCTCGATGGAAAGGACAAAAATGACGAAAAACTCCAGTTGAAGAGCTGGAGGCGTTTAAAGTTAATCCTGAAAACCCGGATCTCGAATTGTACATAGGATCTGAGCTCCCTAAGCCTTACAGATCCCGGATGAAAGAGTTCCTCAGCAAAATCTAGATGTTTTTGCTTGGTCTCATGCAGACATGGTGGGGATAGATCCAAAATATGCTTGCCATAAGCTCAACATCAATCAAGCAAAAAGGCCAATCCATCAAAAACGAAGAAAATATGGCCCAGACAAGTATCAGGCTTTGAACGAAGAAGTAAAGAAGTTGTTAGACAACGACTTAATCCGACAAGCACTCTGTCCACAATGGGTAGCAAACCCAGTCCTTGTGAGGAAACCAAACGGGACCTGGAGGCTATGCATAGACTTTACAGACCTGAATGCAGCATGCCCAAAGGACAACTTTCCACTCCCTCACATTGACCGGTTAGTGGACAGCACTGCAGGTCATGAAATGCTAACATTCATGGATGCCTTTGCCGGGTACCATCAAATTCCAATGCATCCAGACGATCAAGAGAACACAGCATTTTATACAAACAAAAACTTGTTGTGTTGGAAAAGAATGCCCTTCGGCCTCATCAACGCCGGAGCAACATACCAGAGGTTGGTGAACAAGATGTTCGACGAACAAATCAGAGATACGGTAGAAGTCTATATGGACGATATCGTAGTCAAAAGCCCCCGAAGGGAAGACCATCTTCAACATTTGACCCAGGTGTTCAAAATCCTTCGACACTACAACATGAAGCTGAATCCGAAGAAGAGCAGCTTCGGAGTTCATTCAGGAAAATTCCTGGGCCATCTTGTTAGTCAACGAGGGATTGAAGCCAATCCAACAAAAGTCAAAGCAATCGTGGATATGCAGCCCCCACGTTCCATAAAAGAAGTGCAAAGGCTCACAGGATGCCTAGCAGCATTGAATCGGTTCATATCCAGATCGGGGGACAAATGTCGTCCATTCTTTGAAGCTATCAAGAAAGGACAGTTCACATGGACTAACAACTGCCAAAAGGCATTCGACCAACTCAAAGATTACCTGGGAGATGTAAAAATCCTATCAAAACCTGTCCCGGGAGAGAAGCTATATTTATACCTAGCAGCGTCAGAAGTGGCTATCAGCTCTGTTCTGGTGCGAGAAGACGGCAAATTTCATCAACCTATTTACTACGTCAGTCAAGCCTTACACGATGCGGAGATCAAATACTCTCCAACTGAGAAACTGGCGTATGCACTTGTTATGAGTGTGAGGAAGTTACGACCATACTTCTTTGATCATCAAGTTGAAGTACTAACAACTTTCCCACTCAGACAAATTCTCCATCGCCCCGATACAACTGGTTTCCTGTTAAAGTGGTCACTAGAGATTAGTCAATTCGGGGTAACCCATGCTCCTTGAACTGCGATCAAAGGGCAAGCGTTAGCCGACTTTATTGTTGAACTAACCTTCCCACCAGATCCGACGAGAGGACTTAATCACCCCTGGCATCTTTACGTTGACGGATCTTCAACCAACATAGCCTCGGGGGCAGGGGTAGTTCTAATTAGTCCAGACAGATAAGTATTCACCTCGGCAATCAAATTTGGTTTCATGGCAACCAACAACGAAGCTGAGTACGAAACTCTTATTGCTGGTCTCCACCTATCTCTTGCAGTAGGTGTTAGACGGTTACAAATATTTGGCGACTCACAATTGATTGTGAACCAAGTCCGAGGTGAATACGAGGTGAAAGACGATCACATGATCGAGTATCAGCGAATTGTTGCTTACCTGATATCCTTGTTAGAACAAGTCTTCATTGAACAAATTCCAAGGACAAGTAACACACAAGCAGATGCGTTTGCCCGATTAGCAACAAGTGAGGGACCAGCAGAGTTGGCAGACATTATAATTATAAAGATGAATGATCCATCAACAAGAAGTTATAATGTCAACCAACTTGATGAACAAGCAAGTGAAGAAGAAGACTGGAGAACAAATATAGTCAAATATTTGAAAAATGGAGAAAAACCAAACAACCCTTTTGAAGCTATCAAGCTAACAAAGCAAGCCGCCAGATATACTCTGGTGGGCGAGCAGCTTTACAAAAGGGGAATATCAATCTCACTTCTCAAATGTTTGCCTAGGGGGCAAGGACGAGCAATACTCGAAGAAATACATGCCGGAGTATGCGGAAATCATACTGGGGGGTAAGCCTTGGCATACAAAACTATCAGGCAAGGCTACTATTGGCCGACTTTATGCCAGTATGCAATCAAGAAAGCAAAGACTTGCCACCAATGCCAGATTTTTGCCCCAAACATTCATACCCCGGCCCAACAGCTCGTATCAGTTTATAGCCCGTGGCCATTTGCAAGATGGGAGATGGACATTATTGGTCCCTTCCCAGCAG
The DNA here is from genome assembly GCA_947034835.1 of Ballota nigra. Classification (NCBI taxonomy): domain Eukaryota; kingdom Viridiplantae; phylum Streptophyta; class Magnoliopsida; order Lamiales; family Lamiaceae; genus Ballota; species Ballota nigra. The sequence continues at coordinate 36,889,085 of OX344724.1, read as the reverse complement.
GAGTTGGAGGTGTTCGATTTGCCGTTGTGGCAGTCGACTATTATATAAAATGGGCAGAAGCAGAGGCCATGGTAAAAATTACCCAGCAGAAAATGATCAACTTCATTTGGAAGAACATTGTCTGTCGCTTCGGGGTTCCGCAAACCATCGTAACAGACAATGGTCCGCAGTTTGATGGAAAAGAGTTGAGAGATTTCTGTATATAGTGGGGAATAAAAAAACATTACTCTACGCCCTATCATCCCCAGTCGAATGGAAGTGTCGAAGCTGTGAACAAGATAATCAAGCATACATTGAAAGTACGGCTAGCGGAGAGCAAAAGCAGTTGGTCTGAAGAACTCCCGGAAGTCCTGTGGGCATACAGAGTGTCTTCCAGGTCAAGCACCAGAGAAACACCTTTTGCAATGGCTTTTGGAATAGAAGCTGTAATACCAATCGAGCTAAAGACTAACACGTTTAGGACAACCAACTTTGATGAGCAGGCGAACAACTCTGCTCTGGCTACTGAAATAGATTTGCTAGAAGAGAAAAGACTGAATGTCGAGCTAAAAAATGCTACCTATAAGCAACGAGCAGAACGCTATTACAATTCCCATGTTAAAGCCAGGGAATTCAGAGTTGGAGATTTGGTTCTAAGGAAGTTGCTCGCCCAACCTCCAGGTGTATTGGGACCAACTTGGGAGGGCCCGTATCGTATAACGGAAAAATTCGTTAATGGTGTATACGATATCGAAGATATGGAAGGCAAGCCGGCCCAATACTCCTGGAATGCTGTACATCTGAAGAAGTACTATCAATGAGACGAACACGTTCTTAATTGGGCGAACAAATGTCTTGGGGGGCCAGTGAACCAAGTGAGGCAAACCAAAAACTTGCCTAATTTTTTGAAGCTGTTCGGCACATTGTATAGTTTAGTGCTGTTTCACCTTTTTTATTTTAGACAGAGTTGCTCGGCAAAAATATTATAAGCGAGCATGTTTTTAGTTAGTGTCCAAAGTTGTTCGTCAGGATATATATATTAGTGACGAGTAGTCTTACAACACTTGTAAATTTTTTCATTATGTATACATAGTTGTTCGTCAAAGGAAAAGTCCAAAAGCTCGAGGTACAAGTCCATTTTGAGGACCAAAGCCACTTAAAGGTTGTTCGTTTTTTAAAATGAACAGAACCTAAGGCTAAACCCTAATTCCACTAAAGGCAAAGTTCAATTCGAACAAAAGCCCAACACTATATGTTATAATTGCAAAGACATTGATAAAAATGTAAAGGCAATTAACATATAAAGAAAATGAGCGAATATAAGAAAGACATTCCATTAAACAAAAGACATTGAGCCTAAAAAATAGTACAAAGTACTACAAAAACAAGCAACTACAAAGAAGAGCCTACCGAGCAACTATTACAAAATAAAGACTATTCTAAGTCCTAAGTCTATTGCTGCTCGGTGGGAGGAGGGCTTTGAGTCTGGTCTGCAGGAGGATCAACAATCATGTCTCTGACCAGATCCTTCGCCGCTTTTTGTTCCCTTTCCGTAGCAGCTTGCTCGTCAGCAGCAGTCGGCTCCTCCTCTTGCACGTCCTCATTAATTTGGGGAGGAGGATGGGTAACAATGATGCTAGGGTCAAGTTTATCAATCTTGACCTCCAACTCAGCCACGTTCGCCAGCTGGATCTCAATGGTGTTCGGCGGCGGATAATGTTCAATAAACTCGGACAAGTCTTTACCCATTTCTTCTACCAGGTCCTTGTAATCATAAGCATCGGCCGTGCGGATGCTATCCGCGTAGGCGCAAATATACCCAAGGTTAGAAATGGGGCCAGTTCGAGCCTGAACTTCAGCTTCAAGTTGCTCGCGTGTGAAGAGGTTGGCTTCCGTCTCTCGAAGACGAGCAATTTCGGTTTTGAGCTCGGCGATCTCTTGTTCAGCCGCGGACAACTTCTTCTCCCCCTCGCTGAGCATGACATCTTTGCCTCTCAATTCACTGGACAAACCTTGAATTTCTTCAAGATGTTTTTTTCTCAGTGTCAATATAGACATTGATTTGATTGTTGAGACGGGCAACTTTAGCCTCGTACTGGCCGACCAGACCATCTTTCTCCTCTGTAAGCTGCCGAGCAGTGCTGGCGTAGCGGCGAGCAGCTTCTTCTTGCTCGGCAATCTGGGCCATTGCCCTTTGAGCTGTGACAAGGTCGTTGGCATGAAGCATCATAGAAAGATGAACATTGTCCGCCAGCCCCTGTTGAAAGATAGCCTTGTCCAGTGGGCGTGTCCAGGCTCGGGCGACCAACTCTGTCGCTCTGCGAACATGGTCGTCGGGAATCTCCCTTATATTAACGGGAGTCTTCGAATAAGCGTACTGGTGGACAGCACTTGATCGCCCAGGATGATCGTCAGCGCGATATCTGCGAACAAGAAAGCAAATGACACTTAGAAAAAATAATAATAAAGTGAATCTTGCTCGGCAAAGGCAGGGGTAGACTTACTCCTTGAATTTCTGATCATCCCAGCCCAGATGGGTGAGGTCCTCAGGGCCGCGGACAGGAGTGGAATCCCTGCCCGTTTTGCCTATTTTCTCTGCAGGCTCGATGGAGGAGCGACGAACAGCATCCCCCTCAGGGCGAGCATGACTCTGGCCCACCTTTTCCTTCCCCTTACCGCCGCCAGGGACATCGTGGGCCAATGGAGTCCCATCAGCTTTTTTCAAACGTTTCCCCTCGCGAGGAGGAGAAATTGTAGAAGATGGCTGAATAGGACCAGGGGGAGCAGCGTGTCGCGGAACTTTGGCTCCTTCAGCCTTGTTCGTCATCGCCAGAACCTTAGTAGGCGGGTCACCTCTCCTCTTCCGTCCCTTCGGAGGCGCCATCTCGAAGACCCTATGTTCCAAGAGGGCAAAGCAAGGTGGAACGACAACGGTGACTTGTTCGGCTAAAAAAAATGAAGTTAAGACGAGCAAGTTAGGAAAGTCAGTGACGAACAAAGTGTGCACAAAGAGTTAGAAATTTTTCATACCTGGGGGCACCTCGGCCTGGGCCTCTAGGTGATGAGGGTAAGTAAGCAGGCGAGCAGCTCTCAAGCACTTTCCCTCACGCAAATACTCAGTGGTCCTTTCTGCTCTATTACGAAGGCCGACTAAGCAGGAGGTGAATAGGAACTCTGAGCCGATCTCTTCTTCCTCTGAGTTCCACTTGGGCAAACGAGGGCCTGCGAACAAACAAGAAAAGTTAAATTAGAACAGTACAGTTCGAGAATGAGCAAGAAAGTCTTACGTTTAAATTTCCCATAAGAGGCTGGGGAATTTATTCGTCCATCACCACCGTGTGGACCAGAAGATGCTCGCCAATCACCCCCGATGAAGAAGAAGTGTTGTTTCCAATCGCGGATTTTGTTCGACACCCCCTCTACCATCTTCAGTCCAGTCCTGGCCTTGAGATAGAAGTAACCTTCCTCTCCATGGGGACATCTCGTGACCGTCATGAGGTAGTTGATCTCTTCTACAGTTATACGATCAACGTACCCCTCCAGTGCGAACAGACACATTGTCCCCAACAAGTTCATCCACCCAATCGGAGTAATTTGAGTGATCGCAAGGTTTGTCGCCTCTAGGAAGCGACCAACAATGGGTGGAAGAGGCAGTTTCAATCCAGCGATCAAGGTATGAATATTAATCGCCGTACATCCTGGAGGGGGGCGATCAACTCTTTCTTTCCTCCGAGGAGCCCACATATGAATATCGTAGGGGATTTTGTAGGTCTTTCGGAGCGAGTCCAATTCATCCTCGCGAACAACACTCTTGATTCTGCTCGCCTGGAACTCATTTTTCCCCGAATCCATTATTTCTCTTTCGGGGCGGCGATAGCTGCTCGCATGTTCCTCAATATATGCTCGCCATTCAAAGGGCCGAGCAATTCCAATTGGAATTTCATCCTCCAACATTTTGGGAGATGGAATGTTAATACTCTCTAGGAACTCGCGAGTGAGTTCGTAAAAAAATAGATCCTCCGATTCGGCACTAGACGAAGAGCTTTCTCCCGAATCTCTGCTCGCAACGACCACCAACTCCCTCCCAGATAAGCGAGCACCGGTATCCTCCACCTAGCGCACAACCGAGTCAACGTGAAGGCTTGACGCCGAGGAAACCTTGGGTGGAGGTTGATCGTCGTGAACCGCAAAGGGGAAGAGGGGATCTAAGGTTTCCTCAGATCTGTTGCTCGAATGGGAAGACATAAGAGGGAGAAGAAGGGGGAAAAAATCCAGATGGCGGCGGAAGGAGTTGCAGACGGCGGCATATTTCCCGGAGAAGACGGTGGCGCACGGTCCCACACGGCGGCGGTGGGGTTTTTTTTGAAGAAAATAGAAACAAAAAAGATAAAGTAAGAAGAATAACTACCTGGAAAATAAAATTTGAAGTTGAATGTGAAGAAATAGACGCCGGAAAGCTCAAAAATTGCCGGAGATGGTGAATCCGCCGGAGTTCTCTGTAGCAAATGAAGAAGAGTGGGAAAAATTTCATTTCCCACTCACCTTTATACCAAAGAAGAAAACGGGGTACAACCCGTATTATTTAGAAAAAGCCGAGGCCAAAGTATGAAAAAACGGGGGTAAATTCGAGCAAGAGTAAAAATCAAAGGACCTATGAGCAAATACAGGGGCGCGTGACCTCGGGACTGCTCGCGCGTGGGCGGCGCGCAATCATACCGCCCACATCATCCTCGTATATCCCCTGGATCGTGAGAAGACGAAGAGGCGAACCCAAAGTTGTTCACCCGGTACAAAGATGTTCGTCCAAATCCTCACCAGTATAATATCCTAACTACAGTTGCTCGCCACAAAGTTGCTCGCCTGGGACAACGTGTAGTCAGGATAGGGGCCAATTGTTGATAGGCACCTCATGCTTGCTAATCTCTATAAATAGTTGTTCTCCTGCTTAAGAAGTACAGGTTCAAATTCACAAATGCTCCAAAAACACACACTTAAACACCTAGACGTGCACACATACAAAATTATTACAATTTTGACTTTCGTGTTTACAAGTTCATAATCTGAACCCTCGATTTACCATTTACGGTGGTAACCAATCACACGTAATTGATTGATAATCTTTAAACTGAACTTAAACAGTGGGTGCTCATGCTCCTTTGTAGGAATCTGATCGCGAGCCTCGGGGCGTGATGGCCGCTCAATCCGCGGATGAATTAGGCCTTGCTAAAGGTAATATTATGGCGTTCAAACCCGAAAGTTGTGTAACACCTCATGTTACACAGCAAACTGGTATTTGCCCTTCCAACCCTATGGATTTTTCAAATAGTATTAATCATGCAAGTGCTACTCGTAATGAGATATCCTTGCAGGATAAGGACTTAGTGCATGAGTTGGGACGAAAATCCTTTGTGGAGGCTATTCACGGACAAAAACAACGTGACCCCATTCCTATTAGAAAAGGTCCTCACCTTTCTGTTGTTATTGATGATGCGGTCTATCAGTGGGGGTTCCGTGAGCATGAGCATTCTCTTATTGGTAGGGTTTTCGCTGCCCTTGGAATGAAACAAGCGCCCACACACAATTCAATACGATCTCAGCTTCAGGAATTGTGGGGAATTAATAATGCTTGGTCATTCACTACCCTGGGAGTGGGCTTTTACCTCATTCAAATTCCTTCCTCCACGGATAGAGACAGGATTTTCGCACGCAAAACTTGGAGGATAGATTTTGGTTCGATCAGACTTCAGAGGTGGGTTCCAGAATTTAACCCATACAAAGCACAATCCCCAATTGTGCAAGTGTGGATAAGGATTTTGAGCTGCCGGTGGAGTATTTTTACGAGCCAATTATTCGGGTTATCGCTACGGCCATTGGTCCGGTTATTGTTGTTGATGAGAGGACTAGAAATAGACAAATGTGTCACTATGCCCGTGTTTTAGTGGAACTAGACCTTACTAAAGATAAAGAGTGGTTGGTTATGTTCAAAAAGGAAGATCATTGCTCCACGGCATCAATCGGGTATGAAAAGCATCCGAAATATTGCTCACACTGTTGTGTCTTGGGGCATGATACTATTTCATGTTGTTCCAGTTCCAGTACGCGTAAGGAGGCTGGGCCGAAAGGGGTTGATCCAACGGCCCCTACTAAAACTGGTACACGAGCTAGAAGACATGCTTTGTGTAAATTAGCTTAAGGATGAAACTATACTTCTAATAAAAATTACGTTTTTAGTTTTAAAACACCTATTTTGTGTAAATTAGCTTAAGGATGAAACTACATTTCTAATAAAAATTATATTTTTAGTCTAAAAATTATTTTTTTAGTCTAAAAATTAATTTTTTAGCCTTAAAACACCAATTTTGTATAAATTAGCCAATAACTATTTTATTAACTTTAAATGAAAATCCTAATCCTAAGTCCTAAAGCCGCATATTGACATGGGGATCAAATGGCGATCCCATGTCAAAAATATGCGGCTGGAACCATTAAAAACCCTTGCTAAACCCAAAAATTAAGGTAAAACCAAGTTCCTCTACTGAATATTTATAATATGATACGAATCATGGTTCATGTCGGTGTACAAAAAAATTTCAATGAAATTAGGGCATGAACCCCTATATAACTCTCGAGTGTGCCGCTTCGCCAAGATGTCCGCAGGCATGTTCCCTTCCCGAAATATGTGGCTAATTCCGAATCCGACTCGAGCCACAAGCATCGCCATACCCAAGAGTGCTCCAATATCAGATCTTGAAGACCAGCGTGTACCTCTGCCTCCAGAACCGTGCCACATCCCGCAACGTCTGAGAATGCAGCACCGGAAAAACCCCGCCTATTCCTGAAGACCGCCGGTGTAAATTCTCCCAGTCGCGGTGTCTAGGCTGCCATCAATGATTGCTTTCATCCATCCCCGGTCCGGGGGTTTCCAGTGCAAAGCTAATGTCCCAAGTGTAGGTCTAGGACGCATAGCTATCCTTAGTCGCCGAAGCACCGCCATATCCCCGATTGAGTTGGAGGAAGGGCCTAAATCAAACTGCTCCCCCTCTTTAATGAATGCCAGCAGCTGTACCAAAATCCCAGAGATTGAAGGCCTCACTCCCTCATGAAATGCCTTATCCCTACTCGTCCAGAGCAACCAGATAAGAGTGACAAATGCAAGTCGCCATAAATTCTTTACCTATCTGCTAAATTGCATGTTCATCGACTGAATAACCACATCCAAAAACCCATGATCAAGACAAAGATTAATATCAAAGATACGAGACAATTCTTGAAAAAGCAATCCGGTTAAATCGCATGCAGTAAATAAATGATTAGAATCATCACTACCATTATTGCAAAGAATACAAGTGGCAAAATTAAACGGTAACTTCCCTAAAATGGCACGCCAAATGACCGTGCTCCGACATTATTGAATAAAATTATCCCATATCCAAGAAGCCCAAGAAACCTTCAGAAATGGCGCCCTAAAAAAATCATAAGTGGCCCTGGAAGTCAAAATTCCGGAGGATGTGGAAGGCCATACGCGTTCATCCTTGTCTGCTATCTAGAGACTCAAAATATCCACCACAATATCCGAAAAGTAAATGACGAATCTCTCATCAAAATGCTAGAGACCCTCAAAGTAATAATCTCTAACTTCACTAGTGAGGTTCTTTGCAATGTCATCCGGCAGACCAATCTTGTCCGAAAGATGATACCCAAGCCAATTTCCATTCCAAAAATTAATAAGTGAATCCTTCCCCACAATCCAGCCTAAACGGTGTTGTAGAGTCGGAAGATGCTTGAGGATACCAGTCCAAATAGACGAGGCTCTCGTAAAAGCACGCATGTCACCCTGAGGCGTTAAGTAACGTGAGCGTATAGCTGAAATAGGACCCAAAGTGTCTTGTAGAAGCTCCCATGCAAGCTTGCAAATAAAAGAATTATTTGCCAACCTGATCGATCTAATCCCCAAGCCCCCCTCATCAAGTGGCGCACAACATCTACTCCAAGAAACCCTAGCAATGCCTTGGAAGATATTGAAGAGTCCACAACTGAAGAATGGAAGAATCGAAGTCTACAGCTGAAGAGTTCCCACCAACTGCAAAGATAAGAGTTTATAGCAGAAGACTTTTGTTAATCAAGTTTAATTAAATATAGTACTACATGTACACTCACTTACATAGATTGAAGAACATCAGAGAATTAAGAAGATTAATCCATAGCCAGTAGACACAGGTTTCACAGTGCTTAGTTGACTAAACTAACAGCTAACACTACAAGGCAACTTGTACTACAAAATGACTATGCAAAATGATAAGAAGCCTTAAATGAGCTGAAGTCAAAACTGGAGGTGATGCCAATTCAAATTTAAATCCCTCCAACGGTTAAGGAGACCCCCAAGACTTCTATAAATAGGAGATACATAGAGGACAACAACATCATCATTTGAGCTTTTAAGCCTTCTACTCAAGCAAACCTACAACTACCTCAAAGTTTACAATCTTCAAAGTAATAGAAGTATTAGGACAAGGTTGTTAGGTTACTAAGTTGTTGTTCCTCACAAAATTTATTCATTGCAATCCTACCTTGTGTAGAAGATTTTCTTTGTGAGCCTTTTAAGGTGTTCTTAGTGAGAGAAGATTCTGAGTGAAACTTGTATTCCCACTCAAGTTTAGATATAGTCTGAGTGAAGAGTCTAATTCTTAAGGGAAACATCATTAGATCTAAGTGATTGATCTTAGTGATATTTGACACTTGAGGGTGTAACATTGGATGTAGGAGGATTACACCACCTTTGAACCACTATATATCTTGTCTTACTTACTTTCTGTCATTTACTTTATCTTGTTTATATTTTGTGGATTACATCATATTTGTGATTAATTTCATACATGTTACATTCATCATTCCATTGGATTTACAAATTTAAAAAATGCATAAGTTTGTAAAGACTAAGAAAACTACAGCTGTAGATTCCCAGAATCACTCAGCTGAAAACTTTAAGTCTCTAACTGGTTTTTTATTATCACACACACACTCTGATATTCCACTGCATTTAGGTGTCTCAAAATACTTTCTAAAGTGTGAGATAACCTCTCTGAAAAATTTATTTTGTGATAAGTTTTGAAAACTATACAAACTTAACTTTCATTAATGTCTACAGCTGCAAACTTTATTTTCAATTCTTCAGCTGCAGAGTTAAGTTTTGTTTTGAAAAAGTTTTTTGTTTTAAATGTGAAGGTCTGTTGGTCCCAAAAATATTATTTGCGGAAAGCTGTTTATACTTAATTTTAAGAAAAATCCTTTTTAAATTGCTAAAATAAATTATGCACAAATTGAAAATAAATAAAGCAATAAAATAAATAACACGGGGATTTTATAGTGGTTCAGATATAATGATCTTACGTTCACTCTCCCTTTCACCAAAGGGGTCTCACTCACCAACAACCTTACTTACTACTGGAATTGGGAAGTACCAGCTCCTTCGTACAACTTACAACAACCCTTCTATGGGATGAATAAGTTGAGTAATGTTTCCAACTACAACTCCTAAAAGAGTAGATATACTTGTATGAACAAGGTGAGGGTATGGTGTGCTCGTGTGTTTATCTTTTGTGCTCTCTTGCCCATCTTTCTTGTATTGAACTTATCACCATGCACTCCTATTTATAGGTGTCATATAACTAGCCGTTGGAAGTTAGAAATTCAAACATCTATAAATTAAGGAATATAATCAATCATCTTTGATTGATTGGTTGACTCCTTCTTTGATTGATTCTTCTTTGATCTTCAACCAATCTTCCTTGATATCAGTTGACTTCCGTTTCTTGACTCTTCTTATCTTTGGATCACAAGGTCTTCCTGGTAGAGTAGTCTGGTAGAGCTCATCTGGCAGAGTAGTCTGGTAGAGCTTATCTGGTAGAGTAGTCTGGCAGAGCTCATCTGGTAGAGTAGTCTGGTCCTCTACCTCATCTGGTCATCTACCTCATCTGGTCATCTACCTTATCTGGTCCTCTACCTCATCTGGTCATCTACCTCATCTGGTCCTCTACCTCATCTGGTCCTATACCTCATCTTGAACAGACCTCCTCTTGTCCAGACCTCATCTTGTCCAAGACTCCTCTTGTCCAAAACCCCACTGGTTCAAGACTCCTCTTGTAAGGAACTCCTCTTCTCTGGAACTCCTCTTATCCGGGACTTCTCTTATCCGGGACTTCTCTTGTCCGAGACTCCTCTTGTCTGGAACTCTTCTTGTCTGAACTCCTCTTGTCTTGTCTAATTCCCTTCCCCCTTCCCCCTTAGCCCAAGACTTATTCTAGTCCTAGACTAGTCTGCAGCTGACTAACAGGTTCTGCTGCTCCTATTACAAGTTCTTGTTTTAACATCTTCAAAACAACTAATCTATATCCCAAAAGGTCTATTCACCCCCGCTCTAGACCTTCACTACTTTTGGGACCAACAAACCCTCAGAGAGATCAACCAGATCCCACGTATTGCATGATTGAATCAATTTCATTGTTTATCGCTTCTTGCTAGAATGGAGCGTTTGGTCTTGACAAAGCTTCTTTGACTATCCTAGGTGCATCTTCCAACACATAAGTGAAGAAGTTAGGACTAAAGGATTCATCAATCCTAGCTCTTTTGTTGCGCCTTGGTTCTTCTCTCTCTTGAGTCGAAGGACCTACAATCTCGCTTTCTTTTTCTTGAAGAGATCTTTTACTAGAACCTACACCTTCTCTATCTTTACAACGGAAGATGTTTTAAAAAAGTATTGCATTCCTAGATTCTATCATAGTGCCCTCAATTATGTCTGGAATATTTTATTTGTATAATCAGTAAATGATACGCACTGTTGTTGTAAGCATATCCTTTGAAGATACAGTCGATTGCTTTAGGATCGATCTTTATCTGGTTAGGATGAGGTACTTCAACCTTAGTCAAACCCCTCCACACTTTGAGGTGTTTATACGATGGTTTCTTTCCTTTCCATATTTCATAAGGAGTTTGATCCTTAGTCTTATGTGAAATTTTACTCAAAATGTGGTTAGCCGATATAATTTCTTTCCCCCACAAGTTCTGTGGTGATATTGAGCTAATTAACACTATGTTCATCATATCCTTTAATGTTCAGTTTTTGCGTTCCGCAACATCATTTGATTGAGGCGAGTATAGAGTGGTAGTTTGATGTATGATGGTAGACTCAACATACAACTCCTCTAAAGGGGCTATATATTCTCCACCTATATCACTTTGAATCGCTTGTATTCAAGTATCTAACTGATTTTCCACTTCATTCTTGTAAAGTTTAAAAGTTTCTATAACTTCATCTTTTCTTTTCAAGAGATAAACGTAGCAAAATTTTATACAGTCATCTATAAAAGTAATACAATACTTTTTACCACCTCTAGTTTCCACAAACTTTAAATCACACACATCAGTACGAGTTAAATCTAGTGATAAATGTTCCTTTCAACTGAAGGGAACAACAACTTTTCCATTTTCACTTCAACATAAATTTCATACTTTTTAGGTGTATCAAAATTTGGATTATTGAGTAAATCATGATTCATAAGATATTACGGATTTTAGATTCACATGTCCTAATCTTATATGTCATAAATTGGAATACTCAACAATATAAACAGTAGTAGAACTTTATTCTCAGCAGTTTTGCCTTTTCGGCTGACCGCCATTACATTCATTTTGTACAGTCCATTGTCTACATAACCACGACCTAGGAACTATTCAAACTTACTTATTCAACTCGTTTAGACTCAAACACAATTTTAAAATGATGTTTTACAAAAAGAGAACCAGAGATCAGATTCTTCAAGATGTTAGGAGCATGCACAACATTCTTTAGAGTGAGCTCCTTTCCAGGGGCGGGCTTCAGTACAACGCTTTCCGCACCAGCTACATCAGACATAGTTTGGTTCCCCATGTGCAGCTTCCTCCCATTAGTGGGCGCATTGAGAAGGCATCTTTCTTAGATAAATCATGACAAGTGGCACCAGGGTCCAATAACTATCTCTTTAGATTGTTGACCAGATTTTCTTCAAACACAACTGCTGACATATCTATATCGGTGAAACCATCTTCCACCATGTTTGTATTAGCTTACTTTCCCTTACCATCTTTCTTCTTCATGGCAGTGCATCTCGAGATCAGTGGTAAGGCTTCCCATATTTATAGTAGGTGCCAGTGAACTTGAGCTTTTCCGACACAGGTTTCTTGCCTTTGTTATCATTTAGCCTCTCTTTATTTTCTTTAATGGTTCACCACGATGCATCAAGTTAGCCTTGACTTTAATACCGGTTTTGGGATTGATCATTTCCTCCCATTTTCTTCAATTTGGAGTTTAATGATCAATTCCTCCAATGTCAGCTATTTTTATTGAGCTTAAGATAACTTTTGAAATCTTTCCAAGTAGGAGGACGTTTTTTAATTATCGTAACACATTGGAAAGAGTCAGGAAGAACCATGCCTTTCGCTCAAATGTCTTGCAGAATTAACTGGAATTCTTGAACTTGTTCGATGACAAACTTATTGTCTACCATTTTGTAGTCCAAAAATTTTGCAACGACAAATTTTTTCAAACCTACATCCTCCGACAAGTACTTGCGCTCAAGATAATTCCATAGCTCTATTGCAGTATGAAGGGTGTGCACGGGTGTTTTTCCAGAATGTTGTTGAATGTGTTAAAATATAAAAGACAACATACACAGCGGAAGACTTTGAAAAACAGAAAATAAAATTTGCAAACGGGATATCAAAACTTTTTCATAGATTATAAAATAATCTATGATATCTCATGGAACTTCACTATAACGAGTAGTGATACAAAGATAAAGTAAAAACCAACTGTAGGAGTTTACACCAAGATCATATACCCGAGGTATACAATCCAAAACCTAGAATTCTAATTGTGTAAAACAAATAACCTATCCAAAGGTCGAACTAAAACACACTTATAATTACAATGGAGATAACCAAAACTTCTAGACTTGCTATGAGAAAATAGAAGTGTCGATTTCTTCATGCTAATTATGTTCCATGTGTACGGTATTTATAGAATTTGAATCTTGCATGTGAACACATAAAATCATGATTTCCCATGATGTAGAACCGTCCAACACTAAGCCTCCATGGTCTTGATAACCACCCATGTTGTATCTTTAATTAACTCGCTCTAAATTGCAACCGCCTAACTTGGTAACTTCCATGTCCTCATCCTGCATGTTTAGATATTAAAGACAACATTGAAACAAATGGAGTTAGTGTTAGGAGAAAGGGCAAATTCTGATGTTGCGGAAAATATTGTAAAATTCTGGATAATATTGACCTAACATCAACAATCTCCCCCAATTTAGCCTTTCTACTACAACACACCTGATGTCTTAAACATGCAGTAAAATGTGTTTAAGTAAGAAATACAACTAAACATCAAATAAAAGACATTTAATTGCCAAACCAAAATCAGTAACAAAATAGGAATTTAAAATTAAAAACAACACAAAGCACAAACAGAGTGCTTTAGACGAAACTGCACAAATACTAAACAAACTAAGTGTTACCACACTAAACTAAACAAAAATAGCAACAAAAATTAACAGTTTAGACTTAACAGAAACTAAAATAACTAAAACAGTGTTTGTAGAAGAAACAAATTAACATCAGTAGAGTTGTTGATTCACAAGGTTTGAATATGTGAAGTAGAGAGAGGATTGGACTAATCTTCACAAGTCAGCTGCATCTACATAGTCTGCACGAACTCCCCCTATCTTCATTCTCCCTTGGACTCTAAAATCTTTCCTTCTCACCTCCGAGATCACCATAGAGTGCTTCTAGGTCTTCATCATCATCTTCAACAACTGGATCAACTGGAACATCATCTCCTTGAATTTCATCAATTCTCACACCACAGGAACTAGCACCAGCACCGCTTGCACCAACTTCAACTCCCCTTGAGTTTAACCCTCCATCATCAGCAACAGCTACATCAGGTCCTACTCCCCTTGTTGGAGTAGAAAGCAGCAACTCCCAGAAAGCCTTCTGGTTCTTCATATCCTCAATGAGTGACTCCATATTTGTGATGGTTGTCTGCAAGACCTCAATTTGCTCAGTTATGTAATTTGGAGTTGAGGATACATAAATGATAGTAGCAGTATAAGGAATGTTGGTAGAAGTATTGCCAACATTTTCAGCTGCATTAGCGGTGTCAGGTTGTTCTTGTTCTTGATTCACATCAGTAGGATCACAGTAAGGTAGGTCAATTACTCTGGGTCCTGTGAGCAACACATTGGAGATTCCAAAACTGGCAGTAAAACCACTAATAGTCTCCTCTCTTGGATTTCTCTCAAAACTCTTGTTCTCAAGCATCTTGTATATGAGACTCGGATAAGGCACCAACCCTTTTCCAGTATTGTCACCAGTGTATGATAGTACATTATTAAAGATTGTTTGCCCTAGATTGAACCTTTTCAAATGTCCAATCTTGTACATCAAGATGGCTTGTTCTTTGGTTAGAACAATGGTGTTTGAGGATGGCAGCCAATTGTACACACACAGTTTATGAATCACATAATACAAACTGATTAATTTTGAGCTACTCAGTCTGTTTTCCCAAATCATAATCTGCGCACCAGTTATGACCTTAATAACCTCATTCATGTCATCAACATGTTCTTCAATCACAGTTCTAGTCCTAAAAAATTAAGTTAATTGACTTAGGTATAAACCCGACTTTAACTCCTCTAAACTAGACTGTGCCATAGTGTTTTGAGTTTGTCTTACCCAAACATTCTCTCAAATTAGCATAGAATTCATAAACCAATTCTACTATGTATGGAGTAGCAAATTCAAGTGCATGCAATAGTGATCTTTCCCAAAAATATTCCACCTGATTTTTCTCTCTAAAATCAGTAATTTTAACTACCTTTTCCCCAACAAGTATTCTAATACGAATTTTTCTATACTTATCACTCTTCATGTTACTATATTCTTCATCACTAGAAGAGTAATCAGATAGTACCTTAGCACTAGGGTCATAATCACTTGACGAGGGATCACTAGAATCAGGGTCAGAACTCTTCTTCTCTTCGTCTTCTTTCTGTTTTGGTTCAGATTCTTCAGATGTTGCCATAGGTGATGGCACATTTTTAGCAACAACAGGTTCATTTTCAGCAACAGATGGCATTGGATCCACTTTCTTTTTGTCTTTGCTTCTCCTTCTTACTTGTGCAAGGGGCACATTCATCTCTGAGTCAGAATATGGGATTGGAGTAGGTTCAGATTGAACCTCTTCAGTTTCAGCTACATTAGGATTAGTAGCTATTTCTTCTGAGCTTTCATAAATTAGTATAGTCTTTGAGGTATCCTCCTTCTTTCCCTTTCTCTTTGTCTCTGCATAATCTACCTTCTTTCCCGTATTTCTATAGGATCTTCTTCTCTTTTGTCCTTTCTTTGGTTGACTTTCTTTTCTCTTTTTCCAAGCATTTTTTATTCTTTCTCCTAGTCCTTCAGTATCATTTGATGTTTCTTGTTGAGCATTCACAACAGGTTCAATTTCAGTTTCTTGAGCATAAGCTTCTTGAGACCTTTGTTGAGGATTACACATCCTCCCGAGTTCAGTAAGGTCTACCTCTTCATCACCAAGTAAGATTTTAGGATGTTTTATTTTTAGTCTAAGAACTTGGTTAGTAGCAGCAACTTGTTCGAAGGGGGTTCCTAAATTAAAGTTTATGGTGATAAGATTAGGGTAAAGAAAAGTGATCAAGTCTATAGAAGGTTGAACAGAAGATGAAGGAACATCAGTTGTGTCCTTTACTGGAGAAGATATTTCAGTAGGATTTAGTGTTATATTTGGAACAGGAGTTGAAGAGGAAGGATTAGCAGTTTGTGGAATTGGTATTTTGAATGAACCTATAGTAATAGAAGGGGATGTTGGCGGAGAGGCGCCAACATTAGCCGAAATATTCTGGGAATCGGTTCTCGATGCCATTGATGCTAACAAGTTGAGAGGGTTTTCCGATGTGGAAGAAGATGCAGGTTGCTTGGGCAAAAGAGGAGAAGATGGAACGTCTCCTTGAGATGTCATTATACCCTGCAATAAATTCGAAACTTAGATTAAAAATTAATGAATAAAAATATTCAAAAATTAACAAATCTAAAAACTCTATAGGCCGAGGAAGATAACACTAAATAATATTATGAGTGATACAAGATTGCCATATCAATAATACCTTTTGAAATTTCTAGAACAAAACTCGAAACAAACTTATAAGATATTAAGAACAACACTGAATTAAGAGATCTTATATAGAATGAAATATGGAAGTTATCACATATGCTCCACTTTGTGTCGTGCATTATGTGGTGGTTTTTGAGAACCTCCCACATAAACTGTTCGAACGTGGTGTGTGAATTATGTGATATGAAAAAGAAATTAAATAAATAAATTACCCACAATTTTTATGCTTAGATATTGAATCTAAATTATATACTGTAGAATATTCTCAATATATATATTCTCTTAATATTTATCCTATCCAATAATTAATTAATTTATACAAAGTAATAAGTAATTCAAATTTGCAGAATGTTGTTATTTTTGTTGGAACACATATCTCAACATTTCAATATCACAATCAACATTGGATTGTTTTATGAAATTAAACACTTTTATCACAAGATTTTACATTGATCCACCTTTTGAAAAGAGAACATCGTAGTTGCGAACTCCGTGCCCCATAGTTACTCAATGGATTTATGAACAAATTGATACATTTTTAATCACCTTTTGAAAAGAGTACATCGTAGTAGCGAGCTCCGTGTCCCTTAGTTACTCAGTGATTACATTATCTTATTAGTGATATTTCAAATACTTTAGTATGCAATGATATGTGACCACAAGAATATATACATTTTCAAATTCAAATAACTATCAATAAGTACAAATAATCAAGAATCAAGTAGAACTAATACATAGAAAAATATTTACTGAGCTTTTTCTGATGTTGTGATCAATGTAGAAACATTTTACACAACACAATACTAGTTTATTTAGTAAGAACATAAACCAAGAGATTTTCTAAGTGAAGAAAACCTCTCAAAATCAAGAACTTTAGTGAATATATCTGCAAGTTATTTTTCAGTGGAGATATTTTCTAATTTCACTATTTTTTTTTCAACAAGATCTCTAATAAAGTGATGTCTAATACTTATATACTTAGTTAAAGAATGTTGCACAAGATTCTTTGATATATTGATAGCACTAGTATTATCACAATATATAGTTAGTATATCACTATCCAAACCATAGTCATCAAAAGTTTTCCTAAGCTATAGTAATTGAGTACAACAACTCCCTGCTGCAATGTATTCTGACTCAGCAGTGGATTGAGAATCACAATTTTATTTCCTATTGTGCCATGAGATGTGATTGTTTCCCATATAGAAACATCCTCCACTTGTACTCTTCTTATCATCAATGTCTCCGGCCCAATCTGCATCACTATAGCCAATCAATGCACAGTTAGTGTCCTTACCATACCAGATTCCTAGATCACATGTTCCTGCAACATATTTGATAATTCTTTTTACTGCATTCATGTGAGATTCCTTAGGGTTGGCTTGATATCTAGCACATAAACAAACATTGAACATAATATCTGGTCTACTAGAGGTTAAATAAAGTAAACTGTCTATCATTGACCTATATAATGTTGGATCAACACTCTGTCCAGTATTATCTTCACACAGCTTTTGTGTTGAACCCATAGGAGTTCTCATTATTTTTGTAGTTTCCAGTCCAAACCTCTTAACAAGATTTTTTGCATATTTACTTTGTGAGAAGAAAACACCATCTTTATCTTGTTTAATTTGAAGACCTAAGAAGAAATTTAAGTCCCCAACCATTGACAGTCAAAAGTAGATATTATTTCTTTCACAAACATTTCAATCATTTTATCACATGTAAAACCAAACACAATATCATCAACATAGATTTGAGCTATCATAATTTGATTATCAATTTGTTTAATGATTATGGTCCTATCTTCTTCCCCTCTAATGAATCCAAACTCAACCAAGAAATTAGTTAACCTTCCATACCATGCTCTAGGAGCTTGTTTGAGACCATATAAGGCCTTATTCAGTTTGTAGACATAGTTTGGAAAGTCAGGATTTTCAAATCCTTTTGGTTGCTCAACATAGGCTTCTTCAATGAGAATACCATTTAAAATGACAGATTTTATATCCATTTGATGCAACTTAATATCCAAAAAACATGCAATAGCAAGCAATAATCTAATAGATTCAATTCTTGCAACTGGAGCAAAGGTTTCATCATAATCTATTCCTTCTACCTGAGTGTATCCTTGAGCAACTAACCTAGCTTTATTTCTGACAATGTTACCAGATTCA
Organism: Ballota nigra; assembly: GCA_947034835.1. Taxonomy (NCBI): domain Eukaryota; kingdom Viridiplantae; phylum Streptophyta; class Magnoliopsida; order Lamiales; family Lamiaceae; genus Ballota; species Ballota nigra. Next base: position 36,870,701 of record OX344724.1, on the reverse strand, counting down.
TCAGTTTTGTTCTTGACAATCCATTTAGTTCCTATAGCATTTGTATGTTCTGGCCTAGGAACTAAAGTCCATACATTATTTCTTTCAAACTGATTTAATTCCTCATGCATAGCATTAATCCAGTTCTCATATTTTAAAGCTTCAATCACATTTTTAGGTTCAATTTGGGAATGATAACACTCATGACTTACCTTGTTGCAGATGGAGGACATGTAGATTGTTCTTATCAGATTGCTTATAATACCCATTCTTCTTCTTGTCTGAACTCCAGAATATTTTTCTCCAATGATATGTTCTACAGGGTGATCCTTAATTATCCTGGAAGATGGAACTTTGTTATACTCGATTGTATTCCCAGAAGATTCGGATTTTTCAGGTAATGTTATTCTAGTTGTTGGAACACATGGAACAACATCCTTATTCTGACCAGAATCTATAGAACTCACTGGTACATCAATAAGTCTAGAAACATCATCTTCTATAGTTGGACCTGCAAGACTTGCATTACCATCAAATACCACATTAACAGGCTCTTGCACAGTATCAGTCCTTAAGTTATAGATTCTATATACTTGCTACTTCTAGAATAACCTAGAAAGAGTCCTTTATCACTCTTTGAATCAAACTTGTGCAGCTGTTATCTATCATTTAAAATATAACAAACACAACCAAACACATGAAAATACTTAACATTTGGTTTTTTATTATTCAGAATTTCATAAGAAGTTTTTGTGGTACCTGACCTTAAATAGACTCTGTTTGAAATGTGGCATGCAGTGTTGTTGGGACAATATCAATTTTGATTAGATCCCAAAGCCCCTGAAAAGATGAGTTGCCTTAGTAGTCAGGCTAGTCTTGGTTAGGTTTGAAAGTTAGTTTATTTTACATTCACAGGTACTCAATGAGAGATGTACTCATTGATAACAATCAAGACTGAAGCCTGAAGACACAAGAGCACCATCCTGAGCTTATGGAAGTTCATCTAAGCTGACTGAGTAAGTGTCAGGATGAAGAGCATGATCCTGAGATCATTGCTAACTCAGTCTGAAGGGAATAGGACGACACTGAGTATTTGGAAAAAGACTTGGAGTAGGATCCATGAAATTCAAAAGGAATGTCAACGCTGGGAAACGTATGTAGATGAGGACAAATCTGAAATCAGTCTAGACAAGACTGAAGTGAAGAATGAGTTCTGACAGTCTCACCTACCTGATGATGTGGACCAATTAGAGAGCGCCAAATCATGTACGGACACTGACTTGAACCTGACATCCCTGCACAGTTCAATGGGCATGCATTTAATGCATTTACCAAATACATGCAAGGACGACTGAAGTGTCCTACAAGAAAGACAACCTGGAAGGCTATCTCTTCCAACAGATAGTTTTTCAAGTTGCCTATAAATACAGAAGACCTTGGACCCAATCAAGGTTACGGGAAATTTCGAAGCCAAGAATTACTCAAACTCTCAGCACACAAAGCATTCAACATTCAAAAAGAAGCACTCGAAAAACCTTAAATTCCCCAAGTGTTTCTTAGTTAAAGAGTAATTTTGTATTCCACTGAGCGTACTAGAATTATCTTAAGCTTAGAGTGATTATCCAATCCTTAACATAGGTTTGTCTTGTAAGGATAATCACAACTTAGCTGGAATCCAAACTGAAAACAAAACCCTCTAGTCAGGTTTGTTGGTGGAAGTTAGTTAGTGTGTTAGAAGGAGGAAGTAAGGATCAGTAAGTGAAGCTGATCTTGGAGCACCTTGGCACGTTAAAAACAAGTCAAACCTTAGTGGATTCTCCTGTTAAATCAGGACCGTGGACGTAGGAGCTTGAGTCTTTGAACCACGTTAACTTCTCCGTGTTCTTACAGCTTTGATATTTGTTCTTAATTGCTTATTTGATTAAGTCATTCATTGTATTTTTAATCAGGCTTGAACCAATCAGCCTGATCATTAATCTGAGAGCACTGCCCTTCTAATCATGACTCAATAAAAAGATAAACATGTTTTTAGAAAGCAAACTAAACAAGACTATAAACTTTCAGGGCTCACACATTCCGCACTGAACATAAGTAGATAGTTTACCAACTGACTCGCCTCAGTGCAGTTAGTAGGTTTGTTATCAACCTTGTGTTCTTTATCACTCTGAGTAAGGGACTCAGTGAGGTTTAAGTTAAGAAAAATGTGTATACGTGTATTCCCCCCATACACGTATCACTCAGTCTTGTACCGGGACCAACAAGTGGTATCAGAGCAGTGGTTCAAAAGACCACTGACTTTGAATACTAATAGTTTCAGAGGAGAAACTGTTGGTGGTCACTGAATAGATCTGTGTTTACTTTTTCATTTGAAAACTTGCATAATCATGACTTCGAGGAGACTTGAAGCTTCATTACCTGAATTCTCTGTGTCTAACTTTGTCTATTGGAAGTTCAGACTTGAGGCACATCTAGATGTCATCCATGACCAAATGTTGCGAGTCATCAAGGATGGACCGATCAAGATCACCATTCCAAATGTCAAAGGATTGGGATATGATCATCTCGACATTGGCATACGGGTTCCTAAGGAGAAGAAGGATATGACCAATGATGAGATCAAGATGGTGGGACTAGACAATGTGGCCAGGAACATTATTCTTCACACGGTGTCATTCGAGGAGTCAGCGAGGCTGATGAACTTAAAGACGGCGAAGGCGGTCTGGGATGAGCTATCCAGTATGTGCAAGGGCTCAGAAAAGATAAAGGAGAACAAGAGAAATATTGTCATTCAGAATAACACTTAGGATATGAGTAATATAACTTCAGCCTTACTTTTTTCAGAGCTCAAAGCTTTGGAATATGATCTGAACAAGAGAAAGAAGAAAGTACAGCCTGAAGAGGAAGGGGAAGCACCTGAGAAATCATCAAAGTCAGAACCTGTCGAGTCTTCATCAAAGTCAGTGATGGAGATGAGCAAAGAAGAGCTCGCTGAGGAGTATAGCATGATGGCCAGACGCTTTGAAAAGCTAAATTCCAGGTTTGGTCATTATAAAAAATATTATCAGGATACTCGTGACAGGAAACCTGAAGGAAGCCACCAAAGTTCCCGAAGATATGAGGAAAGAAGGAACACTGAACCAAGACGTGATCGTGGCGATGAAAGGAGACACTCAGACCCAAAGCCCGATCGTAGAGATGAACAGCGATGTACTCGTGATGAAAAACACCTAGCTAAGAATGATGACTTGAACCGAAAATACCAGCTTTTTACTAGTAGCTTCTGTTGGTCCCGTCTCAAGACTGAGGAATACGTGTATGGGGGAGGAATACGTGCCAAGGTGCACCAAGACCAGCTAACCTCACTGATCTATACAAACTTCCTTACAAACTCACTAACTGACTTACTCCCAACAAACCTAACTTAGGGTTTTTTGGTTTCAGTTTGGATTCCAACTAGGTTGAGATTATCCTTACAAGGCAAAGCTATGCTAAGGGTTGGATAATCTCTCTAAGCTTAAGATATTGCTTGAATGCCCTTTGGAATACAGATTAACTCTCAGTTGCTAAGAAACACTTGGGAAATTTAAAGGGTTTCGAGTGCTTCTTCTAAAGACTGAATGCTTTGAGTGCTTGAGAGTTTGAGTAATTTATGGCTTGGAAATTTCCCGTCACCTTGAATGGGTTCAAGGCCTTCTCTATTTATAGGTGATTTGAAAAACTATCCGTTGGAGAGATAGCCTTTCTCGTCATCTATGTAGAGTGGCTTCAAACGGACATATCTTCATGCAGCAGCCGTCCTTTGCATGGAATTAGGTAGTTGCATTAAATGCACATTAAATGCTTACCCGTTGAAAATGCAGTCTGAAGTCAGTTCTTCTTGTCAGGTTCCGTATGTGCGTGTCCTTCCAGGATTGGTCCACTTCATCAGGTTGGTGAGAATGACAGAACTTATTCCTGGCTTCAGGCTTGTCTTATTAAGTTCATTTTGTCTAGAGCTCACCGGTTTTGTCCTGACGCTGACATTCCTTTTGCATTGCCTGGCTCTACTCCAAGTCTTCCCATAAACTCAGTATCATCCTGTTCCCTTCAGGACTGAGCAGTAACGACCTCAGGGTCATACTCTTCATCACTGAGACTTACTCAGCCAGCTTAGAAGACTGCCATAAGTTCAGGATGGTAAACCGTCTTCAGGCTCTAAGTCTTGATTGTCATCAGTAAGTGCTCCTCTTACTGAGTCCCTGTGAAATGTAAAATGACTAAGTATAAACCTAACCAAGACTAGCCTGACAAAGACAAACAAAAAGCAAAACATCTTTTCAGGGGCTTTGGGATCTAATCAAAACTGACATTGTCCCAACAATTTCCCCCTTTTTGATGATGCCAAAACACTGAAAAGATCCTCAAAACACATAGAGGAAATATAAGACCCTATCTATAAGATAAGACAGTGTTAGAGCAATTCTTGATAAAGTACATAATTTAAATAATAGCCAAAAAGACAATGAGTTTTTTGTCTGTAGGCAGAAGTAATAGATTTCATTGAATGATCTGAATGTGGTTACAATGAATCTAATCTATTACAATAAGCTGTGAACACCTAGACTAATCTCATTTCAGGTTCAAGTCCATAGCCAGCATAGACTCTTGCCTTCAGCTCATCAAGTCTTTTATGTTGGTTCACGTACCCTTCAGCCTTGGCAATCTTCAAAACTTCCATCATAATGGCCTTCGTATTGTGCTTCTGAGTTCCAGGAACTAAGGGAGGAGCTCGAATAGTGAACTCAGGAGCCTTCACCTGAACTTGAGCTGCTTCAGCCTCCTCCAAGATTTTTTGGATCAGCTCAGGATGATTGTCCATCATGTAGTCAGTGAAGTGAGCATCAACATCATCAGAGTCGCCCCACTTCTTCACAACGTACCACAACTTCACAAACTCATCCTTCGCGTCAGCCCAGAACTCCTTCAGTGCCTCAGAGATAAATTCATCGACATATGCTTCCCTTAATCCTGATTCCGGCCTTCTGACTTGAAGAATTGTTGATTTTCTGGTTGTAGGCCTCTTTCTGAACTTCCTAGGCTCAGGCTTCGCCTTCTTCCTTCTTAGCAGACTGATCATTGCATCATCAAGTTCTCTTTGTTGAAGCTCAGTGATGTCAGTCAGCTTTTCAACCTTCTTCTCCAGGATGCGCATCTTCTCCTTTTGTGCAATTTCTGCTCTGCGCACAGCCTCAGATTTCTCAGAAGGATCTCCCACGCTTCAGCGCATAACTCCGCCATCGCCTCAGCCGAGTAAGTGATGGGGTTCTTCCTTGAGCTCATGGGAGAGGACTTCTGAACAGGCTCAGGTTGCTTAGAAGGTTCATCAGCCTTCGTCTTTGCTGCCTCCGCCTTCAGCCTGGCAACAATCTCTTCTCCTTCATTCTCTACTTCCGCCAACCTTACTGACTTCCTTACCCTTAGCACATTCCCTTCAGGATTGGCTTCAGGATCGGCTTGAATTGTTTCGCCTTGGTTGACTACCTCAGATGCCTCAGGGCAGGATATTTTCTTCTTCTTTTCCCCCTTTTTGGCATCATCATTGGCCCCAGACGGGAATGCGTCAGATCCGCTGTTGATTATGAAGGAGGCTAGGGAATGGACATCATTGATTCCCTCCTTCAGTAGCTCAACTCCCATCGAGATTCCAGTCCCTGCAAACGATACCGAACTGATAGCAGTATTTACTTTCTTCTCAAAGACCTCCATAGAGAGTTGGAGTCTTTGTTCAGCCTGGGTGATCCTTTCCTCCACCTACAAGGACTCACCGCTGACTCTGCTAGCTTCAGCCAGTATCTTTGTCGACTCCTCAGTGGCCTTAGCCAAAACATCTGCAACTGACTGAGAGGTTCGATCCAACTTCCCTGACTCCAGCTCTGGTTTGGTCGCTGAGTCCTTCAAGGCATGAGTGACAAGGGCCCCAGTCTGAACTGCAAGCCTGTCCACTTCCTGATTTAACTTGTCGTCCCTGATCGCATCCCTCTCCTCTAGTTGCTTGAGAGTCTTCCTTAGCATCTTCTTTGTAAGCTTTCTCTCATGTCTTACTGACTTGGCCGTGTCAGTCATCGTCCTCTTCAGCAAAATCAGCTCCCTGTTGGCAAGGGTGTTGTAAGCTGACTTTGTCCACCTGATGTGTTTTGCCAGGGCCTTGGAGTCTTCTTCCTTTTCAGCGCGTAGCCTCATCACTTCTTCTTGAAGTTCAGCTAGATTTTCCGTGGTTTTCTCCTTCTTGACCTCCACAATGCTTGTGAATTCAGCACGGCCGACCTCAGTCCCCTCTTCAGGGTGCACTGAAGGCAGTTGTTGAGTGGTCATGGCCGCCTGCTCAGGCTCAGCCATGCCATCTCGAACCTTAGGAACTTGTCCCTCGGAACTGGGAGTCTCCTTTGACGCCTCAACATCTTTTTCCCTTGTCTCAGGGCAGGGAATCCCTTCATCGACAGATGTCTCATCGGTGGCCGAGATGTTCAAAACATCCTCAGCCACTGGTCCACCCTTGGCACCAATGTCCTTTTCACCTTCCCCCTGAGCCTGAGGCTCAGAGATCATATCACCAATTTCCCTAGCCGTCTCCTCCACGACTTCCTCCATTGCTCCACCCTGAGCATCTTCATCATCATCCTTATCCTCCTCATCCTCAGACAGGATGTCAGCCTTGCTCTTGGACATCAGGCTGTTGACTAGCTCCTTCAATTTATCAAAGTTGAGCAGTTGGAGCAAGCTAGTCAGTCCGAAGTAAGAGCACAACCTGGCCTCCTTGGTTTCCCAGTGCTCCCAGCCATGAGCATCCACTAGCAAATGTTGTTCTTGCATGTTGGATTGCTTGAACTCCAACCAGACTTTAAGTTCGATAACATTTGCCAGCAGTTCCTTGTATTTGTTCATCCCGGGCCAACACTTAGCTGCCCACTCAGTGGCGTTTCTCCTAAGGGTGTTCTCCAGCACTCCCCCCATCATGTTTTCATCTAGTTCCTCCTCCTTCTGCATTAGAAGAAAGTCATCCTCTTCAGTTGGGAAGGTTTTGGGACAATCTTTGGGGTTGGGGTAAGAGGAAAAGTCTGTGGGATTTGGAAGGTTTGGCTCAGATGACTGGTCAGGCTCATTCATGGGTGAGGTTGATGGCACTGACTCAGTATGAATGTTTGGGTCTGAGGTTTGAGGTGATTGGGTGGGTTGCTGCGTTGGGTCAGGGTTGGATTGTGAGTGGGTTTCAGGGTGTGTGGGTGATTGAGGGGGTACTATCTCAAGCTGCAACAACTCAACCGTCTCGATAGATTTTCTTATTTCCTCCAAGTCAGAGGCTCTAGGAGAGCTTGACTTCTCCCTCTCACTCAGTGTCGGCAGGCTCTTAGCCGGAGACTTTCTGACCCCTTTCCTTAGTCTCTTCAGGGGCCTCTCCCCCTGATCACTCTCCTTCCTGACGTCATCATTAGTTTCCTCAGCCTCAGAAACGACTCTCTTGGGATCAGAGCCAGTCCCAGATGTAGTGCTCTTCCCTGACAGCACAACCCTTACCTTATTCTTCTTCTTCTTCTCAGCCTCCTCCACTACAGGCTGATCCACCACCTTCTCAGACGTCACCTCCTTCTCTATCTCCTTGCTCCTCTCAAGGAGGTCATCTACCCTTTCAATGAGACTGGTAGCCACCCTCTTGGCCTTACCAGCTGGCTTTTTGGCCTGACCCTTTGCCTTTGCATTGGGATCAGTCAGCCCTAGCATTGAGTAGGTATCACTCAGTGAGGTAAACATCACCTTCTTTGAGGAAAGGCTATCCTCAAAATTGAAGGTGTACCCATGGCAAGCATGAGTAATCAGGACTGAGAGTCTGGTTCTGAAAGGCAGAATGGCACCAACGGAGATGTGTTTCTTCTCCTCGTCTCTCTTTAGCTTGTCCAGACCGGCCTGATGCAGTTGATCCAGGAAGAACTGCTCCCAGTTCGCTTCCACGCCGTCAACTATAGCCCCCCCATCAGCCGCAGCTTGGGCAGGCTCAATTGCTCATGAGATCATGTGAATCCCATCACCACCTTGGACACAAGGTCCACAAGAGCTCTATATTCAGGCTTCAGAGTGTTCTTGTTCTGACGGGCCCTGAACTCAGACGACCCTGCCTTGGTCCATTTACCCAGGAGTTCTCCCTCCGAGTTCTCCTTGTAGAATTTTGGGTTGATGCATGAGGATGGCAACCCAAAAACTTCCTTGATAGCCCTCTTGATGTCAATGGTAACTATCTCAGAGTTGTAGAGGGGTTCGCCGTTGCCGTCCTTCTCCCCCGCCGGCTTGAGTGCCGTCACCTTCGTGAAGAGTTCCCCCCTACGTAGGAACATGTTGAGATAGGCTTCCACAACCGTTTTTGGAAGTACAGATATAGGGCGAGTGGTGAAATATGTTTCCAACCCAGCTTTGGAAATCCACTTGAAGACAGGCTTGATTTCCTCCACTATAAGACAAGTACCTTCCATGGAGATAACTTGCTCCATGTGTATGAGCTTGTTATTGAAAACGTCCTCGAGCTTGTCGGTTGTCCAGTTGGAATCAAGAAGTGCCATTGATTTTGAGAGAATGAGAGATTTTTCGAAAATTCTGTGATTGATTGAGCAAGAGAAAAATCAGTGTGCAGATGTGCTTTGTGTTTGCGTAAAAACCTCGAATGGCATTCTTGATTGATATGACTAAGTCAGTTACTCAGACGTGGGGTTGGGATTAATTCCTGAATTCGAAAGATTTTGAAATGGAGGGCTAGGATTAATCTCAGTTTCAATCAATTACCTACGTCAGTCATATTCCGTATAAAACGGACACGTATATGAAAAAGTAACTGAGGCAATAAATGCTCCATTGCGCATGGGTTTAAATATGAAAAGGTGCGCTTTTAATGAAAATGGAATGCATTTAATATAGATTTTCAGGACGAAGGACTCAGGGAGACGCTTGGTATTCACAAGAGTCAGGATAGAACTCATACCTGTTAGGGAGACATTGTAGCACCCTGATACCTCGCTGAGTCGAGTCTGGCCTGATTTCCCCCTAGAACCCTACACCGACTGCTCTCCCGGATCTAAGAGTCCTAACTCCACTGACAGTTCCATAAACCTTACTTCAGCCAGAGGCTTAGTCAAGATGTCAGCTCTTTGCCTGTCAGTGTGAATCTTCTCCATCCTAATATATTTCTTCTCTACATGATCTCGAATGAAGTGGTGCCTAATATCCACGTGCTTACACCTTGTGTGAAGCACTGGGTTCTGAGTAATTGCAATTGCACTATTGTTGTCACAATAGATTGAAACCTCATTAGCAAATACTTGGTAGTCCCTTAACTGTTGTCTCAACCACAAAATCTGAGCACAACAACTACCTGCAGCCATATACTCAGCCTCAGTTGTGGATGTAGCCACTGAATTCTGCTTCTTACTAAACCACGAGATCAACTTACTTCCCAAAAACTGACTTGTCCCTGAGGTTGATTTCCTATCAATCCTACAACCTCCATAATCTGCATCTGAATAACCTGTCAGTTCTAGGTTGTCATCTGAAGGATACCATAGTCCCATATTGACTTTCCTTTTCAAATACATAAGTATCCTCTTAGCAGCCTCCAAATGACTCCTTTTGGGATCAGACTGATACCTAGCACACACACCAACTGCAAACGTAATGTCAGGCCTACTTGCAATCAGGTACAACAAAGAACCTATCAGCCCTCGATACTCAGTCTGATTTACTGAAGTCCCTTCAGTGTCAGGATCCATCTTACAATTGGTGTTCATAGGGATCCTAGTTGGATTGTTGTTCTGAACACCAAACTTATGAATCAAGTCTCTTGTATACTTGCCCTGATTTATGAAGATACCTTGATCAGTCTGCTTGACCTGCAATCCTAAGAAGAAGTTCATCTCTTCCATCATTGACATCTCAAATTTACCAATCATCAGCTTAGAGAATTTTTTACAGAGCTGATGATTTGGTGATCCAAATATTATGTCATCCACATAAATTTGGACCAAGAGATTGTCATCACCTTCAGTGATCCTGAACAATGTCCTATCCTCAGTTCCCTTCTTGAACCCATGGTCTGTCAGGAATTGAGAGAGGGTATCATACCAAGCTCTTGGTGCTTGCTTAAGTCTATAGAGTGCTTTCTTCAAATGGTATACTCTATCACCAACCTCAAACCCGGGAGGTTGTTCAACATATACCTCTTCATTGAGTACACCATTCAGGAAGGCACTCTTGACATCCATTTGATACACCTTGAACTTCTTATATGTTGCATATGCAAGGAACAAACTGATAGCTTCTAACCTAGCCACTGGAGCAAAAGTCTCATCATAGCCTATTCCCTCAGATTGACAATACCCTTTTGCAACCAGTCTAGTCTTGTTCCTTACCACAACACCATTCGCATCCTTCTTATTCTTGAAGACCCACTTGGTACCAATTACTCCTTGATGCCTAGGTCTATCTACCAATTCCCAAACCTGATTCCTTGTGAACTGATTCAACTCCTCTTGCATGGCAATGATCCAGTTCAAGTCAGTGAGAGCTTCTTCAATGTTCTGAGGCTCTTGCTCAGAGAGAAAGCAACAGAACAATACACTCTCACCATGGAACCGTCTGGTCCTGACTCCCTCAGTTGGATCACCAATGATTTGATCAATGGGATGATCCTCTATACATATTCTCTTGCCAGGAGTTGTTCCTGAGGTACCTGCAATGTTAGTGTCTACAGGCTCATAAAATTCAGGAAATTGAACAGAAGGGGATGATCCTGAGTCTATACCAAAGGGATTAACAAGCTCAATTTTAGGGACATTGATTCCCCCTTGATGAGGTGACTCAGGAACCGTCTCAGCTGCAACAACATCTTCATAGACGGTACTTACCTTAGGTTGGGCCTGCTCCTCAGTCTGAGGCTCAACAATCCCTGATGTGCTGGGCTTAGGAATGGCACTTGATTCATCATCCTGATCGTCGTCATCATCCCATCTTGGAATTGGCATAGTTTTGACCATTGGATCAGGTTAATTCTTCAAGCTCAGCCTTGTCACTCTCCTTGTGATCTCCTCAGTGTCAGGATTCAACACTCTTATCCTAGACTCATTAGCAGATTCATCAAAAACAACATGTGGTGATTCTTCCACAACAAGGGTCCTACAATTGTAGACTCTGAAGGCTTTACTAAATTCAGAATATCCTAAGAATATTCCTTCATCAGATTTTCTATCAAAAGCTTTCAATTGGGTCTTCCCATTACTGAGGATGAAGCACTTACAACCAAATACATGAAAATAAGAAATACGAGGTTTCCTTTTATTCCATGTCTCATATGGGGTCTGTGCATGTTGTTTGTTCAGCATGGATCTGTTCTGAGTATAGCATGCAGTGTTGATTGCCTCAGCCCAGAACTTCTTGGGCAATCCTGACTCAGCCAGCATGGTCCTAGCAGCTTCCTTCAGTGTCCTGTTCCTCCTTTCAGCGACACCATTCTGCTGTGGGGTTCTAGCTGCAGAAGTCTCATGAGCTATACCAAGTTCATTACAAAAGTCAGAAATATATGAATTTATAAATTCAGTGCCCTTGTCAGATCTGATCTTAGTAATGGACTGATTCTTCTCATTGCTGAGTCTCCTGAGCAACTCTGGAAGCTTCACCTGTGTCTTCTTATTCAACAAGAAAATAACTCAAGTATATCTAGAATAATCATCAATAATCACAAGGGTGTACTTCCTACCATTCATACTCACAGGTGTTATGGGACCAAATAAATCCATGTGCAAGAGCTGAAGAATCCTGTCAGTGGAATGAGAAGCTTTCTCTTTGAATGATGCTCTGACCTCCTTCCCTTCCTGACACGCTTTGCACACATGATCTTTGCTAAAAACTTCATTAGGTAGACCTTCAACAAGTGACTGTCTAGAAATTTTGTTAAGAATCTTGAAGTTCAGGTGGCTTAATCTCTTATGCCATAACCAACTGAGCTCTAGAGAGCTTTTAGCAACAAAACAAGTATTAGGAATAGTGTTGCTCCAGTCAGCGAGATAAACGTTACCTTTCCTGATACCTGATAGAAGCACTTGTGTTGATTTGTCCTTGAATGAACATATGTTCGATGAGAACTCAACACTGAAACCTTGGTCACAGAATTTACTTACTGACAACAGGTTATGCTTCAGTCCTTCCACAAAGGACACATTTTCCACTCTGACTGTACCTATTATCAAGACACCAAAACCTTTAGTAACACCTTTTGAGTTGTCACCAAAGGTTACCTGTGGACCATCTTTAGCTTGATATTCTTGGAGAAGACTCTTCATTCCAGTCATGTGCCTTGAGCAACCATTGTCTAGGTACCAAACAACTTTGATTGAGTCTCCTCTCTTCTTGTTGTGATCCACAGCCGCCTGCAAACAAATCAGGCTTTAGGTACCCATTGGGTGTTGGGTCCTATTGTGTCAGCTGTACCCTTCGGGATCCAGACTTGCTTAACAACCCTGATTGCCTCAGAGTGGTAAATCTATCTCCCTGAAACATCAACATACACAACTTTCTTCTTCTTTGCCTGAGAGGAAGATGGTGTATGAGTGCCAGACTTAGGCTTCACAGGAGCCTGAGTGGGTGCCTTTTGGGCTAGCTTCCTGTTCTTCCTAGGTCTGGGTGCAGCAGTTCTCGGGCCTTGTTCTTGATAAGGGTCCTGTGTTCTATTCCCCCTAGGCATGTGAGGGAATGGAAAACAGTTAAAGGCCTCAGGATGCCAAAACCATGGGGGCGTCATCATATTTTGCCTTCCCTGTTGGTATCTCCAAGCATGATGGTACCCTCGCTGACCAGTCTGAGGGCTCTTGGCCTGAGTGTTCCTTTGCTTTCGCTGAGGGTTTCCCTGGCCTGAGCTCTCAGGGGCCTCCTTAGATTACTTTGTCTTTCCCTTGGGTTTTGGCTTAGCTACCTTGGGGGCAACCCTGACTGTGTCAACAGTTTCCTTGCCCTTATCAATTTGACGGACCTGGAGTACAACCTTGGGTGCACTCTGGCCTGCCTGAACAAATACCCTCTCAGTGTTGCTCCCTGAAGCAACATGAGATTGACCTTGTGAGGATTTCTTGGGAATATATCCAAGTCCCTTTTTCTCATTCCCAAGCATCTAGCTGCTATTTATTTCCTCTCTAGCCACTAAGGATTTATTCATTGCTGCAACTTTTTTCTTGAGAGAATCCTCACTCTTTTTCAGGATTCCATGTCTGGTAAAGAGGTCATCAAACTTACTCTTAAGTACCTTCAGTTCTTCCTTCCTGACCAACTCTTCATCAGCCAGTTCCTTCAGAATGTTCTCTCTTGGAAGACGCTCAGCATTGATTAAATCAATCTCCCGAGTTAGTCCTTACAATCTGAGCTGATTCTTTAAGATCAGACTGAGTGAGTTGATCATTCAAGTTTTGAACTTCAGTACTCAATTTCTTGTTCTCCTCTACCAAGAAGACATTAGTTTCCTGCAATCTGGAGAAATCAACCATCAATTGATCCAGGCAGATCTGAAGGTTCATTTCTCTGACTGACTCTGAGCTAAGCTCAGGATTTCGACCAGTGTAGGAACCACATACAGAGTTAGATGTTACCTCAGGTTCCTCTCTTGCCATCAGGCAAACATCATCGTACTCATCATCAGAAAAGTTTTCAGGTGACCTTTCCTCAGAACCATCAGAGTCAGTAGCATCCTCAGCGAGCATGGCTCTCCGGTCAGCAAGTCTCTGGTCTCTCTTGGCCCTCATGTCCTCTCTTTCCCTTGCACTCAGCTTCGGACAATCATACTGATAGTGTCCGCTCTTGTTACAGTTGTAACATGTTGGTTGCTCATCTCCTCTTTCTCTCCTTGGTTCAGGGTTCCTCCTTGAGTCAGGTTCCCTCTGTCTTGATGAGCTCTCAGTCTTCCCTGAGTGCTTGTCATCATGAGTATGTCTCTATTCATCTCTGCGATCGGGCTTTAGATCTGAATATCTTCTTTCATCGCCACGATCTCTTCTCTGGTCAGTGTTTCTCCTTTCCTCATATCTCCTTGAGCTTTGGTGGGTTCATTCAGGTTTTCTGTCACGCGAGTCCTGATAAAATTTCTTATAACGACCAAACCTGGAATTAAGCTTATCAAAGCGTCTGGCCATCAGGCTGTACTCCTCAGCAAGTTCTTCCTTGCTCATCTCCATCAGTGACTTTGATGAAGACTCAACAGGTTCAGACCTGGCTTTGAATGCCATACTTTTCTCAGGAGTTTTCTCCTTTTCTTCCTCTTCTAGCTGATCTTTCTTCTTTCGTTTGTTAAGATCAAATTCCAGTGCCTTCAACTCTGAAAAAAGTAAAGCAGAAGTTATATTGCTCATATCCTGAGTGTTCTTAAGCATAATTACAATGTTGTCCCATTTCTCAGGAAGGGCATTCAGGATCTTTGAAGCAACATCTCTCTTTGGAACATCCTTGTCCAGCATCACCAACTCATTCATCAACTTGATGAACCTTGACTCCATCTGATTGATTGTCTCATCAGGCAGTATCTCGAACGCTTCGAACTTCTGAATGGCAATGTTTCTCTTGTTCTCTTTTATCTTTTCTGACCCCTCGCACATCCTGGTCAGCTTATCCCAAACCTCTTTTGCCATCTTTAAGTTCATCAGCCTAGCTGACTCCTCGAAGGGCACCGTATGCAAAATGATGATTCTGGCAGTGTTGTCCAGTCCCACCATCTTGATCTCATCGTTGGTCATGTCTTTCCTTTCTTTCGGAACCTGCACGCCAATCTCAAGATGCTCATATCTCAGTCCTCGACATTGGGAATAGTGATCTTGATCGGTCCCTCACTGAGAACACGCGGCATCTGGTCATGGATGGCATCAAGTTGCGCTTCTAATCTAAACTTCCAATAGACAAAGTTAGATACAGAAAACTCAGGTAACGATGCTTCAAGTCTCCTCGAAGTCATGATGATGCAAGTTTTATGAAAAGCAAACTCAGATCTGTTCAGTGACCACCAACAGTTTCTCCTCTGAAACTATTAGTATTCAAAGTCAGTGGTCTGATACCACTTGTTGGTCCCGTCTCAAGACTGAGGAATACGTGTATGGGGGGGAGGGGGATACACGTATACCAATTTTTCAAACTTAAAACCTGACTGAGTCCCCTTTGCTCAGAGTGGTAAAGAACTAGGAGCTGATAACACACCTACTGACTACACTTGCTGCGGGTCAGATGGCTAACTATCAGTTCAAGTTTAGTGCGGAAATACATGAGCCCTGATAGTTTAAAGTCTTGTTTAGTTTACTTTCTGAAAAACTTGTTTTACTCAATTCTGAATATTGTTTAGTAAGGGCAGTGCTCTTTTTGAAGATCAGGCTGATTGATTCAGACCTGATAAACCAAATACATATGAATGAACAAGTAATATGTCAGGTATGAACAATATCAAAGCAATAAGAACACAAGGAGTCTAACGTGGTTCAGAGACTCAAGCTCCTACGTCCACGGCCTGATTTAACAGGAAATCCACTCAAGGGATTCTTGTTTTTAACGTGCCATGGTGCACCAACACCAGCTAACCTCACTGATCTATACAAACTTCCTTACTAACTCACTAACTGACTTACTCCCAACAAACCTAACTTAGGGTTTTTTGGTTTTAGTTTGGATTCCAACTAGGTTGAGATTATCCTTACAAGGCAAAGCTATACTAAGGGTTGGATAATCTCTCTAAGCTTAAGATATTTCTTGAATGCCCTTTGGAATACAGATTAACTCTCAGTTGCTAAGAAACACTTGGGAAATTTAGAGGGTTTCGAGTGATTCTTCTAAAGACTAAATGCTTTTAGTGCTTGAGAGTTTGAGTAATTTCTGGCTTGGAAATTTCCCGTCACCTTGAATGGGTTCAAGGTCTTCTGTATTTATAGGTGATTTGAAAAACTATCCGTTGGAGAGATAGCCTTTCTTGTCATCTATGTAGAGTGGCTTCAAACGGACATATCTTCATGCAGCAGCCGTCCTTTGCATGAAATTAGGTAGTTTCATTAAATGCACATTAAATGTTTGCCCGTTGAAAATGCAGTCTGAAGTCAGTTCTTCTTGTCAGGTTCCGTACGTATGTGTCCTTCCAGGATTGGTCCACGTCATCAGGTTGGTGAGAATGTCAGAACTTATTACTGGCTTCAGGCTTGTCTTATTAAGTTCTTTTTGTCTAGAGCTCACCGGTCTTGTCCTGACGCTGACATTCCTTTTGCATTGCTTGACTCTACTCCAAGTCTTCCCATAAACTCAGTATAATCCTGTTCCCTTCAGGACTGAGCAGTAATGACCTCAGGGTCATACTCTTCATCACTGAGACTTACTCAGCCAGCTTAGAAGACTGCCATAAGTTCAGGATGGTAAACCATCTTCAGGCTCTAAGTCTTGATTGTCATCAGTAAGTGCTCCTCTTACTGAGTCCCTGTGAAATGTAAAATGACTAAGTATAAACCTAACCAAGACTAGCCTGACAAAGACAAACAAAAACCAAAACATCTTTTCAGGGGCTTTGGGATCTAATCAAAACTGACATCGTCCCAACAGCTTCCCCGCAAGAGTACGGGTTCACTGTAGTATTGGCAAGTATAGGGACCAAGTATTATCGAACCCAAGGGAAAGTGTGTATGCAAATAGGTCCCTGAAGATCTACGCATCGTAGCTAATAAGAGTGAAATGTTTTTTATTTTTTTTGAAGAATTAATTTTAAACTAAAATAAACTAATTAAACTAAAGAATGAAAGAAACGAATAAACTAAGGTGTGTTTTCAAATAGGTGATGGTGATGCTTAGGATAGGAATCCCTACGTATACTAACGGAGCCGGTACATAATCAAAATAATTGTGACGTGCAAGAAATAACCTAAGTAAAAGATCGTACGATGAAAGCTCAAGATTTCAAACCCTAATACTTTATCCTATAAATCGACTTCACTAATCCACTAACAAGTTAATAAATCCTGCTTAATTAAAGAGGCCCTAATTTAACTAATGGTGATGCGGCCGTCCTCCATAGCTAAACCGGCAGATTAATCAACCCCTTCTAAACCCTCTAGTTAAGTCTACTAGTTGTTAAAGAGTGATGCGGTCGTCCTCTTCCTAACACGTTCGTACGAAATTCAAAGGCAAAGTTAAGATTGATTTTAAGAATTCATTAATTAAGAGAATTAAAACCTAACGTCACGAATTACCCTAATTACGTACCCACAACCTACTTCTACGAGTTCATCCTACCCCAAGCATGCAAGGGTTCTAGCCAAACATGGTGGTTTTAATGAAAACTAAAACAATAGAATAAATAACGAACATGAACATAATGATTAACATGAAGAAAAGATCAAACATAAACTATGGTTTCAAGAATTAAAAGAATAAACTGAAATTAAATAAATAGAATGAAGTCTCAACGTGTTCAAGAACAAAGATCTGAAGAACCGAAAGTAAAAAGTAAAATCGTGATGTGAATTCGTAAAGAAAAACCTCAAAATAAGTAAAAGTAAAGCTTGCTCGTTCCTTCCTCTCCAAAAACTAACTCTAAAACGATCTCGTATCAAGTGGTAGTGTGGTGGTATGTAAAAACGAGCTCGGGATGAGTATATATAAGCTTTGGGCCGAATCGGGAACTCGTGGGCTGGAAAAACAAACTCGGAAATTTAAGCCTTGAAGGCGCTCGAGCTGTCGAGCTCGAGCGGACGCGCTCGAGCTAAGTGATTGAGCGAAGCAAATGGTCGAGCATATGCGCTCGAGGTGTTGAGCTCGAGCAAAGAAAACTCTCTGTAAGTCAGAGGCGCTCGAGCTATTGAGCTCGAGCGGAAGCACTCGAGGTGCATTGGTCGAGCGGAGGCACTCGAGTGGTCTTGCTCGAGTGGACCTTCTCTCCTTTTAACTAACACTTCTCTTCTCACACACGAATACCATTCGTATTTCTTCGATATCTTCTCATCCGGGCATCCGTTTGAGCTGATTCAAAGTCCTACGAACTCCATTTTTCGCCCTTAATTCACTATGAGCATCAAAGAGACAAATTCATCAATGTAAAGAAATAGTACTCATTTGACTCTAAAAACTCAATAAAATCGACCAAAACTTGGGCATTTCTAGCTACGAATCATGACAATTTCACGCCTAATCAACCCCCCCAAACTTACCATATTGCTTGTACTCAAGCAATGAAATAATAAGTCAAGTGAAATTGTTAGGAATGAGTCAAAGAATCAAATCATGTAAGCAAATGAACTCGAGCTTCAAAGATCAATCACACGTATACTCACTCACTTTCCTTCATCATACTCATGCAACAATAACAAGAAACACCAAGATCAAACATGGATGTGCACTCAACGATGTGTTTCACTCCCTCACAAGTGTATATCAATGATCAAGGGACTCACTCAAACAATCAATCACTCATATCGGTAGCCATAGGCTTGTAAGCACTCTTAACTCCGACCATACTCTAGAAATTAATGCCGAATCAAAAAGGACTTTTCTCAAGGTTGTAATGTAGGCTCTTTGGACATGTGGGATAAGAATATGGGTAAGTGACTCAAGTGAATGGAGAATAGAAAATCAAACTTTGGCACTTCGAGATTAGGAACAGAATACTTCAAACATTTTCAATCAACACCCTTTCAATTCCAACACTCTCAACACTTCAATTTTTTTTTTCTTTCTCACTTTTTTTGTTTCAATCACTTTTTTTTCTCTTTTTCGCACAAATACATGAGCTCATTTTTTTTTTCTTTTGCTCATTCTCAACTTTTTGGTCTTTCCAACAACTCAAAACTCATTCACAGCCTTATTTTATCACCACTCAACCATCATAATTCCTTTTCTCAACTCAAATCAATCCCTTCACATTCACACTTTTCCTATTCTCCACTCAAATTGGGACAAAAAGGCTTAGGAACTTGGAATAGTATTTAAATGTGCTAGCAAATGAATTAGGCTTAAGGCTCAAAGGGGCTAACAAGGGATAAATATCCATGGTAAGAAATTTTTTGGCTAAGTGACTCATTCAAATTATAGATGGCCTAAGATCACATTCGGCATATCAAACTAGACACAATCAAGAAGCAAGAGCACACACAAGTTCTAGCATCCTCTAAGGTGATGATCCACTCACAAATGAAGAGATTAATTCATACATCAAAATCTCATAATGCTCAAATCTCACGACTTTCACATCCATGCTAGTCCTAGTGAATTCTCACTCTCATCACATAAATACTCAGAGGAAAAATTTGCAAACATACTAGTTCTTTCTCAAATCAACTCTAACTCAAACACTCACACAATAGAATTCCTAACTCAACTCTCACAACTCAACTCTACTTATCAAATCATACTCAAAGATAGCAATCAACAAGCATAAGCTGATTGATAGGCATGAAATAAGCAACAACGAATCAGATCAAAATCATCCCAAGGAGCATCTCAAGGCACCAAATAACCAAACACACTCAAAGATAAGGGGTGCTCCGGTGCAATGTAACAAGAAACATTAAAAAAACTCCACCCCCCAAACTTCGACCTTGCGAAGAGGTCTAAGTTTGGGGTTGTGGGTTACCTCAACCAAACAATTTAGTTTTTCTCAACAACGTTGCACACTCCCTTGCTTGAGTTCCTTCAATCTCCACTTATTTGGCACTCCTTCGAGACAAGCCTACAAAATAAACTCTCAAGTATGAGGTTAAACATACGACTCAACAATACCCTAATAACATAAAACTCAAATAACTAAAAACACTCAAAAGCAAATAAAAATGGGTTGCCTCCCATTCAGCGCTATTTTTAAGGTCCTCCTGCCGGACCAAACTCAAAGGAGCTTATGGGACATGATACTAAAAAATACCTCCCTTACTCTCATAAGAGAAGTTGTCTAAGTTCTTTGCTCTATTCCCATCTTTCTTTTTCACCTCAGACGGTGGGCGTCTCAATTCCTTCTCACTCTTTTCAGGAGGAGTCTTACCAAACAGGTTCTTGAATTTGGATTTTTTCATCTTAACTCCTCCTTTTCTCTCGAGTTAGACCACGTCCACCTTTTTCACTTCTTCATCCTTCAATTTCTTCTCTTTATCCCTATCAAAATAAGTCAGATCATAATGCTCTTGGGTTAAATCAACAGGTGAAGGATTATCAAGCTCATAAATAAAAGGAGGATTAGGGATAGGAGGTGTGTCTTCAACACTAGGATCAATAGCATTCATGCAATACAAACTCTCATCCTCCTTCGGGTACTTCATGGCCTCATATAGGGAAATCTTCACTTCTTGATCATCAACTTTCAACGTAATCTTCTCATTTTCCACGTCTAGCACCATCCCCGCCGTTGCTAAGAAGGGTTTTCCCAAGATCAGGGGCACGCACTCATCTTCCTCCATTTCGAGCACTACAAAGTCGGCTGGAAAAATGTGATCTCCAACTCTCACGAGGACATCTTCAACCACACCTTGAGGTCGAGTAATAGACCGGTCGGCTAGTTGAAGCGTCATTATTGTCGGCTGAAGTTCACCACCTTCCAACTTCTTGAAAAGAAACAAGGGCATAAGATTTATGCTTGCCCCTAAATCATATAGCGCTCCTTTCTTGATCCCATTCCCAATGTCACATAAGATGGTAAAGCTCCCGTGATCCTTCAGCTTTGGAGGAAGCACCTTGTAATGCACTCACCTCATGGTTCAACTGCACCAACTTCGGCTCATCCACTCGCCGTCTTTTCGCGATCAAGTCCTTCAGAAACTTTGCATAGTTGGGCATCTGTTCCAAAGCATCATAAAAAGGAATGTTAATATGCAATTGTTTAAACACATCAAGGAATTTAGCGAATTTCTCATCAAGCTTCTTTTTCATGAAGCGTTGTGGATATGGGACGGGTATCACAGATTTGGGTACCCCCATTCATCACGCTCGGTCTCTTTCACTTTCTCCCTTGCTTTCTTTGCCTTCTTCCACTTAGGAACTCTCTCACCCTTCTCAATGCCTTCCTCTTCAAGCTCTTTGCTCGCTTGAGTGCTTTCACCCTCAGTCTTCTTCTCAACTCCTACCTCCCCACTCTCATCTCCATCTTTCTTATGTTCTTTCCCCTCTATCTCAACATCTCCTTGGGGCGTCTCAGAATCAGCAGGCATCTGGGGACCTTCATAATTGGTCCCACTTCTAAGCTGGATAGCCTTACAATGCTCTTTAGAATTACCCTCAGGCATTGAAGGGTATTTGTCAGGCTCTCTATTCAATGACTTTGCAATCTGGCTCATCTGGAACTCTATAGAAGTGAACCTTCAGTTGTTCTCTTGCTGAATTTGATTCAGCTCTACATCTCTCTTCTGGAGGTCTTGATCACGCTGATCAACTTTCTTATGCAGATCTTTCACATCGTACTCCAAAGATGATAAACGTTTGCTTCCTTCCTCCACCTTCTGCAGGATAGCTTTCAACATCTCCTCAGTTGAGGCACCACCTTCTCCACCCTGAGGTTTAGAACCCGGATCAACACTCGGAGGAACTGTAATACCCACTTTCGGGTTAGCATATGAAAAATTCTCGTTCTTTCTCCATTGGTTCTGAGGGAGCTGCTGGCCTCCTTGGTACCCTTGTATGTTCCTCCATTGATTTTGAGGTGGCTGTGGACCTGGAGGTACAAATGGTTGGCCATAAGAAGGCCTTCCTTGAAAATTTCCACCTTGTGGATACCCATTCTGATTGTAATAAAGACCTCCCATATAATTTACTACTTCTTGCTGAATTAAAGGCTTGTCCTCTTGCTCATTCTCTGCTGTATTCCCTCCAACCATATTCTTCCCCAACTCAAGGTTGTTAATCTTTTCCATCATGGCCATCAACAACCTTTTCGTTCCTTCACCTTCCTCAACCTGATGAACTCTCTGGAAATCTACGTCCACATTCCAAGCCCCGGCATTCGTGACAATGTTGTCCACGATCTCTCTACACCTCACTATTCCTTGATTCAGGAATGATCCACTAGCACAGACGTCTAGGTGGTCTTGCCCAGCCTTGTTGGCACCACTATAGAAAAATGCCATGACATCTCCCTCATTGTACCCGTGCCGCGGGCACTCAATCAACATGTTTGAGTATCTCTCCCACGCTTGACGTAGGTCCTCTCCTTACTTCTGGTGGAAGGAAGAGATCTCAATCCTTGCTTTGATCGTTCTAGATGGAGGGTAGAATCGCTCGAGGAACAGACGCTCGAGTTCGGCCCAAGTGGTAATACCTCCCCGTGGAAGCGTATTATTGTACCACTCTTTAGCTATTCCCGTCAATGAGAATGGGAACAGCCTAAGTCTCTTGGCATCTTTAGACATGCCATTGTAATTGAAAGTGGAGGCTATCATTAGAAAACTCCTCAGATGAGTATGAGGATTCTCCTTCCCGATCACCCCCTTGAACTGGTTCTCTGTAAGCAACTTTAGAATTCCCGGGGAAATCGAGAAGTTATTTGCCTCTACTGGAGGTAATGCCACTCCATCATAGTACCTTTGTGACTGCGCTGCAAACCTTCCTCGAATAGCCATATTCTGATCTGCGTTATGAGGAATGTGCTGCGGATTAGCAGCTGGTACGGGTACTTGTTGGGGTGGTGGTGGTTGATAGACTGGTGGTTGGTTGTAAACTGGAGGTGGAGGGTACGGGTATGGTGGATAAGGATATGGTGGGTATGGGTAAGGTGGGTAAGGTAAGTTGTTATGTGGTACGTTAGGATGTGGGTAAGCAGGGTTGTTCTGAGGATTTTGGACAATGTTATGAGCTGGACTATTTTGATTCTGTGTCCCCGGGTTTTGGCTTTGGCTTTCCCCTGACGGATCTTGGTTCTGACTACCACTTCCTCCAATACCATCAACCCGGTCTACTGTCTGATTAAACTCATTAGCTGCATCATCCAACTCATTAATGAGGTCCATTGGTTCTTTCCCTCCTCCGGCAGTGTTCATTCTCCTTAAGAAAGCTAGGTTTCTTCTAGCTATCGTCTCAGGGTCCAACGGTATTCTCTCTTCGCTCGTATTGCCTTGTGAGCGTGTTTTCATATACCTGACACACTAGCAGAAGGATCAAAACACAACTGCAGAATGAATAAACATAAAAATAAAAATAAAACAGAAAATAAAGCACTCACTACTAACTACTAAGCTATCTACAAGTCCTATTCAAAAGACATACAACCCATCCCCGGCAACGGCGCCATTGACTTTGAACCGAAAATACCAGCTTTTTACTAGTAGCTTCCCCGCAAGAGTACGGGTTCACTGTAGTATTGGCAAGTATAGGGACCAAGTATTATCGAACCCAAGGGAAAGTGTGTATGCAAATAGGTCCCTGAAGATCTACGCGTCGTAGCTAATATGAGTGAAATGTTTTTGGTTTTTTTTTAAGAATTAATTTTAAACTAAAATAAAATAATTAAACTCAAGAACGAAAGAAATGAATAAAATAAGGTGTGTTTTCAAATAGGTGATGGTGATGCTTAGGATAGGAATCCCTACGTATACTAACGGAGCCGGTACATAATCAAAATAATTGTGACGTGCAAGAAATAACCTAAGTAAAAGATCGTAAGATGAAAGCTCAAGATTTCAAACCCTAATACTTTATCCTATAAATTGACTTCACTAATCCACTAACAAGTTAATGAATCGTGCTTAATTAAAGAGGCCCTAATTTAACTAATGGTGATGCGGCCGTCCTCCATAGCTAAACCGGCAGATTAATCAACTCTTTCTACACCCTCTAGTTAAGTCTACTAGTTGTTAAAGATTGATGCGGTCGTCCTCTCCCTAACACGTTCGTACGAAATTCAAAGGCAAAGTTAAGATTGATTTTAAGAATTCATTAATTAAGAGAATTAAAACCTAACGTCACAAATTACCCTAATTACGTACCCACAACCTACTTCTACGAGTTCATTCTACCCCAAGCATGCAAGGGTTCTGGCCTAACATGGTGGTTTTAATGAAAACTAAAATAATAGAATAAATAACGAACATGAACATAATGATTAACACGAAGAAAAGATCAAACATAAACTAGGGTTTCAAGAATTAAAAGAATAAACTGAAATTAAATCAATAGAATGAAGTCTCAACGTGTTCAAGAACAAAGATCTGAAGAACCAAAACTAAAAACTAAAACCGTGATGTGAATTCGTAAAGAAAAACCTCAAAATACGTAAAAGTAAAGCTTGCTCGTTCCTTCCTCTCCAAAAACTAACTCTAAAACAACCTCGTATCAAGTGGTAGTGTAGTGGTATGTAAAAACGAGCTCGGGACGAGTATATATAAGCTTTGGGCCGAATCGGGAACACGTGGGCCGGAAAAACGAACTCAGAAACTTAAGCCTTGAAGGCGCTCGAGCTGTCGAGCTCGAGCGGATGCACTCGAGCTAAGTGGTCGAGTGAAGCAAATGGTCGAGCATAGGCGCTCGAGGTGTTGAGCTCGAGCGAAGAAAACTCTCTGTAAGTTAGAGGCGCTCGAGCTATTGAACTCAAGCGGAAGCGCTCGAGGTGCACTAGTCGAGCGGAACGGGTGGTCGAGCAGAGGCGCTCGAGTGGTCTTGCTCGAGCGGCCCTTCTCTCCTTTCAACTAACACTTCTCTTCTCACGTACTAATATCGTTCATATTTCTTCGATATCTTCTCATCCGAGCATCCGTTTGAGCTGATTCAAAGTCCTACGAACTCCGTTTTTCATCCTTAATTCACCTATGAGCATCAAAGAAAAAAATTCTTCAATGTAAAGAAATAGTACTCATTTGACTCTAAAAACTTAATAAAATCGACCGAAACTTGGGCATTTCTAGCTACGAATCATGACAATTTCACGCCTAATCGAATGACTCATCAAGAACTAGGAAACCTAA
Source organism: Ballota nigra (assembly GCA_947034835.1). Taxonomy (NCBI): domain Eukaryota; kingdom Viridiplantae; phylum Streptophyta; class Magnoliopsida; order Lamiales; family Lamiaceae; genus Ballota; species Ballota nigra. Next base: position 36,845,784 of record OX344724.1, on the reverse strand, counting down.
CTCAAGAAGGATCCCTGACCAAAGAAAAGATCAAGGAGATGAGCAAGTAACATGAGCTGTAACAAGAGTGGGCACTATAAGTATGACTGCCCTGAGCTGAGTGCATGGGAAAGATAGGATATGAGGGCTAAGAGAGACCAGAGGTATGCTGATCGGAGAGCCATACTCACTGAGGACGCTACTGACACGGATGGTCCTGAGGAGAGGTCGCCCGAACTCTTTTCCGATGATGAGTACGATGATCTATGCCTTATGGCAAGGGAGGAGCCTGAGGTAGCATCTAATTCTGTGTAAGGTTTACATAGTGGTTGAAATCCTGAGCTAAGCTCAGAGTCAGTTAGAGAAATGAACCTTCAGATCTGCTTGAATCAACTGATGTTTGGTTTCTCCAGGTTGCAGGAGACTAATGTCTTCCTGGTAGAGGAGAACCAAAAACTGAATACCGAAGTTCAGAAACTGAATGATCAGCTAACTCAGTCAGATCTTAAGGAGCCAACTCAAATTGTGAGACTAACTCAGGAAATTGACATGATCAATGCTGAGCGTCTCCCAAGAGAGAATATTCTGAAAGAACTGGCTGATGAGGAGCTCGTCAGGAAAGAGGATCTGAAAGTACTCAAGAGTAAGTTTGATGACCTCTTTGCCAGACATGAAATCCAAAAAAAGAGTGAGGACTCTCTTAAGCAGAAGGTTGCAGCAATGAATAAATCCTCAGTGGCTAGAGAGGAAATAAAATAGCAGCCAGATGCTTGGGAATGAGAAAAAGGGGCTTGGATATGTCCCTAAGAAATCTTCACAAGGTCAATCTCATGTTGCTTCAGGGAGCAACACTGAGAGTGTGTTTGTTCAGGCAGGCCAGAATACCAAGAAAGTTGTATTCAAGGCTCGTCAAATTGAAAAGGGCAAAGAAATTGTTGATACAGTTAGGGTTGCCCCCAAGGTTGTGAAGCCAAACCTAAGGGCAAGGCTGAGCAACCAAGGGAGGTCCCTGAGAGCTCAGGCCAGAAGAAACCTCAGCGTAAGCAGAGGAAGACTCAGGCCAAGAGATCTCAGACTGATCAACGAGGGTATCATCATGATTGGCAATACCAACAGGGAAGGCCAAACATGATGACTCCCCCATGGTTTTGGCATCCTGAGGAATTTAACTATTTTCCAATCCCTTACTTGCCTAGGGGGAACAGAAAACAGGGATTTTATCAAGAACAAACCTTAAGACCGGCTGCACCAAGGCCTAGAAAGAACAGGAAGCCAGCCAAGAAGGCACCCACTCAGGCCCCTATGACTCCTATGCCTGACACTCATACACTATCTCCTTCTCAGGCTAGGAAGAAGAAAGTTTTGTATGTAGATGTTTCAGGGAGACAGATCTACCACTCCGAGGCAATCAGGGTAGTGAAGCAGGTCTGGATCCCGAAAGGTACAACTGACACCATAGGACCCAACGCCCAATGGGTACCTAAAGCCTGATCTATTTGCAGGCGGCTGTGGATCACAACAAGAGGAGAGGAGATTCAATCAAAGTTGTTTGGTACCTAGAGAGTGGTTGCTCAAGGCACATGACTGGAATGAAGAGTCTTCTCCAAGAATTTCAAGCTAAGGATGGTCTACAGGTAACCTTTGGTGATAACTCAAAAGGTTTTACTAAAAGGTTTGGTGTTTTAAAAATACGTACATTCAGAGTGGAAAATGTGTCCTTTGTTGAAGGACTGAAGCATAAACCGTTGTCAATAAGTCAGTTCTGTGACAAAGGTTTCAGTGTTGAGTTCTCATCGAATATATGATCAGTCAAGGATAAATCAACACAAGTGCTTCTCTCAGGTATTAGGAGAGGTAATGTTTATTTAGCTGATTGGAGCAGCATTGTTCCTAATACTTGTTTTGTTGCTAAAAGCTATTCAGAGCTCAGTTGGTTATGACATAAAAGATTAAACCATCTGAACTTCAAGATTCTTAACAAAATTTCTAGACTTTCTCTTGTAGAAGGTTTACCTAATGAAGTTTTTAGGAAGGATCATGTGTGCAAGGCTTGTCAGGAAAGAAAACAGGTCAGAGCTACATTCAAAGAGAAAGCTACCTTCTCAATTGACAGGGTTCTTCAGCTCTTGAACATGGATTTGTTTGGCCCTGTAACACCTGTGAGTATGAATGGTAGGAAATATACCCTTGTGGTTATTGATGATTATTCAGATATAATTGGGTTATTTTCTTGTTGAATAAGAAGGAAACACAGGTGAAGCTTCCAGAGTTGCACATGAGACTCAGCAATGAGAAGAATCAGTCCATTACTAAGATCAGATTTGACAAGGGCACTGGATTTATAAATTCATATATTTCTAACTTTTGTAATGAACTTTGTATAGCTCATGAGACTTCTGCAGCTAGAACCCCACAATAAAATGATGTTGCTGAGAGGAGGAACAAGACACTGAAGGAAGCTGCCAGGACCATGCTGGTTGAGTTAGGATTGCCCAAGAAGTTCTGGGCTAAGGCGATCAACACTGCATGCTACACTCATAATAGATACATGCTGAACAAACAATATGCACAGACCCCATATGAGACATGGAACAAGAGGAAGCCTCGTATCTGTTATTTCCATATATTTGGTTGCAAGTGCTTCATCCTCAACAATGGGAAGACCCAATTGAAAGCTTTTGATAGCAAATCTGATGAAGGAATATTTTTGTGATATTCTGAAGTCAGTAGTAAATCATTCAGGGTTTACAATTGTAGGACCCTTGTTGTGGAAGAAACACCACATATTGTGTTTGATGAATCTGTCACTGAGTCCAGGGTAAGAGTGTTGGATCCTGACTCTGAGGAGGTCACAAGGAGAGTGACAAGGCTGAGCTTGAAGAATCAACCTGATCCCAAGGTCAAGGAAGTGCCTATTCCATGCTGGGATAATGACGAAGATCAGGATGATATTGCAAGAGCCACTCCTAAGCCCTGTGCATCAGGGGCAGTTGAGCCTCAGACTGATGAACAGGCTCAACCAGAGGTAAGTACCGTCAATGAAGATGCGGTCGCAGCTGAGACGGTCACTGAGTCAACATATAAAGGAGGAATCAATGTCCCTGATATTGAGTTGGTAAATCCATTTGGTGTAGACTCAGGTTCATCCCCTTCTGTTCATTTTCCTGAATTTATAGATCATGTAGGCACTAACATTGCAGGTACTTCAGGAACAACTCCAGGCAAGAGAACATGGCTAGAAGGTCATCCCATTGACCAGGTCATTTGTGATCCAACTGAGGGAGTCAGGACCAGGTGGTTCCATGGTGAGAGCGCATTGTTCTGTTCTTTTCTCTCTGAGCAAGAGCCTCAGAACATTGAAGAAGCTCTCATTAACTCGAACATGATCATAGCCATGCAAGAGAAGTTGAATCTGTTCACAAGGAATCAGGTTTGGGAACTGGTAGATAGACCTAGGCATCAAGGTGTGATTGGTACCAAATGGGTCTTCAAGAACAAGAAGGATGAGAATGGTGTTGTAGTGAGGAACAAGGCAAGGCTGGTTGCAAAGGGGTATTGTCAGTCTGAAGGAATAGACTATGATGAGACCTTTACTCCGGTGGCTAGGTTGGAGGCTATCAGGTTGTTTCTTGCTTATGCAACATACAAGAAGTTTAAGGTGTATCAAATGGATATCAAGAGTGCCTTCATGAATGGTGTACTCAATGAAGAGGTCTATGTTGAACAACCTCCCAGGTTTGAGGTTGGAGATAGAGTATACCATTTGAAGAAAGCACTCAATGGACTTAAGCAAGCTCCTAGAGCTTGGTATAATATCCTCTCCTAATTCCTGACTGACCATGGGTTCAGGAAAGGAACCAATGATAGGATGTTGTTCAGGATCACTGAAGGCGATGACATTCTCCTGGTCCAGAGTTATGTGGATGACATAATATTTCGATCACCAAATCATCAGCTCTGTGAGAAATTCTCTAAGTTGATGACTGGTAAATTTGAGATGTCTATGATGGGAGAGATGAACTTCTTTTTAGGATTGCAGGTCAAGCAGACTGATCAAGGGATTTTCATTAATCAGGCCAAGTATATAAGAGACTTTATTAAGAAGTTTGGAGTTCTGAATTACAATCCAACTAGGATCCCAATGAACTCAAATTGGAAGATGGATCCTGACACTGAAGGAGCTTCAGTGAACCAGACTGAGTACAGAGGGCTGATTGGATCATTGTTGTACCTGACTGCAAGTAGGACTGACATAACTTTTGCAGTTGGTGTGTATGTTAGGTATCAGTCTAACCCCAAGAGAAGTCATTTGGAGGATACTAAGATGATACATAAGTATTTGAAAAGGACAGTCAATATGGGACTATGGTATCCTTCAGATGACAGCTTAGAACTGACTGGGTAATCAGATGCTGATTATGGAGGTTGTAGGATTGATAGGAAATCAAACTCAGGGACATGTCAATTTTTGGGGAGCAAGTTGATCTCTTGGTTTAGTAAGAAACAAAATTCAGCGGCGACATCCACAACTGAGGCTGAGTATATGGCTGCAGGTAGTTGTTGTGCTCAGATTTTATGGTTGAGGCAATAATTGAAAGACTATCAAGTGTTTGCAAATGAAGTCCCAATTTATTGTGACAACAATAGTGCCATAGCAATCACTCAGAACCTATTGTTTCACACAAGGTGCAAGCATTTGGATGTAAGGCATCGTTTTATAAGAGATCATGTAGAGAAGAAGGATATTGGGATGGAGAAGATTCACACTGATAGGCAGAGAGCTGACATCTTGACTAAGCCTTTGGCTGAAGCAAGATTTATGGAAATGTCAGTGAAGTTAGGCCTACTAGATTCGGGACAGCAGTCAGCATAGGATCTAGGGGGAACTCAGGCCAGACACGACTCAGTGAGGTATCAGGGTGCAACAATGTATCCCTAACAGGTATGAGTTAAATCCTGACTTTGTGAATTTGAACCGTCTCACTGAGACTTCCATCCTGAAAATCTTCATTAAAAGCTGACCATTTTCAGTAAAAGCGCGCCTTGTGATATTTAAACCCATGCGTGTCGGAGCATTTAATGCAAACAATTACTTTTTCATATACGTGTCCATTTTATACGGAATATGACTGTCGTTTGGTTAATGATTGATAAAGAGATTAATCTTGGCCCTTCATTTCAAATCTTTTCAAATTCAGGGTTGATCTCAGCCACACGTCAGAGTAACTGTTCAATTCATATCAATCTGAAAAGCCATTTGAGAAATTTACACAAACGTAATATTCACACATCACACTGAACTTTCCCTCATTCAAACTTTCCTTCTGCAAATTTCTCAAACTTTCCAAAACCTCTAATGACTATTCTTGACAACACTTGGACCACTGATGATGTCAATGATGTCGTCAAGAGCAAGCTTATCAATATGGAGCACGTCATCTCTATGGATGGTCCGTGTCTCAAAGTAAAGGAGATCCAGCCCGTGTTCGATTGGATCTCCAAGGCGTTCCTGGACAAGTACTTCTCCAAGAAACCCTCATCTGTGCTTCCGAAGATGGTAGTGGAGGCATACCTGAATATGTTCACGAGGAAGGGTGAGCTATTCACAAGGGTGGCCGTGCTGGTACCTACGGACAAGAAGAATGATGCTGGAGAGAACTTGTACAACGAGGAGCACCGTAACATCAACCTCCGGAAGGCGGTGAAGGAGTTTTATGGGTTGCCTTGCACTGGGATCAATTCCAAGGTGTACATGTAGAACAAGGAAGGTGAGCTCCTGAAGGAGTGGGCGAAGTCAGGCACATCCGAATTTAGAGCGAGGCAGCACAAGGACACGTTGAAGCCCCAATATCGAGCTCTCGTCGATATTGTGTCCAAAATGGTGATGGGGACTATTGGTTCCCACGAGCAGCTGAGCTTGCCTAAACTGAGGATTATGGGCGCGCTGGTGGATGGTGTTCAGGCCAATTGGGAGCAGCTTTTTCTGGACTAGCTTTGTCAGGCTGCTATAGACAAGCTGAAGAAAGATGAGGAGAAAAAGCACAAATCAGTGGGTGCTATACTGCCCTTTGGCACAAGACTCTCTCTGCTGATCAACCACGCCTGCCATGAGTGCACGTTTGACATGGAGGATGACTTTTCTCCCAAGAAGGTCATGTTCACCACGGAGGCTGACACATATACCATTCTTGGTCTCACTAACCCCAATGCTCATCCAATGGGTCAGAAGAAGAAGTAGGTGGCCAAGGGGAAGAAGGTTATTACTAACCTTGATAGTCCCTGAATACTTTCACAAACTGAATGAGTTTAGTGAGGGACACTCAAGTCACTGCATTGCTGAGAGGCAGAGGCATCAAGTCAGCGGTGACTTGAGGGCTCAGTCTCTCAACAAGACAGTGACTCGAGAGGTTACACATCAAGTCACTGCATTACTTAGAGGCTGAGTTACCAAGTCAGTGTGGAGACTTGGAGACTCATGCTCTAAGCAAGGCAGTGACTCGAGAGACTGAACTCTCGAGTGCGTGCTTAAGCTTGTCAGTGAAATTGATTCTCCCTGACTGATTTTCTCTTTGAAATATACTCAGTGAGCATATACTTTAAAATGTTTATCAAATACTTAAGTAACACAAGAAGTTTAACGTGGTTCAGAGACTCAAGCTCCTACGTCCACGGTCCTGATTTAACAGGAGAATCCACTACTTGGGACTAGCCTATTTTTAACGTACCAAGGTGCACCCAGATCAATACAACTCTTGACCTTGCTAAATTCCTTCCTAACTCACTAACTTCAACCAACAAACCTGATAAGAGGGTTTTGGTTTCAGTTTAGGTTTCTCCAACTAGGTGAGGTTTTCCCTTACAATATGTTAGCCTTAAGCTAAGATTGGGAAAACCTCTCTAAGGTAAAAGTTACAAGCTGAACACTCGAGTAATATAAATGAAGACCCTAATGGTCAGTGTCCTAGGTGTAAGACGTGCCTCCTTTTATCTCCCTTTGAAACTAACTCTCACACCTTCACAGCTCGTAGGTGTTGATTTTTTTTTACTCTTCACACCCTTGAACCGCAGCTATGAGCTTGTATTTATAGTGTGAATTCAAATGTAACCGGTGGAGGGAATCACATTTGAATCCAGACAGTTAATAGGTTCACCTAATTTTCTTGGAATGCGGCCTTGTCAGTGTCGGATGTGCTGTCTTGACTTGATTTGTCCACGTGGACTGAATCCAACGGATCTTTAGTTCAGTGAGCTTGATCAGGGCGCAGTGACTTCAGATGGCTTATCCTCCACTGACTTGATGATCTTCAGTAGACACAACTGTCTTCAGTGTAGTTGTCCTTCAGAGACTCGTGAAGATCTCTCCAAGAAGTTTGTCATAAGGCTGAATGACAAACTTCCCTGACCACAGTAGCCTGACTCCTTCAGGGCCTACTTGGTACAGCACTGATCCTCCTGATCATGCTCTTCACTGAGTAGTCCACTGACTTAACTTAGATTAGTCAGGTTTATACTCAGTGGGACAACCTTCAGGCTTCTCTTCAGGTTCAGGTCTTCTGCAATGGCTTTAGTCAGTTCTTCTAGTAATGTCATCTTGATTTCCTCAGGCTGTGTCAGTGAGTTCCCCCTCGCTGAGTTCCCCCTCAACTGAGTGCTTCCTCAACTGAGTTCTTCTCAACTGACAACCTGTTCAACTGAAAAACAAACTAGCCTATCCTGAAACTATAAGATACAATCCTGACTGCTTCAAACCTATTATATATGGTTTTGGAAAATCATCAAAACTAATATATCCCAACAAACCTAATGAAGAAGGTGGATGATCTCTTTGGGAGGAGCAAAGAGACTGAAGCTGAGGTGGTTGCTGAGAAGAAGGCCACAACAGCTGAGTAAGGAGAGAAGGAGAAGGGTAAGAGGAGAAGCTAGCCAAAGTTAAAGAGACGCTGAAGCCGAAGGTCACTTCAAAGGGTTCGAAGAAAGGGACTGAGAAGGTCTCCAAGAGTCCCATTTCTGAGGCTGAGGAGACTGGCGATGAAGTCAGGACGGAAGAAGAAGAGATGGAGGCAAGGCCGCTGAAGAGGCTTAGGTAAGGACCAAAGAGATCTCCCGCAAAGGCGCTGAAGGAGATAAGCCCGGTCAGGGAAGGAGAACAGTCAAGCTCTCCCAGAGCCTCTGACTTGGTTCAGGTCAGGGAGAAAGTTGAGTCAGTAGAAATTCTCCAGCCTGAACTACCCAACCCATCTGAACCCCAACCTACATTTGAACCCACTGAACCTTCATCCACCCTTAAACCAACTTCAAACCCCACTGAACCCGCAGAGACAAACACAGATGTTGGTCCCACTAGTCAGTATTAAAGAATATACGGAAGCTAAAATATTAAACTTTTGTAAAAAAAACTTTTAAGAGATCACAATAAGCAAAACAACAAACGGAAAGCAGTAAATAAGACCGGATGTATAGTAGTTCGGATATAACGATCCTACGTCCACTCTCCATTTTTCAAGGGGCCTTACTAACCAACCAACTTACTCACAACTACTGGAATTATCAAGTACCAGCACCTTGTTACACCCTTTAGATCTAACTTCGATCTAAAGCACAATCTACTCCATCCTTATCTATCAATATGAACAGGTTGAGTATAATCCAACTATAACCTCCTTAAGAGTAGATGTGAATTAAGAGCTATAAGAGTGTTAATTGTTTGTAAATACTAAAGCTTGAGTATGATCTTCATGCGTGTAACTAGAGCTTTTCTTCATATTGGCACTCTTGTATTTATAGTGATGATTAGGGTTTAGTCATTGGAGAGCTAATCTAATCAGATCTCTATTTAAGGAAGCTTCAATCAATCAATTCCCTAATTGACTGATTGGGTTGGTGAGATCATTGGATTGATTTCTTCAAAGACTTTACAATCTGATCATGGTTGACTTCATTTGAATTACCAACGGTCAAATGCTTCCATAACACAACTCTGATTCTTCTAGAGTAGGTTGAACCAGACACCAGATGACCCAGTGGTCCTCTGGTCCACAGTCTGTTAAGAAACAGCTCTTCTCTTAGAATCTGGAGATGATTCTAAGCAACTTTTGTTTCACCAGACTCGTCTGGTCTGGGGAAAGGTCTTCTGCCTCTGGTCTGAACTACTCTGATGAAGTCTTCTGGTGGAGTCCTTTGGTGAAGTCTTCTGGTGACTCTTCTGGTGAAGTCATCTGGTGACTCTTCTGGTGAAGTCTTCTGGTATGGCAGTTTCCCTTAGACTAAGTCCTAATCTATTTCGTCATCTGGCTAACAGGTCCAGATGGTCCTATTACATATTCTGGTTTGTTTAACTGATCAAAACTAACAACATTTTTCTTAACAATTTCCCCATTTTTGATGAAGTTAAAATAATAACCATAACTGATAAAAAATAGAATAAGCAAGAAAAATACTTAAGATAAGACCTTAGAATAGATCTTATCAGGCAAACAATGAGACAACAAGAAGTTGTCTTGAGATAAAAGAGATAGGATATTTCATTAATAATCAGAACAGATGAGATTACAGGTTACAAGGCAATTCCTATCTAAGCATATCTTCTATTTTCCCTTGGCACAAGGACCCAATCCAGAAAACGGTCTTGAACAACCTTGAGCTCTGAAGAGTTTACAGGAGTAAAGTTCACCAACACATTGGTCTTGTAAAGTTTCTTGAGCTCTGCCCAGTGAACCTGGTCCCCAATCATCGGAGTGTTGAGATAGTGAAACTCAGGGGCAGTAACTTCTAGATTGAACTCAATGGTAGAGTCCATCAGTTTCTTGTACAAGTCAGAGTCGTATACCTTCATTCACGAGTGAAAGGTCCTGTTGATCAAAGTTTCATCCTCTGGAGGTGGCCTGTGGATGTAGTGCTGGATAAACCAGAGAGTCTTAGCCTCTTTCGATCTCTCAATCAGGGGCACAGGCACAGTAGAGTCAAAAGACCCTTCTGTCTTAAGAGGCAGGATCTCCATTACTTCCATAGCAACCTTCTTCTTCCTTGCACTTGCACTCCCACTAGCACTTCCACTAGGAGCAGGAAGACCAACTTCTTTTGTCTTCTTAGTTTGCCTTCTCTCAAATCTTCTTCTCTGTTCTTCATCAATTTTTTCTTTATTCGGGCCAATCTCTCTTCTTTTATCTCTTCCTTAAATCTCTTCTCAGCTTCTTCATCTACCTCTTCCAAGAAGCTTTTCTTCACCCTTCTTATCTTTCTCTTTGCAGGACCAGGGATAGAAATTGGGTCCTGTTCAGAGTCCAGAGTTTCTTCTTCAGTAGTGAGTTGCTTGGCCATAGCCAGACACTTCAGCTCTTCCTTCTTCTTCTTCTGCAGCTCAGCCTGAGCAAGAGTGTTCTCCAACAGGTCTAGGCGACCAGTTGAAAAGAGTTTCATTAGTGCTATTTGCCAGATCAGTTCTGGCCTTTTCTTCCCCCGTTTTGACTTCATCAATGAGGGGCTCAACAACCTACCTTTTCAAATCAGGCAACTCAGTGTTGGAGGAAGAATGAATATCCCTGAGCTTTTTGGCTTCATCCAGATAGACATGTGCTTCAGCCACCAGGCGCTCTTGCTTCATCATCGTCTCTTGCAGGGAGTCTCTCATTCTAGAATTTTCTAGCATCTGGGAGGCCATCTCCACTTTGAATATAGAGACTGGGCGCAACTGGTCCAGAACATCCTGTTGAAGTTGTTTCTGGCTCTCATGAACATCCATCTTGAGAAAGAGACAGACAGGTTTAAATGAGGCTTTAGCATATGCGAAGGTTGCCTTAATCTGCTTCAAGAAACGCTTCCTTTCCTTCTTAATCTGGTGCTCTATCATAGCTGGCCCCAGATGTTGCATGGCCTTGGAAAATCTGCCAATTTCTTGAATTTGTTCATTGAATAACATCTTCATCTTCTGCAGAACGGTTAGAGAAACATCAAAATCCTCCTCATCTGAGCACAGCTCTAGAGGGAAGGAGAAGTGAGGCCCAAAGGTGTATGAGGGGCCCTCTGGGGAAAACATCACTTCCCTCTGGATGAGAAGAGTCCTCACAACAATTTTGGCAGAGGCAACAGACTCGAGCTCTGCTGGATTTTGCACATTCAACTTCTTCTTAATGGCAATCTCCCAGGTTGTAAAGCCAGCCGTGGTCATCTCTTCTAGCAGCATTACCAGGTCCTCAACATCTTCTAGCCTGGCCTTGCTCCAGACCTTTCCATCAGCCAGGTCTGCTAGAAGGGGTAAGTTCTCCAGAAGTATTGGAAATTGCTCTCTTAGCCAGAGCTGAGCACTTACACTCATACTCTGCCTAATGGGACCCATTTTTGTGTCATTAAAGATAAAGGGTTTGGGCCCAGGGGCAGAGGAGGATGAGGCTAAGTTGGGAGGCTCAAGTGAAGCATCCTCATCATTACTATCATGGCTAGGTACATCCGTGGGGGAGGTAGGAGGACCAGGGAACCCCAAAGACATGGAAGAAGAGGGGTTCTGGTCAATTTGAATGGGGGGAGGGATAGGTGTTTGAGAGGTAGAGGGGTGTGTATGGGTAGAAGAAGAAATAGGTTTTGTACCAGAATAGGGTAAATGTACCTCTGGTACAGGGGTTGTTTCTGGAGGTGAGGGGTTAGAAATTTGATTTTGGGTTTGAGGGGGAGAGGGTGTTTGAGTGGAAAAGGGAGTGTTTGGAATAGTGGGTTCTAGTAGTGAAGTTTGTGTATCGGAGAAGGGGGGTAAGGGTTGAGTTTGGGTATCTGGAGGAGAGGGAGATGGGAAAACAAGATTTACAGGAGAGGGATTTACCTCACCTGAGTCAACATCAGCTGGAACACTTGCAGAGGCAGACACAAGAGCCTCTTGAGCTGCAGGTGAGGATACAACTTCCTCCACCATGTGAGCATCTTCATTTATTGCTTGATCCAGAGCTGCATCCAGAGACGAGCTGGATTCTGAATCTTCTTGCAAAATGGCCCTCTTGGCCCTCGGCTTTCTCTTCAAGGGAACCTCCTCCTCTTCATCAGATTCCTCCTCTTCTGTAGGCTCATCCACAAGGAGTGTTTTCTTCTTTTCTGCCCTCTTCATAGTTCTGGGCTTCTTGCTCATACCACCTTGCTCTTGCCTGGTCCTTTTCTTCGCAGGACCTCATTTCCTTGCTTTTGGTGAAGAAACAGACTCTTCACCACTGTCCTTCTGCTTCTTTAAAGCAACTGTTAAGGGGATCTGGTCATACTCCGATGAACCAGAGATAACCATATTGGAAGGAGCAGAGGCTCCAGCCTTCTTCTTAAGAGACTTCTTACCCTTGGCAGGGGAAGGAACAACTTGTAGAGGTTGAGCAGGGATGGCCCCTTCACCATCTGAGTCTGAGTGTCCATGTAAAGACCCATCCTTGTAAAAAAGAATCTTGGACTTGTTGAAGCTTTTGCACCAGTTAGCCTTCCACACCTTGTCTGGAAACAGATAGTACAGAATCAATGTAAGCTTCTGTTGGGAAAATTAACTCCAACAGCTTCATCCCTACAGATACATTCGCATTGAAAATAAACTGTAACTCCCCTGGCTTGCTTGGTCAATCTTCCCATTGAACCTTTACCTTGTTCTTCCTTAGAACATTCTAGAAAAACTCGGCCCAATCGCATTGCACACCATCATAAATTGCTCACATCACACAAAGACAACCAGTTAAGATGGAATCTGTACTATGATTCTCGGACATCAACACTTTCACAACAAGATCAAACAGTACCTTGTACTTTTGACGAAGATGTTTATCCAGAAATCCCTTTGTCAAGTTCTTGCATGAAGATCTAGCAAAGATCTTGAACGATTCTACTACTTCTCCATCTTTATACCTCAGTGGATCAACACAGTAGATGAAATATTGCCAAATAACTTGCCAAAATCGTGCTTAGTAAAAATAACTTTCTCACCATCAATTTTAGACACAATTTCTCCATCGAAAATCTTCATTCTCACTAGAAATTGCGCGGCATAACCATCCAAAGTGCGACGACCTTTGTGGACAGCTGAGATAAATTCTTCAACCCCAGATTTGCGCAGTAACTTCAAGATTTCCAATGCAGCAGGGTTACGTGTGGAGTAGAAGTCGATGGCCATCTCCATCTTCAACTTTTTGCATACGTAATCTGGATCAAAGTTACATTTGGGAGCCATTTCTGTGAAGAAGATAGAGAGATAGAGCAAAAACTATTTGCAGAGAAAGGTTAGGGTTTGAGGATTCGAAAAAGTGAAGAGACAAAAATGAGGCAAAATTTGGTTTATAAAGAGATGTAATCGTGTAATTGTAATTAATTGAAGTGTAGACGCGTGGAAATTAAATTAAATTGAGGGGACCCGATCAATTTGTCAATTGATTGACATTTTGCTCTTTAATTAAATCTGACTGCCAAGATTGAAGTAGGCAAGTTACAGATTTAATTGTGTGCGTGGCATGGTCATTGGGACTGGGTTCGAGGAGGTTTTGTGGTAGTCAAGAGAAACAGTGAAATGATTGCCTAGTCACATGACCCTAGTTCTAAATACACTCTGAATATGATATATTTTGGGTGTATTAAGTAATTTAAAAGGTGTGTCCCAATGATCAGAGGCAGAAAAGTAAATCCTTACCTGTCATCTGGCATCGTAACCAGATGATACCACGAGTGTTCTGATGTTACATCTCATCTGGTGGAACTTATCTGGAGTTCTGGTTCGTAATTGATCATAACTCATCTGGAGATGCAACTTCTCTGATATATCCTATCTGCACAAGTGTTAGTGATAAGGATAAATAGTAAAAGGAGAATTATTGAAATCAAGGATACTCTTCTGGAGTTCCCCCTAAAATAAATCTGTCTTTGGATCCAATAACCCTAATTCAAAGGCTAATTTTCTGAATTTGGTCTCTGCTAATGGCTTTGTGAGAATATTTGCTCTCTGCTTCTCTGTTGCAATCTTTTCCATCCTTATATCTCCCTTCTCTACATGGTCTCTGATGAAATGGTGCCTTATATCAACATGTTTGCATCTGGTGTAAAGAACTGGATTCTGGGTGATGGCTATTGCACTGTTGCTATCACAGAAGATTGGAATATCCTTAGCCCTAATCTGGTAGTCCCTAAGCTGCTGACTAATCCAGAGTAGTTGTGAACAATAGCTACCTGCGGCCATGTACTCTGCTTCTGTAGTTGATGTAGCAACTGAAGTCTGTTTCTTAGAGAACCAAGATACCAAATTATTCCCTAAAAATTGGCATGTACCACTTGTAGACTTTCTGTCTATTCTGCACCCACCGTAATCAGAATCTGAATATCCATTTAACTCTATATTGTCATCTGCAGGATACCATAATCCCAAATTAACTGTTCCCTTAAGATATTTCAAAATCTTCCTAGCTGCTTCCAGGTGACTTCTCTTCGGATTAGCTTGAAATCTGGCACACACACCGACAACAAAAGTGATATATGGTCTGCTTGCAGTCAGGTATAAAAGAGAACCAATAAGTGCACTATACTGAGTCTGGTCCACACTCTCTCCAGACTCATCTGGATCCATGTTAAAATTTGTCATCATAGGAATCTTGGCAACTTTGCTAGATCCTACTCCAAATTTCTCTAACATGTTTCTGATGTACTTTGCTTGATTAATGAAGATTCCCTTCTCTGTCTGCTTAACCTGCAAACCTAAGAAATACTTCATCTCACCCATCATAGACATTTCAAACTGGCTCTGCATGAGATCTCCAAACTTCTCACACATCTTCTTGTTAAGGGATCCAAATATAATGTCATCAACATATATCTGGACCAGAAGGAAGTCCTTTCCTTCTTCTTTCCTAAACAAGGTCCTATCAATCTTACCTTTAGTAAAACCATTGTCCAGAAGAAATTGAGATAGAGTATCATACCATGCTCTAGGTGCCTGCTTAAGCCCATAGAGAGCCTTCTTAAGCTTATACACTTTGTCACCTTGTTCAAAACCAGGAGGTTGTTCCACATACACTTCCTCAATAAGAATTCCATTAACAAAGGCAGATTTCACATCCATCTGATATACTTTGAACTTCATGTGAGCTGCATATGCTAAAAATAATCTAATGGCTTCTAGTCTGGCAACATGAGCAAATGTCTCATCATTGTCTATTCCTTCAGACTGAGAATAGCCCTAGCTACTAGCCTTGCCTTGTTTCTAGTAATGACATTATTCTCATCTTTCTTATTTTTGAAAACCCACTTAGTGCCTATCACCTTTTGATGTCTTGGTCTGTCTACTAGCTCCCAAACATCATGTCTGGTGAATTGAATCAACTCCTCCTGCATTGCAACAATCCAATTTGAATTTTTCAGTGCTTCCTTGATGTTCTTGGGCTTAATCAAGGACACATAGCAATTGAATAAGGCAGCTACGTTAAGAATTCTCCTCGTCTGGACACTCATTGGGGTGATCAACTAGGTTTTTCCTTCCCTTGGACTTATCTGATTGACCATCTACTGCAGTACCTTGGTGATTATCACCAACTACAGGGGAGCATCCCCCTACAGGAGTTTCAACCTCTTCTGGTTCTGCTCCTTGTGGAGGCTTCTGCTCTAGGGAACTAGAAGATGGGTCACCATCTGAATCTGAATCTGACTCTGAATCAAGAATAGGTTGCTAGACTTTGATAACTCTGGGAGAAGTCTGATCGTGTATCTCTTCTGGAGACAAATTCCTTAAGTCCACCTTGCACTCAAGAGTAGATTCATAAAAAACAACATGAGGTGTTTCCTCCAAACAAAGAGAGTTCCTATTAAAGACTCTGCCACTTTAGCATCAAATGTCTTTAACTTGGACTTCCCATTGTTATGGATGAAACACTTGCATCAAAAAATATGAAAGAATAAAACAGATGGGGTTTTATCTTTCCATACCTCATATGGTGTCTTACTATGTCTCTGGGCAATGAGGCATCTGTTCTGGGTGAAACAGACTGTGTTGATAGCTTCTGCCCAAAATCTCTGGGGTGTGTTGTACTCTGCTAGAAGAGTTCTGGCAGCTTCCTTAAGGGTTCTGTTCCTTCTTTCTGCTACTCCATTCTGTTGGAGTGTTCTGGCAGCAGATGTCTCATGAAGAATTCCATTTTCCTTACAGTACTCTGTCCCTTTGTCACTTATGATCTTTACTATGCTCTGGTTCTACTCATTCTGAATCTGCTTGAAGAACTATGGCAGCTTAGTGATAGTTTTATTTTTTCTTAAACAAGAACATTACCCAAGTGTATCTTGAAAAGTAATCTACTATCACCAAGGTGTACTTCCTCACACTGAAACTAAGAGGTGAAACAGGTCCAAACAGATCCATGTGAAGTAGTTGAAGTACTCTGGTTGTGGTTGTTCTCTGGACATCCTTGAAGGAAGTCTTGGATTGTTTACCCTTCTGGC
This sequence comes from Ballota nigra, assembly GCA_947034835.1. Lineage (NCBI taxonomy): Eukaryota > Viridiplantae > Streptophyta > Magnoliopsida > Lamiales > Lamiaceae > Ballota > Ballota nigra. The sequence goes on along the minus strand of OX344724.1, from coordinate 36,829,383 downwards.
AGTAACCACAGGCCTGATCCTTCTTGAACACTTCATTTGGAAGACCTCGAACTAGACCCTTTCTGGTAATCTTGTTGAGTGCTTTGAAGTTCAGATGACTCAACCTCTTGTGCTAAAGCTAGCTATTCTCTGCAGATCCTTTTGCAACTAGGCAAGTATTTCTGGGACAACTATTGAAATCTGCAAGATAAATATTACATTTCCTCAAGCCAATAAGCAAGATATCATTAAAATTAGAGGAAAAGACAGTGCATGAATCACTAGAGAACTTCACTGAGTATCCCTTGTCACAAAATTGGGATACATAAAGTAGATTATGCTTGAGTCCTTCAACATAGTAGTCTTCATCTACAGATACGCCATTGATGATCAACTTTCCAACACCTGTAGTGACTCCAAAGTAATTGTCACCGAACATTACTCTTGGCCCATTCAGTGGCTTAAAATCCTGGAGATGATCTTTCTCAAATGTCATGTGTTTGGAGTATCCACTATCAATGTACCAAACACCGTTGCTTGAAAGTCCTTTCACCAATGGGCTCTTGTCCTCCTGTAGAGAAATCAATTAGGTCCCCTACTAGTTCTGGGTCCTGATTGGTTAGTTGCAGGTCTTGTAGGAATCCAAAGATAAAGATCATCCCTTGCTGGATGAGGAGATCTTATCTTTCTTCCAAATCTATCTACCTGCACATGTCCTCTGACAATAACAAATAGAGTTGCTGGTCTGATGAGAACATCTTTCCTATACACTGGTCTGGTGTATCTCACTTCAAATCTAGCCTTTGGAATGGCTTGCCTCAAAGACATGGTCTTAAAGGTCTGGTTGTAAGGTTACGTCCTAGAAGAACCATCTCTGGTGTCATAACTACCCAGATTAGTTGGTTTTCTATAGATGGGTCTCTGGTTCTGATGAAAGCTAGGCCTTTTCTGGTGATTATAGTTCTCTTGAGTGTATCTGTCCTGGAAGTAATTCCTCTAAGAAAACCTTCTTTGGGGTTCCTGATTTTGATGATAGTTCTGTTATCCATTGTTTCTTCTCTGAGGATTCCTATTCTGATTGAAATTCCCCCTTCTTGAGTGTCTCCTCTGAGGTCCCCTAATCTGCTTAGGTTCCACTCTTTGAGGATTCCTCTGAGGTCTTTCAATCTGATTAGGTCTCACTCTTTGAAGTTTAATGTGACCAGAACCATCAATTGTCATTGGTTCCCCATTTTGAAGTTTAGTCTCTAAGATTTTCTCTTCCAGTACAGTTAACTCTTCTGGACTACATTCTGCATAATTAGCAGAGCAGTCCTTGTTCCATCCAGGTTTGTGAACTACTTTGTAATCATAACCAGTAGAGTCTTTTTCATCCCAGATTTCTACCAATTCACCAGATCTTACAAACTTGTTTTTGTTATAGTGATATTTATGAGATCTTGTGGTAATTCCAGAATATCCTAAACCACTCTTATCATTAATGCACTGAGCAGACTCTGATATAATAGATACAACAGTTGGTAACTTTGGAGCTTCTCTGGGCATAGATATCTCCTCAATAGTTTGCACAACTTGCTTTCCCTTGATAAGAGATTGGTATTTGGCTCTAAGTTCATTGAACTAATCTTCCTTATAGTCTCTTTCTCTTATGAGTTGATCTATTGGAGTATCTCTTTCTGTGATCTTATCCTGAAGTTCATAAACTTCTTTAGAATGATCACTCATGAGTTCTCTGGTGGATTTCTGTTCATGGGATAAAGATTGAACTTCTGCTCTGAGCCTATCATTTTCTTTCTTAAGTTTCTGGCAAAGTTGTACACAATTCTTGAGATCTGATAGCATTTGCTGCATATCATACTCTCTACAGGTACCAGATGAGTGAGAGGATTCAGTATATTTGGAATTAGATAAACACAGGGTAGATTCTTGTACCTCAGTGATATCTGCCATGAGACATACATCATCATCAGATCCAAAGTCAGAAGAAGAATAACTGGAACTAGTATCCTCCTCCTTTGCTTCTGCCAGCAATGCTCTCTTATCTGCATATCTCTTATCTCTCTTGAGTCTTTTCTCTTCTCTTTCTCTAGGAGTAAGTTGAGGACAATCATAGTTGTAGTGACCTGGCTTGTTGCAACTGTAACAGGTGTTGTCTCCTCTGGGACTGGGACTTGGATCTCTTTTCCTGGAACTGAACTCTGGTCTGGCTGGACTACTTTCTCTCCTCTGGTAATCTCTCCTCTTTTCTGGTGACTTGAATCTGGTCTCCCTTGAGTCTCCAGATGACTTCTCTTTATCTGCAGACTTGAAGGAACTCTTCCTCTCTGTCTCTGGTAGATTCCTTCCAGTGTCTTTTGTACCTGCCATACTTGGAGCTCATTTTATCAATTTTTCTAGTTAAGAGTGCTACCTGCTCCTTTAGGCTCATGTCATCTGCAGAAGACTCCTTCACTTTGTCTTCAGTCTTGATGGTTGAAGAGAAAGCAACTCATTTCTGACCAAAAGAAGATATCTCCTCTGATTGATCTTCTTCCTTTAGGTCATACTCGTAGGCTTTCAAATCAGATAGAAGAAGACGATGGTCAAGAGTGTTGAGATCCTTGTTGCCCTTGATGACTGTGACTTTGATCCTCCACCTGCTTGTTAGTGATCTTAAGATTTTACTATTAATTTCTTTCTCAGAGTAAGTTTTACCTAAGGCACTAGCCTTGTTGAGGAGATTGGTGAGACGCATGTCCAGCTGGTCAATAGTTTCATCTGACTTCATCTTAAATGTATCAAATGAGTGTTGAACAGCCTGAAGCTTGTTGTCTTTGATCTTCTCTGTTCCTTCGTAGAGCAGAGCCAATTTGTCCCACATTTCTTTTGCAGTGCCACAGGTTCTTACCTTTTCAATCACTTCCTTGGTGAGGGTTTTAATTATTTCAGTCCTTGCCACCTGGTCCAGGTTGTACAGTTTCCTCTCATCATTGTTCAATTCATCTCTTTTCTTGAGGATTCTCTGCTTGGGTACTCTGCCTTCAGTTCTTTCCTCTCTAGTAACACTAGTCTCTTCTCTGGACTCTGATCTGCCATCATCAATATGAGTCTAGTAAAATTGAATGGGGCCACTCTCAACCACATCAAGCATGCGGTGATGAATAGCTCCAAGATGATTGCTCATCATAAAGCTCCAGTGGCTATAATCATCGAAAGAAAATTCAGGCAATTTATGGCTCTTGTAAGCAGATTTTGAAGACATTTTTAGAAGAGATAAGAGATTTTATGCAAAAGATTTTCAAAGCAATGGATCTACCCGGTGACCACCAAAAGCTCTTCAAAGCAGTGGTCTAGGACACACTGCTCTGATACCACTTGTTGGTCCCACTAGTCAGTATTAAAGAATATGCGGAAGCTAGAATATTAAACTTTTGTAAAAAAAACTTTTAAGAGATCACAATAAGCAAAACAACAAACTGGAAAGCAGTAAATAAGACCGGATGTATAGTGGTTCGGATATAACGATCCTACGTCCACTCTCCCTTTTTCAAGGGGCCTTACTAACCAACCAACTTACTTACAACCACTGGAATTGTCAAGTACCAGCACCTTGTTACACCCTTTAGATCTAACTTCAATCTAAAGCACAGTCTACTCCAACCATATCTATCAAGATGAACAGGTTGAGTATAATCCAACTATAACCTCCTTAAGAGTATATCTGAATTAAGTGCTATAAGAGTGCTAATTGCTTGTGAATACTAAAGCTTGAGTATGATCTTCATGCACGTAACTAGAGTTTTTCTTCATACTGGCACTCTTGTATTTGTAGAGATGATTAGAGTTTAGCCGTTGGAGAGCTAATCTAATCTGATCTCTATTTAAGGAAGCTTCAATCAATCAATTCCCTAATTGATTGATTGGGTTTGTGAGATCCTTGGATTGATTTATTCAAAAACTTTTCAATCCGATCATGGTTGACTTCATTTGAATTACCAACGGTCAAATGCTTCTATAGCACTGATGAGTGCAAAATGAAGCACATCAACAATATTCAAAGAATCAAAGAGATAAGAAAGCAATTTCTTGAGGATGCCCTCGAGAAGCCATAAACAAGCTCCAGATCATCTCTGGGTCTTCTGAAAAATGGCTCTCCAGCAGCAACCGAGAGCTCCGGTGGAAACCTGCACAAAACCGGGCCAGAGGGGGCTCCGGCGTCGGTCCTCCGACGCTCAAGACACTCAGATTGTCATGGAAGGAAAATAATGATAAATGCAGCCAAGAGGAGTGATTTTAGGTTAGAAGATACCTTGAAATGGTGAAGGGAGAGGGTATTTATATTTGTGTCTCTGAGGGGCATAAGAGTCAATCTCTTAGTGTTGCCCTGATTGGTTTGGGGACCACTAGGACCACAGACTTGTGTGGTGCTGCCAAGTGTCCCATATGGCTGATATTAGTACTTCAAGTAATACATATTATTTTTGATGCCATTAATCCAGAGACGGGAAAATGACATTTGTACTTTATTCTTCTTCCATTGCTCAAATGACATCAGAGGAAAAGATAATGCTCCCTGTTCTTAAAAGCTCATGATTGTTTAACACTTATTCCTTTGTTCGTTCATTGTTACCAGTTCCAGAGCCTAAATAGGCTCTGGAGAGATACGTTCCAAAAGCATTGGGCATCACTCCCAAGGTAGTAAGAATTTATTCAGGCTTTTATTAGACTGTTATTATTTTCATAAGCTCTGCTGCTCAGTTTAGCAAGCTCTGCCCAGAGCTTGTTATTCTGACAAGTAACTTCTTTCTTTATAACTGATGTAGTATGTCAATTCTGGCAGAGCCTACCTCAGCCATGTTTTCATAGTTTTGGTCTCGATTCAGAGACGAATACCCCAGAGCCGTGACTAGCTCTGGACTAAATATGTTCATATCGGGTTAATACACCATTGAAGGTATGTATATGCGAGTAAGCCCCATTTTTTGCTTATCTCTCGGCCTTCGTACGTTCCGGCTCTGGAGCTCTTTACAAGCTCTGCTCAGAGCTTCTCCTCTGATGAGTGTCATTCTTTCACAGACTTGATTGTGGGAAGCCATCTCTGGTTTAGCCTACATCAACTACTCCTCCCTATTCCAAGTGACGTGTCAGAGGTCTCTTGGAATAAATGTCGTTCTAGTTCTGGAACTATTTCATGTGCTCTGTAGAGAGTCTTTTCTCTGGAGTGCATTATACTATTTTCATATTCATACTCTATACAAAGTTGTGTACTTCCGCATTGGTAATTCAGTTTCTTATTTCTATTTCATGCTCGGCTCAGACTGAGGCATATAATTTCTGCTCAGTTTGCACTACGGTTTCTGGTAAAAATATAGTCTCTGCTCAACATATACTAAGATTCGTATGGTGTAAGTTCATATCCTAGTATCATCTATGCTTAACTTGTGTTAAGACTTATAAGAGGTGAATCTAAATCAAGAAATTCATATTTCGGCTGTGATTCATACTTAACTCATGCTAAGGCTGATAGAATGTGGCTTTAAGTCGAAAAGTTTACCTCTCAGATGTGACCCTTTCTCAGCTCCTGCCCAGACTTAGAGGATGTGAATTTGAATAGAAAATCCATCTCTCAGATGTGATCCACGCTTAATTCGTATCAAGACTTATAGAATATGTATTTGAGAGACACATAACTCCACAATTATATAGGGATCTATCTCAACTGTAGAAGATAGTCCCCTCGGTTCTCATTAAGTTCTCAAAATGTCACAATGTAGACATTCAATGCTTACATTCTAAAAATGATAGCTGATAAGGATCTGAGTCTTTTCAGACATGGTATTCCTTCAAGTTACTGATATTCCATGGAATAGGCATTTTCATACCGTTCTGATCCGCTAATTCATATATCTCTAACCAGAACTCGAGTGACAACTTACGGGCCCTTCTGGTTTTGCAAATTTTCCAATTTTCATGCGTTTATCATAAATGACTTTTATCTGATTCTTAGAATGTCAAGCTCTGAATCGAGTCATTTCTCCAATTGAGGCTTATCCCCTCTTATCTTACTTTTATCATATGTGCCTTTCCTGACGCTAGTACTTTCTGCATTCTGTATATGTCTACTACCGTATGTTTCTTTGTACTTTTTGCAAATCTAATTCTAATCTTCGCAGAAATCATTACCTCAAATTTGTGTTTAATTTCTATTAAGGCTAATAATCAAATGCTATCTCTTAGGGCTGTTCACGGAGTTTGGAGATTACCAAATCCGTACCGAAATCCGCACCGAAAAAGAACCGTACCGAAAAAATTATGGACTTTTTTATTTTGACCGTACCGAAACCGAACCGAATATTTTTTTGGTACGGATCTGAATATTACCAAATTAACCGTAACGAAAAACCGAATGTGACTGTATTGAACCGTACCGTACCGAACCGAATAACTGAATTAAATATGTATTAATTTTAATTATTTTTATTTATCAAATATTATTATAATGTTATTGAATTTAAGTACAACTAAGTGATTTCATAATTTCTCCTCATTTTCTTAACACAAACACTATATTATTTTTCTTATTAAGTTCTTAAAACGTTAACTTATGTTTAAATGTATATCAAAATGATTTAAATTTAATTTCTTATTCTTTTAATTTCATTGTTCGTGTATATTCATTTCTTATAAAAACTTGGATATGGTGTACCTTGTGTCATGAATTACGACCAACATAATTTTAATATTATATACTGTATTTTAAATACTCTATTGGTTGTGATTTACGTGAATATTTTAGCCATCCATTATAATATAATATGTTATATTCAAGCTTGTAATGATATATGTTTGATTGTAGTTGAAGATGAGTAGTATTCGTGAGTGTGCATGCATCGAATATTTTTTATGATTAAAAAATGGAGATAATGATAAAAAGAGGGTAAAAACTCCATTTATCTGCTCTGTTCCGTACCGATCCGGTCCGTTTGTAACCAAAAATCTGTTCCGAACCGCACCGAAAAATAAAATATCCATACCGTACCGTACCGAAATTTCAGTACGGACACGGACACTCGAATTTTAAAATAACTGAACTTTGGTACGGACACGGATATTTTCAAATATTCATTTTGGTCCGTACTGTGAACAGCCCTACTATCTCTGCTCAACTAGTGTTGAGACTGATAAAATTTCTGAATTCATTTTTTCAATTCTCAGGCATTGATGCTAACGCATATTTCATAACTGGTTCTTATTTCAGGTTCTCTGGAATAAAAATTATCATTTCATTTTTTGCAACTCTGTGGAATTGATGCTAAAGCATATACCTCATCTGTCTCTTATTTCAGGTTCTCTGAAATAAAAATTCTCAATTTTTATTTATCACCTCTACGGAGATGATGCTAAAGCATACTCCCTCCTTCAGTTTTTATTTCTAACATCTGTGAAATAAAAATTCTCAATTTTCATTTATCAGCTCTGCGGAGATGATGCTAAAGCATACTTTCTGCTTTAGTTTTTATTTCTAACATCTGTGAAATAAATATTCTCAATTTTCATTTATCAGCTCTGTGGAGATGATGTTAAAGCATACTTCCTCCTTCAGTTTTTATTTCTAACATCTGTGAAATAAAAATTCTCAATTTCCATTTATCAGCTCTGCGGAAATGATGCTAAAGCATACTTCCTCCTTCAGTTTTTATTTCTAACATCTGTGAAATAAAAATTCTCAATTTTCATTTATCAGCTCTGGAGAGTTGATGCTGATGCATACTCTCTCCTCTGGTTCTTATTTCATGCTCTCTAAAATAAGTTCTCAATTCGTTTTCAACTCTGGAGAGTTGATGCTAATGCATACTCTCTCCTCTGGTTCTTATTTCAGGCTCTCTGAAATAAGTTCTCAATTCGTTTATTCCGAGTCATACATCTTGCATGCTCTCCAATTTATCCTCTAACTCTGGGCCCATTTCATATAGAGACCCATTGATCTTTCAATCTATTTTGCGCTCGGCTTAGGATGAGGCTTCTCCCTCTCTCTCAAGAGCATGTGCCCTCTTTATCTTGTGTATCATACTTTGCCAGGTTTTCCAGCTCTTGGAAACTTGCGATCTTTTGCTCTTCATGTGCTTCCTATGTTAACAATTAAGCTTTCAGTTTCTTATCTTTGCACACCTTCTAAGTCGTGCTTTTCCATTCTTGCCTTTTTTTTATCCTGTAAAAAAGATTATGATTGTGGGGAGTAATGTGTGTGTACACTCATGCCCATCCTTTTAGAGTTTACTTCTGTTTAAGAAGTAGACTGTGCTATTCAATTCTTGAGATTGTGTATAACTATATCTTGCCTCCACTCCCATTTCTTTCCGTTCAAGGAAATAAATTATCATTCTCGCAACTTTTCAATTACTTAGAATAGTTTCTAAGGTTTTTATCTAGGTTTGCAAAAACTATTTTGGCATACTTCATGCAATCTCACAAGGTTTCATCCACGAAACCGCTACTGATGAAGATCTTAACATGCTCGATGCATCTTTTCAGCATATTAGTTAGAAAAATACTTATTTCTAACAAATCTAGCACATGTTCTCATGCAAAATTCGTAATTTCTTATATTAACTAAATTTTTTTATTCATAATTAGTTTCGAGTAACTTATGAATCAATTCATTCATCATTTTTCAAGCAATGCATCGATTTCAGGTTACGTAATAAGGGACTGAAATACTTATCTTGGATTATCCAGCGTGAACTGACAGAGTCCATTTAACCATCGACTCCACACCCCCTTCCTCTCAATGGAGCTGAATTCATCTTTCCACGAGTTTCCCTCGCACACTCGCATTTTCATCAGTGCGAGAATCATAAGCATTTTTCCTCAGAGAAAACAAGTAAAGTCATTAAGAGTCGAATTATTTTCATTCGAACTGACTAATTATTAATCATTAAGAGTCGAATTATTTGCAAAAACTATTTTTCGATTTTCTGAAGTAGTATGTTCTTAATTCTACTCTATGTTTCAGGCTCATTTCATGTTTAAAGCCCTTTTCAGCCAGTGCTCAGATCTTGAGGCTCTTGTATTCTTTCATAGCTTACACGCTCTTCATATCTTAGTTTATATCAAAATCTTTGATAAAAATTTATCAAAAAAACTTATGCTTATTTTAACAAGACTCGTAAAGTGTAAATTCAATTCTGATTTCGTTATGAATTGGTATTTATATGTCGGTTTCGATTAAGGCTCATGCCATAAATGCTATCCATGCTCAACTGGTGTTAAGACTAATAGGATGTAAATTCATTTCTCAAATTCTGCATATGCTTGGTGCTAATACTCATAAGGCATAAATTCTATTCACATTTTGGTTGTGATCCATGCTTAGCTCGTGCTAAGGCTGATAGGATGTAAGCTTCTGCAAATTGCAACTCTTATCTGATATGCTCATACTCAGCCAGGTCTAGTTTTCTGACCCGTAATTTTGTCGGCTCTGACAGCTGCTCTGGCTTCTCCTGGGGCTGCACCCTTCAAATCTGTTCTCACTTTCTTGGTGGATGTCCCACCGGCAGCTGCTCTGCAAATTCTGGTTCTCTCCGGGATGTCTCCGGGAGAGTAGGCACGCTCTGGGCCTAAATTCGGGTTCTCACGTTGGTCTCCCTGAGGACATCTCCTGGGGGAGAAAACAACGGAAGGGCATCCAGACCCTATCATCCTGAGCCAAATTGAAGTCTCTAGGACAAGGCGCGATCGGGGCCTTAAATCTAGGCACATCATGTGTCCGTAAATCGCTCATATTCAAACACTGAGGAGCTCCCCGGGTGGGAGTCCTTTCTGCCACAACCTGATCAACTGTATTCTTGATTAATGTACGCAATTGTTCAACTCTTTTACGGAATCAGAGCTTAACTATTCTGAGTCAGTGTTATATCTGGATATTTCTCATCCACTATCGTGACCGCAGGAGTGGTCATATTTTCTGAGGCGTCCGAGCCTCCTGCCACATTCATGCTCGTTGGAGTACCCATAGGAGCAGTGGTAGTGTCGTCAAAATCCTTTCCCAGATCTCGTGGAGTAGGATTTTTCATGTCTGAGAGCCATAGAACAAATAACATCTTAGTTCATGGTTTTCACAGAACACATATTAATCATCACATACTTACCCCTTTTTGCCGAAATCCCCGGAAGAAAAAAGTGGTTGTAAAGACAGAGATAACATTTTCAGAGACTAAATTTTTATAAAAGCTCTTAACAGAGATCATAGCATAACGCATTCTTCGAGAATCATAATAACATCTTTCGGGACCCTTGTAAATTTTCACACGGATCAAATCGCATTTCCATGACAAACAAGGAAAACACGTTCAAATGACATTTATCACATGCTCTCACATTGACTATCAAAGTATGGAGCACAACAATTTCAGAAGAATGCTATTATACATTTTCGGCAAACACTCGACATATTTTTCCAAAAATTAGCTAAGGGGAAAAGGATTCTCATGAGGGTCAAAGTATATATCTACTCATATATTCATCAAGGCATCTACGAAGAGCATATTCACATACATTCAATCAAATATTTAGTGTATCTTCCTAGCATATCGGTTAAGCGAGAGCTACTAATGCTAATTTTGGCATACTTCATGCAATCTCACAAGGTTTCATCCACGAAACTGCTACTGATGCAGATCTTAACATGCTCGATGCATCTTTTCAGCATATTAGTTAGAAAAATACTTATTTCTAACAAATCTAGCACATGTTCTCATGCAAAATTAGTAATTTCTTATATGAACTAAATTTTTTATTCATAATTAGTTTCGAGTAACTTATGAATTAATTCATTCATCATTTTTCAAGCAATGCATCGATTTCAGGTTACGTAATAAGGGACTGAAATACTTATCTTGGATTATCCAGCGTGAACTGACAGAGTCCGTTTAACCATGGACTCCACACCCCCTTCCTCTCAATGGAGCGGAATTCATCTTTCCACGAGTTTCCCTCGCACACTCGCATTTTCATCAGTGCGAGAATCATAAGCATTTTTCCTCAGAGAAAACAAGTAAAGTCATTAAGAGTCGAATTATTTTCATTCGAACTGACTAATTATTTATCATATCAAGATCCACTTAGAAGAAATAAATTCTAAGCATAGATCACAAAATGAACTCAATCGCCCTCATTGCTGGACTAGATTTTCAAAAAATCATATTTTATTCTACTATGTGATCAAGAAGCTCATTCTAGCTCCAAACTCATATTGCAAATTCAAAGCACCTTCACGCAATTTCATTCAAAAGATCATATAAAAAGAAAAATCAACATCTTCTTTGGACTAGTCCAAGAGGCATGCAAAATTGATAAACAAAGTCAATCGTCATACTCATCCACTTTCTACTACTAGTAGAAGTTAAATCTTATCATGCATACAAATACACGTTATGCATACGAGCATATTTGGTGGTTCTTTGACTCCACAATCATAAACTTGAGACCTCATGGTCCTTAGTTCGCATTTCAATAATAATCACATTTGACTAAAAAGGTACTTTATCACACAAATTTCATATTCATAATTAGCCAAGGAATTGCCACGCCCACATATACATGCGCATATATGCTTCTTTATCTATGCTAATCAAGCATACTGTTGATAGGCGAACATCAATCAATGTTGGGCGAACAAGGATTAAGACCTTAATAAAGATTACGAAGAATCAACTCCAAATCAAAGATGATTAATAAAGAAAATCAAGTTGGAGTGCATAAATCAATCCAGGATGTGTATGAAATGACGAACAACTCCATCGACGAACAACATACTGGCGAACAGGTCCTGAGACTCGAGGCCAAATATGGACCCTACATCAAATCATTGATGACGAGCAACATTGTCAAAAGATGGTGCATCTACCAGCCAAAGAGATGTATGCTGACGAACAAAGAACCAAAATCCCTAAGCCGATCTGTGCGAAACACAAAGGCGAACAACTTCTAAGCCATAACCTCAAGGGGTGAACAACTTTAATTTGAAGAACAATTTAGGTTAATCAAACCAACCAAGACGAACAACAATGAGTCCGAGATAAGACCAAAAAAGACTTTGTGACTAAGTTTCAGCTTAGATAAGGTCAAACAAGGTCAAAGGACACTTGTCTAGCATGCAAGCTAGGAAGTCCAAGAGTTTTGGACACCTCCTACTTGTTAGTCCCTATAAATAGTTGTTCTCCAGCTGAGAAATACAAGTTCAAATATACAAATACTCCCAAAACATACACAAACACACCTAAACGTGCACATATACAAAATAAATGCAATTTCGACTTTCGTATTTACAATTTACAACCCTAATCTTCGATTTATCATTTACGCTGATAATCGATCACACGTTCATGTTTGGTGGTCCTAAACCGAATTAAATAGCCACTAATCCTTCCGATTAAAATTGATCACCAACAATTTGGCGCTAGAGGAAGGGTCCAACCTCCGGTTAAGTGTGATTAATCAAGAACTTCAAGTTTAAAAACTTGAATATTTAGAGAAGTCCTCAAGAAATTCTTGAAGATTCAAACAAAAATGTTCTTGGTGTTGTTGGTGTTCTTCAATATAAAATTTGGAGATTCAAAGATTGAGAGGATAATTCAACTTAGGATGCCTCAATCCAAGGAAACACAAGGTTCACGTTTATCAAGGAGAGCATCTCCCACTCGAGCTTCATCAGCTGGCCATCAAGATCATGAACCTAGAAATGCAAACAGATCACGACATATGACCATAACTCACAACATCCCACCAGAAATGGAGGCCCTAGCAAACAACCCTAACGAACTGGCTAAAACCCATTGCTGGTCTCCAAGCTATTCAAAGACAGCAGGAACAAAATAGACCTTCACAAACAAGGTCTAGAGCTTAACCCTTGAAGGTTGTTAGAGCCAAGTCTGTTAGGGGCGAGCAATATGAGGTGAACAGTGCCCAAGTAAGGCGGGATAAGGGCAAGGCCAAGGTGGCCGACCCAAGAGAGGATCAGGCTGGGTCTGCTCGTGGGCGAACAATAATGTCAAGTCAGGGAACAACTCGTTCCAGTGCCCAGGACAGACTTGGTCAACCCCAACATCAGAAAGAAGCTGCTCGCCAAGGAGCAGGAGATGGGCGAGCAACATTTGAGCAGCCTTGCCCATCAGTTCATGAAAGACAGTCCCAATCTGCTTTCAGGCACCTAGGGCCAAACGCGGCGAGCAACCCTAGGAAACAACTCCAGGATATGCCCATTCCGAGTGAGGGACTGCGACGAATAAAAAGATATGTGCCTTTGCTCGCCGAACAACCTCCAAGCTAGGGGGCATCTTTGGATGAGTTGTCAAGCCTGAGAAAGGTTGTGGAGAGCATACAGTGGCAACTGGATCAACAAAGAGGGATAGGGACGACCAGCATGCCATCCTCACCATTATCATCCATCATATTGAAGGCCCCAATTCAGAAAAAGATTCATTTTCTGGCCAGCATACAATACGAAGGCGTTGCTGATCCCTGAGTCCATTTAACGAAATATTCGGACTACATGATCTCTGTGGGAGCCAGTGACGCCACCCAATGCCGGAACTTCCCCTTGACTTTGGGGGATCGAGTACACAAGTGGTTTTCTACAATGCCACCAGCATCCATCCACTCGTTTGCTCAATTGAGTTGAGAGTTCCTCTCCCACTTCTCAACAGCGGGTTCATATTTGTCCCAAAAACACCAGTTATTGGACCTAAAGCAAAATGACGATGAGTCAAATCGGGCGTTCATGGAAAGATTCGACAAAGTGCTGTTGGAAGGGGAACCAGTAAGTGAAGATACAAAAATCATCGCTGTTATGGCCGAATTGAAAAAATGGTCGAAGTTGTGGAAAGAGGTACGTCTGAAGTGCCTAAAAAACTATGCCGAGTTCAGAAATTAAGTCGGCATATTTGTTTCCATGCACGAGGTCCTGCAAGCAAACTTAGAGGAAAATAAAGCTGATCCCAAGGAGAACAACAAAAAACCCCGCGGAACATGCTACAGGGTCCCGAAGAACATGAAGGCATTCACCGAAGGGACAGAACTAAAGGAAATGCTGAACCAGGTGCTAACAGTATCTATCGATACTGTGTATGAAAATGTAAAGGAGAAAGAGTTGCTCTCCCCTCCTCGAAGGATTCGCCAAAAAAACTGGCAAACTCAACCCTAACAAATATTGTGCTTACCATCAAAGCGTGGGGCACTTTACAAGTGAGTGTAGAGATTTTTTCAAGCAACCCTGGCGATTCTACAAAGAGGGAAAACTCTTTGACTTCGTTAAAAGGCAACCGGGAAAGAGAGTTCGGGAGAACAACTCAGAGGACGAGGAGGATGGTCAACCTCAAAGGAATAATAAACTCAGACGACCAGTTCCAGCCATTGCTGCTCGTCCACTAGAGGATCTATACATAATGGAACCCGCAGGACCCGCGGGAGGATGTTCTAATGGATGATCGTCAATCTCCAACCGAAAAAGAAAAGCCGAATTACGAGCGATCGACCAAGTACAAGAAATGGGGGTTAAACCGTCCATCATGCAGACAGAAGAATTAACCTTCACTGAAAAAGACTTGGAAGGAATATTGACCCCCCATAATGATTCGCTCGTAATCTGCGCAAAGATCATGGGGACCAGAGTACATAGATTGTTGGTGGACACCGGAGCCTACACCAACATCCTTTTCAAAAATACGCTCGATCAACTTGGAGATTATTCGGGCTACATAAGAGATTCAAATCATAGAATCCTAGGCTTCGAAAATGCTATAACAGTCCCGTTAGGGGAAATTAGATTGTCCGTTCAGCTTGTAACGGTCGAGGAACACGAGAAAAATATAACGAGAATGGTAGATTTCTTGGTCATAGATCAGGATTCGACCTATAACGGGTTTCTTGGTCGACCTTTTTTAAATGAATTTAAAGCAGCATGTTCGACCTACCACTATTGCATAAAGTTCCCAACAGCAAGTGGGGCAGGCATAATCAAATGAGATCAAAGAAAGGCTCGTTAATGTCTCCTACAATTGCAAGCAAGGCACGCACAAGTTGATGAACCATCAGTACTGGAGAACATGATGGACATGGAGGATGACCATATAGATACTGACGAGCAGCCCCCTGACGAGCAAGTTTTGGATGAGCAACTTGTTACCACTCATGGAGAACTTCAAGTTGACGAACAACAAAGGAGTGGTGACGAGCAACATTCAATAGGTGATTTGGAGGGCCAGATGTTGACTAAAAACAACGGGGCAGAACCAGCAGACGATCTAGAGCCCCGCCTGGAAGCAGAGCCCATGAATATAAAAAATAATGTCAACCCTGAGGAACCAATACTTGATACCCATTGGAAAGGACAAAAACAACGAGCAACTCCGGTTGAAGAAGTGGAGGCGTTCAAAGTTAATCCTGAAAACGAAGATCTTGAATTATACATAGGATCTGAGCTCCCTGAGCCTTACAGATCTCGAATGAAAGAGTTCCTCTGCAAGAATCTAGATGTTTTTGCTTGGTCTCATGCAGACATGATGGGAATAGATCCAAAGCATGCTTGGCACAAACTCAACATCAATCAAGCAAAAAGATCTGTCCATCAAAAGTGAAGAAAGTATGGCCCAGACAAATATCAAGCCTTAAATGAGGAGGTGAAGAAGTTGTTAGACAATGATCTGATCCGACAAGCACTCTGTCCACAGTGGGTAGCAAACCCAGTCCTTGTGCGGAAACCAAATGGGACCTGGAGGCTATGCATAGGTTTTACAGATCTGAATGCAGCATGCCCGAAGGACAACTTTCCTCTCCCCCATATTGATCAATTGGTGGACATCACTGCGGGTATTAACATTCATGGATGCCTTTGCTGGGTACCATCAAATCCCAATGTATCCAGACGATCAAGAAAACACAGCATTTTATACGAAAAAAAACTTGTTGTGTTGGAAAAGAATGTCATTCGACCTCATCAATGCCGGGGCAACATATCAGAAGTTGGTGAACAAGATATTCGATGAACAAATTGGAGATACTGTAGAAGTCTACGTAGACGATATCATGGTCAAGAGCCCCCGAAAAGAAGATCATCTCCAATATTTAACTCAGGTGTTTGAAATTCTTCGACATTACAACATGAAGTTAAATCCAAAGAAGAGCAGCTTTGGGGTTTATTCGGGGAAGTTCCTGGGCCATCTTGTTAGTCAACGAGGGATTGAGACCAATCCAACAAAGGTCAAAGCTATCGTGGATATGCAACCACCACATTCGGTAAAAGAGGTGCAAAGGTTCATAGGATGCCTAGCATCTTTGAACCGGTTCATATCCAGATCAGGAGATAAATATCGTCCATTCTTCGAGGCCATCAAAAAAGGAAAGTTCACGTGGGCTAACAACTGTCAAAAGGCGTTTGACCAACTTAAGGACTACCTAGGAGATGTTAAAATCCTATCAAAACCCTTCCTAGGAGAAAAGCTCTATCTGTACCTGGCAGCGTCAGAAGTGACAATTAGCTCTGTTCTGGTGCGAGAGGATGGTAAATTCTATCAACCAATCTACTACGTTAGTCAAGCTTTACATGAAGCGGAGATCAAATACTCTCCAATCGAAAAGCTGGCGTACGCACTTGTCATGAGTGTGAGGAAGTTACAACCATATTTTTTTGACCATCAAATTAAAGTGCTAATAACTTTTCCACTCAGGCAGATTCTTCACCGCCCTGACACAGCTGGTCGTCTATTAAAATGGTCACTGGAGATTAGCCAGTTTGGGGTGACCTATGCTCCTCGAACAGTGATCAAAGGGCAAGCATTAGCCGACTTTATAGTCGAACTAACTTTCCCACCAGATCCCACGAGAGGACTTGATCATCTCTGGCATCTTTACATTGACGGATCTTCAACTAATGTAGCCTCGGGGGCAGGAGTAGTCCTGATAAGCCCTGGCAGACAAGTGTTCACCTCGGCGATCAGATTTGGTTTCATGGCTACCAACAACGAAGCTGAATATGAAGCTCTCATTGCTGGTCTCCGCTTATCCCTTGCAGTAGGTGTCAAACGTTTGCAAATATTCGGCAACTCACAACTGATTGTGAATCAAGTCTGAGGTGAATACGAAGCAAAAGACGATCACATGATCGAGTATTAGCAGATTGTTGCTCACCTAATTTCCCTACTGGATCAACATCTAGTCAGGATAGGGGGCAATTGTTGATAGGCGAACATCAATCAATGTTGGGCGAACAAGGATTAAGACCTTAATAAAGATTACGAAGAATCAACTCCAAATCAAAGATGATTAATATAGAAAATCAAGTTGGAGTGCACAAATCAATCCAGGAGATGTATGAAATGACGAACAACTTCATCGACGAACAACATACTGGCGAACATGTCCTGAGACCCGAGGCCAGATATGGACCCTACATCAAATCATTGATGACGAGCAACATTGTCAAAAGATGGTGCATCTACCAGCCAAAGAGGTGTATGCTGACGAACAAAGAACCAAAATCCCTGAGCTGATCTGTGCAAAACACGAAGGGGAACAACTTCGAAGCTGTAACCTTAAGAGGCGAACAACTTTAATTTGAAGAACAATTTAGGTTAATCAAACCAACCAAGGCGAACAACAATGAGTCCGAGATAAGACCAAAGAAGACTTTGTGACTAAGTTTCAGCTTAGATAAGGTCAAACAAGGTCAAAGGACACTTGTCTAGCATGCAAGCTAGGAAGTCCAAGAGTCTTGGACACCTCCTACTTGTTAGTCCCTATAAATAATTGTTCTCCAGCTTAGAAATACAAGTTCAAGTATACAAATACTCCCAAAACACACACAAACACACCTAAATATGCACATATACGAAATAAATGTGATTTTGACTTTCGTATTTACAATTTACAACCCTAATCTTCAACTTATCATTTACGGTGATAATCGATCACACGTTCTTTTTTGGTAGTCCTAAACTGAATTAAATAGCCACTAATCCTTCCAATTAAAATTGATCACCAACACATACATCTCGGCAGAGTCAGGCATACTTAATCATACAAGTCCATTGCCACATTCACTTAAGCTCTAGAGAACACATTGTTCACATGCTTCGCGTGTAGGTTATAGCAAAAATTCATTATACCTAATTATTCACTTGAGCATTTAATCAAACACGTGGTGGTCATAACTCATATTCCTTTCATTATAGCATAATAACCAAGTTTTCCAGCATAGTAACAACAAGATTTGTCTCAAATACCATATCGAGCATTATTCAACCAAGTGCATCAATTCAATCTAAATTCTAAACCATGGATAGCCTATGCACACACATTCATTAGCATATCACATATCAAAGTCAAATCACTATTCAACACTTCACACATCAAGTCACATGAAAATATCAAAGTTCATGCGATTTCACTCCATCCACGTTTCAATGGAATTTTTCACTGCTCAATTCAAAGAATGACATAAATATATTCTTAATCTCATGAGTAACAGTAATTAATCAGCAAGTATTACCAACCTCATCACAGGAAATTAAGCAAGAAGATAAGAGATTTACCTTCATCCACAGTATCCAAGATCGCAATTCTGGAGTTCAAACCACCAAAAATAAAAACAGGCTACAGGCAGTTCGCGGCCAACTAGGGACTGCGCTGGCAACACCAGCTTGACTGATTTTGTTCCATCAGATTTAATTGGTATGGACGATTCTAATCCACAGAAAATAGATGTGTATACCACCAGCCAAGGGTCCACAAGTACAGGCGATTTCAATGGTGCGTTCAATTTCAGGGACTGGTGCAAGGTACAGTACCTCGGCAACGGAGGCAGATCCGGCGAAGTGGTGGCACAGCTCGATTGGTGCTTCACAGCAAATAGGTTGAAACACCGAGCGAGAGAGACTAGTTTCGTGAACCAAACGCTGCCGCTAGCGTTGGTGATTCTGTAATATGGCGACAACGCATGAAAAAAGGGAGCTCCACGATGGAGCCCGTCACGGCGAGGCTCAGCGCCGGTGAAACGGTATAGTGGCGGCTGGGAGGTGCGACGGCAACAGGAGAGTAGCGAGCCTGGTGAAATTTCTTGCCAAATTCGAATAAGGCTGCGATTCACGCCTGTTTTCCTTTTTCCCTTTTTTTTTGGCCCCAAATTAGAATTAGGGCTGCGGGCCTTTCTCTTCAGCCTATATTTGCTGCAATCGAATTGAGGAAAATATATCCCAGATTGCTACATATTTACAATAAATTTCAGCAAATTAAACTTCAAAATTTCCAAAAAATCATGTCGAAGGAGACACAAAATAGGGGTAATATCCAACACAAAATTGTCATTTCTAGCTTTGGAAAAACTTAAAAGGACGAAAACTTAGCTTCAAATTTCTGATGAAATTCTTGAACGGGTCTTGTGTATTCAACAAGATTTCACCCGATTTTGTGGAAATCCTCACGTCTCAGCCCGGATATCCTACAGAAGGCGCCAGCTGAAGAGTGCAAAATGAAGCACATCAACAATATTCAAATAATCAAAGAGATAATAAAGCAATTTCTTGAGGATGCCCTCAAGAAGCCATGAACAAGCTCCAGATCGTCTCTGGGTCTTCTGAAAAATGGCTCTGTAGTAGCAACCGAGAGCTCCGATGGAAACCTGCACAAAACCGGGCCTGAGGGGGCTCAAGCGTCGGTCCTCCAACGCTCAAGATAGTCAGATTTTCATGGAAGGAAAACAATGGAAAATGCAACCAAGATGAGTGATTTTAGGTTAGAAGATACCTTGAAATGGTGAAGGGAGAGGGTATTTATATATGTGTCTCTGAGGGGCATAAGAGTCAATCTCTTAGTGTTGCCCTAATTGGTTTGGGTACCACTAGGACCACAGACTTGTGTGGTGCTGCCAAGTGTCCCATATGGCTGATATTAGTACTTCAAGTAATACATATTATTCTTGATGCCATTAATCCAGAGACGAGAAAATGACATTTTGTAGG
The DNA here is from genome assembly GCA_947034835.1 of Ballota nigra. Taxonomy (NCBI): domain Eukaryota; kingdom Viridiplantae; phylum Streptophyta; class Magnoliopsida; order Lamiales; family Lamiaceae; genus Ballota; species Ballota nigra. The sequence goes on along the minus strand of OX344724.1, from coordinate 36,809,416 downwards.
ATCAAGCGCTTGCCACTAGACTAAAAGCCCGGACTTGTAGTGAGGTGCTACTTTATTTCCTTTAACCCTATCTAGCTGCAGCGCCACGGATCGAATAGCCTCCGCCGGACTTGGCGCACCGGGCCTTTATCGCACCCGACTCAGCTGGGAGATGCTGGACTCCGCGCCCAACAATCCCCCCCCAGCATCTGCCAGCCCTCTTGGCCAACAAATGCCTTCCACTGGTATTTGAACCCGTGACCTGTGCTCTGATACCAATTGTAGGATCAAGAGTTTGCCACTAGACTAAAAGCCCGGACTTGTAGTGAGGTGCTACTTTATTTCCTTTAACCCTATCTAGCTGTAGCGCCACGGACCGAATAGCCTCCGCCGAACTTGGCGCACCGGGCCTTTATCGCACCCGACTCGGCTGGGAGATTCTGGACTCCGCGCCCAACACATTTGTACTGTATTCTTCTTCCATTGCTTAAATGAAATCAGAGGAGAAAATAATGCTCCCTGTTCTTAAAGCGCTCATGACTGATTAACACTTATTCCTTTGTCGTTCATTCTTACCAATTCCATAGCATAAATTGGCTCTGGAGAGATACATTCCAAAAGCATTGGGCATCACTCCCAAGGCAGTAAGAATTTATTTAGGCTTTTATTAGACTGTTATTATTATCATAAGCTCTGCTGCTCAGTTTAGCAAGCTCTGCCCAGAGCTTGTTATTCTGACAAGTAACTTCTTTCTTTATAACTGATGTAGTATGCCAATTCTGGCAGAGCCTACCTCAGGCATGTTTTCATAGTCTTGGTCTCGATTCAGAGACGATTACCCCAGAGTCGTGATTAGCTCTGGACTAAATATGTTCATATCGGGTTAACACACCACTGAAGGTATGTATATACGAGTAAGCCCCCTTTTTGGCCTATCTCTCGGCCTTCGTACGTTCCGCCTCTGGAGCTCTTTTCAAGCTCTGTTCAAAGCTTCTCCTCTAATGAGTGTCATTCATTCACAGACTTGATGGTGGGAAGCCATCTCTGGCTTAGCCTACATCAAGCACAACTCTGATTCTTCCAGAGTAGGTTGAACCAGACACCAGATGACCCAGAGGTCTTCTGGTCCAGAGTCGGTTAAGAAACAACTCTTCCCTTAGAATTTGGAGATGATTCTAAGAAACTTTTGTTTCATCAGACTCGTCTGGTTTGGGGAAAGGTCTTTTGCCTCTGGCCTGAACTACTCTGATGAAGTCTTCTGGTGGAGTCCTCTGGTGAAGTCTTCTGGTAACTCTTCTGGTGAAGTCTTCTGGTGACTCTTCTGGTGAAGTCTTCTGGTCTGGCAGTTTCCCCTAGACTAAGTCCTAATCTAGTTCCTCATCTGGCTAATAGGTCCAGATGGTGCTATTACATCTTCTGGTTTGTTTAAATCATCAAAACTAACAATATTTTTCTTAACAACAGACCAACCCCAACCTAACCCACAATTAGAGCCAAATATCCCCATTCCCACTGACACCCAAGAAACTCTTCCATCCCCATCCAACTTTCCAGTCACTGATAAAAACCCCAAAGAACCTTCATCCATTGATGACGTTGACCTCAACTTCATCATTGAAGAGACAGTTGAGGAGGACGAAGATGAAGACGTCACTGCCGGTTTGTACGAGAATATGATTTGAGACAGTGCAGAGGACTGGGTTGCAAAATATATGTCGGGATTGGATAAGTACCCAGCACTTCAGTCCAACGTCTCGGACCTGAAGGTGTGGCTTGAATACAAGTAAGCAAACATGTCGGAGCAGAAGATGATGGTTGATGCCAAGGCTCGGACTTCTGGGTTACAGAAGAAGAAAAACTTTGTTCCTACTTCAACATCACCAGTTGGCTTGAATTATTAGACTTTGAAGTGATCAAGCAGCTGTTGGAGAGAATGAAAGTGGCATGAGAAGGCAAATTTCTTGATTTGCCTGCCAAGAAGGGAGATAGTGATGATAATGACGATGAAGGTGGAGATGACGGTCACGGTAGAGGAGCGAATGAGAAGCTGGTCGATGAGACAGCAAAAGAGTTGGACAAAATGAGCACTGAGCCTCAGGCTCAGGGGGAAGGTGAAAAGGAGACTGGTGCCAAGGGTGGACCAGTCGCTGAGGATGTTTTGAACATCTCAGCCGCTAATAAAACAGTAGTCGATGACGGGACTCCCTGCCCTGATACAAAGGAGGATGATGTAGAGGCGTCCAATGAGACTCCTAGTTCTGAAGAACTTGTTCCCAAAGTTCGAGATAGCTTAGCTGAGCCTGAGAAGGCGGTTATGACTACTCAACAACTGCCTTAGGTGCACCCTGAAGAGGGGACTGAAGATGCAGGGGCTGACAAGGAAGATCAGTCACTGACTGACGGAGCCAAGGAAGATGATGTGGTCTTCACTGGAACTCGGCGAGGCACCTTCACCAGCATTGTACAAGTCAAGTAGGAAAAGATTACTAAGAATCTCACTGACCTTCAGCATGAAGCTGAATTGCTTAAGGCTCAGGCTGACTCTAAAGATAAAGGGATTCAGAAGCAGTTAAGATGGGTGAAGTCTGCTATCAAGACGGTTGCCAACTCTGAGGTGAAAAGTATGAAGAAACTGTTGTTGTCAACCATCAAGTCCATCAAGTCAGAAAGGAAGAGGATGAAGAAGATAATGGCCAACGCGCTGAACCAGCTTCGAGATGAGCATGATGCGAGGATGGAAAAGGCAGTTGAGCACCTGGCGAGTCAGGCTGCAGAACTATTAACTCAGGCACTCAATGTCTCAGCGGCTAAGATGGCTTTGGAGTCAGAGAGGATTGCTCAGGAGTCCGCCAAAATCACTCAGACGACGGAGAAGATTCTGACCAAGTCTGAGGCACTCATCGTAGAGTCAGGGAAAGTTGAGGCCAGGCTGACCCGCACTGGGTAAAGCTTGCATACATCTATGGAAATATATGAGAAGAAGCTCCAGGCAAGCATTGCAAGTGTATCATTTGCAGGGACGGGGATTGCAACTGGAGTTGAGATGCTGAAGGAAGAAGTTAAGGAGGTCCAGTCCTTAACTGCCTTTGTTGTCAACAATGGTGAGGAAGCATTGAGAGAAGTATTCCCACCTCCACCGTCCAAGGATGATGCCAAAAAGGGGGAAAAGGGGAAGAAAAGATCTCTGCCTGAGGCTGAGAAGAATGTGGTGTTGAGAACACCAAGGAAGTCAGCTAGTATTGAGGTTGCGGCAAAAGCTGATGATCCTTCAAGGGATGCTCCAAAATTGCCAACCATCTAAGAGTCTTTAGAGCGCTCGCCAGTAAACACGAGGATGAATCTGATCACATACGGCGCTGACAAGGTCGCTGAGTTGTGTGAGGAAGCTTGGGGATCTGCCCCTGAGAAAAGCGAGGCAGCGCGCTGGGCTAAGATAGCTCAGAAGGAGAAAGTGAAGATCTTGGAGAAGAAGGTGGAGAAGCTAACTGATATCACTGGGCTTCAACAAAGGTAACTAGATGATGCAGTGATCAGTCTGCTTAGGAGAAAGAAGGAGAAGCCTAAGCCGAGGAAGTACAGGAAGAGGGCTGCACCTCGGCAAGAAAGTTGATATTTCCCAAAGAGTCAAACACTGAGCATGTGCTTATCGATTCGTTCATTTCTGAGAAGATCAAGGAGTTTTGGGAGGATGCCAGGAACAAATTCATCAGGCTATGGTATGTTGTCAAGAAGTGGGGCGACACTGAATATATTGAGACTCACTTCACTGACTTCATGGTCGACAACTACCCTGAACTTTTCAAGCTGATCTTGGACGAGGCTGAGAAAGCTAAGGTTCAAATAAAGACGCCTGAACTGATCATTCGTAATCCCCCAATAATTCCAGGCTGCAGCATGTATGACTAGAAGGAGATTATGAGAGAGGTGATGAAGGTAGCCCGCACTGAAGGATACCAGAATCAGTTCAAGAGAGTTGAAGAATTGAAGAATTGAGTATATTCTGGCTACGACATTGAACCCGAAATGCGTAGGATCTGAGTATCTATCTCTGAATGTGTAATAGATTAGCTTATTGTACTCACTGAAATATGTTATCAGCAAAATCTATTACATTTGCCCTTAGACAAAAACTCATTGTCTTTTTGGCTGTTATTTAAATTTTGTACTTATCAAGAATTGCTCTAACACTGATCTTGTCTTATAGAATAGGACTGTAATTTCCTCTAACTGTTTTGAGGATCTTTTCAGTGTTTTGGCATCATCAAAAAGGGGGAAATTGTTGGGACAATGCCAGTTTTGATTAGATCCCAAAGCCCCTAAAATAATGAGTTGCCTTAGTAGTCAGACTAGTCTTGGTTAGGTTTGTAAGTTAGTTTATTTTACATTCACAGGTACTCAATGAGAAGAGTACTCATTGATGACAATCAAGACTGAATTCTGAAGATACAAGAGCACCATCCTGAGCTTATGGCAGTTCTTCTAAGCTGAATGAGTAAGTGTTAGGATGAAGAGCATGATCCTGAGATCATTGCTAACTCAGCCTGAAGGGAACAAGACGACACTGAGTATTTGGGAAAAGACTTGGAGTTGGATCCAAGCAAGTCAAAAGGAATGTCAGCGCTGGAAAACGTACATAGATGAGGACAAACCTAAACTCAGTAAAGACAAGACTGAACTGAAGAATGAGTTCTGACAGTCTCACCTACCTGATGACGTGGACCAATCAGAGAGTGTCAAGTCATGTACGGACACTGACTTGAACTTGACATCCCTGCACAGTTCAACGGGCATGCATTTAATGCATTTACGAAATACAAGCAAGGACGGCTGTTGCATAGAGATTGTATCCGTTGAAGTATCCTACAAGAAAGACCACCTAGAAGGCTATCTCTTCCAACAGATAGTTTTTCAAGTTGCCTATAAATACAGAAGACCTTGGACCCAATCAAGCTTACGGGAAATTTCAAAGCCAAGAAATTACTCAAACTCTCAACGCACAAAGCATTCAGCATTCAAAGAAGAACTAAAAAAACCTTAAATTTCCCAAGTGTTTCTTAGTTAGAGAGTTATTCTTTATTCCACTGAGCGTACTAGAATTATCTTAAGCTTAGAGTGATTATCCAATCCTTAGCATAGGTTTCCCTTGTAAGGATAATCACAACTTAGTTGGAATCCTAACTGAAACCAAAACCCTCTAGTCAAGTTTGTTGGTGGAGGTTAGTTAGTGTGTTAGAAGGAGGAAGTAAGGGTCAGTAAGTGAAGCTGATCTTGGTACAGCTTGGCACGTTAAAAACAAGTCAATCTCAGTGGATTCTCCTATTAAATTAGGATTGTGGACGTAGGAGCTTGAGCCTCTGAACCACGTTAACTTCCCTGTGTTCTTACTTCTTTGATATTTATTCTTAATTGCTTATTTGATTAAGTTATTAATTACATCTTTAATCAGGCTTGAACCAATCAGCCTGATCATTAATCTGAGAGCACTGCCCTTCTAATCAAGGCTCAATAAAAAGATAAACAAGTTTTCAGAAAGCAAACTAAACAAGACTATAAACTTTCAGGGCTCACACATTCCGAACTGAACATAAGTAGATAGTTTACCAACTGACTCGCCTCAGTGCAATTAGTAGGTTTGTTATCTACCATGTGTTCTTTATCACTCTGAGTAAGGGGACTCTGTGAGGTTTAAGTTAAGAAAAATATGTATATGTGTATTCCCCCCCATACACGTATCACTCAGTCTTGTACCGGGACCAACAAGTGTTTAAAACTTCAGCCCAAAATCATTTTTAAAGATATTTTGACTTGCCATTTCTTGTAAAATCCCATTCTTTCTTTCTGCAATACCATTTTGTTGTAGTTTTTTTAGTGAGGAAAATTCTTGCATGATTCCTTTATCTTCACAAAACTTTGTAAAACCACTATTCTCAAATTCCCTACCATGATCAGATCTAATCTTCTTGATCTTGGAATTGAAAACATTTTTTGAATTTCTTGTACAGATTCTTGAAGACATAAAAAGTTTTGTATTTTTCCTTAAGAAATTCAATCCAAGTGTATCTAGAATAATCATCAACCAAAACAAAAGAATATCTTTTTCCACCTATACTTTCAGTTTCCATTGGACCCATAAGATCCATATGAAGAAGTTTAAAATATTTTTGTGTAGAACAATGTGACAGCATTTTGTGTGACACTCTAACCTGTTCGCCTTTTTGGCAAGGACCACAGACCTTTGACTTGTTTAGCTGTAGTTTAGGAAGACCACTTACAACACCTGTTTTAATTAATTTCAATATATTCTGGTAATGTGTATGCCCAAGTTTTTTGATGCCACAAAAACTCTCATCAGTTTTCACATTGTTACAGGTTTTGAGGGTATCAATTACATAAAAATTATCCACAGATCTATGACCAACCATAAGGCATTCACCTTTTTCATTTTTCACATAGCATGAATCCTTATCAAAATCCACATGTAGACCATCATCACATAATTGACTTATACTTATCAGATTTGCAATTAACCCATCAACATGCAACACATTAGTCAGTTTAGGGAATCCTTGAACATTTAAAGTACCCTTACCAATGACTGCACCACGAGAACCACCTCTAAAAATCACATGACCATCGGCATCTAGTCTATAATCAGTCAAATAATCAATATTGCCAGTCATATGCCTATAACAACCACTATCAAAATACTATGAACAAATCGGGTGCATGAGCTTTTAATGATGTATACACAACATTACAACTTTTAGACTTACTAAACCAATTAGTTTTTGGTCAATATTCTTTTAAATGAGGTGACAAACTCGGTGACATAGATTTAGCATTCAAATCTCTTTTCAATTTCCAGCAGTATGGCTTGATATGTCCCTTTTTATAGCAGTAATGACATAAAAAAATCCTTATTAGATTTTTCAGAAAATTTATTTGTAGAGTTAGGAGTGTTGACTACAAAATCTGCTCCTGATTTTACAAATTTGACAGGTTCATTACTAATTTCAGATTTTCCAGAAATATCAATATACCCAAGACCTATTCTACCAGAATTACCAAGAATCAAGGCATTGTCCAGAATTTCAGTGCCTTTTGCAAACTTTTTGAAGTTCAAGGTTGAACCTCTAAGCTCTACTTTCAGCTTCTCAAGCTCCATATCCCTCCTTGTAAGGATTACTTCAAGCTTGGTTAGTGAATCTCTTAAATCAGCATTTCCTAAAGTAATTGAATTAAGAATATATGATTGTGATTCAATCTCCTTGATGTTATCTTGACAAAAGATACAACTTGTTTTATCTAGTGAGGAAATACATGTCTCCACAAATGAACTTGTAAAACAGTTCACATCTGAACTGTTATCACAAGATGTTTTGACAAATGATGGAACATTGTCAACATCTGAATAATAATCATCCAGATGATCATCAAGAGTATCATCATATTCAAATCTAGCAGAGAAAGCACATTCTTCATTTTTCTCAGACTCATTTTCATCTTCTGATTCATCACTCAATGTAGCATTAAAGTTCAGTTTCTTTCTTAGCAAGGTGTTGGCACATTCATTTGCATAATGACCAAAACCAGTACATGCATCACATCTTACTGATTTTCTATACTTAAAATCATACCTAGGTTTGCTACTACTACTACATGTTCTTCTATTTTGATTAAACCTATTTCTTCTTTCAGGCATTTGTTGATTATTATTTATTTCAACTTTAGGTTGAATAATTTCCCTTTAACCTATTAGCCCTATTCTGTATAAAAGACTTAAAACTATTTGGTTAATAAAGCAATGTACTCAGAATTGTCATCACATAAATCAACATATTCAGAATCAGAATCAACTTCAGTTACAAACGAAGACTTTTCATTGTTAGAAGAAGTTTTACCTTTGAAAACTAGTACCTTTTTATCAGAAGAATTATTCTTTTGATAAAGATTCATTTCGTATGTTTTCAAAATACTTATCAATTTATTTTGACTCATATTATCTGTATCCTTAGCCTCTTCTATAGCACATATTTTAGCATCGAAACATTTTGAAACAGTTCTTAGAATTTTATGAACTAACCTGGTATTTGAAATTGGATCACCTAGAGAGTGAGATTCATTGGCAATCTCAGAAAGTCTCTCATTGTAGGCAGAGATAGTTTCATCCTCTTTCATCTTGAGGTTTTCAAACTTGGTGCCTAGCATTCGTAGTTTTGTTCTACGAACACTTTCAGGTCCTTCACAATGCTCTTGTAAACGATCCCAAGCATCCTTTGCAGATATACAATTCGAAATCAGTTTGAACATAGATACATCAACTGATGTAAAAATAGCATTCAATGCTTTCGAATTGTAACTAGCCACGGTTACTTCATCATTCGTCCAATCCAGTTCACGTTTGACTTGTGCTTCATTATCCTCATCGGCTGGAGTTCTGGGTTGAGTCCATCCAGACAGTACACTCCTCCACGCTCGTTCATCAAGGGATTTAATATACATTCGTATATTTGGTTTCCAATATGCGTAATTCGATTTATCTAGAATCGACAGTTTTAAAGCGGGGGTAAGTGAATATTCCATTACAAATGAAAATTACACACTTAAAGACACAGGATCTAACTAAGTATATCTAGTTATGGCTCTGGTGCCAATTGAAGGGTGTGCACGGGTGTTTTTCCAGAATGTTGTCAAAAGTGTTGAAACATAAAAGACAACATACACAGCAGAAGACTTTGAAAAACAGAAAATAAAATTTGTAAACGGGATATCAAAACTTTTTCATAGATTATAAAATAATATATGATGCCTCATGGCGAAACTTCACTATAACGAGTAGTGATACAAAAACAAAATAAAAACCAACTGTAGGAGTTTACACCAAGATCATATACCTAAGGTATATAATCCAAAGCCTAGAATTCTAATTGTGTAAAAGAAATAACCTATTCAAAGGTCGAACTAAAACAAACTTAGAATTACAATGGAGATAACCAAAACTTCTACACTTGCTATGAGAAAATGGGAGTGTCGATTTCTTCACGCTAATTATGTTCCATGTGTACGGTATTTATAGAATTTGAATCTTGCATGTGAACACATGAAACCATGGTTTCCCATGATGTAGAACCATCCAACACTAAGCCTCCATGATCTTGATAACCACACATGTTGTATCTTTAATTAACCCACTCTAAACTGCAACCGCTTGACTTGGTAACTGTCATATCGTCATCCTGCATGTTTAGACATTAAAGACAACATTGAAACAAATTGAGTTAGTGTTAGGAGAAAAGGTGAATTCTGATGTTGCAGAAAATGTTGTAACATTCTGGACAACATTGACCTAACATCAACACAGTACAAAAGACAGAATACACTTTATACAAAAAGTCCACCAATCCATCCAGGAAACGAATCCTCCTTGAAGAATTTTGCCAACGACAACGTTTCCTGCTACCACCAGTTGAAGTTATTTCCCGAGAATTTCTGGGGTTTCTCACTATGGATCGTAAATGATCTCGTATCAGAGAAAATAATGGGGATTACAACATGTGATTATGAATTCTATCTCAGAAAAGGAGTCAAGGCTTGTCCCACATTGGGGGTGGGATTAGCAATAGGAGAATCAACAAGGGTACGAATATTCTTTCCCTTATCTGCCATCGCTAATTGTAATATCCTAGGTTTTCATGACCTTATCTGCTTTACTAAATGCTTTATAATTCTTCATGAATCTATGTGATGCATTTACATCCAAATTTGTGCAAAGGCACGTTTATGTGTTTAAATTACTCGATAATTACAATTACTGTATTACTTGCTCAATACATGCTATTTCTTGAGTTTTATAATTTTTATATGTTCTTTATTTTATGTCTTAAAGTATTTGATATAGAAATTAATAAAGTCCTTAAGTATAGTAATTTATTTCATAAGTTATAAGTTGTAAAATGAACGTTTCATTAAGAAACAAATTGCGTATTGATTACTCGATATATTTTTATGATTAGTATATAGACTTTGTAATTTATTTAGAGTCTAGAAGAGTTTTAATTTTATTTCATAAGATAGTATAAGTAATTTTATGCATAATGTACCTTAAAATTATTAAATAAATTAGAAAATCATAATTTTTATTTTTATTTTCAAAGTATACATATGTCTTAAATACAAGACACAAAATTTCCTGTTGAAAACTCCACACATTTCGTCCAAGTAGAGGAAAGGAGGAAGAGTGGTGAAACTTCTTGTATTAAGGTCAAAATTAAGAAAAACAAAGTCAAAATTAACAACTAATTATAAAATGCCATGTGTTTAATGACTTAGCCTCCAAGATTATTCAATTTCCTCCACACTCTTCTTCCAAGTCAGCCACGAGAGGGATGGCGTAGCCTCCAAGGTTGTTTCTTCTATAAATACTTGATCGTGCATGCAAAAATAATTATAAAAAAAAATTCACAAATATTACTACTACACTTATAGAAAGGAGGAGAAGATATTTCTTGTAGCAACCTCTCTAAGTAAGCTTCTCTTCTTGATTGAGTAATTATTTAAGTGATAGTATGAAGTTTATGCATGATATGTGAATTAAATGATAGGAAAATGAGTTTTTGATGAGTAATTTGCATGTTATCCATATTTTACTTCATGTTTGAATGTTTAATTCAATTTCTTCATGATTTATGACCAAAATCATGTTTATTACTTGAATATCTATGCTTTAGAAGTAGAAATCATGAAATTATATGGTTTAAAGTGAGTTTAAAATGATATGTTCTTCATGTATGCATAAAACCGAATTTCTGGACCAACTTTGGGGTAAATTTCGTTTTAACCAATTCATTCGGTGGAAACTTCTAAAAATTTTATATGTGTAAATAGACTTATGATGGAACTTATTTTTCAAATTTCATAGTCTTTGGACTAGTATTCGATGCATGGTGATTTTTCAAAGTTGAACTAGGGTTTTGGACTCTATAGCAGGAACAGTAGAAGTTTTCTATAATCTGAGAATAATCGGTTAGGTTTATATAGAAAACCAAAGTGTGTTGATAAGTTATATGAAGCTGGGAGTTCGTGGTTAAAATTTCATGAGTATTGGACTTATGTTTGATTTATGGTGAATTTTTAAATTTAAGTGACCAGAATCTGTAACAGTGTGCTCTTCATGAAATATTTGATGTTTGGTAAAGAGTTTGAGAAATATGGTGATAAACTTTATTGAGTTGGAAATCTACTGTTAAAATTTCATAATTTTTGAACGTATGGATAATTTAATATGAATTTTCAAAGTTAGGTGTGTAATCTGCCAAAATCGAATTTTTGTATGAAAAGTTCGAAATGGTCCGGTTACATTTTTTACAGTCGATATTTATTTATAACTTGCTATTTGATGATTTTACACACTTAATTGATATTTTTGTTTTGATATACGATATTTGAGTATATATTGAAATTGAATTCAAGTCTTACAATTTACAAAAGTGAAGGGATAAGTAACAATATTTTTATTTTAAAAAAATTTACTTGTAGGTACAAACCTGCAAGGTGGTGAATCACTTCGCTCTTCACCGAGTGTTTTATTATTATTTTAATTGCACTTATTAAATGTTGAATGTTAAATATTTTGAGTCTGACCCGCTAGCGACTGGCCCCTGAGATAGTCCAACTATATGTTGGCAAATGAGATAGTCCGGTCGCTCCGGCACCACGGGTTGGTCGCGCCACCCAAGGAGATACCCGGTGAAATTCCGGGGGCTCACATGTTATAAACAATTGATGTTTAGTTTGTGCAATTAACAAGAGATTTCCCACTAAGTGTTTTCAAGCACTTTTCCCTTCCACTTTTAAATTTTTTACAGATGCTTTGGATCCGGACGTGGACGAATGAACTCGGCGAGCTGTGAAGTTTTCTTAAAAAAAATTATATTTCAAGAATTATGTTTTTAAATTTTGGGTTGTAACTTAGGCTACGATCATACTTATTTACTACTTCCGTTGTGTAGATGTGTGGCGTGTGTATATTTTAATACAAATTACTATTTTAGTGTCGTTCCTACTTGTGCCACATCATATTTTCCCTACTATATTAAGTGGGGACGTCACAGGTGGTATCAGAGCAGGTTCGCCTGCTAAAGAATTTTAAAAAAAAAATGTGTTTTAAAAATTTAAAAAGAAACAGCCCCACCGAGATCATTCTCCACGACGGGATCAGGTAAATACTTTGTAAATGATTAAATTATGTTACGTAATTGTGACCGATTATTTGAAAGTTTGTATAGTTATTGCATTACATTGTTGTTTGAATTAACCAATAAAATGTGTTGAATAGAACCATGAGTCGTAGAAGAAACCAAAACAACTCTGACATGAGCGAGGATCTAGTTTCCGTTTTAAGGGGGTTAGCTCAGCAACTAAATCACCAAAGCCAATTGTCCCAAACACCTGTATCTTCAACCCAAAACCATGATATTGTTAGCCAATTTAAGAAATTTAGACCCTCAACCCTGACCGGAAAAGAAAACCCTATGGAAGTAGAAAACTGGATTCGGAGCTTGGAGAAGATATTCGCTTATCTTAAGTGCACCGATGAGCAGAAAGTTTCTTGTGCTATCTTTCAGCTGACTGAGGATGCAGATTATTGGTGGGAAGCTCATTGTAGAACAATGACGGAAGAAGCACGAATATCAGTTACTTGGGAGAAATTCGTAGAAGCAGTGGTTAAGAATTATATACCACGGTCATTCTTAGGTCAGAAGGAGACCGAATTTCTACAGTTGAAGTAGGGAAATCTGACAGTGCAAGAATATGAAAGGAAGTTTAATCAATTGGGAAGGTATGCTTCTCATTTGATTAGTACTGATGACAGGAAGACAAAGAGATTTGTTCAAAACCTACGTCCAGAGATTAGTACCATCTTAGCAGCACAAGATATTAAGGCCTATGCCCAGATGTTCGAGAAATCTCAAACGATAGCAGCGTATATGAAACCAGAAGAAGTAAGAATTTTAGAATCACAGCCAAATAAAAGAAAGTGGGTTGGTGCAAAACAAGGAGGAAATTTTAAGCAAGTTAAAAAGACGGGAATGGTACCACAACAACAACAACAGAGCCCATCTAAATGCAGAAACTGTGGAAAGGAACATTTTGGGACAATGTCTGAAAGGAACAGGGGTATGTTATAAGTGTAAAGAACCTGGACATCTTATAACTGATTGTCCAAAGCTGATGGGACAACAGAAAATGGCACATGTTCGAGTGTTTGACATGAGTCAGCAGGAGGCGACAGCAAATCCGAAAATGATGGCACGTATGTTAAAAATATTCCAAATACCTGTTTTTACACTATTCAATACTGGTGCTATGCATTCATTAATCTCTAGGAAGATGTTTGAACAAATTGAGACCGCCCATATTAAAGTATAAGAAGATTTCCTAGAAATAAACATTCCCTCTGTTAGTACGACACAATCCTTAGGACTGTGTAGGAATGTGAAGATTGATTTTGAGGATGCAATACTCCCGGCAAATCTGCATATAATAGAAATGAAGGACTTTGATGTTATCTTGGGAATGGACTGGTTTATAGCTAATCTTGCTCTCATCAAGTGTCAAGAAAAAGAAATATCAGTACGAAGATTAGAGGACGTGAACTTTGCAATTTATGGTGCTAGAATTGGAACTATACCTCAAGTAATTTCAGCAATGAAAGCCCGGAAATTATTGAGAAAAGGAAAGAACACGACATTTCTAGTAAATATTGTAGCCACGGAATCCAATGGTCCAACATTGGATGATGTGCCGGTGGTATGTGCATACAAGGATGTATTCCCAGATGATTTGTCAGGACTACCCCCAGATCATCAGTTGGAGTTCACTATTGATTTGATAACTGGAGCCGCGCCTGTTTCTAAAGCACCTTACAGAATGGCACCAAAGGAATTAAAGGAGTTGAAGGTGCAATTGCAAGAATTGCTGGACAAGGGCTTTATTCGACCAAGTGTGTCACCATGGGGTGCACCAGTATTATTTGTGAAAAAGAAAGATGGATCGTTGAGGATGTGCATCGATTATCGAGAACTGAATAAGCTCATTATTAAAAATAGATATCCACTTCCCATAATCGAAGATCTGTTTGATCAGTTAAGAGAAGCTTGTGTATTTTCAAAAAATTGATTTGAGATTGGGATATCATCAACTAAAGATTAGAGAAAGCGATATTCCGAAGACGACATTCAGAACTCGATATGGTTATTATGAGTTTGTAGTGTTACCTTTTGGACTCAGTAACGCGCCAGCTATATTCATGGATTTGATGAATCGGGTGTTTCATCAATATCTGGATCAATTTTTGATCGTCTTTATTGATGATATTCTAGTATATTCAAGAAATCAGGAACAACATGCAGAACATCTTCGAATTACATTGAAAACTCTGAGGAAAGAAAAATTGTATGCTAAATTCAAGAAGTGCAAATTCTGGTTGGATAAAGTTGTATTTCTTGGACATACGGTTTCAGCTTTAGGAATAGAAGTTGACCCAACAAAGGTAGAAGCTGTAAACCAATGGAAGACACCAACTAATGTAAACGAAGTCAGGAGTTTTCTTGGTTTAGCCGGGTATTATCGAAGATTCATTGAAGGGTTTGCTCGGATTGCAAAACCTTTGACTCAGTTGACTCGGAAAGAAACAAAGTTTGAATGGACAGAAGAGTGTGAAAGGAGTTTTCAAGAACTAAAGCAAAGATTAACAACGGCCCCAGTTCTTACAATTTCTGAAGGTACAGAAGGATTTACTGTGTACAGTGATGCTTCTAAACAAGGTTTGGGATGTGTACTTATGCAGAATGGGAAAGTAGTAGCGTACGCATCAAGACAATTAAAACTACATGAGCAGAACTATCCTACGCATGATTTAGAGCTAGCAACAGTTGTGCATGCACTCAAGATTTGGAGACATTACTTGTATGAAAGTAAATGTCAGATCTACACAGATTATAAGAGTTTGAAGTATATCTTTGAACAGAAGGAATTGAACATGAGGCAAAGAAGATGGTTAGAGTTGGTAAAAGATTATGATTGTGAAATATTATACCATCCACGAAGGGCAAATGTAGTAGCAGATGCCTTAAGTCACAAGGGAAAGATCAATGCTTTGATTGTGAAACCAACCTTGAAGGAAAGAATAGCAAAAGCTCAATATGACGATGCATTCTTAGAGAAAATAAAACGAAAGATCAAGGAAGGTAAAGCAAAGGAGTTTTCAGTATGTGAGGATGGTACATTGGTATGTCGAGGAAGAATATGTGTCCCAGAAAAAGAAAAACTCAAGAAGGAAATATTGGAAGAAGCACATTCTACACCATATACAGTTCATCCTGGAGGAACGAAAGTGTACCAAGAATTAAAGAAGTTGTTCTAGTGGAGAAATATGAAGAGGGATATTGGAAATTTCGTACAGAAATATTTGACATATCATCAGGTGAAAGCTGAGCATCAAAGACCATCTGGATTATTAAAGCCGCTTGAGATCCCTGAATGGAAGTGGGAACATATTACAATGGATTTTGTGGTAGGATTGCCCTAATCAATACAAGGAAATGAAACTATTTGGGTAATTATCGACAGATCGACCAAGACGGCACATTTTCTACCAATAAAGATGATGTTCACATTGGATAAATTGGCTCAGATTTATATTAAGGAAATTGTCCGATTACATGGAGTTCCAACTTCTATTGTGTCGGATAGAGATCCATGATTTACATCAAAATTCTGGCACAGACTTCAAGAAGCTATGGGCACAAAGTTGGAATTCAGTACAACTTTTCATCCTCAAACAGATGGTCAATCGAAAAGAATAATTCAAACTTTGGAAGATATGTTGAGAGCTTGTATCATCGATTTCGGAGGAAGTTGGGAAAGATATATACCTTTAGTGGAATTTGCCTACAACAATAGTTATCAAGCTACAATTGAAATGACACCCTACAAAGCATTGTACGGAAGGAAGTGCAGATCTCCACTATGTTGGGATGAAATTGGAGAAAGGAAATTGTTAGGACCGGAATTGGTGGAAGAGACTAATAAGGTAGTAAAGAAAATTAAAGAAAAAATGCAAGCAGCTCAAGATCGACAGAAATGTATGCGGATAGGCGAAGGAAAGAATTTAGTTTTGAGATTGGAGACAAGGTATTCTTGAAGGTATCTCCAATGAAAGGAATTTTCCGCTTCGGGAAAAGAGGAAAGTTGAAACCCAGGTATATTGGGCCTTATGAGATATTGGAAAAAGTTGGAGAATTAGCTTATAGATTGGCGTTACCACCCTCATTGGAAGGAGTACACGATGTATTCCATATCTCGATGCTCCGAAAGTATGTACCAGACCCTACCCACATAGTAAACCAACCTGAATTAAAAATTGATACAAACTTAACCTATGAGGAAGTCCCTATAGCCATACTTGATAGAAAGCTTCATAGGTTAAGAAATAGAGATATTCCTATGGTTAAAGTTTAGTGGGATAGACATGGAACAGAAAAACCTAGATGGGAACGAGAGGATGAAATCTTAGCAAATTATCCTTACCTCAATATCCACGGTAACACTTGAAATTTCGAGGACGAAATTTATTTAAGGGGGTTAGACTGTAATACCCTAAGTTTTCATGACCTTATCTGCTTTACTAAATGCTTTATAATTCTTCATGAATTTATGTGATGCATTTACATCCAAATTTGTGCAAAGGCACGTTTATGTGTTTTAATTACTCGATAATTACAAATACTGTATTACTTGCTCAATACATGCTATTTCTTGAGTTTTATAATTTTTATATGTTCTTTATATTATGTCTTAAAGTATTTGATATAGAAATTAATAAAGTCCTTAAGTATAGTAATTTATTTCATAAGTTATAAGTTGTAAAATGAACGTTTCTTTAAGAAACAGATTGCGTATCGATTACTCGATATATTTTTATGATTAGTATATAGACTTTGTAATTTATTTAGAGTCTAGAAGAGTTTTAATTTTATTTCATAAGATAGTATAAGTAATTTTATGCATAATGTACCTTAAAATTATTAAATAAATTAGAAAATCATAATTTTTATTTTTATTTTCAAAGCATATATATGTCTTAACTACAAGACACAAAATTTCCTGTTGAAAACTCCACACATTTCGGCCAAGTAGAGGAAAGGAGGAAGAGTGGTGAAACTTCTTGAAT
The DNA here is from genome assembly GCA_947034835.1 of Ballota nigra. Classification (NCBI taxonomy): domain Eukaryota; kingdom Viridiplantae; phylum Streptophyta; class Magnoliopsida; order Lamiales; family Lamiaceae; genus Ballota; species Ballota nigra. The sequence goes on along the minus strand of OX344724.1, from coordinate 36,792,204 downwards.
TAAGGTCAAAATTAAGAAAAACAAAGTCAAAATTAACAACTAATTATAAAATGCCATGTGTTTAATGACTTAGCCTCCAAGATTATCCAATTTCCTCCACACTCTTCTTCCAAGTCGGCCAAGAGAGGGATGGAGTAGCCTCCAAGGTTGTTTCTTCTATAAATACTTGATCGTGCATGCAAAAATAATTATAAGAAAAAAAAATTCACAAATATTACTACTACACTTATAGAAAGGAGGAGAAGAGATTTCTTGTAGCAACCTCTCTAAGTAAGCTTCTCTTCTTGATTGAGTAATTATTTAAGTGATAGTATAAAGTTTATGCATGATATGTGAATTAAATGATAGGAAAATGAGTTTTTGATGAGTAATTTGCATGTTATCCATGTTTTACTTCATGTTTGAATGTTTAATTCAATTTCTTCATGAGTTATAACCAAAATCATGTTTATTACTTGAATATCTATACTTTTGAAGTAGAAATCATGAAATTATATGGTTTAAAGTGAGTTTAAGATGATATGTTCTTCATGTATGCATAAAACCGAATTTCTGGACCAACTTTGGGGTAAATTTCGTTTTAACCAATTCATTCAGTGTAAAATTCTTAAAATTTTATATGTGAAAATAGACTTATGAAGGAACTTAGGTTTCAAATTTCATAGCTTTTGGACTAGTATTCGATGCATGGTGATTTTTCAAATTTGAACTAGGGTTTTGGACTCTATAGCAGGAACAGTAGAAGTTTTCTATGATCTGAGAATAATCGGTTAGGTTTATATAGAAAACCAAAGTATTTTGATAAATTAAATGAAGCTGGGAGTTCATGGTTAAAATTTCATGAGTATTTGACTTATGGTTGATTTATGGTGAATTTTTAAAGTTAAGTAACCAGAATCTGTAACAGTGTGCTCTTCATGAAATATTTGAGTTGGGAATCTACTGTTAAAATTTCATAATTTTGGACGTATGGATAATTTAATATGAATTTCTAAAATTAGGTGTGTAATCTGCCAAAATCGAATTTTTGAATGAAAACTTCGAAATGGTCCGATTACCTTTTTTACAGTCGATATTTATTTATAACTTGCTATTTGATGATTTTACACACTTAATTGATATTTGTGTTTTAATATATGATATTTGAGTATATATTGAAATTGAATTCAAATCTTACAATTTACAAAAGTGAAGGGATAAGTAACAATATTTTTATTTTAAAAAATTTTACTTGTAGGTATAAACCTGCAAGGTGGGGAATCACTTTGCTCTTCACCGAATGTTTTATTATTATTTTAATTGCACTTATTAAATGTTGAATGTTAAATATTTTGAGTCTGACCCGCTATCGACTGACCCCTGAGATAGTCCAACTATATGTTGGCAAATGAGATAGTCCGGTCGCTCCGGCACCATGGGTTGGTCGCGCCACCCAAGGAGATACCCGGTGAAATTTCGGGGGCTCACATGTTATAAACAATTGATGTTTAGTTTGTGCAATTAACAAGAGATTTCCCACTAAGTGTTTTCAAGCACTTATCCCTTCCACTTTTAAATTTTTTACAGATGCTGTGGATCCGGACGTGGGCGAATGAACTCGGCGGGCTGTGAAGTTTTCTTAAAAACTTTATGTTTCAAGAATTATGTTTTTAAATTTTAGGTTGTAACTTAGGCTACGATCATACTTATTTACTACTTTCGTTGTGTAGATGTGTGGCGTGTGTATATTTTAATACAAATTACTATTTTAGTGTCGTTCCTACTTGTGCCACATCATATTTTCCGTACTATATTAAGTGGGGACGTCACACTAATTACTTTTCTCTTTTCCATATTTATTTTGTGATTTTTGGGGAAATGGTTACAAAATAACTAATAAAAAATAAAAGAAAATTACATAGAATTACAATGTGAGTAATTTTCTTGAACCACTTTTTTAATTCTTCAAAAACCAACGAACTCATGAACTCGATTCAACAAAACAATGAACCAACGTAAGGAAAATACTTTGCTTTAAGATACGAGTAGAATCCACTAAGAGCGAGTCGAGTCAAATGAAACATTTTTTCCACAAAACAAATACGTCCCGGCTAGTGTCGCTGAAGAATGGCGTAATATTTTAAAAGGTAAATTGTTACTTCGTCCATTTACAGTGTAGCACCATAGTGGTAATGGTTTCGACGAACTGAGAAGAACACAAAGTTGAATAACTCTAACGTATATGAAGATAAAATGAGAGAAAATTGTGACCTTCGGTGTGTGAGAGAAAATAGAGAGTTTTGGTGTGTGTATTCTACTTCTGAAATATGCACATACCCTATTTATAAACCTCCAAGGACTACATATGCAAGGAAGATGGAGTGAATTGTGAGTGAAATCACAAATCTGGACATTCCGCAATCCGAGTTCGTCTCAACCAAAAAGAAGACAGACTAATGTCACTCCCAATTTGCTAATATATAATCAGGAATCAGTCAACTTGAGAATTTCTCACATGCTTCTCATTTTCCTCCACTGACTTATCTTTTATCCAATGAATTTGGACACTCCAGATTCTGGACTCCAAAAAATTTAGAGAGTCCATTTGCCACCAATGGTTTGCGTTCGACACGGCTGGCCAGACAGGTGGGCGCGCGCGTGTATTCCTCTGGATTATTCCATAGCTGCTATATTCTGAAGGATACTTGTTTGTTCTTATCAATAAGGAGTAAATTAATCTCCACATTTTTCAATGTGGGATATTTAATGATGATATTAATTATACATCCTCACCACATATTATTTATCTAATAATTCAATGTGAGACAATTAATGTTTTTCATTAACTCATCTCAAATTCCCTTTTAATTTATTACTCACAATTTATTGAAAAACACCAATAATTCCAACACTATGCACACCTAAATAATATAAAATTGATGAATAAAAATTTATTAAGATCTACAATAATTAAGAATAAATGGAAAAAAAAAATATGCATGTTATTGATGGTCCCGGTTTCAAACAACTTTCAAACAACAGAATGGGAATTTAGGAGATTTTTTTTTTGATGAGTTCAGTGCGGGACACTCAAGTCACAGCATTACTAAGAGTCAGAGCTCTCAAGTCAGTAAAAATTGACTTGTGAGCTTACGCTCTTAACAAAGCAGTGACTCGAGAGACTAAACTCTTGAGTGTGTGCTTAAGCCTGTCAGTGAGATTGATTCTTCCTGACTGATTTTCTTTTGAAGTATTCTTAGTGAGCATACACTTAAAACATTTATCAAATACTTAAGCAATACTGAAAATAGTAGATGACACTCAATGTGACGTGGTTCAGAGACTCAAGCTCCTACGTCCACGGTCCTGATTTAATAGGAGAATCCACTAAGGATTGGCTTGTTTTTAACGTGCCAAGGTCACCCAGATCAATACAACTGACCTTGCTTACTTTCTTCCAAACTCACTAACTTCAACCAACAAACCTGACACATAGGGTTTTGGTTTCAGTTTGGGTTTCTCCAATTAGGTGAGGTTTTCCCTGTTTGGAAATTATATAGACTTATGTTTTGATTAAGATGCCAAAAGGTTCCTCCTAAGTCAAATGTAAGTAAAGTATTAAGTAGAGTTAGAATAGAATTAGCCAGTTCAAATGTTAAGGAACTGAAGTGCATTTGCTAATTTGTACCGTGTATTTAAGAAGTCCATTGAAGAAGAAGTCTGAGAAATGAATGTTTTCTAAGTGCATTCATGCTAAGACTATACCATCTGTAGAAGATTAAAGTCCACTGATGAAGACTAACAACGCACATTCAATGCTAAATACATTAAAAGATGTTAGTTAATCTGGTTGGAATAAGGCAAATCGAATATCAGTAAAGCTTGCAATAAATGAAGGTATAAGAAGGTTCTCTCAGTTGAGTTCCACCTTAAAACCAGACAAGATTCTGAGCAAGTAGACTGAGCGGCCCAATAAGAAGATGACACGTAGGTGTACCCTACTGACAGCCGACCTGTCACATACTGACAAGTACCAAAAGTCTTGTTTTAGCTTTCTCCAGAGAGCTGGTGAACAGACAAGGTCTTTCAGCCGTTTCTTGACAAGACCTAAAGCTTAAATAGAGTCGTTTGAACCAATCAGATACAGAGACTTACTTGAGAAGATTCAACTCCAACGGGAAGATTTTCAAGAAGGTCTATAAATACAGAAGGTCGTCATTTCTACGCACGGGAAACTTAACAAGAACAAGCATTCTCTACACTCATAACTTACTACGAAGCACTCGAAATCACCTTTGTTTCCCAAGTGTTTCAAATTTGTAGAGAGCATTTCAAACTCTCTGTAATCGTGCTTATAACTATATCCAAATCATAGAAAGAGATAATTCATCCTTAAACCCTTGAGCTAACTTGTAAGGATTATCTCACAAACAGTTGGAACCAAACCCTACTCAAAACCCTACCCCAGAGTTAGGTTGAGTGTTAGAGTTAAGAGGTGTTAGTAAGCTGATTATTGATATCAGTCTGAAAGCTGGTTGTTTGGGGAACTATGACCTGGAATTATCCTAGTGATCAAATATCCTTAGAGTGAATTAATTTGATCAGTGCACCTTGGCACTATAACACAAGGAATTCCAAGTGAAAGGAATTCTCCTGTTTAATTAGGACAGTGGACGTAGGAGATTCATCTCTGAACCACTTTACATCTTGTGCATTTACTCTATGCTATTTCTCTAAGTGTGTGTTGTTCAAACAAGTTTTATCAAGCAAAACGAGGTTTTCATAAGGGCTCACTAATCTGTATTTGAAAGCTATTTAGTAGTTCAACTGAAAGTTTTGAGCTTTCAGTGGAGCTGATACCTCAGTAAGCTTTCACAAGTAAATCTCAGCAGACTTCAAAGTCCACTGAAAATCATAAGTTTTCAAGAAGAAGTTTGAATTTGTAACATCAGGTGTATTCCCCCTCCCCCTATACACCTATATAACTTATTTCGGGACCAACATTCCCTTACAATGTGTTAGCCTCAAGCTAAAGTTGGGAAAACCTCTCTAAGCTAAGAGTTACAAGCTTGACACTCAATGAATATATGTGAAGACCCTAATGGTCAGTGTCGTCGGTGTAAGAAGTACTTTCTTATACCTCCCTTGAACTGTACTAAAGCTCTCACACCCTCACAACTTGTAGGTGTAGATTTTCCTCCTCTCACACACCTGGAAATGCAGCTATGAGCTAGTATTTATAGTGTGGATTCAAATGTTACCGTTGGAGGTAGTCACATTTTAATCTAGGCCATTAATAGGGACACCTACTTTTCTTGGAATGCGGCCTTGTCAGTGTCGGATGGGTTGTCTTGACTTGATTGATCCACGTGGACTGAGTCCAACGGCTCTTTGGTTCAGTGAGCTTGATCAGGGCACACTGACTTCAGATGGCTTATCCTCCACTAACTTTGATGATCTTCAGTAAACACAACTGTCTTCAGTGTAGTTGTCCTTCAGTAGACGTTTGAAGATCTTTCCAAGAAGATTGTCCTAAGGCTGAATGACATTCTTCCCTGACCTCAGTAGCCTGACTCCTTCAGGTTCTACTAGGTACAACATTGATCCTCCTGATCATGCTCTTCACTGAGCAATCCACTTACTTAACTTAGAATAGTCAGGTTTATACTCAGTGGGACTTACTTCAGGCTCCTCTTCAGGTTCAGGTCTCTTGGCATGGCTTCAGTCTGTCTTTCTTGTGATGTCATCTTGACTTTCTCAGGCTGTGTCAGTGAGTTCCCCCTCACTGAGTTCCCATTTAGCTGAGTTTTCCTCCACTGAATGCTTCCTCAATTGAGTTCTTTCTCTACTGGTAACCTGTTCAACTGACAAATAACTTTGCCTGACCTGAAACTAAAAGGTCTAATCCTGACTGCTTCAAACCTATTACATGTGATTTTGGAAAATCATCAAAACTAATATATCCCAACAGTTATAAATGATTGAAAAGATATTGAGTAGAATAGAAAGAAAATTGGGGTTTTAAGGCGAATTGAACGAGAATGAAAATTATGAGAGATGACAAATATATAGAAGATATAAAATGAAATTAATGGTTAAAATAAAAATAGTTAAAAATAAAAGATGGAGATTAACTCTTAAAACTAGAGTTAATGAAAATTGATAGATTTTAAAATAGAAAGACGTGACTTTACTCTATAATCTTAAAAATGTTTAGCCTTCAGTGCGTTAAGATTTAGAGGGGTGTATTCAATCGAGATTCTATTGGATTTTTTTGGACTTTAAAAAGTCTGTGGATTTAGAATATCCATAGACTCCATGCAGAGTTTGACTGACTTTTTTTATTGATTTATTTGGATTTTCATAGACTTTAGAGGATTGTGAAATACATTTTTTTATTGATTTACATGGATTTACATAGACTCCGGCGCTGGAACCATTGATGCAAATATATATGGGACACACTTGTATATAAAAAAAAGTTATCCAAATTATTTAGAAAAAAAAATACATTAGTTAAAAAAAATACATTACTATTTCATCTTCATTTCCATCACCATTATACCTCGCCCTCATTAGAAGTCTCGGGTTGTTAGAAGAGATTTTGGAGAGTAAAATTTATTTGTATTTTTTTAAGAGTAGACTTGACCCCGTGGTGGGTAATCCCCAAAGCAAACAGGGACGGTGAATTTTTTTGCCCCGTAGGCGGGACCAGAATAGTATTCTCAGCCTGGGGGATCCCCGTCTCGTTCCCCGCGGAGAGCCGCATTATTTTTTATATAATTAAGATATTTATATATAATTTTAATGTTAAAGTAAATTACAAATAAATATTTCATAGATTCCTACTCAATTAACTATTTATTAAAAATTATATTTTTTTATTTAATATTATGTTATTAGTTCCAAATTATATTCTTTTCAATTTAGTATATATGTTAATTAAAAATATTAGAATTAGAGGTTCTTCAAATTGTTAAAAAAAAATTTTTAACACCAACTTAAAGTAATTGTTGTATATGATTAAATTTTTTAATTTAAATATATATTTATATTTTAAAAATGAGATAAAAAAAATAATTAGGTAGGGAACGGGGAATCGCCGCGAGACGGGGATCCCCGGTGAGGCGGGAATGGGGGAAAAATTTTCCATTTATTTTGCAGGTACAGAGATGGAGAATAACCCCCATCCCCACCCCGTTGACATTCCAATGGAAAAGAATCAAAGAAAGTCAATAAACTGTTGAATACCTAAAGATTTTTTAAGACTTTTCAAAATCCGTAAAAATATCTGGTTATTAGAAGAGATTTTGAAGAGTGAAATCTATTCATATTTTGAAAGGGAAATCTAAAAAAATCCGTGGAGTATTAAAATCCATAGACTGTTGAATACCTAAAATTTTTTTAAGACTTTTTAAAATCTGTATTGAATATCTCAGGATTTTTAAAGACTTTTGAAAATCTAGATTGAATATCCCCAAACTTTAAAAGTCTAAAAAAATCTTACAGACTCTATAACCAATACACCCCTCTTAAAAAGAAAAAAACAAATAAATTGTAAAATAAATAAAACACACTTTAGTATCCAAATATTATTTTAATGAATGTGTGATGGTCAAGGGATTAAAGGGTGACCTAGGAATCCAAGAAGGTGATCAATCCCAAGAAAGTTATATGTTTTTCCATGACTATTTGTGTAATAATAATGTCATTTGTATGATCCAAGAAGCTTAGCCTCGGCTGTGCAAATTGTATTTATCTTCTGGGTCTACGTTCAATTTTATATTGGCAATGGTTTGAAGAATATCTATTACTCCGTATTAAAAGAATGGTTGCTTTACTGTTACACCAAGAGTAGGCTAAAAGGTACTATCTGTCAATTTTAAATTGCTTTTAGCTCTATTCAAAATATTGCGACAATTAAATTAGGTCGAGAGCTATTGTAGGTTTGTTCTTCACTTCTAAGTAAAACGTTTTCCCACTTTCAATGACATACATATAGCTATATCTGCTCGACAATAAATTTTCCACGATGCATTTTATTTACTTGTAATTCAAGGTGTGAACATTTAGCATATGATAAAGTATAGAGTGAAACATGAACCATATAAAATATATTAATTGTTTTTATTAAATGGTACTCTCTCTATTCCAATATTTTTAGCATATTAAAGAGGGTACACATGTTAAAAAAATTGTTTTTTTTAGTAAAATAATGACATATGGATAAATATGTGTATATTATTGTGAGTGTATAAGCAAACCAATATTTCTTTTTTTGAAGTGTGCGAATAATTTTGGGAGGGACAAATAAAGAAAGTGTGCAAATAATAATGGCATGGAGGGTGTATTAATTTTTCCACTGAATACATTAGTTCTGGAGGATATTAATTATTTTTAGTGAAGAGTATTAGTTGAAGGGTACGAAGAGTATTAGTTGTTTAGCAAAATGATACACTATATAACAAGGACGGATTCAAAAAAAATAAAAAATTGTAGCGAGAGCACCAAAAGGATACACTATATAATACATTAAGAAATTCTTTCTACATAATAACTCAAGTCGATTTCTATTCCAATATTGTTTGCTCCATAATTAACACTATTTTTAAGAAAAATATTAATGAGTCGAGTATTGAGGGATAATATTCAACAATATTTATTTACCAAGTAAATAAATTTATTAGTGTATGTGTGGGCCCCAAAAGTTGTGACATTTTGTGTAAATATATGAATATTATGAGATTTTTACAAATAACAATTATGGAATATACAAATGAGATAAGTGTGTAAATAATTATGGAACGGAAGGAATACAATTGAAACCTATAAATTTTCATAAATTGAAAATTTTGATTTGATATATTTATTATCAATACTCTATATATATTAAAGAAAACACTATATATAATAGTAAAGAAAAAATATGCGTACTCCACGAAAAGTAGCGTGCGTCCGTCTATGCGAGAAATGAAGAATAAGCTGATTTGATCTAAAAAAAAAAAGTAAAGGAGAAAATTGAAGCATGTTGAGCACTTCGAAGATGGCCGCAATAAAAAAAGGTTCTAGATTAAATATAGTTCCCTGTTTTGACAATACACTCCATTCAAAAAATTGTTCAGAAAAACTTTATGTAAAATATAACGATTTTCGAAAAAAAAAATTCGAAAATTTATATGTTTAATCACTACTACAGATTCGAACTTACATAGCTGCTCTTGCATAGCTGTTATAAAAACCGCTCTCCAAGAACCCACTTGGAGAGCGGTTATGTAAAGAAATATATTAAAAAAAAATAAAAAAATTCTAAGACAGCGGTTCAAAACCGCTTTCTAAGGTTTAAACTTAGAAAGCGGTTTAAAATCGCTATGTAAGGGCCCATTTGTAAGATAGCGGTTCAAAACCGCTATCCAAGTTCAACCTTAGATAGCGGTTCAGAACCGCTATCCTAGTGATACTTGGATAGCGGTTAAGAACCGCTGTCTAAGTTTTTGACTTGCATAGCGGTTAAGAACCGCTATCTAAGGATTTTGACCCAATTTTATATTTCAAATCCCTAATTAACACAACCAAAAACTCACGCACACGCTTATCAGCTTCCTCTCCCTCCTCCTCCCCCACCCACGACGCCACCACTCTACCGCCGTCAGCCTCGCGCCGCCCTCGTAGCCAGCCCTCCCCTGCGGCGCACCCGTCCCAGGCCGCGCCTCGCGATGCCGTCCCAGGCCGCGCCTCGCGACGCCGTCCCAGGCCGCGCCTCCACTCGTCGCCCCAGCCGCCGCCTCCGGACGCCGCCTTAGCCCTCCGCCTCTCCGCCGCCCTAGCCCGCCGCCAGGTAATTACGAATTTAAATACTTGGAGTATCTTTTAATCGAATATTTTTGTGATAGAGTAGAAGTTGCCCACTTCAAGTTGTTGCTTTATTTGTTTAGCTAAACTGCAGTTTTATGAAGATAATTTATTAATTTTTTCAAAAACATAAATTCATGCATATTATGCTCAGCAATTATAACCTGTTAGACTTCTTGAAGCCATTATTATCCAGCCTAGATACATCTTTTAAGAGAGGACCCCATGAAAACTGCAAAATCAAAATCATCAAATATATTTGGTAATTGGTGTTGATGATAATAATCAAATACAACGAAAAGATGTACCACAAAATCTTCTGGTGAAATCCCAGGTATCCCCCAATGCAATTCCTGCATATTAATAAATTAAAGCTAATTTGATGCACTGTGATTTCAATTTTTAAGTCTAATAGTATCATCAAATGTAGGTAATAATATTAGTAAATATTATAATAATATAATATTTTTTATAATGAAATTTGTTCATTAAACTTATACTTCTCAAAACTATGCCCGCCTTGGGATCCATATATTATAACATCATTTTATTATTATTATTATTATTATTATTATTATTATTATTATTATTATTATCAACAATGTAATTTAGGACTCAACTCGTGTGCTTTTCGATTAATGTATATAGGCATCTCTGGTTTTATATGGATCGAAAGTGGGTTCGAGCAGATAGATTATCAGAGGAGTATAGGAATGGGGTGGTTAGTTTTTAATATTCTCATATTATTATTTGTTTTAATTTTAAAAGTATGCATATCTAATCTATTTTTTTTAAAAATATTTTTTTATAGTGTAATGAGAATGTTTCGGAGTAGTCTTCCAGGTCAAAGCTCAAAAACCATTATTAAAGTGTTGTGGAAAAATATTACGGTAAATTTACTTTATAATTTTTTCAATTCAATTAAAAATAATCATAGTTGTATTGTACGTGATTATAATTGCTAATCAATAGGTTCCGAGGCAGCAAGATGGCATTTTGTGTTGCTACATTGAAGATATAATCTTGACTTCTCAGACGACCATTCCTGATGAAGTAAGTCGATTTATCGATTTATTTAAATTATTATTGATTGATATAACATATTCGTATTAATTAATTAATTTTTCAATGTAATTTGCAGTTTGTGCATAATCCTCGAATCCCTTTTTACAACAAAGCTAGAATGGACAAATGGAAAATGGATTGGATGGGGTATTTTTACAATAGGTTCTTAATGTAATTTTCTTTTTGTAAGACACTATTATAACTTTTGACATGTAACTTATATATTAATTTGTGATGATATGATATTATTATGAATTTTTTGGTATAATTAATTATATTTATTTATTTGATGTTATGGATTAATATTTGATGGTATGGATAAATATATTTATTTGTATATAAACAGGTTTATTTAAATAAAACAGAAAATATAAAAAAAAAATTATAAATCAAAGAAAGCGGTTAAGAACCGCTCTCCAAGTGAATAAAAAAAAACAAAAAAACGTATTGGGCCTTGTATAGCGGTTAAGAACCGCTTTCTAAGTAATGCTCTTGGATAGCGGTTCAAAACCGCTATCTAAGTAATTCTCTTGGATAGCGGTTCAAAACCGCTATCTAAGTAATGCTCTTGGATAGCGGTTACAAACCGCTTTCTAAGAAGACAGCGGTTTATAACCGCTGTCTAAGAGCTTATTTTGCACAGCGGTTTCCGAACCGCTTTCTTAGCTTAGATAGCTGATTCTTAGAAAGCGTTTCTAACCGCTTTCTGAGTTCATAAATAACCGCTATGTAAGTCCTTTTTTGTACTAGTGAATGTTTTTTCTTTTCATTTTTGGATATTATTTTCGAAATTTGTTAAAATATTCGATTTTTTTTTCCGATTTTTTTTTTTGGCGGAGTGTATTAGAAAAAGATATGACTATATATAACCTTGGCCTAAAAATATAATCGAATTAACTGGAGTTCAAAAGTTCAAGATATAAACGAAGCAAAATTGGAGCATCAGTCCATTATTAAGACCAGCAGCCCATTATTTATGCCCATATCAGCAAGTACCAGCCCATTCTAGTGGAAATAATTTTAGCCCATCTCATGGCCCTGTTGGGACAATATCAGTTTTGATTATATCCCAAATCCCCTGAAAAGATAGTGTACCTTAGGCCCCGTTTGGTTCGTGGGACTGCATTGGACTGGACTAGTTAGGATTGGACTAGATGGGATTGGATTTGGTTGGATTCATGTTTTCTAACTTAGGTTTGGATTGCAGGATTGTAAAAATATTATATTTTTATTTTAAAATAATTTTTTTAATAACTTCCCAATTTACCCTCAAATAAAATTTGTTTCACGGCTCATATCCCACCCCAAATTTTGCCCTTCTTCCTCAGCTAGTGGACTGCGCTTGAATCTGAAGCAAATTGGGAAAAAGCAAATTTGAACCAATCTACACGAAATTGATGCGATTTGGATGGAAGGATGTAACGTCGACGAAATAGCCTCACAAGCTACGAACTCGCCGTGAATTGTGCCAATCCAACAACCGCGACTACCGTCGATGTTGAATAAAAGATGACATCACCGCACAAACGACAAACTCAACGGAATTGCGATGAATATGCCGATAATAACCCTCTCAACAATCGTGATTTCTGTGAAGCTTCGATTTCGTGATAAAATTAGGGAAATTAGATCTGTTCTTCTCACCTTCTTCAGAGGCAAAACGACGTGAGAGAAGAAATGAATTTAGGGTTAGTAAAAACATTCAGATTTGTAAATTAATTGGTTATGGAGGATAATATTGTAATTTTATGTTTAAGTTGGAGGACAATTTGGTAAATTTTGGTGCTGGGACTAATTGATCCCACCATTCCCCTGGGATCCAGTAGTCCCAGTGCAGTGGGACTAAGAAGGATTAGAGACCCGGGCCCAAAATGAGTCCTGGGCCAAGTCAAGTGAACCAAATACAAAATTAGTTGGGACTAATGTGTCAATCCTGTGAACCAAACGGGGCCTTAGTAGTTAGGCTAGTCTTGGTTAGGTTTGTACTTAGTTATTTTACAATTCACAGGAACTCAGTGAGAGGAGTACTCATTGATGACAATCAAGACTGAAGCCTAAAGACGCAGAGCACCATCCTGAACTTACGGCAGTCCTTCTAAGCTGGCTGAGTAAGTGTCAGTGATGAAGAGTATGACCCTGAGGTCACTACTAACTCAGTCCTGAAGGGAACAAGATGACACTGAGTAATGGGAAAAGACTTGGAGTAGGGCCATGCAATGCAAAAGGAATGTCAGCGTTAGGACAAGACCGTTGTGCTCGAGACAAAATGAACTGAATAAGACAAGCCTGAAGCCCAGGAATGAGTTCTGACATTCTCACCAACCTGATGACGTGGACCAATCCAGGAAGGACACGCACGTACGGACCTGACATGAAGACTGAGTTCAGACTTCACTTTTCAACGGGCAAGCATTAAATGGAGCATTAAATGCTATTACCTAATCCATGCAAGGACGGCTGCTGCATGGAATATATGTCCGTTGAACAACTCTACGTAGATGACAAGAAGGTTATCTCTTCCAATAGATAGTTTTCAAATCCATCTATAAATACAGAAGGCCTTGAACTCATTCAAGGTTACGGGAAATTTCCAAGCCAGAAATTACTCAAACTCTTAAGTTATCAAAGCACTCAGCATTCTAAAAGAAGCACTCAAAACCAGATAAATTTCCCAAGTGTTTCTTAGATTAGTGAGAGTTATTTTGTATTCCACTGAGCTTTCAAGCCATACTTTAAGCTTAGAAGTGACTATCCATCCTTAGCATAGCCTAGTCTTGTAAGGATAATCACACCTTAGTTGGAATCCAAACTAAAACCAAAACCCTCTAGTCAGGTTTGTTGGTTGAAGTTGTTTAGTGAAGTTGGGAAGGAGTTTGTATAGGTCAGTGAGGTTAGCTGATCTTGGTGCACCTTTGCACGTTAAAAACAAGTTAATCCCAAGTAGTGGATTATCCTGTTCAATCAGGATCGTGGACGTAGGAGCTTGAGTCTCTGAACCACATTAAACTCCTTGTGTTCTTACTGCTTTGATATTGTTCTTAACAGCTTATTTGTTTAAGTTATTCATTGCATTAGCTTTATCAGGCTTGAATCAATCAGCCTGATCATCAACCTGAACACTGCCCTACTAATCACTATTTCAGAAAAGAGTAATCAAGTTTTCAGAAAGCAAACATTAACAAGACTATAAACTTTCAGGGCTCACGCATTTCCGCACTGAACTCAAGTTGATAGTTAGCCAACTGACCAGCACTCAGTGCAGTCAGTAGGTGGGTTATCAACCCTGAGTTCTTTATCACTCTGAGCAAAGGGGACTCAGTCAGTTTGAAAGTGAGAAAAAATTTGTATACGTGTATTCCCCCCATACACGTATCCCTCAGTCTTGTACCGGGACCAACACGTGGTATCAGAGCAGTGGTTCAAAAGACCACATACTTTGAATACTAATAGTTTCAGAGGTGAAACTGTTGGTGGTCACTGAACAGATCTGAGTTTGCTTTTCATAAAACTTGCATCATCATGACTTCGAGGAGACTTGAAGCTTCATTACCTGAATTCTCTGTTTCTAACTTTGTCTACTGGAAGTTCAGACTTGAGGCACATCTAGATGCCATCCATGACCCGATGCCGCGTGTTATCAAGGAAGGACCTAAAAGATCACCATCCCTAATGTTAGAGGACTGGGGTATGAGCATCTTGACATTGGCGTACAAGTTCCTAAAGAGAGGAAGGATATGACCAATGATGAGATCAAAATGGTGGGACTGGATAATGTGGCCAGAAACATCATCTTGCATATGGTGCCTTTCGAGGAGTCAGCGAGGCTGATGTAGGCCAGGGATGAGCTGACCAGGATGTGCGAAGGGTCAGAAAAGATAAAGGAGAACAAGAGGAATGTTGCCATTCAGAAGTTCGAAGCATTCGAGATGTTGCCTGATGAGAAGATAGATCAGATGGAGTCAAGATTCAACAAGTTGATGAATGAGTTGGTGATGTTGGACAAGGATGTTCCAAAGAGAGATGTTGCTTCTAAGATCCTGAATGCCCTTCCTGAGAGATGGGACAACAGTGTAATCATGCTAAAGAACACTCAGGATATGAGTAACATAGCTTCTGCTTTACTTTTTTCAGAGCTTAAAGCACTGGAATATGATCTCAACAAGAGAAAGAAGAAAGTTCAGCAAGAAGAAGAAGAGAAAAAGAAAGCTCCTGGGAAAAGCGTGGCGTTCAAAGCTAAGTCAGAACCTATCGAGTTTTCATCAAAATCACTGATGGAGATGAGCAGGGAAGAGCTTGCTGAGGAGTACAGCCTGATGGCCAGACATTTTGAAAAGTTGAATTCCAAGTTTGGTCGTTATAAAAAATATTATCAGGATACTCGTGACAGAAAACCTGAAGGAACCCACCAAAGCTCACGGAGATATGAGGAAAGAAGAAACACTGACCAGAGGAGAGATCGTGGCGATGAAAGAAGATATTTAGACCCAAAGCTCGATCGAAGAGATGAACAGAGACGTACTCGTGACGATAGACACTCAGGCAAGACTGAAAGCTCATCTAGACCTAGGGAACCTGACTCAGTGGCTAGGTTGGAAGCCATTAGGTTGTTCCTTGCATATGCAACATTCAAGAAGTTCAAGGTGTATCAAATGGATTTCAAGAGTGCCTTCCTGAATGGTGTACTCAATGAAGAGGTATATGTTGAACAACCTCCCGGGTTTGAGGTTGGAGATAGAGTATACCATTTGAAGAAAACACTTTATTGACTTAAGCAAGCACCAAGAGCTTGGTATGATAGCCTCTCTCAGTTCCTGACTGACCACGGGTTCAGGAAGGGAACCGTGGATAGGACTTTGTTCAGGATCATTGAAGGTGATGACATCCTCTTGGTCCAAATTTATGTTGATGAATTAATATTTGGTTCACCAAATCATCAGCTCTGTGAGTAATTCTCTAAGTTGATGACTGATAAATTTGAGATGTCAATGATGGGAGAGATGGACTTCTTCTTAGGATTGCAGGTCAAACAGACTGATCAAGTGATTTTCATTAATCAGGCCAAGTATACAAGAGACTTGATTCAGAAGTTTGGAGTTCAGAATAGCAATCCAGCTAGGATCCCAATGAACACCAATTGGAAGATGGATCCTGACACTGAAGGGACTTCAGTGAATCAGACTGAGTACCGAGGGTTGATAGGATCATTTTTGTACCTGACTGCAAGTAGGCCTGACATTACTTTTGCAGTTGGTGTGTGTGCTAGGTATCAGTCTGACCCCAAGAGAAGTCATTTGGAGGCTGCTAAGAGGATACTCAAGTATTTGAAAAGGACAGTCAATGTGGGACTATGGTTACCTTCAGATGACAACTTAGAACTGACAAGATATTCAGATGCAGATTATGGAGGTTGTAGGGTTGATAGGAAATCAACCTCAGGGACATATCAGTTTTTGGGGAGTAAGTTGATCTCGTGGTTTAGTAAGAAGCAGAATTCAGTGGAGATATCCACAACTGAGGCTGAGTATATGGCTGCAGGTAGTTATTGTGCTCAGATTTTGTGGTTGAGATAACAATTGAGAGACTACCAAGTGTTTGCTAATGAGGTTCTAATCTATTGTGACAACAATAGTGCTATAGCAATCACTCAGAACCCAGTGCTTCACACAAGGTGCAAGCATGTGGATATTAGCCATCATTTCATTCAAGATCACGTGGAGAAGAAGGATATTAGGATGGAGAAAATTCACACTGACAGGCAAAGAGCTGACATCTTGACTAAGCCTTTGGCTGAGGCAAGATTTATGGAACTGTCAGCGGAGTTAGGACTCTTAGATCCGGGAGAGCAGTCAGTATAGGATCATGGGGAAACTCAGGCCAGACTCGACTCAGCGAGGTATCAGGGTGCTACAATGTCTCCCTGACAGGTATGAGTTCAATCCTGGCCTTTGTGAATTTGAAGCGTTTCACTGAGACTTCCATCCTGAAAATCTTTATTAAATGCATTCCATTCATTTAAAGCGTGCCTTTTGATATTTAAACCCACGCGTAGCGGAGCATTTAATGCGTTCAGTTACTTTATCATATACGTGTCCGTTTTATATGGAATATGACTGACATGAGAAATGATTGATACGGAGATTAATCCTGGCCCTCTATTTCAAAACTTTTCAAATTCAGGATTAATCCCAACCTCACGTCTGAGTGACTGACTAATTCATATCAATCTAGAATGCCATTTGAGAAATTTATGCAAACACAAACACACCTTGCACACTGAACTTTCTCTCGTTCAAACGTTCATTTGTAAATTTTCTCAAAATACTAAAACTCTCTAATGGCATTCATGAACACTACCTGGTCTACGGACAACCTTGACGATGTTGTCAAGAGCAAGTTGGTTAATATGGAACACATCATTTCCATGGAGGGAGCGTGTCAATCTGTTAAGGAGATTCTCCCAGTTTTTAACTGGATCTCCAAGGCAAGGATGGAGAAGTACTTCACCCAGAAACCCATCTTTGTGCTTCCAAAAGCAGTAGTGGAGGCATATCTGAATCAGTTAATTCGCAAGGGTGAACTGTTTACTAGGGTGACCGTGCTTGTTCCGACTGGAGAGAAGGACAAGGATGGAGAGATGCTCTACAATGAAGAAATTCGTGACATCGATCTCAGGAAGGCCATAAAGGAAGTATATGCACTTCCGTGCTCTGGCATTAATCCCAGGACCTACAAAGAGAACAAAGAATGCAAGCTTCTTAAGGAATGGACCAAAACTGGGTCACCGGAATTCAGGGCGAGGCAGCACAAGGAGACCATGAAGCCAGAGTACCGTGCCCTGATAGATGTCGTCTCCAAGATAATCATGGGCACTACTGGATCTCACGAGCAGCCCAGTATGCCCAAGCTAAGGATTATGGTAGCCCTTATTGATGGTATAGAAGCCAACTGGGAATAATTCTTCCTCGACCAGATAAGTCAGGCTGCCACATACAAGATGACGAAGGATGAGGAGAAGAAGCATATCTCAGTGGGAGCCATCCTTCCTTTTGGGACAAGGTTGTCAATCCTGATCGCCCATACCTGTCAGGGTTGTACTTTTGATTTGGAGGATGATTTGTCCTCAAAGAAGATTATGTTCACCACTGTTGGTGACACATATGTTGTTCTGGGCCTAACTGGCCCTAATGCCCCTCCCAAGGGTCAGAAGAAGAAGCCTACTGTAAAGGGCAAGAAGGTGGTGCCTGCCCTGCTGGAAAAAAGTGGAAAGTCTCCTGGAGAAGGGGAAGGAGACTGAAGAGGAGATTGTGGCCGAGAAGCCAGCAGAGAAAGAAAGGGTAGAGAAGGCCGTGGAGGAGAAGACGGCCAGGCTGAAGATGGTGCTGAAAAGCAAAGCCACGGCCAAGGGAGGTGGAAAAGGGACTATGAAAGTCTCCAAGAGGGCCGGTTCTGAGGCTGAGGATACTGATGATGACGTCATATCAGGAGGAGAAGAGCTGGTTGACAGGCCGCTGAAGAGGCTGAGGAAAGGGCCCAAGAGATCTCCTGCCAAGAAGCTGAGGGAGATCATCACATTTAGGGAGGAGTCAAGCTCTCCAAGAGCCTCTAACTTGGAATAGGTTAGAGAAACAATCAACTCTGCAGAGCTGCTGCAACTTGAGTCCAATCCCACTGAACCCCAACCCTCAACCTCTCTTATAACTCACCCTGAACCCCAAACCTCACCCATCACCGAGCCTAACCCAACCATCACCGAACCTAACATTCACCCCACTGAAACCATCCAACCTTCATCTAACCCTGACCCTACTCCTCCACAAACTGAGTTAGCGCCCAGCACTTCAAACATCTCTGAGCGTGACCAGAACCTAGAGCCAAACACTTCCAAACCTAACCCTGAAGACTTTCCATCTTACCCCAACCCTAAAGACTGCCCCAAAACCACTACCGAAGGAGACTCAGCTGATGAGTTTCCGGACATGGCGGAGGAGGAGGAGCTGGACGCCGGGCTGATGGGTGAGATATTTGAGAACACCCTCAGGGGGAATGCTTGTGAGTGGGCCTCAAAGTGTTGGCCTAGCCTGCACGAATACAGGGAGTTGTGCTCCAATGTGATCGAACTGAAAGTCTGGCTCGACTTCAAGCAGTCGAATATGCAGAAGCAATATATACTAGTCGATGCCAGAGGCTGGGAACACTGGGAGAGAGAGGAGGCCAGGCTATGTTCATATTTCTATATCACCAGTTGGCTGCAGCTGATAAACTTCGAGAACTTAAAGCAGCTGGTGGATGGAATGAGGGCTGATATGTAGGAGGACTTCGAGAATGAGCCCAAGGAGGATGAAGATGATGATGAAGCTCAGGGTGGAGCAAATGAGAAAGTGGTGAAAGAGACTGCCAAGGAGGTGGATGAGATGAACTCTGAGCCTCAGGCTCAGGGGGAAGGTAAAGAGGAAGTTGGTGCCAAGGGTGGACCAACTGCTGAGGATGTTGTGAACATCTCAGCTGCCAATGATACATCAATCAATGAAGGGATTCCCTGCCCTGACACAAAGGAGGATGATGATGTAGAGGCATCCAATGAGACTCCTAGTTCTGAGGATATTTTATCCAAAGTTTGAGATGGCTCAGCTGTGCCTGAGCAGTTGGCTGTGACCACTCAACAACTGTCTTCAGTGCACCCTGAAGAGGGGACTGATGCAGGGGTTGACAAGGGAAAACAACCAATGATAGAGGAGGAAGGGGCTGACGAAGACGTGGTCATCACTGACGTCCGGAAAGGCAACTTTACCAGTATCATCAAGGTAAAGCAAGAAAAGACCTTAGAGAACTTGGCTGAGCTCAGGGAGGAGATCCAGAGGATCAGGGACGAAAAGGAAGAAGCAGCCAAGGCTATCCGCAAGCACATCCGGTGGACCAAGTCAGCCTATAACACTCTCGCTAACAAAGAACTTCTTGCGCTGAAAAAGACCATGGTTGGCACTGCCAAGTCAGTGAGGCAGGAGAGAAGAAAGATGAAGAAGCAATTCAAGCAGACGCTGACCCTGCTCGAAGAGAAGCATGAGCACATAATAACAAAGGCAGTGGAGCTTCTAGCAAGTCACGCTGGGGAGCTTTTCACTCAGGCCCTAAATGCCTAAATGACTCAGTGGCCATGTTGGCACTGGAGTCAGGAAAGATTGCTCAGATCTCTGAGAGTATCACTCAGGGGTTGGCTCAGGCAGCTCAAGAGTCTGCAAGAATTGTCTCTGAAGCTAAGAGGATTAGTGAAGAAATTGGGAAAGTGGAAGCCCGAATTACAAAGGCTGAGGAGGAGGTCCTCATAGAGGCTCTGCCCGGGGCCAAGGATGATGCCAAAAAGGGGGAAGAGAAGAAGATAAGATCCCGCTCTGAGGCATCTGAGGCTCAGTCCACTCCAAGGAAGTCAGCAAGGCTGGCTGCAGGGGCAAAGACTAATGAACCTTCAGCAGAACAAACTCAAGCTCAATTTCCATCCATCCCTGAAGGAAGCTCAGAGCACTCACCTCTTAGCATAAGGAAGAATCCGAATTCCTTAGACACCAATGAAGTGGCTTCCTTGTGCGAAGAAGCTTGGGGTCTGCCCCATGAGAAGAGTGAGGCTCAGCGCAGGACTGAAATAGTTGGAAAGGGTAAGATGCGCATCCTTGAGAAGAAGGTTGAAAAGCTTTCAGAGCTTACTGAACTTCAACAAAGGGAGCTGGATGATGGAATTCTGAGCATGCTGAGGAGAAAGAAGGCGAAGCCTGAGCCAAGGAAGTACAGAAAGAGGCCTACAACAAAGAAGTCAACAATTCTACAAGTCAGAAAGCCTGAGGTGATTCAGAGGGAAGCTCTTGTCGATGAGTTCATCTCAGAGACGTTGAAAGAGTTTTGGGTTGACGCAAGGGATGAGTTCGTCAGACTCTGGTATGTAGTGAAGAAATGGGGCGACACTGAAGACATCAATGCCCACTTCACTGACTACATGATGGACAACCATCCTGAACTCATTCAGAAGATCTTGGAGGTAGCTGACGCAACCAATGTCCAAGTGAAGACTCCTGAGTTCATTGCTCGACCACCACTTCTAGTCCCTGGAACAAGCAAGCATGATACCAATGCCATTATGACTGAAGAGTTGAAAATTGCCAAAGCTTAAGGATATGTGAACCAACTTAGAAGAGTAGATGAGTTGAAGGTCAGAGTCTATGCTGGTTATGGACTCGAGCCTGAAATGAGATTGGTTTAGGTGTTCACACTCTTTGATGTAATAGATCAGGTTCATTGTACTCATTCTATATTATCAATGAAATCTATTACTTTGCCCACAAACAAAAACTCATTATCTTTTTTGTTGTTATTTAAATTTTGTAGTTTATCAACAATTGCTCTAACACTGACTTAACTTATAGATAGGATTTTCTTTCCTCTAAGTGTTTTGAGGATCTTTTCAGTATTTTGGCATCATCAAAAAAGGGGAAATTATTGGGACAGTGTCAGTTTTGATTAGATCCCAAAGCCCCTGAAAAGATAGCGTGCCTTAGTAGTCATGCTAGTCTTGGTTAGGTTTGTACTTAGTTATTTTACAATTCACAGGAACTCAGTGAGAGGAGTACTCATTGATGACAATCAAGACTGAAGCCTGAAGACGCAGAGCACCATCCTGAACTTACGGCAGTCCTTCTAAGCTGGCTGAGTAAGTGTCAGTGATGAAGAGTATGACCCTGAGGTCACTACTAACTCAATCCTGAAGGGAACATGATGATACTGAGTAATGGGAAAAGACTTGGAGTATGGCCAAGCAATGCAAAAGGAATGTCAGCTTCAGGACAAGACCGTTGTGCTCGAGATAAAATGAACTGAATAAGACAAGCCTGAAGCCCAGGAATGAGTTTTGACATTCTCACCAACCTGATAACGTGGACCAATCCAGGAAGGACACACACGTACGAACCTGACATGAAGACTGAGTTCAGACTGTACTTTTCAACGGGCAAGCATTAAATGGAGCATTAAATGCAATTGCCTAATCCATGCAAGGACGGCTGCTGCATGGAAGATATGTCCGTTGAACAACCCTACGTAGATGACAAGAAGGCTATCTCTTCCAACGAATAGTTTTCAAATCCATCTATAAATATAGAAGGCCTTGAACCCATTCAAGGTTATGGGAAATTTCCAAGCCAGAAATTACTCAAACTCTCAAACTATCAAAGCACTCAGCATTCTAAAAAAAGCACTCGAAACTAGATAAATTTCCCAAGTGTTTCATAGATTAGTGAGAGTTATTCTGTATTGCACCGAGCTTTGAAGCCATACTTTAAGCTTAGAAGTGATTATCCATCCTTAGCATAGCTTAGTCTTATAAGGATAATCACACCTTAGTTGGAATCCAAACTAAAACCAAAACCCTCTAGTCAGGTTTGTTGGTTGAAGTTGTTTAGTGAATTTAGGAAGGAGTTTGTATAGGTCAGTGAGGTTAGCTGATCTTGGTGCACCTTGGCACGTTAAAAACAAGTTAATCCCAAGTAGTGGATTATCTGTTCAATCAGGATCGTGGACGTAGGAGCTTGAGTCTCTGAACCACATTAAACTCCTTGTGTTCTTACTGCTTTGATATTGTTCTTAACTGCTTATTTGTTTAAGTCATTCATTGCATTAGCTTTATTAGGCTCGGATCAATCAGCCTGATCATCAACCTGAACACTGACCTACTAATCACTATTTCAGAAAAGAGTAATCAAGTTTTTAGAAAGCAAACATTAACAAGACTATAAACTTTCAGGGCTCATACATTTCCACACTGAAGTCAAGTTGATAATTAGCCAACTGACCAGCACTCAGTGCAGTCAGTAGGTGTGTTATCAACCATGAGTTCTTTATCACTCTGAGCAAAGGAGACTCAGTCAGTTTGAAAGTGAGAAAAAATTTGTATACGTGTATCCCCCCATACACGTATCCCTCAGTTTGTACCGGGACCAACAGGCCCAACAAATAATAATCAAGAAAAGTAAAAGCAAAAGTAGCAGCCCATTTCGTCGGCAACACTTCAGCACTAAAGCTGTCGAAACTGGCCGGAGAGTCGGGCGAGTCAAAATCCGCAAAAGCCTGTCATTTGGCGGGATGATGTGGGGCGGGCCAAAAATGCAGCGGGCTACAAAACCCCCAACCTAACCTACTTATGGTGGTCCGTGGGTTCTGGTGGGCCAACCCACCTTTAATTTTTGACTTAATTGCTATTTAAATTACAACCTTTTTCAAAATTGCATTTTAAGCTAAAATTTAGGAACTTGTTAAAAAAAGCTCTAATTTAACTTCTTTTGACAATTAAGACTTACAGACAAGTTTTTCTCTATCCGTCACTGACATGTACGTAGCAATGACCTACAAAAAAACTTAAAATAGGTGGCAACAAACTTTAAAGCTTAATTGAAATTAAAATCACGGTCTTTTTCAAAATTGCATTTTAAGCTAAACTTTTAGATTTTGTTAAATATAGTTCCAACTTAACTTTTTTTACAATTAAAACTTACAGACAGATTTGCAAAGGTCCATCATTGGTGTGGTGTCTATGTGTTAGTGGCCCACAAAATACTTGTGGGAAAAAACTTTAAATATATGGAAAAATTTAAAATTGAATTCTCAAATTCCAAATATTTTTTCAAAATCCTACATCCCAATTTCACGGACAGATTATTAAAATTGATTTATTGTAAAATGATTGTGTTTATCCTATTTGAATTCATGAGTGTTCTTACTTATGCAAGAATTTTGTATCTTGATTTCATCTTTTCTTTCTATTTGGATTTATTTATTTCATGTTTTTCTTGCTGAACTTGCGTCTCTTCTTTTCTATTTGATGTTTTCGTCGATATATTTTGATTTTTAGCTTTTGCAAATATCCTAGGTTTTCTTCCTATTGATTTTTTTTAGTTTTTTTTTTAGTTTTTTCTTGCATAACATGTTTTTGATCTAATTTTTTAGTTTATTTGTTTATATTGTTTAAATTTAACAAAGTTTTTGGTGTTTTTGTTCTCGAATTGTGATTTTTTTATTTTCTTTCTGCATGGATCAATGGTTTTCTGTGTTATTTCTTTCATTGCATGCTAATGCTATGTTTTTTTGTTTAAGTTGAGGGTTGTCATTGTTGTTCCATGCTCTTTTTGTGTAGTAACACAAGTTTTTTTTATTTATGTAACATAATATATTCTTTTTAGTAAAACATTTTTTCCTTGTGTAGTAAGATAATATTGTTGTTTTTGTAATGTTTTTTGTTTGTCCCTGATATTTTTGTGTGTTGTAACATTCTTTTGTTGTTATGGTAACACATTATATCTTCATGTATTATTTATAACACATATTATATGTCCTTGTGTAGCACAGTCTTCATGTATTTGTAACACATAATATTTTTGTTTAGTAACATAAATTTGTTTGTGTGTGTAACATACATTATTAGTTGGTGTATATATATATATACATATATATATATATATATATATATATATATATATATATATATATATTGCTCTTTTTTGTGCATGTATTAACATTAATTTGTTGATGTGGTAACATATATTCTCTCTTTTTGTAACATAGTATTCTTTGTATGTTTAGTAACACATACATTTTTTGTTTAGTAACATAATAATATTATTTTTAGTGACACATATATGTATTATTATTGCAGTTATACTTGTATTCAATGGATGGGAATTCATACGAGGGGGACTCACATGTTTTGATGTTAGAGGTCCCTTCTAAAAAGTCTAGGAGGAAGGTGAGGAAGAGGGAAGATGTTGGTGCTATAGTTATTCGTACTTCTCAACAATCGAGGTATTTTATAGTTCTTTTCATTCTGTTTTTTATTTACTCATCCTGTTGTTTTTATATATAGTAACCATATTTTTTTCTTTTAATCATTGAAGAGATTTTACTCCCTATAACAGACCTACTGCTATAAATAGGCAAATAGACCTACTTTTTTTATTAACAAATAGGAGTTGGATAGAATATAGAATAAGGATATACAAAAAAGAACCCATCCCAACGAAAAGGCCGAATAAATTGGATTCGGAAGTAATACTACTGCCAGACTTCCTAATATAAGACCCGATCCCAGAAATACTAAAAGAAAATCATGTATTGGTCCAGGTAAATCCATTTGATTTTATAAAAAAAATCGAAATATTTCATGCCTTTTTTGACCTGACCAGGAAAAAGAGGTTATCCTTTTTTTTAGAATACTTCTTAATTGAATGCAATTTGAACGGGGTTGATTTGGATTGATGTAAATACATTTATTGGACTACTCTTATTATCGAAGCAATCAAAGCAGAAGTTCAAACTTTATATTTTCAAATCATTATTCGAATAGAAATCCATTTATAATAAAAAAGAAGCCGCGATTTTCACCGACGAGCCCTTCTTTTGTATTAACCAAGCAAAAACCTCATCAAAAACCTCATTCCTTTCTTTAGATCCAAAACCTATAAAGCTTTTTTTATTTGAATTTTAAAATGTTTTGTGAATCGAAGGTTTTATACATTTTTTATTTGAGGTAAATTCGAAGAAACTGTTCGAATTGTGTAATCTTCAATTATTGATACCGGTAACCGACCTAAAGCAATTTGATTATAATTCAATTCGTGACGATCATAGGCAGAAAGTTCATATTCTTCAGTCATTGATAAACAATTTGTTGGACAATACTCAACCATTACCGCAAAATATACAGATTCCAAAATCAATACTGTAATTAAGTAATCGTTTCTTTCGAACACATACTGGTAGATATATAGGACATACACGAACACATACTTCACAAGCAATGCATTTATCAAATTCAAAGTGGATTCGGCCTCGGAAACGTTCGGATGTGATCAATTTTTCGTAGGGGTATTGAATAGTTACCGGTAAACGATTCGCGTGGGACAAGGTGATCATCAAACCTTGACCAATGTACCTGGCAGCTCGTATTGTTTGTTGACCGGAGTTCCAGAACTGAGTTAGCATATGGAACATATCTGAATATCTATAAATAATTTTATTTTTTTCTTTCTCTTGTTTGAGACAAGTTATAAAGAAAAACCCATTCTATTTCTATTCCTTTACAGTGAAAGAAGTTGAGACGAAGTTGTTAATAATAGATTACCTAAAGAAATTGGTAAAAGAAATTTCCATCCAAGATTTAAAAGTTGGTCCATTCTCAGCCTCGGTAAAGTCCATCTTGTTGCAATAGAAATAAACAAGAACAAATAAGTTTTAGCTAATGTAATAAAGATACCGAGTATTGTTCCAAAAACTTGACTTCTTGTATTTATGTCAAAAAGCTCAGGAACAAATAGGTATGGAATAGAAAGATTCCACCCCCCAAGTAAAGAACTGTTACAAATAATGAAGAAACTAGTAGATTTAGATACGAAGCAACATAAAATAAACCAAATTTAATACCTGAATATTCGGTTTGATAACCTGCTACTAATTCTTCTTCTGCTTCTGGTAAATCAAAAGGTATAGCAACTCGTTTGTGTTTTTAATATTAAATATTTGATATCACTAATACATTCATTTCACTATAGCAACTCGTTTTATTATTATGTAGTGACACATTTTCTTATAATTCACATAAGTAACACACTCAGTTCTTTACAACAACATATAATATTGACATCCATAACACGCACCCTTCTCTTCAATAACATAACTTATTTACATTATTTACATAAATACACACACACACACAAACACACACACACATATATATATATATATATATATATATGATAACGCTAGCCGACCTACATTTGGAAACCATTGAATTTTTCCGCCAAAATTATTACTAAATTGAGTATTAAATCTTTGGTATATATCTTTAAAATATATTTTATGATAAAAATTGATAAATAATTATTTACAAAATATATTGGATATATTTTTGAAATATAATTTATAATAAATATGAAAAATAATATGTTAGGATATTTTTGTCCTAGGGATTTTTCTCATATTAATTTTGATATGTCAAAATATATATCTTTGTATTGTGGAAACTAACATTGCAGGTACAAAGAAAAATGAAGAATTTAATAGATGAAAGTCTACATCTGCAAACATTGGATACAGACTCTACAGCTAGTTGAAGACAAGTCTACATCTGAAGAGTTGAAGACAAGTCCACAGCCGAAGAATCTACATCTGCAGAGTTAGAGACTACAAGTTGTAAAATTGAGATTAGTAGGACTAAATTAAGTGTAATACACATGTTACACTCACTCACTTAGTTTGAAAAGTCTCAGTGTTTACCAGAGCTAATTACTAGCCAGTAGAAACAAGTGTTTCAGTGATTAACAACTCTTTGAGCAGTCATCACTAAAAGATAACTTGTACTACTTGAAGGACGTTGCTATATGACAAGAAGCCTTAATTAAGCAGAAGTCAAAGCTGGAGGTGAAAATATTTGAAATTCTCAAAATCCCTCCAACGGCTAGAGAACCCCTCAAGACTCCTATAAATAGGAGAGGAGACCTCAGAGGATCAACAACAACAATCCAAAGCTCTCAAGCATACTGCACAATATTTACACCCTTCAAAGTCTACAACCCTTCAACTATAGAAATTTTTAAGACTTAGAAGCTAGGAATATTGTCTTATATTTTTGTTGTTCCTCACTATATACCCCTGTATTCTACCTTGTGTAGATTTTATTTCTTAGTGAGTAAGATAGAGAGAGTGTTTAGAGTGAATTTTTAGTTCATCCTAGACTAGACTGAGCTGAGTGACAAATCTAGGTCTTAGGGGGAACTTCTTGTGACTGTGTGATCTCTTAGTGAATTTGGCACCTGTGTGGTGTAACAGTGGATGTAGGAGGATTACAACACCTCTGAACCACTATAAATGTATCTTGTTCTTTATCTACTGTTCATTCATTTTATCTATCTTATTACATCACTCATATTCTTTGTGCTTATTAAAGTTTGATTGGATTTGATTTTTCACTTCACACACTTTACTTATTTCCGCTGCACTAGGTGTTAAAATACTTCTAAGTATTACAACACCAATTCTAATAAGTGTTTGATGTAATACAAACTTTGCATTTCAAAAGTCTGCAGCTGCAAACCTTTGCTTTCAACTCTACAGCTGCAGAGTACAATCTGTATACTTTATTTGTTGCCATAAAGTTTTAAGTTTTAATAATCAAGGTCTATTCACCCCCCCTCTAGACCTTGATACATCTTTGGGACCAACAAGTGGTATCAGAGCATTTGGCTTGCCACTGCTTTGACCAAATTTCAAAAGTTTTCAAGCCAGATTCAAAATTATTTTTGAAAAATCATATTTGCATTTCTTATGGCTCCTAAAATGATGTAGTCTAAAGTGCCTATGTTTTCCACAGATGAATGTGATGATTGGAAGATCTGAATGCAAGCTCACCTATCTGCTATGAATGATGAAATGTGGTCCATAATTGAGGATGGTCCAATTATGATAGAAAAGGCCAACACTGCAGGAGATCAGACTGGTCTGGCCCAAATCATTCCAAAGCCCAAGAAGGAGTGGACAGATGAAGACAAAAGAAGAGCAAACCTCGATAATGTTACAAGAAATACTATTTATCACTCCCTAGATAAAATTGTGTTCAGCAAGATAAAAAGTTGCAAAACTGCTAAAGAGATATGGATGAAACTTGAGATGATCTGTGAAGGGACTGATCAAATTAAAGAGAACAAGCTCATGATAGCTGTCCAAAAATTTGAGAACTTCAAGATGAAATCTGGAGAAACTCTTGAAAAGTTTGATTCAAGATTCATTGAAATACTCAATGAGCTTGAACTACTTGGAAAAGAATACTCTCAAAGGGAAAAGAAAATGAAAGTTCTAAGAGCCTTACCATCTGAATGAGATATGAAAGTGGTTGCTATGAGAGAATCTAAAGATTTATCCAAAGTATCCACATTTGAGTTATTTTCTAACCTTAAAGCCTTTGAATTTGATATTGACAGGAGAAAAGACAAAGATTCAACAAATTCAAAAGTCACAGCTCTAGTAGCTGTAAAGTCCAACCCAACTGCAGAATCATCAGAAAATGATGAGATGACCCTATTGATAAAGCAATTCAAGAAGTTTGCCAAGAGAGTCAACTGGAAGAAAAATTCATCTAAGCAAGAAGGTAAGTCAAGTAAACCAGCTGCTAACTCCAACTATCTTTGCTATAATTGCAGAAAACCTGTATACTTCATCAAGGACTGCCCCTACCCAGAATCAAAGAAGTACACTGAGGAGGAGAAAGCTGCAAGGATGGAAAAGAAGAAAAAGTTGTATAAAGAAAGAATAAGAGCACTACTATCCGAGTTTGAAAAGACTCAGGAAGAAAGTCCCTCTTCTTCTTCTCACCCAACTGCAGAGTGTGAGTCCACAGATTCTGAGGACAATGAAGCACTAATATGTCTTATGGCAAAGGATGAAGAGGTAAAATCCTCATCCAGTTCTTTAACTGAAAAGGATTCTTCCAGTGATATGATTCACTTGCTCCAAAAAGGTTTTGAAGGACTGCTTCATGTAAAAAGTGATTATGATGAACTTTTAGTTGAAAATCAAGAACTGAATCAAAGAATTGAGGAACTGCTTGCTGAAACCAATGAAAACAGAAACAAGCTATCCTTAATGAGTAATTTGCAAGAAGAATTTGATTATCTAAAAATTAGTCATGAAGAACTTTTTGAAGAGGCTACATGCAGAATTGCTGACTGTATAGATCTCAAGAATGAAGTTGCAAAGAAAGACAACATTATTCAAAATGTTGAAGCTAAGAGAGATTATTTCATTAAAAGATTGGAATACTATGGTAAATCTTCTAGAAAATTGAAGGAAATGCTTTTACAGCAAATACCTTCTGGAGATATGACAGGCATTGGATACAATCCATGTGATTGGATGGAATATCTTAAAAAATCTGTTCCCACATTTGTGAAACAACAACAAGAATTCAAAAGAGAAAGCATTCTTCTACAAGAACTTGAGGAACCAACTGTTCAAAGATTAGTAAAAAATCTATCTGATGAGAAACAAAAGAAGATTATTGACATTATCTATGGAAAGGTTGAAAATGAACAACATTTGGAAGAAAAGATCAATCTGTACACAGACAAGATCAAATCAATCTGTAAAGAAGAGACTTCAAGTCAAACTTTACAGACAACAACTGTGCAGCCGGAAGCAACTGTAGATTTTAAGAGAAAAGAGAATTTTAACAAATTCTGGAATGGAAAGCCGTCAAATTTTATTTTCATTGGTGCTATTCTCTTAGGGTTTCAATTATTTGATTTGTACTTTAAAAAATTTTGAAATGGCATCTCCATCCTCAAGCCATACCCCTTCTCTTGAAATTATTAAACGGAATCCGGGAAAGAGGCCCGTAGAAGATGAACCGCCGCGCCCTGCTCCTCGCCGCTCGCTCCGGCGAGCAGCCGGTCAGAACCCTAGAACTTTGCTTATCGACGAGGACACGGGTTCCGAGGCGAGCTCTGTTGCTCGCTCCATTGACTCTTTCTATGCTGTGGAAAGCTCGGGCGAGCAGGACGTCCAAGGCCCTGTTGCTCGCTCCTCGGCTCGTGAAGGAACTTCCTCGGATTTAGGCGAAGATTCCACTGAGGTTGCTGCTGAAATAGAAGAGATGAGCCTCTATGGGGATACGGGAGCGAGCAGCCGGCCAGGAGCGAACAAATAGCCAGATCGGGGAGCGAGCAGGTGGGAGTTACATGGGAATTTCTCCGAGAGATAAATTTTCCCATTTTGAAGCCAACCCCTGAGTCTCTTGTTCCTAAAGTCGTAGTCCGAAGGCAAGATTGGATCGATTACGCCAACAAGTATTACAACACATTCCCTGTTCCTGCTCGACCTATTATGGAGGCTCTTCCATCAACCTACACAGTGAGCAAAATAGCCAGTGTGGTTACGGAGGAGAATTTAACTCGAATACGGTCTCGCTACCGTATTCCATACGATATCCACTTGTACGTCCCCCAACCAAGAGAGAGAGCTGACAACCCACCTCCAGGCTGCATTGTTATTAACCTTGACGTACTTAACACGGGGTTCCCTATCCCTCGGCACCCGGTGATCGAACGATTCTTGAAGGACATAAACCTGGCGATCACTCAGATTACTTCGAACGGTTGGGGTAGTTTGTTGGCATTTATGACCCTTTTCGGGTTGGAAGGATACAAGAATAAAATCAGCACGGCGGAGATACACTATGCTTTGACCATCTCCTCGGCTGTTAATGAAGACGGGCTTGGTTGGTATTATATCAAAGCCCGTAGTGGCGTCAAATTGATCGAAGGGGTGCCTAATAAGGTCAAAAGCTGGCACAAGCAATTTTTTTATATTGGCGGCGATTGGCGGGCATCCTCCGATTTTTCGGGAGGACCGGGACGTATAGATTCACCTACTCATTTCGGCGAGATTCGGCGTAGGTCTCAGTTCCTAGTTCATCATATTTTCAGGAGAACTAATTTTAATCTTTTTCCCTTGTTTTGCAGGTCCGCGTCTTTTGAAGTGGGGGCATCCGGATCTGAGCGAAGAATTTTTATACGTTCTCGCGTTGATTTCATTACGGGACGTTAAGGACCGGAGCATCGAACATCTCTCCCAAGCTCATTGTCGCAAGCTAGCCCAACTTATTACCAGTGCCCATCACTTGGAGGCACAAGCAGAAGTCCCCGAGGGTAAGTTTTACTTGTTAATTTTTTCCGTTTTTCTTATTATTCGTTCTTGCCCTGTTGGTCGCCTAGGCCCTGCTGGTTGCCTAGGCCCTGCTGGTCGCCTAGGCCCTGCTGGTCGCCTAGGGTAAGGTTCACTTGTTAATTTTACTGATAATTTTTGTGTTGTTTTCAGCTCAAAGGGTAACGGTCGCTGTCCCCCCAATTC
The DNA here is from genome assembly GCA_947034835.1 of Ballota nigra. Classification (NCBI taxonomy): domain Eukaryota; kingdom Viridiplantae; phylum Streptophyta; class Magnoliopsida; order Lamiales; family Lamiaceae; genus Ballota; species Ballota nigra. The sequence goes on along the minus strand of OX344724.1, from coordinate 36,760,383 downwards.
CCGAGAGTTATTATTTGCTCGCACGTCGGGTTAAACAAATGGCTGCCAATCAACCATCGAGGAAGAAAAAGTTTGACCCGTGTACCTCCTTGATCAAGCTGAGGGCCGAAGCGGACGAAGAAGAAGAAGTTCCTCAGGCTCCTGCCCCTGCTCCTCGCCCCCCGTTGCGCTCCTCACCTCCCCCAAAGGACACGAGGGGTAAGAAGAGGCTTACGAAGGAGACCGCTCCTCGTAAGGAAGATGACCGCGCCAAGCGGGTGAAAGGACAAGGTCCTTCCCAGGTGGGCAAGTCTACTGCTCGTTCCTCGCCGGTGGAGGAGGTGACCGAGCAGTAGGTCACTGATGCCATGCTCATCGGCCGAAGGGGCTCATCACCTGACGGCTCCTACTTGGGCTATGACCCGACGAAGCTAAGGGAGTAAGTACTTTCCTTACTGCTCGGCTGCTCGCTTCTCTGCCCATATTGATTTTTCTAAATGTTTCTATCTTTTTATAGGTATCGGAGAGATGACTATCCTGGTCGCTCCAGAGTACTTCACCAACTCTGTTGTGTGAAGTCAGCCCCAGCCTATCCCGACCTCAGGGATTCTCACGTCCGGCGGGCTACAGAGCTTGTTCCCCGTGCTTGGACAAAAACTGGGGAAGAAATCCTGTAGAACCAGTCTCTTAGCGACAACGCTCGCCTTTTAGGTTACAACGCTAGTCACCAGGCTATAACTGCCCAGAGGGTCGTTGACCAAGCCATTGAGCTTGAGAGGACCAACCGGGGCCTGGGTCGAAAAATAGAACAGCTTGAGGCGGACCGGGATGCCCAGCTGAAGAGGAAAGATGAAGAGCTTTCTAAGCTGAAGGCTGATTTCGAGAGAGCCAAGCACACTTGGGAGCGGGAGGTGAAAGCTGCGGATGATCGGGAGATGGTAGTGTCCAATGCTTCAGAGAAGCTAAAATTGGACTTAGGCGTCGCTGCTGATCGTCTGCAGGTCCTGGAGACGGAACGGGTGGGTCTGGTAGAGAGGGTTGAGTCTCTTAAGGTTCATGTTGACCAACTGGAGAAAGAGAAGAAACGGGCTATCTCCTACAGTACGTACGTGCAAGATGTGACTGACAATACCAATTTCGGCTACATCTGTGCGTACGCAGACTGTGTCCGATCCGTGAAGTATTCTCTGGACAATGGCCTTGACGTAATGACTAGCACTATCAAGGACTTCACGGATTATGTTACCGAGAACCCACCCGCTGCCGGTTTTGAAATTCCTGTTGCTGACTTAGGGGAGATGTGGTTAGACTTAGGCGTCTTCAAGGATGATGTCGTGGTCATAGCACCGAGGGAGAAGGTTGAGGTGAGAAAGGATGCCACCGTTTTTAACGCTTTGAGCCCCATCCTTCCCAACCTACTTGGTGAGACAAGCAGCTCTGCTCCAGTAGGCGAGCAGCAAGTCCTTGGGGCGACCAACCAGGATGCACCTCCTCCTCCTCCTTCTACAGACTTCCCGGCACCACCAGCTCCTCCAGCGTCCGAGACTTAGAGGACTTTTTATCTTTCTTTGCTTTTTTAGTTTATGTAGTAGGGTAATGATTGTATGCTTTCCATTTCCTTGTGGCCTTGTTTTGATGAATGAAGATCGTTCTTTTACTTTACTGTTCGCCTTTTATTTGCCCTTTTCATTTTTTGCTTAAGTATTTCTTTCCTTGATTGAAGGTTTAAATACTTTTCCTTTGCAAATGTATGTATACTAAGTATATATGTGCCTATTTGGTTCTTTTGAAGAACTTGGCCTTTATCATACTTCTTCTTACACCCTGTTGCTCGCCACTTACTGTGTTTGTACTTAAGTGCTTCTAGCTTTGGGATGAGCAACTGTGTTATGGGGCTTTAGCCTGTGCCTTGTTGCTCGCCTCCTCTATACTTGTGCTTTTATGCATTTGGTATTTTGGGTGAGCAACTCTCTGTGAGGGGGCGATCAGGTGGGCTCTTGAGTCTCATGGACCCTGCTGCTCGCCTCCTTTTGGATTTGTGCTTACAACACTTGCTTATCCTCCGGCGAGCAGCTTTTCTTCTAGGCGAACAGTTGGGTTTTAACACCTCTTGCTTCCTTATGTACATAATATACTTGAACAATCATCTATCTTCTCGGAAATTTTACCAAAAAAGTTCAAAAATTTCATCAATCTTACAATAATATACACAACAATATGCATAAAAAACTTTATTCTAATCTACAGAGAAAATTTCTATGGAAAATTTTGTTTTACATTGGTCTCCTAACTATTGATAATATTTTTTCAACAACGCCGCATTCCAGGTGTATTGGGCCGAATTGCCTTTCATGTCTTCGAGATCATACGTGTCGTTGTGCCACTTACGAGTTATCTTGAATGGGCCCTCCCAAGTCGGTCCAAATACGCCTGGAGGTGTTGCTAGTATTTTTCGGAGTACCAGATCCCCGACTTCAAACTCCCTGATTTTTACTTGCGAGTTGTAGTACTTCGCAATTCTTCTTTTGTATATTTCATTTTTTATTTCTGCTGAAATTCTTTTTTCATCAATCAGATCCATTTCTGCAGCTAGTGCTTTGTTGTTTTCTTATTCATTGAACTCGGCTATTCTTTCAGTTGGTACTTTGAGCTCTATAGGTATAACTGCTTCTGTACCGAATGTCATAGCAAACGGTGTTTCTCCCGTGCTCGTTCTATGTGATATCCTATATGCCCAAAGCACTTCGGGGAGTTCTTCCGACCACTTGCCTTTCTTATCCACCAGACGGATTTTGAGGATGTGCTTGATTATCTTGTTAACTGCCTCGACTTGGCCATTGGACTGAGGATGATATGGTGTCGAAAAATGTTTCTTGATTCCCCATTTTTTACAGAAATCTCTTATCTTTTTTCCTTCGAACTGTCTCCCATTGTCGGTTACTATTGCTTGAGGAACTCCAAATCGACACACTATACTCTTCCAGATGAATTTGATCATTTTCTCTTGTGTTATTGTTACTAGTGCTTCAGCTTCAGCCCATTTTGTGTAATAGTCCACGACCACTACTGCAAATCTTACATTCCCCTTTCCCGTTGGGAAAGGTCCTATGATGTCTATCCCCCACTTTACAAATGGTCATGGACTATTTACTGAGATCAGCTCTGTTGGTGGCTTATGGATGTTGGGAGCGAACAGTTGGCACCTGTGGCATGTTTTTGCAATTCTGATTGTGTCTTGTAACAGAGTTGGCCAGTAGTAACCTTGCCTTACTGTTTTGTATGCCAGTGCTCGTCCTCCTGCGTGATTTCCACAAACTCCTTCGTGAATTTCTTTCAGAACTTCTTGGCCTTGCTCCCTTGCTAGGCATTTCAGTAGGGGCAGTGGAAATCCCCTCTTGTAAAGTTGGTTATCTATGATGGTGAATCTTGCTGCTCGCTTGGCCACCTTTGCTCCTACTTGGGGATCCTCAGGCACTATGTTATCCTTGAGGTATCTGTATATTGGTGTTCTCCAGTCGTCTTCTGTCAATTCTTCTTCGATCTGATTGATCTTATAGTCACTGGTGGATGGATTAGAAATTCTTGTTATTGTGACTTCCGAAAGTTTCGCTGGTCCCGCACTAGTAGCTAAGCGAGCAAGCGCATCTGCTTGAGCGTTGTTGTCTCTTGGCACTTATTCGATGTAAATTTGCTCGAAAAGTGAAGCCAAGTGAGCAACGATTTTTTGGTACAAGGCCATGTTCTCATCCTTGGCTTCGTATTCTCCACGGACTTGGTTGACTATCAACTGGGAATCTCCATAGATTTGAACCTTTCGAACTCCTACAGCCAGAGCCAATCGTAACCCGGCTATCAATGCTTCGTACTCAGCTTCATTGTTTGTTGTCATGAACTCAAACATGACTGCCGAGGTGAATACTTGTTTATCTGGACTGATCAGCACTATCCCAGCTCCTGCTGCTGTATTATTTGATGATCCGTCCACGTACATGTGCCATGGATGATTATGACCTCTCGTCGGATCTTGAGGGAAAGTTAATTCGACTATAAAGTCAGCTAACGCTTGTCCCTTGATCGTTGTTCGAGGTGCATAAGATATTCCGAATTGGCTTATTTCGAGGGACCACTTGAGGAGGCGACCAGTAGTGTCAGGCCTTTGCAAGATTTGTCTTAGTGGGAAAGTTGTTAAGACCTCTACTTGGTGATCAAAGAAGTATGGCCGTAGCTTTCTTACGCTCATCACCAGTGCGTAGGCTAACTTTTCCATAGGTGAATATTTGATCTCTGCTTCGTGCAAAGCCTGACTCACATAGTAGATTGGCAGGTGAAACTTTCCTTCTGCCCGAACTAAGACTGAGCTGATTGCCACCTCTGACGCTGCCAGATACAAGTATAGCTTTTCTCCGGAAACAGGTTTCGATAGGATCTTAGTGTCACTCAGATACTCCTTCAGCTGCTCAAACGCTTGTTGGCAATTTCTTGTCCACTGGAATTGTCCTTTCTTGATGGCGTCAAAGAAAGGTCGACATTTGTCTCCTGACCTGGAAATGAATCTGTTCAGAGCTGCCAAACATCCGGTTAGCCGTTGGACTTCTCTGACCGACCTTGGTGGTTGCATGTCCATGATTGCTTTGACCTTTGACGGATTTGCTTCAATGCCTCGTTGACTAACCAGGTGCCCAAGGAACTTTCCTGAGTGTACTCCGAAGCTGCTTTTCTTCGGGTTTAGCTTCATGTTGTATGCTCGAAGAATCTCAAATGCTTGCGCTAGATGTTCCAGGTGATCCTCTTTCCTTAGGCTTTTCATGACTATGTCATCCACGTACACTTCCATTGTTCTGCCGATATGATCATCGAACATTCTATTAACAAGTCTTTGGTATGTGGCCCCTGCGTTGATTAACCCGAACGGCATCCTCTTCCAACACAGCAGGTTCTTGTTGGTGTAGAACGTCGTGCTTTCTTGGTCGTCTGGGTGCATCGGTATCTGGTGGTATCCGGCAAATGCATCCATGAAGGTAAGAAGTGTTGGAGTTAAACGTGAAAGTATGCTTTTACTTTGTATAACTCGTGTATCAAACACTCGTTTTATGAGAATAATTCTTTTATCGCATTTGCTTTAGTTATGATTGAATGTTGAATTTCTATTGCAAACCGTTCAATATATAGTACGTGTTACATAGTAGTTAATGTGGTGATACCCGATCACGGAAGACAACATTAACAGTTTACTTGTAACTAAATGTACATTTTCACGACCTAGGTGGAATTGAACAATCCGCCGTGAAAGGTCGATGTGTAAGGCTCAGATTGGTCTGTCTTGACTAAGAGATTGCACTAGCACATTTAGTATATGTTGAAGAGGTCCTACAGCGAGGATAAATTCTTCTGTTCTGAAAGGTGAAGAATTAGACCTCAGTGGTTGTTGATTTCTTAATCTCCGTCACTTAAATAGGACCGTGTGTGCTTAATGGTTACTGCTTTGATTCATGGTGGGTGAGAATCATTGCGACTTCGAACTTTGTGTCTTGGGCAGTAATATTAATCATACGACGGTTGCTAAGATTTAATACGGAGAAACGCGTGCGAGTACGGCTCGTGTGATTAGTCCCCTTGGTGGGCTCAGAAGTTTTATTGTACCAAATCTTGCAAGTGAAGAATTAGTTTCTTCGGTACGAATAATAATGTTGAGCTGTCTTTACTCCAAGGTGAAAGATGTTAATTAATTTAGAGCTATTCAGAAGCTTAATTAATTAATGGACTTGATAATCTTAAACGCGGGAAATAATAACCGGGAGCCCATATTATCATAATATGGATTACGATGGATAGTGCAATATTAATTTATTAGTGGTAATAATTAATATTAATGGATTGAATTATATTGGGGCTCAATATTGAAATTCAGAAGTCCATTAGGAGGTCCAATCTTAATTCTCCTTAAGGCCCCTCAAGTAGCCCAATAATGATAAGGTGATTAAAATAAAAAATAATAATTATGCTGATTTTTCTCTATTATTTTCGAAAATTGCATGATAAGGAGGAAAAAGATTTTGTTGATTTTCTTGGAAAGATATTATGCAAGATATGTATTCTAGGAATACAAGAATATCTCATATATTCAAGAAGATCCAAATCTTGGATTTCTTCTATGTAATTTTCGAAAACTTCATATTTATTTAGGGGTGTGAGATTTTTGTGGAATATTTTATTTTGGAGAAAAGAATATATGAGATATATTCAAGATTTCTTAGAGATTAAGAAAAGATTTTCTCCAAGCCCATTAATCCTATAATTTTCGATCACCACCTCTTATAAATAGGAGATGATTTTTTCATCTCCAAGTACATAATTCCATGTGTTGGAAAAATCAAGAAGCATAGATATTTTTCTTTTTCCTTAGTTTATTAAATTGCTTGAAAGCGTCTCCCACCGGCGATCAAGTGAGGTGAAAAGGGAAATACTTGAGAAGGCTTTGGGTTGATAGAGCGAGATTACAAGTGTCCCGTATATCCAAAGGCCAATACTACGAGAGGTACGTTAATCGCATATTTACTTGTTTAATTCCGCCTAGTTAAATATGTGAAATTAATTTAACATGCATGATGATAATTAGTTGTTGGAATTATTATTTGAATTAATTAGGATTAATTCATGCTAGTAATAATTTTATTTAAATTCGTATTTAAAATTTCATCCCGAATAGATTCCGGGCACCCCTATTTTCCCAACAACTGGTATCAAAGCCACGGTTTCGGGCTCTGAATTTTAAATTGGAATTTAAATTGTTGAACATTAAATTGAAATTGGATAGTAGAATTGTTAGATCTTTTTTGCAGGTATCCAATTGTCATGGTTTTTTTAATGTTGTTAATTTCATGCGTGTGAATTAATTTGGTTTTTAATTCGATTCGTTCGAATTCATTTTTCTCGTGAGAAAATCCACGAGTAGATTAGTTGTTTTTATTTTGATTCGATCATTGTAATAGACTAGTCTAGATCTAGTATTTATTTTTGTTTGTAAAAATAAATTGTAACCGGATCGTGACGAAGAACGAAGAATTAAAAACGGCGTACCCGAACGACGCATACAAGCGTGGCGCGTGTATGGAGGTAAAATCATGCAAGGGGTGAAGAAAACGAGGACGAACGGCGAAAAAACGGCGCACGGGGGTGCACGGCGCCGCGCGCACCGCGCGCGCTTCGGCGAGGGCCTGCAGCGCCTCGGCGCGCCTCCGTGCAGTGCCTCGGGTGCGCCTCGGGTACGCCTTCTGGCTGCGCTTCGGTGCACCTCGGGCTGTTTTCCAGCGCTTCTCGGGCCGGGAAGCACGCGGGCCCACTTCGTGGGCCGACGCGCGCTGTATCTCAGGCTGTTGAATTTTTTCGGTTCGTGTTTTTTTTTGTGTGATTTTAAACGTTGTCCCGAACCCCAAACGATGCTATTTTTGATGAAGTGTTGTTGTTCGAGTGGGAGCACGTCGATACGAACGTCGGAAAGCAACAAGGACGATTTTTCGCATCAAGACGTGAAGAAATTAAACCGTGACAATTGGATTCGAGTGCTCCAATGTGGTTAATTTTGTTTTGATGGATGTTTTATTTCGTGCACTTATTATTATTTATTAATATGTGTTTGCCTGAATTTAATTGTCCAAGAAAAACCTTACTTTCGAAAATTACTAAGTATGTTTTTATAATCGCAATTTTATTCCGGATATTAAAATTGGATTATTTTGACCTCCATAATTTATTGATTTGTGAAGTTCTTTTGGAATACATTTCCCCCTCGGATCGGCCAAAAGAACGGATTTCACATGAATAAATTCTGAAAGGATGATTGTGGATTATTACTAGTGGCGGTATTGACCCTCACCACGAGTGGCTTGCTCAAAGCGAAATAATAATCCTGTATTTAATTATGGTTATTACTTAGGCATAGGGAATTGATATTAACTTACTCCCCTCGGAGTCCCTGTCAGTTTCTATGTGGTCAAAGTGGGAGCCAACTATTAATTTTGAATTAAGGATTTGTAACTTTAAGTTTGTAATCTGCTTGAATGTGTTTAAATGTATAGACCACCCCTCGTGGTGCATTTAAATTGTTTCGAGATGTTGGCTGATGCATGATTATATTATTTTAAGGTTTCAATATAATTGATGTGATCAAATTTATGTGATAATTTCATATTTTTCTAGATATTGAAATGAATGTATGTTTTATTCTCAGTTCATCATGTCGCAACCTTTTAATCCACTGTATAGTATACTTAAAGATAATAAAGTTGTTGGTGAGAACTATGTTGATTGGAAACGTAATATAAACATGGTCCTTCCTGCGCAAGAACACTATTGGATATTTAGCGTTGACGTACCCAAGAAACCTAATGATAAGTCAAGTAATGGGGAAAAGGCGATATTCGATGATTGGAAGCATTCCAATGAGCACATGAAGCACATCATCTTGACATTTATGTCTGAGGATTTGAAGCGCATTCATGAAGGCATTGAAGCGGCTGCTGATATCATGAATAGCCTTGAAGAGATGTTTCAACATCAGAACCCCATGGCGAATCTGTTCACCATTCGTGAGAAGCTCACGAAGGAAATGGTGAAGGGAACACTCGTAAGGGATCATGTTCTCAATTTTAGGCGTGAGTTTGAGAAACTCGAGTTTCTTGGTGCCGGACAAAGTGAAGAAAGTCAAATCGATTCCATACTCCTAAAGCTATCGAGTAGTTTTGATGGGTTCTTTTGGGAATACGTGTTATCTGAACACAAGTTCACTTTGGATACCCTGCTCAAAGCCCTGATAACGGTAGAGTCATACTTGGGGAGTAGGGACGAGGCTTTGGTGATCAAGAGTTTTTTCTCGAAATCTAGGCCAATGGAAGGTGAGATTGAGAAGGAGGTGGTTGATCGGAACCAAACCAGTAGACTCACTTTGGGAGGCAAGAAAAGAGCTTTCAAGCCGTACGGCATGATGATACCCGGTAAGAGTAAGTGCTTCAATTGCGGGGAAAGAGGACATTGGAGGTCTACCTGTTCTAAGCCTAAGAAAGCGGTAAAGAAAGGTAAGTCTTATGCTTTAGTCGTTGAAACATATGTTGCGGCGTATGCTGCCCACGTTTGGGTAGTGGATACCGGGGCAACTGATCATATTTGTTTCACTCTTCAGGGGTTCCAGCTAACCCGGCGACTTAGCAAGAATGAGATCACCATCACTTTGGGCGATGCTACGAGAGTGGCAGCCGAAGCAGTGGGAGTCGTGCACCTATCTTTTGAAGATAGAGTTTTAATTTTAAGAGATGTTTTATACGTTCCAAACTTTAGGAAGAATTTAATTTCGGTTTCTAAGCTATTTTTTTATGGATATTCAGTTACTTTTAATAAAGTTGTTACTGTTTCTTTTAAGAATGATGCTATCTGTCATGGAACGTTGGTAAACAATCTCTATACGATTAAGTGTGCACACCACTCAAATAATGAATCTAATAACACGTCGATCATTTCGAGCAATAAAAGAAAGCGTTCTTCGGAGATGAACGAAACACTTCTATGGCATCTTAGACTAGGTCATATTAATCTAAAGCGGATAGAGAGATTGGTGAAAGACGGATCTTTGGAATCACTCCAAGTTGAGCCGTTTCCAACTTGTGAATCCTGTTTAGAGGGTAAGATGACCAAGAGGGCATTTGGAGCCAAGGGGAATAGAGCCACGGAAGTGTTAGAACTCGTTCATACCGATGTGTGTGGTCCAATGACGATCAAAGCGAGAATGGGGTATGAGTATTTCGTTACCTTCATTGACGATTACTCAAGATATGGGTACATTTACCTCATGCGGCATAAGTCTGAAACTTTTGAAAAGTTTAAAGAGTTTAAGGCCGAAGCCGAGAAACATAGGGAAAAGAGTATCAAGTTTCTACGATCAGATCGTGGAGGCGAATACCTCAGCGATGAATTCTTGAACTACGTATCGGACGAAGGGATTGTATCCCAGTTGACCGCACCGGGAACCCCTCAACAGAACGGTGTGGCGGAACGAAGGAACCGGACTCTTTTAGAGATGGTCAGATCCATGATGAGTTATTCGGATTTACCCAAGTCGTTTTGGGGTAATGCCTTGGAAACGGCGGCTTATATTCTAAACTTGGTGCCATCCAAATCGGTTCCTAAAACCCCAATGGAATTGTGGACCGAGCGCAAGCCCAGTCTAAGACATTTGCGGATTTGGGGTTGTCCGGCATACGTGCTAGACAAGGAAGCCGATAAGTTGGATCCACGTTCGGAATTAAGGCTGTTTATAGGATACCCTGCGGGAACGAAAGGGTGTATGTTCTATACTCCCAAGGATCAAAAGACCGTGATTAGTACACACTTTAAATTCTTGGAGGAAGACTATATGAACAATCGGAAACCTAAAAGTGAAATTACCTTAGAAGAATTGAGAGGTCAAACCTCGATACCAAGTATACAAGATGATGTACCACACGTCACATCTTCACAACCGGAACCCCGTCGTAGTGGGAGGGTTCCTAGGCAACCCGAGAGATTCATGGGGATAGGAGAATCTTCGGATTTGGTTCCCGGTGTTGAATCAGACCCATGGACGTACGACGAGGCAATCCAAGACAAAGACGCGGAGTCATGGCAAACGGCAATGGAAGCCGAGATGGGTTCAATGGATCATAATCAAGTGTGGGAGTTAGTCGAGCCACCCAGTGGGGTAGAACCCATTGGATGCAAGTGGGTGTACAAGAGGAAAAGAGGACCGGACGGAAGGGTTGAAACCTTCAAAGCAAGGCTTGTGGCCAAAGGGTATACTCAGAAAGAAGGGATCGATTATAAGGAAACCTTTTCGCCTGTAGCTATGCTTAAGTCCATCCGTATTCTCTTGTCGATCGCTGCGCACCTAGATTACGAGATCTGGCAAATGGATGTCAAGACGGCTTTCCTTAACGGAAGTCTTGACGGGATAGATATCTATATGCAACAGCCCAAAGGTTTCATTGAAAAAGGCCAAGAGAATCTCGTATGCAAGCTCAAGAGATCCATTTACGGACTTAAGCAAGCATCGCGTACTTGGAACCAGTGTTTTGATCAAGTGATTAAGTCTTATGGGTTTTATCAAAACGAGTTCGAAAGTTGTGTGTATAAGAAGCGTGACGGAACTGTGGTGGTATTCTTAGTATTATACGTAGACGATATTCTGCTCATTGGAAACAATGTAAAGGTATTGTCAGACGTAAAGGTATGGTTGTCAAAGCAATTTGATATGAAGGACTTAGGGGAAGCCGGTCACATCCTTAGGATCAAAATCACTCGCGATCGCAAGAAGAGGATGTTGGGCTTATCGCAAGCTTCATACATTGACACTGTTTTGAAGCGTTTCAGCATGCAAGATTCCAAGAAAGTTTTTGTACCTTTTAGGCACGGAATCCATCTATCGAAAGAAATGAGCCCTAAGACGCAAGCGGAGATAGATGACATGAAAGGTGTTCCGTATGCTTCGGCCGTAGGAAGCCTTATGTATGCAATGCTGTGTACGAGACCGGATATCTGCTTTGTCGTGGGCATGGTGGCAAGATATCAAAGTAATCCCGGGAAAGACCATTGGACTGCCGTAAAGTGCATCTTGAGGTATCTGAAAAGAACTAGGGAGCGGATGCTGATTTACCAGTCAGATAGTCTAGTTCCCGTAGGATACACGGACTCGGGTTTCCAATCAGACATAGACTCAAGAAAGTCAACCTCGGGTAGTGTGTTTTGCATGGGAGGAGGAGCCATTTCATGGAGAAGCGTTAAGCAGAAATGCATCGCCGATTCGACCATGGAAGCCGAATATGTAGCTGCTTGTGAAGCAGTGAAAGAGGCAGTTTGGCTCAAGAACTTCTTAGTGGACTTGGACGTCGTTCCGAATTTTCCCGACAAGATAACTGTCTTTTGTGACAATGCCGGAGCAGTTGCAAATTCAAAGGAACCGAGAGCCCACAAGGCCAGCAAACACATAGAAAGAAAATACCATCTGATACGAGAAATCGTTAAGAGAGGAGATATAGAGGTGGCAAAGATAGCGTCGGGTGACAACCTAGCGGATCCATTCACAAAGGGTCTGCCTCAGAGTACATTCGAGAGACATGTGGATGGAATGGGAGTCAAGACTATTGCCAATCTGCTTTAAGTATAAGTGGGAGGAATTATTAGGTTAGTGTAGGTTGACATGAGATGTCACGTAGAGCTACTACACTAAGACATGCGTGATGTATACTAAAAGCAGACTTTAAGTATAAGTGGGAGATTGTTGGAGTTATACGTGAAAGTATTCTTTTACTTTGTATAACTCGTGTATCAAACACTCGTTTTATGAGAATAATTATTTTATCGCATTTGCTTTAGTTATGATTGAATGTTGAATTTCTATTGCAAACCGTTCAATATATAGTACGTGTTACATAGTAGTTAATGTGGTGATACCCGATCACGGAAGACAACATTAACAGTTTACTTGTAACTAAATGTACATTTTCACGACCTAGGTGGAATTGAACAATCCGCCGTGAAAGGTCGATGTGTAAGGCTCAGATTGGTCTGTCTTGACTAAGAGATTGCACTAGCACATTTAGTATGTGTTGAAGAGGTCCTACAGCGAGGATAAATTCTTCTGTTCTGAAAGGTGAAGAATTAGACCTCAGTGGTTGTTGATTTCTTAATCTCCGTCACTTAAATAGGACCGTGTGTGCTTAATGGTTACTGCTTTGATTCATGGTGGGTGAGAATCATTGCGACTTCGAACTTTGTGTCTTGGGCAGTAATATTAATCATACGACGGTTGCTAAGATTTAATACGGAGAAACGCGTGCGAGTACGGCTCGTGTGATTAGTCCCCTTGGTGGGCTCAGAAGTTTTATTGTACCAAATCTTGCAAGTGAAGAATTAGTTTCTTCGGTACGAATAATAATATTGAGCTGTCTTTACTCCAAGGTGAAAGATGTTAATTAATTTAGAGCTATTCAGAAGCTTAATTAATTAATGGACTTGATAATCTTAAACGCGGGAAATAATAACCGGGAGCCCATATTATCGTAATATGGATTAAGATGGATAGTGCAATATTAATTTATTAGTGGTAATAATTAATATTAATGGATTGAATTATATTGGGGCTCAATATTGAAATTCAGAAGTCCATTAGGAGGTCCAATCTTAATTCTCCTTAAGGCCCCTCAAGTAGCCCATTAAGTAGCCCAATAATGATAAGGTGATTAAAATAAAAAAAAATTATGCTGATTTTTCTCTATTATTTTCGAAAATTGCATGATAAGGAGGAAAAAGATTTTGTTGATTTTCTTGGAAAGATATTATGCAAGATATGTATTCTAGGAATACAAGAATATCTCATATATTCAAGAAGATCCAAATCTTGGATTTCTTCTATGTAATTTTCGAAAACTTCATATTTATTTAGGGGTGTGAGATTTTTGTGGAATATTTTATTTTGGAGAAAAGAATATATGAGATATATTCAAGATTTCTTAGAGATTAAGAAAAGATTTTCTCCAAGCCCATTAATCCTATAATTTTCGATCACCACCTCTTATAAATAGGAGATGATTTTTTCATCTCCAAGTACATAATTCCATGTGTTGGAAAAATCAAGAAGCATAGATATTTTTCTTTTTCCTTAGTTTATTAAATTGCTTGAAAGCGTCTCCCACCGGCGATCAAGTGAGGTGAAAAGGGAAATACTTGAGAAGGCTTTGGGTTGATAGAGCGATATTACAAGTGTCCCGTATATCCAAAGGCCAATACTACGAGAGGTACGTTAATCGCATATTTACTTGTTCAATTCCGCCTAGTTAAATATGTGAAATTAATTTAACATGCATGATGATAATTAGTTGTTGGAATTATTATTTGAATTAATTAGAATTAATTCATTCTAGTAATAATTGTATTTAAATTCGTATTTAAAATTTCATCCCGAATAGATTCCGGGCACCCCTATTTTCCCAACAAGAAGTTCGTGTCCTGCTATGTTATCCACCAGTTGATCAATATGTGGTAACGGGAAATTGTCTTTGGGACATGCAGCATTCAGGTCCGTGAAATCAATACACAACCTCCACGTGCCATTTGGCTTTTTTACTAACACTGGATTTGCCACCCATCGAGGACATAACACTTCTTTGATCAGATCATTATCAAGTAACTTCTTTATTTCGACATCAAGCGCTTCATATTTGTCAGGTCCGAACTTTCTTCTTTTCTGCTTTACCGGTTTTTTAGTCGGATCAATATTTAGCTTATGGCAAGCATGCTCGGGGCTAATGCCTACCATATCTGCATGCGACCATGCGAATACGTCGAGATTGGACTTAAGGAATTCGCTCATTCTGGATCTGTATGGCTCTGGGAGCTCAGACCCAATGAACAATTCCAAGTCTTCTCTATTCGGGTCAACTTTTATTGCTTCCAATTCCTCAACCGGGGTTGCTTTCCTCTTTTGGCACTTCCATCGAGGATCAATTATTGGACCTTCCAAGCTGAGTTTATCTTCGATCATGGGCTCTGCCTCTAACCTTGGCTCGATATCGTTTACCCTTTTTAGCTCAGGTACAACTTCCTTTCCCTGCTGCTCGCCATGGCCCTCCTGCTCGTCCTCACCCTGCTGGTCGTCCACCTCCATCATTTCTGTGTCGATGGACTCCATGATTTCGTCCAACATGGAAGGTTCATCCTCAGCCCTGCTGCTCGGCTGCTCGTCCATAACAGACATATTGTTATCTTTCGGTTGGAGTTGCAGGAGGCACTCTTGAGCTTTCTTCTGATCACCTTTAACTGTACCTGGACCCTTCGAAGTTGGAAATTTAAGACAGTAGTAGTACGTTGAAACAGCCCCTTTGAATTCATTTATAAAAAGTAGGCCGAGAAACCCGTTGTAGGTAGACTGTTGATTTACAACTAAAAACTCTATCATTCTAGTCAGTCTCCTTTCGGGATTCTCGGTCGTTACAAATTCGACTGGCAACGTTACTAAACCTAAGGGAACGGTTACAGCATCTCCGAACCCTACTATCTTATGATCACATTCTTTTATATATTCTTCACAATCACATATCTGATCTAATGTGCTTTTAAACAAGATGTTTGTGTAGGAGCCGGTGTCCACAAGCAAACGGTGAACTCGGGCTCCCATGATATTAGCACAGATGATTAGTGAATCGTTGTGTGGAGTGAGTATCCCGTCCAGGTCTTTTTCAGAGAATATCAGATCCCCCGTCTTCTTAGTTGCTTGGTTTACTCCAACTTCTCTGACTTGAGCCACCGCCCTCAAATCCGCCTTCCTCTTTCTCTTGGATACCGGTGGCCTTCCGTCAGAACAGCCCCCTACTGGTCCGGATGGCTCGAGCATTAAGATCTCTCGGACGGGTTCTGCCGGTGCCGTAAACGGCTTCTTGCCTTTTTTATCCATCCTGCTCGGCTGCTCGTCGCCTTCATCCTCTTCCGAGCTGGATGGAACTGAGACTCTTGGCCTTTTGCCTGGTTGCCTCTTCACGAATTCCGACAACCTTCCTTCTTCATAAAACCTCCACAGCTGTTTTAAGAGGTCTCGGCATTCACTCGTGAAGTGACCTATGGTTTGATGATATGCGCAGTATTTGTTGGGGTTCATCTTCCCCCGCTCTTGTCGTATTTTCCTTGGTTCCGACAGCATGTCCTTATCTTTGACATTATTGTACATAGCTTCTATCGACGTGGATAGGACATGGTTCAGCTTCTCTTTCAATTCGGAACCTTCATTGAAGGCCTTCATGTTCTTAGGGGCCTTGTACTCCCCTCCCGACTTCTTTCCCGGCTTCTTGGTGTCGGCTTTGTCTCCCAACTCTTTTTGTAGAGTCTCTTGCATTGAAATATATACACCCGCCTTGTGCCTGAATTCGAAATATGTTTTTGGGAAGGCTAGGTGCATTTTCTTCCACAAATCTGTCTCCTTCCTGAGTCCTGCCATGACTGCCACTATCTTGGTGTCCTCACTCACCATTTCCCCTTCTAACAGGACTTTATCAAACCTCTCAAGGAAGGCTCTATCGGATTCTTCCTCTCCTTGCTTCAAATCTGTAAGTCTGTGTCTTTGGGTGAGGTAGGATCCGACCGTGGAAAAATGTGATAGGAATTCCTTGCTGAGTTGCATGAACGAATTTATGGATCCTGGAGCGAGTGCGGAAAACCATCTATGGGGACCATCACCAAGAGTCAACGGGAAATTTCGACACTGCGTTGCGTCGGATGCTTTTACCGATATCATGTAATCGGTGTATTTGGATAAGTGCACTTTTGGGTCTGAATTTCCTTCATACAAATTAATGGCCGGGAATTGTACTTTCTTTTGCACAGGCGCATTCAGAATAGCCGGGGACAAAGGTGATGATGGCAGTATTGTTGAGCTAACGCCTTTTTGGGCCTCCAACTGTTTCTGCATTTCTTCCACCGCCTTCTTCAGAGCTTGCCACTCGCCGAGAGACGTTCTTCCATTAGAAGGTTGTTCGTCATGGTCGGGTTCGATGACCTCTTCATGACGCAGTCCCTTACTAACGGGATGTTTCTCCTGCGTGACGTGCCTAGCGATGTTGCTAGCTCCGTTGGGACCCAAACGCCCGAAAGCTGACCTTCTCAACCTCTCATGCACTGAGGGGCGAGCAGCAGGGTGTGCTTGCTTGTGTGCTCGCTCCTCGCTTCTTTGATGAGACTCCTCTCTACGTGCCCCGTAATGGCTTGCTCCTCTTGTATGGGAGTGGCTCACACTCTTCGTTTCCCTGCTGCTCGACTCCTCGCCTGTCCCTGGAGTGGACTCTCCTCGACTTCCAAGCCGCTCACTTACCGGGGTTTTGCCTTTGGCCCTTCTTGCTTGTCTACTATCAACTTCATCCATTCTTGCATCCTCACGTTGTTTGGTTCTTCGCTCTATTACCTGGTTGCTCGCCTCCGGGGTCTTTGGCAGTCTTTGCCCTGCTGCCCGGTTGCTCGCCTCCCGGGCTCTTGATGGTCCGACGGCCTCTTGCCGTCGTTACAAGGATGGCAAAACGGCGATTGTTTTAGCCAATTCTTCCGGGTTTTGGGCCAAAGCCTCTACCTCCGGGGGAATATTATCAATCGTAACTTGTACATTTCTTCGAGACGTCGCTCGCACCGTTCTTGCATGCTCACCCATCGACGATACCCTTGTTCGTGACTTGTTCGACGGGTGTGTGCTCGATTCTTGCGGTTCTTGTGATCGCACCATTTTTTGATTTCTAATATTCCTTTTATGAAGATTTTGTGCTTGTGGGTGTTTTGACCTAGAAACAACTAGCCTTGCATGTAGGGATTTGGTTGTTTACAAACCTTTATCTACACATGCATGCATTCAAGCTTGTAGGTCTTATGTAACACCACCTAAAACATTCAAACTCCTTTCCCAATTCCAGTTTCCGGCGACTTATTGCCGGAATTTTGCAGTTTCCGGTGGGTTTTCCCAGAACTTCCTTCAAATCTTCAACCTACGGAGGTTCGTACCCTCCTTCTAGCGCCAATTGTTGATGACCTTTGATCAATGTTGATAATTAGTGGCTGTTTATGCTAAGAAAGATCACCAAACAAAGATCAATGTAAGATTAAAGCTAGATTTTTGTAAGTAAAGATTGAGAGATAAATTTGCAAGAGTTTGGTTTGTTTTTGAATTAGTAACCCCCTTTCTTATTATGCCATGAAGGGTATTTATAGAGGTACAAGCAAGTAGGAGGTGTCACCTCCTTAATCATCTTCATTTACATTATGACAAGTGTTAAGACACTTGTCATCTCCTAAGCTATTACATCTTTACACAATAACAAGTGTTAAGACACTTGTTTGTTTCTAATGTAATGCTTAATTATTGGGATTTCTGATGATCTTCCGAGGTGCCCTCTTGCTCGCCTGCTCGCCTCTAGTTAGGTCTTTGTGTCTTCTTGGTCTGGCTGTTCGCCACCTTCTTGTGCTCTTTATGACCAGCTGCTCGCCTCCTAGCACCATGACCAGCTACTCGTCTACTCGGCATTGGTCTTCAAACCCAGCTGCTCGCCTCCTAAGGTGTGAAGTCCCTGCTGGTCGTCCTTTTCATTTATTATTTTCATTCTTGATTTCTTAATCTCATTATTTTAATATTTTTATTTCTAATCTTGTTGCCCGGCTGTTCGCCTATCAACATACTAGTATAGCTAGTACATTGCGTTCAAGTCATGAGCCCTAATTAAAATTTGGATTCAATTCTAAAATTCGAATTGCATGATTCGCTCGAGAATTCCTCGCAAGTATAAAAATGGTGGCAATTGAGGCTACATTGCAAATTGTGCTTGAGAGCATAAATTGAGTTTTAGATTTAATCCAAATATATTTGACTTGTATAATTCAATAAGGAATTATTTGAAAGTCAATGGTGGTAATCATAGACACATTTGTTTGCTATATTGCACTAAATGTTTTGGACTTATGTAATTAATTTGGGCATGTATAGGTTTGAACTATCATATATTCTTTAAAGAAATTAAGTATTGGTCCATGAGTTATATTATGAAATTTATAAGGCCATGATTGGTTAGACAAAAAATTTTGTATTCTAGAGAATATATTAAAACCTTGTTTGTATGGCTGAATTTTTTGGAAATTCTGAAAAACAAAGTTAAGGATTTGTTTTGGTTAGACCAAAATAATGAATTTTTTTAATAAAAATTTTTATTAAAAAAAAAAGATGTTATGGTCTGACAATATTTTAAATATTTTTGGGCAAAATATTTTTTAAAGGACTTTAGAAGTCAATCAAAAGCTTGAAAACTTGTTTGTAGTTCTATTTTGCATATGTATGGTTGAGGTTTATACACGTCTATATAACTTAGGTGTTAATCCTTAATTAAATATTTTATTCATTCAATTTAAAAATACTAGGTAATAAAACATGTGAGCATACTTGTCTATCAATTCATGTAAAAATTTACATTATTACTGAGAGTCTGTATATTTTATTTTTGTAAGCGATACCTAGTACGGGTCGGACCATCTAAATTTTTTTTGTTGTTAGCACCCAATACTTGCTCGTTTCTGGTCGAACATAGATAAAATTGATATAATTATTTGCGTGACGCCGTGAAGGTGGTCAGCCAACATGATTACAAATATCCAATGGGAACACGGAAGGTCGGCAAAGGAAACACTCATCTAATTCGTGTTAGCGCATCATCAAAGAGAGATCGGACTGGCTAGTTACTAGCCAAGGTTCATGTAATGCCCCAGTTTTTCATAAAATGTAATTTTTTGTTTAAAGACTATTTAATTAGATTTATACGAAATTAATTAAAATATATATTTTTTAATTTGCTAATAAAGTATATAATCTAGGGCATGATAAAGAAATTTTAGAAATTTTGCAGAAAACTTACAAAAAAATTCACTTTAAATAAAATTTTATATACAAACGATCATCAATGTCAACTTTTAAAAAATATAAAAAAAACTGAGAAAGAATATCTTTTAACTGTTTCCCGGCTATGCATCCTCCATCGTACCACGTCGACTCTCAATCTAAAAAGGGGAAAAAGAAGGGGTGAGCATAACCACGGTTCAGTGGGGACAAACTGACTTGAAGCGACTACACTAGCTTCTACTAGTAGCTACCCCGCAAGAGTACGGGTTCACTGTAGTATGGGCAAGTATAGGGACCAAGTATTATCGAACCCAAGGGATGGTATGTATGCGAATAGATCCCTGAAGATCTACGCGTCGTAGTTAATATGAGTGTGATGTTTTTGGGTTTTTGAAAGATTAATTAAAAGACTAAAATAAACTAAGTAAACTAAATTACTAAAGCAAACGAATTAACTAAAGGTTGGATTCAAATAAAAGATGGTGATGCTTAGGATAGGAATTCCTACGTATACTAACGGAGCAGGTACATAATCAAAGTAATCGTGACAAACAAGAATTAACCTAAGTAAAAGATCGTAGAATGAAAGCTCAAGATTTCTCACCCTAATACTTTATCCTAGCAATCGACTTCACTAATCCACTAACAAGTTAATAGATAGCGCTTAATTAATGAGACCCTAATTCAACTAAGGTGATGCGGTCGTCCTCCTTCGCTAAACCGGTAAATGAATTAACCTTTCCTAAACCTTCTCGTTAAGACTACTAATTGTTATTGAGTGATGCGGTCGTCCTCTCTCTAACACTTTCGTACTAAATTCAAAGGTAGAGTTAAGATTAATTATATGAATTCATTAATTAAGAGAATTAAAACTAACGTCACCAATTACCTTAATTACGTACCCACATCCTACTTCTACGAGTTCATCCTAACCCAAGCATGCAAGGGTTTTAGCCGGACATGGTTATAACAAAAATAAAAGCAATAGAAGAAACAACGAACATAAACATAATGAATTGAACGAAGAAAAGAATAAACATAAACTAGGGTTTGAAAGAACGAAATTCTAAAAACTGAAATTAAATTAATTAAACGAAGTCTAAAGTTTTTAACGTAATAGAACTGAAGAAAAGAAACGAAGAAACAAACTTAAACAAAGAATTCGTAAGAAAAACCTCAACAATACGTAAAAGTAAAGCTTGCTCGTTCTTCTCCTCTTCCTCTCTCTAAAAATTAAGTCTAAAAGTGATTTCTAAAGTTGGGGATCCTTCAAAACGTGTTTGGACGAGATATATATAGGCACGGGTCGAAACGGGAGTTAATGGGTCGAAAATACGAATCCGGAGGCAAAAGTATATGGGCGCTCGAGCAAAACGCTCGAGCGGTCCCGCTCGAGCAGTGTAGCTCGAATGATGCATTCGCTCGAGCGGTCGCGCTCGAGCTGCTCGAGCGCTGAAATGACTCTGTATGTTTTGGACGCTCGAGCGATTCGCTCGAGCGGTGGCGCTCGAGCTGCTCGAGCGCAAGAATTGTTCTGTACGTTTGCGCGCTCGAGTAAGGCGCTCGAGCGGTGGCGCTCGAGTAAGGCGCTCGAGTGACTTCAAAGCTTCTCCCAAGTGATACTTTTCCTCGTCCGCACTAATACCGATCGTATTTCTTCAATATCTTCTCATCCGGGCATCCGTTTGAGTCGATTCAAAGTCCTACGAACTCCGTTTTTCGTCCTCTATTCACCTATGAGCATCAAATAGACAAATTTATCAATGTATAGAAATAACGCTCAATTGACTCTAAATACTCTATAAACTCGACCAAAACTAGGGCGTTTCTAGCTACGAATCATGACAATTTCACGCCTAATCACAAACTTGTCAAAACTAAATATAATAAATAATTTAAATTAATCAATCACGTAAATATGCATTTTAATGTCATCACCTCATTTATAAAGGTCAAAAGACTTATCGTCATCTCGTTTATAAAGGTCAGAAGACCTATCCTCATACATATTTCACATGAACATTAATAAAATCACATATCACATTTAATAATAATAAACTTAAAAGATAGAAATCCCCACCTGAAAATAATCTCGTGGATGTAGAAATGAAATACCTTTAATCTGCGACACCGTGAAAATAATAGATTGCACCCAATGGAAAAGACGTTGCTACTTAAAAATGTTTGTATCAAATTTTTGTTTGTCAAAGAAGTAAAAGTGATAATTTTCTATTGTCAAGAACCGAGTAGAATAGAAATTAAAGAAGAGGTTTTATATAGTTGAGAAAATTGTGGATTCATAGGTGACCATATTTTCTTTTATAGGTAATTTTATTTGGATAATTAAAAGATAGTTTTATTGAGGAGTTAATTTTTTTTTTTTTTTGGAGGAAATCCATACTTATATATAGAGGAAGCATTATATGCACATGTGGCATATTTGGTTCTTCTCCATTTCAAAATTCTTGGCATTTCCTGGAGTCAAAGGTAGACTTTTGATCTTGGCCATTCATTCACAACATTAAATCTTATTCGTTGATCTTGCTGCAATTCTTCTATAAATGTGATCTCACTCTTATCTCATTCTTTTGTTTTATACTTCATGTCTCATCTCATTCCTTTATCTCATTCGTTGATTTTGTAGGGTGTTGACAATTTCTTTTCTTTTTTGCAGGTAACTCAAAGATTGAATTTGCAGGTAACATCAAAGGTTGAATTTCTATTTTTCAGGTATTAACAAGAATTGATTATAATCTTCTTCTTATTGTTTTTTGTTTGTCTTTTTTGCAGGTAATATCGAAGATTGAATTTCTTTTTTGCAGGTATTAACAAAAATTGAATATAATTTTCTTATATTTTTGGTCATATCATACTTACTTTGTGTTTCTTTTTTTTTTTCTCTTTTTTTTTTTTTTTTTTTTTTTTTGCAGATTGTTTCCATTGAATTTTTTAAGGTTAACAAGTTACACTCGAAATTTTATTGTGCTGCTGCTATCATCATCTATCAAACTTTCGATGTCGTGATCGTATATGTTGAAGAATTTTTATTTATTTGAAGATGAATTGTTTATATTCGAATACCATTTTGATGGTGGCCACTCCAGAAATGAATGTGACGATAATATGCCCTTGATTTTATCCTATTTGTTGAAATTGTAGTTCCTATATTTTGCATTCGATAGTAAGAATGATTACCAATTTTGTTTTTTAATCATTGACTTTTAGTGTATGTTGTATCAAATTTAATCTCATTGTTATTTAATTATTTATATTGTCTTCAAGTCCAATTCCATAATCTTAAATTGACCATTCACACACATCTTTAAAAATATATATATGTATTCATCACAGTCACACTATAATCTCTAATTTATTTTATTTGAGCACTTTTAGTGTGATTTTATTATTAATATGTTTACATTTAATATGATCATTAACGCATTGATATCAAAATCGGAAATTTAATATAGCAAGAATTATGGATGAATTTTCGAAACAGACGTGTTGACCCATGAATTTAGGTAACAAATTATAAATTATAATGTGTAATTAATTGAGTAAATCAACTAATAAAAAAAAGAAAAGAAAAAAACGTGGGCAAGAATATATGAAAAAAAAGAGTGGGAGATAATTTGGAAAATGTTTGATTCGGTCAAATGGTATGAATTTAATTACCAATTTAAGTTTTAAAATTATTTTTTTCTAAAATCTTTACTTTATATTTTTGGGAGGTTGGATTAAATATCAACATTCCATCATTATTTTCACTTTATTAGCTAAGTACTTAGAATAACTTTGAAAGTTGTATATTATATATGTAGTACTATGCTTATTATGTGCCAATTTATATGCAATTATTAATTATGTAATTTAAATGATAATGTGCTTGACATTTTATTTAAAGTATGTTGTGACATTTTATTTAAAGATTGTTTGACATTTTATTTAAAGTATGTTTAAAAGATTAGCCCACAATTTTATTTTTTTTGGAATTATTAAAATTATTAAAAGTAGTATAATATATTTTTAAACAATTAATATCTGCATGGAAATTTACATCCTGAGTTTTATGTTTGTGAATTTTGGTTTAATTGTTTTAATTTTTTTTTCATTGATTGATTTAATATGTTATAAATTGTATATTACTGGTATGGAATAGATATACACGGTAGTTAATTTCCACTTTAAATATTTTTTGGAAATTAATAGTCAAAACATCCAAAATTAAAATTTAATATTAATAAATATATTTACATGAATTATGGAGATATTAATATCAAATCTTCACTCATATGGCGTTATATAAGAAGAAAAGGCACAAAACAATATTGACAGATATTACGGAAGGATGCTGAGCGGTTTTTAGATGTTACTATATTTTCATTTGTAATGTTAAATATTTGAAGGATATTAACGGATGTTTAAGAAGATTTGCTGATATTTATTCCCTAAATTATAGGTATTTTAATTTTTTATTTAATTATTAATTGTTAAGCATATTTAATATTTTTTATATGTATATAATGAAATTGGTGTATAAATAAACTACTTTGCAATAATTTTTATTGTAGCTAATTAGCACACTTTAATGTAACCAACTAATACCTTTAATTAAAAACTAATACTCTTCTTACCTTTCAAATAATATTCTTCAATAAAGACAACTAATACCCTTCAGTGAAAATAATTAATACATTTTAGAAAGAAAAAAATACGCTTCAATGAACGTGTATACCTTTTCACGTGTATTAATATTTTCGGATTTTATGTTAATCATGTACTTTTATTTATTTCATGAAAATTGAATCTTTACATATATTTTTTATAATTATTAATATATATGAATTTTTTAAGTAGGATAAAAATAGCCACGAAGTCAATTTGAAACAAAAAATATGAATATATATGTATAAATAATGCTCCAGTTTTCACGTCAAGTGTTAATTGGTTCAACTTTATAAATCAAACAATTTTTTTTAAAATATTATCACATAATAACTTATTTCTATACATTATAATCACTGGCCTTTAATAAATATTCAAATTAATCAATTAACATTATTGTATTATAAAAGGAAGAATTTCATATCAAGACCCAAATTTTAGGTTATGTCTCAATTTAAGTACTCATTTTAAAAGTGTCTCAAATCAAGTCTCAATTTTCACTTTTTTCTCAATTTAAGGCTTATTTTGAATTTTTGTGTCTCAATTCAAGGCCCAACAAACAATTATTTTTTAAATTAAATTCATTCCATATGAAAAAAAATAAAAAATTAGAGACATATGTTATAAAAAAAAAACTTAATTAATTCTAAAAAATATTAACCTTTTATTAATATAATGAATATTTCTAACTTTTTTTATATCATCGTGTTAATTTAATTTAAAATTTAAATTTATTGTTAAAAAAATTGATAACTAGCATTTTGAAATTAAAAAATAAAACTAACATTTTTCATATACGATGGGAACATATTATATGGGAAAATGCTAGTTGTCATATTTTTTAAAATACTAAATTAATACATGGTGATAATAAATAAAAATTATATTAATAAAAAATTAATTTTTTTATAATTAATTAAAGTTTTTTATAAGTTAAAACGAATGTCTCTAATATTTTTTTTGAATGTCTCTAATATATTTTTTGTATTGAATAAATTTAATTGTTTGTTGGGTCTTGAATTGAGACATAAGAATTCAAAACAAGCCTTAAATTGAGAAAAAAGTAAAAATTGAGACTTGATTTGAGACACTTTTAAAATTAGTACTTAAATTGAGACATAAACTAAAATTTGGGTCTTGATATGAAATTCTTCCTATTATAAAATCTCATCAATAGCTGATTTAATGAAATTTATAAAATGCAATCTAACCACGTAATTTATGTCATTGCATAAGTATTCCTACATTAGTTATAAACAAAGTATATAGTGAAAATGGTTTATACATGAACCATTTGAAGGATATTAATTGTTTTCACTAAAGAGTAATAGTTATTTTCACCGAAGGGTATTAGTTCTAGATGATAGTAGTTGTTTTCAATGAAGGGTATTAGTTGAAGGGTACAAAGAGTATTAGTTATTTAACTAAAAACTATTAATTAGTTACACTAAAGAGAATTATTTTATTACACTAAAAAGTTTTGCAAAATAGTTTACGTATAAACTAATTTTCACTCTATACATACTCTTAGTTATATGATATAACATATGCAAATAAGCATCATTATAACTTGGTATTAATGTTTTTTATTTCATCCAAATATAGATTTAATGGAATTGATCGTGTGCTCAACGGTGGGCACGAATCTATATGTCTACCACCTATGTGATAAATACATAAACGTTTTTGCATGTTTTAAGAAAGAGTTAGTTCATTGATATTAAAAGGTGTAAAATTGAGCGTACATTAGTTAGTTTTACTTTATTGAAAGGAGTTTAGTTCATTAATTGTTAAATGATATATTGAAAAAATTAGTACAGTAAGGTATATAAATAAGAGATATTTAAAAATGATTAGTTTTGAAGAGTAAAACTATTTTTCAAGAGTTTGAAATAATCTAAATTGTAGTGGAGGGAGTATAAAATATTTTTTATTTTTTGAATGAAGTATAAAATATTATTTTAAATTTAACATGTAATATATATTTCGTAAAACATATACAAACACGCCGAATTGTGTGTTTTTTGCAGTTAAGGTATTAGTGATTACTTTTTAGAATATTACTGACTACTTCTTGGGATATCACTGATTACTTCTTGAGGTATTGTTGATTTCTACTTGGGGTATTTTTTTTTTCAAAACTCAAGTGCACGTTAGAACTATTTTTGTGATATAACTATATGTTTTTTCAAAATTGTACGGTATATTATTATACTATATTGATGTATTTGTTCATGTTTAAAGACTTATAAAGTTCAAAATCATATTTCATTTTTTGTATTCTTAATTATTTTTATATTATCATAAAATTAATTATAATTACTCATTGTATAATTTTTTATATTATTTTAACCATATAGATTAAAATAAATAAATATAAACAATGTTTTATCTAATTTTATAATTTAATTTTTTTTCAGTCCCGCGTATTACGTGGGGTTAAAATTTCATAATTGTGAATGTGGATATTCGTTATCTATTACCGAAGTCGAAAAATTTATAATAATTTAATCAAAGCTATGTTTTGTGTGGTGTGTATGATGAATATGAGACAACTTGAAATATCTAAGTTAATTTTAGTGTGGGTGCTTTGTTGGTTTGAATAGTCAAGAATATATAGGTCTGGAGAGCTCTAAGTCAATTTGTAACGTTTGATAAAAAAATTGTTGATGGACATGATTTTAGTTTTGATGTTATCGCTTGACCTCGAGAAAATATTGTGTTGCATTGTAGTTATTGCGTATGTAATTATTATATTTGAATAAGTACATAAGTATCCATTGTGTATTATAAAGTCTCGTAATTATGGATAGAGTTTTGTTGTTTTATATCAAATTAAAGGAATTTTATAATATTTTAGACTAATTAGTTTTTTTGTGATGCATATAATGAATAGTAAAAATAAAAAAAATTATATTACTAAAAAAATTTATAAAACAATTTATTCAAGCCCGCGAAATTCGCGGGGATATAACTAGTCGTGGTACAATTGAATAACCATTCTTGCACCTGAAGAATAAGGTTGAGAAAATTCTGACTAAGAAAATGCATAAGAATTTGATCCTAATTTTTAATATAAGCATGCATGCATTTCCTTAATTTTTTAAAAGTAACATATATACATGCATCCATATAATTTTATATAAGTAATGCAAGCATGCATGCATATATAATTACCCACACATACACTTAATTACGCATGCATTCATATATACCTAAATATATTTTTCATATAATTTACACATTATCAAATACATGCATATATATATATATATATATATATATATATTTAATACTTTGAAAACAAACATGCACATATATCTTTAATAAATTAAGAGATATAAATAATTTATAATTTCGATAGTCACCCAAAATATCTTAAATTTTAATGCTTATGTTTTTGTTTTTAGGAGTATTACATTCTCCACCACTAATATAAATTTCGTCCTCGAAATTAAGCTTAAATTTTAATGAATAGTTGACATCACTTTTTTTTACACAATAAAACGTTCACCATTTTTTACCTACCTGCAGTTTCATCACTTTGACGAACTAAGGAGAAAACTCGTGCTTTCCCTCCCGAAGTGGCTCCCTTTGATCCCGATCCTTGAGTGAGTCAGGTGCAATATCGTGATGTGTGTCCCGGTTCATGACATTTATAACACTTTATTTGTCCTAGCAAACATTGTCCCTTGTGATTCTTCCCACATGTGGTGCAAGATGGTCTAATGTCTTGAGGAAATGGTGTTGCGTCTCCAAATTTCCCTTGTTTATTTTGACCTTCATTTTGATTGTTGTCATCCCATTTTCTCTTTCCAGTATTATCGACTTGCTTTCGACTTGAACTACCCATATCCATGCTAGCAGCTATCTGTTGAGCTCTTTTAAACGTTTCGGCAAAGGTCATCTCATCATGACTAGATAGAATGTTTCTTATATTCTCGCGTAAGCCCCTTTTAAACTTCTTAGCCTTTTTATCTTTTGTGTCAATTAGTTGTGGTGCACATCGACTGAGCTGATTGAACCTCATTTCATATTCTATCACGGTCATCCCTCCATGTTTCAAGTTATAAAACTCGATCTCCATTTGCTCACGGTAAGAGTAGGGGTAATACTTTTCCATTATGATTTCTTTGAAGTCATTCCAAGTGAGATTGTTTCTTTCCTCTTTTGGTCTCGACCGCCAATATGCTTCCCACCAGTGGTCAGCATCTTCCACTAGTTGATAGGTGGCACAAATGACTCTTTGTGCATCAGTGCATCTCATAACTGTGAAAGTTCATTCCAAAGACCGCAACCAATTTTCAACAACTTCAGGTCCTTCACGACCATTGAACTTGGCTGGATCATGTTTGCGAAACTATTCCACTACCCCGATATGAGCGTTATTGTTATTCTGGAATGCATGTATCATTTGGTTTAAGAAAGCTTGGTGATCTTGAGCTGGAGCTGGGGCTGGAGCATGAGCTGGTGGTGGAGCTTGAGCTTGAGGAGTACCTGGTGCTGGAGCTCGTGCATTTCGCACTCCACGTCTTGGAGCCATTCTGAATTTTTTTATTTTAACTATAAAATCTAGAATGTAGATGTGCAAGCACCATCATTTTAAACCTAAGTAGGAGTCATGTAGATAAAATATATAAATCTAAGCATATACATCCCCAATACATAAATTATCATCTCATTTCGTAAATTATAAAGTTCATATAATGCACATACCTCTTGAGCCAGCGTAGTCAGCGGATGAATGCAATAGCAAGAAACATTTATTTCTTAACATTAAAATTTGGAAGATTTTGGGAATACACTTTTTTTCAAGTCTACAAGAACGTAGACCTGCTCTGATACCAACTGTAACGCCCCAGTTTTTCATAAAATGTAATTTTTTTATTTAAAGGCTATTTAATTAGATTTATACGAAATTAATTAAAATATATATTTTTAATTTGCTAATAAAGAATATATTCTAGGACATGATAAAGAAATTTTAGAAATTTTGCAGAAAACTTGCAAAAATAATTCACTTTAAACAAAATCTTAAATACAAACGATCATCAATGTCAACTTTTAAAAAATATAAAAAAAAACTGAGAAAGAATATCTTTTAACGGTTTCCCGGCTATGCATCCTCCGTCGTACCACGTCGACTCTCAATCTGAAAAGGGGAAAAAGAAGGGGTGAGCATAACCACGGCTCAGTGGGGACAAGCTTGTCAAAACTAAATATAATAATAATTTAAATTAATCAATCACGTAAATATGCATTTTAATGTCATCACCTCGTTTATAAAGGTCAGAAGACTTATCGCCATCTCGTTTATAAAGGTCAGAAGACCTATCATCACCTCGTTTATAAAGGTCAGAAGACCTATCCTCATACATATTTCACATGAACATTAATAAAATCACATATCACATTTAAAAATAACAAACTTAAAAGATAGAAATCTCCACCTAAAAATAATCTCGTGGATGTAGAAACGAAATACCTTTAATCTTCGACACCGTGAAAGTAATAGATTGCCACCAATGGAAAAGACGTTGCTACTTAAAAATGTTTGTATCAAATTTTTGTTTGTCGAAGAAGTCAAAGTGATAATTTCCTATTGTCAAGAACCGAGTAGAATAGAAATTGAAGAAGAGGTTTTCTATAGTTAGGGAAATTGTAGATTCATGGGTGACCATGTTTTCTTTTATAGGTAATTTTATTTGGATAATTAAATGATAGTTTTATTGAGGAGTTAATTTTTTTTTTTTTTTGAGGAAATCGTGGTACAATTTGATAACCGTTCTTGCACCTGAAGAATAAGGTTGAGAAAATTCTTGCTAAAAAATTGCATAAGATTTTAATCCTAATTTTTAATATAAGCACACATGCATTTCCTTAATTTTTTAAAAGTAACGTATATACATGCATCCATTTAATTTTATATAAGTAATGCAAGCATGCATGCATATATAATTACCCACACATACACTTAATTACGCATGCATACATATATACCTAAATATATTTTTCATATAATTTACACATTATAAAAATACATGCATATATATATATATATTTAAATATGTATATATATATATATATATATATATATTTAATACTTTGAAAACAAACATGCACATGTATCTTTAATAAATTAAGAGATATTAATAATTTATAATTTCGATAGTCACCCAAAATATCTTAAAATTTTAATGCTTATGTTTTTTTTAGAAGTATTACAGTTCATCTCAGGGAACTATGTTTCTCCGTCTATAGCATTAGGAGATCGTTCACTATGAGAGCGTCAATCTTCTGGAAATTGAATTGTAGCTGCTGCACTATGTTAAATTCATTGATTGCGCTTCAAACCCAGTACATGATGAGGTCTATTGGCTCTAGATGACGATCTACGAATCTAACGCTATTTGTAGTAGAGTTGAGATTATTTAGCCATGTGAAGACGACCAGAGGGGCCATTAATTGTTTAGTGATGGCCAGATTTTATATGCAATCATGACAGTCTTATATGCAATTAAGTTTGGGTAGTTAACCCCAGCATTTTCTCATTTTTGATTAAGCATGCATAGTTAAATATATTTTATATGTAGATCATTTAACCTTTTATTACCTTCTTCAAGTGAGTGGGAGATGATCATGAGTCCGTTGACAAAATTTTCGATCTTACTCACTTGCGAGAAGTAATAAAATATT
This sequence comes from Ballota nigra, assembly GCA_947034835.1. Classification (NCBI taxonomy): domain Eukaryota; kingdom Viridiplantae; phylum Streptophyta; class Magnoliopsida; order Lamiales; family Lamiaceae; genus Ballota; species Ballota nigra. The sequence goes on along the minus strand of OX344724.1, from coordinate 36,729,611 downwards.
ATTTGGATCAGAATAAAAATATATACAATAGAATTATATCTAATTCATTGTGCATAATAAAGAGATGGATTCACAAGTGATGACTACATCGATTGTAAAATTGATTGTCAGGACTTTGCCATGTGGCATTGTAAAGTTCAAAAATTTTGCTGCAATACAAGGGTGTCCTCGACCTGATGGTTTCAGACGCTATCTGGTTTAAAAAGGTCTTTTATGACTCTGTGCATTATGACACACATTGATGATGCAGTAGTTGTCCATTGTAACATCAAAATTGCATTGACATATGCTAAGGATACCAAATACTATGGGAGGATTAAGCATGCTAACACCAAATATTTTGGGACAGTGTTGCACAAGGGCAAGTGATTCTCAGGCATGTTCCCACTCGAGAAATGGTTGTTGAACTTTTCACTAAGCCTTTGGAAAAAGTCACGTTCAAAAGACATATTAATAGTGTGGGACTTCGAAGAGTTTAAGTTCTTTTGTCCTGTATGATTAAGTATATTAGAAATAATATGCCCTTATTTAAAATTGTTAGATATGATGTGTCTATTGTAAGTAATTGTCACAAGGCTTAGAATGTCCCTCTCACATGGGAATTCACCCTAGCGCTTTGATAGCGAGCAGGATGAGACTAGCAGATCAAAATTCTGATGAGTGATCACCTTGATGAGGAACAACATGCAAGGTAGTTGCCTAAAGTCGCCTTGATAATGAGATCAAGATGCGATCATATTTTGATCGAGTATGAAGTACGTCCTAACTTCATAAAAGCCTGTTGATAGCAGAGTGTGCAAATTATTACAAGTTATGTGGAGCCTAACTTAAAATAATACGCAGGTCAGGCGCTGGACAAGCGACTGGACTAAGACTCGTATGATGTTTTTAGAGTGTGACATGCCCAAATTGAGTGGGAGTTCCATCATAACATGTATTCATACTACATGTGCTTAAATGACGACCTATATAAGAGAAGTGACTGAATAGATCCCTGCTTCATCACTGTGTGAGCTCTTATGGTGATTAAAAAATGTCCTTTGTGACTTCGAACAATGTCGTGACGTGTAAGCTTGATGACGCTACTTTAGCATGTATCTAATAGCCAAGATTCATGCGGTCTGTCGGAGCATGACTAGGAAAGTTGTCAAGTCCAAGTTAACTGACATGAAGGGCCAAAGAAAAACTATGTTGGTAACGCACTTGTGTACTATAACTCAAAGGTCGACCGACTAAGTCAAAATATTGTTTGACGTAGTCTTGAGTATAGTTATGAACAATCGTTGGGGCAAACATGCTCTATGAATATACATATGATGGGTCATTGATATTTGACTTGGTGCAACAATATAGTTTGGGGTACACAGCGAGTCTCTTGAGTTGATGAGTTATGTTGGTAGGGTGATAATTTGATATAACTCTCCTCACTTTGTTTCATCTTGTTCTCGCTTTGTCGCACACTTTATTCTAAGTTTGAAAGAAGGTAGGCGAGATGAGAATTATAAGTTTAATTGGATTTGACCAAATATATGTATGAGTGGGAGATTTTGAAAAAAATTTATACCATACGGGTATAATGGAATAAAATCATACATTATATCTTACCATATGAGATAATTGATTGTGATCTTTTTATTTATGGATAGTTGAATAAATTGATTCAATTAGCATGCAGATTGATGCATCTAGTTATGTCCATAATTATACTCATAAATCCTTATAAATGTGGTACTCTGGTTTCATGCATAACACATCAAATAATATAGAACATATAATTTTCTCTGCATCTTTTGGAGTATCACCACAAGAACTACATTAGTTTAAAGTGTGGAATATAGCAAGAGTTGTAGACGAGCCATATCAGATCCACGTATTCTTATTCCGCTGCTTTTCGAGGTACAAATAAATTATTTATTTTGAATTTTATGTCTTTAATTCTACAGCAATAAACATGGAGAAGTTGAAACCAAAACCAGGCTTCACAAAGGCAGATTGGAAGCCGCTGATTTATAACAACAAATAATTAGTAAGAATAACATACATATATTGATAGTACTTTTTTTCTGTTTGAGAAATATATGCCTCCCAAGGCCGAGTCAAGGAGGAAAACATATGGAATCAAAAAATACATGTACACTGGTTCCTGATAAGTTAGGCAGGAAGATCTGATGAAGCTTAAGAAAGAAATTAAAAGGGAACCCAAAATAAGGAACAAATAAAACTACAAAAGAATATTACTGTACTGTTACACTAGCATTATGAGCCTTAACTCAGCTTGTTCTGAGTTTCTTTAAAGGTTGGCCGAACTCCTCTCCTCCACCGCCACTCTCATCGCCCTGCAAACACGGTTTTACGACATTATTACATGATATATAGTAGGACGAGATCCGTTGGTCCCGTTTTAACTGTCTTTCAGTAGTAAAATTAATATTGGATACTTTAAAACAGTTTGTATATTCCACGTTTACCCTTTTATTTATTTATTTTGTGCGATAGTATGCATATGTACATTTGTTGTTGGATAAACGGCAAATAAAATGGATGGGAGGGAGAGGGTAGGAGACGGCACCTTGGCAACGCCATTGGCTCTCTTTCCAATATCGATTTGTACGGAGATACTGGCCTGTGATAGATCCACTCCAGAGGTTTGAAGCGCTTTTGTAAGAGTATTCAACAACCTGCTGAATACAAAGTTGGGATCATTAATCTAAACTTTATTTTCATGTGGATTTTGACATCATTGGCTCACCCTTGGGAGTAAACACTGGAGATGTTAATCGTCCCACTTTCGATACTCACTTCCTGCTCTTTCTTTTTGTTACCGGGAGGCCACGTCGTAGTCCTATCCATATCCGATGGCGAATCCATGCTTCTTCTACCTACACTCATATTCCTCGCCTTGCATTCTTCGATTCTTTCGTTCAAAGTCGTGCCCGTGCTAAGATCTGAGTCCACTAAGTTATGCTTCTTCTCCTCCAACTTACCACCAAATACCTTATCCGATGCTCCTCTGTGTTCTAGAAAACCTTCAGGTATGTGACTCTTCCTCTGTTACCAATGAGTACACATTTTTGCATTGTTAATGAGGAGATTTATAAGCTCAAAAGGGCAGATATTGAATTTACCCATTGCATCATCTTGGGAGGTTCGTGGTTCCAGATGCTGTTGGAATTATCAAATCTGTTTACTTTCTCTTGTAAGAACTGAATGTAATCAATAACCTGTAAAAGTATTGCACTACTTCAGTTTTCAAATTCAACAAAATCTAAATTCCTGGTTAGTATTTACCTCTAATAGGAATGATGCCTTATCTCTCTTTTGTTCACTGTTAGGAATTATCTCTCTCAGCTTCTGAAATCTGCATAAGCCCAAGTACAAAATGAGAAAATATAATTATGTTCTGAGTTTTGCTCTTTCAACTACAACACTGTTCTCACTAAATTGTCACAAGTACAAAATGCGAAATTTATCTTAATTGTGACAACCAAACTTGAATTTAGAGTTTGTAACTATATTTTAGAATAAAGAAAAAAAAAATTGGGGAATTACATATTGGTACAGAAAATGGATCTTAATTACAAATTGATCCAAGAGATTTGCACAAGTACATATTTGCCAAAAAAAAAAAAAAGTTATGCTTCTGTGCAAACATTTTTTATGTATCTATTCCAATCTTTTGATGTAATTTGTAATTATTCCGAAAAAAATTGAACATTTAAATTAAGTGGTTGGTAAGCATGCCTGTCGTTGATCTTGCTCCTCCTACGTTGCTCTGTAGCAGAGTGTTTTGATCGCGGTGTATTAGGCTTCTGCTCTATGCTCTTTGCTTCAACTTTCACAGACAAATTAGCTGTCAAATACGAATATAATCTTTATGAAGTGCCAAGACAGGAAATGGAGGAGACACCATTATATCTATATAAAAAAATAGAAACCTTTTGAGTTAGATGAAGGTTCCCTCTTGATGATGAACTCGTCTTCTTCTTCATCATCATCCTCTTCTTGGTCATTTTTTGCAGAAGTTATCATATCCATGAAACTCTGGTTCTTAGATGAGGATGGCCTGAAAAACACAATAACGTAAAATCTAAGACTTGGTATAAGTAGGTTTAAAATATTTGTCATAAAAGAGTTACTGACTGAGAGGATGACAAAGAGGTGAAGTTTGTGGCATTTTCCATCAATGGCGGCCATTGCCCTCCCACCACGTTCACAACTGCGTCTGTTAAAAATAAAACCATATATAGGTAGGTACGAGCACGATGCAAATATTTCCGAAAGATAATTTCATAATATTCGTAAAAAAATTGGTAATATTGATAAATGTCGGTATACAATATCAATTTCAATAATATTTTTAGGAATAAGTGCAGGATAATACAATACCAAACAACTTTTTACAAATTGATACAACATAATTGAACAGAAGCACAAAAAAAAGTTGAACATAAGAACATATTTTTTTTAACATTGTGCTATCTTGTAAATAGTGGTTTGAGATTGTATCATTTTGTAAACGCCCCATATTTTTATACCTAAAAAATTGAAAAATATCCATAATTTCAATAAATATCGTTAATATCACAAATATAAAATTTTCTCAAATTATATTATTAAATTTATGAATTTAAAGTTTGTTATTAAATTTTCGTAATATTTCAAATTTATTGATATCAATATATCCGTTGATATTTCCACAAATTCAATATTTTCAAGCCGGTTGTTGTTTGAAGAGATAAGTAGAAGTGCAAAAAATGAAAGAGAAGGGAAGGGAAGGGAAGGGACCTGATCTTTGGATATATGTTTGTGCAGCAGCAATATTCTCCTTCCCTGTCTTTCCCTTTTTAACAGCAGATTCATCCCAGAGAGTGAAAGAACTACTGGTTTCAGCACTAGGACTGAATAAGGTGCCCTCTGGCTTTGAAACCCTTTGTTGATTGAAATAAGAAATGCTGTATGTTCCAATCCCACCTGGGAGCACATGCTCCACTGGGCCCCTACCTTTAACCTCTTCTTTCCTTGAGCCCATCACATTCTTCCCCCCTCCCCCTCCCCCTCCCCCTCCCCCTCCCCCTCCTTCCAGTGGTTGTAAGAAGTCATGAGTTTTCAGATAGCAGCTACCTGTGGTTTTAACACATCATCAGTGCCCACATACTTTCAATTTAAACCATGTTTTAACCCTTCATTCAATTTGCAATTTAAATAATGGTTTGCACCAGTTAATCATGTTTTTCTCGTATATAATACCCCTGAGACCATGTTTATTTTGGGTTTTAAAAATCAGTGATTTTTTAAATACATTGGATTTTAAAAGTTGTGTGCTTTTGAATTTTTAGTAGAATGGATTTTAACTTTATGATGTAAAAGTAAAAGAATGTTATACAGGTTATTTATAGGGTTGTAGAATTATAATTTCAAAAAACTAATTTTAAAACTCAAATTAGAATTGATTTTAGAATCCAAAATCCAAAATCAAAATTTTAAAACCCAAAAAGAATATAATTTTGAAGTCATTAGTAATAGCTTTGAATTCTTATTTAGAACTCCGAAGCAAATAAAGGGTATTAGTAGAAGTCAGTGATTTTCTTAACGTACACGCATCGATCTAAATTGACATTTATTTTGAGTTGAAGAAGCCAAGAAGGTAGTTAAATAAAATTTCAAATTTTTTTTTTTGAAAGGTAATAAAATTTCAATTATGAGTCAGTGGACAGTGAGCAAAATACATTACTTAGTTTGAATCCTTAGTCTTACAACCAGATTGATATTACTTAGAAATAGTCTGGCCCACTTGGCCACTGGGTTCATCACTTTAGTAAGTGATTCGGGTTCGATTTCCTTAGTGAACGAATTAAGGGAGTTATAAGGTGGCTTGGAAAATTATTAGAGTAATTGGAGGCTTGGTGAACTAACTTCTAACTGCTGACAACTACTTCCTCCGTCTCAAACTAGTTTGCTACATTGCCAAAAAAGTCCGTCTCATACTCGTTTGCTACATCTTCTTTTAGCAAAAAAGTAACAATATTTTTTAATATTATATTCTCCATACACTAATAACAAAAAACATTTACTTTATCACTTTAAATACTATAAACAACCATTTTCTTAAAATTCTTGCAAACAGTAAATAACAAGTTGAGTTTGGGACGGAGGGAGTAACATTTACCGATTAAAAAAAAATAGTGATTGTGTTAGTAGTTTATATTGTTACTCCTTTTACCTTAATTATATAATGATTCATGTGTGCATTCAAGTGAATAACATTCACTTTGATTTTGAATTTAATTTTAAATCAACTTTTACTGTTTACCAAGAATGCATACAAGAATGTGTGTAGATTAATGGGATTTTTCATAAAGATTAAGAAATTTTGTTGAAAAAGTAAATTGGACAACTGAACTTCCTATTATAATCTTGTTTAATAAGGATTATACTTTCCAATATAATTAATGCACTGGATAATATTAGTAATGAACTGAAAATATTACTCTGTTTATATAATTGGGATGGAAGGAGTATTAAAAGGAAAATAAAATGAATACACCTAGACACATTTAAATCATGTTATTGTTGCTATATTTATTCTACCCCAGAAAGTTAAAAGGCCTTAAGTATATGGGGTCATTAATTCAATAAAGAGATTTAATATAGTTCACTGGATTTAGAATAATGTTTCCCATCATTCAATTCCTATACCAATTTTGATGACTGGATAATATATGGGAACTTATATCCAGTTCTGTCCGTTCATAATTCATAAATGATTGACAAATATTTGTACGATGCTACACCTAGTGATAAATAATACTCCCTCCGTTCCAATTTTGTTTTTTCATTTAACTGTCCGCGGAGTTTAATGCGAGGGTTGAATTTTAGTACTTGAATGAATAAAGTAGTATTGAGAATGATGAATGGTGAATAAAGTAGTATTGAGAATGGTGAATGGTGAATAAAGTAGTATTGAGAATGGTGAATAAAGTATTATTTAAATGAATAAATTAGTTTCCATTTTAGGAATGGGAAAACAAAATTGGGACGGACCTTTTTGGCAAATGGGAAAACAAAACTGGACGGAAGGAGTACCTCAATACAAATTTTCTATTTTTTTATTATTTAATGTCCCATCATAAATTTCTTATTCCATAAAAAGTAAAAATAACATTTCATATATTAATAAACAGATATTTTTTTAAACAACTATTTTTTACTTTCACAACACTCCATTATTTTTTTACTTTCACAACACTCCATTATTTTTATACAAATCAACAATATATATATATATATATATATATATATATATATATATATATATCGAGACGTATAATATACAAATTAATAGAAGAACACCACTTGTAGAAGAACTCACACAAATTAAAAGGAAACACTAATTTATTGCTCTAGTGTAAGGAAGTGAAAAGTCTTTTTAATAAAAATTAATCTCAAGTCTAATTTTAATTTAAAAATAACAAGTCTACTTCAGTCACTGTCACTGTAGAAGTTGACAAAACTGTGGAAATAAATAGAAGCATCCCAATTAAGATTGATAGCTTCTGGTTCCAAGTGAGATACCAAACATTTTTGTAAATTAGGTCTAAATTCAGACTATGACCATATTGATAAAATTTATGTTTCCAAATACTTCTGGAATACTACTGTGATGCGTACTATTCTAAATTAAACACAATCGCAATTTTCATATTATTACTTAATTCTACGTATTTTTAGTGAAAGGAAGACATTTTATTTACGGTACTCTGACAAATTGAGAAATATATTGTGACAAATGTATAAGCAACTTCGGCTCATACCTCGATCCTCTCTGCAGGAGAATATTAAGATGTTGTTTGGAAATTTGGGCGTGGCTTAGATTGAAAATTGTTTAATGGAAATAGAAAAATAAATAAATATATGATAATTATAGTGATTAATGAGAAATAAAATATACAACATTATTTCCTCTCCTTAAATAAGATAATTATTATCTTTATTTGATTACATTTCTATTTTCTTGTAATCACATCCTCAATCATTTTTCAAAGATACAACCAACAAAACATTTTTTTTTTTAAATAAAACTGTAGTAGTATATCTACCATGAAAACAATCATTCATACATTACATCCGAGGATAAAGAAGGTAAAATTATTGTCATTCCCATTTCAATGGAAGAACTCGAAGTAAGCACCCTTCAATTGAATAGAAGTGCTTTTTTTTTCTTCAAATTTGAGCAACTTTTAAGTTAGACCGTCTCACCGTGAGATTGATATCGTTTTCAAATAAAAATATTATCACTTTTAAGATAAAAATTTATCATCTTTAAAAAAAAGTATGTAAAGTGTATCACTTTTTAAAAAATTAAAATTTGGTACTCTTTATATCAAATAAATTGTTAACTATTAAAAAATATATGTTAAATGTATCATTATAAGGCAAAATTTTGAAAAGTGATGCACTTGATATTAAAAACCAATAACTACTCTATTGAAAAGTGATAGTGGTCTCATAGTAAAATTGTTGCATACAAATTTTTATCAACCACTTTATAAAATTTCAAAAGTTAGACCAAAACTTAATGCAATTAGATGTATGTCACACCCCACTAAATTTGGAATAATTTTGAACATCATCATGAAAATGAAAATTATGTTATGAAAAGTATTTAAACCAAATAAAGAAACTTTACATAAAAAAGGGTGTCAGTTTGTATATTGAACAATACTAATAATTTTAATATACAAATAATTACAAATTAATATTTTCTATACATGAACTACACTTTTCACCATATAAATGGATAACACGATATTGCCGCAGAAACCACGATATTTGACTCAACTACATTTTTAACCAAACTATTAGATAATTGCTAAAAAAGAAAATGTAACATTTCAATTGCAATTGAGACACCTTGTAACTTGAGCTTTGCTCAATATAAAAACGATGTCCTTAAAGAAAAATCACGACATTTGACTTATTTACATTTTCAACAAAACTTTCGAATGTTACAATAAAAATTACCAATTTAACAACGTAGTGTGCATATGGGTCAGGGTTCAAAATGCATGTTTAAGAGGATGCTTGGTTAACCATCCTCCGGTAACAAAAATGAGGTAAAAACTAATGTAATTATATGGTTCATAAAAACAAAATTATCAATTCTCCTCTTAAATATAGTAATTATTATTTCGTTTTAATTATCTTTTTTTCTAATTATAATTATTCTCCTCAATCATTTTTTTATTCCCCTACAAATAATTATTTGTTGTTCACTTTTATTTTAAAATTAAGGCATAATACAAGCAATACAAAGAGACAATTTTTCTCCAATATATTATATTTTGAGGAAGATATAGACTGAAAATAAATTGTTATTATCATTACTACTGAAAAGGTTACTTTTCCGTCTGCTTTTTTAACTGGTTGTTGTGAACAAAATTATTTTTAACAAGTTAGGTTAAAATTGGATGGAGTGCATTTTATATCATGAGTTTCCAAATAATTAGTTCATGAGTGAAGTTACGAAAATGGCCTCCACGGAGCAAATTCCTAACGTGGCCCTTTTAGGATTTGGAAATGTCAGCCAATCCAAGGGATGGCCCACAGGGAAACACAAAAGCCCAGATCTAACATACGCCGATGGGGTCACGGGTACATTAACTGCGCCACTCGTGGGTTGCCCTCCACCCCACACCCATACCCCCCCCCCCCCCCCCACCCCACCCCACCCCCCTGTCTCTCGATAATTACTATTCCCACTCACAATCATGCAAATATTACCACACCCCAAATCCCCAGATTTTACCAATAAAAATCGTTTTTGTTTTTTTTAATGTTGGACATACCGTAGAATTTGTTAATCATCAGTCAATATTAATTGATCCGGAAATTAGAAGAGAAAAGAGAATTTACTTTATCAATTAATCATCAGATTTTTTTTTTCTCGGATTAAAGATCATCTCTAATTTCTTTTTTAAAAAAACTTATCCCCCAATTATTGTTATTCTGAATGAATATTTCTAAAATAAATATTATAACATGCAAAAAAATAATAATTTAAATTGCATGAAGGAAAACAAAGGGCATAATTACCTTGCGGAGGAGTTGGATCTTGGTGGGTATGGGCAGTTGAGGATGAGTATAGTGAGAGAAAATCGTGGGTTGCCTTTCTACCTGCTGTAACAAATTCAATCATCAAAATAAAAAAAAAAATATATATATATATATCATATCTAGAATTCGTAAAAATTTACCTTCGTTTCCAAGAGGCAATTCCATGTATATCCTTCAGATTTTGGAACGGGTAATTGGAACTCCGAATCAGATCCGCCTCCAATCTGAAGATCGGAGGCGCATTAGGTGCGATTCTCCGCCTCGCCCTAACGTCGCAGTGAAGAATTCCGGCGAGTATCTTTCTAAAATTCAATTCGGTAAACTGATTGATTTAACTCAGAGAAGAGACTCCATCGCTTTCACTACTGTCGCAGAATTAATCTGCAGAGATGAAATTCAACTGAGTCGCGCATAATTCGACTTGAGAAGAAGAAAAAGGGAAGATCCAGAGATGTAAAAGGCTGAAGGAAGCTAAAAGATATTTACACGAATATCGGAATTAAGAAGAATAATGCATAATTCAGCTTCAGATTCTTCAGAAATTCACAAAGCGTGAGATGAAAGTGATCCGAACAGTGACTTTTGCTGGATTTATGGTAGGCCAGCTTGAATCAACACAATTTTCGAATGCCCAGAGAGAGAGAGAGAGGGCCACTGAAGGGGAAAAAAACAGAGAGCCAGAGTATTGGGACACACAGAGAGGGAGGATTGTTTCTCTCTCTAAAAAAACTCTCTCTCTCTTGAAAAGAAGAAGAAATCTCTCTTGTTTTATTGAGTGCGTATTTATATATATACACACAAAAAAGAAAAACGAAAAATGGAGGGGGAGGAGAGTTTTTGTTCTTCGTTTTCGTTTTTCCGAATAAACAATTGCTTTGTTTTGTGGTTCGGTCTTTTCCCGTGAGGAGTAAACGCCGTTTGTTGACGGCGTTGCGGCGGTGTAAACGGCGTTTGGCAGCTCACTCTCTCGGCTAATCTCATGTACGGGCATTACTTTACTTATCAGATGCAAATAATTACTACATTAGTAGTATATTTTATTGATGTGATTTTTTAAGGGATTTTTGGTGATCCCGATTAATACCATTATTTACTGGACCTAAATCTTGTGGGAGTCCGAGCCAATTAATGCTTCATCCATATAAAAAATTATTTACCTTAAAATAAAATAAATTTCAAATTGACACCCAAAGTTTTGGAAAATTATAAATTTGGTATCATTAGAATTTTTCAATAACAATTATAGTCTCACATTTTTTTTTTCTTATTTTTTAAATTTGGTTCCTTCCATTAATTGTTGGGACCAAAGCTGCAATATTTTAGAACCAAAACTACAAATTCTTCTGGGTTAAAAAATGTCGAATAAAACTAAGAAAAAAATATCGAGAAAATGATCATTTTTTGCAATCAAGCTATTTTTATGGGACCAAAAGTGCAATTTATCCCCTCCCTTCAATTTTTTTTTTAAATTGATATAAATTCTTGAGTGAGCGTTCACGGTACGAACCAAAACAGATATTTAAAAATATTTGTATCAGTACCAAAGTTCGGTTATTTTAAAATATTAGTATCCGTGTCCAAAATTTCAGTAGGGTTCGGTACATATATTTTATTTTTTCAGTATGGATCAAAACGGGTTTTCGATTACAAATGGACCTAATCGGACAGGTAAGTAATGGAGCGGAGAAACTATTTTTTTTATTCATACTTTAAAAAAAATTAATCCACACTCACACTAATACTTCACATCTTCAACCACAATAAAGCATATACCCTTACAAGCTCAAATATAACACATTCGAGTGATTTTTGTGTGCACTCAAGTGCAAAGCATGCACGTGGATTTTGAGTCCAATTTAAAATCAATTCTGACTTTTCAAAGTTCATTAAGTAAATTAGGCTTCGAGAAGTCAAAATTGATTTGAAATTAAACTCAAAATTCAAGTGCATGATATGCACTTATGTGCATACTAGAACTTGGGTGCTATGATAATGGATAGTTAAATAAGTAACACAAATCACCATGAATAGGGTATCTTAAATATGATATAATATATATATATATATATATATATATATATATATATATATTTAAACGATCCTTTTGAAATATCTTGTGAAAAGAAAATTGAATATTAAAATCACGTTGATGGTGATTCCTAACACGAGATATACCATATAAAAAATATTGTTAATAAATGAATATGCATTTAGAATGAAATTAAAAGATGAAACAAATTAAATTTAAATTATTTTGATATACACCTAAAAATGAGTTAACGTTTTAAAAAATTAATATGCTAAATAAAATAGTGTTTGTATTATAAAAATGGAGATAAACTATGTTATCGTATATTTGTACATGAATTCAATAACATTATAATACAATTTGATGAATATAAAATGAATAATAATTAATTTTTAATACTCCCTCCGTCCATGAGTAAACTTCCCACTTTCCTTTTCGGGCCGTCCACGAGTAAGTTTCTCATTCCATAAATGGAAATAACAACACTCTATTATATATAAACTTTAACCTTCAAACTCACACAATATTACAAAAATGCCACTCATTCACTTTGCTTTTCAACACTATTCATTACTTTATCCCAAAAGTCAACATGTGGCCCACCATATATTAATAAACAAATACACTTTCTTAAACCATTCAACAAAAAGAAGTGGGAAACTTACTCGTGGACGGAGGGAGTACAAATTTAATTCGGTAACTCGGTAAGGTTCAGTTCGGTATGGTCTCATTCGATTTTTCGGTTCGGATAATTTGGTAATATCCATATCCATACCAAAAAAACTTTCGACACGGTTTCGGTACGGGTAAATTAAAAAAGTCAACAAATTTTTTCGATTCAATTCTTTTTCGATGCAGATTTTAGTACAAGTTCGATAATCTTCGAAATCCATGAACAACCCTAAGTGAGACAAATGTCAGATTAGTTGAGCAAAATACTCATGAACAACCGATGTATATTATTTACAAACTAGTATGTTACCCGTGCGATGCACGATCGGCTCATATATATAATGTGCATTATAATTTAAAAAAATATTATTAGGATTCTTGATGTGAGAGACAATCTCACATTGTGAGATGATATTTTATTTTTGTATTTATATCATCCCCACATTTAAAATATGATAAATAAGATTCGTGTTATGTATGAGACCGCCTCATATAAGTTTTTATTTATATATTTTTGTACCTCCTATTTAAAAAAAACTTATATTATAAAAAAAATTATAATGATGACAAATTCATATTAAAAAGTAAAAATCATAAAGTTTGAACAACAAATTTCACAACATGAATAAAACATTTTGTATTATCTTTCTCGATCATTATCATCGACATGCACCTTTAATATCATAGCATTACCTACACTTTATATATGTCCTTTACATATATTTTAAATAACTTATACAATAAAAATAAAAGTCCTAACATATTTTATAAATATATAGTAGAAATAATATATATAATTTTTGGATAGTTTAAGACGTCTATATATTATATTTTAAATACACTTATATATTACTTTAATAAAAAAATTACTCACATATGTATTTTGTTTAGTATTCCAATATTTGCATTATTGATTTTTTTTCTAACACTTTTTGTGTCTCAAATTATGATTTTATTATGATATATATGAGACAATATTCTAACACATGAAAAAAAATCACATTTATCATAAGGCGTATGAGTTTATTAGGCTTCAACTCAACAATGATTTAATAGGAGAGGATGACCCAAATATTTAATTGGACCATCATCTCATGTGTGTGAGACAAATGGTCTCTCATAAGAGTCCCTTACAAAAAAAGTGCATTATAAATTGTATATTCCTATCAAATAGATGTATAAGGATTTTTATAATAATATATAGGAGACAATCTCGTACATGAAACAAATCTCATTTGATATATTATATGACTCATAACTCATAAGTTTATGAAGCTCCAACCAACTATATTATAAAAGAGGCAATGACTTCGATATTTAGATGGAACACCGTAAAGTTTTCTATTGCTATCAGAATTGACACTTTAATTTTAATTTGTAACTAATCAATATTAAAATATAGAAGTTACAATAATTAAATAAAATCAGATTGGATAAATAATAAAAGAATTGATCAAATAAAATCTAAGTACTGCATTTTTATGAATTTGATATATTTTAGGGGATTAATTTATTTTTCTAACAAAATGGATTTTTGATACATATTATTAATAATTTGTTAGAAATTTACAATGTTATCAAACTTTATACTTTATGATTTTTAATTAATCAATATTAGAATATGATAAGGTGAAATAATTAAAGGAATATATATTGGGGATGGAGGAGGTATTACATATATTAGTTTTAAATGATATTAGCTGTTTGACTTGAACACAATTTACTAGATCTACTAGTAGTTACCCCACAAGAGTATGGGATCACAGTAGTATGGGCAAGTATATGGTTCAAGTATTATCGAAACCAAGGGAAAGTTTGTATGCGAATAGATTCCTGGAAATCTATGTCTCGTAGCAAATATGAATGCAATGTTATGTTTTGAATTAATTCTAAACTATATTATACTATCTATATGCTATCAATGAAATTAACTAAGTAACTTTTGTTTTAATGCAAATAAGAGATGGTGATGCTCGGGATAGGAATTCCTACGTATACTACCGGAGTTGGTACAATAACTAAAATAACCGTGATGTGCAAGTAATAATCCTAAGCGTACTAAAATTAGACAATCAACTTCCCTAATCTAGCACAAGATTGAAAGACTAAAAGCTCAAGAATTAACCCTAATACTTTGTCCTATCAACCTACCTCACAAATCCAATAATCAAGTTATATAGGTTGTGCTTAATTATCGAGGCCCTAATTTAACTAAGGTGATGCGGTCGTCCTCCCTAGATAAATTGGTAGATGATAAACTCCTTCTAAAACCCTTTCCTTAAGCTTATTCGTTATTAAAGAGTGATACAACCGCCTTCTCTCTAACAATTTTCGTACTTAATTCCAAGATAAGTCTAGAGTTTATTAGAAACATTCAATAATTAAGAGAATCAAAACTAAACATCACGAATTACCCTAATTACGTACCAACATCCTACTTCTATGAGTCCATCCTATCCTAAGCATGCAAGGGTTATAGCCTAACATGGTGGTTTGAATAACGAAAATAATAACTTGAACGATAATCGTATGCATACTTGAATGAACGAAAGAAATCAATAACATAAACGAAAGAATAAATTCAAGTCTCAAAAGTAATCTCAATAAATCCAGAAAACTAGATTTAGAAAAACTCAAGTATCATGAAATCAAGAACAAAACTAATCGGTTCAAAAGTAAAATAAATAAACTATGAATTCGTATGCTAAAACCTCGATTACACGTTCAAAAACCTTGTTAAACTCTTGCTCAAGCTCTCTCCTTAAAAAACTATCTAATGGTATCAAAGTGTATCTCAAAATATGCTTTGAAGGGTTATTTATAGACTTGGGCTTGAAATTGGGCGAACATGGGCCGAAAACACGCGAAACGGCTCGACCAGGGGCATCGCTCGAGCGCCTAGCGCTCGATCACATCATGATCGAGCGTACCTTCCTTCCAGCAAGCATTGACCGCTCGATCACTATCCAGTCGAGTGCCTAGCGCTCGACCTCTCTTCAGTCAAGCGCCCCGAATTTACAGAACACACACAACACTCGACTCCAACTCGCTCGAGCGCCTAGGTGCTCAACCTAGGCTCGCTCGAGCACTCCTCCTTTGAGCCAAGTAGCACTTTTGCTTGCACGAACTAATACTTTTTCATATTTCTTCAATATCTTCTCATCCGGGCATCCATTTGAGTCGATTCAAAGTCCTACGAACTCTATTTTTCGCCCTCTTTTCTAATATGAGCATCAAAGAGACAAATTCAATACTTTGTGAAAATGATACTCAAATGACTCTAAATACTCATCAAATTCACTCAAAACATGGGTGAATCGGGCTACAAAACAACACAATTTCACGCCTAATCAATCCTCCCCCTAAACTTACCATATTGCTTGTCCTCAAGCAATGAAATAATAAGTCAAGTAAAATTATTAAGAATGAATCATAGAACCATATCATGTAAGTAATAGTTTTCAAGCTTCAAAGATCGATCACTCGCACACAAACTCACCTCCTTCATCCTACTCGTGGATAGTCAATAAGAACCACCAAAATCAAACATGGATGTGCTCTCGATGATGTATTTCACTACCTCACAAATGTTTAGCAATAATAAGGGACTTTCTCAATCAATTAATCACACAAATCAGTCGACATAGGCTTGTAAGTACTCTCAACTTCGATTATAAACTAGAATTCATGCCGGATCAAAAAGGACTTTTTCAAGACTGTAATATAGGCTCTTTGGACAGGTAGGGTAACTGTATAGGAATAACTGACTCAAGTGAATTGGAGAATAGAAAATCAAACTTTGGTATTTTCACTACACGGAACCGACTTCTTCAAACATCGTCATGCACAACACTTTCAGTTCCATCTATCACAACACCTCAATTGTTTTCTTCTTCTAACTCTTTCACTTTTTTTTCAATCACGTACTTCCTTTTTCTTTCTTTCTTTTCACACAAAATCTATGAGTTCATATTTCTTTTGCTCATTCTCAAATTTTTGTTCTTCCCCACAACCAAAATTTTGTTACACCTTTCCTCATATTCACTCAACCATTAATAATTCACCTTCTCAACTCAACTCGATCCCTTTCCACTCATAACTTTTCCTATTCTCCACTCAAATTAGGACAAAAAGAGTTTTAGAATTTGGATAAGCTCAAGTGTGCTAGCAAATAAATAGGCTAAGGCTCGAACGGGCTAACAAGGGATAAATGTCATTGGTGGGCTTATTTGGCTAAGTGACTTATCAATTCAAAGATTGCCTAAAATCATTTTCGGCATTTCAAACTAGATACAATCAAGAAGAGAGAGTACCCATAAGTTCTAGCACCTCTAAGGTGAAGATCCACTCACAAACGATGAGATCAATTTAGTGAATTTTAATCTCTTTAAAGGCTCAAATCTCACGGCTTTCACATCCATGCTAGTCCTAGTGAATTCTCACTCACTACCACACAAGTATTCAAAAGAAAAATTCATAAGTATACGAGTTCCCTCTCAAATCCACTCTAATTACTACACTCACACAATCTAGTCCCTAACTCAACTCCACAAATCACTAACTCATAACTCACACTCAAAGATAACAATCAATAAGCAGGATGAGTCAATAAGCGTGAAATAAATAGTAGCACATCAATCAGTTCAACATAAGATCAGCTCAAGGAGTTAAAATTAGTACATCCCAAATCAAGATAGAGAAAAATAAGGAAAAATAGTCTCAAATAATGAATAAAGAAAAGATAGAGGAAAGAACGAGGGGGAGTCCCCATAATCATCATGCATCTAGAGGAGGTGGTGGACAGTAGCTCTGATGGTCTGCTCCTAAGTGAGAGACAAAGAGTGCCTCCATCCATCTGTGTATGTCGGATATCCCGACTTGCATTCCTCGGACTTCCCCTTCCATTCTAGCGTTCCACTGCTCCTGGGTAGTTTGAATATGCGTAATATCCGTACGCAATGCATGCATGTCCGCCTCCATCCCCAACCATTAAAGCTGGGTTGGGGCCCATCCTTCCTGGGCCGGCGCTTCAGGCACCTCGAACTCCATCTCCTGAGGCTCTTGTCCTCCTTCAGCAGCTTCTTGTTCTTCCTCTCGCTCTTCTGCTTCCTCATCTTCATCACCTCCTCGCTCGTACTCTTCCTCCTCCTCTTCATCAAAATCCAGGGGCCTACTCGTGCCTTCACCCTTCTGCTTCTTCTTCAGCCTTTCCGCCAACAACCCTCTTTCCTCCATTCTCTCTCTGAACTTTGTAATAATCTGCAGATGGGCATCACCGTTTATCCCAACGTTCTCCTTCTTCAACTTATGCAGAGTCACCAACTTCTGGTTGGGAAGAGGAAAGTGGTTATGTTCTTTGAATCGAATGCAGTATGAACCCATGAAGCACTCAAACATTAGTGTGTTCCACATATGGCTGAAATCGAGGTCTCTCCCTACGAGCACTCCAGATCCCGGTACGATCCCTATGCTCCTCACAACAGCAAAAATGAGGGCCCCTCCTCTAATCTTCGACTTCTTCGTCCCAAGCCTGAACGGGGCCTCAAGGTGATGTGCTAGAAAATCCTTCCCAAAGTCATGTGGCTTCTTATGGAGTAGGCACCACAGTCCGTACAGTTCCTTCAACGATACGGTCCCGGTCTCGGAATGAACATAAATTGTGTTACCCAAGATCCTTTCGAGATATCGAATGATCGGGTTCCAGATGCAAAAAGCTCGTGTCTTTTGGGACTTGTAATCATCTGCTAACCCTCCGGTAATGAGCTTTCAAAAATCATTAACATTGAACTTTTAGAAAATGGGGATCGGCTTGTTCAA
The DNA here is from genome assembly GCA_947034835.1 of Ballota nigra. NCBI lineage: Eukaryota > Viridiplantae > Streptophyta > Magnoliopsida > Lamiales > Lamiaceae > Ballota > Ballota nigra. The sequence continues at coordinate 36,710,980 of OX344724.1, read as the reverse complement.
TTGTTGAAGCGACAGAGTTGTACTGATGGCCGATACCTCCATTTGGTGCCACTCCCCTCTAATCCTAAACTTGAAGGATGTAGTATCAACCATCTCTGTAGTAGCTAGAAACTGCTCGGTGATATCCGGATAGGTCTCCATGGTGAGGAGGAAGTTGTAGAAGCCTTCCATACTGTTTTTATGAAAAATTCCACTGATTTCTTCCTCAATCCCTATTTCTCTCATAAACTCAACGCTCGGGCGTCGAGTCTTCTCCACTTTCCCTGCTACTAAGCTCCATCGGTAAGCAAACCGGTGCCACTCATCCCCGTAACTCAAATTGTCCCATCTGGAGGGCATCAATTGCTTCCTAGTAAGCTCGTTGGTCAAATTGAAAAGCTCTTGAACCATCACCCATCTATCTTTATGCTTTTTCGGTGCCATTTGTTGATAGGCGAGCAGAAACATCATTAGGGCGAACAGAATTAACCCAAAGTACTCACCCTTAAGATAAAATTAAGCCACCAAAACCAGGCTGAGCTGGAAACATCAGGCGAACAGGCTTTGTCCGCCTAGTAACTATAATCAGGTAAACAGCTTTAACCTAAAGACCATGTGGACCCAGATGAGACCCCGGCGAGCATATCTAGCACATCGGCAAATAGACTTGGCTGCAATATCAAGATAACAAATTATCAAGAATAAAGACCACCAAAATCAAACTAAAGACTCCTCAAGGATAAGTCCAACGGGACGAACAACTCCTGAATGCGAGCAAGTCCAGTGTAGAAGGATAGCATTTAGTTTAGATAAGGTCAAAATAGTCAAAGCCCAAATGTCACATATGCACACTAGGGAGGTCAAAGGTCATGTACACCTCCTGCTAGGCAAACTTGTATAAATACTTAGATTTTTTTAGCCAATAAAATAAGCACAAATTAATATACATGTCCAAACTTCGATTATACATCTAAAACACCTCAATTATCGAACATACGAAATAAATACGTAATCAATACACGCGTTTATTCTTATCCAATCTCGACTTTTGTATTCACTAATTACGTTACTGATCAATCACACGTAATTATTTGATGATCTAATTAACGAATAAAATAGCCACTAATCCTCACGATTAGATACGATCATCAGCACCATTATCCTAACTAATTAAGAGAATTTGAACAAAATTACTACTCAAGAATAATATTGTTGTAGGCGGAAAATAATGTGTACCACGCCAATCTATGAAGCCGAGGAACCCCACCTCCACCTGGCGAGCTCGACCAACCTCGACCTCGCCCATGTAGGCAGTCCCAACGAGAAGCAACCTCGCCAGTCTAAGAGACCTCGCCTCCTCGACCGACCAGCCCGTCCGAGCCGGGGGATGTTTCGAACCTGCGCAAGCCCGCCGTGAGCTCGCAACATGCGAGACAGCTGGAGATTAGGATAGACGGGAGGACATAACCACTAAACTGCAGCGATGCCTGCACCTGGAGAAAGGACGAATGCAGATGCAGGCATAGGGAAAGGACTGGCCGACGCCCTGATGGGACAGTGCCCACAGGCTAGCTGGGGCCATCTTATTGGACAAGGACAATCCTCGGACATGGCCAGAAAAGGCCCTGGCGCCTCGATGACTAGGCAATAGCAAAGAGACAGAGAATGATTAGCAATCATTGAAAATTCTATCCAAATAGCTAAGACAACACAATGTATCCTGGGACTTACTATAAATAGAGCCCTTGAGCTCATAAATAAACAGACACAACTTAAGACCGAGCCTAAACCCCTTGGCAATCCTCTGAGTCATTACTTTCCGTTTCTTTATTTTATTTTATCCGATCATAGCCACATAAAGTTCTTAAATCATCAATCGGGTAACAACAATTGGCGCTAGAAGGAGGGTATCCATACCTCTCATCACAAATATCTCGGGAAACACTCACTATTTTTCGGAAAAAAGGCCTAGGTGATCCAAAGCCTATCTTGGACCCTGTACTCCGACAGAATCACCAATGGAAAAAGCAACCAGGGCCGCCAAGGCCTTCGCTAACTCTCGTTCAACTATTGTTCCAGCCGCGAAAACCCACGCCCGAACTGCGGCATGGGCAACGGCCCAAGCCAGTGCTCAGGAAGCCACCTCAAGACGCAAGCATGGAACCGAATCACCTCGGGAAAACCCCTTCCACATATCGATCCAGGAGTACGAAACCCCGGAGCAGGTGGCGTCAGCTATCGCCATCCTCACAAGGAGGGGAGAGGAACTGAGGACCAGCCACAGTGTGTTGGGAAAATAGGGGTGCCCGAAATCTATTCGGGATGAAATTTAAATAAGAATTTAAATACAATTATTACTAGCATGAATTAATCCTAATTATTTCAAATAATAATTCCAACAACTAATTTTCATCATGCATGTTGAATTAATTTCACATATTAACTATGGCGGAATAAACAAGTAAATATGTGATTAACGTACCTCTTGTAGAATTGGCCTTTGGATATACGGGACAATTACGATCTCGCTCTATCAACCCAAAGCCTTCTCAAGTATTTCCCTTTTCACCTCACTTGATCACCGGTGGGAGATGCTTTCAAGTAATTTAATAAACTAAGGAAAAAGAAAAATATCTATGCTTCTTGATTTTTCCAACACATGGAATTACGTACTTGGGGATGAAATAATCATCCCCTATTTATAGAGAAGTGGCCGAAAATTATAATATTTTATGGGCCTGGAGAAAATCTTTTCTTAGACTCTAAGAAATCTTGAATATATCCCATATATTCTTTTCTCCATAATAAAATATTCCACAAAAATCCCACTCTCCTAATTATAGGGTGATTTTCGAAAATATAAATAGGATGGAATCCAAGATTTGGATCTTCTTGAATATATGAGATAATCTTGTATTCCAAGAATACTTATCTTCCATAATATCTTTCCAAGAAAATCAACAAAATCTAATCTCTCCTAAATACACTATTTTCGAAAATTTAGATAAAAAATTAGCATATTATTTTCTTTTTATTTTAATCACCTTATCATTATTGGGCTACTTAATGGGCTACTTGAGGGGCCGTAAGGAGAATTAAGATTGGACCTCCTAATGGACTTCTGAATTTCAATATTGAGCCCCAATATAATTCAGCCCATTAATATTAATTATTACCACTAATAAATTAATATTGCACTATCCATCTTAATCCATATTACGATAATATGGGCTCCCGGTTATTATTTCCCGCATTTAAGATTATCAAGTCCATTAATTAATTAAGCTTCTGAATAGCTCTAAATTAATTAATATATTTCACCTTGGAGTAAAGACAGCTCAACATTATTATTCGTACCGAAGAAACTAATTCTTCACTTGCAAGATTTGGTACAATAAAACTTCTGAGCCCACCAAGGGGACTAATCACACGAGCCGTACTCGCACGCGTTTCTCCGTATTAAATCTTAGCAACCGTCGTATGATTAATATTACTGCCCAAGATACAAAGTTCGAAGTCGCAATGATTCTCACCCAACATGAATCAAAGCAGTAACTATTAAGCACACACGGTCCTATTTAAGTGACGGAGATTAAGAAATCAACAACCACTGAGGTCTAATTCTTCACCTTTCAGAACAGAAGAATTTCTCCTCGCTGTAGGACCTCTTCAACACATACTAAATATGCTAGTGCAATCTCTTAGTCAAGACAGACCAATCTGAGCCTTACACATCGACCTTTCACGGCGGATTGTTCAATTCCACCTAGGTCGTGAAAATATACATTTAGTTACAAGTAAACTATTAATGTTGTCTTCCGTGATCGAGTATCACCACATTAACTACAATGTAACATGTACTATATATTGAACGGTTTGCAATAGAAATTCAACATTGAATCATAACTAAAGCAAATGTGATAAAAGAATTATTCTCATAAAACGAGTGTTTGATACACGAGTTATACAAAGTAAAAGCATACTTTCACGTATAACTCCAACACAGTGCTCCGACGGCCCCGAGGAAGCTGCGCCTAACTCGTTCGGCGAAGGGCAAGCGTAAAATGACGGAGCAGCAGGGCGAAAGCAGCCCGATCTGCTCGTGAGGCTACGACTTGAGACAGAGGCTCAGGACTGAGGCGTACTCAACGTTAGTTTTTGACCGACTAAAAAGTATGGACTGCTGAAGAGAGAGACCGCCCGCGGGCGCCCGTGCAACATCGGCTGGGACCAAGGAGAAATGCCACAGTCGAATCCACTCCCGAGCAATCGACACAAGGGGCGGTGCTGCTGGCAATCCAGCGAAAGCTGGAGGAGATGCAGATGAAAATAGATGGCGATGGGCAGAGCGCCAAGGCCTGGACAGTATACCCGGAGCCACTGAGCGAAGAAATCGAGCTGGACTCGGTCCAGCCCAAAATCCTGCCGCCAACAATCCCGGTAAACGAGGGTCGTACAGACCAAGAGACCCACGTTAGCAAGTACTGAATCTATATGACAGGGCGGGGAGCCTCGAACGCGACCAAATGTCGGATGTTTCCACTGACTTTAGGCGAGCTCACCCACAAATGGTACGTATCGCTGGTGCCCAGGTCCGTCACCAGCTTCATCGTACTGAGCGGCCTCTTCACAGCCTATTTCGCTGCGAAAATAGCCAAGCTAGAGAGCAGACACCGACTGTTAAGGATACAACAGGAGGAGGATGAGAGTGACGAGTCCTACCTCAACCGTCTGGATGAGATAATCCTCACGGGGGAACCGGTGAGCGACGAGCTCGCACTCCACTCTGCTCTGGCCGGGGTTAAGGGAAAATCGTCCATGTTCAAGCACCTAACCAAAGATTTGCCAAAGACATACACTGACTTCCGTCGGAGGGTGGGAGACGCCGTTACTCACAACAAACTTCTGGCCCAAAGGTTGGGCGAGAAGAAGGTAGAGGAAAAGGCAAAAGAGCCCTTGACAACAACGAAGAATGGTAACCCGTGGCGCCACAAGGGGTGCAAATCCCAAGGCAACTTTCAGTCGTTCGACGGAAAGGCAGGCGAGGTCCAGATCTTGGACAGGCTGAAAGAGACCCCGGCTTTCGTGTTCAATGTTATACGCTACACGAATATGCTGCCAAAGCCCAGACCAATCAAGCAAGATGCTACCACACTGAACCCGAACAAGTTTTGCCACTACCATGAGAGCCCAGGGCACAACACGAGCCAGTACCGCGACCTCCTCAGGCAGTTGTGGAAACTGTATGAGGAGGGGCGGCTAGACGAGTTCGTCAAGAAGCCCCCACCTCGCCAGGACCAGGGATGTGAGGCAAACCAAGGGCAAAACAGGGACGGTGGACGACACCCGCGCCAATAGCGGCAGCCGAACCCAGTGGGCGCCTTTGATAACTTCGATAGCAAGGACGACGGCGTTCCGCCACTCAACGTAGGGGGGAGGGCGAACATGCTGCAGGCCGCAGGGGGCCCTTTAGGCGGGCTCATACCCATGTCAACTGCGTCCCACAGGAAGAGGAAAGCTGATGTCAGAGCCGTAAGCGGAATCAACCTGGTTGGCTCCCCGCCGCTATAACTCACGATAGCGCCAAACCTCCCGATCACCTTCACAAATGTTGATCGGGAGGGCATCCTCTGCCCAAAGAATGACGCTTTGGTCATTTCTGCCAACCTACTGGGCAAAGTTGTCGACCGCATCTTGGTCGATAACGGATATTACTGCAACATCATCTTTAAGAACGCATTGGACCAGCTGGGTAACCTCGCCGGCTTCATCAAGCCCTATGAAACCCAGCTGCGAGGTTTTGGGGACACACTAGTGAACGCTTACGGAATGATCAAGCTGCCAGTTGAGCTCGTCTGCTGCAAAGATGAGAAGGTCAGGATCTCGCGCCTGCTCGAGTTCGTGATAGTGGATAGGCCTCATATGTACAATGGGTTCTTAGGATGCCCATTTCTAGAAACTTTCGAAGCAATAGCTTCTTCTTTCTACTATTGTATAAAATTCCCGACCCCCAAGGGGATAGTCGGGACTGTAAAAGGAAATCAATCAATGCCAAGAAAGTGTTTGAACTACTCTGTTTCCACTTATATTCCCACAAATTTACTTTCTGGTGTGAATGTCTTGACGGCCCACGAGCAAACTGTTGCCACCGGAAGCCAACTTAGGGCCGAAGTCATGGAAGTGGAGGACCTTGAGCCAAGGCTTGGTTTCGAACCTCATCCCATTGACCTCGACCATAGGGGGAAATTTGGGATCCAAGAAAAGGTGGTCAGACCTCGCCCATCGAGGAGTTGGAACGAATCCCTATGGACCCAGCTCGCCCGGACCTTGAGGTCACAATCGGGACAAAGGTCCCGGCGGACATGAGAGACGATTTAATTGACTTCCTCCGCAAAAGCATTGATGTCTTCGCATGGTCACACCAGGATATGGTTGGGATAAGTCCCGAACATGCCTGCCATCGCCTGAAGATCGATCCAAAGAAGAAACCTGTTTCACAGAAGAGACAAAAGTTTGGCCCGGACAAATATGCAGCACTGGCCGAGGAAGTAAAAAAGATTTTGGATAACAAACTGATCGAGCAAGCCGAAGGCGAACCACAGTTGGTATCCAACGCAGTGCTGGTAAAGAAAGCGAACAACTCGTGGAGACTCTGCATCGACTTCACGGATCTAAATGCGGCGTACCCAAAGGATTATTTCCCCATGTCGCACATCGACCACCTCATGGACGGGACAGCCGGGCACGAAATGATGTCGTTCATGGACCTTTTCGCCGGATACCACCAAATCCCAATGGCGGAAGAAGACATGAAACACACCTTTTTTCACACCAAGAAGAACATGTATTACTGGCGAAGGATGCCTTTCGGCCTAAAGAATGTCGGGACTACCTACCAACGGTTGGTGAACAAGATGTTCTCGGACCAGATCGGGAAAATAATGGAAGCATACATCGACGACATAGTGGTCAAAAGCTTAAGGAAGGAAGACCACCTCTGAAACCTCGCCGAAACGTTCCAGATCCTGAGAGTTTTAACATGAAGCTGAACCCCAAGAAATGCAACTTCGGCGTGGGATCGGGGAAATTCCTGGGCCACATTGTTAGCCAGTGGAGGATCGAAGCAAACCCCACCAAAATCAAGGCCATCCTGGACATGCAGGAATCTAGATGTGTCAAGCAAGTGCAACGATCGACAAGTTGTTTAGCGGCACTTAACAGATTCATCTCCAGATTGGGCGATAAAAGCAAGCCTTTCTTTGCAACCATCAAGGACAAGAAGTTCTCGTGGAACAAGGAAAGCCAGCTCGCCTTCCAGAAACTAAAGGAGTACCTCGCTAACCCGTAGATCCTGGTGAAACCCCTCCAAGGGGAAAATTTATACCTTTACCCCGTGGCATCGGACGTTGCCCTGAGCGCAGTCCTGGTACGGGCCAAGGGGCAGACGCACCTCCCCATCTATTATGTTAGCTAGGTCCTCCACGACGCGGAGAAGAGATACACACCCCTGGAGAAGCTCGCCTACGCGTTGGTCATGAGCGTCCGCAAGTTAAGGCCATATTTCTTCGACCACCAGGTGGAGGTACTGACAACCCTGCCCCTCAGGCAGGTCCTACACAGATCAGACACAAGCGGATGCATGATGAAGTGGTCAATCGAAATTGCCCAATACGATATCTCTTTCGCACCGCGCACAACCATCAAAGGGCAGGCCTTGACCGATTTTGTGGTAGAACTAACGTTCCCACCCAACCCGACCCATATCAAATATCCACCGTGGAAGTTGTACGTCGACGGCTCTTCAACTTCCATGTGCGCGGGGGCAGGCGTCGTTTTAATATGCCCAGAGGGTCAATGCTTTAACAACGCAATACATTTTGACTTCCTCGCCATGAACAATGAGGCTCAGTACGAGGCCCTCGTGAGCGGCCTAGAGTTAGCAATGGCAGTGGGGGCACGCCTAGTCCATGTCTTCATGGATTCCTTACTAGTGGTTAATCAAATCAAAGGCGAATATGAAGCCAGAGGCGAGCAAATGGCGAAGTACCTTGAACATGTGTCCAACCTTTGTGAGCATTTCCACCAAGTGCTCATCGAGCAAATCCCGAGGGAGCAGAACTCCCAGGCGGACGCGCTTTCAAAGTCACCACCTCGGAGGGGGCAGCAGATCTCTCCAACATTCGGCTACTGAAGCTCACCAAATCTTCCGTCGGTAAAAGCCTGATTGCAGTGGTTATTCCCCAAGACGAGAGCTGGATGACCCCAATCCTACGCTTTCTGTAGAACGGTGACCTCCCGGAAGATAAAATCAGAGCCCGACAGCTACAGCTGAGTGCATCGAGGTACATTCTCATCGATAATTAGCTTTATAAAATGGGTTTTTTGCTGCCACTCCTTAAGTGCATCACGCCAGAGAACAGACTCATAATTATGAAGGAGATACACGAAGGCGTCTGCGGAAATCACGCAGGCGGCCAAAGTCTAGCTCATAAAATTCTGCGGCAGGGATGCTTCTGGCTAACCATGAGAAAGGAGGCGAACGATTTCGCCAAAGCTTACCGTAGGTGCCAGGTTTAAGGCCCGAACATCAAGACATCCCCCGAGCTGCTATCATCCATGTACAGCCCATGTCCATTTTCTCAATGGGGGATTGACCTAATAGGACCTCTCCCAACCGCCCCTGGGGGCCTGAAGTTCACTGTTGTTGCCGTCGACTACTTCACCAAGTGGGCCGAAGCCGAGCCGCTGGGCAAGATAGACCAAGCATAGATCATCAGATTCATTTGGAGAAACATAATCTGCCGCTTCGGACTCCCCCACGTGATAATTTCCAACAACAGGAAACATTTCGACGGTCTCGATATGATGAAATTCTGCGAAAGATGGAAGATCAAGAGGTTGTTCTCCACCCCCTATCACCCGCAGACGAATGGGCAGGTAGAGACTGTTAACAAGATCCTCAAGCATACGATCAAAACAAAGCTTGAATATAAGAAGGGAAAATGGGCTAGCGAGCTCCCGGGCGTGCTGTGGGCATACCGGACGACGACTAAGAATTAACTTGAGAGACACCATTCACCTTGGCATCCGGGACTGAAGTTGTGATTCCGTTAGAGCTCGCCATTCCCAGCCACAGAACCTCGCAAAAACTCACGGAGGATAACGATAGAGCCAGATGGGCAGATCTTGACATGCTCGAAGAAAGAAGGCTAACATCGGACCTAAGAAACGTGGTATACAAGCAAAGATCAGAAAAATTTTACAACTCCAAGGTCCGAGTAAGAAAGTTTGTCGAGGGGGAATTAGTCCTAAAGAAGGTCCAGGGCCCCAGGGGTGTTTTCGACCCTAAATGGGAAGGGCCTTTCCGTATCACAAAAGTCCTTCCCAAGGGGCATACCAGCTCGAACACCTGGACGACATTCCAGATCAATATTCCTGGAACGGCTGCTACCTCAAGAAATTCTATCAATAGAAACTTCTTGTTTAAGTCAAAGTGTTGTATGTCATACAGGCAATCTCAATAAAATCACCAGTTTCAGAAAATGTTCTTTTTGTTTTGATTTTTACTTAATCAGTTCCATGGAACCTGAAACAAGCAAAAAACGGGGGCCTCCGTAGGTCAAAACCCTCACCCCTCAATGAGAAGAAGGGGGCGGACCGAAAAAGGACAGAGGTGCTAAACTTGGTTAAAGGCCTAGCCATTCTACTAACCAATGCACCACCCACCGTAAGTGAAACAACAGAAGTCTCACGGAGAGCTAGCTCCCGTTCGAGCAAAGCCTCTCGATTTTCATCCTGGTAGTTGCCTAGATTGTAATGGATCCGGAGATGATGAGACCGGGGCGAAGCGCTAGCACCTTCTAAAACCTCAAAAATGTGTGAACCAGTTTACACAAACATGGTATAAAGGAAAGAAGCGCTAAGGTATATGCAGTCAAGCATAAGGGTTATGCCCAAAAGTCGACTCGCCCAGATGACAAAAAGACAGAAATGTCAAGTTCTAATAAGGTTAAACAAGTCATGCATAAAATTGATTCAGATGTGTATTAGACAAAAAGAAAAGAAACATAAGGCAAAAATACGGCCACCCAAATTGTTCGAAACAAAATGAGAAAATAAAAGAGTGCAAATGAAATTGTTCAAAGGCCACATCCGGCCAAACAAATACCCACTGAGCACAGAATTCTCTCTCTTAAACAACGGCGGATGGGTCACCAGAACCACCAAACGCAGGGACACTATCATCTACAGTTTCGGCTCCATTAGGCTGAGTTGCCTGGTCAGCTGACCTCTTGCCTTTATCAATAAAATTTCTAGGTTCTTCTTCTTTCTGAACATGTGAGGATTTAGGTTTGGAATAACCAAGGCCTGTTTTATCATGCTCTCTTTGAGATGAGGCAACTATGTATGACACAACATTGTTTGCTGTAGTCAGCTGCTCCAATCTCATCTTGAGCTTGTCCTCACTTTCTCTTACAATTTTATTTTGGTGGAAGAGTTCATCAAACTTAGCTTTGAGAAGATTATATTCATTTTCTTTCTCAACATTTTCAACAACCAACCTTTCTATCAGCTTAACTTGTTCAGTACACCTGGTTGTCAAGTCAGAAGACTCTTCGACCAGTGTATGATTTTGTTCAGCTGGTAGATCAGCTGAGTTGCCTAGACATTGTGAAAGCTTCTGATTTTCTGCTTTCAGCCTTGAGTTCTCATCTTCCAACTTTTGACAAAGTTGTATAGAAGTTTGGAGATCTAATAGCATTTTCTGCATATCAGACTCCTCTGATTGTCCAGAAAAAGAAGAAGATGAAAAAGAAGAGGAAGTTCGATTACATACCTCGTCTGTCACTAGATATATCTCTTCGTCTGGTCCAAAATTAGATGATGAACCAGAAGTGGATACCCCTTCTTCCTCATCTGCTAAGCTTCTTTTAGAGTAACTCCTAGTGTATCTTCTACTGCTTTTCTTGGAACCCATTTCTGTAAGAAATTGTTAGCACAACAAATATTTGGGTTTTAAAAAAAAATGGATCTGTCCTGGTGACCACCTAAATAATTTTAAAACAGTGGTCTGTAGGACACACTGCTCTGATACCACTTGTTGGTCCCAAAAAGGTTATCCAGCGGAAAGCGTTTTGAGTTTATTTTTTAAAAAACTCTTTTAAAGAAAGTGCTAAAAGAAAATGCAGAAAACTTAAAGTGCAGAAAATAAAGAACACCAGAATTTATATTGGTTCGGACCAACTTGTCCTATGTCCACTCTCCCTTTCTCAAAAGGGGACTCTCTCTCCAACCAACTTACGAACTTCTAGAATTGCAAAGTACCAGATCCTTTGTACACCAACTTCAATCTTATGATCTAAACCTTACACCAATCTATCTATAAAGATAAGGATTGTGTAAATAGGTACCTAAAGAGTGTATATAATATTTGAATGAACAAGGTGAGTGAGTGAAGAGTTCATGTGTCTTGTGTGCTCTTGCCCGACTCTTGTGTCTGAACTCAACCAAAACACTCCTATTTATAATTGTGAGAATTAACTAGCCGTTGGAAAGCTAGCAATTCAAACAACCATAATTGGAGGGATATAATCAATCAAAGATTGATTATATGATTGATTAGTTGACTTTCAATCAAACAATCAATCATATCCTCCATCAGTTGACTCTCCAGATTGCCTCTTCTCAATCATTGAAACTCCAAGATCTCCTTGTCTCCAGATTACACGCAGCCTCCATGTGGGTGAACTAATCCGTTTCCCTCGTCTGGTCAGAACTCGTCTGGTCTGGGGTCTTCTGGTCTGGTCTGGTCTGGTCAGGTGACACTTCTGCTCTGAACCTCATCTGGGAGAGGTCTTCTGGCAGACTCCTCTGGTCAGCTCTGATGACTCTTCTGCTCTGGTCTGGACACCTCATCTGGTCTGCACAGATTTCTTCCCCCTTAACCAAAGACCTATTATAGACCTAGACTAATATGTAGCTGATTAACAGGCTCAGCTAGTCCTATTACAAGTTCTTGTTTAACATCTTCAAAACATCTAGTCTAAATCCCAACACTCGATATCACTTGAGAAGGGCAGTGAGTGTATACACGAAAATTGGGCCCTGCAGCATCGATAAATTTTGAATCGCAACTATGAGGATAACATGGTCAGACGCAAAGAACGTTAAACAAAGACTCACCGATATCCCGATTCAAGTGATGCGGGAACTGGAAGAACCGTGCCCGATGATGAGTTGTTCTCGTATTAAGGGAAATCGTCTGACGTTAGATGGTCGGGACTTTCTCAACCCGCCGAAGTGCAAGGTCAAAATACCAATTCAAATCTTCACACCGGGGCACCAGATAGCCTGCACAGGAAAAAGAGGAAAATTAGATCAGTACAAAAGGCACAAAAAAAGATAGGGCGGAACTTACTCTTCCTTTTCCACTGGAGGGTCGTGGGCACTGCCATTTCTTGGTCAGTTGCATCCGTGGGCCTCCAGGCGCCAGCCACCCAAAACCACCGATGCGCGTACTCACGCAACTTCGGTGGAATCCCGAGGATTATCCTCTCCAAAGATACCTTGTTCGGGCGGTCCCTGACTTAGACGTCGCCCGGAAACCGAGTCTCGGCATTAACCCAAAAGAGAAAATTGACTTTCCCTGGGATGGGCATCCGATAGAGCCTTTGTTGGCCGAGCAGGGTGAAGAGGGAGATGATGTTATACCAGGAGTTGGGATGCAGCTGTGCCGGTGCCAGTTCCCAGCAATTCAGGAGATGTACCAGATTGTGATGCAAGGAAAAGCGCAACCCCGCCTCCATGGTGTAAGAATTAACGACCACCATCCCAGGAGACGGCTGGTCCACCCTCTCCAGCGGATCGGGGGCATAAAGATGCACATCGATTGGAACCTCCCACCGGATCCGCCACGCTGCCAACTCCCCAGCCGCGATGGAACTGACTCTCTTATTTCGAGAAGCGAACTACTCAGAGCTATGGGACTCCATGATTGACCCAGGACTTCAATTTTACATCCCAGAGGGGCTATAATTGGAGATACCATTATTTCTGGTGCCCCCGATAGACGTAAGGATGCCTCCTCAGATAATCAGCATAGTCGAAGACTGGAGGCGGACCGGCGATTCGATCGATGAACTCTTCCCAGGCCTGGAATTCCATGGAGACCTGTTCGTCATAAGTCTCCTCATCTTGTGTGTACTCCAGAATAACCTCCTCTTCACCATCGTCAACCACGGGGCCTCTCGAAGCCCCAGTTTCGGTGGAGTTCCCGCAAGGGACACGGTCCTCACCGACTGACTGAGGAGAGGAGTCTGCGGGACCAGCAGACCGAAAACCACCGACGGACGACCCTTGGGTTCCCGGAGTTGATTTCGGGGGCAGCGGGCAACCTCGACGGCCTGACGAACTGGCCCTATCCCTCGCCATGTTAAGATAATTAGAAGCCACGAGATTGAGGGAATTTGGAAAATTACCTTAGAGAAAAGAACGATTTCAATGGAAGGTTTCAAAGCAAGGAAGCAGGAAACGAAAGATTTGAAGAACGAAGGAAACCCCCTTTTTAAAGGAGAAAAATCGGGGCCAAATTGCAAATAAAGGCGGCAGAAAAGAGGCGATTTTTCGTCCTCAAACGCGATCGCCGGACACGACCACAAATGATTGTGTCCCTCCAGTAAAGACGCATCCAATCAATGAGAGTGGCGCTTTTCAGATCATCATTACTTTTCCTGTTGAGAGCGGCAAAAAAATCGGCGCCTTTCCAAGAAATCTTTTTGCGACAGACGCCTTTCGGAATGCCCAAACCCCATTTCGACACGTGGACCGACGCAGATCATGGAGGAATTCGAAGGATCACATGTGAAGATTCACCCTGGGAAAAGGCAAAACCCCACCAGGGGCCAAGATTCACCTTGGACCCCTCCTCAAACTCGGCGACCAAGCTGAGGGAAAATTATTGTAGGTGGAAAATAATGTGTACCACGCCAATCTATGAAGCCGACGAACCCCGCCTCCACCTGGCGAGCTTGACCAACCTCGACCTCGCCCAAGTAGGCAGTCCCGACGAGAAGCAACCTCGCCAGCCTAAGTGACCCCGCCTCCTCGACCGACCATGAGTGGCCCGTCCGAGCCGGGGGATGTTTCGGACCTATGCAAGCCTGCCGCGAGCTCGCAACAGGCGAGACAGCTGGAGATCAAGACAGAGGGGAGAACATAACCATTAACTTGCAGCAATGCCTGCGCCTGGAGAAAGGACGAATGCAGATGCAGGCATAGGGAAAGGACTGGCCGACGCCTTGACGGGACAATACCCACAGGCCAGCTTGGTCCATCTTATTGGACAAGGACGATCCTCGGACAGGGCCAGAAAAGGCCCTGGCGCCTCGATGACTAGGCAATAGCAAAGAGACAGAGAATGATTAGCAATCATTGAAAATTCTATCCAAATAGCTAAGACAACACAATGTATCCTAGGACTTACTATAAATAGAGCCCTTGAGCTCATAAATAAACAGACACAACTTAAAATCGATCCTAAACCCCTCGGCAATCCTCAGAGTCATTACTTTCCATTTCTTTATTTTGTTTTATCCGATCATAGCCACATAAAGTTCTTAAAATCATCAATCGGGTAACAACAAATATCAACAATACAAATCAACTCAAGTAGTCAATCAATCTCAAATTCATCCATATGGGCAACATTAACTCACATTGAGGTGATATGCCTATCTCAAAACAAATTCATCCAACTCAATATTCCCAAAATTCATCAATAATGCTCACAATTTAAGTCTATCAGGAAGTAACATCACAAAATTACAATTTACATGCTCAAGACTCAATTCAATATCATATATTCACTCTTCTCAATCCAACATTCCACAATTCTTCACTCAACAAGACATGCCCACAATATTCCAACATTCATGCCTTCTTACTCTAGAAATTCACCTATTCTACTCATTCAATCATGAAATTGAAAGTAAAATTAGCAAACCCATAGCCTATAAGCATATTCAATCCACAAAGAAGCAAGAATCAATAAGCAAATAAAAAACCCCCAAATTTTCATCCATAACTTAGAACCCTAATTCCCATACTCAATTCATGCCTAATCTAAGTTAAAACTAGGAAAGGATAGAAGAAAGTAGGAAAATACTTACCTTAGATGGAAGAATTACAACTCTTGAGGTGTACTGAAGTGAAAAATTAGAGGATGAGAGTGAAAGGGATGAGGGGTTTTCGAATAGCAGCCGAAATCACCCACTCTAGTGTGTGTTTGTGTGTGTGTGTTGTGTTAGTGTGGGGTATTTATTAGGGGGAATCCGAATTAGGACTTTCTGAACCGGACCCGCTCGAGTTGGCCTCACGGTCGAGCACTAGGCGCTTGAGCGAGGTCCAGTCGAGCGCTCAAACCATCCTGGAACTGAAGGGCGCTTGACCGAGAGGTGGTCGAGCGCTAGGCACTCGACCTTGCACCCCTCGAGCGCTCTCAACTTACAGAACCAATGCGGTGCTCGACCTTGGAGGCCCGAGCACTAGTGCTCGACCTCCAAGTGCTCGAGCACTATTCCAAATTGCCCAAAACACGAATTCTCACACTTTAACACTCCAAACTTCATGAATTCAATTCCAACACACGTATTAACCTAAAAACTCCTCGATTTAAGCCAGGTAGCTCATTCGACCGAGGAGAGACCTTCCTAACTTGCATTTCACCGAGCTAAATCACCACACTATCATATATTCATACTCAACACATTCACAACCACTTTTATGCATCAATATTTTCAAAAAATTTGATCAATTTTTCAAAATAATTAGTGCACGATGCATGAGTATGAAGACAACCCCCCCCCCCCCCAAACTTTTTCTTGCTACACAATAATAAAGTTTGAGAGATGAGTACGTACAAGGATGTGCACTAAACAACTATGAACTCAAATTTCCATCTTAGCACAATAAAATCAAACTCTAATCAACGAGAGGATGTGTGCCTGTGCAATGTCGTATAAACCTCTCAAGTGTGCCAGTGCATAATTAGTTCCATAAAACATGTAAAAACTCCAACCCTCAAACTTCGACCTCGTGAAGTGGTCTAATTTTGGGGTTGTGGGTTACCTTATATGCATAATCCCGGTTGACTTGGCAATGTTGCACACTCCCTTTCTCGAGTTGCTCTCCTTGAATAACTCCATGCTACCTTTATCTCCTCAATATAGACCTGTACTCAAGCCACTCAAGAACAAGGTTAAAACATACGACTCAAAACAAACACTAATAACTAAAAATACTCAAAAGCAAATAAAAGTGGGTTGCCTCCCACTCAGCGTCATTTTTAAGGTCCTAATGCTGGACCGAGCTCAAAGGAGCTCATGGGACATGATACTCTAAGTTACCTCCCTTATTCTCATAAGAGAAGTAGTAGGATTTCTTTCCTCGATTCCCATTCATAGTAAACTCCTTCTTCACCTCGGGTGGAGGTGTCACTTTCTTTTTCGCCTTCCTAGGAGGTGTCTTATCAAACAACTTCCTGAATTTTGTCTTCTTCACATCAACTCCTCCTTTTTCCTCTAATTTTGCCACCTTCACACTTTTCAATTCTCCATCCTTCAACTCCTCTTTGCCTTTATCCCTATCAAAACAATGAAGTTCATAACGCTCATAGGTTAAATCATCAAGTTTAGGATTATTATAATTGTGAATATAAGATGAATAAGGGTTAAGAGGTGTGTCTTCAACACAAGGGTCAATAGCATCAATGGAATGAAAACTCTCGTCTTCCTTTAGGTGTTTCATGGCTTCGTATAAGGTAATCTTTACCTCTTGATCATCTACCTTTACCGTGATCTTCCCATTCGCCATATCTAACACCATTCCCGCCGTAGCTAAGAATGGTCTTCCCAAAATTAGGGGCACGTGCCCATCCTCCTCCATGTCAAGCACTACAAAATCAGCTGGAAAAATGTGTTAACCCACTTTAACAAGGACATTCCCAACAACACCTTGAGGTCTTATAATAGACCTATCAGCGAGTTGGAGAGTCATCATGGTTGATTGAAGATCTCCGCCATCCAATTTCTTGAATAGTGACAATGGCATTAGATTGATGCTCGCTCCAAGATCGCACAACGCTCCCTTCTTGACTCCATTCCCGATATCACATAAGATAGTGAAGCTACCGGGATCCTTCAACTTCGGGGGAAGCATTTTATGCACCATTGCGCTCACCTCGTGATTCAACTGCACAAGCTCGGGCCCGTCAACTCTCCTCCTCTTTGCTATCAAGTCCTTCAGGAACTTGGCGTAATTCAGCATTTGCTCCAAAGCATCATAAAATGGGATGTTGATGTGGAGCTTCTTGAAAACCTCAATAAACTTAGCGAACTTCTCCTCTAGCTTCTTTTCATGAACCGATGCGGATATGGTACCGAAATCACTGATTTTGGCAACCCCTATTCATCTTGCTCAGTCTCCTTCACATTTCGCTTTGCCTTTTTAGCTTTCCTCCACTTCGGGACCCATTCTTCTTCCACTTTACCGTCTTCCTCATGTTCTTTCCTTTTAGGAGAGTCTTCCACCTCAACCTTCTCGCTCTCCTTTTCCACCTCCTCAAGAACTTCCTCCACATCAACAGGTAAAGGAGGTCCATCATACTTGGTTCCACTTCTCAACTGGATCGTCTTGCATTGCTCTTTCGGGTTCCCTTCAGGTATAGAAGGATATTTTCCCGTCTATCTCCCAAGTGATTTTGCAATCTGACTAATCTGAAACTCCATAGAAGTGAACCGTCTATTGTTCTCTTGTTGAATTCTGTTTAGCTCCATA
The DNA here is from genome assembly GCA_947034835.1 of Ballota nigra. Lineage (NCBI taxonomy): Eukaryota > Viridiplantae > Streptophyta > Magnoliopsida > Lamiales > Lamiaceae > Ballota > Ballota nigra. The sequence continues at coordinate 36,693,169 of OX344724.1, read as the reverse complement.
TCCCTCTTCTGAAGATCTTGATCACGCTGATCATTCTTCTTACTCATCTCTTTCGCATCGTACTCCAAAGAGGACAATCTCTTACTACCCTCTTCCACCTTCTAAAGAATGGCACGTAACATCTCATCAATAGTAGCACCTCCTTCTCCAACTGGGAGTTTTGAGCCAAAGTCGACATTTGGAGGTACAGTTATTCCAGCTCTCGGATTACTGTAAGACAAGTTATCATTCTTCCTCTATTGATTCTGGTTAGCCTGTGGGCCTCCCTGATATCCCTGAGTATTCCTCTATTGATTCTGAGGAGACTGTGGACCCGATGGTACGAACGGTTGACCATAAGCAGGCCGTCCCTGATAATTTCCACCTTGATAGTCATTCTGATTATAATTAGGCCCTCCCATATAGTTGGCCATCTCTTGTTGGCATCCTGGCTGGTCCACTTTCTCACTCATCACATTATTCTGACCACTCAAACTCTACCCAACCTCCAAGTTACTGATTTTCTCCATTATAGCCATCAACAGCTTCCTCGTTCCCTCACTTTCTGATAGACCCTGTGATACTCTGGATCTTTTTTTCACTGCCCCGCGTTCTTCACTATGTCTTCGACTATCTTCATGCACTCAGCTGCACTACGATTCAAGAACTCTCCATTAGCACAAGCATTGAGATGGTGCTGATCCTTCTCACTAGCCCCGCAGTAGAAATATGTCATAGTATCTCTATCATTATACCCGCGCTGCGGGCACTCAATAAGCATGTTGGAGAATCTCTCCCAAGCCTGACTCAATCCCTCGTTTGTTCTCTGCTTGAATGAAGAGATCTCCTTCCTTGCCTTCACCGTTCTAGACGGAGGGTAGAAATGCTCAAGAAAAAGACGTTCGAGCTCAACCATTCCTTAGCTATTCCAGATAGAGAGAACTGAAACAATCTGAGCCTCTTTGCATCTTTCGACATCCCATTGTAATTAAATGTTGAGGCTATCATCAGGAAATTCCTCAAGTGAGTGTGAGGATTATCTTTCCCTACTTCTCCCTTAAATTTATTCTCAACAAGCATCTTCAAGATCCCAGGAGATATAGAGAAGTTGTTCGCCTCCACTGGTGGCATAGCGACTCCATCATAATATTGTTGAGGCTAAGCCTCAAACCTTCCTCGAATTGCCACACCAGGAGGATCAACGTTCTGGGGAACTTGCTGAGGATAAACTAGTGGTGGAGGGTTATAAGTAGGTGGTGGTGGATAGTATGATGGATAAGAATATGGTGGGTATGGGTATGTGTAAGGTGGGTTGTTGTGTTGGTAGACAGGGTTGTTGAAAGGGTTATTGGCGCTTTAGTTATGGTTCTGGTTTGGTTCAGAGATATTTTGATTCTGTGGGATTGGGTTTTGGTTTTAGCTTTCCCCCTTGGGTGCTTGCATTTGACCATCAACTCCATCAACCCATTCCACAATCTGATTGAACTTTTCTGCATCTCAATCCAACTCTCTGCCTAAATCCAAATTCATGTCTTCACCATCGGCAGAAGTCATCCTTCGTTTGAAAGCTCAATTTCTTCTGGCTATGGTCTCAAGGTCTAGCTTTGTTCTATCTTCGCTTGTTTCTCCCTTTGAGCATATTTTCATAAACCTGAGATACCAAAAGAGATATCAAAACACAACTGCCTAATGAATAGTAAATAGATAATAAAATCACTCACTACTAGCTACTAAACTATTTCCAAGTCCTACTCAATGAGCATACATCGCTGTCCCCGGCAACGGCGTCATTGACTTGAAAGCAATTTACTAGCTCTGCTAGTAGTTACCCCACAAGAGTATGGGATCAAAGTAGTATGGGCAAGTATATGGACCAATTATTATCGAACCCATGGGAAAGTTTGTATGCGAATAGATCCCTGGAAATCTACGTCCGTAGCCAATAGGAATGCAATATTATGTTTTGAATTAATTCTAAACTATATTATATTATCTATATGCTATCAATGAAATTAACTAAGTGACTTTTGTTCAAATGCAAATAAGAGATGGTGATGCTCGGGATAGGAATTCCTACGTATACTACTGGAGTTGGTACAATAACTAAAATAATTGTGATGTGCAAGTAATAAACCTAAGCGTACTAAAACTAGACAACCAACTTCCCTAATCTAGCATAAGATTGAAAGACTAAAAGCTCAAGAATTAGCCCTAATACTTCGTCCTATCAACCTACCTCACAAATCCAATAATCAAGTTATATAGGTTGTGCTTACTTATCGAGACCCTAATTTAACTAAGGTGATGCGGTCGTCCTCTCTTGATAACCCAGTAGATGATAAACTCCTTCTAAAACCCTTTCCTTAAGCCTATTCATTATTAAAGAGTAATACAGTCGTCTTCTCTCTAACAATTTTTGTACTTAATTCCAAGATAAGTCTAGAGTTTATTAGAAGCATTCAATAATTAAGAGAATCAAAACTAAACATCACAAATTACCCTAATTATGTACCAACATCCTACTTCTACGAGTTCATCCTATCCTAAGCATGCAAGGTTTCTAGCCTAACATGGTGGTTTGAATAACGAAAATAATAACTTGAACAATAATCGTATGCATACTTGAATGAACGAAAGAAATCAATAACATAAACAAAAGAATAAATTCAAGTCTCAAAAGTAATCTCAATAAATCCAGAAAACTAGGTTTAGAAAAACTCAAGTATCAAGAAATCAAGAACAAAACTAATCGGTACAAAAGTAAAATAAATAAACTATGAATTTGTATGCTAAAACCTTGATTACACGTTCAAAAACCTTGTTAAACTCTTCCCCAAACTCCCTCCTTAAAAAATTATCTAATGGTATCAAAGTGTATCTCAAAATATGCTTGGAAGAGGTATTTATAGACTTGGGCTTGAAATTGGGCGAACATGGGCGAAAACACGTGAAACCGCTCGACAAGGGGCATCGCTTGAGCGCCTAGTGCTCGAACACATCACGGTCGAGCACACCTTCCTTCCAGCGAGTATTGACCGCTCGATCACTATCCAGTCGAGCGTCTAACGCTCGATCTATCTTCAGTCGAGCGCTCCGAATTTACAAAACACACACAACACTCGACTCCAACTCACTTGAGCGCCTAGGTGCTCGACCTAGGCTCGCTCGAGCACTCCTCCTTTGAGCCAAGTAGCACTTTTGTTTGCATGAACTAATACTTTTTTGTATTTCTTCAATATCTTCTCATCCGGGCGTCCGTTTGAGTCGATTCAAAGTCCTACGAACTTCATTTTTTGTCTTCTTTCCTAATATGAGCATCAAAGAGGAAAATCATTAGTTTATGAAAATGATACTAAAATGACTCTAAATAATCATCAAATTCACTCAAAACATGGGCGAATCGGGCTACAAAACAACACAATTTCATGCCTAATCATTGTTCCATTAAGAGTATTAATTGGTTGAGAAGGTATTATATGAACAATATTCATGATAAATATTACCATGAAAAATAAATTACTAATACCTTGTGGTGAAACAATTAATACCCTTTAATGAGACAACTAATATCCATTCATCTAATATTTTTAGTAAAAATAATTAATACCATTTGAAACTGATATCTTTAGTGAAAAAAACTTATATCATTTAATGAAACAACTAATAACTTTCAAACAAGTTTGACAATGAATGTTATTCACCCAAATACTTTGTCTAATTATTTTATTATACAATATTTTATAGTGAAATTGGTACATATAAGACCAACTCTTTCAAATTAATTAATAAATTTTGATTAATCTCGCCTAAAATGATTTAATACCTTTGATTAATTTTCCCAAAATATTATCTTCTCTGTCATTGCTGCCAAAAAAAGTTCTCTATCTCCATTGTTGATTTTGGATTTCCTTATGAGACCGTATTATAAGAATATTATTTTGCAATTTTTTTAAATTTTCATCGTGGTTTTTGGGTGTGTTTTTTTCTTTTCTATTATTGTTCATGGTCTCGAAGGATCAGTAACATTTAACGTGTATCTCTCCTGAGTGAAGAGTCTTCAATTTCTTCTCTTGAGTTAAGAGCCTCTGATTCCCTCTCCTAAATTGTGAGTCTCTGTTTTCTCTCACGCGATTAACAATTTTTATGTTATTTGTATTTGATTTATCTTGTGAAGTTAATATTTTCAGAGTTGACAATCGAGATGTTGCCTGTGTAGGGAGATGGATCAGAGAGTACGTGAATTAATAGTTTTGGAGGTGAAATTTTCAGTGAAAATTATCACTATTATTTCTGAGGCATGCAAAAGAAGAAGGGAGTCGAACTAGCTGTGTGTTTTCCCGTCAATGGCGTACAAAAATATTTACAATTGTTTAGAGATTACATATTCTATCTTGTTTGTAGAAATGCTAAAATTATTTCTTATCGTTTTGTTAAGGTGCCGGGGTGTATCTCAAACCCTCATTATTGAGTCGAGCTTCCAACTATTTTAGATGACCTTCTCGATTGATCTTTCTCTTATAATTTCTTAAGTTATAAATTTCTTTTACGTTAAAAAATTAAAAGTATTTTCTCCGTCCACAAAAAATGTGCTTACTTTCCTTATTTGGACGTCCACCAAAGTGTGTCTACCCCAAAAATGACAACAATCACTATATCTTCATTCTACTTTATTTGTATAGACCCCGTAATACTCTTACTTTATCTACTTGATTCATTTTTCCTTAAAGAGTATATCTCATGTAAAACTTGCTCATAGTATAAACTTGTACCTTATATGAATTTATTGATACCATTACATGTATTCGATGATACCATACTATTTTATACTGTAATTTCAGTTTATACTTTTGATGGTATCAGTGAATGCATCTAATGGTATCAATCAAGAATGAAGTCACTGACTTCTTAAAAAAAATATTTCAACGAGACAAACTGCTCTCGGTTGGAGATGGATGATAGCCTATTCAAGAGAAAACTGGGGACGTGTGAGAGGATTTTTTGGAAGCCCTTTTCTCGGAAGAGAGGGTTAAGAAGGCGGTTTGGGGATGTGACAATGCAAGTAGATCGGGACCAGATAACTTTATTTTTGCCTTCTTTAAGAACGTTTTGAACACTATTAAACATGATGTTCCTCGAATGGTTAAATATTTTTTTCAAACATGAAAGGATTGTGAGGTGCTTTAATTTGTCCTTTATTGTGTTTATCACTAAAAATGAATGCCCTCATCATTTGGATTATTTCAAGCCTATATCCTTAATCGGGAGCGCCTACAAAATTCTAGTTCTAGCTGGGTTTCTTAGCAGGGTATTGGATCAATTAATCTATAACAATCGGCATTTATAAGCGGGAGGTAGATCATGGAGAGCATTTTAATCTTAAATGAAATTATAGAGGAAGGGAAAAGAAGGGAGATCTCAAGGGCATTGTTCAAGGAAGATTTCGCTAAAGCATACAACACCTGATGTTGGGATTTCTTAGATGAAATAATGAGGGAGATTAACTTCGGTGAAAAATGGAGAGGGTGGATTAGAGAATGCATATTAATGGTATCGACTACAGTATTGGTAAATGGGAGTCCGGCAATGGAATTTAAATTGAAGAGGGGCCTTAGGCAAGACGACCCCGTTCTCTCCCTTTATCTTCCTCATCTTGATAGAGGGACTGAGTTTGATCACTTCAAGAGTGGTGGAATAAGGAGTATTAAAACCATCTCTTGTAGGGAGAGACAAAATTCTATTTTCCTACTTTCAATACGACAATACGGTGTTCGTGTGTTCGGGAGAAAAGATAATATTATTGTCATTAAAGCCATCCGGAAAATCTTCGAATGCATATCAGTGTTGGGGATAAATTATGATAAATGAAATTATTGGTGTGCAAATATCGGAAATTCAAGTAAATGAGTGGGCACGGGAAATTGGTTGTGTACATGGACTTATTCCATTCAAATATTTGAGGCACGGGAAAGAGTTGTTGATGAAAATTAGAAAAAGATTGAGCCTATGGATTAAAAATAAATTTCCATTTGTGGTAGAACTCATTTATTCAATCAATCCTTCCTTCAATCCCCATCTACTGCATTTCATTTTTTTCATTGCCAAAGAAGATAATTGGTAAATTAAAGATGATCCAAAGAAAGTTCATGTGGGGTGCGAATGGATGTGATTCAAAAATTCCATGGATAGGATTGAACGAGGTTTGTAGAGATAAAATATAGTGGTCTAGGGACTAAGGAGTTAGTGGAGCTTAACAAAGTTATGGTAGGAAAATGAATTTGGAGACTACTATCAGTGGAAGGACGGATGTGGGTAAAAGTAACACGGTCTGAAGTATGGGGGAATAGAGGAAACAAGAGATGAGGTGAGCCAAAAGGGCATAACGAAAACAGTGTAAGTTTGGTGGTATGACCTTTGTGAGTTGTTTTTGGGAAAAATATAAGTGGTATGAAGGACAACTTCTACTTAAAGGTAGGAAATCACGCAAAAATAAAATATTGGTATGACACATGGATGGGTGGATTAAGTTTGAAGGAGAGATTTCAAAGACTTTTCAATTGCAGCCTACAAAAGTCAAACATAATTGCTGAAATTGGGGCATGGGACAGAGGAGTATGACGGTGGCAATTGAGTTGGAAGCACAATCTAAATGCTAGAGACCTTGTAAGAGTAGAGGAGATGCAGAATGTAGTTAATGAAATTCAAATAGAGTAAGAAAAGGAATATTTTTGGAGTTGGAAATGGTCGAATAACAGAATCTATACAGTGAATGAGACATATTAAAAGCTGAGAAAAATGAGGAGATGCAGTGGGAGAGAAGGATGAAATATAAATGACTTTGGAATAATATTGCACCTAAATGCCTCACCTTTACAGCGTGGAAGGCAATTAGAAGTCGTTTAGAACCAAATGACAACCTGAGCATTAGAGGGATACATCTAATCAATGAGGGAAAAAAGATATTGTTTGCTTAGAAGTGGAGAAATGATCAACCACACTTTGTTCACGTGCAAAGCAAGCACATTTATTTGGGATGAAATGCATAAATGGTTAAAAGCAGAGGTTGTTGCACATAACGATCCGATGATACATTTTGTGCAACACTCAAAATTACTTGGGAGAGGACATTGGCGGAAGGTGGTGGCCACAATATGGATCGGAGTGGTGGGGAGAATATGGAGTCTTTGGAATGATACCACGTTCAAGGGAGCAGAACCGAACCTCGGAAAAATAATGGAGGGCATGAAAATTCAGATATGCAATCTGCTCCAGGCACACGAACATGTGAACAGAGATATAACATATCGCATGTTGTATGGAGGACCTGAGGAAATATATTTAAATTTAAAAGATAAAGGGTAATGGGAGGTTAGGAATGAAGTGAATTTAATGCTTAGTGGTTGCATCTGTTTGCAATCTATTGTTGTAATTCGAGGTGTGGGGTGTTGAAATATTATTAATGTGTGAATACCCCTTGTACTCATCATTAATAAAATATCTTTACCTAATAATAAAAAAATTATTAAACTTGCTCATAGAAGATTTTGTGTTTTCCTTAAAACTTGTGTCCAAACAATTAGGCTCAACTTTGGTGGACGGAGGAAGGAGTACTATCTTCCTTTATAGATTGAGAAAAAAATCTATTTCTTTTATTTATAATTTATTCAACATCTAAACTTATTTGATAATGTTTCACAGAATGATATTAGTTATTAATATCAAATAAAATGAGTCAATATTTCTAAATAATATTGGTAAAAAAGTTATAATAGAGTTTTGTCTCATGAAATGAGATACATGAAACTATCTCAATGAAAGATATGTCATCTATTCGAATGAGTTTATACTGATTTAACTATGCCCTCTTCAAATGTAAAAAAAAAAAAAAGTGAACATAGTTATGTGGGTTGGAAATTAGTGCAAGTATTTTAACTAACAAGCAACCATGCTAAGTTAATGACAAACACTTATATGTACTGCAACATGCTTTAAAATATACTACCTCCGTCCAATTTTACTAGTCCTATTTTTTTAGCCATTATCTTTTATCATATGTTGAAGCGTATTATAGGTATTGTGAGGTCCATTTATGAATAAAGTATTTTTTATATATCCATTTATGAATGATGATCTGACCTGGTTGACCCACGAAGGATCCTTAAGTGTTCTACCCTCTTTCTTAAATGTGTTAATATTGCATGTGCAATATTGACCTTGAGTGGATTTCCTGTTAAATCAGGTCGTGGACGTAGGAGCTTGAGACTCAGAACCACGTTAAACTTGTTGTGTTCTTATTGCTTTGATATATTGCATACCTGCCATATTAACTGTTCATTCATTGCATAAGATTTATCAGGCTTGAATCAATCAGCCTGATCTATTAAAAAGAGCACTGCCCTTACTAAACACTTTTCATTTGAGTGATCAAGGTTTTCAGAAAGCAAACTAAACAAGACTTTAAACTATCAGGGCTCACGCATTTCCGCACTGAACTTAAACTGATAATTAGCCAACTGACCCGCACCAAGTGTAGTCAGTAGGTGTATTATCAGTGCCTAGTTCTTTATCACTCTGAGTAAGGGGACTCAGTAAGGTTTTAAGTTTGAAAATTGGTATACGTGTATTCCCCTCCCCCCCCATACACGTATTCCTCAGTCTTGTACCGGGACCAACAGGGAACTCACTGACACAGCCTAAGGAAGTCAAGATGACATCACAAGAAAGACAGACTGAAGCCATGCCAAAAGACCTGATCCTGAAGAGAAATCTGAAGGAAATCCCACTGAGTATAAATCTAACTATTCTAAGCTAAGCCGGTGGACTACTCAGTGAAGAGCATGATCAAGAGGATCAGTGTTGTACCTAGTAGGCCCTGAAGGAGTCAGGCTACTGAGGTCAGTGAAGTTTGTCATTCAGTCTTATGAGAAACTTCTTGGAAAGATCTTCAAGTGTCTACTGAAGGACAACTACACTGAAGACATTCATGTCTACTGAAGATCATCAGAGTCAGTGGAGGATAAGCCATCTGAAGTCAGTGTGCCCTGATCAAGCCCACTGAACCAAAGAGCCGTTGGATTCAGTTCATGTGGACCAATCAAATTAAGACAGCTCATCCGACACTGACAACGCCGCATTCCAAGAAAAGTAGGTGTCCCTATTAATGGTCTGGATTCAAATGTGACTACCTCCAACGGTAACATTTGAATCTACACTATAAATACAATCTCATAGCTGCATTTCTAAGTATGTGAGAGGAGAAAAATCTACACCTACAAGCTGTGAGGGTGTGAGATCTTTAGTGCAGTTCAAGGGAGGTATAAGGAAGCACTTCTTACACCCACGATACTGACCATTAGTGTCTCCACATATATTCATTGAGTGTCAAGCTTGTAACTCTTAGCTTAGAGAGGTTTTCCCAATCTTAACTTGAGGCTAACACATTGTAAGGGAAAACCTCACCTAGTTAGAGAGAACTAAACTAAACTAAACCCTTTCAGAAGAATGTTAGGTTTGTAGTGAGGGGATGAGAGGCAGCCCAGAGAGTGGTGTGAGTCCAGTGTATCTGTGCACCTTGACAGGTTAAAAACAAGTCAGTCCCAAGTAGTGGATTCTCCTGTTAAATCAGGGCAGTGGACGTAGGAGCTTGAGTCTCTGAACCACTTTAAACTGAGTGTGATTTATTGCTTAAGTACTTGCTAACTGGTTTGTATCGTGTGCTCACTGAGAGTATCATTCTTAAAGAAGGTTTTAGCTAAGTGTTTTGGTCAGGGAGAACCAATCTCACTGACAGGCTTAAGCACGCACTCGAGAGTTCAGTCTCTCGAGTCACTGCTTTGTTGAGAGCCTGAGCTCACAAGTCAATTATCACTGACTTGAGAGCTCTGACTCTCAGCAATGCAGTGACTTGAGTGTCCCGCATTGAACTCATTCACAGTTTTTTTTTTTGTATTATCTCCTAAATTCCCATTCTAATTTACTTTTGAAAGTTAGAAACGGGACCATCAATTGGTATCAGGGCGGGTTGTTTACATGACCACTGATCCATTTTTGTTAAGAAAAATGGTCAACCAAAAGATCTTAAATGTTTTAAATTATGGGAATTTCTGCATATGTCAAACTATTACTTATGGAACTGACATCATTCTTGAAATAAGAAATGTTCAGTGTTAGGGTTTTGGAATCATCAAAAGGGGGAAATTATTGGGATATATTAGTTTTGATGATTTTCCAAAACCACATGTAATAGGTTTGAAATAGTCAGGATCGTATCTTTTAGTTTCAGGTGAGGCTAGTTTGTTTTTCAGTTGAACATGTTGTCAGTGGAGAAGAACTCTACTGAGGGGGAACTTAGTGAGGGGGAACTCACAGACACAGCCTGAGGAAGTCAAGATGACATCACAAGAAAGACAGACTGAAGTCATGCCAAAAGACCTGATCCTGAAGAGAAGCCTGAAGGAAATCTCACTGAGTATAAATCTGACTATTCTAAGCTAAGTCGGTGGACTACTAAGTGAAGAGCATGATCAGGAGGATCAGTGTTGTACCTAGTAGGCCCTGAAGGAGTCAGGCTACTGAGGTCAGGGAAGTTTGTCATTCAGCCTTATGAGAAACTTCTTGGAAAGATCTTCAAGTGTCTACTGAAGGACAACTACACTGAAGACATCCATATCTACTGAAGATCATTAGAGTCAGTGGAGGTAAGCGATCTAAAGTCAGTGTGCCTTGATCAAGCCCACTGAACCAAAGAGTCGTTGGATTCAGTCCACGTGGACTAATCAAGTCAAGACAGCTCATCCTACACTGACAAGGCCGCATTCCAAGAAAACTAGGTGTCCCTATTAATGGTCTGGATTCAAATGTGACTACCTCCAACGGTAACATTTGAATCCACACTATAAATACAAGCTCATAGCTGCATTTCTAAGTGTGTGAGAGGAGAAAAATCTACACCTACAAGCTGTGAGGGTGTGAGAGCTTTAGTGCAGTTCAAGGGAGGTATAAGGAAGCATTTCTTACACCCACGACACTGACTATTAGGGTCTCCACATATATTCATTGAGTGTTAAGCTTGTAACTCTTAGCTTAAAGAGGTTTTCCCAATCTTAGCTTGAGGCTAACACATTATAAGGGAAAACCTCACCTAGTTGGAGAGAACCAAACCAAACTAAACCCTTTCAGAAGAATGTTAGGTTTGTAGTGAGGGGAGGAGAGGCGGCCCAGGGAGTGGAGTGAGTCCAGTGTACCTGTGCACCTTGGCACGTTAAAAACAAGTCAATCCCAAGTAGTGGATTCTCTTGTTAAATCAGGGCAGTGGATGTAGGAGCTTGAGTCTCTGAACCACTTTAAACTGAGTGTGATTTATTGCCTAAGTACTTGCTAACTGGTTTGTATCATGTGCTCACTGAGAGTATCATTCTTAAAGAAGGTTTTAGCTAAGTGTTTTGGTCAGGGAGAACCAATCTCACTGACAGGCTTAAGCACGCACTCGAGAGTTCAGTCTCTCAAGTCACTGCTTTGTTGAGAGCCAGAGCTCACAAGTCAATTGTCATTGACTTGAGAGCTCTGGCTCTCAGCAATGCAGTAACTTGAGTGTCCCGCACTGAACTCATTCGCAAATTTTTTTTGGTATTATCTCCTAAATTCCCATTCTGATTTACTTTTGAAAGTTAAGAAACGGGACCATCAAATTTGTTGATTGAGATTCAAGAACTAGAGGGTGACTCTTTCACACTTTAAAAGGTAATTAAGTCAATCTTGTTGCTTCATAAGAAATGTTTACTCATATTAAGCTTCAAGATGTACTTTATAATAAGGTGATAAGACTTTATGTCAATAAGATGTTATACTTGATTAATAATATTTTCTTGTTAATATTCAATTTTTAAACTTATTTAATGAGTGTTACCACTTGAAGCAATTTTTAGATTTCCTCTTTTCTGGAAGCATTTAGTGTTCTATCTTTTTTTTTTTTTTTTAGTGAAGAATTTTTAGCATTATAAATTTTCCCTCTTTTTGGATCTTCTAGAGGACAATGGGGTCATTTATTTACTATGATTTAATCACTAAAGGAAATTTTAACACAACTTGCTGAAATCTATCTGTTACCAAGCAAGGTGAATGGTCATACACAACTAGTACGGACATCAATAGAGTTGTATGTCTTAATCTTATTAACTGGTTAAATTGTTAAAATGGGAGTGTATGATACTTTGAGTGTGAAAGTAATGGTCATAGTGAGTGCTTTGAGACATAATATTGTAGATTTTCCATGTATTAATTTGGTGTTCATAGGTTAAACACTCCAATTTGATTCAAAGTGAATTGGTTTTTTTTTTTCAATTGTGTTTTGGGAAATGTAGAAATTGAATTGATAACAATATTATAGATTTCAAGTTAAGAAAAAGTGGGCATGAAAGACAAGTGATTTTATAAATTTCCTTGATGTACATTCTTCTATTTTTTTAACTTGTTTTATTTCTTGAGCACATATTGTTTATGATCCGGATGGAGGCGTTTTCCTAGTTTCTTCTATACTTTTTGTATTCTTTTTTCCTGACTATTTAATGGGTGGGTGTTAGAAAAAAAATTAAGGATCTTGAAAATATCTATCTAATCTTGGCACTCTTAAACTAATATCTTTTTAAAGAGAACCTGAACTAAATTTCAACCATATTTGGTTTTTTTTTTTTTTTTTTTTTTTTGCAGTTCTAGATAGTGCATACCAACAAAAGGAATTGACATCCTAGTTGTTGGTGTCTAAGTGGTTGGATGAAGATTAGACAGGGTGATGCGACCACAATGAACCCTGAAAATACTTCTACAAGCATCCTCATGGATTCTATCACCCTCATAGTTTTGTATGGTATGATGACTTCCATTGTAATGATCACCAACGTACATTCTCCATTTTCTCCAATCTCCTAAAAAACATTTTATTAATATTGGAAGCACATAATATTTTCTTTCAACATCTAATTTTGTCACCCCAAATGTCCACAAAAGCATCTTAAACGAAATGTGTAATAAGAATTTAGTTGTGGACATCAACACTAACTTAGAAGACAAAATGGATGAACTTACTTAATTATTATCTCATTATGAACTTACACCGGTGCCAATAAAATGCCCCGACTGCAGAATGTAGGTCTTTCTGGCTTTAGCACTCTAAACTCAGTTCGTCACTCTGCGACCGTAAAATTTGAGCTTAAAAATTTCTTTTGAAAATTAAATAACCAACTTAAAAGATAATTTGCAGCGGAAGAATTTAAATATTTTTTAAGACATGAATTGTAAATAAGGAATTCATTATTTAAAACTTAAACATAGTGAAGTCATTAGTCTTAATGGTAGAACTTAAACATGATTCATCGAATAAACAGTATAGTTTGCTACTCGTAAACCAATTTGATACCTAAAAGCAGGAACATTAAAGTTTAAGATTCATTAATAAATACATAAGATAGATTTGGGAAGCTTCGTGTCTACTACAGCTCACGAGCCTCGACATCATAACCTGAAAATGTTAAAACGTTTGGGGATGAGAGAAAAGTCTCAGTGGATAACATGTATGCTCTTATATAGATTGACATGATTATGAAAAGTTGATAGTTTTACCTTTCTCATGTTTGAATATTGATGAGTTTTAAATGTATTCTATTTTGCTTACATATCCGTATATGACAACTTAAGTTAGTGGTATAATTTGTACGCTAAGGTAGTATTGCCTCCATTTACGGTTCATAAACTTCCTTACATCATCATCATCATCATAACTTTTCATATCCTTACAATGGTAACTTACATTAGTTGTACAATTTTGAGTATGCTAAGGCAGTATTGTCCCTTTGATGGTTCATAAACTTCCTTTGATCTTGTGACCCGAAGAAACACCATTTGACAAAAGGTTCGCTGATCCATATTCATAAACATAAATATCATCATGACTCGTACTATGACAACTTACGTTAGTCATACAACTTGAGTACGCTAAGGCAGTATTGCCCCATTTAACAAGATTTCTTGCCATTCATACATCTTATAATTTTTGTATTTATATTTTGATTAATTTGCTTCAGAAATAAACAACAATCCATAAAAATTTAACAACTGCAATACAAATAATTTCACTCACCTCTTACTTTTAAGAGAAGTTATAAACTTCTTGTAAAGTCCAAGAATCCAAGGACTACAGGGACATCCGACCACTGACTAGTGCAACACTTTACCTAGCATACTTTTTTTCACATCTTAGTTTTCATTCTTACGTATTCATAAATTTCATTTAAGTTGTCTTAGAATTCCTTAGATAAAGTGCATTGATCATATAATTGTTCTTTTATTTCTTTCCCTGTTGGGTAATTTGGGTTTTCAGATCATCTTTCATGTGTGAAGTTCTTTTGATACTTTCTTAATTCTTCATAAAAAATATATCAAATAAGAGTTCTTAGTATTATATTGGTCGTTTATGAGTTTAACGGGGACATTAAACTCCTTTCTTTAGACTTCTTACTCAAAAGACTTTATAATCTTTTAAATTCCTTAAAACACGATTTAACAAGTCTTTGATAAATCAACTAAAATACATAAATCCTTTGAAATATAATTCAATAATATTTTAACGCGTATTTAACAAATTCGCATGTTTGGTTTATAGAAAACAACTTATTGAGCTTTCCTTTTTATAAAAAGATTGATTTTTATGCATATAATCTTCTAAAATTTAGGTGAAACATTTAAACTTCACAAAAGTCATGAAACTTGTCATTAAATACTCTAACACATATATTACATCAATATGATTATCACTATTAGAAACATTCTCCTAAAAATGTTTTTCTAGACAAGCAAGTTCTTCATGAAAATATGGATACATACATTCTTATAATTTTATTAATCAAATTGTCATAAAACATACCCTTATCAAATTACTTTCATAGTATCATCGTTCACTACATATACTTTCGAATGCCACTAAATTTCAAAGATAAAGACCAGTCATGCTTAGTAAAACTTAAGTATTTGAAATCTTACAAGTTCTCACTTATTTATTTATTCATAGACATTTGAAAATATATTGTCCTATATCTAACAATGAAACTAATTAACATATCATTCATTCAAAGTACTTTCATTTACATACCATTTGAGGGTTCTAAGTTGCTATCCTATCATGCTCATCAAGTATGAATCATTTAAATAAGAAGATATTTTGAGAGTAACATCTCCAAGGTGAGTAGTATACTCACATGGTGTGTTTTATCCAACTTTAAGTATATTTCAAAAATACTTTCACATATCTAAAAACCATGATATTTGTAGGGTAGGTATACATTGAAGCATAGACCACATACAAAATTTGTGCCAAGTCATTTAGTATTCCAAATATTAGTTTTAAGTCCATTAAAATAGTATTGGAAAAACCAAAATATTTTTCAGAAGGTTTTTCAGCTGAGTACTATTACCAAATTATTTTTGGTAAAATTATTTGTACTAATTAAAAAATCCTCAAATAAAACATATACTCACAAAACTTCACATAGTATTTTATTATGTATTTTACAAAAGTTTTGCTCGAACAGATTCGTACAAAATTACTAAAACATAAAAAATGTAGCAATTTGTCACACTTTCTTCAAAAAATCATAACTTATTAAAGAAAATTTCAAATGATACAAGACCAGTGGGATTTGACCCAATTTTATGGGCTGGCCCTTTTTTAGCATTACAACAGTATGTTTTTCTTGCATTTCATTGCATTCATGAAAATATCACATGACATTCACTACAATTCACGATCTTATTTGTTATGTATAAAAAGTAGAAATATGTGAATAACATGCAAAATTTCTTTAAGTCACCACTTTCCTCCCATGTATAAATATCAGTAATTGACTTTAACAAGGTTGTGAAGCTAAGTCATGGATTGTGGGACGAAGATACACTATAATTAACTTATATAACAATATGATAAAATTACACTCTAGACTATATTTACAATATGTTTCAAATGACAAAATAGTGATATTAGATAATCAAAAAATCATAAATAAATTATAGAAATCTTTAACGTATGTTTGAAATGATCTTTATTATCATGCATCACTGATAGAATTAATTGTTTTTGGCAATTTGAACAAAATTTTATGACCATATGATTAGTATTTGTATTACAAATAACTAGGTCAATATATAAATCAAGTGTCGTAACAATATTTATAAATAAAAAAAACTAAGATCGAGCAGGTTTGGCCCGGTAGCCCGTGGCCCATCTACGGCTAGGATGACCTTGGAAATATGTCGCCTAAAAATAATCAGGCCGGCCCGACCCAACCTATAAAAAATGCATGGCCAGGTGGTCCAGTTTCCGACCGGCCCAACCCTGCCCATTTGACAGCTCTAGTAGGATCCCTTTTGTGGTGATAAATGAGAGAAAAAGATATTTCTTCCTCGTTTAAATGTTATGGCAGAGAGAGAGAGAGAGAGAGAGAGAGAGAGGGAGAGGGAGAGGGAGAGGGAGAGGGAGAGGGAGAGAGAGAGAGAGAGAGAGAGAGATGATAGGATATTGACTCATCTTCTTTAAAAGCTATTGTAAGCTAGTCAAAGCTACTTCATTTTAAAACCAAAAAACATGTGAAATACTCAAAATCTATAAAGTAATATTTCCACCTTCAGAGATGTGGTTAGTAACGTGTCTTCTTTTAAAGACTTGGTGTAGCAAATCAAATCTAACATTGAAGTGACTACTCAATTTTTTTTACTAAGAAATTAAAAACTATTTTTTTAGACCAAGAAATTAAGAATCAAAAGTGCTACATTGTTGAGTATGAAATAAATTACTGCTAAGTACTTTTCTTGGTCTATATATAGAGATGTTAAGGTTATTTGTTATACACACCTATTGCATGTATTTACTTTCCCATCCTACGAAAACAAAATGGTCAACCTAAGTTCCTTTTACAAAGATTTATGGTCCAAGATACTATTTTTTATCATTGAAGACTGATTAAACCTATAGACAAGTAATCCAAGAAATAACCTTAAATTATCCTAGCATCCGAACAATTTGAGAATTTATCACAAACTAATCTAGTTGTCAGTCACAATAAATATTCACTCAAAGTGTATTCTCATTCATAAAATAATAGGTCAACCTACGAATACTATGAATACTAGTTCCTAAGCCATTGGGCTAATATGCTAGTTCAAAAATAAGAAATTAAATCAAGCTATCATCCAAACTTAAGAAAAGATCAGGTAGACTGACTGCTTTAGGATCTACGAGGTTCAGCACCGATCTTCAGGATCATGTTCTTCACTGAGTAGTCCACTGACCAGCTTAGAAAAATCAGGTTTATACTAAATGGAACTTCTGGATTGTCTTCATGTCTTCAGGATTCCTGACTCCAGCTGAGTTCCCCCCTCAATTGAGTACCCGTAAATTGAAAACAAACTAACATTTCCTGAACCTTTACAAGACACTCCTGACTGCACATTTCCTTTTACAAGTCGTTTTGGAAAACCATCAAAACTAAATATCCCAACAAATTTCCCCTTTTTGATGATTCCAAGACTTATAAAACTTCCAGTATTCTATAAGAAGAAACGGTTAGTATAAACAAGTAATACTGCAAATGATGCAGAAACTTCAAGATTTTTAAGCATTAAAGATTTTTTCGGCTGACCATAAAGATTTTCATAATAAGAGCAGAGGTCATTTGAACAACCTGCTATGATACTAATTGATGGTCCCATTAAAAAATATTGTATTTGGAAATTTAAATTTTTTATTTTAACAACGATTTGTTTCGCTTTGAAACCTTACGTGTATGACAGTTAAGAATATAAAATAATAAAGAACACAATGATGTATAGTGCTTCAGAGCCTCAAGCTCCTACATCCACTCTTCTGATTGAACAGGATAATTCCTTCACTCAGAATTAACTTGATTTATAGTGTCAAAGGACACTCTCGACTGGACTTATGTTCCTTCACGGAACTGTCTTCGAACTAGTCTTACACCCCTCCGCATGATAGCCTACATCTGGACTTATACCCCTCTAGGGATGACCTACCAACAACCTAAATTCACCACTGACTCTCAGGAAAGGGTTTGGGTTTGGTGTTGTTTTCCTGCTAGGTGAGATTTTCCCTACATGGTTTTAGCTTTTAAGCTAAAGTTGGAAAAATCTCTCTGAACTTAGAACTTGAAAAACTCAGGTCAGTGTTCTTCGATGGAGATGCCTAAGGATTTGGTTCTATCAGGTTTACTTGCATCCATCCATCTCATGTGTACCCTTCATAATGAAGGTATAGTTTGTATTTATAATGTGGATTTGAATGTTACCGTTGGAGAGAGTCACATTCAAATCTAGACTATTTTTGGAGTGTAGTTCTCCTTTTAAGAGTAGGCCAGGCCTTTTCAGCTTCTGTCAGACTTGTTGTCTTGTTCTTATTTGTCCACGTTAGCTGAGTCTAACACCTATTTTCTTCAGGATACTTGATCAGAATAGTCCTGACTTCAGGTAAATTTTATGCATCTAATTTGAAGATCTTCAATAGACTTATCCTTAGCTGACTCAACTATCTTGACCTCGTGTGATTCATCTTAATTTAACCTTAGTTGATTCAGGTCTTCAACTGACTTTGAATATCTTCAAGGAAGTTGACATCAGGTTACTTGTCAGGCTTCTCGAGGTCCTTGGTAGCCCGACTCATTCAGGATCTACGAGGCTTAATATTGATCATCAAGATCATGCTCTTCACTAAGTAGTCTACTGACTAGCTTAGAAAGATCAGGTTTATACTCAGTGAGACTCAATTCAAAATTGTCTACAGGTCTTCAGGAATCCTGATTCTAGCTTAGTTCCCCCTCAACTGAGTACCTGTAAATTGAAAACAAATTAACCTATCCTAAACCTTTAAAAGACACAATCCTGACTGCACAATTCCTATTACAAGTTATTTTGAAAAATCATCAAAATTAAATTTTCCAACAATTTTCCCTTTTTAGATGATTCTAAAACTTCCAACACTTCTGAATTCCTATAATAATAAATATTTATTAGAGCAAGTTATAGTGCAAATCATGCAGAAATACGTAAATTTTTAAGTATTAAAGACCTGTTCGATTAACCATAGAGATTTTCAAAACAAGAACAAAGGTCATTTGAACAAACTGCTCTGCTACCAATTGATGGTCCCTAATAAAACCATATGTACTTGGAAATTAAAAAACTTTTTATTTTAAAAACGATGTGTTTTGATTTGAAACCTTATGCATATATCAATAAAGAACACAACGATGTATAGTGGTGCAGAGACTTGAGCTCCTACATACTTTCACCTGATTGAACAGGATAATTCATTTACATCTAATTAACTTGATTGATAGTGTCAAGGGACACTATCAACTAGACTTATGTTGTTTCGTGGAACTGTCTCTCCAAACTGGTCTTACATCCCTCTACAGGATCACCTTACATCTGGACTTACATCCCTCTGCGGGATGACCTCTCAACAACCTAACTTCACCACTAACTTAAGGAAATGTTAGGCTTGGTGTTGTTTTCCAATTAGGTGAGATTTTTTCTTACTGGTTTTAGCCTTTAAGCTAAGGTTGGGAAAATCTCTCTAAGCTTAGGAGGTTATATATTATGAGCTCGGATATACAAACTAGAACACTCTAATATGAACTTGAATAAATTAGGTCAGTTTTCTTCAATGGAGATGCCTAAGGATTATACTATATCAAGTTCACTTGCATCTATTCATCTCTTGTGTACGTTTCGTAATTAAGGTTGAGTCTGTATTTATAATGTGGATTTAAATGTTACTGTTGGAGAATGACATTCAAATCCAGACTATTTTTGGAGTGTAGTTCTCCTTTTATTATTGCTCTGGCCTTGTCATCTTTTATCAGACTTGTTGCTTTGTTCTTATTGGTCCACGTTAGCTGAGTCTAATGGCTCTTTTTCTTCAGGATGCTTGATTAGAGTAATTTTGACTTCAAACAACTTGTCTTCAGCTAACTTGAAGATCTTCAGGATAACTGCCTCCGGGAACTTGACATTCTCCAGGGAACTTGTCTTTCAGGAGACTTTGAAGATCATCAAGAAGGTTGACTTCAGGTTATTTGTCAAACTTCCCAAGGTCCTCAATAGTCTGACTCCTTTAAGATCTACGAGGCTGAGCACTAATCTTCACGGTCATGCTTTTCATTGAGTAGTCCACTTATCAGCTTAGAAAGATCATGTTTATACTCAGCGGGACATCTTAAGGATTGTCTTCAGGTTTTTAGGATTCTTGACATCAGCTGAGTTCTCCCTCAACTGAGTACTTGAAAACTGACTAACCTATCCTGAACCTTGACAAACCTAACTGCATATTTCTATTACAAGCCTTTTTAGAAAATCATCTAAACTAAATATCCCAACAATATAGTTGGAGCAAATGTATGTTGATGTATGAAATAATAAATCTATATTTAAATAGATAAGGAATAAATTAATAACACATATTTGTTCTTGTAAAAACACATGTTTGTCCTTATAGTTACTTTAAAGTACAAAAATATATTTTTAAGGGCTAGTAACACATATTTTATCTTACAGTAATGCACATTTGCTCATATATCAACACAATCGGAGAGCGAAAATCCTGAAATAAGCCTTGCACGATTTTTTTTTTTTTTTTTGTTTGGAAATCAGCTTGACTCGCTTGAGATTTGAGAATTTTAACCTGGAGCTACCCATGACCCGCGAATTATTTAATATTTGTCTATATAGGTATATTGTACATGTGAAATATTATAGTAGAGAGTGCCTCATTATTTATATCAACCTATAATAATACAATAAATTTAACCTATAATAGTATAATAATATATTAAATATACTTAGCACATACTATTTTGAATAAAAATATTTTACATATATATTCCTAATATATACACACACATATATATATATAAAATATTGAAAAAAATAAGAATGGAGTAAAAATGGTTCATACAAGAATTATTGAAGGATATTAGTTGTTTTCACTAAAGAGTATTAGTTGTATCACTGAAGAGCATTAGTTGATTAGTGAAAACAAACTATTACTCTTCAGTATAAACATCTCATACCCTTCAGTAAAAATAACTAACATCCTTCATTGATTCATGTATAAACCAATTTCAATCTATACATACTCATTGAAAAATATTCAATTAGATGTATGCAAATATACGTGTTTAGACTTACCACCACTGATTTGGGTTATTATGTTGCATTTTTATTTTAAAATATAAATATATGACTTGGAGGATTTAGGTTTTGAAAATTAAAATCGATTTTAGTTCCAAATTTTAAAAATCGTTACAATACTTATAAATCCACTATCACATTTTTCATACAATTAATTCATTCTCCTTATACTTTAATTCATTTAAACTGCAATTCACATTCCTATATTTCAACAAATAAGTCACATAAAACCCAAAACAAACATCATTGAGAGATTATAAATGATATAAAATAATACTCTCTCCGATTTATTTTTGTTTTCCACTTTCAAAGTGGCACGAGTTTTAATAAATGAGTTGTTTATTAGTATTTGTGGGTATAAAATTATTTTTGTAGATATAAAGTAAGGGTAAAAGGGTCCTTTCAACTTTTTTAGGGGAAATGTTAAAATGATATATACTTTTTTGCCATTTTTGGAAAGAGATTGAGAAAGTGGAAAAAAAAAAATTTCCTTTCATGGTAATGCAGAAAATCTAAAATGAATCGGAGGGAGTATCATATGAAACTTGGTGAAAATGAGTTAGTTTTTCTATGCACCAATTGCACTGTGCCACTTTCATTGTTTTGATTGCATTCAATTTTAATTTTTCTAGTTGCACCTGCTTCATATTTTCAATTAAATACTATGTATAGAGTGAAATTGGTTTATACACGAATCACTTTTTGCAATATTTTTTTAGTGTAAGTGTGTAACCAACTAATACCCTTTTAAACAACTAATACTCTTTGTACCCTTCAACTACTACCCTTCAGTGAAAATAACTAATACCCTCCAAAACTAATACCCTTCAGTGAAAAAAAACTATTACTCTTCAAATGGTTCATGTATGAACCATTTCACTCTATATTTTGCGTCAATTAATAAAAATGATAATAAATAAAATTGTTCATAATAAGTTTATATGAAAATTGTTCATGATAATTATCCTGAAACTGTTTAGAAGTATTAAATATTCGATCAAAAGTATTAAAAATTCCATTAGGATATCAAGAATTAGCGTCAATTGTATCTTATTTTAATTGGTGGTGCTATTTTTTTTACCATCAATATGATTTCACTGACCTCAGTTTTTATACTCCTGATGAGTTTTTTTATACCCTTGATCAAATATTTGATATTTTAAATAGTTTCATAATAAACTTATCATAAACCATTTATATATAAAAATTTGCCATAATTTTACTATGAATGTAATTAAAAATTATAATTTTACTATAACAAAATAATAAACTTTAAATCTACTTGATATATAATTAGATAAATTATACTTGAAAATATATATTATTTTCAATTTAAAATATATTCGAAATAAAATATATAACACATATACAATACAAAAAAAAAATGATTATAACTAAAAAGAATTTTATCAATTTTGTGTTTGAAAGGTAATAAAATTATCAATTTAAGGTCTGGTTTTTTTGTCCTTATTGGGGTAAAGTCCAAAAACGAAAGTGGAAAATTTACTCCGTGACAGAGGGAATAGTACTTTTTACCTTTATTGACTTTTGTAAGAGAGAGTTATTTCATTTTTAGAAGTGTAAAAGTAGTTGTGAGACGTTCAAATAAGATAGGTGTGAAAGTAGTAGTGAGACGTAGTGAATACTTATCTTCAGATTTGTTCTATTGATATTACTATTTAAGTATTTATTGATTAGGAGAGGCATATTCTAATGTCTTCAGTGGTTATCCAATATTATACTGTAAACGATTGTACAAGTTCAAATCATATATATTTCCTGCGTCCCATAATGAACTTCATTTTTTTTGTCCACAATAATCTTCACACCCCTAAAATGAAAATAACACTCCCTCACAATATTATTTTATATTTATATAAAACTCTTAAAAAGTCACTCTTCAATATATCTTCTTAAAAATTGTGCCCAACAACATATAAAATTTAATAGGGACGAGACGATATAATTTATATCAGACACGTTATTTGATTAAGATGAGTAGATTGTAAGAACTATAAAATAATATGCTATTCTTTATAACTATGTATTTTATAATGAAACAACATTTGTTCATGATATGTTTGGTTTAAGCTTTCAAGATCCAGCTTGAGAATTACACAAGTCAAACTATTATACAAGCTAGATTCCAAAATTCATCAAAATACTAACCATGTGCCAAAAAAAAAAAAAGGACCAATTTTTAGGGACGGAGGGAGTATAAGTTAATTACATTGTTAAATGTAATTATATTACATCTAAAAATTTACACTAAATTTAGTTTTTTATTATAAAATTTTCAATTTAATTTAATACACTTTTTGGTTTAATCAATTTTTTTTAACCGTAAATAGTCTGACTTGATCACTGAATACATTATTCACCATATGCATATTATAATTATTCTTTGCGTGTAACAATAATTATTTTAGTCATATATTAAAAATGTATAAAGTTAATGTTTTTCATTGATATATTCACAGTAAACTTTTAATTATACTAATATTCACATTACATTAAATTTTAAGTTATATATTTTATTAGTCAGGCAAATAAGGATGATGCTCAAACAAAGATTTTAGGTAATATGTGAAACTTAAGCTATAATATAAATGTTTAATTGAGAGTATCAAAATTTTTATCAGAAGTATCATTGATCTTGATAAAAAAAAAAAGTTTAGTTATATATATATATTTTTTAAAAATTATAGTTATTTAGTTTTATAATTACAATTGAGTTATTATTATAGTTAAAAAATTGTAACAAATTCCGTCCGTGCAAAGCACGGGCAAGACGATTACTAATAAACTATAAAGTGTCAAACATGATCTTAACATTTATGAGTTCAAAATTGATAATGGTTTGCATGATTAAGGTATATAATTAATATTTTTTTATCTTTTAGTTCATGAATCGATAGAAAATTTATTTAGCCTAAATTAATAGTTTTAGGAAAAAACTTGTATGAGACCCCACAAATTAACACCTACCCCTACCAAAGTGTTAATGAGTCAATGTTCTAGTTACACTCATTCTCATTGTCTCATGCCATGAGTCCCCACAAATTAACACCTACCCCTACCAAAGTGTTAATGAGTCAATATCTAGTTACACTCATTCTCATTGTCTCATGCCATGAGACGGTTTCATACAAGACATACTCATAGTTTTATTATCTTTAAGACCTTGTATTGAAATTTATCCTTATTAAAATGAATTAATAAAAAAAAATAAAGTTTAAAGTATTTAATCTATTTCTTTTTTCATCTAGCACATTATGCTTGGCTAATAAAGAAAATTCTTTTCAGTATACGTAAAAGGAATAAAACGAAATAACACCTCTCGAAACTACTTTTATAGTAGAATATGGCATATTTTTTTAAGAAAAAAGAAATACATATGTATAGGGTTGAATAATATAATGATACTCTAATACTTTATTGATTTTTATAAGTGTGATTTTTTATTTTTAAGAGTGAAATTAATTGTTGGACGGTCAAACGTAACAAAAGGTAAAAATAGTTTCGGGGAAGCATTTGGTTAAACTCAATGTGTGCTAAATTGCATCAAGAACCCTATAAAAGATTTAGGCGGTTAATTGTTGTCAACAGTAATTGTGTATCTTTCCATGCCAAATTTATTTGATAAATGTTGTTTACAGATATTTTTCTTTTTCAAAATTTTGTAATTTGAAATGCTATTTTTTAAGGGTGTAATCTAATCAAGAATTGAATGATATCTTCATAATTGTTAAATCATCCATATTTAAATTAATATTTTCGTCCTTTGATTTATGGATAAGTTTTGTAACCAGAAGTGTAATATGTGAAAATTAATTGTGGATTCGTTAATATTTTATATAGTGTTTAAGTACTATATATTTTCATTTCACTTCTTTGTATAATTTCAATTTAAGAATGTGGCCTATTATAAATGATTTTGTTTATAAAAAAAAATTATTAGATGTAGATTTTCTTTGGATCTACCAAGTTCGCAAGTTTAGCTAAGTATGTGATGTTGTACGTATGTGTGTCTCCGGTTTTTGAGTGGGACTTAAAAATTAATAATGGAATAACAAGGTGTGCAAGGAAATAGCATCAGCCATGTTCTAGCAACCTTTGATTCTAAGAAAGGTGATAATTTATTTTTATTGACAGGCTGTTTGTGGCTAATCCTCCCTTCCCCCTTTTCTCATATACATAAATATACGCATATGTTTAATTATTTGGTTAGATAAAATGAACGCTTAGCTTGATTGTCGGACATAAACAACCATTTCTCAACCATGGCTTTTTCCACGATTCTCTAATTATCTCAAGATTCCACACGCAAATGAGCATTTTATGAAGCAAACTAGTTATGTGGCAAGCATTATTTTAGAAGAAATTTATATATTAATACCGTGCGAATATGAATGATAACAGCTTCTAATATATTCATTGAAGCTAAACTCGGTATATCTTTTAACATACCAAGTATTACATTTTTTTTTTAAAAGAAAAATTATCTATAAAATCAAAGAATATATTAAAAAGTGATAGCTTGTATACTAATAAGTATTACTTTCACTCCAAGAAAATAAAGAGTCGCCTACAAATTTTTTCCAAAAGTTCGTAGTAAGAATTGTCTACGATTTGCCTACAAAATTCTCTAATTATGAAAGAATCTACATTTCTCAATCTAGAAACAATTTTGCCTAGGGAATTAATTTGCCTGCAAAATAATTTTTCTATGTATAATTACCTACAAGTCATTTGCCTACAAAAATTTACCTACATCACAATTTGCCTACAGAATTTATGTAGGCAATTTTCTTTTGTAGGTGGGAAAGAAATATGTCAATACAATTAGAAATTTTTGTAGGCAATTCGTAGATAATCTCCACTACATATTTTTTGTTGGAAATTTTGTAGCCATATTGACAATTTCGGTAGACAATTTTATATTTTCTTATAGTGTTTGTATATTAAAAAGTATTCTTTCGAACCCACAATAAGCTTTGCATTCCATTATATTAAATATTTATCTCTACACTTTATTTAATTTTATATCAATTGTCACCACTCTTATTATTCCTACATTTCATTTTATTCCTCTCTTCAATTACATCACTTGTATTATATCTCATTTTATATTACTACTCTTTTAACTCCACAAAATTCCATAATTGAAAGCTTAGAGAGGGACAAATGGAGTATTATTTTAGTAAAAAAAAAAAATCATGTGAACCTGATTAACATGAGACATACTGTATAATATATATTTACTGTAATATTATTTATTAATGAAGACATTGTGAAGTCGTCTTGCGAAATGTGTTATATAAGCAACGGAAGGGGAAAAAATCTTTATTCAACAAAAATAATCATTTTGAAATAAAAATTATTTTAATGAGAGGGAAATATAAATAATATTTTTACCTTTAAAGTATTATTTATTTTTATTGACGGAATATATTTTGTGCAACATTACCACAGTTTTGTTGTTTTATATTTTATTCTTCACAAAAACTTTTACTTTTATTAATTAACATATATTATCACTTCTTTTTATAATAACTAATACCCCTTTCGTTTTGGTTAAAACCTTTTATAACTTTTGAACACATGTATTAAAAAATATAATATTAAACGTGTAAAAGGTAGAACAAGAAAATTAAAAATTAAAAATATAAGACAAATGTATGTACCACACTTATTAATAAATAAATAAATGAAAAGCTTTTATTAAATTAAATAGATAAAAATAGAAAAATGGAAAGCTTCCGCTGAAAATGAGGGAATACGATTTAGCAAACAAATTATACATGAAGTATACCAGTTTCCTGTCACTTATATTAATTATACATGGTGTATAAATCTTTGTTTAATGCAATGTATTCTTTCTTCCTTCCATGACATCTTTTTTCCGTTTAGACGTCAAAATAATTATAATAAAAGAAAAACTTCCTGTTCGTTTAAACGTTTTCCGTTCCTTTCCTTTCCTTTCATATGCATATTATCAACTCAAATAACAAGGGTTAGTTTTTACTGGTCTAATTTCACAGATTCTTCCAAACTATTACCGATTTTATATTTTAATTATTAAATTATATTTTATTGCAGTGAATTGACGAGGACTAGGTTTTGGCATATATTGTCTCACATTTGCCGTAGAAAGGGACCATTCTATCAAAACACTTCATAATTTCGTTCAAATTGGAACGATAAATACACACAATTTTTCATCGCTTCCATCGTCTATGTACAATTCTTCCTATCTTTGAGCCAGCATACACCGTCTCGTGTGTTTACCCCTTAACGTGGTTCTCCGTCTTGTGCATTCAAACTATTGTGTTATTTGTCGTCAATTGAATTTTATTATACATATGTTAAAACCGGAAAAAAAAAATTACCCGGAAAATTAAGTTTATTGATTTATGTGTCAAATTATATAGTTTATATATACTATACATCATTGAAAAAAAATATAATTTAGAGGTTTAACTGATATTTTGATAGGTACAGTGCAATTAAATTTTTTTAGACGCTTGTATTAAAATGGTGAATGACATAAATTCGATCATTTAGTTATCTTAATTTAAAATTATTAGAATGTGAAAAAGGAAATATACACGTATATTTCAACTTAAGAAAATGAGAGTGTTCCTTTTTTTCATACCCAAAAGACATCATACATGCATATAATATTTACGGAAAATGTGATGGGATGAGAATGACATGTTCTCCTTTCTACCCCATGGTATATATATCATGACCAAAAAACTTGTGTCACCGTTACTCGACATGCACTCAATTTTTCAAATATAATTATGTGTATATATTATTATTACTACTACTACTATTATTATTATTATTAATTATTATGTATATTTACTATCATTAATATTATGCATATTAATTATCACTACAAAAAACGGGCTCTTTACCGACGAGAATTTACGACGGACTATTATATCCGTCGCAAATTTCAATTTTTGCGACATAAAAAGTCAGCTGGACGACTTTTGACAAATTTAGCGA
The DNA here is from genome assembly GCA_947034835.1 of Ballota nigra. Lineage (NCBI taxonomy): Eukaryota > Viridiplantae > Streptophyta > Magnoliopsida > Lamiales > Lamiaceae > Ballota > Ballota nigra. Next base: position 36,664,927 of record OX344724.1, on the reverse strand, counting down.
CGGGAATGAAGATCTATTTACGACGAACTCTGTAAACGCCGACGTTTTACACCTATTTACGACGAACTTCCGTCGGCAAAGTCGAATTTGAATTTACGACGGTCAGCTTGGCCATCGTTAATCGCGCACTTTTTTTGTTGCAGGCGGGTTGGTGAGCAATAATTGACCTGCGTGCTTATTTTATAGTTAACGATGGACTTTCCGTCGCTAACTACCAAAATTAACAACGGATTTTCGTGTCTGTCGCTAATTCTGCTGTTTTGTGGCAGAAACTTTTATCTTCTTTCTTCTTTCTTCTTTCACTCTCACGAAAAATACTACACTATACACATTTTTCATCCAATCTTAGCGTATAATTGATGTTGAACGTCGCGTTGAAGTGTTCATAGCTACTGAAGAACTCTGTTACTCATTGCCTTCAACTTCACCGTACGTTTTCACACTTTTAACCGTTTAAATGTCTTATTTTATAGTTTCAATTTCTAGGTACAATATTAGATAATGAGTGAGATATATATGTTTATTAGATGATGAGTGTGATATATATATATATCTTTATTTGATATATATGAATTGATTTATGTGAAGGAAAAAATTTGTATATCTCTATTTTTAGTCGAAACTCTGCCCAATTTTTTACAACTCATGTGTTAGGATAAATGTTGTTAGTTTTGATGAGTTAAAACAAACCAGAAGATGTAATAGGACCATCTGGACCTGTTAGCCAGATGAGGAACTAGATTAGGACTTAGTCTAGTGGGAACTGCCAGACCAGAAAACTTAACCAGAAGAGTCACCAGAAGACTTCACCAGAGGACTCCACCAGAAGACTTCACCAGAGAAGATCAAGACCAGAGGCAGAAGACCTTCCCCAGACCAGACTCGTCTGGTCTGGACTCGTCTGGAGAACCAAAAGATGCTCAGAATCATTTCTAGATTCTACTGAATATTCTGGTTCTTAACCAGCTCTGGACCAGAGGACATCAAGGTCATCTGGTGTCTAGTTCAGCCTACTCTGGAAGAATCAGAGTTGTGCATAGGAAGCATTTGACCGTTGGTAATTCAAATGAAGTCAAACATGATCGGATTAGAAAGTATTTGAAGACAATCAATCCAAGAATCTCACCAACCCAATCAATCAATTAGGGAATTGATTGATTAAAGCTTCCATAATTAGAGATCTGATTAGATTAGCTCTCCAACGTCTAAACTCTAATCTTCTATATAAATACAAGAGTGCATCATTGAAGAAAGGCTCTAGACACGCGCACAAAGCTCATATCCAAGCCTCTATAATCACCAAGCATTTAGCACTCTTATTCTGTTCTTATTCATATATACTCTTGAGGAGTTAGTTGGAATATAAACTCAACCTGTTCATCTTATAAGATATGGTTGTAGTTGTTGGCACTTTAGATCGGAGTGAGATCTAAAGTTTGTAAGCAAGGAACTGGTACTTGTCAATTCCAGTGCTCAAAAGTTGGTTGGTTGGATAGTAAGGCCCCTTGAGAAAAGGGAGAGTAGACATAGGATTTTAACATCCGAACCACTATATATCTTGTCTTCTTTATTGCTTTCTTTATTATTGCTTTATCTTGTGCTCTTAGTAAAAAGACTTTGAAAAGGATTTAAGTTAAGCTTCCGCAATCTCTATTAAACTGACTAGTGGGACCAACAAGTGGTATCAGAGCAGTGTGTCCTAGACAACTGCTTTGAAAAGCTTTTGGTGGTCACCGGGCAAATCCATTGCTCTTTATTATTTTTACTAAAATCCTTTAAATCTCTTTCAAAAAATATCTTCAAAATCTTCTTACAAGAGCCGAAATTTGCCTGAATTCTCCTTTGGGGATTACAGCCAGTGGAGCTTCATGATGAGTAATCATCTGGGAGCTATCCATCACCGCATGCTAGATGTGGTAGAAAGTGACCCAATACAATTTTATTGGACTCCCATTGATGATGGCAGGTCTGAGTCCAGAGAAGAAACTAGTGCAACAGGCGAGGAAAGATCTGGAGATAGAGTTCCCAGGCAAAAGATCCTCAAGAAAAGGGATGAGCTTAACAATGACGAGAGAAAGTTGTATAACCTGGACCAGGTGGCTAGAACTGAAATTATCAATACTCTCACCAAGGAAGTGATTGAAAAGGTTAGAACCTGTGCCACGGCCAAGGAGATGTGGGACAAGTTGGCTCTTCTTTGCGAAGGAACAGAGAAGATAAAAGACAACAAGCTCCAGGCGGTCCAACACTCATTTGACACATTCAAGATGAAACCAGATGAGACAATTGACCAGCTGGACATGCGTCTCACCAACCTCCTTAACAAGGCTAGTGCCTTAGGTAAAACCTACTTTGAAAAGAAAATTAATAGTAAAATATTAAGATCACTAATGAGCAGGTGGAGAATTAAAGTCACGGTCATCAAGGACAGCAAGAACCTCAATACTCTGGATCATCATGTTCTTCTATCTGATCTGAAGGCCTACGAGTATGACCTACAAGAAGAAGATCAATCAGAGGAGATTTCTTCTTCTGGTCAGAAAGGAGTTGCTTTCTCTTCAACAATAAAGACTAAAGAAAAGGTCAAAAAGTCTACTGCAGATGACATGAGCCTCAAGGAGCAGGTAGCACTTCTAACTCGAAAACTTGATAAAATGAGCTCCAAGTATGACAACTACAGAAGATACTGGAAGGAATCTACCAGAAACAGGAAGAGTTCCTTCAAGTCTGCAGACAAAGAGAAGTCATCTGGAGACTCAAGGGAGACCAGATTCAAGTCACCAGAGAAGAGGAGAGATGGCAGCTCTGGCAGATCAGACTACCAGATGAGAGATGGCAGCTCTGGCATATCAGACTACCAGAGGATAGAGAATAGTCCAGCCAGATCAGAATACAACCAGAGGAGGAGAGATTCTAGTCCCAGTCCTAGAGGAGACAACACATGCTACACTTGCAACAAGCCAGGCACTACATTTATGATTGTCCTCAGCTCATTCCTAGAGAAAGAGAAGAGAAAAGACTCAAGAGAGATAGGAGATATGCATACAAGAGAGCGCTGCTGGCAGAAGCAGAGGAGGAGGATACTAGTTCCAGTTCTTCTTCTTCTGACTTTGGATCTGATGATGATGTATGTATCATGGCAGACATCACTGAGGTACAAGAAACTACCCTTTGCTTTTCTAATTCCAAATATACTGAATCCTCCCACTCATCTGGTACCTCCAGAGAGTCTGATGTGCAGCAAATGCTATCAGATCTCCAAAATTGTGTACAACTCTGTCAAAAACTTGAGAAGGAGAATGATAGACTCAAAGCAGAGGTTCAAACTTTATCTCATGAGCAAAAATCCACCAGAGAACTCATGAAAGATCATTCCAAAGAAGTCTCTGAACTTCAGGATAAGATCACAGAAAGAGATACTCTGGTAGATCAACTCATAAGAGAAAGGGACTCTAAAGAAGATGAGTTTAATGAACTTAGAGCCAAATATCAATCTCTTATCAAGGGAAAGCAAGTTGTGGATACTGTAGAGGAGATACCTATGCCCAGAGAAGCTCCAAAGATACCAACTGTTGTATCTATTATATCAGAGTCTTCTCATCGCATTAATGATAAGAGTAGTTTAGGATATTCTGGAATTACCACTAGATCTCATAAATATCATTATAACAAAGACAAGTCTGTAAGAGCTGGTGAATTGGTAGAAATCTGGGATGAAAAAGATCCTAATGGTAATGGTTACAAAGTAGTTCACAAACCTGGATGGAAAAGGAACTACTATGCTAATCATTTAGGATATAGTCCAGAAGAGTTAACTGTGTGATTAGGCGTGAAATTGTCATGATTCGTAGCTAAAAATGCCCCAGTTTTGGTCGATTTTGTTGAGTATTTAGTGTCAATTGAGTATTATTTCTATACATTGATGAATTTGTCTCTTTGATACTCATAGGTGAATCGCGGGTGAAAAACGGAGTTCGTAGGACTTTGAATCGACTCAAACGGATGTCCGGATGAGAAGATACGGAAGAAATACGAAAAGTATTAGTTCGAGGGAGTAAAAGTGTCACTGGAGTACGCAAGCTGAAGGTGCTCGAGTAAACACTACTCAAGCACTCGAGTAGAGCCCTCGAGCCATGCCTGGTTGAGTAGTGCACTCGAGTTGGTAGTGGTCAAGTAGTGACTACTCGAGCTAAGGAGCTCGAGTAGTTTTTGCATTCTGGACGATTTCAACACTCGAGCTTGCATTGCTCGAGTACTTTCTACTCGAGCTCTACTCGAGCAATACGTGGGTTTCGGCCCATGCAAGCCCAATTCGACCCGTTGCCTATATATACCTATTCCGAGCTCGTTTTTGAGAACCACTTGATACCACATCACTTTTAGAGTTAGTTTTTTTAGAGAGGAAGAGGAGAAGAGACGAGCAAGCTTTAGTTTTACGTATTCGAGGTTTTATTTACGAATTTATAGTTCGGTTTTGATTTTTAGTTTCTTTCATTTAGTTCTTTGTTCTTGAATACTTGAGACTTCGTTTTATTAATTTTATTTCAGTTCTTAGCATTTATTTCTTTAAACCCTAGTTAATGTTTGATAATTTCTTAATTAAAATTATTATGTTCATGTTCGTTACTTCTTCGATTGTTTTTATTTCCGTAAAAACCATATTTAGGTAAAACCCTTGCATGCTTGGGGTAGGATGAACTCGTAGAAGTAGGATGTGGGTACGTAATTAGGGTAATTCGTAACGTTTAATTTTAATTCTCTTAATTAATGAATTCTTAAAATCAATCTTAACTTTACCTTTGAATTTCGTTCGAACAATGTTCGAGAGAGGACGATCTTATCACTCTTTAACAATTAGCAGACTTAATGAGAGGGTTTAGACAGGGTTAATTAATCTACCAGTTTATCTAAGGAGGACGACCGCATCACCTTAGTTTAAATTAGGGTCTCGCTAATTAAGCACAATCTATTAACTTGTTAGAGGATTAGTGAAGTCGATTGTTAGGATAAAGTATTAGGGTTTTAATTCTTGAGCTTTCATCTTACAATCTCTTACTTAGGTTATTTCTTGCGCGTCACGATTATCTTGATTATGTACCTGTTCCGTTAGTATAGGTAGGAATTCATATCCTGAGCATCAACATCTCATATTTGAAAACACTTTTCTTTTCGTAACTTAATTTTCCTTTTTGCATTCATAGAGTAATTTAGTTTAGATTATATTTTATTTTCTTCTAAAAAACTAAAAAACATACACTCATATTAATTACGACGCGTAGATCTTCAGGGATCTGTTCGCATACACTCCTTCCATTGGGTTCGATAATACTTGGTCCCTATACTTGCCAATACTACAGTGAACCCATACTCTTGTGGGGAAACTACTAGTAGAAAGTTAGTATTTTCGGTTCAAGTCACTGTACTGGAAGAGAAAGTCTTAGAGACAAAACTTCATAATGGGGAACCAATGAAAATTGATGGTTCTGTTCAAAATAAACCTCAAAGAGTAAGATCTAATCAGATTGGAGGATCCCAGAGGAACCCTCAAAGAGTGGAACCTAAGCAGATTAGGGAACATCAGAGGAGATACTCAAGAAGGGGGAACTTCAATCAGAGTAGGAATTCTCAGAGAGGGAACTATGGACAACATAATTATCATCAGAACCAGGGACCCTAAAGAAAGTTCTCTCTGAAGAATCAATTCCAGAATAGAAACACTCAGAGGAACTATAATCGCCAGAAAAGATCTAACTTTCATCAGAACCAGAGACCCATCTATAGAAAGCCAACTGATCTGGGTAGTTATGACACTAAAGACGGTTCTTCTAGGATGTACCCTTACAACCAGACCTTTAAGACCATGTCTTTGAGGCAGGTCATTCCAAGGGCCAGATTTGAGGTGAGATACACCAGACCAGTGTATAGGAAAGGTGTTCTCATCAGACCAGCAGCTCAATTTGTTACTGTCAGAGGATATGTACTAGTAGATAGATTTGGAAGGAAGATAAGATCTCCTCATCCAGAAAGGGGTGATCTTTATCTATGGATTCCTACAAAACCTGCAACTAACCAATCAGGACCCAGCACTAGTAGGGGACCTAATTAATTTCTCTGCAGGAGGACAAAAGCCCATTGGAGAAAGACCTTTCAAGCAATCATGCCTGGTACATTGATAGTGGATGTTCCAAGCACATGACATTTGAGAAAGATCATCTCCAGGATTTCAAGCCACTGAATGGGCCAAGAGTGATGTTTGGTGACAACAATTATGGAGTCACCAGAGGCGTTGGAAAGTTGATCATCAATGATGTATCTATAGATGAAGTCTACTATGTTGAAGGACTCAAGCATAATCTGCTTTCAGTTTCCCAATTTTGTGACAAGGGATACTCAGTGAAGTTTTCTAGTGATTCATGCACTGTCTTTTCTTCTGATTATAATGATATCTTGTTTATTGGCTTGAGGAAAGGTAACATTTATCTTGCAGATTTTAATAGTTGCCCAAGTAGCACTTGTCTGGTTGCAAAGGGATCTGCAGAGAACAGCTGGTTTTGGCACAAGAGATTGAGTCACCTGAACTTCAAAGCACTGAACAAGATTGCCAGAAAAGGTCTAGTTCGAGGTCTTCCTAATGAAGTGTTTAAGAAGGATCAGGTTTGTGGTTCATGCCAGAAGGGTAAACAACCCAAGACTTCCTTCAAGGATGTCCAGAGCACAACCATAACCAGAGTACTTCAACTACTTCACATGGACCTGTTTAGACCTGTTTCACCTCTTAGTTTCAGTGGAAGAAAGTACACCTTGATGATAGTGGATGACTTTTCAAGATACACTTGGGTAGTGTTCTTGTTTAAGAAAAATGAAACTATCACTAAGTTGCCAGAGTTCTTCAAGCAGATTCAGAATGAGCAGAACCAGAGTATTGTGAGGATCAGAAGTGACAAGGGGACAGAGTTTTTGAATTCACACATTGCAGAGTACTGCAAGGATCATGGGATTTTTCATGAGACATCTGCTGCCAGAACACCCCAACAGAATGGAGTAGCAGAAAGGAGGAACAGAACCCTCAAAGAAGCTGCAACGACTCTTCTAGCAGAGTACAACACACCTCAGAGATTTTGGGCAGAAGCCATCAACACAACTTTTTTCACCCAGAACAGATGCCTCGTTGCCCAGAGACATAGTAAGACACTATATGAGGTATGGAAAGGTAAAACCCCATCTATTTCATTCTTTCATAATTTTGGATGCAATTGTTTCATCCATGACAATGGGAAGTCCAAGTTAAAGACCTTTGATGCTAAAGTGGCAGATGGAATATTTTTAGGATATTCCAGCACCAGCAAGGCATTCAGAGTCTTTAATAGGAACTCACTTTGTGTGGAGGAAACACCTCATGTTGTTTTTTATGAATCTACTCTTGAGTGCAAGGTGGACCTAAGAAATCAGTCTCCAGAGGAGACACATAATCAGACTACTCCCAAAGTTATCAAAGTCAATCCACCTATTCTTGATTTAGAGTCAGATTCAGATTCAGATGGTGACTCATCTCCTGGTTCTCTAGAGCAGAAGCCTCCACAAGGAGCAGAAATAGAAGAAGTTGGAACTCCTGTAGGGGGAAGCTCTCCTGCAGTTGGTGATAATCACCAAGGTACTGCAGTAGATGGTCAATCAGGCAAGGTCAAGGGAAGAAAAACCCTGGTTGATCACCCCAATGAGTTGATTATAGGAGATCCAACTAAGGGTGTCTAGACTAGGAGAACTCTTACCTTAGCTGCCTTATTCAGTTGCTATGTGTCCTTGATTGAGCCCAATAACATCAAGGAAGCACTGAAGGATTTAAACTGGATTGTTACTATGCAGGAGGAGTTGAATCAATTCACCAAACAGGATGTTTGGGAGCTGGTAGACAGACCAAGACATCAAAAGGTGATAGGCACTAAGTGGGTTTTCAAGAATAAGAAAGATGAGAATGATGTCATTACTAGAAACAAGGCAAGGCTAGTGGCTCAAGGTTATTCTCAGTCTGAAGGAATAGACTATGATGAGACATTCGCTCCTGTTGCCGGACTAGAAGCCATTAGATTGTTTTTAGCATATGCTGCTCACATGAAGTTCAAAGTATACCAGATGGATGTGAAATCTGTCTTTCTTAATGGGATTCTCATTGAGGAAGTTTATGTGGAACAACCTCCTGGTTTAGAACAAGGTGACAAGTTGTATAAGCTTAAAAAGGTTCTTTATGGGCTTAAGCAGGTACCCAGAGCATGGTATGACACTCTTTCTCAGTTTCTTCTGGACAATGGCTTTACTAAAGGTAAGATTGATAGGACCTTGTTTAGGAAAGAAGAAAGAAAGGATATCCTTCTGGTCCAGATATATGTTGATGACATTATATTTGGATCCCCTAACAAGAAGCTGTGTGAGAAATTTGGAGATCTCATGCAAAGCCAGTTTGAAATGTCCATGATGGGGGAGATGAACTATTTCTTAGGTTTGCAGGTAAGGCAGACAGAGAAGGGAATTTTCATCAATCAAGCTAAGTACATCAGAAACATGTTAGAGAAATTTGGAGTAGGATCTAGCAACGCTGCCAAGATTCCTATGATGACAAATTTCAACATGGATCCAGATGAGTCTGGAGAGAGTGTGGACCAGACTCAGTATAGGGCACTTATTGGTTCTCTTCTGTAACTGACTACAAACAGACCAGATATCACTTTTGTTGTAGGTGTGTGTGCCAGATTTCAAGGTAATCCTAAGAGGAGTCACCTGGAAGCAGCTAGGAAGATATTGAAATATCTTAAGGGTACAGTTAATTTGGGGTTATGGTATCCTGCAGATGACAACTTAGAATTAAGTGGTTATTCGGATTCAGGTTATGGTGGGTGCAGAATAGATAGGAAATCTACAAGTGGAACATGCCAATTTTTAGGGAATAAATTGGTATCTTGGTTTTCTAAGAAACAGACTTCAGTTGCTACATCAACTACAGAAGCAGAGTACATGGTTGCAGGTAGCTGTTGTTCACAACTACTCTGGATTAGTCAGCAGCTTAGGGACTACCAGATTAGGGCTAAGAATATTCCAATATTTTGTGATAGCAACAGTACAATAGCCATTACCCAGAATCCAGTTCTTCACACCATATGCAAGCATGTTGATATAAGGCATCATTTTATCAGAGATCATGTAGAGAAGGGAGATATAAGGATGGAAAAGATTGCAACAGAGAAGCAGAGAGAAGATATTCTCACTAAGCCTTTAGCTGAGACCAGATTCAGAGAGTTAGCCTTTGAATTAGGATTTTGATTTTACACGCATTCACACTTCATTTAATTTCAAACCCACACGTGTATTCCTTTTTAAACTCAAAAATTTCTTAATCTGTCTCTTCACTTGTTCAAATCTTTTCAAACCCTAACCTCTCTCTGCAAAAATAGTCTCTCTCTCTCTCTCTCTTCTTCACTATTCCGCGGTTATGGCACCCAAGTGTAACTTCAACCCAGACTATGTCTGTAAGAAGCTAAAGACGGAGATGGTGGTGGATTTCTACTCCACTCACAACCCCACGGCGTTGGCGATTCTGGAGTTGTTGCGAGTATCTGGAGTGGAAAAGTTGATTTCCACCGTTCCCAAGGGATTTCATACATTGGATGGGTATGTTGCCCAGTTCTTAGTGAGGATGAAGATCCGTGACGAGCATATTTCTTCGAAGATTGATGAAGAAGATGTTATTTTCTCCAAGCATAATTTCTGCAGTTTATTTGGAAACATTTCTGCGGAAGGAGTAGATCCATCGAAGTATAAGGAGGATGAAGCCTTGGATTCCTACAAGTTATTTGCTCGGTCATCTTGCCAGAATTTGACGAAGGGATTTCTGGATAAACACCTTAGGCATAAATTCAAGGTGCTCTTTGACATCGTGGTCAAAGTTTTGATGTGTGAAAATTATAGCACGGATGCTATTTTCACAGGCCGTTTATGTGTGATGAGGGCCATATACGATGGTGTCCAATGCAATTGGACATAATTCTTCTGGGATGTGTTGAGAAAGAACAAGGCCAAGATTCAAAAGGAGGAATGCCCCACCAAGCCAGGGGAGTTGCAGTTCTACTTCAATGTCAATGTATCTTTGGGCACGAAGTTGACCTTGATTCTGGACTCCATTCTTCTAGAAAAGGTGTGGAAGGGCTCTTGGTGCAGAAGCTTCCACAAGTCCAAGATTTTATTCTCCAAGGATGGACCCCTTCACGGCCATGTCAATTCTGATGGTGAATGAGCCATCCCTGCCCCCCCCCCCCCCCCCTATCCAAGCAGTGTCATCCCCTGCTAAAGGACAAAAGAAAAGGACTTCGAAGAAGAAGGAAGCAGCTCCTGCTTCTTCCAACCTTGTTATTTCTGGTTCATCAGAGGATGGCCAGATTCCCCTCAAAGCTTCTTTGAAGAAGCAGAGGGGTGATGGTGAAGAAGCTGCCAAGAAAGATGACCCTACTAAGAAGAGGATCAGGCAAGAGAAAGGAGGTGCAGGCAAGCCTTCTGCTAAGAAGCCCAGAACATCCAAAAGGGCAACAAGAGGGAAGAATACACTCCTGGTCGATGAGCCATCAGAGGAGGAGGAGTCAGAGGAGGAGACTTCTCTGAAGAAGAAGCCGAGGGCAAAGAGGGTCATTTTGCAAGAACCAGATTCTGGTTCAGATCTGGGAGATGCACTGGAGCAGGCGATAGAGGAGGTCTCTCAGTTGATGGGGGAAGCAACAGCCCCAGAGCTCACTGTACCAGCTGATGTTGACTCAGCTGAGGTAAACCCTTCCTCTTCTCATGTTGATCTTACTACCCCTTCCACCTCTCCCCCAGAAACCCAAACACAACCACTCCACCCTGTTTCTGGTTTGCAAGCTTCTTCACCAAAGCAGACCATGCCAAACACTCCCCTATATACAACCTCTACCCTACCCACTCAAACACCCTCTCCCCCTCCATCTCAAACACCTCTACCCACAGACCCTTCACCCCCACATATTGCCTCTGTACCAGAGGTCCTAATTACCTCTTCTGGTACAGAACAACCTCCCACCTCTCAACCCCCACAAACAAACCATGTATCAGAGGCACCCTCAACCTCTTCTGGTGCAGAACCATCCACCCACGCAAATCCCTCCACCTCACAAAACCAAACACCTATCACTCCCCCCACTCAAACTGAACAGAACCCCTCTACTTCCATGGCTTTGGGGTTCCCTGGTCCTCCTGCCTACCCCACAGTCTCAATCAGCGATGATAGTGAAGATAAGGATGCTTCACTGGGCCCTCAAAACTTAGCTTCATCCTCCTCTGCCTCTGGGCCCAAACCCTTCACATTTAACGATGCTGACATGGGTCCCATCAGGCAGAGCATGAGTGTAAGTGCTCAGCTCTGGCTAAGAGAGCAATTCCCTGTTATGTTGGAGCACTTACCACTTTTGGCAGATCTTACTGATGCCAAAGTCTGGAGCAAAGCCAGACTAGAAGATGTTGAAGACTTGGTCATGGTGCTGGAGGAGATGACCACAACTGGCTTCACTGCTTGGGAGATAGAGATCAAGAAAAAGCTCAACCTTCAAAATCCTGCAGAGCTTGAATCCCCAGAAACAGCAAAGGTGGTGGTAAGGACTTTGCTGATCCAAAGAGGAGTAATAATTTCTCCAGAGGGCCCTTCCTACTCTTTTGGCCCTCATTTCTCCTTTCCTCCAGAGTTATATTCTGATGAAGAAGACTTCGATGTCACTCCTGCTGTGCTCCAGAAAATGAAGATGTTATTTAATGAACAGATCCAGCAGATAGGCCGCTTTAGCAAAACCATGCAGCATATGGCCCCTGCCATGATTTAACATCAGATTAAGCAGGAGAGGAAGATATTCTTGAAGCAGATCAAGGCTACTTTTGCCTCTGCTAAGACTTCTTTCAAGGCAAATGGTCTCTTCTTGAAGCTGGACATTATTAACAGCCAGAAGCAGCTGCAGGAGCATGTCTTGGACCAGCTGCGTCTAGTCTCTGTGCTGAAGATGGAAATGACCTCTCAAATGCTTGAGACTGCCAAGATGAAGGACTCCCTCCAGGGGATGTTGGCTAAGCAGGAGCGCCTGGTAGCTGAAGCTCAAGCTTATCTTGATGAAGCCAAGAAGTTGAAGGATCTTCACTCTTCCTCCTCCGCTGAATTGCCTGATCTGATAAGGCAAGTGGTGTAGCCCCTCATTGATGAAGTTAAAAAGGGGGAAGAGAGTGACATAACTGATCTGGCAAAGAGCACCAATGAAACCCTCTTCAATCATGGTGCTCGTCTGGATCTGCTGGAGAACACTCTGGCACAAGCTGAGCTGCAGCAGAAGAAGAAGAAGGAGTTAGAGTCATTGACTATGGCCAAGCAGCTTGCAGCAGAGGCAGAATCTCTTGACTCAGAGTAAGATCATGTTTCCATCCCTGGCCCTGCCAAGAGGAAGATCAGAAGGGTTAAGAAGAGCTTCTTGGAGCAAGTTGTTGAGGAGGCAGAGAAAAGGTTCAAGGAGGAGACTCCAGAGGAGAGACTGGCCTGGCCAGAGTGAGGAAGAACATAGATGAAGAGCAGAGGCTCAGATGTGTTAGGAAGCAAAACAAGAAGGCCAGAGAAGCAGACCTTACTCCTGTTGCCAATGGATCAAGCCAGAGGAAGAAGGCACCTGTTGAGGTGATTGATATTCTGCCTCTGAGGACAGAAGGGTCATTTGACTCTACTGTGCTTGTTCCCCATATAAAAAGGTGGAAAGAAGCAAAGACTTTGTGGTTTATCCAGCACTACATTTACAGGCCACCTCCAGAGGATGAAGCCCTTATCAACAGAACCTTTCACTCATGGATGAAGTCTTATGATGCTGATCTGTACAAGAAACTCATGGATTCCACCATTGAGTCCAATCTGGAAGTCACTGCCCCAGAGTTCCATTATCTCAATACTCCCATGAATTGGGACCAGGTTGATTGGGCAGAGTTGAAGAAGTTGTACAAGACTAAAGTGTTGGTGAATTTCACTCCAGCAAACTCAACAGAGCTCAAGGCGGTTCAAGACAGATTCCTGGATTGGTTTCTGGTGCCCAAGGAGAACAGAAGATATGCATAGATAGGACCTGATTTGTAATGTGTAAACATTTTTTTTTCCTCAATTATTAATGAAAAGTCATATCTATCCTGTCTTAAGATAACTTCTTGTTGTCTCATTGTTTACCTGATAAGATCTATTCTAAGGTCTTATCCTTATTTATTTTTCTTGTTTATTTTGTTTTGACTAGTTCTGGTTAGTGTTTTAACTTCATCAAAAAGTGGAAAATTGTTACGATAAATGTTGTTAGTTTTTTATGAGTTAAAACAAACCAGAAGATTTAATAGGACCATCTGGACCTGTTAGCCAGATGAGGAACTAGATTAGGACTTAGTCTAGGGGGAACTGTCAGGCCAGAAGACTTCACCAGAAGAGTCACCAGAAGACTTCACCAGAGAAGATCAAGACCAGAGGCAGAAGACCTTCCCCAGACCAGACGAGTCTGGTGAACCAAAAGATGCTCAGAATCATCTCTAGATTCTATTGAGTATTCTGGTTCTTAACCAGACCAGAGGACATCAAGGCCATCTGGTGTCTGGTTCAGCCTACTCTGGAAGAATCAGAGTTGTGCATAGGAAGCATTTGACCGTTGGTAATTCAAATGGAGTAAAACATGATCGGATTGGAAAGTATTTGAAGACAATCAATCCAAGGATCTCACCAACCCAATCAATCAATTAGGGAATTGATTGATTGAAGCTTCCATAATTAGAGATCTGATTAGATTAGCTCTCCAACGGCTAAACCCTAATCTTCTCTATAAATACAAGAGTGCATCATTGAAGAAAGGCTCTAGACACGCGCACAAAGCTCATATCCAAGCCTCTATAATCACTAAGCATTTAGCACTCTTATTCTGTTCTTATTCATATATACTCTTGAGGAGTTAGTTGGAATATAAACTCAACCTGTTCATCTTATAAGATAAGGTTGTAGTTGTTGGCACTTTAGATCGGAGTGAGATCTAAAGGGAGAGTGGACGTAGGATTTTAACATCCGAAACACTATATATCTTGTCTTCTTTATTGTTTTTTTATTATTGATTTATCTTGTGCTCTTAGTAAAAAGACTTTGAAAAAGATTTAAGTTAAGCTTCCACAATCTTTATTAAACTGACTAGTGGGACCAACATCATGTGATATTTACTTTTAAATTATAACAGATGCAATTTTTATATTGTGGTTGGATGCACTCAATACCTATAAAGATAAGAGGAGACATTAATCCTGTCTTTTGCAATAAAATTGATGAGTTTATTGAGTTTGCACAACAACATCCGTACTGTATGGATCATACGGGTAATATTAGGTGTTCGTGTAAAGAAAAAAGATGCGGGAATATGAGATTTCTGAGTCTTGATGAGGTTAAAACTCATCTTGTGATGTCCGGTTTTGTTCCCCTTTATTACAATTGGACATATCACGATGAAGAATGGTGGAATATTAACATCAGTATAATAGAATCCTATTATAATACTGGTTGGAGCGGTGGTGGAAGTTATGATGTTGGTGGTTCAAGGCATGTTCCGTATAATCAATTTGAACCACATATGGAGGATGAACCTGATAGATACCGGATGATGATTATAGAATCAGTTTTGGGTGGTCGAGGTCAATTCAATAAAATATCTATGGAGGAGGAACCAAATTATCGGTCAAAGAAGTGTTTTTGATATGCATAGAAGTGTTGATCAAAAGCTTTTTCCTGGTTGTGATACTGAGAAGCAACTGTCATTCAATGCTCAGATGTTGAACATCAAAACTGAAGGCAAGATGAGTTAAAAAAAATCAATCAATTTGCTAAATTGTTAAAAAATACTCTACCTAAAGAAAATACGACGCCTGATAATTTCTATCAGAGCAAGAGGTTTTTTTAAGGATATGGGTCTACCGTTTGAGAATTTATGTATTGGTTCCAACGTTACGTGAGTATCACTTAATTATATCTTTATTTTTGCACGACGGATGTAACACAATATTAGCTGATAATTTTATATTTACAGGGAGAGTGTGGTCTACTTGACAATCCACATCTACAAGCTCTGAGTCGTAGACCATTACGTAGTGTTGTTTTATTTCAAGAATATTATGCAAATGGATACAAATTTCATACACAAGCGTATGCTGAAACAAAATCATCAATAAACAGTGGTGTTTACGTGAATGCTGTAATTTGCAATGAAGATCCAATCGATTACAATGGAGTATTGCTTGAAGTAGTTGAAATAGAATATTTAGGTTTGCCCTTAAGGAATGTGGTTTTGTTCTTCTGTGAATAGTATGATCCAGGGAAACATGGAACGAGAGTCGATAAAAACTACAAGATTGTTAATATCAACACTCGACATAAGTTTTCGGCGGCATATGATCCATATGTTTTTGCAACACAAGCATCTCAAGTATATTACTGCAAATACCCTAGATCGGGTAAGGCCAACATAAAGACAGTTTGCAAAGTGAAGGCAAGATCCTTGGTTGAAGTTTCTCATCGTCTAAAAGGGACATCACTGAACCAACAGAACCATTTCAAATGGAGGTACAAGAGGCTCAAACAAAGCTCGATCTAGAAAATGTAAATATTTTTGTGGACTTACTAGCTGCAAATTCAGAAATGATAATGATTAAAAGCGATGAGGATGACGGAAAAGAGCGTGAAGTGGAGGATGAAGATGAAGATGATGAGGATGAAGATGAATACGAAGACGAAGATGAAGATGAAGATGAAGATGAAGATGGTGAAGATGATGGAGATGAAGATGA
This sequence comes from Ballota nigra, assembly GCA_947034835.1. Lineage (NCBI taxonomy): Eukaryota > Viridiplantae > Streptophyta > Magnoliopsida > Lamiales > Lamiaceae > Ballota > Ballota nigra. The sequence goes on along the minus strand of OX344724.1, from coordinate 36,649,057 downwards.
TGAGGATGAAGACGAAGACGAAGACGAAGAGGATGACGATTAGAATTATTGAACTACTGTATATATAACAAGTTAGAAATGAAAAATGACTCAATTTGGATACGTATACAATTAATTACGTACAAGTGATGTGACTTTATAATATTAATTACGCGTTTTTTGAATTATATAAATTTACAAAATAAAAAATATAATTTTGTAACAACATTTATTAAAACAAGTTAGACACGAAAATGAATTAATTTGATGAATAATAAAAAAAGAATGACTCAATTTGGATACATATACAATTAATTACGTACAAGTGAACGAATTATAATATTAATTACGCATTTTTCAAATTATATAAATTTACAAAATAAAAAAAATATAATTAGTAATAACATTTATTAAAACAAGTTAGAATCGCGAAGGAATTAATTTGATGAATAATAAAAAAAGAATGACTCAATTTGGATACCAATACAATTAATTACGTACAAATGAATGAATTATAATATTAATTACGCGTTTTTCAAATTATATAAATTTATAAAACAAAAAAAATATTATTAGTAATAACATTTATTAAAACAAGTTAGAAACAAAAAATAATTAATTTGATGAATAATAAAAAAAGAATGACTCAATTTGAATACATATACAATTAATTGCAAGAAATCGAACAATAGAAGAAAGTGGTCTAACGGTGCGCGCCCCCTCTACATTCAAGAGAGGTCGCGGTTTCGATTCTCCTTGGATGCGAATTTGGAATCAATTGTTCTAGACCCAATAGGGTTAATATGGAAGTTGGGTCGGAATATATAGCTTGGGGGCTTCGCACCCGCCCCGGGTGCGCGGGGGGTCCTGGTTCGAACCACACGAGCCATTTTTTTGTTTCAGGTTCAACTTTTATGATGGACACGTGTCCATCGAAAATTTCATTTTACTGACGGATAACTGTCCGTCGTAAATATTTTCTGAATGAATAAAAAATTGAAATTTGGATATTTTTTACGACGGGCTGTATCCATCGGAAAATTTAGCACCGGGCCGGGTCGCGGACAGGTCGGTATTACGACGATTAAGGCCGTCATAAATTTACGACGGGTGGCAAAAACCCGTCGTAAATTTTAGCTACGACTAATTTGTCTACGAACCATTGTTTGTCGTAAATCTCGTCGCTAAACGTGTTTAGCGACGGATAATTCATCGTTAATCCCGTCGTTAAACTGAGCTTTTTTTGTAGTGTATCACTATTTAAAAAATTAAATATTTTTAAATTGTGATACCACTATAAGAAAACATGAATTTGCCTACAAAAATATTCAATATAGCTACGAAATTGCCAACAAAAAAATTCGTAGTGGAGATTGTCTACGAAATTGCCTACAAAAGTTTCTTATTATATAGACATTTTCATTCTCTACCTACAAAGAAATTTGCATACGGAATTTTCGTAGGCAAATTGTTTATGGGTAAATTTTTTTAGGCAAATTGCTTGCAGGTAATTAATGTCTAGGAATTTCATTTCGCAGGCAAATTGATTTTGTAGGCAATTTGCTTGTAAGTTGAGGAATTAAGATTCTTACATGATTAGAAAATTGTATAGGCAAGTTGTAATCAATTCCACTATGAAATTTTTTTGTAGGAAAATTTTGTAGGCAATTTTTTATTTTCTTGTAGTGTACGCCCACCGTCCCGCTATTAACTTTCCATTTTTGTCATTTTCGTTCGTCCTACTATTAACTTCTCATATTTTTTCTGGACATCAACTAATAATATTATATTCACACACTTTATTCATATTCACTCATTTAAACACATTATACTTTATTATTTTATCTCTTCATCACATCACCTGTATTATATCAATATTTAGTACCTTTCTTAAATGTTGTGTCAAAAATTCAATGGAAAATTAATATAAAGACAGAGGAAATAGTATATATGCATAACAGTAAACAAGTATGTATATAACAACGATACTTAAAAAAAAAATTTCACGACAACTTGAATTCACACGGAAAACATATACATCATACATGTAAGGTCTTTTCGAAAATGTTATAGAAAAGATGATTAATAGGTGCATTTACGTAATAATCCTGTAAGGACAAGTAATATTTGCCCTTATAATAATTTTTTTTTTTTTTTTTTTTTTGTCCTTGTAATAAGATTAGCAAATATATGTGGCCATGGGGAAATATGTGTTTCTTAATATGTTTTTTATGTCTTTAAATCTAGTTTCTTTTTTCTGCATTTGTACTGATTTTGTTTATATAATCACACATTTTTCTCTATATAGTAACACTTTTTTTTTCCACACAATAATACTTTTATGTTCATATTAGTAACACATATTTTAATAGCTTACATGAGTTACTATAAAGATAAATGAGTAGGTCTTGCATGAAATCGTTAATTTGAAAACTCTCCACCAACTCCACCCTTACAATATCATTAATTTTACATAAGAGTGATCCATCGTAGATTGTTTTGTATTAAGGACCTAGATAAGTAAACTCCTTTTTGGGATTTGTTGTTTACATTTTGTCTTTACGCTATGCTTTTCTTACCTTGAATCGGGTCGTGGCTCCGCTTTTTTACCTCTTCTTTTCTCTTATATTACCATCTATTAGTTGTCAATTTTACAAAAAATATCATTTATTGTTAGGCTCATCAATATCCACATTTCAACTCATTTTTTTAAAATTATACTTTACACAAACACTCATATGAAATATTCTATGGATTAGAATACGTAGAATATCTCATATTAAAAAATTCACGGATCCTAGTATTACAAGAAAAATAATCTTTAACCATAGAGATCATGTCACTATATATTACTTTTCAAGTTAAAAATATTTAATTACAGAATAATAATCTTTAGTGACAGACCTTGTCATTAAAAATCATTTTTATGTCGCTAAAAAATTTTAACTAATGAAGCTATAGTGACATGATTTTGCCATTAAAGATCAATTTTCTTGTAGTGTAGCCGGGTCAGGTCGGACGATTTTTTTCCCAAAATCTTGCACAAGACTAATACCCAAAATTTTCCTCCCAAATTGTGTTACTTGATGGACAAATGCATGTTATTGTAAGACAAAATATGTGTTACTATCCGACTAAATATTTTTTTTCACATATACCAATTTGTTTTTACAGAAATAAATATTTTTTTATACAATATAAGAACAAATTGTGTGTTACTATCAGAACAAATAATTATTTATTTTTATAGAAATTATTATTTTTTCATATAATAACACATGTAAATTAGTATAAAGTGTGTTACTGTATAAAACATTATACCTAGATTTAAAGGGACGATGAAGAAATTAAGAAACACAAATTTGTTGTTATAAAAATATATTTTACTCTTACAATAACACATATTTGTCCATATAGTAACACAAATTGGGAGCAAATGTGTATTACTGTACATACAAATATTTATTTGTCCTTACAAAAATATATTTTGTCCTTGTAGTAACACATTTAGGATATTGAATGATGTGTTACTACATGAACAAAATCGTAACATGAAACAATATACTATATTTAAAGGGATGCATAATAAAGTATAACCTCTTAGGTATAAAAGGTATTTTGGAAAAGTGATAGTACTCCCTCTATTCCTTCCTAAACTTTTCATTTATCCATTTTGAGCATCCCATTCAAAATTTTCTATTTCTATCATTGATAAGTATGATCTTTACATCTCTCTATTTCTCAGTACCTTTATTTTTCTTTCTCCATCTTTTATATATTTAATACTATATTCTTTAACCCCCATAAAGGAAAAAACAAAAGAAAAGCAAATTTAGTACTCCATTCGTTCTACAATTGTTTGAACATTTGTCTTGTTCGTCTGTTCCACAAATGTTTGCACACCAAAAGAGAAAATATTTTCATTTTTTTTTGTGTGTTCACAATATTCAATTATTTATATAAATTGTCATTATTTTTTTCCTTTTGTGCCCACAATATACTCAATTCAACCCAAATTTATTCACTTTATACCCATCAAAATTTTACTCATTACATTTTTTATCTTCAAAATGTGTAAAAATGTGTCTATTTTATAATGCAAACACTAAGACTATGTTTGTTTTGGGATTTACCTGGATAAGACTAGGACTTTTCGGCTCTCGTCCCATTCGAGCTAGAGACTTTAAATCAAATTTTCACATCTCATTTTCCATCTACACCTATGAATGCCTATAAAACCAATTATAACTCTTCTCAATACAATTCACTTAATACAATTTAAATATATTATAATTTTTTCCAAAAAAATTCACTTTATTATTTACATATCACTTTTTTCTTACACATTTTACCTTACTCTTACATTGACATAAAATAAATCTCTCTTTACTAAAATTTCAAAATAAATACATATTTTTACTATGCATCAAAGATTTTACATATCTTGTGATGTAAAGTCATAAATTCACAGTGCACACGCACACCTATATCCCGAAATAAATATAGGCTAATGGAACAGAAGGAGTATAGTCAAGGTTGAAAATATCAGTATAGATGGATATATCAAGATCTTAAATTTATGAAAATATCAACGAATATATGGATATCGAATATCGATATCAGTAATTTTTTAAATTATGAAATTTTAATAAAAAACTTTTAATACATACTTCCTCTGTCCCCGAGCTTTCTTCTCATTTCTTTTTTTTGAATGATTTAAGAAAGTGTATTTGTTTACTAATATATGGTGGGCCACATGTTGACTTTTGAGATAAAGTAATGAATAATATTAAAAAGTGAATTGAATGAGTGACACTTTTGGTAATATTATGTGGATTTGAAGATTAAAGCTTATATGTAGTAAATTGTTATTTTTGCCATTTATGGAATGAAAAATTTAGTGGGAGACTGTCCGAAAAGAAACGTGGGAAGTTTACTCAGGGACGGAGTACAATTTACAATAGGATTTCACCAGATTTTACATTTATGATATTTATTAAAATTATGGATATTTTCTTGATATTTTTTTATATTTACCGATTTTTTTACCATAAAAATATAAATACTAGTATATCGGAAATATATCGTGTATATTTCCAGATATTTCATAATTCAGTATAATTTATTACTATATTCTTTTCAAAGGTCGAGATTATAATTTCTTTTTAGAACTCAATTGAAATTGGTAGCATACTCATAGTTCGGACACTTGTCTTTATGTCTGTCTACAGTGTACTCTAACATAATTACATATATGTGGAGAGAGAGAAAAAGTAAGAGGGAGAAAAAGAGAGCACGTGGGTGAGGGAGGCCCCGCGTTTCCCGGTGCAGCAGAAAGTGCAGCGCAACTTACAGAGAAAAGGGCTGCAGCACGTGACTTTTCTTCCTTTACTACCAACATATATACTCCGCCTCTCTGTCTCTCTCCCCTCTTAATTTTACCCCCTCCAATCTCTACCCTTTTATTTATATTTTTTATGCAAAGAAATGCCCCTTATACTTATAGTTTCCCTTTTCGATATTTATGGTTGGAACAATCTTAATTTCTAACGGTCTTGGCGTGTGTTTGTAAAAATTATACTCCCTCCGTTGCGGATATTTTTTCACACTTACTTTATATGGACGTTCCACGAATTTGTTCTCATCCAAAAAAATAACACTTTCTCACAAAAGTCAATAAAGTATAAAGTTATCATTATTTTATTTAACTTCACACTCACATACTCTCATTTTTCTTAAAATATGTGTCAAACCCTAGTGTGAATAAATATTCGGGACGGAGAGAGTACTACCTACTTTCCATAACAATATTTACAATTGATTTTTTCTCCTATTTTACCGGGTGAGTGTTTTATTGATATTTAAAATAGTTAAATAATTTTTAATTTATTTAATAATAGAAAAAAAAAGATCTATCAAATTTTGCCTTAAAAATCACTTTATCGTTTCAAATACTAATAAAAAACTAGCTCGCTAAAACACAAGAAAAAAGTAAACTATGAAAAAATGTTTGAGAACGGGTAGTATTTAAAAAAAAAGTAATTTAATTTAATAATTGTAAAAATTATTACTTTATCGGTGTAAATGATAAGTATTTTCAAAATCTATAAGTAGATATTGAATGTTTCGTAATTTTTTAATAAAGTAATATATTAGTGAAAAATAAGAATTAGCCGAAATAATTTTTGCACATAATTCAATGGAATTATAATCACTTGTAGTCTATTGATACACACTCTTAATCTTTTTACACCTATATATATTACTGCAAAATTTAAAGTCTTTTTAGTACTAAGGTGGAGTATAAAATTGGGGATCATGTGTGACAGAAAAAAAAAAAAGAAAAAAGAAAAAAGAGGAGAGAGGAAGTAGGATAAAATTGTGAGTGGGAATTTGAGCAGTAATGATGTTGGGTTTTGGGATTATTAGTGATAATGATTTAATTATTTTGAGGGTCAACGAATAGAAGTGTTTTAAAGTCAGCTTAATAAGCAATAGTAAGAGTAGAGTTGTCCTGGTATAGGGGTCACGTGAGGGGTGGGGCAGGGTTGGGCGCACTATGTCCAACCATACAATTACAGTGCGGCTGTTTAGAAGGTCAAATTGGGGGAGAGGTGACTCTCCATCTCACCTTGTCCTGGCGTGCCCACTTGCACTTGCACGTGCTCCCCGTCGCTCTCGAGCATGGAACACATTATGCTATCAAGTTTTTTGTTTTTTTAACCCTCTTTTCGTATCAGTAGAAAACAAGGGTGCTTTATTATTGTAGAAAAGCAAATGAATTTGTGACATTATTGAGTCAAAACACAAATGAGTAACTGTGGAGGGCATGTTATGCACTTGAATTTTAAAATAAAATATTTTATATAAAAATTAATAATAATAAAAAAGTAATCAGTAATACCCCAAGAGGTAATCAATAATTGCAAAAAAAATATATTGTTCGGTGTATTTGTGTGTATTTTGAAAAAAACAAAAACAAAATTACAGTTAAGAGTGAATTTAAAATCCAAGTGCATGCTAGAGTTTGTGAACACGGAGTATTAATTCAGATTAACATATTAGATTCTTTTAATTGTAGTACAACCTTCACCTTTGAGCAACCCCAACTCTCTACCCTATTTCAGGATAAATTTTTGTCACATCAACTCTTAATTTTACCCCGTAATGTATACCTCTACTCACCAATCATTCCGGATACAAATGTTATTATTCAAGGCCCTAATATCTATATCATCTAATTCATTCAATATTTATTAATTCAATATTTCTTATTTTATTTTGTTTTTAATTATATTAATTTTCAAATAAATAAAATAGATATTATGAATTTATATAAAAAATTAATTTTTAGTCGTATTTTTTGTTAGTTGAGTTTAACACAATAAATTATTGGTAACTTTTGCACATAATTGTGACAAACAAAATTCAATTTTTTTTTTATTATTGAAAAACAAGTACAATGTTAAAACAAACCATAACAATACATGAAATAAAAGAGATAACTAAATTATATTTTGCCACTAACTCTGATAACGTGCTCAATCAAGTCCGATCGAAGTTGTTGATGCATTTGTTTATCATGTAGTTGAGCATGTCTCTTGCTGTATTTTGTAAATCCTTCGACGGGGTTGGAATAATTCCGCATTTGTAATATTGTTATCGTTCGGTTCCTCCGACCAGTTGAATGTCGTATCACTCTCATCCCTAATTACCATGTTATGCAAAATGATGCATGTATACATGATATCCTTTAAGTTAATTTGGTACCAAAATCATCGTCCAACGAGCTTGTAAGACCCCCAACGCACGCTCAACATCCTTTCTTGCAACCTCTGACATTTGCTTAAACAACGTTTTATTGGGATCATAAGGGCACTAAAAACTCTTGACAAAAGCATAACATTCAGGATAGATTCCATCAGTAAGATAATATCCTCTAGTGTATTGTCCACCGTTCGCTGTGAGGTTAATCTCTGGGGCAATCCCTTTTAAAATGTCCCTGAAGAGAGAACTTTGATTAAGCACATTGATATCATTGTTGGAGTCTGCGACTCCAAAAAAAGAGTGTCATATCCATAAGTCGGCAAATGCTACCGCTTCAAGCATTATTGTTGGTGTTCCATGATCACCATGAGTAAATTGTCATTTCCAAGCGACTGCACAATTCTTCCATTCCCAGTACATACAAACAAGGTTACCCAACATTGTTAGGAAAACCATGTCTTTGCTCATGCATATGGAGCAAACACTCGCAATCAACAGTAGTTGGCTTTTCTCAAGTATCTGTATCCAAAAATGTTGATTACACAACGATAAAATTGAATAAGCATCCAATGCCAGTAGTTCTGCAATACGTAGGTACTCAACGAAAAGGTTTTTGGGTCCTCCGTATGCTAATTAACGATTGGCAACCATTCATTTATGAAGTGGTGATAAATTTTTCTTCCCGTTACATCGGCCCTCTGACTTGAAGCGATGTATACTAACTTCTACTAGTCGCTTTGTTGGGAAAATATAGGGGTGCCCAGAATCTATTCGGGATGAATTTTAAATACGAATTTAAATACAATTATTACTATCATGAATTAATCCTAATTAATTCAAATAATAATTCCAACAACTAATTATCATCATGCATGCTAAATTAATTTCACATATTAACTATGGCGGAATAAACAAGTAAATATGTGATTAACGTACCTCTTGTAGAACTTGGCCTTTGAATAAAACGGGACTCTCGTACACGCTTTATCAACCCAAAAACCTTCTCAAGTATTTCCCTTTCGCCTTACTTGATCGCCGGTGGGAGACGCTTTCAAGCAATTTAATAAACTAAGGAAAAAGAAAAATATCTATGCTTCTTGATTTTTCCAACACATGGAATTATGTACGTTGAGATGAAATAATCATCTCCTATTTATAAAGGGGGGTGACCGAAATTCGTAGAGATTTTATGGGCAGGGAGAAAATCTTTTCTTAATCTCTAAGAAATCTTGAATATATCTCATATATTCTTTTCTCCATAATAAAATATTCCACAAAAATCTCACTCCCTTAAATAAATATGAAACTTTTGAAATTTACATGGAGAAAATCCAAGATTTGGATCTTCTTGAATATATGAGATATTCTTGTATTCTTAGAATACATATCTTGCATAATATCTTTCCAAGAAAATCAACAAAATCTTTTTCCTCCTTATCATGTATTTTTCGAAAATTAAAGGAAAAAATCAGCATATTATTTTCTTTTTATTTTAATCACCTTATCATTATTGGGCTACTTAATTGGGCTACTTGAGGGGCCTTAAGGAGAATTAAGATTGGACCTCCTAATGGACTTCTGAATTTCAATATTGAGCCCCAATATAATTCAGCCCATTAATATTAATTATTACCACTAATAAATTAATATTGCACTATCCATCTTAATCCATATTACGATAATATGGGCTCCCGGTTATTATTTCCCGCGTTTAAGATCATCAAGTCCATTAATTAATTGAGCTTCTGAATAGCTCTAAATTAATTAATATATTTCACCTTGGAGTAAAGACAGCTCAACATTATTATTCGTACCGAAGAAACTAATTCTTCACTTGCAAGATTTGGTACAATAAAACTTCTGAGCCCACCAAGGGGACTAATCACACGAGCCGTACTCGCACGCGTTTCTCCGTATTAAATCTTAGCAACCGTCGTATGATTAATATTACTGCCCAAGACACAAAGTTCGAAGTCACAATGATTCTCACCCAACATGAATCAAAGCAGTAACTACTAAGCACACACGGTTCTATTTAAGTGACGGAGATTAAGAAATCAACAACCACTGAGGTCTAATTCTTCACCTTTCAGAACAGAAGAATTTCTCCTCGCTGTAGGACCTCTTCAACACATACTAAATGTGCTAGTACAATCTCTTGGTCAAGACAGACCAATCTGAGCCTTACACATCGACCTTTCACGGCGGATTGTTCAATTCCACCTGGGTCGTGAATTGTACGTTTAGTTACAAGTAAACTGTTAATGTTGTCTTTCGTGATCGGGTATCACCACATTAACTACAATGTAACATGTACTATATATTGAACGGTTTGCAATAGAAATTCAACATTCAATTATATCTAAAGCAAATGTGATAAAAGAATTATTCTCATAAATCGAGTGTTTGATACACGAGTTATACAAAGTAAAAGCATACTTTCACGTATAACTCCAACACGCTTACCCGCAAGCGGACGGGTTCACTGTAGTATGAGTGAGTATAATGACCAAGTATTATCGAACCCAAGGGATGGAGTGTATGCGAACAGATCCCTGAAGATCTACGCGTCGTAGCTAATATGAGTGTAATATTTTTGGGTTTTTTGAAAGATTAATTGAAAGACTAAAATAAACTAATTAAAATAAAATACTAAAGAAGACGAATTAACTACGGGTTGTTTTCAAATGAGAGATGGTGATGCTTAGGATAGGAATCCCTACGTATACTAACGGAGCGGGTACATAATCAAAATAACTGTGACGCGCAAGAAATAACCTAAGTAAAAGAATGCAAGGTGAAAGCTCAAGATTCTAAACCCTAATACTTTACCCTAACACTCGACTTCACTAATCCACTAACAAGTTAATGAATCGTGCTTAATTAATGAGACCCTAATTTAACTAAGGTGATGCGGTCGTCCTCCTTCGCTAAACCGGCAGATGAATTAACCCTTTCTAAACCCTCTAGTTAAGTCTACTTGTTGTTAAAGAGTGATACGGTCGTCCTCTCTCTAACACCTTTCGAACGAAATTCAAAAGCAAAGTTAAGATTAATTTTAAGAATTCATTAACAAGAGAATTAAAACCTAACGTCACAAGTTACCCTAATTACGTACCCACAACCTACTTCTACGAGTTCATCCTACCCCAAGCATGCAAGGGTTTTAGCTAGACATAGGTTTTACGTAAATAACAACAATTAAATAAGTAACGAACATGAACATGATAATTAAGACGAAGAAGAGATCAAACATAAACTAGGGTTTAACAAAATTAAGAATAAACTAAAATTAACTCAAGAAAATAAGTCTAATCGTGTTCAAGAACAAAAATATAAAGAAACGGAACTAAAAAGTAAGATCGTAGTATGAATTCGTAATGACAACCTCAAAAACGTAAACGTAAACTTGCTTCTCTCCTTCCTCTCCAAAAACGAACTCTAAAAATCTAAAAATTATCAAGTGATGTGTGTTATCCTCTATGATGCACGGATTCTTCTAAAAATATAACAATGCAGTATCGGATTCGCACCCGCCCCTAAAAGGGGTGCGATTCTTGAATCCGCGAATCGGATTCTCCACGTGGCGAATCCGGCTGCCACGTGGCGAATCCACTAATGGATACTCGAATCCTCCTCGCGAATCCTACTTATCAAGCATTAAATATGTTATTTCAATTGAAATTTATTATATAATATAATTTAAATTGACAATGTGACGCTTATTTTATATTGAAATCACTATTATGACGTATATATTAGGCTAATGGAACTTAAATTAATTTTTGGTTACTTAATTATATTAAATTATTGAATATGTTTAAGTTTTTTGTCAGAGAACATGTGAATTATATACATTCGATTTACAAAATTTTAAAATATATTTATTTTTTTAAATATTATATATAATAAAATATAAATAAATAGACGTATCATTAACGAATCGCACCCTAAGTTTTTTGAAAATTTGTATCCCCGTACCCTTATCGTATCACCCCCGCACTCCCGCACCCGCACCTGTGCAACATAGGTTATCCTCCAAAAACGTGCTTGAGATGAGTATATATATGCAACGGGCCGAATCGTGAACTCGTGGGCCGAAAAACGCCTTTGAAAACGTAAAAATTGAAGGCGCTCGAGCGGTCGCGCTCGAGCATGGAGCTCGAATGACACAAGTGCTCGAGCGCTCGCGCTCGAGCTACTCGAATGATGAAAATCCTCTGCATGTTTTGGGGCGCTCGAGCGCATGAAATTTTCTGTATGTTTTGGGCGCTCGAGCAACGTGCTCGAGCGCTAGTGCTCGAGTGGTTTACTCGAATGCTCCCAAATTTTCTCCAACTAGCACTTTTCTTCTTCAACACTAACACCAATCGTATTCCTTCGATATCTTCTCATACGGGCATCCGTTTGAGTCGATTCAAAGTCCTACGAACTCCGTTCTTCGACCTCGATTCACCTACGAGCATCAAAGAGATAAATTCATCAATGTATAGAAATAATGCTCAATTGACTCCAAATACTCGACAAAATCGGCCAAAATCAGGGTATTTCTAGTGACGAATCATGACAATTTCACGCCTAATCAACCCCCCCAAACTTACCATGTTGCTTGTCCTCAAGCAACGAACTAACAAGTCAAGTGAAATTATTAGGAATGAGTCAAAGAATCAATCATGCAAGCAAATGAACTCGAGCTTCAAAGATCAATCACACGTATACTCACTCACTTTCCTTCGTCATACTCATGCAACAATAACAAGAAACACCAAGATCAAGCATGGATGTGCACTCAACGATGTGTTTCGCTCCCTCACAAGTGTATATCAATGATAAAGGGACTCACTCAAACAATCAATCACTCAAATTGGCAGCCATATGCTTGTAAGTGCTCTGAACTTCGACCATACTCTAGAAATCAATGCCGAATCAAAAAGGACTTTCTCAAGGTTGTAATGTAGGCTTTTTGGACAGGTGGGATAACAATATGGTAAAGTGACTCAAGTGAATGGAGAATAGAAAATCAACTTCGGTACTTCGAGATTAGGAACAGACTACTTCAAACATATTCAATCAACACACTTTCAATTCCAATTCTCTCAACACTTCAATTTTTTTTCTTTCTCACTCTTTCACCTTTTTTTTTCAATCACTTCACTTTTTTTTTCTTTTTCGCACAAACACATGAGCTCATTTTTTCTTTTGCTCATTCTCAAATTTTTCTCTTTTTCCCACATCTCAAAACTTCATCACACCTTCTTCTCATATTCACTCAACAAACAACCTTTTTCTTTTTCAACTCAATTTAATCCCTTCACATTCACACTTTCCTATTCTCCACTCAAATTGGGACAAAAAGGCTTAGGACTTGGAATAGTGTTCTTATGTGCTAGCAAATAAAATAGGCTTTAGGCTCAAAGGGGCTAACAAGGGATTCAATGTCATTGGTAGGGAAAATTTTGGCTAAGTGACTCAATACAATCAAAGATGGCCTAAGATCCTATTCGACATATCAAACTAGACACTGTTGGGACATTGTCAGTTTTGATTAAGATCCCAAAGCCCCTGAAAAGATGTTTGCCTTAATCTGTCTTTGTCAGGCTAGTCTTGATTAGGATTTTTACTTAGTCATTTTACGCTTCACTGGAGACAATCAAGACTCAGAGCCTGAAGACGAAGAGCACCATCCTGAACTTATGGCAGTCCTCTAAGCTGGCTGAGTAAGTGTCAGTGATGAAGAGTATGACCCTTAGGTCATTACTAACTCAGACCTGAAGGGAAACAGGATGTCACTGAGTTAATGGGAAGACTTGGAGTAGAGCCAAGCAATGCAAAAGGAATTTCAGCGTCAGGACAAGACTGGTGGGCTCAAGACAAAATGAACTTAATAAGACAAGCCTGAAGCTCAGGAATAAGTTCTGACATTCTCACCAACCTGATGACGTGGACCAATCCGAGAAGGACACGCATGTACGGAACCTGACATGAAGACTGAATTCAGACTGCATATTCAACGGGCAAGCATTCAATGTGCATTTAATGCAAATACCAAATCTATGCAAGGACGGCTGCTGCATGAAGATATGTCAGTTTGAAGCCACTCTACATAGATGACTAGAAGGCTATCTCTCCAACGGATAGTTTTTCAAATCACCTATAAATACAGAAGACCTTGAACCCATTCAAGGTTACGGGAAATTTCCAAGCCAGAAATTACTCAAACTCTCAAGCATTCAAAGCATTCAATCCTTAAGAGAAGCACTCGAAACCTTCTAAATTTCCCAAGTGTTTCTTAGCAATCGAGAGTTATTCTGTATTCCAAGAGCTAAATAGAATTATCTTAAGCTTAGAGAGATTATCCAATCCTTAGCATAGCTTTGCCATGTAAGGATAATCTCAACTTAGTTGGAATCCAAACTGAAACCAAAACCCTAAGTTAGGCTTGTTGGGAGTAAGTCAGTTAGAGTGTTAGTAAGTGGAGTTGTATAGATCAGTGAGGATAGCTGGTCTTGGTGCACCTTGGCACGTTAAAAACAAGAATCCCTTGAGTGGATTTCCTGTTAAGTCAGGCCGTGGATGTAGGAGCTTGAGACTCTGAACCACGTTAAACTCCTTGTGTTCTTACTGCTTTGATATTGTGCATACTTGCCATATTTCTTGTTCATCCATTGCATTCAAGTTTATCAGGCCTGAATCAATCAGGCAGATCTTCAAAAGAGCACTGCCCTACTAAACACCATTCAGAATTGAGTAAAATAAGTTTTTCAGAAAGCAAACTAAACAAGACTTTAAACTTTCAGGGCTCAAACATTTCCGCACTGAACTTGAACTGATAGTTAGCCAACTGACCCGCACCAAGTGTAGTCAGTAGGTGTGTTATCAGCTCCTAGTTCTTTACCACTCTGAGTAAAGGGGACTCAGTCAGTTTTAAGGTTGAAAAATTGGTATACGTGTATTCCCCCCCCCCCATACACATATTCCTCAGTCTTGTACCGGGACCAACAAGTGGTATCAGAGCAGTGGTTCAAAAGACCACTGACTTTGAATACTAATAGTTTCAGAGGAGAAACTGTTGGTGGTCACTGAACAGATCTGAGTTTGCTTTTCATAAAACTTGCATCATCATGACTTCGAGGAGACTTGAAGCTTCGTTACCTGAATTCTCTGTGTCTAACTTTGTCTATTGGAAGTTCATATTAGAAGCACATCTAGATGCCATCCATGACCAGATGCCGCGTGTACTCAGGGAGGGACCGATCAAGATCACTATTCCTAACGTCAGAGGACTGGGATATGAGGATCTTGCGATTGGCGTGCAGGTTCCTAAAGAAAGGAAAGACATGACCAACGATGAAATCAAGATGGTGGGACTTGACAACGTCGCCAGAAACATCATCTTGCACACGGTGCCCTTCGAGGAGTCAGCTAGGCTGATGAACTTAAAGACGGCAAAGGAGGTTTGGGATGAGCTGACAAGGATGTGTGAGGGATCTGAAAAGATCAAGGAGAACAAGAGAAACATTGCCATTCAGAAATTCGAGGCGTTCGAGATGCTGCCTGACGAGAGCATAGTTCAAATGGAGTCTAGATTCATCAAGTTGATGAATGAGTTGGTGATGCTGGACAAGGATGTCCCAAGGAGAGATGTTGCTTCAAAGATCCTGAATGCCCTTCCTGAGAGATGGGACAACAGTGTAATTATGCTTAAGAACACTCAGGATATGAGTAACATAACTTCTGCTTTACTTTTTTCAGAGCTCAAAGCGCTTGAATTCGATCTTAACAAAAGAAAGAAGAAAGTTCAGTCAGAAGAGGAAGTGAAGGAGAAAACTCCTGAGAAAAGTGTGGCGTTCAAGGCCAGGTCTGAACCTGTTGAGTCCTCATCAAATTCTTCATCAAAGTCACTGATGGAGATGAGCAGGGAAGAACTCGCTGAGGAGTACAGTCTGATGGCCAGACGATTTGACAAGCTCAATTCCAGGTTTGGTCGTTATAAAAAGTTTTATCAGGACTCACGTGACAGGAAACCTGAAGGAACCCACCAAAGCTCAAGGAGATATGAGGAGCGAAGGAATACTGACCAGAGGAGAGAACGTGGTGATGAAATGAGATATTCTGAACCAAAACCTGAAAGAAGAGACGAACAAAGACGTACTCGTGATGATAGATATCCAACCAAGACTGAAAGCTCACCAAGAACCAGGGAACCTGACTTAAGAAGGAACCCTGAACCGAGAAAAGAAAGAGTGAGTGAGCAGGTAGCATGTTACAACTGTAACAAGATCGGTCACTATCAGTACGACTGCCCGGAGCTGAGTGCGAGGGAGAGAGAGGAAAGGAGAGCCACTAGGGATCTAAGATCTGCTGATCGGAGAGCGATGGTTGCTGAAGATGCAACAGACTCTGACGGTCCTGCTGAGAGGTCACCTGAACTCTTCTCAGATGACGAGTACGATGATGTCTGTCTGATGGCTAGGGATGAGCCTGAGGTAACATCAAATTATGTTTGTGCTTCTTACACTGGTCAAAATCCTGAGCTTAGCTCAGAGTCAGTTAGAGAAATGAACCTTCAGATCTGACTTGATCAATTGATGGTTGATTTCTCCAGACTGCAGGAAACTAATGTCTTCTTGGTAGAGGAGAACAAGAAATTGAGTACTGAGGTTCAAAATCTGAACGAACAACTCACTCAGCCTGATCTTAAAGAATCAGCTCAACTTGTGAGACTAACTCAGGAGATTGATTTAATCAATGCTGAGCGTCTTCCAAGAGAGAAGATTCTGAAGGAACTGGCTGAGGAAGAGCTGGTCAGGAAGGAAGAACTGAAAGTACTTAAGAGTAAGTTTGATGACCTCTTTACCAGACATGAAATCCTGAAAAAGAGTGAGGACTCTCTCAAGAAAAAGGTTGCAGCAATGAATAAATCCTCAGTGGCTAGAGAGGAAATAAATAGCAACCATATACTTGGGAACAAGAAAAAGGGACTTGGGTATGTTCCTGAAAAATCCTCACAAGGTCAGTCTCATGTTGCTTCAGGGAGCAACACTGAGAGGGTATTTGTTCAGACAGGCCAGAGTGCACCTAAGGTTGTGCTCCAGGCCCGTCAAACTGATAAGGGCAAGGAAACTGTTGACACAGTCAGGGTTGCTCCTAAGGTAGCTAAGCCAAAACCCAAGGGAAAGGCAAAGCAACCTACGGAAGCCCCTGAGAGCTCAGGTCAGGGAAAATCTCTGCGAAAGCAGAGGAAGACTCAGGCCAAGAGCCCTCAGACTGGTCAGCGAGGGTACCATCATACTTGGCAATACCAACAGGGAAGGCCAAATATGATGACACCCCCGTGGTTTTGGCATCCTGGGGCTTTTAACTGTTTTCCATTCCCTCACTTGCCTAGGGGGAATAGAAATCAGGGTCCTTATCAAGAACAAGGCCCAAGACCTGCTGCACCCAGACCTAGGAAGAACAGGAAGCCAGCCCAAAAGGCATCCACTCAGGCTCCTGTGAAGCCTAAATCTAGCACTCATACACCATCTTCCTCTCAGGCAAAGAAGAAGAAAGTTGTGTATGTTGATGTTTCAGGGAGACATATTTACCACTATGAGGCAATCAGGGTTGTGAAGCAAGTCTGGATCCCGAAGGGTACAACTGACACGATATGACCCAACACCCAATGGGTACCTAAGGCCTGATTTGCTTGCAGGCGGCTGTGGATCACAACAAGAGGAGAGGAGACTCAATCAAAGCTGTTTGGTACCTAGACAGTGGTTGCTCAAGGCATATGACTGGAATGAAGAGTCTTCTCCAAGGATATCAAGCTAAAGATGGTCCACAGGTAACCTTTGGTGATAACTCAAAAGGTGTTACTAAAGGTTTTGGTGTTCTAATTATAGGTACAGTCAGAGTGGAAAATGTGTCCTTTGTGGAAGGACTGAAGCATAACCTGCTGTCAGTAAGTCAATTCTGTGACAAAGGGTTCAGTGTTGAGTTCTCATCGAATATATGTTCAGTCAAGGACAAATCAACACAAGTGCTTCTATCAGGTATGAGGAAAGGTAATGTTTATCTCGCTGATTGGAGCAGCACTATTCCTAATACTTGTCTAGTTGCTAAAAGCTCGCTAGAGCTCAGTTGGTTATGGCATAAAAGATTAAGCCACCTGAACTTCAAGATTCTTAACAAAATTTCTAGACAGTCACTTGTTGATGGTCTACCTAATGAAGTTTTTAGCAAAGATCACGTGTGCAAAGCTTGTCAGGAAGGGAAGCAGGTCAGAGCGTCATTCAAAGAGAAAGCTTCTTATTCCACTGACAGGATACTTCAGCTCTTGCACATGGATTTATTTGGCCCTATAACACTTGTGAGTATGAATGGTAGAAAGTATACCCTTGTGGTTATTGATGATTATTCTAGATATACTTGGGTGATTTTCTTGTTAAATAAGAAGGAAACACAGGTGAAGCTTCCAGAGTTGCTCAGGAGACTCAGCAATGAGAAGAATCAGTCCATTACTAAGATCAGATCTGACAAGGGCACTGAATTTATAAATTCATATATTTCTGACTTTTGTAATGAACTTGGTATAGCTCATGAGACTTCTGCAGCTAGAACCCCACAACAGAATGGTGTCGCTGAAAGGAGGAACAGGACACTGAAGGAAGCTGCAAGGACCATGCTGGCTGAGTCAGGATTGCCCAAGAAATTCTGGGCTGAGGCTATCAACACCGCATGCTACACTCAGAACAGATCCATGCTGAACAAATAACATGCACAGACACCATATGAGACATGGAACAAAAGGAAACCTCGTATTTCTTATTTTCATGTATTTGGTTGTAAGTGCTTCATTCTCAACAATGGGAAGACCCAATTGAAAGCCTTTGATAGCAAATCTGATGAAGGAATATTCTTAGGATATTCTGAAGTTAGTAAAGCCTTCAGAGTTTACAATTGTAGGACCCTTGTTGTGGAAGAATCACCTCATGTTGTCTTTGATGAATCTGCTAATGAGTCTAGGGCAAAGGTGTTGAATCCTGACACTGAGGAGGTCACAAGGAGTGTGACAAGGCTGAGCTTGAAGAATCAACCTGATCCCAAGATCAAGTCAGTGCCAATTCCGAGATGGGATGATGATGACGATCAGGATGATGAATCAGGTGCCACTCCTAAGCCCAGCACATCAGGGATTGTTGAGCCTCAGACTGAGGAACAGGCTCAACCTGAGGTAAGCACCGTCTATGAAGATGCTGTTGCAGCTGAGACGGTTCCTGAGTCACCTAATCAAGGGGGAATCAATGTCCCTGACATTGAGCTTGTTAATCCCTTTGGTATAGACTCAGGATCACCCCCTTCTGTTCAATTTCCTGAATTTTATGAGCCTGTAGACACTAACATTTCAGGAACAACTCCTGGCAAAAGAACATGGTT
This sequence comes from Ballota nigra, assembly GCA_947034835.1. NCBI lineage: Eukaryota > Viridiplantae > Streptophyta > Magnoliopsida > Lamiales > Lamiaceae > Ballota > Ballota nigra. The sequence goes on along the minus strand of OX344724.1, from coordinate 36,629,893 downwards.
AGAAGATCACCCTGTTGATCAAATCATTGGTGACCCAACTGAGGGAGTCAGGACCAGACGGTTCCATGGGGAGAGTGCATTGTTCTGTTGCTTTCTCTCTGAGCAAGAGCCTCAGAACATTGAAGAAGCTCTCACTGACTCGAACTGGATCATTGCCATGCAAGAGGAGTTGAATCAGTTCACAAGGAATCAGGTTTGGGAACTGGTAGATAGACCTAGGCATCAAGGTGTGATTGGTTCCAAGTGGGTCTTCAAGAACAAGAAGGATGAGAATGGTGTTGTGGTAAGGAACAAGGCTAGACTGGTTGCAAAAGGATATTGTCAATCTGAGGGAATAGACTATGATGAGACTTTTGCTCCAGTGGCTAGGTTGGAAGCTATCAGGTTGTTTCTTGTATATGCAACATATAAGAAGTTCAAGGTGTATCAAATGGATGTCAAGAGTGCCTTCCTGAATGGTGTACTTAATGAAGAGGTATATGTTGAACAACCTCCCGGGTTTGAGGTTGGAGATAGAGTATACCATTTGAAGAAAGCACTCTATGGACTTAAGCAAGCACCAAGAGCTTGGTATGATACCCTCTCTCAATTCCTGACAGACCATGGGTTCAAGAAGGGAACTGTGGATAGGACATTGTTCAGGATCACTGAAGGTGATGACATTCTCTTGGTCCAGATTTATGTGGATGACATAATATTTAGATCACCAAATCATCAGCTTTGTGAGAAATTCTCTAAGTTGATGACTGGTAAATTTGAGATGTCCATGATGAGAGAGATGAACTTCTTCTTAGGATTGCAGGTCAAGCAGACTGATCAAGGTATCTTCATAAATCAGGCCAAGTACACAAGAGGCTTGATTCAAAAGTTTGGTGTTCAGAACAGCAATCCAGCCAGGATCCCAATGAACACAAATTGGAAGATGGATCCTGACACTGATGGGACTTCAGTAAATCAGACTGAGTATCGTGGGCTGATAGGTTCTTTGTTGTACCTAACTGCAAGTAGGCCTGACATTACGTTTGCAGTTGGTGTGTGTGCTAGGTATCAGTCTGATCCCAAAAGGAGTCATTTGGAGGTTGCTAAGAGGATACTTAAGTATTTAAAAAGGACAGTCAATATAGGACTATGGTATCCTTCAAATGACAACTTAGAACTGACAGGTTATTCAGACGCAGATTATGGAAGTTGTAGGATTGATTGGAAATCAACCTCAGGGACATGTCAGTTTTTGGGAAGTAAGTTGATCTCGTGGTTTAGTAAGAAGCAGAATTCAGTGGCTACATCCACAACTGAGGCTGAGTATATGGCTGCAGGTAGTTGTTGTGCTCAGATTTTATGGTTGAGGCAACAGTTGAGGGACTACCAAGTGTTTGCTAATCAGGTTCCAATCTATTGTGACAACAATAGTGCTATAGCAATTACTCAGAACCCAGTGCTTCACACAAGGTGCAAGCATGTGGATATTAGGCATCACTTCATTCGAGATCATGTGGAGAAGAAAGACATTAGGATAGAGAAAATTCACACTGACAGGCAAAGAGCTGACATCTTGACTAAGCCCTTGGCCGAAGCAAGGTTTATGGAACTGTCAGTGGAGTTAGGACTCTTAGATCCGGGAGAGCAGTCAGTGTAAGGTTCTAGGGGGAACTCAGGCCAGACTCGACTCAGCGAGGTATCAGGGTGCTACAATGTCTCCCTGACAGGTATGAGTTCTAACCTGACTCCTGTGAATTTCAAACGTCTCCCTGAGTCCTTCGTCCTAAAAATCTTTATTAAATGCATTCCGTTTTCATTAAAAGTGCGCCTTTTCATATTTAAAACCCACGCGCACGGAGCATTTAATGCTCAGTTACTTTTTCATATACGTGTCCGTTTTATACGGAATATGACTGACATGGGGTGTTGATTGAAGCTGAGATTAATCCTGGCCCCTCATTTCAAAACCTTTCGAATTTAGGAATTAATCTCAACCCCACATTTGAGTAACTGACTTAGTCTTATCAATCAAGAGTGCCATTTGAGATTTTTACGCAAACACAACGCACAATCTGCACACTGAGTTTTCTCTTGCTCAAACACAGATATCCTTTTCAAAAAAAAATCTCTTCTTTTCAAAACAATGGCATTCCTTGATTCCAACTGGACAACCGACAAGATCGTAGACGTTGTCGAGAACAAGCTGGTACACATGGAGCAAGTCATCTCCATGGAAGGTATCTGTCTCACAGTTGAGGAAATCAAACCCGTATTCAAGTGGATTTCCGATGCTGGGTTGGAAACATACTTCACCACCCGCCCCATCTCCGTGCTCCCAAGAACAGTTGTGGAGGCATACTTAAACTTGTTCTTGCGGAAAGGGGAAGTTTTCAGGAAGGTGACTGCGCTGAAGCCGACGGGAGAGAAGGACGGCGACGGGGAGCCTCTTTACAACACAGAGGTGGTCACTATTAACATCAGGCAGGTGGTGAGGGAAGTCTTCAAGTTGCCATCCTCAGGCATCAACCCTAAAACTTACAAGGAAAACTCGGAGGGAGAATTCCTTGGGAAATGGACCAAATCTGGGTCATCAGAGTTCAAGGCCCGTCAGAACAAGAATACGTTGAAGCCTGAGTATAGGGCTCTGGTGGATTTGGTGTCCAAGATGGTGATGGGCGCTACTGGCTCTCACGAGCAACTGAGTCTGCCCAAACTGAGGCTAATGGGAGCAATTGCTGATGGAGTGGAAGCGAACTGGGAGCAGTTCTTCCTCGATCAACTCCATCAGGCCGGGTTGGACAAGCTTACGCGAGATGAGGAGAAGAAGCACATTTCTGTTAGTGCCATCTTGCCATTCGGAACGAGGATGTCCATCCTGATTGCTCATGCTTGCCATGGGTATACCTTCGATTTTGAGGACAGTCTCTCCTCAAAGAAGGTAATGTTTTCCTCACTGAGTGATACTTATTCAGTGCTAGGGCTGACTGATCCCAATGCGAAAGCAAAGGGTCAGGCCAAAAAGCCAGCTGGTAAGGCCAAGCGAGTGGCTACCAGTCTCATTGAAAGAGTAGATGAGCTCTTTGAGAAGAGTAAGGGAGTAGAGGAGGTGGAGCAACCTGAGGTGGACGCGGCTGAGAAGAAGAAGAGGGTGAAGATCATGCTGTCAGGGAAGAGCACGAAATCAGGGACTGAGTCTGATCCCAAGAAGGCCGGATCTGAGGCTGAGGGAACTGACGATGACGTCAGGAAGGAGGGTGCTCAGGGAGAGAGGCCCCTGAAGAGGCTTAGGAAGGGGGTAAAAAAGTCCCCTGCTAAGAAGCTGCCTGAGGTGAGTGAGAGGGAGAAGTCAAGCTCTCCTGGAGCCTCTGACTTGGAGGTAGTGAGAAAAACTGTCGAGAAGGCTGAATCGTTGCAGCCTGAGACAGTACCCACTCAAACACCCCCACACCCTGAAACTCAAACACCTTCCATCCCTGACCCCACACCTCAAACCCCCCAACCACCCCAAACCTCAGAGCCAAATCGTCCTACTGAGTCAGCGCCATCAAATTCACCTACGAATGAGCCTGACCAGTCAGCTGAGCCAACCCTTCCAAACCCCACAGACTTTCCCTCATACCCCAATCCCAAAGACTGTCCCAAATCCATTTCAACTGAGGAGGATGATTTCCTTGAAGTGGAGGAGGAGGAGTTAGATGAGCACATGGCTGGTGGAATTCTTGAGAACACTCTCAGGGGGAACGCCACAGAATGGGCAGGAAAGTGCTGGCCTGGGCTATACAAGTACACTGAGCTGCTAGCGTATGTGATCGATGCTCGTGGCTGGGAGCACTGGGAGGCGGAGGAGGCCAAGATTTGCTCCTACTTTGGACTGACTAGCTGGCTTCAACTTTTGAACTTTGACAACCTGAAGCAGTTAGTGGCTGAGATGATGTCCAAGAGCAGGGCTGACATCCTGTCTGGTGACGAGAAGGAGGATGAGGATGACGATGGAGCTCAGGGTGGAGACCTGGAGAAGGCAGTGGAGGAAACTGCACAGGAGGTTGATGAGATGAACTCTGAGCCTCAGGCTCAGGGGGAAGGTGGAAAAGACACTAGTGCCAAGGGTGGACCAGTGGCTGAGGATGTTGTGAACATCTCAGCTGCCAATGAGACATCTGTCGATGAAGGGATTCCCTGCCCTGAGACAAGAGAGGAAGATGTTGAGGCATCCAAGGAGACTCTCAGTTCCGAGGGACAAGCTCCTGAGGTTCAAGTTAGCTTAGCTGAGCCTGAGCAGGCGGCTTTGACTACTTCACAACTGCCTTCAGTGCACCTTGAAGAAGGGACTGATGCTGCAGGGGCTGACAAGGGAAAACAGCCAATCACTGATGCGGCCGTTGATGATGAAGATGTGATAATAACTGGGGTCGGACGTGCTGAATTCACAAGCATAGTGGAGGTCAAGCAGGAGAAAACCACGGAAAATCTAGCTGAACTTCAGGAGGAAGTAATGAGGCTACGAGCTGAAAAAGAGGAAGACTCCAAGGCCCTGGCAAAACACATCAGGTGGACAAAGTCAGCCTACAACACCCTTGCCAACAGGGAGCTGATTTTTCTAAAGAGAACGATGACTGACACGGCCAAGTCAGTGAGGAATGAGAGGAAGCGCACCAAGAAGATGCTCAGAAACACTCTCAAGAAACTTGATGAGAGGGATGCGATCAGGGATGAGAAGTTGAATCAGGCAGTTGACAGGCTTGCAGTTCAGACTGGAGCTATTGTCACTCAGGCCATGAAGGACTCAGCGTCCAAACTGGAGCTGGAGTCAGGGAAGCTGGATCGCACCTCTCAGTCAGTGGCAGACATTTTGGCAAAGGCCACTGAGGAGTCGGCAAAGGTACTAACTGAGGCCAGCAGAGTCAGCGGTGAGTCCTTGAAGGTGGAGGAAAGGATCACCAAGGCTGAACAAAGACTCCAACTCTCCATGGAGGTCTTTGAAAAGAAAGTCAATGCTGCTATCAGTTCAGTTTCTTTTGCAGGAACTGGAATTTCGATGGGAGTTGAATTATTGAAGGAGGGAATTAATGATGTCCATTCCCTAGCCTCCTTCGTAATCAACAGCGGATCTGACGCATTCCCATCTGAGGCCAATGATGATGCCAAAAAGGGGGAAAAGAAGAAGAAAAGATCCCGCCCTGAGGCATCGGAGGCAGTCAATCAAGGTGAGACCGTTCTAGCTGACCCTGAAGCCAATCCTGAAGGAAACATATTAAGGGTGAGGAAGTCAGCTAGGTTAGCGGCAGTGGAGAAGGAAGGAATGGAAGTTGTTGCCAAGCTGAGGGAGGAGGCAACAAAGGCAAAGGCTGATGAACCTTCCAAGCAACAACCTGAGACAGTTCAGAGATCGTCTCCCATGAGCTCAAGGAAGAATCCCATCACTTACTCAGGGGAGTTGGTGGCGGAGTTATGTGCTGAAGCATGGGGAGATCACTCTGAGAAATCTGAGGCTATGCGCAGAGCTGAAATTGCTCAGAAGGAGAAGATGCGCATCTTGGAGAAGAAGGTTGAGAAGCTGGCTTATATCACTGAGCTTCAACAACGAGAACTGGATGATGCAATGATCAGCTTGCTAAGGAGGAAGAAGGCGAAGCCTGAGCCCAGGAAGTACAGGAAGAAGCCAACAGTTAGGAAATCAACAATTCTTCAAGTCAGTAGGCCAGAATCAGGAATAAGGGAAGCTTTTGTCGATGAGTTCGTCTCAGAGGCATTGAAGGAGTTCTGGACTGATGCAAGGGATGAATTTGTTAGATTGTGGTATGTTGTGAAGAAGTGGGGCGACACTGAGGATATCAATGCTCACTTCACTGACTACATGATGGACAATCATCCAGAGCTATTCCAAAAGATCTTGGAGGAGGCTGATGCAGCTCAAGTTCAAGTGAAGGCTTCTGAGTTCACCATTCGAGCTCCTCCCTTGGTTCCTGGAACTCAAAAGCATGACACAAAGGCCATAATGATGGAAGTATTGAAGATAGCCAAAGCTGAAGGATACGTGAACCAACCTGGAAGACTTGACGAGCTGAAGGCAAGAGTTTATGCAGGATATGGACTCAAGCCTGAAATGAGATTAGTCTAGGTGTTCACAGGTTTCTTTGTAATAGATTAGATTCATTGTAATCATTTCCACATCTATCAATGAAATCTATTACGTTTTGCCCACAGACAAAAACTCATTGTCTTTTTGGCTGTTGTTTAAATTCTGTACTTTATCAAGAATTGCTCTAACACTGTCTTATCTTATAGATAGGTTTTTCTTATTTCCTCTAAATGTTTTGGGGATCTTTTCAGTGTTTTGGCATCATCAAAAAGGGGGAAATTGTTGGGACATTGTCAGTTTTGATTAAGATCCCAAAGCCCCTGAAAAGATGTTTGCCTTAATCTATCTTTGTCAGGCTAGTCTTGATTAGGATTTTTACTTAGTCATTTTACGCTTCACAGGTACTCAGTGAGAGGAGAACTCACTGGAGACAATCAAGACTCAGAGCCTAAAGACGAAGAGCACCATCCTGAACTTATGGCAGTCCTCTAAGCTGGCTGAGTAAGTGTCAGTGATGAAGAGTATGACCCTTAGGTCATTACTAACTCAGACCTGAAGGGAAACAGGATGTCACTGAGTTAATGGGAAGACTTGGAGTAGAGCCAAGCAATGCAAAAGGAATTTCAGCGTCAGGACAAGACTGGTGGGCTCAAGACAAAATGAACTTAATAAGACAAGCCTGAAGCTCAGGAATAAGTTCTGACATTCTCACCAACCTGATGACGTGGACCAATCCGAGAAGGACACGCACGTACGGAACCTGACATGAAGACTAAATTCAGACTGCATATTCAATGGGCAAGCATTCAATGTGCATTTAATGCAAATACCAAATCTATGCAAGGACGGCTGCTGCATGAAGATATGTCCGTTTGAAGCCACTCTACATAGATGACTAGAAGGCTATCTCTCCAACGGATAGTTTTTCAAATCACCTATAAATACAGAAGACCTTGAACCCATTCAAGGTTACGGGAAATTTCCAAGCCAGAAATTACTCAAACTCTCAAGCATTCAAAGCATTCAATCCTTAAGAGAAGCACTCGAAACCTTCTAAATTTCCCAAGTGTTTCTTAGCAATCGAGAGTTATTCTGTATTCCAAGAGCTAAATAGAATTATCTTAAGCTTAGAGAGATTATCCAATCCTTAGCATAGCTTTGCCTTGTAAGGATAATCTCAACTTAGTTGGAATCCAAACTGAAACCAAAACCCTAAGTTAGGCTTGTTGGGAGTAAGTCAGTTAGAGTGTTAGTAAGTGGAGTTGTATAGATCAGTGAGGATAGCTGGTCTTGGTGCACCTTGGCACGTTAAAAACAAGAATCCCTTGAGTGGATTTCCTGTTAAGTCAGGCCGTGGACGTAGGAGCTTGAGACTCTGAACCACGTTAAACTCCTTGTGTTCTTACTGCTTTGATATTGTGCATACTTGCCATATTTCTTGTTCATCCATTGCATTCAAGTTTATCAGGCCTGAATCAATCAGGCAGATCTTCAAAAGAGCACTGCCATCTTTGATCAGGCAGATCTTCAAAACACCATTCAGAATTGAGTAAAATAAGTTTTTCAGAAAGCAAACTAAACAAGACTTTAAACTTTCAGGGCTCAAACATTTCCGCACTGAACTTGAACTGATAGTTAGCCAACTGACCCGCACCAAGTGTAGTCAGTAGGTGTGTTATCAGCTCCTAGTTCTTTACCACTCTGAGTAAAGGGGACTCAGTCAGTTTTAAGGTTGAAAAATTGGTATACGTGTATTCCCCCCCATACACATATTCCTCAGTCTTGTACCGGGACCAACAGACACAATCAAGAAGCAAGAGCACACACAAGTTCTAGCATCCTCTAAGGTGACGATCCACTCACAAACAAAGAGATTAATTCATGCATCAAAATCTCATAAGGCTTAAATCTTACGGCTTTCACATCCATGCTAGTCCTAGTGAATTCTCACTCTTATCACACAAGCACTCAAAAAGAAAACTTGTAAGCATACTAGTTCTCTCTCAAATCCACTCTAACTCAACTACTCACACAAAAGAGTCCCTAACTCAAATCCACAAATCACCCTACTCATCAAATCATACTCAAAGATGGCAATCAACAAGCATAAGATGATTGATAGGCATGAAATATGCAATAGCGACTCAGATCAAACTCACCCCAAGGATCATCTCAAGACACCAAATAACTAAACATACTCAAAGATAAGGGGTGCTCCGGTGCAATGTAACAAGAAACATAAAAAAAAAACTCCACCCCCCCAAACTTCGACCTTGCGAAGAGGTCTAAGTTTGGGGTTGTGGGTTACCTCAACCAAACACTTCGTTTCTCTCAAACATAGGACACTCCCTTGCTTGAGTTCCTCCCTTTTGAGTACTCCATCGAGACAAGCCTACAAAATGAACTCTCAAGTACGAGGGTAAAACTTACGATTCAACAACACCCTAATAACATAATAAGAAACTAAAAACAAATAACAGCAAATAAAAATGGGTTGCCTCCCATTCAGCGCTATTTTTAAGGTCCTCATGTCGGACCGAGCTTCAAGGAGCTTATGGGACATCATACTCAAATTTACCTCCCTTACTCTCATAAGAGTGGTGCTTGCATGTCTTTCCTTGATGCTCCTCCATCATGAGCTCCTTTCCTTCCCTCTCATCCCCAAGTGTTATGGGTCTCAACTCCTTCTCACCTTTATCTGGAGGGGTCTTACCAAACAGGTTTTTGAATTTGAACTTTTTCTTCTTAACTCCTCCTTTTCCTCCCAACTGGGTCATGTCCATCTTTTTCACCTCTTCATCCTTCAACTTCTTCACTTTATCCCTATCAAAATAATCACGATCATAATGCACATTGGTTAAATCATCAAGTGAAGGATTATAAAATTCATGACTATGAGAAGGATTAGGGATAGGAGATGTGTCTTCAACACGCGAATCAATTGCATCTATGCAATACAAATTCTCATCCTCCTTCGGGTGCTTCATGGCTTCATATAGGGAAATCTTCACTTCTTGATCATCGACCTTCAACGTAATCTTCCCATTTGCCACGTCTAGCACCATCCCCGCCATCGCTAAGAACGGTCTTCCCAAGATTAGAGACACGTGCTCATCTTCCTCCATCTCTAGGACCACGAAATCGGCTGGAAAAATGTGATCTCCAACTCTCACGAGGACGTCTTCAACCACACCTTGAGGTCGAGTGATAGACCGATCGACAAGTTGAAGCGTCATCATTATGGGTTGAAGTTCTCCACCTTCCAACTTCTTGAAAAGCGACAACGGCATCAAATTAATGCTCGCTCCAAGGTCGCACAATGCTCCCTTCTTGATCCCGTTCCCGATATCACAAAGAATGGTGAAGCTCCCGGGATCCTTCAGCTTTGGAGGAAGCGCCTTATGCACTAATGCACTCACCTCATGGTTCAGCTGCACCAACTTCAGCTCATCCACTCGCCGTCTTTTCGCGATCAAGTCCTTCAAAAACTTTGCATAATTGGGCATCTGTTCCAAAGCATCATAAAAAGGGATATTAATATTCAATTGTTTAAACACATCAAGGAATTTAGCGAATTTCTCATCAAGCTTCTTCTTCATGAAGCGTTGTGGATATGGGACGGGTATCACAGATTTGGGTACCCCCCATTCATCTCTCTCGGTCTCTTTCACTTTCTCCCTTGCTTCTTTTGCCTTCTTCCACTTAGGAACTCTCTCACCCTTCTCAATGCCTTCCTCTTCAAGCTCTTTGCTCGCTTGAGTGCTTTCACCCTCAACCTTCTTCTCAGCTCCCATCTCTTCAATCTCATCTCTATCTTGGGGTTATCTTGTTGAGTTCTAGTCCACTCAACGTTCATCTTCTGGAGCTCTTGATCACGTTGATCACCCTTTTTATGCAACTCTTTCACATCGTACTCCAAGGATGACAACAACTTACTTCCTTCCTCCACCTTCTGAAGGATAGCTCTCAACATCTCCTTGGTTGAGGCACAGCCTTCTCCACCAGGAGGTTTTGAACCTGGGTCCACGCCTGGAGGAACTGTAATACCCGCCTTCGGGTTAGCATATGAAAAGTTCTCATTCTTTCTCCATTGGTTTTGAGGAGGCTGCTGGCCTCCTTGATAGCCTTGAGTGTTCCTCCATTGATTTTGAGGTGGCTGAGGACCTGGAGGTACAAATGGTTGGCCATAAGAAGGCCTTCTATTTTGATTACCACCTTGGTAGCCATTCTGATTGTAATACGGACCTCCCATGTAATTGGCTACCTCTTGCTGTCCACTTGGCTGGTCTACTCTCTCATTCTCTGTTGCATGCCCTCCAACCAAATTCTTCCCCAACTCGAGGTTGTTAATCTTTTCCATCATGGCCATCAACAGTCTTCTCGTTCCTTCACCTTCCTCAACCTGATGCACTCTCTGGAAGTCTGCATCCACACTCCAAGCCCCGGCATTCGTGGCTATGTTTTCTACGATCTCTCTACACCTCTCTATTCCTTGATTAAGGAATGATCCACTAGCACAGGCGTCTAGATGGTCTTGCCCAGCCTTGTTGGCACCACTGTAGAAGAATGCCATGACATCTCCCTCATTGTACCCGTGCTGCGGGCACTCTATCAACATGTTTGAGTATTTCTCCCACGCTTGACGTAGGTCCTCTCCTTGCTTCTGGCGGAAGGAAGAGATCTCAATCCTTGCTTTGATCGTTCTGGATGGAGAGTAGAATCGCTCGAGGAACAGACGCTCGAGCTCGGCCCAAGTGGTAATACCTCCCCGTGGAAGCGTATCATCGTACCACTCTTTAGCTATTCCCGTCAATGAGAATGAGAACAGCCTAAGTCTCTTGGCATCTTCAGACATGCCATTGTAATTGAAAGTGGAGGCTATCATTAGAAAACTCCTCAGATGTGTATGAGGATTCTCCTTCCCGATCACCCCCTTGAACTGATTCTCGGTAAGCAGCTTTAGAATTCCTGGGGAAATCGAGAAGTTATTTGCCTCAACAGGAGGCAATGCCACTCCATCATAGTACCGCTGTGGCTGCGCTGCAAACCTCCCTCGAATAGCCATATTTTGATCTACGTTCTGAGGAACGTGTTGAGGATTAGCAGTTGGTACGGGTACTTGTTGGGGTGGTGGTTGGTAAATAGGTGGTTGATTGAAAACTGGAGGTGGAGGATACGTGTATGGTGGATAAGGATAAGGTGGGTAATGGTAAGGTGGATAAGGTAAGTTGTTTTGTGGTAAGTTAGGATGTGGGTAAGCAGGGTTGTTATGAGGATTATGGACAATGTTATAAGCTGGATTGCCTATGTTTTGTGTATCCGGGTTTAGTCTCTGGCTATCCCCTAACGGAACTTGATTCTGGCTACCACTAACTCCAGTGCCTTCAACTCGGCCAAATTCCTGATTGAACTCGTTCGCAGTATCATCCAACTCATTAGTGATGTCCATCGGTTCTTTCCCTCCGGCAGTATTCATTCTCCTCAAGAAAGCTCGGTTCCTTCTAGCTATCGTCTCAGGGTCCAACGATATTCTCTCTTCGCTCGTATTGCCTTGTGAGCGTGTTTTCATATACCTGACACACTAGCAGAAGGATCAAAACGCAACTGCCGAACGAATGAAAATAAAGAATAAAAACAAAAATTAAAACACCCACTACTAACTACTAAGCTATCGACAAGTCCTATTCAAAAAGCATACAACGCCATCCCCGGCAACGACACCATTGACTTGAAGCGATGTATACTAACTTCTACTAGTCTCTTACCCGCAAGCGGACGGGTTCACTATAGTATGAGTGAGTATAATGACCAAGTATTATCGAACCCAAGGGATGGAGTGTATGCGAACAGATCCCTGAAGATCTACGCGTCGTAGCTAATATGAGTGTAATGTTTTTGGGTTTTTTGAAAGATTAATTGAAAGACTAAAATAAACTAATTAAACTAAAATACTAAAGAAGACGAATTAACTACGGGTTGTTTTCAAATGAGAGATGGTGATGCTTAGGATAGGAATCCCTACGTATACTAACGGATCGGGTACATAATCAAAATAACTGTGACGCGCAAGAAATAACCTAAGTAAAAGAATGCAAGGTGAAATCTCAAGATTCTAAACCCTAATACTTTATCCTAACACTCGACTTCACTAATCCACTAACAAGTTAATGAATCGTGCTTAATTAATGAGATCCTAATTTAACTAAGGTGATGCGGTCGTCCTCCTTCGCTAAACCGGCAGATGAATTAACCCTTTCTAAACCCTCTAGTTAAGTCTACTCATTGTTAAAGAGTGATACGGTCGTCCTCTCTCTAACACCTTTCGAACGAAATTCAAAAGCAAAGTTAAGATTAATTTTAAGAATTCATTAACCAAGAGAATTAAAACCTAACGTCACAAGTTACCCTAATTACGTACCCACAACCTACTTCTATGAGTTCATCCTACCCCAAGAATGCAAGGGTTTTAGCTAGACATAGGTTTTACGTAAATAACAGCAATTAAATAAGTAACGAACATGAACATGATAATTAAGACGAAGAAGAGATCAAACATAAACTAGGGTTTAACGAAATTAAGAATAAACTAAAATTAACTCAAGAAAATAAGTCTAATCGTGTTCAAGAATAAAAATATAAAGAAACGAAACTAAAAAGTAAGATCGTAGTAAGAATTCGTATTGAAAACCTCAAAAACGTAAACGTAAACTTGCTTCTCTCCTTCCTCTCCAAAAACGAACTCTAAAAATCTAAAAATTATCAAGTGATGTGTGTTATCCTCCAAAAACATGCTTGAGATGAGTATATATATGCAACGGGCCGAATCGTGAACTCGTGGGCCGAAAAACGCCTTTGAAAACATAAAAATTGAAGGCGCTCGAGCAGGCCTGCTCGAGCGGTCGCGCTCGAGCATGGAGCTCGAATGACACAAGTGCTCGAGCGCTCGCGCTCGAGCTGCTCGAATGATGAAAATCCTCTGCATGTTTTGGGGCGCTCGAGCAACACGCTCGAGCGGTGGCGCTCGAGCTGCTCGAGCGCATGAAATTTTTTGTATGTTTTGGGCGCTCGAGCAACGTGCTCGAGCGCTAGTACTCGAGTGGTTTACTCGAATGCTCCCAAATTTTCTCCAACTAGCACTTTTCTTCTTCAACACTAACACCAATCGTATTCCTTCGATATCTTCTCATCCGGGCATCCGTTTGAGTCGATTCAAAGTCCTACGAACTCCGTTCTTCGACCTCGATTCATCTACGAGCATCAAAGAGACAAATTCATCAATGTATATAAATAAAGCTCAATTGACTCCAAATACTCGACAAAATCGGCCAAAGTCAGGGTATTTCTAGTGACGAATCATGACAATTTCACGCCTAATCACCATCCACTTAAAATATTTATCATGAGATTCTAAGACACTGGCAATGCGTGAGAACACACCTCTCCCATCCGAAAATAATGACAAAAAATAATTGTCGGGTACGTTGAATTTTCAAAGAAATAGTCATCCACAAGATGATTATGTCCTCCTTCACGGTCACGCTCTATGTTTTTTTTTTTGCAGTGGAAGAGTTTTCTACGTATTGAAGCAGAATTTGTTGTTGCTGCAGAATTTCAAAGAACATTCGATCATCTAAATCATCATTTGTAACACCCTGAATCCAAAACACATAAATATCTCAGATTCGAGGTGTCACTTGTAGCTAAAATCCGAACTATAAATTTTTTTGATATAAGAATGGATAATAAAATGAGAGATGAGTTTTATGCAGCAGAAGAAATGAGTAGAATAATTTTAATAAGTATCTCACACATGTATAACTATGAATATAAAACTTAGTATTAACAGTAACATTTTATTCAAGCGGGGAACTCCGTGTCGTCTCTATTACTGTCCTTGCTCCACAAAACCATAATCTACAAGGGTTGTAAAAAGGGGGACGTGAGATTTGAATTCTCACGTATGGGTGATTTGCAACGCCATGGGATTGGTAAATCTGAAGTATATTAAATTATACTCATTAATAAAGTATTTAAATCATTTAATCAATTGACATAATAATACGTATATCATATAAATAACAAGTTCACATAATAATTAGTTGGGCATAACAGATTTCACATCATATAATTGAAATATCACAAGTTGATTCACAGTAAGGGGCAAAGCCCAAAGTAATTTTCAAGTAACGGCCTAATCTGCCAAAATCATTTTCAACACATTGTGAATCTCCCCCAAACCGTTTCTCACCAACAAATCATTCATGTGACCATGAATCTGAGTTATTATCACTCATGGTCACCAGTAATAATATTAGTGACCATGAATCTGACCTATTGTCACTCATGGCCATACGTGTCAATCCATAATCAAAACTACTACGCATTAGATCAATGATTACTCGTTTTCTTCTTTCTCATAAAAACTGTCATTTCAAATTGTGGGGAGAATTCACTCGATTTGCAATTGAATTGATTCATGTTCACAAAATGCCCTTAATCATGCAATGGTTATTAATTGGAGTAAAACAATAGACATTTTGTATCATATATAAGTATATCACGTAATTCAAACAGCTATATAATAGGGATACATTTATGTTGGATTAGTTGTTTTAGATTGATTTAGTCGAGTTCAGAGTATACCAGCACAACGTATTATAAGCAGATCAATCCACAGATCATCACCCACCTCTTAACTTTATAGCTAAGTTACAACTGTCTTGAAATTCCTTTTGGAAGATAACTTTTGTTGTAGAGACATCCCGAGATTGAATCAACAGACTGACGGATTCCACGTGCGTATTTCGATTAGTACAAAACCCTAGTACGAAGTCATTTGATTAACAATTGGTTCTTGAATTATCAAAAGGCCTAGAAGTTCGTGTTATGAAAATGAGAAAGTTGTTATCTTGTAGACTTATTGAAATAGACCTACTTAAAAAACACACACTATCTTGGTAAATACACCACTTCTAAAAGGGATGGTGTATTGGGGGTGTACTTACTAAATTCCTTGTTGCAATACTATTTCGATCTCTACAAAACAATCTATTTGATTTCCTTTGTTCTTTTATAAAATCTTTTATAATTTTAAAAATATATCCATATAATACTTTTCTTGAAAGAATTAAAAGTCTAAGTAATTTATTTAAAAATAATACTAATATAATATAGGTCCCAAATTAATATTTTTCTTTCTAAAATTCTCCTTTCTTATTTTAAAAGAACTTTGAATATAAATTATACTTTATAAATAAAACTCCCTTTATTAATCTTATTTTGTTTAAAGAAATTTATATAATAAATACTAAAATAATATAATATATACTTTTCTTATCATTAATATTATTAATCAAATTACTTGTGTCACTTTCAAAGCAAAATAATAATACTATTTTCCCAAAAAGCTCTTTTCATTTGCTACTAGTTTTGAACATAAATATATTTTATCTTTTGTTCCTTTTTCAAAACTTGGTTATAAAAATTTTGATAATTAAAAGTACTACTTTTAAAATCTAACGGTACTAGTCTTTTCCTCAAATAAAGAAAGCCAAGATTTTTTTAAAGGAAATAAAGCTTCTCTTTGCCCCTAATTCAAATAGTAGCAGGGGGACCAAACCAAACTAATTAATCCATTCAATAATATCATCCAACTAAACTAATAATACTAAACACCTAAGCCAAGAATACTATACAATTATATCAACAATACTAAATAACTAAATCAACAATACTAATCAGCTAAAAGAATAATACCAGTCAAGTACTACAATAACCTCAAAACAACAGTACTTTACTAATTCATCCACGACATACTTAAACATCAGTCCAAAGTCCAAAGTACTAAACCATCTACTGCTATTAAACACTAAGTCAAAGTCCAAAAGAATTAATTCTTAAACAACAGCCTCTTCGAAGAGAAGCAATAAGGAATTCAACATCTTGGTTCATTCTTTCTTTACCGTTTCTTGTTACACGACTCCGAAATAGTCTCGATTAATTTCCAGAATTTACAAAAGAAAGAACGAAGGTAGAAACCTTACGAGCTCCGGTTCGGGCGATAACGGGCGGCCTAACGGCGTCCCTCGGCGATTCGCCGGGAAATTTTGGGCAGCCTAACGGCGTCCTTTGGGTTTTCTAAAAATTCCAACAGCAGCAACTCCGATTTGCAGCGTCATCTCGATTAGAAGGGAAAAATAGAGGCGGCGGCGGCTGTGCTGAGGGGTGCGACGGCGAGAGAGGAAGAGAGAAGGCGGTGCGGCGGTCGGCTTCTAGGAACTGGACTCGCGATGCACGGTGGTGATTAGGCGTGAAATTGTCATGATTCGTCGTTAAAAATACCCTAATTTTGGTCGATTTGGTCGAGTATTTAGAATCAATTGAGCATTATTTCTATACATTGATGAATTTGTCTCTTTGATGCTCATTGATGAGGACGACTTGGAAGCTGAGGAGTCGACTTTCGAGAAGATGTTTGATAAGGCGCCACCATTGGAGGTGAAAAAGAAGCTTAAACCACTCCCGGATCACCTCAAGTACGCCTACTTGGATGAGACTGAAAAGTACCCGGTAATTGTATCTGCCCTTTTATCTGATGATCAGTTTGAGAGACTTTTAGTAGTGCTTCGTAAGCACAAATCTGCTATAGGATGGTCGATCACGGATATTAAGGGAATTAGTCATTCCATTTACATGCATAGGATTAGATTAGAAGAGGGTAGAAAAGCTGTAGTACAAAATCAACGAAGAGTTAATCCGGTAATTCAAGAGGTGATACATAAGGAGGTTTTAAAGTTGTTAGATAGCAACATGATCTTTGCGATTTCTGATAGTCCATGGGTGAGTCTGTTACACGTAGTTGCTAAGAAGGGGGGTACCACGGTGATTAAGACTGAGTCTAATGAATTGGTAGCCACTAGATTAGTGACGGGATGGCGAGTGTGTGTTGATTATAGGGAGTTGAACAAGGCAACGTGTAAGGATCACTTTCCTTTACCGTTCCTTGATCAGATAATTGATAAATTAGGTGATTTTGAGTATTATTGTTTCTTAGATGGGTATTCGGGGTATAATCAGATCATGATAGCCCCCGAGGATCAAGAGAAAACCACCTTCACCTGCTATTATGGGACTTTTGCTTTTAGGAGAATGCCGTTTGGGTTGTGTAATGCACCCGCCACCTTTCAAAGGTGTATGATGGCTATCTTTCATGGGTTGATTGAAAAGATTATAGAGGTTTTCATGGACGACTTCTCCGTCTACGGGGAGTCATTTGATAAATGTCTAATCAATCTTGAAGTTGTGTTGAGCATGTGTGAAGTGACGGACTTGGTGTTGAGTTGGGAGAAGTGTCATTTCATGGTGCGAGAGGGTATTGTTCTTGGACATTATGTGTCCTCGAAAGGTATCCAAGTTGACAAGGCGAAAGTGATTGCTATTGAGAAGCTTCCACCACCTTCGACCGAGAAGGGGATTCGGTCATTTTTAGGACATGCTGGATTCTATAGACGCTTCATAAAAGACTTTTCACAAATTGCTAAACCCCTTTCAGCTTCTTGAAAAAGAAGTTGCCTTTGAGTTTACTAATGAGTGTTTAGTGGCTTTTAACAGGTTGAAAGAAGCATTGGTGAATGCCACGATACTTGTGACCCCGGATTGGTCTAGCCCGTTTGTGCTTATGTGTGACGCGAGTGACTTTGCGATGAGGGTTGCTTTGGGGCAGATTCGAGAGAAGCGTTTTCACACTATATACTATGCCTCGAAGATGCTGAATTCTGCTCAAGTGAATTACACTACGACCGAAAAGGAGCTGTTAGCGGTCGTGTATGCATTTAATAAATTTTGACCCTACCTAGTAGGGACGAAAACAATAGTATATACGGACCACGCAGTGATTCGGTACCTTATGAGCAAGAAGGATGCAAAGCCCCATCTCATTCGTTGGATCCTATTACTCTAGGAATTCGATGTTAAAATCCGAGACAAGAAGGGATGCGAGAACGTGATAGCCGATCACCTTTCGAGGTTGGAGCTTACAAAGGAAAACACAGTGGAAGATCGAGAGGTGAACGATGAATTTCCGGATAAGAAGCTGTTTGGTTTAGGAGATATTCCGGTATATCGAGTTGAAGGGAAAGTGTCGTGGTTTGTTGATTATGCTAATTA
The DNA here is from genome assembly GCA_947034835.1 of Ballota nigra. Lineage (NCBI taxonomy): Eukaryota > Viridiplantae > Streptophyta > Magnoliopsida > Lamiales > Lamiaceae > Ballota > Ballota nigra. The sequence goes on along the minus strand of OX344724.1, from coordinate 36,611,670 downwards.
TTTAGTAAGTAGAGAGTTACCGACGGAGATGGACTCGGTACACCGGAAGACGTTTTTGAAGAAAGTTCAGGAATTTATTTGGGACGATCCATACTTGTTCAAAAGAGGGATTGATCATATGTTGAGAAGGTGTGTGCCAGAGGAGGAGTGGAGTGATATCATAAGGCATTGTCACGCCTGGCCATGTGGAGGACATTTGGGTGGAGAGAAGACTGTTGGGAAAATAGGGGTGCCCGGAATCTATTCGGGATGAAATTTAAATTCGAATTTAAATACAATTATTACTAGCATGAATTAATCCTAATTAATTCAAATAATAATTCCAACAACCAATTTAACATCATGCATGTTGAATTAATTCACATATATTCTATGGCGGAATAAACAAGAAAATATGTGACTTACGTACCTCTTGTAGAACTTGGCCTTTGAATAAAACGGGACAAATACGTACGCGCTTTATCAACCCAAAAAACCTTCTCAAGTATTTCCCTTTCGCCTTATTCGATCACCGGTGGGAGATGCTTTCGAATAATTTAAATAACTAAGGAAAAAGAAAAATATCTATGCTCTTGATTTTTCCAACACATGGAATTATGTACTTGGGGATGAAATAATCACCCCTATTTATAAGCATAGTGGCCGAAAATATTAGGAATATTGGGCCTTGGAGAAAATCTTTTCTTAGACTCTAAGAAATCTTGAATATATCTCATATATTCTTTTCTCCACAATAAAATATTCCACAAAAATCTCACTTACCTTATAAACAAGCAATTTTCGAAAAATACTAGTAGTGATCCCAAGATTTGGATCTTCTTGAATATATGAGATATTCTTGTATTCCAAGAATACATATCTTCCATAATATCTTTCCAAGAAAATCAACAAAATCTTTTCTCTACTAATATTGCTTTTTTTTTTTTCAAAAATTAAGTGTAAAATTCAGCAATATATTTTCTTTTTATTTTAATCACCTTATCATTATTGGGCTACTTAATGGGCTACTTGAGGGGCCTTTAAGATTGGACCTCCTAATGGACTTCTGAATTTCAATATTGAGCCCCAATATAATTCAATCCATTAATATTAATTATTACCACTAATAAATTAATATTGCACTATCCATCTTAATCCATATTACGATAATATGGGCTCCCGGTTATTATTTCCCGCGTTTAAGATTATCAAGTCCATTAATTAATTAAGCTTCTGAATAGCTCTAAATTAATTAATATATTTCACCTTGGAGTAAAGACAGCTCAACATTATTATCCGTACCGAAGAAACTAATTCTTCACTTGCAAGATTTGGTACGATAAAACTTCTGAAGCCACCAAGGGGACTAATCACACGAGCCGTACTCGCACGCGTTTCTCCGTATTAAATCTTAGCAACCGTCGTATGATAAATATTACTGCCCAAAGCACAAGGTTTGAAGTCACAATGATTCTCACCCAACATGAATCAAAGCAGTAACCATTAAGCACACACGGTCCTATTTAAGTGACGGAGATTAAGAAATCAACAACCACTGAGGTCTAATTCTTCACATTTCAGAACAGAAGAATTTATCCTCGTTGTAGGTCCTCTTCAACACATACTAAATGTGCTAGTGCAATCTCTAAGTCAAGACAGACCAATCTGAGACTTACACATCGACCTTTCACGGTAGCTTGTTCAATTCCACCTAGGTCGTGAAAATGTACGTTTAGTTACATGGGAAACTGTTAATATTATCTTCCGTGATCGGGTATCACCACAATAACTACAATGTAACTAGTACCATTATGAATTGTTTGCAATAGATATTCAACATTCAATCATAACTAAAGCAAATGTGATAAAAGAATTATTCTCATAAAACAAGTGTTTGATACACGAGTTATACAAAGTAAAAGCATACTTTCATGTATAACTCCAACAATCTCCCACTTATACTTAAAGTCTGCTTTTTAGTATACATCATGCATGCCTTAGTGTAGTAACTCTACGTGACATCTCATGTCAACCTACACTAACCTAATAATTTCTCCCACTTATACTTAAAGCAGATTGGCAATAGTCTTGACTCTTATTCCATCCACATGTCTCTCGAATGTACTCTGAGGCAGACCCTTTGTGAATGGATCGGCTAGGTTGTCACCCGACGCTATCTTTGCCACCTCTATATCTCCTCTCTTAATGATTTCTCGTATAAGATGGTATTTTCTTTCTATGTGTTTGCTGGCCTTGTGGGCTCTCGGTTCCTTTGAATTTGCAACTACTCCGGCATTGTCACAAAAGACAGTTATCTTGCCGGGCAAATTTGGAACAACGTCCAAGTCCACTAAGAAGTTCTTGAGCCAAACTGCCTCTTTCGCTGCTTCACAAGCAGCTACATACTCGGCTTCCATGGTTGAATCGGCGATGCATTTCTGCTTAACGCTTCTCCATGAAATGGCTCCTCCTCCCACGCAAAACACATTACCCGAGGTTGACTTTCCTGAGTCTATGTCTGATTGGAAATCCGAGTCCGTGTATCCCACGGGAACTAGACTATCTGACTGGTAAATCAGCATCCGCTCACGAGTTCTTTTCAGATACCTCAAGATGCACTTTACGGCAGTCCAATGGTCTTTCCCGGGATTACTTTGATATCTTGCCACCATGCCCACAGCAAAGCAGATATCCGGTCTCGTACACAGCATTGCATACATAAGGCTTCCTACGACCGAAGCGTACGGAACACCTTTCATGTCAGCTATCTCCGCTTGCATCTTAGGGCTCATTTCTTTCGATAGATGGATTTCGTGCCTAAAAGGTACAAAATCTTTCTTGGAATCTTGCATCTGAAACGCTTCAAAACAGTATCAATGTATGAAGCTTGCGATAAGCCCAACATCCTCTTCTTGCGATCGCGAGTGATCTTGATCCCAAGGATGTGACCGGCTTCCCCTAAGTCCTTCATATCAAATTGTTTTGACAGCCATACCTTTACGTCTGACAATACCTTTACATTGTTTCCAATGAGCAGAATATCGTCTACGTATAATACTAAGAATACCACCGCAGTTCCGTCACGCTTCTTATACACACAACTTTCGAACTCGCTTTGATTAAACCCATAAGACTTAATCACTTAATCAAAACACTGGTTCCAAGTACGCGATGCTTGCTTAAGTCCATAAATGGATCTCTTAAGCTTGCATACGAGATTCTCTTGGCCTTTTTCAATGAAACCTTTGGGCTGTTGCATATAGATATCTATCCCGTCAAGACTTCCGTTAAGGAAAGCTGTCTTGACATCCATTTGCCAGATCTCATAATCTAGATGCACATCGATCGACAAGAGAATACGGATGGACATAAGCATAGCTACAGGCGAAAAGGTTTCCTCATAATCGATCCCTTCTTTCTGAGTATACACTTTGGCCACAAGCCTTGCTTTGAAGGTCTCAACCCTCTCGTCCGGTCCTCTTTTCCTCTTGTACACCCACTTGCACCCCATTGGGTGGTTCGACCAACTCCCACGCTTGATTATGATCCATCGAACCCATCTCGGTTTCCATTGCCATTTGCCACGACTCCGCGTCTTTGTCTTGGATTGCCTCGTCGTACGTCCATAGGTCTGATTCTTCATCGGGAACCAAATCCGAAGATTCTCCTATCCCCATGAATATCTCGGGTTGCCTAGCAATCCTCCCACTACGACGGGGTTCTGGTTGTGAAGATGTGACGTGTGGTACATCATCTTGTATACTTGGTATCGAGGTTTGACCTCTCAATTCTTCTAAGGTAATTTCACTTTTAGGTTTCCGATTGTTCATATAGTCTTCCTCCAAGAATTTAAAGTGTGTACTAATCACGGTCTTTTGATCCTTGGGACTATAGAATATACACCCTTTCGTTCCCGCAGGGTATCCTATAAACAACCTTAATTCCGAACGTGGATCCAACTTACCGGCTTCCTTGTCTAGCACGTATGCCGGACAACCCCAAATCCGCAAATGTCTTAGACTGGGCTTGCGCCCGGTCCACAATTCCATTGGGGTTTTAAGAACCGATTTGGATGGCACCAAGTTTAGAATGTAAGCCGCCGTTTCCATGGCATTACCCTAAAACGACTTGGGTAAATCCGAATAACTCATCATGGATCTGACCATCTCTAAAAGAGTTCGGTTTCTTTGTTCCGCCACACCGTTCTGTTGAGGGGTTCCCGGTGCGGTCAACTGGGATACGATCCCTTCGTCCGATAAGTAGTTCAAGAATTCATCGCTGAGGTATTCGCCTCCACGATCTGATCGTAGAAACTTGATACTCTTTTCTCTATGTTTCTCGGCTTCGGCCTTAAACTCCTTGAACTTATCAAAAGTTTCAGACTTATGCCTCATAAGGTAAATGTACCCATATCTCGAGTAATCGTCAATGAAGGTGACGAAATACTCATACCCCATTCTCGCTTTGATCGTCATTGGACCACACACATCGGTATGAGCGAGTTCTAACACTTCCGTGGCTCTATTCCCCTTGGCTCCAAATGCCCTCTTGGTCATCTTACCCTCTAAACAGGATTCACAAGTTGGAAACGGTTCGACTTGGAATGATTCCAAGGATCCGTCTTTCACCAATCTCTCTATCCGCTTTAGATTAATATGACCTAGTCTAAGATGCCATAGAAGTGTTTCGTTCATCTCCGAATAACGCTTTCTTTTATTTCTCAAAATGATCGACGTGTTATTAGATTCATTATTTGAGTGGTGTGCACACTTAATCGTATAGAGATTGTTTACCAACGTTCCATGACAGATAGTATCATTCATAAAAGAAACAGTAACAACTTTATTAAAAGTAACTGAATATCCATAAAAAAACAACTTAGAAACTGAAATTAAATTCTTCCTAAAGTTCGGAACGTATAAAACATCTCTTAAAATTAAAACTCTATCTTCAAAAGATAGGTGCACGACTCCCACTGCTTCGGCTGCCACTCTCGTAGCATCGCCCAAAGTGATAGTGATCTCATTCTTGCTAAGTCGCCGGGTTAGCTGGAACCCCTGAAGAGTGAAACAAATATGATCAGTTGCCCCGGTATCCACTACCCAAACGTGGACAGCATACGCCGCAACATATGTTTCAACGACTAAAGCATGAGACTTACCTTTCTTTACCGCCTTCTTAGGCTTAGAACAGGTCGCCCTCCAATGTCCCTTTCACCACAATTGAAGCACTTACCCTTAGCAGCTTTCTTTCCACCTCCTTCTCCCTTTGCCTTGGGTTTCGCAACGGTTGGATTTGCTTGGGTCTGGCCTTTCGTCCTCTTTCTCTTCTTCCCTCCCTTGGGACCCGAAGAGGCAGACGGACCGTTTGCCACCATAGCAACAGTTTGATGATCCATTAACGTCTCCGCCGATACCAAAGCTTGCAAGAGCTCGGGCAAACTATTTGCCCGGTCATTCATTTGATAGTTCAACTGAAACTGCTCAAAGCTCTTCGACAGAGAATGGAGAACGAAATCGACCTTAGTAGGGAGATCAAATTCCGCACCAAGTACTTCCAACTTGTTGAGATAACCCATCATCTCGATAACGTGATCCCTTACGGGCGTACCTTCCACCATCTTCAACGAAAGCATCTTTCGCATGGTGATTTGCCTAGCTGTACGGTTCTGATGTTTAAACATCGCTTCAAGATTGAGCATTATCTCAGAGGTGGTCTCCATGTGTTGGTGTTGGTGTTGCAACACATCTGACATTGAAGCCAGAATAGTACACCTAGCCATCTCATCGGATTCAAACCAACTCTTATGCTCTTTGTTGACCGCCTTGGTCGCATCTTCGGCAGGCTCTTGGGGCTTAGGAGTAGTAAGTACCCATTTGTGGTGTTGAGCGGTTAGGACAATATCAAGATTACGTTTCCAATCAATATAGTTCTCACCAACAAGTTTGTTATCTTTAAGTATACTAAACAGTGGATTAAAAGGTTGCGACATGATGAACTGAGAATAAAACATACATTCATATCAATATCTAGAAAAATACGAAATTATCACATAATTCGATCACATCAATTATATTGAAACCTTAAAACAATATAATCATGCATCAGCCAACATCTCAAAACAATTTAAATGCGCCACGAGGGGTGGTCTATACATTTAAATACATTTAAGCGGATCACAAACTTAAAAGTTACAAATCCTTAATTCAAAATTAATAGTTGTCTCCCACTTTGACCACATAGAAATTGACAGGGACTCCGAGGGGAGTAAGTTAATATCAATTTCCTATGCCTAAGTAATAACCATAATTAAATACAGGATTATTATTTTGCTTTGAGCAAGTCACTCGTGGTGAGGGTCAATACCGCCACTAGTAATAATCCACAATCATCCTTTCAGAATTTATTCATGTGAAATCCGTCCTTCTGGCCGATCCGAGGGGGAAATGTATTCCAAAAGGACTTCACAAATAAATAAATTATGGAGGCCAAATTAATCCAATTTTAATATCCGGAATAAAATTGCGATTAAATAAACATACTTAGTAATTTTCGAAAGTAAGGTTTTTCTTGGACAATAAAATTCATGCAAACACATATTAACAAATAATAATAAGTGCACGAAATAAAACATCCATCAAAATAAAATTAAACACATTGGAGCACTCAAATCCAATTGTCACGGTTTAATTTCTTCACGTCTTGATAGAAAATATCGTCCTTGTTGCTTTCCGTCGTTCGTCTCGACACGCTCCCACTCGAACAGCAACACTTCATCAAAAACAGCATCGTTTGGGGTTCGGGACGACGTTTAAAATCACACAAAAAAATGCAGAACTGGAATTAATTTTAAAAAAAAATTCCACGGCCCGAGATACGGCGCGCGTCGGCCCACGGAGTGGGCCCGCGCCCCACTCGGTGCGACGCCGAGCAGCGGCCGCACGGGCGCTGGCGCTAGGTGCGCGCGTCCATGCCTTGGCCCGCCCCGTCGTGCGCGGGTCGTGCGCCTTGTGCACCCCGTGCACTGGATTTCGTCGTTCGTTCTTGTTTTTCACCCCATGCATGATTTTATGTCCATGCATGCACCGTGCATGCATGCGTCGTCCGGGTACACTGTCTTTAATTCTTCGTTCTTCATCACAATCCGGTTACAATTTATTTTTCAAAAAAAAAAATACTAGATCTAGACTAGTCTATTACAATAATCGAATCAAAATAAAAGCAACTAATCTACTCGTGGATTTTCTCACGAGAAAAACGAATTCCAACGAATCGAATTAAAAACAATTAATTCACACGCATGAAAAAATAACAACATTAAAACCATGACAATTGGATACCTGCAAAAAAGATCTAGCAATTCTACTATCCAATTTCAATTTAATATTAAATAATTTAAATTCCAATTTAAAGATCAGAGCCCGAAACCGTGGCTCTGATACCAGTTGTTGGAAAAATAGGGGTGCCCGGAATCTATTCGGAATGAAATTTAAATACGAATTTAAATACAATTACTACTAGCATGAATTAATCCTAATTAATTTAAATAATAATTCCAACAACCAATTTAACATCATGCATGTTGAATTAATTCACATATAATCTATGGCGGAATAAACAAGAAAATATGTGACTTACGTACCTCTTGTAGAACTTGGCCTTTGAATAAAACGGGACAAACACGTACGCGCTTTATCAACCCAAAAAACCTTCTCAAGTATTTCCCTTTCGCCTTATTCGATCATCGGTGGGAGATGCTTTCGAATAATTTAAATAACTAAGGAAAAAGAAAAATATCTATGCTCTTGATTTTTCCAACACATGGAATTATGTACTTGGGGATGAAATAATCACCCATATTTATAAGCATAGTGGCCGAAAATATTAGGAATATTGGGCCTTGGAGAAAATCTTTTCTTAGACTCTAAGAAATCTTGAATATATCTCATATATTCTTTTCTCCCCAATAAAATATTCCACAAAAATCTCACTTACCTTATAAACAAGCAATTTTCGAAAAATACTAGTAGTGATCCCAAGATTTGGATCTTCTTGAATATATGAGATATTCTTGTATTCCAAGAATACATATCTTCCATTATATCTTTCCAAGAAAATAAACAAAATCTTTTCTCTTCTAATATTGCTTTTTTTTTCGAAAATTAAGTGTAAAATTCAGCAATATATTTTCTTTTTATTTTAATCACCTTATCATTATTGGGCTACTTAATGGGCTACTTGAGGGGCCTTTAAGATTGGACCTCCTAATGGACTTCTGAATTTCAATATTGAGCCCCAATATAATTCAATCCATTAATATTAATTATTACCACTAATAAATTAATATTGCACTATCCATCTTAATCCATATTACGATAATATGGGCTCCCGGTTATTATTTCCCGAGTTTAAGATTATCAAGTCCATTAATTAATTAAGCTTCTGAATAGCTCTAAATTAATTAATATATTTCACCTTGGAGTAAAGACAGCTCAACATTATTATCCGTACCGAAGAAACTAATTCTTCACTTGCAAGATTTGGTATGATAAAACTTATGAGCCCACCAAGGGGACTAATCACACGAGCTGTACTCGCACGCGTTTCTCCGTATTAAATCTTAGCAACCGTCGTATGATTAATATTACTGCCCAAAGCACAAGGTTTGAAGTCACAATGATTCTCACCCAACATGAACCAAAGCAGTAATCATTAAGCACACACGGTCCTATTTAAGTGACGGAGATTAAGAAATCAACAACCACTGAGGTCTAATTCTTCACATTTCAGAACAGAAGAATTTATCCTCGCTGTAGGTCCTCTTCAACACATACTAAATGTGCTAGTGCAATCTCTAAGTCAAGACAGACCAATCTGAGACTTACACATCGACCTTTCACGGTGGCTTGTTCAATTCCACCTAGGTCGTGAAAATGTACGTTTAGTTACAAGGGAAACTGTTAATGTTGTCTTCCGTGATCGGGTATCACCACAGTAACTACAATGTAACTAGTACCATTATGAATTGTTTGCAATAGATATTCAACATTCAATCATAACTAAAGCAAATGTGATAAAATAATTATTCTCATAAAACAAGTGTTTGATACACGAGTTATACAAAGTAAAAACATACTTTCACGTATAACTCCAACAAAGACCGGAAGGAAGGTGCTTCAATCTGGTTTTTATTGGCCAACTCTCTTGAAAGATTGCATGGAATGGGTAAGAAGGTGTGATAAGTGCCAATAATTTGGCTCTATTACTAAGAGGGATGAGATGCCGTTGCACGTATTCATGGAAGTCGAGGTTTTTGATGTATGGGGGATAGATTTCATGGGTCCATTTCCTCCTAGAAATGGATTCTTGTACATTCTCGTGTGTGTTTATTACGTCTCGAAGTGAATTGAAGTTGTCCCTACAAGAGTGAATAATTCCCGAGTGGTGATTGAGTTCTTGAGGAAGAATATTTTTGCTAGATATGGAGTCCCAAGAGCTTTGATTAGTGATGGGGGTAGTCACTTTGTGAACAAGTGGATGGAGAAGTTGCAGTCAAAATATGAGGCAAGTCATTGAATATCTACTGCTTATCATCCTCAATCTAACGGTCTTGCAGAGGTATCGAATCGTCAAATCAAAGAGATCCTTGAGAAGACGGTGAGCATAAGTAGGAAGGATTGGGCATTGAAGCTTGATGATGCGCTGTGGGCGTATAGGACAGCCTTTAAAATACCTCTTCGTATGTCTCCTTACCAATTAGTTTTTGGGAAGGCATGTCACTTGCCCGTGGAGTTGGAGCACAAGGCATATTGGACTATCAAAATGCTAAATTTTGATAGTGCCTTGGTGGGTGAGAAGAGATTACTTCAATTGCATGAGTTGGAAGAGTTTCGAGATAGTGCCTATGAGAATGCCCGAATTTTCAAGGAGAAGACTAAGAAATGGCATGATGCTCGATTGAGGAAAAAGGAGTTCCAAGTGGGAGATCATGTCCTTGTATTCAATTCGAGGATGAAGTTGTTTGGTGAAAAACTCAAGTCCAAGTGGAACGGGCCGTATGTTGTTAGGAAAGTTCATAAGAGTGGATTCCTTGAAGTTGAGAAGGAGGATGGACATGGATTCATGGTGAACGGGCATCGAGTTAAGAAATTCTTCAACTTCTCTTATGAGAATAAGGGAGGTATTTTAGATTCTCAAGTCCCGTGAGCTCCTTCGAGCTCGGTCCGGCATTAAGACCTTAAAACTAGCGCTAAATGGAAGGCAACCCATTTTTACTTGCTTTTATGTGTTTTGTTAGTTTTATCGTTTTGTGAATCGTATATGTTAACCTCGTTTGTTGAGATTTTTTTTTGGAGTAGGTTTGGTTCGTGGTGCTTGATTCGAGTAAATGAGCTTAAGGAGAAGCAATTCATGACGATGTTGAGACATTAAGTAGTGGAGCATTCGATTATTGGAGTATGAGGTAACCCGAACCCCAAACATAGACCTCTTTATGAAGTCGAAGTTTGGGGGGTAGTGTTTTTGTTCGTTCATTGGTTTGCATTGATAGTGATTTAAGTTCATGAGAATTTAGTGTACATACTCGTTCGTACTCATTCTTTGCAAACTTTATTATTGCGTAGCAAGAACAAAGTTTGGGGGGTGTGCATTCGTACGTCGAGTTCTACACGAAATTCAAATAAAAATTGGTCAATTTTTTTGAAAATATTGATGAATGAGGTCAGTTGGATCAAATTAAGTATGAGTGCAGAAGTGCGACTTGAATTGTCTTGGTGAATTGCACGTTTGGAAGAGACCCCAACTCCTCGGTCGAATGAGCGACCTGGCTTAAATCGAGGAGTTCTCAGGTTAGTTCTCGTTTAGAAGAGATAGATGAGTGTTTCGTGCTTGTTTCGTATGAAATTTTCGTTTTTGGACCTCATTCTATTTTGTTGGAGGGCGGAGCCGCTCGAGTGGAGTAGCTCGAGCGCCCCCGCTCGAGCACGAGTGGGGCTCGAACGCCCCATTCTTCCAGAGGATTGTGCCCGCTCGAGCAACTCGAGCGCATGCGCTCGAGCCCCTGTATCATTTGAGCTCTTCAGCTCGAGCGCCCCCAATCGAGCGGGTGGTGCTCGAGCGCCCTCGCGTTTTCTGCCATATTTTTGCCCACTCTATATATATCCCTCCCCACATAATTACACACATGAACACACACTATAGGGTGCGATTTCTGGCGATTTCACACGCACATCACTCAAGTGCTCACGTTTTGTCCGATTTTGATTCGAACTCCTTCAATTATTCAATAAAGATATGTATTCTCTCACTCTTTTCATTCAATTCGTAGTTTAGGGTTATATCTGGCATGAGCATGAGAATTAGGGTTCATTATATAAGTCGAAATTTGGGGATTTTTATATATCTCATTGATTTTTGATTCCTTGTTGATGATTAGTGCTTAAATGCTATGGTTTTGCTCGTTTTGCTTTCAATTTTGAAATTGCATGAGTAGAATGAGTAAATTTCTAGAGTGAGAAAGTAGGAATTTGAGAAAATGATATGGGTATTGCTTGTTGAGTGAAGTTCTTGTGGATTGAGATTGTACTGAGTATGAATGAGTGTGAATTGAGTCTTAAGCATGTAAATTACATAATTCTTGTGATATGACTTCATGATAGACTTAGTTGTGGGCATTATTGACTCGGGATAGTTAAATTATTTTAATACAACCTAAGAACTTTGACATGCAAGTGAAATGCTTGAGCTTGATGAACTTGATTTGAGATTGATTGTTGAATAAATTTAAGTTGAAAGCTACTTGATATGATTGGTATTGTATTGAATGTTCGTGAATTATTTTGAAATGAATTATTGTGATGTGCAAAGGTACTATGGCCCCTCCCAAGAAGAATGAAGACAGAATTTTGTCAAATGCTGAATTTGAGGAGCTCACCAACGAGCTCACACGTAAGGGTTTGATGCCCTCAAGATGGGACAATTTAAGCTTTGAGAGAAGTTGGTGCTATGTGGCCTACCGTTGGAGTTTGGTAACTGGGAAGGTGGAGAAGACTCGAACACCGAGTGTCAGTTTCATGAAAGACATCGGGATCGAACAAAGAATTTAGGAGGATTTTCACGAGAAATGGTCTCGGGGATATTTTTGAGATGTTGCTGACAATGGAGACAAATGCAGACTTAGTGGAACAGTTCCTGGCTACGGTGGAAAATAAAGACGACAACTCTTTCAAGTTCAAGCTAAGGAACGAGTGGCAGCACTGTGAGGTTGGAGCTATTAACCTCGCTCTCGGACTTCCAGCCTTGTCTAGACCCAACCGAGTGTCCAAATCGTTCAATGCAAATGATTTCTGGAAAGACATCACAGGTGGGATGGCAGGAGATTACAAAGGACAGAACGCACGAGCTTCAGCGATTAGGAATCCTATTCTTCGTTACTTGGAGAGGATCTTGGGAAACACCATCTACGCTAGGTCTGAGACGGGGACGGTGATGGCTAAGCAGCTTTATGGGATTTGGTGCCTGTTGCACGTGAGAGACTTTCTGGAGTACCACTACGAGGTCCCCTTCAAACTCGGTGGGAAGACATCAAGGATTAGGGGAGGGGGTCTGATTTCCATCTTTGTGAAGAGCCTCGGGTTCACACCATGTACAAGCCCTAGCGTTGGCATGGACCTGGGTTTTGACCAGATGAACAACACCATGATGTTCGAGCATTGGAAGGGTACCTATAGCATTAGGTACAAGGATGATGCCCTGTTCCCTCTCCCAAATGAGAAGCTGGTGACACTGAAAGGGAAAAAGAAAGAAAAAATCAGAATGAATGGAGAGCGGCACCTAGAGATAGGGGCCAAGTACACTGAGGATGTGGATAGCAGCGGACTTCGAGACACGAGGCCGGTGAAGAGGTCTCGAGGAGAGGGCACAAGTGGTGCCGGGTCAAGTAGTGGAGTTCGGGACTTACAAGAGGAGGAAGAGCGAGAGTATGAGGGAGAAGCACCTGATAAAGAAGGAGCAGCAGCGGGTGAGGTCTCTCAAGAGATAGAGGTGGAGTCACCAGAGGTGCACTCGCCCGAGCAGTGGTACCCGACATATGCAGATTGGACGGGGATGGGTCAGCAAATTCAGAACCTCCAGATAGATGTTACGTACTTACGGGCTGCCCAAGATAGGATGGATACACGATCGGCCAGGATGGAGAATCAGTTTTCTGATATGCACCGTTGGATGGAGTCACTGTTCGTGTCTCATTTGGGAACTGATCATCCTCACTACCGACCTCTGCCACCTCCAGATCATTGGGATTTCCCCCATCTCTTTTCTCTTTTCTTTTCTTTTATTGTTTTCTGTTGTTGAGAGTGAACTGATAAGTATGAATCATGTGGTTGATTATGGGGCTGTGATGGAATTGTTATTCAAACAATCGGGTTTTGATTTGTGTGAACTCTTTGAGATGATTGAATTATTTTATGCCTAATAACCCTTGCTACTTGTTGATTGTTATTCTTGAGTATGATTTGATGAGTATGGGTGAGTTGTGAAGTTGAGTTAGGAATTTTATTGTGTGAGTGTAGGAGTGAGAGTTGATTTGAGAGGGAACTAGTATACTTACTAATGTCTCTTTTGAGTACTTGTGTGATGAGAGTGAGAATTTACTAGGACTAACATGGATGTGAAAGCCGTGAGTTTTTAGCCTTTTGAGATTAAGATGCATGAATTGATCTCTTCGTTTGTGAGTGAGTCGTCACCTTAGAAGATGCTAGAACTTGTGTGTGCTCTTACTTCTTGATTGTGTGTAGTTTGATATGCCGAATGTGATCTTAGGCCATCTTTGATTTGTTGAGTCACTTAGCCAAAAATTTCCCTACCAATGACATTGATCCATTGTTAGCCAGTTTGAGCCTTGAGTTGAGAAAAGGAATTATGTTGGTTGAGTTGTGATAAAAGAAGGGTATGATGAAGTTTTGAGTTGTGGAAAAGAAAAAATTCTGAGAATGAGCAAAAGAAAAAAAATGAGCTCATATGTTTGTGTGAAAAAGAAAACGTGAAGTGATTGAAAAGTGAAAAGAGTTAGAGAAAAAGGAAAAAAAATTGAAGTATTGAGAGTAGAGGAATTGAAAAGTGTATTGAATGAAGATGTTTGAAGTATTTTGATCCTCGTCTTGAAGTATTGAAATTTGATTTTCTGTTCTCCATTCACTTGAGTCGCTTATCTCATATGGATATCCCACCTGTCCAAAGAACCTACATTACAACCTTGATAAAGTCCTTTTTTATTCGACATTGATTTCTAGAGTATGGTCGAAGTTGAGAGTGCTTACAAGCCTATGGCTGCTGATATGAGTGATTGATTGATTGAGTGTGCCCTTAAATTATGTTATACACTTGTGAGGGAGTGAAACACATCGTTGAGTGCACATCCATATTTGATCTTAGTGTTTGTTGCAATTGTTGCATGAGTATGATAAAAGGGGTGTGAGTTTGTATACGTGTGAACGATATTTGAAACTCGACTTCATTTACTTGCATGATTTGATTCTTTGACTCATTCCTAACAATTTCACTTGACTTACTATTTCATTGCTTGAGGACAAGCAATATGGTAAGTTTGGGGGGTTGATTAGTGACTTGAAGCGAACTACACTAGCTTTCTACTAGTAGTTACCCCGCAAGAGAACGGGTTCACTGTAGTATGGGCAAGTATAGGGACCAAGTAGTATCGAACCCAAGGGATGATGTATATGCGAATAGATCCCTGAAGATCTACGCGTCGTAGTTAATATGAGTGTATTGTTTTTGGATTTTTTTTGAAAGAGTAATTAAACTAAATTGAAATTATCCTACGAATGCAAAAGGAAAATTAAACGAAATATTAAAAGGTGTGTTTTCAAATATGAGATGGTGATGCTTAAGATAGGAATCCCTACGTATACTAACGGAGCAGGTACATAATCAAAATAACTGTGACACACAAGAATTAACCTAAGTCTAAGAATGTCAGGTGAAAGCTCAAGATTCTAAACCCTAATACTTTACCCTAACACTCGACTTCACTAATCTACTAACAAGTTAATAGATTGTGCTCAATTAATGAGACCCTAATTTAACTAAGGTGATGTGGTCGTCCTCCTTCGCTAAACCGGTAGATGAATTAACCTTTCCTAAACTCTCTCGTTAAGTCTACTCGTTGTTAAAGAGTGATACGGTCGTCCTCTCTCTAACACCTTTCGAACGAAATTCAAGAGCGAAGTCTAGATTAATTTTAAGAATTCATTAACCAAGAGAATTAAAACCTAACGTCACAAGTTACTCTAATTACGTACCCACAACCTACTTCTACGAGTTCATCCTACCCTAAGCATGCAAGGGTTTTAGCTAGACATGGTTTTAACAAACATAAAAGCAATAGAAGAAACGACGAACATAAACATAATGAATTGAAGAACGAAAATATGAAACATGAACTAGGGTTTAAAGAAATAAATACTAAGAACTGAAATTTAATTACTTAAAACTAAGTTTCAAAGTGTTTAAAGAAATCAAACTAATGAAAAGGAACTATGAAACGAAAAGAAACTAAGAATTCGTACGCAAAACCTCAACAAAACGTAAGTAAAGCTTGCTCGTTCTTCTCCTCTTCCTCTCTCTAAAAACTAAGTCTAAAAGTGATTTGGTATGTGGTATATGATGTGTTTTTCCCAAAAAACGAGTTTGGAGAGGTATATATAGGCAACGGGCCGAAACGGGAGTTAATGGGCTGAAAAAAAAAGCATCCGGAGGCAAAAATATGCAAGTGCTCGAGCTAGCACACGCTCGAGCGGTCCCATTCGAGCATATAGGTCGAATGGTGCAGGTGCTCGAGCGCTAGCGCTCGAGCTGGTCGAGTGGTTTCGGCTGCTGTACACTTGTTCGTAAAATCTTCATATCTCCTCAACCGGGAGTCCGTTTTGGCCGATTCAAAGTCCTACGAACTCCTCTTTCCACCCTCTATCCATCTATGAAAACCAAAGAGACAAATTAATAATTTTATAAAAATGATACTCATTTGACTCCAAGCACTCATCGAAAACACTCAAAATATAGGCAAATCGGGCACCAAAACATAACAATTTCACGCCTAATCAATTAGGCGTGAAATTGTCATGATTCGTAGCTAGAAATGCCCAAGTTTTGGTCGATTTTGTTGAGCATTTAGAGTCAATTGAGTACTATTTCTACACATTGATGAATTTGTCTCTTTGATGCTCATAGGTGAAACGAGGGCGAGAAACGGAGTTCGTAGGACTTTGAATCGACTCAAATGGATGCCCGTATGAGAAGATATCGAAGAAATACGAATGGTATTAGTGTGCGAGAAGAAAATTATTAGTTGAAGAAGGTCGATCACTCGAGCACACTCACTCGAGCGCCACCGCTCGAGCAAGAAGTTGGCTCAAGCGCCAAAACTAACGGAAGATTTTATCCGTTCGAGTGGCTCGAGCGCTACCGCTTGAGCCCTTGTGCCATTCGAGCAGCACCACTCGAACGCCTTCATCCGAGCCCCTACACCATTCGAGCTATTAAGCTCGAACGCCCCCGCTCGAGCGAGTGGTGCTCGAGTGCCTCAGCCCTTTTACCTTCAGATTCGTTTTCCGGTCCAAGAGTTCCCGAATCGGCCCGACGCATATATATACTCGTTCTGAAGACGTTTTGGGGGGATATCACAGACCACTTCACGCATAGAGTTAGTTTTTGGAGAGAGAAGAGCACCGAGAGTTCGAGCAAGCTTATTTTACGTATAATCGAGGTTTCTACGTTACAAATTCATTGTTTAGACTTAGATTTTTGGACTTCTTTCTTTTGTTTTGCAACACGTGTTACGTGAGACTTTTAATTCCATCTTTAATTAATATTCTTTCTTAGATTAAATTCTTTCTATAAAAACCCTAGTTCATGCTTGTTAGTTTTTCACTTCAATTAATTATGTTTTTATTCGTTGCGTGTTTAATTATTTTTGTTACCGTTAAAATCATGTGTAGCTAAAACCCTTGCATGCTTGGGGTAGGATGAACTCGTAGAAGTAGGATGTGGGTACATAATTAGGGTAATTCGTGATGTTTAGTTTTAATTCTCTTAATTAATGAATTCTTAAAATCAATCTTAACTTTACCTTTGAATTACGTTCGAAAAGTGTTAGAGAGAGGACTGACTTGAAGCGATTTTACTAGCTTCTACTAGTAGCTTACCCGCAAGCGGACGGGTTCACTGTAGTAAGAGTAAGTATAATGGCCAAGTATTATCGAACCCACGGGATAGTGTATATGCGAATAGATCCCTGAAGATCTACGCGTCGTAGTTAATATGAGTGTGTTGTTTTTGGATTTTTGGAAAGATTAATTAAGCTCTAAATTATCCTACGAATGCAAAAGGAAAATTAAACTAAGTATCTAAGGTGTATATGCAAGTATGAGATGGTGATGCTCAGGATAGGAATCCCTACGTATACTAACGGAGCAGGTACATAATCAAAGTAATCGTGACAAACAAGAATTAACCTAAGTAAAAGATCGTAGAATGAAAGTTCAAGATTTCTCACCCTAATACTTTATCCTAGCAATCGACTTCACTAATCCACTAACAAGTTAATGAATTGTGCTTAATTAATGAGACCCTAATTTAACTAAGGTGATGCGGTCGTCCTCCTTCGCTAAACCGGTAGATGAATTAACCTTTCCTAAACCTTCTTCTCAATTCCTTCACTTTCAATCCCCTTCTCAACTTGGGGCGTCTCAGAATCAGCAGGCATCTGAGGACCTTCATAGTTGGTTCCACTTCTAAGCTGGATCGCCTTGCAATGCTCTTTCGGGTTCCCTTCCGGCATTCTATTCACGGACTTTGCAATCTGGCTCATCTGGAGCTCTAAAGAAGTGAACCTTCGATTGTTCTCTTGTTGAGTTCTAGTCCACTCAACATTCATCTTCTGGAGCTCTTTATCACGATGATCGCCTTTCTTATGCAGCTCCTTCACATCGTACTCCAAGGATGACAACCGCTTGCTACCTTCCTCCACCTTCTGAAGAATAGCTCTCAACATCTCCTCGGTTGATGCACCGCCTTCTCCACCAGGAGGTTTAGACCCCGGATCAACACCTGCAGGAACAGTAATACCAACTTTTGGGTTAGCATAAGAAAAATTATCATTCTTCCTCCATGTGTTTTGAGGAGGCTGCTGGCCTCCTTGAACTCCTTGTGTGTTCCTCCATTGATTTTGAAGCAGCTGCGGGCCTGGAGGTGCAAATGGTTGACCATAAGGAGGTCTTCCATATTGGTTTCCACCTTGGTAGCCATTCTGATTGTAATATGGACCTCCCATGTAATTGGCTACCTCTTGTTGTCCACTTGGTTGGTCTACTCTCTCGTTCTCTACTGCATGCTCTCCACCCAAACTCTTCCCCAACTTGAGGTTGTTGATCTTCTCCATCATGGCCATCAGTAGCCTTCTCGTTCCTTCTCCCTCTTCAACGTGATGCACTCTCTGCAAATCTGCATCCGCACTCCAAGCACCGGCGTTCGTGACAATGTTGTCCATGATCTCTCTACACCTCTCTATGCCTTGGTTCAAGAATGCTCCGCCCGCACAAGCGTCTAAATGGTCTTGCCCCGCCTTGTTGGCACCACTATAGAAGAATGCCATAATATCCCCCTCATTGTACCCGTGCTGCGGGCACTCAATCAGCATGTTTGAGTATCTCTCCCACGCTTGGCGTAAATCCTCTCCAGACTTCTGGCGAAAGGACGAGATCTCAATTCGAGCCTTGATTGTCCTAGATGGAGGGTAGAATCGCTCGAGGAACAGACGCTCGAGCTCGGCCCAAGTGGTAATACCTCCCCGCGGGAGCGTATTATCGTACCACTCCTTGGCTATTCCCGTCAATGAGAATGGGAACAGCCTAAGCCTCTTGGCATCTTCAGACATGCCATTGTAATTAAATGTGGAGGCTATCATGAGAAAGCTCCTCAGATGTGTATGAGGATTCTCTTTCCCGATCACCCCTTTGAACTGATTCTCGGTCAGCAGCTTTAAAATCCCCGGTGATATCGAGAAGTTGTTCGCCTCAACAGGAGGCAAAGCCACTCCATCATAGTACCGCTGTGGTTGCGCTGCAAACCTCCCTCGAATAGCCATCTGATCTGCGTTCTGAGGAACGTATTGAGGATTAGCAGCTGGTTCTGGTACTTGTTGGGGTGGTGGTTGGTAAACAGGTGGTTGATTATAGACTGGGGGTGGAGGATACGGGTATGGTGGGTAAGGATAAGGTGGGTATGGGTAATGTTTGTATACTGGGTTGTTAAAAGGGTTATTTGGGTTTTGTGGGTAAGCAGGGTTGTTAGGAGGATTATGGACAAGGTTCTGAGCTGGATTCCCTACGTTTCGTGTATCCGGGTTTAGGCTCTGGCTATCCCCTAATGGAATTTGATTCTGGCTACCACTAACTCCAGTGCCTTCAACTCGGTCTACTGCCTGATTGAAATCGTTGGCAGCATCGTCCAACTCATTATTGATGTCCATTGGTTCCTTCCCTAAGTCGGCTGCGTTCATTCTTCTCAAGTAAGCTCGGTTCCTTCTAGCTATTGTCTCAGGATCTGCAGGTAATCTCTCTTCGCTCGTATTGCCTTGTGAGCGTGTTTTCATAAACCTGACACACTAGCAGAAGGATCAAAATGCAACTGCCCAATTGAGTAAAAATAAAAATAAAAACAGAAATTAAATCACCCACTACTAACTACTAAGCTATCTACAAGTCCTATTCAAAAGCATACAACGCCATCCCCGGCAATGGCGCCATTGACTTGAAGCGACTACACTAGCTTCTACTAGTAGCTACCCCGCAAGAGTACGGGTTCACTGTAGTATGGGCAAGTATAGGGACCAAGTATTATCGAACCCAAGAGATGGTGTATATGCGAATAGATCCCTGAAGATCTACGCGTTGTAGTTAATATGAGTGTAATGTTTTTGGGTTTTTTGGAAAGATTAATTAAAAGACTGAAATAAACTAAGTAAACTAAAATACTAAAGCAATTAAATTAACTAAGGGTTGTGTTCTAATGAGAGATGGTGATGCTTAGGATAGGAATCCCTACGTATACTAACGGAGCAGATACATAATCAAAATAACTGTGACAAACAAGAATTAACCTAAGTATAAGAATGCAAGGTGAAAGCTCAAGATTCTAAACCCTAATACTTTACCCTAACACTCGACTTCACTAATCCACTACAAGTTAATGGATTGTGCTCAATTAATGAGACCCTAATTTAACTAAGGTGATGCGGTCGTCCTCCCTCGCTAAACCGGTAAATGAATTAACCTTTCCTAAACCTTCTCGTTAAGACTACTAGTTGTTATTGAGTGATGCGGTCGTCCTCTCTCTAACACTTTCGTACTAAATTTAAAGGTAAAGTTCAGATTAATTATAAGAATTCATTAACTAAGAGAATTAAAACTAACGTCACAAACTACCCTAATTATGTACCCACATCCTACTTCTACGAGTTCATCCTAACCTAAGCATGCAAGGGTTTTAGCCGGACATGGTTGTAACAAACATAAAAGCAAACGAAGAAACTACGAACATAAACATAATGAATTGAACGAAGAAAATAAGAAACATGAACTAGGGTTTTTAAAGAAAATAAATACGAAGAACTGAAATTGAATTAATAAAAACAAAATTTAAACGTGCTCAAAGTAACGAACTAATGAAAAGAAACTAAGAATTGAAAAGAAACTAGAATTCGTATGAAAAAACCTTAACAACGTAAAAGTAAAGCTTGCTCGTCTCCTTCCTCTCCAAAAACTAAGTCTAAAAGTATTTCTAAAAGTTGGGGATCCTTCAAAACGTGTTTGGAAGAGGTATATATAGGCACCGGGTCGAAACGGGAGTTAATGGGCCGAAAATACGCATCCGGAGGCGAAAATACGTGGTTGCTCGAGTAAAACGCTCGAGCGGTTCCGCTCGAGTGATTCGCTCGAGCGCTGAAACTGTTCTATAAGTTTTTGGTCGCTCGAGCAAAACGCTCGAGCGCTGGCTGCTGTGCACTCGTTCGTAAAATCTTCATATCTCCTCAACCGGGAGTCCGTTTTGGCCGATTCAAAGTCCTACGAACTCCTCTTTTCGCCCTCTATCCATCTATGAAAACCAAAGAGACAAATTAATAATTTTATAAAAATGATACTCATTTGACTCCAAGCACTCATCGAAAACACTCAAAACATGGGCAAATCGGGCACCAAAACATAACAATTTCACGCCTAATCAAGGACGACCTTATCACTCTTTAACAACTAGTAGACTTAACGAGAGGATTCAGAAGGGGTTAATTAATCTACCGGTTTATCTAGGGAGGACGACCACATCACCTTAGTTAAATTAGGGTCTCTTTAATTAAGCACAATCTATTAACTTGTTTAGTGGATTAGTGAAGTCGATTGATAGGATAAAGTATTAGGGTTTGAATTCTTGAGCTTTCATCTTACAATCTTTTACTTAGGTTATTTCTTACACGTCACGTTTATTTTGATTATGTACCTACTCCGTTAGTATACGCAGGAATTCCTATCCTAAACATCACCATCACATATTCGAAAACATACTTTTACGTTCTTAGTTTGATTTTCCTTTTTGCATTCGTAGAGTAATTTAGTTTAGTTTATATTTTTTTTTCAAAAACCAAAAAACATACACTCATATTAATTACGACGCGTAGATCTTCAGGGATCTATTCGCATACAACCCATCCCGAGGTACGATATACTTGGTCGCTATACCTACTTATACTACAATGAACCCGTATGCTTGCGGGGAAACTACTAGTAGAAAGCTAGTATTTTCGGTTAAGACAGCTAGCAGGGAACTGTATTTTCTTCTGAATCGGGGCCTTTTAAATTATCAAAGATAATAGAGAGGAAGGAAGGGTAGTTGCCCCGAAATCCCTTTGCAAGTCCAGCTGGCCTTGCATGCTCTCAATGGTCTTCCTCATTGACACTAGCTCATCAAGGGACCCCCCATGACTTGGAGGTTGTTCAACAAACAACAGTGCATGACCATCGGTTCATCGCAGTCCCTCACTTGGAGGGGGATTCCCATGGGCTGGTTTTCTGGGGTTCCCCGCCCCATTCGGACCCAGGCGACCAAAAGCCGACCTGGACAGTCTCTCATGGACTGATTGGTGAGCTGGATTTTGGTCTGGTCGACCTACTTCAGCTCTAGGTCGAGCTACTTCTCCATGATGGTCAGGTCGACCAAGTCTATCCCGCACGCTCTAGCGTGTAGTCCCATGACTGGCCCCCACTGCCTGACTTGGAGTGGACTCCCCATGGCTGGCAAGCTCATCGAGCTGCTTTGCCTTGCCCTTTTCTTTTTGGGCTTGGGCACTATCCACCTCATTTGGCCTGTCATCCCGTACCTTCTCATGCCTATGAGCTCTTGTTGGGCTGTGCCTTGCTTTGACCTTAGAAGGACCAGGCTGCCCCTGCTGCTTTTGCAATGCTTGAAGCATTGCTATTGCGCGAGCTAGATCATCTGGATTACGAGCTAGAACTTCTAGCTCTAGGGGCATGGGTTGACTGGTTATTGGCCTATTATTCTCCACAGGCCGAGCTGTTTGAGCTCGTCGGCCAGCTGAGGAGCCCCTGGTAAGTGAGGCCCGCCTAGAAAGGTGGGAGTGTTACATTTCCCGAGACTGAGGCATCCTTAGCTTAGGTGTTGTATGAATCTTCAAATGTTCAAATCTTCAAATGAAGAACACCAAGAACACTCTTGCTTGACTTTTCAAAGGAAACCCAAGAACTTCTTCAAATCTTCAAGTTTTAAGCTTGAAGCTCTTGCTAATCACACTTAATCAGAGGTTCGGTGCCCTCCTTCTAGCTCCAATTTGTTGACGATCGTTTCTAATCTCGAGGATTAGTGGCTATTTTTAGTTACTAATTAGATCATCAAATAATTACGTGTCATTGATCACTACCGTAAATAGTGAATACGATTATTCGGGTTAAGGAAACATTAATACGTGTATTGATGACGTATTTGGCTCGTATGTGAGTAAATCGAGGTGCTTTAGTATGTGTAGTCAAAGCTTGGATGTATTTATGAATATGTGCTTATTTTTATTCATTAAAAATCAGGGTATTTATACAAGTCCTCCAAATAGGAGGTGGCCTGACCTTTGCTCTCCCATGTGTGCATGCTTGACACATGTGGAGTTGACTATTTGACCTTATCTATGCTAATTTCTATCCTTTAAGCTGGATTTGCTCGTATTAAAGAGTAGTTCGTCTCTTGAGGACTTATCCTTGAGGAGTCACTAGCTTTATTTTGTTGGTCGATTTATCTTCTGCCTTGGTGCTTTGGCTAGAGTAGCTCGCCAAGGTCTTATTCGTATTCAGATGGCCTTTGCTTTAAAGTAGCTCGCCTGGCTATTCCAATTCGGCCTGGCTTAATTTGCCTTGATTAATCTTGTCTTTGGTGTGGTTAATTGGCTTAAACCTTTTCGCCTTAATTGCATTGTAGCTCGCCTATCAACACCCCTCAAGTTGGAGCATGGTAAGAATCTGTCATGCCAAACTTGGAAATGAAAGTAGTGAAGTAATTCCACTAAGTCTTTGATAAAAAGTCAGCAAGATTCCCCTTAGAAGGAATGAACAGTGGAAACACAAAACTAGCCTTATAGAGATCATGAACAAGATGACAATCTAACTCGAGCTGCTTGGTACGCTCATGGAAGACAAGATTTGCACTTATGTGATGAGTTGTTTGTTATCACAATGAAGATCGCTGTGGATAGGAACATAGAGCTTAAAGTTTGTAAGAATGTGCTTAACCCAACAAAGTTCACAAGCAGCAGAACCTAAAGCATGGTAATCAGCTTCGACGGAGGAGTGAGAAACCGTGGATTGCTTCTTGCTTTTCCAAGCAATGAGAGAACGTCCAAGATATATAAAATTACACGTAATAGATCGTCTAATGTCCTAACACGCAGGCCAATCGGTATCAAAGAATGCACTCAACACTAATGAATCTGAAGCAGAGTAAAAAAGGCCCAAGCTCGGGATACCTTTGAGATAACGAAGGACATGCAACCTACCAATGAGAACGATTAATATGCACAAAATTGACTAAGCTCTTGGACGACATATGTGACATCGGGGCGATTCATGCTTAAGTAAAGAACATGATGGATGAGCTGTCGAAATTGATCTGGAAGGACACCATCCTCCTTAAATAATGATATCTCGTGTGGCAAAGAAGTAGGAGCAGGTTTAGTGTTGGTCCCAAGAGGTGAAGGTCTAGGGGGGGGGGAGGGGTTGAATAGCCCTTCAAGCAAACTTTAAAGTTTTTAATACTTAACTCTGAAACTTTACAATTTTATAAAAAGGTTTTAACTATGCAACTTTGTACTAATAAATTTCAAGGAAAATATGTATACAAGAATAAGTTCAAAGCAAAACAACTTAAACAAATTTAGAGTTGGTTTCTCACACTTTTGAAAGTGTATTGAGAGATCCAATTGTAGTGGAATATAAACAATGTAAGTGTTATGAACAACTCTTGTTAACGTAAGTCTTCCGCTAAGTGACTATTCAAGTCCACAACTTGTTTAACTTGGGTTGTTTCAACAATATTTAATGCAAGTTTTATAACCAATGATGAATTTAACTTAATGAAATAATGAAATAAGCAAGGCAAGAGATTTATAGTGGTTCAAATGTGGTGTAGTCTTTCTATATCCATTGTTACACCCTAAGGTGGCAAATTCACTCAACAAGTCTTACACACTTTGCTTGTACTCACATAGATTTTCACTCAAATTACAACAATATTCCCCTAAGATCTAGACATCACTTAGACTATTTAATCCTAGTGGATAACCTATTCACTCAGATTACAATTCACTCGGACACTCGCAGAGAAAAACAAAATATCTACACAAGGTATAGTTTTGTAAGGAACAACTAAAGGCAATTCAAACTAAAAGAAAACCTAGAAACCTAATCCTATGAATCACACTAAGAATTTTACGGAACAAGTAGCTGTAGATTTGCTTTGTAGTAGAATGTTTGAGAGCTAATTAAAGCTTCTTATCTTGTTCTTCAGCCTCTAGTATAGTACAATTTGTCCTCTTGTGTTAGCTGCCAATTTGGTCAACTAAACACTTGTAACTTTGTGTCTACTGGCTAAGATTAAGAACTTGTAATCTTCTAACTCCTCAGACCTTGTGAGTGAGTGTACAATCAATACTTCACTCATCCAGGCATGATTATTAAATAATCTCTGAGGTCTTCTTGGTTGTAGCTTCCTTCTCGAGCTGTAGGGTTCTTCTATAATTGTAGAATTAGATCCTTTAGCTGTAAGTTCTTCTTCAACTGTAGGATTGTGACTCTTACAGGTGTAAGTTCCCTTTCTTTTGCTGCGAACTTAGGAAAATTCAAGTTTCTTCAATCTTCTCTAATCCTGCAATGTTAGTGGACAGCAATATACAGTACTATGCATTTTGTTATCATCAAAGTCAATATAAGAGAAACCATGGAAAAATATCTCAACACTTAGAGCCTTACATTCCCAGATAATCTAGAATATCCAGAATATATTTCCTTTGGTAGAGTGGTGTACCTTTGAGTTACGGGGTAATCTCTAAGTCCTTAATAGTACATTTGTTATCAAGGAATGTCTTTAACCTCTGAATTAGAATCAAAGGCACACATGCGATTACCGCATCATCAACATATACAATCATTGCTAAAAACTCATCACTCACATTCATAGTGAATAAACAGCCCACATTTTTGTGTGCCACTCTAAATCCCACAATTGTATTAGAAGCAAAGTTACACACATAGTCCTTTTGCCACAAAGGTTTCTGTGTTATTCGGGAACTGTGTCGAAGTTCAGTGATGAATAGGGAACATCTTTAGCTCTTATTATATCATTGTCACCAAAATTTTGTAGTGATGCACCTGACATACATGGCACGGTATGAAACAAAAGCTCATCTGGAATGAAATGAACATCACTAGAAATAAAAAAAAAACATGAGTCTCTAGATAATATAAATAATAAATTGATAACCTTTTTCCAAGCTATATATCCTAGAAACACAGACTTGTGTGATCGGGAATCAAACTGTACTACTGAGAGTAAGTTTTACTTAAAAGATGGTATATATAAGACATCCTTTTAAGACCAAATGAACCTCCCTAGAGTATTCAATCTCCACTATTTGTCCCTCATGTAAACAAGCTATCACCTTATCGTTTAACATAGTAATCTTGAATTGTCTGTGTCAACTATCCATGAGTGCTTGAGCTAATACCCAAAAGAACTTAATGCATATTGCACAGAAGAAACAATAGTGTTATTTGTGAAGCTTGCAAACTGCACGAAGTTCATATGTTATTCTACTTTCTCCTTCACTTTCTGCAATTGCTGTAATATATTTGTCATATCTACAGAAATGTTCCACCCGGAATTAACATTAAATCTATTGTTCCTCTATCATCTGCTACACCAGTTCTCTCGTTATATGGGATATTAACATATCTATTCCTTTCCACTCTTAGTAACATTGAGAACACTTTATCTATTGACGGGCAAGGATCCATAAGCATTATTTGATTCAGAATAATTGTCATAAAGAAATGAGTAACCTTGTCGACTAATCCTTCCTTTGCAATAATTTCCCCAATATTGCAATCGCGTGAAAGCATTGGAGCAACATAAGACAATTTGTTCCAAAGCTTAGTGAGCTTGTTGATATATTCAACAATTAATTGAACTATTTCCTTGCTTCAGATTACATCTCCAAGTTAATCTTATTGTAACGCCTCGAATCCAAAATATATTAATTATATCAAATTTGAGGTATTAGTTGTGACTAAAATTCCAACTATAAAATTTTTTATATGAAAAAGAATAATAAAAGATATGTGATCAGTTTTATGCAGCGGAAAAGTAGGGATAAATATTTATTTTAAAGATAGCACATTATTAATAGTAACTATTTATTTAAGAGGGGAACTCCGTGTCGTCTCTACTCCACGAAATCATAATCTACAAGGGTTGTAAAAAGGGGAGGGGGCTGAAATTTGAATTCTCACGTATGGGTGATTCACAACGTCATGGGATTGGTAAATCCGAATAAAATTGTACTCATTGATAAAATATTTAATTCATTTAAGCAATTCCACATATTAACAAGAATAACATATATCACAGAAGTAACAAGTTCAAGTGAACATATTGTTGGTCCCGTTTTTTCATTCACAAACAAAGACAATATGGGAAATTAGGAGAAATTTTTGTTTTAACACTGATGTTATGCAAGTCAGTAAAGCAATAAAGAACACAACAATGTAAAGTGGTTCGGAGGCTCAAGCTCCTACATCCACTGCCTGATTTAACAGGAAATCCACTACCCGGGATTCTTGTTTTTAACGTGCCAAGGTGCACTCACAACTGGACTCACACCCCTCCGCGGAGCTGCCTCTCGAACTGGCCTCACATCCCTCTTCACTCAGGGACTGCCTCTCCTCACCTCACTGCAACACCTAACACTATTTTGGAAAGGGTTTAGTTTGGTTTGGTTCTCTCCAACTAGGTGAGATTTTCCCTTACATGGTTTTAGCCTTTAAGCTAAGGTTGGGAAAATCTCTCTAAGCTTAGGATGTATATGATGAGCTCGAGTATACAAACTGGAACACTCAAATATGACTATGAAGAACTCAGGTCAGTGTTCTTGATGGAGATGGTGCCTCCTTATGCCTCCCTTGAAACGCACCAATCTCACATCAGCTCCTTGCTCTTCACAAATGAAGCTTGAGTTTGTATTTATAGTGTGGATTTGAATGTTACCGTTGGAGAGAGTAACATTCAAATCCAGACTATCTATGGAGTGAAATTCTCCTTTTCAGTAAAGTATGGCCTTTGTCAGCTTTTGTCAGATTTGCTGCCTTGACTTGATTGGTCCACGTGGACTGAGTCCAACGGCTCTTTTGTTCAGGGTACTTGATCAGGGTAGTCCTGACTTCAGGCGACTTGTCTTCAGCTGACTTGTAATCCTCTCAGGATACCTTTCTTCAGTAGACTTGAAGTCCTCTTAGGAACCATCATTGGACTTTAAGTCTTCTTAGTGGACTTCCTTCAGTAGACTTGAAGTCCACTCAGGGGAGTTGACATAAG
The DNA here is from genome assembly GCA_947034835.1 of Ballota nigra. NCBI lineage: Eukaryota > Viridiplantae > Streptophyta > Magnoliopsida > Lamiales > Lamiaceae > Ballota > Ballota nigra. The sequence goes on along the minus strand of OX344724.1, from coordinate 36,583,479 downwards.
GCTATTTGTCAAGCTTCCCAGCCTCAGTAGCCTGACTCCTTCAGGTCCCACTAGGCACAGCACTGATCCTCTCAATCATGCTCTTCACTGAGTAGTCCACTGACCAGCTTAGAAAGTCAGGTTTATACTCAGTGGGACTTCCTCCAGGCTTCTCTTCAGGTTCAGGTCTTCTGACATGGCTTCGGTCTATTCTCTTTTTGATGTTATTTTGACTTCCTCAGGCTGTGTCAGTGAGTTCCCCCTCACTGAGTTCCTCTCAGTAGAGTTCCCCCTCAGCTGAGTTCCTCTCAGTAGGGTTCCCCCTCAGCTGAGTTCTTCCTCCACTGATAACCTGTTCTCCTGAGAAACAACCTAGCCTGACCTGAAACTAAAAGATACTATCCTGACTGCTTTCAAACCTATTACATGTTGTTTTGGAAAATCATCAAAACTAAAATATCCCAACAATTTCCCCCTTTTTGATGATTCCAAAACTTCTAACAAAAAGATTTTCTATTACAAGAATGATGTCAGAACACAAGTAATAATATGAAATATGCAGAAATTCCCATAGTTTAAAACATTTAAGATCTGTTCGGTTGATCATTTTTCTTAACAAAACTGGATCAGTGGTCATGTGAACAACCCGCTCTGATACCAATTGTTGGTCCCGTTTTTTCATTCACAAACAAAGACAATATGGGAAATTAGGAGAAATTTTTGTTTTAACACTGATGTTATGCAAGTCAGTAAAGCAATAAAGAACACAACAATGTAAAGTGGTTCGGAGGCTCAAGCTCCTACATCCACTGCCTGATTTAACAGGAAATCCACTACCCGGGATTCTTGTTTTTAACGTGCCAAGGTGCACTCACAACTGGACTCACACCCCTCCGCGGAGCTGCCTCTCGAACTGGCCTCACATCCCTCTTCACTCAGGGACTGCCTCTCCTCACCTCACTGCAACACCTAACACTATTCTGGAAAGGGTTTAGTTTGGTTTGGTTCTCTCCAACTAGGTGAGATTTTCCCTTACATGGTTTTAGCCTTTAAGCTAAGGTTGGGAAAATCTCTCTAAGCTTAGGATGTATATGATGAGCTCGAGTATACAAACTGGAACACTCAAATATGACTATGAAGAACTCAGGTCAGTGTTCTTGATGGAGATGGTGCCTCCTTATGCCTCCCTTGAAACGCACCAATCTCACATCAGCTCCTTGCTCTTCACAAATGAAGCTTGAGTTTGTATTTATAGTGTGGATTTAAATGTTACCGTTGGAGAGAGTAACATTCAAATCCAGACTATCTATGGAGTGAAATTCTCCTTTTCAGTAAAGTATGGCCTTTGTCAGCTTTTGTCAGATTTGCTGCCTTGACTTGATTGGTCCACGTGGACTGAGTCCAACGGCTCTTTTGTTCAGGGTACTTGATCAGGGTAGTCCTGACTTCAGGCGACTTGTCTTCAGCTGACTTGTAATCCTCTCAGGATACCTTTCTTCAGTAGACTTGAAGTCCTCTTAGGAACCATCATTGGACTTTAAGTCTTCTTAGTGGACTTCCTTCAGTAGACTTGAAGTCCACTCAGGGGAGTTGACATAAGGCTATTTGTCAAGCTTCCCAGCCTCAGTAGCCTGACTCCTTCAGGTCCCACTAGGCACAGCACTGATCCTCTCAATCATGCTCTTCACTGAGTAGTCCACTGACCAGCTTAGAAAGTCAGGTTTATACTCAGTGGGACTTCCTCCAGGCTTCTCTTCAGGTTCAGGTCTTCTGACATGGCTTCGGTCTGTTCTCTTTTTGATGTTATTTTGACTTCCTCAGGCTGTGTCAGTGAGTTCCCCCTCACTGAGTTCCTCTCAGTAGAGTTCCCCCTCAGCTGAGTTCCTCTCAGTAGGGTTCCCCCTCAGCTGAGTTCTTCCTCCACTGATAACCTGTTCTCCTGAGAAACAACCTAGCCTGACCTGAAACTAAAAGATACTATCCTGACTGCTTTCAAACCTATTACATGTTGTTTTGGAAAATCATCAAAACTAAAATATCCCAACAATTTCCCCCTTTTTGATGATTCCAAAACTTCTAACAAAAAGATTTTCTATTACAAGAATGATGTCAGAACACAAGTAATAATATGAAATATGCAGAAATTCCCATAGTTTAAAACATTTAAGATCTGTTCGGTTGACCATTTTTCTTAACAAAACTGGATCAGTGGTCATGTGAACAACCCGCTCTGATACCAATTGTTGGTCCCGTTTTTTCATTCACAAACAAAGACAATATGGGAAATTAGGAGAAATTTTTGTTTTAACACTGATGTTATGCAAGTCAGTAAAGCAATAAAGAACACAACAATGTAAAGTGGTTCGGAGGCTCAAGCTCCTACATCCACTGCCTGATTTAACAGGAAATCCACTACCCGGGATTCTTGTTTTTATCGTGCCAAGGTGCACTCACAACTGGACTCACACCCCTCCGCGGAGCTGCCTCTCGAACTGGCCTCACATCCCTCTTCACTCAGGGACTGCCTCTCCTCACCTCACTGCAACACCTAACACTATTCTGGAAAGGGTTTAGTTTGGTTTGGTTCTCTCCAACTAGGTGAGATTTTCCCTTACATGGTTTTAGCCTTTAAGCTAAGGTTGGGAAAATCTCTCTAAGCTTAGGATGTATATGATGAGCTCGAGTATACAAACTGGAACACTCAAATATGACTATGAAGAACTCAGGTCAGTGTTCTTGATGGAGATGGTGCCTCCTTATGCCTCCCTTGAAACGCACCAATCTCACATCAGCTCCTTGCTCTTCACAAATGAAGCTTGAGTTTGTATTTATAGTGTGGATTTGAATGTTACCGTTGGAGAGAGTAACATTCAAATCCAGACTATCTATGGAGTGAAATTCTCCTTTTCAGTAAAGTATGGCCTTTGTCAGCTTTTGTCAGATTTGCTGCCTTGACTTGATTGGTCCACGTGGACTGAGTCCAACGGCTCTTTTGTTCAGGGTACTTGATCAGGGTAGTCCTGACTTCAGGCGACTTGTCTTCAGCTGACTTGTAATCCTCTCAGGATACCTTTCTTCAGTAGACTTGAAGTCCTCTTAGGAACCATCATTGGACTTTAAGTCTTCTTAGTGGACTTCCTTCAGTAGACTTGAAGTCCACTCAGGGGAGTTGACATAAGGCTATTTGTCAAGCTTCCCAGCCTCAGTAGCCTGACTCCTTCAGGTCCCACTAGGCACAGCACTGATCCTCTCAATCATGCTCTTCACTGAGTAGTCCACTGACCAGCTTAGAAAGTCAGGTTTATACTCAGTGGGACTTCCTTCAGGCTTCTCTTCAGGTTCAGGTCTTCTGACATGGCTTCGGTCTGTTCTCTTTTTGATGTTATTTTGACTTCCTCAGGCTGTGTCAGTGAGTTCCCCCTCACTGAGTTCCTCTCAGTAGAGTTCCCCCTCAGCTGAGTTCCTCTCAGTAGGGTTCCCCCTCAGCTGAGTTCTTCCTCCACTGATAACCTGTTCTCCTGAGAAACAACCTAGCCTGACCTGAAACTAAAAGATACTATCCTGACTGCTTTCAAACCTATTACATGTTGTTTTGGAAAATCATCAAAACTAAAATATCCCAACGCATATTAATTGGGCATAACATATTTCACATCATATAATTGATATATCACAAGTTGATTCACATTAAGGGGCAAAGCCCAAAACCATTTTCAAGTAACAGCCTAGTCTGCCAAAGTTCATTTTCACATATTGTAAATCTTTTCCAAACCACCACAAATAAACCCGTACAACATCATGTTTCATATTACTGGTGGTCATATACCACTTGTGATCATTTTTCACTAGTGGTCATTTACCACTGATAATCATTTATCACTGGTGGCCATTTACCACTGGTGGTCATTTACCACAAAATAAAGTGATCATGTAATCAGTTTTCCTTATTCTCATAAAACTTGTCATTTCAAATCATGAGGAGAAATCACATAAATCGTACTTAAATTGAATTCATGCTCACAATGTGCTCTTATTATCATGCGGTCGTAATCGATTCGTATAATCAGGTAAGCACAAACAATCTGTATAAGATACATATAATTATATCATATAGTTCACACACTTATATAATAGATTTACATTTATGTTGGATAAGTTATTTTAGATTGATTCGATCGAGTTCAGAGTATACTAGCACAACGTATTATTAGCAGATCAATCACCCAACTGTTTGCTCCGAGTCCCAAGAGTGATATACAAACAAATGGTCGGATTCGTCGCGCGTATCCCGACTAGTACAAAATCTTAATATGAAATAATTTAATTAAAAAGTTAACCCTTGAATTATTAGAAAAACTTGAGAGTTTGTGTTACGAGAATCGATGAGGTTGTTATCTTATAAACCTATTGAATAGACTTACTTAAAGTCCACATTATTTTGGTAAACACGCCCATTTCTAAGATGTGATGCATTGGTGGGTGTACTTACTAATTTCCTCGTGGTAAAACTATTTCGATTTCTATAAAACAAATCTTTTAATTTCCCTTGTCCTTTTATAAATGAAACCTTTTATAACTTAATAGTATATCCATATAATATTTTCCCAAAAATAATTAAAAGAATAAGAAAGTTATTTAAATAATATTAATATAATGAAAAATAGGTTTTTCTTTTTAAGATTTCTATTTCTTATTTTAAAAGAACTCTTGAATATAATTTATATTTTATAAATAATATTTCCTTTCGTAATTACTTATTAATAAACTTTGACTTTAAGAAATTTGTATCCTAAAACTAATATATTCTTCTTTTTCCTAGTATTAGTAATACTTCCAAAGTTGATTAGTGTTATTTTTAAAATAAAAGACTTATATTAATTTCCCAAAAATACTCTTATTCATTTGTTACTAGTATGAATATTAATCGACTTAACTTTTCCGTTCCTTTTATCCAAACTCAACTAATATGATAATTTTGATAACCCAAAGTATTTCTATTAGTCTTTTCCCAAACAACCAAAGAACAAGAATTAAAGAAATGAAATGTTTCTACTGCCCCTAGGCAGGGGAGAAAGAAAAGGAATCCCTTTGTCCATAAGAAACTCAACTAATAGTATTAACAACTAGTTTCATCACCATTCAACTAATTCAATACCAACAGTCCTCTAAACAACCAAGTAGAAGGATAAAACGGTACAACCGTATAATTTAAATACCAAAATATCAAAGTCCATCAACGTTGACTCAATCCATCATACCACAACTAACTCTAATTAGTAGGAAAATCAGTAACAACCAAACTCTAAACAAAACATGATTCAAATGTTTACAAAACCCCTAATAGTGCCTATTTCCTATTCTAATTAATACAAGAAACAGAGAAGGGTCTAGTGATTCTTACTAGTCCCAAATTTGGCAGCCTAATGTCGTCGCTTAATGATTCGTTGATTTAATCCGGACAGCCGTTTAAAGGTTCGATTGTTCATCGGATAATTTCGGCGGCCTAACGCGTCGTTCCGGTTTCTCCGAAAAAGAACGGACAACAAGAGCTTCGTAGGAAAGGCGGAGGAGATGGCAACGTCTCGATTAAACATGAAAAGAAACGAAATGTGAGTCTTTGCTCATGAGAGATAAATCGAGAGGAATTTTGTTAAATCAATTAGGGAATTAAATTGAGCAAAATTTTAATCGGAGAAAAACAGAATAGAAGCGGAAGGAGCGACGGACGGACGACGGCGTCACGAGGTGGCGACGCGAGTGGTGGCTCTGGAGCGAGAGGCGGCGGCGGCGACTGGCGGTGCTAGGCAAAGAGGCATCGGCGGTCTTGGGCTAGAACACGGCGGCGTCAATTGGCGGAAACAGGGAGGAGCTGGGCGGCTTTGATCGGTGGCGAAGAAGGAGGCGACGCTTGAAAGTGGCGGTCGCTCAAAGAGGAGGCGACGGCTGTGACTGGAGACGGCCGCGCTACTCGCCGAGAAGGCAGAGAAATTTTTGGGGGACAATAAGAGAGAGAACTGATATGGGGATATCTGTTTTGAGTGAAAAGATACATACCCGGTTTGAGTGAATTGGGGAGAGAAGAAACTGATTATAGATTTTATACGGATCCCTTCCTAAACATATTTAACTGGCACTTTCGAAATCCTTCAAATCTGTATCTTATGAGGTTTTTACTATTAAAAATTAATTAATAAAAGGAAAAGGAATAATTTATGTGGCTAGAAATTAATCCCCTTTAATTATTATATTTTCGTTTCCGCTTGATACGGTTTAGGGATCGTCTTTTAAATTCAATTAATATTTTATTGTATTTAAATTATATTTTTATCAATAAATTATACGGATAGAAATACTTAATATAAACTTGATTATTTAATTTATCGTAGTCCTTCTTCCTTCGAATTTAGGAATTTATAATAGAGTATAAATTTAAATCACATAATAGCACATGAAAAAAATAAAATTAAAAGAAACAAGATAATAATTTAAAATACGGCTTTTAGGAAAATAAAAGATATAAAATGTGATGGGGTGAACTCTACTGAATACTTTTCTTACAAATGACTGACTTGAAGAGAAAATACTAGCTTTCTACTAGTAGTTTCCCCGCAAGAGTACGGGTTCACTGTAGTATGAGTAAGTATAATGAATAATAATATCGAACCCAAAGGATGAATTGTATGCAAATAGATCCCTGAAGATCTACGCGTCGTAGTTAATATGAGTGAAATGTTTTTAGTTTTTTAAAAGAGAAAATAATCTAAACTAAATTACTCTACGAATGCAAAAGGAAAATTAAACTAAGTATCTAAGGTTTGTATGCAAGTATGTGATGGTGATGCTTAGGATAGGAATCCCTACGTATACTAACGGAGCAGGTACATAATCAGAATAACCGTGACGCGCAAGAAATAACCTAAGTAAAAGAATGCAAGATGAAAGCTCAAGATTTTAACCCTAATACTTTATCCTAACAAACAACTTCACTAATCCACTAACAAGTTAATATATTGTGCTTAATTAATGAGACCCTAATTTAACTAAGGTGATGCGGTCGTCCTCCTTCGCTAAACTGGTAGATGAATTAACCCTTTCTAAACCCTCTCGTTAAGTCTACTAGTTGTTAAAGAGTGATGCGGTCGTCCTCTCTCTAACACTTTCGATCGAAATTCAAAGGCAAAGTTAAGAATAATTTTAAAAATTCATCAATTAAGAGAATTAAAACCTAACGTCGCGAATTACCCTAATTGCGTATCCACATCCTACTTCTAAGAGTTCATCCTACCCCAAGCATGCAAGGGTTTTAGCTAGACATGGGTTTTACGTAAACAATAACGATTGAATAAATAACAAACATGAACATAATGAATAGAACGAAGAAAATATCAAACATAAACTAGGGTTTCAAGAAATAAAGGAATAAACTGAAATTAAATCAATAAAACGAAGTCTCAAAGTATTCAAGAACAAAGATCTGAAGAAACAAAACTAAAAAGTAAAACTGTGATGTGAATTCGTAAAGAAAAACCTCAAAACGTAAAAGTAAAGCTTGCTCGTTCCTTCCTCTCCAAAAACTAACTCTAAAAACTATCTCGTATCAAGTGGTGTGTGGTCGTTTCAAGTTGTGTGTAAAAACGTGCTCGGAAGGGGTATATATAGGCAATAGGTCGAGTCGGGAACGTATGGGCCGAAAAATCACGCAAGCTCGTGCACTGCTCGTGCACTAGTGCACCAGCTCATTCCACTCGAGCACCCCAAATCGTCCAGAGAGCAAAAACTGCACGGCCCCCTTTTGCTCGTGCACTAGTGCACGAGCTGCTTTTGCTCGTGCACCCTGCATGAGTGCTCGTGCACTAGTGCACGACTTGCTTCTGCTTGTGCACAGTGCACGTGCACTAGTGCACGACCTGCACCTACTCGTGCACTATACATGACTGCTCGTGCAGGGGTGCACGAGTACTCCTTGCTTGTGCACTCCAATGATACTTTTGCTCCCCCGAACTAATATTTTTCGTATTTCTTCGATATCTTCTCATCCGGGCGTCCGTTTGAGTCGATTCAAAGTCCTACGAACTCCTCTTTTCGCCCCTATCCATCTATGAGCATCAAAGAGACAAATTCATTAGTTTATGAAAATGATACTCAAATGACTCTAAAAACTCACATACATCAACCAAAACACGGGCATTTCGAGTGACGAATCATGACAATTTCACGCCTAATCAATGACTTAGTGGAAATCTTTTGGCATCTTAATCAAAACTTAAGTCTATACAATTTCCCAAAATTTAACTCACCAGCAAATCTTTCAGCTCAAACCTAATTTCATCAGCATTGGAAATAGTCTTCGGGGCCGTCTTCTAGAAGTCGGAAGGTCTTCAGAAATTGTATAAATTTTAACGTCCTATACATGACCTGAAGCTGAAAAGAATAATCCAAGAAATTTTCCACTGCCTAGACGTAGCAACTTTTCCAGATGCCAGATTATTGTCAATCTAAAAGTCCTAAAAATATCAAGTGAATAAACAAAGTTTACATGATTTGATCAGCACTTGCTTTAACCTAGTAATCCATCACTGCACTATGCGACATCCATTAAACAAAATACAAAATAGTTAACTGGAAATTCCTGTAAAAAGAAATCATCATGGAATGAGATGCAATTAAGTCTAGCTGAAACTTAAAAACACAAAGAGACACATAATGTGACTTACAATATAGACCAGACATATATTAATGGAAATTAGACCAGAAGAGTAGGGAAAAAAAGACTAGAGTTAGATAGTCTTCGAAAGGAACTGGCCAATGCATACACTAAACCTTAGCAATTAAAGTAATGGAAAAAAACAAAAAAATAATCCGTAAAAAAATAAATCTCTCACCTTCAGTGCACGAGTAGTAAAGACCTGCAACATCGCTTTGTAAATTCTTTTGTGAGAATGGAGATTTATCATTCAATAGTCTGCAACATTCAATTGAAAATTAATAAAAAAAATCATAACATAGACCAAATAATCACAAAATATAAATCCGGGAGTATCTGAACTTGAAGAAGAGTGATTCAAGAAGGGCATAACATCCATGCTGGCAAAGAGAAGTGATTGTGAGGGGGCATTACCTAATGGGTAATTCTTCGCCAATATCTATAACACTTCTTCTAATTGCTTCCCCGCCATTCTCTACACTCAATTCCTATGAAATCCGAAATCAAATTACAGATCGTATTGAAAGTTTTCTCACTTTTTGCTATTATTTTTCACAAAAATTTAGAGGAGGGGAGCGCCTGAACATCGTAGATGAATATGGTAGAGAAGAAGGGGGGTTGTGAATTGTGATCATAAATGAGAGAAGAAACGTAAAAAAATTGTAGGAATGCAAGAAGCACGGGTTAAAATGAACAAAATTAATAAAAATAGGGGTAGAATTATCTAAAAATAATTTACATATCCATGACACTTTTATATAGACGTGGCAATGCATCATCTTCATTCAAAAGTTAAAAAAATCACATACTTAAGAGTAACTTCTGCACTCTCAACAATAACTTTATCATATGTGCCATCTCGATAAGGTAGACTAAGATCATAGTAATTTATATCCAACCCCACAAAAGGCAAGATCAACTATAATAGAGGTAGAAGAAGGATTATACACCCAATAAAATAATATTTTGGCTTCAGATGAGAAAGTAGAAAACCAATTTGAAAATATTGGTGAAAAATATATTTACTACCTTGTCTTTCATGAATTTTCAAATGACCCTTGTCATCTCATCTCCTGAAAATGGAGGCCTTCATCAATGCAAAGGTTGTATAAGCATATTAAAAGCTCAAAAGATAAAATCATATTGCTAAGTTCACTTCAAATCAAACTTCAACAATGAAGACAAACCCAAAATTATTTTCAAAGAATAAATCATTCAGACTCGAAACTTCTAGCTATAAAGAACTGTTGGAATTATTGGTGTTTACCAATAATAATATGTGAGTGAAAATGAAAATGGAATTTCAATTGAAACTGGGCTGAAAACATTGGACCTTGGACCTTAGTTATTGGTCCTTGACAATTGAACTTTGGGCTGCATTTGGACCTTAGAAGAGTTTTCTAAGTTTGTTGAGCCCAACAGTTTGGACTTAGCCCGGAAATCTAGAGTGTCCAGATTCGTTGAAGTGGACATGAATAATGCATGATAAAAATACAAAACATATGACGAAATTTTAAAGTTGACAATTCTCTGATTTTTGTTTAATTGGGAATGACTTATGCCTCCCTTATTTTGGCTGAGACGAACCGAAATGCAGAAAGGTCCAGGTTCGTAGTTTGACTAGCAATCCTTCCATGCATGTGTGGGTCTTGGAGGTCTATAAATAGGTGTCCTCATGCATAGTTTTTGGCGCCACACAGAAAATCTCTCTCACTCTCTCCCTAAGTATTCTAGCATATAGAGTCTTTAAGAAATCAGTCCAGTTCATACGTTCTTCCTGTTCGCCGGAGTTTCAAGACCTGCGGTGCTGTACTCTTGAAGACGAAAGTGTGGTTTTACCTTTGGGGACACATTTCAAGAACCGAAGAGCACTATCGGGGAAATTTCATCTTGCGGGAAGAGGCTTTCCTCGACTCGACACATTGCAGTCTTACTTTTTTCGTATTTTGTGTAAATTTAAGTTTCGAGTTGTAATTTTATTTATTTAATTTCTTGTAATCAAATTATTATTTCCACAGTCATCAAAATTCCAACAATCGCAAGATGAAATTATGACTGATGGAAATAATAATTTTGAGTCTTCGAACTAGGGAAACACTGTTGTTCCTTCTGGTACTCCCATTTCCCAGGGCACCACTACCCCTATCCCCTCTGTAACTGTCCAAGTTGGGCAGACCTCTAATCCTAATGTGGTGAACCCTTTCCCCTTTGATGATGCTAGACCTTTCATGGTCCATAAAGAGAGACTCGAGAAGTTCTCGGGTAAGAATTTAAAAAAAATGGCAGAAGAGAATGTTACTTTTTCTTACCACCTTGTGATTGGCAAGGTTTGTCATTGAGGGTCCGCTTGCGTTCGTTGAGAACGATAAGCAAAATGAGGATGTCAGTGACAAATGGTGGCAATGGAAATAAAGTCTCGTGATTGAGATTAAAACCGGTTGTTAATGAGAATTATGAACCGGATTGCGATGAGATTTTTTTCCTAATGAAGCAACAATTTGAAATAAGAATTGGTGGCTTTTGTTGGTCCCACTAGATTGATAAATTGCGGAAGCTTTAAAGGAAATGTCTTTAGCAAAATTTCTTTTCACAAGAGCACAATAAATAAGCAAGAAAGTAAATACAGAAAACAGTAAATAAGACCGGATGTATAGTGGTTCGGATCTGAATATCCTACGTCCACTCTCCCTTGATGAAAGGGGTCTCACTATCCAACCAACAACCAACTTACTTACTGGAATTGTGAAGTACCAGTTCCTTCTTACAAACCCTTTAGATCTAACTTGATCTAAAGCCTTCAACCTTCTCTTAAAGAGGAACAGGTTGAGATCCAACAACTCCTTAAGAGTAAATATGAAAGTATGAGCAGAATAAGAGTGCTATATGCTTGATAATCAAGAGCTTGGATTATGACTTCGTGCGCGTAGGATTCTAGAGCTTTTCTTGAGTCTGCACTCTTGTATTTATAGAGATGATTAGGATATAACCGTTGGAGAGCTAATCCAATCAGATCCTCTATTTAAGAAAGCTTCAATCAATCAATTCCCTACTTGATTGATTGGGTTTGTGAGATCCTTGGATTGATTGACTTCAAAACATTCCAATCCTGATCTTGTTGACTTGATTTGAATCACCAACGGTCAAGTGCTTCCAATGCTTAACTCTGATTCTCTCCAGAGAAGGCAAGACTAGACACCCGACAACCTTGATGTCTTCTGGTCCTGGTCTGGTTAAGAAACAGAATGCTCATCAGAATCAGGAGATGATTCTGAGCATCTTTTGTTTCACCAGACTCATCTGGTCCGGACTCGTCTGGTCTGGGGAAGGCTCTCTGCCTCTGGTCAGTCTCATCTGGTAAAGTCCTCTGGTGGGTCTTCTGGTGACTCTTCTAGTGAGGTCTTTTGGTCTGACAATTCCCCCTAGACTAAGTCCTAATCTAGTTCATCATCTGGCTAACAGGTCCAGATGGTCCTATTACATCTTCTGGTTTGTTTTAACTCATCAAAACTATACAACATTTATCCTAACAATTTCCGTCTTTTTGATGGAGTTAGAACATTACCAGAACTGATCAAATAAGCATAAAAACAGTAAAAAGATAAGACCTTAGAATAGATCTTATCAGGCAAATAATTAAGGCAACAAGAAGTTGTCTTTTGAACAGAGAAGATATGATTTTTCATTGATAATAAGGACAAAAGTGATTACAGATTAAAATGCAATTCTGGTCCTATTCTAAGCATATCGTCTGTTCTCCTTGGGCACCAGAAACCAGTCAAGAAACCTGTCTTGAATGGCCTTCAACTCTGCAGAAGATGTTGGAGTGAAATTTGCCAACACCTTGGTCTTGTATAACTTCTTCAGTTCAGCCCAATCAACCTGGTCCCCTATCATTGGAGTGTTGAGATAATGAAATTCAGGGGCAGTGACCTCCAGGTTGAACTCAATGGTGGAGTCCATCAGCTGCTTGTACAGACCTGCGTCATAAGCCTTCATCCAAGAATGGAACGTCCTGTTGATGAGAGCATCATCCTCTGGTGGAGGCCTTTGGATGTAGTGCTGGATGAACCAAAAAGTCTTAGCTTCTCTCCACTTCTCAATGAGGGGAACAGGCACAGTAGAGTCAAAGGACCATTCTGTCCTGAGTGGCAAAATCTCCATCACTTCAACAGGTGCTTTCCTTTTCTGGCTGGATCCACTAGCACCAGAAGAGATGCCAGCTTCTCTGGTCTTCTTGTTCTGCCTCCTAACATATCTGAGCCTCTGCTCTTCATCTATGTTCTTCCTTATTCTAGCTTGCCTCTCTTCAGGCGTCTCTTCCTTGAATCTCTTCTCTGCATCTTCAACGACAGATTCAAGGAAGCTCTTCTTAACTTTCCTTATCTTCCTCTTGGCAGGTCCAGAAACGGCCATAGGATCCTGCTCTGCTTCTGAAGACTCCTCTTCTGCCGCAAGCTGTTTTGCCATGGTAAGAGATTTTAACTCTTCCTTCTTCTTCTTCTGCAGCTCAGCCTGGGCCAAAGTGTTCTCCAGCAGGTCCAGACGAGCACCATGGCTGAAGAGAGTCTCATTTGTGGTCTTCGCCAGATCAGTTCTGGCCTTCTCTTCCCCCTTTTTAACTTCATCAATAAGGGGCTCCACCACCTGCCTAATGAGATCAGGCAAGACAGTGTTGGAGGAAGAGTGAAGATCACGCAGTTGCTTGGCTTCCTCCAGGTAGGCTTTTGACTCAGCAACTAGCCTCTCCTGCTTTTCTAACATCTCCTGGAGGGAGTCCTTAAGCTTAGCAGTCTGCAAAATCTGGGAAGCCATCTCAACCTTCAAAACAGAGACTGGCCTCAGCTGCTCCAGCACATGCTCCTGGAGCTGCTTCTGGCTGTGCATCACATCCAGCTTAACAAAAAGTCCATTGGCCTTGAAAGAGGCTTTGGCAGCTGCAAAAGTGGACTTTATCTGTTTCAACAAGATCTTCCTCTCCTGCCGGATCTGATTCTCAATCATAGCAGGGGCCATATGTTGAATTGCTTTGAAGAAACGCCCAATCTGCATGATCTGCTCATTGAAAAAGGTCTTCATCTTTTGCAGCACGGCAGGAGTTACATCAAAATCCTCCTCATCAGAGTAGAGCTCTGGAGGGAAAGAGAAGTGAGGGCAAAATCTGTATGAGGGGCCCTCAGGAGAAATCATAACTCCTCTCTGGATGAGCAGAGTGCGAATCAACACCTTCGCTACCTCCGGAGTCTCGAGCTCAGCCGGGTTCTGGATGTTCAACTTCTTCTTGAGCTCTATCTCCTAGGCAGTGAATGTGGAGGGAGACATTTCTTCTAGCAACATCATCAAGTCCTCCACATCCTCTAATCTGGCCTTGCTCCAGACTTTGGCATCAGTCAGATCTGCCAAAAGTGGTAAGTGCTCCAACAGAATAGGAAAGTGCTCTCTTAGCCAGAGCTGAGCACTTACACTCATGCTCTGCCTGATGGGACCCATTTCTACAGATGAGAAAGTAAAGGGTCTGGGCCCAGAGGCAGAGGAGGATGGTGCTAAGACCTCCGGCTCCAGTGAAGCATCCTCATCTTCACTATCATCGCTGGTCAGACAGGTGGGAGAAAGGGGAGGGGCAAGAGGTCCCAAGGCCATGGAGATAGATGGGTTCTGGTCTGAATGAGTTTGGGGAGGGGTGGGATTTTGTGAGGTAGAGGTTGTAGGAAGGGGCTGTTCTGCACCAGGGGAATATGGTATCTCTGGTACAGAGGCTGGGATGGAATTTTGTGTGGTGTGTTCTGCACCAGAAGTGGAAGGCACCTCTGGTACATGGGCTGGGGGAGAGGGATTAGTGTTAAGAGGTGTTTGGGAAGGTGGGGAATAAGGTGTTTGGGGAGGTATGGTGGAAGGAGTGTATATGGGGGTATCAGGTAGGGTCTGCTTTGGTGCAGAGATGGGGACACCAGAAGCAGAGGATGGGTTTTGGGGAGGGTTTTCTGGGGGAGAAGTATAGGAGGTAACAAGATTAACAGGGGAGGGGATGGAAGGAATTACCTCAGCTGGGTCAACACCAGCTGGAACAGATATCTCTGGAGCATCTCCCATAAGTAGAGAAGCCTCTTCTATTGCCTGCTCCAAGGCATCCCCTAGGTCAGAGCCAGAGTCTGACCCCTGAAACATGGCCCTCCTGGCCCTAGATTTCTTCTTAAGAGGCTCAACCTCCTCTGCCTCTTCTTCTTCTGATGGCCATCCACCAGAAGTGTTTTCTTGCTCCTTCTGCTTGTTCTGGGCTTTTTAGCAGATACCTTCTTGGCCTCCTCTGACCTCTTTCTTTTAGCTGCTCCTGCTGACTTGGCAGCCTTCTCACCATCACCCTTTTTCTTCAATACATTAAGAAGGGGAATCTGGTCCTCCTCTGAGGAACCAGAGAAAGCTATGGTTGAAGAACCAGTAGCTTCAGCAGTCTTCTTCTTACTTTGCTGCTTTTGTTGCTTCTGCCCCTTTGCAGGTGAGGGAACTGCTTGAAGAGGAGGGGCAGGGATGGCTTGCTCTCCATCAGAATCAACATGGCCATGGAGAGGGCCATCCTTAGAAAATAGTATATTGCTCTTGTGAAAGCCCTTGCACCAGGAATCTCTCCACTTCTTCTCTGGAAAGATTGAGTCCAAGATCAGAGTGAGCTTTGTGCCTAAGGACACATTGGCATTGAAAACGAATTGTTGCTCTCCAGGCAGTTGGGGGCACTCCTCCTTCTGCACCTTCAACTTGTTCTTCCTCAAAACTCCCCAGAAGAACTCGGCCCAATTGCACTTGGCGCCATAAAAAAATTGCCCTCATAACACATAGCCTGCCTGTGAAGATGGCATCTGTGCTATGACTTTCGCACATCAGGATTTTCACCACAATATCGAACAGAA
Organism: Ballota nigra; assembly: GCA_947034835.1. Lineage (NCBI taxonomy): Eukaryota > Viridiplantae > Streptophyta > Magnoliopsida > Lamiales > Lamiaceae > Ballota > Ballota nigra. The sequence goes on along the minus strand of OX344724.1, from coordinate 36,567,897 downwards.
CCTTGTATTTTTGCCTCAAATATTTGTCAAGAAAGCCTTTTGTCAAATTCTGACATGAGGATCTGGCAAAAAGCTTGAATGACTCCAACGCTTCTCCTTCTTTATACTTCAAGGGGTCCACACCCTCCGAGGAAATGTTACCAAACAAACTGCAGAAATCGGTCTTCGAAAAAATGACATCCTCCTTATCAATCTTAGAGGAAATGTGGTCATCATGGATCTTCATTCTGACTAAAAACTGGGCAGCGTACCCATCCACCATGCGCAAATCCTTGGGTATTTTGGAAATCAACTCCTCCACTCCAGATTGCCTAAGCAACTCCAAAATCTCCAGTGCTGCTGGATTCTTGGTGGAATAGAAATCCACCACCATTTCCGACTTTAATTTCTTGCAAACATACTCCAGATCGAAGTTGCACTTGGGTGCCATTTCTGTGAGAGAGAGGGAGAGAGAGAAAGACAACTTGCAGAGAGAAATTAGGGCTTTGAAAGTAAGGAAACGTGAAAAGACAGATTGAAGCAAGGTTTGATTTAAATAGGCAAGATGCGTGGCTTGAACAATTAATGAAGTGTGAACGCGTGTAATTGCCAAATTTAATTTAGGGAACAAAATCAATTTTTGAATTGATTGACATATTGCACATTAATTAAATCTGATGGCCAAGATTAAAAGGCAAAATACAGATTTAATCTGGTGCGTAGGCGTGGTCATTGGGACTGGGTATAAAGGGGTTTTGTGGCAGTCAAGAGAAAAAGCGAAATGATTGCCTAGGCCCTATACCCTAGTCTTAAATACACTCTGAAGTTGAAACGTTTTGGGTGTATTAAGTAAATTGAAAAGTGTATCCCAATGATCAGAGGCCAGATAAGTAAAAGCATACATGTCACCTGATATTGTAACCAGATGATACCACAGCTAGTCTGGTGTTACATCCCATCTGATGAAACCCATCTGGTTCTGGTCAGAGAAGACTCCGGACTTTTCTGGAATTTTATTCAGCACCTCACCTGGGATGTACCTCATCTGGTACAAGCCTCATCTGGTGTGAAACACATCTGGAGATGTAACTTCCCTGATATATCTAGCATGTAGGCACGTTAGTTAAAAAATATATATATTAAGTAATAGAATGAAACAAAGGATACTTCTCTGATGTTCCCCCTAAAACAAATCTGTCTCTGGATCCAATAAGCCTAACTCAAATGCTAACTCTCTGAATCTGGACTCAGCCAAAGGCTTAGTCAGAATATCTGCTCTCTGCTTCTCTGTTGCAATCTTTTCCATCCTTATATCTCTCTTCTCAACATGATCTCTGATAAAGTGATGCCTTATATCAACATGTTTGCACCTGGTGTGAAGAACTGGATTCTGGGTGATTGCTATTGCACTATTGCTATCACAGAAGATTGGAATATCCTTGGCTCTAATCTGGTAGTCCCTAAGCTGTTGACTAATCCAGAGTAGTTGTGAACAACAACTTCCTGCAGCCATGTACTCTGCTTCTGTTGTTGATGTAGCAACTGAAGTCTGCTTCTTAGAAAACCAAGATACCAATTTATTTCCTAAAAATTGGCATGTTCCACTTGTAGACTTCCTATCTATTCTGCACCCACCATAATCTGAATCCAAATAACCACTTAACTCTAAGTTGTCATCTGCAGGATACCATAATCCCAAATTCACTGTTCCCTTGAGATATTTTAATATCTTCCTAGCTGCTTCCAAATGACTTTTCTTAGGATTAGCTTGAAATCTGGCACACACACCTACAGCAAAAGTAATATCTGGTCTGCTTGCAGTCAGGTACAGAAGAGAACCAATAAGTGCTCTGTACTGAGTCTGGTCCACACTCTCTCCAAACTCATCTGGATCCATGTTGAAATTTGTCATCATAGGAATCTTGGCTGCTTTGCTAGATCCTATTCCAAATTTCTCTAACATGTTTCTGATGTACTTTGCCTGATTGATGAAAATTCCCTTCTCTGTTTTCTTTACCTGCAGACCTAAGAAATAATTCATTTCACCCATCATAGACATCTCAAACTGGCTCTGCATGAGTTCACCAAACTTCTCACACAGCTTCTTGTTAGGGGATCCAAATATAATGTCATCAACATATATTTGGACCAGAAGGATGTCCTTTCCTTCTTCTTTCCTAAACAAGGTCCTATCAATCTTACCCTTAGTAAAACCATTGTCCAGAAAAAACTGAGATAGAGTGTCATATCATGCTCTGGGTGCCTGCTTCAGCCCATAAAGAGCTTTCTTAAGCTTAAACACTTTGTCACCTTGTTCAAAACCAGGAGGTTGTTCCACATACACTTTCTCAATGAGAATCCCATTAAGAAAGGCAGATTTCACATCCATCTGGTACACTTTGAACTTCATGTGAGCAGCATATGCTAAGAACAATCTAATGGCTTCTAGTCTGGAAACAGGAGCAAATGTTTCATCATAGTCTATTCCTTCAGACTGAGAATAGCCCTGAGCCACTAGCCTTGCCTTGTTCCTAGTAATGACATCATTTTCATCTTTCTTATTCTTGAAAACCCACTTAGTGCCTATCACCTTTTGATGTCTTGGTCTGTCTACCAGTTCCCAAACATCCTGTCTGGTGAATTGATTCAACTCCTCTTGCATAGCAACAATCCAATTTGAATCTTTCAGTGTTTCCTTGATGTTCTTGGGCTCAATCAAGGATACATAGCAACTGAATAAGGCAACTAAGTTGAGAGTTCTCCTAGTCTGGACACCCTTAGTTGGATCTCCAATTATCAGGTATTGGGGTGATCAACCAGGGTCCTCCTTCCCATGGTCTTACCTGATTGATCATCCTCTGCAGTACCTTGATGAATATCACCACCTGCAGAAGAGCTTCCCCCTACAGGAGTTCCAACCTCCTCTGGTTCTACACCTTGTGAAGACTTCTTCTTCAGAGAACCAGAAGATGGGTCAACATCTGAATCTGAATCTGAATCTGAGTCTGAATCAAGAATACATGGATTGACCTTGATTACTCTGGGAGTAGTCTGATTCTGTGTCTCTCCAGAAGACTTTAATTCCACCTTGTACTCAACAGCAGATTCATAAAAAACAACATGAGGTGTTTCCTCCATACAAAGTGAATTCTTATTAAAAACTCTAAAAGCTTTACTGGTGCTGGAATATCCTAAAAATATTCCATCTGCCACTTTAGCATCAAAGGTTTTTAATTTAGATTTCCCATTGTCATGGATGAAACACTTACATCCAAAAACATGAAAATATGAAACAGATGGGGTTTTACCTTTCCATACCTCATATGGAGTCTTGCTATGTGGTGTGTTGTATTCTGCTAGAAGAGTCCTTGCAGCTTCCTTAAGGGTTCTATTCCTTCTTTCTGCTACTCCATTTTGTTGGGGTGTTCTGGCAGCAGATGTCTCATGAAAAATCCCATGTTCTTTGCAATATTCTGCAATGTGTGAATTCAGAAACTCTGTCCATTTGTCACTTCTGATCCTAACTATGCTCTGGTTCTGCTCATTTTGAATCTGCTTGAAGAATTCTGGCAGCTTAGTGATAGTTTTATTTTTCTTAAACAAGACCACTACCCAAGTGTATCTTGAAAAGTCGTCTACTATCGCCAAGGTGTACTTCCTTCCACTGAAACTAAGAGGAGAAACAGGTCCAAACAGGTCCATGTGAAGTAGTTGAAGTACTCTGGTTGTGGTTGTGCTCTGGACATCCTTAAAGGAGGTCTTGGGTTGTTTACCCTTCTGGCATGAACCACAAACCTGATCCTTCTTAAACACTTCATTAGGAAGACCTCGAATAAGACCTTTTCTGGCAATCTTATTCAGTGTTTTGAAGTTAAGGTGGCTCAATCTCTTGTGCCATAACCAGCTATCTTCTGCAGATCCTTTAGCAACCAGGCAAGCATTTCTTGGGCAACTGCTAAAATCTGCAAGATAAATGTTACCCTTCCTCAAGCCTATAAGCAAAATGTCATTATAATCAGAAGAAAAGACAGTGCATGAATCACTAGAGAACTTCACTGAGTATCCCCTGTCACAAAATTGGGATACTGAAAGCAGATTATGCTTGAGTCCTTCAACGTAGTAGACTTCATCTACAGATACTCCATTAAAAGTCAACTTTCCAATGCCTCTGGTGACTCCATAGTTGTTGTCACCAAACATCATTCTTGGCCCATTCATTGGCTTGAAATCCTAGAGATGATCTTTCTGGAATGTCATGTGCTTAGAACATCCACTATCAATGTACCACACATGTTTGCTTGAGAGTCCTTTCTCCAATGGGCTCTTATCATCCTGCAGAGAAATCAATTAGGCCCCCTACTAGAGCTGGGTCCTGATTGGTTAGTTGTAGGTTTTGTAGGAATCCAAAGATAAGATCATCCCTTGCTGGATGAGGAGATCTTATCTTCCTTCCAAATCTATCTACCAGCACATATCCTCTTACAATGACATATTGAGCTACTGGTCTGATCAGAACACCTTTCCTATAAACAGGTCTGGTGTATCTTTTCTCAAATCTGGCTTTTGGAATAGCCTGCCTTAAAAACATGGTCTTAAAGGTCTGGTTGTAAGGGTACATCCTAGAAGAACCATCCCTGGTGTCATAACTACCCAGATCAGTTGGTTTTCTATAGATGGGTCTGGAAGACCTCCTCTGGTTCTGAAAGTTAGACCTTTTCTGGTGGTTATAGTTCCTTTGAGTATATCTGTTCTGGAATTGATTCCTCTGAGAAAACTGTCTCTGGGGTACCTGGTTCTGTTGAACATTGTTCCATCTCTGGTAGTTCCTATTCTGATTGGGATTCCCCCTTCTTGAGTGTCTCCTTTGAGGTCCCCTAATCTGGTTAGGTTCCCTTTGAGGATTCCTCTGGGGTCCTCCAATCTGAGTAAGTTCCATTCTTTGAGATTTATTGTTAACAGATCCATCAACCTTCAATAGTTCCCCTTGTTGACGTTTATTCTCAAGGATTCTCTCTTCCAGGACAGTCAACTCTTCTGGACCATATTCTATGTGATTAACTGAGTGATTCCTTTTCCAATCAGGATTGTGAACCACTTTGTAACCATTACCAGTTGAGTCTTTTTCATCCCAGATTTCTACCAATTTACCAGATCTTATAGACTTATCTTTGTTGTAAAGGTATTTATGAATTTTGGTAGTAATTCCAGAATATCCTAAACCACTCTTATCATTAATGCGCTGAGAAGACTCGGATATAATAGATACAACAGATGGTATCTTAGGAGCTTCTCTAGGCATGGGTATCTCTTCTATGGTTTGCTCAACTTGTTTTCCCTTGATAAGAGTCTGGTATTTGGCTCTAAGTTCATTGAACTCATCTTCCTGAGAGTTCTTTTCTTTCATGAGTTGATCTACCAGAGTATCTCTTTCTGTGTTCTTATCCTGAAGTTCAGAGACTTCTTTGGAATGATCTTTCATGAGTTCTCTGGTGGATTTTTGCTCATGAGAGAGGGATTGAACTTCAGCTCTGAGCCTACCATTTTCTTTCTCAAGTTTTTGACATAGCTGAACACAATTTTGGAGATCTGATAGCATTTGTTGCATATCAGACTCTCTGGAGTTACCAGATGAATGAGATGATTCAGTATATTTGGAATTAGATAAGCATAGGGTAGTTTCATTTACCTCAGTGATGTCTGCCATAAGGCATACATCATCATCTGATCCGAAATCAGAAGAAGAAGAAGAACTGGAACCAGTATCTTCCTCATCTGCTTCTGCCAGTAGTGCTCTCTTGTCAGCATATCTCCTATCTCTCTTGAGTCTTTTCTATTCTCTTTCTCTAGGAGTCAATTGAGGACAATCATAGCTGTAGTGACCAGGCTTGTTGCAGGTGTAACAGGTGTTATCTCCTCTGGGTCTGGGACTTGGATCTCTCCTCCTCTGGTTGTACTCTGTTCTGGCTGGACTACTATCTCTTCTCTGATAGTCAAATCTGCTAGAACTGTCATCCCTCCTCTGGTAATCTGATCTCCCAGAGCTGCTATCTCTTCTCCTCTCTGGAGTTCTGAATCTGGTCTCCATTGAGTCTCCAGATTTTCTCTCTTTATCTGCAGCTTTGAAGGAACTCTTCCTGTCTCCGGTAGATTCCTTCCAGTGCTTTTTGTACCTGCCATATTTTGAACTCATTTTATCAAGTTTATGGGTTAGGAGTGCTACCTGTTCCTTGAGACTCAAATCATCTGCAGGAGACTCCTTTGGTTTGTCATCTGTCTTGATGGTAGAGGAGAAGGCAACTCCTTTCTGACCAGAAGAGGAAACCTTTTCTGTTTGATCCTCCTCTTGAAGATCATATTCGTAGGCTTTAAGATCAGATAACAGAAGATGATGATCCAGAGTGTTGAGATCCTTGCTATCTTTAATCACAGTCACTTTGATTCTCCACCTGCTGGTTAGTGAACGTAATATTTTACTATTTATTTCCTTTTCATAGTAGGTCTTACCTAAGGCACTAGCCTTGTTGAGGAGATTTGTGAGACGCATATCCAGCTGGTCAATGGTCTCGTCTGGTTTCATTTTGAAGGTGTCAAACGAGTGTTGAACAGCTTGAAGTTTGTTATCCTTGATCTTCTCTGTTCCTTCACAGAGCAAGGCAAGTTTATCCCACATCTCTTGGCAGTGGCACAGGTTCTGACTTTCTCTATCACCTCCTTAGTGAGTGTGTTGATGATTTCAGTTCTTGCCACCTGATCCAAATTATAGAGTTTCCTTTCATCATTGTCAAGCTCATCTTTCTTCTTGAGGATTCTCTGTCTGGGAACTCTGTCCTCAGCAGCTTTTTGGGCAGTTTTACTTGTTTCTTCTCTGGACTCTGACCTGCCACTATCAATAGGAGTCCAGTAAAATTTAATTGGGCCACTCTCTACCACATCCAACATGCGGTGATGAATAGCTCCAAGATGATTACTCATCATGAAGCTCCAGTGGTTGTAATCCTCGAAAGAGAATTCTGGTAACTTACTGCTCTTGTAAGAAGATTTTGAAGACATTTTTACTAAAGAGATTTAACAAAAATTTAACCAAAACACAATAAAGAGCAACAGATTTTCCTGGTGACCACCAAAAAGCTTTACACTTTGATACCACTTGTTGGTCCCACTAGATTGATAAATTGCGGAAGCTTTAAAGGAAATGTCTTTAGCAAAGTTCTTTTCACGAGAGCACAATAAATAAGCAAGAAAGTAAATACAGAAAACAGTAAATAAGACCGGATGTATAGTGGTTCGGATCTGAATATCCTACGTCCACTCTCCCTTGATCAAAGGGGTCTCACTATCCAACCAACAACCAACTTACTTACTGGAATTGTGAAGTACCAGTTCCTTCTTACAAACCCTTTAGATCTAATTTGATCTAAAGCCTTCAACCTTCTCTTAAAGAGGAACAGGTTGAGATCCAACAACTCCTTAAGAGTAAATATGAAAGTATGAGCAGAATAAGAGTGCTATATACTTGATAATCAAGAGCGCGTAGGATTCTAGAGCTTTTCTTGAGTCTGCACTCTTGTATTTATAGAGATGATTAGGATATAGCCGTTGGAGAGCTAATCCAATCAGATCCTCTATTTAAGGATGCTTCAATCAATCAATTCCCTAATTGATTGATTGGGTTGGTGAGATCCTTGGATTGATTGACTTCAAAACTTTCCAATCCTGATCTTGTTGACTTGATTTGAATCACCAACGGTCAAGTGCTTCCAATGCCTAACTCTGATTCTCTCCAGAGAAGGCAAGACCAGACACCAGGTAACCTTGATGTCTTCTGGTCCTGGTCTGGTTAAGAAACAGAATGCTCATCAGAATCAGGAGATGATTCTGAGCATATTTTGTTTTACCAGACTCGTCTGGTCCAGACTCGTCTAGTCTGGGGAAGGTTCTCTGCCTCTGATCAGTCTCATCAGGTGAAGTCCTCTGGTGGAGTCCTCTGGTGGGTCTTCTGGTGACTCTTCTGGTGAAGTCTTCTGGTCTGGCAGTTCCCCCTAGACTAAGTCCTAATCTAGTTCATCATCTGGCTAACAGGTCCAGATGGTCTTATTACATCTTCTGGTTTGTTTTAACTCATCAAAACTATACAACATTTATCCTAACAGCTTTTCAGAAAAAGATTGAATCGAAATGCCCGCGGTGGCGTTCAAGTCCGTTGCGATTTTTGTAAATCGACGATTGACGTTTTGTTCCGAGAGAAAGGGGCATGAATGGTTGTGTCTCTCTCGGCAGTCTAAAAAAGTTAAATGGGCATGGTTAAAGCCATATGTTTTAATTTATTTGGGTTGAAAATCATACTTATATGATTGGCCCAAAATTAAATTATTTAGGATATTGGCTAATTTAGTTGAGTGCATAGGCTTGTTGTTGATCTCAATTGGCTAAATTGATGAATTAAGCCAATTAAATGTGATTTTCAATTGATTTATTGAGTCAATTTGAATATGTAAGTTATCTCAAAGAGAAATATTGAGATAAAAGCTATATTATTTTATGGTCATATGCTGGGCATATTAAATTTGCTGAAACGATGAATATGGGCCAAAATAAATTGATTAGGCCTTATTGGTTTAATATATGGCCAAAGTTGTTAAGTAAAATTAATTTGGGGCCTAACTTGGTTGAATTCTTAAAGCTAAGTTGATTGAATTCTTACGCCAAACTTATTTTCATTGGGCTGAAATTAATTTGAACTTTGTGTCATAATATTATGGAAATAGTAATAATACTCGAGGTATTAAATATTGTTCCATGAATTTGGATTCCTTGATATCAAATAAAATATTGATATGGGATCAATACTTTGTGCTTGAGAGTACAAATATTTATTTGGATTTAGTCCAAATGATTTGAGACGTTGTAGAATTTGCTTGAGATTTGCTCGCGAATAAATGGTGGCAATAAGGCCTCATTTTAAATTGTGATTTGAGAGCATGAACGATGTGAATTTAATTCACAAGATTTGACTCGTAGCAATGACAATTTATTTAAGAGTCAAAGGTGGCAATTACGGCCATAATGAAAATTGAATTTAATTTGGTATTTGACCAAGATTAAATTTCAGACTTGAAGTGTAACTTCAAATGTCGGTTTTCCAATTTATTTCGAAATTGTGTCCAAATTAATATTTAGTGAAATATTAAATAAAATAAACGAGCAATCTCGAATATGGGGGATGAGTACTCGCCATGGATAAATTCAAATATGGGGGAAGAAGAGGTCTCTCCATTGATATATTCGAATTTAATGTGTGGTGTGGCTTTGAATTTAAATGGAAAATCTAAAGCAGTTGGTGCCTTCCAGAATTATTTCCACAACTTAAATGGAAGTACTTTTCGAGGAAGCCGAAACTAAAAAGTTCATCATAGCAAAATTTAGTGTTCCAATTTTATAACTTTTGAGGTTAAGGTGTATAAATCTAAAGTTATAAAGTGGTTAATAAAATTTATTTATTAACATCCCTAATATCGATAACCTTAAAAGACTATGATATATGTGGAAGTGGAAATGATAATATTTGTAATTAGTTTGGAACACTTTACCTCTAATACTTAGATCACACAGACGTGTGTAATTTGAAGTTGGTGGAACTTAGATGTGTATACCCTAAAATGTGGGGGTGTGTGATGAAAATTTGATCTCTAGTAATAGTGGATCCACTCACGAAAAGAGTCAGCTGAGATCAAATAAAGTGCTAGAAAGAATGGGTCTAAAATCTACAAAATAAAAATTAAAACAGTGGTAGCCCAACCATGATGACTGGAGATCCCAAGAACTTAGTTCAATGGGAAAACTAAGTTGTGGATGTTTGTAGTTAAGAACACTTGGTAATTTGACCATTCTTTAGAATAGCACAACACCAAGTGTTGGAACCCATGAGTTGTGGTATTGGTTAAGTCTTTGACTTTTAATGATTCCTAGAGTATAAGGTGTTGGTCCCGAAACGAGTAAACAGGTGTATGGGGGGGGGGAATACACCTGTGGTTACAAATTTAAACTTCTTGAAAACTTATCAGGTTACTTCAGATAGTAACTCGTCAGTGGACTTTAAGTCTGCTGAGAATCACTTATGAAAACTTACTGAGATAATACCTCCACTGAAAGCTCAAGACTTTCAGTTGAACTACTATCTAAATAGCTCTCAAGTGCGGATTAGTGAGCCCTTTAGAAAACTCGTTTTACTTGATAAACTTTGAGTGGATAACACACACTTAGAAAATAGCAGAAAGTAAGTACACAAGATATAAAGTTGTTCAGAGATGAATCTCCTACGTCCACTGTCCTGATTAAACAGGAGAATCCCTTTCACTTGGAATTCCTTGTGTTTTTGTGCCAAGGTGCACTGATCAATTAATCCTCTCTTAGGATAATTGATCACTAGGATAATTCCAGGTCCTAGTTCCCAGAACAAACCAGCTTTTAGACTGATACAAATAATCAGCTTACTAACACCACTTAACACTAACTCTTAACCTAACAACTGAGTAGGGTTTTGAGTAGGTTTTTGGTTCCAACTGTTATGAGATAATCCTTACAGTTTAGCTCTAAGCTTAGGATGGATTATCTCTTTCTAAGGTTTCGATATAGCTTTTAAGCTTGGTTACAGAAGGCTTGTTATGCTCTCTACAAATGTGAAACACTTGGGAAACAAAGGTAATTTTGAGTGCTTCTGGATAGTTATGAATGTAGAGATAGCTTTGATCTTGTGAGTTTCTCGTGCATAGAAATTAGCACATCCTTCTGTATTTATAGGCTTCCTTGAAAATCTTCCCGTTGAATTTGAATCTTCTCAAGTAAGTCTTCTTGTATCTGATTGGTTCAAACGACTCTATTTGAAGCTTTAAGTCTTGTCAAGAAACGGCTGAAAGACCATGCCTATTCACCAACATTCTGGGGAAGGCTAGGGAAAGACTTTTGGTACTTGTCAGTCTGGGACAGGTCGGCTGTCAGTAGAGTACACCTACGTGCCATCTTCTCATTGGGCCTTCAGTCTGCTTGCTCAGAATCCTGTTCTGCTTTAAGGTGGAACTCCTCTGAGAGAACCTTCTTTATTCTTCATTTATTGTAAGCTTCACTGAAATTCGTTTTGCCTTGTTCCAACCAGATTAACTAACAAATTTTAATGTGTTTAGCATTGAATGTGCTTTGTTAGTTTACATCAGTGGACCTTGGTCCTCTCCTGATGGTTTTAGTCTTAGTGAGAATGTACTTAGAAAACATTCAAGACTTAGACTAATTCTCAGATCACTTGTCTTCAGAAGACTTCGTCTTCAGTGGACTTCATTCTTCAATACACTGTAGAAATTTATAACTGCACTCCAGTTCCTTAACCTTTGAACTGAATTAACTAAGTACTAACTCTACTGAACATTTTACTTACAAATAACTTAAGAGGAATATTTTGGCATCTTAATCAAAACTTAAGTCTATACAATTTCCCAACAATTTTCCCCTTTTTTATTATGCCGGAACCTATCTTATTACATATCTTCTTCCAGATGAGGTTCTTCAGATGACATAAAAAGTTCAAGGATTTTTGTAAGTAAAAGCATTCAAGTACATAAGCCTAAATGATAAGAGATATTATCTTGGGCAAAATAGCAGTAGAGTTTCATTCCATGAAAAATATGATGAGTACAGTTACATGAAGTCTACTATCACAAAAAAAAATTCAAAATTAAAACAACTGGGACTTATAAATAAATGCCCAGCAAAACACTTAACTTCCTCAAATGGTTTCAAACAAAGGTTCAAGTCCATATTGTTTGAAGACTCGGATCTTCAACTCATTTTTCCTCTCCATCACTTCTTTAGTATGTCATTTGAGACCAAGATGCTCACACAGGGACACTCACTCATCTGTGATCCGATCTCTGTCAACTGCTCCAGTTGCATCTTGAGGAGGCCAGTATGTGATTGGCTCAGGGGCCTTCAAAGCAAGATCTGGGAATTTATCATTCCAGGCCTCATTGATCTCAGGATAGAGCTTTGGGTATGCTTCAAACATCCAAGAGTTGAACACTTCTTGTGCATTATCCCTTCCTAATTCTCCACTGACATAAAAGGAATACACAAACTCCCTTTTTGCAGTTTCCCAAGCATCATTGAGTTTCTTGGGCACCCATGCATCATGGTGAGGGAACTTGGCCTTTGAGGGAGCTACCTTGTCATTCTTCACCTTTGCAGCCCACCTTTGATAACTGATCCTGAATTTCTTTGATGTGGACTTGTCAAAGGTAGCTAACCTCTCCTGCCTTTTCCTTTCAACCAACTCAGCAATGGTTTCCATCTTCCCTACAACCTTGTCTCTCCTCTCTTGCTGTTGAGCAGTTAGCTTTTTGGCTCTTTCATTTATACCCCCAGCCGCCTTGATTAGCTCAGTGAGCTCTGTAACTCTAGTGGGTGCAGATTTTAGGGTCTCAGAAGAGATAGGATCAGGGTTTAGAATAGGAAGTACCTCAACTGACTCAGTTGAACCAGTGGACTTTGCAGTCAACCTCCCTGAGGTTCTGGTCTTCTTGGCCACCTCTGCTGAGAGGACGTCAGTTGCCTTCCTTTTAGTAGATTCCCTCTTTTTAGCAACTCTCTCCTTTCTCCTTCAGATGAGCTTCCTTGAACTTTGATAGGTCCTCTGATGAAGTCTTCTTTCCTTTCTTTGCTTCAGCAATCTTCTGGGCCTCAGCATCTACCTTCTTTAAGGTGCTCTTGACTTGTTGGCCTCTTTCAAATTCAGGAGTCTCAAGAATGATTTGCATCTTGTTCTTAGGGTCCAGCTTCATGTCCTTAGCACTTACCCTCTTTTCCCCCTTTCCGGCATTAATCACACACTCAGCCACAGTTATGTTCAACTTCATCTGATCATGAGCAAGGGCCTTCAATTCAGTGGAGCAGTGGTCAACTTCATCCTCCAGCCTCTCCAAGGTTGCTCCAGCTGTTTGCCCAAAGTTCACAAACTGAGCCAGTTTTTCATCAATTAAGACATTGGTCCTCTCCTGGGTAGGGAAGTCCTCTGCAGCCTTTTTCAGAACTTCACCTAGCTTGGCTCCTAGCTCCTCATGCTTTACTTCAAATTCCAGCATCTTCTGGTTCCATAACCCTTAAACCTTCCCAATAAGGTCAGCTGAGAAAGCCTCAACAGAGGACTTTAGGTTAATGGAGACGTTTTCCACAAACTTCTTTAGAAATTGAGCTCTGGCCTCTTCTTCTTTTTGCTCCAGTTTCTTCAGGCCCTCAATCACCAGCACACTCTGACCTTTAACCACATCTAGCATCATCTGTTGGGAATCTTCAATCTTTAGTGTAAGGTTTTGGAGTGATCTGGTGGTAGACTCCATCATCTCATCGACGTGGTCTGAGAGGATGACCATCTCATCCACTTCTTCTTGAACTATTTCTTGAACATCCCTTAGTTGAGCTTGAAGGGAAGGAAGCTTTTCATTTTGTAAGAGTTGGACAGCCTCACTCAGGGGAGTTAGATTGACCTGGACTGAGGGGATTTCATCAGTCTGTACACCTGCATGACAGATAATGTTAGTCTTTTCTCCCTCTTTCTCACTTCCTAGGTCTCCTGATATATCTACCTCCATTTGTGCTCCCTCCTCCTCACTCTTCTCTCCTTCTTTCTCACTCTCCTGTTCATTTTCAACTACTTTCTTTTCAGCCAATTCATCCTTTACAGGAATGATTGCACTTATCTCACCACTCACAATATCAGTTATTTCGACCTTATTTTCTTTTTCATTATCTTTTTCAACTCCATCATTACCATACACCTCAGCTGACTCCTTAGTCACCACTGAAGGCTGTTGTGGGAGAACTTCAGTAGACACCTCTACTGAGCTCTCCTTTGACAAATTTTATGCCTCAGTATCTCTTGCTAAAGATACATCCTTGGCTACTTCACCACCACCTAGCTGTGGTGAAGTACCTTCCTCCTTTTGGGGCTCTTCCTCCTCCTTTTCCGTCTCCCCTTCTTTTTCTTTCACTTCCTCTTCAACCTCCACTGGCTTCTCCATTTCTGCACCAACAACCTTCTCTGGCTCCTTTTCAGCAGCATTCTTCTCTCCAGCACTCTTTTTTGCCTCAGCCAGTTTGTCCATAACCAGACTTTGAAAGATCTTCTTATCACAGAGAAGTCTGGTTTTGGTCATCCCAGCAAACTCCAACACCTCCTTCTCCTCCTTCTTCCATTCATCAGCAGTGTTGCCTCTAACAGCCATCATGATCTCACCCAATCTCCTATCTTTGAGTTGGACAAGAAGTCTTACTCTCATAAACATAGCCTTCAGGGTGGGGTACCCATCAAGCTCAGGATATTTAGACTCCAAAGAGTAAGCCACCTCATCCTTAAGAGTATCCAAGAAGGAGTACTCTTCTTCATCGTCTGAGGGTAGGGAAGGGGTAGGGGATCTGATATCGGTAGGCTCTTCTGGGATGGATTGCAGGTGAGTTGGATGGGTTTCAGGAGGGTTAGGTTCAGAGGGGGTTTGGGGTTGGGGTTCAGATGGGTTTTGTTCAGTGGGGTTTGAGGGAATGGGTTCAGATGGGGTTGAGGATGCCTCAGCAGATGCCTTAGAGGGGGTGGTAGTTTGGGATTCACTTTCAGGCTGTTGAGAGCCTTCAGTGGTGGTTTTGGCAATTTTGGAGATTTTCTTTGTTTTTACAGGTGTTATGGGCTTGGTTTTGGGTTTGATGGGGGTAGGGGCAGGTACATCTGAGTCAGACTCAGTTGAAATAACATTCGGAGAAGAGTCAGGGTTACCTAATGAAGACTCATCAGTAGAGTTTGTGACTCTGACCTTCTTAGAGGCACTCTCCTTCTCAGCCTCAAAAGACCTCTTCTTCTCCTTCTTTGGGGCCTTTTCTGCCACCTCCTTCTTATGTAATGCCATCTTATCACTCATCTTCACCAGCCTCCTTTTCAATTTGGTTCTCTTCCCTTCAGTAGAACCAGCTTCCACCTCTTCCTCTGCCGCTTCAGGGCTCTCCACTGATGTCTTTATCATCCTTGTTTCCAGTGCCTTTCCAGATTTGAACAAGGCCTTTAAGTTACTCCACTTCCTATCCTTTATCCAGTCTACTCCCACATCCACATTTTCTATCAAGTATGAGATCTTGGTGGCAAAATTTAGCTTACTTGCCAACTGGGGAATTTTGTCAGGTTGGAATTTTGAATGCTCTTTGTTCAAGGCCCTTAGGAAGAACTGTTGCCAGTTGAATGTCTTTTCCTTGCTTTCAACTATTGCCCTCATCAATCTTAGCTTTGGCTTGCTTACTTGCTCCGTGCTCCCCTAGTTTCCCAATATACATTTACCAACAATCTCGCAAAGAACATTGTATACTGGTAAAAGTACACTTCTGTTCATTGTTGGACTGTATTTCATCTTTTTCTGCATAATGGTATATACCCAGTCTTCCTCTTTGTCAGCAATACATGTATCTAGATTTGTACCTTCAGAGGGGAGATCAAATAACTCTTTCAAATCATCACCGCTGATCCGAATCTCCTTCCTGATCTTTGGTGCTCAATAACTTCCATATCATCTCTCATTACCTTTTTCTTCCTTTGTAGGAATAGACACGACTTGATTCTTGAGTCTGAGTTTGATATATTGAAGAAGAACTCAAGAACCTGTCTATCAAAACAGTTCTCAGGATGAACTGATAAGAACTTTTCCAACCCAGCAGCTTTGACCATCTCCAAGGCCTCTTTAATGTGTGCGAACTCCGGTCTTGATTCAATCTCTGGGTTATCGAATACCACTATGGGTTCATACCAGAAATTATCTTTGTTTGTTAAAAACCTTAGATTTACTTTGGCCATTGTTAGAAGAGAATTGAGAGAAATTTTGCAGAGAGTGTTTAGGAAAGATAGTAAGTGTTTGCTTGAAAGTGTGTTCGAAAAGGTTCTTTGGCTGATTTTGGGGGTTTTTTATATGAGAAATGGATGGTGAGATCTAGTCCTGCAATCAACGTCTGAGATTAATTTGGTTGTAAGGTCGTGGATAGTTGAAGGTGTTAGTGGGGAGTTTTTTAGAGATCTTGACGGTTAGGAAAGAACCGCCTAATACGAAAGGTATGGATTAAAAGAGTTGGTACCCGGAAGGTCACATCATCCGGCTTTTAAGGCGCGTGAGATAGGTAACTGTAAAAGCGAAACTGACTTGTAAAATACGCATTAAATGCTTGCCATATCAAAATCTTTTTTAAACAGAGCAAAAAGATTTAATTTTCAAGAAAATACTCATTAGCTATTTTTTATAAGAGTTTTATAATAGAGACTTCAGATTTGAAAAATAGCAGAGTTAAAACTTTTGACCTCTACTGAGGTGGAACCTCTTCTGAGAAATACTAAGCTCTCCTGTGATCAGTGACTCCACTGAGGTTGAACCTCCACTGACTCGAAATTAACTCATCTGAGATTGGCTCATTCCTCTACTCTCCTGGATCTAGAAGTCCAAGCTCTACTGAATGTTCTTGAAACCTTGCTTCAGCCAAAGGTTTAGTAAATATGTCAGCCTTTTGTTTGTCAGTATGAATCTTGAGCATTTTGATATCCTTCTTCTCCACATGATCTCTGATGAAATGAGGCCTTATATCCATATGTTTGCATCTTGTGTAGAGAACTGGATTTTCTGAGATAGCAATTGCATTATTGTTGTCACAGAAAATAGGAACTTCATTAGCAAAGATGTTGTAATCTCTCAGTTGTTGTCTTAGCCAAAGAATTTGAGCACAACAACTTCCAGTTGCCATATATTCAGCCTCAGTGGTGCTTGTGGCTACTGAATTTTGTTTCTTGGAAAACCAAGAGATCAGCTTACTTCCCAAGAATTTACAAGTGCCTGAGGTTGATTTCCTGTCAATTCTGCATCCTCCATAGTCAGCATCTGAGTATCCTGTGAGTTCCAGATTGTCATCTGAGGGATACCATAATCTCATATTCACAGTACCCTTGAGATATTTAAGAATCCTCTAAGCAGCTTCCAAATGGCTTTTCTTGGGATTTGCTTGATATCTTGCACATATCCCCACTGCAAATGTGATATCAGGTCTGCTTGCTGTGAGATACAGTAGAGATCCAATGATAGCTCTGTAGTGAGTCTGGTCTACTGATTCACCATCTTCATCAGGTTCCATCTTTATGTTGGTGTTGAGTGGAACCCTTGAAACTTTGCTGGTCTGGCATCCAAACTTGTTGATGAGCTCCCTTGTATATTTGGCTTGGTTGATGAAGATTCCTTCAGGAGACTGCTTGACTTGAAGTCCTAGGAAGAAGTTCATTTCTCCCATCATTGACATCTCAAACTTTCCTTTCATCAGTTGAGAAAATTTCTCACAGAGGACTTGGTTAGGACAACCAAAAATGATATCATCCACATATATTTGTACTAGCAAAGTGTCCTCTCCTTTTGTAATCCTGAAGAGAGTTCTATCTACTCTTCCTTTGATAAAACCATGATCCAAAAGGAAATGTGACAAAGTATCATACCAAGCTCTTGGGGCCTGTTTCAGTCCATATAGAGCTTTTCTCAGTCTATATACTTTGTGACTTTCTTCAAAACCTGAGGATTGCTCCACATAGACTTCCTCATTGAATATTCCATTTAAGAATGCACTCTTAACATCCATTTGATACACCTTGAATTTCTTGTGAGCAGCATATGCAAGAAACAACCTTATTGCCTCCAATCTGGCCACCGGGGCAAAAGTTTCATCATAGTCAAATCCTTCTACTTGAGAATAACCCTTTGCAACTAGCCTGGCTTTGTTTCTGACTATGACATCATTTTCATCCTTCTTGTTCTTGAAAACCCACTTGGTTCCTATCACATTGCAATGATATGGTTTGTTAACCAGCTCCCATACTTGATTTCTTGTAAATTGGTTGAGCTCTTCTTGCATGGCAATGATCCAATTTGAATCTTGAAGTGCTTCTCCAATGGAACCTGGTTCCTGGTTAGATAAGAAACAACAAAACAAAGCACTTTCTCCATGAAAACTTCTAGTTTTGATTCCTGAGGTAGGATCACCTAGGATTTGCTCAACAGGGTGATCTGAGAGCCATGTCCTCCTAGGTTGATGCCCTTCAGTAGAGTTTAACTCTTCTGAAGTTAAGTCACTAGATATTGTTGGAGTTATACGTGAAAGTATGCTTTTACTTTGTATAACTCGTGTATCAAACACTCGATTTATGAGAATAATTCTTTTATCACATTTGCTTTAGATATGATTGAATGTTGAATTTCTATTGCAAACTGTTCAATATATAGTACATGTTACAATGTAGTTAATGTGGTGATACCCGATCACGGAAGACAACATTAACAGTTTACTTGTAACTAAACGTACAATTCACGACCCAGGTGGAATTGAACAATCCGCCATGAAAGGTCGATGTGTAAGGCTCAGATTGGTCTGTCTTGACTAAGAGATTGCACTAGCACATTTAGTATGTGTTGAAGAGGTCCTACAGCGAGGATAAATTCTTCTGTTCTGAAAGGTGAAGAATTAGACCTCAGTGGTTGTTGATTTCTTAATCTCCGTCACTTAAATAGGACCGTGTGTGCTTAATGGTTACTGCTTTGATTCATGTTGGGTGAGAATCATTGTGACTTCGAACTTTGTGTCTTGGGCAGTAATATTAATCATACGACGGTTGCTAAGATTTAATACGGAGAAACGCGTGCGAGTACGGCTCGTGTGATTAGTCCCCTTGGTGGGCTCAAAAGTTTTATTGTACCAAATCTTGCAAGTGAAGAATTAGTTTCTTCGGTACGAATAATAATGTTGAGCTGTCTTTACTCCAAGGTGAAAATATATTAATTAATTTAGAGCTATTCAGAAGCTTAATTAATTAATGGACTTGATAATCTTAAACGCGGGAAATAATAACCGGGAGCCCATATTATCGTAATATGGATTAAGATGGATAGTGCAATATTAATTTATTAGTGGTAATAATTAATATTAATGGGCTGAATTATATTGGGGCTCAATATTGAAATTCAGAAGTCCATTAGGAGGTCCAATCTTAATTCTCCTTAAGGCCCCTCAAGTAGCCCAATTAAGTAGCCCAATAATGATAAGGTGATTAAAATAAAAAGAAAATATTATGCTGATTTTTCATGAAATTTTCGAAAAAATGCATGTGTAGGAGAAATTAGATTTTGTTGATTTTCTTGAAAAGATATTATGGAAGATATGTATTCTAGGAATACAAGAATATCTCATATATTCAAGAAGATCCAAATCTTGGATTTTATCCTCATATTTTTCGAAAATAATAACCTTATAAGCTAAGTGAGATTTTTGTGGAATATTTTATTTTGGAGAAAAGAATATATGAGATATATTCAAGATTTCTTAGAGATTAAGAAAAGATTTTCTCCAAGGCCCATATTCTTCATAATTTTCGGCCACTATGCTTATAAATAGGGGGTGATATTTTCATCCCCAAGTACATAATTCCATGTGTTGGAAAAATCAAGAAGCATAGATATTTTTCTTTTTCCTTAGTTTATTAAATTGCTTGAAAGCGTCTCCCACCGGCGATCAAGTGAGGTGAAAAGGGAAATACTTGAGAAGGCTTTGGGTTGATAGTGCGAGATTACAAGTGTCCCGTATATCCAAAGGCCATTACTACGAGAGGTACGTTAATCGCATATTTACTTGTTTAATTCCGCCTAGTTAAATATGTGAAATTAATTTAACATGCATGATGATAATTAGTTGTTGGAATTATTATTTGAATTAATTAGGATTAATTCATGCTAGTAATAATTGTATTTAAATTTGTATTTAAAATTCATCCCGAATAGATTCCGGGCACCCCTATTTTCCCAACAGATATAGGAATGAAATTAAATTCAGGAAATAAATCAGAGGGTTGACGTCCTGAGTTATCATTCAAGGTATTCGCATTCTCAATGGTAATATCATTGATTCCCCCTTGAATGATGGGTTCAGTGGATGTCTCAGCTGTGACCACATCTTCATCGACATTACTTACCTCTTGAACTGGGATTGTGTACATCAGTTCAGTTACTTGTTCAGGAGAGCTCTTAGGTGAGCTTTGAGAAATGGTTTGATTTTGAATGTCCTCTTTGAATTGTTGATCATTGAAGTTATCCCAGGTTGGGATGTATGTATCAACAAAATTCTCAGGATAGCCTTTAGACTTGATACTTAATCTAGTTAGTCTTTTGTTTATCACTTCCTCATTCTCCTTACTCCTGGACTCAAAAGTAGATTCATCAAAGACCACATGTGGTGTTTCTTCCACAAACGAGTTCTACTATTATAAACTCTGAAAGCTCTACTGATTTGGGAATGTCCTAAGAAGATTCCTTCATCAGCTTTGCTATCAAATGCTTTCAGTTGAGTTTTCCCATTGTTGTGAATGAAACACTTGCAACCAAAGATATGAAAGTAAGATACATGTGGCTTTCTGTCATTCCATAACTCATATGGAGTTTTTCCTTGATGTTTGGTCACCATGGATCTATTTTGAGTGTGGCAGGCAGTATTAATAGCTTTAGCCCAAAATCTTTTAGGAACTTGAGCTTCTGCAAGCATTGTCCTTGCTACCTCCTTGTTGTGGAGTTCTTGAAGCTGAGGTCTCATGAGCAATACCTAACTCTTTCCAGAAGTTAAATATTATAGAATTAATGAACTCAGTACCCTTGTCTGGCCTTATCTTTACAATGTTCAGGCTCTTTTCATTGCTAACTTTCTTCAGAAGTTCAGGTAGCCTGAGTTGAGTCTCCCTTTTGCTTGCTAGAAATACCACCCATGTGTACCTGGAGAAATCATCAACAACTACAAGGGTATATTTTCTCCCATTGATACTTACAGGGGTTACAGGACCAAAGAGATCCATATGTAACAGTTGAAGTACTCTGTCAGTAGAGGTTGTTACTTTGCTTTTGAAAGATGCTTTCACTTGCTTTCCCTCCTGACAGGCTTTGCAGATGTGTTCTTTGTTGTATACTTCATTTGGCATTCCTTCCACCAGTCCATGTCTTGCAATCCTGTTCATCATCTTGAAGTTCAGATGACTTAGTCTCTTGTGCCACAGCCAATTAGTATCAGTTGAGCTCTTTGCAATAAGACATGCATTTGGTGTGCAAGACTTCCAATCTGCAAGATAGACATTTCCTTTCCTTGACCCAGTTAGTAGTACCTGTTGTGAAGATATATTCTTGACAAAACACAGGTTACATGAAAATTCAACACTGTATCCTTTATCACAAAACTGACTTATGGACAAAAAATTGTGCTTAAGTCCACTGACATAGGATACATTGCTTACTCTTACTGAGCCAATAATTAGGGTACCATAACCTTTAGTGGCTCCTTGTGAATTGTCACCAAAGGTGACTTGTGGACCTTCTTTCTCAACAAACTCTGTCAGGAGATCTTTGTTGCCAGTCATGTGCCTGGAACATCCACTATCCAAGTACCAGACTGAAGATTTCAGAGCTTCTCCTTTGTTGAGGTCCACTGAACCCTGCAGTCAAAATCAAGCTTTAGGTACCCATTTTGTGTTGGGTCCTACCATGTTAGCTGTACCTTTCGGAATCCAAATTTGCCTCACAGTTCTAATTAATTTAGAGTGGCTAATTTATCTTCCATAAACACCTACATAGATTGTTATCTCCCTAGGTGCCATAGGAGTAAACTTTCTATGGGTGTCAGCCTTTGAAGGAACATAAACCTTCTTTACATTCTTTCTTTTAGGCTTAGGTGCACCTGGCCTGAGTTTTAGTTGATAAGGGTATGAAGGACCTTTTCCTTTAGGCACAAAAGGAATAGGTCTTCTGTATGAGTCATTCCTTGAGGAGTGCTCATGCCTGGGTGCTTTCAGTTGAGGTTGCTTCATCTGTGAAGACCTCGGCTGATAGTACCTCTGCTGAGATCTCGCCTGATTAGTCAACTGAGCCTTTCCATTTGGTTTTAGCTGAGTTTGACTTCTCTTTTGTTGAACCTCACCTGGTCTTTTACCTTTATCTAAAATATGTGGTTAAAAGGTCACAGATTTAACAAAAACTCTCTTTGTGCCACTTGAAGAAGCAACACTCAGAGGACCTTCTGAAGGTTTTGGAATAAAGCCTATACCACACTTGTTATTAGGATTGATTTGGAAGTTTTGAATTTCCTCTATGGCAAGAGAGGGTTTGTTAATAGCATCAATCATTTTTAACAAGGTTTTTTCAGATTTTTGTAAGACATCAATTTTCAGGAGAGAATCCTTTACTTGGCTTACCAGTTTTAAGTTCTCTTCAGTTAACTTTATCTTAGATTCAATAAGATCTTTTATCAGTTGATCTTTGCAATTTTCTTGACTCTTGAGGGTTTCCACCTCTTTTGTCAACTCAATGGTAGACTGAGCTGAGTTAAGATCTGCCTGATTCCCAGACTCAATTAACTTAGAGTTTTCTCTCAGGAGATTTTTGTTTTCATCTTGGAGATAAAAACTTGCTTCTTGCAACCTTGAGAAATCAATCATCAATTGTTCCAAAGCGGACTGAAGATTGAGTTCCTCAGTTGACTCTGAGCTCAGCTCAGGTGAGTGTTCTAGAGAAATAGATGGTTTAGATTGTACCTCTGGTTCTTCTCTTGCCATGAGGCACATGTCATCATCATTGCTGTCTGAGAACAGTCCATCAGATGACTCCATATCTTCATCAACATCCTCAGCCACCATGACTTTCCTTTCTCCATATCTCCTGTCTCTTTTGGCTTGTCTTTCATTCCTTTCTTTGGTGCTCAGTTGAGGACAATCATATTGAAAGTGCCCAACCTTTTTGCATTGGAAGCATCTATTGGCATCATCATTCTTTTCCTCAGTAGATTCCTTGGTCTTTGATGATGATCCTTCACCTCTGGTATAGTTCTTGGAATCTTTCTTCTTTTCCAACTCAGTTGAGCTTTTCTCTCCTTCTCTGGTGTCTTTTTGTGGATAACTCCTCTCTTCTCTGTTATCCCTGTAAAATCTTTTATATTTGCCAAACCGGCTGTTAAGTTTTTCAAACCTTCTAGCCATCAGGTTGAGTTCCTCTTGCATCTCAGCCTTGCTTTGAGATTTGCTAACCTTTGTACTCTTTTGTGGCTTTGGGGATTTTGGCTCATATTATTTTATGGTCATATGCTGGGCAAATTAAATTTGTTGAAACGATGAATATGGGCCAAAATAAATTGATTAGCCTTATTGGTTTAATATATGGCCAAAGTGGTTGAGTAAAATTAATTTGGGGCCTAACTTGGTTGAATTCTTAAAGCTAAGCTGATTGGATTCTTACGCCAAACTTATTTTCATTGGGCTGAAATTAATTTGAACTTTGTGTCATAATATTATGGAAATAGTAATAATAATCGAGGTATTAAATATTGTTCCATGAATTTGGATTCCTTGATATCAAATAAAATATTAATATGGGATCAATACTTTGTGCTTGAGAGTACAAATTATTATTTGGATTTAGTCCAAATGATTTGAGACGTTGTAGAATTCGCTTGAGATTTGCTCGCGAATAAATGGTGGCATTAAGGCCTCATTTGAAATTGTGATTTGAGAGCATGAACGATGTGAATTTAATTCATAAGATTTGACTCGTAGCAATAAAAATTTATTTGAGAGTCAAAGGTGGCAATTACGGCCATAATGAAAATTGAATTTAATTTGGTATTTGACCAAGATTAAATTTTAGACTTGAAGTGTAACTTCAAATGTCGGTTTTCCAATTTATTTCGAAATTGTGTCCAAATTAATATTTAGTGAAATATTAAATAAAACGAACGAGCAATCTCGAATATGGGAGATGAGTACTCACCATGGATAAATTCGAATATGGGGGAAGAAGAGGTCTCTCCATTGATATATTCGAATTTAATGTGTGGCGTGGCTTTGAATTTAAATGGAAAATCTAAAACAGTTGGTGCCTTCCAGAATTATTTCCACAAGTTAAATGGAAGTACTTTTCGAGGAAGCCGAAACTAAAAATTTCATCATAGCAAAATTTAGTGTTCCAATTTTATAACTTTTGAGGTTAAGGTGTATAAATCTAAAGTTATAAAGTGGTTAATAAAATTTATTTATTAACATCCCTAATATCGATAACTTTAAAAGACTATGATATATGTGGAAGTGGAAATGATAATATTTGTAATTAGTTTGGAACACTTTACCTCTAATACTTAGATCACACAGACGTGTGTAATTTGAAGTTGGTGGAACTTAGATGTGTATACCCTAAAATGTGGGGGTGTGTGATGAAAATTTGATCTCTAGTAATAGTGGATCCACTCACGAAAAGAGTCAGCTGAGATCAAATAAAGTGCTAGAAAGAATGGGTCTAAAATCTACAAAATAAAAATTAAAGCAGTGGTAGCCCAACCATGATGACTGGATATCCCAAGAACTTGCTTCAATGGGAAAACTAAGCTGTGGATGTTTGTAGTTAAGAACACTTGGTAATTTGACCATTCTTTAGAATAGCACAACACCAAGTGTTGGAACCCATGAGTTGTGGTATTGGTTAAGTCTTTGACTTTTAATGATTTCTAGAGTATAACGGTGTTGGTCCCGAAACGAGTAAACAGGTGTATGGGGGGGGGGGGGAATACACCTGTGTTTACAAATTTAAACTTCTTGAAAACTTATCAGGTTACTTCTGATAATAACTCATCAGTGGACTTTAAGTCTGCTGAGAATTACTTATGAAAGCTTACTGAGATAATACCTCCACTGAAAGCTCAAGACTTTCAGTTGAACTACTATCTAATTAGCTCTCAGTGCGGATTAATGAGCCCTTTAGAAAACTCGTTTTACTTGATAAACTTTGAGTGGATAACACACACTTAGGAAATAGCAGAAAGTAAGTACACACGATATAAAGTGGTTCAGAGATGAATCTCCTACTTCCAATGTCCTGATTAAACAGGAGAATCCCTTTCACTTGGAATTCTTTGTGTTATAGTGCCAAGGTGCACTGATCAATTAATCCTCTCTTAGGATAATTGATCACTAGGATAATTCCAGGTCCTAGTTCCCAAAACAAACCAGCTTTCAGACTGATACAAATAATCAGCTTACTAACACCATTTAACACTAACTCTCAACCTAACAACTGAGTAGGGTTTTGAGTAGGGTTTTGGTTCCAACTGTTATGAGATAATCCTTACAGTTTAGCTCTAAGCTTAGGATGGATTATCTCTTTCTAAGGTTTCGATATAGCTTTTAAGCTTGGTTACAGAAGGCTTGTTATGCTCTCTACAAATGTGAAACACTTGGGAAACAAAGGTAATTTTGAGTGCTTCTGGATAGTTATGAATGTAGAGATAGCTTTGATCTTGTGAGTTTCCCGTGCATAGAAATGAGCACGTCCTTCTGTATTTATAGGCTTCCTTGAAAATCTTCCCGTTGGATTTGAATCTTCTCAAGTAAGTCTTCTTGTATCTGATTGGTTCAAACGGCTCTATTTGAAGCTTTAAGTCTTGTCAAGAAACGGCTGAAAGACCATGCCTATTCACCAACTTTCTGGGGAAGGCTAAGGAAAGACTTTTGGTACTTGTCAATCTGGGATAGGTCGGCTGTCAGTAGAGTACACCTACGTGTCATCTTCTCATTGGGCCTTCAGTCTGCTTGATCATAATCCTGTCCTGCTTTAAGGTGGAACTCCTATGAGAGAACCTTCTTTATTCTTCATTTATTGTAAGCTTCACTGAAATTCATTTTGCCTTGTTCCAACCAGATTAACTAACAGATTTTAATGTGTTTAGCATTGAATGTGCTTTGTTAGTTTACATCAGTGGACCTTGGTCCTCTCCTGATGATTTTAGTCTTAGTGAGAATGTACTTAGAAAACATTCAAGACTTAGACTAATTCTCAGATCACTTGTCTTCAGCGGACTTCGTCTTCAGTGGACTTCATTCTTCAATACACTCTAGAAATTTATAACTGCACTCCATTTCCTTAACATTTGAACTGAATTAACTAAGTACTAACTCTACTGAACATTTTACTTGCAAATAACTTAGGAGGAATATTTTGGCATCTTAATCAAAACTTAAGTCTATACAATTTCCCAACAAATGGGATACTCAAGATAGGAGATCACCTATGCAAGTGTGAGGTGAAAGGCCGCCTGATTAGGCGTGAAATTGTTATGATTTATGGCTCGATTTGCCCGTGTTTTGAGTAAATTCGATGAGTATTTAGAGTCATTTGAGTACTATTTTCATAAACTAATGAATTTGTCTCTTTGATGCTTATAGATGGATAGAGGGCAAAGAATGGAGTTCGTAGGACTTTGAATCGACTCAAACGGATGCCCGGATGAGAAGATGTGGAAGAAATACGAAAAGTGTTAGTTTGAGCAAGCAAAAGTATCAGTTTGAGGTGCTCAAGCAAGAATACTCGAGCAACAAGTGCTCAAGCACTCGAGTGGATTCAAGTCGAGCACCTAGTGCTCGAGCAATGGAGGTCGAGCATGGGATTGGTTCTGGAAAGGATTAGCACTCGAGCAACACTCACTCGAGCACTCGAGTGGTGCACTCAAGTTGTAACGTGTAATCGAGGTTTTTGATCTTACAAATTCATAGATTAGATTTTTATTTCGTTATTTCTTTCTTTAACACTTGATACTATTGAACCTAGTTTTCGTTATTATTGAGATTCATTTTGAGACTTTGATTCATTATTAACCCTAGTTTATGTTCTTGAGTTCTTTCTTCAAATTCACCATGTTTATGCTTATCATTAATTTAATAGCTTTCGTTATCGTAATCACCATGTTAGGCTAGAACCCTTGCATGCTTAGGATAGGATGAACTCGTAGAAATAGGACGTTGATACATAATTAGGATAACTCGTGATGTTTAGTGTTAGTTCTCTTAATTAATTGAATTCTGAAAATAAACCCTAGAATTATCTTGGAATTGAGTACGACAATTATTAGAGAGAAGACGACCTTATCACTCTTTAATAACGGTTAGGCTTAACGAAAGGGTTTTAGAAGGGGTTTATCATCTACTGGTTTATTTAGGGAGGATGACCTCATCACCTTAGTTAAATTAGGATCTCATTAATTAAGCACAATCCATATAACTTGGTTAGTGGATTTGTGAAGTAGGTTGATATGACGAAGTATTAGGGTTAATTCTTGAGCTTTTAGTCTTTCAATCTTGTGCTAGATTAGGGAAGTTGATTGCCTAGATTTAGTACACTTAGGATTATTACTTGCACATCACGATTATTTTAGTTATTGTACCAACTCCGTTAGTATACGTAGGGATTCCTATCCTGAGCATCATCATCCATATTTGAATCTTAAACCCAAGTAATTAGTTTAGTTTAATTATTTGCATTAATAGTGGTAGAATATAGAGTAGTTTAATACAATTATTAAATCCAGAATATCCATTCATATTAACTACGACACTTAGATCTACAGGGCTCTATTCGCATATATACCTTCCCTTGGGTACGATACTACTTGGTCCCTATACTTTCCAATACTACAGGGATCCCATACTCTTGTGGGGTAACTACTATTATAGCTAATATTTTGTGTTCAAGTCAATGGCGCCGTTATCGGGAAAGGTGATGTATGTCCATTGAGTAGGTCTTGGAGATAGTTTAGTAGTTAGTAGTGAGTGTTTTTTCTATTCTGTTTATTAGTATTCATTAGGCAGTTGTGTTTTGATATTTCTTTTGGTATTTCAGGCATAAGAAAACACGCTTGCAGGGAGAATCGAGCGAAGACAGAACAAAGTCAGATCCTGAGACAATCGCCAGAAGAAACAGAGTCTTCCTTAGAAGGATGAACACTGCCGGTGGTGAGAACGAAAACATGGATTTAGGTAATGAGTTGGATGGAGATGCAGCTAAATCCATGTTTTCGTTCTCACCACCGGCAGCAGCTAAATGCAATGAGATCGTGGAACGGGTTGAAGGAGTTGAAAGCAGTAACAAGCAAGTACCCACAAGGGATAATCAAAACCAAAACCCGATTCCATAGAATACGAACAACTCTGCTCCTAACCAAAACCAAAACCATAACCCCAATAACCCTTTCAACAACCCTGTCTACCAACCTAATCAACCTTACCCATACCCATATCCTCCATACCCTTATCCACCATACTACCCTCCGCCTCCTACTTATAACCAACCTCTTATTCCACAAATACCTCTACCACCAGTATATCCCCAGCATGTTCCTCAGAACGTTGATCCTGGTATGGCAATCAGAGGAAGGTTTGAGGCGCAGCCTCAACGGTACTATGATGGTGTAGCTATGCCACCAGTAGAAGCAAATAATTTTTCTATCTCCCCAGGCATCCTGAAGATGCTAGTCGAGAACCAATTCAAGGGGGAGGTCGGAAAGGATAATCCTCACACTCACTTGAGGAATTTTCTGATGATAGCTTCAACGTTCAATCACAATGGGATGTCTGAGGATGCCAAGAAGATGAGGTTGTTCCAGTTTTCTCTAACGGGAATAGCCAAGGAGTGGTATGACAACACGCTCCCACGGGGAGGTGTAACTACATGGGCCGAGCTCGAGCGTCTGTTCCTCGTGCGATTCTACCCTCCTTCTAGAATGATCAAAGCAAGGAAAGAGATCTCGTCTTTCAAGCAGAAGTCAGGAGAGGAATTAAGTCAGGCTTTGGAGAGGTTCTCTAATATGCTCATTGAGTGCCCACAGCACGGGTACAACGAGGGTGACATCATGGCCTACCTCTACTGTGGAGCCTGCAAGGAAACTCAAGACCACCTCGATGCTTGTGCTAGTGGAGTGTTCCTGAACCGTAGTGCAGTTCAGTGCAGGGAGATAGTAGAAAACATAGTGAAGAACGCGGGGTAATGGAAAGAAGATGAGGAATTTCAGAGAGTCTATCATATGGAAGAAAGTGAGGGGACTAAAAAGTTGCTGATGGCGATGATGGAGAAGATCAGCAATCTAGAGGTTGGGCAGAATCTGAGTGGAGGGAATACTGCAGTGAGCGAGAAAGTGGACCAACCAGCATGCCAACAAGAGGTGGCCAACTATATGGGAGGGCCTAATTACAATTAGAATGGCTACCAAGGTGGAAATTATCAGGGGCGACCAACTTATGGTCAACCGTTTGTACCACCGGGTCCACAGCCTCCTCAGAATCAATGGAGGAATACTCAGGGGTATCAAGGAGGCCAGCAGCCTCCTCAGAATCAATGGAGGAAGAACGAGAACTTGTCCTATAGTAATCCGAGAGCGGGGATAACTGTACCTCCAAATGTCGACCCTGGGTCAAAACTCCCCAGAGGAGAAGGAGGTGCTACCACTGATGAGATGTTACGTGTCATTCTGCACAAGGTGGAAGAAGGTAGTAAGAGGCTATCCTCTCTAGAGTATGATGTGAAGAAGATGAGCAAGAAGAATGATCTGCGTGATCAAGATCTTCAGACGAGGGATATGGAGCTGAATAGAATTCAGCAAGAGAACAATAGGCGGTTCACTTCGATGGAGTATCAGATTAAAGTTTTTGTTTTGAGTCGTAAGTTTTAACCTCGTTCTTGAGAGTTTTTTGTAGGCGTGTCTCGAGAATGCACGAGTTTCCAATGAGAGATGAGGAAAGCAACTCAAGATGGGGATGTGCTACATTGCCAAGTGCAAAGGGAATTATGCGTATGAGGTAACCCACAACCCCAAACTTAGACCGCTTCACAAGGTCGAAGTTTGGGGGGTGGAGTATTTATATGTTTTATGGTATACATATGCACCGGCGCACTTGAGAGGTTTGATTTATATTGCATATGCACACACCCTGTAATACCCTAGACTTTCATAATCTTATCTGCTTTACTAAATGCTTTATAATTCTATATGAATCTATGTGATACATTTACATCCAAAATTCATGCCAAGGCACGTTTATGTGTTTTATTTACTCGATACTTACAATTAACATATTATTTGCTCAATACATGCTTATTCTTGAGATTTTATAATTTTTATATGTTCTATATTTTATGTCTTAAAGTAATTGATATAGAAATTAATATAGTCCTTAAGTCTAGTAATTTATTTCACAAGTTATAAGTTGAAAAATGAACGTTTCTTCAAGAAATGAATTACGTATCGATTGCTCGATGTTTTTTTATGATTAGTATATAGACTTTATAATTTATTTAGAGCCTTAGAAGAGTTTTAATTTTATTTCATAAGATAGTGTAAGTAATTTTATGCATAATGCACCTTAAAAGCATTAAATAAATTAGAAAATCATAATTTCTTTTGTTTTTATTTATTAAATTCAAAGCCTACATGTGTCTTAACTACAAGACACAAGATTTCTCTTGAAATCTCCGTAGAATTCGACCAAGAAGAGAAGAATAGGAAGAGTGGTGAAGTTTCATGAAATTAAGGTCAAAGTTAGTAGAATCAAAGTCAAAATTAGCTACTAATTATAAGATGTCATGTGTTTAATGGCTTAACCTCCAAAATCATCCAATTTCCTCCACACTCTTCTTCCAAGTCGGCCAAGAGAGGGATGGAGTAGCCTCCAAGGATGATCCCTCCTATAAATACATGTTCTTGCATGCAAAATATTCATAAGAAGAAGAAAAAAAAAATCTCACAAACATTACTACTACACTTATAGAAAGGAGAAGAGATTTCTTGTAGCTACCTATCTCTAAGTAAGCTTCTCTTCTTGTTTGAGTAATTATTGAAGTGGTAGTATGAAGTTTATGCATGATATGTGAATTAAATGATAGGAAAATGAGTTTTGATGAGTAAATTTGCATGTTATCCATGTTTTACTTCATATTTGAATGTTTAATTCAATTTCTTCATGAGTTATGATCAAAATCATATTTATTATTTGATTATATATGCTTTAGAAGTAGAAATTATGAAATTATATGGTTTAAAGTGAGTTTAAGATGATATGTTCTCCATGTATGCAAAAAACTGAATTTCTGGACCAACTTTGGGGTAAATTTCGTTTTTGATCAAATTTTTCTGTGGAAAATTCTGAAATTTTTATATGTGAAAATAGACTTCTGAAGGAACTTAGGTTTCAAATTTCATAATTTTTAGACTGGTATTCAATTCGTGGTGATTTTTCGAAATAGAGCTAGGGTTTTGGACGAAATTACAGGAACAGTAGAAGTTTACTATAATCTGAGAATAATCGGTTAGGTTTTTATAGAAAAACAAAGTATGTTGATAAATTACATGAAGTTGGGAGTTCATGGTTAAAATTTCATGAGTATTGGACATGTGGTTGATTTATGGTGAATTTTTAAAGTTAAGTGACCAGAATCTGTTACTGTGTGTTCATTACGAAATATTTGATGTTTGGTAGAGAGTTTGAAAAATATGAAAATATGGTGATAAACTTTATTGTGTTGGTAATATACTTTTAAAATTTCATAATATTTGGACGTATGAATAATTTAATATGAATTTTCAAAGTTAGGCGTGTAATCTGCCAAAATCGAATTTTGTGTGAAAGGTTCGAAATGGTCCGGTTACATTTTTACAATCGATATTTATTTATAACTTGCTATTTGATGATTTTATACACTTAATTGATATATGTGTGTTAGTATACAATATTTGAATATGTATGGAGATTTGAATTCAAGTCTTACAATTTACAAAAGTGAAGGGATAAGTAACAATGTTTTTATTTTAAAATTTTTACTTGTAGGTACAAACCTGCAAGGTGGGGAATTACTTCGCTCTTCACCGAGTGTTCTATTATTATTTAATTGCACTTATTAAACGTCGAATGTTATATTTTGAGTCTGGCCCGCTATCGACTGGCCCCACATATAAGTCCAACTTTATGTTGGCAAGCATATAGTCCGGTCGTTTCGGCACCACGGGTTGGTCACGCAACCCAAGCATATACCCGGTGAAATTCCGGGGGCTCCACGTTATATGCATTTTATGTTTAGTTTGTGCAATTAACAAAGAGGTTTCCCACTAAGTGTTTTCAAGCACTTATCTCTTCCACTTTTAAATTTTTACAAATGTTGTGGATCCGGACGTGGGCGAATGAACTCGGCAGGCTGTGAAGTTTCTTAAAGACTTTATATTTCAAGAATAATAATTTAAATTTTGAGTTTGTAACTTAAGCTACGATCATACTTATTTACTACTTCTGCAGTGTAAATGTGTGGCGTGTGTATATTTTAATACAAAGTACTATTTTAGTAACGTTCCTACTTGTGCCACATCATATTTTCCGTACTATTTTAAGTAGGGGCGTTACAGGTGGTATCAGAGCAGATTCGCCTGCTAAAGTATTTAAAAAAAAAAAGTGTGTTTTAAAAATTAAAAGAAACAGCCGCACCGAGATCATTCTCCACGACGGGATCAGGTAAATATTTTATATGTGCTTAAATTATGCTATTTATTTGAAAGTGTGATTTGATTATTTGAAAGTTTGTTATTTATATTTAAACTAACCAGTAAAGTGTGTTAAGTAATCAGAAATGGATGATGACATTAGAAGACAGAACATTAAAAGATTGGAGCGGGTACGAGAAACTGGTAGAACCGAAGTTGAGGATTTAGGAGCTCATGTCGGAGAAATAACATCACAGTACCGACATGCATTAATGAATGGACACCACATAAATGATGATTACTACTGTCACTTGCTTCTTGATACCATGCCATCTACCTGGCTACGTGTATCCCTGGACATACTTGATTACGTGTTTGATATACATGGTCATCTGTGCTTTCCATGCTTTATTTCGATGTTATACTGTGAGTGGGCTCAGTTAGAGACAGTTCATTTTACCCCACTTCATCCAAGTTTCGAGATGAGGGAAAGTCAGGAAGGACATCTCGATCGAGAATCTGTGCAAGAAAGCCGTGGAAGTCCTGAAATGGAGGAGAATAGTAGCACTTGTGGAAGACAGGAAAGTTCTGAAATGGAGGAAGATATCAGCGACAGTTCCATCGAGATGTGGGAAGAAGGAACCAGAAATAATCATCATTGATGATGATGATGATTAAAACTATGTGTTTTACTTGATATGCATACTATATGGCTATATATGATGATACGTGTACTAAATGTTTTTGATATACTATATGCTTTTGAATGTAATATATATGTATTATGTTTTGAATGTAACGTTTATGCATGTAATATATGATGTATTTTAAATGTATGAAATATATGTTAAAATTTTGTTACTAATGAATTTGTTATTGAATAGAATTATGAATCGTAGAGGGAACCAAAACAACTCAGGTATGAGCGAGGATCTAACTTCCGTCTTAAGGGAGTTAGCTCAGCAGCTAAATCACCAAAGCCAATCGTCCCAAACACCTGTATCCTCAACCCAAAACCATGACATTGTTAGCCAATTTAAGAAGTTTAGACCCTCAACACTTACCGGAAGGGAAAACCCTATGGAAGTAGAAAACTGGATTCGGAGCTTGGAGAAGATATTCGCTTACCTTAAGTGCACCGATGAGCAAAAAGTTTCTTGCGCTATATTTCAGCTGACTGAGGATGCAGATTATTGGTGGGAAGCTCACTGTAGGACAATGACTGAAGAAGAACGAACTACAGTTACTTGGGAGAAATTCGTAGAAGCAGTGGTTAAGAATTATATACCACAGTCGTTTTTAGATCAGAAGGAGACCGAGTTTCTACAGTTGAAGCAGGGAAATCTGACAGTACAGGAATATGAAAGGAAATTTAATCAATTGGGAAGATATGCTTCTCATTTGATTAATACTGATGAAAGGAAAGCAAAAAGATTTATGCAGAATTTACGACCGGAAATCAGTACTATCTTAGCGGCACAAGATATTAAGTCTTATGCCTCGGCATTCGAGAAAGCTCAGATGATAGCAGCATATATGAAATTAGAGGACGTAAGAACGCCATAATCACAACAAAATAAAAGGAAGTGGATGGGTACGAACCAAGGAAGAAATTCTACGCAAGTTAAAAAGATAGAAATAGTGCCACGACAACAACAGAGGCCACCTAAGTGCAGAAATTGTGGGAAGGAACACTTTGGGCAATGCCTGAAGGGAACAGGAATCTGTTACAGATGTAAGGAACCGGGACATGTTATAACTAATTGTCCAAAGTGGAAAGAACAACAGAAGATGGCACCTGCTCGAGTGTTTGCCATGAGTCAGCAGGAGGCGATAGCAAACCCGGAAGTGATGGCAGGTATGTTCAAAATATTCCAAATACCTGTTTTCACGTTATTCGATACTGGTGCTACACATTCATTCATCTCTACAAAGATGTTTGAACAAATTGAGATTGCCCATATTATGGTAGAAGAAAATTTCCTAGAAGTAAACATTCCCTCTGGAAGTACGACACAATCTTTAGGACTATGTAGGAATGTGAAGATTGATTTTGAGCATGCAATACTCCCGGCAAATCTACATATAATAGAAATTAAGGACTTTGATGTTATCTTGGGAATGGACTGGCTTATAGCAAATCATGCTCTCATCAAGTGTTAAGAAAAAGAAATATCAGTACGGAGATCAAAGGATGAGAACTTTACACTATATGGTGCTAGAATTGGAACTATACCTCGGGTAA
Source organism: Ballota nigra (assembly GCA_947034835.1). Classification (NCBI taxonomy): domain Eukaryota; kingdom Viridiplantae; phylum Streptophyta; class Magnoliopsida; order Lamiales; family Lamiaceae; genus Ballota; species Ballota nigra. The sequence continues at coordinate 36,533,279 of OX344724.1, read as the reverse complement.
TTTCAGCAGTAAAGGCTCGGAAAATTTTAAGGAAAGAAGAATGTACAACATTTCTAGTAAATGTTGTAGCAACAAAGTCTGATGGTCCAACATTGGACGATATGCCGGTAGTATGTGAATACAAGGATGTATTGCCAGATGATTTGCCAGGACTACCCCCAGATCGTCAGTTAGAATTTACTATTGATTTAATTCCCGGAGCAGCGCCTGTTTCAAAAGCACCTTACAGAATGGCACCAAAAGAATTGCAAGAATTGAAGGTGCAACTGCAAGAATTACTGGATAAGGAATTCGACCAAGTGTGTCACCCTGGGGAGCACCGGTATTATTTGTGGAGAAGAAAGATGGGTCATTAAGAATGTGCATCGACTATCGGGAATTGAATAAACTTACCATCAAGAACAAATACCCTCTCCCCAGAATTAAAGATCTGTTCGATCAATTAAAAGGAGCTAGTGTTTTCAAAGATTGATTTGAGATCGGGGTATCATCAGGTGAAAATAAGGGAAAGCGATATTCCGAAGACAGCTTTCAGGACTCGATATGGCCATTATGAGTTCGTGGTGCTACCATTTGGGCTCAGTAATGCACCAGTTATTTTTATGGATTTGATGAATCGGGTGTTTCATCAATATCTGGATCAATTTGTGATCGTTTTAATTGATGATATTCTGGTGTATTTGAGAAATCAGGAGCAGCATGCGGAACATCTTCGGATTACACTAGAAATCCTGAGAAAGGAAAAATTGTATGCTAAATTCAAGAAATGTGAATTTTGGCTGGATAAAGTGGTATTTCTTGGACATACGGTTTCAGCCCTGGGAATAGAAGTTGACCCAACAAAGGTAGAAGCTGTAAACCAATGGAAGACACCAACTAATGTAAACGAAGTCAGGAGTTTTCTTGGTTTAGTCGGGTATTATCGAAGATTCATTGAAGGGTTTGCTCGGATTGCAAAACCTTTGACTCAGTTGACTCAGAAAGAAACAAAGTTTGAATGGACAAAAGAATGTGAAAGGAGTTTTCAAGCACTAAAGCAAAGATTAACAACAGCTCCAGTTCTTACAATTCCGGAGGGTACAGAAGGATTTACAGTGTTCAGTGATGCTTCTAAACAAGGTTTGAGATGTGTACTTATGCAAAATGGGAAAGTAGTAGCGTATGCATCAAGACAGTTAAAACAACACGAGCAAAATTATCCTACACACGATTTGGAATTAGCGACAGTGGTGTATGCGCTAAAAATTTGGAGGCATTACTTATACGGAAGTAAGTGTGAAATATACACAGATCATAAGAGTTTGAAGTATATCTTCGAACAAAAGGAATTAAACATGAGGCAAAGGAGATGGTTGGAGTTGGTGAAAGATTATGATTGCGAGATATTGTATCATCCGGGAAGGGCAAATGTAGTAGCAGATACCTTAAGTCGCAAGGGAAAGATCAATGCCTTGGTTGTGAAACCAACACTGAAGGAAAGAATAGCAAAAGCTTAATATGACGATGCATTCTTAGAGAAGATAAAGCAAAAGATCAAGGAAGGTAAAGCAAAGGAGTTTTCAGTATGTAAGGATGGTACTTTGTTATGTCAAGGAAGAATATGTGTCCCAGACAAAGAAGAATTCAAGAAGGAAATATTGGAAGAAGCACATTCTACACCATATACAGTTCATCCCGGAGGAACGAAAGTGTACCAAGAATTAAAGAAGTTATTCTGGTGGAAAAATATGAAGAGGGATATTGGAAATTTCGTACATAAATGTTTGACATGTCAGCAGGTAAAAGCTGAACATCAAAGACCATCGGGATTGCTGAAGCCACTTGAGATTCCTGAATGGAAAATGGGAACACATTACGATGGATTTTGTGGTAGGATTGCCCAAGTCAATACAAGGAAATGAAGCTATTTGGGTAATTGTTGACAGATTGACCAAGACGACACATTTTCTACCAATAAAGATGACGTTCACATTGGATAAATTGGCTCAGATTTATATTAAAGAAATTGTCCGATTACATGGAGTTCCAGTTTCTATTGTGTCAGATAGAGATCCACGATTTACATCAAGATTCTGGTACAATCTTCAAGAAGCTTTGGGTACTAAGTTGGAATTCAGTACAGTTTTTCATCCTCAAACAGATGGTCAATCGGAAAGAACAATTCAAACTTTGGAAGATATGTTGAGAGCTTGTATCATCGATTTTGGAGGAAGTTGGGAAAGATACATACCTTTAGTGGAATTTGCCTACAACAATAGTTATCAAGCTACAATTGAAATGGCACCGTACGAAGCATTGTACGGAAGGAAGTGCAGATCTCCACTATGCTGGGACGAAATTGGAGAAAAGAAATTGTTAGGACCGGAATTGGTGGAAGAAACTAACAAAGCAGTAAAGAAAATTAAAGAAAAGATGCAAGTGGCTCAAGATCGACAGAAATTGTATGCAGAAAGACGAAGGAAAGAATTAAGTTTTAAGATTGGAGACAAGATATTCTTGAAGGTATCTCCAATAAAAGGAATTTTCCGTTTTGGAAAAAGAGGAAAGTTGAAGCCTAGATATATTGGACCTTATGAGATATTGGAAAGAGTTGGAGATATAGCTTATAGATTGGCGTTACCACCATCATTGGCAGGAGTACACAATGTATTCCATATCTCGATGCTCCGAAAGTACATACCTGACCCTACCCACATAGTAAACTTACCTGAATTAGAACTTGATACTGACTTAACCTATGAGGAGATTCCCACAGCCATATTTGATAGAAAACTTCATAGGTTAAGGAATAGAGATATTCCTATGGTTAAAATCCAGTGGAATACACATGAGGTAGAAGAAGCTACATGGGAGCGAGAGGATGAAATCTTAGCAAAGTACCCCTACCTCAATATCCACGGTAACACTTGAAATTTCGAGGACGAAATTTATTTAAGGGGGTTAGACTGTAATACCCTAGACTTTCATAATTTTATCTACTTTACTAAATGCTTTATAATTCTATATGAATCTATGTGATACATTTACATCCAAAATTCATGCCAAGGCACGTTTATGTGTTTTATTTACTCGATACTTACAATTAACATATTATTTGCTCAATACATGCTTATTCTTGAGATTTTATAATTTTTATATGTTCTTTATTTTATGTCTTAAAGTATTTGATATAGAAATTAATATAGTCCTTAAGTCTAGTAATTTATTTCACAAGTTATAAGTTAAAAAATGAATATTTCTTCAAGAAACGAATTACGTATCGATTGCTCGATGTTTTTTTATGATTAGTATATAGACTTTATAATTTATTTAGAGCCTTACAAGGTTTTTAATTATATTTCATAAGATAGAGTAAGTAATTTTATGCATAATGTACCTTAAAAGCATTAAATAAATTAGAAAATCATAATTTCTTTTATTTTTATTTATTAAATTCAAAGCCTACATGTGTCTTAACTACAAGACACAAGATTTCTCTTGAAATCTCCCTAGAATTCGACCAAGAAGAGAAGAATAGGAAGAGTGGTGAAGTTTCATGAAATTAAGGTCAAAGTTAGTAGAATCAAAGTCAAAATTAGCTACTAATTATAAGATGCCATGTGTTTAATGGCTTAACCTCCAAAATCATCCAATTTCCTCCACACTCTTCTTCCAAGTCGGCCAAGAGAGGGATGGAGTAGCCTCCAAGGATGATCCCTCCTATAAATACATGTTCTTGCATGCAAAATATTCATAAGAAGAAGAAAAAAAAAATCTCACAAATGTTACTACTACACTTATAGAAAGGAGGAGAAGAGATTTCTTGTAGCTACCTATCTCTAAGTAAGCTTCTCTTCTTGTTTGAGTAATTATTTAAGTGGTAGTATGAAGTTTATGCATGATATGTGAATTAAATGATAGGAAAATGAGTTTTGATGAGTAAATTTGCATGTTATCCATGTTTTACTTCATGTTTGAATGTTTAATTCAATTTCTTCATGAGTTATGATCAAAATCATGTTTATTATTTGATTATATATGCTTTAGAAGTAGAAATTATAAAATTATATGGTTTAAAGTGAGTTTAAGATGATATGTTCTCCATGTATGCATAAAACAGAATTTCTGGACCAACTTTGGGGTAAATTTAGTTAATGATCAAATTTGTTGGTGGAAAATTCTGAAACTTGTATATGTGAAAATAGACTTGTGAAGGAACTTAGGTTTCAAATTTCATAATTTTTGGAATGGTATTCAATTCGTGGTGATTTTTCGAAGTAGAGCTAGGGTTTTGGACGAAATTACAGGAACAGAAGAAGTTTACTATGATCTGAGAATAATTGGTTAGGTTTTTATAGAAAACCAAAGTACGTTGATAAATTACATTAAGTTGGGAGTTCATGGTTAAAATTTCATGAGTATTGGACATTTGGTTGATTTATGGTGAATTTTTAAAGTTAAGTGACCAGAATCTGTTACTGTGTGTTCATTACGAAATATTTGATGTTTGGTAAAGAGTTTGAGAAATCTGAAAATATGGTGATAAACTTTATTGTGTTGGTAATATACTGTTAAAATTTCATAATATTTGGAGGTATGAATAATTTAATATGAATTTTCAAACTTAGGCGTGTAATCTGCCAAAATCGAATTTTGTGTGAAAGGTTCGAAATGGTCCGGTTACATTTTTACAGTCGATATTTATTTATAACTTGCTATTTGATGATTTTATACACTTAATTGATATATGTGTATTAGTATACAATATTTGAATATGTATGGAGATTTGAATTCAAGTCTTACAATTTACAAAAGTGAAGGGATAAGTAACAATATTTTTATTTTAAAAATTTTACTTGTAGGTACAAACCTGCAAGGTGGGGAATCACTTCGCTCTTCACCGAGTGTTCTATTATTATTTAATTGCACTTATTAAACGTCGAATGTTATATTTTGAGTCTGGCACGCTATCGACTGGCCCCACATATAAGTCCATCTTTATGTTGGCAAGCATATAGTCCGGTCGTTCCGGCACCACGGGTTGGTCACGCCACCCAAGCATATACCCGGTGAAATTTTGGGGGCTCCACGTTATATGCATTTTATGTTTAGTTTGTGCAATTAACAAAGAGGTTTCCCACTAAGTGTTTTCAAGCACTTATCCCTTCCACTTTTAAATTTTTACAGATGTTGTGGATCCGGACGTGGGCGAATGAACTCGGCTGGCTATGAAGTTTCTTAAAGACTTTATATTTCAAGAATAATAATTTAAATTTTGAGTTTGTAACTTAAGCTACGATCATACTTATTTACTACTTCCACTGTGTAAATGTGTGGCGTGTGTATATTTTAATACAAAGTACTATTTTAGTAATGTTCCTACTTGTGCCACATCATATTTTCCGTACTATTTTAAGTGGGGGCGTTACACACCCTCTCTTTGAGTTGAGTTAGGTTATATATTGTGCCTTGAGATACTCCTTGAGCTGTTTTTATATTGTGAACTAATTGGGTGCTACTACATATTTCATGTCTATCAATTCTCTTATGCTTGTTGATTGCTATCTTTGAGTGTGAGTATGAGTTAGTGATTTGTGGAATTGAATTAGAGTCCAAGTTATGTGAGTGTAGGAGTTAGAGTTGATTTGAGAGGGAACTCGTATACTTACGAAATTTTCCTTTTGAATACTTGTGTGATAAAAATGAGAATTCACTAGAACTAGCGTGGATGTGAAAGCCGTGATATTTGAGCCTTTTAGAGATTAAAATTTATTATATTGATCTCTTCGTTTGTGAGTGGATCATCAGCTTAGAGGATGCTAGAACTTGTGGGTGCTCTCACTTCTTGATTTTGTCTAGTTTGAAATGTCGAAAGTGATTTTAGGTCATCTTTGATTTGTTAAGTCACATAGCCTAAATGAGCCTACCAATGACATGTATCCCTTGTTAGCCTGTTTGAGCCTTAGCCTATTTATTTTCTAGCACATTTGAACTTATCCAAATTCTTAAACTCTTTTTGTCCTAATTTGAGTGGAGAATTGAGAAGGTTGTGAATGAAAAAGGATCGAGTTGAGTTGAGAAGGTGAGTTGTATATGGTTGAGTAAATATGAGTAAGAGGTGTAATGAAATCTTGAGTGGTGGGAAAGAACAAAAATTTGAGAATGAGCAAAAGAAAATATGAGCTCATATTATAGTGTGAAAGAGAAAAAAAAATGGGAGTGAAGTGATTAAAAAAGTGAAAAGAGTTGGAAAAATAATTGAAGTGTTGAGAGTAGTTGAAATTGAAAGTGTATTGCATGAAGATGATTGAAGTATTCTGTTCCTCGTCTAAAAATATTGAAGTTTGATTTTCTATTCTCCATTCACTTGAGTCACTTATTCCATAACCCCACCCGTCCAAAGAGCCTACATTATAACCTTGAGAAAGTCTTTTTTGATTCGGCATGGACTCTAGAGTATGGTCGAAGTTGAGAGTGCTTACAAGCCTATGGCTGCTGATATGTGTGATTGATTGATTGAGTGAGTCCCTTAATATTGCTAAACACTTGTGAAGAAGTGAAACACATCGTCGAGAGCACATCCATGTTTGATTTTTGTGGTTCTTATTGTTTATGCATGAATATTATGAAGGGGGTGAGTTAGTGTGTGAGTGATCGATCTTTGAAGCTTAAAGCTCTATTACTTACATGATTTGGTTCTATGATTCACTCATAACAATTTCACTTGACTTATTATTTTGTTGCTTGAGGACAAGCAATATGGTAAGTTTGGGGGGGTTGATTAGGCGTGAAATTGTTATGATTTATGGCTCGATTTGCCCGTGTTTTGAGTGAATTCGATGAGTATTTAGAGTCAATTGAGTACTATTTTCATAAACTGATGAATTTGCCTCTTTTATGCTCATAGATGGATAGAGGGCGAAGAATAGAGTTCGTAGGACTTTGAATCGACTCAAACGGATGTCTGGATGAGAAGATATAGAAGAAATACGAAAGGTATTAGTTCAAGCAAGCAAAAGTATCAGTTGGAGGTGCTCAAGCAAGAGGACTCGAGCACCAAGCGCTCAAGCACTCGAGTGGATTCAAGTCGAGCGCCTAGCGCTCGAGCAATGGAGGTCGAGTGCAGGATTGGTTCTGGAAAGGATTAGCACTTGAGCAACACTCACTCGAGCACTAAGTGCTCGAGCACTCGAGTGGTGCGCTCGAGTTGTCGCGAGTCTAGCGCCTAGCGCTCGAGTAAAGGGTGCTCGAGCGGTGGAGGTTCTGTATGTTTTAAGCACTCGAGTACATGCCCAGCTCGAGTAGTTCTCGGGATTTTTTTGGCCCATGATGTTTTTAATCGGCCCATGCCTATATATACCTCATCCCAAGCACGTTTTTAGAGACCACTTCATACTTAGAGATAGATTTTGATAGAGAAGAGCTTGGGAAAGTTTGGGAAGAGTTTTAAACGTGTAATCGAGGTTTTTTATCTTACGAACTCATAGATTAGAGTTTTATTTCGTTTTTCTTTCTTTAACACTTGATACTATTAAACCTAGTTTTCGTAATTTATTGAGATTCGTTTTGAGACTTTGATTCATTGTTAACCCTAGTTTATGTTCTTGAGTTCTTTCTTCAAATTCATCATGTTTATGTTTATCATTAATTTAATAGCTTTCGTTATCGTAATCACCATGTTAGGCTAGAACCCTTGCATGCTTAGGATAGGATGAACTCGTAGAAATAGGAAGTTGGTACATAATTAGGATAACTCGTGATGTTTAGTGTTATTTCTCTTAATTAATTGAATTCTTAAAATAAACCCTAGAATTATCTTGGAATTGAGTACGAAAATTGTTAGAGAAAAGACGACTTTATCACTCTTTAATAACGATTAGGCTTAACGGAAGGGTTTTTGAAGGGGTTTATCATCTATCGATTTATCTAGGGAGGACGACTGCATCACCTTAGTTAAATTAGGCTCTCATTAATTAAGCACAATCCATAACTTGGTTAGTGGGTTTGTGAAGTATGTTGATATGATGAAGTATTAGGGTTAATTCTTGAGCTTTTAGTCTTTCAATCTTGTGCTAGATTAGAGAAGTTGATTGCTTAGTTTTAGTACACTTAGGATTATTACTTGCACATCACGATTATTTTAGTTATTGTACCAACTCCATTAGTATACTTGGGGATTCCTATCCTGAGCATCATCATCCATATTTGAATCTTAAACCAAGTTATTAGTTTAGTTTAATTATTTGCATTAATAGTGGTAGAATATAGAGTAGTTTAATACAATTATTAAATCCATAACATCCATTCATATTAACTACGACACGTAGATCTCCAGGGCTCTATTCGCATACATACCTTTCCTTGGGTATGATACTACTTGGTCCCTATACTTGCCAATACTACAGGGATCTCATACTCTTGTGGGGTAACTACTAGTATAGCTAGTATTTTGCGTTCAAGTCACCGCCTCAAATATCACCAGATATAAACACTTATGAATCCAAAGGGTGTCCATGATCGAAACGGACAAAAACGTGAGAACAAGAGAAGAGCGTAGAGATTTTATTGTGTCAACATTACTGTCTCAGTGCACTCCAAGGTGGAATGGTTCAAGGCATAGTGTCCACTAGGCCGCTAGTGTACTCGGTATTGTCTGACTATGGAAGGTTCAAAGCTCCAAACTACCTATCCAGATGCAATAACATCTCGTTTAAAATAGACTGTGAGTCTGCATATTATAGGCTCTAATTTCCACTCATGTGGGGGATTATTAGAATTATTGGTGTTTACCAATAATAATATGTGAGTGAAAATGAAAAGGGAATTTCAATTGAGACTGGAATGAAAACATTGGACCTTGGACCTTGGTTATTAGTCCTTGACAATTGAACTTTGGGCTGCATTTGGACCTTAGAAGAGTTTTCTAAGTTTGTTGAGCCCAACAGTTTGGACTTAGCCCAGAAATCTGGAGTGTCCAGATTTGTTGAAGTGGACATGAATAATGCATGATAGAAATGCATAACATGTGACGAAATTTTAAAGTTGACAATTCCCTGATTTTTGTTTAATTGGGAGTGACTTACGTCTCCCTTATTTTGGTTGAGACAAACCAGAATGCAGAAAGGTCCAGGTTCGTAGTTTGACTAGCAATCATTCCATGCATGTGTGGGTCTTGGAGGCCTATAAATAGGTGTCCCCATGCATAGTTTCTGGCGCCACACAGAAAATCTCTCTCACTCTCTCCCTAAGTATTCTAGCATATAGAGTCTTTAAGAAATCAGTCCAGTTCATATGTTCTTCCTGTTCGCCGGAGCTTCAAGACCTGCGGTGCTGTACTTTTGAAGATGAAAGTGTCATTTTACCTTTAGGGACGTATTTCCAGAACCGAAGAGCACTACCAAGGAAATTTTGTATTGCGGGAAGAGGTCTTTCTCGACTCGACACACTGCAGTCTTACTTTATTTGTATTCTGTGTAAATTTAAGTTTCGAGTTATAATTTTGTTTATTTAATTTTTATGATCGAATTATTATTTGCACAGTCATCAAAATTCCAACAAGAACATGGGACCCGAGCTTCAACTAAAATATCAAGAAAGATGTTCATATAATTTCCAAGAAGTAGCGATCTACACAAATTCTACTTTCCTTCAAATCGGATATCAAATTTAGAGGCAAGATACACAATATGTGCAATACAAATAAAATTAGGACTTTAAGAAATTAATATGTTACCCCTACCATGATAATAGCCATCAAAAAGTCTTTAATCCCGGCGAGAACAATGAGATAAAGCTTGTTCCGGAGACCCACGCCGGTACCCATTCTAACGGTAAAAGAATAAGAGAATTGCGAACTTCTAAAATCCACATCTCGACATTTCTGAACCAAAAACCCAAAATTCGATCGAAGGAAGATCCGAAAATGCAAAGTGAAGCAAAAAACAACATTGGTAATTTTCAAAACTTAAACACGAAGTAGTAAATACTCGTAATAGCAACATTAAGCAAACCACGAAATTCTAATTAGTGGAACATGGAAATAATCAAATTGATCAACTGAAGTGTATGCCTAGCTAAAAAGACACAATCAAAATTGAAGTCTGACCTTGAGAATCTGTACTTGCTCTCCTTTTTAGCATCCTCGAAGGTTGTTAATGGAAATTCATAAACAGAGGACACATTAGGTGATTAAACAGATAAATTAACAGAATTTGATTTGTTATATATTATAGATAGTATCAACGAGAATCCTGTACTTAGAGTTTCAATCAAATTTGTCACAGATTCAGATTTATGCAAACGAGTTAGGACATGGGATGTGCGAGTGACTATCTGAAATTGTAATCGGAAAGTCGACCCTAAATTCACAACATTGTACATGATAAATGTTGGTAAATTTCTTAGAAGGACGACCTTAAATTTACGCAACATTGGCAAATTTCTGAGAAATCCGACCCTAACTAGGATGACTCTAAGCAATTTCAACACAAAATATATTACATCACCTGAGCGGCTGGCATAGATGCCGGCTAACTCCGATATCAGAAAGGCGATTGCTCACAAGCCTGACTCTATTTTTTATCAGAGTATGCGTAAACAAAAAGATACGAAAGGGCTCCAAGAAATAAACAGGGGAAAATGAATGAAGAACTGAATATGGTTTATAAAATTAAGGACGAGAATGTACAAAAGAAAAGATGAGAGGGGTAAAGTGGTCCAAAAATGATTTACAACTCTATGCCACTTTTATATATATTATAGATTATAGATATTTACCTTACATGAATATCACATTTTATAGAACCTCGCATCAGGATGTACGAAGGGTAGTGGTATAACTTTAGTTACTATGATTAGAGCATAAGATATTTAGGAATAATATATAGTTATACGTTACGATAACTCACATTTGGCATGTTAGATGGCTCTGTGCCATGCTACTAGAGAAAATACTCGGGCGGGCACGTCACAGAATGCCCCAACTTCTCCTGTTCAAGCTGACGCAGCAAATAATGCCCCTGCTAATGCTGGCGCAGTAGATAATGCCCCACTTCAAGCTGGCGTAGGACTTAATGCTCAAGTTAATGATAACACCGCACAAGTGGTAGAGCATTTCCATCGCTACAAACCTACGACATTTAACAGACACGATAGGCCGAAAGCTGTTGAGCAATGGTTCCGCTCAATGGAACGTATTTTTGAGCTTATCAGGTGCACAGAAGCTCAAAAACTCAGGTGTGTTGCCTTCCAGCTGGTAGAGGACGCGGACCATTGGTGGGAGAGTTACTAGCGGATCAGGCCTACCAAGGAATTGGTGGCCTTGACGTGGGACGGATGTAGAGAGATTGTGATGAACATATACTTTCCCAAGTCCTACCAAGATAGTAAAGAGACGAAATTTCTTGAGCTGAAACAAGGAGGAATGACAATAGCACAGTATGAGATAAAGTTCAGCCAACTAGCACATTTTGCTCAACATCTAGTGGACTTAGATGAAAAGAGGGTTTACAGGTTCAAAATAGGGTTACGGCATGAGATTCAAAGTATTATCGCTGGCCACGGGAATCTCACTTTTAGTGAGACATTTTGAAAGAGCAGAAAAGATAGCATCATGCATGAAGGAGAACACGAGTCGGATTGACAAAAGGAAATGAGAAGATTCTAACGATGAGGATCAAAACAAACATCTAAAGATTCAAGAAAGCGATGAACAAGATGACAAACTGACGTGTACGACTTGTGGAAAGAACCACCGTCTAGCAGGACAGAGAAAATGCTTTAGGTGCAAACAGTCGAGGCATAGAGCATATGAGTGTCTTTGTTCAAGTTAATAGTTGCTATTAAATTTCGAGGGCGAAATTTATTTTAAGGAGGGTAGGATGTAAGACCCTAGAAATTATTAATTTAATTATTTCAAATATTTATTTATTTAGACTAGAATTAAGAGTTTATTTATTTTACGTATTGGATTCGAATCTCAGCCCAATAATATCTCAACAAGAAACTTATATATTTTTATTTATTTATTCTTTTAAAATTTAAATCTTATTAAATTCTTTACGTACTTATCTTTGGGTTCAAAAATAAAGAGATGACCACGTCTACACATAGTTGTTTAAGTTCCACGATTCTCTCAACAATTTTCTTCTCCCTCACCGCTATTAATACGTTCATCATACGAAGAAAAAAAAAATATCTCTCTATCTCAATAATAGTCACCTCTCGAACCGTATACACTAAGCTCCATAGCCAGTACAAAAGCTTTGTTCGGTAGCGGTCAATCGTATATCTTCATATCGAAAGCAGTAATTCTATCTTCTGCCCTACTTTTAATTTTGTATTTCATTCACTGTTAAATTTTATTTTTCTAGTCGTGCATCTTCGATTAAATCCAGTAGGTGACATTGTACAATTCCACAAATTGCCTACCACAAGTTTTGATTATTTTTGCCCAAATTTTTTTCCAACGTATATTTCTAAAATGGGTCAGTAATTTTTACTACTCAAGTAATTTTGGCCTAATGCTTCGTATTTGATGTTTCCGTAAAAAATTCTATATTTTTCTGTTCCAAAATAATTTTCATGGAGTATTATATTATGAAATTATGTTTTCCGAGATTAGACTAGGGGCCAAGGAATTTGGTTTTAATTATATTAGCTAATTTTGTAGGGACTAGGTTATAGTATACAGGTTATGGATATGTGCATGGAATTAGTTCTTAGGTTTGTTATGTATTAATTATTTAGATTTTATTAATTAGGATCTTGCGCAGAGTATGGTACATTGGATTAGGAATTTTGGTTCTTTAATTAAGAGAATTTTGATTAATAGATGATCAGTAAGTAAATTGGGAATTTTAAGTTCATAGATTTATTTTGAGGATATCTTCTAAATAGATTCAATCATATTTTAGGCGAAGGTAGCTGTTAGGATAGGCTTGAGGTTATTGCATCCATTTCATCCACGTATTAAATTCAAGTGAGTTTCTTTTACTTTGTTACTTTTAAATGTTCATGTGATTGAAGCGTTACTTGCTACATTGTAAACTTATAATTTGAATGAAATTTTGTTGACGCATGTTGTGGCTTTTTAAGTCATTCGTTAACGCATGTTTATTCGTGGGAAACCACGCATCGTTGGTTCAACCATCACATCGTTGGTATAGCCAGCGTATCCTTGGTTTAGCCTTGGGATAAGCATTGAGTATGCATGTTATGTGAATTGATGATTTTACTTGTATGTGATATTTAACTGTGACAAAGGGAGCCACACTAAGCTAGTTGTTTGTTCACCCCAATCTCATTAACATTTTTCAGATCATAGAGCTATTAGCGGGGAGAGAGATGCCATTGGTAATGGACCATGCAAATTATTTTATTTATATCCCAAGTTGTTTGCTAGTAAAACTTTTCATGAGATGATTATATTTTGGCATGAATGATATTGTTATTTAAATTTTTTTCGAGGATGCTAAGTAATTTTTAAGTCTTCTGCACTCAAATAATTTTATTTTTAAAATAAATTGCTTTTAAGATGTTAATTAATATTTAGGTCTTCCGCTGTTTATCAAGTAAATTTTATGTCAATTTTTTTGTTCACGCCTTTTATTTTTTAATAATCATGTATTTTTAGAAAAATTACTAATATGAAAATTGGGGCGTGACAGAAAAAAGATGACCATGTTAATAAATATGCTTTAATATTTTTATAAAATTCCAGAAATATGAAGCCCAAAATGCTTTAGATAGAAGATGGCCATGTTAATTTACTAAAATAATTGAGTAAATATGGTTATAATAGTTATGTGTTATTATATATTACTCCCTCCGTTCCAACATTTTCTTCACACCTTCCTTAAATGGACGTCCCAACATTTTCTGCACACCCCAAAAAGGAAATAACTCCCTCTCACAAAAGACAATAAAACATAAAGTTGTCATTATTTTATTCAACTCCACACTCACATACTTCCCTTTTTTTCTTAAAAAATGTGTCCATCCCAAGTGTGAAAAACTTCTTGGGATGGAGGTAGCATAATCATTTGACTACTCATTACAAAATATTTTGGCTTGTCCCTACTCCATGATTTTTAAACACTTATTATAATAAAAATAAAATACCAAGAAATGATTCAAATAATGTGTGCAAAAAGGTGAAAATATTTTACAAAATATTCCCAAAAATTGAAAAAAGTTATGGGTGTGCGAAATTAACTTCCAAAATATGTTGTGCAAAAAGTGTAAGTTCATTGGACCACGTAACATTAACTATTAGGCCAAACTACCATCCCGATAATAGAGGATTTAGTCTATGTAATTGGGCACAAGCAACATTAATTAGTAGGTTCATAACCCTTTTTTTTTTTTGGAATATTTTTTTTTTTTTTTTTTTGCAAATCCCGTATTATATTTATAATTATTTGCAGGTGTCTTCTTTTTTTTGGATCTTAATTGTTGTGAATTAATATTTTTGTTATCAAATTTTTAGCACAAACAATCTTAGGTAAAAGGAATTTTTTTTTCTTTTATATTATCTAGTGGGGGAACTTAATTTTGTCATTTTCCCCATTACCTAATTTATTAGGCCCAAATCAATACTAACTATTTATTTTATGCATTTCGGCCCAACAAACAATAGTTAGCAGGCCCAAACCATTTTTTGTATCTTGATTTTTGCACAACCATTAAAAAAATGGACCTATCAAACAATTAGTTCCAACATAAATCCCAGAATCGTTCTCCCCCACCATGAGTCCCATAACCCATACCTATTTGCGAACTGCAGATTTATTTCCATTTTATAAGGGCCCAACAATCATTTTATTATTCTTTTCAAACCAAAAAAAATGGACAGCAGTAAAAAATAAAGCCCAACAACAAAATTGGGAGACAAAATATGACAGTTGGGGTTGTGTACCTGTTATATAAGCCAGTCAAAACTCACAAAATGAGCCATATTTGAAGTACGCCAGATCGACTTGTCAGAAATGCAAGAAACCAACAATGGTTTTTGTATCTGGATCGTCCAACAACCCCGACCGTTTGTACTACTGTTGCGATAGCCACAGTTTCTCTCACTGGTGCGTGCCTATTGGCTGGGCTACGTCGGACAGTGGACAACATAAGGTATCAAGCCAAAGCCATGGCCACAATGGTTGCACAACATCGTCGCAGCCGGTTGATGTCGCGCCCCAGTACCAGATAACAACAAACACATTGTTGGTGGGGAATATTGTGACAATTATCATTATATGTGTCATGTGCTACTTTATTGCAAGCCTATTGAAGTAGAACTTAATGTAGAACAACAATGCAGTGGTATTTAGGGCCTGGATAGAATGTAATATATAGGTTCTTTCATGTATGGACTGGGATGTACTTTAAATGCAATATAATTGCAGCTTTTCCAAATACACTTTGAGGCCATATAAAAGAACAAATTTAAATTTCATATAGCAATAATCAAACATAAATATACTACAGTGTAAAGCATTCATACGCCAAAAACTATGTATCATTATAATGATCAAAAGGGTGGAGGTTCCGAGTAACAAATTACCAGTAATTTAACCACACACATCATCAAAATAAATGTTAGCTAACACTTAAACCTGTTTACTTGCAGAAAAATCACCCCCAAAAGCAAAAATAAAGCAAAACTTGATATTCCCTATCAACTAACCAAGTTTCACTGGACTGACCTTCTACATTCTAATAATACATATACCCCCTTTCATGTGCCAAAAATTCGTTGATCTTTCCATGTGCAAAAAATAGTGCTAATCAGAACCAGATAGTAATTCCACAGGAACCCTTGCATGATCACCAAAAAAAAGACAGGGGATATACTGTCACACTAAGTAGCTATTAGTAAATTAAACTGCATAATAGGTTAAATATGACCAGCATGATTTAAAAGCCAACTTACAGTGGAATTACATGCAGTTATATTTATTTACCAATGACCGGATTCTTAGTACACGTGGGATCATGAAGGCCCCTCCGCCCATAATAGCCACAGATAGGTAATTTCTTCTTCTGGTACTCGCCAAACAACAATTTCCTTAGTTTCTTTGGTCGATCAGGCTGCCGTTTCAGAAGTGGTTGTTGGTCCCAGTACAAGTCTGAGAGATACGTGTATGGGGGGAATACACGTATACAAATTTTTCTTAACTTAAAACCTCACTCAGTCCCCTTACTCAAAGTGATAAAGAACATAGGGTAGATAACAAACCTACTAACTGCACTGAGGCGAGTCAGTTGGCAAACTATCTACTTATGTTCAGTGCAGAATGTGTGAGGTCTGAGGTTTATAGACTTGTTTTATGGTTTGCTTTCTGAAAACTTGATTTCCTTTTTATGAAGCCGTGATTAGAAGGGCAGTGCACTGAGTTAATGAGTCAAGCTAATTGATTTAGCACTGACAAGATATGCAATGAATGACTTAGCAAAATAACAATATAAAGTAATAATCAAAGCAGTAAAAACTCAAATAGATAACGTAGTTCAGAGACTCAAGCTCCTACGTCCACGGTCCTGATTGAACAGGAAAATCCACTAAGGATTTGCTTGTTTTTAACGTGCCAAGGTGCACCCAGATCAGACTCCTCACTGATCATTTCTTCTAACTCACTCAACTAAACTTAACCAACAAACCTAACTGAGAGGGTTTTAGTTTCATTTTGGATTCCAACTAGGTGTGATTATCCTTACAAGACAAAGCTATGCTAAGGATTGGATAATCACTCTAAGCTAGAGATATGACTAGCTCGTTCAATGGAATACATAATAACTCTCTAACTCTAGAAACACTTGGGAAATTAAAGGTTGTTCGAGTGCTTCTATGAATGCAGGTTGCTTTGAGCGCTTGAGAGTTTGAGTATTTTCAGGCTTCGAAATTTCCCGTAACCTTGATTGGGTCCAAGGTCTTCTGTATTTATAGGCAACTTTGAAAACTATCCGTTGGAGGAGATAACCTTCTAGGTTGTCTTCGTGTAGGATTCTTCAATGGACATAATCTCCATGCAGCAGCCGTCCTTGCATATATTTGGTAAATGCATTAAATGCATGCCAGTTGAACTGTGCAGGGATGTCAGGTTCAGGTCAGTGTTCGTACATGACTTGGCGCCTTCTAATTGGTCCACGTAATCAGGTAGGTGAGAATGTCAGAACTCATTCTTCAGTTCAGTCTTGTCTTTACTGAGTTCAGGTTTGTCCTCATCTACGAACGTTTTTCGGCGCTGACATTCCTTTTGACTTGCTTGGATCCTACTCCAAGTCTTTTCCCAAATAACTCAGTATGATCTTGTTCCCTTCAGGCTGAGTTAGCAATGATCTCATGATCATGCTCTTTATCCTGACACTTACTCAGTCAGCTTAGATGAACTGCCATAAGCTCAGGATGGTGCTCTTGTGTCTTCAGGCTTCAGTCTTGATTGTCAACAATGAGTTCTCCTCTCATTGTGTACCTGTAAATGTAAAATAATCTAACTTACAAACCTAACCAAGACTAGCCTGACTATTACAACACTTAGGCACTCATCTCTTCAGGGTTTTTGGGATCTAATCAAAACTGACATTGTCCCAACAATTTACCCTTTTTTTATGATGCCAAAACACTGAAAAGATCCTCAAAACACTTAGAGGAAATAAGTCATAATCTATAAGACAAAATCAGTGTTAGAGCAGTTCTTGATAAGTACAGAAATTAAATATTAGCCAAAAAGGCAATGAGTTTTTGTCTGTGGGCAAAGTAATAGATTTCATTGATGAATATGATCATGAGTACAATAAATCCTATCTATTACAAAAGTCAGGGTACAACTAGATCCTTCTCATTTCAGGTTGAAGTCCATAGCCATTGTAGACTCTGTCCTTCAGCTCATCAAGCCTATCCAGTTGATTCAGATACCTTTCAGCCTTGGCAATCTTGAAAACTTCAGCCATAATAGCCTTCGAGTCATAGCCTTTCCCATTGGGTTGAAGTGGTGGTGGGCGAGTGAGGAACTCAGGGGCTTTAATTTGAACTCTGGCAGTGTTAGCCTCCTCTAAGATTCCTTTTAAGAGTTCAGGGTGGTTGTCAGACATGAAGTCGATGAAGTGAGCATCAATGTCGTCAGAGTCGCCCTACTTCTTCACAATGTACCACAGCCTGATGAACTCATCTCGCGCATCCAACCAAAACTCCTTCAGCTTCTCAGAGATGAAATCATCAATGAGTACAATCTTCTCAGATGGCTCCTCAGGCTTGTGCACTTGAAGTAGATTTGTCTTCCATTACGTTGGCTTCTTTCTGTACTTTCTTGGCTCTGGCTTCGCCTTCTTCCTCCTTAGCAGACTGATCATCGTATCATCAAGTTCTCTCTGTTGCAGCTCAGTGATGTCAGTTAGCTTCTCAACCTTCTTCTCCAAGATCTTCATCTTCTCCTTCTGGGCAATTTCAACCATGCGCTGAGCTTCACTCTTCTTAGGGGCAGATCCCCATGCTTCCGCACACAACTCAGCTACTTTTTCAGCGTCATATGTGATTGGATTCTTCCTTGTGTTCACCGGCGAGCGTTCTGAAGAAGATTCTGGAATGGATGGAAGTTGAGGAATAGGTACATTAGCCTGAGCCACGGCTGCTAGTCTGGCTGACTTCCGGGGTGTTCTCATTAACACTTCATTTTTCTCAGCCTCCGATGCCTCAGAGGAGAGATCTTTTCTTTGACTTCTCTTTTTCCCCCTTTTTGGCATCATCCTTGGCAGGCGGAGGTGGGAGGGCCTGGGCAGTAGCTTCTCTTAGCACTCATTCGCCATTGTTGATTACAAAGGTAGTTAAGGACTGGACTTCCTTGACTGCTTCCTTCAATATATCAACCCCTGTGGCAATCCCAGTCCCCGCAAAAGAAACACTGGCAATGCTAGCCTTGAGCTTTTTCTCGAAGATTTCCATCGACGTGTGCAGGCTTTGCTCAGTGCGGGTCAGCCTCGCCTCAACCTTCCCTGACTCTTCAATGAGTTGAGCAGACTTGGATACAATCTTTTCAGACTCTAGAGCAATTTTGGCAGATTACTGAGCTATTTTTCCTGACTCCAGTGCCATCTTGGCCACTGGGTCATTAAGAGCCTGAGTGAACAGCTCCGCAGACTGACTAGCCAAGTGCTCCACTGCCTTCTGCATTCTTTCATCGTGCTCAGTTCTCAGTTGAATCAGCGAATTGGCCATCAGCTTCTTTATCGTCCTTCTTTCTGACTTGACGGATTGAACTATTGTCACCATCATCTTCTTCAAGCTTTTGACCTCAGAAGTGGAAATAGTATTAATGGCAGACTTCACCCTTCTCAGTTGCTTCTGAACCTCCTTCTCCTTGCTCGCAGCCTCAGCTTTGAGTATAGCAATCTCTTGTTGGAGCTTAGCAAGATTCTCAAAAGTCTTCTCTTGCTTTACTTGAATCAGACTGGTGAAGTTGTCGTGCTGAGTCCCAGTGATGACCACTTTGTCATTCTCAGCTCCGTCAGCAAGTGGCTGGTCTCCCTTGTCAGCCCCTGCAATATCAGTCCCCTCTTCAGGGTACACTGAAGGCAGTTCAGGAGTGATCATGGTCGCCTGCTCAGGCTCCACCAAGTCAGCTCGAACTTTGGGAACAAGTCCCTAAGAACTAGAAGTCTCCTTGGATGCCTCTACATCATTCTTCTTTGTCTCAGGGCAGGGAGTCCCGTCATCGACCGGTGTATCATTAACAGCTGAGATGTTCAAAACATCCTCAGCAACTGGTCCACCCTTGGCACCAGTTTCCTTTACACCTTTCCCTTAAGCCTCATGCTCAGAGCGCATCTCATCCACCTTCTTCGCGGTCTCCTCTACCAGTTTCTCTCCATCCTGACCACCTTCAGGATCATCATCACCATCATCATCAGAATCTTTGTTGTCCTTTTCAGGAGTGTCAAAGAATTTAGATCTCTCAGCGCGCATGACAATCATCTTTGCAACCAACTCCCTGATTGCTTCCATCTCCAGCAACTCCAGGTAACTTGTTATCCCGAAGTAATTGGTCATTCTGACTTCCTCCGAGCACTAGTAGTCCCATCCCTTTAACTCCACTAATATCCGTTGTTCAGCCATGTTAGCCTGCTTGTACTCCAGCCAGACTTTCAGATCAACCATATTCTCCCGCAGCTCCGGGTAGTTGTTCAGCGATGGGAAGCTCCTTACCACCCAATTCTCATTCATTCCTTTGATAGAGTCAAGAAAGAGAAGAGAAATGAGATCTTCAGAATCATCCTTCTCTCCAGCTTCCTCGATGATCAAGTCAAGCTCAGGGTCAATTTCCTTCGGATCTTTTGACGAGATGGGAAAGTCCTCAGGATTAGGTAGGTTGGGTTCAGGTTGGGTGTCAGGCTCAGAGATGTTGGGATTATTTGGCTCTGACTGTGGTTGGGGTGGGGGTAGGTCAGTGTTTGGCTCGATGGGTTCAGTGGGGTTGGAAGAGGGTTCAGATATGGGAGTATGTTCAGTGGGTTGGGGTTCAGTGTGGGTTGGGTTTGGGTGTTCAGGCTGGAGGATCTCAGCAGATTCAATAGTCCTCCTTACCTGAACCAAGTCAGATGTCTCAGCCGATCCTGACTCGTCCCCATCCTTTTGAGGACTCAGACTCCTCAACTTCTTCGCTGGCGATCCCTTCACACCTTTCATTAGCCTCTTGAACGGCTTTGGCTTCTCCACCAACTTTTCTTCCTCATCTCTGACGTCATCGTCAGTCTCCTCAATCTCTGGAAGGTCAGTCTTGGAGACTTTCTCAGTCTTCTTCCCCTTGCCCGTGGCCTTCTTCTTCAGCACCACCTTCAGCCTGGCCTCCTCTGTTGGGAAATTGTATAGACTTAAGTTTTGATTAGAATGCCAAAAGGATCCTCCTAAGTCTTTTATAAGTAAAGTATTCAGTAGAGTTAGAGTTTAGATAATCAGTTCAAAATGTTAAGGAACTGGAGTACAATTAGTAATTTCTGGAGTGTATTGAAGAATGAAGTCCGTTGAAGACAAAGTCCACTGAAGACAAATGATCTGAGAAATAGTCTAAGTCTTGAATGTTTTCTAAATGCATTCACACTAAGACTAAAACCATCAGGAGAGGATCAAGGTCCACTGATGTGAACTAACAATGCTCATTCAATGCTAAACATATTAAAAGCTGTTAGTTAATCTGGTTGGAACAAGGCAAAACAAATTATCAGTGAAGCTTATATTTATTGAAGGAATTAGAAGGTTCTTTTAGAGGAGTTCCACCTTAAATCAAGACAGGATTTTGAGCAAGCAGACTGAACGGCCCAATAAGAAGATGACACGTAGGTGTACTCTACTGATAACCGACATGTCACAGACTGACAAGTACCAAAAGTCTTTCCCTAGCATTCTACAAAAAGTTGGTGAATAGGCATGGTCTTTCAGCCCATTCTTGACAAGACTTAAAGCTTCAAAAAGAGTCGTTTGAACCAATCAGATACAAGAAGACTTACTTGGGAAGTTTCAAACTCCAACCGGAAGATTTTCAAGAAGGTCTATAAATACAGAAGGACGTTCTCATTTCTATGCACGGGAAACTCAACAAGATCAAAGCAATCTCTACATACATAACTTACTACGAAGCACTTGAAATTACCCTTGTTTCCCAAGTGTTTCACATTTGTAGAGAGCTTACTAAGCCTTCTTTAACCGAGCTTAAAGCTATATCCAAACCTTAGAAAGAGATAATCCATCCTATGACTTGAGTTAAACTGTAAGGATTATCTCACAATAGTTGGAACCAAACCCTACTCAAAACCCCAACCCAGTGTTAGGTTGAGAGTTAGTGTTAAGTGGTGTTAGTAAGCTGATTGTTAATATCAGTCTGAAATATGGTTTGTTTTGGGAACTAGGACCTGGAATTATCCTAATGATCAAATATCCTTAGAGAGGATTAATTTGATCAGTGCATCTTGGCACTATAACACAATGAATTCCAAGTGAAAGGAATTCTCCTATTTGATCAGGACAGTGGACGTAGGAGATTATTCTGTGAACCACTTTATATTTTGTGTACTTACATTCAGTTATTTCCTTAAGTGTGTGTTATTCAAACAAGTTTTATCAAAGCAAAATGAGGTTTTCATAAGGGCTCACTAATCCGCATTTGTAAGCTAATTAGATAGTAGTTCAACTGAAAGTCTTGAACTTTCAGTGGAGCTGATATCTCAGTAAGTTTTCAATAGTAAATCTCAGCAGACTTCAAAGTCCACTGACGATCTACTGTCTTAAGTAACCTGATAAGTTTTAAAGAAAAGTTTGAATTTGTAACCTCAGGTGTATTCCCCCCCCCCCCCCCATACACCAATTTTACTTGTTTCGGGACCAACAAGTGGTATCAGAGCCGTGGTTCAAAAGACCATTGTTCTAAGTATACCTTGTGCTAAAAGGGTATTTTATATTTGGTCAACTGAATTGATCTTTTGATAATCTTGTTTAGATATTATGGCTGACAATGCAGCTAGGGTAGCACCACCAGTGGAGAACAACATGGGAGTTAATCCCTGAACCATATGTCCCATCACAAGCTTCCACAGTTCTCAGTGGAAAATTATGATTTCTGGAAGATCAGCATGAGAGCTCATCTTGCCTGTGTGCATGATGAAATGTTGAGAGTCATAACTAAAGGTCCATTTATCTTTAAGACTCCTAACCCTAGAACTACAGCTGACATTATTGCAGATCCTATAGAAGAATGGCCCAAGGATGAAGATAACTTCATTACAGATGAGAGGAGGAGACACAACCTCAATTTCATAGCCATGAATATTCTCTACACCACTATTCCAGACTCAGTTATGGGAAGAGTGATCCATTGCCAGACTGCAAAGGAACTTTGGGACACTCTGGCTCTCATGTGTGAAGGAACTGACAAAATTAAAGAGAACAAGCTTTCAGTAGCTGTTCAAAAATATGAGCAGTTCACCATGGAGTCTACTGAGACCATTGACCAGCTTGATGGGAGGTTCACTGACATCATGAATGAAATAAACTCTCTGGGAAAAGTCTACACCAAAAGAGAGGTTACCTTAAAGATCCTGAGAGGTTTAACCTCAAGATGGGATGTGTACTCTGTGATGATGCAGAATACCAAGGATCTATCTAGCATGTCTATGCAACAGGTATTCTCTGAACTCAAGGCTTATGAGTTTGATCTTAACAGGAAAAGGGCTCCTGATGAGACCTCAGCTGAGAAGGGAGTTGCCTTTAAAGCTAAGGAGACTGAGCCCAAATCCCCAAGGCCGCAGAAGAGTAAAAAGGCAAGCAAATCTCAAAGCAAGGCTGAGATGCAAGAGGAACTCAGCCTAATGGCTAGAAGGCTTGAAAAACTTAACAGCCGATTTGGCAAGTATAAGAGATTTTACAGGGATAACAGGGAAGGGAGAAATTATCCACAAAAGGACACCAGAGAAGGAGAGAAATGCTCCACTGAGCTGGAGAAGAAGAAAGAATACAAGTACTATACAAGAGATGAAGGATCATCATCAAAGACTAGAGAGTCTACTGAAGAAAAGAATGATGATGCCAACAAATGTTTTCAATGCAAGAAGGTTGGGCACTTTCAGTATGATTGTCCTCAACTGAGCACGAAGGAAAGAAAAGAAAAGCAAGCCAAGAGAAACAGAAGATATGGAGAAAGAAAAGTCATGGTGGTTGAGGATGTTGATGAAGATCTGGAGTCATCTGATGGGCTGTTCTCTGACAGCAGTGATGATGACATGTGCCTCATGACAAGAGAAGAACCAGAGGGCTCAGTGGACTTCAATAAAGGAGAAGCTCTTAAAACTTCAGTCTGGTACTTGGACAATGGATGTTCCAGGCATATGACTGGAAATAAAAGTCTCCTGAAAGAATTTGTAGAGAAAGAAGGTCCACAAGTCACTTTTAGTGACAATTCACAAGGAACCACTAAATGTTCTGGTACTTTAATAATTGGCTCAGTAAGAGTAAGCAATGTATCCTTTGTCAGTGGACTTAAGCACAATCTTCTGTCCATAGGTCAGTTTTGTGATAAAGGATACAGTGTTGAATTTTCATGTAACCTGTGTTTTGTCAAGAATATATCTTCACAACAAGTACTACTAACTGGGTCAAGGAAGGGAAATGTCTATCTTGTAGATTGGAAGTCTTGCACACCAAGTGCATGTCTTATTGCAAAGAGCTCAACTGATACTAATTGGCTGTGACACAAAAGACTAAGTCATCTGAACATCAAGATGATGAACAGAATTGCAAGACATGGACTGGTGGAAGGAATGCCTAATGAAGTATATAACAAAGATCATATTTGCAAAGCCTGTCAAGAGGGAAAGCAAGCGAAAGCATCCTTCAAAAGCAAAGTGGCTACCTCAACTGACAGAGTACTTCAACTGTTGCATATGGATCTTTTTGGTCCAGTAACCCCTGTAAGTATCAATGGGAGAAAATATACACTTGTTGTTGTTGATGATTTCTCCAGGTACACATGGGTGGTTTTCCTTGCAAACAAGAAGGAAACACAAGTCAGGCTACCAGAACTACTGAAGAAAATTAGCAATGAAAAGAGCCTGAACATTATAAAAATAAGGTCAGATAAGGGTACTGAGTTCATTAATTCTATAATATCTGATTTCTGCAAAGAGTTAGGTATTGCCCATGAGACCTTAGCTGCAAGAACTCCTCAACAAAATGGAGTAGCTGAAAGAAGAAATAGGACTCTTAAGGAGGCAGCAAGGAATATGCTTGCAGAAGCTCAAGTTCCTAAAAGATTTTGGGCTGAAGCTATTAATATTGCCTGCCACAGTCAGAATAGATCCATGGTAACCAAACATCAAGGAAAAACTCCATATGAGTTATGGAATGGCAGAAAGCCTCAGGTATCTTACTTTCATATCTTTGGTTGCAAGTGTTTCATTCACAACAATGGAAAAACTCAACTGAAAGCTTTTGATAGCAAAGTTGATGAAGGAATCTTCTTAGGATATTCCCAAATCAGTAGAGCTTTCAGAGTTTACAACTGTAGAACTCTTGTTGTGGAAGAAACACCTCATGTGGTCTTTGATGAATCTACCCTTGAGTCCAGGATTAAGGAGAATGAGGAAGTGATAAGAAAAAGACTAATTAGACTGAGTATCAAGTCAAAAGGCTATCCTGAGAATTGTGTTGATGCATACATCCCAACCTGGGATAATCTCAATGATCAACAATTTAAAGAGAACACTCAAAACAAGAACACCTCTGACAACTCAACTGAGAACTCTACTGAACAGTCAACTGAGCTGATGAACACCATCCCAATTCAAGAGGTTAGTAATGTCGATGAAGATGTGGTCACAGCTGAGACATCTAATGAGCCCATCGTTCAAGGGGGAACCAATGGCACTACCATTGAGAATGAAAATACCTTGAATGATGACTCAGGACTTCAACCCTCTGTTTTATTTCCTGAATTTGAATTTATTTCTGTATCTAGTGACTCAACTTCAGAAGAGTTAAACTCTACTGAAGGGCATCAGCCTAGGAGGACATGGCTCTCAGATCACCCTGTTGAGCAAATCCGAGGTGATCCTACCTCGGGACTCAAAACTAGAAGTTTTCATGGAGAAAGTGCTTTGTTTTGTTGTTTCTTATCTAACCAGGAACCAGGTTCCATTGAAGAAGCACTTCAAGATTCAAACTGGATCATTGCTATGCAAGAAGAGCTCAACCAATTCACAAGGAATCAAGTGTGGGAATTGGTGGACAGACTATATCATTGCAATGTGATTGGAACCAAGTGGGTATTCAAGAATAAGAAGGATGAAAATGATGTCATAGTCAGAAACAAGGTCAGGCTAGTAGCAAAGGGCTATTCTCAAGTTGAAGGTTTTGACTATGATGAAACCTTTGCCCCGGTGGCCAGATTGGAAGCAGTAAGGTTATTCCTTGCATATGCTGCTCACAAGAAATTCAAGGTGTATCAAATGGATGTAAAAAGTGCCTTCTTAAATGGAATACTCAATGAGGAAGTCTATGTGGAGCAACCCCCAGGTTTTGAAGAAAGCCACAAAGTATATAGACTGAGGAAAGCTCTATATGGACTGAAACAGGCTCCAAGAGCTTGGTATGATACTTTGTCTCAGTTCCTGTTGGATCATGGCTTTATCAAAGGAAGAGTTGATAGAACTCTATTCAGAAACACAAAAGGAGATGACATTCTGCTAGTTCAAATCTATGTGGATGATATCATCTTTGGTTCTCCAAACCAAGTCCTCTGTGAAAAGTTCTCTCAACTGATGAAAGAAAAGTTTGAGATGTCAATGATAGGAGAAATGAACTTCTTCCTTGGACTTCAAGTCAAGTAGTCCTCTGAAGGAATCTTCATCAACCAAGCCAAATATAAAAGGGAGCTGATCAACAAATTTGGATTCAGACCAGTAAGGTTGCAAGAGTTCCACTCAACACCAACACCAAGATGGAACCTGATGAAGATGGTGAGTCAGTAGATCAAACTCACTACAGAGCAATCATTGGATCTCTACTGTATCTCACAGCAAGCAGGCCTGATATCACATTTGTTGTTGGAATATGTGCAAGATATCAAACCAACCCAAAGAAAAGTCATCTGGAAGCTGCTAAAAGAATTCTCAAATATCTTAAGGGTAGTGTGAATATGGGATTATGGTATCCCTCAGATGACAACTTGGAACTCACAGGATACTCAGATGCAGACTACGGAGGATGCAGAATTGATAGGAAATCAACCTCAGGCACCTGTCAATTCTTGGGAAGTAAGCTGATCTCTTGGTTTTCCAAGAAACAAAATTCAGTAGCCACAAGCACTACTGAAGCTGAATATATGGCAGCTGGAAGTTGTTGTGCTCAAATTCTATGGCTAAGACAACAACTGAGAGACTACAACATCTTTGCTAATGAAGTTCCCATTTTCTGTGACAACAATAGTGCAATTGCTATTTCAGAAAATCTAGTTCTCGATGCAAACATGTGGATATAAGGCATCACTTTATTAGAGATCATGTGGAAAAGAAGGATATCAAAATGCTCAAGATTCATACTGACAAACAAAAGGCAGATATATTTACTAAACCCTTGACTGAAGCAAGGTTTCAAGAACTGTCAGTAGAGCTTTGACTTCTAGATCCAGGAGAGTAAAGAGAAAGATCTTCTCAAAATCTCAGAAGAGATGAGTTCATTTCAGCAGAGGTTCAACCTCGGAAGAGGACCGACCTCAGAAGAGTCAATTTTCTCAGAAGAGCTTCAACTCTCAGAAGAGGTTCAATCCCAGTAGAGGTTGACTTTCTTAACTCATGTTATTTTCAAAAACTGAATGCCTCTTAGCTTTTAAAATAAAATTCTTTTCCAAAAATGGTAATAAGTACTCTCTACGAAATTAAATCTTCTTACACTATTTTGAAAAGATTTTGATTAAGGGAGCATTAAATACGCATTGTACAGTCAGTATTACCTTTTTCAGTTTCCTATCTCACACGCCTTAAAAGCCGGATGATGTGACCTTCCGGCTACCAACCCTTTTAATCCTCACCTTTAATTCTAGGCGGTTCTTTTCTAACCGTCAAGATTTCTCAATAACTCTCCACAAACCTTTCAACTATCCAAAATCTCATCTGACTCAAACCCAGCCGTTGATTCAAACATTTAATCTCACCATTCATTTAACATATAAAAGACCCTAAAATCAGTCCTTAGAACCTTTTTGAACACTCTCTCAAGCAAATACTCTCTATCCCCCCAAAATACTCTCTGCGAAATTTTCTCAATCCTTTCAAAATAAAAAATGGCAAGAGTCAATCTAGGTTTTCTTACCAACAAAGACAACTTTTGGTATGAACCTATTGTTGTTTTTAACAACCCAGAGATTCAAACTAGACCAGAGTTCAGGCACATCAAGGAGGCCCTGGACATGGTCAAGGATGCCGGTTTAGAAAAGTTCTTGTCTATTCACCCTGAAAACTGCTTTAACAGACAAGTACTTAAATTCTTCTTCAGTGTTGCCAACACTGATACCAAGATTAGGTCCTGTTTGTTCTTGAAGAGAAAGAAGAAAGTGATGAGGGATGATACAGAAATTATCGAGCACCAGAAAGTGAGGAAGGAGATCAAACTGGAGGGTGATGATCTCAAAGAACTCTTTGGACTTCCATCTGAAGGCCCAAATCCGGATACTTGTATTGCGGATAAGGGGGAGGACTGGGTCTACACGATAATGCAAAAGAAGATGAAATACAGTCCCACAATGAACATAAATATACTCCTTCCAGTATACAATGTTCTTTGTGAGATTGTTGGGAAATGCATCTTGGCAAATCAAGGAAGCTGATTAGGCGTGAAATTGTCATGATTCGTAGCTTGAAATACCCCAATCTTGGTCGAGTTTATCGAGTATTTAGAGTCAATTGAGCATTATTTCTACACATTGATGAATTTGTCTCTTTGATGCTCATAGGTGAATAGAGGACGAAAAACGGAGTTCGTAGGACTTTGAATCGACTCAAACGGATGCCCGGATGAGAAGATATTGAAGAAATACGATTGGTATTAGTGCGGACGAGGAAAAGTATTAGTTGGGATGAGTTGGAAGTCACTCGAGTGACTAGGTCGAGCGCCACCGCTCGAGCGCATTGCTCGAGCGCCTAAGACTTACAGAACTTTTCTTGCGCTCGAGCAGCTCGAGCGCCACCGCTCGAGCGAATTGCTCGAGCGCCTAAAACATACAGTGTAATTTCAGCGCTCGACCGGCTCGAGCGGAACCGCTCGAGCGATTGTGTCATTCAAGCTACACTACTCGAGCGGGACCGCTCGAGCGTTTTGCTCGAGCAACTTCGGATTTTTGCCTCCGGATGCGTATTTTCGGCCCATTAACTCCCGTTTCGACTTGTGCCTATATATACCTCTTCCAAACACGTTTTGAAAAATTCCCCGAACTTTAGAAATTACTTTAGACTTAGTTTTTGGAGAGGAAGGAGAGGAGCAAGCTTTATTTACGTTTTGTTGAGGTTTTGCATACGAATTCTTAGTTTCTTTTCGTTTCTTAGTTCCTTTTCATTAGTTTGATTTCTTTAAACACTTTGAAACTTCGTTTTAAGTAATTAAATTTCAGTTCTTAGTATTTATTTCTTTAAACCCTAGTTCATGTTTCATATTTTCGTTCTTCAATTCATTATGTTTATGTTTGTCGTTTCTTCTATTGCTTTTATGTTTGTTAAAACCATGTCTAGCTAAAACCCTTGCATGCTTAGGGTAGGATGAACTCGTAGAAGTAGGTTGTGGGTACGTAATTAGAGTAACTTGTGACGTTAGGTTTTAATTCTCTTGGTTAATGAATTCTTAAAATTAATCTAGACTTCGCTCTTGAATTTTGTTCGAAAGGTGTTAAAGAGAGGACGACCGTATCACTCTTTAACAACGAGTAGACTTAACGAGAGAG
This sequence comes from Ballota nigra, assembly GCA_947034835.1. Classification (NCBI taxonomy): domain Eukaryota; kingdom Viridiplantae; phylum Streptophyta; class Magnoliopsida; order Lamiales; family Lamiaceae; genus Ballota; species Ballota nigra. The sequence goes on along the minus strand of OX344724.1, from coordinate 36,503,838 downwards.
TTTAGGAAAGGTTAATTCATCTACCGGTTTAGCGAAGGAGGACGACCGCATCACCTTAGTTAAATTAGGGTCTCATTAATTGAGCACAATCTATTAATTCGTTAGTAGATTAGTGAAGTCGAGTGTTAGGGTAAAGTATTAGGGTTTAGAATCTTGAGCTTTCACCTTGCATTCTTAGACTTAGGTTAATTTTTGTGTGTCACAGTTATTTTGATTATGTACCTGCTCCGTTAGTATACGTAGGGATTCCTATCTTAAGCATCACCATCTCATATTTGAAAACACTCCTTTTAATATTTCGTTTAATTTTCCTTTTGCATTCGTAGGATAATTTCAATTTAGTTTAATTACTCTTTCAAAAAAATCCAAAAACAATACACTCATATTAACTACGACGCGTAGATCTTCAGGGATCTATTCGCATATACATCATCCCTTGGGTTCGATACTACTTGGTCATTATACGTACTTATACTACAGTGAACTCGTCCGCTTGCGGGTAAGCGACTAGTAGAAGTTAGTAAAATTGAATTCAAGTCAATGGCGCCGTTGCCGGGGATGGCGTTATATGCTCTTTGAATAGGACTTGTAGATAGCTTAGTAGTTAGTAGTGGGTGATTTATTTTCTGTTTTATTTTTATTTCCATTCATTAGGCAGTTGAGTTTTGATCCTTCTGCTAGTGTTTCAGGTTTATGAAAACACGCTCGCAAGGCAATACGAGTGAAGAGAGGTTACCTGCAGATCCTGAGACAATAGCCAGAAGGAACCGAGCCTTCTTGAGAAGAATGACTACTGCCGCGGGAAACAAAGACAAGATTTCTGATGAACTTGGGGAGTTAGACAAAATAGCTGCAGATTATACTACTCTTGTGGAACGGGCAGAGGGTGCCAATGGAAACAACAGTAATCAGCAGATACCCATAGGAGGAACTGAGAGCCCACACCCGAACCCACAAGACACAATCAACTCTGCCCAAATACAACCCCAAAACCAGAACCAAAACCCTGCTTACCCACAAAACCCAAATAACCCTTTCAACAACCCAGTATACCAACATTACCCATACCCACCTTATCCTTACCCACCATATCCGTATCCTCCACCCCCAGTCTATAATCAACCACCTGTTTACCCACCACCACCCCAACAAGTACCAGTACCTGCTGTTAATCCTCAACACGTTCCTCAGAACGTAGATCACAATATGGCTATTCGAGGGAGGTTTGCAGCGCAGCCACAGCGGTACTATGATGGAGTGGCTTTGCCTCCTGTTGAGGCGAACAACTTCTCGATATCCCCGGGGATTTTAAAGTTGCTTACCGAGAATCAGTTCAAGGGGGTGATCGGGAAAGAGAATCCTCACACACATTTAAGAAGTTTTCTAATGATAGACTCCACCTTCAATTACAATGGCATGTCTGAAGATGCCAAGAGACTTAGGTTGTTCCCATTCTCATTGACGGGAATAGCTAAGGAGTGGTACGATAATACGCTCCCACGGGGAGGTATTACCACTTGGGCCGAGCTCGAACGTCTGTTCCTCGAGCGATTCTACCCTCCATCTAGGACGATCAAGGCTAGAATTGAGATCTCGTCCTTCCGCCAGAAGCAAGGAGAAGATTTACGCTAAGCGTGGGAGAGATACCCAAACATGCTGATTGAGTGCCCGCAGCACGGGTACAACGAGGGAGATATTATGGCATTCTTCTATAGTGGTGCCAACAAGGCGGGGCAAGACCATTTAGACGCTTGTGCGGGTGGAGCATTCCTGAATCAAGGCATAGAGAGGTGTAGGGAGATCGTGGACAACATTGTCACGAATGCCGGTGCTTGGGGTGTGGATGCAGATTTTCAAAGAGTGCATCAGGTTGAAGAGGGAGAAGGAACGAGAAGGCTATTGATGGCCATGATGGAGAAGATCAACAACCTCGAGTTGGGGAAGAGTTTGGTTGGAGAGCATGCAGTCGAGAATGAGAAAGTAGACCAACCAAGTGGGCAGCAAGAGGTAGCTAATTACATGGGAGGCCCATATTACAATCAGAATGGCTACCAAGGTGGAAACCAGTATGGAAGGCCTTCTTATGGCCAACCATTTGTACCTCCAGGTCCTCAGCCACTTCAAAATCAATGGAGGAACACACAAGGAGTTCAAGGAGGACAGCAGCCTCCTCAAAACACATGGAGGAAGAATGAGAACTTTTCTTATGCTAACCCAAAAGCTGGTATTACTGTTCCTGCAGGTGTTGATCTGGGTTCTAAACCTCCAGGTGGAGAAGGCGGTGCATCAACCGAGGAGATATTGAGAGCGATCCTTCAGAAGGTGGAGGAAGGGAGTAAGCGATTGTCCTCCTTGGAGTACGATGTGAAGGAGTTGCATAAGAAGGGTGATCAACGTGATCAAGAGCTCCAGAAGATGAACGTTGAGTGGACTAGAACTCAACAAGAGAACAATCGAAGGTTCACTTCTTTAGAGTTCCAGATGAGCCAGATTGCAAAGATGGTGAATAGAGAACCGGGAAATATCCTTCCATGCCGGAGGGGAACCCGAAAGAGCATTGCAAGGCGATCCAGCTTAGAAGTGGAACCAACTACGAAGGTCCTCAGATGCCTGCTGATTCTGAGACGCCCCAAGAAGAGATTGAGCCTAAAGGGGATGAAGTTGAGACTGAGGAGAAAGAAGTTGAGAAAGGAGTTGAGGGTGAAAGCACTCAAGCGAGCAAAGAGTTTGAAGAGGAAGGGATTGAGAAGGGTGAGAGAGTTCCTAAGTGGAAGCAGGCAAAGGAAGCAAGGGATAAAGTGAAAGAAACAGAAAGAGATGAATGGGGGGTACCCAAATCTGTGATACCAGTCCCATATCCACAACGCTTCATGAAAAAGAAGCTTGATGAAAAATTTGCAAAATTTCTTGATGTTTTTAAACAACTTCACATTAACATTCCTTTTTATGATGCTTTGGAACAGATGCCGCATTATGCAAAGTTTCTGAAGGACTTGATAGCGAAAAGACGGCGAGTGGATGAGCCGAAGTTGGTGCAGCTGAACTACGAGGTGAGCGCATTAGTGCACAAGGCGCTTCCACCGAAGCTGAAGGATCCCGGGAGCTTCACGATCCTATGTGACATTGGGAACGGGATCAAGAAAGGAGCGTTGTGCGATCTTGGAGCGAGCATTAATTTGATGCCGTTGTCGCTTTTCAAGAAGTTGGAAGGTGGTGAACTTCAACCCACAATGATGACGCTTCAACTCGCCGATCGGTCTATTACTCGACCTCAAGGTGTGGTTGAAGACGTCCTAGTGAGAGTTGGAGATCACATTTTTCCAGCCGACTTTGTGGTCCTAGAGATGGAGGAAGATGAGCATGTGCCCCTGATCTTGGAAAGACCGTTCTTAGCTACGGCGGGGATGGTGCTAGACGTGGCAAATGGGAAGATTACGTTGAAGGTTGATGATCAAGAAGTGAAGATCTCCCTATATGAAGCCATGAAGCACCCGAAGGAGGATGAGAGCTTGTATTGCATGGATGCAATTGATCCTCGTGTTGAAGACACACCTTCTATCCCTAATCCTTCTCATATTCATGAATTTTATACTCCTTCACTCAATAATTTAACCCATGAGTATTATGTTCTTGATTATGTTGATAGGGATAAAGTGAAGAAATTGAAGGATGAAGAGGTGAAAAGTGTGGACGTGATCCAGTTGGAAGGAAAAGGAGGAGTTAAGAAGAAGAAGTCAAAATCCAAGAAATTGATTGGTAAGACTCCTCCAGATAAAGGTGAGAAGGAGTTGAGACCCATAACACTTGGGAATGAGAAAAGAGGAAAGGAACTCATGATGGAGGGACATCAAGGAAAGGAGTTCAAACACCACTCTTATGAGAGTAAAGGAGGTAAATTTGAGTATGATGTCCCATAAGCTCCTTTGAGCTCGGTCCGGCATGAGGACCTTAAAAATAGCGCTGAATAGGAGGCAACCCATTTTTATTTGCTTTTGAGTATTTTTAGTTATTTTCCTTTTAGTTATTAGGGAGTTATTGTGAGTCGTATGTTTAACCTCGTTTTTTAGTGAGTTGCTTGTAGGCTTGTCTCTAAAGGAGTAAAGGTATCATGGAGTTATTCAGATTGAAGGAACCAACTTGAGACAAGGGAGTGTGCAAAGCTATTGAGAGAAAAGGAATTATTTGGTTGCGGTAACCCACAACCCCAAACTTAGACCTCTAGCAAGGTCGAAGTTTGGGGGGGTGGAGTTTTTTATGTTTCTTGTTACATTGCACATGCATGCACGCCCTTATCTTGTGAGTTGAGTTTGATTGATTATTGGTTTGTTGAGATACTCCTTGGGGTGATTTTGATTTGACTCGCTATTGCATATTTCATGCCTATCAATCATCTTATGCTTGTTGATTGCTATCTTTGAGTATGATTTGATGAGTAGAGTGAGTTGTAAGGGTGAGTTAGAAATTCTTTTGTGTGAGTGTTTGAGTTTGAGCTGATTAGAGAGAGAACTTGTATGCTTATGAGTTTTTCTTTTGAGTACTTGTGTGATGAGAGTGAGAATGCACTAGGACTAGCATGGATGTGAAAGCCGTGAGCTTTTGAGCCTTATGAGATTTTAATGCATTAATTAATCTCTTCGTTTGTGAGTGGATCGTCACCTTAGAGGATGCTAGAACTTGTGTGTGCTCTTGCTTCTTGATTGTGTCTAGTTTGATATGCCGAATGTGATCTTAGGCCATCTTTGATTTGAATGAGTCACTTAGCCAAAATTTTCCTTACCAATGACATGTATTCCTTGCTAGCCCCTTTGAGCCTAAAGCCTATTTTATTTGCTAGCACATATGAACACTATTCTAGTTCTTAAGCCTTTTTGTCCCAATCTGAGTGGAGAATAGGAAAGTGTGAATGTTGAAGGGATTGAGTTGAGTTGAGACAAGGAATTATGATGGTTGAGTGGTGATAAAATAAGGGTGTGAATGAGATTTGAGTTGTGGGAAAGAAAAAAAATTGAGAATGAGCAAAAAGAAAAAATTGAGCTCATGTGTTTGTGCGAAAAAGAAAAAAAAAAGTGATTGAAAAAAAAAAGTGAAAAGAGTGAGAAAGAAAAAAATTGAAGTGTTGAGAGAAGTGGAATTGAAAGAGTGTTGATTGAAAATGTTTGAAGTATTCTGTTCCTAAACTTGAAGTACCGAAGTTTGATTTTATATTCTCCACTCACTTGAGTCACTTTACCATATTGATTCCCACCTGTCCAAAGAGCCTACATTACAACCTTAAGAAAAGTCCTTTTTGATTCGGCATTGATTTCTAGAGTACGGTCGAAGTTAAGAGCATTTACAAGCCTATGGCTGCCAATTTGTGTGATTGATTGTTTGAGTGAGTCCCTTGATCATTGTTATACACTTGTGAGGGAGCGAAACACATCGTTGAGTGCACATCCATGCTTGATCTTGGTGTTTCTTGTCATTGTTGCATGAGTACAATAAAAGAAAGTGAGTGAGTATACGGGTGATTGACTTTTGAAGCTTGAGTTCATTAGCTTGCACTAATTGATTCTTTGACTCATTCCTACCAATTTCACTTGACTTATTATTTCATTGCTTGAGGACAAGCAATATGGTAAGTTTGGGGGGGTTGATTAGGCGTGAAATTGTCATGATTCGTAGCTTGAAATACCCCAATCTTGGTCGAGTTTATCGAGTATTTAGAGTCAATTGAGCATTATTTCTACACATTGATGAATTTGTCTCTTTGATGCTCATAGGTGAATAGAGGACAAAAAATGGAGTTCGTAGGACTTTGAATCGACTCAAACGGATGCCCGGATGAGAAGATATTGAAGAAATACGATTGGTATTAGTGCGGACGAGGAAAAGTATTAGTTGGGATGAGTTGGAAGTCACTCGAGTGACGAGGTCGAGCGCCACCGCTCGAGCGAATTGCTCGAGCGCCTAAGACTTACAGAACTTTTCTTGCGCTCGAGCAGCTCGAGCGCCACCGCTCGAGCGAATTGCTCGAGCGCCCAAAACATACAGTGTAATTTCAGCGCTCGACCGGCTCGAGCGGAACCGCTCGAGCGATTGTGTCATTCGAGCTACACTACTCGAGTGGGACCGCTCGAGCGTTTTGCTCGAGCAACTTCGGATTTTTGCCTCCGGATGCGTATTTTCGGCCCATTAACTCCCGTTTCGACCTGTGCCTATATATACCTCTTCCAAACATGTTTTGAAAAATCCCCCGAACTTTAGAAATAACTTTAGACTTAGTTTTTGGAGAGGAAGGAGATGAGCAAACTTTATTTACGTTTTGTTGAGGTTTTGCATACGAATTCTTAGTTTCTTTTCGTTTCTTAGTTCCTTTTCATTAGTTTGATTTCTTTAAACACTTTGAAACTTCATTTTAAGTAATTAAATTTCAGTTATTAGTATTTATTTCTTTAAACCCTAGTTCATGTTTCATATTTGCGTTCTTCAATTCATTATGTTTATGTTCGTCGTTTCTTCTATTGCTTTTATGTTTGTTAAAACTATGTCTAGCTAAAACCCTTGCATGCTTAGGGTAGGATGAACTCGTAGAAGTAGGTTGTGGGTACGTAATTAGAGTAACTTGTGACGTTAGGTTTTAATTCTCTTGGTTAATGAATTCTTAAAATTAATCTAGACTTCGCTCTTGAATTTCATTCGAAAGGTGTTAGAGAGAGGACGACCGTATCACTCTTTAACAACGAGTAGACTTAACGAGAGAGTTTAGGAAAGGTTAATTCATCTACCGGTTTAGCGAAGGAGGACGACCGCATCACCTTAGTTAAATTAGGGTCTCATTAATTGAGCGCAATCTATTAATTCGTTAGTAGATTAGTGAAGTCGAGTGTTAGGGTAAAGTATTAGGGTTTAGAATCTTGAGCTTTCACCTTGCATTCTTAGACTTAGGTTAATTTTTGTGTGTCACAGTTATTTTGATTATGTACCTGCTCCGTTAGTATACGTAGGGATTCCTATCTTAAGCATCACCATCTCATATTTGAAAACACACCTTTTAATATTTCATTTAATTTTCCTTTTGCATTCGTAGGATAATTTCAATTTAGTTTAATTACTCTTTCAAAAAAATCCAAAAACAATACACTCATATTAACTACGATGCGTAGATCTTCAGGGATCTATTCGCATATACATCATCCCTTGGGTTCGATACTACTTGGTCATTATACGTACTTATACTTCAGTGAACCCGTCCGCTTGCGGGTAAACGACTAGTAGAAGTTAGTAAAATCGCATTCAAGTCAGAAGCCCAGAGCAAGTGAGCAAACCTAAGTTAAGATTGATGAAGGCCATTGTTGAAAGTAAGGAGAAGAGCTTCAATTGGCAATTGTTCTTTCTAAGAGCATTGAACAAAGAACACTTGAAATTCCAGCCCGAGAAGACTCCTCAGTTGGCAAGTATGTTGTGTTTTGCCACAAAGATCTTCTACCTAATTGAAAATGTTGATGTGGGAGTGGACTGGAAAGAGGATAGAAAGTGGAGCAATTGAAAGCTCTTTTCAAATCTGGGAAAGCTCTAGAAGGAAGGAAGTTGAGCATGGAGGAGGATAGTCTAGAAGCAGCAGAGGAGGCGGAGGAAGCAACCCTGCTGTGGAGAAAAAGACAAAACTGAAGAGGAGGCTGATAAAGCTGAGTGATAAGATGGCCTTACACAAGGAGGAGGAGGCAGAGAAAGCCTCAAAGAAGGAGAAGAAGAGGTCATTTGAGGCTATTAAGGGAGGTGCCTCAAAGAAAGCCAGAACATCAAACTCTACTGATGAGTCATCTTCAGGTAACCCTGATTCCTCTCCGAACATTATATCTACTGAATCTGACTCAGATGCCCCTGCCCCCACCCCCATCAAACCCAAAACCAAACCACGTACCCCTGTTAAAACCAAGAGAATATCCAAGATCTCTACAACCCCCACTGAAGGCTCTCAACAGCCTGAAAGTGGTTCCCCGAAAGACACCCCATCTGAGGCATCTGCTGAGGCAACCTCAAACCCATCTGAAACCATCTCTTCAACCCCACTGAACAAAACTTAACCCCTTATGAAACCCAAACCTCATCTGAGCCCAATCCCCCTAAAACCTAAGTTTCCCACTTAGAAACTATTCCTGAAGAACCCTCAGACATCAGATCCCCTACCCCTTCCCTTCCATCTGATGATGAAGAAGAGTACTCCTTCCTGGATACTCTTAAGGATGAAATGGCTTACTCGCTGGAATCCAAATATCCAGAGCTAGATGGGTACCCTGCCTTGAAGGCCGTGTTTTTTAGAGTAAGGCTGCTTGTCCAGCTGAAGGATGGGAGATTGGCTGAGATCCTCATGGCGGTAGGTGGAGGTAAAGTGGAGGAGTGGAAGAAGGAGGAGAAGAAAGTCCTAGACTTCGCTGGAATGACCAAAACCAGGCTACTCTGCGACGAGAAGATTTTTCAGAGCCTGGTGATGGACAAGATAGCCGAAGTGGAGAAGACAGCTGAGGTTGAAAAGGCACCTAAGGCAGAGAAGGTAGTTGGAGAAGAGAAGGAGAAGTCAGAGGAGGTGGAGAAAGTGGAAGAAGGAGAGAAAAAAAAGGAGAAAATGAGGAAGGTACTTCACCACAGCCAGGTGGTGGTGAAGTAGCCAAGGATGTATCCCCGACAAAGGATACTGAGGCTCAAAATTTTCCAAAGGGAAGCTCAGTAGAGGAGTCTACTAAAGCTCCCCCACAACAGCACTCAGCGGTGACTGGACAAGAAGGAGTTGAAAAAGAAAAAGAGGTTGAGATAACTAAAGTAGTGAGTGTAGAGATACAAGCAATTGTTCCTGTAAAGGACGAATTGGCTGAAAAGAATAAAGTTGAAAATGAAAGTGAGAGAAAAAGTGAGAGGAGAGAGGAGGAGGGAGTTCAAATGGAGGTAGATGGAAATGCTGGTTTAGGTGGTGAGAATGAGGGGGAAGGTACTAACATTCTATCTGTTGCAGGTGTTCCATCATCTGAGATACCCCAAGTTCAAATTCACTTAAGTCCTCTGAGAGATGCAGTTCACAGACTTGAAGAAGAAAAGCTTCCATCCTTCCAAGCTCAACTGAGAGATGTCCAGGAGATTGTCCAGGAGGAGGTTGATGAAATGGTCATTCTCTCATACCATATTGATGAGCTCATGAAGTCTACCACCACTTCCCTCAAGAATCTGACCCTAAAGATTGAAGATTCTCAACAAATGGTCCTTGATGTTGTTGAAGGCCAAAGTGTGTTGGTGATTGAGGCTCTGAAGAAGATGGAGAAGAAGGAGGAGGAGGCAAGGACACAATTTCTCAAAGAGTCAGTGGATAACGTCTCCATTAACCTAAAGTCCTCTGTGGAGGCTTTCTCAGTGGACCTAATAGGGAAGCTAAGCTGAAGGATGTAATAAAGAAAGCTGCTGAGAACTTCCCAACTCAAGAGAAAACTAATGTCCTCATTGATGATAAGCTTGCACAATTTGTCAGTTTTGGACAGAATGCTGGTGCAACTTTGGAAATAATTGAAGAAGAAGTTGATCACTGCTCTACTCAACTCAAGGCCCTTGAACATGATCAAATGAGGCTTAACATCACTGTTGCAGAGTGTATGATTAATGCCGAAAAGGGGGAAAAGTTAGTGAGTGGAAAGCAGATGAAGCTGGATCCCAACAATCAAATGGAATTAATTCTTGAGACTGATGACTTTGCAAAGAGTCAGCAGATCAAGAATACCATGAAGAAGGTGACAAATGAGGCTCAGAAGTCAGCTGATGAGAAGAGCAAAAGAGTTAGAGGCAAAGAAGTCCAAGAGGTGAGGGACTTAACCAAATATAAAGAAGCTGCTGAGAAAGAGAAGAAAGAAAGAGTTGCTCAGAAGGGGGAAACCACAAAGAGGAAAGTTGATGATGTTCTCTCAGCTGAGGTGACAAAGAGAACAAGATCTTCAGGGAGGTTGGCTGCAAAGTTAACTGACGACTCAGTTGAGATTCTTCCAATTCTTAATCCTGAACCAATCTCATCTGAAGCCCCCAGGTCTGCACCTACAAAGGTCACTAAGCTCACAGAGCTAATCAAAGAAGCTGGAGGCATGAACGTGAGAGCTCAAAGGCTATCTGCTCAACAACAAGAAATAAGAGATAAGACGGTTGGAAAGATAGAGACCATTGCAGAGCTAGCTGAAAGGAAGAGGAAGGAGAGGCTGACTACCTTTGACAAGACTATTTCCAAGAAATTCAGGAATGGCTATCAAAGGTGGGCTGCTAAGCTGAAGAAGGATAAGGTTGCACTTGCGAAGGACAAATTCCCCCATAGTGATACTTAGGTTCCCAAGAAGCTTAATGATGCTTGGGAAACTGCTAAGAGGGAATTTGTGTACTCTTATTATGTCAGTTGAGAATTGGGTAAAGAGAATGCTCAGGACTTATTCAATGACTGACTCTTTGAGTCTTACCCAAAACTCTATCCCGACAGTAATGAAGCTTGGAATGTCAAATTTCCAGGCCTTGCCTTAAAAGCTTCGGAACCTATCATCTACTGGCCTCCAACAGATGCAACTGGTGCAGTTGACAGAGAGCGAATCACTGAGGAATGGGTATCCCTTTGTGAGCATTTAGGACTCAAGGGACATTCAAAGGAAGTGATGGAAATGAAGAATGAACTAAAGATCCGAGTCTTCAAGCAGTATGGACTTGAACCTCAATTTGAGTCTATTTAAGGTGATAATATGTGTACTGGGAATTTGTTTATAAGTCCCATCTGATTTTGTGTTTTCAATCCTTAACAGTAGACTTCTTGTACTTGTACTTTTTGTTCTTCAAAGAAATGAAACTCTACTGTCTTTATTGCCCAAGATAATATCTCATTATCATTTAGGCTTATGTACTTGAATGCTTTTACTTACGAAAAAATTCCTTTAAAATTTATGTCAACTGAATAACCTCATCTGAAAAAGAAATGTAATAAGATAGGTTTCGGCATAGTCAAAAAGGGGGAAATTGTTGGGAAATTGTATAGACTTAAGTTTTGATTAAAATGCCAAAAGGTTCCTCCTAAGTCTTTTGTAAGTAAAGTATTCAATTGAGTTAGAGTTTAGATAATTAGTTCAAAATGTTAAGGAACTGGAGTACGGTTAGTAATTTCTGGAGTGTATTGAAGAATGAAGTCCGCTGAAGATAAAGTCCGCTGAAGACAAATGATCTGAGAAATAGTCTAAGTCTTGAATGTTTTCTAAGTGCATTCACACTAAGACTTAAACCATCAGGAGAGGATCAAGGTCCACTGATGTGAACTAACAATGCTCATTCAATGCTAAACACATTAAAAGTTGTTAGTTAATCTGGTTGGAACAAGGTAAAATGAATTATCAGTGAAGCTTGCATTTATTGAAGGAATTAGAAGGTTCTCTCAGAAGAGTTCCACCTTAAATCAAGACAGGATTCTGAGCAAGCAGACTGAACGGCCCAATAAGAAGATGACACGTAGGTGTACTCTACTGACAGCCGACCTGTCACAGACTGACAAGTACCAAAAGTTTTCCCTAGCATTCTACAGAAAGTTGGTGAACAGGCATGGTCTTTCAGCCGTTTCTTGACAAGACTTTTAAAGCTTAAAAAAGAGCCGTTTGAACCAATCAGATGCAGAAGACTTACTTGAGAAGATTTAAACTCCAACGGGAAAATTTTCAAGAAGGTCTATAAATACAGAAGGACGTGCTCATTTATATGCACGGGAAACTCAACAAGATCAAAGCAATCTCTACATACATAACTTACTACAAAGCACTCGAAATTACCCTTGTTTCCCAAGTGTTTCACATTTGTAGAGAGCTTACTAAGCCTTCTGTAACCGAGCTTAAAGCTACATCCAAACCTTAGAAAGAGATAATCCATCCTAAGCCTTGAGCTAAACTGTAAGGATTATCTCACAACAGTTGGAACCAAACCCTACTCAAAACCCCAACCCAGTGTTAGGTTGAGAGTTAGTGTTAATTGGTGTTAGTAAGCTGATTGTTAATATCAGTCTGAAAGCTGGTTTATTTTGGGAACTAGGACCTGGAATTATCCTAGTGATCAAATATCCTTAGAGAGGATTAATTTGATTAGTGCACCTTGGCACTATAACACAAGGAATTCCAAGTGAAAAGAATTCTCCTGTTTGATCAGGACAGTGGATGTAGGAGATTATTCTCTGAACTACTTTATATCTTGTGTACTTACATTCAATTATTTCCTTAAGTGTGTGTTATTCAAACAAGTTTTATCAAAGCAAAACGAGGTTTTCATAAGGGCTTGCTAATCCGCATCTGAAAGCTAATTAGATAGTAGTTCAACTGAAAGTCTTGAACTTTCAGTGGAGCTGATATCTCAGTAAGCTTTCATAAGTAAATCTCAGCAGACTTCAAAGTCCACTGACGATCTACTGTCTTAAGTAACCTGATAAGTTTTAAAGAAAAGTTTGAATTTGTAACCTCGGGTGTATTCCCCCCCCCATACACCTGTTTTACTCGTTTCGGGACCAACATCCTCCTCTTCTCTGCCTCAGTGGTCTCCCTTTCAGCTGCCACTTCAGCTTCAGCAGTCTTGCTCTTCTCATAGAGCTCATCCACTCGTTCAAGAAGGTTGGTGATGACCTTCTTTCCCTTGGGCGCTGCCTACTTCTTCTGAGCCTTGAGAGGAGCATTGGGGTCAGGGAGCCCAAGAATGGAATATGTCTCACCCTCAGTGGTGAACATGATCTTTTTATTAAAAGATCAGCCTCCATGTCGAACATGCATCCTGGGCAAGAGTGGATGATCAGCATGGACAATCTCATTCCAAAGGGCAGAATGACACCCACTTTGATGTGCTTCTTCTCCTCGTCCTTCTTGAGCTTGCCCAGTTCAGCCTGACACAGTTGATCCAGAAACAACTGCTCCCAATTGGCTTCGATCCCATCTACCAAAGTGCCCATAATCCTCAGCTTTGGCAGACTCAACTGCTCATGGGAGCCAACAGTGCCCATGACCATCTTGATGATAATATCGATAAGAGCTCGATATTCAGGCTTCAGGGTGTCCTTGTGTTGTCTCGCCCTGAATTCGGGTGATCCTGACTTCGTCCACTTTTTCAGGAGCTCGCCCTCCTTGTTCTCCATGTAGACCTTGGGGTTCACCCCAGAACAAGGTAATCCAAACACCTCACTCACCGCCTTTCGGAGGTTGATGTCTCTGTACTCCTCGTTGTACATGTTCTCTCCTTCTTCATTCTTCTCCCCCGTGGGCACCAGCACCGTCACCCGCGTGAATAATACACCCTTCCTCGTGAACATATTCAAGTACGCCTCCACCACCGTCTTCAGAAGCACTGCGGAAGGCCTCCTAGAGAAGTATTTATCCAGGTTCGCCCTGAAAATCCACTCGAACACAGGCTGGATCTCCTTCACTTTGAGACATGGTCCATCCATGGATATCACATGCTCCATGTTGACCAACTTGTTCTCGATGACAGCATTGAGGTCATCCGTGGTCCAAGCGGTGTCAAGAAAAGCCATTGAAGAGTTTTGAAGGTTTGAGAAATTTGAAGAAAATAGTTTTAACAGGAGAAAGTTAAGGAATTTGAAAAGTTTTGAAATGGAGGGCCAAGATTAATCTCTTATCAATCATTTACCCTACGTCAGTCATATTCCCTATAAAACGGACACGTATGTGAAAAAGTAACTGTGCTCATTAAATGCTCCTACACGCATGGGTTTAAATATCAAAAGGCGCGCTTTAAATGAAAACAGAGTGCATTTAATAAAGATTTTCAGGATGAAAGATTCAATGAGACGGTTCAAATTCACAAAGTCAGGATTGAACTCGTACCTGTCAGGGAGACATTGTAGCACCCTGATACCTCGCTGAGTTGAGTCTGGCCTAAGTTCCCCCTTCGACTCTGAACCTTAGTTCCCATTAGATCCTACGCTGACTGCTCTCCCGGATCTAAGAGACCTAACTCCACTGAGAATTCCATAAACCTTGCTTCAGCCAAAGGCTTAGTCAAGATGTCAGCTCTCTGCCTGTCAGTATGAATCTTCTCCATCCTAATATCCTTCTTCTCCACATGATCTCTTATAAAGTGATGCCTAATATCCACATGCTTGCACCTTGTGTGAAGCACTGGGTTCTGAGTGATTGCTATGGCACTATTATTGTCACAATAAATTGGGACCTCATTTGCAAACACTTGGTAGTCTCTCAATTGTTGCCTCAACCATAAAATCTGAGCACAACAACTACCTGCAGCAATATACTCAGACTCAGTTGTGGATGTCGCCACTGAATTCTATTTCTTACTAAACCAAGAGATCAACTTGCTCCCAAAAAAATGACATGTCCCTAAGGTTGATTTCTTATCAATCCTACAACCTCCATAATCAGCATCTGAATAACTAGTCAGTTCTAAGTTGTCATCTGAAGGATATAATAGTCCCATATTGTCTGTCCTTTTCAAATACTTAAGTAGCCTCTTAGCAGCCTCCAAATAACTTCTCTTGGGGTTAGATTGATACCTAGTACACACACCAACTGCAAAAGTTATGTCAGGCCTACTTGCAGTCAAGTACAACAATGATCCAATCAGCCATCTGTACTCAGTCTGGTTCACTAAAGCCCCTTCAGTGTCAGGATCCATCTTCCAATTTGTGTGCATTGGGATCCTAGCTGGATTGCAATTCTGAACTCCAAACTTCTGAATCAAGTCTCTTGTATACTTGACCTGATTAATGAAAATCCCTTGATCAGTCTGCTTGACCTGCAATCCTAAAAAAAGTTCATCTCTCCCATCATAAACATCTCAAATTTACTAGTCATCAACTTAGAGAATTTCTCACAGAGCTGATGATTTGGTGATCCAAATATTATGCCATCCACATAAATCTGGACCAAGAGAATGTCATCACCTTCAGTGATCCTGAACAAAGTCCTATCCACGGTTCCCTTCCTAAACCCATGGTCAGTCAGGAATTGGGAGAGGGTATCATACCAAGCTCTAGGAGCTTGCTTAAGTCCATAGAGTGCTTTCTTCAAATGGTATACTCTATCTCCAACCTCAAACCCAGGAGGTTGTTCCACATATACCTCTTCATTAAGTACACCATTCAGGAAGGCACTCTTGACGTCCATTTGATACACCTTAAACTTCTTGTATGTTTCATAAGCAAGGAACAACCTGATAGCCTCTAGCCTAGCCACTGGAGCAAAGGTCTCATCATAGTCTATTCCTTCATACTGACAATACCCCTTTGCAACCAGCCTTGCCTTGTTCCTCACCACAACACCATTCTCATCCTTCTTGTTCTTGAAGACCCATTTGGCACCAATCACACCTTGATGCCTAGGTCTATCTACCAGTTCCCTGACCTAATTCCTTGTGAACTGATTCAACTTCTCTTGCATGGTTGTGATCCAGTTCGAGGCAGTGAGAGCTTCTTCAATGTTCTGAGGCTCTTGCTCAGAGAGAAAGCTACAGAACAGTGCCCTCTCACCATGGAACCGTCTGGTCCTGACTCCCACAGTTGGATCACCAATGACTTGGTCAATGGGATGATCTTTTAGCCATGTTCTCTTGCCTGGAGTTGTCCCTGATGTACCTGCAATGTTAGTATCCATAGGTTCTATAAATTCAGGGAAATGAACAGAAGGGGATGAACTTGGGTCTATACTAAAGGGATTTACCAACTCAATATCAGGGACATTGATTCCCCCTTGATATGTTGACTCAGTGACCGTCTCAGCCGCGATCGCATCTTCATTGACATTACTTACCTCAGGTTGAGCCTGTTCCTCAGTCTGAGGCTCAATTATCCCTGATGTGCTGGGCTTAGGAGTGGCTCTTGTATCATCATCCCAGCATGGAATAGGCACTGCCTTGACCTTGGGATCAGGTTGATTCTTCAAGCTCAGCCTCGTCACTTTCCTTGTGACCTCCTCAGAGTCAGGATCCAACACTTTTACCCTAGACTCAGTGACAGATTTATCAAACACAACATGTGGTGATTCTTCCACAACAAGGGTCCTGCAATTGTAAACCCTGAAGGCTTTACTGACTTCAGAATATCCCAAGAATATTCCTTCATCAGATTTGCTATCAAAGGCTTTCAAATGGGTCTTCCCATTGTTGAGGATGAAGCACTTGCAACCAAATATATGGAAATAAGAGATACGAGGCTTCCTCTTGTTCCATGTCTTATATGGGGTCTGTGCATGTTGTTTGTTCAGCATGGATCTATTCTGAGTGTAGTATGTAGTGTTGATTGCCTCAGCCCAGAATTTCTGGGGCAATCCTGACTCAGCCAGCATGGTCCTGACAGCTTCCTTTAGTGTCATGTTCCTCCTTTCAGCGACACCATTCTGTTGTGGGGTTCTAGCTGCAGAAGTCTCATGAGCTATACCAAGCTCATTACAAAAGTCAGAAATATATGAATTTATAAATTAAGTGCCCTTGTCAGATCTGATTTTAGTAATGGACTGATTCTTCTCATTGTTGAGTCTCCTGAGCAACTCTGGAAGCTTCACCTGTGTTTCCTTCTTATTCAACAAGAAAATAACCCAAGTATATCTAGAATAATCATCAATAACCACAAGGGTGTATTTCCTACCATTCATACTCACAGGTGTTACAGGGCCAAACAAATCCATGTGCAAGAGCTGAAGAACTCTGTCAGTTGAGAAGGTAGCTTTCTCTTTGAATGTGCACACATGATTCTTGCTAAAAACTTCATTAGGTAAACCTTCTACAAGAGAAAGTCTAGAAATTTTGTTAAGAATCTTGAAGTTCAGATGGTTTAATCTTTTATGACATAACCAACTGAGCACTGAAGAGCTTTTAGCAACAAAATAAGTATTAGGAACAGTGCTACTCCAATCAGCTAAATAAACATCACCATTCCTAATACCTGATAGAAGCACTTATGTTGATTTGTCCTTGACTGAACATATATTCGATGAGAACTCAACACTGAAACCTTTGTCACAGAACTAACTCACTGACAACAGGTTATGCTTCAGTCCTTCAACAAAGGACACATTCTCCACTCTGACTGTACCTATTTTCAAAACACCAAACCCTTTAGTAAAACCTTTTGCGTTATCACCAAAGGTTACCTGTGGACCATCCTTAGCTTGAAATTCTTGGAGAAGACTCTTCATTCCAGTCATGTGCCTTGAGCACCCACTGTCTAGGTACCAAACAACTTTGATTGAGTCTCCTCTCCTCTTGTTGTGATCCACAGCCGCCTGCAAACAAATCAGGCTTTAGGTATCCATTGGGTGTTGGTCCTATGGTGTCAGATGTACCCTTCGGGATCCAGACTTGCTTAACAACCCTGATTGTCTCAGAGTGGTAAATCTGTCTCCCAGAAATATCAATATACACAACTTTCTTCTTCTTAGCCTGAGGGGAAGATGGTGTATGAGTGTCAGGCTTAGGAGGTCCAAAAGCCTGAGTGGTTGTCTTTTGGGCTGGCTTCCTATTCTTCCTAGGCCTGGGTGCAGCAGGTCTTGATGTTTGTTCCTGACGAAGGCCTTGCTTTCTATTCCCCCTAGGCAAATGAGGGAACTGAAAGCAGTTATAGGCTTCAGGATGCCAAAACCATGGAGGTGCTATCATGACTGGCCTTCCCTGAGGGTATTGTCATGCATGATAATACCCCTATTGAGCAGTCTGAGTGTTGTTGGCCTGGGTCTTCCTCTGCTTACGTTGAGGTTTCTTCTAGCCTGAGCTCTCAGGGGCCTACTTTGGTTGCTTAGTCTTTCCCTTTGGTTTTGGCTTTACAACCTTTGGGGCAACCCTGACTGTCTCAGCAGTTTCCTTACCCTTGTCAGTTTGGTGGGCTTCGAATACAACCTTCTTTGTACCCTTGCATGCCTGAACAAACACTCTCTCAGTGTTGCTCCCTGAAGCAACATGAGTCTGACCTTGTGAGGATTTCTTAGGGACATATCCAAGCCCCTTTTTCTCATTCCCAAGTATCTGGCTACTATATGTTTCCTCTTTAGCCACTGAGGATTTATTCATTGCAGCAACCTTTTGCTTAAGAGAGTCCTCACTCTTTTTCAGGATTCATGCCTGGCAAAGAGGTCATCAAACTTACTTCTAAGTACCTTCAGCTCTTCCTTTTTGACTAGCTCCTCATCAGTCAGTTCTTTCAGAATCTTCTCTCTTGGGAGACGCTCAGCATTGATCATGTCAATTTCCTGAGTTAGTCTCACAATTTGAGCTGACTCCTTAAGATCTGACGAGTCAACTGATCATTCAGGATTTGAACTTCAATACTCAGTTTTTGGTTCTCCTCCGCCAAAAAGACATTATGTTGGTCCCGGTACAAGACTGAGGAATACATGTATGGGGTGGGGGGGAATACACGTATACCAATTTTTCAAACTTAAAACCTTACTGAGTCCCCTTTACTCAGAGTGATAAATAACTAGGCACTGATAATACACCTACTGACTACACTTGGTGCGGGTCAGTTGGCTAACTATCAGTTTAAGTTCAGTGCGGAAATGTGTGAGCCCTGATAGTTTAAAGTCTTGATTAGTTTGCTTCTGAAAACTGATTACTCAAATGAATAGTGTTTAGTAAGGGCAGTGCTCTTTTTAATAGATCAGGCTGATTGATTCAAGCCTGATAAATCTTATGCAATGAATGAACAGTTAATATGGCAGGTATCCAATATATCAAAGCAATAAGAACATAGAAAGTTTAACATGGTTCAGAGTCTCAAGCTCCTACGTCCACAACCTGATTTAACAGGAAATTCACTCAAGGGATTCTTGTTTTTAACGTGCCAAGGTGCACCAGATCAGCTACCTCACTGACCTATACAAACTTCCTTACTAACTAACTTAACTTACTTCCAACAAACCTAACTTAGGGTTTTGGTTTCAGTTTGGATTCCAACTAGGTTGAGATTATCCTTACAAGACAAAGCTAAGCTAAGGGTTGGATAATCTCTCTAAGCTTAAAATATTGCTTGTACGCTCTTGGAATACAGATTAACTCTCAGTTGCTAAGAAACACTTGGGAAATTTAAAGGGTTTCGAGTGCTTATTCTAAAGACTGAATGCTTTGAGTGCTTGAGAGTTTGAGTAATTTCTGGCTTGGAAATTTCCCCTAACCTTGAATGGGTTCAAGGCCTTCTGTATTTATAGGTGATTTGAAAAACTATCCGTTGGAGAGATAGCCTTTCTTGTCAACTATGTAGAGTGTTTCAAACGGACATATCTTCATGCATCGGCCGTCCTTGCATGGAATTAGGTAGTTGTATTAAATACACATTAAATGCTTGCCCGTTGGAAATGCAGTCTGAAGTCAGTCTTCTGTCAGGTTTCGTACGTGTGTGTCCTTCTCGGATTGGTCCACGTCATTAGGTTGGTGAGAATGTCAGAACTTATTCCTAGGCTTCAGACTTGTCTTATTAAGTTCTTTTTGTCATGAGCTCACCGGTCTTGTCCTGACTCTGACATTCCTTTTGCATTGCTTGGCTCTACTCCAAGTCTCCCCATAAACTCAGTATCATCCTGCTCCCTTCAGGACTGAGTAGTAATAACCTCAGGGTCATACTCTTCATAACTGAGACTTACTCAGCCAACTTAAGGGACTGCCATAAGTTCAGGATGGTAATCTTCGTCTTCAGGCTCTTGTCTTGATTGTCATCAGTAAGTGCTCCTCTTACTGAGTACATGTGAAGTGTAAAAAGACTAAGTACAAATCCTAACCAAGACTAGCCTGACAAACAAATGCAAACATCTTTCCAGGGGCTTTGAGATCTAATCAAATCTGACATTGTCCCAACAATTTCCCCCTTTTTGATGATGTCAAAACACTGAAAAGATCCTCAAAACACTTTAGAGGAAATATGAATCATATCTATAAGATAAGTCAGTGTTAGAGCAGTTCTTGATAAAGTACATAATTTAAATAGCAGCCAAAAAGACAATGAGTTTTTGTCTGTGGGCAAAAAGTAATAGATTTCATCGAATGATCTGAAAGTGGTTACAATGAATCTAATCTATTACAAGGAAGTAGTGAACACCTAGACTAATCTCATTTCAGGTTTAAGTCCATAACCTGCATAGACTCTTGCCTTCAGCTCGTCAAGTCTTCTAGGTTGGTTCACGAACCCTTCAGCCTTCGCAATCTTCAACACCTCAGTCATAATGGCCTTATTATCATGCTTTCCAGTTCCAGGGACTAAGGGATGCAATTTGACAATGAATTCAGGGGCCTTCACTTGGACTTGAGCTGCTTCAGCCTCCTCCAAGATCTTTTGGATCAGCTCAGGATGATTGTCCATCATGTAGTCAGTGAAGTGGGCATTGATGTCTTCAGAGTCGCCCCACTTCTTCACCACATACCATAATTTCACAAACTCATCCCTTGCATCAGCCCAGAACTCCTTCAATGCTTCTGAGATAAACTCATCAACATATGCTTCCCTCTGACCTGATTCTGGCCTTCTGACCTGAAGAATTGTTGACTTCCTTGTTGTTGGCCTCTTTCTGTACTTCCTAGGCTCAGGCTTCGCCTTCTTCCTCCTAAGCAGGCTGATAACTGCATCATCGAGTTCCCTTTGTTGAAGCTCAGTGATATCAGTCAGCTTTTCAACCTTCTTCTCCAAAATGCGAATTTTCTCTTTTTGTGCTATCTCAGCTCTGCGCTCAGCCTCAGTTTTCTCAGAAGGTGCTCCCCATGCCTCAGCGCATAACTCCATTACTGTCTCCGTAGAGTAAGTGATGGGGTTCTTCCTTGTGCTCATGGGAGGAGACTTCTGAACTGGCTCAGGTTGCTTTGAAGGTTCATCAGCCTTTGCCTTCTTTACTGCCTCCGCCTTCAGCCTGATTTAGTTTGTCCTCCCTGATTGCATCCCTCTCTTCAAGCTGTTTGAGAGTTTGCCTCAGCATCTTCTTCGTACGCTTCCTCTCATTCCTCACTGATTTGGCCGTATCAGTCATTGTGCGCTTTAACAAAATTAGCTCTTTATTTGAAAAAGTGTTGTATGCTAAATTTATCCACTTGATGTGCTTGGCCAGGGTCTTGGCTTCCTCCTCTTTTTCAGCTCGTAGCCTCATTACTTCCTCCTGAAGTTCAGCTAGATTCTCAGTAGTCTTCTCCTTCTTCACCTCGACAATACTTGTGAATTCAGCACGTCTGACCCCAGTGATTAGCACATCTTCATCTCCATCAGTGGCCTCGTCAGTGGCAGGCTGTTTTCCCTTGTCAGCCCCTGCAGCTTCAGTCCCCTCTTCAGGGTGCACTGAAGGCAGTTGTTGAGTGGTCGTGATCACCTGCTCAGGCTCAATCAAGCCATCTCGAACCTTAGGAACTTGTCCTTTGGAACTGGGAGTCTCCTTTGATGCCTCAACATCTTTCTCCATTGTCTCAGGGCAGGAAATTCCGTCATTGACACATGTCTCATCGGCGGCTGAGATGTTCACAACATCCTCAGCCACTGGTCTACCCTTGGCACCAGTGTCTTTCACACCTTCCCCCTGAGCCTGAGACTCAGGGATCATACTATCTACTTCCTTAGTTGTCTCCTCCACAGCTTTCTTCAATGCTCCACCCTGAGCATCTTCATCATCC
The DNA here is from genome assembly GCA_947034835.1 of Ballota nigra. Classification (NCBI taxonomy): domain Eukaryota; kingdom Viridiplantae; phylum Streptophyta; class Magnoliopsida; order Lamiales; family Lamiaceae; genus Ballota; species Ballota nigra. The sequence goes on along the minus strand of OX344724.1, from coordinate 36,482,226 downwards.
TCTTCCTTATCCTCCTCGTCATCCGAGCGGATGTCAGCCTTCGTCTTGGACATCATCTCAACTACCAGCTGCTTCAGGTTCTCGAAATTTAGCAGTTGCAGCCAGCTAGTCAGTCCAAAGAAGGTGCACAACCTTGCTTCCTCATTCTCCCAATGTTCCCAGCCACGAGCATCCACCAGCATATGTTGCTCTTGAATGTTGGATTATTTAAATTCCAGCCATACTTTCAGCTCAACAACATTTGCTAGCAGCTCCTTGTACTTATTCAGCCCGGGCCAGCACTTAGCTGCCCACTCCGTGGCATTCCCCCTTAGGGTGTTCTCCAACATTCCACCCATCATGTGTTCATCCAGCTCCTCCTCCTCCTGCATCTCGAGGAAGTCATCTTCTTCATTGGGAAAGGATTTGGGGCAATCTTTGGGGTTGGGATATGAGGGGAAATCATCAGGGTTAGGGGTAGGATCTGCGGGTTGGTCAGGCCTCTGAGGGGATGGCACTGACTCTGGAATATTTGGCTCTGATGTTTGGGGTGAGTTGGTGGGTTGAGGTATGGGGTCAGGGTTGGTTGGTGTTTGGGTTTCAGGGTGAGTGGGTACTATCTCAGGCTGCAACAATTCAGCCGTCTCTATAGATTTTCTAACCTCCTCCAAGTCAGAGGCTCTAGGAGAGCTTGACTTCTCCCTCTCTTCTATCTCAGGCAGACTCTTAGCAGGAGACTTTTTGGGTCCCTTCCTAAGTTGTTTTAAAGGCCTCTCTCCCTAAACTCTTCTGACGTCATCGTCAGTTCCCTCAGCCTCAGAGTCGGCTCTCTTGGGAAGTGACTCAGTCCCTGACTTAGTGCTCTTCCCTGACAACACTATCTTCACCTTCTTCTTCTTCTTCTTCTTCTCGGCCTCCTCCACTACAGGCTGAGTCTCCTCCCTCTCAGCGGCAGCCTCCTCCTCAACCTCCTTACTCCTTTCAAAGAGGTCATCCACTCTCTCAATAAGACTGGTTGCCACTTTCTTGGCCTTCCCAACTGGCTTTTTAGCCTGACCCTTTGCCTTAGCGTTGGGATCAGTCAGCCCTAGCATTGAGTAAGTGTCACTCAATGAAGTAAACATCACCTTCTTGGAGGAAAGATTGTCCTCGAAGTCGAAGGTGTACTCATGGCAAGCATGAGCAATCAGGATGGACATCCTCGTTCCAAAGAGCAGGATGGCATCAACAGATACGTGCTTCTTCTCCTCATCCCGCTTCAGCTTGTCCAGTCCAGCCTAATGGAGTTGATCAAGGAAGAACTGCTCCCAGTTCGCTTCCACACCATCAACTATAGCTCCCATAATTCTCAGCTTGGGCAAGCTCAACTGCTCATGAGAGCCTGTGGACCCCATCACCACCTTGGACACCAAGTCCACAAGAGCTCTGTACTCAGGCTTCAGAGTACTCTTGTTTTGACGGGCTCTAAACTCAGGGGAGCCAGTCTTGGTCCACTCCCTTAGGAACTCTCCCTCCGAATTTTCCTTGTAAAACCTGGGATTGATTCCTGAGGATGGCAAAGCAAAAACCTCCTTGACTGCCCTCCAAAGGTCAATGTCAACCACTTCTGAGTTATAGAGAGGTTCGCCGTCGTTTTCCTTCTCTCCCGTCGGCTTGAGCGCGGTCACCTTTGTGAAAAGTTCCCCCCTACGCAGGAACATGTTGAGGTAGGCTTCTACGACCGTCCTTGGAAGTATAGAGAGAGGACGCGTGGTGAAATATGTTTCCAACCCAGCTTTGGAAATCCAGTTGAAAACTGGTTTGATTTCCTCAACTGTTAGACATGTACCTTCCATGGAGATGACTTGCTCCATGTGTACCAGCTTGTTGTTGACAACATCCTCAAGCTTGTCTGTTGTCCAGTTGGAATCAAGAAGTGCCATTGATTTTGAAAGAAAGAGAGGTTTTTAGGAATTATGTGAGTATTTTGAGCAAGAGAATACTCAGTGTGCAGATGTGCTTTGTGTTTGCGTAAAGACCTCAAATTACACTATTGATTGATTAGACTAAGTCAGTTACTCAGACGTGGGGTTGAGATTAATTCCTGAATTCGAAAGGTTTTGAAATGAAGGACCATGATTAATCTCAATTTCAATCAATTTCCCATGTCAGTCATATCCCGTACAAAACGGACACGTATATGAAAAAGTAACCGAAGCATTAAATGCTCCGCTGCGCGTGGGTTTAAATATGAAAAGACGCGCTTTTAATGAAAATAGAATGCATTTAATAAAGATTTTCAGGACGAAGGACTCAGGGAGACGCTTGAAATTCACAAAGTCAGGATGGAACTCATACCTGTCAGGGAGACATTGAATCACCCTGATACCTCGCTGAGTCGAGTCTGGTCTGAGTTCCCCTTAAAACCCTATACTGACTGCTCTCTCGGATCTAAAAGTCCTAACTCCACTGACAGTTCCATAAACCTTGCTTCAGCCAAAGGCTTAGTCAAGATGCCAGCTCTTTGCCTGTCAGTGTGAATTTTCTCCATCCTAATGTCATTCTTTTCCACATGATCACGAATGAAGTGATGCCTAATATCCGCATGCTTGCACCTTGTGTGAAGCACTGGATTCTGAGTAATTGCTATAGCACTATTGTTGTCACAATAGATTGGAACCTCATTAGCAAACACTTGGTAGTCTCTCAACTGTTGTCTCAACCATAAAATTTGAGCACAACAACTACCTGCAGCCATATACTCAGCCTCAGTTGTGGATGTCGCCACTGAATTCTGCTTCTTACTAAACCACGAGATCAACTTACTTCCCAAAAACTGACATGTCTCTGAGGTTGGTTTCCTATCAATCCTACAACCTCCATAATCTGCATCTGAATAGCCTGTCAGTTCGAAGTTGTCATCTGAAGGATACCATAGTCCCATATTGACTGTTCTTTTCAAATACTTAAGTATCCTCTTAGTAGCCTCCAAATGACTTCTCTTGGGATCAGACTGATACCTAGCACATACACCAACTGCAAACGTGATGTCAGGCCTACTTGCAGTCAGGTACAATAAAGAACCTATCAGCCCTCGATACTCAGTCTGATTTACTGAAGTCCCTTCAGTATCAGGATCCATCTTCCAATTTGTGTTCATAGGGATCCTGGCTGCATTGCTGTTCTGAACACCAAACTTATGAATCAAGTCTCTTGTATACTTGGTCTGATTAATGAAAATACCTTGATCAGTCTGCTTGACCTGCAATCCTAAAAAGAAGTTCATCTCTCCCATCATAGACATCTCAAATTTACCAGTCATTAGCTTAGAGAATTTCTCACAGAGCTGATGATTTGGTGATCCAAATATTATGTCATCCACATAAATCTGGACCAAGAGAATGTCATCACCTTCAGTGATCCTGAACAATGTCCTATCCACGGTTCCCTTCTTGAACCCATGGTCTGTCAGGAATTGAGAGAGGGTATCATACCAAGCTCTTGGTGCTTGCTTAAGTCCATAGAGTGCTTAAGTCCTTGTGACCTCCTCAGTGTCAGGATTCAACACCTTTGCCCTAGACTCATTAGCAGATTCATCAAAGACAACATGAGGTGATTCTTCCACAACAAGGGTCCTACAATTGTAAACCCTGAAGGCTTTACTAACTTCAGAATATCCTAAGAATATTCCTTCATCAGATTTGCTATCAAAGGCCTTCAACTGGGTCTTCCCATTGTTGAGGATGAAGCACTTACAACCAAATACATGAAAATAAGAAATACGAGGTTTCCTTTTGTTCCATGTCTCATATGGGGTCTGAGCATGTTGTTTGTTCAGCATGGATATGTTCTGAGTGTAGCATGCAGTGTTGATTGCCTCTGCCCAGAATTTCTTGGGCAATCCTGACTCAGCCAGCATGGTCCTTGCAGCCTCCTTCAGTGTCCTGTTCCTTCTTTCAGCGACACCATTCTGTTGTGGGGTTCTAGCTGCAGAAGTCTCATGAGCTATACCAAGTTCATTACAGAAGTCAGAAATATATGAATTTATAAATTCAGTGCCCTTGTCAGATCTGATCTTAGTAATGGACTGATTCTTCTCATTGCTGAGTCTCCTGAGCAACTCTGGAAGCTTCACCTGTGTTTCCTTCTTATTTAACAAGAAAATAACCCAAGTATATCTAGAATAATCATCAATAACCACAAGGGTATACTTTCTACCATTAATACTCGCAGGTGTTATGGGACCAAATAAATCCATGTGCAAGAGTTGAAGTATCCTGTCAGTGGAATAAGAGGCTTTCTCTTTGAATGACGCTCTGACCTGCTTCCCTTCCTGACAAGCTTTGCACACGTGATCTTTGCTAAAAACTTCATTAGGTAGACCATCAACAAGTGACTGTCTAGAAATTTTGTTAAGAATCTTGAAGTTCAGGTGGCTTAATCTTTTATGCCATAACCAACTGAGCTCTAGAGAGCTTTTAGCAACAAGACAAGTATTAGGAATAGTGATGCTCCAATCAGCGAGATAAACATTACCTTTCCGTATACCTGATAGAAGCACCTGTGTTGATTTGTCCTTGACTGAACATGTATTCGATGAAAACTCAACACTGAACCCTTTGTCACAGAATTGACTTACTGACAGCAGGTTATGCTTCAGTCCTTCCACAAAGGACACATTTTCCACTCTGACTGTACCTATAATTAGAACACCAAATCCTTTAGTAACACCTTTTGAGTTATCACCAAAGGTTACCTGTGGACCATCTTTAGCTTGATACTCTTGGAGAAGACTCTTCATTCCAGTCATGTGCCTTGAGCAACCACTGTCTAGGTACCAAACAGCTTTGATTGAGTCTCCTCTCCTCTTGTTGTGATCCACAGTCGCCTGCAAGCAAATCAGGCTTTAGGTACCCATTGGGTGTTGGGTCCTATTGTGTCAGATGTACCCTTCGGAATCTAGACTTGTTTCACAACCCTGATTGCCTCAGAGTGGTAAATCTGTCTCCCTGAAATATCGACATACACAACTTTCTTCTTCTTTGCCTTAGAGGAAGATGGTGTATGAGTGTTAGACTTAGGCTTCACAGGAGCCTGAGTGGGTGCCTTTTGGGCTGGCTTCCTGTTCTTCCTAGGTCTGGGTGCAGCAGGTCTTGGGCCTTGTTCTTGATAAGGACCCTGATTTCTATTCCCCCTAGGCAAGTGAGGGAATGGAAAACAGTTAAAGGCCTCAGGATGCCAAAACCACGGGGGTGTCATCATGTTTGGCCTTCCCTGTTGGTATTGCCAAGCATGATGGTACCCTTGCTGACCAGTCTGAGGGCTCTTGGCCTGAGTCTTCCTCTGCTTTCACTGAGGTTTTCCCTGATCTGAGCTCTCAGGGGCTTCCGTAGGTTGCTTTGCCTTTCCCTTGGGTTTTGGCTTAGCGACCTTAGGAGCAATCCTGACTGTGTCAACGGTTTCCTTGCCCTTATCAGTTTGACGGACCTGGAGCACAACCTTAGGTGCACTCTGGCCTGTCTGAACAAATACCCTCTCAGTGTTGCTCCCTGAAGCAACATGAGACTGACCTTGTGAGGATTCCTCAGTAACATATCCAAGTCCCTTTTTCTTGTTCCCAAGTATCTGGTTGCTATTTATTTCCTCTCTAGCCACTGAGGATTTATTCATTGCTGCAACCTTTTTCTTGAGAGAGTCCTCACTCTTTTTCAGGATTTCATGTCTGGTAAAGAGGTCATCAAACTTACTCTTAAGTACTTTCAGTTCTTCCTTCCTGACCAGCTCTTCCTCAGCCAGTTCCTTCAGAATCTTCTCTCTTGGAAGACGCTCAGCATTGATTAAATCAATCTCCTGAGTTAGTCTTACAATTTGAGCTGATTCTTTAAGATCAGACTGAGTAAGTTGTTCATTCAGGTTTTGAACTTCAGTACTCAATTTCTTGTTCTCCTCTACCAAGAAGACATTAGTTTCCTGCAGTCTGGAGAAATCAACCATCAATTGATCAAGACAGATCTGAAGGTTCATTTCTCTAACTGACTCTGAGCTAAGCTCAGGATTTTGACCAGTGTAAGAAGCACAAACAGAATTTGATGTTACCTCAGGCTCATCCCTAGCCATCAGACAGACATCATCGTACTCGTCATCTGAGAAGAGTTCAAGTGACCTTTCAGCAGGACCGTCAGAATCTGTTGCATCTTAAGCGACCATCGCTCTCCGATCAGCAGATCTTAGGTCCCTAGTGGCTCTCCTTTCCTCTCTCTCCCTTGCACTCAGCTCCGGGCAGTCGTACTGATAGTTACCAATCTTGTTACAGTTGTAACATGCTACCTGCTCACTTACTCTTTCTTTTCTTGGTTCAGGGTTCCTCCTTGAGTCAGGTTCCCTGGTTCTTGGTGAGCTTTCAGCCTTGGTTGGATATCTATCATCACGAGTACGTCTCTGTTCGTCTCTTCTTTCAGTCTTTGGTTCAGAATATCTCCTTTCATCACCACGTTCTCTCCTCTGGTCAGTATTCCTTCGCTCCTCATATCTCCTTGAGCTTTGGTGGGTTCCTTCAGGTTTCCTGTCACGTGAGTCCTGATAAAACTTTTTATAATGGCCAAACCTGGAATTGAGCTTGTCAAATCGTCTGGCCATCAGGCTGTACTCCTCAGCGAGTTCTTCCCTGCTCATCTCCATCAGTGACTTTGATGAAGAATTTGATGAGGGCTCAACAGGTTCAGACCTGGCCTTGAACGCCACACTTTTCTCAGGAGTTTTCTCCTTCACTTCCTCTTCTGACTGAACTTTCTTCTTTCTTTTGTTAAGATCGAATTCAAGCGCTTTGAGCTCTGAAAAAAGTAAAGCAGAAGTTATGTTACTCATATCCTGAGTGTTCTTAAGCATAATTACACTGTTGTCCCATCTCTCAGGAAGGGCATTCAGGATCTTTGAAGTAACATCTCTCCTTGGGACATCCTTGTCCAGCATCACCAACTCATTCATCAACTTGATGAATCTAGACTCCATTTGATCTATGCTCTCGTCAGGCAGCATCTCGAACACCTCGAATTTCTAAATGGCAATGTTTCTCTTGTTCTCCTTGATCTTTTCAGATCCCTCACACATCCTTGTCAGCTCATCCCAGACTTCATTTGCCGTCTTTAAGTTCATCAGCCTAGCTGACTCCTCGAAGGGCACCGTGTGCAAGATGATGTTTTTGGCGACGTTGTCAAGTCCCACCATCTTGATTTCATCGTTGGTCATGTTTTTCCTTTCTCTAGGAACCTGCACGCCAATCGTAAGATCCTCATATCCCAGTCCTCTGACGTTAGGAATAGTGATCTTGATCGGTCCCTCCCTGAGTACACGTGGCATCTGGTCATGGATGACATCTAGATGTGCTTCTAATCTAAACTTCCAATAGACAAAGTTAGACACAGAGAATTCAGGTAACGAAGCTTCAAGTCTCCTCGAAGTCATGATGATGCAAATTTTATGAAAAACAAACTTAGATCTGTTTAGTAACCACCAATAGTTTCTCCTTTGAAACTATTAGTATTCAAAGTCAGCGGTCTTTCGAACCACTGCTCTGATACCACTTGTTGGTCCCGGTACAAGACTGAGGAATACGTGTATGGGGGGAATACATGTATACCAATTTTTCAAACTTAAAACTGACTGAGTCCCCTTTACTCAGAGTGGTAAAGAACTAGGAGCTGATAATATACCTACTGACTACACTTGGTGCGGGTCAGTTGGCTAACTATCAGTTCAAGTTCAGTGCGGAAATGTTTGAGCCCTGAAAGTTTAAAGTCTTGTTTAGTTTGCTTTCTGAAAAACTTGTTTTACACAAATCTGAAAAGTGTTTAGTAGGGCAGTGCTCTTTTGAAGATCAGTCTGATTGATTCAGACCTGATAAACTTGAATGCAATGAATGAACAAGTAATATATCAAGTATGCACAATATCAAAGCAGTAAGAACACAAGGAGTTTAACGTGGTTCAGAGACTCAAGCTCCTACGTCCACTGCCTGACTTAACAGGAAATCCACTCAAGGGATTCTTGTTTTTAACGTGCCAAGGTGCACCAAGACCAGTTATCCTCACTGATCTATACAACTCCACTTACTAACACTCTAACTGACTTACTCCCAACAAGCCTAACTTAGGGTTTTGGTTTCAGTTGGATTCCAACTAAGTTGAGATTATCCTTACAAGGCAAAGCTATGCTAAGGATTGGATAATCTCTCTAAGCTTAAGATAATTCTAATTAGTTCTTGGAATACAGAATAACTCTCAATTGCTGAGAAACACTTGGGAAATTTAGAAGGTTTCGAGTGCTTCTCTTAATGGTTGAATGCTTTTGAATGCTTGAGAGTTTGAGTAATTTCTGGCTTGGAAATTTCCCGTAACCTTGAATGGGGTCAAGGTCTTATATATTTATAGGTGATTTGAAAAAAAACTATCCGTTGGAGAGATAGCCTTCGAGTCATCTATGTAGAGTGGCTTCAAACGGACATATCTTCATGCCGTAGCCGTCCTTGCATGGATTTGGTATTTGCATTAAATGCGTATTGAATGCTTGCCCGTTGAATATGCAGTCTGAATTCAGTCTTCATGTCAGGTTCCGTACGTGCGTGTCCTTCTCGGATTGGTCCACGTCATCAGGTTGGTGAGAATGTCAGAACTTATTCCTGGGCTTCAGGCTTGTCTTATTAAGTTCATTTTGTCTTGAGCCCACCAGTCTTGTCCTAACGCTGAAATTCCGTTTGCATTGCTTGGCTCTACTCCAAGTCTTCCTATTAACTCAGTGACATACTGTTCCCTTCAGGACTGAGTTAGTAATGACCTCAGTGTCATACTCTTCATCACTGACACTTACTCAGCCAGCTTAGAGGACTGCCATAAGTTCAGGATGGTGCTCTTCGTCTTCAGGCTCTGAGTCTTGATTGTCTCCAGTGAGTTCTCCTCTCACTGAGTACCTGTGAATTGTAAAATGACTAAGTACTAATCCTAACCAAGACTAGCCTGACAAAGACAGATTAAGGCAATCATCTTTTCAGGGGCTTTGGGATCTTAATCAAAACTGACAATGTCCCAACAGTTTCCCCCTTTTTGATGATGCCAAAACACTGAAAAGATCCTCAAAACACTTAGAGGAAACAATATAAACCTATCTATAAGATAAGACAGAGTTAGAGCAATTCTTGATAAAGTACAGAATTTTAAACAACAGCCAAAAAGACAATGAGTTTTTGTTTGTGGGCAAAAGTAATAGATTTCATTGATTGATGTGGAAATGATTACAATGAATCTAATCTATTACAAAGAAGCCTGTGAACACCTAGACTAATCTCATTTCAGGCTTGAGTCCATATCCTGCATAAACTCTTGCCTTCAGCTCGTCAAGTCTTCCAGGTTGATTCACGTACCCTTCAGCTTTGGCTATCTTTAATACTTCCATCGTAATGGCCTTTGTATCATGCTTTTGAGTTCCAGGAACCAAGGGTGGAGCTCGAATGGTGAACTCAGGAGCCTTCACTTGAACTTGAGCTGCCTCAGCCTCCTCCAAGATCTTCTGGAATAGCTCAGGATGATTGTCCATCATGTAGTCAGTGAAGTGGGCATTGATATCGTCAGTGTCACCCCACTTCTTCACAACAAACCACAGTCTAACAAATTCATCCCTTGCATCAGTCCAAAACTCCTTCAATGTCTCTGAGACGAACTCATCAACAAAAGCTTCCCTTGCTCATGATTCTGGCCTTCTGACTTGAAGAATTGTTGATTTCCTAACTGTTGGCTTCTTCCTGTACTTCATGGGCTCAGGCTTCGCCTTCTTCCTCCTAAGCAAACTGATCACTGCATCATCTAATTCCCTTTGTTGAAGCTCAGTGATATCAGTCAGCTTCTCAACCTTCTTCTCCAAGATGCGCATCTTCTCCTTCTGAGCAATTTCAGCTCTGCGCATAGCCTCAGATTTTTCAGATTGATCTCCCCATGCTTCAGCACATAGCTCCGCAACCAACTCACCTGAATAAGTGATGGGATTCTTCCTTGAGCTCATGGGAGACGACCTCTGAACTGGCTCAGGTTGTTGCTTGGAAGGTTCATTAGCCTTTGCCTTTGTTGCCTCCTCTCTCAGCTTGGCAACAATTTCCCCTCCTTCCTTTTCCACCGCCGCTAACCTAGCTGACTTCCCCACCCTTAAAATGTTTCCTTCAGGATTGGCTTCAGGGTCAGCTAGAACGGTTTCACCTTGATTGACTGCCTCCGATGCCTCAGGGCGGGATCTTTTCTTCTTCTTTTCCCCCTTTTTGGCATCATCATTGGCCAGGGATGGGAGTGACTCAGCTCCACTGTTGATAACAAAAGAGGCTAAGGATTGAACTTCCAATACGCCCTCCTTCAGCATCTCAACTCCCGTGGCAATCCCAGTGCCTGCAAAAGAAACTGAACTGATAGCAGCATTGACTTTCTTCTCAAAGACCTCCATGGAGAGTTGGAGTCTTTGTTCAGCCTTGGTGATCCTTTCCTCCACCTTCAAGGACTCACCGCTGACTCTGCTAGCCTCAGTTAGTATCTTTGCCGATTCCTCAGTGGCCTTTGCCAAAGTGTCTGCCACTGACTGAGAGGTGCGATCCATCCTCCCTGACTCCAGCTCCAGTTTGGACGCTGAGTCCTTCAAGGCCTGAGTGACAATAGCTCCAGTCTGAACTGCAAGCCTGTCCACTGCCTGATTCATCTTCTCGTCCCTGATCGCATCCCTCTCTTCAAGCTTTTTGAGAGTGTTCCTAAGCATCTTCTTGGTGCGCTTCCTCTCATTCCTCACTGACTCGGCCGTGTCAGTCATTGTTTTCTTTAACAAAATCAGCTCCCTGTTAGCAAGGGTATTGTAAGCTGACTTTGTCCACTTGATGTGCTTCGCCAGGGCCTTGGAGTCTTCTTCCTTCTCAGCTCGTAGCCTCATTACCTCCTCCTGAAGTTCAGCTAGATTTTCTGAGGTTTTCTCCTGCTTGACCTCTACTATGCTTGTGAATTCAGCACGTCCGACCCCGGTTATGATCACATCCTCATCATCAACAGCCACATCAGTGATTGGCTGCTTTCCCTTGTCAGCCCCTGCAGCATCAGTCCCTTCTTCAAGGTGCACTGAAGGCAGTTGTGAAGTAGTCATAGCCGCCTCCTCAGGCTCAGCTAAGCTATCTTGAACCTTAGGAGCAAGTCCCTCGGAACTGAGAGTCTCCTTGAATGCCTCAACATCTTCCTCTCTTGTCTCAGGGCAGGGAATCCCTTCATTGACAGATGTCTCATTGGCAGCTGAGATGTTCACAACATCCTTAGCCACTGGTCCACCCTTGGCACCAGTGTTCTTATCACCTTCCCCCTGAGCCTGAGGCTCAGAGTTCATCTCATCAACTTCCTGTGCAGTTTCCTCCACTGCCTTCTCCAGGTCTCCACCCTGAGCTCTTTCATCATCCTCATCACCATCCTTCTCGTCATCAGATAGGAGGTCAGCCTTGCTCTTGGACATCATTTCAGCCACTAGCTGCTTCAGGTTGTCAAAGTTCAAGAGTTGAAGCCAGCTAGTAAGTCCAAAGAACGAGCAAATCTTGGCCTCTTCCGCCTCCCAGTGCTCCCAGCCACGTGCATCCACCAGCATATGTTGCTCCTGCATGTTTGATTGTTTGAAGTCCAACCAAACTTTGAGCTCAATCACATATGCCAGCAGCTCAGTGTACTTGTATAGCCCAGGCCAGCACTTTCCTGCCCATTCTGTGGCGTTCCCCCTGAGCGTGTTCTCCAGAATCCCTCTTGCCATGTGCTCATCTAACTCCTCCTCCTCCAATTCAAGGAACTCATCCTCCTCAGCTGAAATGGATTTGGGACAGTCTTTGGGATTGGGGTATGAGGGAAAATCTGAGGGGATTGGAAGGTTCGGCTCGGCTGACTGGTCAGGCTTATTTATGTGTGAAGTTGAAGGCGCTGACTCAGTAGGACGGTTTGGCTCTGAGGTTTGGGGGGTTGGGGAGTTTGAGGTGTGGGGTCAGGGATGGAAGGTGTTTGGGTTTCAGAGTGTGGGGGTGTTTGAGTGGGTGCTGTCTCAGGCTGCAACGACTCAGCCGTCTCGACAGTCTTTCTCACTTCCTCCAAGTCAGAGGCTCCAGGAGAGCTTGGCTTCTCCCTTTCACTCACCTCAGGTAGCTTCTTAGCAGGGGATTTTCTTATTCCCTTCCTAAGCCTCTTCAGGGGCCTCTCTCCCTGAGCACCCTCCTTTCTGACGTCATCGTCAGTTCCCTCAGCCTCAGACCCGGCCTTCTTGGGATCAGACTCAGTCCCAGATTTCGTACTCTTCCCTGATAGCACTATCTTCACCCTCTTCTTCTCAGCCGCGGTCACCTCCGGCTGCTCCATCTCCTCAGCTGCAACCTCCCCACCCTCCTTACTCCTCTCAAGGAGCTCATCTATCCGTTCAATGAGACTGGTTGCCACTCTCTTGGCCTTACCAGCTGGCTTTTTACCCTGACCCTTTGCTTTCGCATTGGGATCAGTCAGCCCTAGCACTGAATAGGTATCACGCAGTGAGGAAAACATTACCTTCTTTGAGGAGAGACTGTCCTCAAAGTCGAAGGTATGCCCATGGCAAGCATGAGCAATCAGGATGGACATCCTCGTGCCGAATGGCAAGATGGCACTGACGGAAATGTGCTTCTTCTCCTCGTCCCGCGTAAGCTTGTCCAATCCTGCCTGATGGAGTTGATCGAGGAAGAACTGCTCCCAGATCGCTTCCACTCCATCAGCAATTGCCCCCATGAGCCTCAGCTTGGGCAGACTCAACTGCTCGTGAGAGCCAGTTGCTCCCATCACTAACTTGGACACCAAGTCCACCAGCGCTCTGTACTCAGGCTTCAGAGTATTCTTGTTTTGACGAGCCTTGAACTCCGATGACCCTGACTTGGTCCATTTCGCAAGAAGCTCTCCCTCTGAGTTCTCCTTGTAGGTTCTTGGGTTAATGCTTGTGAAAGGCAACTTAAAGACTTCCCTCACCGCCCTCCTGACGTCGAAAGTGACTTCCTCTGAGTTGTAGAGGGGTTCGCCGTCGCCGTCCTTCTCTCCCGTCGGCTTAAGCGCAGTCACCTTTGTAAAGATCTCCCCCTTCCTTAAGAACATATTTAAATAGGCTTCCACCACTGTTCTTGGGAGCAAGGAAATGGGGCGGGTGGTGAAGTATGTTTCCAACCCGGCATCGGAAATCCATTTAAATACGGGTTTGATTTCCTCAACCGTAAGACAGATACCTTCCATGGAGATGACTTGCTCCATGTGTACCAGTTTCTTTTCGACAACATCTACGATCTTGTCGGTTGTCCAGTTGGAATCGAGGAATGTCATTGTTTTGATAAGAAGAGATTTTTTTTTTCGAAAGAATTATCTGTGTTTGAGCAAGAGAAAACTCAGTGTGCAGATTGTGCGTTGTGTTTGCGTAAAAACCTCAAATGGCACTCTTGATTGATAAGACTAAGTCAGTTACTCAAACGTGGGCTTGAGATTGATCCCGAATTCGAAAGGTTTTGAAATGAGGGGCCAGGATTAATCTCAGCTTCAATTAAACCCCATGTCAGTCATATTCCGTATAAAACGGACACGTATATGAAAAAGTAACTGTAGCATTAAATGCTCCGTGCGCGTGGGTTTAATTATGAAAAGGCGCGCTTTTAATGAGAACGGAATGCATTTAATAAAGATTTTCAGGACGAAGGACTCAGGGAGACGCTTGAAATTCACAAGAGTCAGGTTATAACTCATACCTGTCAGGGAGACATTGTAGCACCCTGATTCCTCGCTGAGTCGAGTCTGGCCTGAGTTCCCCCTAGAACCCTACACTGACTACTCTCCCGGATCTAAGAGTCCTAATTCTACTGATAGTTCCATAAACCTTGCTTCAGCCAGAGGCTTGGTCAAGGTGTCAGCTCTTTGCCTGTCAGTGTGAATCTTCTCCATCCTAATATCTTTCTTCTCCACATGATCTCGAATGAAGTGGTGTCTAATATCCACATGCTTGCACCTTGTGTGAAGCACTGGGTTCTGAGTAATTGCTATAGCACTATTGTTACCACAATAGATTGGAACCTGATTAGTAAACACTTGGTAGTCCCTCAACTGTTGCCTCAACCATAAAATCTGAGCGCAACAACTACCTGCAGCCATATACTCAGCCTCAGTCGTGGATATCGCCACTGAATTCTGCTTCTTACTAAACCACGAGATCAACTTACTTCCCAAAAACTGACATGTCCCTGAGGTTGACTTCCTATCAATCCTACAACCTCCATAATCTGCATCTGAATAACCTGTCAGTTCGAAGTTGTCATCTGAAGGATACCATAGTCCCATATTGACAGTTCTTTTCAAATACTTAAGTATCCTCTTAGCAGCCTCCAAATGACTTCTCTTGGGATCAGACTGATACCTAGCACACACACCAACTGCAGACGTAATGTCAGGCCTACTTGCAGTCAGGTACAATAAAGAACCTATCAGCCCACGATACTCAGTCTGATTTACTGAAGTCCCTTCAGTGTCAGGATCCATCTTCCAATTTGTGTTCATAGGGATCCTTGCTGGATTGCTGTTCTGAACACCAAACTTATGAATCAAGTCTCTTGTATACTTGGCCTGATTAATGAATATACCTTGATCAGTCTGCTTGACCTGCAATCCTAAGAAGAAGTTCATCTCTCCCATCATGGACATCTCAAATTTACCAGTCATCAACTTAGAGAATTTCTCACAGAGCTGATGATTTGGTGATCCAAATATTATGTCATCCACATAAATCTGGACCAAGAGAATGTCATCACCTTCAGTGATCCTGAACAATGTCCTATCCACAGTTCCCTTCTTGAACCCATGGTCTGTCAGGAATTGAGAGAGGGTATCATACCAAGCTCTTGGTGCTTGCTTAAGTCCATAGAGTGCTTTCTTCAAATGGTATACTCTATCTCCAACCTCAAACCCGGGAGGTTGTTCAACATATACCTCTTCATTGAGTACACCATTCAGGAAGGCACTCTTGACATCCATTTGATACACCTTGAACTTCTTGTATGTTGCATATGCAAGGAACAACCTGATAGCTTCCAACCTAGCCACTGGAGCAAAAGTCTCATCATAGTCTATTCCTTCAGACTGACAATACCCTTTTGCAACCAGTCTAGCCTTGTTCCTTACCACAACACCATTCTCATCCTTCTTGTTCTTAAAGACCCACTTGGTACCAATTACGCCTTGATGCCTAGGTCTATCTACCAGTTCCCAAACCTGATTCCTTGTGAACTGATTCAACTTCCCTTGCATGGCAATGATCCAGTTCGAGTCAGTGAGAGCTTCTTCAATGTTCTGAGGCTCTTGCTCAGAGAGAAAGCAACAGAACAATGCACTCTCACCATGGAACGGTCTGGTCCTGACTCCCTCAGTTGGATCACCAATGATTTGATCAATGGGATGATCTTCTAGCCATGTTCTCTTGCCAGGAGTTGTTCCTGAAGTACCTGCAATGTTAGTGTCTACAGGCTCATAAAATTCAGGAAATTGAACAGAAGGGGATGATCCTGAGTCTATGCCAAAGGGATTAATAAGTTCAATGTCAGGAACATTGATTCCCCCTTGATGAGGTGACTCAGGAACTGTCTCAGCTGCAACAACATCTTCATAGACGGTGCTTACCTCAGGTTGAGCCTGTTCCTCAGTCTGAGGCTCAACAATCCCTGATGTGCTGGGCTTAGGAGTGGCACCTGATTCATCATCCTGATCGTCATCATCATCCCATCTCGGAATTGGCACAGTCTTGTTCTTGGGATCAGGTTGATTCTTCAAGCTCAGCCTTGTCACACTCCTTGTGACCTCCTCAGTGTCAGGATTCAACACCTTTGCCCTAGACTCATTAGTAGATTCATCAAAGACAACATGAGGTGATTCTTCCACAACAAGGGTCCTACAATTGTAAACCCTGAAGGCTTTACTAACTTCAGAATATCCTAAGAATATTCCTTCATCAGATTTGCTATCAAAGGCCTTCAACTGGGTCTTCCCATTGTTGAGGATGAAGCACTTACAACCAAATACATGAAAATAAGAAATACGAGGTTTCCTTTTGTTCCATGTCTCATATGGGGTCTGAGCATGTTGTTTGTTCAGCATGGATCTGTTCTGAGTGTAGCATGCAGTGTTGATTGCCTCAGCCCAGAATTTCTTGGGCAATCCTGACTCAGCCAGCATGGTCCTTGCAGCCTCCTTCAGTGTCCTGTTCCTTCTTTCAGCGACACCATTCTGTTGTGGGGTTCTAGATGCAGAAGTCTCATGAGCTATACCAAGTTCATTACAGAAGTCAGAAATATATGAATTTATAAATTCAGTGCCCTTGTCAGATCTGATCTTAGTAATGGACTGATTCTTCTCATTGCTGAGTCTCCTGAGCAACTCTGGAAGCTTCACCTGTGTTTCCTTCTTATTTAACAAGAAAATAACCCAAGTATATCTAGAATAATCATCAATAACCACAAGGGTATACTTTCTACCATTCATACTCACAGGTGTTATGGGACCAAATAAATCCTTGTGCAAGAGTTGAAGTATCCTGTCAGTGGAATAAGAGGCTTTCTCTTTGAATGACGCTCTGACCTGCTTCCCTTCCTGACAAGCTTTGCACACGTGATCTTTGCTAAAAACTTCATTAGGTAGACCATCAACAAGAGACTGTCTAGAAATTTTGTTAAGAATCTTGAAGTTCAGGTGGCTTAATCTTTTATGCCATAACCAACTGAGCTCTAGAGAGCTTTTAGCAACAAGACAAGTATTAGGAATAGTGTTGCTCCAATCAGCGAGATAAACATTACCTTTCCTTATACCTGATAGAAGCACCTGTGTTGATTTGTCCTTGACTGAACATGTATTCGATGAAAACTCAACACTGAACCCTTTGTCACAGAATTGACTTACTGACAGCAGGTTATGCTTCAGTCCTTCCACAAAGGACACATTTTCCACTCTGACTGTACCTATAATTAGAACACCAAATCCTTTAGTAACACCTTTTGAGTTATCACCAAAGGTTACCTGTGGACCATCTTTAGCTTGATACTCTTGGAGAAGACTCTTCATTCCAGTCATGTGCCTTGAGCAACCACTGTCTAGGTACCAAACAGCTTTGATTGAGTCTCCTCTCCTCTTGTTGTGATCCACAGTCGCCTGCAAGCAAATCAGGCTTTAGGTACCCATTGGGTGTTGGGTCCTATTGTGTCATCTGTACCCTTCGGAATCCAGACTTGCTTCACAACCCTGATTGCCTCAGAGTGGTAAATCTGTCTCCCTGAAATATCGACATACACAACTTTCTTTTTCTTTGCCTTAGAGGAAGATGGTGTATGAGTGTTAGACTTAGGCTTCACAGGAGCCTGAGTGGGTGCCTTTTGGGCTGGCTTCCTGTTCTTCCTAGGTCTGGGTGCAGCAGGTCTTGGGCCTTGTTCTTGATAAGGACCCTGATTTCTATTCCCCCTAGGCAAGTGAGGGAATGGAAAACAGTTAAAGGCCTCAGGATGCCAAAACCACGGGGGTGTCATCATGTTTGGCCTTCCCTGTTGGTATTGCCAAGCATGATGGTACCCTTGCTGACCAGTCTGAGGGCTCTTGGCCTGAGTCTTCCTCTGCTTTCGCTGAGGTTTTCCCTGATCTGAGCTCTCAGGGGCTTCCGTAGGTTGCTTTGCCTTTCCCTTGGGTTTTGGCTTAGCGACCTTAGGAGCAATCCTGACTGTGTCAACGGTTTCCTTGCCCTTATCAGTTTGACGGGCCTGGAGCACAACCTTAGGTGCACTCTGGCCTGTCTGAACAAATACCCTCTCAGTGTTGCTCCCTGAAGCAACATGAGACTGGCCTTGTGAGGATTTCTCAGTAACATATCCAAGTCCCTTTTTCTTGTTCCCAAGTATCTGGTTGCTATTTATTTCCTCTCTAGCCACTGAGGATTTATTCATTGCTGCAACCTTTTTCTTGAGAGAGTCCTCACTCTTTTTCAGGATTTCATATCTGGTAAAGAGGTCATCAAACTTACTCTTAAGTACTTTCAGTTCTTCCTTCCTGACCAGCTCTTCCTCAGCCAGTTCCTTCAGAATCTTCTCTCTTGGAAGACGCTCAGCATTGATTAAATCAATCTCCTGAGTTAGTCTTACAATTTGAGCTGATTCTTTAAGATCAGACTGAGTAAGTTGTTCATTCAGGTTTTGAACTTCAGTACTCAATTTCTTGTTCTCCTCTACCAAGAAGACATTAGTTTCCTGCAGTCTGGAGAAATCAACCATCAATTGATCAAGACAGATCTGAAGGTTCATTTCTCTAACTGACTCTGAGCTAAGCTCAGGATTTTGACCAGTGTAAGAAGCACAAACAGAATTTGATGTTACCTCAGGCTCATCCCTAGCCATCAGACAGACATCATCGTACTCGTCATCTGAGAAGAGTTCAGGTGACCTTTCAGCAGGACCGTCAGAATCTGTTGCATCTTCAGCGACCATCGCTCTCCGATCAGCAGATCTTAGGTCCCTAGTGGCTCTCATTTCCTCTCTCTCCCTTGCACTCAGCTCCGGGCAGTTGTACTGATAGTGACCAATCTTGTTACAGCTGTAACATGCTACCTGCTCACTTACTCTTTCTTTTCTTGGTTCAGGGTTCCTCCTTGAGTCAGGTTCCCTGGTTCTTGGTGAGCTTTCAGCCTTGGTTGGATATCTATCATCACGAGTACGTCTCTGTTCGTCTCTTCTTTCAGTCTTTGGTTCAGAATATCTCCTTTCATCACCACGTTCTCTCCTCTGGTCAGTATTCCTTCGCTCCTCATATCTCCTTGAGCTTTGGTGGGTTCCTTCAGGTTTCCTGTCACGTGAGTCCTGATAAAACTTTTTATAACGGCCAAACCTGGAATTGAGCTTGTCAAATCGTCTGGCCATCAGGCTGTACTCCTCAGCGAGTTCTTCCCTGCTCAT
Source organism: Ballota nigra (assembly GCA_947034835.1). Classification (NCBI taxonomy): domain Eukaryota; kingdom Viridiplantae; phylum Streptophyta; class Magnoliopsida; order Lamiales; family Lamiaceae; genus Ballota; species Ballota nigra. The sequence goes on along the minus strand of OX344724.1, from coordinate 36,463,256 downwards.
CTCCATCAGTGACTTTGATGAAGAATTTGATGAGGGCTCAACAGGTTCAGACCTGGCCTTGAACGCCACACTTTTCTCAGGAGTTTTCTCCTTCACTTCCTCTTCTGACTGAACTTTCTTCTTTCTTTTGTTAAGATCGAATTCAAGCGCTTTGAGCTCTGAAAAAAGTAAAGCAGAAGTTATGTTACTCATATCCTGAGTGTTCTTAAGCATAATTACACTGTTGTCCCATCTCTCAGGAAGGGCATTCAGGATCTTTGAAGTAACATCTCTCCTTGGGACATCCTTGTCCAGCATCACCAACTCATTCATCAACTTGATGAATCTAGACTCCATTTGATCTATGCTCTCGTCAGGCAGCATCTCGAACGCCTCGAATTTCTGAATGGCAATGTTTCTCTTGTTCTCCTTGATCTTTTCAGATCCCTCACACATCCTTGTCAGCTCATCCCAGACCTCCTTTGCCGTCTTTAAGTTCATCAGCCTAGCTGACTCCTCGAAGGGCACCGTGTGCAAGATGATGTTTTTGGCGACGTTGTCAAGTCCCACCATCTTGATTTCATCGTTGGTCATGTTTTTCCTTTCTTTAGGAACCTGCACGCCAATCGCAAGATCCTCATATCCCAGTCCTCTGACGTTAGGAATAGTGATCTTGATCGGTCCCTCCCTGAGTACACGCGGCATCTGGTCATGGATGGCATCTAGATGTGCTTCTAATCTAAACTTCAATAGACAAAGTTAGACACAGAGAATTCAGGTAACGAAGCTTCAAGTCTCCTCGAAGTCATGATGATGCAAGTTTTATGAAAAGCAAACTCAGATCTGTTCAGTAACCACCAATAGTTTCTCCTTTGAAACTATTAGTATTCAAAGTCAGCGGTCTTTCGAACCACTGCTCTGATACCACTTGTTGGTCCCGGTACTAGACTGAGGAATACGTGTATGGGGGGGGGAATACACGTATACCAATTTTTCAAACTTAAAACTGACTGAGTCCCCTTTACTCAGAGTGTTAAAGAACTAGGAGCTGATAATATACCTACTGACTACACTTGGTGCGGGTCAGTTGGCTAACTATCAGTTCAAGTTCAGTGCGGAAATGTTTGAGCCCTGAAAGTTTAAAGTCTTGTTTAGTTTGCTTTCTGAAAAACTTGTTTTACACAAATCTGAAAAGTGTTTAGTAGGGCAGTGCTCTTTTGAAGATCAGTCTGATTGATTCAGACCTGATAAACTTGAATACAATGAATGAACAAGTAATATAGCAAGTATGCACAATATCAAAGCAGTAAGAACACAAGGAGTTTAACGTGGTTCAGAGACTCAAGCTCCTACGTCCACTGCCTGACTTAACAGGAAATCCACTCAAGGGATTCTTGTTTTTAATGTGTCAAGGTGCACCAAGACCAGCTATCCTCACTGATCTATACAACTCCACTTACTAACACTCTAACTGACTTACTCCCAACAAGCCTAACTTAGGGTTTTGGTTTCAGTTGGATTCCAACTAAGTTGAGATTATCCTTACAAGGCAAAGCTATGCTAAGGATTGGATAATCTCTCTAAGCTTAAGATAATTCTAATTAGTTCTTGGAATACAGAATAACTCTCAATTGCTGAAAAACACTTGGGAAATTTAGAAGGTTTCGAGTGCTTCTCTTAATGGTTGAATGCTTTTGAATGCTTGAGAGTTTGAGTAATTTCTGGCTTGGAAATTTCCCGTAACCTTGAATGGGGTCAAGGTCTTATGTATTTATAGGTGATTTGAAAAAAAACTATCCGTTGGAGAGATAGCCTTCGAGTCATCTATGTAGAGTGGCTTCAAACGGACATATCTTCATGCAGTAGCCGTCCTTGCATGGATTTGGTATTTGCATTAAATGCGTATTGAATGCTTGCCCGTTGAATATGCAGTCTGAATTCAGTCTTCATGTCAGGTTCCGTACGTGCGTGTCCTTCTCGGATTGGTCCACGTCATCAGGTTGGTGAGAATGTCAGAACTTATTCCTGGGCTTCAGGCTTGTCTTATTAAGTTCATTTTGTCTTGAGCCCACCAGTCTTGTCCTAACGCTGAAATTCCATTTGCATTGCTTGGCTCTACTCCAAGTCTTCCTATTAACTCAGTGACATCCTGTTCCCTTCAGGACTGAGTTAGTAATGACCTCAGTGTCATACTCTTCATCACTGACACTTACTCAGCCAGCTTAGAGGACTGCCATAAGTTCAGAATGGTGCTCTTCGTCTTCAGGCTCTGAGTCTTGATTGTCTCCAGTGAGTTCTCCTCTCACTGAGTATCTGTGAATTGTAAAATGACTAAGTACTAATCCTAACCAAGACTAGCCTGACAAAGACAGATTAAGGCAATCATCTTTTCAGGGGCTTTGGGATCTTAATCAAAACTGACAATGTTCCAACACTAACTTTAGGGTTTAGGTGTTAGTTTGGATTCCAACTAGGTTGAGATTATCCTTACAAGACAAAGCTAAGCTAAGGGTTGGATAATCTCTCTAAGCTTAAAATATTGCTTGTACACTCTTGGAATACAGATTAACTCCCAGTTGCTAAGAAATACTTGGGAAATTTAAAGGGTTTCGAGTGCTTCTTCTAAAGACTGAATGCTTTGAGTGCTTGAGAGTTTGAGTAATTTATGGCTTGGAAATTTCCCATAACCTTGAATGGGTTCAAGGCCTTCTGTATTTATAGGTGATTTGAAAAACTATCCGTTGGAGAGATAGTCTTTCTTGTCAACTATGTAGAGTGTTTCAAACGGACATATCTTCATGCATCAGCCGTCCTTGCATGGAATTAGGTAGTTGCATTAAATGCACATTAAATGCTTGCCCGTTGGAAATGCAGTCTGAAGTCAGTCTTCTGTCAGGTTCCGTTTGTGCGTGTCCTTCTCGGATTGGTCCACGTCATCAGGTTGGTGAGAATGTCAGAACTTATTCCTAGGCTTCAGCCTTGTCTTATTAAGTTCTTTTTGTCATGAGCTCACCGGTCTTGTCTTGACTCTGACATTCCTTTTGCATTGCTTGGCTCTACTCCAAGTCTCCTCGTAAACTCAGTATCATCCTGCTCCCTTCAGGACTGAGTAGTAATGACCTTAGGGTTATACTCTTCATCACTGAGACTTACACAGCCAGCTTAGGGGACTGCCATAAGTTCAGGATGGTAATCTTCGTCTTCAGGCTCTTGTCTTGATTGTCATCAGTAAGTGCTCCTCTTACTGAGTACCTGTGAAGTGTAAAAAGACTAAGTACAAATCCTAACCAAGACTAGCCTGACAAACAAATGTAAACATCTTTTCAGGGGCTTTGGGATCTAATCAAAACTGATATTGTCCCAACACATTAGTCTCCTGCAATCTGGAGAAATCAACCATCAATTGATCCAAGCATATCTGAAGGTTCATTTCTCTGACTGACTCTGAGCTTAGCTCAGGATTTCGACCACTATGTGAACTACACACAGAGTTAGATGTTACCTCAGGCTCCTCCCTTACTATAAGGCACAGATCATCGTACTCATCGTCGGAAAAGAGTTCATGCGACCTCTCCTTAGGACCTTCCGAGTCAGTAGAGTCTTCAACGAGCATGGCTCTCCGATCAGCGTACCTCTGGTCTCTCTTGGCCCTCCTGTCCTCTCTTTCTCGTGCACTCAGCTCTGGACAATCGTACTGATAGTGCCCACTCTTGTTACAGTTGTAACATATTGCTTGCTCATCTCCTCATTCTTTCGTTGGTTCAGGGTTCCTTCTTGAGTCAGGTTCCCTTGGTCTTGATGAGCTTTCATTCTTCCCTAAGTGCCTATCATCACGAGTACGTCTCTGGTCCACATCTCTTCGATCGGGTTTCGGGTCTGAATATCTCCTTTCATCACCACGATCACGTCTTTGGTCAGTGTTCCATCGTTCTTCATATCTTCTAGAACTTTGGTGGCTTCCTTCAGTTTTCCTATCATGATTATCCTGATAATACTTTTTATAATGACCAAACCTAGAATTTAACTTGTCAAATCGTCTGGCCATCATGTTGTATTCCTCATCTATCTCTTCTTTGCTCATCTCCATCAGTGACTTTGATGAAGATTCGACAGGCTCTAACTTGGCTTTGAAAGCCACACTTTTCTCCGGAACTATTTCTTCCTCTTCAGGAACTACTTTCTTCTTTCGCTTGTTCAGATCATACTCCAATGCTTTGAGCTCTGAAAAAAGTAAAGCAGAAGTTATATTACTCATATCCTGAGTGTTTTTCAGCATAATTACACTATTATCCCATCTCTCAGGAAGGACATTCATGATCTTTGAGGCAATTTCTCTCTTGGGAACATCTTTCCCCAGCATCACAAGCTCATTCATCATCTTGATGAATCTTGACTCCATTTGATCAATGGTTTCCTCAGGCAGCATCTCAAAAGCTTCAAACTTCTGAATAACAATATTCCTCTTGTTCTCCTTTATCTTTTCTGAACCTTCGCACATCTGATTCAGCTAATCCCAGACCTCCTTTACCGTAGTGAAGTACATCAGTCTAGCTGATTCCTCGAAAAGCACCGTATGCAGAAGGATATTCTTGGCCACCTTGTCCAATCCTATCATCTTTATCTCATCACTGGTCAGTTGGCTCCTCTCCTTCGGAACCTGTTCACCAATAGGGAGATGATCATACCCAAGTCCTCTGACATTAGGGATAGTGATCTTAATACGTCCTTCCTTGCATCTGGTCATGGATAGCCTCTAGATGTGCTTCCAATCTGAATCTCCAATAGACAAAGTTAGAAACAGAGAATTCAGGCAATGAAGCTTCAAGTCTCCTTGTAGCCATGATGCAGTTTTTCAAAGAATGCAAACTCAGATCTGTCCAGTGACCACCAACAGTTTCTCCTCTGAAACTATTAGTATTCAAAGTCAGTGGTCTTTTGAACCACTACTCTGATACCACTTGTTGGTCCCGGTACAAGTCTGAAAGATACGTGTATGGGGGGAATACACGTATATAAATTTTTCTTAACTTAAAAACTCACCGAGTCCCCTTACTCAGAGTGATAAAGAACATAGGGTAGATGACAAACCTACTAACTGCACTGAGGCGAGTCAGTTGGCAAACTATCTACTTATGTTCAGTGCAGAATGTTCGAGCCTTGAAGTTTATAGACTTGTTTTATGGTTTACTTTCTGAAAACTTGATTTCCTTTTTATGAAGTCGTGATTAGAAGGGCAGTGCACTGAGTTAATGAGCCAGGCTAATTGATTTAGCACTGACAAGATATGCAATGAATAACTTAGCAAAAATAACAATATAAAGCAATAATCAAAGCAGTAAAAACTCAGAGAGATAACGTGGTTCAGAGACTCTAGCTCCTACGTCCACGGTCCTGATTGAACAAGAAAATCCACCAAGGATTTGCTTATTTTTAACGTGCCAAGGTGCACCCAGATCAGACTCCTCACTGATCCTTTCTTCTAACTCACTCAACTAAACTTAACCAACAAACCTAACTGAGAGGGTTTTAGTTTCAATTTGGATTCCAACTAGGTGTGATTATCCTTACAAGACAAAGCTATGCTAAGGATTGGATAATCACTCTAAGCTAAAGATATGACTAGCTAGCTCAATGGAATACATAATAACTCTCTAACTTTAGAAACACTTGGGAAATTAAAGGTTGTTCGAGTGCTTCTATGAATGCAGGTTGCTTTGAGCGCTTGAGAGTTTGAGTATTTTCAGGCTTCAGAATTTCCCGTAACCTTGATTGGGTCCAAGGTCTTCTGTATTTATAGGCAACTTTGAAAACTATCTGTTGGAGGAGATAGTCTTCTAGGTTGTCTTCATGTAGGATTCTTCAACGGACATAATCTCCATGCAGCAGCCGTCCTTGCATGTATTTGGTAAATGCATTAAATGTATGCTTGTTAAACTGTGCAGGGATGTCAGGTTCAGGTTAGTGTCCGTACATGACTTGGCGCCTTCTAATTGGTCCACGTAATCAGGTAGGTGAGAATGTCAGAACTTATTCTTCAGTTCAGTCTTGTCTTTACTGAGTTCAGGTTTGTCCTCATCTACGAAGGTTTTCCGGCGCTGACATTCCTTTTGACTTGCTTGGATCCTACTCCAAGTCTTTTCCCAAATAACTTAGTATGATCTTGTTCCCTTCAGGCTGAGTTAGCAATGATCTCAGGATCATGCTCTTCATCCTGACACTTACTCAGTCAGCTTAGATGAACTGCCATAAGCTCAGGATGGTGCTCTTGTGTCTTCAGGCTTCAGTCTTGATTGTCAGCAATGAGTTCTCCTCTCATTGTATACCTGTAAATGTAAAATAATCTAACTTACAAACCTAACCAAGACTAGTCTGACTATTACAACACTTAGGCAACTCATCTCTTCAGGGTCTTTGAGATCTAATCAAAACTGACATTGTCCCAATAGTGACGGTAGTATCTTGTTTCCATGACAGCTTGATTCACATTCAAAACGTAATGTCTCCGGTGTGGGGTTGATATCCCCTTCATAAGTTTTAATATACTTTGGCGTGTGAAAACATTCCTTAACACAGGTGTAAATTGAGGAGGAGAACAGGCTCAAGGCCGCAATCGCATGAGAGCATGGGAATCCGGTTACCTTCCACTGATGGCAAGAGCAGGACCTATCACTTAGATCTACCGTGCATGAAAGATTGGACAGGACCTCGAATTGGCCACCGAGGGAAATTTTTACAACCCATGACCGTCTAATATCGTACGAAACATCCCAATCATCTTGATTTTTTGGGGAAAGGGGAATATTCCAATTCTTTGATATTTCCCTCCTCTCAACAAACTAAAGTGCAACGTTTTGGCGGATCCAATCAATCATTCTAGTGATTGAGAGAGACCGAGCTTCAAGGATCCAATTGTTAAAGGACTCCACTGCATTGGACGTCATCTCTATGTAACGTGTGATGTGGGGTGAATATGCAACTGCCTATTTCTCGACGGGCAGCTGGGATATCCATTCTTTCGCAATCGTGCCACCAGCCCTCTTGAACAACTCAACTTTTTGGTTAAAAAGACGTTCTTCGGGAGCATACGCACATGCTTTGAAAAGATCTCCCAAATCTGACTGTTGGTCCATCCCGTCGAGAAATGTCCCTTGAGGTTTGTTAATAAATGATATAGACAATAGAAGTGCATAGGTTTCTCAAAAACCGAATCAAGTGCATGCAAGATGCCTAGGTTGCGGTCGGAAATGTAGTATATTTCTTTCTCGTGTTTGATATGCACATGTACCTTCCGTATGAACCACTCCCAATTTTATGAGTTTTTGGCTGAAACAAGGATAAAGGCTACTGGGAATAAACCTGAGAAGAAAAGAATACAAGTATTCAATATTCGAGAATGAAATATATTCAAGGTTGTGATTTGCTACGAAAAAAAGGGTAGACAATTACCATTATTGTCGTCTTTTGCCGTGGCTGCCAGCAACGTGCCTTTTGAACGTCCTTTAAGAAATGTGCCCTCATTGAAAAGCATTGGTTTGCAACTTTGAACCCCTCCACACACGCATTGAAAGTAAAGAAAGTTTGTTCAAATCTTTACGTCTCACTACAACTGTCGAGGGCAATCACGTTGCCTGGATTGGTCCGCTCAGCTGCTGCACAGTACCACCTTAATTCATCGTATGACTCATCGAATCTTCCATAAATCTTATCTTTGGCACATTCAACAGCGCGCCAAGCTTTGTAGTAAGGTATATCAAATCCATATTTGGTCCTAATTGCAATTGATACATCCTTACCCACAATCTCTGAGTTGCTTTTTACATCTTCCATCATCAGATCACCTAAAATTTTCGAGCTAAGCCGCTTTATTTTGTCCTTGAGAATTTTGCCAATACACTTGTGCACAAAGTTGGCATTGTAGACAACAAAAGCACCAGAAGCAGGGGTCGACTTAGCCCTAATATACCATTCACAGCCCACAGATTTTGACTCAAGACAAATAACATAAATGTACTTGTCAGTGTTCTTATAAATGAACCTGAATTCCAATTTAGTTGCATACTTTCTTAAAGATTCGCTAAAATCAGTAACCCCACCCTTAAAAAACTGTCCCAACACCACCATTCATCAAGTCTCTCCAGCTATCAGATAAATATGTGGTCTTTGACAATGGTGGGCAAACATCAAAGCATGGAAGTGAAAAATCACCATTGAATTCTCACATATCGCTAGAATCAGACTAATTACGGGCACTAGTAGAAGGGGTGTTTTTTTCCATGTTGGGACTAGTGAAATCATTGGATGAAACATTGTTGATCACAGGGAATATGGTCGAAATGTTAAAAACATCAACAAAGATAATTTTTTATGAGAAATTGCTACATAACTGATGAATAATAGACAAGCCCTCATCCGAATCAAGACAACAATCACCCAAACCACCAACAGTGCATGATAATGAAAATATATATTAATTCAAATCCCCCTACTTAGCCCTAACCTGAGACTGGAGGAATCCAAATTGCAAGCTTCCATCGACGGTAATCAACTTGCACTCCCTGTTGTGCTTTACAGCAAAAAGCAATCGATCATCCATCTTCTCGACTTAATATTTTGCTCCAATTTAAGAATTTCATGAACCAAACGCAGTATCCCCTTCCAACTTTGAGAAAGGATGATAAAAATTTGAATTTTAAGATTGTAACTAGTATAATATGATATAATTTAAATTTTGAACGAAATTTGTACGAAACATCCCCCAGATTTGTCAGTTTCCATTTTCTCAGGGAATAAAAAATCTAGGTTGAAGGCAGCGAGAGCTGAAGGATGAACATTAGGGACGGTGCACTGTAGGGGAAAGCTATGGGAAAGGGAGTTGGTCATGTTTGGTAGGAAATGGGATGCTACAACCGGTAGTAACCGGCTAGAGGGGGTGGAAAATTGCTTGTGGAGCCCCCTTTTGAGCCTAAATGGAATTGTTAAAAAGGTATGGATTAAAACCTAATATCAACTAAAAATTTGAACCAATTTGTAAAAAGTTCCTTTATTTTATAACCTTGGGAATCCATACAATAAATTAATCAGGGTATATATTAGTGTTGAGCATTATATCATAACTATCTACTACTTTATTAGATTCTTACATTAAAAACTAAAATGAAATGAAATGAAATGGGATGTTGAATCGTTTAGTAAAAAAAGGGTATCAGAACGACGACGTCGTTTGACACCCCTGGCTGTAAATGGTATCCCGCGAAAAAAACCAAAATGAAAACCTCAAATTTCCCGCCCACTTGAACAAATCGTACTAATACTTAGCTTCAATTCGAGTAGAAGATAGAAAATACGCTTCAGTCAAACCCTAACCACCAAAAAGAATGAAGATCCGAACGATGAAGCTCCGAGAAGCCCACAAGAGCAACGACGGCTCTTCACTCTGCTCCGTTTTGTGGGCTTCTAATGGCGACCACATCGTCACATCCTCATCTTCCGACAATGCTATATGCATTCATGACGCCATTACGCCCTCAAATGCTCCTAAGTTTCTTCGCAACCACCGAGAGGGCGTTACGGCCCTCGCTCTCAACCCTAATTCCACCTGCCTCGCTTCTGGATCCATCGACCATTCTGTTAAGCTCTACAAATTTCCTGGTATTTCTTCTTCGTCTTTTTATTCCTGATTAATTCTGTGAAATGGAGTTTTTTTTGTTTTTTGTTTTTTTGTTTTCCCTTCAAAGTCTTTACAATTTTTTGGGATAGAAATGTTTGATATGGATTTAGGGTTCTTTGGTGGTACTTTTAGCACGGTACAGGGAAAATGAAAATTTGGAATCTGAAATTGGTATTGCCCAAACCGATGGATGGTTGTGAGTATGTTTTGCGATTACTGTGCAGGATTCGAGGATACAAAATCAGGAAAACTATGTTAATTCATTTCTGTGAAAGTTGTGGATTGAGAAATTATAAATGAACTTCTTTCTCTTGCTCACGTGATATGAAACGATGGCTCTGCGTACATGAAATAAATTGGTCTAACCCCTACCTTTACGAGTTTTTTACTTGATAAACGCAGAAGCTCAATCCATGAGAATAAAGACAGATTGGATATTTGCAATGCGCATTGAGTTGTATGTGACAGACACTGTAACCTAAAAAATTTATTTTTGCATTATTTGAGTCCCAAAATTATATCCCATAAAAGATTTGCCTGAATCGCCTATATTTTTTAGTTGTCGTGTGCATATTGTCTCCCTAGTTTGTATTTCCTGTAAATAAATATAAAAGAAAAAAAATGTGTATTTAAGTAATTCATTCATGTACTTAGATCGACTTTGATGATTTATAAACATGCTTAAACTGGAACAGTATTGATAGGCGATGTAATTTTCATCTGTAGGTGGAAATTTTGAGAGTAATATCACTCGATTCACATTGCCTATTCGTGCTGTCGCTTTCAATAAGTCTGGTTCAATTTTAGCTGCTGCTGGTGATGATGATGGCATCAAACTTGTGAATACTATTGATGGAACCATTGCTCGAGTTCTTAAAGGGCATAAAGGATCTGTCACTTGCTTAGCTTTTGATCCTAAAAATGAATACTTAACTTCACTGGATTCAGTTGGGACTGTTATTTACTGGGAACTCCAGTCTGGAAGTACACTTCATGTCCTCAAAGCTATAGCTCCGAACAATGGTTCCGATGTTTCTCTGATGAACATACTTGCATGGAGTCCAGATGGAGAATTGCTAGCAGTACCAGGTCTGAAAAATGACGTGGTAATGTACGACAGAGACACTGCTGAAAAGCTATTTTCTCTTAGAGGTGATCATGTTCAGCCTGTATGCTTCTTATCATGGTCACCTAACGGTAAATATATTGCTTCTTCTGGTTTGGACAAGCAGATTCTTATTTGGGACGTTGATAAAAAACAGGATATTGAGAGGCAGAAATTTAGTGAATGCATATCTTGTATGGCATGGAAGCCTCAGGGAAACGCATTGGCAGTTATTGATGTTATGGGAAAGTATGGTGTGTGGGAATCAGCTGTACCATCAACAATGAAATCTCCAACTGAAGATATTCCAAATTTATATTCAAAAACCAGGCATGACTTCCTATTGTTTGATGAGGGAGAAGAAGAACCTAGTGCATCAGGTAGCTTGAGTGATCTTAACGAAGATACTCTTGGTGAATTTGAACCGCCCAGCAGAAAAAGACCGCGCAGGCAGTCTAATTATGATGACGAATATTGGGGTCAAGATTGTAATGATGAGCTGGAATCCATTCCTAAATTTGAAGTTCGTAAGAAGGCCTCTTATGGTAAAAAAGATAACCCTAATGGGAAGAGTGAATCCAGAAATGTTATGGTAGCTGCAAACAAAAAAATGCAAGAAGCTTTTCAGCCTGGTGCTACACCTGCACAGCCTGGAAAGAGGCACTTCATGTGCTACAGTATGCTTGGTAGTATAACCACAATGGAACATGAAGGATATTCACATATAGAGGTACCCTGCCCTTAAATTCTTTCCTCTGATTGGTATCACAATTTTCCTTGAAAGTTAGTCCTGGATATGCTATAGTCAGGATGAAACTAGATTGATATTATGAACAATGTGCCACCTTTATCCAATATAACTCTGTAATTATTTTTCTGAAGACGGATTAAGGATTGAAGATATTGTGCAAGTAATTTGATTTATATTATAAAATCAGACCTATAATATGAACAATGTGCCACCTTTGTCCAATAAAATTTTGAACTTATTTGTCTGAAGAAGGATCAAGGATGGAAGATATTGCTGCAACTAATTTGATATACCTTCAGAATATTATCTGCAGCTGATCCTTTGACAAATTCATTTGCATACTATATCTGCAGATAGATTTCCATGATACCAGCAGTGGCCCACGAGTTCCTGCAATGACAGACTATTTTGGTTTTACAATGGCTTCTCTTAATGAGAAAGGGAGTGCATTTGCCAATCCATGCAAAGGAGATAAGAACATGAGCACACTCATGTACCGTCCTTTTAGTAGCTGGGCAAATAATAGTGAGGTCAGCCCTCATCATCTTTTGTTTGTGTGGATTGGTAACTTCTTTCTGTCACCATCACAAATATGGTAGACATCTATGTATTAATATCCCCTTCATCTGAATTTGTAGTTAACTCTAGCTGATGCTGATCTTCTTATGCTATGTAGTGGTCTATGCGGTTCGAAGGGGAAGAAGTTAGAGCAATAGCACTTGGAAGTGGTTGGGTTGCTGCCATTACCAGCCTTAATTTTCTTCGCATCTTCACTGAGGGTGGTTTGCAGGTTCGTAAAATTCTTTTCTCAAACTCCAAACTCCAATGCAGATGGGTTCTTAAAAAAAACAGTTATTCATGTCACTCAATGTAATCTTTTGGTAGGCATGCATTTATGAACATGTCTTGATAATATCATAATTTCCCATTCTAAATTTTGATTTTATTAAACTTTGATATTCAATTTCATGTCAGAGGCACATTCTCTGCCTTGATGGGCCGGTGGTTACTGCAGTTGGTAACAAGGATGAACTAGCAATTGTCACTCATATCTCCCCTTCTCTGCCCACAGATGAGCAGGTATTCTTTAAAAAATGTAATATCATGTGATAGTTTATTGCTGAGATCTACCAGAGATTCCTAATAAATTTAATTGCCGAGAATCTGAAGGATACATTGCTACTTCCTTTGGTTGAGGATTGTTTAGTCTTTTATATAATATGTATATCTAAATTTCAGTTAGAGTGGTATGTTGGTTTAAATTGTACATCATCTAAAACTGAGCGAAAGTTTAATACATGTCTGGATGTAATGTTGCATTGATGTAAATATCCGCGAAAACTTTGATAGTCTGGATGTTTGCTTTAGCCCAATTAGTATATGACAACGACAATAAGTGCGTTTCATGTTGTGAGGAGCAAAATTACGCCTTGAAGTAGGCAATGGGTATTGGATTTTGTACTCCATAACACATTTCCTCCTTGCAGATGCTTGAGTTTAGAGTTTTTAACATCCCTAATGGGTCACAAACTCTAAGAGGACGTCTGCCATTGACTCCTGGGTCATGTTTAACGTGGTTTGGTTTCAGTGACGAAGGCCAACTGAGTTCTTTTGATTCTAAGGTGCATATCTTTGAGCTCAAGTCTGATAGTCTACAAGTATAATATTTATATATGTTGCTCTGATTTTTTAAAGCTTTATATATAGGGTGTGTTGAGAGTTTTTACAAATCAATTTGGGAGTACTTGGCTCCCACTTTTCAGGTACTATAGCTTTTATAAACTCTAGTTCATCTTTTTATAACATGTTAGATACACAGTTTCTGAAACTCCTGTTTTGCCAGTACCAGCAAATTAAAGAAGTCTGAGGAGCACATTTGGGTTGCTGGATTGAATGGGAGCAAGTTATTTTGTGTTGTTTGCAAGTCTCTGGAAACCTTTCCGCAGGTACAATACTACAGTAGCAGTTCATTGCTTATGTATTACCATATCGATTTTTTTTACTTTACCTTCATCTTCAACTATGGCTTTTTTCAGTGCACTCCCAAGCCAGTCCTAACCTTGCTGGACCTGTCATTCCCTCTTGCTTCGTCCGACCTAGGTGCAGACAACCTTGAGAATGAATTCATGATGAACAACATGCATCTCTCCCGGGCAAGTTTTTACATCACATTAGATTCAGCTATTTGAAATTCATTTGTTCCCACTAAACTACAGGGCTTGTTATTCTTTGCCATCTGGAGCTGCCTCGTGATGGAAAGTTTTATTGTTTTTGCCTCGCATGCTACACACGCTGTTGAAATTTCTATTGTTGGGCAGCCTGAGGCAGCTCTGGATGGCAAAGTGTAACAAACCGTTTAGTTTAGGGGTAAAGTTTAGAAAAAATAAAAAATAAAAGAGGTTATATGGTAAAGTGCAAACTCTGGTGCATAGTTCTGACGACAAAATTTAATTTACCAGTATTTTTTAGTGTCATTAATACATTGGTTGGATGGTTTGATGGTGGAGGAATGGGAATGGAATGGAAAGTGGGGTTGAGGTACCAAGGAGCCAAATCCCACTTTCCTCTACTTCATTAGGGAAGAATCACACATACCATTATACCAATCAATTATTCCCCTTCAAAATACCAAGCACCCCCTTTACTGTCAGTAATCCTGTTATATAGTGAACATACTAATCAGATTGAGAAATCAGTATCATATCATGGCATTTGCTTACATTGATGAACTATATGGCACTTGTATACATGATTATTTCATTCTTGCTGAGTTATTACCAATGCCAATATATTTCAGATTCAGAGAAGCATAGAAGAAAGAGCAGCTTCTGGTCATGATACCACCTCACTTGATGATGAGGCTTTCAATTTGGAAACTTCACTAGATAGATGCATCTTGAGGCTCATTGCTTCCTGCTGCAACGGTATGTAATTTCATATTAAATATCATCATTTGTCTTACAATGACGAGTCGAGTTCAACTTATGCTTTTATGTATTCTTTTCCAGGTGATAAACTTGTGAGAGCCATTGAACTGGTGAAACTTCTTTCACTAGAGAAATCAGTGAGAGGAGCCATAAAACTCGTCACCGCATTAAAGCTGCCTAATTTAGCTGAGCGCTTCAATGATATACTGGAGGTGAGATTTCAATTCCCAGCTATGCTTCTCAAATTAACTTCAATATATAATTGAGTTTATTCCCCAGTGAAAATATGACCTTTTACTCTGTTGGGTAAACATTATCTGATTTTACCTACTTGCTAACAAAATCATTAATTCTACCAACTTTTTTCCTTAAAAGTAAACCCTTGATTGAAGGCAGAATAATGCAAACCTTGCGTTTCATTGTAGACAAAGTCTTGTGTGAACAAGTTTAACTGATTTGAAAGATATTAGTTGTTTATATTATAAATTATTTGTTTTGAATATTATTAAGTATTCCATTAAAAATATTAGTTAGTTTATTAAAGTGTAGATATAGTGACTTGCACAATACCATCTCTTCATTGTAAAATTGTAATGGTGACACGACATTTTTAATCCTTCAATTTCGTGTCGACTTTATCTTCATCATAAAAGTTGACATAATCCCCACGTGGGGTTGGCACCAAAATATGGCAGGACATCAGAAAGTGTGGACCGACATTTTACTTGGAGTAATTTATTTTTTTATAAAAGAAGTGTGACGTCAGTAGATAGAAAATAATAAAAATGATTTGGTTGGTCAAAGAGGGTTAAATAAATAACCTCCATCTTTTGATTTTCCATTTTGTGATTCTCAGTAGCATTATTGTTATTTTCATTATAGGAAAAATTGGTGAGTGAAACAGTGGAGAACAGCTTAAAGCCCAAGTGTAATGGTTCCAACAAACCAGAAATGAGTAAGACATCATCACAAGAGGTTAGGGTGGCATCTCCAATCGACCACCCATTGCCATCAACTTCTAACTTGGGAAAACTTAATGCTGAGGAGGTTACCAAAGATAGAAATGGAAAAAGTGAAGAAAAGGAGAGAACAATTGAGTTGAAGGGCACAGGGAAATTGAAAGAAGTAAACAAGGTTGATCAACTAGGCTCTATTCGCCCCTCTAACCCATTCTCAAAGCCAGTAACCAACAAACCAAGTTCATCGCTCTTTGATTCTCTCAAGAAGATCAACAAGCCTGACAACAAGGGCAAGTTGTGAGTTTTTTTGTTTTCTGTTTTTCAAGAAAAGTTGTGCCTTTTAAGTTAATATACCTTGGGTTGTGCTAATATTTCTGTTAGTTTTAACAGATTGCATATTGTTGCCATAGATCATTGTGCAACACTAGTATATATGTAGTATTGCAGAAGGCCTGTACTAAAACGAATGCTTCGGTTTTGAATTAGTATTCTCAAATTTATACATTTTCAATAAAGAAAAACATGTACTACTCCGTCTCATGTAATGTGTTTCGTTTTACAAGAGCAAAAAATATCACCTTTTAACTACAATATACCCCTCCATTCCGAAATAAGTTTTTCTTGCGTTTTAAAAAAAATAAAATTTATTTATTAATATATGGTGGGTTAATATGTTGACTTTTGTGAAAAAGGAAGGGTAGTTGTTTAGGAAAATATATATTTATTTATATATGAAGTGTTATGTTTGCTATTTATAGAAGGGAAAACTTATTATTGTGAGATGTCGTGAAAAGAAAAGTGAGAAACTTATTATGTGGTGGAAGATATAATATTTTAAAGGTAAAAACCAATTTAAAAAAAAAAAAAAAAACTATTTTATACTTTTTTGTTCTTTAGAATTTCACAAAGCATATTTTTTGGGACGGTCTGCATGAGATTTATTGACAATTAATACATCACTTTCTTTTAATATGTGTAGTACTATAATACAGCACTTGTGCTCGAGCTCCTCTAGCTTGTGCACTCCAATGATACTTTTGCTCCCTCGAATTAGCACTTTTCGTATTTCTTCGATATCTTCTCATCCGGGCATCCGTTTGAGTCGATTCAAAGTCCTACGAACTCCTCTTTTCGCCCTCTATTAATCTATGAGCATCTAAGAGACAAATTCATTAGTTTATGAAAATGATACGCAAATGACTCTAAATACTCAACAAAATCAACCAAAACTGGGGCATTTTGAGTGACGAATCATGACAATTTCACGCCTAATCAACTGTCTAGAATTTTTTTAAGAATCTTGAAGTTCAAATGGCTTTATCTTTTATGCCATAACCAACTGAGCTCTAGAGAGCTTTTAGCAACAAAACAAGTATTGGGAATAGTGCTGCTCCAATCAGCAAGATAAACATTACCTTTCCTAATACCTGATAGAAGCACCTGTGTTTATTTGTTCTTTACTGAACATATATTTGATGAGAACTCAACACTGAGCCCTTCGTCACAGAATTGACTTACTGACAACAGGTTGTGCTTCAGTCCTTCCACAAAGGACACATTCTCCACTCTGACTGTACCTATTATCAAGACACCAAAACCTTTAGTAAAATCTTTTGAGTTGTCACCAAAGGTTACCTGTGGACCATCTTTAGCTTGAAACTCTTGGAGAAGACTCTTCATTCCAGTCATATGCCTTGAGCAACCACTGTCTAGGTACCAAACAGCCTTGTTTGAGTCTCCTCTCCTCTTGTTGTGATCCACAGCCGCCTGCAAACAATTCAGACTTTAGGTACCCATTGGGTGTTGGGTCCTATTGTGTCAGCTGTACCCTTCGGGATCCAGACTTGCTTAACAACCCTGATTGCCTCAGAGTGGTAAATATGTCTCCCTGAAACATCTACATACACAACTTTCTTCTTCTTAGCCTGAGAGGAAGATGGTGTATGGGTGCTAGGCTTAGGCTTTACAGGAGCCTGAGTGGGTGCCTCTTGGGCTGGCCTCCTGTTCTTCCTAGGCCTGGGTGCAGCAGGTCTCTGAGTTTGCTCTTGATAAGGGCCCTGTTTTCTGTTCTCCCTAGGCAAGTGAGGGAAATGAAAACAGTTAAAGGCCTCAGGGTGCCAAAACCATGGGGGAGTCATCATACTTGACCTTTCCTGCTGGTATTGCCACGCATGATGATACCCTCGTTGACCAGTCTGAGGGCTCTTGGTCTGAGTTTTCCTCTGCTTTCGCTGAGGTTTCCTCTGGTCTGAGCTCTCAGGGACCTCCTTTGGTTGCTTGGCCTTTTCCTTGGGTTTTGGCTTAGAAACCTTGGGGGCTACCCTGACTGTGTCAACAATTTCTTTGCCCTTATCTGTCTGGCGGGCCTGAAGTACAACCTTGGGTGCATTCTGGCCTGCCTGAGCGAAAACCCTCTCAATGTTGCTCCCTGAAGCAACATGAGATTGACCCTGTGAGGATTTCTTAGGAACATAACCAAGTCCCTTTTTCTCATTCCCAAGCATCTGGCTGCTATTTATTTCCTCTCTAGCCACTGAGGATTTATTCATTGCTGCAACCTTTTTCTTGAGAGAGTCCTCACTCTTTTTCAGGATTTCATGTCTGGCAAAGAGGTCATCAAACTTATTCTTGAGTACCTTCAGCTCCTCCTTCCTGACCAGCTCTTCATCAACCAGTTCTTTCAGAATCTTCTCTCTTGGGAGACGCTCAACATTGATCATGCCAATTTTCTGAGTTAGTCTCACAATTTGAGCTGACTCTTTCAGATCTGACTGAGTGAGTTGATCATTTAGGTTTTGAACCTCAGTACTCAATTTCTGGTTCTCCTATACCAAGAAGACATTAGTTTCCTGCAACCTGGAGAAATCAAACATCAATTGATCCAAGCAGATCTGAAGGTTCATTTCTCTGGCTGACTCTGAGCTAGGCTCAGGATTTTGACCAGCGTAAGAACCACATACAGAGTTAGATGTTACCTCAGGTTCCTCCCGTGCCATAAGGCAAACATCATCGTACTCATCATCAGAGAAAAGTTCAGGCGACCTCTCCTCAGGACCATCCGAGTCTGTAGCATCCTCAGCGAGCATAACTCTTTGGTCATCGTACCTCTGGTCTCTCTTGGCCCTCCTGTCTTCTCTCTCCCTAGCACTCAGCTCTGGGCAGTCATATTGATAGTGCCCACTCTTGTTACAGTTGTAACACGTAGCTTGCTCATCACCTCTTTCTTTTCTCGGCTCAGGGTTCCTTCTTGAGTCAGGTTCCCTTGGTCTTGATGAGCTTTCAGTCTTTCCTGAGTGTCTATCATCACGAGTACGTCTCTGTTCATCTCTTCAATCGGGCTTTGGATCTGAATATCTTCTTTCATCACCACGATCTCTCCTCTGGTCAGTGTTCCTTCTTTCCTCATATCTCCTCGAGCTTTTGGTGGGTTCCTTCAGGTTTCCTGTCACGAGTATCCTGATAATATTTCTTATAACGACCAAACCTGGAATTGAGCTTTTCAAAGCATCTGGCCATCAGGCTGTACTCCTCAGTAAGCTCTTCCTTGCTCATCTCCATCAGTGACTTTGATGAAGACTCGACAGGTTCTGACTTGGCTTTGAACGCCACGCTTTTCTCAGGAACTTTCTCTTTCTCCTCATCTTCCTGCTGAAATTTCTTCTTTCTCTTGTTGAGATCATATTCCAGTGCTTTGAGCTCTGAAAAAAGTAAAGCAAAAGTTATATTACTCATATCTTGAGTGTTCTTTAGCCTAATTACACTGTTGTCCCATCTCTCAGGAAGGGCATTCAGGATTTTGGAAGCAACATCTCTCTTTGGAACATCTTTGTCCAACATCACCAACTCATTCATCAACTTGATGAATCTTGACTGCATCTGATCGATCGTCTCATCATGCAACATCTCGAATGCTTCGAACTTCTGAATGACAATATTCCTCTTGTTCTCCTTTATCTTTTCTGACCCTTCACACATCCTGGTCAGCTCATCCCAAACCTCCTTAGTCGTCTTTAAGTTCATCAGCCTTGCTGACTCCTCGAAAGGCACCGTATGCAAGATGATGTTTCTGGCCACATTGTCCAGTCCCACCATTTTGATCTCGTCATTGGTCATATCCTTCCTTTCCTTAGGGACTTGTACGCCAATGTCAAGATGCTCATACCCCAGTCCTCTGACATTAGGGAGGGTGATCTTGATAGGTCCTTCCTTGATAACGCGCGACATCTGGTCATGGATGGCATCTAGATGTGCCTCGAGTCTGAACTTCCAGTAGACAAAGTTAGAAACAGAGAATTTAGGTAACGAAGCTTCAAGTCTCCTCGAAGTCATAATGATGCAAGTTTTATGAAAAGCAAACTCAGATCTGTTCAGTAACCACCAATAGTTTCTCCTCTGAAACTATTAGTATTCAAAGTCAATGGTCTTTTGAACCACTGCTCTGATACCACTTGTTAGTCATAGTACAAGACTGAGGAATACGTGTATGAGGGGAATACATGTATTCAATTTTTTATCTTTCAACCTTACTGAGTCCTCTTAGCTCAGAGTGTTAAAGAACTCAGGGTTGATAACACACCTACTGACTGCACTGAATGCTGGTCAATTGGCTAACTATCAACTTGAGTTCAGTGCGAAAATGCGTGAGCCCTGAAAGTTTATATTCTTGTTTTATATTTGCTTTCTGAAAACTTGTTTACTCAATTCAGAAATAGTGGTTAGAAGCGCAGTGTTCAGATTAATGATCAGGCTGATTGATTCAAGCCTGACAAAACCAAATTCTATGAATAATTCAAGATAATAGACAAGTAGAACAATATCAAAGCAGTAAGAACACAGTGAGTTTAACGTGGTTCAGAGACTCAAGCTTCTACATCCACGGTCCTGATTTAACAGGAAATCCACTACTAGGATTCTTGCTTTTTACGTGTCAAGGTGCAACAAGATCAGCTAACCTCACTGACCTATACAAACTCCTTTCTAACTCACTAACACAACTTCCACCAACAAACCTGACTAAAGGGTTTTGGTTTCAGTTTGGATTCCAACTAGAGTGTGATTATCCTTACAAGACTAAGCTATGCTAAGGATGGATAATCACTCTAAGCTTATGATAAGACTTGAAAGCTCAATGGAATACAGAATAACTCTCACTAGTCTAAGAAACACTTGGGAAATTTAACGAGTTTCGAGTGCTTCTTTTGTACGCTCAATGCTTTTGAAAGCTTGAGAGTTTAAGTAATTTCTGGCTTGGAAATTTCTCGTAACCTTGAATGGGTTCAAGGCCTTTTGTATTTATAGGTGATTCGAAAACTATCCGTTGGAAGAGATAGCCTTCTAGTCATCTACGTAGAGGTTCAAATGGACATATCTCCCATGCAGCAGCCGTCCTTGCATGAATTAGGTAATGGCATTTAATGCACAATTTAATGGTTGCCCGTTGAAAGTGCAGTCTGAAGTCAGTCTCTATGTCAGGGTCCGTACGTGCGTGTCCTCCTTGGATTGGTCCACATCATCAGGTTGGTGAGAATGTCAGAACTTATTTCTAGGCTTCAGGCTTGTCTTATTAAGTTCTTTTTGTCTCGAGCACAACGGTCTTGTCCTGACGCTGACATTCCTTTTGCATTGCTTGGCTCTACTCCAAGTCTTTTCCCATTACTCAGTATTATCCTGTTCCCTTCAGGAATGAGTTAGTAATGACCTCAGGGTCATACTCTTCATCACTGACACTTACTCAGCCATCTTAGATAGACTGCCGTGAGTTCAGGATAGTTCTCTTCGTCTTCAGGCTCTTAGTCTTGATTGACATCAGTGAGTGCTCCTCTCACTGAGTACATGTGAAGTGTAAAATAACTAAGTACAAAGTTCTAACCAAGACTAGACTGACTAAGACATTCTAAGGCCAATCATCTTTTCAGGGGCTTTGGGATCTTAATCAAAACTGACAATGTCCCAACCGAAGAGGATATGGGTAGGAATGTAAACTCCAAAATGGTTGAAGTCTCACATTAGAATAGGTTTTCCGTTTGTGCGAGTTATTGGGGTTTTGCACGCAGTTTTTCTTCTCATTCAGTTTAATAAAAATTTACTTTTTGCCAAAAAATAAAAAATTGATTAAAAACATAACTCCACGTGGCCTTGCGGGCTAATTTTTTTTTTTTAAATATTGTAATTTATAAAACAGCTTATGAAATTATGGTGGTTTTGAAAACTATTTTCAAATTAAGTGCAAACACCACTGGAAGTGGAGACTGCAAACTAGTCTCCACTGGAAGTGGAGACTAGTGGAAAAGCTGACATCTATTGCAGTCTCCACTCCCGGTGGAGACTGCCCAATTTTTTAATTTTCTTTTATAGAATCTATCACTCAAAATTAATTATGCAGGTGATGCAAATCATTTATCATAATTATAAAATAATGATGTTTTCAATAATAAAATGATTGATTTTAATAATGAGATAATAATTTAATAATATGTATAATGATATTTTATGGATACATTTTGAAAATATAATTTTTCTAAAATATTTTTTTAATTTCAAGTTTAATCGATTTTCAAACATTTAAAAATTAAAAATTGCATGCACAAAATAAACTACCAACTAAAATTAATAGATTAGTTCGTTATTTTATACAATCACTATTTATAACCTCCTGTTTCACACTGTGGCTGATGTCTACTTCTAATACTTCGACGAGGCATATTAATTTGAGTTTGGCATATCAAGATTCATCTTGATATATTATACTACCTCCATCCCGAAGGAACTTGCACACTATTGATAGGCGAGCTACATACCACATGAGGCGAACATGTTTAAGCTAATTAACCCCACAAGAAGCAGGATTAAGCAAGTCAAACTAAACCTGGCCGACCTGGAATAGTCAGGCGAGCTACTCCAGCTAGACGACCTACTTTGTCAAGACGAGCTACTAAAAAATAAGGTCCTCCCGAAGGTAAATAAGACCATGGCGAGCTACTTTAGCCAAAGAGTCAAGATAGAAAGCTAATCGACCAGCTAAAGCAAGCTAAGAACTCCTCAAAGACAAGTCCAAAAGAGACGAGCAACTCACTAATACGAGCTAATCCAGCTTAGAGGATAGAAATTAGCTTAGTTAAGGTCAAATAGTCAATTCTCCATGTGTCAAGCATGCACACATGAGAGAGCAAATGTCATTCCACCTCCTACTTTGAGGACTTGTATAAAAGCCCTGAATTTTCAGCAATAAAACTAAGTACAAATTCACAAATACAACTATACTTTGCCTACACACATTTAAATACCTAAATCTACACACACATACGAAATAAATACGTAATCAATACACGTATTTTATATTTTTTCAACCCCAATTTATTGTATTCATTATTTACGGTAGTGATCAATCACACGTAATTATTTGGTGGTCCAATTAGCAATTAAAAACAACCACTAATCCATGAGATTAGAATCGATCATCAACAAATTGGCGCTAGAAGGAGGGTTTGAACCTTCGATTCGTGTGTGATTATCATGAACTTCAAGTTATAAAGCTTGAAGATTTGAAGGAGTCTTGGAGTTTTTCTTAAAAGCTCATTCAAAAGTGTTCTTGCTGTTCTTCGTTTGAAGATTTGAACATTCAAAGATTCACACAAAACCTAAACCCAAGATGCCTCAGTCACGAGAGACTCAACAATCTCACTACTCAACAAGAGTCTCACCAACCAGGGGCTCCTCAGCTGGTAGGCGAGCTCAACCAGCTCGGCCGGTAGACAAGAACAGGCCAACAACTAGCAAGCCTATGCCTCTTGAGCTAGAAATTCCAGCTCGCAACCTAGAAGACTTGGCCCGTACAATTGCAATGCTTCAAGCCTTGCAAAATCAACAAGGGCGACCTGGTCCTTCCTATGCCCGAGCAAGGCATGACCCAACAAAAGCTCATATGCATGAGAAGGTTCAGGATGAGCATCCCAATGAGGCAGATAGTGCCCAGGCCAAAAAAGCCAAGGGCAAAGCGAAGGAGGTCGATAGGCTGGCTAGCCATGGGGAATCTACCCTAGGTCAGGGAGCAGGGACAAACCATGGGACCACGCACCAGAGCGTTCTGGATAAACTTGGTCG
Source organism: Ballota nigra (assembly GCA_947034835.1). Taxonomy (NCBI): domain Eukaryota; kingdom Viridiplantae; phylum Streptophyta; class Magnoliopsida; order Lamiales; family Lamiaceae; genus Ballota; species Ballota nigra. The sequence goes on along the minus strand of OX344724.1, from coordinate 36,439,768 downwards.
ACCACAGGTGAACAGGGATGAAGCTCGTCCCAGGGCAACGGGAGATCGACCAGGGTACAATCCAGCTTGCCAATCAGTCCACGAGAGGCTGACCAGGTCGGCCTTTGGTCACTTGGGTCCAGTTGGGGCGCACAACCCCAAAAAGCCAACCCATGAGATTCCCCCTCCAAGTGAGGGACTGCGACTAACTGATGGTCATGCACCGTTGTTCGCCAAACAGCCTCTGAGTCAGGAGGGATCTATGGATGAGCTTGTGGCCATGAGAAAGGTCATTGAAAGCATGCAGAGTCAGCTGGACTTGCAACGGGGTGTTGGGGAAACCACCATCCCTTCCTCACCATTGTCATAAGTTATTCTGAAGGCCCCTATTCGGAAAAAAGATTCAGTTCCCAGCCAGTATCCAATATGAGGGAACGACTGATCCCCGGGTTCATCTGACAAAGTATTCTAACTACATGATCTTCATTGGAGAAAGTGACGCAACCCAGTGTCGAAATTTTCCTTTAACACTCGGGGATAGGGTGCATAAATGGTTCTCGGCAATGCCGCTGGTATCCATTTATTCGTTTGCCCAGCTGGGTAAGGAGTTCCTCTCCCACTTCTCGACGGCAGGGTCTTACCTATCTCAAAGACATCAGTTATCTGACCTTAAACAATCGGATGATGAGTCTGACTGATTATTCCTAGTGAGGTTTGAAAAGGTCCTACTGGAAGGAGAGCCGGTAAGTAAGGACACAAAGATCGTGGCTGTACTAGCCACACTGAAGAAGGGCACAAAATTATGGAAATATATGCACCTCACCTGCCCAAAAAGTTATGTGGAGTTCCATAATCAGGCCGGTGTCTTTGTCTCTATGCACGAAGCATTATAGATAAATGTAGGAGACAACAAGACGAACCTGAAAGAAAATACGAAAAAATTCGGCAGAACTGACTACAGGGTCCCCAAGAACATGAAAGCTTTCAATGAGGGGATGGAACTGAAAGACAAGCTCAACCAGGTGTTGACCATATCAATCAATACGGTATATAATAAGTGAAAAAGAAGAAGTTGCTCTCCCTGCCGAGAAATATTCGCCAGAAAGCTAGCAAGTTAAACCCGAACAAGTATTGTGCCTACCACCAAAACGTGGGGTACTTTACTAGTGAGTGTTGAGACTTGCTTAAGCAGCCTTGGTGGTTTAACAAGGAGGGCAAGCTGTCTGACTTTGTGAAAAGGCAGCCTGGAAAAATGTCTTGGGTGAATAACCCCAATAGCACAGATGAGGACGAAGACGAACAACACCTCAGGAGCAACAAAAGTGGGCGATCTGCTCCAGCTGCTGCGGCTGGACCACTCGGGGAGATTCTGATGATGGAGCCGTCAGGGCCCGTAGGGGGCTGCTCAGATGGGCGAGCTCTAGTTTCAAAGAGAAAGATGAAGACTGAGCTACGAGTTGTAGCTCAGGTTCAAGAAATGGGGGTCAACCTATCGATTCAACATACTCCGGAGTTGACCTTCACCGAAAGGGACCTTGACGGAATCTTAACTCCCCATAATAATTCCCTCGTAATATGTGCCAACATAATGGGGACCAAAGTTCACCGCCTGCTGATCGACACTGGGGCCTATACCAACATCATCTTCAAGAGTACGCTTGACAAACTGGGAGATTATACTAGCTATGTTGAAGACTCTAATCATCAAATTTTAGGCTTCGGTGATGCTGTAACTGTCCCAATCAGGATTATTAGGTTGTCTGTAGAGCTTGTATCGACCGAGGAGCCCGATAGAAGAATAACTAGAATTAGGGGTGTTCACGGTACGGACCAAAATGGACATTTGAAAATATCTGTGTCCGTACCAAAGTTTGGTTATTTTAAAATTCGAGTATCCGTGTCTGTAGCAAAATTTCGGTACAGTACGGTACGGGTCGGAGCGGATTTTTGGTTACAAACGGACCGGATCGGTACGGTACGGAGCGGAGATACGGATTTTTTACCCTTTTTTTTATCATTCTCTCCTTTTTAATCATTAAAAAAATATTTCGATGCATGCACACTCACGAATACTACTCAACTTCAACAACAATAAAGCATATATCATTACAAGCTTGAATATAACACATTATACTATAGTTGATGATTAAAATATGATCGTAAATCACCACCAATAGAATATTTAAAATACAGTATATATTATATATATATATATATATATATATATATTTCTTTTTTGAAATATCTTGTGAACAGAACGTGCAATATTAAAATTATGGTGACCGTAATTCATGACACAAGGTACACCATATCCAAGATTTTGTAAGAAATGAATATACATGAACAATTAAATTAAAAGAATAAGAAATTAAATTTAAAACATTTTGATATACACCTAAATATAAGTTAACGTTTTATGAACTTAATAAGACAAATAATATAGTGTTTGTATTCTGAAAAGGAGGAGAAATTATGAAATCGTTTAGTTGTACTTAAATTCAATAACATTATAATAATGTTTGATAAATAAAAAATAATTAAAATTTAATACATATTTAATTCGGTTATTCGGTTCGGTTTGGTACGGTTCGGTTCGGTACGGTCACATTCGGTTTTTCGGTACGGTTAATTTGGTAATATCTAGATCCGTACCAAAAAAATATTCAGTTCGGTTTCGGTACGGTTAAAATAAAAAATTCCATAATTTTTCGGTATGGTTCTTTTTCGGTGCGGATTTCGGTACGGGTTCGGTAATCTCCGAACTCCGTGAACAGCCCTAACTAGAATGGTAGAATTTCTAATTGTAGATCAGTAATCTACCTATAACGGGTTCCTCAGCCGACCTTTTCTCAATGAATTCAAAGCTGCAGTTTCAACCTACTATTATTGTATAAAGTTCCCCACTTCTAAAGGAGCTGGTTCGCTGAAGGGAGACCAGAAAAAGGCACGAGAATGTCTCCTTCAACTTCAATCAAGTGAAAAAAGGGTTTCGATGATGGAAGCGTCCACCACCTACCCCACAAATGAACCCTCCATCCTAGATGACATCCTGGAACCCCAGGATGACCAAATGGAGGTGGACGAACAACTCCTACCCTCAGGCGAACAGCTCTTGCCCGAGGGCCAACGACTTATACCAATGGGGGAACAACCAATGAATGTTGACGAGCTGCCATTGAATGCTGGCCAGGAGGGACCTATCCCGGCGAACAACTTTACCCAAGGTCAGCTGAAGATTTCGAGCCCCGCCTAGGAGTCGAACCGATGGACATCGAGGATGAACTGAATCCTGAGGGACCAATAATTGATCCACGATGGAAAGGATAAAAACGGCGAGCAAATTCAGTCGAAGAGCTGGAAACCCTCAAAGTTAATCCTGATTGTGATGACCTCGAACTCTACATCGGGTCTAAGCTCCCTGAGCCTTATAGGACCCGAATGAGTGAGTTCCTCAGGGCAAACCTTGATGTCTTTGCATGGTCGCATGCAGACATGGTAGGAATCGACCCAAAGAATGCTTGCCATAGATTGAACATAGATCCGACCCGGAGACCAGTCCACCAGAAAAGGAGAAAATACGGGTTGGATAAATACCAAGCGCTCAATGAGGAAGTAAAAAAGCTACTCGACAATGACCTGATCCTGTAGGCATTGTGTCCTCAATGGGTGGCAAACCCGGTTTTGGTGCGGAAGCCAAATGGAACCTGGAGGCTCTTGTTGGGACAATGTCAGTTTTGAGTTGATCCCAAATACCCTGAAAAGATGAATTTGCCTAAGTGTTGTAATAGTCAGACTAGTCTTGATAGGCTTTGATATGTTAGAATATTTTATATTCACAAGTACACAATGAGAGGAGTACTCATTGTTGACATTCAAGACTGAAGCCTGAAGAACACAATAGCCCCATCCTGAGCTTATGGCAGTCTATCTAAGCTGGCTGAATAAGTGTCAGGATGAAGAGCATGATCCTGAGATCTTTGCTAACTCAGCCTGAAGGGAATAGGATTGCACTGAGTTATTGGGAAAAGACTTGGAGTAGGATCCAAGCAAGCAAAAGGAATGTCAGCGCTGGAAAACGTACGTAGATGAGAACAAACCTGAACTCAGATAAGACAAGACTGAACTGAAGAATGAGTTCTTACATTCTCACCTACCTGATGGCGTGGACCAATCAGAGCGTGACAAGTCACGTACGGACACTAACTTGAACCTGACACCCCTGCAGTTTTCAACGAGCAAGCATTTAATACAAGTTACCAAATCCATGCAAGGATGGCTGCTGCATAGGAAATATGGCCGTTGAATATCCTACATGGTAGGTGACTAGAAGATATCTCTCCAATGGATAGATTTCAAAGTCTCCTATAAATACAGAAGACATTGCACCCAAACAAGGTTACGGGAAATTTCGAAGCCAGAAATTACTCAAACTCTTAGCGTTCAAAGCAACCAAAGCATTCAAAGAAGCACTCGAAAAATCTAGAATTTCCAAAGTGTTTCTTGAGTAGAGAGTTATTCTGTATTCCACTGAGTGTTGGTCCCGAAACGAGTAAACAGGTGTATGGGGGGGGGGGGGAATACACCTGTTTTTACAAATTAAAACTTCTTCAAAACTTATCAGGTTACTTAAGACAGTAGCTCGTCAGTGGACTTGAGGTCTGCTGAGAGTTACTTTGTGAAAGCTTACTGAGATAATACCTCCACTGAAAGCTCAAGACTTTCAGTTGAACTACTATCTAATTAGCTTTCAGATGCGGATTAGTAAGCCCTTAGAAAACTCGTTTTACTTTGATAAACTTTGAGATTAACACACACTTAGGAAAACAGATAATAAGAACACAAGGTATAAAGTTGTTCAGAGATGAATCTCCTACGTCCACTGTCCTGATCAAACAGGAGAATTCCTTTCACTTGGAATTCCTTGTGTTATAGTGCCAAGGTGCACTGATCAACTAATCCTCTCTTAGGATGATTGATCACTAGGAAATTCCAGGTCCTAGTTCCCAAAAACAAACAAGCTTTCAGACTGATACAACAATCAGCTTACTAACACCACTTAACACTAGCTCTCAACCTAAACACTGAGTAGGGTTTTGAGTAGGGTTTTGGTTCCAACTATTTTGAGATAATCCTTACAAGTTTAGCTCAGGGCTTAGGATTGGATTATCTCTTTCTAAGATTTGGATATAGCTTTTAAGCTTGGTTACAGAAGGTTTGTTAGGCTCTCTACAAATGTGAAACACTTGGGAAACAAAGGTAATTTCGAGTGCTTCTTAGTTGTTATGAATGTAGAGATAGCTTTGATCTTGTGAGTTTCCCGTGCTTGGAAATGTGCACGTCCTTCTGTATTTATAGGCTTCCTTGAAAATCTTCCCGTTGGATTTGAATCTTCTCAAGTAAGTCTTCTTGTATCTGATTGGCTCAAACGACTCTATTTGAAGCTTTAAGTCTTGTCAAGAAATGGCTGAAAGACCATGCCTGTTTCACCAACTTTCTGTAGATTGCTAGAGAAAGACTTTTGGTACTTGTCAGGCTAGAGCAGGTCGGCTGTCAGTAAAGTACACTGACGTGTCATCTTCTCATTGGACCTTAAGTCTGTATGCCCAGATTCTTGTCTTGCTTTAGGTGGAACTCCTCTGAGAGAACCTTCTTATTCCTTCATTAATTGAAGCTTCACTGAAATTCGTTTTGCCTTGTTCCAACCAGATTAACTAACATCTTTTAATATGTTTAGCATTGAATGTGCATTGTTAGTTCCCATCAGTGGACATTGGTCCTCTCCTGATAGTTTTAGTCTTAGTGAGAATGTACTTAGAAAACATTCAAGACTTAGACTTATTCTCAGATCACTTGTCTTCAGCGGACTTCATCTTCAGCAGACTTCATTCTTAAATACACTCTTGCAATTACTAACTGTACTTCAGTTCCTTAACAGTTGAACTGTTTAACTAAGTACTAACTCTACTGAATAATTTACTTACAAAACAACTTAGGAGAAACATTTTGGCATCTAATCAAAATATAAGTCTTATACATTTTCCCAACAATTTCCCCCTTTTTGATTATGCCGGAACCTATCTTATTACATATCTTCTTTCAGAAGAGGTTCTTCAGGTGACATACAACGTTCAAAGATTTTGTAAGTAAAACATTCAAGTACATAAGCCTAAATGATAATGAGATATTATCTTGGGCAAAGCATCAGTAGAGTTCAATTCATTGATAAAATGATGAAGTACATATTACAGAAGTCAACTCTCAAAAGTTTCAAACTTAAACACACCTGGGACTTATAAACAAATGCCCATCAAAAGATACAACCTTCTCAGATGGACTCGAAAATGGGTTCAAGTCCATATTTCTTGAAAACTCTAATCTTCAGCTCGTTCTTCCTCTCCATTATCTCCTTCGAATGTCCTCTGAGTCCAAGATGCTCACACAAGGATGTCCACTCTTCAGTGATCCTTTCTCTATCAACAGCACCTGTTGCATCTTGAGGAGGCCAGTAGGTGATTGGCTCAGGGGCCTTCAGAGCTTGATCAGGGAAGGCATCATTCCAAGCATCACTGATCTCGGGATAGAGTTTGGGATAGGCATCAAACAACCATGAGTTGAAGACTTCTTGTGCATTGTCCCTTCCTAACTCTCCACTGACATAAAAGGAATACACAAATTCCCTTTTAGCAGTCTCCCAAGCATCATTGAGCTTCTTAGGAACCCAGGCATCATGATGAGGAAATCTGTTCAGAGATGGTGTGATCTTGTCTTTCTTCAGCTTAGCAGCCCACTTTAGATAACCACTCCTGAATTTCTTAGAAGTAGTTTTGTCAAAAGTGGTCAGCCTCTCTTTCATTTTCCTTTCAGCTAGCTCTGCAATGGTCTCCATCTTACCAACCACCTTATCTCTCATTTCTTGTTGTTGAGCTGTTAGCTTCCTTGCTCTTTCATTCATTCCTCCAGCCTCTTTAATTAGCTCAGCGAGCTCTGTGACTTTTGTGGGTGCAGACTTGGGAGGTTCAGAAGATAAGGGTTCAGGGTTGAGAATAGAAAGTCCCTGAACTTCATCAGTAGAGGTTGTGGACTTAGCTTCCAACCTCCCTGAGGTTCTTGTATTTTTGGTAACCTCTGCTGAGAGGACATCAGATGCCTTTCTCTTTGTGGATTCCCCCTTTTTCGCAGCTCTCTCCTCCTTCTCCTTTAGATGCTCCTCTTTGAACTTTGAAAGGTCAGCTGAGGAGGTCTCCTTGCCTTTCTTGGCTTCTGCTATCTTCTGGGCTTCAGCATCAACTTTCTTCAAGGTGCTCTTCACCTGTTGGCCTTTCTCGAAGTCAGGGGTTTCAAGGATAATGTTCATTTTATTCTTAGGATCAGCCTTCATATCCTTAGCACTTATCCTCTTTTCCACCTTTCCGGCATTAATCATGCATTCAGCTACCGTGATGTTGAGCTTCAGTTGATCATGGGCCAATGCCTTCAGCTCAGTTGAGCAATGGTCTACCTCATCTTCAAGTCTTTCCAAAGTAGCTCCAGCTGTCTGCCCAAATTGAACAAACTGCGCTAGCTTTTCATTGATCAGCACATCAGTTTTCTCTTGTGTTGGGAAGTCTTCAGCTGCCTTCTTCAGTACCTCTCCCAGTTTGGCTCCTAGCTCAGCATGCTTGGCCTCGAATTCAGACATCTTAGAGTTCCATAATCCTTCAACCTTTCCAAGTAGGTCTTCTAAGAAGGCCTCCACTGATGACTTCAGGTTGATGGATACGTTCTCTACTGAGTCTTTGAGGAACTTGGTCCTGGCCTCTTCTTCAGACTTCTCCAGCTTCTTCAGGGCATCAATGACTAACACACTTTGTCCCTCAACTACATCAATCACCATTTGCTGAGAGTCTTCAACTTTAAGTGTGAGATTCTGAAGTGATGTAGTTGTGGACTCCATGAGTTCATCAATGTGGTCTGAGAGAATAACCATCTCATCTACCTCCTCTTGTACAATCTCCTGGACCTCCCTGAGCTGAGTTTGAAGAGATGGAAGGCTTTCTTCTCTGATTGAGTGAACAACATCACTCAGTGGAGTTAGGTTGACCACAGCTGGGGGAACTTCAATGGTTTGAGTACCTGCATTGCAAGAAGTGTTAGTTCTAACTCCCTCAACCTCACCACCTAGACCTCCTGATGCCTCTATCTCCATGGGGACTCCCTCCTCCTCACTCTTCTTCCTCATCTCTTCCTCACTTTCCTTTTCAACTGCTATTTTTTCAGCCAATTCACCCTTTACAGGGATGATTGCTCTTATCTCTCCACTCTTCACAACAGTGATTTCCACCTCTTTTTATTTTGCACTCACTTTTTCAACTTCTCCAGTTCCAGACACCTCAGTTGACTCTAAAGCCACCACTGAGGGCTGTTGTGGGAGAGCTTCAGTAGACACCTCTATTGAGCCCTCCTGTGGCAAGTTTTGAGCCTCAGTATCCCTTGCCATGGATACATTCTTGGCTGCTTCACCACCACCTTGCTTAGGTGAAGCACCTCCTTCGAGTTCAGACTCAACTACCTTCTCCTCTGCACTCTTTTCCTTCTCCACCTCCTTCTCAGCTAAGGGTTCAGTTGGCTTTTCTCCATCAACAGCCTTTTCTCCCTCTTTCTTTGCCTCTGCAATCTTCTCCAAGACCAAACTTTCAAAGATCTTCTCATCACAGAGAAGTCTGGTCTTGTGCATCCCAGCAAATTGCAGCACTTCAGCTTCCTCCTTCTTCCACTCTTCTGCATTGCTGCCTCTTACAGCTAGAAGGATTTCACCAAGTCTTCTATCATTGAGCTGGACAATGAGTCTCAGTCTCAAGAACAAGTCTTTGAGTGTGGGGAATTGATCTAGTTCAGGGTATTTAGACTCTAAAGAGTAAGCTACCTCATCCTTGAGAGTATCTAGGAATGAGTACTCTTCTTCATTGTCTGAAGGAAGGGAAGGGGTAGGGGATCTGCTTTCGGTTGGCTATTCTGGGATAGACTCCAGTTGAGTTGAGTGAGAATCAGGAATGTTTGGTTCAGTGGGGGTTTGGTTTAGAGTATCAGTGGAGGTAGAGTCTTGATCAGTGGGGGGTTGGGGTTGAAGTAGGTTCAGAAGGGATTGAGGGGATGTTTTCAGAGGGGGTTGGGATAGGGTCAGTGGGGGTTGTTTAGGATCCACTTTTTGGCTGTTGAGAGCCATCTGTGGGGGGTTTTGGGTAATGTGGAGATGTGTTTGGTTTTGGCAGGAGTGCGAGGTTTAGTGGTTTTAGGTTTGACGGGGGTGGGTGCAGGAACATCTGAGTCAGACTCAGTTGAGTTGATGTTAGGGGAGGAGTCTGGGTTACCTGATGAAGATTCATCAGTGGAGTTGGTGATTCTAACCTTCTTGAAGGCACTGTCCTCCTCTGCCTCAGGAGACTTCTTCTTCTTCTTTTTAGAGGCTTTCTCTGCCTCTGCTTCTTTGTGCTGGGCCATCTTGTCACTCAGTTTAACCAGCCTCCTCTTTAGCTTGGTTTTCTTCCCTTCAGTAGGGTTGGCCTCATCTTCCTCAACTGCCTCTGGGCTCTCCTCAGCAGGCTTGATCATTCTTGCCTCCAGGGCCTTTCCAGATTTGAACAAGGCCTTGAGATTGCTCCATTTCCTATCTGGAATCCAGTCCACTCCCAGATCCACGTTCTCTACCAGATAAGAAATTTTGGTTGCAAAGTTGAGCTTACTAGATAGCTGGGGAGTTTTATCAGGTTGGAGTTTTGAGTGCTCCTTGTTCAATGCTCTAAAAAAGAACTGTTGCCAGTTGTATGGCTTCTCCTTGCTCTCCACAATAGCTTTCATCAACCTGAGCTTTGGCTTGCTCACCTGTTCTGTGCTCCCTTGGTTTCCCAAGATACATTTTCCCACCACCTCACAAAGAACATTATATACTGGAAAGAGTATATTTCTGTTCATTGTTGGGCTATACTTGACCTTCCTCTGCATAATGGTGTTAACCCATTCTTCCTCTTTATCCATGATGCAGGTGTCTGGATTCGGACCTTCAGAGGGGAGATTGAATAACTCCTTCAGATCATCACCACTGACACGGATCTCCTTCTTAATCTTCTGATGTTCAACAATCTCAACATCATCCCTCATCACTCTCTTCTTCCTCTGGAGTATAAGATGAGACTTGATCCTCGAATCAGTGTTGGAAACATTATTGAAGAACTCAAGAACCTGCCTGTCAAAGCAGTTCGTAGGATGAACAGATAGAAATTTCTCTAACCCAGCATATTTTAGCAAATATATGGCTTCTTTGATATGGGCAAATTCAGGTTTTGTTTCAATCTCTGGATTATCAAAAACCATAATGGGTTCATACCAGAAGTTTTCCTTGTTGGTAAGGAAACTGAGATTTAGTTTAGCCATTTGAATAAAGGAGTTCGAGAGAAAATTTGCAGAGTGTATGGGATAGATAGTAAGTGTTTGCTAGAAAGTGTGTTCGAAAAGGTTTACAAGCGAACGTTTGGGGTTTTTATATGAGTAATAAACGGTGAGATTAAATTCTGCAATCAACGTCTGAGATTATTTTGAGTGAAAGGTCGTGGACAGTTGCAAAGGTAGTGGGGAGGTTTTAAGAGATCTTGACGGTTAGAAAAGAACCGCCTAAAATGGATGGCATGGATTGGAAAAGTTGGTAGCTGGAAGGTCACATCATCCGGCTTTTAGGGCGCGTGAGATAGGTAATTGAAAAAGCATGTCTGACTTGTACCACGCGCATTAAATGCTTACCATACCAAAATCTCTTCGGAACAGTGGAAAAAGATTTAATTTCCCAGAAAGCACTCATTAGTAAGTTTTGAAACCCAAATAAATATATATAAAACTAAGAGGCTTTGGATTTGAAAATAACATAAGTATAGACTTTGACCTCCACTGAGGTTCGACCTCGTCTGATATTCAGACCTCTTCTGAGATGAGGAGCTTCTTCTGAGAAAGATCCTCTTCTGAATATGAACCTCCACTGAGTTGAAGGTAACTCTTCTGAGATTGAATCCTTTCTTTACTCTCCTGGATCTAGGAGTCCAAGCTCTACTGACAACTCTTGAAACCTTGCTTCAGCCAAGGGTTTTGTGAAGATATCTGCCTTCTGTTTGTCAGTGTGGATTTTGAGCATTTTGATGTCCTTCTTCTCCACATGATCTCTGATGAAATGATGCCTTATGTCCACATGTTTGCATCTTGTGTGGAGAACTGGATTTTCTAAAATAGCAATTGCACTATTGTTGTAACAGAAAATAGAGACTTCATTGGCAAAAATGTTGTAATCTCTCAGTTGTTGTCTTAGCCAAAGAATTTGAGCACAACAACTTCCAGCTGCCATATACTCAGCTTCAGTAGTGCTTGTGGCTACTGAGTTTTGTTTCTTGGAGAACCAAGAAATCAGCTTACTTCCCAAGAATTGACAAGTGCCTAAGGTTGATTTCCTGTCAATTCTACATCCTCCATAATCAGCATCTGAGTATCCTGTGAGTTCCAGATTGTCATCTGAGGGATACCACAATCCCATATTCACAGTACCCTTAATGTATTTGAGAATCCTCTTAGCAGCTTCCAGGTGACTTTTCTTGGGGTTGGCTTGATATCTTGCACATATCCCAACTGCAAATGTGATATCAGGCCTGCTTGCTATGAGATACAGTAGAGATCCAATGATGGCTCTGTAGTGAGTCTGGTCTACTGATTCACCATCCTCATCTGGTTCCATTTTGGTGTTGGTGTTGAGTGGAACTCTTGCTACTTTGCTGGTCTGGCATCCAAACTTGTTGATCAGCTCCCTTGTATATTTGGCTTGATTGATGAAGATTCCTTCAGGGGACTGCTTAACTTGAAGTCCTAGGAAGAAATTCATTTCTCCCATCATAGACATCTCAAATTTTCCCTTCATCAGTTGAGAAAACTTTTCACAGAGGACTTGGTTGGGACAACCAAAAATGATATCATCCACATAGATTTGTACAAGCAAAATGTCCTCTCCTTTTGTGATCCTGAATAGAGTCCTATCAACTCTCCCTTTGATGAAACCATGATCCAAAAGGAACTGTGACAAAGTATCATACCAAGCTCTTGGAGCCTGTTTCAGTCCATATAGAGCTTTCCTCAGTCTATATACTTTGTGACTTTCTTCAAAACCTGGGGGTTGCTCCACATAGACTTCTTCATTGAGTACTCCATTCAAGAAGGCACTTTTAACATCCATCTGGTACACCTTGAATTTCTTGTGAGCAGCATATGCAAGAAATAACCTTAATGCCTCCAATCTGGCTACTGGGGCAAATGTTTCATCATAGTCAAATCCTTTAACTTGAGAGTAGCCCTTTGCAACTAGCCTGGCCTTGTTTCTGACTATGATATCATTCTCATCCTTCTTGTTCTTGAATACCCACTTGGTTCCTATCACATTGCAGTGATATGGTCTGTCCACCAACTCCCAAACTTGATTCCTTGTAAACTGGTTGAGCTCCTCTTGCATGGCAATGATCCAGTTGGAATCTTGAAGTGCTTCTGCTATGGAACTTGGTTCCTGGTTTGATAAGAAACAACAAAACAAAGTACTTTCTCCATGAAAACTTCTAGTTTTGACTCCTGAGGAAGGATCACCTAGGATTTGCTCAACAGGGTGATCTGAGAGCCAAGTTCTCCTAGGCTGATGCCCTTCAGTAGAGTTTAACTCTTCTGAAGTTGAGTCACTAGATATAGGAATGAAATCGAATTCAGGAAATAAAACAGAGGGTTGAAGCCCTGAATCATCATTCAAGGTATTCTAATTCTCAATGGTAATTTCATTGGTTCCCCCTTGAATGATGGGTTCAGTGAATGTCTCAGCTGTGACCACATCTTCATTGACATTGCTTACCTCTTGAACTGGGATAGTGTTCATCAGTTCAGTTGCTTGTTCAGGAGAGCTCTCAGGTGAGCTTTGAGGGGTGGTTTGACTTTGGGTAACCTCCTTGAATTGTTGATCTTCTAAATTGTCCCATGTTGGGATGTATGTATCAACACAATTCTCAGGATAGCCTTTAGACTTGATACTCAGTCTGGTTAGTCTTTTGCTAATTACCTCCTCATTCTCCTTACTCCTGGACTCAAAAGTAGATTCATCAAAGACCACATGAGGTGTTTCTTCCACAACAAGAGTTCTACAGTTGTAAACTCTGAAGGCTCTACTGATTTGGGAATATCCTAAGAAAATTCCTTCATCAGCTTTGCTATCAAAAGCTTTCAGTTGAGTTTTCCCATTGTTGTGAATGAAACACTTGCAACCAAAAATATGAAAGTAAGATACCTGTGGCTTTCTGCCATTCCATAATTCATATGGAGTTTTTCCTTGATGTTTGGTTACCATGGATCTATTTTGAGTGTGGCAGGCAGTGTTGATAGCTTCAGCCCAAAATCATTTATGAACTTGAGCTTCTGCAAACATTGCCCTTGCTGCCTCCTTGAGAGTTCTATTTCTTCTTTCAGCTACTCCATTTTGTTGTGGAGTTCTTGCAGCTGATGTCTCATGTGAAATACCTAATTCTTTGCAGTAATCAGATATAATAAAATTAATGAATTCAGTGCCCTTATCTGATCTTATCTTTACAATGTTTAGGCTTTTCTCATTGCTAACTTTCTTCAGGAGCTCTGGCAGCCTCAGTTGAGTCTTCTTTTTGCTTGCAAGGAATATCACCCATGTGTACCTGGAGAAATCATCAACAACAACAAGTGTATACTTTCTCCCATTGATACTTACAGGGGTTACTGGACCAAAAAGATCCATATGTACCAGTTGAAGTACTCTGTCAGTAGAGGTTGATACTTTGCTTTTGAAAGATGCCTTTACTTGTTTTCCCTCCTGACAGGCTTTACAGATATGTTCTTTGTTGTATACTTCATTTGGCATTCCTTCTACCAGTCCATGTCTTGCTATCCTGTTCATCATCTTGAAGTTCAGATGGCTTAGCCTTTTGTGCCATAACCAATTAGTGTCAGTTGAGCTCTTAGCAATAAGACATGCATTTGGTGTGCAAGACTTACAATCTGCAAGGTAGACATTACCCTTTCTTGACCCAGTTAGTAGTACCTGTTGTGAAGATATATCCTTAACAAAACACAGGTTACATGAAAATTCAACACTGTATCCCTTATCACAGAATTGACTTATGGACAGAAGATTATGCTTAAGTCCACTGACAAAGGATACATTGCTTACCCTTACTGAGCCAATGATTAAAGTACCATAACCTTTAGTGGCTCCTTGTGAGTTGTCACCAAAGGTGACTTGTGGACCTTCTTTCTCAACAAATTCTGTTAGGAGATTTTTATTGCCAGTCATGTGCCTAGAACATCCACTGTCCAAGTACCAGACTGAAGATTTAAGAGCTTCTCCTTTGTTGAGGTCCACTGAGCCTGCAATCACAGATCAAGCTTTAGGTACCCATTTGGTGTTGGGTCCTACCAGGTTAGTTGTACCTTTAGGAATCCAAATTTGCCTTACAGTTCTAATCACTTTAGATTGGCTAATTTGTCTTCCATAAACATCTACATAGATTGTTATCTCCCTAGGTGCCTTGGGAGTAAACTTTCTATGGGTGTCAGCCTTTGAAGGAACAGGAACCTTCTTCACATTCTTTCTATTTGGCTTGGGTGCACCTGGTCTTGGTTTTTGTTGATAAAGGTATGAAGGACCTTTTCCTTTAGGCACAAAAGGAGTAGGTCTTCCATATGAGTCATTCCTTGAGGACTGCTCATGCCTGGGTGCTTTCAGCTGAGGTTGCTTCATTTGAGAAGACCTCGGCTGATAGTACCTCTGCTGAGATCTAGTCTGATAAGTCACCTGAGCCTTTCCATTTGGTTTTGGCTTAGATTGACTTTTCTTTTGAGTGATCTCAGCTGGTCTTTTTCCTTTATCCACAGTCTGTGGTTGAAATGTCACAGACTTGACAAAAACTCTCTTTGTGCCACTTGAAGAAGCAACACTCAGAGGACCTTCTGAAGGTTTTGGAATAAAGCCTATCCCACACTTGTTATTAGGATTGATTTGAAAATTTTGAATCTCCTCTATGGCAAGAGAGGGTTTGTTTTGTGCATCAATCCTTTTTAACAAGGTCTCTTCAGATTTTTGTAAGACATCAATTTTCAGGAGAGAATCCTTTATTTGGCTTACCAATTTTAAGTTCTCTTCAGTTAACTTTATCTTAGATTCATTGAGATCTTTAATCAGTTGATCTCTACCATTTCCTTGACTCCTGAGGGTTTCCACCTCTTTTTTCAGTTCAATGGTAGATTTGGTTGAGTTCAGATCTGCTTGATTTCCAGACACAATTAACTTGGAGTTTTCACTCAAGAGTTGTTTGTTCTCATCTTGGAGACAGAAACATGCTTCTTGCAACCTTGAGAAATCAATCATCAACTGTTCCAAAGCGGACTGAAGATTGAGTTCCTCAGTTGACTCTGAGCTTAGCTCAGGTGTGTGTTCTAGAGAAATGGATGGTTTAGATTGTACCTCAGGTTCTTCTCTTGCCATGAGGCACATGTCATCATCACTGCTGTCAGAGAACAGTCCATCAGATGACTCCAGATTTTCATCCACATCCTTAGCCACCATGGCTTTCCTTTCTCCATATCTTCTGTCTCTTTTGGCTTGCCTTTCCTTTCTTTCTTTAGTGCTCAGTTAAGGACAATCATATTGAAAGTGCCCAATCTTCTTGCACTGAAAACACCTGTTGGCATCATCATTCTTTTTCTCAGTGGACTCTCTGGTCTTTGATGATGATCCTTCAGCCTTGGTGTAATTCTTATATTCCTTCTTCTTTTCCAGCTCATATGAGTTTTTCTCTCCTTCTCTGGTAGTCTTTTGTGGATAACTTCTACCTTCCCTGTTATCCCTGTAAAATCTTTTATACTTGCCAAAGCGGCTGTTAAGTTGTTCAAACCTTCTAGCCATCAAGCTGAGTTCCTCCTGCATTTCAGCCTTGCTTTGTGACTTGCTTGCCTTTGTACTCTTCTGAGGCTTTGAGGATTTTGGCTCAGATTCCTTGGCTTTGAAGGCTACCCCTTTCTCAGTTGAGGTCTCATCAGGAGCCCTTTTCCTGTTCAGATCAAATTCATAAGCCTTGAGTTCAGAGAATACCTGTTGCATAGACATGCTGGATAGATCCTTGGTATTCTGCATCATCATAGAGTACACATCCCATCTTGAGGTTAGACCTCTCAGGATCTTTAAGGCAACCTCCCTCTTGGTATAGACTTTTCCCAGAGAATTTATCTCATTCATGATGTCTGTGAACCTCCCATCAAGCTGGTCAATGGTCTCAGTGGGCTCCATGGTGAGTTGCTCATACTTTTGAACAACTACTGAAAGCTTGTTCTCCTTTATTTTGTCAGTTCCTTCACACATGAGAGCAAGAGTGTCCCATAGTTCCTTTGCAGTATTGCCGTGGATCACTCTTCCCATTACAAAATATGGAATGGTGGTGTAGAGAATGTTCATGGCTATGAAGTTGAGGTTGTTTCTCCTCCTTTCATCTGCAGTGAAGTTATCTTCATCTTTGGGCCATTCTTCTCTAGGATCTGCAATAGTTTCAGCTGTAGTTCTAGGGTTAGGTGTCATAAAAACAAATGGACCTTTAGTAATAACCCTCAATATTTCATCATGCACACATGCAAGATGAGCTCTCATTCTGATATTCCAGAAGTCATAGTTTTCCACTGAGAATTGTGGAAGCTTGTGATGAGACATATGGTTCAAGGGATTAACTCCCATGTTGTTCTCTACTGGTGGTGCTACCCTAGCTGCATTGTCAGCCATAATATATAAACAAGTTTATCAAAAGATCAATTCAGGTGACCTTGAAAAAATACCTTTAAGCACAAGGTATACTTAGAATAATGGTCTTTTGAACCACTGCTCTGATACCAATTGTTGGTCCCGAAACGAGTAAACAGGTGTATGGGGGGGAATACACCTGTTTTTACAAATTAAAACTTCTTCAAAACTTATCAGGTTACTTAAGACAGTAGCTCGTCAGTGGACTTGAGGTCTGCTGAGAGTTACTTTGTGAAAGCTTACTGAGATAATACCTCCACTAAAAGCTCAAGACTTTCAGTTGAACTACTATCTAATTAGCTTTCAGATGCGGATTAGTGAGCCCTTTAGAAAACTCGTTTTACTTTGATAAACTTTGAGATTAACACACACTTAGGAAAGCAGATAATAAGAACACAAGGTATAAAGTGGTTCAGAGATGAATCTCCTACGTCCACTGTCCTGATCAAACAGGAGAATTCCTTTCACTTGGAATTCCTTGTGTTATAGTGCCAAGGTGCACTGATCAACTAATCCTCTCTTAGGATGATTGATCACTAGGAGATTCCAGGTCCTAGTTCCCAAAAACAAACAAGCTTTCAGACTGATACAACAATCAGCTTACTAACACCACTTAACACTAGCTCTCAACCTAAACACTGAGTAGGGTTTTGAGTAGGGTTTTGGTTCCAACTATTTTGAGATAATCCTTACAAGTTTAGCTCAGGGCTTAGGATTGGATTATCTCTTTCTAAGATTTGGATATAGCTTTTAAGCTTGGTTACAGAAGGTTTGTTAGGCTCTCTACAAATGTGAAACACTTGGGAAACAAAGGTAATTTCGAGTGCTTCTTAGTTGTTATGAATGTAGAGATAGCTTTGATCTTGTGAGTTTCCCGTGCTTGGAAATGTGCACGTCCTTCTGTATTTATAGGCTTCCTTGAAAATCTTTCCGTTGGATTTGAATCTTCTCAAGTAAGTCTTCTTGTATCTGATTGGCTCAAACGGCTCTATTTGAAGCTTTAAGTCTTGTCAAGAAATGGCTGAAAGACCATGCCTGTTTCACCAACTTTCTGTAGATTGCTAGAGAAAGACTTTTGGTACTTGTCAGGCTGGAGCAGGTCGGCTGTCAGTAAAGTACACTGACGTGTCATCTTCTCATTGGACCTTAAGTCTGTATGCCCAGATTCTTGTCTTGCTTTAGGTGGAACTCCTCTGAGAGAACCTTCTTATTCCTTCATTAATTGAAGCTTCACTGAAATTCATTTTGCCTTGTTCCAACCAGATTAACTAACAGCTTTTAATATGTTTAGCATTGAATGTGCATTGTTAGTTCCCATCAGTGGACATTGGTCCTCTCCTGATAGTTTTAGTCTTAGTGAGAATGTACTTAGAAAACATTCAAGACTTAGACTTATTCTCAGATCACTTGTCTTCAGCGGACTTCACTTCAGTGGACTTCATCTTCAGCAGACTTCATTCTTAAATACACTCTTGCAATTACTAATTGTACTTCAGTTCCTTAATAGTTGAACTGTTTAACTAAGTACTAACTCTACTGAATAATTTACTTACAAAACAACTTAGGAGGAACATTTTGGCATCTAATCAAAATATAAGTCTTATATATTTTTCCAACACTGAGCGTAGCATATATATCTTAAGCTTAGAGCGATTGTTCAATCCTTAGCATAGATTTACCTTGTACGGATAATCACAAATAGTTGGAATCCAAACTGAAACCAAAACCCTCTCAGTTAGGTTTGTTGGTGGAAGTTAGTTAGTTGGTTAGAAGGAAGAAGGGTCAGTGAGACTGATCTTGGTGCACCTTGGCACGTTAAAAACAAGTCAATCCTTAGTGGATTCTCCTGTTGAATCAGGACCGTGGACGTAGGAGCTTGAGTCTCTGAACCACGTTAAATCGCTCTTGAGTCATTTACTGCTTTGGTATTGTGCTTACTTGTTATTATTGTTAGTATCATTCATTGCATACTTTTTCGGTGCTGAGTCAATCAACCTGACTATTGAACTCAGCGCACTGCCCTTCTAACAACGGCTTCATAAAGGAAAAACAGTTTTCAGAAAGCAAACTATTAACAAGTCTTAAAATCTTTCAGGGCTCACACATTTCCGCACTAGAATATAAATAGATAGTTGGCCAACTGACTTGCCTCAGTGAGTTAGTAGGTTTATTATCTATTCAGTGTTCAACACTTAAGACTCTGAGTAAGGGGACTCATTGCAGAAAAGAAAGAAAATTTATATACGTGTATTCCCCCCCATACACGTATCACTTAGACTTGAACTGGGACCAACAGCTCTGCATAGACTTACTGATCTGAATGCAGCCTGCCCAAAGGATAATTTTCCCCTACTGCACATCGATCAACTGGTGGACAATACATCCGGACATGAAATGTTCATATTCATTGATGCATTTGTCAGCTACCACCAGATTCCAATGCACTCTGATGATCAAGAAGATACAACATTCTACACAAATAAAAATTTGATATGCTGGAAAAGGATACCTTTCGGACTGATAAATGCAGGGGCAACTTACCAGAGACTAGTGAATAAAATGTTCGATGAACACATTAGAGAGACGATGGAGGTGTATGTTGATGACATAGTCATGAAAAGTCCAAAAAAAGGAAGACCACCTCCACCACCTCTCCCAAGTGTTTGATATTCTCCGAAAGTACAACAAAAAGTTAAACCCGAAGAAAAGTAGCTTCAGAGTTCATTCGGGGAAGTTCATGGGCCATCTAGTTAGTAAACGGGGTATCAAAGCCAACCCCGTAAAAGTCAAAGCTATCATGGATATGCACCCTCCTCGTTCGGTAAAAGAAGTACAAAGGCTAACTGGATACCTAACTTCTTTAAACAGGTTCATATCCTGATCGGCAGATAAGTGTCGTCTATTCTTTGAAGCCATCAAGAAAGGCAAGTTCTCATGGATGGGCTGATGGAACCCGCCGATGAAGGTGGTCCGTCCCCAAGATCATTGTTGGTATACCAAAACGTATACGATTATATAGAAGACAAACATGCATCTAAAGACGAGTTTAGATTTGTTACCCTTGAAGACCGAGGCATTAATTTCACTAGAGATCTTCTAGTCTGTCTCCCAACCTCGTTCGAACACCGGGTGGACGACGAACTAGCGAACGTGGAGAAAAGTGCCTCCCAATTTCGTCTCCTCAACCCTATTCACGAATTTTGGCTGCTACTCATTTTTCTTAGAGTGTTAGGGTTTCAAAGACGAAATTGAGGTCTTTATATAGACTCCTTAGGTTTCATGGGCCAGACTAAAGATCTGTTAGAAGGTATAGGGTTTGGGCTCCTCACGGATCCAAATACTCTTATGTTCAGCCCATAACATTTATTTGGCCCGTGAACATTAATTCATTCCACTAGAGAATTAATGTTGCACTCACATCCTATCCCGAACCGAATCAGGACTTCTATTGGACTCTATAATTCCCCGTGTTAAAGATTTCGCACGTCCATTAATTATTAAAGCTTCTGACCGCTTTAATTAATTAACATCTATTATCCTTGAGTAGTACCACTCAACCTTGTTATCGTACGGATATAATCCACCTGCAGTGTTTAATACGATAATCCTTTATGAGTTTCCTCAAGGGGACGTCATCAACCTGGATCACCAGGACACGGTGCCCTAATGCCAATAAATAGACATCGTGCGAACGATGCCACTACCCAAAATACATAGTGTGTTGAATCAAACAAGATTCTCACCCATGGTAAATCAAAATAGTGAACTAGCGCTCCACACATCTAGATATTACACTTAGGCCCCGTTTGGTTGCTATGATGTATTATTATGAGTTAATGTAGGTTGAGAAATCATATGATGGGGTAACATATGTTGATGAAACACTCTAATTTGGAATGATGCATATACCCCACTGGAATAGTATTTAACACCGGGCCTCAGGTTAAAAGCGGGCCGACCAATGTCCACCAAACAACCGCTTAAGGCTGTCAACTTAAGTTGAAAAACCCTCAACATAGCCACCAAACACCCCTTAAGGTTAAGAATTACTAGAGTCACCAAGACCTTTAGTTCTTCATGACAGTCAGAATAGAAGAACATGTCTTAACTGTGATCCATTCAATACGACATATCGTACTAGTATAAACTAATGGCCAAGACAAAGCACCAACAAGTTCATACTACAACTTATACCAATAGTTATGTCTAGAACTATCTCAATTGTGAATACTGTTTATATCTTATAAGGAACCGACAATGTGATCTTCTGTGTGACTACAAACCCACCACATTATCTATAATATAAGATAAGCAGACATACAAGCAATTCATCAGATGCAACAATGTGAAAAACCATGTATTTCAGATAATAAGGAAATCGAATATATCCATAAAAGTCCAACAAAAGTTTGCTTTACAGTATACACCAACAATCTCCCACTTATACTAAAGCTAAACTTTTAGTATACACATAAAGGCATATCAATTCTCCCACTTATACTTAAAGTCTAGCTGGAATACATCGTAAACCAAGACCTTCCACATGTTGCTAAAAAACTTTCATCCTCAGAGTCTTTGTGAAAGGATCAGCCAGGTTGTTCAACGATGCAATCGTAGCTACAGCTACGTCTCCTCGATTTATAATGTCTCGTATAATGTGTTACTTCTGCTATATGTTTTTACTCACTTTATAGGCTCTAGGTTCTTTCGAGTTTGCCACTACACCCGTGTTATCACAATAAATAGTGATACACCTTGGCATACTCTGAGATACCTCCAAGTCCAGTAGGAAATTACGTAGCCAAACAACCACTTTGGAGCCAGCTACATACTTGGCCTCCATAGTGGAGTCTGCGATGCATTTCTACTTCACACTTCTCCAAGATATGGCTCCGCCTCCCAACATAAACACATAACCCGAGGTAGACTTCCGTTCATCTAGACCAGCTTGGAAATCTGAATCAGTATAACCCAAAGGAACAATACTATCTGACTGGTATACCAGCATATAATCTCGAGTCCTTTTCAAGTACTTAAGAATATGCTTGACAGCAGTCCAATGTCCTTGACCTGGGTTAGACTGATATCTTGCTACCATGCCGACTATATAGTAAATATCAGGCCTCGTACATAACATTGCATACATAAGGCTTCCAATTGTCGAAGCATAAGGAACCTTAGTCAACTCCTCTATCTCCTTCTGTGTCTTAGGACACATATCCTTAGATAAGGGAACTCCATATCTGAAAGGTAGTAAACCTTTCTTGGAGTTTTGCATGCTAAAATGAGCAATCACAGTATCAATGTAGGATGCTTGAGATAAACACAACATTCTCTTTTTCCGATCACGAATGGCCTTTATACCAAGAATGTATGATGCTTCTCACAAATCCTTCATTTGAAATTGCTCAGAAAGCCACACCTTTACGTCTGATAATACTTTCATATTGTTGCCAATGAGAAGAATTTCATCTATGTACAGTGCTAAGAATACCACGATGTCTCCATTACTCTTCTTGTATACACAACTTTCATTTTGACATTGTTCAAATCCAAAGGATTTGATCACCTCATCAAAACGAATGTTCCAAGACCTGGAAGCTTGCTTTAGCCCATAAAGAGACTTTTTCAGCTTCCAGACTAGATGCTCTTGGCCTTTCTTCACATAACCCTCAGGTTGCCGCATATAGATGTCCTTATTCAGATTTCCATTAATGAAAGTTGTCTTGCATCCATTTGATAAACCTCATAGTTCATGTGATTAGTAATGGATAAGAGAATCTGGATCGATTTTAGCATGGCTACTGGTAAGAAGGTCTCGTCATAGTCAATTCCTTCTTTCTGGGTAAAACCTTTTGCCACCAACCTTGCTCTAAAGGCAATAAATAACCTTCCTAACAGATTCTCTCTTACGTCTGTAGACCCACTTACACCCGATGACTTCCTTGTCATGGGGAAGTTCGCTTAGGTTGTACACATCCATAACATCCATAGATTCAATTTACGGATCCATAAACTTATGCCAAAACTCTGCATCTTTGTCTTGAATTGTCTCTTTGTAAGTCCAGGGATCGTTAACATCATGTTCATCGCTTGGAATCAAGTCTACAGACTCTCCCACAAATATGAAATGATCAGGTTGACGTAGAAACCTCCCACTACGATGAGGCAATACATGCAAAGGTTCATCAGAGTAATCACGTTATGCAGTCTCTTGTGGTATTTCCTCTTGCACACTAAGTGTGCCATTGTCTCCCCTTAACTCATTGAGAATAATCTCACTATTGGACTTATGCTCATTCATATAGTCTTCCTCTAAAAATTGGGCATTGGTACTCACCATCACCCTATGATCTTTAGGACTATAAAAATAACCACCTTTTGTTCCCTTAGGATATCCTACAAACAACCGTACTTCAGTTCTAGGTGCCAACTAATCAGCTTCCTTATCCAGCACATGTGCTGGACAACCCCAAATCTGAATGTGGTTGAGACTAGGCTTTAGCCCAGACCACAGTTCAATCAGAGTTTTTGGAACCACTTTAGAAGGTACGTAATTTAAAAGGTGTGCCGCTGTTTTCAAGGCATACCCCCAAAGTGAGGTAGGTAAAGAAGCATAACTCATCATCGATCTCACCATTTCCAATAAAGTCCTATTCCTTCTCTCAGCCACACCATTCTGTTGGGGAGTACCAGGCACAGTGAGCTGGGATATAATCCCATTTTCTAATAAGTATTGCCTAAATTCATTACTAAGGTATTCGCCACCACGATCAGATTGTAGTGACTTGATACTCATACCATGACGGTTCTCCACTTCTGCCTTAAATACTTTGAACTTGCCAAAGCATTTAGACTTGTGGCGCATCAGATAGATGTACCCATATCTTGAGTAATCGTCAATGAAAGTGACGAAATACTCAAAACTACCTCTAGCTTGAATAGACATAGGCCCACACAAATCAGAGTGAATCAATTCTAACACATCATTGGCCCTATTCCCCTTGGCCTTAAAAGCTCTCGAAGTTATCGTGCTTTCCAAGCAGGATTCACAGACTGAGAATGGTTCCACTTGGAGAGACTCCAAAAAACCACTACTTGCAAGTCTTTGAATTCTCCTCGGATTGACATGACCCAGTCTTAGGTGCCAAAGAGATGTTTGATTTATCTTTGAAGGTTCTTTTCTCTTATTTGATGATGATGAATGAGTTTCAGTCATACTACGATATGCACAAGTAATAGTGTAAAGATTGTTTTCCAATGTGCCAGAACAGATTAAAAAATTATTTCTCATAATAACAACTTTGTCATTAAAAACAACCGAGCATCCATCAAAAAATAACTTTGAAACTGAAATTAAATTCTTCCAAAAACTCAACACGTACAAAACGTTCTTTAAAACTAAAACAGAATTAGAAAAACATAAGTGCACATCTCCCACTGCGATCACTGCTACAGTCGTAGCGTTGCCCAAACTGATAGTAATCTCACCCTCACTCAGTTGCCTTGTTTGCAGAAATCCCTGCAAGGTATAACAAACATGATCAGTGACTCTTGTATCTACTACCCAAGAAAGGGCAGAACAAGTCGCGGAGCATGTTTTAACAACTAGAGCAAGAGACGTACCAGGGTTATCCTTTTTAAGGAGAGGACAATCAGGCTTCCAATATCCTGTCTTGTTGCACTTGAAGCATTTGCCTTTCGGCTTTTTCACGCCACCAGAAGGCGCCAAAACCTTGCTCTCACTGCTTCCACCATTACTTTCACCACTACTCTTTTTCTAAGAAAGCTTTTTCTTCTTCCCGCCCTTAGACGAAAAAGATCCAGCCTGAACAGAAACATGATCTTGTGGTCCCTTACCCATGAGACCTTCCGCCGCAACCAATTCCGCAAGAAGCTCGGCTACATTATAGCCTTTCTTACTCATGATTGTGTTCAAACGGAAGTTTTCAAAGGATTTTGGAAGCGAGTTGAGGATCATATCAACCTTGGCATCACCATCGATTTCTCCCCCGAGTACCTCTATCTCATTCAGATATTCCATCATCTTGAGACAGTGGTCCCTCAACGACGCTCCCTCTGGCATAGAGGTTGTCATAATTTTCCTCATAGTCTCAAAACGGGTAGCCCTATCTTTCTCAGCAAAAAGCTCCTTTAGGCTCAACATCATATATGTAGCTGTGGGAATGTTTTGATGTTGCTGTTGTAAAACATTTGACATAGAGGCCAAAATATAATAACGAGCCATCTCATCAGCCTTGTGCCACTTCTTATGAGCCTTCTTTTGCTCTTCAGTGGAATGGGGTGCCAGATCGGCAAGAGCAGGAGTATTGAGTACAAACTTGTACTCATCTACAACTAGGACAATGTCCATATTTCTCTTCCAATCCAAATAATTCGGACCAGTAAGCTTATTTTCTTTTTAAATAACCATAAGCGGGTTGAACGTCATCTTAATATATCTGAAATAAATTAAATGCAAGCAAGCATTAAAATCACATAAATTGAAGCATAAAATATTGGAAACCTTCAAAACCAACATTTAACACAACCTCCAACAGCCCAACAAACACACACGCAAGCCACATTAGGATGGTCGTTTACGCATGTGTTCATCAACCTGACACCAAGCCTTTAATTTCAATATCACGTCAACTTATTCTTATGACAAATAGAATTAATAGTCGGACCTTTAGACTACGTAAATTAGAACAGGGACTCCGTTGGGGGGTTATATTAGAGTTCACATCTAAGTGATGACCACAATTTAACTGTAAGAAACATTATTCACTATTGATGGGCGCATACCAAGAACACGTCGCCAGTAAATAATTCACTAAAATTATCTTGCACTAATCTTAACTGATGAACTCATGAATATTACATCCGTTGGGGATGATCACACACTTCATCTTAAGATTAAAACATTTTGATTAGAAGTCTTAACTAGTAAGCTTATTAATGTTGCATCCGTTAGGGAGAGACTCTCAAGGTCCCACGAGCAACAATCACCTTACTTAAAGACCAATTGTGGAGATCAATGAATTAATTAAATTAAATTCAACTGACTTAGTCATTTAAATTGAAGATTATTCACAGGCATAGCATATTATAATAAAAATAAATTATAAAATACAAACATGCCACAAAACAATAATTAAAGCATAAATAAATGCACATATATCGCAACCCCTTGTAAAACTATCAAAACCAGCCTATCAAAGCTATTACAATGATAAATCAAGGGCATGGACGAATGCCTCACATCAGCCTCTCACGTAAAGTAAGAAATGGTCTCGAACAGCTCGAATTCACGTCACCGGAACTAAACTGGCAGAAAACTTCATCAAGACAATTGAATTAGATCTTGCCACAGGGGGTTATAGCAAAGTCATGACAAATATAGATAATGTCACAGGGTTTCCTAAATGGACTTATTTGCAAAAAATGGACTCCTGAGTCGAAAGTTATGGCCAAAACAGTGAACATCATCATCTAGGACCAAAAACCTTTAACACGAAAAACTTGAAATCCGTTTCCACATCCTCCATCCGACATCACCCGCTCTTGTGATCGTAAAATTCAACAAATACAAGAGAACGAAACCCTAATAAAGTGATCTATTGTAAAAGGAACCTATACTACCCACACGTATTACCTGGTGGGAAAAATAATTACAACATTACACAAGGATTGCGACAGAGAATAGATCGAAAACCATAACAACAGAATAACATACATAACTATACGTTTCAGGCAGAGCCAACAATCTATGAATCCTTGGCTCTGATACCATTTGATGGAACCCGCCGGTGAAGGCGGTTCATCCCCAAGATCATTGTTGGGATACCAAAATGTATACGATTATATATAAGACCTAAACATGCATCTAAAGACGAGTTTAGATTTGTTACCCTTGAAGACCGAGGTGTTGATTCCACTAGAGATCTTCTAGTCTATCTCCCAACCTCGTTCGAACACCGGGTGGACGGCGAACTAGCGAACGTAGAGAAAAGTGCCTCCCAATTTCGTCTCCTAAGCCCTATTCACGAAGTTCAGCTACTACTCATTTTTCTTAGAGTGCTAGGGTTTCAAAGACGAAATGGAGGTCTTTATATAGACTCCTTAGGTTTCATGGGCCAGACTAGGGATCTGTTAGAAGGTATAGGGTTTGGGCTCCTCACGGATCCAAATACTCTTATGTTCAGCCTAGAACATTTATTTGGCCCGTGAACATTAATTCATTCCAGTAGAGAATTAATGTTGCACTCCCGTCCTATCCCGAACCGAAATAGGGCTTCTATTAGACTCTATAATTCCCCGTGTAAAAGATATCGCATGTCCATTAACTATTAAAGCTTCTGACCACTTTAATTAATTAAAATCTATTATTCCTTGAGTAGTACCACTCAACCTTATTGTCGTACGAATATAATCCACCTGTAGGGTTTAATACGACAATCCTTTATGAGTTTTCTCAAGGGGACATCATCAACCTGGATCACTAGGACACGGTGCCCTAATGCTAATAAATAGACATCGTGCGAATGATGCCACTACCCAAATTACATAGTGTGTTGAATCAAACAAGATTCTCACCCATGGTAAATCATAGTAGTGAACAAGCACTCCACACATCTAGATATCACACTTAGGGTTAAGAATTACAAGAGTCGCCAAGACCTTTAGTTCTTCATGACAGTCAGAATAGAAAAACATGTCTTAATTGTGATCCATTCAATACGACATAGCGTACTAGTATAAACTAATGGCCAAGACAAGCCACCAACAAGTTCATACTATAACTTATGCTGTAGTTATGTCAAGAACTATCTCAGTTGTGAATACAGTTTATATCTTATAAGGAACCGACAATGTGATCTTCCGTGTGACTACAAACCCACCACATTATCTACAATATAAGATAAGCAGACATACAAGCAATTTATCATAATACAATAATGTGAAAAACCATTTATTTCAGATAATAAGGAAATTAAATATATCTATAAAAGACCAACAAAAGTTTTCTTTACAGTATACACCAACACGGGCAACTGCCAAAGTGCTTTTGAAAAGCTGAAGGACTACTTGGGAGATGTGAAAATTCTATCAAAACCCGTCCCAGGAGAAAAACTATACGTATATCTGACAGCATCAGAAGTGGCCATCAGCTTTATTCTAGTGTGGGCAGATGGAAAATTCCATCAGCCAATTTACTATGTCAGCCAAGCTCTATATGAAGCCGAAGTGAAATAATCACCAACTAAGAAGTTGGCATATGCACTTGTCATGAGTGTTAGAAAGTTAAGACCGTACTTCTTCGATCATCAAGTAGAAGTACTAATAACTTTCCCACTCAGGAAAATATTACATCGACCAGACACAGCTGGCCGCCTATTGAAATGGTCCATAGAATTAGCCAATTCAGAGTGAACGATCAAGGGTCAGGCATTAGCCGACTTCATAGTTGAACTAACCTTTCCCCAAGATCCGATGAGAGGGTTAGGTCACCTCTGTCATCTTTATGTAGATAGTTCATCTACGAACATGGCCTCGGGGGCAGGAGTAGTTCTTATTAGCCCCGACAGACAAGTATTCGCCTCAGCAGTCGGATTTGAATTCATGACTACAAACAACGAAGCTGACTATGAAGCTCTCATTGCAGGTCTCCACTTATCACTTGCTGTTGGAGTCAGACGACTCCACATCTTTTGAGATTCTCATCTCATCGTAAATCAAGTTCGGGGTGAATACGGAGCCAAAGATGAACACATAATCGAATATCAAAAGATAGTTATCCATCTAGTGTCAATGCTAGATCAAGTATATATTGAACAAGTACCCAGGGCAAGCAACACTCAAGCTGATGCTCTAGCTCGGCTGGCAACCAGTGAAGGACCAGCTAAGTTAACAAACATCATCATTACTAGAAGGATCAATCCATCAACCTTAGATTATCAAGTCAAATAGGTGGACAAACTACTTGACGATGATTGATGAACTCCTTTATCCAAATACTTGAAAGGTGGTGAATTGCCAAGCAATGAAGCAATCCTTTTGAAGCTGCCAAAATAACAAAACGAGCAGTCAAGTATACCCTGGTGAGCGAGCAACTTTACAAAAGAGGCTTTTCAATCCTACTTCCCAAGTGTTTATCTAGGGGGCAGAGACGAGCTACTTTGGAGGAAGTACATTCTGGAGTTTGTGGAAATCATGCTTGGGGGTGGCAAGCTCTAGCCTACAAAACAATAAGACAAGGCTACTATTGGCCAACTCTACGTCAAGATGATATTTAGATTGCAAGAGCCTGTCATCGATGTCAAATCTATGCCCCAAGTATCCACTCCAGTACAAGAGCTCGTTTCTATTTTCAGTCCTTGGCCATTTGCAAGATGGGGAATAAACATCATTGGACCTTTTCCACCCGGAAAGGGAAGTGTACGATTCGTTGTTGTGGCAGTTGATTATTATACCAAATGGGCAGAAGTAGATGCCTTAGTCAAAGTTACCCAAGAGAAGATGATCAGCTTTATCTGTCGATTTAGAGTTCTCCAAACAATTGTTACATATAATGGTCCTCGGTTCGATGGGAAGAGACTAAGGGACTTCTGCACCAAGTGGGGGATCAAGAAATATTTTTCGACCTCTTATCATCCACAATCAAATGGTTAAGTTGAAGTCGTCAATAAAATAATCAAACATATTCTAAAGATACGATTGACGAAAAGTAAAGGAAATTGGTCTTTAGAGCTCCCGAATATTTTGTGGGCGTACAGAGTTTCTCCTAGATCCAATATGGGGGAAACACCATTTGCATTGGCATTCGAAATAGAAGCAGCCATCCCAGTTGAGCTAGAGACCAAAACAATCAGAACAACCAACTTTGATGAAGAAGCGAACAACACTGCCTTATCAGTCGAACTGGATTTGCTCGAGGAAAAAAGATTAATGGCCGAGCTAAAGAATACAATGTACAAACAATGAACATAGCGTTATACTAATTCCCATGTCAAGCTAAGGGAATTCAAAGTTGGCGACCTAGTCCTAAGGAAGAAGCTCGCCCCACCACCAGGTGTATTTGGACCGACTTGGGATGGCCCATATAGGGTAACGAACAAATTACCTAATGGTGTTTATAATATTGAAGATATGGAAGACAAATCAGCCCAATACTCCTGGAATGCAGTTCACTTGAAGAAATATTATCAATAAGGCGAGCTACTTTGACTACGGAGTGAGCAAAAGCTGCATATGTGCAAGTAAGACCCAAAAACTTGCCTAATTTTTGAAATTTTCACTAATTGTGTGGGGACGAACAAGGATTGCTGGTCGAACTACTTTAGCCTGGCAACTTGTTTGCATTTGTACATTTAGTTTTTTTAGAAGTGAAGTAGTTTGACAAAGTGTATAATAGTCGAACTACTTTGACTTGGTTTAGTGTATAGTAGTCGAACTACTTTGACTTAGTTCGTAAAGACTTGTAAAGAAGGTCATTTTTTATACTTGTAAATTTTTATGAAGTTCAATAATAGTTGTTCGTTCAGGGAGAAGATTCAAGCTCAAGGCACAAGTCAGATTATTTGATCAAGCTCATTAAAGGTTGTTCGTTTTGAATGAACATAGCCTAAGGCCAAGGCCCTTATTCCATTTCTAAGGCAAAGTTCTTTTTGAACAAAGCCTAAATACATGTATTAAGATTATAAAGCATGAAAATAAATGCAAAACAAGTAATATATAAGAACAAGATGAGCAAAATGAATATTCATTAAGAACGACAGTTTGCCTAAAAGTACAAAACAAACTCCTTACAGGAGCGAGCAACTACAACTATAACCAAAAGAAAAGGAAAAATTACAAGTCAAAAGGAAACCTACTCTAAGACCCCTGCCTGGCTGGAGGGGGAAGATTGTCATCTTAAGGGTCGACCAAGGGCACCTTTGAGATGGTTGGATCAAGGGGGATGTCTACGGTGAGCTCGACAATTAGCCCTTCAACATCAGCTCGCTCTTTTTGGGCTTGCTCAGTTGGGCCAACAGGAGCATCCTCTCTACCCTCGACCTCCTCCTCTTGCTCGTCCTCGCTTTCTGGAGGATGGGTGATCTCGATACTTGAGTCAAGAAAGTTGATCTTCACTCCATACTCAGGCAAGTTGCATATCTGTAAAGTTGTGCCTTTGGGAGGAGGGTTTGCTTAGAGGAAGTCTGTGAACTCTTTGGCAATGCCAACCAGAACATTGGACACTTCGAACTCGTTTACAGCCCGAATGCATTTAGCATAGGCACTAACAAAATCCATAATGGAGCTCGTCTGGGCACCAAATCTTCTTGGGTAATCGACTCGGTGAGCTGCTCCTCTAGGCGAGTTACCTTGGCCTCAATCTCAGTGGCCCACTTCTCGGCCATTTCCCTCTTCTTCTGCTCACGAGCGAGCTGAGTGCGGAGAGGTTCCAGTTCGGCCTCTTTAACTTTAAGCTCTTCAGAGTCCTTTTGATGAAGGTCAAGTGCACTCTGCTCTGCCGCCTGGTGGGCTTTCACCTTTGCTTGAAGGTTAGCGACAGCCAAGTTCGTTTTGGATTTGGCATCATCCCTCTTCTGGGCGATGCGGCAAACTGTGTTGGCGTGCTGGTTGGCGTCCATCTCCAAGTCTTCTACCTGGTCGACCAACTTCTAGATGGTCACCAGGGTGTTGCCCGCCTGGATGATGGTGAGGCGACCATTGTCCCTCGGGGCCTGCTCTTTCACGGTCCTCCCCAAGGGTTTAGTCCAGGATCGAGCTACCGACTCGGAAGCTCGCCGAACGTGGGAGCTCGGGATCTCCTTAAAAGAGATCGGCACCTTGGAGCACGGGTGCTAGTGCACGATATTGGAGCGGCCAGGGTAGTGAGAAGGTTGGTAGCTATAGAGAGTAAAGGAAAAACATGTTAAACATGATAAAAAAAGAAGAGAAAAATAACTAAGTGTAAAGACACTTACTCAGCATAGCGGCCAGCATCCCAACCTAAGAAAGTCACATCATCCGGTGACTCTGGATTCCTTTCTTGGGTAGAGGCGATCACCTGTTGCTCGGTGAGGACCTCCAATGAGGAAGCTCAACCAACTTCCTGTTCAGTCGAGCGAGCTACATTAACCTCGCCCCATTGAGGCCCTTTACTCTTTTTATGAGCTCACTCGGCCTCGGTGATGGGAGTGTCATCTCCACGGTGAAGCCTTTTTTTCTTCTAGGTATCAGCCGCCGGTGGGCTGCTTACTGGGACAGGTTGCTTCGATGAACCCGATGCTCCCGCTTGGCGAGGATCTCCTTTCGGCTTGGCCACCAGAGCGACCATTTTGGAGATGGGTCACCTTTCTTCCTTCCCTTCTTGGTCGGCATATCCCACACGTGTTGATCGAGCAGGGTGAAGGTAGATGGGATAGCAATGCGACAAGCTGGTTTACAAAGATCGAACTACAAGTGTTAGAAAGTTTCTGTGAAGAACAAAAGTAAGAGTAGTTCGCTAAATGAGAAAAGGTTTTTACCTTCAGGGACCTCGGGTTGCGCCTCAAGATGGTGCGGGAACGTGGTGAGGCGAGCTACCCGACATCTAGACTCCGAGCATAGATAGCTCACAGTCCGATCAACTCAATTTCTGAGGGCAACCTGACTGAGGACGAATAAGAACAGATCGTCAGCCTCGTCTTTGGCACTTGAGAGTCTTGGGACCTGAAACAAAAAGAAAAAGTTTAAAATTAGTTCTACCACTTAAAAAGTATCAAAGAGGTAAAACTCACGCTTAAGGGCCCCAAACTCCGCCGGTGTATTGATCTGTTCATCACCACCAAAAGGGCGAGCTGAAGCACGTCAATCTCCGCCGATGAAGAATCAGTCATGTTTCCAGTTCTTCAGCTTCCCAGAAACATCTCCAACTACCTTAAGGCCGGGGCGAGCCTTAAGGTAGAACCATCCCGCCTCATCCCCCGTGTAGGCTATGGGTGCCATGAGGTACTTCACCTCGTCCGCCGTGAGTTTGTTGGGGTATCTCTCCAAGGCAAACATCACCATTGTCGACATGAGGTTCATCCACCCCACAGGAGTAATCTGGCTTATAGCCAGGTTAGTTTGCTCCAAGAAACGGCCGATCAACGGGTGGAGGGGAAGTGTTACCCCGAACTTGAGAATCTCAAGGTTGATCGCCGTGCATCCACGAGGAGGTCGATCTGCTCGATCATCCTCCAGTGGCGCATACATGTGGACGTCATAAGGGATCTTGCAATCCCTTCTAATCTTTGGTATCTCATCCTCAGTAATCGATGAGACGATGTAGCTCGCCATAAAGTCTGTTGTTCTAAGATTTCGCTGCCCGCGAGCTGGAATTTAGAAATGGGTGTACTCCCTCTCAAAAGCATCTCAGTCGACTTGGTGAGCTACTGCGACTGGGATCTGATGCTCAATCGGGTTCGGCATTGGGTAGTTGATTCTTTCTAGGTACTCACATGTCAGTTCGTCAGCGGGGGTGACCTGTTGTACCTCGACCTCGCCCTCCTCCTCGAAGTGGAGATCTGAACTGGTCTCCTCTACTATTTCACGGGCTGGATTCACCTCGATGACCTCCTCCCTTGATTGGCGAGCTCCCGACTCCATGGATCGGATTACGGAGGTTGCCTCAGGATCCGAATCTATGGTAACCGCCACGGGGGGAGCTGAGGAGGTTTCTTCAATCGGGCATTTCCCAGGGTTTTGTGGGGGATCCGTGTAAGTTCGAGAAGAGGGGGACATTTGATTAAAGTTTTTTTAAATGAAGGTGTGAAAGCTTGGGGCGGTTTCAATGGTATTTTTTCGGCGAGAATTTGAAGGGACAACTACGGAGATTCAAGTAGATACACAACAAAGTTTGGGAATTTTAACCAATAAAGATGAAATTGAAACGAAAAATATAAAGAACACAAGAAAAGTTTACCTTAGAAGCTTGGAATAGATGAAATCGTTGCCGGAAGTGGTGGCCAGAAAATTCAAAGTGGAAAAGTAAGAGTTTGCCGCTGGAAAGATTGAACGAAAGTGAAGAAAAAGAAAGAAATTTTCCTTTTTATAGGTAGCTAAAAATGGGGTGCAAGACGATAAGGAAAGAAGAGTTTAAGGACCTAAGTGCAATAATTGGGTGCGTGCTGCCCTTCTCCGAAAATACAGGAGGCGCATCGTCTCGAGATCGTGCGTGCGTGGGTGGCGGCAATCATGTCGTCCACGTCACGCCTCGAGACGTGTCATACGCCTTGGAACTCCAACCGTCGCTTCCCAAACCAGCTCGACCAAGATGATGCAGTCCGTCCAAGGTAATGCAGTCCGCCCCAGGTAATGCAGCTTGATCAGGAAGCTTAGGAGCCAACCCCTTAGTAGTTCACTTTATATCTCATAGCGTAAAGGCAGGCTAGAGGACAATTGTTGATAGGCGTGCTATATACCACCTGAGATGAATAGGTTTAAGCTAATTAACCCCACAAAGAAGCAGGATTAAGCAAGTCAAACCAAGCCTGACCGACCTGGAATAGTCAGGCGAGCTACTCCAGCTAAGCGATTTACTTTGTCAAGACAAGCTACTAAAAAATAAGGTCCTCCCGAAGGCAAATAAGACCATGGCGAGTTACTTTAGCCAAAGAGTCTAGGCAGAAAGCTAATCTGTGAGACCCGAACTTCTCACAACCCATAGATTAATATAGATTGTATATTTTTTTTTTATGATTTATGTTCTATTGAGGACTCCACATTAATGTATTTTGTATTTGTAATTGAAAAATATTTATTCTTCTGTATAATTATTGGTGACCGAATTTTTAATATTATTATCGATATTTAAGTGATAATGCAAACCGATTTATGGTTAGTAGTACTATTTAAATGAAAATGAAATAAATTCATTACTATTGGCCAAATATAGTTTATGCACTATACGCGTTTTATATTATTTATGTGCTACTTGTGATAGTATTTTACTTTATTTTATTTTTTTAAGGAGTATTAAATTATTTATGTACGCCAACATGTTTAGTGTGAAGAAACACGTTTTAATAATTAGTTGAAAAAAATGGTGATATTTTAGTAAACAATGCAAATTAATTGATAACATAACGTGAAAAGAAAATATTAAATGTATAAAAATAATTAATTACTTTTAAATATATATACACACACGCCTATACCATGTAGATGGATAATTAATGCATGTGTAATGATCACTGCCAAAAATTGTAAGGTAGAAACTATATTAATTTTAAAATATAGATTATAGTATAATAGCAATAAACTAAAATAAAAATAGGGAACTTAAAGAAGAAGCAATTAGTGAGGCGGTGGTTTTATGTTTTTGTATCTATACACTCAAGTTTATCCATTAACTTTTATTAAGAATACACACATACTTATATAATAAAGGGAGAGGGAAGCATGTTCGCCGAGAGCATGAATAGGAAAGGGAGATGAAAAAAAAAATAAGAAAGAGAGAATGAAATTGTGATTTCAAGTGGGGATTAACTACCTGTTATAGTTTTAATTTCAATAATAAGGTAAGCAATTTTATATATTTCTTATAGAATTCTTCTTTTACTTTATAATTGATAAAAGATATATCTTGGGAGAATTTATTTGCTCTATGAACTGTATTCCATTAAATTTGAATTATTTGGATTCCTGTTATATGAAAAATGGAAATTAGTATAAATGTTTAAAATTGATAGGATATGCAATGTTCTTCCAATTCTATTTCTTGTTTACAGTCTATTCTTTTGCAAGTATAAAAATTAAGTCACCTTGTAAATTAGCTTAGTTGACCAATTAATTAATGCATTAATTATACTCCATTAGTTAAGGGAGCTTTATTAAAGGTCAATAGATAAATGAATGGGTATCAACTTAATTGTAAGTAATCTTACAAAAATAGGATCACAATATCCCTGTTTTAAAGATTAAGCATAAAGTAATTTATGGGAGTTCGGTTATATCTTTTGTTGGAAGGAATTGGAAGTTTAGTTTACATATTTAGCAGTAAAAGAATATGCAAAATAAGTGATTCGGCGATTCTCAAATTTTAGTTACGATAGATGATAGGTATTAATATTAATACAGTAAAACCTCTAAAAAAGAATATTTTATTAAGGAATAAACTCTCTTTAGGAATAAAATTTTATGGTTCCAACTTGGGACCAGTTATGATGGAGATGAGATCATGATAACGATCTGGTATTATTATATGAAGATTTTGAGAATCAAGAAGATTATATTTTATTTGATATTTTATTTTATTTAATTAGATTAGATTTATTTATATTTATGGTTATTATATTTCTTGCTCGTTAAGTCGTTTTAGTATTATAAATAGGAGCTATGTAAGTCGTTTTTATTCGGTTGTTGAATAAATTAAAATATTGGGTTTTATCCCTTTTCTCGTGTTTAATTTGTGTTATTCCAGTATTTGTATCGAATCAATGGATTATCACGTTTAATCACGTTCCCGCTGCGTCAGTTGGTATCAGGAGTCAGTAACGATTCCTATGATGCCTCCAAGACGTCGTTCTAGGTATCACGATAACTGACGCAGCGGGAACGTGATTAAACGTGATAATCCATTGATTCGATACGAATACTGGAATAACACAAATTAAACACGAGAAAAGGGATAAAACCCAATATTTTAATTCATTCAACAACCGAATAAAAACGACTTACATAGCTCCTATTTATAATACTAAAACAACTTAACAAGCAAGAAATATAATAACCATAAATATAAATAAATCTAATCTAATTAAATAAAATAAAATATCAAATAAAATATAATCTTCTTGATTCTCAAAATCTTCATATAATAATACCAGATCGTTATCATGATCTCATCTCCATCAAGTTATAATTTGGAATAAACTCCATATTGCAATAATTCATATTTTTTCAAGTCCCAACATAAAGAAATACACCTCCATTTAGGAATAAATCATAATAATATATATAATTTTACAATAGATTTAAGTTGATTTAAAATACTTGTTCAAGGTTGATTGTGACAATGATTTAATCTTTTGTGTTGTAACCTTATCCATTTAGTTCTTTCATTTTGCACATCTCCACACTAATTTTTTCACTCATTTGAGTTCTCTTTTCTATTTTTGATGCCATTATATGCGTGAAGAAAATGTTGATTTGATGTAATTGATAAAAAAAATGTATTATACATAGTATTTATAGATGAAAAAATTAAAGCAATCAAAAGCAAGTACATGCATCTATGGTGGGTGACTCTTAAGTATTGTCTTTTCATATTACGTGAGTAAATTAGTTCAATTAAGTTCAACACATTACATGTACATGTATCTACTAATTA
Source organism: Ballota nigra (assembly GCA_947034835.1). Taxonomy (NCBI): domain Eukaryota; kingdom Viridiplantae; phylum Streptophyta; class Magnoliopsida; order Lamiales; family Lamiaceae; genus Ballota; species Ballota nigra. Next base: position 36,402,596 of record OX344724.1, on the reverse strand, counting down.
TACCATTATATAATATACATGCATTTTTTTTTTAAAAAAAAAGGGTTAATTGCAAAAAAAATCACGAACTTTGCAGTTTTTATCAATTACAACATGAACTAATTTATTACTGCAATTCAATACGTGGTGTAAATTTCTGGAGATAAGTACGCTCACGTGGCAGCCGGAACTGACACAAAAAACGTGTCACATACCACGTTAGATGTCAAATCTGCAAAAAAAAAAAAAAAGACTAATATTTCAAAAAGTTCTTTTATAAAAAATATTGCTCAAACACATTTAATAATTAATTATAAAAATTGGTGTTCTCTAGTTTATGTAGGAAAAATTATCTCACATTATACAAACTTGTATATATACTATAAAATAATTTTTGTTTTACTATCTTCACTCTTATTAAACCGTGTTGAATAATATTTTATTAAAATAAATGTTTTGAATTTTTTTTTTTAAATTCTTCTAGATTTGACATTTGATGTAGCGTGTGACGTGTTTTTGGTGGCGGCTTAGTCTACCACGTAGCGTTAGTCTTGCCAAAATTTTTATCTGTAGAGTATCGAAAATTCACGCCATGTATTGAGTTGCAATAATAAATTAGTTTGTGTATCGAATTGCAAACTTTAAAAGTTCATGTTGTAATTGATAAAGACTATAAAGTTCGTGATTTTTTTTGCAATTAACCCAAAAAAAAAAAAAAACCTTATAACTCTATTTAGGAATAACCCCCATTTAGGAATATTTTTTTGTGGTCCCAAGGATATAACTATAGAGAGGTTTTACTTTATTGACAATGGGTTAATTAAATGATAAATAGAAGGAGACCTTAAATTTTAATATATTGTGTTTACTAATCCAAATCCAAATTAATACTATGTATGATAGATATACAAACTACGAAGGAAAGACAATTTAAGTGTTTTATGGTAATAAATTTATATGGAATTTTGTAATTGGAAATAAAATTATGGTAATGAATATCCTTGCCTATAAGGAATATTAATATAAATCGAAGACAAACCTATTTCTAGTTCAAGTAGTAAATAATTTAGAGTGATATTTATAGTTAATTATTATTAGATTTGACAGTACGGGGCAATAAGGGGAAATCAGAGTTCGAGTATGGACCCTCTGTAGCTTTGAGGTAAGTAGAAATTCATTTGCAACTACAATGCATAAACTGTTTTGTGAATTATTTATATTTAAATGGTGATACGTGAATTGTACGTGATATTGATTGATGTTCAGTGATCATTTTGGATGAGTCTGTAAGCTATTTAATGTGGAATGAGCTGGTGGGCTCAATGTTTGATGTGGATTGAACCTGTGAGTTCAACAGTCTGTGAATTTTATAACATACACTGCATCATGCATATCATGCTGTTAGGAAAATAGGGGTGCCCGGAATCTATTCGGGATGAAATTTAAATACGAATTTAAATTCAATTATTACTAGCATGAATTAATCATAATTAATTTAAATAATAATTCCAACAACAAATTTAACATCATGCATGTTGAATTAATTCACATAAAATCTAGGCGGATAAACAAGAATTTATGTGACTTACGTACCTATTGTAGAATTGGTCTTTGAATAAGCGGGACAATCACGATCTCGCTTTATCAACCCAAAAGCCTTCTCAAGTATTTCCCTTTCGCCTTACTTGATCACCGGTGAGAGATGCTTTCAAATAATTTAAATAACTAAGGAAAAAAAATATATATGCTCTTGATTTTTCCAACACATGGAATTATGTACTTGGTGATGAAATAATCACCCCCTATTTATAGAGGTAGTGGCCGAAATTTAGAGTATTTTATGGGCCTGGAGAAAATCTTTTCTTAGTCTCTAAGAAATCTTGAATATATCCCATATATTCTTTTCTCCAATAAAATATTCCACAAAAATCTCTCACCTTATAAGCCTTGCAATTTTCGAAATTTATGAAGAAAATGTTGATAGGCGAGCAGGATCATCATTTGGGCGACCAGGATTAGTGCAAATTACACAAAGTTTAAGTTGGAATTAACACATGATTCACCCAAGACATCCGGCGAGCAAAACTTACTTGCAATCAAGACACACAGGCGAACAAAATCAGATCAAAAGCCACATGATGAGCTCAAACGGCATCCTGCCGATCAGATCCAACCACAACGCCAAAATAACAATTAAACAAGAGAAAAGACCATCAGAATCAGACTAAAGACTCCTCAAGGACAAGTTCAAAATGACGAACAACTCTAGACAGCGAGCAAGTCCAATAGATAAGGATAGAATTTAGTTAAGATAAGGTCAAATTAGTCAAAGGACAGGTGTCGAGCATGCAGACTTGGTCGGCCAAAGGTCGTGCCACCTCCTGCTGGGCAGAAGTCTATAAATACTTAGATTTTTTTCAGCAAATAAGAAGACAAGCACAAATTTTTACACACGTCCAAACTTCGATTACGAATCTAAAGCAGCTCGATTAACTTACAATCGAACTTAAACACGTAAGCTTTCATACGATTCTAATCCACCTAAACCCGAAAATCCGTATTCACTAATTACGTTAGTGATCAATCACACGTAATTGTTTGATGATCAATTAACCATCTAAAACAGCCATTAATCTTCAAGATTAGAACTGATCGTCAACAAATTGGCGCTAGAAGGAGGGTTCGAACCTCCGTTTCATTGAATACAAAGAGATTACCCCAGAATTGAAGAGCGAGTTTGAGTTTTTGAAGAAAACAACTCAAGAACATCAAGAATAATACTTGATATTCACTGTGAAAATGCCTCAATCAAGGGAGACACAACGTTCTCAACATATAACCCGGGATTCGCACTCTCGAATGTCCCAAGCTGGTGGGCGAGCAAGGGCGAGCAGAAACAACCAAGAGAATCAAACTAATGTTGCTCACCAGTTAATACCACCAGAGTTGGACGCCATTGCCCGCAACCCCGACGAATTGGCGCGTACAATTGCCATGCTCCAGGCTTTACAGAGACAACAAGTCCAACCTGGCCCATCATATGTGCGAGCAAGGGGTAGCCCCACGAAGACTCGCGAACATATTAAGGCTAGGGGGGATCATTTGAATGAGGCTGACAGCGCCCAAGCTCGTAAGGCCAAAGGCAAAGAAAAATTGAACATTGAGGTCGCCAGTCAGGGAGGATCAACTCAGAACCCGGCCATGGCGGCAAGTCAGGGTACGCGCCAAAGTGCTCTGGAAAGATTGGGTCGACGTGGCCCGGGAATCCTGGAGATACATCCCCCTGCTGGAGCAGCTCGCCCAGCCGTAATACCTGCTCGCCAATCGGTCCTTGACCGACTGACTAGGTCAGCTTTTGGTCGCCTTGGTCCGAATGCAGAGCCCAATCCCAGGAGGCCAATCCAGGGGATTCCCATTCCCAATGTGGGAATGGAGCGAACAGAAGGCTGTACGCCTCAGCTCGTCGAACAGCCACAGGGTCAGGGGGGATCTTTAGAGGAGCTCACCTCCATGAGAAAGGCCATCGAAAGCATGCAGGGCCAGCTGGATCAACAGAGAGGTTATGGGAACACGACTCTACCGGTCTCACCCTTGTCAGTAGTAATTCTGAAGGCTCCAATTCAACAAAAGATCCAGTTTCCAGCAAGTATCCAATATGAGGGCACGGCGGATCCCCGAGTGCATTTGATGAAATATTCCAATTATATGGTATCAATGGGGGCAAGTGATGCAACCCAATGTCGAAACTTTCCTTTAACTCTCGGGGATCGTGTCCATAAGTGGTTTTCGGCCTTGCCACCAGCTTCAATTCATTCGTTTGCCCAGCTGGGTAAAGAGTTCTTATCCCATTTCTCTACAGCCGGGTCTTATCTATCCCAAAGACATCGGTTATCCGACTTGAAACAAACTGACGACGAGTCGGACCGATCGTATTTAGAAAGATTCGATAAGGTCTTGTTGGAGGGAGAGTCCGTTAGTGAAGACACCAAGATTGTGGCTGTCTTGGCAGGACTCAAGAAGGGTACTGAACTCTGGAAAGATGTGCACCTAAGATGCCCAAAGACATACGCCGAGTTTCGGGATCGGGCAGGCGTTTTTGTCTCAATGCATGAAGCCCTACAAAAGGATATGGGAGACAAAGGAGAACAAAAAGAGGGTACAAAGAAACCTGGAACTGGTTATCGAGCCCCCAAAAATATGAAGGCATTTACCGAGGGCACTGAGCTAAAAGACAAACTGAACCACATTCTCACTGTATCAATTGATACAGTTTATAATAGTGTCCGGGATAAAGAGTTGCTAACACCTCCCCGTAAGATACGTCAGGAAACGAGCAAGTTGAACCAGAATAAATATTGTGCCTACCATCAAAGTGTAGGGCACTTTACAAGCGAATGTCGTGACTTGCTAAAGCAGTTGTGGCGCTTTTACGAAGAGGGAAAGCTATCGGAGTTCGTGAAAAGACAGCCCGGCAAAAGAACCAGAGACGAAGATTCTGATGAAGAAGACCAGGACCAGGCACCTCATCGGAATCGAGCTGGACGACCAGCTCAGGCGCCGGCCGGGGGGCCAATACCGGATATCCAGATGATGGAACCCGCAGGACCCATAGGTGGTTATTCTGATGGACGACCACCGATCTCTAACCGGAAAAGAAAGGCAGAATTACGAGCAATCGGACATATACAGGAAATGGGGATCATTCCACCTACCATGCAAACACCGGAATTAATTTTCACCGACAGAGATTTGGAAGGAGTTCTGACCCCCCACAACGATTCGCTTGTGATATGTGCCAAGATTATGGAAGCAAGGGTGCATAGATTACTGGTGGATACTGGAGCCTACACTAATGTCCTTTTTAAGAAGACACTTGATCAAATGGGAGATTATGCAGGCTACATCAGAGACACAAATCACCGTATCCTGGGATTTGGGAATGCCGTGACAATCCCGTTGGGAATAGTAACTTTCGCTATGCAACTTGTGACGATCAAAGAGCCTGAGAAGAATATTGCAAGAATGGTGGATTTCCTAGTCGTCGATCAAGAATCGTCGTACAATGGATTCCTGGGTCGACCCTTCTTAAACGAATTCAGGGCCGCATGTTCAACTTACCATTATTGCATAAAATTCCCAACAGCAAGTGGAGTTGGCACGGTGAAAGGAGACCAAAGAAAAGCTCGAGAATGTCTTCTGCAAATTCAGTCAAGGCAGGGACAAGTATCTATGATGGAAGCATCAACTAGTCAACTCGAAAATGAACCTTCAATCTTGGAGGACATCCTTGGAGCCCAAAACAATAAGATGGACATTGACGACCAACCGACGCCCACAGGCGATCAAGCACAGCAGGACGACGGGCAGAACCAGCCGAGAGCAGTGTTACCTCCCGTGGCCGACCGTTCGTACCTAAATGATAACCAGGGAAGTCCAACTTCGGTGGCCGAGTCTCACCCAGGGCCCGCAGATGACTTTGACCCTCGATTGGGTGCCGAACCCATGAACATTGAGGATGAGCCAAGTCCGGAGGGGCCAATAGTTGACCCTCGGTGGAAAGGGCAGAAACGACGGGCAACTCCTGTTGAAGAGTTAGAGGCCATCAAGGTTAATCCTGAGCGTGACAGTCTTGAACTTTACATTGGATCTGAACTCCCAGAGCCTTACAGAACACGCATGACGAACTTTCTGAAGGCAAACTTGGACGTCTTTGCGTGGTCTCATGCTGATATGGTGGGAATCAGCCCGGAGAATGCTTGTCACAGGTTGAATATCAACCCAACCCGAAAACCTGTCCACCAGAAACGGCGAAAATATGGACCAGATAAGTATCAAGCTTTAAACGAAGAAGTCAAAAAGCTGCTGGACAACGATTTAATTAAACAAGCGTTATGTCCACAGTGGGTTGCAAATCCTGTCCTGGTACGGAAGCCGAACGGAACCTGGAGGTTATGCATAGATTTTACAGATCTTAATGCAGCATGCCCGAAGGATAACTTTCCGCTCCCACACATCGATCAACTGGTGGACAGTACTGCTGGTCACGAAATGTTCACATTCATGGATGCTTTCGCAGGGTACCACCAGATTCCAATGCACCCGGACGACCAAGAGAATACGGCTTTTTATACAAATAAAAATCTGTTGTGCTGGAAAAGGATGCCGTTTGGTCTAATTAATGCTGGAGCAACTTATCAGAGGTTGGTGAACAAAATGTTCGACCAACAAATCGGAGATACAGTAGAAGTCTACGTTGATGACATAGTAGTCAAAAGTCCCCATAAGGAGGATCACCTCCATCATCTTTCCCAAGTATTTGACATACTCCGAAAATACAATATGAAGTTAAATCCAAAGAAAAGTAGTTTTGGAGTACATTCTGGAAAGTTCTTGGGCCATCTGGTCAGCAAACGTGGAATCGAAGCTAATCCAACAAAAGTAAAGGCAATTGTCGATATGAAACCACCACGCTCTGTTAAGGAGGTACAAAGGTTGACCGGTTGCCTAGCAGCTTTAAACAGATTCATATCACGGTCAGGAGACAAGTGCCGTCCATTTTTCGAGGCCATCAAAAAGGGCCACTTTGCTTGGACAGAAAACTGCCAAAGAGCTTTTGATCAATTGAAAGAATATCTGGGAGATGTAAAAATTTTGTCAAAACCAATTCCCGGTGAGAAGTTATATTTATACCTGGCAGCATCTGACACAGCTATAAGTTCGGTACTAGTTCGGGCGGATGGCAAGTTTCACCTGCCAATCTACTATGTCAGCCAGGCCCTGCATGATGCTGAAGTAAAGTACACACCAACCGAAAAGCTGGCCTATGCTCTTGTCATGAGTGTCAGGAAATTAAGACCATACTTTTTCGATCACCAAGTCGAAGTCTTAACAACTTTCCCCCTCAAACAAATATTACATCGACCCGACACAGCTGGACGTCTATTGAAATGGTCCATAGAGATCGGCCAATTTGGCGTGACTTATGCACCTCGAACCGCGATTAAGGGACAAGCGTTAGCCGACTTTATAGTTGAACTAACCTTCCCTCAAAATCCAACGAGAGGGCTAGATCACCCATGGCATCTTTACATAGATGGTTCGTCAACAAATCTGGCCTCGGGGGCAGGAATAGTACTCATCAGTCCCGACCGGCAAGTATTCACTTCAGCGGTCAGATTTGAATTCATGGCCACTAACAACGAGGCAGAGTACGAGGCCCTCATTGCAGGTCTTCACTTATCACTAGCAGTTGGGGTTAGACAACTTCAAATTTTCGGGGATTCCCAGCTCATTGTAAGCCAGGTACGAGGTGAATATGAAGCCAGAGACGAGCAAATGATCGAATATCAACGAATAGTGGCTCACTTGATATCTCTTTTAGATCAAGTGTTTATTCAACAGATACCACGAACGAGTAACACACAAGCTGACGCCCTAGCAAGATTAGCAACAAGTGATGGGCCAGCAGACCTGACGGACATTGTCATTACCAAAAAAGTTCAACCATCAACAATGGACTACGAAGTAAATCAAGTAGTCGAGTTCAACAATGATGATGATTGGAGACCTCCTATAGCCAAATATTTAAAAGACGGGGAGTTGCCAAATAACTCGTTTGAAGCTGAAAGAATTAAAAAACAGGCGACCAGATATACTCTGGTAGACGAACAGCTTTACAAAAGAGGCTTCTCACTCCCGCTACTCAAATGTTTGTCTAGGGGGCAAGGAAGGACAGTCCTGGAGGATATACATTCTGGAGTTTGTGGAAATCACACTGGGGGGCAAGCTTTGGCCTACAAAACTATAAGGCAAGGTTACTATTGGCCAACCTTACGAAAAGATGCAATCCAATTAGCCAAGGCTTGCCATCAATGTCAGGTTTTTGCTCCAAGCATCCATGCCCCAGCCCAGGAACTTGTATCGGTTTACAGCCCATGGCCATTTGCAAGATGGGGAATTGACATTATTGGTCCTTTCCCGGCAGGAGTGGGAAATGTTCGATTTGCCGTTATAGCAGTCGATTATTATACGAAGTGGGCAGAAGCAAAAGCCATGGTGAAAATTACACAGCAGAACATGATCAACTTCATATGGCAGAACATCATCTGTCGCTTTGGAATTCCACGAACAATTGTGACAGATAATGGCCCACAGTTTGATGGAAAGGAACTACGAGATTTCTGTACAAAATGGGGGATCAGGAAACACTTTTCAACTCCCTATCATCCCCAGTCAAACGGGCAGGTTGAAGCTGTAAATAAGATCATCAAGCATACATTGAAAATACGTCTGGCAGAAAGCAAAAGCAGCTGGTCAGAAAAACTCCCGGAAGTCTTGTGGGCATATAGGGTTTCTCCCAGGTCAAGCACCGGAGAGACACCTTTTGCAATGGCTTTCGGAACAGAGGCAGTAATACCAATTGAATTAAGAACTGACACAGTCAGGACAACCAGCTTTGATGAACAGGCAAATCATTCTGCCTTAGCCACAGAAGCAGATTTGCTCGAAGAACGAAGAATACATGCTGAGCTAAAGAATGCCACGTACAAGCAGAGAGCAGAGCGTTACTATAATTCCCAAGTCAAGATAAGAAAGTTCGAAGTTGGTGACCTCGTTCTGAGAAAAAAGCTTGCCCCACCTCCTGGCATTTTTGGCCCGACTTGGGAGGGCCCATACAGGGTAACAGATAGGTTACCCAATGGAGCATATGACATAGAGGACTTAGATGGCAACTCGGCCCAATATTCCTGGAATGCAGCTAATCTAAGGAAATACTTTCAGTAGGCGACCAGTTCTGCTTCATGAGAGAGTGAAGTTAAGATAGGCGAGCTACTAAGTCCACTGGGCGAACTGGAATGGCAGAGATACAAGATGGGTCCAAAAAACTTGCCTAATTTTTTGAAATTGTTCACCAAGTATAAATGGTCGAACAAAAATGAATTGGTTTAAGTCTGGTCGCATGCTGGGATGTTAGTGTAGTAATTTCATTTCCTCTTAAGAGTCTAAAGGATGTCTTGACAAATTGTATAGTAGTCGAGCAACTTTGACTCTTGGTGTAAATTATGTTCTTTAGTAAGTTGGGAGCTTAACATTGTTTCTGTCGAGCAAGTCCAACATAGCTAGTGCAAGGTTACGTTCTTGGTCGCGTTTGATACTTGTAATTTTTAAATGTTTGTTCAATATTAAGTTGTTCGTTTGAAATAGAAATGTGAGCTCAAGGCGCAAGTTGATTATACAACCAAGCCCATTTAAGGCTGTTCATTTTTAAATGGACATAGCCTAAGGCCAAAAGCCCATCAAATCCTAAGGCCAAAAAAAAAAAAAGGTTCTTAAAGAACAAGGCCCAACTACATTAAGATTGTTGAAGCACAGAAAAAGATGCAAAGAACAATTAATGCGAGATAAAAGACGAGCAAGTAAGCGAAATATATCCATTGATGATAAGGCTTAATCGCCCAAAAATTACAAAAGGATGAACAACAAAAAAGAAGTACAAGTTCCTAGCTAATCCTGTCCGCTAAGATCCTTGTCCGGCAGGAGGAGATATGTTGTCATCCTTGGGGTCTTCAAGGGGAGAGCCTTCAATGGCAGGGTCAACTGGGATCACCTCAGTTAGCTCAGCAATCAATCCCTCAGCATCAGCACGTTCCTTCAGAGCTCTTTCACTTTGATCGGCAGGAAGGATTTGCTCGCCCTCCGCAGCATCGCCCTCTTCTTCCTCGTCCTCGGCAGGACTTGTGATAATAATCTCGGGGCCAATGAAGTCGAGCTTGATCCCATATTCAGGCAGGTCGCCAATTTGCAGAGTTGTGCCCGGAGCAGGAGGGTTAGATTCAACAAAATTGCACAACTCCTTGCCGATCTCCTCAACAACTGCGGCAGCCTTGAATTCATGGGCAATACGGATGCTCTCCGCGTAACCCGTTACGTAACCAAGAATCGAGCTCACCTCCATTTTAGGAATAAGTTCCTCTTGGGTAATGGAGTTGGCGAGCTGGATCTCAAGGTCCGCAATTTTGGCCGTCGCTTCAGTTGCATATTTCTCGGCGACCTCCTTCTGCTGCTGGGCGCGAGCAAGTTCTGCTCGCATGTGCTCAACCTCGGCCATTTTGACCTTCAGCTCCTCGGAGACTTTGACGTGCAGGTCCAAGGCACGCTGCTCGCTAATCTGATGAGCTTTGGCTTTGTTCTCGAGATCGGCAATAATCTTCTTCGCCTCAGCCTTAGCTTCATCACGCTCCTTGGCAATACGGCTGACCGTGGCCGCATGTTGTCGTGAGTCCTTCTCAAGGTCTTCAACTTGGTCGACCAAACGTTGCACGGCCGCCAAGGTGTTGCCCGCCTCGACAAGACACAAACGGCCATTATCACGAGGCGCTTGTGCCTTGACGGTCTCATTAAGCTCCTTGGTCCAGCTCCGAGCAACGACCTCGGAAGCGCGGCGGACAAAAGAGTCCGGGATTTCGCGCAAGTTGGTCGGCACCCTTGAGCAAGCGAATCGATGCACCAGGTTAGATCGCCCTGGATACTGCTCGGGCGAGTAGCTGAAAAGAAATTTTTCAGTTAAAAAAAAAAAAAAAAAAAAAAAATGCTAAGTGTAATGGGCGAGCAAGGTTATACCTGTCAAGACGACCTTTATCCCAACCAAGGTAGGTGGGATCAGATGAAGGACCAGATCCTTCACGAGTGGTGACAACCAGAGCATGCTCGCCGGGACGCTCCACCGAAGGAGTTTGTTCGCTGTCGCCTTCGGATGGTCGGACAGCCACCGTCACCTTCTCTTGAGCCGTCTTTGCTCGTTTGGCTGCCTTCTCGGTATCGGAGACGGGGGTACCGTCTCCACGGAGAAGCCTCTTCGCCCTCGGAACCAGTGTCTTGGGCGGACTCGCCACGGGGGCAGGAGGCTGTGCCGAGCTGGACCCGCCGGCTTGTCGAGGGTCTCCTTTTCCACCCTTAGCCGCAAGGGCGATGATTTTTGAGAGGGGATCCGACTTCTTGCGTCCTTTTTTGGTCGGCATCTCCCAAACCCGGTTATCAAGCTCAAGGAAGGAAGGGTGAAGCGCAACGGAGGCGAGCTGATCTGTAAAAGAAAGAAAAACAAAATTAATATTAAGTATAAAATCGACCAGATCTGCTCGCCCAGCTTAAAGATAATTACCCTCTGGGATACGAGCTAGAGCCTCGAGATGGTGAGGGTAGGTCGTGAGGTGAGCAACTCGCAGTGTGTCCTCGGAGAAGAGATGGCCGATACTTCGATCTTCTCGGCGACGAAGGGCGATCAAGCACGCAACAAACAGGAATAGGTCGCTTATGCTATTCTTCACAGTTCGCCACCCCAAGTTCTTGGGACCTGAAACAAAGGGAAAAGAGAATTAAAATTAGTCCAACCACTTCAAAGATATAGAAGAGGTAAGACTCACGCTTTAATTCCCTAAACTCCGCCGGGGTCTCGATTCGTTCAGAGCCCCCTGAAGAGCGAGCAGAAGCACGCCAATCGCCTCCAATCCAGAACCAGTCATGCTTCCAATCCCGCACTTTCCCAGGAATATCCTCGACAAGTTTTTGGCCTGGTCGCGCCTTTAGATAGTACCAGCCCGCCTCTTCTCCAGTACAGCCGGTCATCGTCATTATGTAGCCAACCTCCTCGGCGGACAGCCTGTTTGGATACCCCTCCAGGGCGAACATTACCATCAGGGCCATCAGATTTATCCACCCAACAGGAGTAAGTTGGGTGATAGCCAAGTTCACATCATGTAGAAATTGGCCGACCAAAGGGTGCAGCGGCAGAGAGACTCCAGCGTTTAGGGTGGCAAGGTTGATCGCCGTCAGTCCGCGTGGTGGGCGATCAGCTCTGTCGTCCGCCAAGGGAGCATACATGGGGATGTCAAAGGGAATCTTGTAATCCCTCCGAATCTCAATTAACTGTTCCTCGGTAATGGCGGATACGATGCAGCTCGCTGCGAACTCGGTCGCTTTAAGTTTCCGTACTCCGCGAGCAGGAATGACAAAGCGATTGGAGTGCTCCTTTTCGTACTCATTCCAGTTGACACGGCGAGCAACCGCGACTGGAACCCGATGTTCGATCAGTCTGGGCGCCGGAAAGTTAATGTCCTTGAGGAAGGCCCAAGTCAGCTCGTCAAGGTTCACCGGCTGAAGTACCTCGACTTCTTCATCCTCGTCTTCGTGGAGATCCGAGCTCGTCTCTTCTAAGAGATGGCGAGCAGGATTTGCTCGCTCCTCTCTCTCCCCGGAGGGGTGAGCTCCAGAATTAACCGAACGTGCAACCGAGGCCGCCTCGGGATCAGATTCCAAATTGACTATGGGTGGATTCTCTTCGACGGGCCTTTTTTCAGGATTCCGAGGAGGAAAAGAACCGGTCTCGGAGTGCGACGCCATCCAATGAACTAGGGGGAGGAGATTAGGGTTTTTTGCAGATTCCGGCAGAGGGAGAACACGGCGGCTCGGAATTTTCCCCAGCGGAGTAAGGATTCTCGATGAATCAAGAACGCACACTAAGCAAGAAAAGAAGAAAGAGAAGAAAATAAGCAGGAGAAAAAAAAAACTACCTTGACGTTGCTCGAAGATCGCCGGAATCTGGAAACGTCGCCGGAAATTTCAAAGAAGAAAGAAAGAAGGATTCGCGCCTAAGAAACAATGAGAAAATGAAAAAAAACGAAGAAAATTTTCCTTTTATACTTCTGGAAAAACGGGGTACCAGGCGAACAAAGTTGAAAGTGGAAGGACCAAATTGCAAATTCTGGGCGCGTGCAGCACCTGTCCGACAAAACGGGAAGGCGCGTCTCCTCGGGAATGTGTGCGCGTGGGCGGTAGCAATCATTTCGCCCACGTCACACCTCAAGCCGTGCCCAGACCTTGGGATCCCAACCGTCTCCGACCCGAGTCTGCTCGACCAATGTTGCCCGCCCATGAAAAGCTGCTCGCTCCAGGAACATTCTTGCTCGCCTTTGTGGCACTTAAAAGTTGCCAACTCAAAAAGTGCTCATTCACCACCTTCACAATTTATTGATCGGCAAGGGGGCAATTGTTGATAGGCGAGCAGGATCATCATTTGGGCGACCAGGATTAGTGCAAATTACACAAAGTTTAAGTTGGAATTAACACATGATTCACCCAAGACATCCGGCGAGCAAAACTTACTTGCAATCAAGACACACAGGCGAACAAAATCAGATCAAAAGCCACATGATGAGCTCAAACGGCATCCTGCCGATCAGATCCAACCACAACGCCAAAATAACAATTAAACAAGAGAAAAGACCATCAGAATCAGACTAAAGACTCCTCAAGGACAAGTTCAAAATGACGAACAACTCTAGACAGCGAGCAAGTCCAATAGATAAGGATAGAATTTAGTTAAGATAAGGTCAAATTAGTCAAAGGACAGGTGTCGAGCATGCAGACTTGGTCGGCCAAAGGTCGTGCCACCTCCTGCTGGGCAGAAGTCTATAAATACTTAGATTTTTTTCAGCAAATAAGAAGACAAGCACAAATTTTTACACACGTCCAAACTTCGATTACGAATCTAAAGCAGCTCGATTAACTTACAATCGAACTTAAACACGTAAGCTTTCATACGATTCTAATCCACCTAAACCCGAAAATCCGTATTCACTAATTACGTTAGTGATCAATCACACGTAATTGTTTGATGATCAATTAACCATCTAAAACAGCCATTAATCTTCAAGATTAGAACTGATCGTCAACAGAAAAGAATCAAGATTTGGATCTTCTTGAATATATAAGATAATCTTGTATTCCAAGAATACTTATCTTCCATAATATCTTTCCAAGAAAATCAACAAAATCTTTTCTCTCCTAAATATGCCAATTTCGAAAATCATAAGAAAAAATCAGCATAATATTATCTTTTTATTTTAATCACCTTATCATTATTGGGCTACTTAATGGGCTACATGAGGGGCCTTTAAGGAGAATTAAGATTGGACCTCTTAATGGACTTCTGGATTTCAATATTGAGCCCCCAATATAATTCAATTCATTAATATTAATTATTACCACTAATAAATTAATATTGCACTATCCATCTTAATCCATATTACGATAATATGGGCTCCCGGTTATTATTTCCCGCGTTTAAAATTATCAAGTCCATTAATTAATTAAGCTTCTGAATAGCTCTAAATTAATTAATATATTTCACCTTGGAGTAAAGACAGCTCAACATTATTATCCGTACCGAAGAAATTAATTTTTCACTTGCAAGATTTGGTACGATAAAACTTCTGAGCCCACCAAGGGGACTAATCACGCGTTTCTCCGTATTAAATCTTAGCAACCGTCGTATGATTAATATTACTGCCCAAGACACAAAGTTCGAAGTCACAATGATTCTCACCCAACATGAATCAAAGCAGTAACCATTAAGCACACACGATCCTATTTAAGTGACGGAGATTATGAAATCAACAACCACTGCGGTCTAATTCTTCACATTTCAGAACAAAAGAATTTATCCTTGATGTAGGTCCTCTTCAACACATACTAAATGTGCTAGTGCAATCTCTTAGTCAAGACAGACCAATCTGAGACTTACACATCGACCTTTCACGGCGGATTGTTCAATTCCACCTAGGTCGTGAAAATGTACGTTTAGTTACAAGGAAAGTGTTAATGTTATCTTCCGTGATCGGGTATCACCTCATTAACTACAATGTAACTAATACTATTATGAACTGTTTCCAATAAATATTCAACATTCAATCATATCTAAAGCATATGCGATAAAAGAATTATTCTCATAAATAAGTGTTTGATACACGAGTTATACAAAGTAAAAGCATACTTTCACGTATAACTCCAACAATCTCCCACTTATACTTAAAGTCTGCTTTTTATTATACATCATGCATGTCTTAGTGTAGTAGCTCTACGTGACATCTCATGTCAACCTATACTAACCTAATAATTCCTCCCACTTATACTTAAAGCAGATTGTCAATAGTCTTGACTCTCATTCCATCCACATGTCTCTCGAATGTACTCTGAGGCAGACCCTTTGTGAATGGATCCGCTAGGTTGTCACCCGACGCTATCTTTGCCACCTCTATATCTCCTCTCTTAATGATTTCTCGTATAAGATGGTATTTTCTTTCTATGTGTTTGCTGGCCTTGTGGGCTCTCAGTTCCCTTGAATTTGCAACTGCTCCGGCACAATGATTGTGATGGGCAAATTCGGAACAACGTCCAAGTCCACTAAGAAGTACTTAAGCCAAACCGCTTCTTTCGTTGCTTCATAAGCAGTTACTTATTCGGTTTTCATGATCGAATCGGCGATGCATTTCTACTAATCGCTTCTCCATGTCATGGCTCCTTCTCCCATGCAAAATACACTACCCGAGGTAGTTATTCTGGAGTCTATGTTTGATTGGAAATTTGAGTCCGTGTATCCCATGGGAATTAGATTGTCTGACTGTTAAATCAGCATTCCATCACAAGTTCTTTTTAGAAACTACAGAACGCATTTAATTGCAATCTAATGTGCTTTCCCGGGATTATTTTGATATCTTGCCACCATGCCCACGGCAAAGCAGATATTCAGTCTCGTACACAACATTGCATACATAAGACTTCCTACGTTCGAAACGTACAGAACGTCTTTCATGTCATCTATCTCCACTTGCGTCTTAGGGCATATTTCTATGGATTCCGTGTCTAAAAGGTACAAAACCTTTCTTGGAATCTTGCATGTTGTATCGCTTCAAAACAGTGTCTTTGTATGAAACTTGCGATAAGCCCAACATCCTCTTCTTGCGATCGCGAGTGATCTTGATCCTAAGGATGTGACCGGCTTCCCCTAAGTCCTTCATATCAAATTGTTTTGACAGCCATACCCATACGTCTGACAATACCTTTACATTGTTTCCAATGAGCAGAATATCGTCTACGTATAATACTAAGAATACCACCACAGTTCCGTCACGCTTCTTATACACACAACTTTCGAACTCGTTTTGATCAAAACACTGGTTCCAAGTACGCGATGCTTGCTTAAGTCCATAAATGGATATCTTAAGCTTGCATACGAGGTACTCTTGGCCTTTTTCAATAAAACCTTTGCGCTGTGGCATATAGATATCTATCCCGTCAAGACTTCCGTTAAGGAAAGCTGTCTTGACATCCATTTGCCAGATCTCGTAATCTAGGTGCGCTGCGATCGACAAGAGAATACGGATGGACTTAAGCATAGCTACAGGCGAAAAGGTTTCCTCATAATCGAACCCTTCTTTTTTAGTTTACACTTTGACCACTAGCCTTGCTTTGAAGGTCTCAACCCTTCCGTCCGATCCTCTTTTCCTCTTGTACACCCACTTGCATCCAATGGGTTCTACCCCATTGGGTGGCTCGACCAACTCCCACACTTGATTATGATCCATCGAACCCATCTCGGTTTCCATTGCCGTTTGTCACGACTCCGCGTCTTTGTCTTGGATTGCCTCGTCGTATGTCCATGGGTCTGATTCATCGCCGGGAACCAAATTCGAAGATTCTTCTATCCCCATGAATCTCTCGGGTTGCCTAGCAATCCACCCACTGCGACGGGGTTCCGGTTGTGAAGGTGTGATATGTGGTACATCATCTTGTATACTTGGTATAGGAGTTTGCCCTCTTAACTCGTCTAAGGTAATCTCACTTCTGGGCTTTCTATTGTTCCTATAGTCTTCTTCCAAGAATTTAAAGTGTGTACAAAACACGGTCTTTTGATCCTTGGGACAATAGAACATACACCCCTTCGTTCCCATGGGATATCCTATAAACAACCTTAATTCCGAACGTGGATCCAATTTACCGGCTTCCTTATCTAGCACATAAGCCGGACACCCCTAGATACTCATGTGTCTCAAACTAGGCTTACGCCCAGTCCACAATTCTAATGGGGTTTTAGGAACCGATTTGGATGGCACCAAGTTTAGAATGTAAGTTGTTGTTTCCAAGGTATTACCCCAAAACGACTTGGGTAAATCTGAATAACTCATCATGGATCTGACTATTTCTAAAAGAGTCTGGTTCCTTCGTTTCGCCACACTACAATCCCTTCGTCCGATAGGTAGTTCAAGAATTCATTGCTAAGGTATTCGCCTCCACGATCAAATCGTAGAAACTTGATACTTCTTTCCCTATGTATTATAAGGTAGATGTATCCATATCTCGAGTAATCATCAAAATGACAAATTACTCATACCCCTTCTTGCTATGATCGTCATTGAACCACACATATCGGTATGAACGAGTTCTAACACTTTGGTGGCTCTATTCCCCTTGGCTCCAAATGCCCTCTAGGTCATTTTACCCTCTAAACATGATTCACAAGTTGGAAATGACTCAACTTGAAGTGACTCCAAGGATTCATTTTTCACCAACCTTTGTATCCGCATTAGATTAATATGACCTAATCTAAGATGCCATAGAAGTGTTTCGTTCATGTCCGAAGAATGCTTCCTTTTATTACTCGAAATAATCGATGTGTTATTAGATTTAATTTTTGTGAGTGGTGTGCTCAAATAATGGTATAAAGATCATCCATTGAAGTTCCGGAACAGATAAACTCATCGTTTCAAGAAATAATAGCATCCTTATTAAAAGAAACTGAGTATCTATTCAAAACAGTTTAGAAACTGAAGGTTGAGTTCTTTCTAAACTAGGAACATGAAGAACGTCTCTCAAGACCATAATTCTATCTTCAAAAGATAGGCGCACTTCTCCCACTGCTTCAGCTGCCACTCTCGTAGCATTGCCCGATGTGATGGAGATCTCCATTCCGTTAAGTCGTTGGGTTAGCTTGAACCCCTGAAACAAATGTGATCAGTAGCTCTCGTATCCACTATCCACGAATAGACAGCATACGTCGCTTCACAAGTTTCGACAACTAGGGTGTGTGAATTACCTAACTTTTCTAGCCTCCTAGGCTTGGAACAGGCAGACCTCCATTGTCCTCTCTCACCGCAACTAAAACACTTCCCCTTCGAT
Source organism: Ballota nigra (assembly GCA_947034835.1). Taxonomy (NCBI): domain Eukaryota; kingdom Viridiplantae; phylum Streptophyta; class Magnoliopsida; order Lamiales; family Lamiaceae; genus Ballota; species Ballota nigra. The sequence continues at coordinate 36,384,608 of OX344724.1, read as the reverse complement.
GCTAGCCTTTGCATTTGCCTTTCGCAACAATTGGATTTGCTTGGATCCGGCCTTTGGTTCTCTTCCTCTTTTTCCCTCCCTTGGGACCAAAAGAGGTAAACGAACCATTAGCCACCATAGCACTAGACTGGTGCTCCATTATCACCTCCACCGAAACTAAAGCTTGCAAGAGCTAGGGCAAACGACTTGTCCGTTCATTCATCTGATAGTTCAATTGAAACTGCTCAAAGCTTTTCGGAAGAGAATGGAGTATGTAATCGACCTGAGAAGGGATATCAAAATACACACCAAGTACTTCCAACTTGTTAAGGTATGCCATAATCTCGAGAACATGCTCCCTCATGGGCGTTCCCTCCACCATTTCCAACTTGACCGAGTCATGTTTGGTGAACTGATTAGTCATGGGTTTGATGTGAAGACATCTCTTCAAGGTTTTCCATGATTTCAACAGCGGATACAATGTCCTCATGCATATGCCTCAAATCCTCAGACGGAGATGTCAAGATGATGCACTTCATGTGTTCATTGTCACGCTTCCCATCATAAACTGTCCTTCCCCATTGCTTGACTTATCATTAGGCTTGCCGGGTATATTAACGTGAATAACCCAATTGTGTTTTCGTGCAGTAATGACAAAATTTGAATTACATTTCCAATCGATATAATTATCTCCAAAAAGTTTATTAACTTTAAGTATATTAAACAGTAGATTAAAAGGTTGCGACATGATAAAATGAGAATAAAACATACATTCATATTAATATCTAGAAAAATACGAAATTATCACATAATTCGATCACATCAATTATATTGAAACCTTAAAACAATATAATCATGCATCAGCCAACATCTCGAAACAATTTAAATGCGCTACGAGGGGTGGTCTATACATTTAAACACATTCAAGCGGATCACAAACTTAAAAGTTACAAATCCTTAATTCAAAATTAATAGTTGGCTCCCACTTTGACCAAATAAAAATTGACAGGGACTCCGAGGGGAGTAAGTTAATATCAATTTCTTATGCCTAAGTAATAACCATAATTAAATACAGGATTATTATTTCGCTTTGAGCAAGCCACTCGTGGTGAGGGTCAATACCGCCATTAGTAATAATCCACAATCATCCTGTAACGACCCGAAACCAAATTAGGGTTTTCATGATTTATGTTTAATGTTTTTAAATGAAATGCTTGGTTTAAATATATGTGCATGCAAGTTCTAATTTTTCAGGTGGCAGACAGCATTTCGAGCCGAAAAACCCTACTAGCACTTTTTGAGTTTTATCCGTAAAACGGGTCGAATTTCTTGATAAAAATTTAAAGAATTCAAATTGATGAATAAGAAAATTTATATGAACCACAAAAATCATACGAATTTAACGGTATGTTGAATTAAATTTTGGAACAAAAAACCGAATCGAAAAATATAAAAAATACACTGTCGAAGCCAAAATCGCATCAAGAATCGGGACTACCATAAATGGCAGCCCCAAAACAGTAAAAACCTGCACCTTTGACCCATTTTTTCAGCCATGGTAAGTAGAAGTACATGTAATGATATCCTAAAGCCTACCCTAATCCTATATCCTATCCCATCTCATAACTCTTGTGTTTAATAGACACAAGAACACATCACCCTCTCCCCTCTCCTTATGATCAGCCAACCCTCCCCTTTTCCTCCTATATATACCCCTCCAAACCCCTTTCTTTTGTCACATTAGTTCTTGCACTCAAGAGAGGAAAGAAAGAAAGAAAGAAAGAAAGAAAGAGAGAAAGTTAGAAGTGAGAGTAGAAGGAGAAGGAGCCCTCTCCTCTCCTCCCCCTCTTGGCCTACACCACCACCTCCTAGGAGGAGTGTTTTCCTCACCATATTGAAGCCAAGGGAGTGTTAGAAGTTAGGGTGTTCATCTTTGGTTCCTAATCTTCCAAGAAAGAGAGGAAAACTACAAGGGTAAGCCCTATAAACCCATTTCTCTTAATACTTTGATCATATTTTGTTTTGGGCATGAAATCCTTAGAAATTGAATGTTAAGAACCTTTCCCAAGCTTATTTAAACTGTAAGAATGATGTATGAGGTTTGAGTTTAAGATTCCCCACGATTTTGAGCTTATATGATCGTTTATGAGAAAGTATGACAAAGTTCGTTTCTACCCGGGTTAGTTATGTCCCTTTTTTTTTACGAACCCATTTCGGACCTTTATTGATGTTGAAAAATAATGAAAATTATCTGGATGTATTATTTGATGTATAAAAGAAACTGTGAAAATTATGTGGTCATCTGATTTATATTGAGGGAGAATAAATTTATGGAAATTTGTATGTCTGAAACCGTACGAAAATGTGAGCAGCGACTCTATTTAATTTTTTTTGCCTATTTTCAGACGTGATAAAAATATAGAAAAATTTTGGGATGTTCCACTTGTTGTTTTCTATGATATACACAAAAATAATAGCTTTTTGTGCAGAGGATAATGAGATATTCCTATTTTAATATTATGTGGTAAATACTTGACTGAGGCTGATTCTTTGTTTTCAAAAATTTAATTAGCCCTTTTATAAGTGTTTAAAATTCTCAGAAAATTTTGGAGATGTTCTCCACTGAGTCTGGAATTCTATGTAAAATACATGGTTTATTTTGATTAATTTTACAATAAGTTATGGATTTTTAAGTAAAGCATGTACTGCATGACAAACTATGTAATAAATTCCTTTTCCATCAAACATCTGGTAATGTTTTGTAACTCAAATGACTTAGGTTTCTAAATAAAAAATATAAATTTTTAAGTTATCTATAACATATTCTAATTTCATGATTTTTGTATGAACCTACTGTGAGATATAATTTTTAGACCTCAATGTACACTGTTTTGACGAATGTCTCGCTGTTCTGATTTCAAATGCAAATGTACCCTATTTTGATTGCTCAAATGACTTGGTGCCCTTAATGGAATTTGTTCCATATCATCCGTTGTATAACATACTAAAATTTCATAATTTTCTAGTAAGTATAAATGCCTTTTTCAGTTAATACATGTATGTATGTATGTCTTATGTAAAATAACTAGCACTAGAAAGAAGGAATAAGTGATACTTTTATAAACAAGCATGTTTTAGGTATATAAATGATTTGTTTTTACTTGTCCAAGAATATTTTTTAGTGTTTTACTTGCTTCTGAGTGTTGAATGAACCCGGATGATCCAAAACCCCAACCGGTGGACCCGTATTGAATTAGAGTAACCTTACTACCCGAATGAACAAGTTTCAACGCCCTCCTTGAACTTGAACAAGAACCCTAGGGCTGTTTTAATGAAGTAAATATTCTCCTATAACCGAAAAGCCCTAAGTATGATGCGAAGTTGAGTAATAAACTAAAAGAATCAACGATGACTAAATGAACGGACTGTGTTAGGTAAAGTGGGGTTAGCTCGGAAGCTCGGAGGTCGCCCGTGTTCTAAGCAATCAAGAAGTTAAGCTTTACCTCTAAAAGTTTCCAGGTGAGTGATACTATCTGTATAGCTAGTTAATGTTATATGGACTGTTGTTAGTTTTCTGAAACAAACGTAAAGAATATCAGTAAAAGACATGAACAATCTTATGAATGTGGATGCGAGTATGCAATTATAACAATTTGAGCATGTAGTATGTGATTTGCGAACTATGTGAAAGTTGTAAGGGAAACTGATGGAGGGATAAGGACGGAAGGGACAAGGATGTGGTGGAGTCGCTACCGGTGCCCCCCAAACAGGGATAAGGATGTGGTTGAAAGAGTACCAGTGCCCCCATATTTTTTAGGGACAAGGACGCGGTGGAAATACCATATGAATAAGAAAGGAGATTGATGGGTCTTTGAGCCATATGATTGATGGGCCTTTGAGCCATATGAATGATGGGCCTTCGGGCCATATGAATGCTTTGTTCTAAATCTGTGTTTATAAGTTGTATGTTAAAGAAAACGAATACACATGACCAAAAATTATAATGAACCAACTGAAAGGTGAAAATCTTAAAAGTATTATTATTTTGGATCTCCTGATAATCTGTATAACAGCATACAGGTTACCCGCTGAGATTTTATCTCACGCCCCTCTCTAAACATTTCCAGGTTATGATGCTGAGGTCCGGGAGCTGCCGTAGATGACTGTTTCCCACTCCCGTTTATTAATTAAATAAACTGCTTCTATCAAGATTGAGACAATATGTTATTTTAATACTACTGTTAATGTTTTGTCACTAATGCCTCGAGAGTCATACCCAGGACTCATCGGGGTGTTTCTTTATTAAATAATGGGATGATGGTTTTTTTTTTAAGTAACAAACTGATGTTTTCTCAAATAAGTATTATGTTAAGTTCTTCCGCTGCATCTGTATAATTATATTTGTTGTTTTATCTTTTATAAAGAAATTTTCTGGCTCAGTTTTTATGGTTCACTAAGTGATGACTCGGGTTTAGGACGTTGTGACCTCAAAGGTCAACTTTCTGAATTCCGGGGTGTTACAGGTGGTATCAAAGCTTATGTTCAAAACTTCGGACCCAATGATTTATTTTCCTTTATTTCAAAATTTTCACTTAGTAAAGTAGACAAATTTTATAAACTTCAAATTAAATATCACTAGTGGGAAGGTTATTGATTAGGCGTGAAATTGTTATGTTTTGGTGCCGGATTTGTCCATGTTTTGAGTATTTTCGACGAGTATTTGGAGTCAAATGAGTATCATTTTTATAAAATTATTAATTTGTCTCTTTGGTTTTCATAGGTGGATAGAGGGCGAAAAGAGGAGTTCGTAGGACTTTGAATCGGCCAAAACGGACTCCCGGTTGAGAAGTTATGAAGGTTTTACGAACATGTGTACAGTCAGCAGTCGAGCGCCTCGCTCGACCTCTTGACCAGCTCGACCACCAAGCTCGAATGGGGCGTTCGAGCTGTGTTGCTCGAGCGTTTTTGCGTGTTTTTGGCCCAAAATCGCCCAAATTCGTCCCAAAGCCTATATATACCCCTTCCAAGCATATTTTCACATATCACCACATACCAACTCATATTTTTACATACTTTGAGCAAGGAGAAAGCTTGTGAAGGAGTTTTGAAGAATTTTATACGTTGTAATCGAGGTTTTAATTTACGAATTCTTCGTTTTAGTATTTCTTTTGAACGTATTAGATTAATTCTTTCTTTCTTTACTCTTTGAGACGATTAAACCTAGTTTTTCAGATTTATATATATTTCTTTAGAGACTTTAATTTGTTCTTTCGTTTATGTTCTTGATTTCTTTCGTTAATTTAATTATGCATATGATTTTTGTTCTTGTGATTGATTTTATTATTCAAACAACCATGTCCGGCTAAAACCCTTGCATGCTTGGGGTAGGATGAACTCGTAGAAGTAGGTTGTGGGTACGTAATTAGGGTAACTTGTGACGTTAGGTTTTAATTCTCTTGGTTAATGAATTCTTAAAATTAATCTAGACTTCGCTTTTGAATTTCGTTTGAAAGGTGTTAGAGAGAGGACGGTCGTATCACTCTTTAACAACGAGTAGACTTAACTAGAGAGTTTAAAAAGGGTTAATTCATCTACCGGTTTAGCGAAGGAGGACGACCGCATCACCTTAGTTAAATTAGGGTCTCATTAATTAAGCACAATCTATTAACTTGTTAGTGGATTAGTGAAGTCGAGTGTTAGGGTAAAGTATTAGGGTTTAGAATCTTGAGCTTTCACCTTGCATTCTTTTACTTAGGTTATTCCTGGCGCGTTACAGTTATTTTGAAAGAGTTACATAAAAAGGGTGATCAACGTGATCAAGAGTTCCAGAAGATGAACGTTGAGTGGACTAGAACTCAACAAGAGAACAATCGAAGGTTCACTTCTATAGAGTTCCAGATGAGCCAGATTGCAAAGTCAGTGAATAGAATGCCGGAGGGAAACCCGAAAGAGCATTGCAAGGCGATCCAACTTAGAAGTGGAACCAACTATGAAGGTCCTCAGATGCCTGCTGATTCTGGGACGCCCCAAGTTGAGAAAGGGATTGAAAGTGAAGGGATTGAGAAGCATAAAGATATGGATGAGTCCCAGAAGGGCAAGGAAAGTGAGGAGATTGAGAGAGTTCCTAAGTGGAAAAAGGCAAAGGAAGCAAGGGATAAAGTGAAAGAAACAGAGCGAGATGAATGGGAGGTACCCAAATCTGTGATACCCGTCTCGTATCCACAACGCTTTATGAAGAAAATGCTTGATGAGAAATTCGCTAAGTTCCTTGATGTTTTTAAAAAATTGAATATTAATATTCCTTTTTATGATGCTTTGGAACAGATGCCCAATTATGCAAAGTTTTTGAAGGACTTGATCGCGAAAAGACGACGAGTGGATGAGCCGAAGTTGGTGCAGCTGAACCACGAGGTGAGTGCATTAGTGCACAAGGCGCTTCCACCGAAGCTGAAGGATCCCGGGAGCTTCATGATCCTATGTGACATTGGGAACGGGATCAAGAATGGAGCGTTGTGTGACCTTGGAGCGAGCATCAATCTTATGCCCTTGTCGCTTTTCAAGAAGTTGGAAGGTGGTGAACTTCAACCCACAATGATGACGCTTCAACTTGCCGATCGGTCTATTACTAGACCTCAAGGTGTGGTTGAAGACGTCCTCGTGAGAGTTGGAGATCACATTTTTCCAGCCGACTTTGTAGTGCTAGAGATGGAGGAAGATGAGCACGTGCCCCTGATCTTGGGAAGACTGTTCTTAGCTATGGCGGGGATGGTGCTAGACGTGGCAAATGGGAAGATTACATTGAAGGTTGATGATCAAGAAGTGAAGATCTCCCTATATGAAGCCATGAAGCACCCGAAGGAGGATGAGAGCTTGTATTGCATGGATGCAATTGATCCTTGTGTTGAAGACACACCTTCTATCCCTAATCCCTCTCATATTCATGATTTTGTTAGTCCTTCACTTGACTATTTAACCCATGAGCATTATGATCTTGATTATTTTGATAGGGATGAAGTGAAGAAGTTGAAGGATGAAGAGGTGAAGAAAGTGGATGTGGCCCAGTTGGAAGGAAAATGAGGAGTTAAGAAGAAAAAGTCCAAATTCAAGAAACTGTTTGGTAAGACTCCTCCAGATAAAGGTGAGAAGGAGTTGAGACCCATAACACTTGGGGATGAGAAGAAAGCAAAAGAGCTCATGATGGAGGGGCATCAAGGAAAAGAATGCAACCACCACTCTTATGAGAGTAAGGGAGGTAAATTTGAGTATGATGTCCCATAAGCTCCTTTGAGCTTGGTCCGGCATGAGGACCTTAAAAATAGCGCTGAATGGGAGGCAACCCATTTTTATTTGCTTTTGAGTGTTTTTAGTTTTTTTTTCCTTTTATGTTATTAGGATGTTGTTGAGTCGTATGTTTAACCTCGTATTTGAGTAAGTTGCTTGTAGGCTTGTCTCGAAGGAGTGCCAAAGGAGTGGAGATTGAAGGAACCAACTTGAGACAAGGAAGTGTGCAAAGCTATTGAGAGAAATTGAATTATTTGGTTGAGGTAATCCACAACCCCAAACTTAGACCTCTAGCAAGGTCGAAGTTTGGGGGGTGGAGTTTTTTTTTTATTTGTTTTATGATTACATTGCACATGCATGCACCTCTTATCTTTTGAGTTGAGTTTGATTGATTATTGGTGTGTTGAGATACTCCTTGGGGTGATTTTGATTTGACTCGCTATTGCATATTTCATGCCTATCAATCATCTTATGCTTGTTGATTGCTATCTTTGAGTATGATTTGATGAGTAGAGTGAGTTGTAAGGGTGAGTTAGAAATTCTTTTGTGTGAGTGTTTGAGTTTGAGCTGATTTGAGAAAGAACTTGTATGCTTGTGAATTTTTCTTTTGAGTAGTTGTGTGATGAGAGTGAGAATGCACTAGGACTAGCATGGATGTGAAAGCCGTGAGCTTTTGAGCCTTATGAGATTTTGATGCATTAATTAATCTCTTCGTTTGTGAGAGGATCGTCACCTTAGAGGATGCTAGAACTTGTGTGTGCTCTTGCTTCTTGATTGTGTCTAGTTTGAAATGCCGAATGTGATCTTAGGCCATCTTTGATTTGAGTGAGTCACTTAGCCAAAATTTTCCTTACCAATGACATGTATCCCTTGCTAGCCCCTTTGAGCCTAAAGCTTATTTTATTTGCTAGCACATTTAAACACTCTTCCAAGTTCCTAAGCCTTTTTGTCCCAATTTGAGTGGAGAATAGGAAAAGTGTGAAGGTTGAAGGGATTGAGTTGATTTGAGAAAAGGAATTATGATGGTTGAGTGGTGATAAAATAAGGGTGTGAATGAGATATGAGTTGTGGGAAAGAAAAAATTGAACTCATGTGTTTGTGCGAAAAAGAAAAAAAAAAGTGAAGTGATTGAAAAAAAAAGTGAAAAGAGTTAGAAAAAAGAATTGAAGTGTTGAGAAAATCGGAATTGAAAGAGTGTTGATTGAATATGTTTGAAGTAGTCTGTTCCTAATCTCGAAGTGCCAAAGTTTGACTTTCTATTCTCCATTCACTTAAGTCACTTACCCATATTGTTATCCCACCTGTCCAAAGAGCCTACATTACAACCTTGAGAAAAGTCCTTTTTGATTCGGCATTGATTTCTATAGTATGGTCGGAGTTGAGAGTGCTTACAAACCTATGGCTGCCGATATGAGTGATTGATTGGTTGAGTGAGTCCCTTAATCATTTATATACACTAGTGAGGGAGTGAAACACATCGTTGAGAGCACATCCATGTTTGATCTTGGTGTTTCTTGTTGTTGTTGCATGAGTATGATGAAGGAAGGTGAGTGAGTATACATGTGATTGATCTTTAAAGCTCGAGTTCATTTGCTTGCATGAGTTGATTCTTTGACTCATTCCTAACAATTTCACTTGACTTATTATTTCATTGCTTGAGGACAAGCAATATGGTAAGTTTGGGGGGGTTGATTAGGCGTGAAATTGTTATGTTTTGGTGCCGGATTTGCCCATGTTTTGAGTATTTTCGACGAGTGTTTGGAGTCAAATGAGTATCATTTTTATAAACTTATTAATTTGTCTCTTTGGTTTTAATAGATGGATAGAGGGCGAAAAGAGGAGTTCGTAGGACTTTGAATCGGCCAAAACGGACTCCCGGTTGAGAAGTTATGAAGGTTTTACGAACATGTGTAGGGATGGCAAAATGGCCCGCCCCGAGGCCGCCCCGCCCCGCCCCACCCCGATTGGGCCAGGTCAGCCCCGCCCCGTTCTGAAAATGGGGCAGGTCCGCTCCGCCCCGCACGTGGGGCAGGTCGGGTATGGATATATATATTGTCCCGCCCCGCCCCGCAATCTATTTAATATATACATATAAATATATTTCTATTAAATATTATACATATATATATGGTAAATATATAAAAAGATCTCCCATAAATATATCAACAAATCAAATTAACATAACCACATCCATTAATTAATATATTTTTTTATTGATATATATTAAACTCTAGCTTATAATTTACTATGCCATTCACATTATCACATAATAGTTGCCCTAAATTAACATATATGCGTGAGTCCTTCCCCCTCACAATCTCACGCCATCCCTCTCTCTCACAAACTCACGCCGTCATCAACTGATCATTGATCATCATCCTTTTCCCTCACAATCTCACGCTGTCCACACGCCACACCACCATATCGTTCACTCTCTTAATCTCCAATCTTCTCAAAGTAAGTTTCTATTTTTTTTCACCGTGAATATTATGAGTAGTGATATTATCTTTAAAACTAATTCTTTATTAAAAGAGGTTGTTCCTTTATCTTTAAAAAACGCAGTTCGATGTGTTAGTATATGTTTTAAAAAATCAAGACTGAAATTAAAATCCAAGTGTGTGTTGTACACCATGCTATAATAGTAATTGATATTAATCATATAGAGACGAACATGCCGGTTTCGTTGTAGAGACGGCTGCGGAATACTGTGCATCGTGCTTGTCTAACTGTGTGAGAACCTGCTCATCAATTTAATTAAACTAGTTAGTGTGTATGGATCCATTTTCATGTTTGGAAATTCTATTTTTTTATTATTTGTCATAATAGTAATTGGTATTTCTTTTCTCTCACACACAAATACACTTTCCATTCCTGTTTTCATCATGATAATATCATATGTGGTTACAAAAATTAAACTCAAATTTAAATTTGATCATCAAAGTTTAGTTTTACGAAAAAAAAAAAGTGCTCAAAGTTCTTTTTTTTTTCATTATTTTTGTTCCCAACATTAGTTGACTTGATTGTAAATTAATTGACGAAATCAAAATATTGAGGACCAAAAGAGAAGAAAGTTGAGTTTTGGGGATTGATACTAATTAGGAATTTTAGGGTTTCTTTTGTGAAAATATGAGAAGTAAATAAGAAAGGAAAAAAAAAAGAAATTGAATTTATAATTTAAGTAATATTTAAATATGGACAATATAGAAATTTAATATAAAGGTATTTTTGTCAAAATAATATTCGGGGTTTGTACAGTAAATTCGGGGGTTTGTTTAGCCGCGGCCTATTAAATTTTATACCAAGAGCCTACACAAAGTACTGTTCGTCACTGTGCATATGTAATATGTATTTTTTTTATGGGAACGTATGTAATATGTATAGAATATGGGGTGAGGAGTAAATGCAAGATAACATAAAAGCAGGATAAATGGGATGAGAGAGAAAGCGGAGAGAGACCAAACAATGAGGGGAGATGCTGTGAAGATAAAATTGCATTGAATTGTTCATTTATATTGATATTGTTCATTAATACGAATTTTCTATAAAAAAATTAATAGAAACATATTTTCTTGTGTTGTTCAATATGCTTGCATTATATAATTACTAAATTATTTAATATTATGTTGTAATGAAATAGATTATATTCACTTTCTCACTATGTTTATTCTCTATACAATGCTTAATGGGATTATGATTTTATGTTTTCTTTTTCGATCTAGGATCATTATTGCCAATGAAGGGGCATCTCCATCACCCATGCAATCGATTGAGTCCCAAGGGGCATTTGAATCTCCATCTTTAGTGCCAATCGACTCTCCAAAGACACCCAACTCTACCTCTCTGAATATTGAGAACCCCCCAGATGTACAAGAATTGGATCAAGATGTTGGTAAAAATGAAAAGACAAACACTCCAGGCGGAACAGCAGGAAAAATATTTTCCAAAGTGTGGACTCACTATCACAAAGTGCAAGTTGATGGAAAATGGAAAGCAAAGTGCAAAGATTGTGGTGCAATGTTGGTGGGTGAACCTAAGCAAGGTACTTCCCATTTGTTGAAGCATCAAAATAGATGTCCTAAAAAGAAAATGATGGATATAAGACAACAAATTTTGAAGTCTAGTTTCAACAAGGATAAATTTGAAGTTTCACCATTTAACTTTGATAAAGATGTAACCCGCAAAGAACTTGCAAAAATGATCATCATGCACGAGTATCCTTTGATGATGGTGGAGCATGAAGGATTTAGGAATTTCTGCAAGAGTTTGAATCCTCTTTTTCAAATTGTGTCGAGAAACACAATCAAAGGTGATTGCTTAAAGATATACGAGAGTGAAAAGAATGCCACTATACAACTATTGGAGAAGAATGAAGGTCGAGTAGCTGTGACTACAGATATGTGGACATCCTCCTTTCAAAAGAAAGGATTCATGGCGGTTGTTGTTTACCAAATATATTTTGCTGGGATTGAATGGCTATTCATAAAAGCTTTGGTAAAAACATCAAATGATTGGGTTCTTAAATGCTAGAATGAATGCTTGAATGAAGAAAAGCAATAAATGTATAAGAACACTAAGAACACCAAGAATTGCCAGGGGTTGTGAGTCCCTGGACTTGAAATGAGTGTGTATTGATTATATTGAGAGAGATTGAACCTTTTTTTACATTACAAAAGTGGGGGTATTTATAGTTTTCTCACTATAGGGGTATTCTGGTCATTTTCGGCCTCTCGGGGGACAGGTGCATTAAATGTCTCCTGCCCCTGAGGACGCGCGGGCTCTGGTATGTCAGGGCTTGCAGGTGGCCGGCCACTAGGGTGTTGACGCGTGTCCAAAAAGGACGATTCTCTGGCGAATTTCCTCATTTGGATGGAATATTCTCTGAGTCTCTGGGTACGGAGGCGGCCTTTTTCCCCCTTGGGAGAGGATCTTGTTTGATTCTGTCACGTGCTCCAGATCTCTCTTGCCGGCCGGGGGCCTTGAGTGATCGGAGGCCGGCCTCCTGGCGGACAGCGAGGCCGGAGATTGCTCCAGCCAGTCGGTCACGTCCGGGCGATCTCTGCTGGACTTCACTGATCTTGGCCGGGCCGGTCCGGCCACGGCTGGACTTGAACGTGGCTGGGACGAACGTGGACGGGCATCCCAAGTGGGTTTCCGGCCTCGCTTTCGAGGCCGGAAACTCGTGGTCGGAGCCCGCTGAGGTCGGATTCAGGCCGGACAGGTCGGTCCCGGCCTCTGGGTACCTTCTTGCCTTTTCCAGCTTTTTTCCGGTCGGATCCAACACGTGGTCCGAAACGGTCACAACAATTGCCCCCCAGCTCGTCGCTCAAAGTTAGTGTGGGGTGAGGTGGTCGTTTACCGTTTTGTGTTGGTGCCGACCTTGATTTGCCCGGGGTGGTCGGAGACCGGCTTACGGCTTTGCGAAGACTGGAAGGGCGAGCGTTGTACTTATTTTGCCTAAAAAGGTGTGCATGACGTCAGGCGATGCCTCGGATTATGCGCATTGAAAGCTGACGTGCGTGACATGATTTGATCTCCTCGAATCTCGCGCATTTAATGCGTGCAAAGTACGAGGCGTCTGACGCCAAACCGTCTCTTCATCTTCTTGCACCTAGGCCCCTGAACCTAGGTTTTCATTTCGACGTAGGCCCTCACCCATTTCCTATAAATAGGGGTGTCACCTCATTTCCAAAGGTTTTCACTCTTTAGCGATTTGCAGCTGCTCTTAGGCGATTTCCGGCGAGTTCTTCACGGCGGCGACGAGCTTCGAACGGCGGTGTGGTGGTTTTTCAGAAGGTAATTATTCTTAATTTTTGATATTCCAAACTCTATCTTTCACAATGGTGCGGCGGTGGGCCGGTCCTCCGCCTGGGCAAAGGGGCGGCGCTTCCTCAAGTGGCGGCGGTGGTGGCGGAGCTAATCGCCGTTTGTTCGAAGAGGGAGGAAGTTCCCGCGGAGGGAGTGGAGCCTCTCCTTCTCGTCTAGCGGGCTCGATTTGGGCTCACAACGACGACGGTTTGGATGCCCTATTCCCGCGCCCGGGACGGTCACTGCTGGGTGAAGGCGCCCGGGAGGGGGTTCCTTTGGCTGCGGAAAGATCCCAGAACGAGGAGGCGGCCCGACCAGTGGAGGAAAGGGATCCACTGGACGACCTCCTGGAGGAAGACGAAGCGGAAAGTGGCCGCGGCGAAGGTGACGACCTGGGGACCAACTTGTTGCTTCAGAATCTCGCGGCTGAACAAATCAAGCAAAGGCTCGGGATGGCGAATGAGGCCTCGGGATCGGAGACCGAAGAGGCCGAAAGGCCGACTGCAGCTGGCCGGAGCGTTAGCCGGGGTTGGCGAGAAATGGTCCGGATGGCCTTTCGCTTGTGGTCGGAGTACGTGGAAATGAAAGATGAGGTCGATTCCCTTTCTTTCGACTTCGAGGAGTATTCGGAACATTTCCCGCGGGGGCCGACCGTTCGTGATCGGGCCACCATCCGGATAGCCGACCTGGAGGAGTCTCGCAAGTGGACCATTGGACAGATTCAGAGCAAGATGACCCAGCATTTTCTTGATGATGCCCGGTCCGACTGGGAAATTCCCTACGACGTCCACCTCTACGCCCCCGAACCAAATGAACGGGCGGATCAGCCTCCTCGAGGGATGGTGGCCGTGACCCAAGATATGATGGAGGTTGGACTTCGTATTCCGCTCCATCCGGCCGTATCGTACCTATTGAACTACTGGAACCAGGCGCCCATCCAGCTGCTCCCGAATACATGGATGATCCTTGTGAGCGCCATGACCTTGTTTGGCATGAATCGGCTCTACCGGATGCCGACCCCTGGGGAAATGACATACCTCTACCGAATCCAGAGTGAAAAGAGTGGGACCGGTGAGGTCTACATTCAAACTAAAGGACAAAAGTTGGTGACCGGACTGCCGAGCAAGGGTCGGAACGATCGGAGGAAGTGGTTCTTCGTCGGTGGGGCGTGGAAGACCGGGTATCCGGATGGGACGGAGATTGACATTCCGACCGACATCCGTCTCAAGAATCCCAGTAAGGAATTTTTAGCTTAAATTTGGATTAAGAGTACTGATCTAATTTCTTACTTCTCTTTGCAGGTTACCCTTGCCCTTCCGACCGGGAGCTGAATTTCGACTTTGCAGTTGTCCGGGAGCGGATTCTGTCGTTACCGGCCACAGAAAGGAATCAGGCCGTCCTTTGGACTCGACAATCCCGAATTTCTGGCCACTTCTTCCAGTTCCCGCGTCATCTAAAATTGACGGGTAAGTACCAGGGCGGGACCGGGCTCCGACCTTTAGTCTGTTTGTGTTTTTTTTTTTATTATTTTTTTTAACACTTCGTGTCCTGTCATTGCAGTGCCCGACTTCCCGATCGTGAGGCAGTACCCGCCAGAACTCCTTGAAAGCTGCCTGGAAATATTTTCTATGATTGGAGCCTGCGCAGTAAAGAAGACGGCCAAGGGGGCAAAGAAGAAGAAAGGAAACGGCGCCCGGACCGGGGTCGTGATCGAAGAGCCCATCCCCCTTCAGTCGGTTCTGGCCGTCGGGACCGCTGCTACTGAGGTCCCTGCATCCCCCCGCCTCTCCGGCCGGAAGAGGGGTCGGGAGGAAACTGAGAGCGAGGAGACCGGCCTTCGTGGGTCGAGTCCGGCCCCTATCGTCCTCTCTGATGATACCCCGCCGGGGCCGGTCGGGGCAGAGAATGCGGCCCATGAGGCGCCAACTTCTGGCCCGGAAGGCGACATGACCTATTTTGGTCGTGATTCCGCTCGTTTCCAAGCGTGAGTCTTCTAATTTCGAGATTCTTATAAGTCAAATTTTAATTGTACCTGATCGCCGTTTCCTTTCCATGCAGACTGACGCGCAACAACTCGGGTCTCCCTCCGTTGGTGTTGGATTTCCTTTCCTCCCGGGCTCCGGGCTCCATCCTGGATATGCCGGAGTATATGAGCCGGTCGGTGAACTCTTTGCCCCAAGCTTGGATGCGGGAGTTAGCCGATATCGCCGAGCGCCGACCTCGATACGCCGGTCGGGCCTGTGTTGCACTCGTCAGCCAGGCGACCATCATGGCTAATCTTGTGATGATCGAGCTCACCGGTGCCCTCAGCACCGTGCGGCGGCTGGAGGCCGACCTGACCCGGGCTCGGGAGGAGAAGGCCGGATTCGAGAGTGAGAACGCCGCGCTCAAAAGGGAGAGGGATTATGCGGTCGGCCAGATGGAAGCCGTTCTAAAGGAAAAAGATGATGCTCTTGGTCGGGCTGAGATGGCGTATAAAGCGCTGGAGGATGCCCGGAATCGGGTGGCCGAGATGGAGGACGTCAGTGCCGATCTGCGGCTGGAGGCGCATCGAGCCCGGGGGGATGCCGATCAGGCCCTTGCCCGGCAGGCTGAGTTGGAGAGGGAGCTCCAAAAGAAGGCTGAAGAACTGGCTGCCTCCCTTAGCCGGCCGGCATACGATCCGGAGGATCCGACCGCCAACCCGACGCTCTTCTCCGAGTTCTGCTTCTACATGGCCGCTGCCAGCATGATCCGGGTTGCGCGCCAGGCCGGCCTTGAGACCAAGTCCTTGGAGGAATATTTCCGGGAGTACGCCGCCAAGAATCCGGTCAATGAGGGCTACTGGTTCCCCATCCTCGACCTTGAGACCGTCCATGGGGTGGACCTCTCATGGTTCCCCCATCGGCACAGGCTGCTCCTACCGGGTCAGAATCCCCGGTCGGTGACGAAGAGGAGGAGGCAGAGGATGGAGAGGACATTCCTCCGGCCGACTCTCAAGTGCCTGGTGGAGGTGATGTCGAGTTGCTTTGGCGGCCGGGAATGGGGGGCAGGCGA
Source organism: Ballota nigra (assembly GCA_947034835.1). NCBI lineage: Eukaryota > Viridiplantae > Streptophyta > Magnoliopsida > Lamiales > Lamiaceae > Ballota > Ballota nigra. The sequence continues at coordinate 36,368,507 of OX344724.1, read as the reverse complement.
ACGCTGCGGCCAGCGAGGGCGAATCTTGAATTTTTTGTTTCTGCCTTAGCTCCTTTTTACTGCTTTCGAATGTAACTGGCTTCTGACCGGACTTATCCTTGTTTTAAACCGTTGTACTTCCCGGCTTTCAGACCGGTTTTGATTTTATATAATTCAGTCTTTCCTTGAACTTTATTGTTTTGTTATCGCTTTCTTGCTTTCATATACTTATCAAAGTAAATTTTCACAAGTATGAAATGAGATTTTGACCCGGGCTCGAGTGTGATATGCCGACCTCGATACGGTCGGCATATGTTTTGAACTGAGCCCGGTTTGTAGGATTGCCTTGGTTGCCTTGCCGAGCTCAAGTGTGATATGCCGACCTCGATACGGTCGGCATATGCTTTTGAACCGAGCTCGGCTTTTAAAGTGGCTAGGGTGGCCTTTCCGAGCTCAAGTGTGATACGCCGACCTCGATACGGTCGGCGTACGCTTTTGAACTGGGCTCGGTTTTTGGATGGCCTTGAGTGGCTTTTCCGGGTTCAAGTGTGATATGCCGTCCTCGATACGGCCGGCATATGCCTTTGAACTGAGCCCGGTGCTTGGGAAAAGATTGAGCTGTGTTAAAAGCCTTGTATTGATAAGAACTTTTAATACATAGTACAAGATCATTGGTAGTATTTCTTCAAGTGGATTGCATTCCAGGGGTATTGGTCCGGAGTTCCATCCATGAGTTCCAGCTCGTAAGCTCCCTTGGAGAGCCATTTGGATATCCTGAACGGACCCTCCCAGTTCGGGCCGAATACGCCTTTTGGTACCTGAACCTTTTTGAGGACGAGGTCCCCGACCTGGAATTGTCTGGCCTTCACTTTGGAGTTGAATTTTTTTTCGGATTTCTTCTTGTAGGCCGCATTCCGGAGGTCGGAGTTGAGTCTCCTTTCTTCCAGCATGTCCAAATCGATCATCCGGGCGGTGTCATTACCTCCGGTGATCGTCTGGGCCGTCTGATGACTTGGTAGGGAGACCTCTGAAGGAATGACGGCCTCGGTCCCAAAGGCTAAAGCGAAAGGTGTTTCTCCCGTTGAGTTCCTTGTGGTCGTTCGATATGACCAAAGTACGTCGGGTAGCTCGGCCGCCCATTTTCCCTTCTTGTCCTCAAGCTTGGCTTTGATAGTGTGCTTGAGGATCTTGTTTACGGCCTCTACCTGGCCGTTCGTTTGCGGGTGGTAGGGGGTAGAGAATACCTTCTTGATGTTCCATTTCTCACAAAACTGAATCATTTGGAGACCATCAAACTGTTTCCCGTTATCGGAGATGATCACTTGAGGTAGGCCGAAACGGCAGATGATGTTTTTCCAAATGAACTTGATGATTTGAGTCTGGCTGATCTTGTTGAGTGGCTCTACCTCCGCCCACTTTGTGAAATAGTCGACGGCCACGACGGCGAATTTGTGGCCCCCGGGCGCAGTGGGCATCGGTCCGATCAGGTCGATGCCCCACTGGGCAAAAGGCCATGGGCTATACATGGAGGAGAGCTGCTCGGGGGATAGTTTGATATTGGGTCCCAAGACTTGACATTTGTGGCACGACCTCGCGAAGTTGACGGCGTCCTTGTTCAGGGTTGGCCAGAAATATCCTTGTCGTATCACTTTGTAGGCTAGGGCCCGGCCTCCGGCATGATTCCCACACACCCCCTCATGGATCTCAGCCAGAATGGTCTGGCCTTGCTCCGGGGTTATACATTTTAGGAGTGGGAGGGTAAAGCTTCTCTTATATAAAAGATCGTCAATGAGGGTGTACCTTGACGACCGGAGTTGCAGTTGCCGGGCCCGAGTCCTATCTTCAGGGAGCGCGCCGGTCTTGAGATATTTCACGATCGGCGTCATCAAATTCTCATCTGTGCTTAGAACGGTCGCCACCTGTGCTCGGATGACCGTGGGCGTTCCGAGCGTGGAGAGTTGAATGTTGGCAAGGTCGGCTGCTCCCTCTGCCGTTGCAAGCTTGGAGAGCGCATCGGCCTGGGTGTTGTGTTCCCTCGGGATTTGCTCAATGAAAACCTGATGAAATTTCTCGCATAAGGTTGTGACCAGGTCGAGATACTTCATCATTTGTTCCCCCCGGGCCTCGTACTCCCCTTTGATCTGGTTGACCACGAGCAGGGAGTCCATGAAAACATGCAGCCGGCAGACTCCGATTGCGATTGCGAGCTCAAGGCCCCCGACCAGAGCCTCATACTCGGCCTCGTTGTTGGTGGCCGAGAAGCTGAAGCGGACTGCATGGGTGAAATTTTGGCCCTTCGGACCGATCAGGACGATACCGGCCCCGGTACAAGTATTAGTTGACGATCCGTCCACATAGAGCTTCCAAGGTGGGTGGTTGATTCTTGTGAACTTGGGTGGGAAAGTTAGTTCTACTATAAAGTCAGCCAGGGCCTGACCCTTGATGGCCGTCCTTGGGGCGTATGAGACCCCGTACTGAGCTATCTCCAACGACCACTTCAATAACCGGCCGCTGGTGTCCGGCCGGTGTAGGACTTGCCTCAGGGGTAGAGTGGTGAGGACCTCTACTTGGTGGTCGAAGAAATCAGGCCTTAGTTTCCTTACACTCATGACCAGAGCGTAAGCTAACTTTTCGAGCGGGGTGTATCTGAGCTCGGCATCGTGGAGGGCTTGGCTTACGAAGTAGATCGGAAGGTGGTTCTGACCGTCCGCCCGTACGAGTACCGCGCTGAGTGCGACCTCGGAGGCCGCGAGATACAAGTAAAGCTTCTCTCCTGGGACCGGCTTGACTAAGATTTGTGGGTTTGCCAAGTACTCTTTCAGGTTTGCAAAGGCTACTTGGCTTTCCCTATTCCAAGAAAATTTGCCATTTTTAATAGTTGAGAAGAAAGGCTTACTTTTATCTCCGAGCCGGGCTATGAATCTGTTGAGAGAGGCGAGGCATCCGGTCAGGCGTTGCACTTGTTTGATCGTCCTTGGCTCTTGCATGTCAAGGACGGCCTTGATCTTGGCCGGGTTGGCCTCGATCCCGCGCTGGCTGACGATGTGTCCCAGGAATTTTCCGGCCTCCACCCCGAAGTTGCATTTCTTCGGGTTCAGCTTCATGTTGTAGGCCTTGAGGATCTTGAAAGTCTCTTCGAGATCCTTGAGATGGTCTTCTTTCTTCAAGCTTTTTACCACAATGTCGTCGATGTAGACCTCCATGGTCCTTCCGATCTGATCTGTAAACATCTTGTTGACTAGGTGTTGGTAGGTCGCGCCGGTATTGATCAGACCGAAAGGCATCCGGAGCCAAGAGAATATGTTCTTCTCCTTGTGGAATGAGGTGTGCTTGATGTCTTCAACGGCCATGGGGATTTAATGGTAGCCGGCAAAAGCGTCCATGAAGGACATCATCTCGTGTCCGGCCGTGCTGTCCACCAGGTGGTCGATGTGTGGCATCGGAAAGTGATCCTTTGGGCACGCCGCGTTGAGGTCGGTGAAGTCTATACATAGTCTCCAGGCATTGTTTGTCTTTTTTACCAAAACGGCGTTTGCGACCCATTGGGGCTCGTCCCGGGCTTGTTCGATCAGCTTGTTGTCTAGCAACTTCTTGACCTCTTCAGCCAAAGCTTCGTATTTTTCCGGGCCGAACTTCTTTCTCTTCTAATAGACAGGCCTCCTGTTGGGGGCGATCTTTAGACGATGGCATGCATGCTTTGGGTCTATCCCGACCATGTCTTGGTGAGACCAAGCAAAGACTCCAACGTTGGCTTTGAGGAATTCGATAACTTTCCCCCGCATTTCGGTCGGTATGCGAGAGCCGATCAGAACTTCCAATTCCGGCCTCGAGGGATCGACCGGAATGTGTTCCAAATCCTCCAAAGCCGTAGCTTGTTCATAGCTCCGCCGGTCAGAAGAATCGAATCTGGGATCGAGGTCGAGCTCGGATGGTTCGAAACCAATCCTTGGCTCAGGATCGTCGATCTGTATAGGCTGGGGGTCGGCCGATGTGGATCCGACCTCCGCGATGGGATCAGCGGCCGGAATGGCCGTTTCGGAGTCGGGGTGTGGCCCGTCCGGTGTTTGGTTGTTGCTAATTGAAAATAAATGAGAGTTGGAATAGTTCAAACACCTTCTAGCCATTGCCTGGTCACCCTTAATGGTGCCGACCACCCCCTCGGGGGTGGGAAATTTGATACAGTAATAGTAGGAAGAAGCAACAGCTTCAAAAACTTCTAAAAAGGGCCTACCCAGAAAGCCATTATACGAGCTTGGCTGATCTACAATTATAAAATCTAACGGACTAGTTATTCTGACCTCCTTGTTGTAGCAGCAGATGAGTTCCACTGAGAGCTTTATCCTTCCGTACGCAGCGACCGTTGCGTCCCCAAATCCCTTCAGTTGAAGGTCGATTAGCCTGATGAAGTTGACGAGGTCTTCGAGCTGGTCTAGGGCTGTTTTGAAGATGATATTGCAAAAACACCCATTGTCGACCAAAACGCGTTGAACCTCTTTGCCCAGGATCTGGGCGGCAATCACCAACGCATCGCCTTTCGGGAACAGCACCCCGGTCCTGTCCTGGTTGGAGAAAGTTATCTCCAAGCTCTTGTGAATCTTTGGTTCTGGGGGCGTGACCAAGTTGACGTTGGTCGCCGCCCGGACCTCTGCTTTCCTCTTTCAGTTGGACTGCGTCGAGATCGGGGTGAGGCCGCCTAAGTTCCCTCCGCCGGCCTGGATCATGTTGACCCGACCGCCAGGATTCACGGGGGGGAGGAGGTCATCCTCGTCATCATCTTCCTCCAAAGCTGCGACCGGCCTAAGAGGCCGGCCACCTTCCTCGTTCCTTCGAGGGTGGCGCTGGGGCTGCTGCTGCTGCTGTTGGTCCTGCTGGACGGCTGGCCTCTGAAGGAGGTCGTTCAGATGCCCTTCCTCAAATAGCTTCCAAAGCTGCTTTAGGAGATCACGACACTGGCTCGTATTGTGGCCAATAGAGTCGTGATAAGCGCAGAACTTTTTAGGGTCCAGCCGGGACCGGTCTCCAGAATAGGGCCTTGGCTTGGGAAGCACGTCCCGATGCTGGATCGCATTGAAGATATGCGCGGGGGACTGCCTCATGGCCTGAGTTAGGTGAACTTCAACGTCCTCGAAGGACTTGAAGTTACCGGGCGGTTTGGCCACTCTTCTGGCCTTAGGGCCACTCTTGGGGGAGGTTTGGGCTACGGCCTCCGTCTCCTTAGGGGCTGGCTCGGATTCCCCCAGCCTTAGTGCCAGAAGTTTCCTCCGAGCCAGGTAGTCACCGGCTCGGGCGCGGAATTCTGCGTAGGTTTTAGGGAAATCCTTGGTGAGGTGTTTGAACATAGGAGACCGGCCGTGGAAACCCCCAAGAGTCGCGTGCAAAGTCAGTTGGTCGCTTACCGCTTCGCCGGTCAGCATGACTTCGTCCACTCTGGCCACGTAGTCCTCGTCGGACTCCTCTTTCTCCTGGCGGATTCGCATCAGGCGATGCCAGCTTTCCGGCCGGGCAATTTTAGCCGCAAAGTATGATGAGAATTGGGCGCTTAAAGTGGCAAAAGAGTCAATGGACCGTGCCGGGAGAGACACGTACCATCTGTGGGCGAGATCGCCCAGGGTGAGGGGAAAAAGCCTGAACTTCGTGGCGTCTGTCGCGCCACGCCCAGTCATATAGATCCGGAATTTGCTCAGATGAGTCTCAGGATCTGTTTTCCCCTCGTAGAGAGGAGTTGGCGGAGGGACGATCTTGAGCTGGACCGGCGCGAGCTCAATATCGACCGCCAAAGGCTCGCTGGCGACTGGCCGGGCCTTAGTTTGGCCTTGCGCTTCGAGGAGCGCCTTCATTTCGTCAAGTTGCTTTTGCATCTTGACGAGTTCTGGACTGGGGGTTTCGGCCAGCTGGTCGCCCACGTCGGCTAGGGGGCCGATTCGGTCGAAAACGGCCACACGGGGGACTCCGCGCCCCAAAAGGCCGCTTTGAGCGAAGCTTAGCTTGCGCCTGGCGGAGTTTGCCGGGGTCAGGCTGACCTCGGCCGCCCTCTTGTGGGGCATTTGGGCCGTGCTCCCAGAGTTGGAGACGGACTCGGTGTCACCGTACCCAGTGTCGTAACTGGGTACGCGGCTCGGATACCACGACGGGTCTGTCGTGCCCAAACGGTCGAAAACCAGATGGGCGGAGCCTCGTGAACGGGTGGAGACGGGGTTTGTCCGACATTGGCTTTCGCCTTGGTGCTCTCTGGCTTTCGCCTTACCCTTGAGAGCGAGAGCCTGGGCCTTCTTTTTGGAGGCAGAGGTGGTGCTCCGGCACCCCCTCGCCTCTTCCGCCTGGCGGCGTCTTCCTGACCCGGCCTGGTCAGGAGTAAAGAAACCTCGACCCCCGGATGGGAGGGGTTCCTCCGGAAAACGAATCGGGGAGGCCACGCGTGTGGCCTTTCCGTGGGCGTGGGATGACCTCTGGGGATCCATTGCTTTCAGGAGAGGAGGAGTTTGAGGTTTGAAGATTTGAAGGTTTGAGGATATGAAGCTTTGAAGAACAATGAGTGTTCTTCAAAGAGAGGTGAGGAAAATATGCGTTTGATGGGTTAGATACCCTCCTTCTAGCGCCAAATGTTGTTTACCAAATATATTTTGCTGGGATTGAATGGCTATTCATAAAAGCTTTGGTAAAAACATCAAATGATTGGGTTCTTAAATGCTAGAATGAATGCTTGAATGAAGAAAAACAATAAATGTATAAGAACACTAAGAACACCAAGAATTGCCAGGGGTTGTGAGTCCCTGGACTTGAAATGAGTGTGTATTGATTATATTGAGAGAGATTGAACCTTTTTTTACATTACAAAAGTGGGGGTATTTATAGTTTTCTCACTATAGGGGTATTCTGGTCATTTCCGGCCTCTCGGGGGACAGGTGCATTAAATGTCTCCTGCCCCTGAGGACGCGCGGGCTCTGGTATGTCAGGGCTTGCAGGTGGCCGGCCACTAGGGTGTTGACGCGTGTCCAAAAAGGACGATTCTCTGGCGAATTTCCTCATTTGGATGGAATATTCTCTGAGTCTCTGGGTACGGAGGCGGCCTTTTTCCCCCTTGGGAGAGGATCTTGTTTGATTCTGTCACGTGCTCCAGATCTCTCTTGCCGGCCGGGGGCCTTGAGTGATCGGAGGCCGGCCTCCTGGCGGACCGCGAGGCCGGAGATTGCTCCAGCCAGTCGGTCGGGTCCGGGCGATCTCTGCTGGACTTCATTGATCATGGCCGGGCCGGTCCGGCCACGGCTGGACTTGAACGTGGCCGGGACGAACGTGGACGGGCATCCCAAGCGGGTTTCCGGCCTCGCTTTCGAGGCCGGAAACTCGTGGTCGGAGCCCGCTGAGGTCGGATTCAGGCCGGCCAGGTCGGTCCTGGCCTCTGGGTACCTTCTTGCCTTTTCCGGCTTTTTTCCGGTCGGATCCAACACGTGGTCCGAAACGGTCACAACAGCGGTCACAGCTCACTACATTGATAACAATTGGAAGCTACAAAGCCGGATCATAAGGTATATATTAGTTTTATATAAACTTTTTACTAATTTTTCATAATTTATTGAAATATGTGATGCTCATATTTTGTAAAATTTTATAGGTTTATCTATGTTCCAAGTCCACATACAAGCGATGCTCTTTGTGAAGCATTACTTGAATGTTTTTTGGATTGGAACATAGATCGAAACATATCCACTGTAACTGTGGATAATTGTTCAACCAATGATGCTATGATGAATTTGCTTGTAGAGAAGCTTCCATCAGATGCTCTCTTAGTTAGTGGGAAGTTGATCCATATGCGTTGTTGTGCGCATATTCTGAATTTGATCGTGAAGGACGGGTTAGATGTTATTGAAGGAGTAGTTACTAACATAAGAGATAGTGTTGCTTATTGGTCAGGCACCCAGAAGAGATGGGAGAAGTTTGAGGAGACAGCTCGTCAAGTCCGTGTAACAATTACAAAGAAGTTAGTTCTTGATTGCAAAACACGTTGGAACTCGACGTTTTTTATGCTTCAAACAGCTCTTAATTACAAGGATATTTTTGCCCGCCTAAAGATTCGTGATGCAAAGTACAAAACCTGTCCTAGTGAAGATGAGTGGAAATTACCAAAGAAATTTGTGATAAGCTCAAATTGTTTTGTGATGCAACTGAGCTTTTCTCAGGTACTCAATATCCCACTGCAAATTTATATTTTCCTAATATCTGTGAGATTAAGTTGGCTTTGGTTCAATGGGTTGTTTGTGGTGTTAATGTAGTAGAAAAAATGGCTGAAAAGATGATCGAAAAGTTTGATAAATATTGGTTGAATGTGCATGGAATTATGGGGGTAGCAACAATTCTTGACCCTAGATATAAATGTGATTTGTTGGAATATTACTTTGGAAAAATATATGTGGATGATGTTGAGCATGAGGTGGAAAAAATTCTTATGTTATGTCGTGAGTTGCTTGAGCAATATGAACGAGAGGTTCAAATTAGAGATGGTGATAATAGTTGTTTAGGTTCAATGGTGGCAAATGAAAATGTTGGTAATTTGGTGTTTCTAAGTGGTTTTGATTTGTATACATCTAGAAAGAAGAGGAAGCCTATTAGATCAGAGTTAGATCAATATTTGGAAGAAGATATTTTACCTAGGGCCTCAGATTTTGATGTTTTAACATGGTGGATGTCAAATAAGGGTAAGTACCCAATTTTAAGTCGGATTGCAAAAGATATTTTAGCAATTCCTATCTCTACTGTTGCATCGGAATCTGCTTTTAGCACAAGTGGTAGATTGATTGGCCCTCATCGTAGTAGACTTCACCCGTCAACTGTTGAGGCCTTGATGTGTGCACAAAGTTGGTTATCAACTGAGATGAAAGGTAAGTTTTTTTATTAACTCAATGTAATATGCTATAACTATTAATTCTTATTCATTTTATTTGATTTCCAGATGGGAATGTTAAATCAACTGTTTTTTATGACTCCGATGATGAGAAACCAGAAATCATGGTAAGCTAAAATTGTTATTTATATGTTATTATTAACAATTTAATATGTTTTCACTTTTCACCCCCTCTTAACTCTTTATTTGGACTTTTTTGGTAAATGTAGGAATGATGTGGTTGTGGAGGATGACTTGTGAGTTGGAAAGAAGAAATAGAGAAAAAGAGTGCGTGACTCTAGCTAAAGAAGTGCTCATGGAAGTCTTTATATATATTTTTTTCTGCTTTTTGTTAATTTTGGAATCGTAACTATCTTGAATTTGTTTATTAGACTTATTGTCCTTTTTGACATAGATTGAGATGAATTTATGGTTTGGTGATTATGTTTATTTTTTAATTTAATTGTGAATATAATTTTATAATATACATGCGTTTATATTTAAAAATATATATTTTTCTTGGAATAAGAATGGGGCGGGGCGGGGCGGACCTGCCCCGTGCGGGGCGGGCATGGGGCACAAAATGCCGCCCCGCAGTGGGGCACGGGGCGGGGCGACCGGGGATAGGCACGGGGCGGGTCTGGGTACTTAGGTACCCGCCCTGCCCCGGCCCATTGCCATCCCTAAACATGTGTACAGTCAGCGGTCGAGCGCCTCGCTCGACCTCTTGACCCGCTCGACCACCAAGCTCGAATGGGGCGCTCGAGCTGTGTTGCTCGAGCGTTTTTGCGTGTTTTTGGCCCAAAATCGCCCAAATTCGTCCCAAAGCCTATATATACCCCTTCCAAGCATATTTTCACATATCACCACATACCAACTCATATTTTTACATACTTTGAGCAAGGAGAAAGCTTGGGAAGGAGTTTTGAAGAATTTTATACGTTGTAATCGAGGTTTTAATTTATGAATTCTTCGTTTTAGTATTTCTTTTGAACGTATTAGATTAATTCTTTCTTTCTTTACTCTTTGAGACGATTAAACCTAGTTTTTCAGATTTATATATATTTCTTTAGAGACTTTAATTTGTTCTTTCGTTTATGTTCTTGATTTCTTTCGTTAATTTAATTATGCATATGATTTTTGTTCTTGTGATTGATTTTATTATTCAAACAACCATGTCCGGCTAAAACCCTTGCATGCTTGGGGTAGGATGAACTCGTAGAAGTAGGTTGTGGGTACGTAATTAGGGTAACTTGTGACGTTAGGTTTTAATTCTCTTGGTTAATGAATTCTTAAAATTAATCTAGACTTCGCTTTTGAATTTCGTTTGAAAGGTGTTAGAGAGAGGACGACCGTATCACTCTTTAACAACGAGTAGACTTAACTAGAGAGTTTAGAAAGGGTTAATTCATCTACCGGTTTAGCGAAGGAGGACGACCGCATCACCTTAGTTAAATTAGGGTCTCATTAATTAAGCACAATCTATTAACTTGTTAGTGGATTAGTGAAGTCGAGTGTTAGGGTAAAGTATTAGGGTTTAGAATCTTGAGCTTTCACCTTGCATTCTTTTACTTAGGTTATTCCTGGCGCGTCACAGTTATTTTGATTATGTACCCGCTCCGTTAGTATACGTAGGGATTCCAATCCTAAGCATCACCATCTCTCATTAGAACACAACCCTTAGTTAATTTGATTTCTTTAGTATTTTAGTTTACTTAGTTTAATTCAGTCTTTTAATTAATCTTTCAAAAACCCAAAAACATTACACTCATATTAACTACGACGCGTAGATCTTCAGGGATCTGTTCGCATACACACTTTCCCTTGGGTTCGATAATACTTGGTCCCTATACTTGCCCATACTACTGTGAACCCGTTCTCTTGCGGGGTAACTACTAGTAGAAAGCTAGTGTAGTTCGCTTCAAGTCAGTTATCTACAGCGAGCATACCGGAAAAACTTCAAGGTATGTGATGTCTTATGAGAAATCTAATAACAAAACCCTTACAAATAAGAAAACCCAAAACGAAAGAAAGAACACAGAAGCTTATGAGGACAAGTGCTTGAATTTCTTATTATTTGCGCATGTATGTGAAATTACTTGATTATTCATGTTATGCTATTCTATGACGTCATTTTCTCTGGCGAGCAAAATTGTTATGTCGTGTATAGTATTACTATTTTCTTTTCTTCTTTAGTGTTCTGTCTACAGACCTTAGATCAATTCTAGGTTGAGAATTTTAGCATATAGACACAACTACTGGACCATAGAGTAGTCTGAGTTTGAGACCGTAATGGTTTTGTGGCACGCCTTATCTAGTTGTCGAGTAAGAGCCATCGATGAAGACTGGTGAATACGGGTCAGAAGGACCAGTCAATCTCCCAGATGGACCCTGACAGACATGACATCGAGACAGAACCTAGTCACCTTCATGGATCCTTTGCCAACTAATGTACATGTTTAAATTTTTGGTAGTTGTGGAAATAATCTCCCGGTAGTAGCCGGATGACCCTTATCGTTGGGAACTAAGATATTCAGTGGATTGACTTAGACTCTAACCTTTTGGTAGCTCGAGCTATTTCTTTTGTAGCAGTCTCGCAACCTTCACAGTTTGACTTATTATGTATATCTTGACTACTTTTAATACTCTCTTTATATATTTTAGAAGTCTCGCATCTTTTGATTTTCGTTGGAGACCCGTTTCTCTCCGTTTAACTTTGAGAACTCATTTTTCTCTTTTCAATTATGTATACTTACTACAGTCTCACGTGCTTTATTTTGTGGGATATTCTATTCTATCTGTTATGTTTATCTTATGTTTGCATCGTGTGTCATTATTTTCCCTAACATGCATCGTCGTAGCTCGTTACCGTGCTGCTGATCATGACAGTATGTTCCGGTTTCTGTGTGCACCCCTGCGTGATTGAATTAATACCATGGTGTTAAATGTTGGATTCTTTTATTTTGAATTTTATCATACCTATATAAAGTAACCTATTTTCTTATTTTCTACTTGGTACCTAGTTGTTTAGATTTCACTCCTTGTGTTTAAGAAGTTGAGAAATTTTGGGAATGGAAATTACCAAAGGAGAAAGTTTGAGGTAAGTATTACACCTACGTGTTCAATAAGAATCCAAGATTTAGTACGGGAGTAAGGATGAAATATAATGAACTATAAATAGGGATCAAACTTGACCTTAACATTAAGATTTTTGCATAATCTTGGGAATATACTAGTTATCAAAATATAAGACGATTAGCTAGGTGGACCAAGAAAACCACCTTCTCGTCGAAAGAAAATTTCGGACAAAGTTTGAGGAAGAATAATTTGAGGGTAACTCTAGATTAATAAATAGAGTCTCACTAATGAATTAGTACCACTGCAAAGGTTGTTAAACGAAATGTTCATATGGGTTTACACACCACCAATAGGGTAGCTTGTTTTACTCATGATGAAAATATTTATTAAGTTGTACAAAAAAAATTTCCACCTCTGTTTTTTTTCAAACTACAACTTTATCATTTCCACTAAACTCCTTCAACGGTCGTAAACGGTCATAAACGACCATATTTTCAAAAAATTTACTCTATAAATACCTCATTTCACTCCCACCTCTAAGCACCATTCTTTGAATTTTCATCAACATAACCAAAATGAGTAAACTCTTCCTTACTATCGTCACTTTTGTTTATGTCTTTATTCCCATCGGTTGTTATAATGCGGATGAGAAATTTAGTGCACCTCTCGTACTTAGCACAATACTCGTTGCGTATTTTTTAGTTTTAGCTTGGGGAGTAGAATTTTTATGATTTATATGTAATATCTTGAAGTATGAATAAAAGATCATTCGATCGTGTTGTTTATTTTTCTTCTTTTTCTTTTGCTCTCGTCTTTGAGTAGAGCTCTAAATATTTACGCAGCTGTTGTTTTTTTTAATAAACTTTTCCCTTATTTCTGTAAAAAAAATGATTTAATGCTTGATGTAAGAGGTTAAGGTTACTATCGACAAGATTAAGATTCGACTAATAAGATATGAGTACAAATATTTTGGGAAAAGATAGCGGAAGTAAGGATCACAATATTCCTCGAGAAGAAAAATTCTATAGGAAGTACCGAATGTTTAAGAAGAACAAGTGGATTTTGGGGACGAAATTATTTTAAGAAGGGAAGGATGTAATACCCCGAACCAGAATTACTAGGGATATTCATGTGATTAAATGCTATGTGAATTTTTTGGGGAGATATTTCTATGTGTTGGCTACAACATATCCAAAAATTCAAGGTGTTTTGTTGAGAAATAAACGAGTTATGAATTTTTGAAATCTATGTATTATTTCTCGAGAAAGATCATGAATAGTAAAATATGGAGTTAAAATTTTCATTTCTATTCATGATAAAATTCTAATTTTTGTTTATCATATGTTAATATGATAATAAGGGACCAAATATTCAAAATTCAAAGTGTTTTGATGAAGGAAACAAGAGAAATGAATTTTTGACGTGTTATAAATTTGTGAACAAAAAATTATAGATATCATTCCTATGTCCCTGTTCATAAAAACATTTTGAAAAACTTATCATATCTTCCTTGAATGTTAGTCTATGACATATACGAAATTTATGAGCATCGTACATAAAATGAAGGAGAAACAAAATCCCAAAAATCACTTATGCTATACCGAAATAAACAGGGAAGCATATAATTAAGGACATAAGTCTAAGTTGTGACTTAACTTATGAAGAAGTACCTATGAACATTTTTTTTTGAAAGAAAAGTTCACCTTTTGAGGAATCGAGAAGTCCCATTAATACTAGTACAATAGATCTGACACAGAAAAGAAGGAGCCACATGGGAAGGAGAGGAAGATATATTAGCTAAATACCAGCAATGCCTTTAGGATAAGTAAGTAAATTTCGAGGACGAAATTTCTTTTAAGGGGTGTAGGATGTAACGACCCGAAATCAAATTAGGGTTTTCATGATTTATGTTTAATGTTTTTAAATGAAATGCTTGGTTTAAATATATGTGCATGCAAGTTCTAATTTTTCAGGTGACAGACGAGCATTTCGAGCCGAAAAACCATACTAGCACTTTTTGAGTTTTATCCGTAAAACGGGTCGAATTTTCTTGATAAAAATTTAAAGAATTCAAATTGATGAATAAGAACATTTATATGAACCACAAAAATTATACGAATTTAATGGTATGTTTGAATTAAATTTTGGAACAAAAAACCGAACCGAGAAATATAAAAAATACACTGTCGAAGCCAAAATCGCGTCTAGAATCGGAACTACCATAAATGGCAGCCCCAAAACAGTAAAAACCTGCACCTTTGACCCATTTTTTCAGCCATAGTAAGTAGAAGTACATGTAATGATATCCTAAAGCCTACCCTAATCCTATATCCCATCCCATCTCATAACTCTTGTGTTTAATACACACAAGAACACATCACCCTCTCCCCTCTCCTTATGATCAGCCAACCCTCCCCTTTTCCTCCTATATATACCCCTCCAAACCCCTTTCTTTTGTCACATTAGTTCTTGCACTCAAGAGAGGAAAGAAAGAAAGAAAGAGAGAAAGTTAGAAGTAAGAGTAGAAGGAGAAGGAGCCCTCTCCTCTCCTCCCCCTCTTGGCCTACACCACCACCTCCTAGGAGGAGTGTTTTCCCCACCATCTTGAAGCCAAGGGAGTGTTAGAAGTTAGGGTGTTCATCTTTCGTTCCTAATCTTCCAAGAAAGAGAGGAAAACTACAAGGGTAAGCCCTATAAACCCATTTCTCTTAATACTTTGATCATATTTTGTTTTGCGCATGAAACCCTTAGAAATGGCATGTTAAGAACCTTTCCCAAGCTTATTTAAACTATAAGAATGATGTATGAGGTTTGAGTTTAAGATTCCCCACGATTTTGAGCTTATATGATCGTTTATGAGAAAGTTTGACAAAGTTCGTTTCTACCCGGGTTAGCTATGTCCCTTTTTTGACGAACCCATTTCGGACCTTTATTGATGTTGAAAAATTATCTGGATGTATTATTTGATGTCTAAAAGAAACTGTGAAAATTTCGTGGTCATCTGATTTATATTGAGGGAGAATAAATTTATGGAAATTTGTATGTCTGAAACCGTACGAAAATGTGAGCAGCGACTCTATTTAATTTTTTTTGCCTATTTTCAGACGTGATAAAAATATAGAAAAATTTTGGGATGTTCCACTTGTTGATTTCTAAGATATACACAAAAATAATAGCTTTTTGTGCAGAGGATAATGAGATATGCCTATTTTAATATTATGTGGTAAATACTTTACTGAGGCTGATTCTTTGTTTTAAAAAATTCAATTAGCCCTTTTATAAGTGTTTAAAATTTTCAGAAAATTTTGGAGATGTTCTCCACTGAGTCTGGAATTCTATGTAAAATACATGGTTTATTTTGATTAATTTTACAATAAGTTTTGGATTTTTAAGTAAAGCATGTATTGTATGACAAACTATGTTATAAATCCCTTTTCCATCAAACATCTGGTAATGTTTCGTAACTCAAATGACTTAGGTTTATAAATTAAAAATGTAAAATTTAAGTTGTCTATAACATTTTCTAATTTCATGATTTTTGAATGAACCTGCTGTGAGATATGATTTTTAGACCTCAATGTACACTGTTTTGACGAATGTCTTGCTGTTCTGATTTCAAATGCAAATGTACCCTATTTTTATTGCTCAAATGACTTGGTGCCCTTAATGGAATTTGTTCCATATTATCCGTTGTATAACATACTAAAATTTCATAATTTTCTAGTAAGTATAAATGCCTTTTTCAGTTAATACATGTATGTATGTATGTCTTTTGTAAAATAACTAGCACTAGAAAGAAGGAATAAGTGATACTTTTATAAACAAGCATGTTTTAGGTATATAAATGATTTGTTTTTACTTGTCCAAGAATGTTTTTTAGTGTTTTACTTGCTTCTGAGTGTTGAATGAACCCGGATGACCCAAAACCCCAACCGGTGGACCCGTATTGAATTAGAGTAACCTTACTACCCGAATGAACAAGTTTCAACGCCCTCCTTGAACCTGAACAAGAACCCTAGGGCTGTTCTAATGAAGTAAATATTCTCCTATAACCGAAAAGCCCCAAGTATGATGCGAAGTTGAGTAATAAACTAAAAGAATGAACGATGACTAAATGAACGGACTGTGTTAGGTAAAGTGGGGTTAGCTCGGAAGCTCGGAGGTCGCCCGTGTTCTAAGCAATCAAGAAGTTAAGCTTTACCTCTAAAAGTTTCCAGGTGGGTGACACTATCTGTATAGCTAGTTAATGTTATATGGACTGTTGTCAGTTTTCTGAAACAAACGTAAAGAATATCAGTAAAAGACATAAACAATCTTATGAATGTGCATGCGAGTATGCGATTATAACAATGTGAGCATGTAGTATGTGATTTTCGAACTATGTGAAAGTTGTAAGGGAAGCTGATGGAGGGATAAGGACGGAAGGGACAAGGACGCGGTGGAGTCGCTACCGGTGCCCCCCAAACAGGGATAAGGATGTGGTTGAAAGAGTACCAGTGCCCCCAAACTTTAAGGGACAAGGATGCGGCAGAGTCGCTATCGGTGCCCCCGCAACATGGATAAGGATGTGGTTGAAAGAGTACCAGTGCCCCCATATTTTTTAGGGACAAGGACGCGGTGGAAATGCCACCGGTGCCCCTCATATGAATAAGAAAGGAGATTGATGGGCCTTTGAGCCATATGATTAATGGGCCTTTGAGCCATATGAATGATGGGCCTTCGGGCCATATGAATGCTTTGTTCTAAATCTGTGTTTATAAGTTGTATGTTAAAGAAAACGAATACACATGACCAAAAATTATAATGAACCAACTGAAAGGTGAAAATCTTAAAAGTATTATTATTTTGGATCTCCTGATAATCTGTATAACAGCATACAGGTTACCTGCTGAGATTTTATCTCACGCCCCTCTCTAAACATTTCCAGGTTATGATGCTGAGGTCCGGGAGCTGCCGTAGATGACTGCTTCCCACTCCCGTTTATTAATTAAATAAACTGCTTCTATCAAGATTGAGACAATATGCTATTTTAATACTACTGTTAATGTTTTGTCACTAATGCCTCGAGAGTCATACCCAGGACTCATCGGGATGTTTCTTTATTAAATAATGGGATGATGATTTTTTTAAGTAACAAACTGATGTTTTCTCAAATAAGTATTATGTTAAGTTCTTCCGCTGCATCTGTATATTTATATTTATTGTTTTATCTTTTATAAAGAAATTATCTGGCTCAGTTTTTATGGTTCACTAAGTGATGACTCGGGTTTAGGACGTTGTGACCTCAAAGGTCAACTTTCTGAATTCCGGGGCGTTACACATCCTTTCGGAATTTATTCATGTGAAATCCATCCTTTTGGCCGATCCGAGGGGGAAATGTATTCAATTATGGAGGCCAAATTAATCCAATTTTAATATCCGGAATAAAATTGCGATTAAAGAAACATACTTAGTAATTTTCGAAAGTAAGGTTTTTCTTGGACAATTAAAATCATGCAAACACATATTAACAAATAATAATAAGTGCACGAAATAAAACATCCATCAAAACAAAATTAAACACATTGGGGCACTCAAATCCAATTGTCACGGTTTAATTTCTTCACGTCTTCACAAGTTGGAAATGACTCAACTTGAAGTGACTCCAAGGATTCATTTTTCACCAACCTTTGTATCCGCATTAGATTAATATGACCTAATCTAAGATGCCATAGAAGTGTTTCGTTCATGTCCGAAGAATGCTTCCTTTTATTACTCGAAATAATCGATGTGTTATTAGATTTAATTTTTGTGAGTGGTGTGCCCAAATAATGGTATAAAGATCATCCATTGAAGTTCCGGAACAGATAAACTCATCGTTTCAAGAAATAATAACATCCTTATTAAAAGAAACTGAGTATCTATTCAAAACAGTTTAGAAACTGAAGGTTGAGTTCTTTCTAAACTAGGAACATGAAGAACGTCTCTCAAGACCATAATTCTACACACACACATACGAATTAAATACGTAATCAATACATGTATTTTACATTTTCTCCACCATGATTTATCGTATTCACTATTTACGGTAGTGATCAATCACACGTAATTGTTTGGTGATCCAATTAGCAATTGAAAACAACCACTAATCCACGAGATTAGAATCGATCATCAACACACACCCCGACGACACATTTTTTGAATAAAGTAGTGACATATAGGTAAATATGTATATATTTTTGTTGGTCCCGGTACAAGACTGAGTGATACATGTATGGGTGGGGGGAATACACGTATTCAAATTTTTCTTTCAAAAACCTTACCGAGTCCCCTTACTCAGAGTGGTGTTGAACACTGAGTAGATAATACACCTACTAACAGCAATGAGTGCAAGTCAGTTGGCTAACTATCTACTTATGTTCAATGCGGAATGTGGAGCCCTGAAAGATTAAAGTCTTGTTTTAATGTTTGCTTTCTGAAAACTTGATTTCCTTTTTATGAAGCCGTAGTTAGAAGGGCAGTGCTCTGAGTTCAAATATACAATGAATGACTTAATCAAATAGGCAATTAAGAACAGATATCAACGCAGTAAGAACACGGGGAGTTTAACGTGATTCAGAGGCTCAAGCTCCTACGTCCACGGTCATGATTGAACAGGGGAATCCACTAAGGATTGACTTATTTTTAACGTGTCAAGGTGCACCAAGATCTGTTGGGAAAATTTAGGGGTGCCCGGGAACTATTCGGGATGATAATTAAATATGAATTTAAATTCAATTATTACTAGCATGAATTAATCCTAATTAATTCAAATAATAATTCCAACAAACAATTTTATCATCATGCATATAGAATTAATTCACATGAAAACCTAAAGCGGAATAACTAGGAGTTCACGTAATTCGTACCTCTTGTAGATATGGCCTTTGATAACAACAGGACTATCACGATCGTGCTATCAACCAAAAGACCTTCTTCTCAAGTATGTCATTTCGCCTTGCTTGTTCACCAGTGGGAAGTGCTCACAAGCAATTAGAATAACAAGGAAGAAAGAAAAAAAAAATTGTTGCTGATTTTTTTTTTCAACACTGTGAAACTGTAAACTGGAGATGAAATAATCATCCCCTATATATAGGAGGGGGAATTTCAAAA
Organism: Ballota nigra; assembly: GCA_947034835.1. Lineage (NCBI taxonomy): Eukaryota > Viridiplantae > Streptophyta > Magnoliopsida > Lamiales > Lamiaceae > Ballota > Ballota nigra. The sequence continues at coordinate 36,349,444 of OX344724.1, read as the reverse complement.
ATTGGGCTTGAAATATAGGAGATAAAATCTTTTTCTTGGCCTCCAAGAAATCTTGAATATATCTCATATATTCTTTTCTTAATAAGAAAATATTCCACAAAAATCTCACCTTCCAACTATATGAGATTTTCGAAATTCATGGGAGAAATAAACTAGATTTGGATCTTCTTGAATTTATGAGATAATCTTGTATTCCAAGAATACATATCTTCCACAATATCTTTCCAAGAAAATCAACGAATCTTTTCTTTATAATATCTATAAATTTTGAAAATTATAAGCAAAAAATCAGATATAATAATTTTCTTTATTTTAATCACCTTATTATTATCGGGCTACTTATTGGGCTACTTGAGGGGCCTTTAGGAGAATTAAGATTGGACCTCCAATGGACTTCTGAATTTCAATATTGAGCCCCAATATAATTCAGCCCATTAATATTAATTAGTACCACTAATAAATTAATATTGCACTATCCATCTTAATCCATATTACGATAATATGGGCTCCCGGTTATTATTTTCCGCGTTTAAGATTATCTAATCCATTAATTAATTGAGCTTCTGAATAGCTCTAAATTAATTATCTTTCACCTTGGAGTAAAGACAGCTCAACATTATTATCTGTACCGAAGAAACTAATTCTTCACTTGCAAGATTTGGTACGATAAAACTTCTGAGCCCACCAAGGGGACAAATCACACGAGCCGTACTCGCACGCGCTTCTCCGTATTAAATCTTAGCAACCGTCGTATGATTAATATTACTGTCCAAAGCACAAGGTTTGAAGTCACGATGATTCACACCCAACATGAATCAAAGCAGTAACCATTAAGCACACACGGTCCTATTTAAGTGACAGAGATTAAGAAATCAATAACCACTGAGGTCTAATTCTTCACATATCAGAACAGAAGAATTTATCCTCGTTGTATATAATATACAATATAATGCACAATACATTACAAGATGACGAATATTACATGATACAATACAATTAATATCAAAATAATGACCTATGAGGTTCAAATACAGAGGATGGAATGTCATACTTCGACTCTGAACCTTAGTTCCCCCTAGATCCTATGTTGACTGCTCTCCCGAATCTAAGAGACCTAACTCCACTAACAGTTCCATAAACCTTGCTCCAGCCAAATACTTAGTCAAGATGTCAGCTCTCTGCCTGTTAGTGTGAATTTTCTCCATCTTAATATCCTTTTTCTCCATATAATCTCTTATGAAGTGATGCCTAATATCCACATGCTTGCGCCTTGTGTGAAGCACTGGGTTCTGAGTGATTACTAAAACACTATTGTTGTCATAATAAATTGGGACCTCATTTGCAAACACTTGGTAGTCTCTCAATTGTTGCCTCAACCATAAAATCTGAGCACAACAACTACCTGCAGCCATATACTTAGCCTCTGTTGTGGATGTAGCCACTGAATTATGTTTCTTAGAAAACTAACAGATCAACTTACTCCCCAAAAACTGACATGTCCCTGAGGCTGATTTCCTATTAATCCTACAACCTCCATAATCTGCATCTGAATAACCAGTCAGTTCTAGATTGTCATATGAAGGATACCATAGTCCCATATTGACTGTCCTTTTCAAATACTTAAGTATCCTCTTGGCAGCCTCCAAATGACTTTTCTTGGGGTTAGAATGATACCTAGCGCACACACCAACTGTAAAAGTTATGTCAGGCCTACTTGTAGTCAGGTACAATAATGATCCAATCAGCCCTCTGTACTCAGTCTGGTTCACTGAAGTTCCTTCAGTGTCAGCATCCATCTTCCAATTTGTGTTCATTGGGATCCTAGCTGGATTGCAATTCTGAACTCCAAACTTCTTAATCAAGTCTCTTGTATACTTGACTTGATTAATGAAAATCCCTTGATTAGTCTGCTTGACCTGCAATCCTAAAAAGAAGTTCATCTCTCCCATCATAGACATCTCAAATTTATCAGTCATCAACTTAGAGAATTTCTCACAGAGCTGATGATTTGGTGATCCAAATATTATGTCATCCACATAAATCTGGACCAAGAGAATGTCATTACCTTCAGTGATCCTGAACAATGTTCTATCCACGGTTCCCTTCCTGAACTCATGGTCAGTCAGGAATTGGGAGAGGGTATCATATCAGGCTCTAGGAGCTTGCTTAAGTCCATAGAGTACTTTCTTCAAGCGGTATACTCTGTCTCCAACCTAAAACCCTGGAGGTTGTTCCACATATACCTCTTCATTGAGTACACCATTTAGAAAGGCACTCTTGACATCCATTTGATACACCTTAAACTTCTTGTATGTTGCATAAGCAAGGAACAACCTTATAGCCTCTAGCCTAGCCAGTGGAGCAAAGGTCTCATCATAGTCTATTCCTTCAGACTGACAATACCCCTTTGCAACCAGCCTTGCCTTGTTCCTCACAACAACATCATTCTCATCCTTCTTGTTCTTGAAGACCCATTTGGTACCAAACACACCTTGATGCCTAGGTCTATCTACCAGTTCCCAAACCTAATTCCTTGTGAACTGATTCAACTTCTCTTGCATGGCTATGATCCAGTTCGAGTCAGTGAGAGCTTCTTCAATGTTCTGAGGCTCTTGCTCAGAGAGAATACAACAGAACAGTGCGATCTCACCATTGACCGCCTGGTCCTGACTCCCTCAGTTGGATCACCAATGACCTGGTCAATGGGATGATTCTCTAGCCATGTTCTCTTGCCTGGAGTTGTTCCTGAAGTACCTGCAATGTTAGTATCTATAGGGTCTATGAATTCTGGAAATAGAACAGAAGGGGATGAACCTGAGTCTACACCAAAGGGATTGATGAGCTCAATGTCAGGGACATTGATTCCCCCTTGATATGGTGACTCAGGAGCCGTCTCAGCTGCGACCGAATCTTCATAAACGTTGCTTACCTCAGGTTGAGCCTGCCCCTCAGTTGCATTATCATCCTGATCTTCGTCACCATCCCATCTTGGAATTGACATGGTTTTGACCTTAGGATCAGGTTGATTCTTCAAGCTCAGCCTAGTCACTCTCCTTGTGACCTTCTAAGAGTCAGGATTCAACACTTTTACCCTAGACTCGGTACAGATTCATCAAACACAACATGTGATGATTCTTCCACAACAAGGGTCCTACAATTGTAAACCCTGAAAGCTTTACTGGCTTCAGAATATTCTACGAATATTCCTTCATCAGATTTGCAATCAAAAGCTTTCAATTGGGTCTTCCCATTGTTGAGGATGAAGCACTTGAAACCAAATATATGGAAATAAGAGATACGAGGTTTCCTCTTATTCCATGTCTCATATGGGGCTTGTGCATGTTGTTTGTTCAGCATGGATCTATTCTGAGTTTAGCATGCACTGTTGATTGCCTCAGCCCAGAATTTCTTGGGCAATCCTGACTCGGCCATCATGGTCCTGGCAGCTTCCTTCAGTGTCCTGTTTCTCCTCTCAGCGACACCGTTTTGTTGTGGGGTTCTAGCTGCAGAAGTCTCATGAGCTATACCAAGTTCATTACAAAAGTAAGAAATATATGAATTTATAAATTCAGTGCCCTTGTCAGATCTGATCTTAGTAATGGGCTGATTCTTCTCATTGTTGATTCTCCTGAGCAACTCTGGAAGCTTCACCTGTGTTTCCTTTTTATTCAACAAGAAAATAAACCAAGTATATCTAGAATAATCATCAATAACCACAAGAGTATATTTCCTACCATTCATACTCACAGGTGTTACAGGGCCAAACAAATCCATGTGCAAGAGCTGAAGAACCCTGTCAGTTGAGAAGGTAGCTTTCTCTTTGAATGTAGTTGTGACCTGCTTTCCTTCCTGAAGTTCATTATGTAAACCTTCTACAAGAGAAAGTCTAAAAGATTTTGTTAAGAATCTTGAAGTTTAGATGGTTTAATCTTTTATGCCATAACCAACTGAGCTCTGAAGAGCTTTTAGCAACAAAACAAGTATTAGGAACAGTGCTGCTCCAATCAGCTAAATAAACATTACTTTTCCTAATACCTGACAGAAGCACTTGTGTTGATTTGTCCTTGACTGGACATATATTCGATGAGAACTCAACACTGAAACCTTTGTCACAGAACTGACTCGCTGAAAACAGGTTATGCTTCAGTCCTTCAACAAAGGACACATTCTCCACTCTGACTGTACCTATTTTCAAAACACCAAAACCTTTAGTAAAACCTTTTGAGTTATCACCAAAGGTTACCTGTGGACCATCTTTAGCTTGAGATTTTTGAAGGAGACTCTTCATTCCAGTCATGTGCCTTGAGCAACCACTGTCTAGGTACCAAACAACTTTGATTGAGTCTTCTCTCCTCTTGTTGTGATCCACAGCCACCTGCAAACAGATCAGGCTTTAGGTACCCATTGGGTGTTGGGTCCTATGGTGTCAGCTATACCCTTCGGGATCCAGACTTGCTTAACAACCCTGATTGTTTCAGAGTGGTAAATTTGTCTATGTGAAACATCCACATACACTACTTTCTTCTTCTTAGCCTGAGAAGAAGATGGTGTATGAGTGTCAGGCTTAGGTGTCACAGGGGCTTGAGTGGGTGCCTTTTGGGCTAGCTTCCTGTTCTTCCTAGGCCTTGGCGCAGCTCGTCTTGAGGTTTGTTCCTAACGAGGGCCTTGCTTTCTATTCCCCCTAGGCAAGTGAGGGAACTGAAAGCAGATATAGGCTTCAGGATGCCAAAACCATGGAGGTGTTGCCTTCCTTGAGGGCATTGCCATGCATGATAATACCCCCGCTGAGCAGTCTGAGTGCTCTTGGCCTGAGTCTTCCCCTGCTTACGTTGAGGTTTCTTCTGGCCTGAGCTCTCAGGGACCTCCTTAGGTTGTTTAGCCTTTCTCTTTGGTTTTGGCTTTACAGCCTTTGGGGAAACCCAGACTGTCTTAGTAGTTTTCTTACCCCTGTCAGTTTTGCGGGCTTCGAATACAACTTTCTTTGTACTCTTGCCTGCCTGAACAAACACTCTCTCAGTGTTTCTCCCTGAAGCAACATGAGTATGACCTTGTGAGGATTTTTTAGGGACTTCTCCATGCCCCTTTTTCTCATTCCCAAGCATCTGGTTGCTATTTATTTCCTCTCTAGCCACTGAGGATTTATTCATTGCTGCAACTTTTTGCTTAAGAGAGTCCTCATTCTTTTTCAGGATTTCATGTCTGGCAAAGAGGTCATCAAACTTACTCCTAAGTACTTTCAGTTCCTCCTTCCTGACCAACTCTTCCTCAGCCAGTTCCTTCAGAATCTTCTCTCTTGGGAGACGCTCAGCATTGATCAGGTCAATTTCCTGAGTTAGTCTCACAATCTGAGCTGACTCTTTAAAATCTGACTGAGTTAACTGATCATTCAGGGTTTGAACTTCAGTACTCAGTTTCTTGTTCTCCTCAGCCAAGAAGACATTAGTTTCCTGCAGTCTGGAGAAATCAACCATCAATTGATCCAAGCAGATCTGAAGGTTCATCTCTCTAATTGACTCTGAGCTAAGCTCAAGATTTTGACCACTGTGTGAACCACATACAGAGTTAGATGTTACCTCAGGCTCCTCCCTTGCCATAAGGCACAAATCATCGTACTCATCGTTGGAAAAGAGTTCAGGTGACCTCTCCTCTGGACCATCCGAGTTAGTTGCATCTTCAGCGAGCATGGCTCTCATATCCGCAAGTCTCTGGTCTCTCTTGGCCCTCATGTCCTCTCTTTTCCTTGCACTCAGCTCCGGGCTATCGTACTCTCTCCTCATTCCTTTCTTGGTTCAAGGTTCCTTCTTGAGTCAGGTTCCCTCGGTCTTGATGAGCTTTCATTCTTCCCTGAGTGCCTACCATCACGAGCACGTCTTGGGTCCAAATCTCTATGATCGGGTTTTAGATCTGAATGTCTCCTTTCATCACCATGATCCCGTCTCTGGTCAATGATCCGTCATTCTTCATACCTTCTAGAATTTTGGTGGCTTCCTTCAGGTTTCCTGTCACAGTTATCCTGATAATACTTTTTATAACGATCAAACATGGAATTTAACTTGTCAAATCGTCTGGCCATCATGCTGTATTCCTCAACTAGCTCTTCTTTGCTCATCTACATTAGTGACTTTGATGAAGATTCAATAGGTTCTGACTTGGCTTTGAAAACCACACTCTTCTCCAGAACTTTCTCTTCCTCTTCAGGCAATAATTTCTTATTTCTCTTGTTCTGGTCGTACTCTAACGCTTTGAGCTCTGAAAAAAGTAAAGTAGAAGTTATGTTACTCATATCCTGAGTGTTCTTTAACATGATGATATTGTTGTCCCATCTTTCAGGTAGGACATTCAGGATTTTTGAAGCAACTTCTCTCTTTGGGACTTCTTTCCCAAGCATCACTAATTCATTCATCATCTTGATGAATCTAAACTCCATTTGATCAATGGTCTTGTCAGGCAGCATCTCGAACGCTTCAAACTTCTGAATGGAAATATTTCTCTTGTTTTCCTTGATCTTCTCAGATCCTTCGCACATCTGGGTCAGCTCATCCCAAACCTCCTTTGCCGTAGTTAAGTGCATCAGCCTCACTGACTCCTCGAAAGGCACCGTGTGAAGAATGATATTCCTGGCCACATTGTCCAGTCCTATCATCTTGATCTCATCATTGGTCATGTTGGCTCTCTCCTTTGAAACCTGTACGCCAGTGTCGAGATGATCATAGCTCAGTCCTCTGACATTTAGGATAGTGATCTTGATCGATCCTTCCCTAATGACTCGCGGTATTTGGTCATGGATAACATCTAGATGTGATTCTAATCTGAAATTCCAGTAAACAAAGTTAGACACAGAGAATTCAGGCAATGAAGCTTCAAGTCTCCTCGAAGTCATGATGTTAGTTTTCAAAGAATGCAAACACGGATCTGTTCAGTGACCACCAACAGTTTCTCCTCTGAAACTATTAGTATTCAAAGTCAGTGGTCTTTTGAACCACGGCTCTGATACCACTTGTTGGTCCCGGTACAAGACTGGGTGATACGTGTATGGGGGGAATACACGTATATAAATTTTTCTTTAAAAAACCTTACTGAGTCCCTTACTCAGAGTGGTGCTGAACACTGAGTATATAATACACCTACTAACAGCACTGAGTGCAAGTCAGTTGGCTAACTATCTACTTATGTTCAGTGCGGAATATGTGAGCCCTAAAAGATTAAAGTCTTGTTTTAATGTTTGCTTTCTGAAAACTTGATTTTCTTTTTATGAAGTCGTGGTTAGAAAGGCAGTGTTATGAGTTCAAATATGCAATGAATGACTTAATCAAATAGGCAATTAAGAATAGATATCAACGCACTAAGAACACAGGGAGTTTAACGTGGTACAGAGACTCAAGCTCCTACATCTACGGTCCTGATTGAATAGGAGAATCCACTAAGGATTGACTTGTTTTTAACGTGCCAAGGTGCACCAAGATCAGCTTCTCTGACTGACCATTACTTCCTCCTAACTCACTAACTAACTTCCACCAACAAACCTGACTAGAGGGTTTTGGTTTCAGTTTGGTTTCCAACTAAGTTGTGATTATCCTTACAAGGCAAACATATGCTAAGGATTGGATAATCACTCTAAGCTTAAGATATTTCTAATACGCTCAGTGGAATACAGAATACTATCTCTAAATTAAGAAACACTTGGGAAATTAAAGGTTTTTCGAGTGCTTCTTTTAGAATGCTTTAATTGCTTGAACGTTGAGAGTTGAGTAATTTCTGGCTTCGAAATTTCTCGTAACCTTGCTTGGGTCCAAGGTCTTCTGTATTTATAGGCAACTTTGAATTTCTATTCGCTGGAGAGATAGCTTCCAGTCACCCATCGTGTAGGATACTTTCAACGGATATATTTTCCATGCAATCGCCGTTCTTGCATGGATTTGGTAAGATGCATTTAATGCCTGCCCGTTGAACTCTACAGGATGTCAGGTTCAAGCCAGTGTCCGTACATGACTTGTCGTGCTCTGATTGGTCCACGTCATTTGGTAGGTGAGAATGTCAGAACTTATTCTTCAGTTTGAACCGAGTTCAGGTTTGTCCTCATCTACATACGTCTTCCAGCGCTGACATTCCTTTTGCATTGCTTGGATCCTACTCCAAGTCTTTCCCAATAAACTCAGTGTCGTCATGTTCCCTTTAGGCTGAGTTAACAATGATCTCAGGATCATGCTCTTCATCCTGACACTTACTTAGCCAGCTTAGAAAGACTACCATAGGTTCAGGATGGTGCTCTTGTGTCTTCAGGCTTCAGTCTTGATTGACAACAATGAGTTCTCCTCTCATTGTGTACCTGTGAATGTAAAATAAACTAACTTACAAACCTAACCAAGACTAGCCTGACCAAAATAACACTTATGCAAATCATCTTTTCAGGGTATTTGAGATCAACTCAAAACTGACATTGTCCCAACAATTTTTGTGAGTGTGCACGCAAATTAATATTTCCTTTTAAATGGTGTGCAAATTCATTTGGGACAGACTAAAAAGGAAATTGTGCAAGTTCCTTTGGGACGGAGGGAGTATATGATTAATTCATCTTGATATGTCACACTCGAATTAATATGTCTCGTCGAAGTATCAGAAGTAGACATCCGTACAGTGTGGCACGGGAGGTCATAAATAGTGGTTGAAAACCAATCATTAAATTATTATCTCATTATTAAAACCAATCATTTTATTATTGAAAACATCATTGTTTATAATTATGATAAATGATTTGCACCACCTGCATATTTTGAGTGACAAATTCCGTTAAAAAAAAAAAATACTTCGGGCTTCCAGTAGAGACTAGTTTGCAGTCTCCATTTCCAGTGGTGTTTGCACTTAATTTAAAAATTATTTTCAAAACCACCATAATTTCATAAGTTGCTTTATAAATTACAATATTTAAAAAAATTAGCATGGCCTTGCGTGGTTGCTTCATGAATGTATAGCATATTAAAGTTGAAATTATTTCACAGCCTCATATGCATCAAGTGCAAGATGCACGTACTCAACAGTTGAGATTATTTGCGTTGAAAATTGTAGGTTGATTACACTGAAAAAATTACATTGAAAATCGATTTTTAGCGTAAACTTTTTAATATAATCTAATCACATTTTTCAGTATAATCATATCATATTTTTCAATTTAAACAGACCCAACTATTGAATGAGTGCACCATGTACAAGAGAATTACTCTTGAGGTAGATATATTGAGACCTTGAATTTATCGAAATATCATGGATAGGTATCTGTTAATTTAAAAAAAAATGAAATTTTAATAACAAATTTTTAACACATATAAATTTAATGATATAACTTGAACAAATTTTATATTTGTCATAATTATTGAAATTATCGGGACTTTTTTGACATTTCTCAAACTTTTTTTTATATTAATTGATATTAGGCTCAATCTGCACAAATATACAAGAGAAATTGTTATTTCATACCAATATTTATTGATTTGTCAATGAGTTAAAAATTGTATGCATTGTCTATACTACCATTTAGATTAGAGCGCACAACCCAACGGCTGAAATTCCATTTCTAATCATCACTCCTTCATTTCTCCAACGAATTCGCACCAACCAAAATCCCGGTGGCACCAGGATGATGATGGCCATCCGAGCTACCTCCGCCGTTCGTCCGCCGCTGCCGCCGCCGCCGCCGCCGCCTCTCTCTCCGCCACCCAAGACTATTCTTATTCCCTCTAAAGTGAAAACTTGTTCAAAATCCCATCAATATCTGACACCTGCCACTTCTATCTTGCCTCTTTTTGCTCTCTTGGCAGCTCCCCATGAAGCTGGAGCTGAAATTCTCCCCAAAGAACAGATTGTATCTTCTCTCACTCAGGTTCGAAAAACTTCCCATTTGCATTTTCGGTTGCACACTTGGTGTTTGTTGAATTGTCTCATTATGTTTTCGGTATCCTGTTGAGTGGCATTTTTGAATGCTGGTTGAATTGAGTATTGAAACCCTTGCTGGATTACAGGTGGAATCTGCTATTGATCAAATTCAAGAATTGGGATCGAGCTTTTTGAGCAGTGCAGGGCAAGCAGTTGGAGCTGTGACGGATGCTGTAAAGCCGGCATTGCCTATTTTGAAGCAAGCTGGGGAGCAAGTTGTGAGGATTGCTTCTCCTCTAGTCTCTGAGGCTTCTAAGAAAGCCCAAGAAGCTATCCAGAGTACCGGAATTGATACCCAGCCGGCCATAACTGCAGCTAAGGTACACCACTAAATTTAATTATTTCCAATTGCTCCACCCTTTTCTTTCATAACTACAATCGTTTAGAAATGTTGACCCTGCCCCCATCTTGATGGTGTACAAAGTGGCATTTGTGAAAGAATAGATTTCTTCATGATTCCCATTGTTAAATTTTACTATCCTTAAAACTCAAGAATTTTTTAAATAAATTCGTCATTTTAGGTCCTAAGTGTGTTAAGATCTTGAAATTGAACTCTTCTTTATTAACTAATTCCAAATTTTGCATAAATATGACCTTGTCCCTCAACCGCTTCTGCTCTCACTCACTTTCTATGCATCTTCCGTCTTCTGCTCGTTGCCTCATCCGCCCTTATCTGTTAATTTTCTTTCAATCCTCACTCCCAACCCTAATTCTCACCCCCCCTAGTAACGTCTCTCACTCTTTTCATCATACTCATTGCCCACATCCATTTCACCTTCCTCATTGCTCCTTTTGAAAGAAAATAAAATAATAAAATGGAAAGAAAGAAAGAAAGAAAGAAAGAAAGAAAGAAAGAAAGAAAGAAAGAAAGAAAGAAAGAAAGAAAGAAAGAATTTGATTCTGAATATTCCCCCAAGTTCAACTTGCAATAAAATGAAAGACTTTTGAGAATTCTTAGATTCACTAAGTTTCTATCGTGGAACATACGATCTCATAGAAAAGCTCTAGCAAAGTGAATTAGGGTGTAAACTTGCTTTGCTACCGTGTTAACTTTTAAGCTTATAGGAATAATTTAATAAAGAAAATAATACAATCATATAACGTGCTTCAACTATTTGGCCTACACCAAAGCATCATATGTCGTAAGAGTTGAATATGTAATGCACCTCTTGTTATTGTATTATAATGATTAACTATTCGAAGAAGTGGGCAAGCTCAAGTGGTAAGAGCACCCACTATCTAGACTTGTGGTTCTGAATTCGAGTCACCTTGACCTCAGGAAAAGGGGAGAACTTTTCTTTGCTCTTAGATCTTAGATTTGGAGGAAAAAATGTTTATGAAACGATCAACTATTCTATAGGTGAGTTACAATTATATGCATAACAAATGGATGAAATTACTCCAAAATCAAACCTTATAAATCCAAATCAAAAGAGTGATTAATAAATAATGTTATTTGACATTTACTTGAAATGCACCCATGTGATGCACGTTGTATCTAATTTGTTATTTTTTAATCAAATTTATTTAATCAGCTGTGTATATGAAATTTTAACAAATAATGAAATCTTATCCAAAACGTAATTTATAATTTTGTTTTTAAATTTTCTTATTGTAAAAAAAAACTAACCACAACTACTCACATTTATTACAATATGAAGTCAAAGTATAGAGTGAAATGGTTCATAAATGAACCATTGAAGGATATTAGTTATTTTCATTAAAGGGTATTAGTTGTTTTCACTGAAGGGTATTAGTTGTTTTCACTGAAGAGTATTAATTGTTTATCGGTGAAATAACTAATACTCTTCAGTGAAAACAACTAATACCCTTCAATGATTCATGTATAATTTAATATCACTGTATAACTCTAATATGAAATATCTAAGTTCAACATGCATATTCAAATTCCATAAATAAACACTTCCAACCGACAACCACCATAAAACTCACATTCTATCTGTTATTTTTTTTAGGTAAGCAATGTGGGTGTCTGGAATAAAGTTGATATAAATAGGATTAATTTGATATAGTAAAAATGGATTTGAAAAGAAAAAAAACATTGTGTTGCTTCTTTTTTTAAGAGTGTGTATAGAGGAAAATTGGTTCATACATGAACCACTTTGCAATACTTTTTAGTTTAACCAACTAATACCCTTTAGTGTAACCAATTAATACCCTTTACTTAAACAACTAATACTCTTCATATCCTTCTACTAATACCATTCAGTGAAAACAACTAATACCCTCTAGAACTAATACCCTTCAGTGGAAACAACTAATATCCTTTAGTAAAAACAACTAATACTCTTCAAATGTTTCATGTATGAACTATTTTACTCTATACTTTGCCCTTTTACAATTTTTTTTTTTTTTACAAATCTCCTAAAATTTAAAGCAAGTTTGGGTGGAAAAGTTAAACGTACTATTTCTGACGTGGTTCTGTTTGTATATACATTTCTTTGATTCTAAACATTCCTTTGTATCTAATAAAGACATTGGCTCTTCTAAGATTCGAATTTTAGTATTTCACCAATTGTATTTGGTCGTCCAATATATAAGGGTGTTTTTGTGTGGCCAAAATAAGTGCCCTTGGGGGGAGGATTCCTTTTTTATCTTCTCCTCATGAAATGTGATTCATTTTAGAGTAACTCTCTTGTGCACTTAGTGTATGATGCACTTACTCAATAGTTGACCCTGTTTACAACTTTACACTGAAAAGTTTGTTCCAATTACACTGAAAAGTGTTGTTGGATTACACTGAAAAGTTTACACTGAATACTAGTTTTTAGTGTAAACTTTTCAGTGTAATCTAACCATGCTTTTCAGTGTAATTGAAACAAACTTTTCAGTATAAACATGGTCAATTGTTGAGTGAGTGCACCGTGCACTTGGTGCATATGAGAGTTTGTCTTCATTTTATTATTTTACCACTCTTTATATTCTTTTAATTGAAAGAAGGTATTTTAGGTCTTTCCCGGGTGGCATAATTGTAGAAATTTCAGAGAAATATACTATAGTGTGTCATTTTTCTAATTTTCCCACAATTGATTTTATGTATCATATACCTTTTGTTTTACAGATGCCAATAATCCGTGGGGAATTTGCTAGTAGTGTATAGTTATTCATATTCATTTAATATCAAGTTAAAGATCATTTTGATTGCAGACAGTTGTGGATGCTGCTCAGCAAACTACAAAGGTGATTGATGGGGCTAAACCCATCGCCTCTTCCACTGTTAACATGATATCATCGGCAGAACCTGTTGTAATTTTGGGGACTGGTGGTGCATTAGTCATTGCCTACTTATTACTTCCTCCCATTGTTTCTGCCATCTCATTCAACCTTCGGGGTTACCAAGGTATATTTCCTCTAGAATTTTCTAATTAACTAGAAATACTCAAATTTATTTATATATACAAATTCAACACACATTCAAATTCATTTTTAGGTATGAATACGCTTGTCATATTAAAGATTCTACGAATGATTATTTTTAATGTGAAATATTATGCCTCAGAATTTGATTTTAACTAAAAAATAATATGCATGGTTTGACATATAGGAAATATACTGTATAGAGATTTTCTATATTTTTGGCTAGTGGAGTAAAGTCGTACATGCATGAACTATAGCTATCATGACCCAGCATTCTTTAATTCTGTTAGTTGTTTTTGGAGCTGTTTAGGTTTTCATGATTCCTGAATCGACACTGTAAAGCATCAAAACACTCAAGGACTTACACATTACAGGTTCATCTTAGAGATGCTGATTATATGATATAGTAAAACTAATAATACAAGTAGCTAGGGTCTATCCTAAAAGGTTGTGAAATAATTGACAAGTGAGAACTGAGCGACCAATAAGAATCCTGCTATAAGATTGATATACCTGATATGACTGTGATACTATCGATTGAGAATAAGATGATACAACAATGCTTTATTGTATCTTGGAAATAGAAACCATATAACCACATAAATTGCCAAAAAAAAAAAAATCAATTTTGTGAATTGATATCATATGCCAATGTTTTTCTATTTTTGGGTTGGGTTTTGTCTTTCTTTAATCTTCACTTGAGAAAAAATGTAGCAGCTCGAAGCTCAAGACATGGTGGCACCTTTAAAACCTATACCATCAGTTGTACATTCCTTCATATTCTTCCTTTTTTTTAATGTACTTCAAACTCAAAAATAGTACTTCCTCCGTCCAATTTTACTAGGCCTATTTGATTTGGCACGGGTTTAAGAAAGTGGGTATATTGTGTGTAAAAATAAAGTGGGTTGTAAGTTAAGAGTGTAAAATATTTCCTTTTTAGGAAATAGGCCTAGTTAAACTGGATACCCAAAAAAGGAAAATAGAACTAGTAAAATTGGACGGAGGGAGTAATATTTTGACCTTCTGCCAGTAAATTCCTACGTCATAATGTTGTAAATGGTTAATTGAAGAAAAAGATTTGAGTTTAGATAAAATGATAGAAATTTGGTAGTTCGGATGGTTAAGCGTTCAAAAAATGATTAGATGCGAAGTGTCTAAAAAAAAAAAAGGCATAATTCAGGTGGAAAACATTATTACTCTTATTTTAAGAAAAAATGATTCAACATTATCTCTATTGTCTGGGTAGCACTGTTGATTTTATGGTTTCATAAAAGAATTGCTTAATCAATGGTTTTGATTGCTATTCTCCAGGTGACCTAACTCCTGCTCAAACCTTGGATCTGATGTCCACCAAGAATTATATTTTGATTGATATAAGGTCAGAGAAGGATAAGAACAAATCTGGTGTTCCTCGCCTTCCCTCAAGCGCTAAAAACAAATTAATATCAATCCCGTAAGTATGTTCTTCCTGATTTTCACACTGTATACTATTGTGCTCCGTATTCCAGCTAAATATCCTTTCTAAGGACAAATCGTAACAGTTCTTGCATTTGGCTCTAGTTGATCCTGGTTGCACAACAAATAGCCATAATTGTTCAGTAACTCTATGTTACCTTTTGGAACGGATCATGTAGTGGTCACTGCCAACGGGTAGCTCCTACAATATTTATCAATTAATTTTTAGATTTAGACCAGTGAATCCATAAGTTGTATCTCTCAGCAAATATGATTGCTTATTAATGCAAAATGTGTATAGATTAGGGAGCATTCGATATAAGACAATCGAAGTCTTTAAGCTGTTGAAACAAGCACTCCAAAGTAGGTTGGTAATTAGGCGCCCGTTTGAGCTGTATAATCCCCGTGTTTACACTTAAGCTTGAGAGGTAAGGAAGGAGTTAACTGAGAGGAAGTGGAAACACATTCAATGGGCTGTCTAAGGAGCTATATACATCCTTCTTTAGAACTGATTCCTGAGGCATCATACCTAATTAACTGTTTCAGTTTAGAAGAATTACCCAGCAAAGTGAAAAGTCTTGTGAGAAATGCGAAGAAAGTAGAAGCTGAATTGGCGGCAATCAAGATCTCTTATCTCAAGAAGATCAACAAAGGCTCCAACATTGTGATATTGGACTCGTAAGTTTTCTGTACTCTTTATCTCTTCCGAGTTTTATCAATTCAGGGCAGAAAGATAGGAAAACTGTCAATTAGGGCTTAAAAAATATCGATTCTAGACCCGAAAAAGATAGAAAACTATCTATTTGAGATCTAAAAGATAGAAACTATTAATTTTGGGCTCACACATTTTAAAACCATATTTAACATCTTAAAATTCTAGTTATCCAATTGTATTTTTATAATCACTATTCCAAAAATATAAAAGATATTATTAATTTCAAGCAAGTGGAAAAAATAAGAAAGTATAGCAATATTGAAAAAAATAATAATGTATCTAAATAATGAGGATATAAATTATAAGATGTCAATTATACTCTTAATATTTATGGGTCCTAAATTAATAAATTCTAATTTTTAGGTCCTAAATTGATAATTTTCAATCTTTCAGTACCTAAATCAATAAGAAAAACTTTTAGATCATATATTGATAGTTTTACTATCTTTCAAGTTCCGAATTGACATTATTCTTTTACCTCTCTTAGTACGCTATTTTTCATTGAAGTCTCAGAGTACATATCATGCACTTCTCCTTAGCTTGATTGTGTACATGATTTGTAATTACAACATACTCAGGTACTCAGATTCAGCTAAAACAGCTGCAAGAACCTTGACAAAACTTGGTTTCAAGAATACGTGGGTTGTGGCTGATGGCTTCTCCGGAAGTAAAGGGTGGTTGCAGAGCCGCTTGGGGACAGATTCATATAACTTTTCTTTTGCTGAAATTGTATCACCATCACGAGTAATCTCTGCAACCACTAGACGATTTGGTACATCTACTTCGACCAAGTTGCTTCCCGGTGGTTCAGACTAACACATTTTACGCTTGTAATCTTATTACTGGTCTCTTTACAGTTCTCTGGTTTTCGTTATTGTTGTTGTCTATTTTTTTTTTATTGAAAAGGAAGCAACAAGTGAAAATTCAAAGGGTGGCCCTAGCCAGTCATAATGAAGAACCAATCTGAATCACTCAAGTGATATATGTTTCATTATGTTCGATTGAATGATAAATAACGTATAAATACCTCGTTTTCAAGCATAGTGATATATGTTTCATTCTACATAGGTTCTAATGATTGATAGACAATGTATAAATACCTCACTTTCTAGCATTTTACAGTAATATTTGTGGGTATTTTTTATACTTTGTTAAAAGTATAAAATATGATTCTTCCAATTGCACCTTGGTCTGCACATCCTCTATGACCTTCAAATTGGCGTGTGCCTTCAAGTAGTACCAACCCTCTCCTTCCTCGCTATGGTTGGAGATGATCATGACATAATTGATCTCTTTGGTGGTCAGTTTATCAGTAAATTGCTACATCCATTTAGGGTCAGTTGTCTAATTGCCAAATTGGTTTTCTCTAGGAACCTTGCGATCAATGGGTAAAGCGGCACAGTTACACCCATATCCAGAACATTCAGGTTGATTGTCATGCAGCTTGCCAGAGGGTATCCAACTCTTTCCTTTTTATGTGGCACGCATATATGAATATTTTACGAGATCTAGTATTGGGCGCAAATCTAGTCTAATTGCTCTTCCCTGATCACGCTTTTGATCTTGCTCGCAATGTATTTTGTTTCTTTCGGAGAGGGGGAGAGGAAGCGTCCCAGTGCTCATCACGCCTAACTGCCTCCCGGATCAGAGCTTTCATGGGTCTGTTCACATGAAACCCGATCTTTTTGAGATATTCCCAAGATATCTCTTCGTTGTCACCAGACCAGAATCTGTCCCTCCGTCTTCGGAACGCTCAGCAGATGTGTGGTCTGATTCATTGCCAGATCCCTGAACGTTGTTAGATTGCAAAGATTTAACAATTGACTCAACATTCGGATAGGTGCCTTCAAAATCAAATCTTTGAGTTGGGCAGACATGCAAATGGCAGTCACTGATGGAACGTTTCCCAAGGTTGTGGTTCGAGACTGGTTGCACGAAGTCCCAAGATGATGTGTTCTTATGTTTGTAATGCAAATGAAAATCTTCTGATAGTGTTAGATGAGCGCGGGTTTTCAGATTGTAAATTCCAGTACAAAAGTAAAAAAAACGACATGACGATTTCGCAAACTAACCCCAAAGGTGAAAACAGAAATAGAAGGAAAGAGGGAAATATAATGGTAATTACTACCTTACCAATGGAAGAGAGGTTCGATTGCCTAGAAGAATGAGGCATCACCAAAGTGTGCGAGTGTAACTAGGGTTCGTGCATAGAAATTTCTCGAACACCGGAAAAATCTCATAGAGAATTCAAAGAATCGCGGAAGTGAAAGGGGGGATAATAAAGGAAGAACAAATATTTATAGGATTTGAATTCGGGGGTCCTTGTGTAATTTTTAGGAATATAGAGGACATATCCTCATAATTAGAGGTGTGTCACCTCGGGGTAACAAGCGCGCCATCTCGAGTAGATGTGCGCATGGGCGGCGCACAACATTATTATGCCCCACACATTACCATTGTATCGGGAAGTAGCACCTACAGGAATCCTAAACGTCACCAAGGGGATAATCGTCTAACCTTCACAGTGCTTGGGGTCCAGTGTTGAAAGATAGCTCGCCCCTAGCTAATCGTCACCAAGGGGCTAATCGTCTAACCTACAGGAATCCTAAACGTCACCAAGGGGCTAATCGTCTAACCTTCACAATGCTTGGGGTCCAGTGTCGAAAGATAGCTCGCCCCTAGCTATTTGGCCAAAAGACAGCTCGAGAAAGCTAATGAGCACTTGTTGATGGTCAATCAGCCAACACACAATTAAGGCCAATAATCACAAGATTAGAATAACAAAATTGGGCGAAGAGCGATCAGCTATACACAAAGAAGAGCAAGGCTCATCGCCCAAAGAGCTCATCGGCACGACAGCTATTCGTTTAATCATGATTCATCCAATTGGAGAACACAGAATAAGCTACAAGGAGAGGCAAGGAGTTAAAATCTCCCATCACTAAAGCTCAAAGTCGAACAACCATGTAGTAGGATTAGTAGTGTTTATCCTAGTCATTATTCATTTTTATAGGATAAAAAGTGTCGTATATCATCACCTTAAGTTAGGTGATTAAGGGGTTGACACCTCCTTATTACTTGTATCTCTATAAATACCCATAACTTTCACTAATAAATGATTGCTTATCTTTTTATTATACAATCCCATATATACTTTTCTTCTAATTCATCTTATTTATTATATCATCACGTCACCAACATCTTTATATTAAACTTGAATAAATTTCATATTTTGTTTGATGATCTTCTTTGCTTAGCCATATAATACACCTTGTTCTAAGATCATCAACAACCTTCACTACTGAGCTGGTAAATGTAACTTCATCATTTTCAGTATATTATTTTATTTAGTTGAATATCTTATTACTCAAGAAAACCCTCTCTGGCTGGAGCGTCGAAGCCCCAATACTGGGCACCCTACCATTTTTTTTTTTTTTTTGCAGATCGTCACTTACTTTCTGGTGGAAAAATCTAAGTTTTCCAAGAGCTCAACCAAGGAGAACATTCTTAGATATAGTTTACGTATTTAATCCACAAATTTGCATGATATTCTAAACGATCTGAAATGACTCCACATCATAGTAATTTGTTTATTAGACGAGTAACACTTGTGTGAAGTTAGTACACGTGAACTCCCATCTTATTTTTTACTCATTTATAAAAGAATAAACCTCTAGTGAACCCGGTTTCACGTGAACTCTTGTTTTAAATGTAATTATTTTGTGTACGAAGTGTTGGGATTTGTAAGCACGTAAACACGTAATACATGCGTAGCGGAATAAATAATTCACCAGCAACGAACAATTAATTGCATAATTAAATACGAGAAATCTTAAACAAAAATTCTTAAAGCAATTTGTACACGGAATCTTCTACTATGGTATACACGCAACAGCTCTTCACCAACCCGCACCGACTTGCCAACATTGAATCTCGAGACGAACTTGCTAGAAAAATTCAAGCTAGAGATTTTATGGAGAAATTATATTTCTTGTGTGTTTTTTAGAATTCTCATAGGACTCATATTTATAATGATAATCTTGGCTTAATTCCTAAGCAAGATAACAGGTCTAGTCCGTAAAATAAAATATCTATGGATTTTATTTCCTTATATAGATATATTCCTACGAATTATTATCTTGACTATATAATCTATATTATAATATATAATACACCCTACATTTCCATTCATAGTTTTGGCGGGAGATGTTTTAGGCCGTTGATCAGTTTTTTGTAAGTTGATCATCACCGTCCTTTTCTTTCTTTAATAATTAAGATAAATTTGTGCATCAACCAGGATTTAATTTATTCCTATGTATTGCTACAATTTATGAGTATAGTTATTCTTTTTGTCCTATTTATACTCCACAATTAATGTTTTATTTTCACATCATTTGCAAGTTTCTACTTTTTTTTAATGTGGTTTTCATATTTAGTGATGTTTTACTCCTTTCGAGGTATCAATAATTTTACTCCACTATTCAGGCCCTAATTCCATCCATCGATTATACGATGTGGCGGCGTTAGCATCAAGCTCAGAATATCTCACGCCATGGTGGATGGGATGTGGCCCATGCGCGCTCCATTTTATCAACGAGTGGATGAAATACTAGGTTTTAAAAAAAAATTGAACTGTATAAGTTTGTGCAGTTATTACAATATGTAAATTGTGATTGTTTCATGTGTTGATATTATTAATTATTCAATTGTAATATGACAAAGGAGAACTTTACAACAAGTTATCATATTCGGTGGATTTTTTTTTTCAATTTTCTTATGCAATTTTTTTTATTTTAATTGACATTATTTTAGAATTTGTATAAATTTTGGGATTTGAATGTTTGTTGAAGATTCTCCAAAATATTCATGAGATATTTAATGATATTTCATTCATTAGAAATTGAAAAATACTTTAAACATTTCTTAGATATTTATAGATACATGCATCGAAAAAGTACATCATGGTACTTCATGAGGGTTCAGTTTAGGCGCACAAAATTATTCCAACAATTATCAATCGTAGTAGTAGTAACTTTTAACATGGATTAATAATTTATATATTTTTTTTGTTTAAAATATTCTAATAATATATTTTATATGTATCTATTTTTATATATAAAGTTAAATCTACAATAGTTCATGAATAAGACTGTAATGTTGATTTGAATAATTTCCACCTTTATTCGTAAAAGTATTGGTAATTCGGTGATATTTCATTCATTAGAAATTGAAAAATACTTTAAACATTTCTTAGATATTTATAGATACATGCATCGAAAAAGTACATCATGGTACTTCATGAGGGTTCAGTTTAGGCGCACAAAATTATTCCAACAATTATCAATCGTAGTAGTAGTAACTTTTAACATGGATTAATAATTTATATATTTTTTTTGTTTACAATATTCTAATAATATATTTTATATGTATCTATTTTATATGTATCTATTTTTATATATAAAGTTAAATCTACAATAGTTCATGAACAAGACTGTAATGTTGATTTGAATAATTTCCAGCTTTATTCGTAAAAATATTGGTAATTCGGAGATTATGGGCTTATTTTTCTGTTTTGAATTTTAACTTTTTTTTTTTGGCTTCCTGGTTTCTTGGGTTAATCCTTGCTGGGAACTTTTGAATTGATCAAGTTTAATGTTCTTTACAATCAAGTGGCTAATTTGCATGATAACTTTAATTATAAATTGGAAGATATTCGGTAATGTTTTTTTGTAAATTTTGTTTGATTTTAGTTATGCTACGATATATTTAAACATTGATGCATTTTAATATTAAATTGAAATTAATTGTTAATTGATAATTCAAATTGGTGGTATTTAATGTGTTATTAAATGTTGATTGTTATTCAAAAGTAATGTCCCAATCAATTTTCCACATACATTAGTGTCCCGATCAATATATTTATGTATTTAATGAAATTTGTATGAGTATGTATAGAGTGAAATTAGTTTATATATGAATCATTGAAGAATATTAGTTGTTTTCACTGAAGAGTATTATTGGTTTACACTGAAGAGTCTTGGTTCATTTTCACTGAACAACTAAGACTTTTTAGTGTAAATCAATAATATTTTTCAGTAAATACAACTAATATTCTTCAATGAAAACAACTAACACCCTTTAGTGATTCATGTATAAACCAATTTCACTCTATACTTTGTTAATATGTATTGTATAAAACTATTTGATCAAATTATACTCCGTAGAATTAGTAAACATATCAATTGATATTTTCATGACAAAATATATGCTTCCACACCATGTAATTATTTAATAGTTATTATTGTGTTAAATGTTTACTATTTAAAATAATTTAACTTTCCTTAATTATATATGATCCGCAATTGTTTTTTATGTTGTCTACTTAATTCATGATATCAATTTTTAAGTCGTGATGGTTATTATTATTATTATTATTATTATTATTATTATAGGAAAATTTAAATCAAAACAAATAATCAGCCTAATTGATTCAAAATTAATGTTGTAAATTTATTGATCTGCTTAATATAATATTATTTATCTCCAAAAAATCTTTTTCTTTTTTTGTGAATATCATCCTAACTATCATCAATTATTTCTATTTTGTGTAATGCAGGCATGTTCCTAATATTGTTTTATTTATTTTTTAATAAATTAGGTAATAATAAAAATTATACAAAAATTTGTGTGAGACGGTTTTATAGTGAATTTGAATTTGTGTTATCTCATGCATGAAACAGTCTCATGCAAGTTTTTACCTTAGTCAAAAGATTTGGAAATTATTTTGTTGTAGTAGTAATAATATTAATATATTTTTAGTCAAAATAGAAAAACTATTTGGAAAATGCTTAACACGGAAATAATTCCATGCCCACCGGTGGGCATAATATTATATATTCACCGTAAATGTGTTAATGACACATAAGCAGGGGGGTCCACTATTATTTTAATTAATTATTTATATCTGCTTATGTATCATTAACATTACAATTTACTTCTAACTTAATTAGATACTAACTATTCTTTAAAAAAATACTATTACATAATAAATTATTTTGTTGTTGTATGAAATGAATTAAGTGTCAGTATTTGAGATGAATACATAATCAAATATTTTTTAAACAATCATACATTACATGATATACTAAATTTCATGAGCTAAAATACGATATTTGATATTAAAAAAGTTCAGGATACAATATTAATTATTTTATTTTAATTGAACAATGGACCATATTAGTCGAAATTATTGGGAATTATATATATAATCATTGACTTTATTTTATACATAGTAATATATTTTTGTAAAAATAAGGAAAATTACTGATTATATGTATTTAATATTTGTACCTAAATTTGTGTCTATCTTATATAAAATAAAAGTCAAACATTCTTAATTAATACCAACCTAACATTACAATTTACACAAATTCTAGCATGCATCTAAATGCATACTATGCATTTGTGTGTTAAGCTCAACTTTAAATCCAATTTTAACTTTTTACAATTAGAAATGTATATAATTAAAAAAATATTGAGATATTGTTGATTACTGTTTAGGGTATTGTTAATTATTGTTTCGTGTATTATTGATTATTACTCATGATATTACCGATTACTGCTTGAGGTATTGTTTGTTGGTGATCAAATTTAATTGATAGGATTAGTGACTGTTTTAGTTCAGTTTAAGATCGCCAATCAATTACGTGTGATTGATTACCATCGTAAATGGTAAATCGAAGGTTCGAGATATGGAATGGTAAATATGAAAGTCTAAATCGTATTAATTTTGTGTATGTGTACGTTTAGGTGTTTAAGTGTGTGTTTTAGGAATATTTGTGAATTTGAACTTGTATTTCTTAGCTGGAGAACAACTATTTATAGAGACTAACAAGCATGAGGTGTTTATGACTCTTGGTCTCCCTAGCCTGCATGCCTGACAAGTGTCCTATTGACCTTTGTTTGACCTTATCTAAGCTGAATCTTAGTTACAAAGTCTTCTTTGGTCTTATCTCGGGCTCATTGTTGTTCGCCTAGATCGGTTTAGTTGATCCAGAATGGTTCTTCCATAGAAGTTGTTAGCCTTTTGAGGTTATGGCTCAGAAGTTGTTCGCCTTTGTGTTTTACACGGATTGGCTTTGGGATCTTGGTCCTTTGTTCGTTTCCATATACCTCTTAAACTGGTAAATGCATCATCTTTCATAATGTTGTTCGTCATTATTGACTTGGTGGAGGGTCCATATTTGGCTTTGGGTCTCTAGACCTGTTCGCCAATATGTTGTTCGTTGGTAGAGTTGTTCGTCAGTATATACACCCCCTGGATTAATTTATGCACCCTAACTTGATTTTTTTGTTAATCATCTTTGATTTGGGGTTGGTTCTTCATAATCCTCTTTTAAGGCATTAATCCTTGTTCGCCTAGCAATGATTGATGTTCGCCTATCAACAATTGCCCCCTATCCTGACTAAATGTTGCCTCAGATGAACAACTTTGTGGCGAGCAACTGTAGTTAGGATACTATACTGGTGGAGATTCGGACGAACATCATTGAATCTGGCGAGCAACTCCGGGTTCACCGTTTCGTCTTCCCATGATCTGGGGGATGTACGAGGATGACGTGGGCGGTATGATTGCGCGCCGCCCACGCGCGAGCATTCCCAAGGTCACGCGCCCTTATAATTGCGTATAGGTCCTTTGATTTTCAGTCTTGCTCGGAATCGACCCCGTTTTTCTTCAATTAGGTCCACATTTTGTTGGAAATCACGATCTGTACCCCGTTTTTTGCTTGGGGTATAAATAGAAGAGGGAAACAAATATTTTCCCACTTTTTTGCTTCTTGCTACAGTGTTCCGGCGAATCCTCCATCCCCGACGACTTCAAGCTTTTTCGACGACGTTTCTTCAGCGTTTGGCCTCCAGTTTTGAAGCAAGGTAGTTATTTTTCTTACTTCTCTCATTTTTCCTCTTCTTTCATCATTTTCCTCATCGCCGCCGTGGGGAGAGATTTGTGCCGCCGTTGTCTACCCAGAACCGCCACCGGAGTTGCAGAAAAACACATTTTCAGACCTTCTAACCTCGTTCTAAGACCAATGTCCTCCCATTTAAGCAATAAAGGATCAGTAGAAGGATTAGACCCCTTTATTCCCTATTGTGCCTTTCGTCGAGCAGCCGCCGTTTGAGGTTTCCTCTGAAGCGCATCCCGACGTAGATTCTGTGGTCCGATCAACGGGGGATTCCGGTGCTCGCCAGTCCGGCGAAGAAGCTAAGGAGGCCACAAGCAGCTCCTCCGCCGAGCAATCTTCATCCGGCTCTGAATCTGAGGAAGATCCAGAGTTTGACGAGCTTACCCTTGAATTTTTGGAAGGGATAGGGTTTCCAGGCCCTAAGATGCTCGAAAATGAGATTCCCACTGGTGTTGCTCGCCCATTTGATTGACGAGCATATTCTGATGAGCACGCGAACAACTTTCCTCGCCCCCCGCGTCAAGTTTTGGATCTGGTGAGAACTGAGTATCAGGCGAGCAGAATTAAAAGTGTTGTTCACAAGGACGAGCTCAACCTCATACGGGAAGCATATCAAATCCCCCACGACATCTTCATGTGGGCTCCCAAAAAGAAGAAAAGAGCTGATCGCCCTCCTCCAGGGTGCACGACGATCAACATAGACAAGCTGATCGCGGGGCTAAGGTTGCCATTGCCTCCCGTTGTTGGTCGCTTTTTGGAGGCGACCAACTTAGCCATCAACCAAATAACCCCTATTGGGTGGATGAACTTGCTCGGCATCATAGGCTTGTTCGCCCTGGAGGGATACGTCGACCGCATCACTGCCGAGGAGGTCAACTACCTGATGACCATCACCAAATATCCGAGGGGCGAGGAAGGGTACAACTACTTGAAAGCCCGGGCTGGATTAAAGCTGGTGGAAGGGGTGCCGAATAAGATTTGGGATTGGAAGGAGCATTTATTCTTCATCGGGGGCGACTGGCGAGCATCTTCTGGTCCTCACGGCGGTGCCGGGAGTATATTCGAACCCACCACCTATGGGCAAATCAAACGTAAACTCATCTTTGTTCGCCCTTGCATAAAGTTCTAATTTAACTTTTTTTGTTTGCTCGCAGGTCCCCGGTTACTCAAGTGGAACTCGGAAGAGGAAGAGATCGGATTGGAGTTCCTCTTTACTTCGTGTTTGGTCGCTCTCCGGGATAAGACTGAGAGGACCATCGAATACGTGAACAGACTGAAGTGCAAGAAGGTTGCTCGCTTGTTCACGTACCCCCACCATCTGGAAGCTCAAATTGAGGTGCCCCTAGGTAGAGAAAGTTTCTTTCAATACATATCTTGTTCGTCGTTTATTTCTCTAACTTGCTCGCCTAACTCTCTTATTTCTTCCTTTTTTTTAGCCGAGCAAGTTACCATTGCCGTCCCTCACTGCTTTGGACTCTTGGAGCAGAGAGTATTCGAAATGGCACCACCGAGAGGACGAAGGAAGAAGGGTGATCCGTCTTCCAAGGTGCTGGCGATGACTAACAAGGCCTCTGCTGCCGAGCAAGCCCATCGGACAACTTTACCGCCCAGCACATCGCCTAAACCGGCCTCTGCCTCCTCTCCTCAAGGTCTCAAAAGACTGAAGAAAGGTGATGGCACATATGTATCCCAGCCGCCCCCCACCACTGACAAAGGGAAATCCAAGGTGGGAGGATCTGGTCGCCTGCCTTCAACCGAAGCTGCTCGCCCTCCTGCAACTGATGAGAGAGGAGGAAAATCGAGCAAAAACAGGCATACTCCTCCTCGCAGGCCTGAGGACATCACCTATCTTGGGTGGGATGGAGCTAAATTTGCCGAGTAAGGACTCTTTTTTTTTTAACTTGGAACCAAGGACCATAAGTTAAAAATTTCCTAAGTCTCGAAACTTTCTTGTTCGCAGATACCGGACTAGTGACCATCCAGGGCGAGCAGATATGCTCCATCAATATGCGTGCTCGAAGACCCCGACGAACATTCGTGACATCGCTGATGATCATGTTCGTCGGGCAACTAAGATAGTTGCTCGCGCCTGGTCAAAGCCACTAAACAAGACCGTTCTTGCCCAAGGGGCCATTGATAATTTTCATTTATCAATGGTGCAGGCTGCCAACTAATAGAACGCGCCGGTGAAGGCGGTCCGTCCCCAAGATCGTTGTTGGGATACCAAACGTGTATAAACAATTAAAGACCTAAACATACATCTAAAGACAGGTTTAGATTCGTTACCCTTGAAGACCGAGGCGTTGATTCCACTAGAGATCTTCTAGTCTGTCTCCCAACATCGTTCGTACACCGGGTGGACGGCGAACTAGCGAACGTGGAGAAAAGTGCCTTCCAGTTTCGTCTCTTCAAAACCCCACTCACGAATTTTGGCTGCTGCTCGTCTGATCTTAGAGTGCTAGGGTTTCAAAAATGAAATTGAAGCCTTTATATAGACTCCTTAGGTTTCATGGGCCAGACTAGGGATCTGTTAGAAGGTATAGGATTTGGGCTCCTCACGGACCCAAATACTCTTATGTTCAGCCCAGAACATTTATTTGGCCCGTGAACATTAATTCATTCCATTAGAGAATTAATGTTGCACTCCCATCCTATTCCGAACCGAATCAGGGTTTCTATTAGACTCTGTAATTCCCCGTGTTAAAGATATCGCACGTCCATTAATTATTAAAGCTTCTGACCGCTTTAATTAATTAACATCTATTATTCCTTGAGTAGTACCACTCAACCTTGTTGTCGTACGGATATAATCCACCTGCAGGGTTTAATACGACAATCCTTTATGAGTTTCCTCAAGGGGACGTCATCAACCTGGATCACCAGGACATGGTGCCCTAATGTCAATAAATAGACATCGTGCAAATGTTGTCACTACCCAAAATACATAGTGCATTGAATCTAACAAGATTCCCACCTATAGTAAATCAAAGTAGTGAACAAGCTCTCCACATATCTAGTTATCACAATTAGGGTTAAAAATTACAAGAGTCACCAAGGCCTTTAGTTCTTCATAACTGTCAGAATAGAAGAACATGTCTTAACTGTGATCCATTCAATACGACATAGCGTACTAGTATGAACTAATGGCCAAGACAAGCCACTAACAAGTTCATACTACAACTTATACCAATAGTTATGTCCATAACTACCTCAGTTGTGAATAATGTTTATATCTTATAAGGAACTGACAATGTGATCTTCTGTGTGACTACAAACCCACCACATTATCTACAATATAAGATAAACAGACATACAAGTAATACAAGCAATTAATAAGATTGCAATAATGTGAAAAACTATTTATTTCAGATAATAAGGAAATCGAATATATCAATAAAAGCCCAACAAAAGTTTGCTTTACAGTATACACCAACAATCTCCCACTTATACTAAAGCTAAACTTTTAGTATACACATAAAGACATATCAATTCTCCCACTTATACTTAAAGTCTAGCTGGTATACATCGTAAACTAAGACCTTCCACATGCTGCTAAAAAACTTTCATCCCCAGAGTCTTTGTGAAAGGATCAGCCAGGTTGTTCAACGATGCAATTTTAGCTACAACCACATCTCCTCGATTTACAATATCTCGTATAATGTGGTACTTCCGCTCTATGTGTTTACTCGCTTTATGAGCTCTAGGTTCCTTTGAGTTTGCCACTGCACCCGCGTTATCACAATAAACAGTGATACACCTTGGCATTCTCTTGGACACCTCCAAGTCCAAAAGGAAATTACGTAGCCAAACAGCCTCTTTGGCAGCCTCTGAGGCAGCTACGTACTCGGCCTCCATAGTGGAGTCCGCGATGCATTTCTGCTTCACACTTCTCCAAGATATGGCTCCGCCTCCCAACACAAACACATAACCCGAGGTAGACTTCCGTTCATCTAGATCAGCTTGGAAATCCGAATCAGTATAACCCAAAGGAACAATACTATCTGACTGATATACTAGCATATAATCTCGAGTCCTTTTCAAGTACTTGAGAATATGCTTGACAGCAGTCCAATGTCCTTGACCAGGGTTAGACTGATATCTTGCTACCATGTCGACTGCATAGCAAATATCAGGCCTCGTACACAACATCGCATACATAAGGCTTCCTACAGCCGAAACATAAGGAACCTTAACCATCTCCTCTATCTCCTTCTGTGTCTTAGGACACATATCCTTAGATAAGAGAACCCCATGTCTAAAAGGTAGTAAACCCTTCTTTGAGTTTTGCATGCTGAAACGAGCAATCACATTATCAATGTAAGATGCTTGAGATAAACACAACATTCTCTTTTTCCGATCACGAATGACCTTTATACCAAGAATGTACGATGCGTCTCCCAAATCCTTCATTTGAAACTGCTCTGAAAGCCACACCTTTACGTCTGATAATACTTTCACATTGTTGCCAATGAGAAGAATATCATCTACGTACAGTACTAAGAATACCACGACTTCTCCGTTAATCTTCTTATACACACAACTTTCATTTTAACATTGTTCAAATCCAAAAGATTTGATCACCTCATCAAAACGAATGTTCCAAGACCTGGAAGCTTGCTTTAGCCCATAAAGGGACTTTTTCAGCTTCCAGACCAGATGCTCTTGGCCTTTCTTCACATAACCCTCAGGTTGCCGCATGTAGATGTCCTTATTCAGATTTCCATTAAGGAAAGCTGTCTTGACATCCATTTGCCAAACCTCATAGTTCATGTGATTAGCTATGGATAAGAGAATCCGGATCGATTTTAGCATGGCTACTGGTGAGAAGGTCTCGCCATAGTCAATTCCTTCTTTCTGGGTAAAACCCTTTGCCACCAACCTTGCTTTAAAGGCAATAACCTTCCAATCAGATCCTCTCTTACGTCTGTAGACCCACTTACACCCGGTGACTTCCTTGCCATGGGGAAGTTCGCTTAGGTCATACTGTAATACCCTAGACTTTCATAATCTTATCTGCTTTACTAAATGCTTTATAATTCTATATGAATCTATGCGATACATTTACATCCAAAATTCATGCCAAGGCACGTTTATGTGTTTTATTTGCTCGATATTTACAATTAACGTATTATTTGCTCAATACATGCTTATTCTTGAGACTTTATAATTTTTATATGTTCTTTATTTTATGTCTTAAAGTATTTGATATAGAAATTAATATAGTCCTTAAGTCTAGTATTTTATTTTACACGTTATAAATTGAAAAATGAACGTTTCTTCAAGAAACGAATTACGTATCGATTGCTCGATATTTTTTTATGATTAGTATATAGACTTTATAATTTATTTAGAGCCTTAGAAGAGTTTTAATTTTATTTTATAAGATAGTATAAGTAATTTTATGCATAATGTACCTTAAAAGCATTAAATAAATTAGAAAATCATAATTTCTTTTATTTTATTTATTAAATTCAAAGCCTACAAGTGTCTTAACTACAAGACACGAGAATTCTCTTGAATTATCCTCAAAATTTCGTCCAATATGAGGAAAGGAGGAAGATTGGTGAAACTTCATGAATTAAGGTCAAAGTTAGTAGCATAAAAGTCAAAATTAGCTACTAATTATAAGATGCCATGTGTTTAATGGCTTAACCTCCAAAATCATCCAAATTCTTCCACACTTTTCATCCAAGTCGGTCAAGAGGATTTTGGAGTAGCTTCCAAGCATGGTTCCTCCTATAAATACATGAGCTTTCATGCAAAATTATTCATAAGAAAAAGTTTAAAGAAAATTTCACAAATACTACTACTCTTATACTTAGAAGTTGAGAAAGGAGAAGAAGATATTTCTTGTAGCTACCTATCTCTAAGTAAGCTTCACTTCTTGATTGAGTAATTATTTAAGTGGTAGTATGAAGTTTATGCATGATATGTGAATTAATTGATAGGAAAATGGGTTTTGATGAGTAAATTGCATGGTATCCATGTTTTACTTCATGTTTGAATGTTTAATTCAATTTATTCATGATTTATGATCAAAATCATGTTTATTATTTGATTATATATGCTTTAGAAGTAGAAATCATGAAATTATATGGTCTACAGTGAGTTTAAGATGTTATGTTCTTCATATATGCATGAAAACCGAAAATCTGGACAACTTGTGAAGGAATTTCGTTTTTGATCCAATTTTTCGATGGAAAATTCTAAAATATTTATATGTGAAAATAGACTTATGAAGGAACTTAAGTTTAAAATTTCATAATTTTTGGACTGGTATTCAATTCGTGGTAATTTTTCAAAGTTGAACTAGGATTTTGGACTCTATAACAGGAACAATAGAAGTTTGCTATGATCTGAGAATAATCTTTTAGTTTTTTATAGAAAACCAAAGTATGTTGATAAATTACATGAAGTTGGTAGTTCAAGGTTAAAATTTCATGAGTATTGGACATGATGTTGATTTATGGTGAATTTTTAAAGTTAAGTGACCAGAATCTGTTACTGTGTGTTCATTACGAAATATTTGATGTTTGGTAAGGAGTTTGAGAAATCTGAAAATATATTGATAAACTTTATTGAGTTGGTAATATACTGTTAAAATTTCATAATTTTTGGACGTATGAATAATTTAATATGAATTTTCAAATTTAGGCGTGTAATCTGCCAAAATCGAATTTTTGTGTGAAAGGTTCGAAATGGTCCGGTTACATTTTTACAGTCGATATTTGTTTATAACTTGCTATTTGATGATTTTATACACTTAATTGATATATGTGTGTTAGTATACAATATTTGAATATGTGTGGAGATTTGAATTCAAGTCTTACAATTTACAAAAGTGAAGGGATAAGTAACAATGTTTCTATTTTAAAAAATTTTACTTGTAGATACAAACCTGCAAGGTGGGGAATCACTTCGATCTTCACCGAGTGTTCTATTATTATTATTTAATTGCAGTTATTAAATGTTGAATGTTAGATATTTTGAGTCTGGCCCGCTATCGACTGGCCCCTGAGATAGTCCAACACTATGTTGGCAAATGAGATAGTCCGGTCGTTCCGGCACCACGGGTTGGTCACGCCACCCAAGCATATACCCGGTGAAATTCCGGGGGCTCACATGTTATAAACAATTGATGTTTAGTTTGTGCAATTATAAAGAGATTTCCCACTAAGTGTTTACAAACACTTATCCCTTCCACTTTAAATTTTTACAGATGCTGTGGATCCGGACGTGGGCGAATGAACTCGGCAGGCTGTGAAGTTTTCTTAAAGACTTTATGTTTTCAAGAATAATATTTTTAAATTTTGGCTTGTATCTTAAATTACGATCATACTTATTTACTACTTCCGCTGTGTAAATGTGTGGCGTGTGTATATTTTAATACAAAATACTATTTTAGTAACGTTCCTACTTGTGCCACATCGTATTTTCCGTACTATTTTAAGTGGGGGCGTTACAGGTGGTATCAGAGCAGGTTCGCCTGCTAAAGTATTTTCAAAAGGAGTGTGTTTTAAAATTTTAAAAAGGAAACAGTCGCACCAAGATTATTCTCCACGACGGGATCAGGTAAATGTTTTATATGTACTTAAATTATGTTATTTATTTGAAAGTTTGTATAGTTATTGCATTACATTGTTGTTTGAATTAACCAATAAAATGCGTTGAATAGAACTATGAATCGTAGAGGAAACAAAAACAACTCAGGCATGAGCGAGGACCTAACTTCCGTCTTAAGGGGGTTAGCTCAGCAACTAAATCACCAAAGTCAATCGTCCCAAACACCTGTATCCTCAACCCAAAACCATGACATTGTTAGCCAATTTAAGAAGTTTAGACCTTCAACACTTACCGGAAGGGAAAACCCTATGGAAGTAGAAAACTTGGTTCGGAGCTTGGAGAAGATATTCGCTTATCTTAAGTGCACCGATGAGCAGAAAGTTTGTTGCGCTATATTTCAGCTGACTGAAGATGCAGATTATTGGTGGGAAGCTCACTGTAGGACAATGACTGAAGAAGAACGAACTACAGTTACTTGGGAGAAATTCATAGAAGCAATGGTTAAGAATTACATACCACAGTCATTCTTAGATTAGAAAGAGACCGAGTTTCTACAGTTGAAACAAAGAAACCTGACAGTGCAAGAATATGAAAGGAAGTTAAATCAATTGGGAAGATATGCTTCTCATTTGATTAATACTGATGAAAGGAAAGCAAAAAGATTTATGCAGAATTTACGATCAGAAATCAGTACTATCTTAGCGGCACAAGATATTAAGTCTTATGTCTCGGCATTCGAGAAAGCTCAGATGATAGCAGCACATATGAAATCAGAGGACGTAAGAACGCCAGAATCACAACAAAACAAAAGGAAGTGGATTGGTACGAACCAAGGAAGAAATTCTAAGCAAGTTAAAAGGACAAAAATAGTGCCACAACAGAGGCCACCTAAGTGCAGAAATTGTGGGAAGGAATACCTTGGACAATGCCTGAAAGGAACAGGGGTATGTTATAAGTGCAAAGAACCTGGACATCTTATAACTAATTGTCCAAAGCTGAGGGGACAACAGAAGATGGCACCTGCTCGAGTGTTTGCCATGAGTCAGCAAGAGACGACAGCAAATCCAGAAGTGATGGCAGGTATGTTCAAAATATTCCAAATACCTATTTTCACATTATTCGATACTGGTGCTACGCATTCATTCATCTCTAGAAAGATGTTTGAACAAATTGAGACCGCCCATATTATGGTAGAAGAAGATTTCCTAGAAGTAAACATTCCCTCTGGAAGTACGACACAATCCTTAGGACTGTGTAGGAATGTGAAGATTGATTTTGAGCATGCAATACTCCCGACAAATCTACATATAATAGAAATGAAGGACTTTGATGTTATCTTGGGAATGGACTGGCTTATAGCAAATCATGCTCTCATCAAGTGCCAAGAAAAAGAAATATCAGTATGGAGATCAAAGGATGAGAACTTTACACTATATGGTGCTAGAATTGGAACTATACCTCGGGTAATTTCAGCAGTAAAGGCTCGGAAAATTTTAAGGAAAGAAGAATGTACAACATTTCTAGTAAATGCTGTAGCAACAAAGTCTGATGGTCCAACATTGGACGATATGCCGGTAGTATGTGAATACAAGGATGTATTTCCAGATGATTTGCCAGGACTACCCCCAGATCGTCAGTTAGAATTTACTATTGATTTAATTCCCGGAGCAGCGCCTGTTTCAAAAGCACCTTACAGAATGGCACCAAAAGAATTGCAAGAATTGAAAGTGCAACTGCAAGAATTACTGGATAAGGGTTTTATTCGACCAAGTGTGTCACCCTGGGGAGCACCGGTATTATTTGTGAAAAAGAAAGATGGTTCATTAAGAATGTGCATCGACTACCGAGAATTGAATAAGCTTACCATCAAGAACAAATACCCTCTTCCCAGAATTGAAGATCTGTTCAATCAATTAAAAGGAGCTAGTGTGTTTTCAAAGATTGATTTGAGATCGGGGTATCATCAAGTGAAAATAAAGGAAAACGATATTCCAAAGACAGCTTTCAGGACTCGATATGGTCATTATGAGTTCGTGGTGCTACCATTTGGACTCAGTAATGCACCAGCTATTTTTATGGATTTGATGAATCGAGTATTTCATCAATATCTGGATCAATTTGTGATCATTTTTATTGATGATATTCTAGTATATTCAAGAAATCAGGAGCAGCATGCAGAACATCTTCGAATTACATTGGAAACTCTGAGGAAAGAAAAATTGTATGCTAAATTCAAGAAGTACGAAATCTGGTTGGATAAAGTTGTATTTCTTGGACATACGGTTTCAGCTTTGGGAATAGAAGTTGACCCAACAAAGGTAGAAGCTGTAAACCAATGGAAGACACCAACTAATGTAAACGAAGTCAGGAGTTTTCTTGGTTTAGCCGGGTATTATCGAAGATTCATTGAAGGGTTTGCTCGGATTGCAAAACCTTTGACTCAGTTGACTCGGAAAGAAGCAAAGTTTGAATGGACAGAAGAATGTGAAAGGAGTTTTCAAGAACTAAAGCAAAGATTAACAACGGCCCCAGTTCTTACAATTCCTGAAGGTACAGAAGGATTTATTGTGTACAGTGATGCTTCTAAACAAGGCTTGGGATGTGTGCTTATGCAAAATGGGAAAGTAGTAGCGTACACATCAAGACAATTAAAACCACATGAGCAGAACTATCCTACGCATGATTTAGAGCTAGCAGCAGTTGTGCATGCACTCAAGATTTGGAGACATTACTTGTATGGAAGTAAATGCCAGATCTACACAGATCATAAGAGTTTGAAGTATATCTTCGAACAGAAGGAATTGAACATGAGGCAAAGGAGAGGTTGGAGTTGGTGAAAGATTATGATTGCGAGATATTGTATCATCCGGGAAGGGTAAATGTAGTAGCAGATGCCTTAAGTCACAAGGGAAAGATCAATGCCTTGGTTGTGAAACCAACACTGAAGGAAAGAATAGCAAAAGCTCAATATGACGATGCATTCTTAGAAAAGATAAAACAAAAGATCAAGGAAGGAAAAGCAAAAGAATTTTCAGTACGTGAAGATGGTACATTGGTATGTCGAGGAAGAATATGTGTCCCAGAAAAAGAAGAATTCAAGAAGGAAATATTAGAAGAAGCACATTCTACACCATATACAGTTCATCCCGGAGGAACGAAAATGTACCAAGAATTAAAGAAGTTGTTCTGGTGGAAAAATATGAAGAGAGATATTGGAAATTTCGTACAGAAATGTTTGACATGTCAGCAGGTAAAAGCTGAACATCAAAGACCATCGGGATTGCTGAAACCACTTGAGATTCCTGAATGGAAATGGGAACACATTACGATGGATTTTGTGGTAGGATTGCCCAAGTCAATACAAGGAAATGAAGTTATTTGGGTAATTGTTGACAGATTGACCAAGACGGCACATTTTCTACCAATAAAGATGACGTTCACATTGGATAAATTGACTCAGATTTATATTAAGGAAATTGTCCGATTACATGGAGTTCCAGTTTCTATTGTGTCAGATAGAGATCCACGATTTACATCAAAATTCTGGTACAGTCTTCAAGAAGCTTTGGGTACTAAGTTGGAATTCAGTACAGCTTTTCATCCTCAAACAGATGGTCAATCGGAAAGAACAATTCAAACTTTGGAAGATATGTTGAGAGCTTGTATCATCGATTTTGGAGAAAGTTGGGAAAGATACATACCTTTAGTGGAATTTGCCTACAATAATAGTTATCAAGCTACAATTGAAATGGCACCGTACGAAGCATTGTACGGAAGGAAGTGCAGATCTCCACTATGCTGGGATGAAATTGGAGAAAAGAAATTGTTAGGACCGGAATTGGTGGAAGAAACTAACAAAGTAGTAATGAAGATTAAAGAAAAGATGCAAGCAGCTCAAGATCGACAGAAAGCGTATGCGGATAAGCGAAGGAAAGAATTAAATTTTGAGAT
The DNA here is from genome assembly GCA_947034835.1 of Ballota nigra. Classification (NCBI taxonomy): domain Eukaryota; kingdom Viridiplantae; phylum Streptophyta; class Magnoliopsida; order Lamiales; family Lamiaceae; genus Ballota; species Ballota nigra. The sequence goes on along the minus strand of OX344724.1, from coordinate 36,313,492 downwards.
TGGAGACAAGGTATTTTTTATGGTATCTCCAATGAAAGGAATTTTCCGCTTCGGAAAAAGAGGAAAGTTGAAGCCCAGATATATTGGACCTTATGAGATATTGGAAATAATTGGAGATTTGGCTTATAGGCTAGCACTACCAGCATCTTTGGCAGGAATACACAATGTATTCCAATCTCGATGCTCCGAAAGTACATACCTGACCCTACCCACATAGTAAACCAATCTGAATTAGAACTGGATACCGACTTAACCTATGAGGAGATTCCCACAGCCATACTTGATAGAAAGCTCCATAGATTAAGAAATAGAGATATTCCTATGGTTAAAGTTCAGTAGGATAGGCATGGAACAGAAGAAGCTACGTGGGAGCGAGAGGACGAAATCTTAGCAAAGTACCCTTACCTCAATATCCACGGTAACACTTGAAATTTCGAGGACGAAATTTATTTAAGGGGGTTAGACTGTAATACCCTAGACTTTCATAATCTTATCTGCTTTACTAAATGCTTTATAATTCTATATGAATCTATGTGATACATTTACATCCAAAATTCATGCCAAGGCACGTTTATGTATTTTATTTGCTCGATATTTACAATTAACGTATTATTTGCTCAATACATGCTTATTCTTGAGACTTTATAATTTTTATATGTTCTTTATTTTATGTCTTAAAGTATTTGATATAGAAATTAATATAGTCCTTAAGTCTAGTATTTTATTTTACACGTTATAAATTGAAAAATGAACGTTTCTTCAAGAAACGAATTACGTATCGATTGCTCGATGTTTTTTTATGATTAGTATATAGACTTTATAATTTATTTAGAGCCTTAGAAGTGTTTTAATTTTATTTTATAAGATAGTATAAGTAATTTTATGCATAATGTACCTTAAAAGCATTAAATAAATTAGAAAATCATAATTTATTTTATTTTATTTATTAAATTCAAAGCCTACAAGTGTCTTAACTACAAGACACAAGAATTCTCTTGAATTATCCTCAAAATTTCATCCAATATGAGGAAAGGAGGAAGATTGGTGAAACTTCATGAATTAAGGTCAAAGTTAGTAGCATAAAAGTCAAAATTAGCTACTAATTATAAGATGCCATGTGTTTAATAGCTTAACCTCCAAAATCATCCAAATTCTTCCACACTTTTCATCCAAGTCAGTCAAGAGGATTTTGGAGTAGCTTCCAAGCATGGTTCCTCCTATAAATACATGAGCTTTCATGCAAAATTATTCATAAGAAAAAGTTTAAAGAAAATTTTACAAATACTACTACTCTTATACTTAGAAGTTGAAAAAGGAGAAGAAGAGATTTCTTGTAGCTACCTATCTCTAAGTAAGCTTCACTTCTTGATTGAGTAATTATTTAAGTGGTATTATGAAGTTTATGCATGATATGTGAATTAATTGATAGGAAAATGGGTTTTGATGAGTAAATTGCATGTTATCCATGTTTTACTTCATGTTTGAATGTTTAATTCAATTTATTCATGAGTTATGATCAAAATCATATTTATTATTTGATTATATATGCTTTAGAAGTAGAAATCATGAAATTATATGGTCTAAAGTGAGTTTAAGATGTTATGTTCTTCATATATGCATGAAAACCGAAAATCTGGACAACTTGTGAAGGAATTTCGTTTTTGATCCAATTTTTCGATGGAAAATTCTAAAATTTTTATATGTTAAAATAGACTTATGAAGAAACTTAAGTTTAAAATTTCATAATTTTTGGACTGGTATTCGATTCGTGGTAATTTTTCAAAGTTGAACTCTATAACAGGAACAGTAGAAGTTTGCTATGATCTGAGAATAATCGTTTAGTTTTTTATAGAAAACCAAAGTATGTTGATAAATTAATGAAGTTGGAAGTTCATGGTTAAAATTTCATGAGTATTGGACATGTTGTTGATTTATGGTGAATTTTTAAAGTTAAGTGACCAGAATCTGTTAATGTGTGTTCATTACGAAATATTTGATGTTTGGTAAAGAGTTTGAGAAATATGAAAATATGGTGATAAACTTTATTGAGTTGGTAATATACTGTTAAAATTTCATAATTTTTGGGCGTATGAATAATTTAATATGAATTTTCAAAGTTAGGTGTGTAATCTGCCAAAATCGAATTTTTGTGTGAAAGGTTTGAAATGGTCCGGTTACATTTTTACAGTCGATATTTGTTTATAACTTGCTATTTGATGATTTTAAACACTTAATTGATATATGTGTGTTAGTATACAATATTTGAATATGTGTGGAGATTTGAATTCAAGTCTTACAATTTACAAAAGTGAAGGGATAAGTAACAATATTTCTATTTTAAAAATTTTTACTTGTTGATACAAACCTGCAAGGTGGGGAATCACTTCGCTCTTCACCGAGTGTTTTATTATTATTTAATTGCACTTATTAAATGTTGAATGTTAAATATTTTGAGTCTGGCCCGCTATCGACCGGCCCCTGAGATAGTCCAACACTATATTGGCAAATGAGATAGTCCGGTCGTTCCGGCACCACGGGTTGGTCACGCCACCCAAGCATATACCCGGTGAAATTCCGGAGCTCACATGTTATAAACAATTGATGTTTAGTTTGTGCAATTATAAAGAGGTTTCCCACTAAGTGTTTACAAACACTTATCCCTTCCACTTTAAATTTTTACAGATGCTGTGGATCCGGACGTGGGCGAATGAACTCGGCAGGCTGTGAAGTTTTCTTAAAGACTTTATGTTTTCAAGAATAATATTTTTAAATTTTGGCTTGTATCTTAAATTACGATCATACTTATTTACTACTTCCGCTGTGTAAATGTGTGGCATGTGTATATTTTAATACAAAGTTCTATTTTAGTAACGTTCCTACTTGTGCCACATCATATTTTCCGTACTATTTTAAGTGGGGGCGTTACACATACACTTCCATAGCATCCATAGATTCAATTTCTGAATCCATAGATTTGTGCCAAGACTCTGCATCTTTGTCTTGAATTGCCTCTTTGTAAGTCCAGGGATTGTTATCATCATGTTCATCGCTTGGAATCAAGTCTACAGACTCTCCCATAAACATGAAACGATCAGGTTGACGTACAAACCTCCCACTACGACGAGGCAATGCATGCAAAGGTTCATCAGAGTAATCACGTTGTGCAGTCTCTTGTGGTATTTCCTCTTGCACACTCGGTGTGCCATTGTCTCCCCTTAACTCATTGAGAATGATCTCACTATTGGACTTATGCTCATTCATATAGTCTTCCTCTAAAAATCGGGCATTAGTAGTGACTATCACCCTCTGATCTTTAGGACTATAAAAATAACCACCTTTTGTTCCTTTAGGATATCCTACAAACAACCGTACTTCAGTTCTAGGTGCCAACTTATCAGCTTCCTTATCCAGCACATGTGCTGGACAACCCCAAATCCGTATGTGGTTGAGACTAGGCTTTCGCCCAGACCACAGTTCAATCGGAGTTTTTAGAACCGCTTTAGAAGGTACGTAATTTAGAAGGTACGCCGCTGTTTCCAAGGCATATCCCCAAAACGAGGTAGGTAATGAAGCATAACTCATCATTGATCTCACCATTTCTAATAGAGTCATATTCCTTCTTTCAGCCACGCCATTCTGTTGGGGAGTACCAGGCGCAGTGAGCTGGGATGTAATCCCATTCTCTAATAAGTATTGCCTAAATTCATTACTAAGGTATTCACCACCACGATCAGATTGTAGTGACTTGATACTCTTACCATGACGTTTCTCCACTTCTGCCTTAAATTATTTGAACTTGCCAAAGCATTCAGACTTGTGGCGCATCAGATAGATGTACCCATATCTTGAGTAATCATCAATGAAAGTGACGAAATACTTAAAACCACCTCTAGCTTGAACAGACATAGGCCCACACAAATCAGAGTAAATCAATTCTAACACATCATTGGCCCTATTCCCCTTGGCCTTAAAAGACCTTGAAGTCATCTTGCCTTCCAAGCAGGATTCGCAGACTGAGAATGGTTCCACTTGGAGAGACTCCAAAAAACCACCACTTACAAGTCTTTGAATTCTCCTCAAATTGACATGACCTAGTCTTATGTGCCAAAAATATGTTTGATTCATCTTTGAAGGTTCTTTTCTCTTATTTAATGATGATGAATGAGTTTCAGTCATAGTACGATATGCACAAGTAATAGTGTAAAGACTGTTTTCTAACGTGCCAGAACAAATTAAAAAGTTATTTCTCATAATAACAACTTTGTCATTAAAAACAACTGAGCATCCATCCAAAAATAACTTCAAAACAGAAATTAAATTCTTCCGAAAACTCGGCACGTACAAAACGTTCTTTAATACTAAAACAGAATTAGAAAAACATAAGTGCACATCTCCCACTGCGACCACTGCTACAGTCGTAGCATTGCCCAAACTGATAGTATTCTCGCCCTCACTCAGTTGCCTTGTTTGCAGAAACCCCTGCAAGGTATAACAAACATGATCAGTGACTCATGTATCTACTACCCAAGAAAGGGCAGAACAAGCCGCAAAGCATGTTTCAACAACTAGAGCAAGAGACGTACCAGAGTTATCCTTTTTTAGGAGAGGACAATCAGGCTTCCAATGTCCTGTCTTGTTGCACTTGAAGCATTTGCCTTTCGGCTTTTTCACGCCACCAGAAGGCGCCAAAACCTTGCTCCCACTGCTTCCACCACTACTTCCACCAGCCTTTTTCTGAGAAGGCTTTTTCTTCTTCCCGCCCTTGGACGAAGAAGATCCTGCCTGAACAGAAACATGGGCTTGTGGACCCTTACCCATGAGACCTTCCACCGCAACCAACTCCGCAAGAAGCCCAGCTACAGTATAGCCCTTCTTACTCATGATTATGTTCAAACGTAAGTTTTCAAAGGATTTTGGGAGCGAGTTGAGGATCATATCGACCTTGGCATCACCGTCGATTTCTCCCCCGAGTACCTCTATCTCATTCAGATATTCCATCATCTTGAGACAGTGGTCCCTCACCGACGCTCCCTCTGGCATAGAGGTAGTCATAATTTTCCTCATAGCCTCAAAACGGGCAGCCCTATCTTTCTCACCAAAAAGCTCTTTTATGCTCATCATCATATGTGCGGCAGTAGGCATGTTTTGATGCTGATGTTGTAAAACATTTGACATAGAGACCAAAATGTAACAACGAGCCATCTCATCAGCCTTGTGCCACTTCTTATGAGCCTCCTTTTGCTCTTCAGTGGAATCGGGTGCCAGACCGGCAGGAGCAGGAGTATTGAGCACACACTTGTACTCATCTGCAACTAGGACAATGTCCAGATTTCTCTTCCAATCCAAATAATTCGGACCAGTAAGCTTATTTTCTTTTAAAATAACCATAAGCGGGTTGAATGTCATCTTATTAAATCTGAAATAAATTAAATTCAAGCAAGCATTAAAATCACATAAATTGAAGCATAAAATATTGGAAACCTTCAAAAACCAACATTTAACACAACCTCCAACAGCCCAAAAAACACACACGCAAGCCACGTTAGGATGGTCGTTTACGCATGTGTTCATCAACCAGACACTAGGTCTTTAATTTCAATATCACATCAACTTATCCTTGTGACGAATGAAATTAATAGTCGGACCTTAACTGGCCATGTGAATTAGAACAGGGACCCCGTTGGGGGGTTATATCAAAATTCACATCTAAGTGATGACCACAATTTAACTGTTAGAAAAATTATTCACTATTGACGGGCTCATACCAAGAACACATCGCCAGTAAATAATTCACTACAGTTATCTTGCACTAATCTTAACTGATGAACTCATGAATAATACATCAGTTGGGGATGATCACACACTTCATCTAAATATTAAAACATTTTGATTAGAAGTCTTAACTAGTAAGCCTGTGAATGTTGCATCCGTTAGGGGGGGACTCCCAAGGTCCCATGAGCAACAATCACCTTACTTAAAGACCAATTGTGGAGGCCAATGAATTAATTAAATTAATTCTACTCACTTAGTCATTTAAAAATGAATATTATTCGCAGGCATAGCAGATTATAATAAAAAATAATTATAAAATACAAACATGCCATAAAACGATAAATAAAAGCATAAATAAATGCATATCTATCACAATCCCTTCTAAAACTTATCAAAACAGCCTATCAAAGCTATTACAATGATAAATCAAGGGCACGGACGGATGCCTCGCATCGGCCTCTCACGCAAAGCAAGAAATGGTCTCGAACGGCTTGAATTCACGTCACCCGAACTAAACTGGTAGAAAACTTCATCAAGACGATTGAATTAGCTCTCGCCACAGGGGGACCATGCACAGCTGTGAAGTCTGTATATAACGTCATGAGGTTTCTGAAATGGGCTTACTTGCAGAAAACGGACTCCCGAGTCAAAAGTTATGGCCAAAACAGTGAACGTCACCGTCTAGGGCCAAAAACCTTTGACACAAGAAACCTGAAATCCGTTTCCACATCCTCCATCTAACATCGCCCGCTCTTGTGATCTTATAATACAACTAATACAAGTGAACAAAACCCTAATACAGTGATCTATTGCAAAAGAAACCAATACTACCCACACTTATTATCTGGTGGGAAAAACGATTACAAAATCACACAAGGGTTGCGATAGAGAAACGATCTAAAACCACAATAACAGAAAACCAGAAAATAAAATACACGTTCCAGGCAGAGCCAATAATCCACGAAACCTGGCTCTGATACCATTTGATAGAATGCGCCGGTGAAGGCGGTCCGTCCCCAAGATCGTTGTTTGGATACCAAACGTGTATAAACAATTAAAGACCTAAACATGCATCTAAAGACAGGTTTAGATTCGTTACCCTTGAAGACCGAGGCGTTGATTCCACTAGAGATCTTCTAGTCTGTCTCCCAACCTCGTTCGTACACCGGGTGGACGGCGAACTAGCGAACATGGATAAAAGTGCCTCCCAATTTCTTCTCCTCAAAACCCCACTCACGAATTTTGGCTGCTGCTCGTCTGATCTCAGAGTGCTAGGGTTTCAAAGATGAAATTGAAGCCTTTATATAGACTCCTTAGGTTTCATGGGCCAGACTAGGGATCTGTTAGAAGGTATAGGATTTGGGCTCCTCACGGACCCAAATACTCTTATGTTCAGCCCAGAACATTTATTTGGCCCGTGAACATTAATTCATTCCACTAGAGAATTAATGTTGCACTCTCATCTTATTCCGAACCGAATCAGGGCTTCTATTAGACTCTGTAATTCCCCGTGTTAAAGATATCGCACGTCCATTAATTATTAAAGATTCTAACCGCTTTAATTAATTAACATCTATTATTCCTTGAGTAGTACCACTCAACCTTGTTGTCGTACGTATATAATCCACCTGCAGGGTTTAATACGACAATCCTTTATGAGTTTCCTCAAGGGGACGTCATCAACCTGGATCACCAGGACACGGTGCCCTAATGTCAATAAATAGTCATCGTGCAAACGTTGTCACTACCCAAAATACATAGTGCGTTGAATCTAACAAGATTCTCACCTATAGTAAATCAAAGTAGTGAACAAGCGCTCCACATATCTAGATATCACAATTAGGGTTAAGAATTACAAGAGTCACCAAGACCTTTAGTTCTTCATAACAGTCAGAATAGAAGAACATGTCTTAACTGTGATCCATTCAATACGACATAGCGTACTAGTATGAACTAATGGCCAAGACAAGCCACTAACAAGTTCATGCTACAACTTATACCAATAGTTATGTCAAGAACTACCTCAGTTGTGAATAATGTTTATATCTTATAAGGAACTGACAATGTGATCTTCTGTATGACTACAAACCCACCACATTATCTACAATATAAGATAAACAGACATACAAGTAATACAAGCAATTAATAAGATTGCAATAATGTGAAAAACCATTTATTTCAGATAATAAGGAAATCGAATATATCCATAAAAGCCCAATAAAAGTTTGCTTTACAGTATACACCAACACCAACTCCCACGTATCTGCTCAAAGGGGAATGACTCAGGTGGTGGAGCTGGAAGAAGCTGCTCGCCAATATGCTGCCATTGTTCGCCAACTTTCAGAGGAGAAGGATACAATGGCTAACAACTTGAATGACCAGATTGCTCGGCTCAATAACCATATCTCCCTCTACATCGATAACGAAAAGAAATACCTTGAAGAAATTCAAGGTTTACCTAGCGAATTGGGAGGCAAAGAGGCCATGCTCGGCGAAGAGAAGAGCGAACTGTCCGCGGCCGAGCAGAAGATTGCCGAGCTCGAGGCGGAGGTCACTCGCCTTAGAGAAGTGGAGGCCAGCACCTTTACCCATGATCAACTTGAGGCAGAGCTCCAGGACCGGTCTGCCCCCATCTCAAACCTGGGATACATCTGCGCTTATGCCGATTGTATCCGCATGGCTGACGCGTATGATTTTAGAGATATGGTGGAGGAGATGGGCAAGGACTTGTCCGAATTTCTGGAGCACTATCCCCCGCCAAACAACATTGAAATGCAATTGGGGGATATTGCCGAGCTGGGGGTTAAAATTGACTGTCTTGACCCCATCATCACTATTACTCGCCCTCCACCTATGGTCGATGAGGGCGAGCAGGAGGAGGAGCCGGCCGCTGCGGACGAGCAAGCCGAGAGGGAGCAAAAAGCTGCCGAAGATATGGCAAGAGATATGATCGTCGACCCACCGACCGACCAGGCTCAAAGTCCTACTCTTGCCGATCAAACTCAAGATCCTTCTCCCGCCGAGCAACAATAGACTTAGGACTAGTCTTTATTTTGTAATAGTTGCTCGCTCTTTTTGTAGTACACTTCTAGAATCCTTGTACTATTTTTTAGGCTAAATGCCTTTTATTTTAATGAAATGTCTTTCTTTTGTTCGCTCATTTTCTTTACACGTTAATTGCCTTTACATTTTTGTCAATGCTTTTGCAATTATAACATATAATTTTGGGCTTTGTTCGATTTGAACTTTGCCTTAATGGAATTTGGGTTTAGCCTTAGGTTCTGCTCATCTTAGAAGACGAACAACCTTTAAATGGCTTTGGTCCTCAGAATGGACTTGTACATAACGAAAAATTTACAAGTGTTGTAAGACTGCTCGTCACTAACATTTACAACCTGACGAACACCTTTGAACACTAACTAAAAACATGCTCGCTTATAAAAAATTTGCCGAGCAACTTTGTCTAAAACTAAAAGATGAAACAACACTAGACTATACAATGTGCCGAACAACTTTTCATTCTATACTTAGCAAAATTTTCAAAAAATTAGGCAAGTTTTTCGGTTTTTTTCGGTGTGCCTTACTCGATTCACCTGCCCCCTAAGACATTTGTTCGCCCAACCAAGAACTTATTTGCCTCATTGATAGTACTTCTTTAGATGTACAACATTCTAGGAGTATTGGGCCGGCTTGCCTTCCATATCTTCGATATCGTATACACCATTAATGAATTTTTCCGTTATACGATACGGGTCCTCCCAAGTTGGTCGCAATACACCTGGAGGTTGGGCGAGAAACTTTCTTAGAACCAAATATCCAACTCTGAATTCCCTAATTTTAACATGGGAATTGTAATATCGTTCTGCTCGTTGCTTGTAGGTAGCATTTTTTAGCTCGGCACTTAATCTTTTTTCTTCGAGCAAATCCATCTCAGTAGCCAGAGTAGAGTTGTTCGCCTGCTCATCAAAGTTGGTCGTTCTGAATGTGTTGGTCTTTAACTCGATTGGTATTACAACTTCTGTTCCGAAAGCCATTGCAAAAGGTGTTTCTCCGGTGCTCGACCTGGGAGAAACTCTTTATGCCCACAGGACTTCCGGGAGTTCTTCAGACCAACTGCTTTTGCTCTCCGCTAGCCGTACCTTTAACGTATGCTTGATTATCTTGTTTACGGTTTCGACTTGTCCATTCGACTGGGAATGATAGGGCGTAGAGTAATATTTTTTTATTCCCCACTTTATACAGAAATCTCTCAATTCTTTCCAATCAAACTGTGGACCATTGTCTGTCACGATGGTTTGTGGAACTCCAAAATGACAGACAATGTTCTTCCAAATGAAGTTGATCATTTTCTGCTGCGTGATCTTTACCATGGCCTCTGCTTCCGCCCATTTCGTATAATAGTCGACTGCTACGACGGCAAATCGAACATTTCCAACTCCTGCTGGGAAGGGACCAATAATGTCCATCCCCCATCTTGCAAATGGCCACAGGCTATAAACTGATACGAGCTGTTAAGCCGCGGTATGAATGTTTGGGGCAAAAATTTGACATTGGTGGCAAGTCTTTGCTTTCTTAATTGCATCCTGGCGTAAAGTCGGCCAATAATAGCCTTGTCTGATAGTTTTATATGCCAAGGCTTGCCCCCCAGTGTGATTTTCGCATACTCCGGCATGTATTTCTTCTAGTATTGCTCGTCCTTTCCCCCTAGGCAAACATTTGAGAAGTGGGATTGATATTCCCCTTTTGTAAAGCTGCTCGCCTACCAGAGTATATCTAGCGGCTTGCTTTGTTAGCTTGGCAGCTTCAAAAGGGTTGTTTGGTTTTTCCCCACTTTTCAAGTATTTGACTATACTTGTTCTCCAGTCCTCTTCCTCACTTGCTTGTTCGTCAAGTTGGTTGACATTATAACTTTTTGTTGATGGATCATTCATCTTTGTAATTATAATGTCTTCCAACTCTGCTGGTCCTTCGCTTGTTGCCAGTCGGGCCAATGCATCTGCTTGGGTGTTGCTTGTCCTTGGAATTTGTTCAATGAAGACTTGTTCTAACAAGGACATTAGATAAGCAACAATCCGCTGATATTCGATCATGTGATCGTCTTTCGCCTCGTATTCACCTCGGACTTGGTTCACAATCAATTGTGAGTTGTCGAATATTTGTAACCGTCTAACACCTACTGCAAGAGATAGGTGGAGACCATCAATGAGAGCTTCATACTCAGCTTCGTTATTGGTGGCCATGAAACCAAATTTAATCGCCGAGGTGAATACTTGTCTGTCAGGGCTAATTAGAACTACTCCTGCCCCCGAGGCTACGTTGGTTGAAGATCCGTCAACATAAAGATGTCAGGGGTGATCAAGTCCTCTCGTCAGATCTGGTGGGAAGGTTAGTTCGACTATAAAGTCGGCTAACGCTTGCCCTTTGATCGCTGTTCGAGGAGCATAGGTCACCCCGAATTGGCTAATCTCTAGTGACCATTTTAGTAGACGACCAGCTGTGTCGGGGCGATGGAGAATTTGTTTGAGTGGGAAAGTTGTTAGCACTTCAACTTGATGGTCAAAGAAGTATGGTCGTAACTTTCTCACACTCATGACAAGTGCGTACGCCAATTTCTTGGTTGGAGAGTATTTGATCTCCGCTTCGTGTAAAGCTTGGCTGACGTAGTAAATAGGTTGATGGAATTTATCGTCTTCCCATACTAGAACAGAGCTGATTGCCACTTCTGACGCAGCTAAGTACAAGTATAGTTTTTTTCCTGGGACGGGTTTTGATAAGATTTTAACATCTCCCAAGTAGTCTTTAAGTTGGTCGAACGCATTTTGACAGTTGTTAGTCCATGTAAACTGTCCTTTCTTGATGGCTTCGAAGAATGGACGACATTTGTCCCCCGATCTGGATATGAACCGATTCAATGCTGCTAGGCATCCCGTGAGTCTTTGCACCTCTTTTATCGAACGTGGTGGTTGCATATCCATGATAGCCTTGACTTTTGCTGGATTGGCTTCAATCCCTTGTCGACTAACAAGATGGCCCAGAAATTTTCCGGAATGGACTCCAAAACTGCTCTTCTTCGGATTCAGCTTCATATTGTAATTCCGAAGAATATCGAACACCTGGGTCAAATGTTGAAGATGATCTTCCTTTCGGGGGCTTTTGACTACGATATCGTCCACATAGACTTTCACCGTATTTCTGATTTGTTCGTCGAACATCTTATTTACCAACCTCTGGTATGTTGCCCCGGCGTTGATAAGGCCGAAGGGCATTCTCTTCCAACACAACAAGTTTTTATTTGTATAAAATGTTGTGTTCTTTTGATCGTTGGGATGCATCGGAATTTGATGGTACCAGGCAAAGGCATCCATGAATGTTAGCATTTCATGACCTGCTGTGCTGTCCACCAATTGGTCAATATGAGGGAGAGGAAAGTTGTCCTTTGGGCATGCTGCATTCAGATCTGTAAAGTCTATGCATAGCCTCCAGGTTCCGTTTGCTACCCATTGTGGACAGAGTGCTTGTCGAATTAAGTCGTTGTCTAACAACTTCTTTACTTCTTCATTCAAGGCTTGATACTTGTCTGGGCCATATTTTCTTCATTTTTTATGGACGGGCCTTTTTGCTTGATTGATGTTGAGCTTGTGACAAACATGTTTTGGATCTATTCCCACCATGTCTGCATGAGACCAAGCGAAAATATCTAGATTTTTGCTGAGGAACTCTCTCATTCAGGATCTGTAAGGCTCAGGGAGCTCAGATCCTATGTATAATTTGAGATCCTGGTTTTCAGGATTAACTTTGAACGCCTCCAGTTCTTCAACTGGAGTTGCTCGTCGTTTTTGTCCTTTCCAACGAGGGTCAAGTATTGTCTGCTGGCCCTGATTCGTTGTTGTTTGTCAACACCTGGCTCTCCAAGTAATCTGATAAATGTTGCTCGTCACCCCCCCTTTGTTGTTCGTCAGATGTAAGTTCTCTATGGGTGGTGATGAGTTGTTCGTCCAACACTTGTTCGTCAAAGTGTTGCTCGTCAGTATCCATGTGGTCCTCTATGTCCATCATGTTCTCGAGTATTGATGGTTCATCAGCAGGATAGCTATTTGTGGCCTCCATCATGGATACTAATGCATGTTTGGCCTGCAACTGTAGGAGACATTCCCTGGCCTTTCTTTGATCTCCCTTCACTGTGCCTGCTCCGCTTGCTGTAGGGAACTTTAGGCAATAATGGTAAGTTGAACGTGCAGCTTTGAATTCATTTAGAAAAGGTCGACCAAGAAACCCGTTGTACGTTGATTCCTGATCGACGAATAAGAAATCAACCATTCTCGTTATGTTTTTCTCGGGTTCCTCGATCGTTACAAGCTGAACGGACAACCTAATTTCCCCTAACGGGAATGTTACAGCATTTCCGAAACCTAAAATTCTGTGATTTGAAGGTCGGATGTAGCCCGAGTAGTCTCCGAGCTGGTCAAGCGTCTTCTTGAAAAGAATGTTGGTGTAGGCTCCGGTGTCCACCAACAATCTGTGCACCCTGGTCTCCATGATCTTAGCACAGATCACGAGCGAATCATTATGGGGGGTTAAGATTCCTTCCAAATCCTTCTCAGTAAAGGTCAATTCTACTGTCTGCATGATGGATGGCTTAACCCCCATTGCTTGTACTTGATCGATCGCTCGCAATTCGGCTTTTCTTTTCCTGTTGGAGATCGGCGGCCGTCCATCAGAACATCCTCCCGCTGGTTCTGCGGGTTCCATCATGTATAGATCTTCAAGCGGACGAGCAGCAACAGCCGTAACTGGTCGTCCAGGTTTATTATTTTTCTAAGGTTGATCATCTTCATCCTCAGAGTTGCACTCCCGGACTCTCTTTCCAGGTTGTCTCTTAACAAAGTCGGAGAGCTTCCCCTCCTCGTAGAACCGCCAAAGCTGCTTGAGCAAATCTCGACACTCGCTCGTAAAGTGCCCCACGCTTTGATGGTAGGCACAATACTTGTTAGGGTTGAGTTTGCCGGTGTCTTGACAGATTTTTCGGGGAGGGGAGAGCAACTCTTTCTCTTTCATGCTCTCATAAATAGTATCGACTGACACTGTTAGCACCTGGTTCAACTTTTCCTTAAGTTCTGTCCCTTTAGTAAATGCCTTCATGTTTTTTGAGACTCGGTAGCCGGTTCCGCCGGGTTTCTTATTGTTCTCCTTGGTATCATCTTTGTTCTCCCCCAAGTTTGATTGCAAGGCCTCGTGCATGGAAACGAATATGCCGGCTTGATTTCTGAACTTGGCATAACTTCTTGGGCACTTCAGACGTACCTCCTTCCATAGCTTCGATTCTTTTTTCAACCCGGCCATAACGGAAATAATTTTCGTGTCCTCGCTGACGGGTTCACCTTCCAACAGCACCTTGTCGAACCTTTCCATGAACGCCCGATCAGACTCATCATCATTTTGTTTTAGGTCGGACAATCGGTGCTTTTGGGACAGATATGATCCTACCGTAGAGAAATGGGAAAGGAACTCTTGGCTCAGTTGAACAAACGACTGGATAGATGCTGGTGGCATCGCCGAAAACCACTTGTGCACCCGGTCCCCCAAGGTTAACGGGAAGTTTCGGCATTGGGTGGGTCGCTGGCTCCCACCGAGACAATATAATCTGAGTACTTTGTTAAATGGACCCTAGGATCAACAAGGTCATCGTACTGGATACTTGCTGGGAATTTGACCTTCTTTTGAATCGGAGCTTTTAGAATGAGAGATGATAACGGTGAGGATGGCAAGCTGGTCATTTCTACTCCTCTTTGTTGGTCCAATTGTCCCTGCATGCTCTCCACTGCCCTTCTTAGGCTTGATAGCTCATCCAAAGATGCCCCCTGACTTGGAGGTTGTTCGGCGAGCAAAGGTACAAACCTTTCTGCTCGTCGCAGTCCCTCACTTGGAGTGGGCAAATCCTGGAGCTATTTTCTAGGGTTGCTCGCCGCATTTGGCCCTAGACGCCTGAAGGCAGACTGGGAGAGTCTCTCATGAACTGAGGGGCGTGGTTGTTCAAATATTGCTCGCCCACGCTCTGCTTCCTGGCGAGCAACTTTCTCCTGGAGTTGAGGTCGGCCAAGCCTGTCCTGAGCACTGGAACGTGCAGTTCCATGGCTCGACATTGTTGTTTATCCGCGAGCAGACTCAGCTTGGCCCCTCTTGGTTCGACCACCTTAGCTTTGCCCTTATCCCGCCTGACTTGGTCACTATTCACCTCGTGTTGTTCGCCCCTAGTTGACCTGGCCCTAACAACCTCCAGGGGTTTATCCTTAGGCCTTACTTGTGAAGGCCTATTTTTTTTCTTGCTGCCTCTGAAGAGCTTGGAGAGCAGCAATGGTTTTGGCCAGTTCATTAGGGTTATTTGCTAGGGCCTCCATTTTAGGTGGGAGATTATGGGTTATAGCAGTATGTTGTGATCTGTTCGCATGCCTGGGATTACGATCCTGGTGGTCGGCCGACGAAGCTCGGGTAGGAGATGCTCTCCTCGACAAGCGTGATCCTTGTGTTTCCTTGGATTGAGGCATTTCAAATTAATTTGTCTTAATTCTTATGATGAAGAACACCAAGAACACCAAGAACACTTTTGTTTGAATCTTCAAATATTTCTTGAAACTTTCTTCAAATCTTCAAGTTTTTTAACTTGAAGTTCTTGACTAATCACACTGAATCGGAGGTTCAGACCCTTCTTCTAGCACCAATTTGTTGGTGATCAAATTTAATTGATAGGATTAGTGACTGTTTTAGTTCAGTTTAAGATCGCCAATCAATTACGTGTGATTGATTACCATCGTAAATGGTAAATCGAAGGTTCGAGATATGGAATGGTAAATATGAAAGTCGAAATCGTATTAATTTCGTGTATGTGTACGTTTAGGTGTTTAAGTGTGTGTTTTAGGAATATTTGTGAATTTGAACTTGTATTTCTTAGCTGGAAACAACTATTTATAGAGACTAACAAGCATGAGGTGTCTATGACTCTTGGTCTCCCTAGCCTGCATGCTTGACAAGTGTCATATTGACCTTTGTTTGACCTTATCTAAGCTGAATCTTAGTTACAAAGTCTTCTTCCATAGTTACAAAGCCTAGGTCGGTTTAGTTGATTCAGAATAGTTCTTCCATAGAAGTTGTTAGCCTTTTGAGGTTATGGCTCAGAAGTCGTTCGCCTTTGTGTTTTACACGGATTGGCTTTGGGATCTTGGTCCTTTGTTCGTTTCCATATACCTCTTAAACTGGTAAATGCATCATCTTTCATAATGTTGTTCGTCATTATTGACTTGGTGGAGGGTCCATATTTGGCTTCGGGTCTCTAGACCTGTTCGCCAATATGTTGTTCGTTGGTAGAGTTGTTCGTCAGTCTATACACTCCCTGGATTGATTTATGCACCCTAACTTGAATTTTTTGTTAATCATCTTTAATTTGGGGTTGGTTCTTCATAATCCTCTTTTAAGGCATTAATCCTTGTTCGCCTAGCAATGATTGATGTTCGCCTATCAACATTGTTGATTATTGCTTGGGGTATTACTGATTTAAAAAAAAATTAGTTCACGTTGAATGTGCATTTAGCATACTCATTGCAATTGAGTTTTTAAAATTTAAGTGCATAGTACACATTTTGACGCACACTAAAATTACTCTACAATTTATTCGCAATCTATTACATTAAACATGGCAAATTCTTAGTATTAATAATAATCAAACGGTTATCAAAAGCAACATTATTTTTTAAATTCTAAAATATTGTATATTTCTTAAATTAATTAAAGAAGTATAATGATATTTAAGATTAAGATTGACTTTATTGTTATATATATATAATTGTTATCGTAATTAATATAGAGTTTATATTTTGAGAAGATTCAAAATAAAATTGAATTTATCATTATATAATTGCTTTTAAAATAAATGAATTATTTTATATTTTATAAAAAAATTATTATTCAAATTGTTAATTGTTAATCAATTCAAATATGAAGTTTCTTTTAGATAATTATATTATTGAGTAAAAATTTGGTTCCCCAGATTATTCGGTAATTTGGCCGGTTACCAAGTCATCAAAAAATTATATGGCACATCTTCGATCTCTTAGATTAATCGATCTTTGGGTAAGATATTGAGTCATTGAAAAATTATTTTGTGCATCTATCCGCACCCACTATTTTATTAAGTTTACTAACCTCATTTACATTTTTTACTAAATATATAAACTTTAAAATTATAATTTTATCTAACATAAAATGCTTACACACACATCTCTAAAAATACTCAGACACCAATATAACTCAATGGTGAAAAATATAATTAACGTATTTGCCCAAGAGTGTTTATTAAGAAGAGTCCCTCCTCTTAATTGGGTGTGAAACAAACAAACATTGACTTTATTGTTATATAACCTTTTTTAAAATAGACAAAGTTATTTTTTCGATAAAAGTTAGATACTGAAATTAATATTTTTTAATCAAACTAAATATGAAATTGTTTATAGATAAGTTTATTATAAAACACATCTATTTACACTTGCTGTATTTTATATTTTTTACTAAATATATCAACTATAAAATCCTAATTTATTCAACATATAATATACACTCTGTTACAGCAGGAAATATCCTCGCCTGACAGAAGGTCAGATTCCTGAAGATACACTGACCCGACAAGATCGAGAGTCTACATCAGAAAAGAGTATTTAATGTATTATATATCTACAGTTGATTGTTAGATTAATATTGTAATAAATCCCTAAGATAAAGGGTTGAGACGAATTTAGGGCCACTTTTGGGCCTTTGGGGGTGAACCTCTATAAATAGGGGGTCACCCCCTCATTGTAAAGGATGCTACATTTCCTCTCATTTCTCATATATGAAAAAACTCTCATTCGAGGAAAGAACGAGAGTTCTTCCCCCATCGTTCGGGTTCGTTTATATTTATTATTTGTCGGGCATA
The DNA here is from genome assembly GCA_947034835.1 of Ballota nigra. Lineage (NCBI taxonomy): Eukaryota > Viridiplantae > Streptophyta > Magnoliopsida > Lamiales > Lamiaceae > Ballota > Ballota nigra. The sequence goes on along the minus strand of OX344724.1, from coordinate 36,295,761 downwards.
CCCTAAATAGCCACATATATCTATCTGTACAAAAATGTCTGTCAACAATTTGGCGCTAGAAGGAGGGTAATTCATGTTCATCTCGATATGAACACGAAGATCTTCCCCTCAAAAATCAAAATCAAATTCCTCACACCATGAGCCTTTTCGATCCGTATAAACAGAAAATCAGCGGTTCAACCATTATCATCAAGAAAAATTCAAACAAATCCTTTTTCCTACAACAGCTCTCACGCACGCAGCTAGCAAAACAAAAATTTTCAGGAATCTCAATTTCATTACAATATTACCAGAAGGCTTCAAGACAAGAATCCATCAACTAATCTCATTCTACCTACAAAGGAAGAAAGCCCACGGAGCTAACCAAAAAAGAAGAAGGCCGATGGTAAGCGTCGTTGTCGGCGACGGGGCTCGCAAAGCTTCCGGCCGCCGAAGTCGCCTCTGCCAAGCTCGCCGTCGTTTTTCCCTCGCCCACCAGGCTCCGCTAGGATCCGTCACTCCACCACCCCAACAGTCCACCTCCGAAAATTCTGTCAAAATACACCTTTTCCGGCCACCTCCACCGCCCTCCATCGCCGACCGGAGTACAGCCTGGTGCCATTCGAACGTTCAAGCAAAATAAAAATAAAGGGGCGTACTGTTTTCGTCTTCAGATCCCCCAACCACCGCCTCGATTGATGTACCAATTTTTCTGTGGTCAGTCTTCTTTTGGCACACTTCTCAACACACGTTGAAAAGTCAAAGATTCCGGCCTCGATCCGCGCACCGCCGAAGTCGATACCCGTCACCCCGTGTCATCCCCGCTCCCCGACGGACGGCCTCCAACCGTCGCTCACCGCCCAGCGGTTACCCGCAACCCGACGTCGACCACGGCCCTCAACCGACGTCGCCCACGGCGCCCACCCGGTCTTGCCTACCCGCGTGGCCGCTGCCTCCCGAGACTTCCCCGCACAGCCCATCGTACGGCCATCTCTCCGCGCCGCCGCCCATCGCGGACTTGCTGCCCGCGCCGCTGCCTAGTGCGGGCTTCTCCCGCTTCACCGCCCATCGTGGGCTTGCTGCCCGCGCCGCCGCCCAGTACGGGCTTCTCTAGCTTCGCCGCCCATCGCGGGCTTCTGGCCCGCGCCGCCGCCAAACGCTGGTTTCTCCCCGCTTCGCCGCCCGTCTCGGGCTCCTGCCCGCACCGTCTGCCCGCGCGCGGGGCCGCTGTCCTCTGCACATCGCCGCCTGCCCGCGCGACCCCCCGGTATGCCCGCGCCGCCTCCAGCCACTCCTCCCCGGCATGATCCCATCCTCTTCAGGTCGACGACGACTTACCGCCCAGGGCAGTCTCAGATCGCTGCCCGATCGTCTCCACCCCGTGCGTTCCGCTCTCCGATCTGCGCACACTGCTCTGGAATTTTGGTTCCCCGTAGAGAAGATTCCACGCCCCTTATGCTAATGTTTTGGGCTGGACCTGATGTGTGCGTTCTTGGGCCCTTGTTGGTTTATTGATGTTGGGCCTTTTTTACTTACTCCATTGGCCCCCCTTTTTTACTTAACATATTGGCCCCCTTTTTTATTTAGTCTGTTGGGCCTCTTTTATTTTAATTGTGGGGCCTGATTTAATTTGGACATCTGTAAAAAAAAAAAAAAAAAAAAAGGCAGCGGTTTGAGAGACGAGTATTCGGGACCTCTTCATCAACGGGAAATTCTACGGGCAGTCCTTTGCCTACTCGAATCAGGTTTATTCCGACAACTTCCTTTTAATATATATTACAACTCGCAGTTTTCATATATATTAAAAGCGGGGGCATATATTCATATTTCGAAAATTCAAAGCGAGGCAATTTTTGAAATTCAATTTTCATTTGATATTTTCTTTTAATATATATCGCAACTCGTAAGTTTTCATATATATTAAAAAGCGGGGGCATGAATATACATATCCTAAGATCATTTTGTGATATCAAAAATAAATTATTTGACACTGATTATTAATTAAATACAGTCAGTTATTTGAAACTTCGAACAAGATTTCGAAAAATCACTGAGGTTGCTCACCGGGTAAATAACTCAATATTTAAAAATGGTCACACCTTTCGACTACAAACATTCATCCGCCTTCTAGGCGTCGACATTCCGCCTGGAGTGGCGAAGTAATCCGTCTTCTCGACGTCGATTAGTCCGCCTCTCAGGCGTTGACGTATTGATTAGTTCGCCTTCACCGGCGTCAACTAATCTGCTTCTCGAGCTAATCCGCCTTTTAGGCGTCGACATTCCGCCTAGATTGGCGAAGTAATCCGTCTTCTCGACGTCGATTAGTCCGCCCTTTCAGGCGTTGACGTATCGATTAGTTCGCCTTCACCGGCGTCAACTAATCTACTTCTCGAGTTAATCCGCCTCTCGGCGTCGACATTCCGCCTAGATTGGCGAAGTAATCCGCCCGATCGGCGTTGATTAATCCGCCTTTTAGGCGTCGACATTCCGCCTAGATTGGCGAAGTAATCCGTCTTCTCGACGTCGATTAGTCCGCCCTTTCAGACGTTGACGTATCGATTAGTTCGTCTTCACCGGTGTCAACTAATCTACTTCTTGAGTTAATCCGCCTTCTCGGCGTCGACATTCCGCCTAGATTGGCGAAGTAATCCGCCCGATCGGCGTTGATTAATCCGCCTTCTCGGCGTCGACATTCCGCCTAGATTGGCGAAGTAATCCGCCCGATCGGCGTTGATTAATCCGCCTTTTAGGCGTCGACATTCCGCCTGGATTGGCGAAGTAATCCGCCCGATCGGCGTTGATTAATCCGCCTTCTCAGCGTCGACATTCCACCTAGATTGGCGAAGTAATCCATCTTTTCGACGTCGATTAGTCCGCCCTCTCAGGCGTTGATGTACTGATTAGTTCGCCTTCATCGGCGTCAACTAATCTACTCGAGCTAATCCGCCTTCTCGGCGTCGACATTCCGCCTAGATTGACGAAGTAATCCGTCTTCTCGACGTCGATTAGTCCGCCTTTCAGGCGTTGACCTATTGATTAGTTCGCCTTCACCGGCGTCAACTAATCCGCTTCTCGAGCTAATCTGCCTTTTAGGCGTCGACATTCCGCCTAGATTGGCGAAGTAATCCGTCTTCTCGACGTCGATTAGTCCGCCTTTCAGGCGTTGACATTTTGATTAGTTCGCCTTCACCGGCGTCAACTAATCCCCTTCTCGAGTTAATCCGCCTTCTCGGCGTAGATTAGTCCGTCTTTTAGGCGTCGACATTCCGCCTAGATTGGCGAAGTAATCCGTCTTCTCAATGTCGATTAGTCCGCCCTCTCAGGCGTTGACGTACTGATTAGTTCGCATTCACCAGCGTCAACTAATCTACTCGAGCTAATCCGCCTTTTAAGCGTCGACATTCCACCTAGATTGGCGAAGTAATCCGCCCGATCGGCGTTGATTAATCCGCCTTCTCAGCATCGACATTCCGCCTAGATTGGCGAAGTAATCCGTCTTCTCGACGTCGATTAGTTCGCCTTTTAGGCGTTGACCTATTGATTAGTTCGCCTTTACCGGCGTCAACTAATCCACTTCTCGAGCTAATCCGCATTTTAGGCGTCGACATTCCGCCTAGATTGGCGAAGTAATCCGTCTTCTCGACGTCGATTAGTCCGCCTTTCAGGCGTTGACGTTTTGATTAGTTCGCCTTCACCGGCGTCAACTAATCCCCTTCTCGAGTTAATCCGCCTTCTCGGCGTAGATTAGTCCGTCTTTTAGGCGTCGACATTTCGCCTAGATTGACGAAGTAATCCGTCTTCTCGACGTCGATTAGTCCGCCCTCTCAGGCGTTGACGTACTGATTAGTTCGCCTTCACCGGCATCAACTAATCTACTCGAGCTAATCCGCCTTTTAAGCGTCGACATTCCGCCTAGATTGGCGAAGTAATCCGCCCGATCGGCGTTGATTAATCCGCCTTCTCGGCGTCGACATTCCGCCTAGATTGGCGAAGTAATCCGTCTTCTCGACGTCTATTAGTCCGTCTTTCAGGCGTTGACCTATTGATTAGTTCGCCTTCACCGGCGTCAACTAATCCGCTTCTCGAGCTAATCCGCCTTTTAGGCGTCGACATTCCGCCTAGATTGGCGAAGTAATCCGTCTTCTCGACGTCGATTAGTCCACCTTTCAGGCGTTGATGTTTTGATTTGTTCGCCTTCACCGGCGTCAACTAATCCCCTTCTCGAGTTAATCCGCCTTCTCGGCGTTGATTAGTCCGCCTTTTATGCGTTGACATATTGATTAGTTCGCCTTCACCGGCGTCAACTAATCTACCTCTCAAGACGATCCGTCACTCGGCCTTGATAAGTTCGCCTTCACCGGCGTCAACTAATCCGCCTCTCGGCGTGGATCCAGTCTGCATTTTAAGCGTTGACTTTCCGCCTTAATGGGCGAGGTGTTGTTTAGTTCGTCTTCACCGGCGTTAACTAATCTATTCTCTGCTTTGGTTTATCCATGTTAACGGCATCGACCAGTCCGCCTTCACCGGCATCGACTGACCCGCGTCGCTTTCGCCCACTTGTGGCCGTAATATATCGCGTCCTAGACGTTTTGATTAATCTTTTAAGCAGTTGTTAACTCAATCCCATCATCGTGAAGTCGCTGCTCGTCAATCGGCTAAAATACTTCACTCATTAACCTGTTGGTTAATCTTTTAAGCGGTTGTTAACTCAATCACATCATCGTGAAGTCGCAGCCCATCAATCGGCTAAAGCACTTCACTCATTAACCAGTTGGTTAATCTTTTAAGCGGTTGTTAATTCAATCCCATCATCGTGAAGTCGCTGCCCGTCAATCGGCTAAAGCACTTCACTCATTAACCTGTTGGTTAATCTTTTAAGCGGATATTAATTCAATCCCATCATCGTGAAGTTGCTGCCCGTCTATCGGCTAAAGCACTTCACTCGTTAATCTGTTGATTTATCTTTTAATTGTTTGTTGAGTCAATCTGTTGTCCGTGAAGTCGCTACCCGCAAGCGGCCTAAGCACTTCATTAATTTATCATCGCGGTCCTTACTGCCCTATTGTTAAAATCAATGTCAGCCAGTGCAAGAACTCTTTATTAATTGAACATCACTATTCTCGACTCGGGGGCACGACTGAAGATCGTACCCCACCTAACCTATCCAGTTTCAAAAGTTTGACAATACGAAGATGACTTGAAAGATTCGCCCATCAAGGACCCTGTCGTCGAAGATTCCTCCGGGGCATCCGAGCTATCTCATTTTCAGGCTCAGGGGCAAAGTCTATTTGAAGCACAGATCAAGATCGAACTCTGGTCGTGATCAGAGCCCAATCTTGGGGGCAATTGTTACAGTAGGAAATATCCTCGCCTGACAGAAGGTCAGATTCCTGAAGATACACTGACCCGACAAGATCGAGAGTCTACATCATAAAAGAGTATTTAATGTATTATATATCTACAGTTGATTGTTAGATTAATATTGTAATAAATCCCTAAGATAAAGGGTTGAGACGAATTTAGGGCCACTTTTGGGCCTTTGGGGGTGAACCTCTATAAATAGGGGGTCACCCCCTCATTGTAAAGGATGCTACATTTCCTCTCATTTCTCATATATGAAAAAGCTCTCATTCGAGGAAAGAACGAGAGTTCTTCCCCCATCGTTCGGGTTCGTTTATATTTATTGTTTGTCGGGCATACCCTAAATAGCCACATATATCTATCCGTACAAAAATGTCTGTCAACACACTCACAGTCCTAAATATAATCATCCACCAATCTCATTCAATTTAAATTTAATCAACAAATATATTCACTTCTCCGCTTCTCTAAATTAATGGTGAAAAACATAATTAATAGTATTTTTATACAAAAGTGTCGATTAGGTAGAGAAACTGAGAACCGGGTGTGAAAGAAACCAACAAAATAGAGTAATTCTATTTGACATGCATTATTTTTTTCTTTTAAATATTAATGTAATGAGCTTTTATTTTTCTGTATTATATTATATTTTTATTACTTTCTATTTAAACATCGATGAAAAGTGCTAATGGACCATGTAAAGATTATTTAATTTTTTTTTCTCAAGAAATTTCAATTGAAAGTCAAATTGATCATTTTGAAGACAATGTTGAAGAAAAATAGAACCAATAAAATGTTTGTGAAATTATTGAGCTTTTGGTAAAATGCAAAAATGCAAAATTTAAAAGATGCTTGCTGAGATTTATACTTCTTTGTATGCATACCTATATACTTCCACCACACCCCTTTAAGTTTAACATTTGGGGGATGACACATGGTTTATGAGATATAATAGGGATTTAAACCAAATCCGTCCTCTATCTTTTCACCTTTATCAAAATAGTCCTCTATTTATTTGCTTTATCAATTTAGTCCTGTATCTATTCAAGTTTCGCCAAAATGATCCTAATTGGCCTAAAAATGTACAAAACCTCACCGTTTTGGTCCTATATTTATTTTCTTTACCAATTTAGTCATGTATCAATTCATATTCTCCAATTAGGTCCTAATTGAACGCATAATGCATAAAACCATTTTTCACCAAATTAGGACCAATTTGGCGAAACTTGAAGAAATACAAGACTAAATTGATAAAAAAATTAATAAATGACTATTTAGATAAAGGTGAAAAGATAGATGATGAATTTGGTTTAAATCCCATCAAAATAATATGGGAGTTTCTTGGGGTTTATAAGGATGAACAAGTTCCCCATTGGTAAGATATATTTTTAGGAAGACCCAAAAATAAATTTGTGCAGGCTAGCTTGTTTCAAAGCGGACAATATCATATCAATGCAAAGGTGCATGTCCATCGGGGGCCCTAATTATGTTATCAGAACCATGTTCCCAGGTGAATCGGTGTGGATAAGTTTTCTGGTGTCAAACGAAAAAAAAAAATGTGAACCTAGTTAAACGACTGGGTCTATATGCAAAGCTGGTCACCGCTAGTGCCACATTGAAAAAAAAAACCACATCATAGGCTTCCCCCAAAAAAACTAGTGCGCATGACTAAAAATGTGGCATTTTATGTTTTATACGTTCAATTAGGACCTAATTGGAGAAATGTGAATTGATACAGGACTAAATTGGTAAAGAAAATAAATATAGGACCAAAACGGTGAGGTTTTGTACATTTTTAGGCCAATTAGGATCATTTTGGCGAAACTTGAATAGATACAGGACTAAATTGATAAAACAAATAAATAGAGGACCATTTTGATAAAGGTGAAAAGATAGAGGACGGATTTGGTTTAAATCCCAGATATAATATAATTTATTGTAAAGTTGTTGATAGAAAGTGTAAGAAAAAAAATGTAGAGATAGTGTGTCAAAATATAAAAATAAAGTGTAATGAATATAACTTATTGATGAAATCATTTAAAAAAAATGTTAAACTTGTAAATGGACTCCCGTTTTAATAAAATGTTAATGATTCTTTTTTTTTTAGCATATACTGGTCTCGCGTGGAAAAAAATAAAATTTGGTATTGATTTCTTTTATTATTAGATTCATTTGTTGATTCTTTATTTATATTGTTTAATTTCAACAACAATATAGTTTAGAAGCAATTCACTGTATGGTTACAGAAATGTAAGTTTGGTGAAGAATATTTTTAGGAACATTACTTTTCAGGTTTGCAATTTACAGAACGTAATATTTAAAAAATTCCAATTTAGGCTAAATCATCCTGAATTAATTCAAATTGAGTTCAAATTCAGTTCTCATTCAAACCAATTCGAGCCCAACTAATTAGCTTGACTTCAGCCTAAGTCGGGCCAAGTAGCCCAATTTGAGTTTAATTAGGCTGGTTTGACCTGAATTCGTGACTTTTAAAAGTTACTGTCCTAAATTTGACAGCATGAAAAGTTACAGTCCTCAATTTATCACCCCCTAAGTTACATCTTTAGAAATTTTTTCCTATGACCTAATATAATTTTTTTTTATATTTGTGGTTATATATATATATATATATATATATACATATATTTGTTATTGTAATTAATATAAAGTTCATATTTGAGAAGATTCAAAATAAAATTGACTTTATCATTATGTAATTGTTATAAAAATAAATGAGTTATTTTTATATTTTATAAAAAATAATTATTCAAATTATTAATTCTTAATCAACTTAATTATGAAGTTGCTTTTAGATAACTATATTATTGAGTGTAGAGTTTAATCAAATTAAGTTATATATTATTGCTTTTAGATAATCAAATTAATAAATGAGTTATATATTATTGCTTTTAAGGTAGAGTTTAATAGACCTATCTCTCCTCTATTATAAAATGACTTAAAAATTAATTTATCATTTTAAATACTAATAAAAAAACTCGCTCATTAAAACACGAGAAAACAGTAAAAGTGCGAATAATGGTGGGATGGAGGGAGTATATGTTATTGTCTTTATTTTCTTTGTTTTATACTTCTTATTTGGATAATGATGCAATAAGTTAATGGATCATGTATAAGAAATTTAAGTTTTCCCCCAATTGTGTTGGCGGAAAGTTAGATTGAACTTTTTGAAGATTATGTAGAAAGAAAGTTAAACCAGTGATTGTTGGTGAAATCATTGAGTTTTCTGTAAAATGCAATAATGCTGAATTTAAACGTCATTTAGTGAGAAAAATATTTCTTTGGAAGCATATCTATTTTATTAATTTCTTATTGAAAATGTAAATATGATATCTTTTTGGAATTTTTTTAGCAAATATGAATGTAGTGTGATATATTTTTTGAAGAAAAATGGATTTTATAATATTAAAGTAAATCAGATATGAAGATTTATTCTCATATTATTCTTAATTCAAGTTTATTAGTGACATCGCCTCATGCTTCATCTCACGTTTTAAGGACCGTATCTTATAGGGGTAGCAAAGTAAGGACAATAACTTTTTTTTTTCATAGTATTGGTATACATTTTTTTATGTAATACATTATATGTAGTGATCAATAAGTTGTTAAATAAATGTTTTTTTAAGTTATGTATGTTTCTTAACGATATATTTTTTTTATAGAATTGAGAATGTCGCATGATATGATCAAGAGTTTTTAACTTTTGGAATTGACAATATGTTGTGTTTTCTTGGTAAAAAATTGCATGATTTTGATGTGATGTTTGTATCAGTTGATGATAACAATTTAACACCCCATAATAAAATGATTTTAGTAGAATTATCATAAAATATATCTGTTGGTCCCGGTACAAGACTGAGGAATACGTGTATGGGGGGGGGGGGAATACACGTATACCAATTTTTCAAACTTAAAACCTTACTGAGTCCCCTTTACTCAGAGTGATAAAGAACTAGGAGCTGATAATACACCTACTGACTACACAGGGGTGAGGGTCAGTTGGCTAACTATCAGTTCAAGTTCAGTGCGGAAATGCGTGAGCCCTGATAGTTTAAAGTCTTGTTTAGTTTGCTTTCTGAAAAACTTGTTTACTCAATTCTGAATAGTGATTAGTAGGGCAGTGCTCTTTTTAAGGACCAGGCTGATTGATTCAGGCCTGATAAACCAAATGCTTATGAATGAACAAGTAATATGGCAGGTATACGCAATATCAAAGCAATATGAACACAAGGAGTTTAACGTGGTTCAGAGACTCAAGCTCATACGTCCACGGCCTGATTTAACAGGAAATCCACTCAAGGGATTCTTGTTTTTAACGTGCCAAGGTGCACCAAGACCAGCTAACCTCACTGATCTATACAACTCCTCTTACTAACTCACTAACTGACTTACTCCCAACAAACCTAACTTAGAGTTTTGGTTTCAGTTTAGATTCCAACTAAGTTGAGATTATCCTTACAAGGCAAAGCTATGCTAAGGATCGGATAATCTCTCTAAGCTTAAGATAATGCTAGTTCGCACTTTGGAATACAGAATAACTCTCAGTAGCTAAGAAACACTGGGAAATTTAGATGGTTTCGAGTGCTTCTTCTAAGGCTGAATGCTTTTGAATGCTTGAGAGTTTGAGTAATTTCTGGCTTGGAAATTTCCCGTAACCTTGAATGGGTTCAAGGCCTTCTGTATTTATAGGTGATTTGAAAAACTATCCGTTGGAGAGATAGCCTTTCTTGTCATCTATGTAGAGTGGCTTCAAACGGACATATCTTTATGCAGCAGCCGTCCTTTGCATGGAATTAGGTAGTCGCATTAAATGCACATTAAATGCTTGCCCGTTGAAAATGCAGTCTGAAGTCAGTCTTCTTGTCAGGTTCCGTACGTGCGTGTCCTTCCCGGATTGGTCCACATCATCAGGTTAGTGAGAATGTCAGAACTTATTCCTGGCTTCAGGCTTGTCTTATTAAGTTATTTTTGTCTTGAGCTCACCGGTCTTGTCCTAACGCTGACAATCCTTTTTCATTGCTTGGCTCTAATCCAAGTCTTCCCATAAACTCAGTATCATCATGTTCCCTTCAGGACTGAGTAGTAATGACCTTAGGGTCATACTCTTCATCACTGAGACTTACTCAGCCAGCTTAGAAAACTGCCATAAATTCAGGATGGTAAACCGTCTTCAGGCTCTAAGTCTTGATCGTCATCAGTAAGTGCTCCTCTTACTGAGTACCTGTGAATTGTAAGATGACTAAGTATAAAACCTAACCATGACTAGCCTGACAAAGACAAACAAAAGGCAAATCATCTTTTCAGGGGCTTTGGGATCTTAATCAAAACTGACAATGTCCCAACAATTTCCCCCTTTTTGATGATGACAAAACACTGAAAAGATCCTCAAACCACTTAGAGGAAATATAAGAACCTATCTATAAGATAAGGCAGTGTTAGAGCAATTCTTGATAAAGTACAGAATTTAAATAACTGCCAAAAAGACAATGAGTTTTTGTCTGTGGGCAAAAGTAATAGATTTCATTGATATATGTGGAAGTGATTACAATGAATCTAATCTATTACAAGAAGCTGTGAACACCTAGACTAATCTCATTTTAGGTTCAAGTCCATATCCTGCATAGACTCTAGCCTTTAACTCGTCAACTCTGCTAGGTTGATTCACGTACCCTTCAGCCTTGACAATCTTCAAAACTTCCATCATAATGGCCCTTGTATTGTGCTTCTGAGTTCCAGGAACTAAGGGAGGAGCTCGAATCGTGAACTCAGGAGCCTTCACCTGAACTTGAGCTGCTTCAGCTTCCTCTAGGATCTTTTGGATCAACTCAAGATGATTGTCCATCATGTAGTCAGTGAAGTGAGCATTAATATCATTAGTGTCGCCCCACTTCTTCACAACGTACCACAACTTCACAAACTCATCCTTCGCGTCAGCCCAGAACTCCTTCAGTGCCTCGGAGATGAACTCGTCGACATATGCTTCCCTTAATCCTGACTCCGGCTTTCTGAGTTGAAGAATTGTTGATTTTCTTGTTGTAGGCCTCTTTCTGTACTTCTTAGGCTCAGGCTTCGCCTTCTTTCTCCTAAGCAGACTGATAACTGCATCATCGAGTTCCCTTTGTTGAAGCTCATTGATATCAGTCAGCTTCTCCACTTTCTTCTCCAAGATACGCATTTTTTCTTTCTGTGCAATCACAGCCCTACGTACAACCTCAGTCTTTTTAGAAGGTGTCCCCCACGCCTCAGCGCATAATTCCGCCACCATCTCCCCAGAGTAAGTGTTGGTCCCACTTGATAGATTAATTGCGGAAGCCTTTAAAGCCAAAATGTCTTTAGCAAAAAAAATCTTTTCTAAGGGCACAAATAATAAACAACAGGTATTAGAGAAAGCAATAAATAACACCGTATTTATAGTGGTTCGGATCTGAATATCCTACGTCCACTCTCCCTTGATCAAAGGGGTCTCACTATCCAACCAACAAACTCACTACTTACTGGAATTTCCGAAGTACCAGCACCTTCTTACAATCTCTTTAGATCTAACTTCGATCTAAAGACAAACTTACTCCAACCTTGTCTATCAAGATGAACAGGTTGAGTATATAAACTCCTTACGAGTTGGATGAGTAATTAAGAACAAAGTGAGTGCAAATGCGTAGTGATCAAGAAGCTTAGTATGCTATGTGCGCGTGTAGAGTCTCTAAAGCTTTTTCTTGAACTGCACTCTTGTATATATAGAGGGGATTAGGGCTAGCCGTTGAAGGGCTAATCCAATCAGATCCTCTATATAAGGAAGCCGCAATCAATCAATTCCCTAATTGATTGATTGGGTTGGTGGGATCCTTGGATTGACTATCTTCAAATACTTTCCAATCCTGATCTTGTTGACTTGATTTGAATCACCAACGGTCAATAGCTTCCTCTGCCTAACTCTGATTCTCTTCAGAGAAGGCAGGACCAAACACCAGGCAACCTCGGTGTCTTCTGGTCCTCATCTGGTCAAGAACCAGAATACTCAGTAGAGTCAGGGGATCAAACTGAGCATCTTTTGTTCTACCAGACTCGTCTGGTCCGGACTCGTCTGGTCTGGGGAAGGTCCTCTGCCTCTGGTCTGTCTCATCTGGTGAAGTCTTCTGGTGGAGTCCTCTGGTGAAGTCCTCTGGAGGGGTCTTCTGGTGACTCTTCTGGTGAAGTCTTCTGGTCTGGCAGTTCCTCCTAGACTAAGTCCTAATCTAGATCATCATCTGGCTAACAGGTCCAGATGGTCCTATTACATCTTCTGGTTTGTTTTAACTCATCAAAACTAACAATTTTTATCCTAACAATTTCCCCCTTTTTAATGGAGTTAAAACACTACCAGAACTGATCAAGAATACTAAACTTAAGCAAGAAAACATATAAAGGATAAGACCTTAGAATAGATCTTATCAGGCAAACAATTAAGACAACAAGAGGTTGTCTTTAGAACAGAGAAGATATGATATTTTCATTAATAGAAAGGACAAGGATGATTACAGATTACATTGAAGATCAGATCCTATTCTATGCATATCTTCTGTTTTCCTTGGGCACCAGAAACCAATCCAGAAACCTATCCTGGACGGCCTTCAGCTCTGCAGAAGATGTTGGAGTGAAGTTCACCAACACCTTTGTCTTGTAAAGTCTCTTCAGCTCAGCCCAATCAACCTGGTCTCCTGCCATAGGAGTGTTAAGATAAGTGAACTCAGGGGCAGTCACCTCCAGGTTGAACTCAATGGTTGAGTCCATCAGTTGCTTGTACAAATCTGCATCATAGGCTTGCATCCAGGTGTGAAAGGTCTTGTTGATTAGCTCATCATCCTCTGGTGCTGGCCTCTGGATATAATGTTGGATGAACCAGAGAGTCTTTGCCTCCTTCCATTTTTCAATCAGGGGCACAGGCACAGTAGAGTCAAAAGACCCTTCTGTCCTGAGAGGCAGAATGTTCATCACTTCAATGGGAGCTTTCCTCCTCTGGCTTGAGCCACCTGCACCAGAAGAAGCACCTGCTTCTCTGCTCTTCTTGTTTTGCCTTCTAACATATCTGAGCCTCTGCTCTTCATCTATGTTCTTCCTAATTCTTGCTTGCCTCTCTTCTGGAGTCTCTTCCTTGTATCTCTTCTGAGCTTCTTCAACAACAGTCTCAAGGAAGCTTTTCTTGACTCTTCTTATTTTCCTCTTTGCAGGTCCAGAGATGGAGATTGGATCCTGCTCTGCTTCAGACTCCTCTTCTGCAGCAAGCTGCTTAGCCATGGAAAGAGACTTGAACTCTTCCTTCTTCTTCTTCTGCAACTCAGCCTGGGCCAAAGTGTTCTCCAACAGGTCCAGACGAGCTCCATGGCTGAAGAGAGTTTCATTTGTGGTCTTCGCCAGATCAGTTCTGGCCTTCTCTTCTCCCTTTTTAACTTCATCAAGGAGGGGCTCCACTACCTGCCTTACAAGATCAGGCAAGGCAGTGTTGGAGGAAGAGTGAAGATCACGAAGCTGCTTGGCTTCCTCCAGATAGGCTTTAGACTCTGCAACAAGTCTTTCCTGTTTCTCCAACATCTCCTGGAGGGAGTCTTTCAGCTTTGCAGTCTGAATCATCTGGTTGGCCATCTCCACCTTGAGAACAGAGACTGGCCTCAACTGCTCCAGCACGTGCTCCTGGAGCTACTTCTGGCTGTGCATGACATCTAGCTTGACAAATAAGCCATTAGCCTTGAAGGAAGCTTTTACCTCTGCCAGAGAGGACTTGATCTGCTTCAGGAAGATTCGCCTCTCATGCTTGATCTGGTGCTCTATCATAGCAGGGGCCATATGTTGAATTGCTTTGGAAAAGCGCCCTATCTGCATGATCTGCTCGTTGAAGAAAGCCTTCATCTTCTGGAGCACAGCAGGAGACATCTCAAAGTCCTCCTCGTCTGAATATAGCTCAAGAGGGAAAGTGAAATGAGGACCAAAGTTGTAGGAGAAGCCCTCTGGAGTGAGCATAACTCCTCTCTGGATAAGGAGAGTCTTGATGAGGATCTTGGCCGCCTCTGGTGTCTCCAACTCTGCCGGGTTTTGAATATTTAGCTTCTTCTTCAGCTCAATCTCCCAAGCAGTGAAGGTAGATGGAGACATCTCCTCTAGCAGAAGCATGAGATCTTCAACATCCTGGAGTCTAGCCATACTCCAAACCTTAGCATCAGTCAGATCTGCCAGGAGGGGTGAGTGCTCCAACAAAATTGGAAATTGCTCTCTTAGCCAGAGCTGAGCACTCACACTCATACTCTGCCTGATGGGGCCCATCTCAACAGAAGAGAAAAAGAAGGGTTTGGGCCCAGAGGCAGAGGAGGAAGGTGCTAAGTGAGCAGGCTCAAGGGAAGCTTCCTCATCTTCACTATCATCGCTTGTTAAACAGGTTGGAGAGGGGGGGGCAGGGAAACCCAGAGCCATAGCAATGGTTGGGTCCTAATCTGTATGGGTTTGGGGAGGGTTAGGATTTTGTGAAGTAGAGGGTGAAGGAATGGGTTGCTCTGCACCAGAAGATGATGGAACATCTGGTACAGACGGTGTAGGAGGGATTTGGGAGGTGGAAGTGTTTAGGGGGGGATTTCTGCACCAGAAGAGGTTGAAGGTTCCTCTGGTACAGAAGGTGGGGGAGAGGGGTTTGTGTTTAGAGGTATATGGGAAGATGGGGGAGAAGGTGTTTGGGTATGAATGGTAGAGGGAGTATATACTGGGGTATCTGGTATAATCTGCTCTGGTGGAACAATAGGGGTACCAGAGGCAGATGGGGTTTGGGGAATATTATCTGGGGGAGAGGTAGAAGGGGAAACAAGATTAATGGGGGAAGAAAATGGAATGGAGGGATTTACCTCTGCTGGGTCAACACCAGCAGGTATAGCAGTCTCTGGAGCATCCTCCATCATCTGGGAGGCCTCATCAATGGCCTTCTCCAAGGCCTCTCCAAGATCAGATCCAGAATCAGGATCTTGAAGAATAGCTCTCTTGGCCTTGGATTTCCTCACAAGAGGCACATCCTCATCTTCATCTTCCTCCTCTGATGGCTCATCCACCAGAAGGGTTGTCTTGGCCTTCCTGCTAGTTTTAGACTTCTTAGCGGAGCCTCTCCTGGCCTCCTCTGGCCGTTTCCTCTTGGCTGCTCCAGCCTTCTTTACAGCTTTATCATCATCACCCTTCTTCTTAAGCACATCAAGAAGGGGAATCTGGTCCTCCTCTGAGGAACCAGAGAAGACAACGGTCGAAGAACCAGTTGCTTCAGAAGCTTTCTTAAGGCTCTTCTGCTTCTGCTGCTTTCTCTGCCCCTTTGGAGGTGAAGGAATAGATTGAATAGGAGGGGCAGGGATGGCTTGCTCCCCATCAGAGTCGGTATGGCCGTGGAGAGGACCATCCTTGGAGAAGAGAATCTTGGACTTGTGATAACTGTGGCACCAAGAAGACTTCCACTTCTTCTCTGGAAGGAGAGAATCCAGAATGAGAGTCAACTTAGTCCCCAAAGAGACATTTGCAGTAAAGAAAAACTGCAACTCCCCTGGCTTGGAAGGACAAGGCTCCTTCTTCACCTTCAGTCTGTTCTTCCTCAACACATCCCAGAAGAACTCCGCCCAATTACACTGCACACCATCATATAAAGCCTTCATCACACACATCCTACCATTGAAAATGGCATCTGTGCTGTGATTTTCACACATAAGCACCTTCACCACAATATCGAACAACACCTTGAACTTCTGCCATAAATGCTTATCCACAAAGCCCTTTGTGATGTTCTGGCAAGACGAACGAGCAAAAATCTTGAAGGATCCAACAATATCATCCTCCTTGTACGTCAATGGATCCACTCCCACCGCAGAAATGTTCTCGAACAAAGCACAGAAGTCGTGCTTAGAAAATACCAAATCGTCTTCATCAATCTTCGAAGAAAAGTAATCCCCATGAATCTTCATACGAACCAACAACTGGGCCGCATAACCGTCAAGAGTACGAAAATCCTTGGGAACAGTGGAGATCAACTTCTCCACCCCTGCTCTCTGGAACATCTCCAGAACCGACAGCACAACTGGGTTCTTGGTGGTATAGAAGTCCACCACCATCTCCGTCTTTAACTTCTTCATCATCAGGACATGGTCAAAATTGCACGGAGGGGACATTACTGTGAAAGAAAGAGAGAGAGAGAAAATACTTTGCAGAGAGAGAGGTTAGGGTTTGAAAGTATGGAAACGTGAAAGGACAGATTGAAAAAAAAAACTGATTTAAATAGAGTAATACGCGTGGCTAGATTATTAAATGAAGTGTGAACGCGTGTAATTTTAGAAATTAATTAAGGAAACAAAATCAATTTTAGCATTGATTGACATTTTGCACAGTGATTAAATCCGACAGCCACAAAGTAAGGCAAGATACAGATTTAATCTGGTGCGTTGGCATAGTCATTGGGACGGGGCATAAAGGGGTTTTGTGGCAGTCAAGAGAAAAAGCGAAATGATTGCCTAGGCCCTATACCCTAATCTTAAATACACTCCGAAGTTGAAACGTTTTGAGTGTACTTACTAATTTGAAAAGTGTATCCCAATGATCAAAGGCCAGAGAAGTAAAACCATACCTGTCACCTGATATTGTAACCAGATGATACCACAGCCAGTCTGGTGCTACATCTCCTCTGATGAAACTCATCTGGTTCAGGTCAGAGAAGACTTTGGAGATTGTTGAATCTGGCTCAGCACTTCACCTGGGACAAGTGTCACCTGGTGTATACCTCATCTGGAGATATACCTTCTCTGATATGTCTAATCTGCAGGTATGTTAGTTTAAGAAAATAAATGTATGAAGTAAAGTAGTAAAACAAAGGATACTTCTCTGTTGTTCCCCCTAAAACAAATCTGTCTCTGGATCCAACAAACCTAACTCAAAAGCTAACTCTCTGAACCTGGTCTCAGCCAAAGGCTTGGTTAAGATATCTGCTCTCTGCTTCTCTGTTGCAATCTTTTCCATCCTTATATCTCCCTTCTCAACATGATCTCTGATAAAATGATGTCTTATATCAACATGTTTACACCTGGTATGAAGAACTGGATTCTGGGTGATTGCAATTGCACTATTACTATCACAGAATATAGGAATATCCTTGGCTCTAATCTGGTAATCCCTAAGCTGTTGAATAATCCAAAGTAGTTGAGAACAACAGCTCCCTGCAGCCATGTACTCTGTTTCTGTTGTTGATGTAGCAACTGAAGTCTGCTTCTTAGAAAACCAGGATACCAGTTTATTCCCTAGAAATTGGCATGTTCCACTTGTAGATTTCCTATCTATTCTGCATCCACCATAGTCTGAATCTGAATAACCACTCAATTCCAAGTTGTCATCTGCAGGATACCATAAGCCTAAATTCACTATTCCCTTAAGGTATTTCAAAATCTTCCTTGCTGCTTCCAAGTGACTTTTCTTGGGGTTAGCTTGAAATCTGGCACAAACTCCAACAGCAAAGGTAATATCTGGTCTGCTTGCAGTCAGGTACAGAAGAGAACCAATAAGTGCTCTGTACTGAGTCTGGTCCACACTCTCTCCAGACTCATCTGGATCCATGTTGAAATTTGTCATCATAGGGATCTTGGCTGCTTTGCTAGATCCTACTCCAAATTTCTCTAACATGTTTCTGGTGTACTTTGCCTGATTAATGAAGATTCCCTTCTCTGATTGCTTAACCTGCAAACCTAAAAAGTAATTCATCTCACCCATCATGGACATCTCAAACTGACTCTGCATGAGTTCACCAAACTTCTCACACATCTTCTTGTTAGGGGATCCAAATATAATGTCATCAACATATATTTGGACCAGAAGGATGTCCTTTCCTTCTTCTTTCCTAAACAAGGTTCTATCAATCTTACCCTTAGTAAAACCATTGTCCAGAAGAAATTGAGATAGAGTGTCATACCATGCTCTGGGTGCCTGCTTCAGCCCATAAAGAGCTTTCTTAAGCTTAAACACCTTGTCACCTTGTTCAAAACCAGGAGGTTGTTCCACATACACTTCCTCAATGAGAATCCCATTAAGAAAGGCAGATTTCACATCCATCTGGTAGACTTTGAACTTCATGTGAGCAGCATATGCTAAGAACAATCTGATGGCTTCTAGTCTGGCAACAGGAGCAAATGTCTCATCATAGTCTATTCCTTCAGACTGAGAATAGCCCTGGGCCACTAGCCTTGCCTTGTTCCTAGTAATGACATCATTCTCATCTTTCTTATTCTTGAAAACCCACTTAGTGCCTATCACCTTTTGATGTCTTGGTCTGTCTACCAGCTCCCAAACATCCTGTCTAGTGAATTGATTCAACTCCTCCTGCATAGCAACAATCCAATTTGAATCTTTCAGTGCCTCCTTTATGTTCTTAGGCTCAATCAAGGACACATAGCAACTGAATAAGGCAGCTAAGTTAAGAGTTCTCCTAGTCTGGACACCCTTAGTTGGATCTCCAAGAATTAGGTCATTGGGGTGATCAACCAGGGTCCTCCTTCCCGTGGTCTTGCCTGGTTGATCATCTTCTGCAGTACCTTGGTGATTATCACCACCTGCAGAAGAGCTTCCCCCTACAGGAGTTCCAACCTCTTCTGGTTCTGCTCCTTGTGAAGGCTGCTGCTTCAGAGAACCAGGAGATGGGTCATCATCTGAATCTGAATCTGAATCAAGAACAGGTGGATTGACTTTGATAACTCTGGGTGTAGTCTGATTCTGGGTCTCATCAGAAGACTTAGATTCCACCTTGAACTCAAAAGTAGATTCATAAAAAACAACATGAGGTGTTTCCTCCACACAAAGTGAATTCTTATTAAAAACTCTAAAAGCTTTACTGGTGCTGGAATATCCTAAAAATATTCCATCAGCCACTTTAGCATCAAAGGTTCTTAATTTAGATTTCCCATTGTCATGGATGAAACACTTATATCCAAAAATATGAAAATATGAAACAGATGGGGTTTTACCTTTCCATACCTCATATGGAGTCTTATTATGTCTCTGGGCAATCAGGCATCTGTTCTGAGTGTAGCAAGCTGTATTGATGGCCTCTGCCCAAAATCTCTGTGGAGTGCTGTATTCTACCAGAAGTGTTCTTGCAGCTTCTTTGAGGGTCCTATTCCTCCTTTCTGCTACTCCATTTTGTTGGGGTGTTCTGGCAGCAGATGTCTCATGAAAAATCCCATGATCCTTGCAGTAATCTGCAATGTGTGAATTCAGAAACTATGTTCCTTTGTCACTTCTGATTTTGACTATGCTCTGGTTTTGCTCATTTTGAATCTGCTTGAAGAACTCTGGCAGCTTAGTCATAGTTTCATTTTTCTTAAACAAGAACACTACCCAAGTGTATCTTGAAAAGTCATCTACTATTACTAAGGTGTACTTCCTTCCACTGAAACTAAGAGGAGAAACAGGTCCAAACAGGTCCATATGAAGTAGTTGAAGTACTCTGGTTGTGGTTGTGCTCTGGACATCCTTAAAGGAAGTCTTGGGTTGTTTACCCTTCTGGCATGAACCACAAACCTGATTCTTCTTAAACACTTCATTAGGAAGACCTCGAATGAGACCTTTTCTGGCAATCTTATTCAGTGTTTTGAAGTTAAGATGACACAATCTCTTGTGCCAAATCCAGCTATTCTCTGCAGATCCTTTTGCAACTAGGCATGCATTTCTTGGGCAACTGTTAAAATCTGCAAGATAAATATTACCCTTCCTCAAGCCTATTAGCAAAATATCATTATAATCAGAAGAGAAAACAGTGCATGAGTCACTAGAAAACTTCACTGAGTATCCCTTGTCACAGAATTGGGATACTGAAAACAGATTATGCTTGAGTCCTTCAACGTAGTAGACTTCATCTACAGATACTCCATTGAAGGTCAACTTTCCAACTCCTCTGGTGACGCCATAGTTGTTGTCACCAAACATCACTCTTGGTCCATTCAATGGCTTGAAATCTTGGAGATTATCTTTCTGGAAGGTCATGTGCTTGGAACATCCACTATCAATGTACCAGACATGATTGCTTGAAAATCCTTTCTCCAATGGACTCTTATCTACCTGCAAAGAAATCAATTAGGTCCCCTACTAGTGCTGGGTCCTGATTGGTTAGTTGCAGGTTTTGTAGGAATCCATAGATAAAGATCATCCCTTGATGGATGAGGAGATCTTATCTTCCTTCCAAATCTATCTACCAGCACATGTCCTCTGACAATGACATATTGAGCTACTGGTATGATAAGGACACCTTTCTTATAAACAGGTCTGGTGTACCTTTTCTCAAATCTGGCCTTTGGAATGGCCTGCCTCAAAGACATGGTCTTAAAGGTCTGGTTGTAAGGGTACATCCTAGAAGAACCATCTCTGGTGTCATAACTACCCAGATCAGTTGGTTTTCTATAGATGGGTCTGGAAGACCTCCTCTGGTTCTGATAATTAGACTTGCTCTGGTGATTATGGTTCCTTTGAGTATACCTATTCTGGAATTGATTCCTCTGAGAAAATTGTCTCTGGGGTACCTGGTTCTATTGAACATTGTTCCTTCTCTGGTAGTTGTTACTCTGATTGGTATTCCCTTTTCTTGAGTGTTTCCTTTGAGGTCCCCTAATCTGTTTAGGTTCCCTTTGAGGATTTCTCTGGGGTCCTCCAATTTGAGTAATTCCTACTCCTTGGGACTTATTGTTCACAGAACCATCAATCTTTAATGATTCCCCTTTTTGACACTTATTCTCTAGCATCTTCTCTTCCAGAACAGTCAACTCTTCTGGACCATTTGTTATGTGATTAACAGAGTGATTCCTTTTCCAATCAGGATTGTGAACCACCTTGTAACCATTACCAGTTGAGTCTTTATCATTCCAGATTTCTACCAATTTACCAGCTCTTACAGACTTGTCTTTATTATAAAGGTATTTATGAGTTTTAGTGGTAATTCCAGAATATCCTAAACCACTCTTATCACAAATGCGCTGAGAAGACTCTGATATGATAGATACAACAGATGGTATCTTAGGAGCTTCTCTGGGCATAGGTATCTCCTCTATGTTGTGAGCAGCTTGTTTTCCCTTGATAAGAGTCTGGTATTTGGCTCTGAGTTCATTGATCTCATCTTCTTGAGAGGTCCTTTCTTTCATGAGTTGATCTACCAGAGTATCTCTTTCTGTGATCTTATCCTGAAGTTCAGAGACTTCTTTGGAATGATCTTTCATGAGTTCTCTGGTGGATTTGTGCTCATGAGAGAGAGATTGAACTTCAGCTCTGAGCCTACCATTCTCTTTCTCAAGTTTTTGACAAAGTTGGACACAATTTTGGAGATCTGATAGCATTTGTTGCATATCAGACTCTCTGGAGTTACCAGATAAATTAGAGGATTCAGTACTTTTGGAATTTGATAAAACTAGAGTAGTTTCATTTACCTCAGTGATGTCTGCCATGAGACACACATCATCATCTGATCCAAAGTCAGAAGAAGAAGAACTGGAACTAGTATCCTCCTCCTCTGCTTCTGCCAGCAATGCTCTCTTATCTGCATATCTCCTATCTCTCTTGATTCTTTTCTCTTCTCTTTCCCTAGGAGTAAGCTGAGGACAATCATAACTGTAGTGACCAGTCTTGTTGCATGTGTAGCAGGCACTGTCTCCTCTGGGACTAGGGCTTGGCTCTCTCCTCCTCTGGTTGTAGTCTGATCTGGCTGGACTACTCTCTCTCCTCTGGTAGTCAGGTCTGCCAGAGCTACCATCCCTCCTCTGATAATCTGATCTCCCAGAGCTGCCAGGGTTGTCATCTCTCCTCCTCTCTGGAGTTCTGAATCTGGTCTCCCTTGAGTCTCCAGATGTCTTCTCCTTCTCTGCAGGCTTGAAAGAACTCTTCCTGTCTCTGGTAGACTCCTTCCAATGTCTTTTGTACCTGCCATACTTTGAACTCATTTTATCTAATTTACGAGTTAGAAGTGCTACCTGCTCCTTGAGGCTCAAGTCATCTGCAGTAGACTCCTTTGGCTTGACATCAGGCTTGAGAGTTGAAGAGAATGCAACTCCTTTCTGGCCAGAAGAGGAAACCTCTTCTGTTTGATCCTCCTCTTGAAGATCATATTCGTAAGCTTTGAGATCAGACAACAGAAGATGGTGATCCAGAGTGTTGAGATCCTTGTTGTCCTTGATCACGGTGACTTTAATTCTCCACCTGCTTGTTAGTGAACGCAAGATTTTACTATTAATTTCTTTTTCAGAGTAGGTCTTACCTAAGGCACTAGCCTTGTTTAGGAGATTTGTGAGGCGCATGTCCGGCTGGTCTATGGTCTCGTCTGGTTTCATTTTGAACGTATCAAACGAGTGTTGAACAGCCTGGAGCTTGTTATCTTTAATCTTCTCTGTTCCCTCGCAGAGAAGTGCAAGTTTGTCCCACATCTCCTTCGCAGTGACACAGGTTCTGACCTTCTCTATTACCTCCTTGGTGAGAGTGTTGATAATCTCGGTTCTTGCTACCTGGTCCAGGTTATGTAGCTTTCTCTCATCGTTGTCAAGTTCTTCTTTCTTTTTGAGGATTTTCTGCCTGGGGACTCTATCCTCTGCAGTCTTCTGGGCAGCTTCACTGGTTTCTTCTCTGGACTCAGACCTGCCACTATCAATGGGAGTCCAGTAAAATTGTATGGGGCAACTTTCAACCACATCTAGCATGCGGTGGTGGATAGCTCCCAGATGATTACTCATCATGAAGCTCCAGTGACTATAGTCCTCAAATGAGAACTCTGGCAATTTGCGACTCTTATAAGAAGATTTTGCAGACATTGTAAATAAAATTTGGGAAATAACAAGAACTTTAACAAAAGCACTAAGGAGCAATGGATCTGCCCGGTGACCACCAAAAGCTTTACAAAGCAGTGGTCGTTGGACACACTGCTCTGATACCACTTGTTGGTCCCACTTGATAGATTAATTGCGGAAGCCTTTAAAGCCAAAATGTCTTTAGCAAAAAAAATCTTTTCTAAGGGCACAAATAATAAACAACAGGTATTAGAGAAAGCAATAAATAACACCGTATTTATAGTGGTTCGGATCTGAATATCCTACGTCCACTCTCCCTTGATCAAATGGGTCTCACTATCCAACCAACAAACTCACTACTTACTGGAATTTCCGAAGTACCAGCACCTTCTTACAATCTCTTTAGATCTAACTTCGATCTAAAGACAAACTTACTCCAACCTTGTCTATCAAGATGAACAGGTTGAGTATATAAACTCCTTACGAGTTGGATGAGTAATTAAGAACAAAGTGAGTGCAAATGCGTAGTGATCAAGAAGCTTAGTATGCTATGTGCGCGTGTAGAGTCTCTAAAGCTTTTTCTTGAACTGCACTCTTGTATATATAGAGGGGATTAGGGCTAGCCGTTGAAGGGCTAATCCAATCAGATCCTCTATATAAGGAAGCCTCAATCAATCAATTCCCTAATTGATTGATTGGGTTGGTGGGATCCTTGGATTGACTATCTTCAAATACTTTCCAATCCTGATCTTGTTGACTTGATTTGAATCACCAACGGTCAATAGCTTCCTCTGCCTAACTCTGATTCTCTTCAGAGAAGGCAGGACCAGACACCAGGCAACCTCGGTGTCTTCTGGTCCTCATCTGGTCAAGAACCAGAATACTCAGTAGAGTCAGGGGATCAAACTGAGCATCTTTTGTTCTACCAGACTCGTCTGGTCCGGACTCGTCTGGTCTGGGGAAGGTCCTCTGCCTCTGGTCTGTCTCATCTGGTGAAGTCTTCTGGTGGAGTCCTCTGGTGAAGTCCTCTGGAGGGGTCTTCTGGTGACTCTTCTGGTGAAGTCTTCTGGTCTGGCAGTTCCCCCTAGACTAAGTCCTAATCTAGATCATCATCTGGCTAACAGGTCCAGATGGTCCTATTACATCTTCTGGTTTGTTTTAACTCATCAAAACTAACAATTTTTATCCTAACAGTAAGTGATTGGGTTCTTCCTTGTGTTCATGGGGGGAGATTTCTGAACTGACTCAGGTTGCTTGGATACTTGGAGTTCTTTAGAAGGTTCATTAGCCCTCGCTTTCTTTGCTGCTTCTGCCTTCAGCCTGGCAACAATGTCCTCCCCTTCCTTCTCTACTGCTGCCAACCTTGCTGACTTCCTTACCCTCAGCACATTCCCTTCAGGATTGGCCTCAGGGTCGGCTTGAATGGTTTCGCCTTAGTTGACTGCCTCAGATGCCTCAGGGCGGGATCTTTTCTTCTTCTTTTCCCCCTTTTTGGCATCATCATTGGCCTCGGATGGGAATGCGTCAGATCCACTGTTAATTACGAAGGAGGCTAGGGAATGAACATCATTGATTCCCTCCTTCAGTAAGTTAACTCCCATCGAGATACCAGTCTGAGTGAATAGGGATCCAGCCTGAGCTGCAAGCTTCTCCACGGCCTGATTGATATCCTCCTTCCTTTGCTCATCCTTCTCAGCCAACTGCTTCAAGGTTTGTCTCAGCATCTTCTTGGTGCGCTTCCTTTCAGCCCTCACTGACTTGGCCGTGTCAGTCATCGTTCTTTTGAGCAAAATTAGCTCCCTATTGGCAAGGGTTTTGTAAGCTGATTTAGTCCATCGGATGTGTTTTTCTTGGGCCTTGGAGTCCTCTTCTTTCTCAGCGCGTAGCCTCATCACTTCCTCCTGAAGCTCAGCTAGATTTTCTGTGGTTTTCTCCTTCTTGACCTCCACAATGCTTGTGAATTCAGCTCAGCCGACCCCAGTTATGATCACATCCTCATCACCATCCTCGGCCTCATCAGTGGCAGGCTGTTTTCCCTTGTCAGCCTCTGCATCCTCAGTCTCCTCTTCAGGGTGCACTGAAGGCAGTTGTTGAGTGGTCATGACCGCCTGCTCAGGCTCAACCATGCCATCTCGAACCTCAGGAACTTGTCCATCGGAACTGGGAGTCTCCTTAGACGCCTCAACATCTTTCTCCCTTGTCTCAGGGCAGGGAATCCCTTCATCGACAGATGTCTCATCGATGGCTGAGATGTTCAAAACATCCCCAGTCACTGGTCCACCCTTGGCACCAGTGTCTTTTACACCTTCCTCCTGAGTTTGAGACTCAGGGACCATTGCATCAACCTCCTCAGTCATTTCCTCCACAGCTTTCTCCATCGCTCCACCCTGAGCATCTTCATCATCCTCTCCATCCCTATCTCCCTTCTCATCAGATAAACGATCAGCCTTACTCTTGGACATTAAGTCATTGACTAGCTCCCTCAGGTTTTCGAAGTTAAGCAGTTGAAGCCAGCTAGTCAGTCCAAAATAAGAGCATAATCTTGCCTCCTCATTCTCCCAGTGCTCCCAGCCACGAGCATCGACTAACATGTGCTGCTCCTGCATGTTGGATTGCTTAAACTCCAACCAGACTTTGAGCTCAATAACAAGTTCTCCATACTTTGTCAGTCTTGGCCAGCACTTGGAGGCCCATTCAGTAGCGTTCCCCCTTAGGGTATTCTCCAAAATGCCTCCTGTCATATGCTCATTCAACTCTTCCTCCTCCACAACCAGGAAGTCATCCTCTTCATTTGAAGTGGCTTTAGGAAAATCTTTTGGGTTGGGGTAAGTGGAGAAATCTTCAGGGTTGGGAATGGTGGGATCTGAGGGTTGGTCAGGCCTCTGAGGTGATGGCACTGACTCTGGAACGTTTGGCTCTTAGGTACGGGGTGATTGGGTGGGTTGAGGTGTTGGGTCAGGGTTGGGTTATTTTTGGGTTTCAGGGTCAGTAGGTGATTGAGTGGGTACTATCTCAGGCTGCAACAACTCAGCCGTCTCGATAGATTTTCTCACCTCCTCCAAGTCAGAGGCTCTAGGAGAGCTTGACTTCTCCCTCTCACTCACTACAGGAAACCTCTTAGCAGGGGACTTTCTGACTCCCTTCCTAAGTCTCTTCAAGGGCATCTCCCCCTGATCACTCTCCTTCCTGACGTCATCGTCAGTTCCCTCAGCCTCAGATTTGGCTCTCTTGGGATCAGACTCAGTCCCAGATTTAGTGCTCTTCCCTGACAGCACTAACCTCACCCTCTCCCTCTCCCTCTCCCTCTTCTCCACTCCCTCCACTGCAGGCTGAGCCTCCTCCATCTCAGCAGCGGACTCCTCGGCCTCCTTACTCCTTTCAAAGAGTTCATCCACTCTCTCAATGAGACTGGTTGCCACTTTCTTGGCCTTCCCAGCTGGCTTTTTGGCCTGACCCTTTGCCTTAGCATTGGGATCAGTCAGCCCTAGCATCGAGTAAGTGTCACTCACAGAAGCAAACATTACCTTCTTGGAGGAAAGATTATCCTTGAAGTCAAAGGTGTACTCATGGCAGGCATGGGCAATAAGGATGGACAACCTCGTTCCAAAGGGCAGGATGGCACTGACAGAAACGTGCTTCTTCTCCTCATCCCGCTTTAGCTTGTCCAGTCCAGCCTGATGAAGTTGATCAATGAAGAACTGCTCACAGTTTGCCTCCACTCCATCGACAATAGCCCCCATTATTCTCAGCTTGGGCAAGCTCAGCTGCTCATGAGAGCCTGTGGATCCCATCACCACTTTGGACACTAAGTCCACAAGAGCTTTGTACTCAGGCTTCAGAGTACTCTTGTTCTGACGGGCTCTGAACTCAGAGGAGCCAGTCTTGGTCCACTCCTTAAGGAACTCTCCCTCCGAGTTTTCCTTGTAGAGTCTAGGATTGACTCATGAGGATGGCAAAGCAAAGACCTCTTTGATGGCTCTCCGAATGTCAATGTCGACCACCTCTGAGTTATAGAGAGGTTCACCGTCGCCGTCCTTCTCCCCCGTCGGCTTGAGTGCAGTTACCTTCGTGAAGAGTTCTCCCTTACGCAGGAACATGTTGAAGTAGGCTTCTACAACCGTCCTTGGAAGTATAGAGAGGGGACGCATAGTGAAGTATGTTTCCAACCCAGCTTTGGAGATCCAATTAAAAACAGGTTTGATTTCCTCCACTGTAAGACAGGCACCTTCCATGGAGATGACTTGCTCCATGTGTACCAGCTTGTTATTGACAACATCCTCGAGCTTGTCCGTTGTCCAGTTGGAATTAAGAAGTGCCATTGATTTTGAGAGAAGTAGAGGTTTTTAGGAAATCTGTGAATATTTTGAGCAAGAGAATACTCAGTGTACAGATGTGCTTTGTGTTTGCGTAGAGACCTCCAATGGCACTATTGATTGATAAGATGGAGTTAGTTACTCAGACGTGGGGTTGAGATTAATTCCTGAATTTGAAAGGTTTTGAAATGAAGGGCCAGGATTAATCTCAATTTAAATTAATTACCCAAGTCAGTCATATTCCGTATAAAATGGACACGTATATGAAAAAGAAACTGAAGCATTAAATGCTCCGTTGCGCGTGGGTTTAAATATGAAAAGGTGCGCTTTAAATGAAAACGGAATGCATTTAATAAAGATTTTCAGGACGAATGACTCAGGGAGACGCTTGGTATTCACAAGGGTCAGGATAGAACTCATACATGTCAGGGAGACATTGTAGCACCCTGATACCTCGCTGAGTCGAGTCTGGCCTGAGTTCCCCCTAGAACCCTACACTGACTGTTCTCCCGGATCTAAGAGTCCTAACTCCACTGACAGTTCCATAAACCTTGCTTCAGCCAACGGCTTAGTTAAGATGTCAGCTCTTTGCCTGTCAGTGTGAATCTTCTCCATCCCAATGTCCTTCTTTTTCACGTGATCTCGAATGAAGTGATGCCTAATGTCCACATGCTTACACCTTGTGTGAAGCACTGGGTTCTGAGTAATCGCTATAGTACTATTGTTGTCACAATAGATTGGAACCTCATTAGCAAATACTTGGTAGTCCCTCAACTGTTGCCTCAACCATAAAATCTGAGAACAATAACTACCTACAGCCATATACTCAGCCTCAGTTGTGGATGTAGCCACTGAATTCTGCTTCTTATTAAACCACGAGATCAACTTACTTCCCAAAAACTGACATGTCTCTGAGGTTGATTTCCTATCAATCCTACAACCTCCATAATCTGCATCTGAATAACCTGTCAGTTCTAAGTTGTCATCTGAAGGATACCATAGCCCTAAATTGACTGTCCTTTTCAAATACATAAGTATCCTCTTAGCAGCCTCCAAATGACTTTTCTTGGGATCAGACTGATACCTAGCACACACACCAACTGCAAACGTAATGTCAGGCCTACTTGCAGTCAGGTACAACAAAGAACCTATCAGCCCTCGGTACTCAGTCTGATTCACTGAAGTCCCTTCAGTGTTAGGATCCATCTTCCAATTTGTGTTCATAGGGATCCTGGCTGGATTGCTGTTCTGAACACCAAATTTATGAATCAAGTCTCTTGTATACTTGGCCTGATTAATTAAAATACCTTGATCAGTCTGCTTGACCTGCAATCCTAAAAAGAAGTTCATCTCTCCCATCATTGACATCTCAAATTTACCAGTCATCAGCTTAGAGAATTTCTCACAGAGCTGATGATTTGGTGATCCAAATATTATGTCATCCACATAAATCTGGACCAAGAGAATGTCATCACCTTCAGTGATCCTGAACAATGTCCTATCCACAGTTCCCTTCTTGAACCCATGGTCTGTCAGGAATTGAGAGAGGGTATCATACCAATCTCTTGGTGCTTTCTTAAGTCCATAGAGTGCTTTCTTCAAATGGTATACTCTATCTCCAACCTCAAACTCGGGAGGTTGTTCAACATATACCTCTTCATTGAGTACACCATTCAGGAAGGCACTCTTGATATCCATTTGATACACCTTGAACTTCTTATATGTTGCATATGCAAGGAACAATCTGATAGCTTCCAACCTAGCCACTGGAGCAAAAGTCTCATCGTAGTATATTCCCTCAGATTGACAATACCCTTTTGCAACCAGTCTAGCCTTGTTCCTTACCACAACACCATTCTCATCCTTCTTGTTCTTGAAGACCCACTTGGTACCAATTAATCCTTGATGCCTAGGTCTATCTACCAGTTCTCAAACCTGATTCCTTGTGAACTGATTCAACTCCTCTTGCATGGCAATGATCCAATTCGAGTTAGTGAGAGCTTCTTCAATGTTCTAAGGCTCTTGCTCAGAGAGAAAGCAACAGAATAATGCGCTCTCACCATGGAACCATCTGGTCCTGACTCCCTCAGTTGGATCACCAATGATTTGATCAATGGGATGATCCTCTAGCCATGTTCTCTTGCCAGGAGTTGTTCCTGAAGTACCTGCAATGTTAGTGTCTACCGGCTTATAAAATTCAGGAAATTGAACAGAAGGGGATGATCCTGAGTCTATACCAAAGGGATTAACAAGCTCAATGTCAAGGACATTGATTCCCCCTTGATGAGGTGACTCAGAAACCGTCTCAGCTGCAACATCATCTTCTAGACGGTACTTACCTCAGGTTGAGCCTGTTCCTCAGTCTGAGGCTCAACAATCCTTGATGTGCTGGGCTTAGGAGCGGCACTTGATTCATCATCCTGATCATCGTCATCATCCCATCTTGGAATTGGCACAGTTTTGACCTTTAAGCTCAGCCTTGTCACACTCCTTGTGACATCCTCAGTGTCAGGATTCAACACTTTTATCCTTGACTCATTAGCAGATTCATAAAAAACAACATGTGGTGATTCTTCCACAACAAGGGTCCTACAATTGTAAACTCTGAAGGTTTTACTAACTTCAAAATACCCTAAGAATATTCCTTCATCAGATTTGCTATCAAAGGCTTTCAATTGGGTCTTCCCATTGTTGAGGATGAAGCACTTACAACCAAATACATGAAAATAAGAAATACGAGGTTTTCTTTTATTCCATGTCTCATATGGGGTCTGTTGAGATATGTTTTAGTTTTGATGATTTTCCAAAACAACATGTAATAGGTTTGAAAGCAGTCAGGATAGTATCTTTAGATTCAGGTCAGGATAGTTTGTGTATTCAGTTAGACAGGTTGTAATGTGAGAAGAACTTAGCTGAGGAAGCACTCAGTTGAGGGGGAACTCAACTGAAGGGGAACTCAGTAAGGGGGAACTCATTGATAAAGCCTGAGGAAGTCAAGATGACATCTCAAGAGAACTGAATGAAGCCATTGAAGGAAGACCTGAACCTGAAGAGAAGCCTGAAGGATGTCCCACTGAGTGCAAGTCAGGCTGATCTAAGCCAAGTCTGGTGGACCACTCAGTGAAGAGCCTGATCAGGTGGATCAGTGCTGCACCAAGTAGGCCCTGAAGGAGTCAGGCTACTGTGGTCAGGGAAGTTTGTCATTCAGCCTTATGACAAACTTCTTGGAGTGATCTTCAAAGTCCTTGAAGGACAACCAAACTGAAGACGTTCAGTCCACTGAAGATCATCAGTCAGTGAAGGAGGAAGCTACCTAAAGTCAGTGGGTCTTGGTCAACCTACTGAGTCAAAGATCCGTGAATTCAGGCCACGTGGACCAATCAGCACAAGGCGGTAAATCTGACACTGACAAAGGCCGCATTCCAAGAAAAGTGGTTGAAATCATTTAATGCTGGATTCAAATGTATTTCCTCTCCAACGGATACATTTGAATCCTCATTATAAATACAAGCTCATAGCTTGTTGTTAGGGTGTGTTGTTTTTTTGTTTGAGAGTTGTATTGTTGTATCTTGCAAGAAAAACAAACACCTACGAGCTGAGAGTGTGAGTAGTAGCATACGTGCATGGGAGATATAAGGAGGTTCTACTCATATCTATACACTGAGAGTTCACAAATATATATATAAGAGTGCTCAGCTTGTAACTCTAGGCTTAGAGAGGCTTTCCCTATCTTAGCTATTGGCTAACACATTGTAAAGGGAAAACCTCACCTAGTTGGAGAAAACCTAACTGAAACCAAAACCCTCTAGTCAGGTTTGTTGGTAGTAAGTGAGGAGAAAGGCAGCCCAGGGAGTGGCGTGAGTCCAGTTGTAAGTGCACCTTGGCACGTTAAAAACAAGAATCCAAAGGAGTGGATTTCCTGTTGAATCAGGCCGTGGATGTAAGAGCTTGAGTCTCCGAACCACGTTAAACCAAGTGTTATTATCTGGAATGTCTTTTCTTCTAAAGTATTGCGAAAATCTGCTCACTGAGAGCATTGTTTAAAAAGGAACTTTGGTTAAGCATTCAGGTCAGGGAGATTCCATCTCTTTGACCAGATCAGGCTAGGCACTCGAGAGTTCAGTCTCTCGAGTCACTGCCTTGTTGAGAGCCTGAGCTTTCAAGTCTCATCTCTAACTTGATAGCTCTGACTCTCAGCAACGTAGTGACTTGAGTATTCCATCACTGAGCTCAGTCAGGGTGCAAGCTGTGATTTGATAACGCACTCGAGAGTTCAGCATCTCAAGCCACTGTCCTTGCTCAGAGCATGAGTCTCCAAGCCTTCTCACTGACTTGGTAACTCAGCCTCTGAGCAGAGCAGTGACTTGAGTATTTCTCACTCATGCTGAACTCCCTGAGGAAAAGGTTTTAAAAAAAAAAATTTGCTTCTGAATTCCCATTTTGCCCTTCGAAAACGGGACCATCAATTGGTATCGGAGCGGGTTGTTCACATGACCACTGATCCAGTTTTGTTAAGAAAAATGGTCTACCGAACAGATCTTAAACGTTTTAAACTATGGGAATTTCTGCATATTTCATACTATTACTTGTATTCTGACATCATTCTTGTAATAGAAAATCATTTGGTTAGAAGTTTTGGAATCATCAAAAAGGGGGAAATTGTTGGGATATGTTTTAGTTTTGATGATTTTCCAAAACAACATGTAATAGGTTTGAAAGCAGTCAGGATAGTATCTTTAGATTCAGGTCAGGATAGTTTGTGTATTCAGTTAGACAGGTTGTAATGTGAGAAGAACTTAGCTGAGGAAGCACTCAGTTGAGGGGGAACTCAACTGAAGGGGAACTCAGTAAGGGGGAACTCATTGATAAAGCCTGAGGAAGTCAAGATGACATCTCAAGAGAACTGACTGAAGCCATTGAAGGAAGACCTGAACCTGAAGAGAAGCCTGAAGGATGTCCCACTGAGTGCAAGTCAGGCTGATCTAAGCCAAGTCTGGTGGACCACTCAGTGAAGAGCCTGATCAGGTGGATCAGTGCTGCACCAAGTAGGCCCTGAAGGAGTCAGGCTACTGTGGTCAGGGAAGTTTGTCATTCAGCCTTATGACAAACTTCTTGGAGTGATCTTCAAAGTCCTTGAAGGACAACCAAACTGAAGACGTTCAGTCCACTGAAGATCATCAGTCAGTGAAGGAAGAAGCTACCTAAAGTCAGTGGGTCTTGGTCAACCTACTGAGTCAAAGATCCGTGAATTCAGGCCACGTGGACCAATCAGCACAAGGCGGTAAATCTGACACTGACAAAGGCCGCATTCCAAGAAAAGTGGTTGAAACCATTTAATGCTAGATTCAAATGTATTTCCTCTCCAACGGATACATTTGAATCCTCATTATAAATACAAGCTCATAGCTTGTTGTTAGGGTGTGTTGTTTTTTTGTTTGAGAGTTGTATTGTTGTATCTTGCAAGAAAAACAAACACCTACGAGCTGAGAGTGTGAGTAGTAGCATACGTGCATGGGAGATATAAGGAGGTTCTACTCATATCTATACACTGAGAGTTCACAAATATATATATAAGAGTGCTCAGCTTGTAACTCTAGGCTTAGAGAGGTTTTCCCTATCTTAGCTATTGGCTAACACATTGTAAAGGGAAAACCTCACCTAGTTGGAGAAAACCTAACTGAAACCAAAACCCTCTAGTCAGGTTTGTTGGTAGTAAGTGAGGAGAAAGGCAGCCCAGGGAGTGGCGTGAGTCCAGTTGTAAGTGCACCTTGGCACGTTAAAAACAAGAATCCAAAGGAGTGGATTTCCTGTTGAATCAGGCCGTGGATGTAAGAGCTTGAGTCTCCGAACCACGTTAAACCAAGTGTTATTATCTGGAATGTCTTTTCTTCTAAAGTATTGCGAAAATCTGCTCACTGAGAGCATTGTTTAAAAAGGAACTTTGGTTAAGCATTCAGGTCAGGGAGATTCCATCTCTTTGACCAGATCAGGCTAGGCACTCGAGAGTTCAGTCTCTCGAGTCACTGCCTTGTTGAGAGCCTGAGCTTTCAAGTCTCATCTCTAACTTGATAGCTCTGACTCTCAGCAACGCAGTGACTTGAGTATTCCATCACTGAGCTCAGTCAGGGTGCAAGCTGTGATTTGATAACGCACTCGAGAGTTCAGCATCTCAAGCCACTGTCCTTGCTCAGAGCATGAGTCTCCAAGCCTTCTCACTGACTTGGTAACTCAGCCTCTGAGCAGAGCAGTGACTTGAGTATTTCTCACTCATGCTGAACTCCCTGAGGAAAAGGTTTTAAAAAAAAAATTGCTTCTGAATTCCCATTTTGCCCTTCGAAAACGGGACCATCAATTGGTATCAGAGCGGGTTGTTCACATGACCACTGATCCAGTTTTGTTAAGAAAAATGGTCTACCGAACAGATCTTAAACGTTTTAAACTATGGGAATTTCTGCATATTTCATACTATTACTTGTATTCTGACATCATTCTTGTAATAGAAAATCATTTGGTTAGAAGTTTTGGAATCATCAAAAAGGGGGAAATTGTTGGGATATGTTTTAGTTTTGATGATTTTCCAAAACAACATGTAATAGGTTTGAAAGCAGTCAGGATAGTATCTTTAGATTCAGGTCAGGATAGTTTGTGTATTCAGTTAGACAGGTTGTAATGTGAGAAGAACTTAGCTGAGGAAGCACTCAGTTGAGGGGGAACTCAACTGAAGGGGAACTCAGTAAGGGGGAACTCATTGATAAAGCCTGAGGAAGTCAAGATGACATCTCAAGAGAACTGACTGAAGCCATTGAAGGAAGACCTGAACCTGAAGAGAAGCCTGAAGGATGTCCCACTGAGTGCAAGTCAGGCTGATCTAAGCCAAGTCTGGTGGACCACTCAGTGAAGAGCCTGATCAGGTGGATCAGTGCTGCACCAAGTAGGCCCTGAAGGAGTCAGGCTACTGTGGTCAGGGAAGTTTGTCATTCAGCCTTATGACAAACTTCTTGGAGTGATCTTCAAAGTCCTTGAAGGACAACCAAACTGAAGACGTTCAGTCCACTGAAGATCATCAGTCAGTGAAGGAGGAAGCTACCTAAAGTCAGTGGGTCTTGGTCAACCTACTGAGTCAAAGATCCGTGAATTCAGGCCACGTGGACCAATCAGCACAAGGCGGTAAATCTGACACTGACAAAGACCGCATTCCAAGAAAAGTGGTTGAAACCATTTAATGCTAGATTCAAATGTATTTCCTCTCCAACGGATACATTTGAATCCTCATTATAAATACAAGCTCATAGCTTGTTGTTAGGGTGTGTTGTTTTTTTGTTTGAGAGTTGTATTGTTGTATCTTGCAAGAAAAACAAACACCTACGAGCTGAGAGTGTGAGTAGTAGCATACGTGCATGGGAGATATAAGGAGGTTCTACTCATATCTATACACTGAGAGTTCACAAATATATATATAAGAGTGCTCAGCTTGTAACTCTAGGCTTAGAGAGGTTTTCCCTATCTTAGCTATTGGCTAACACATTGTAAAGGGAAAACCTCACCTAGTTGGAGAAAACCTAACTGAAACCAAAACCCTCTAGTCAGGTTTGTTGGTAGTAAGTGAGGAGAAAGGCAGCCCAGGGAGTGGCGTGAGTCCAGTTGTAAGTGCACCTTGGCACGTTAAAAACAAGAATCCAAAGGAGTGGATTTCCTGTTGAATCAGGCCGTGGATGTAAGAGCTTGAGTCTCCGAACCACGTTAAACCAAGTGTTATTATCTGGAATGTCTTTTCTTCTAAAGTATTGCGAAAATCTGCTCACTGAGAGCATTGTTTAAAAAGGAACTTTGGTTAAGCATTCAGGTCAGGGAGATTCCATCTCTTTGACCAGATCAGGCTAGGCACTCGAGAGTTCAGTCTCTCGAGTCACTGCCTTGTTGAGAGCCTGAGCTTTCAAGTCTCATCTCTAACTTGATAGCTCTGACTCTCAGCAACGCAGTGACTTGAGTATTCCATCACTGAGCTCAGTCAGGGTGCAAGCTGTGATTTGATAACGCACTCGAGAGTTCAGCATCTCAAGCCACTGTCCTTGCTCAGAGCATGAGTCTCCAAGCCTTCTCACTGACTTGGTAACTCAGCCTCTGAGCAGAGCAGTGACTTGAGTATTTCTCACTCATGCTGAACTCCCTGAGGAAAAGGTTTTAAAAAAAAAATTTGCTTCTGAATTCCCATTTTGCCCTTCGAAAACGGGACCATCAGGGTCTGTGCATGTTGTTTGTTTAGCATGGATCTGTTCTGAGTGTAGCATGCAATGTTGATTGCCTTAGCCCAGAACTTCTTGGGCAACCCTGACTCTGCCAGCATGGTCCTAGCAGCTTCCTTCAGTGTCATGTTCCTTCTTTCAGCGACACCATTCTGCTGTGGGGTTCTAGCTGCAGAAGTCTCATGAGCTATACCAAGGTCATTACAAAAGTCAGAAATATATGAATTTATAAATTCAGTGCCCTTATCAGATCTGATCTTAGTAATGGACTGATTCTTCTCATTGCTGAGTCTCCTGAGCAACTCTGGAAGCTTCACCTGTGTCTCCTTCTTATTCAACAAGAAAATAACCCAGGTATATCTAGAATAATCATCAATAACCACAAGGGTATATTTCCTACCATTCATACTCACAGGTGTTATGGGACCAAATAAATCCATGTGCAAGAGCTGAAGAATCCTGTCAGTGGAATGAGAAGCTTTCTCTTTGAATGATGCTCTGACCTGCTCCCCTTTCTGACAAGCTTTGCACACATGATCTTTGCTAAAAACTTCATTAGGTAGACCTTCAACAAGTGACTGTCTAGAAATTTTGTTAAGAATCTTGAAGTTCAGGTGGCTCAATCTTTTATGCCATAACCAACTGAGCTCTAGAGAGCTTTTAGCAACAAAACAAGTATTAGGAATAGTGTTGCTACAGTCAGCGAGATAAACGTTACCTTTCCTGATACCTGATAGAAGTACTTGTGTTGATTTGTTCTTGACTGAACATATATTTGATGAGAACTCAACACTGAAACCTTTGTCACAGAATTGACTTACTGACAACAGGTTATGCTTCAGTCCTTCCACAAAGGACACATTTTCCACTCTGACTGTACCTATTATTAAGACACCAAAACCTTTAGTAACACCTTTTGAGTTATCACCAAAGGTTACCTGTGGACCATCTTTAGCTTGGTATTCTTGGAGAAGACTCTTCATTCCAGTCATGTGCCTTAAGCAACCACTGTCAGGTACCAAACAACTTTGATTGAGTCTCATCTCCTCTTGTTGTGATCCACAGCCGCCTGCAATCAAATCAGGCTTTAGGTACCCGTTGGGTGTTAGGTCCTATTGTGTCAGATGTACCCTACGGGATCCAGACTTTCTTAACAACCCTGATTGCCTCAGAGTGGTAAATCTATCTCCTGAAATATCGACATACACAACTTTCTTCTTCTTTGCCTGGGAGGAAGATGGTGTATGAGTGCTAGACTTGGGCTTCACAGGAGCCTGAGTGGGTGCCTTTTGGGCTGGCTTCCTGCTCTTCCTAGGTTTGGGTGCAGCAGGTCTTGGGCCTTGTTCTTGATAAGGGCCTTGTGTTCTATTTCCCCTAGGCAAGTGAGGGAATGGAAAACAGTTAAAGGTCTTAGGATGCCAAAACCATGGGGATGTCATCATATTTAGCCTTCCCTGTTGGTATTGCCAAGCATGATGGTACCCTCGCTGACCAGTCTAAGGCTCTTGGCTTGAGTCTTCCTCTGCTTCCGCTGAGGTTTTCCCTGGCCTGAGCTCTCAGGGGCCTCCTTAGGTTGCTTTGCCTTTCCCTTGGGTTTTGGCTTAGCTACCTTAGGGGCAACCCTGACTGTGTCAACAGTTTCCTTTCCCTTATCAGTTTGACGGGCCTGGAGTACAACCTTGGGTGCACTCTGGCCTGCCTGAACAAATACCCTCTCAGTGTTGCTCCCTGAAGCAACATGAGATTGACCTTGTGAGGATTTCTTAGGAACATATCCAAGTCCCTTTTTCTCATTCCCAAGCATCTGGCTGCTATTTATTTCCTCTCTAGCCACTGAGGATTTATTCATTGCTGCAACCTTTTTCATCAAACTTACTCTTAAGTACTTTCAGTTCTTCCTTCCTGACCAACTCTTCATCAGCCAGTTCCTTCAGAATTTTCTCTCTTGGGAGGCGCTCAGCATTGATTAAATCAATCTCCTGAGTTAGTCTCACAATCTGAGCTGATTCTTTAAGATCAGACTGAGTGAGTTGATCATTCGGGTTTTGAACCTCAGTACTCAATTTCTTGTTCTCCTCTACCAAGAAGACATTAGTTTCCTGCAATCTCGAGAAATCAACCATCAATTGATCCAGGCAGATCTGAAGGTTCATTTCTCTGACTGATTCTGAGCTTAGCTCAGGATTTTGACCAGTGTAGGAACCACATACAGAGTTAGATGTTACCTCAGGTTCCTCCCTTGCCATCAGGCAAACATCATCGTACTCATCATCAGAAAAGAGTTCAGGTGACCTTTCCTCGGGACCATCAGAGTCAGTTGCATCCTCAGCGAGCATGGCTCTCCGGTCAGCAAGTCTCTGGTCTCTCTTGGCCCTCCTATCCTCTCTTTCCCTTGCACTCAGCTTCGGACAATCATACTGATAGTGCCCGCTCTTGTTACAGTTGTAACATGTTGGTTGCTCATCTCCCCTTTCTCTCCTTGGTTCAGGGTTCCTCCTTGAGTCAGGTTCCCTCTGTCTTGATGAGCTTTTAGTCTTTCCTGAGTGCTTGTCATCATGAGTACGTCTCTGTTCATCTCTGCGATCGGGCTTTGGATATGAATATCTTCTTTCTTCGCCACGATCTCTCCTTTGGTCAGTGCTTCTTCTTTCCTCATATCTCCTTGAGCTTTGGTGGGTTCCTTCAGGTTTCTTGCCACGTGAGTCCTGATAAAATTTCTTATAACGACCAAACCTGAAATTAAGCTTATCAAAGCGTCTGGCCATCAGGCTGTATTCCTCAGCAAGTTCTTCCTTGCTCATCTCCATCAGTAATTTTGATGAAGATTCAACAGGTTCAGACCTGGCCTTGAACGCCATACTTTTCTCAGGAGTTTTCTCCTTTTCTTCTTCTTCTGGCTGAACTTTCTTCTTCCTTTTATTTAGATCAAATTCCAGTGCCTTTAGCTCTGAAAAAAAGTAAAGCAGAAGTTATGTTACTCATATCCTGAGTATTCTTAAGCATACTTACACTGTTATCCCATCTCTCAGGAAGGGCATTCAGGATTTTTGAAGCAACATCTCTCTTTGGGACATCCTTGTCCAGCATCACCAACTCATTCATCAATTTGATGAACCTTGACTCCATTTGATCGATTGTCTCATCAGGCAGCATCTCGAACGCTTCGAACTTCTGAATGGCAATGTTTCTCTTGTTCTCCTTTATCTTTTCTGACCCCTCGCACATCCTGGTCAGCTCATCCCAAACCTCCTTTGCCGTCTTTAAGTTCATCAGCCTAGTTGACTCCTCGAAGGGCACCGTATGCAAAATGATGTTTCTGGCAATGTTGTCCAGTCCCACCATCTTGATTTCATCGTTGGTCATGTCTTTCCTTTCTTTCGGAACCTGCACGCCAATCTCAAGATGCTCATATCCCAGTCCTCTGACATTGGGAATAGTGATCTTGGTCGGCCCCTCACTGAGAACACGCGGCATCTGGTCATGGATGGCATCAAGATGCGCTTCTAATCTGAACTTCCAATAGACAAAGTTAGATACAGAGAATTCAGGTAACGAAGCTTCAAGTCTCCTCGAAGTCATGATGATGCAAGTTTTATGAAGAGAAAACTCAGATCTGTTCAGTGGCTACCAACAGTTTCTCCTCTGAAACTATTAGTATTCAAAGTCAGTGGTCTTTTGAAGCACTACTCTGATACCACTTGTTGGTCCCGGTACAAGACTGAGGAATACGTGTATGGGGGGAATACACGTATACCAATTTTTCAAACTTAAAACCTTACTGGGTCCCCTTTACTCAGAGTGATAAAGAACTAGGAGCTGATAATACACCTACTGACTACACATGGGTGAGGGTCAGTTGGCTAACTATCAGTTCAAATTCAGTGCGGAAATGCGTGAGCCCTGATAGTTTAAAGTCTTGTTTAGTTTGCTTTCTGAAAAACTTGTTTACTCAATTCTGAATAGTGATTAGTAGGGCAGTGCTCTTTTTAAGGACCAGGCTGATTGATTCAGGCCTGATAAACCAAATGCTTATGAATGAACAAGTAATATGACAGGTATACGCAATATCAAAGCAATAAGAACACAAGGAGTTTAACGTGGTTCAGAGACTCAAGCTCCTACGTCCATGGCCTGATTTAACAGGAAATCCACTCAAGGGATTCTTGTTTTTAACGTGTCAAGGTGCACCAAGACCAGCTAACCTCACTGATCTATACAACTCCTCTTACTAACTCACTAACTAACTTACTCCCAACAAACCTAACTTAGGGTTTTGGTTTCAGTTTAGATTCCAACTAAGTTGAGATTATCCTTACAAGGCAAAGCTATGCTAAGGATTGGATAATCTCTCTAAGCTTAAGATAATGCTAGTTCGCTCTTTGGAATACAAAATAACTCTCAGTAGCTAAGAAACACTTGGGATATTTAGATGGTTTCGAGTGCTTCTTCTAAGGCTGAATGCTTTTGAATGCTTGAGAGTTTGAGTAATTTATGGCTTGGAAATTTCCCGTAACCTTGAATGGGTTCAAGGTCTTCTGTATTTATAGGTGATTTGAAAACTATCCGTTGGAGAGATAGCCTTTCTTGTCATCTATGTAGAGTGGCTTCAAATGGACATATCTTCATGCAGCAGCCGTCCTTTGCATTGAATTAGGTAGTCGCATTAAATGCACATTAAATGCTTGCCCGTTGAAAATGCAGTCTGAAGTCAGTTTTCTTGTCAGGTTCCGTACGTGCGTGTCCTTCCCGGATTGGTCCACGTCATCAGGTTGGTGAGAATGTCAGAACTTATTCCTGACTTCAGGCTTGTCTTATTAAGTTCTTTTTGTCTTGAGCTCACCGGTCTTGTCCTAACGCTGACATTCATTTTGCATTGCTTGGCTCTACTCCAAGTCTTCCCATAAACTCAGTATCATCATGTTCCCTTCAGGACTGAGTAGTAATGACCTTAGGGTCATACTCTTCATCACTGAGACTTACTCAGCCAGCTTAGAAGACTGCCATAAATTCAGAATGGTAAACCGTCTTCAGGCTCTAAGTCTTGATCGTCATCAGTAAGTGCTCCTCTTACTGAGTACCTGTGAAATGTAAGATGACTAAGTATAAAACCTAACCAAGACTAGCCTGACAAAGACAAACAAAAGGCAAATCATCTTTTCAGGGGCTTTGAGATCTTAATCAAAACTGACAATGTCCCAACAATATCTAAATTGAGGATGGGGTATGAAATTTTGCTAAGAATATTGATTGATGAGCAGTGTGTTGTTTATGATACAATAATTCTATCATTATTGTTAGATATTAGTGGAGTTTTTTTTCCTAAGGGTTTAGGGTCTTTAAAAACTTTTGTATGGAATACACTATCTGCATGACTGCAATTTGAAGGTAAGATATTATTGAATGTAGCATCCAGTGATATAACATCACTTTTACTTCCTACGTACAACACATTCTAGATTTTGCATTCCAATCAACTGTCTAGAGGATTTTATGTTTAAAATTAAGGAATGTAGTCACCTTTCTGAACTTTTGATTAAGTGCAAACTCATAGTATGAGGTGGAGTTCCAATTTTATACGAACATTGTATTAAGCATTAGATACATCATTGAGAGATATTATGCAATTATCTGATCCATCACGTTCTGAATTACCATTTGGTGGAAAATAATTATTTTTTGTGGAGATTTTCAACTGATCTTGCCTGTTATACCAAAAGAAAATAGACATGACATTATACATACCAACATCAATTCATCTTATTTTTTAAATGCATGCACAATTTTGAAGTTGACAAGTATCTATCATTAGGTGAATGAAATGGCAAACAATAAAAAATTGAAATGGGCTCAAGCCTAAATTGTCACTGACTTCTTCTGATCCTAGATCACCATTCAAATTTACATGCAATTTTTTTTTCCGTTAATTGTTTCATACGTCAAGTTTATAAATAAAAGTCAAGGTTAATTTATTTCTCACGTTGGAGTCTTACTTAAGAAGTTTGTATTTAGCCATAATCAATTTTATGTTGCAGTCTTGAATATTTACCAATCAAGGTGGTTTAAAGATAATTTTATGTTATTATGATGGTTTTGAACATAACACTACAAAAAATATCGTATTTAAAGCCATTTGGGTAGTAAAAAGAGAGCCCTCCAATTCTGGAACTTCAAGAATAATGTAAATTCATTTTTATAAATATATATATTTTAGTGAAAAATAAATATATTTTCATGATGGAATTATGTTTTAATAGAAAAACCTATATTAAGAATTTAGCGATAATTTATTATATGAAATAATAATGACAAATAAACAATACAAATAAAAACATATATGCTGTTATATAAAAAAATATAGTGATACAACTGACTTCCATGCAAAGCACGTGCAGTCACAAAACTAGTATTCTATATAATAATATTCCAAATATTATTATTGGGAATTCATATCTAATTAAATTAAATTTAAATAAATATTAATGATAATTAATTCTAAATATAATTAATATCATATTATCCATAAATTAAATATTATATCTAATACAATATTTAATCAACCAACTATAATTGGTGAATTGTCATTGCTTGTTGTGTGACCCATAGACCCTCGTATATTGAGCAATTAGTCAAACTAACAGTCTTAATTGAACCCTAGATAATAAACCAGACATTCTCAATATATGAGGTACGTTGCGAGGAAACCTGCAACTACCTGTAATAATGTAGGCTATTGTGATATTTCCTTTCATTCACGAATACCCGATTAAGTTTTGAACATGATGAAGTGTCTA
The DNA here is from genome assembly GCA_947034835.1 of Ballota nigra. Lineage (NCBI taxonomy): Eukaryota > Viridiplantae > Streptophyta > Magnoliopsida > Lamiales > Lamiaceae > Ballota > Ballota nigra. The sequence goes on along the minus strand of OX344724.1, from coordinate 36,253,273 downwards.
TTCAAATAACTTAATCATATTATCTCTAATCACTAATGGATCAAGTATATCACACTTAGCCACTAAGTCTAAGTTGATGCACGCCAGCCGACGACTTAGATCCAATTATGATGAGAAGACGAGTATTCTCTCTAAATTCACATTCGAGGAATGAATCCTATTCTTGACTCAACTACCACGCACATGCATTTCGCGATGAACACAATCCATGTCATATCTACCCTTGGAGGGTGCAAGCGTCGGTCATGGTCAAAGTTCATCACTCCATACATGTCGTGCGTATTGACCTAAAGTTAGAGGAGTATCACATTGCTTTCACTAACCGAGACACCCATAGACACATTATGTGGAATTACATCAAATGATTTCTCGGATGGGTAGGTCAATACCTTCTAAGGTATTTGTGCATCCATTATGAGATACCTAGTATCTCGTAGTAAGTGAGATCTTACTACACTCTCCTATATAGTATAATGCAGATCGCACATCAATCTCAATTACATCATCAATATCCAATTTCTTGATAATCCTTGATTGGGGCCATTTGAGAATCATACTTAAGTCATCTGAGTTCTCACTCACTCAATAACAGTAGTGATTCATGGAAATACAGATGAGAATAAATGCAAACAATCAAACATAATATTCAGATAGTGAAAATGCTCCAATATACCCATTTTTAATTTCTAAAAATTTATTTTACCCACATCCATAAAAAAAATCTTTTATACCCATTTTATAGTATAAGACCTAAATACCGTTATAAAATGGGTATAAAAGAGTTGAAAAACTTAAATTGGGGCCCACATCCTCCCTCATACCTACACCCCACACCCCACCCCACTAAACCCTAAAGACATAAAAAAAAGAGAATATCTCTCAACTCAATACTAAATATTATGCTATTTTACTTTTTCCGATTATTTTGTATTTTTAAATTAATATTTTCATATAATAAAATTTATTAATTAATCACTGATTCGGTACCCGAGTGATAAGAATTTTAAATTTATAATTAAATTTTTATGAAGACAATTCAATAGGAAATTTAAATTTTTGATTTAATTTTGATGTGGGTAATGCTCTTGTGTTGATTAAATATGTTTGAATATTAATTAATTTGCATTAAAATTAGTTTATATATTGTAATATTCATCAATGCGCACTACACATTAAAACAACCTAAAAAAAATAGACACAAACACACAAACAATCACATATATACGATAAAAAAATAAAAAAATTATAATTAGTTAATATGTTAAAATGAGTTAAAATTGTATTTGTTTAAGATTTTATTGTACTATTTATTATTATCTGATAATGTTTAATTGATATAAATGTAAATGAGGGGAGGTGGGGGTGGGGTGGGGGGTGGTGACTAGATGATGATGTTTGTGGGCCATATGGGTAAAATAAAATTTTTGAAGTTGAAAATGGGTAGAAAAAATTATTTGTATTTTCAGTGGGTAAAATAAATTTTTTGAAGTTGAAAATGGGTATTTTAAGTTGTCTCCCATTCAGATAAGTGTAATGTCATACATTTAATATTAAACAAAAACTAAATATCATCTTAGTATTATGTCCTCACAAAGGATTGTCTTTAGAACACTAACACTAATACGAATACAAACACGAAGTGCCATTGTTAAAAAAAAAAGATAGATTTTATTTATTTATTTATTTCCAAACTAGTATAAGTATACCCGTGCTTTGCACGGAAGTTATTTTTTTTCCAATTATTTTACTACAAATATAATTTTTTTGAGTGATTACAAAATGAGACTTTTTATTTTCTTTAACAAAAACTAATAATAATATTTATAGCAGAACCATTTATATTGACATAAAAATAATATTTGATTTTTTTTCAAAAAAACTATGTGTTGATAGGCGAGCAGCCGGGCAATAAGATTAAGATAAATAAATACTAAAATAATAAATAAAGAAGTCATTGAGAGCAAAAATCAAAGAAGGACGAGCAGCAGAGAATAAGTCTGAGGAGGCGAGCAGCTGGGTGATAGCCCAGGTCAAATATGGACGAACAGTAGGTCAGACGAGCAGCTGGTCACCAATACGCAAAAAGAGAGGCGAACAACATGATCAAGAAGAGTAAAAAAGGAACAAAAGAGGCGAGCAGGCGAGCAGAAGGGCATCTCGAAAGATCATCAGAAATCCCACTAATTAGGCATTACTTTAGGAGTAAACAAGTGTTTTAACACTTGTCATTGTAAAAGATGTAATAGCTTAAGGATATAACAAGTGTCTTAACACTTGTCAAGTTGTAAATGAAAGTGATTAATGAGGTGACACCTCATGCTTGCTTGTACTCTATATATACCCCTTCATGGGATAATAAAAGAAGGCTCAATATTTCAAAAACAAACCAAAACTCTTGCAAAATTTCTCCTCAATTTCTCCTTACAATAATTTAGCTTTAATCTTTGATTTACCCCTTGTTTGATGATCTTCCAAGCTTAAAACAGCCACTAATTATCTAAGCCGAATCAAGATCATCAACAAATGGCGCTGGAAGGAGGGTCCGAACCTCCGATTGGTTGAAAATTTGAATGTTTTGGTGAAAAATAGCCGAATTCTGCAAATGGGAGCTAAAATCCGGCAGCAGGTGGCCGAAAACTGGGATTGGAAGTGTTAGCTGGCATTTGTGAAATGTTTTGTTTGAAGATTTAAAGACTTGAATGCATGCATGTATGAACAAAGGTTTGTAAGAAGCCAAATTCATACATGCAAGGCTAGTTGTTTTTAAATCAACACTCATAAAACACAAATCTTTTGTCAAGAAACACATCACATTTGGTAAATGGCAAGATCACATGAAAAGAAATCATCGAGTTCTCATCCGTCGAACAAGTCACGAACAAGGGTATCGTCGACGGGTGAACATGTAAGAACGGTGCGAGCGACGTCCCGGAGGAATGTACAAGTTACAATCGATACTCTTCCCCCGGAAGTAGAAGCTTTGGCCTAAAATCCGAAGGAATTGGCAAAAACGATTGCCGTCTTGCAATCATTACAGAGACGGCAAGAAGTTGTCGGACCATCAAAAGCCCAGGAGGCAAGCAACCGAGCAGCCGAGCAGATGGTCATGCAATACGAGAATACGAGGGTTGATGAAGTGGATAGTACCCAAGCAAAGAAGGCCAAGGGCAAGGTCCCAGTAAGTGAACGACTGGGGAGTCAAGGAGAATCTACTCCGGGGGCAGCTGAGGAGTCGAGCAGCCGGGGAACAAGGAGTGGGAGCCACTCCCATACAAGAGGAAGAACAAATAACCATGGAGGACGTAGGGGAGAGATTCACCAAAGAAGCGAGGAGCAAGCACATGAGCAAGCGCACCCTGCTGATCGCCCCTCTGTGCACGATAGACTAAGAAGATCGGCTTTTGGTCGATTGGGCCCCAATGGAGCTAGCAACATCGCTAAGCATGTCACACTGGAGAAACGTCCCGTTAGTAAGGGACTGCGTCATGAGGAGGTCATTGAACCAGATCATGACAAACAGCCTTCTAACGGAAGAACGTCTCCTAGTGAGTGGCAAGCTTTGAAGAAAGCGGTGGAGGAAATGCAGAAACAGTTGGAAGCCCAGAATGGCGTTGGGACAACAGTATTGCCATCATCACCCTTGTCCCCAGCTATTCTAAATGCGCCAGTACAAAAGAAAGTACAATTCCCGGCCATTAACTTATATGAGGGAAATTCAGATCTGAAAGTGCATTTATCTAAATATACTGATTACATGATATCAGTAGGAGCGTCGGATGCCACACAGTGTCGTAACTTCCCGTTAACCCTTGGTGATGGTCCTCATCGATGGTTTTCCGCACTCGCCCCCGGTTCCATAAACCCGTTTATCCAACTCGGCAAAGAATTCTTGTCTCACTTTTCCACAGTTGGGTCATATCTTACACAAAGGTATTTGCTAGCTGACTTAAAATAAAGAGACGAAGAGTCTGACAGAGCATTCCTCGAAAGATTTGATAAAGTTCTGCTACAAGGAGAAATGGTGAGTGAAGACACAAAGATTGTGGCCGTGATGGTAGGACTCAAGAAAGGCACAGACTTGTGGAAGGAAATGCACCTAGCTTTCCCCAAAACCTATTCAGAATTCAGACATAAGGCTGGGGTATACATTTCAATGCAAGAGACTCTTCAGAAAGAGTTAGGAGAGAAAGCTGATTCCAAGAAACCGGGAAAGAAGTCGGGAGGAGAATACAAGGCCCCTAAAAATATGAAAGCCTTCAACGAAGGGGCAGAGTTGAAGGAAAAACTAAACCATGTCTTATCTACATCAATAGAGGTTGTGTACAACAATGTGAAAGACAAGGACATGTTATCAGAACCTAGAAAGATACGATAAGAGCGAGAAAAGCTAAACCCCAACAAGTACTGTGATATCACCAGAACATATGTCATTTCACAAGTGAGTGTCGAGACCTCCTAAAATAGCTACGGAGATTTTACGAAGAAGGGAAGCTATCAGAGTTCGTCAAGAGACAGCCAGGCAAGAGGCCCAGAATGATGGTTCCATCCAGCTCGAAGGATGACGAAGAAGACGAGCAACCAAGCAGGATGGACAAGAAAGGCAAGAAAATATTTACAACCCCAGCAGAACCCATTCGAGAAATCTTAATAATCGAACCAGCCGGACCCGTAGGAGGTTGCTCAGACGGAAGGCCTCCATTGTCCAAAAGGAAAAGAAAGGCAGAATTAAGAGCTATAGCTCAGGTCAGAGAAGTAGGAGTAAACCAAGCTACCAAGAAGACAGGGGACTTGGTGTTTTCCGAAAAAGACTTAGATGGAATACTCACTCCACACAACGACTCGTTGATCATATGTGCTAACATCATGGGGGCCCGAGTTCATCGCTTGCTTGTGGACACTGGCTCCTACACAAACATCTTATTTAAAAGTACACTAGATCAGCTAGGAGATTGCGAAGAATATGTAAAGGAGTGTAATCATAAGATAATAGGGTTCGGAGATGCTGTAACCGTTCCCTTAGGACTAGTTATGTTGCCGGTCGAACTTGTATCAACCGAAAATCCCGAAAGGAGACTGACTAGAATGATAGAATTTTTAGTTGTAAATCAACAGTCTGCCTATAACAGGTTTCTCGGTCGACCTTTTATGAATGAATTCAAAGTGGCCATTTCAATGTACTACTACTGTCTCAAATTTCCAACTCCAAAAGGTTCAGGTACGGTAAAAGGCGATCAAAAGAAAGCTCAGAAATGCCTCCTCCAACTCCAACCAAAAGACGACAAGGTGTCTGTCATGGACGAACAACTGAGCAGGAGGATTGAAGATGAACCTTCTATCTTAGATGAAATCATGGAATCCACTGACACCGAGATGATGGAAGTAGATGACCAGTAGGGTGGGAGCGAACAGGAGGGCTCAAACGAGCAACTAGGAGAGGAGGTTGTACCTAAAGCAAACAAAGTCGAAGATATTGAACCAAGGCTAGAAGCAGAACCAATGGTCGAGGATGAACTTAGCCTAGAAGGACCCATTATTGATCCTCGTTGGAAAGCCAGAAAAGAAAAGCAACCCTGGTTGAGAAGTTGGAGGCAATAAAAGTCGACCCGAATCTAGGAGACTTGGAACTATTCATTGGGTCTGAGCTCCCTGAGCCATATAGATCCAGAATAAAAGAATTCCGCAAGTCTAATCTCGACGTATTCACATGGTCGCATGCTGATATGGTAGGCATTAGCCATGAGCATGCTTGACATAAGCTAAATATTGATCCAACTAAAAAATCGGTGAAACAAAAAAGAAGAAAATTCGGGCCTGACAAGTACGAGGCGCTGGATGTGGAAGTAAAGAAGCTGCTGGACAATGACCTCATCAAAGAAGCACTATGCCCCAGATGGGTAGCAAATCCGGTGTTAGTACAAAAACCAAACGGCACGTGAAGGTTGTGCATCGACTTCACCGATCTAAATGCCGCTTGTTCTAAAGACAACTTCTCATTACCACACATTGACCAGTTGGTGGACAACACAGCAGGACACGAACTACTCACCTTCATGGGCGCATTCGCGGGCTACCACCAAATCCCGATGCACCCGGACGATCAGGAGAACACATCGTTCTACACCAATAAAAATTTATTATGTTGGAAGAGGATGTCGTTCGGGTTAATTAACACAGGAACCACGTACCAAAGACTTGTTAACAAAATGTTCGATGAATATATTGGCAGAACAATGGAAGTATACGTGGATGACATAGTCGTAAAAAGCCCGAAAAAGGAAGACCATTTGGAACACCTAACACAAGCATTCGAGATACTCCGAGCATAGAACATGAAGCTAAATCCAAAAAAGAGTAGCTTCGGAGTTCACTCGGGAAAGTTCCTTGGACACCTGGTCAGTCAGCGAGGTATTAAGGCAAATCTATCGAAGGTAAAAGCGATCATGGACATGTAGCCACCAAGATCAGTTAATGAGGTCCAACGACTAACCAGATGCTTAGCAGCTTTGAATAGGTTCATTTCAAGATCCGGTGATAAATGCCGACCTTTCTTCGACGCTATCAAGAAAGGACAGTTCCAGTGGACAAGCAGTTGTCAACAGGCATTTGAGAAACTAAAGGAGTATCTTAGAGACACTAAGATTCTGTCAAAGCCTGTCTCAGGGGAGAAACTGTACCTATACCTAGCTGCATCAGAGGTGGCAATCAGCTCGGTCCTGGTTCGAGCAGAAGGAAAGTTCCACTTATCGATCTACTACGTAAGTCAGGCCTTACATGAAGCAGAAGTCAAATACTCACCCATGGAAAAGTTGGCCTACGCACTGGTAATGAGTGTAAGAAAGCTACGGTCTTACTTCTTTGATCATCAAGTGGAGGTGCTAACAACATTCTCACTAAGACAAATTCTGCAAAGGCCTGACACTGCTGGCCGCCTCCTTAAGTGGTCACTAGAAATAAGCCAGTTCGGAATATCTTATGCACCTCGAACAGCGATCAAAGGACAAGTGTTAGCCGACTTTATAGTCAAGCTAACCTTCCCTCAAGATCCGATGAGAGGTCATAATCATCCATGGCACATGTATGTGGACGGATCATCAAATAACACAGTGGTAGGAGCCGGGATAGTGATGATCAGTCCAGACATGCAAGTGTTCACTTCAGCTGTCAGGTTTGAGTTCATGGCAACAAACAACGAAGCTGAGTATGAAGCACTGATTGCTGGACTACGATTAGCTCTGGCTGTGGGGGTAAGGGAAGTCCAAATTTATGGAGATTCCCAGCTGATAGTCAACCAAGTCCGTGGAGAATACGAGGCAAATGATGAAAATATGGCCTTGTATCATAAGATTGTTGCTCATTTAGCATCACTATTCGAACAAATTTATATTGAACAAGTACCGAGGGACAATAATGCACAAGCAGATGCACTTGCTCGTCTGGCTACTAGCACAGGACCAGCAGAACTTTCAGAAGTTACAATAACAATCCACCAACGACTACAGAATCAATCAGATTGAAGAAGAGTTAACAGATAAAGATTGGAGGACACCGATATACAGATATCTCAAAGATAGCAAAGTGCCTGAAGATCCGCAAGAAGCAGTCAAGATAGCCAAGCAAGCAGCAAGATTCACCATCATGGACAACCAACTTTACAAAAGAGGATTTTCACTTCCCTTGTTGAAATGCCTAGCAAGGGGGCAAGGCCAAGAAGTTTTAAAAGAAATACATGAAGGCGTATGTGGAAATCATGCAGGAGGGCGAGCATCGGCGTACAAGACAGTAAGATAAGGATACTACTGGCCAACTCTACTGCAAGATGCAATCAAAGTTGCAAAGACGTGCCACAAGTGCTAGCTGTTCGCTCCTAGCATCCATAAGCCACCAACAGAACTGATTTCAGTGAATAGTCCATGGCCATTTGCAAAGTGGGGGATAGATATCATAGGACCTTTCCCAACGGGAAAGGGGAACGTAAGATTCGCAGTAGTGGTCATGGACTATTACACAAAATGGGCCGAAACTGAAGCACTAGTGACAATAACACAAGAAAAAATGATCAACTTTATCTGGAAAAGTATCGTATGCCGGTTTGGAGTTCCACAGGCGATACTAACGGATAACGGAAGACAATTTAAAGGAAAGAAAATAAGGGACTTCTGCAAAAAATGGGGTATCAAGAAACATTTTTCAACACCCTATCATCCTCAATTCAACGGCCAGGTCGAGGCAGTTAACAAAATAATCAAACATATCTTAAAAATTCGCCTGGTTGATAAGAAAGGCAAATGGTCAGAAGAACTGCCAGAAGTACTTTGGGCATATAGGGTGTCATATATAACTAGCACTGGGGAAACACCATTTACTATGGCATTTGGTACTGAGGCAGTCATACCTATAGAGCTCAAAGTACCAACTGAAAGAGTAGCTGGGTTCGACGAGCAGTTAAAAAATAAGGCTCTGGCTGCAGAAATGGATCTGATTGACGAAAAAAAATCTCAGCAGAAATGAAGAATGAAATATACAAAAGAAGAATCACAAAATATTACAATTCACAAGTGAAAATCAGAGAATTTGAAGTCGGAGATCTGGTGCTCCGAAAAGTTCTAGCACCACCGCCAGGAGTGTTTGGACCGACTTGGGAGGGCCAATTCAGGGTAACCCACAAATGGTACAACGACACATATGATCTTGAGGACATGGAAGGCAACTCGGCCCAATACTCCTGGAATGCGGCTTTATTGAAAAAGTATTATCAGTAGTCAGGAAACCAGTATAAAGTTCTTTTTATATTGATTGTATTGAAATAATATAAGTTATTTGTATTGTGAAGTTTAGTGAAATTTTCAAAATTCTAGGAAAATATGTAAATAGGAGAATGAAGGTAGTCGTCTATTGTATTATATGATTAAATAAACTAGAAAACATCAAGACCTAATTGTTCGCCCAATGAAAAGTTGTTAGCTAGAAACAGAAAGATATCGTAAGTTCAGTATAGGGCGAGCAGCAGGGTTCAAGAGTCACAAAAACCCACCTGATCCCCCCAAGAGCACAAGTTGCTCGCCCAAAGCTAAATGCATTAAAGCACAAACATAGCATGCGGCGAGCAACAAGACATAAGAATAAATGTAATAAAGGTCAAGTTCATAGAGAACTAAAAAGACCCATACGTGATCAACATACATAAGTTTACAAAAGATAAGTATTTTATTTTCAACAAATAGAAAGAAATACTTAAGCAAAAGACAAATAAGGAGCGAACGAACAAGGCAAATGCAAAATTTAAAGAAACAGGGATAAACATAAGTACGATTTCATTAACAGATTCCAAAAAAGAGTACATGGGAAAAAAAAAGAGTACATCACTCCTAAATACATAAACTAAAGAACCAAAATAAGTAAAGGATCTTCAAGCTTGAGGAGCTGGTGGAGCCAAAGGAACTTCAGTAGAGGGGGGAGGAGGAGCATCCGGGTTGGTCGCCGTAGTGACTTGCTGCTCGCCTACTGCAGCCGAGGTGCCCGCTCCATCTAAAGGGTTTGGAAAGAGAGGACTTAGGGCATCAAAGACTGTGGCATCCTTATTCACTTCCCCAGTCCTCTTCTTGGGGGCGACCAATCGAACATCATCTTTGAAGATATCCAAGTTTACACCCATCTCCTCTAGATCGGCAACAGGAACGTCGAAACTAGCGGCCGGAGGATTCTCAATGACATAGTCCACGAAGTCTTTAATGGTACAGGTCATAACATCAAGACCGTTATCTAAGGTGTACTTTACGGACCTTACACAGTCCGCATACGCACAGATGTAACCAAAGTTAGTGTTATCGGTTACATCCTGTACATACGTGGTGTATAGAATAGTGTGTTTTTTCTCCTTCTCCAGTCGGTCGACATGAACCTTTAGCGATTCGACCTGCTCTACCAACCCGCTCAGTCTCCAAGACCTGCAGGCTATCAGTAGCTACCCCTAAATCCAACTGCAATTTTTCAGAAGTGTTGGAGGCTACCTTCTGTCGATCTTCTACAGCCTTCAGGTTCTTTTCCCAGGAAAGCTTGGCCTTTTCAAATTCGGCCCTCAGTTTAGCCAGCTCGTCATCCTTTCTCTTCAGTTGGGTATCCCTGTCCATCTCCAGCTACTCAATCCTCCGGCCCAAGTCCCGGTTTGTCCGCTCCAGCTCAATAGCTTGGTCAAGAATCCGCTGAGCAGATATGGCTTGATGACTTGTGTTGTAGCTCAGAAGGCGAGCATTATCACTCAAGCTCTGGCTTTGAAGAATTTCCTCGCCCAGCTTCGTCCAGGAGCGAGGAACAAGCTCCGTTGCTCGCTGTACATGGGAATCTTTTATATCCTGGTAGGCGGGGGCAGACTTGACGCAACTAAGATGATGGAGTACCTTAGCTCGTCCGGGATACTCTTCCTTTTTGTACCTACACAAAATAACATAAGTTAGACATGGCAGATAGGAGGCGAACAGCCGAGCAACTGATAAGATGCTTACTCTCTCAGCTTAACTGGGTCGTAACCCAAGTAAGAGCTATCAGGCGACAAGCTCCTTCCCCGTGCACTAACCATGGCACCCACCACCTGCTATTCGCTCACCTCTTCCACGGAGGAGGAGCAAGCAACAGTCTTGCTCGCCTGACCTGACCCCTTGCCCGCTTGGAGCGATTGTCTTCCTTCCTAACAGGGGCGGTCTCCTTGGTAAGCCTTTTCTTTCCTCGATTATCTTTTGGAGGCGAGGAACAGGGTCCTGAGCAGGGGGAACTTCGTCCTTTTCATTTTCCTCCGTCCGCAACTTAATAAGGGAAGTTGGGGGATCATATTTCTTCTTTGATGGTTGGTTAGTGGCCATTTGTTTAACGCGACGGGCGAGAAGATGGTAACACTCAGGGATCATGGGAACAACGACATTTACCCTTTGTGTTGAAAATAAGACAAAAATGTAATTAGAGTAGGGAAAAAAGACAAGGCGACCAGCCGAGCAGGCGACCAGGGGACCAAAAAATGGTAATACAAAAAGCAAATTGTTATACCTTCCGGGACAGCAGCTTGAGCCACCAAATGATGAGCACATGTAGTTAACTGTGCAAGCTTCCGGCAGTGGGGTTTCGAGAGATGCTTGATACTCCGATCACTTGGGTTACGGAGAGTGATTACGGTGAGGACGTACAAGAACTCTTCACTTAAATCGGGATGCCCCCACTTCAAGATGCGCGGACCTACAAAACAAGAAGAATGAAAAAATTAAAATTAGTTTTCACTATGTTCAATAAACAAAAAAGGAAAACCTACGCCTTATTTCGCCAAAACCCTCAGGGGAGTTTATACGCCCAGGTCCACCGGAGAAGTCGGAAGACACTCGCCAATCGCCACCAATAAAGAAAAACTGTTTATGCCAGTTTTTCACTTTATTTAGCACCCCTTCAATCAACTTCACACCGATGCGGGCCATGAGGTAGTACAATCCCAACCCGTCCTTGTTAGAAGCCGAAGAGATAGTCAGGGCATAGTGTATCTCTACGGTGCTAATCTTGTTTTTGTACCCCTCAAGCCCAAAAAGGGTTATGAAAGCCAGAAGGTTGCTCCATCCATTCGGAGTAATCTATGTAATGGCCAAGTTCGTATCCTCAAGGAAACAACCGATTATGGGATGTAGGGGCAACGGGAACCCGACATTCAGCACATCTAGGTTGATGGCGGTGCAACCAGGGGGCGGACAGTCAGCTCTCTCATCCTTCTGTGGAGCATACAGATGGATATCGTATAGAATCTGGAAAGACGAACGAATCCGAGCTAAATCATCCTCAGTGATCAGACTCGGTATACGACTCGCGGTGTAGGGAGTGTTTTAAGCAGTCATGATAGTCCTTGCTGGTGTTGAAAATGAGTTATGGTAACGATTGGCATAATCGACCCATTCCTGCCTACGAACAACCGCTTCAGGAATTTGAGACTCAGGGGTAGGCTTCGAAATAGGGAAATTAATTTCCCTAAGGAACTCCCAAGTCAACTTGTTAGGGGGATGGCCCTGTTGGTCGCCTCCTCGCCTGCCCACTTGCTCGCTTCTCGCTCCAGTGTCAGGGACACTCATCTCATCAATTTCAGCAGCAACTTTAGCGGAGTCCTCACCCAAGTCAGAGGAGGTATTTTCCCTTGGAGAGGAGCGAGCAACTGGTTGAGCAACATCCTGCTCGCCCGAGCTGTCCACGGCGTAGAGCACATCTACAGAGTGAACAACAGAGCTCGCCTCCGAGCCCGTATCTTCATCTACGAGCAAAGTGCGCGGATTCCGAGCAACTGCTTGGCAAAGCGAGCGACGAGGAATAGGAGATGGCATTTCGAATTCCATTGGTCTTTTTCCGGGATTCCGGCCAACATTCTCATGGGAAATGGTGTCGCCGGAAATGGGAGATGCCATCGAGATCAAAAGCAAAGCTTACTCAACAAAAGGAATTTGAAAATAAAATTGAGAAAGGCAGGGTGGTGCTGGGAATAAGGGCGGCGGTGATGGCAAAAAAAAAAGAGCGGCGGCGACGGCGATGGTGATGTGTGAAAATGATGATAATCGCAAAAAAAAAGGGGAAAAATTGAAGAACGAAATATAAGAAATTAGAAATTAAAAACAAAATAAACAACGAATTCACCTTCGATTTTGAGCGAAATAGGCTGAAATCTGAGAGGAATTGAAAAAGAAAAGCTTCAAATGTTCAACAATGGGGAATTTGCGTATGGAAATCGAGAAAAGGAAATAAAGAAGAGAAGGATGGCTATTTATAAGAGGAGAAATTGGGGTTCAATAGAAAGTTTGCAAAAATTTTAGGCCCATATAGGCAATTTTAGGGGCACATGCGTGGGCGGCGGTGATGTCACCAACCGCCCACGTCGTTTCATAAAAGGTGCCTCGGGAACTGAAGCGTTGCAAGTTCAAACATCGCTTCCCAGCTGTTCGCTCCAGAAATTCCCTCTTAAAATATTCGAATCCCCGTTGCTCGCTCAGGATCCTAGTTGCTCGCCTAAATTTTAGTTTGACCTAAAACTGATAATTCTCATCTTAATAGGTCAAACTAGGGGGCATTGTTGATAGGCGAGCAGTCGGGCAATAAGATTAAGATAAATAAATACTAAAATAATAAATCAAGAAGTCATTAAGAGCAAATATAAAAAAAGGACGAGCAGCAGGGAATAAGTCCGAGGAGGCGAGCAGCTGGGTGATAGCCCAGGTCAAATGTGGACGAACAGTAGATTAGACGAGCAGCTGGTCACCAATACGCAAAAAGAGAGGCGAACAACATGACCAAGAAGAGTAAAAAAAAAGGAACCAAAGAGGTGAGCAGGCGAGCAGAAGGGCATCTCGGAAGATCATCAAAAATCCCACTAATTAGGCATTACTTTAGGAGCAAACAAGTGTTTTAACATTTGTCATTATAAAAGATGTAATAGCTTAAGGATATAACAAGTGTCTTAACACTTGTCAAGTTGTAAATGAAAGTGATTAAGGAGGTGACACCTCATGCTTGCTTGTACTCTATATATACCCATTCATGGGATAATAAAAGAAGGCTCAATATTTCAAAAACAAGCCAAAACTCTTGCAAATTTTCTCCTCAATTTATCCTTACAATAATTTAGCTTTAATCTTTGATTTACCCCTTGTTTGATGATCTTCCAAGCTTAAAACAACCACTAATTATCTAAGCCGAATCAAGATCATCAACACTATGAATAATATTACTAACACATTTAGAAGTTTGATTTATTTTATAAATACAATAACTTTAAAAAAATTGATAGTTTTTTTTATCTACAAAGTACTCCTTCTGTTACAATTTAAAATCAACATCATCAACCCTAGTTTTTTGCCTACTCGTGCATTGCACGGAAGTCATTTGTATGACTATATTCTTTATATAATAACATACTCCCTTCGTTCCATTATTATTTGCACATTTTTCTTATTCGTCCGTCCTAAAATTATTTGCACAAAAAAAAAACATTGATTTGTGTACACACTCCCAATAATATACGCATATTACCCATACGATACTACTTTACTCAAAAGGTAATTATTTTTCTTAAAAGTGTGTCGTTTCAAATATACAAATAATATCGGGATGGAAGTAGTATATGTTATCTTTTATTTATTATTATTCTTAGTTATCATTATTACTTCAAGCAATGAATTATCATTAAAAAATTATATAAATTTTTCTATTAAATCATAATTTCATCATGAACTATATTTGTTCTTTACTAAAATATATATTTATCAAATTTAATTTACATGATTCTTGTGTGTTGATGATCGTCTCTAATCGCGAAGATTAGTGGCTGTTTTTAACGGTTAATTGATCACCAAACAATTACGTGTGATTGATCACTAACATAATTAGTGAATACGAAAATTTAGGTTTGGGTTGGATTACAGCGTATATAAGCTTACGTGATTAATTTGAACGTAAGATAAACGAGCTGCTTTAGATACGTAGACGAAGTTTGGACGTGTATGTTAATTTGTGCTTATTTATTAGCTGAACAAATCTAAGTATTTATAAACATATGCCTAGCAGGAGGTGTTATGACCTTTGGTCTACCAAGCTTGCATGTGTGACACTTGGGTTTTGACTAGTTTGACCTTATCTAAACTAAATTCTATCCTTCTACGCTGGACTTGCTCCCAGTCAAGAGCTGTTCGTCCTATTGGACTTGCCCTCGAGGTGTCTTTAGTCTAATTTTGATGGTCTTTAATCTTGCTAAATTGTAATTTTGGTATCGTTGTTAGATCTGGTCGACTGGGTGCTAACTGAGTACGCCTGTTTAATATTTGCTCGGCATGCAGGATCTGCTCGCCAGATACTTTGTTAAATCTTGATTTTGATTTAATTTCATCTTAATTTGTAGGTATTTGGTGTTTATTCTGGTCGCCCAAATGACTATTTAGCTCGCCTATCAACAATTGCCTCCTTGCCAACCATTAGATTGTGATGATGTAAAGCGAGCAACTCATGGGTTGGCAAATATTCGTTGACACGGAGGCGAGCTGATGTATCAATGTGCGAACAACTTCTCACTGGCGGACAACAATGGCCGAGCTGACTTGGGCCAGTGACTGTTGGAATCCCAAGGTCTGGGAGTGGCTCGAGGTGTGACGTGGGCAGAATGATTGCTTCCGCCCACGCGCACATGATCCCGAGGTGACGCGCCTCCCATTTTGTCGGGCTGAACTTGCACGCGCGAGGTATTTGCATTTTGGTCCCTCAACTCTTGGATTTGCTCGCCCGGGACCCCGTTTTTCCAGGCACTATTTAAGGAAAAAATTCCAATTTTATTCATTTCTATTGTTCACTCAGCGCGAAAACTCTTCCTCTCCCAATTTCAAATTTCCAGCGATTGCTCCTCCGTCTCCGCCGATTTTTGATACATTTCAAGGTATTTTTCTTTCATTATCTTCTTCTTTCTTTCTTTCTTTCTTTCTTTCTTTCTTTCTTTCTTTCTTTCTGTCATCGTGTGTGTGTAAAAGCTTGTAAAGCCTTAAATTCTGCCGCTGGGGATTTCGAACCACCGTCTTTGTCTTCACCGGAAACCGCCATCACCATAACTCTAAAAACTCCTAAATCTCGATGTCCTCACACTCCGAGACCGGCTTATTCTATCCTCACAACCCTGAGAAACAACCCGTCGAGGAGAACCCTAACTTTGTGAACCTGGAGTCAGACCCCAACGTGGCCTCGGTTGCTCGCTGCATAAACTCGGGAGCTCGCCCATCTGGGGAGAGGGAAGTGCGAGCAAATCCTACTCTCCAGGTCGTGGAGGAAACAAGTTCCAACCTCCATGAAGACGAGGACGAGGAGGCCGAGGTGCTCCAGCCTGTGAACCCCGACGAGCTGACCTGTGCATATTTGAAAGACATCAATTTCCCCATGCCCGATCCAATAGAACATCAAGTCCCAGTCGCCATTGCTCGCTGGGTGGACTGGAATGAGTACGAGAGGGAGTATTCCAACCGTTTCGAAGTGCCAGTTCACTGGAAGCGATCACTCAAGGCAACCGAGTTCGCGGCGAGCTGCATCGTGTCCACCATTACCGAGGAGGAGCTGCCTCAGATTCGGAGGGATTACAAGATTCCCTTTGATATACCAATGTATGCCCCCTTGACGGATGATAGAGCCTCGCCACTCTCAATGCCGGAGTCACCCTGCCCTTGCATCCTTTGGTCGGCAGGTTCTTGGAGCGGACAAACCTGGAAATCACGCAGCTGACTCCCGTAGGGTGGATGAACCTCATGTCCTTGATAGTTTTGTTCACCCTTGAGGGATATCCCAACAAGCTGTCCACCGAAAAGGTTTGTTACCTAATGACGATCACCGGCTGCACGGGAGAGGAAGTAGGCTGGTATTATCTTAAGGCGCGACCAGGCCTGAAGTTGGTGGAGGATATCCTAGGGAAGGTGTGAGACTAGAAGCACGACTGGTTTTGGATAGGGGGTGACTGGCGTGCTTCTGCTCGCCCCTACGGTGGTCCTGAGTGGATTGAAACCCCGGCAGAGTTTAGGGAGCTAAAGCGTGAGTCTTATCCCTTCTCTATTTTTGAAGTGGTAAGACTAATTTTAATTTTTTTCTTTTCTTTGTTTCAGGCCCCAAAAATTTGAAGTGGCGAAGTGCTAAGGATAGCATTAGCGACCAATTCTTGTTCGTCGTAAGTCTGATCGCACTTCGTCGCCGAGAAGACCGTAGCATTGGTCATCTCTTCCTGGAATCCACTCTCCGGGTTGCGCACTTCACCACCTACCCTCATCACCTCGAAGCTCAGGCCCCTGTTCCTGAGGGTAAGTCTTTTTTATTTTAGGCGAACAGATCTGTCCGTACACAAGTTGATACTAACTGTTTTATCTTCTCTTTGCAGATCAACTCATCACCGTCGCTCTCCACCCATCATACCTTGTGCTTGATCAATACGTCTGGGAGATGCCGACCAAAAGGGGACGTAAGAAGATGATCGCCCTCGCTGCCAAAGGAGGAAAATAAGACCCTAGGAAGGTTGGCGGATCGAGCTCGGCCCAACCGTTTGCTCCTCTAGGCAGTCCGCCCAAAGTCTCTACTCCAAAGATGAAGAGACTCCTCTGCGGGGATGTAACTCCCGTCTCCGAATCCGAAAGGGCGGCCAAGAAAGCCAAAGCTGGCCAGGAGAAGGTGACCATCGCTGCTCGCCCTTCCAAGCTCGAAAGCCAGCAGACTCCTTCTGTGGAGTGCCACTCTGAGCAGCCTCTGCTCGCTGCTACTCGCGAAGGACATGGTCCTTCCTCCGACCCAACCTATCTGGGATGGGACAAGGGTCATCTTGACAAGTATGTTTCTCCTTGCCCGGAGTACTTTATCTATTTTTTTAACTGTCCTTTTTTCTACAGCTATTCAGCCGAGCAGTACCCAGGGCGATCAAACATGGTGCACCGGTTCACCTGCTCGAAAGTGCCGGCCAACTTCAGGGAGATTCTGGACCCCTTTATCCGTTGTGCCTCCGAATCCGTCGCTCGAGGCTGGACGAAGGAGTTAAATGAAACTGTTAAGGCACAGGCACCTCGTGATAATGGTCGCTTGTGCCTTATTGAGGTGGGCAACACCCTGGCGGCCGTTCAGAGATTGGTCGACCAGGTAGAAAATCTCGAAAGAGATGCTCGTCAGCATGCGGCTACAGTTAGCCGTATTGCAAAGGAACAGGATGAGGCCAAGGCCGAAGCGAAGAAGATGGTGGCCGACCTGGAAGATAAAGTCAGGGCCCATCAAACCAGATGGTGGCCGACCTGGAAGATGGCAGCGCACTCTGGACTTGCACGTCAAAGTTTCTGAGGAGCTCAAAATCAAAATGGTCGAGGTCGAGCAGATGTGTGCAGAACTTGCTCGTATCCAGAAGCAGAAAGAGGTCGCCGAAAAATTCGCAACTGAAATAACTGCTAAAGTTGTCGACCTTGAGGCCCAGCTCGCCAACTCCATCACTCTTGAAGAACTTATACCCAAAATAGAGGCGGGCTCGATCATCGGCTTCATGACGGGCTATGCTGATAGCATCCGCATTGCCCATGAGTTCAAAGCTACTGTCATGGTCGACGAGATCGGTAAGGAACTCTACAACTTCATTGAATCCAATCCTTCGGCCCCGGGTACAACTCTCCAAATCGGCGATCTACCCAAATATGGAGTTAATCTTGACTTCATAAGCTCCGGGTCATAATCACCAATCCCCCTGAGGATGAGAGGAGGAGGCTGAGGTCGTAGAGGGAG
The DNA here is from genome assembly GCA_947034835.1 of Ballota nigra. Taxonomy (NCBI): domain Eukaryota; kingdom Viridiplantae; phylum Streptophyta; class Magnoliopsida; order Lamiales; family Lamiaceae; genus Ballota; species Ballota nigra. Next base: position 36,235,000 of record OX344724.1, on the reverse strand, counting down.
AGCAGACTCGACCCGCTGAACAAAGTGATAAAGCTCTTCAAGAGCGAGCAGATGCTGAGGGGCTCATTGCCGAGCTCACCCAGGAGGTTCCCATTGATCCAGATCTTTTCGGGACTCCTCCCGAAGATCCCAAAGATGACAATATTCCCCCTCCAGCCGGGCAGGAGTCTTAGTAGGCTAGGGTAGTTAGGACTTTGTATTTTTCTTCTTTTTGTTGTTATTGTTGTTCGCACCCAAGTGGAGATTTTTATACTGTTAGGATAAATGTTGTATAGTTTTGATGAGTTAAAACAAACCAGAAGATGTAATAGGAACATCTGGACCTGTTAGCCAGATGATGAACTAGATTAGGACTTAGTCTAGGGGGAACTGCCAGACCAGAAGACTCCACCAGAGAACTTCACCAGATGAGACTGACCAGAGGCAGAGAACCTTTCCCCAGACTAGACGAGTCCGGACCAGACGAGTCTGGTGAAACAAAAGATGCTCAGAATCATCTCCTGATTCTGATGAGCATTCTGTTTCTTGACCAGATCAGGACCAAAAGACATCAAGGTTGCCTGGAGTCTGGTCTTGCCTTCTCTGGAGAGAATCAGAGTTAGGCATTGGAAGCACTTGACCGTTGGTGATTCAAATCAAGTCAACAAGATCAGGATTGGAAAGTTTTGAAGTCAATCAATCCAAGGATCTCACCAACCCAATCAATCAATTAGGGAATTGATTGATTGAAGCTTCCTTAAATAGAGGATCTGATTGGATTAGCTCTCTAACGGCTATATCCTAATCACCTCTATAAATACAAGAGTGCAGACTCAAGAAAAGCTCTAGAATCCTACGCGCACGAAGTCATATTTCAAGCTCTTGATTATCAAGCATATAGCACAATTTTTCTTCTCATACTTTCATATTTACTCTTAAGGAGTTGTTGGATCTCAACCTGTTCATCTTTAACAGAAGGTTGAAGGCTTTAGATCAAGTTAGATCTAAAGGGTTTGTAAGAAGGAACTGGTACTTCAAAATTCCAGTAAGTAAGTTGGTTGTTGGTTGGATAGTGAGACCCCTTTGATCAAGGGAGAGTGGACGTAGGATATTCAGATCCGAACCACTATACATCCGGTCTTATTTACTGTTTTCTGTATTTACTTTCTTGCTTATTTAGTGTGCTCTTGTGAAAAGAACTTTGCTAAAGACATTTCCTTTAAAGCTTCCGCAATTTATCAATCTAGTAGGACCAACAAGTGGTATCAGAGCGGTGTGTCCAAAGACCACTGCTTTGTAAAGCTTTTTGGTGGTCACCGGGCAGATCCATTGCTCTTTATTGTGTTTTGGTTAAATTCTTTTAATCTCTCTAGTAAAAATGTCTTCAAAATCTTCTTACAAGAGTCGTAAGTTACCAGAATTCTCTTTCGAGGATTACAGCCACTGGAGCTTCATGATGAGTAATCATCTTGGAGTTATTCATCACCGCATGTTAGATGTGGTAGAGAGTGGCCCAATTAAATTTTACTGGACTCCTATTGATAATGGCAGGTCAGAGTCCAGGGAAGAAACAAGTGAAACTGCCCAGAAAGCTGCTGAGGACAGAGTTCCCAGACAGAGAATCCTTAAGAAGAAAGATGAGTTTAACAATGATGAAAGGAAACTCTATAATTTGGACCAGGTGGCAAGGACTGAAATCATCAACACTCTCACTAAGGAGGTGATAGAGAAAGTCAGAACCTGTGCCACTGCCAAGGAGATGTGGGATAAACTTGCCTTGCTCTGTGAAGGAACAGAGAAGACCACGGATAACAAACTCCAAGCTGTTCAACACTCATTTGACACCTTCAAAATGAAACCAGACGAGACCATTGACCAGCTGGATATGCGTCTCACAAATCTCCTCAACAAGGCTAGTGCCTTAGGTAAGACCTACTCTGAAAAGGAAATAAATAGTAAAATATTGTGTTCACTAACCAGCAGGTGGAGAATCAAAGTGACTGTGATTAAAGATAGCAAGGATCTCAACACCCTGGATCATCATCTTCTGTTATCTGATCTTAAAGCCTACGAATATGATCTTCAAGAAGAGGATCAAACAGAAGAGGTTTCCCCTTCTGGGCAGAAATGAGCTGCCTTCTCCTCTACCATCAAGACAGATGACAAACCAAAGGAGTCTCCTGCAGATGATTTGAGTCTCAAGGAACAGGTAGCACTCCTAACCCATAAACTTGATAAAATGAGTTCAAAATATGGCAGGTACAAAAAACACTGGAAGGAATCTGCCAGAGACAGGAAGAGTTCCTTCAAAGCTGCAGATAAAGAGAGAAAATCTGGAGACTCAAGGGAGACCAGATTCAGAACTCCAGAGAGGAGAAGAGATAGCAGCTCTGGGAGATCAGATTACCAGAGGAGGGATGGCAGTTCTAGTAGATTTGACTACCAGAGAAGAGATAGTAGTCCAGCCAGAATAGAGTACAACCAGAGGAGGAGAGATCTAAGTCCCAGTCCCAGAGGAGATAACACCTGTTACACCTGCAACAAGCCTGGTCACTACAACTATGATTGTCCTCAATTGACTCCTAGAGAAAGAGAAGAGAAAAGACTCAAGAGAGATAGGAGATATGCTGACAAGAGAGCACTTCTTGCAGAAGCAGAGGAGGAAGATAATAGTTCCAGTTCTTCTTCTTCTTCTGATTTCGGATTAGAGGATGATGTATGTCTTATGGCAGACATCACTGAGGTTAATGAAACTACCCTATGCTTATCTAATTCCAAATATACTGAATCATCTCATTCATCTGGTAACTCCAGAGAGTCTGATATGCAACAAATGCTATCAGATCTCCAAAATTGTGTTCAACTATGTAAAAAACTTGAGAAGGAAAATGGTAGGCTCAGATCTGAAGTTCAATCCCTCTCTCATGAGCAAAAATCCACCAGAGAACTCATGAAAGATCATTCCAAAGAAGTCTCTGAACTTCAGGATAAGATCACCAAAAGAGATACTCTGGTAGATCAACTCATGAAAGTAAAGAACTCTCAGGAAGATGAGTTCAATGAACTTAGAGCCAAATACCAGACTCTTATCAAGGGAAAACAAGTTGAGCAAACCATAGAAGAGATACCCATGCCCAGAGAAGCTCCTAAGATACCATCTGTTGTATCTATTATATCCGAGTCTTCTCAGCGCATTAATGATAAGAGTGGTTTAGGATATTCTGGAATTACTACCAAAACTCATAAATACCTTTACAACAAAGATAAGTCTATAAGATCTGGTAAATTGGTAGAAATCTGGGATGAAAAAGACTCAACTGGTAATGGTTACAAAGTGGTTCACAATCCTGATTGGAAAAGGAACCACTCAGTTAATCATATAGAATATGGTCCAGAAGAGTTGACTGTCTTGGAAGAGAGAATCCTTGAGAATAAACATCAACAAGGGGAACTATTAAAGGATGATGGATCTGTTAACAATAAATCTCAAAGAGTAGAACTTACTCAGATTGGAGCACCCCAGAGGAATCCTCAAAGGGAACCTAACCAGATTAGGGGACCTCAAAGGAGACACTCAAGAAGGGGGAATCCCAATCAGAATAGGAACTACCAGAGATGGAACAATGTTCAACAGAACCAGGTACCCCAGAGACGGTTTTCTCAGAGGAATCAATTCCAGAACAGATATACTCAAAGGAACTATAACCACCAGAAAAGGTCTAACTTTCAGAACCAGATCTATAGAAAACCAACTGATCTGGGTAGTTATGACACCAGGGATGGTTCTTCTAGGATGTACCCTTACAACCAGACCTTTAAGACCATGTCTTTAAGGCAGGCTATTCCAAAAGCCAGATTTGAGAAAAGATACACCAGACCTGTCTATAGGAAAGGTGTTCTGATCAGACCAGTAGCTCAATATGTCATTGTAAGAGGACATGTGCTGGTAGATAGATTTGGAAGGAAGATAAGATCTCCTCATCCAGCAAGGGATGATCTTTATCTTTGGATTCCTACAAAACCTGCAACTAACCAATCAGGACCCAGCTCTAGTAGGGGACCTAATTGATTTCTCTGCAGGATGATAAGAGCTCATTGGAGAAAGGACTCTCAAGCAAACATGTGTGGTACATTGATAGTGGATGTTCCAAGCACATGACATTCCAGAAAGATCATCTCCAGGATTTCAAGTCAATGAATGGGCCAAGAGTGATATTTGGTGACAACAACTATGGAGTCACCAGAAGCGTTGGAAAGTTGACTTTTAATGGAGTATCTGTAGATGAAGTCTACTACATTGAAGGACTCAAGCATAATCTGCTTTCAGTATCCCAATTTTGTGACAGGGGATACTCAGTGAAGTTCTCTAGTGATTCATTCACTGTCTTTTCTTCTGATTATAATGACATTTTGCTTATAGGCTTGAGGAAGGGTAACATTTATCTTGCAGATTTTAGCAGTTGCCCAAGAAATGCCTGCCTGGTTGCTAAAGGATCTGCAGAAGATAGCTGGTTATGGCACAATAGATTGAGCCACCTTAACTTCAAAACACTGAATAAGATTGCCAGAAAAGGTCTCATTCGAGGTCTTCCTAATGAAGTGCTTAAGAAGGATCAGGTTTGTGGTTCATGCCAGAAGGGTAAACAACCCAAGACCTCCTTTAAGGATGTCCAGAGCACAACCACAACCAGAGTACTTCAACTACTTCACAAGGACCTGTTTGGACCAGTTTCTCCTCTTAGTTTCAATGGAAGGAAGTACACCTTGGTGATAGTAGATGACTTTTCAAGATACACTTGGGTAGTGTTCTTGTTTAAGAAAAATGAAACTATCACTAAGCTGCCAGAGTTCTTTAAGCAGATTCAAAATGAGCAGAACCAGAGCATAGTCAGGATCAGAAGTGACAAAGGGACAGAGTTTCTGAATTCACACATTGCAGAACATTGCAAAGAACATGGGATTTTTCATGAGACATCTGCTGCCAGAACACCCCAACAAAATGGAGTAGCAGAAAGGAGGAATAGAACCCTTAAGGAAGTTGCGAGGACTCTTCTAGCAGAATACAACACACCTCAAAGGTTTTGGGCAGAAGCCATCAATACAGCCTGTTACACCCAGAACAGATGCCTAATTGCCCAGAGACATAGCAAGACTCCATATGAGGTATGGAAAGGTAAAACCCCATCTGTTTCATATTTTCATATTTTTTGATGTAAGTGTTTCATACATGACAATGGGAAATCTAAATAAAAAAACCTTTGATGCTAAAGTGGCAGATGGAATATTTTTAGGATATTCCAACACCAGTAAAGCTTTTAGAGTTTTTAATAAGAATTCACTTTGTGTGGAGGAAACACCTCATGTTGTTTTTTATGAATCTGTTGTTGAGTGCAAGGTGGAATTAAAGTCTTCTGGAGAGACACAGAATCAGACTACTCCCAGAGTAATCAAGGTCAATCCACCTATTCTTGATTCAGACTCAGATTCAGATTCAGATGTTGACCCATCTTCTGGTTCTCTGAAGAAGAAGTCTTCACAAGGTGTAGAACCAGAGGAGGTTGGAACTCCTGTAGGGGGAAGCTCTTCTGCAGGTGGTGATATTCATCAAGGTACTGCAGAGGATGATCAATCAGGTAAGACCATGGGAAGGAGGACCCTGGTTGATCACCCCAATGACCTGATAATTGGAGATCCAACTAAGGGTGTCCAGACTAGGAGAACTCTCAACTTAGCTGTCTTATTCAGTTGCTATGTATCCTTGATTGAGCCCAAGAACATCAAGGAAGCACTGAAAGATTCAAATTGGATTGTTGCTATGCAAGAGGAGTTGAATCAATTCACCAGACATGATGTTTGGGAGCTGGTAGACAGACCAAGACATCAAAAGGTGATAGGCACTAAGTGGGTTTTCAAGAATAAGAAAGATGAGAATGATGTCATAACTAGGAACAAGGCAAGGCTAGTGGCTCAGGGCTATTCTCAGTCTGAAGGAATAGACTATGATGAGACATTTGCTCCTGTTGCCAGACTAGAAGCCATTAGATTGTTCTTAGCATATGCTGCTCACATGAAGTTCAAAGTATACCAGATGGATGTGAAATCTGTCTTTCTTAATGGGATTCTCATTGAGGAAGTGTATGTGGAACAACCTCCTGGTTTTGAATAAGGTGACAAAGTGTTTAAGCTTAACAAACCTCTTTATGGGCTGAAGCAGGCACCCAGAGCATGGTATGACACTCTATCTCAGTTTCTTCTGAACAATGGTTTTACTAAAGGTAAAATTTGTTGGGAAAATAGGGGTGCCCGGAATCTATTTGGGATGAAATTTAAATACAAATTTAAATACAATTATTACTAGCATGAATTAATCCTAATTAATTCAAATAATAATTCCAACAACCAATTTAACATCATGCATGTTGAATTAATTCACATATAATCTATGGCGGAAATAATCAAGATGATATGTGATTAACGTACCTTTCGTAGAACTTGGCCTTTGAATAAACATGACTAACACGTACGCGCTTTACCAACCCAAAAGCCTTCTCAAGTATTCTCTTTCACCTTATTCGATCACCAGTGGGAGATGCTATCGAACAATTTAAATAACTAAGGAAAAAGAAAAATATCTATGCTCTTGATTTTTCCAACACATGGAATTATGTACTTGGGGATGAAATAATCATCCCCTATTTATAGATGAAGTGGCCGAATTTTTAAGGGAATATGGGCCTTGGAGAAAATCTTTTCTTAGCCTCTAAGAAATCTTGAATATATCTCATATATTCTTTTCTCCATAATAAAATATTCCACAAAAATCTCACTCACCTAATTAGGCTTATAATTTTCGAAAACTTCAATAAGAGATCCCAAGATTTGGATCTTCTTGAATATATGAGATATTCTTGTATTCCAAGAATACATATCTTCCATAATATCTTTCCAAGAAAATCAACAAAATCTTCTCTCTCCTTGAATTACTTATTTTCGAAAATTAGAGAAGAAAAATCAGCATAATATATTTTTTTATTTTAATCACCTTATCATTATTGGGCTACTTAATGGGCTACTTGAGGGGTCTTTAAGGAGAATTAAGATTGGACCTCCTAATGGACTTCTGAATTTCAATATTGAGCCCCAATATAATTCAATCAATTAATATTAATTATTACCACTAATAAATTAATATTGCACTATCCATCTTAATCTATATTACGATAATATGGGCTCCCGGTTATTATTTCCCGCGTTTAAGATTATCATGTCCATTAATCAATTAAGCTTCTGAATAGCTCTAAATTAATTAATATATTTCACCTTGGAGTAAAGACAGCTCAACATTATTATTCGTACCAAAGAAACTGATTCTTCACTTGCAAGATTTGGTACGATAAAACTTCTGAGCCCACCAAGGGAACTAATCACACGAGACGTACTCGCACGCATTTCTCCGTATTAAATCTTAGCAACCGTCGTATGATTAATATTACTGCCCAAGACACAAAGTTCGAAGTCAAAATGATTCTCACCCAACATGAATCAAAACATAACCATTTAACACACACGGTCCTATTTAAGTGACGAAGATTAAGAAATCAACAACCACTGAGGTCTAATTCTTCACATTTCAGAACAGAAGAATTTATCCTCGCTGTAGGTCCTCTTCAACACATACTAAATGTGCTAGTGCAATCTCTTAGTCAAGACAGACCAATCTGAGCCTTACACATCGACCTTTCACGGCGGATTGTTCAATTCCACCTAGGTCGTGAAAATGTACGTTTAGTTACAAGAAAACAGTTAATGTTGTCTTCCGTGATCGGGTATCACCACATTAACTACAATGTAACTAGTACCATATATTGAACGGTTTGCAATAAATATTCAACATTCAATCATATCTAAAGCAAATGCGATAAAAGAATTATTCTCATAAAACGAGTGTTTGATACACGAGTTATACAAAGTAAAAGCATACTCTCACGTATAACTCCAACAATCTCCCACTTATACTTAAAGTCTGCTTTTAGTATACATCACGCATGTCTTAGTGTAGTAGCTCTACGTGACATCTCATGTCAACCTACACTAACCTAATAATTCCTCCCACTTATACTTAAAGTAGATTGGCAATAGTCGTGACTCTCATTCCATCCACATGTCTCTCGAATGTACTCTGAGGCAGACCCTTTGTGAATGGATCTGCTAGGTTGTCACCCGACGCTATCTTTGCCACCTCTATATCTCCTCTCTTAACGATTTCTCGTATAAGATGGTATTTTCTTTCTATGTGTTTGCTGGCCTTGTGGGCTCTCGGTTCCTTTGAATTTGCAACTGCTCCGGCATTGTCACAAAAGACAGTTATCTTGTCGGGCAAATTCGGAACAACGTCCAAGTCCACTAAGAAGTTCTTTAGCCAAACTGCCTCTTTCGCTGCTTCACAAGCAGCTACATACTCGGCTTCCATGGTCGAATCGGCGATGCATTTCTGCTTAACGCTTCTCCATGAAATGGCTCCTCCTCCCATGCAAAACACACTACCCGAGGTTGACTTTCTTGAGTCTATGTCTGATTAGAAATCCGAGTCCGTGTATCCCACGGGAACTAGACTATCTGACTGGTAAATCAGCATCCGCTCACGAGTTCTTTTCAGATACCTCAAGATGCACTTTACGGCAGTCCAATGGTCTTTCCCGGGACTACTTTGATATCTTGCCACCATGCCCACGGCAAAGCAGATATTCGGTCTCGTACACAGCATTGCATACATAAGGCTTCCTACGGCTGAAGCGTACGGAACACCTTTCATGCCATCTATCTCCGCTTGCGTCTTAGGGCTCATCTCTTTCGATAGATGGATTCCGTGTCTAAAAGGTACAAAACCTTTCTTGGAATCTTGCATACTGAAACGCTTCAAAACAGTGTCAATATATGAAGCTTGCGATAAGCCCAACATCCTCTTCTTGCGATCACGAGTGATCTTGATCCCAAGGATGTGACCGGCTTCTCCTAAGTCCTTCATATCAAATTGTTTTGACAGCCATACCTTTACGTCTCACAATACCTTTACATTATTTCCAATGAGCAGAATATCGTCCACATATAATACTAAGAATACCACCGCAGTTCTGTCACGCTTCTTATACACACAACTTTCGAACTCGTTTTGATCAAACCCATAAGACTTAATCACTTGATCAAAACACTGGTTCCAAGTACGCGATGCTTGCTTAAGTCCATAAATGGATCTCTTAAGCTTGCATACGAGATTCTCTTGGTCTTTTTCAATGAAACCTTTGGGCTGTTGTATATAGATATCTATCCCGTCAAGACTTCCGTTAAGAAAAGTCGTCTTGACATCCATTTGCCAGATCTCGTAATCTAGGTGCGCAGCGATCGACAAGAGAATACGGATGGACTTAAGCATAGCTACAGGCGAAAAGGTCTCCTCATAATCGATCCCTTCTTTCTGAGTATACCCTTTGGCCACAAGCCTCGCTTTGAAGGTCTCTACCCTTCCGTCCGGTCCTCTTTTCCTCTTGTACACCCACTTGCATCCAATGGGTTCTACCCCACTGGGTGGCTCGACCAACTCCCACACTTGATTATGATCCATCGAACCCATCTCGGCTTCCATTGTCGTTTGCCACGACTCCACGTCTTTGTCTTGGATTGCCTCGTCGTACGTCCATGGGTTCGATTCAACACCGGGAACCAAATCCGAAGATTCTCCTATCCCCATGAATCTTTCGGGTTGCCTAGCAATCCTCCCACTACGACGGGGTTCCGGTTGTGAAGATGTGACGTGTGGTACATCATCTTGTATACTTGGTATCGAGGTTTGACCTCTCAATTCTTCTAAGGTTATTTCACTTTTAGGCTTCCGATTGTTCATATAGTCTTCCTCCAAGAATTTAAAGTGTGTACTAATCACGGTCTTTTGATCCTTGGGACTATAGAACATACACCCTTTCGTTCCCGTAGGGTATCCTATAAACAGCCTTAATTCCGAACGTGGATCCAACTTACCGGCTTCCTTATCTAGCACGTATGCCGGACAACCCCAAATCTGCAAATGTCTTAGACTGGGCTTGCGCCCGATCCACAATTTCCTTGGGGTTTTAGGAACCGATTTGGATGGCACCAAGTTTAGAATGTAAGCCGCCGTTTACAAGGCATTACCCCAAAACGACTTGGGTAAATCCGAATAACTCATCATGGATCTGACCATCTCTAAAAGAGTCCGGTTTCTTCGTTCCGCCACACCGTTCTGTTGAGGGGTTCCCGGTGCTGTTAACTGGGATACGATCCCTTCGTCCGATAAGTAGTTCAAGAATTCATCGCTGAGGTATTCGCCTCCACGATCTGATCGTAGAAACTTGATACTCTTTTCCCTATGTTTCTCGGCTTCGGCCTTAAACTCCTTGAACTTATCAAAAGTTTCAGACTTATGCCTCATAAGGTAAATGTACCCATATCTCGAGTATTCGTCAATAAAGGTGACGAAATACTCATACCCCATTCTCGTTTTGATCGTCATTGGACCACACACATCGGTATGAACGAGTTCTAACACTTCCGTGGCTCTATTCCCCTTGGCTCCAAATGCCCTCTTGGTCATCTTACCCTCTAAACAGGATTCACAAGTTGGAAACGGCTCGACTTGGAGCGATTCCAAGGATCCGTCTTTCACCAATCTCTCTATCCGCTTTAGATTAATATGACCTAGTCTAAGATGCCATAGAAGTGTTTCGTTCATCTCCGAAGAACGCTTTCTTTTATTACTCGAAATGATCGATGTGTTATTAGATTCATTATTTGAGTGGTGTGCACACTTAATCGTATAGAGATTGTTTACCAACGTTCCATGACAGATAACATCATTCTTAAAAGAAACAGTAACAACTTTATTAAAAGTAACTGAATATCCATTAAAAAACAACTTAGAAACTGAAATTAAATTCTTCCTAAAGTTCGGAACGTATAAAACATCTCTTAAAATTAAAACTCTATCTTCAAAAGATAGGTGCACGACTCCCACTGCTTCGGCCGCCACTCTCGTAGCATCGCCCAAAGTGATTGTGATCTCATTCGTGTTAAGTCGTCGGGTTAGCTGGAACCCCTGAAGTGTGAAACAAATATGATCAGTTGCCCCGATATCCACTACCCAAACGTGGGCAGCATACGCCGCAACATATGTTTCAACGACTAAAGCATGAGACTTACCTTTCTTTCCCGCCTTCTTAGGCTTAGAACAGGTCGCCCTCCAATGTCCCTTCTCACCACAATTGAAGCACTTACCCTTAGCAGCTTTCTTTCCACCTCCTTCTCCCTTTGCCTTGGGTTTCGCAACGGTTGGATTTGCTTGGGTCTGGTCTTTCGTCCTCTTCCTCTTCTTCCCTCCCTTGGGACCCGAAGAGGAAGACGGACCGTTTGCCACCATAGCAACGGTTTGGTGATCCATTAGAGTCTCCGCCGATACCAAAGCTTGCAAGAGCTCGGGCAAACTATTTGCCCGGTCATTCATTTGATAGTTCAACTGAAACTGCTCAAAGCTCTTCGGCAGAGAATGGAGAACAAAATCGACCTTAGTAGGGAGGTCAAATTCCGCACCAAGTACTTCCAACTTATTGAGATAACCCATCATCTCGATATCGTGATTCCTTACGGGCGTACCTTCCACCATCTTCAACGAAAGCATCTTTTGCATGGTGATTTGCCTAGCTGTACGGTTCTGATGTTTAAACATCGCTTCAAGATTGAGCATTATCTCAGAGGCGGTCTCCATGTGTTGGTGTTGGTGTTGCAACACATCTGACATTGAAGTCAGAATAGTACACCTAGCCATCTCATCATAGTCAAACCAACTCTTATGCTCTTTCTTGACCGTCTTGCTCGCATCTTCGGCAGGCTCTTGGGGCTTAGGAGTAGTAAGTACCCATTTATGGTGTTGAGCGGTTAGGACAATATCAAGGTTACGTTTCCAATCAACATAGTTCTCACCAACAAGTTTGTTATCTTTAAGTATACTAAACAGTGGATTAAAAGGTTGCGACATGATGAACTGAGAATAAAACATACATTCATATCAATATCTAGAAAAATATGAAATTATCACATAATTCGATCACATCAATTATATTGAAACTTTAAAACAATATAATCATGCATCAGCCAACATCTCGAAACAATTTAAATGCGCCACGAGGGGTGGTCTATACATTTAAATACATTCAAGCGGATCACAAACTTAAAAGTTACAAATCCTTAATTCAAAATTAATAGTTGGCTCCCACTTTGACCACATAGAAATTGGCAGGGACTCCGAGGGGAGTAAGTTAATATCAATTTCCTATGCCTAAGTAATAACCATAATTAAATACAGGATTATTATTTCGCTTTGAGCAAGCCACTCGTGGTGAGGGTCAATACCGCCACTAGTAATAATCCACAATCATCCTTTCGGAATTTATTCATGTGAAATCCGTTCTTTTGGTCGATCCGAGGGGGAAATGTATTCCAAAAAACTTCACAAATAAATAAATTATGGAGGCCAAATTAATCCAATTTTAATATCCGGAATAAAATTGCGATTAAATAAACATACTTAGTAATTTTCTAAAGTAAGGTTTTTCTTGGACAATTAAATTCATGCAAACACATATTAACAAATAATAATAAGTGCACGAAATAAAACATCCATCAAAATTAAATTAAACACATTGGAGCACTCAAATCCAATTGTCACGGTTTAATTTCTTCACGTCTTGATGCGAAAAAACGTCCTTATTGCTTTCCGTCGTTCGTCTCGACACGCTCACACTCGAACAGCAACACTTCATCAAAAACAGCATCGTTTGGGGTTCGGGACGATGTTTAAAATCATACAGAAACAAACGGAATCGAAAAAATTCCACGGCCTGAGATACGGCGCGCGTCGGCCCACGGAGTGGGCCCGCGCGCCTCTCGGCCAAGCAGCCGAGGCGTTGCATACCGAGGCACCGAAGTGCTGCAGGCCTAGCGCCGAGGCACTGCAGGCCGCAACCGAGGCGCGCGCGCGCTCTTGCGCGCCGCCGGCCACCCATCGCGCGCGGGTCGTGCGTCGTGCACCCCGTGCACCGGGTTTCGACGTTTGTTCTTGTTTTCTTCACCCCATGCACGATTTTACGTCCATGCATGCGCCGCGCACACATGCGTCGTCCGGGTACGCCGTCTTTAATTCTTCATTCTTCGTCACGATCCGGTTACAATTTATATTTCAAAAAAAAAATACTAGACCTAGACTAGTCTATTACAATGATCGAATCAAAATAAAAACAACTAATCTACTCGTGGATTTTCTCACGAGAAAAACGAATTCGAACGAATCGAATTAAAAACAATTAATTCACACGCATGAAAAAATAACAACATTAAAACCATGACAATTGGATACCTGCAAAAAGGATCTAGCAATTCTACTATCCAATTTCAATTTAATGTTTAACAATTTAAATTCCAATATCAGAGCCCGAAACCGTGGCTCTGATACCAGTTGTTGGGAAAATAGGGGTGCCCGGAAACTATTCGGGATGAAATTTAAATACAAATTTAAATACAATTATTACTAGCATGAATTAATCCTAATTAATTCAAATAATAATTCCAACAACCAATTTAACATCATGCATGTTGAATTAATTCACATATAATCTATGGCGGAAATAATCAAGATGATTTGTGATTAACGTACCTTTCGTAGAATTTGGCCTTTGAATAAACGGGACTAACACGTACGCGCTTTACCAACCCAAAAGCCTTCTCAAGTATTCCCTTTCACCTTATTCGATCACCGGTGGGAGATGCTATCGAACAATTTAAATAACTAAGGAAAAAGAAAAATATCTATGCTCTTGATTTTTCCAACACATGGAATTATGTACTTGGGGATAAAATAATCATCCCATATTTATAGATGAAGTGGCCGAATTTTTTAGGGAATATGGGCCTTGGAGAAAATCTTTTCTTAGCCTCTAAGAAATTTTGAATATATCTCATATATTCTTTTCTCCATAATAAAATATTCCACAAAAATCTCACTCACCTAATTAGGCTTATAATTTTCGAAAACTTCAATAAGAGATCCCAAGATTTGGATCTTCTTGAATATATGAGATATTCTTGCATTCCAAGAATACATATCTTCCATAATATATTTCCAAGAAAATCAACAAAATCTTCTCTCTCCTTGAATTACTTATTTTCGAAAATTAGAGAAGAAAAATCAGCATAATATATTCTTTTTATTTTAATCACCTTATCATTATTGGGCTACTTAATGGGCAACTTGAGGGCCTTTAAGGAGAATTAAGATTGGACCTCCTAATGGACTTCTGAATTTCAATATTGAGCCCCAATATAATTCAATCCATTAATATTAATTATTACCACTAATAAATTAATATTGCACTATCCATCTTAATCCATATTACGATAATATGGGCTCCCGGTTATTATTTCCCGCATTTAAGATTATCAAGTCCATTAATTAATTAAGCTTCTGAATAGCTCTAAATTAATTAATATATTTCACCTTGGAGTAAAGACAGCTCAACATTATTATCCGTACCGAAGAAACTGATTCTTCACTTGCAAGATTTGGTACGATAAAACTTCTGAGCCCACCAAGGAGACTAATCACACGAGCCGTACTCGCACGCGTTTCTCCGTATTAAATCTTAGCAACCGTCGTATGATTAATATTACTGCCCAAGACACAAAGTTCGAAGTCACAATGATTCTCACCCAACCTGAATCAAAGCAGTAACTATTAAGCACACACGGTCCTATTTAAGTAACGGAGATTAAGAAATCAACAACCACTGAGGTCTAATTCTTCACATTTCAGAATAGAATAATTTATCCTCGATGTAGGTCCTCTTCAACACATACTAAATGTGCTAGTGCAATCTCTTAGTCAAGACAGACCAATCTGAGCCTTACACATCGACCTTTCACGGCGGATTGTTCAATTTCACCTAGTTCGTGAAAATGTATGTTTAGTTACAAGGAAACAGTTAATGTTGTCTTCCGTGATCGGGTATCACCACATTAACTACAATGTAACTAGTACCATATATTGAACGGTTTGCAATAAATATTCAACATTCAATCATATCTAAAGCAAATGCGATAAAAGAATTATTCTCATAAAACGAGTGTTTGATACACGAGTTATACAAAGTAAAAGCATACTTTCACGTATAACTCCAACAAAATTGATAGGACCTTGTTTAGGAAAGAAGAAGGAAAGGACATCCTTCTGGTCCAAATATATGTTGATGACATTATATTTGGATCCCCTAACAAGAAGCTGTGTGAGAAGTTTGGTGAACTCATGCAGAGCCCGTTTGAGATGTCTATGATGGGAGAAATGAATTACTTCATAGGTCTGCAGGTAAAGCAAACAGAGAAGAAAATTTTCATCAATCAGGCAAAGTACATCAGAAACATGTTAGAGAAATTTGGAATATGATCTAGCAAAGCAGCCAAGGTTCCTATGATGACAAATTTCAACATGGATCCAGATGAGTCTGGAGAAAGTGTGGACCAGACTCGGTACAGAGCACTTATTGGTTCTCTTCTGTACCTGACTGCAAGCAGACCAGATATTACTTTTGATGTAGGTGTGTGTGCCAGATTTCAAGCTAATCCTAAGAAAAGTCATTTGGAAGCAACTAGGAAGATATTAAAATATCTCAAGGGAACAGTGAATTTGGGATTATGGTATCCTGCAGATGACAACTTAGAGTTAAGTGGTTATTCGGATTCAGATTATGGTGGGTGCAGAATAGATAGAAAGTCTACAAGTGGAACATGCCAATTTTTAGGAAATAAATTGGTATCTTGGTTTTCTAAGAAGATGACTTCAGTTGCTACATCAACAACAGAAGCAGAGTACATGGCTGCAGGAAGCTGTTGTTCACAACTACTCTGGATTAGTCAACAGCTTAGGGACTACCAGATTAGAGCCAAGGATATTTCAATCTTCTGTGATAGCAATAGTGCGATAGCAATCACCCAGAATCCAGTTCTTCACACCATGTGCAAACATGTTGATATAAGGCATCACTTTATCAGAGACCATGTTGAGAAAGAGATATAAGGATGGAAAAGATTGCAACAGAGAAGCAGAGAACATATATTCTGACTAAGCCTTTGGCTGAAACCAGATTCAGAGAATTAGCATTTGAGTCAGGTTTATTGGATCCAGAGACGGATTTGGTTTAGGGGGAACATCAGAGAAGTATCCTTGTTTCATTCTATTACTTAATATATTCATTTTCAAACTAACATGCCTACAGGCTAGATATATCAGGAAAGTTACATCTCCAGATGAGATAAGCACCAGATGAGGCTTGTACCAGATGAGGTACATCCCAGATGAGGTCCTGAATATGATTCTAGAAAAGTCTGAATTCCTCTCGGACCAGAACCAGATGAGATGTAACACCAGACTAGCTGTGGTATCATTTGGTTACAATACCAGGTGACAGGTATGTATTTACTTCTCTGGCCTCTGATCATTGGGATACACTTTTCAAATTACTTAATACACCCAAAACGTTTCAACTTCAGGGTGTATTTAAGACAAAGGTATAGGGTCTAGGCAATCATTTCGCTTTTTACCTTGACTGCCACAAAACCCCTTTATACCCAGTCCCAATGATCACGCCTACGCACCAGATTAAATCTGTATTTCGCCTTTTAATCTTGGCCATCAGATTTAATTAATGTGCAATATGTCAATCAATTCGAAAATTAATTTTGTTCCCTAAATTAAATTTAAACTTTACACGCGTTCACACTTCATTTAATTTTCAAACCCACGCGTCTTGTCTTATTTAAACCTAATTTTTTCTTATCTATCTTTTCATGTTTCCTTCCTCTCAAAACCCTAACTTTTCTCTGTAAGTTTCTCTCTCTCTCTCTCTCTCTAGCAGAAATGGCACCTAAATGTAATTTCGACCCTGACCACGTCTGCAAGAAGCTCAAATCGAAGATGGTGGTTGATTTCTACTCAACCAAGAACCCAGCGGCGCTCGATATTCTGAAATTATTAAGGAAGTCTGGGGTGGAGGATCTGATCTCCAAAGTCCCCAAGAATCTGCGCACTTTGGATGGGTACGCTGCCAGTTTTTGGTCAGGATGAAGATCCACGATGACCACATCTCCTCCAAACTTGATAAGGAGGATGTCGTCTTTTCGAAGGCCGATTTTTGCAGTTTGTTTGGTAACATTTCCTCGGAGGGTGTGGACCCCTTGAAGTACAAGGAAGGAGAAGCAGTTGAATCCTTCAAGATCTTTGCCAGATCGTCTTGCCAGAACTTGACTAAAGGATTTTTGGACAAGCATTTGAGGCAAAAATACAAGGTTATGTTCGATATTGTGGTGAAGATCCTAATGTGCGAAAGCTATAGCACAGATGCCATCTTCACAGGCAGGCTCTGTGTTATGAGGGAAATTTTTTACGGCGCCAAGTGCAATTGGGCCGAGTTCTTCTGGGGAGTTTTGAGGAAGAACAAGTTGAAGGTGCAGAAGGAGGAGTGCCCCCAATTGCCTAGAGAGCAATAATTTGTTTTCAATGCCAATGTGTCCTTAGGCACAAAGCTCACTCTGATCTTGGACTCAATCTTTCCAGAGAAGAAGTGGAGAGAATCCTGGTGCAAGGGCTTTCACAAGTCCAAGATCCTATTTTCTAAGGATGGCCCTCTCCATGGCCATGCTGATTCTGATGGAGAGCAAGCCATCTCTGCCCCTCCTCTTCAAGCAGTTCCATCGCCTACAAAGGGGCAGAAGCAGCAAAGTAAGAAGAAGACTGCTGAAGCTACTGGTTCTTCGACCATAGCTTTCTCTGGTTCCTCAGAGGAGGACCGGATTCCCCTTCTTGATGTATTGAAGAAGAAGGGTAATGGTGAGAAGGCTGCCAAGTCAGCAGGAGCAGCTAAAAAGAAGAGGCCAGAGGAGGCCAAGAAGGTATCTGCTAAAAAGCCCAGAACAAGCAGAAGGAGCAAGAAAACACTTCTGGTGGATGAGCCATCAGAAGATGAAGAGGCAGAGGAGGTTGAGCCTCTTAAGAAGAAATCCAGGGCCAGGAGGGCCATGTTTCAGGGGTCAGACTCTGGCTCTGACCTAGGGGATGCCTTGGAGCAGGCAATCGAAGAGGCTTCTCTACTTATGGGAGATGCTCCAGAGATATCTGTTACAGCTGGTGTTGACCCAGCTGAGGTATTTCCTTCCATCCCTTCCCCTGTTAATCTTGTTACCCCCTCTACTTCTTCCCCAGAAAATCCTCCCCAAAACCCATCCTCTGCTTCTGGTGTCCCCATCTCTGCACCAGAGCAGACCCTACCTGATACTCCCCAATACACTCCATCCACCATCCCTACTCAAACTCCTTCTCCCCCACCTTCCCAAACACCTCTTAACACTAATCCCTCTCCCTCAGTCCCTGTACCAGAGGTGCCATCCACTTCTGGTGCAGATCAACCCCTTCCAACCTTCCCCACCTCACAAAATTCCATCCCAGCCTCTGTACCAGAGATACCATCTTCCTCTGGTGCAGAACAACCCTTACCCTCTACCTCTACCTCTCAAAATCCTACACCTCCCCAAACTCATTCAGACCAGACACCATATATCTCCATGGTTTTGGGACCTCTTGCCCCTCCCCATTCTCCCACCTGTCTGACCAGCGATGATAGTGAAGATGAGGATGCTTCACTGGAGTCGGAGGTCTTAGCACCATGCTCCTCTGCCTCTGGGCCCAGACCCTTTACTTTCTCATCTGTAGAAATGGGTCCCATCAGGCAGAGCATGAGTGTAAGTACTCAGCTCTGGCTAAGAGAGCACTTCCCTATTCTTTTGGAGCACTTGCCACTTTTGGCAGATCTGACTGATGCCAAAGTCTGGAGCAAGGCCAGATTAGAGGATGTGGAGGACTTGATGATGCTGCTAGAAGAAATGTCTCCCTCCACATTCACTGCCTAGGAGATAGAGCTCAAGAAGAAGTTGAACATCCAGAACCCGGCTGAGCTAGAGACTCCGGAGGCAGCGAAGGTATTGATTCGCACTCTGCTCATCCAGAGAGGAGTTATGATCTCTCCTGAGGGTCCCTCATACAGATTTGGTGTAACTTATGCCATGCTGCAAAAGATGAAGACCTTCTTCAATGAGCAGATCATGCAGATTGGGCGTTTCTCTAAGGCAATTCAACATATGGCTCCTGCTATGATTGAGCATCAGATCCGGCAGGAGAGGAAGATCTTCTTGAAGCAGATAAAGTCCACTTTTGCAGCTGCCAAAGCCTCTTTCAAAGCCAATGGACTTTTTGTTAAGCTGGATGTAATGCACAGCCAGAAGCAGCTCCAGGAGCATGTGCTGGAGCAGCTGAGGCCAGTCTCTGTTTTGAAGATTGAGATGGCTTCCCAGATGTTGCAGACTGCTAAACTTAAGGACTCCCTCCAGGAGATGTTAGAAAAGCAGGAGAGGCTAGTTGCTGAGTCAAAAGCCTACCTGGAGAAAGCCAAGCAACTACGTGATCTTCACTCTTCCTCCAACACTGCCTTGCCTGATCTCATTAGGCAGGTAGTGTAACCCCTTGTTGATGAAGTTAAAAATGGGGAAGAGAAGGCCAGAACTGATCTGGCGAAGACCACGAATGAGACTCTCTTTGGCCATGGTGCTCGTCTGGACCTGCTGGAGAACACTTTGGCCCAGGCTGAGCTGCAGAATAAGAAGAAGGAAGAGCTCAAATCTCTTACCATGGCAAAGCAGCTGGCGGCAGAAAAGGAGTCCACAGATACTGAGCAGGATCCTATGGCTGTCTCTGGACCTGCCAAGAGGAAGATAAGGAAAGTAAAGAAGACCTTCCTTGAATCTGTCGTTGAAGAGGCAGAGAAGAGATTCAAGGAAGAGACGCCTGAAGAGAGGCAAGCCAGAATAAGGAAGAACATAGATGAAGAGCAGAGGCTCAGATATGTTAGGAGGCAGAACAAGAAGACCAGAGAAGCTGGCATCTCTTCTGGTGCTAGTGGATCCAGCCAGAGAAGGAAAGCGCCTGGTGAAGTAATGGAGATTTTGCCACTCAGGACAGAAGGGTCCTTTGACTCTACTGTGCCTGTTCCCCTCATTGAGAAGTGGAGAGAAGCCAAGACTTTGTGGTTCATCCAGCACTACATCCAAAGGCCTCCACCAGAGGATGATGCTCTCATCAACAGGACGTTCCATTCTTGGATGAAGGCTTATGATGCAAGTCTGTACAAGCAGCTGATGGACTCCACCATTGAGTTCAACCTGGAGGTCACTGCCCCTGAATTTCATTATCTCAACACTCCAATGATAGGGGACCAGGTTGATTGGGCTGAACTGAAGAAGTTATACAAGACCAAGGTGTTGGCAAATTTTACTCCAACATCTTCTGCAGAGTTGAAGGCCATTCAAGACAGGTTTCTTGACTGGTTTCTGGTGCCCAAGGAAAACAGAAGATATGCTTAGAATAGGACCAGAATTGCATTGTAATTTGTAATCACTTTTGTCCTTATTATCAATGAAAAATCATATCTTCTCTGTTCAAAAGACAACTTCTTGTTATCTTAATTGTTTGCCTGATAAGATCTATTCTAAGGTCTTATCCCTTTTTTTTTTCTTGCTTATATTTTGTTTTGATCAGTTCTGGTAATATTTTAACTCCATCAAAAAGGGGGAAATTGTTAGGATAAATGTTGTATAGTTTTGATAAGTTAAAACAAACCAGAAGATGTAATAGGACCATCTGGACCTGTTAGCCAGATGATGAACTAGATTAGGACTTAGTCTAGGGGGAACTGCCAGACCAGAGGACTTCACCAGAGGACTCCACCAGAGGACTTCACCAGATGAGACTGACCAGAGGCAGAGAACCTTTCCCCAGACCAGACAAGTCCGGACCAGATGAGTCTGGTGAAACAAAAGATGCTCAGAATCATCTCCTGATTCTTATGAGCATTCTGTTTCTTAACCAGATCAGGACCAGAAGACATAAGGTTGCCTGGAGTCTGGTCTTGCCTTCTCTGGAGAGAATCAGAGTTAGGCATTGGAAGCACTTGACCGTTGGTGATTCAAATCAAGTCAACAAGATCAGGATTGGAAAGTTTTGAAGTCAATCAATCCAAGGATCTCACCAACCCAATCAATCAATTAGGGAATTGATTGATTGAAGCTTCCTTAAATAGAGGATCTGATTGGATTAGCTCTCCAACGGCTATATCCTAATCACCTCTATAAATACAGGAGTGCAGACTCAAGAAAAGCTCTAGAATCATACGCGCACGAAGTCATATTTCAAGCTCTTGATTATCAAGCATATAGCACTATTTTTCTGCTCATACTTTCATATTTACTCTTAAGGAGTTGTTGGATCTCAACCTGTTTATCTTTAAGAGAAGGTTGAAGGCTTTAGATCAAGTTAGATCTAAAGGGTTTGTAAGAAGGAACTGGTACTTCAAAATTCCAGTAAGTAAGTTGGTTGTTGGTTGGATAGTGAGACCCCTTTGATCAAGGGAGAGTGGACGTAGGATATTCAGATCCGAACCACTATACATCCGGTCTTATTTACTGTTTTATGTATTTACTTTCTTGCTTATTTATTGTGCTCTTGTGAAAAGAACTTTGCTAAAGATATTTCCTTTAAAGCTTCCGCAATCAATCTAGTGGGACCAACATATACATTTTTGGGCGATCAATCCTTTCTTTTAATAGAATCATATTTTTCTCGTCTCACTTCCTTTACATTAATTGTTCTTTGCATTTTCATTTATGCTTAACAATCCTAATGTAGTTGGGCTTTGTTCCTTAAGAACTTTTACCTTAAAAATTTATGGGCTTTGGCCTTAGGCTATGTTCATTTAAAAACGAACAGCCTTTGATGGGCTTGGTTGTATAATCAACTTGTGCCTTGAGCTTGAATCTCCTTTAAACGAACAACTTTACATTGAAATGACTTTCAAAAATTACAAGTGTCGAATGCGACCTAACACCAAACTATAATAATGTTAAGTTGAAGTTGTCCGACCTAAATATTGTCAAACCATCAACTATCAAAAGAACATAATTTACACCAAGAGTCAAAGTTGCTCGACCACTATACACTTTGTCAAGGCATCTTTAAACTCTTTAAAAGGAAATAAAACTATTCAAAAAGGCAAAGTAGCTCGCCTAATTCTGTTCGACCATCCATACTTGGAGGAATTTTTCAAAAAATTAGGCAAGTGTTTGGATTCAACTTGTGTACTTGCCATTTTAGCTCGTCCAAGGGACTTAGTAGCTCACCCGGCTCACTTTCACCCTTCATAGGCAAAATAGCTCACCTACTGAAAATACTTCAAATTAGCTGCATTCCAGGAATATTGGGCCGCGTTGCCATCTAAGTCTTCTATGTCATATGCACCATTGGGTAACTTGTCGTTACCTTGTATGGGCCCTCCCAAGTCGGGCCAAATATGCTAGGAAGTAGGGCGAGCTTTTTCCTCAAAACGAGATCGCCAACCTCAAACTTTCTTAACTTGACCTGAGAATTGTAATAACGCTCTACTCTTTGATTGTATGTAGCATTTTTTAGCTCGGCGTTTAATCTTTTTTCTTCGAGCAGATCTAGCTCGACTGATAAAGCAAAGTTGTTCGCCATTTCCTCAAAGTTGATTGTTCTTAAAGTTTTGGTTTTCAATTCAACTGGAATGACGGCCTCTGTCCCGAATGCTAACGCAAAAGGTGTTTCTCCGGTGCTTGACCTGGGAGAAACCCTGTATGCCCATAGCACGTCTGGCAATTCTGTAGACCATTTGCCTTTACTTTATGTTAGCCGAATTTTAAGAATATGCTTGATTATCTTATTGACGGCTTCTACCTGACTATTTGACTGTGGATGATAAGGGGTTGAGTAGTGCTTTCTGATCCCCCACTTGTTGGGAAAATAGGGGTGCCCGGAATCTATTCGGGATGAAATTTAAATATGAATTTAAATTCAATTATTACTAGCATGAATTAATCCTAATTAATTCAAATAATAATTCCAACAACAAATTTAACATCATGCATGTTGAATTAATTCACATAAAATCTAGGCGGAATAAACAAGAATTTATGTGACTTACGTACCTCTTGTAGAATTGGCCTTTAAATAAACGGGACAATCACGATCACGCTTTATCAACCCAAAAGCCTTCTCAAGTATTTCCCTTTCGCCTTACTTGATCACCGGTGGGAGATGTTTTCAAGTAATTTAAATAACTAAGGAAAAAGAAAAATATATATGCTCTTGATTTTTCCAACACATGGAATTATGTACTTGGGGATGAAATAATCATCCCCTATTTATAACATGAGGGGGCCGAAAATAATAGGTATATTTGGGCTTGGAGAAAATCTTTTCTTAGACTCTAAGAAATCTTGAATATATCTCATATATTATTTTCTCCAAAATAAAATATTCCACAAAAATCTCACCCTTCATATTAACTTGCAATTTTCTAAAATTTCAATTAGAAATCCCAAGATTTGGATCTTCTTGAATATATGAGATAATCTTTCTTCCAAGAATACATATCTTCCATAATATCTTTCCAAGAAAATCAACAAAATCTTATTTCTTCTTGACATCATATTTTCAAAAAAAATAGGAAAAAATCAGCATTATTATTTTCTTTTTATTTTAATCACCTTATCATTATTGGGCTACTTAATGGGCTACTTGAGGGGCCTTTAAGGAGAATTAAGATTGGACCTCCTAATGGACTTCTGAATTTCAATATTGAGCCCCAATATAATTCAATCCATTAATATTAATTATTACCACTAATAAATTAATATTGCACTATCCATCTTAATCCATATTACGATAATATGGGCTCCCGGTTATTATTTCCCGCATTTAAGATTATCAAGTCCATTAATTAATTAAGCTTCTGAATAGCTCTAAATTAATTAATATATTTCACCTTGGAGTAAAGATAGCTCAACATTATTATCCGTATCGAAGAAACTAATTCTTCACTTGCAAGATTTGGTACGATAAAACTTCTGAGCCCACCAAGGAGACTAATCACACGAGTCGTACTCGCACGCGTTTCTCCGTATTAAATCTTAGCAACCGTCGTATGATTAATATTACTGCCCAAAGCACAAGGTTCGAAGTCACAATGATTCTCACCCAACATGAATCAAAGCAGTAACCATTAAGCACACACGGTCCTATTTAAGTGCCGGCGATTAAGAAATCAACAACCACTGAGGTCTAATTCTTCACATTTCAGAACAGAAGAATTTATCCTCGCTGTAGGTCCTCTTCAACACATACTAAATGTGCTAGTGCAATCTCTTAGTCAAGACAGACCAATCTAAGACTTACACATCGACCTTTCACGGCGGATTGTTCAATTCCACCTAGGTCGTAAAAATGTACGTTTAGTTACAAGGAAACTGTTAATGTTATCTTCCTTGATCGGGTATCACCACATTAACTACAATGTAACTAGTACTATTACGAATTGTTTGCAATAAATATTCAACATTCAATCATATCTAAAGCATATGCGATAAAAGAATTATTCTCATAAACAAGTGTTTGATACACGAGTTATATAAAGTAAAAGCATACTTTCACGTATAACTCCAACACCACTTTGTACAGAAGTCTCGAAGCTTTTTCCCATCAAACTGAGGACCATTGTCTGTCACAAGCGTTTGAGAAACTCCGAATCGACAGACAATGTTCTTCCATATAATGTCAATCATCTTTTCTTGAGTGACTCTAACTAGGGCCTCTACTTCTGCCCATTTTGTATAGTAATCCACAGCCACAACAACAAATCGAGCATTTCCCTTTCCAGGTGGGAAATGCCCGATAATATCCATTCCCCACCGTGTAAACGGCCAAGGACTGAAAATCGAAACAAGTTCTTGCGCAGGGGTATGAATACTTGGAGCAAATATTTGACACCGGTGGCAAGCTCTGGCCAATTGGATTGCATCTTTCCGTAAGGTGGGCCAGTAATAACCTTGTCGTACGGTTTTGTAGGCCAAAGCTTGCCCCCCAGCATGATTGCCACAAGCTCCAGAATGTATGTCCTCCAGAGTTGTCCTTCCCTGCCCCCTAGACAAACACTTGAGTAGCGGGACTGAAAAACCTCTTTTGTAAAACTGTTCATCCACCATAGTATATCTGGCTGCTTGTTTTGTTATTCTTGCAGCTTCAAAAGAGTTGCTTGGCAGTTCCCCATCTTTCAAGTATTTGGCTATATGAGTTCTCCAATCATCGTCATCTTTTGGTTCAACCACTTGGTTTACTTCATAATCAATTGTTGATGGTTGAGTTTTTCTGGTGATAACGATGTCTGTTAAATCGGCTGGCCCATCGCTTGTTGCTAGTCTTGCTAGGGCATTAGCTTGTGTGTTGCTCATCCGTGGTATCTGTTGGATGTGTACTTGGTCTAATAAAGACACCAAATGAGCAACAATTCGTTGATACTCGATCATTTGTTCGTCTCTAGCCTCATATTCACCTCGTACTTGGCTTACAATGAGTTGAGAATCTCCAAAGATCTGAAGTTGTCTAACTCCGACGGCTAATGATAAGTGGAGACCTGCAATGAGGGCCTCATATTCAGTCTCATTGTTGGTAGCCATAAACTCGAATCTGACGGCCGAAGTGAATACTTGACGGTCGGGGCTGATGAGAACTATTCCTGCCCCCGAGGCCAGGTTTGTTGACGAACCGTCCACATAGAGATGCCATAGGAGATCTAGCCCTCTCGTCAGATTTTGAGGGAAAATTAACTCGACTATAAAGTTGGCTAATGCTTGTCCCTTAATCGCTGTTCGAGCTACGTATGTTACACCAAACTGGCTTATCTCTATGGACCATTTTAACAGACGACCAACTGTGTCGGGTCGGTGTAGTATCTGCCTGAGTGGGAAAGTTATCAGTACTTCAACCTGATGACCATAGAAGTACGGTCTTAATTTTCTAACACTCATGACAAGAGCATAAGCCAGTTTTTCAGTGGGTAAATATTTCACCTCGGCTTCATGCAGGGCCTGGCTGATATAGTAGATAGGAAGGTGGAATTTGCCTTCCGTTCGCACCAATACCGAACTTATGGCCGTATTTGACACTGCTAGATATAAGTATAATTTTTCGTCGGGGATTGGCTTTGATATAATCTTTTCGTCCCCCAGATAATCTTTCAACTGGTCAAAAGCTTTCTGGCAGCTTCCCGTCCAGGCAAAGTTGCCTTTTTTGATTGCCTAAAAAAATGGACGACACTTGTCCCCAGATCGCGATATGAACCTGTTCAAAGCTGCTAGGCATCCTGTTAGCCTTTGCATTTCTTTGATAGAACAAGGAGGTTCCATATCAATGATTGCTTTAACCTTTGCAGGATTAGCTTCGATTCCTCGCTTGCTGAGCAGATGGCCCAGGAACTTTCCAGAATGTACTTCGAAACTACTTTTCTTTGGATTCAACTTCATATTGTATTTTTAAAGAATGTCGAACACCTGGGATAGATGATGGAGGTGATCTCCTTTCTGTGCACTTTTGACAACTATGTCATCGACATACACCTCCACCGTCTCCCCAATATGTTCGTCGAACATTTTGTTTACCAGCCTCTGGTAAGTTGCTCCAGCATTGATTAGACCAAACAGCATTCTTTTCTAACATAGTAAATTCTTGTTAGTATAGAAAGCCGTATTTTCTTGGTCATCTGGGTACATCGGGATTTGGTGGTAACCTACGAAAATGTCCATAAATGTGAACATTTCATGCCCAGCAGTGCTATCCACCAGCTGATCAATGTGCGGAAGCTGAAAATTATCCTTCGGGCATGCTGCATTAAGATCTGTGAAGTCTATGCATAGCCTCCAGGTTCCATTTGGCTTCCGCACCAGGACAGGATTTGCAACCCACTGTGGACACAACGCCTGTTTGATTAGGTCATTATCCAATAACTTTTTGACTTCCTCATTCAAAGCTTGATACTTGCCAGGCCCGTACTTTCGTCATTTTTGATGGACGGGTCTTCGAGTTGGATTGATATTTAATCTGTGACAAGCATCTTTCGGATCGATCCCCACCATGTCTGCGTGGGACCATGCAAAAACGTCGAGGTTGGCTTTCAAGAATTTCGCCATTCGAGTTCTATAGGGCTCAGGGAGCTCTGATCCGATGTATAATTTGTGATCATCCCGGTTGGGGTTAACTTTGAGGGCTTCCAGCTCTTCGACTGGAGTTGCTCGCCGTTTTTGTCCTTTCCACTGTAGATCAACTATTGGCCCCACTGGGCTTAGCTCATCCTCGGTGTTCATAGGTTCGGCGTCCAACCGGGGGTCACAATCTTCAATTGGCTCCGCGCAGGGTTTGGTCGCCATAGCTGGGCCCTCCAGGTTGACACATGGATTTAGTTCACTGGCAATGGGTGTCAAACTTGTATCCGGCAAGGTTTGTTCACCGTCCAACAGTTTTTGTTCGCCCATGGACATGTGCTGATCATCAATGTCCATCTGATCATTTTGGGTCCCCAAAATATCTTCAAGGATTGAAGGTTCATTTTCAGGCTGGCTGGTTTATGTTTCCATCATAGATACTCGTCCTGGTTTTGATTGGATTTGTAGGAGACACTCACGAGCTTTTCTCTGGTCTCCCTTTATCGAGCCAACTCCACTTGCTGTTGGGAACTTTATGTGATAATGGTAAGCTGAACATGTAGCCCTGAATTCATTCAAGAAAGATCGATCGAGAAACCCGTTATAAGTCGATTCTTGATCTACGACCAAGAAATCTACCATTCTTGTGATATTTTTCTCGGGTTCCTTGACTGTTACAAGTTGCATAGCCAAAGTTATTATTCCCATTGGGACTGTTACAGCATTTCCAAATCCCAGGATACGATGATTTGTGTCTCTGATATAGCCTGCATAATCTCTCATTTGATCGAGCATCTTTTTGAAAAGGACGTTAGTGTAGGCTCCAGTGTCCACCAACAATCTATGTACTCTGGTTCCCATGATCTTAGCACAAATCACAAGCGAGTCATTGTGGAGGGTCAATATTCCTTCCAAGTCTTTTTCAGTAAAGGTTAATTCCGACGTTTGCATGATGGATGGACTAACCCCCATTTCTTGTACATGATCGATTGCTCGTAATTCGGCTTTTCTTTTACAATTAGACATTGGTGATCATCCATCAGAACAACCACCAATGGGTCCTACAGGTTCCATCATTTGGATGTCAGGAACCGGACCTCCAGCTAGTACCTGAACTGGTCGCCCAGCCCGATTCTGACGAGGAGCTTGCTCCAGATCTTCTCCCTCGGAATATTCATCTATGTTTCTCTTGCCGGGCTGTCTCTTCACGAACTCGGATAACTTGTCCTCCTCATTTAATCGACACAACTGCTTCAGCAAGTCACGACACTCACTTGTAAAATACCCCACACTCTGATGGTAGGCACAAAACTTTTTCTAGTTTAACTTGTTGGCATCTTGACGTATCTTTCGAGGTGGAGTGAGTAATTCCTTGTCCTGGATAGTATTGTACACTGTATCAATCGATACGGTAAGTATGTGATTCAGCTTATCCTTCAACTCTGTTCCTTCGTTGAATGCTTTCATGTTCTACGGAGCACGATAACCTCCACCACCAGAGTTTTTTGTACCTTCCTTCTGTTCACCTTTGTCCCTCATATCTTTCTGCAATGCCTCGTACATGGAAACAAAAACTCCTGCCCGATCACGGAATTCGGCATAAGTTTTAGGGCATATGAGATGTACGTCTTTCCAGAGTTCAGTGCCCTTCTTTAGTCCAACTAAGACGGCTACGATTTTGGTGTCTTCGCTGACTGACTCCCCTTCTAGTAGGACCTTGTCAAATCCCTCCAAGTACGATCAGTCCGACTCGTCATCAGCTTGTTTCAAGTCGGATAACCGATGTCTTTGTGATAGATAAGACCCGGCCGTGGAGAAGTGGGATAAGAACTCTTTGCCTAGCTGGGCAAATGAATGAATTGAAGCTGGTGGTAGAGCTGAAAACCATTTATGGACACGGTCCCCCAGAGTCAAAGGGAAATTGCGGCACTGGGTTGCATCACTTGCCCCCATTGATATCATGTAATCAGAATATTTCATTAGATGCACCCGAGGATCCGTCGTACCTTCATATTGTATGCTAGCTGGAAACTGGATCTTGTTCTGAATAGGGGCTTTCAGAATCACCGAAGATAGTGGGGAAGTAGGAAGAGTAGTACTCCCATATCCTCTCTGCTGGTCCAACTGGCCCTGCATGCTTTTGATCGCCTTTCTCATGGAGGCCAGCTCTTCAAAGGATCCCCCTTGACTTGGAGGTTGTTCGGCGAGCAGAGGTGCATGACCATCTGTTCGCCGTAGTCCCTTGCTTGGTGTGGGAACCCCCTGGGTTGGCCTCCTGTGATTGGGCTCTGCATCTGGGCCAAGGTGACCAAAGGCTGACCTAGTCAACCTATTGGATGTATCTCAGCTGCTCCCCGACCACGGCGACCTAATCTGTCCAGGGCGCTTTGACATGTGCCCTGACTCACCCCCAGAGCTTGATTTGTAATTGATTCTCCATGGCTGGTTGCTCCAGCGAGCTGTTTCTCTTTGCCCTTTATTATACGTGCTTGGGCACTGTCTGCCTCATTTTAATGGTCACCTCTGGCCTTCTCATTCTCACGAGCTCTTGTTGGGCTATGCCTTACTCGGATATGGGATGGGCCAGACTAAGCCTGTTGCTTCTGCAAAGCTTGAAGCATTGCAATCGTTCGAGCCAACTCGTTTAGGCTGCGAACAAAAGCATCCAGCTCAGGTGGCATCATCTGATGAGCAGTTATTGGTTGATTTTCCTGTTCGTTTCTGGTCGTTTCTGCTCGCCTACCAGCCTGGGACATCCTTGAACGTGAATCCCTTGTCACGTGCTGGGAGTGTTGAGTCTCATGGGATTGAGGCATCTTTACTTGATGTTTAGGTATTAATCTTATTAAAAATAAAGAACACCAAGAACACTTTTCTTCAAATCTTCAAGTTTAAGTCCGAGGTTCTTATTTTATCACACTTAAGTCCTTTAATCTGAGGTTCGAACCCTACTTCTAGCGCCAATTTGTTGATGATCGTCTCTAATCGCGAAGATTAGTGGCTGTTTTTAACAGTTAATTAATCACCAAACAATTACGTGTGATTGATCACTAACGTAATTAGTGAATACGAAAATTTAGGTTTGGGTTGGATTATAGCGTATATAAGCTTACGTGATTAATTTGAACGTAATATAAATGAGTTGTTTTAGATACGTAGACGAAGTTTAGACGTGTATGTTAATTTGTGCTTATTTTATTAGCTGAAAAAATCTAAGTATTTATAAGCATTTGCCTAGCAGGAGGTGTTATGACCTTTGGACTACCAAGCCTGTATGTGTGACACTTGGGTTTTGACTAGTTTGATCTTATCTAAACTAAATTCTATCCTTCTACGCTGGACTTGCTCGCAGTCAAGAGCTGCTCGTCTTATTGGACTTGCACTCGAGGTGTCTTTAGTCTGATTTTGATGGTCTTTAATCTTGTTGAATTGTAATTTTGGTATCGTTGTTAGATCTGGTCGACTGGGTGCTGACTGAGTTCGCCTGTTTAATATTTGCTCGGCATGCAGGATCTGCTCGCCAGATACTTTGTCAAATCTTGATTCTGATTTAATTTCATCTTAATCTGCAGGTATTTGGTGTTTATCCTGGTCGCCCAAATGACTATTTAGCTCGCCTATCAACATTGTGGTTTTGGAGATTCCAACTACAGAAGATCCAAAAATAAAGAGTCCTTTTTTTCGACTCTTTAAGAATAACCAATTGACATTCTCCAATTTTTACTGCCCAACTTGAAAATTGACAGTTTATGGATTCTCTGACTCTTAATATCAAACATGGATATTTCTCAAGATCAACTAATATTACTAAAAAATGTATATATAATATATTTTATAAAAAAAAAATTTAATGATTTACTTTACAATTACTTACAACGTAATTTTTAATTAACAAACATACATTAAAGGACGTGCATATCACTGAATTATATTATAAACTAATTAAAACAATAAAATGATTATAAATAAAAAAATACCACTTCAATAAAAAGATATACATAACAAAAAAAAACATAATGTAATTCCAAAACTCTAAATGTTTCTACCACTTCTTGAAATATGACATTTTTTGTAGTGTGATGTTCAAGACATTCATTACAGCACAACATAATCTTCAAACCACCTCGACTAATTATCCTCGAGACTGCAACATAAAGGTGACCATGACTAAATAAATGATTCTTAATAAAGACTCTAACATGAGAAAAATATTGACATAGACTTTTATCTTCAAATCCTGATAATCCTTGAGACTGCAACATAAAGGTGACCATGACTAAATACATGATTCTTAATAAAGACTCTAACGTGAGAAAAATATTGACCTAAACTTTTATTTATAAACATGATATATGGAACAATAAATGGAAAAAGTCTGTGATAAACTTGAATGGTAACCTAGGATCAAAAGAAGTCAGTGATAATTTAGGTATCAATGCTAGTTTACTGGCACTACTACCTACTACTATTAAGAATTGTAGTTTCGATTATTATATCACTCAACATAGTGATTATCGACATATACAAATTTAAAAAGAAGTATTAAATTTAAATTTTAAAATATTGTAAATGTTATAAATATTAAATTTAAATTAAATAATAAACTAACATGGTCTCGTTACACAATCCCATTGAACGATATATATTTCTCAATAACATAACATGTATTCCAACTTTGAGATTCAATTCATAGTCAGACACACTGCAAAATATTAAAGTGTTGAAAAACTCAGGATTATGAACATCAACAAAAGAATCAAAATTGGAATCAGACCTCGAAACTGAGATACTTATGAGACATCTTTGTTTAATCGAACCATATAATCATTTATAGATCTAATAGAATCAAGTGTTGATGCAAGAATAATTTTATCCTGTAATTTTTTTTATCATACATATGAGGTTTGAAATCAGGATAAATATAATCAACAATTGCAGCAATTATATCATCGTCATGTTTTAACAAAATAACATCTGGGATAAAAATAATAAATATATATAATACAAATAAAAAAAGACTACCACATTACTATTTATAAAAAAACATGATACATATCAATTAGTTATCTTGTTTTGTTGGTTTATTTCACACTCAAGTCTCAGTCTCTCTGTCTAATAAACACTTTTGTGCAAAGACTCTAACACTTTTTTTCACCGTTAGATTTAAGAGTTAAAAGAGTCGGTATGTCTGGTGGTTCTATTGAAATTGAATAATATTTGGTGTGTGAGTATTTTTTTAGGATATGGGTGTAATTATTATATTTTGGATATAATTATATTTTCATAGTGCGTATATATAGTAAAAAATATATAAAATAAGATGGGTGAAATTAGTAAAATAATGGTTGTACATAGCTTTGTGTCCTAAAATAAATTTATCTATAAATAATTTTATATTTAATTTAATTAATAATTTCAAATTTTATTTTTAATAAAATAAAAAAAACATGAATTTGTTTGTTTTTAAAAAACTTACATAATACTCCTAAGGCCAATGTTATTTTTTAACTTTTCAAAATATTAAATTTATACTAATAATGTTAACAAATAAAATTAAATAACGAATAAGAAATTTAAGCGGAATTGATCATATGCCCATCGGTGGGTACAATATTATATACTCACCGCGAATGTGTTAATGACACATAAGCAGGGGGGTCAATATTATTTTAGTTGATTGCTTATAATTTCTTATGTGTCATTAACACATTCGTGGTGAGTATATAATATTGTACTCATCGGTGGGCATGTGATCATTTCCGAAAATTTAAGTACCATAATTCATAATAAAAATCACAAAAATTCAAATTTCTATAGTCAGACAATGCACGGTTTCTATACCTTAGTATCCACATAAATTAACAGATCTTTGATACAATAAAAAAAAATTCAACAAAATGACTTAATTAAAAAGGTTAATACCAAGTACTCAACTTTAGTACACAAATAAATAAATAAATCCGACATTAATATCATTACATTTCTTATAAAACACTTTTATCCATTTCATGCAATCAAACACTTTTAAAAAAATTATACAAAACTTTAGTGAGACGAAACATGTGACGGTTCATGTCACCAATAATCTGGATTCATAGTAAATCGAGAATAATTCTCAAGTTTTGACATGTTTCAATTTAATAAAACTCGATTCTTCTCCAAAAAGTTTACATCCAACATATGTACGTGCCAAATATTAACTTTATAATTTTTTTTTTTTTAAATTATATGTAATATCCAACGACTTATAAATCTCACCTGACAATGTTTAAGTTTCAACATTATTGCATTTCACACGAAACCCAATTATTTCACCAGCATTCATTGGTTCTAATTTTTCTTCAACATTAACTATCTTCAAAATAATTATATTAACTTTCTGCGCAAATAGTTGGAGGAAATCTTAAATGGCCTATACTTGGGATAATGACATTTTTCATCATATTCAAACATGAAGTAGAATAGAAAGAAGACTATAATATTCTTTATTAAAAGAATGCATATAAAATTATCTTGTTTTGTTGGTTTCTTTCACACTCAATTCTCAATCCATCTACTTAATAAACACTTATGTGCGAATATGTTAATCATGTTTTTCACCACTGAATTTAGAGAGGTGGAGAAGTGTGTGTGTGTGTGTGTGTGTGTGCGCGTTTGTCGGTTGTATTGAAATTGAATGAAAATGGTGGATATATATGTTGGATAAATTTATTATTTTTATACTTTTTAGATATATATATAAAATGAGGTGAGTGATCTTAGTAAAATAGTGAGTTTAGATAGTTGTGTCTTATAATAAATTTATTTATAAAAAAATTCATATTTTATTTTTAGTAAAAAAAAAAAGTAAATTTGTTTATTTTATTTTTAGTTATATAAATAAAAAGCCAATGTTAATTTTAAGTTTTTCAAAAAAATAAATTTACAAAAATTGACAAACACAAAAATAAATTACATAAATAATTATTTAAGATAAATATAATAAAAAAAAATGGCCAGTCATAATAAAATAACCAAACTCAGATATCAGTAATCAAACGATGTACTATTTCTAAATCTTAACATACACACAAAATAATAAACCTTCGATATAATAACAAAATATTACATCGTCGTTGAAATTGATTATTACAAATAAAATAATTAATAAAGAAACTTAATTAAAAAGATCAATATAAAGTACCCAACCATGATACGCAGACAACAAAAATCATTTTTGTTCTGATATCAATACTATTATACTTCTTCTAAATAATTTCATTATTTTTATGCAATGCAACACTTCTAATAAATTTATAAGAAGTTTTAGTGAGATGATATGTGTCAATAATAAACCTAGTTTTATAATAATTTGGGAACACTTTTTCAATTTTGACATACTTCAATGTAATAAAATTCAACTTCTCCAAAATAATATACAACCAGACACTGATATGTTCTTAAAAAAAGTTGAAAAACAAACTATATTTATAGTTTAAGTAAGAAATAAAAATATTAGATATGCATCCAAAAAATTATAAATCTCATCAAACACAGTTTAAATTTAGCATTATTGCATTTCACATAAAGCTCAATAATTTCACCAACATTCACTGATTCTAATTTATCATTCAACATCATCTTCAAAATGCTTAATTTGATTTCAACATAAATATTTGGAGAAAAACTTAAACTGTTTATGCATGGCCCAATACTGGACTATAAAAATACTGGCCCAAAAAAAATCAAGTCTTTAGTCCGACCCACGTGGCTCGTTGGCCTAATGGGCTCGAGTCATATTGGCCCGTGGACTAATGGACTGCCCCATTTGCCCGATCAATTTTTTTATTAATTTTGCTTGATGGTCTTGAGAATCTTTAAACTTTTACTCTTTGTCTTGATTCTTTAGCTCGATGGAGTGATGGATTTTTTTTTACAATAAAAATTAAATTACCTAGTAGTTAGTAAATTATATATGTGGTGGTGGTCCAACTGGCCAGTAACATTTGTTTATATATATATATATGTGTGTGTGTGTGTGTGTGTGTTGAGCTGACCCGTTAGTCCGCAACCTACCTATGGTTTGGTCTGATAGGTTCAACAGCGCGGCCCAAATTGCCACCTCTACTTACTCCAACTTCAGTATCATTATATTTCATTAAAACAATTAATCATTTACATAACCCAACACGTTTAATAAATTTATAATAAATTTTAGTGAGATGCATGTAGCGATCCGTGTCAACAATAAACCTGGATTCATAAATAATTGGAACTATTATTCAGTTCTGACATACTTCAATAAAAATAAAACCTTATTCTGCACCAATAGTTTACACCCGTCACTCGCATGTGCAAAATATTAAAAAATAAATTATGAATAAGACCATCCAAATTTAAAATGTATATATTCCTTTTTTTTGGTTGTCCACACTTCAAATGCATGTACAAAAAATGAAAAATCAATACACCACAACATTTTATCTTCATCCTACAAATATCTTTCACTTTCCAACAATACCTTTCACTTTTTACTCATCTCATCTACTTTACACATAAATAATTATTATTTCTCAAAACTCAAGATAAAGAAATCATACATTCTAACTTTGGACATAATAAGTAGGACTTTTCTACGGTCAGTAAGATTTTCACCCTTCCTGACGTCAGTATACCAATAAGAACTTGACACATCATTTAATATCGTCATTTGCGATCTAGCTTCGCTCGGAATAAAATTATATTTTTTAATAATTTTTTTTATAAAACTACAAAATTATCCTTATAGTATTTTATTTTTAAAATAATTATTTTAATCTTTTATCTTTTTTATAATAATTAAAAAAATTACATTAGAATTTTTAAAAATCATTTAAATTTTGAATTTAAATAAAAAAATAATTTTCATCCTAATTCCTTTAATCTCTTTCAACCCTCCCTCTTTTTCTTCATCTTTTTTTTCTCAATTTGTCATTAGGGTTTCAAGTATCATCTAGTTGTATCCTTTATAATGTCAATATTTTGGAGTAAACGTGTTGGTGTCGGGCTCCGTCGCGGTGTATCTGCATAACCACCTCGGCGGCCGGAGCACCGACCGGAACAAACTTGACGAGTGTGCATAACCAACTTTCTGCATAACCAATTTTCTGCAAAGCCATGGATTTTATTCAATAATTACCTCCTTCCAATTCAAAACAATAATTACCTTAAGAAAACGACAACAGGCAACACACCAGACATTGACGAGTGTGCAAACCAGAAACTAATTGCTCTAATGTTTTCACCTTTCAATTCCATGATTAAGATTTCTGCTAACACTAATTGAATAAACAGGAATGGGAATTTTTGTTGGCTTTCCAATATTAGTAGCTATTGGTCTCTGGTTATGGCGAAGCATAAAAATTAAGATGAATGATCGGAGAACAAAGCTGAGATTCTTTTAAAAGAAAATTAAAAGAAAAATAGGTTTAAAATGAAATAAGCATTTAATTTTATTGAAATATTAAATGTTAATTAATTAATATTATATATTATTTTAAAGTAAAAAAAAGAGGGTATTTTTGTAATTTTATATTTATTATTTTAATCTATTAATAAGGCGATACAGTGCGATTGCAATATACAGAGTGCAAATGCTCTAATGCAAAATGCAATCTGTTAAAAACAATATTATTCGTTGGATCAAAGATCTAACGATAATCATAGGGTTTACTGACGTCAGGAAGGGCGAAACTCGTACTGACCGTAGAAAATCCTAATAAGTATTATATTTACATCTTCGGTAAGAAATTAAAAAAAGTAATCATCCAAATATTACTATCTCACTAAACGATGCTTAAATTTAACATTCATTACACATAAAGCTCAATGATTTCAAATTGATCAATTTAACTTTTAGCCGAAACATATATGGGGAGAATATAAATTGCCTATACATGGTGTTGGGTGGCGAAAAAGTAAGTAATCAATAAACAAAAGAGATTATTAGACTTGGTAACAGGATAGTAAATGAAAGGAGCTAGCAGTTTCGTTGAGCGAACAGTTTTGTAAAAAAGTACTAATGCGGCAAGCAGGATTGTGGCGAGCAGCCTTGCAAAGAACAGCTGTGCAAGCAACTCAAGCCAAGATCAATTTGGGCGAACAGGTTCGTATTTAAGCGAGCAACATTGTAAAGTAAGCCCAAGCGAGGAGCGAACAACTCAGACCGCAAAGGATCACATCCAAAGAAGACGTACAAGCGAGCAGCCGGTCACTGTCGAGAGCATCTCAATAATGCCAAAGACCAAGTACAACATGGGGAATTCCAAGAGTCACTAGCTTAGATATAGTCCAAGTGTCCTAACACTTGGCACCCATCCAATGAGCAATAGTGTAGATGTTGTACAAGTGTCCTAACACTTGGCAAAGATCCAATGGTTAAGCCACCAAGATGGTGACACATGGCCACTTTGTATGTCTATAAATACTCCCTTCATGTACATGAAAAAGGGGGAGAACAATTCAATAATATAGCTAAACTCTTGCAAAATTATTCCTTGAGCATTACTTAGCCAAATTTCATGATTTCTTGATCTTGTTTGGTGATCTTAACTAGGGAAAACAGCCACTAATCATCTTGATTACTAAAAGGTCATCAACAATTGGCGCTAGAAGAAGGGTCCGAACCTCCGATTTGTAAAATTCGAAGAAAGTTTGAAGACTACCACCGGAATCTGCATAATCTCGCCGGAATCCGGGAAGAGGTTGCCGGAAGACAAGAGTGCACATTCTTAGGACAAAGATTTACAACACTTTAAGGGTTTTAATGCATGTGTGCATGAACTAGGGTTTTCAAACCTTCATAATCACACACAAGGCTAGTAACCCTTGGAAAAGGTGTTTGCAAGAACAAGATTACCTCATCCATTTGCTCATTTACCCATATTTCGATAGTCAAAATGGTTAGATCGCAAGAAGAACGACATTCGAGTATATCTCCAAGTCGTAAACCGAGGACTAGGGTTTCGTCTACTGAAGGACATGCACGGACAGTGAGAGCAACTTCGCAGAGGAATATACAAGTCACTATTGACACAATTCCACCGGAAGTTAAAGCTCTTGCTCAAAACCCTGAAGAACTAGCAAAAACCATTGCTGTCCTTCAATCCTTGCAAAATCGACAAGCAGCAGGACCATTAAGAGCACCTGTGGCGACCAAACGAGCAGGCGAGCAGGAGCGTACGGGCGAACAAAGAAGTAAACTGAGAGAAGATGCACGTCGAGACGAGGCTGACAGCGAGAAAGTCCGTAGAAATAAAGGAAAAGCTCCATTAAGCGAGCGTCTAGGAAGTCGAGGGGAATCATCACCAAGTCGAGCAGATGAGTCAAGCAAAAGTACTTCCCGAACAAGTGCTTTGGAGAGACTAGGTACAAGGAATGCAAATAGGAGGGAACCATCCCGAAGGAACGAGGAGCGATCACACCATCCTGCTCGCCCATCAGTGCATGACCGAATCAGGAGGTCAGCTTTTGGCCGGCTAGGGCCAAATGGAGCTAGCAATGCCGCTAGGAAGACGACTCAGGAGAAACATCCCGTTGGCAAGGGACTGCATCGTGAAGAGGTCACTGAACCCAATCACGATGAACAGCCTTCCATCGGGAGAACTCCCCCAAATGAATTGCAGGAAATGAGAAAGGCGATCGAGGAATTACAGAGACAGTTGGAATCTCAAAGAGGTGTTGGATCGACTATTCTCCCTTCTTCACCGTTATCTCCATCTGTCCTCAATGCACCAATCCAGAAGAAGATACAGTTCCCAGCCATCAATTTGTACGAGGGAACGTCGGACCCCCGCATTCATGCGACAAAATATTCGGATTTTATGATTTCGATGGGGGCAACCGACGCCACACAATGCCGAAATTTTCCACTCACCCTGGGAGATGGCCCGCACAGATGGTTTTCAGCATTGGCTCCTGGCTCCATCAACTCTTTTGCCCAACTAAGCAAAGAGTTTTTGTCCCACTTCTCAACTGCCGGGTCTTACTTGACCCACAGACACCGTCTAGCAGATATTAGGCAGGGAGACGAGGAGTCTGACAAGCAATTTCTGGAAAGATTTGATAAAGTCTTACTGGAGGGCGAGATGGTGAGTGAGGACACGAAGATTGTGGCAGTGATGGCTGGTTTAAAGAAAGGAACTGATTTGTGGAAAGAAATGCATCTGACTTGCCCGAAAACATACACAGAATTCAGACATAAAGTGGGAATTCATGTTTCAATGCAGGAGGCCCTACACCGAGAGATGGGAGACAAAGTCGATCCAAAGAAGTTTAGCAAGAAGTCGGGATGAAGCGATTACAAAGCTCCGAAGAACATGAAGTCATTCAATGATGGAGCTGAGTTGAAAGAAAAGTTGAGTCAAGTCCTTACTATGTCCGTGGACGCTGTGTACAACAACGTTAAAGACAGGGAAATGTTGTCAGAGCCACGGAGGATAAGGCAAGAGAGAGGAAAACTGAACCCGAACAAATATTGTGCTTATCATCAGAACATTGGCCACTTCACGAGCGAGTGCCGAGATCTGTTGAAGCAGTTGTGGAAGTTCTATGAGGAAGGAAAGCTGTCCGAATTCGTGAAGAGGGAACCAGGTAAAAGGCCAAGGGTACCAGAACCGTCCAGTTCGGATGACGGGGACAGTGATGACCAACCAAGCAAAGCAGGTAAGAGAGGAAGGAAGGTCCCAGCAGCCCCAGCAAGGCATATTCCGGAAATCCTAATGCTGGAACCCACTGGACCAGTAGGTGGTTGTTCTGATGGGAGACCACCTATGTCAAAAAGAAAAAGGAAGGCGGAACTGAGAGCAGTGGATCAAGTGATGGAAGTAGGCGCAAATCCATCGACCAAACGAACGGGGGACCTGACTTTCTCAGAAAAAGACTTAGACGGAGTACTTACTCCCCACAATGACTCGTTGGTCATTTGTGCTAATATTATGGGGACAAAAGTGCACCGTCTACTTGTCGATATTGGTTCCTATACGAACATCCTGTTCAAGAGCACGGTGGACCAGCTAGGAGATTGCGCTGAGTACATCAAAGACTGTGATCACAAGATTGTAGGATTCGGGAATGCTGTGACCACCCCGCTAGGAATGGTTACGTTGGCAGTTGAGCTTGTATCGGTCGAGGACCCGGAGAGGAAAATGAATAGAATGGTAGACTTCCTGGTTGTAGACCAACAGTCCACCTATAACGGGTTCCTCGGCCGTCCTTTCTTGCATGAATTTAAAGCAGCTGTTTCAACGTACTATTATTGTTTAAAATTCCCAACAAAGAAGGGTGCAGGTACAGTCAAAGGAGACCAGAAGAAGGCTCGTGCGTGTCTTTTGCAGATACAGTTGCAGGATCATCAAGTCAACATGACAGACAGGTGCTCAAACAAGGACGGAGACGATAGCGAGGCCATGACTTCTATCGACACTGAAATAATGGAAGTCGACGAACAGCTTTGCACAGACGAACAGCCGCGCATCGGCGAGCAACTGTGCGCAAACGAACAGCCGCGCATTGACGAGCAGCTGTGTGTAGGTGCACAGTTGGGCGAAGACGAGCAGAAATGTGAGGACGAGCAGGTTGTCCAAACAAGAGATAGAGAAGCTGCTCGCCCAGCGGACTTTGATGAAGAGGATATCGAGCCACGGCTGGGAGCAGAACCGATGGAGACCGAAGATGAGCCAAAGGCAGAAGGGCCCATTATTGACCCCAGATGGAAAGGCCAGAAACGAAGGGCTACCCCGGTTGAAGAGTTGGAAACTGTAAGAGTCGACCCGAACCAAGAGGGCTTAGAACTCTTCATAGGGTCCGAGCTACCAGAGCCGTACAAGACCAACATGATTGAGTTTGTTAAAGCAAACCTCGATGTGTTCGCATGGTCGCACGCAGACATGGTGGGCATCAGCCCCGAACATGCCTGCCACAGACTCAACATCGACCCGAGGAAAAAGCCAGTTCATCAGAAAAGGAGAAAATTTGGGCCCGACAAATACGAGGCGCTTGACGTGGAGGTTAAAAAGCTGCTGGATAACGACCTAATTAAACAAGCGTTATGCCCGCAATGGTGGCGAATCCAGTGTTGGTTAGAAAAGCGACTGGAGCATGGAGACTTTGCATCGACTTCACAGATCTTAACGCCGCTTGCCCAAAAGACAACTTCTCGTTGCCTCATATTGACCAGCTAGTTGATAACACCGCCGGACATGAGCTGCTAACGTTCATGGATGCATTCGCAGGATACCATCAAATCGCGATGCATCCCGATGATCAAGAGCACACAGCGTTCTACACCAACAAAAACTTGCTATACTGGAAGAGAATGCCATTTGGGCTAATCAACGCTGGAGCTACATGTCAGAGACTGGTTAACAAGATGTTTGATGATCACATTGGGAAGACGATGGAGGTATATGTGGATGACATCGTTGTCAAGAGCTCAAAAAAGGAAGATCACTTACAGCACCTGGCTCAAACATTTGAGATACTTCGGACCTACAATATGAAGCTGAATCCCAAGAAAAGCAGTTTCGGAGTCCATTCTGGGAAATTCTTGGGACATCTGGTTAGTCAGCGTGGAATTGAAGCAAATCCCGTAAAAGTGAAAGCGATCATGGAAATGCAACCACCCAGATCAGTTAAAGAAGTCCAACGGCTAACCGGATGCCTAGCAGCTCTGAACAGGTTCGTTTCAAGATCCGGAGATAAGTGCAGACCGTTCTTCGAAGCAATTAAGAAGGGAAAATTTCAATGGACAGACGCCTGTCAACAAGCGTTCGAGCAGCTGAAAGAGTACCTCAGTGATACAAAAATTCTTGCCAAGCCAATCCCAGGGGAAAAGTTATACTTGTACTTGGCGGCTTCAGAGGTAGCAATCAGTTCAGTGCTCGTTCGAGCAGAAGGAAAATTCCACCTGCCCATTTACTATGTAAGTCATGCCTTGCACGAAGCAGAACTCAGATATTCACCAACAGAAAAGCTAGCATATGCGCTGGTGATGAGCGTCAGGAAACTTCGTCCATATTTTTTCGACCACCAGGTGGAAGTGTTGACAACGTTCCCACTCAAGCAAATACTGCACAGACCCGATGCGGCTGGTCGGCTCCTAAAGTGGTCCTTGGAAATCAGTCAGTTCGGGATTTCATATGCTCCTCGAACAGCGATCAAGGGGCAAGCCTTAGCAGACTTTATAGTCGAACTGACTTTCCCCCAAGATCCAACGAGAGGACATAGCCATCCCTGGCACATGTATGTTGACGGATCATCAACTAATACAGCATCGGGGGCAGGTATAGTCTTGATAAGCCCAGATAGGCAAGTTTTTACTTCAGCTGTTCGATTCGAGTTCATGGCGACGAACAACGAAGCAGAGTACGAAGCTGTGATCGTTGGGTTACGCCTAGCATTAGCAGTTGGAGTACGAAGGTTGCAAATCTTTGGAGATTCGCAATTGATCGTCAACCAGGTCCGAGGAGAATATGAAGCAAGAGATGAAGACATGGCTTTGTATCAAAAAATTGTTGCTCACTTGGCCTCCTTGTTCGAACAAATATACATTGAACAGATACCGAGAGACAATAATGCTCAAGCAGATGCATTAGCCAGGCTAGCAACCAGTACCGGACCAGCAGAATTGTCAGAAGTGACGCTAACAAGAATGTCCAAACCGTCAATCGAAGATTACAAAATCTATCAGATCGACGAAGATTTCGAAGAAGACGACTGGAGAATACCAATCGTTGAATATTTGCAAAACGATAAAAAGCCAGACAACCCGTTTGAAGCTAACAAGTTGGTTAAAAGAGCAGCAAGATACACCATGATGGACGGACAGTTGTACAAGAGAGGAATTTCGCTCCCACTTCTGAAATGCTTGGCTGGGGGGCAAGGACAAGCAGTGCTGAAAGAGATCCATGAGGGTGTATGCAGAAATCATGCCGGAGGACGGGCCTTGGCATATAAAACAATAAGGCAAGGATATTACTGGCCAACCCTCCTCCAGGATGCGATCAAGATTGCCCGAACTTGTCATAGATGTCAACTGTTTACCCCAAACATTCACAAACCCCCACACGAACTGATTTCAGTCAATAGTCCATGGCCGTTTGCGAAATGGGGAATTGACCTCATTGGGCCTTTTCCACCGGGACA
Organism: Ballota nigra; assembly: GCA_947034835.1. Lineage (NCBI taxonomy): Eukaryota > Viridiplantae > Streptophyta > Magnoliopsida > Lamiales > Lamiaceae > Ballota > Ballota nigra. The sequence goes on along the minus strand of OX344724.1, from coordinate 36,191,638 downwards.
AGGAAATGTTCGATTCGCGGTGGTGGCTGTTGACTACTACACGAAATGGGCAGAAGCAGAAGCACTCGGGCGGATCACACAGGAGAAAATGATCAACTTTATATGGAAAAATATTGTTTTTCGTTTCGGGGTCCCTCAGGCGATAGTGACGGACAACGGGAGACAGTTTGAGGGAAAAGAGATCAGAGATTTTTGCGAAAAATGGGGAATAAGGAAACATTTCTCGACACCGTACCACCCCCAATCGAACGGTCAAGTAGAAGCAGTGAATAAAATAATCAAGCATATACTGAAGATTCGTTTGGTTGACAAGCAAGGGAAGTGGTCAGAAGAGCTACCAGAGGTGTTGTGGGCATACCGAGTATCCCACAGAACAAGCACAGGCGAAACACCGTTCACGATGACGTTCGGGACAGAAGCAGTAATACCGATTGAGCTAAAAGTCCCAACAAAACGAACAGCTGCGTTCGACGAAGAGACAAACAACTCCGCAATGGCAGCAGAGTTGGACTTGCTTGAAGAAAAAAGAATAACAGCAGAATTAAAAAATGCAATTTACAAAAGAAGAGCAGCAAAGTACTACAATTCTCAAGTAAAAGCAAGAGAATTCGAAATTGGGGACTTGGTACTCCGAAAAGTTTTGATACCACCAGGAGTATTCGGCCCGACTTGGGAGGGCTCATACAAGGTGACGAATAAGTGGCACAACGGCACATACGACCTTGAAGACATGGAAGGCAAGTCGTCCCAATACTCCTGGAATACAACTTTACTCAAGAAGTACTACCAATGAAGTCCTGTAAGTCTTAGAAAGTTTGTAAGTAGATCCTTTGTAATTTTTGAAATTTTTGCGCAAGTTTATAAGCGAGCAGATTTGCATTTATCTTACTAGGCGAACAGAATTGCATTTATCTTTTGTCTTGCTGAATTTTAGTTTTTGAGCCTTAAGTCCAAATTACTTAGTTGCTCGCCCAAAAATTTGCAAAATACAAGTCTGTTATAAGACAAATAAGAGAGCTTATTAAAAGCAAAAATAAGGCTAAGTCCATAACGGACCAATAGCCCGCATTAATGCAAGGCCAAGTCCACAAGCGACCAAAATGGCCCAAACAACTAAAGGTCAAGTTCTATAAGAACCAAGTGACCAACTTAAAATTTGACTAAGTGTTTACATTAAGAAAAAAGGAACACTTAGAAACTAAGTCATAAGCAAAAGAAAGAGGCGAGCAATTAAGTAAGACAAACAAAGAGGCACAAATTTGTAGATGAGCAAAAATTTTCATTTCTTTTAAGTCAAAAGATGTTTACAATAGGAATAAGAAATACAGAAAGAGTGTACATCCTATTGTAAATAAAAAACTAAATCTTCAAGAGGGAGGCGGAGGAGGAGCATCTGCAATTCTGGTCGCCTGGGCACCTGGCTGCTCGCCTAGGGCACTTGTGCCAGCCCCATCTAGTGGAGTTAGAGGAAGAGACGCCAACCCTTCAAAGACCTCATCAGTGGCCGCCGCGCTGGTCGTCGCTGGAGCAGGGTCAGGCTGGCCGCCATAAGTAGGGGCAGCGATGTCAACCTCCTCGCCAAATACATCTAGAGGGAAGCCAAGGTCGGCTAAGTCAGAGACGAACAAAGTTGAACCAGGAGCAGGAGGGTAGTTCTTCACGTACTCGATGAAATCCGCCTTCACCGCGCCACGAATATCTTGATTATGATCGTGGGCGAAGTGGACGGACCTCAAACATTCGGCAAAGGCACAAATGTACCCAAAGTTGGTCTTATCCAACACCTCCTGCTCGTGGACTTCATAGTCAATCATGTTTTTACGCTCTTCCTCCAATCTTTTGATGTGCTCCTCGGCAACTAGCAGACGAGCAGCTAAGTCTACTCGCTCCTTTTCAGCCCTTTCGGCTCTCAGATCTGAAGTTTGAACCTCCAACATCATCTTTTGAGCCTTGTCCAAGGCACTCTGCTCGCCGGCCAAGGAGGCCTCCATTTTACTCTCCATCAAGGCCAGCTCCTTAGCATGCTCGGCCTTGCACTCTTTGATGGCAGAGACTCTCTCTTCATCCATCTTCTCCACGCGACGGCCCAAGTCGCGGTTTGTTCGCTCAAGATCCAGGACCTGGTCGAGCAGCATCTGAGACTGGACCAACTGGTGGCTAGCATTGTACGCCACCAGGCGAACATTATCGCTGGCGGATTGGCCACCAACAAGGGTGTTCGCCGATTTCGTCCAGGCCCTTGAGACCATCTCAGTAGCCCGGCGAACAGGGAGATCCGGGATGTCACGGAGCGAGGAGGGGGCATTTTTAACCACAGAGAGGTGGTGGAGTGTTGTCCCTCGGCCGGGGTAGAGTGTTGGGTTATACCTGACGAACAAAAACAAATGTTAGTGAGCGAGCAGCATGGAACTAAGCGGCGAACAATAAGAAAGTCGGGGACGATTAACTTACTCCTTGATTTTCACCGGATCCCAACCCAAGTAAGAAGTGTCCCTGGGATTGTCCCCTGTCTTGGTCGCCACCAAACTGGTGACCACCTGCTGTTCGTCCACTACCTCCATCGAGGTAGATTTCGAAGTAGGGGATCTTGGAGCAATGTTGCTCGCTTCTCCAGCAGTCTTTGATCGCTTCAAGGCGCGATCATCACCGCGACTGCCACGAGCATCGTCACCTCGCGGTTCTTTCCTTCTCTCCCTTTCCCTTTCCTTCTCCTTTCTCACATCCCGTGGAGAAGAGGTAGTTTTGGCCGCAGGCTTGCGGCGACCAGCTCCGGCGGCTGGGCGACCAGTGGGGTTCTCCCCTGCCCGGAGGCGCATGATGGCAAGGGGAGGGTCCATCTTCCTTCTTGAAGCGTCGGCCATTTGCTTTACTCGTCTGGCGAGCAAGTAATATGACTCGGGCACAGCCGGGATGGCAACGGTGACTCGTTGATCTAATAAGAAAGAGACAAGGGTCAGGCGAGCAAGAATGATTAGCGAGCAAGAATGATTGGCGAGCAAGAATAAAAAAGTTACCTTCTGGGACGGCGGCTTGAGCTTCAAGATGGTGAGGACTCGTAACCAAACCAGCAAGTTTGCGACAATGAGCCTTCGAGAGATGGTGTATGCCGCGACTAGCAACGTCGCGAAGAGAGATAATGGCTAAGGTGAAGAGAAATTCGTCGCTGATATCGGGATGCCCCCACTTCAAATTTCTCGGACCTGCAAAACAACGGAAAGGATTAAAATTAGTCCTACTTATGAATTAGTAAGATAAAATTAGCCCTACGTTTGATGTTTCCAAAGCCTTCAGGCGACATGATGCGCACCTGCCCGCCAGCGAATCCCTCAGTTGCTCGCCAATCTCCACCAATAAAAAGGAATTGGCAATGTCAACCCTTAATCTTATTGGGAACACCTTCAACAAGTTTCAATCCGGTCTTCGCCTTAGCGTAATACCAACCAGCACCGTCCTCGGAGATAGTTAAAGCATAAAGAAGCTCCGCGGTTGTTATTTTATTTTTGTAACCCTCAAGACCAAAAAGTGTCATGAAGACTAGAAGAGTACTCCAACCGTTTGGGGTGATTTGAGTGATCGCCAGATTCATGTCGAGCAAGAACCGACCAATGAGCGAATGAACGGGGAGCGGGAAACCCGTGTTCAACACATCCAAGTTGATCGCCGTGCAGCCAGGAGGGGGGCGATCAGCAGTCTCTCCTTTCTTCGGCACATACATGAAAATATCGTAGGGGATTTTGTACGTTTCACGGATGCTCGCCAGATCATCCTCAATAAAAACACTGGCAACCTTGCTCGCTGCATAGTCCCCATCCTGAGCCTTCATAATTACCCTCGATGTGGGGACAAAAGTCTTCGAGTAGCGAGCAGAGTAGTCCGCCCACTCGTTGTCACGAACAACTCCTTCCGGGATTCGAGATTCAGGTGTAGTTTGAGAAAGAGGAAAATTGATTTCCCTTAAAAACTCCCAAGTGAGCGTGTGACCTCCCTGCTCGCCACCTCGCTGCTCGCCAGCATTGTCAGCTTGATCGCCCTCAAGGTCAATTGAACCCTCTATCTCCGCGGCCACTGCTGCAGAATCTTCTCCAAGGTCAGAAGATGTTTCAGGCTCGCGAGCAAGAGAGTGAATCTCTTCTTGATCGCCAGAGCGGTCAGCGGCGAACATCTCTACCGAGCGAACAACGGAGCTCGCGTCTGAGTCCGTGCCTTCATCCACTAATAACGTGTGCGGATTGTTTGCCAACGCTTGGCGAACAGATCTGCGCGGAGAAGACTGATCTACGGGTCTTTTTTCCGGGTTTCGTCCGGGTCCGGATTGAGAAGAACTTGAGGGGGAAAACTCCATTCGAAATAGCAAGGAAGAATTTTGGCTAATTTGGAAAGGTTTTAAGTACGATGGGACCAATGTCAGAATCACGGTGGTGACGTTACTACGGGACGGCGGCGCAATGGCGGTTCACGGCCGGAGTAACAGTGATGAGTAAAGAAAATACAGAAAAAAGAAAAAGTTCACGAAATTAGAAGAAGAAAAGGAAATGCGAGACGAATTACCTTTGAAAACGAAGATCAAAGTGACACAAGAGGAGAATCAGGTACAAGAATTGCAAAGAAAGAAAGCTTCGAAGCGTTTATCAATGGCGAAAATTTAAGAAATTCAGAAAGAAGAAAGAAGAAGAAGTCGACGCCTATTTATAAGGATGAGGCTGGGGCGAAAATGCAATTTCCCCAAAATTTTGTAGGCCCCTATGGGCAAATTGGGGGTCGCGCGTGACTGACGCGACGCCTCGCATTCCGTGCCTCGGGAATTCAACCGTCGCGACACGAAAGGGCGTTCGCTACTGGTCGCGCGTGTGAGCTCTCATGCTCGTCTGTTCGCCCAACTGCTCAGATGCTCGCCCATATAAACATCCATGTTCCATTCTTGCTCGCCCAATTTTCAAAGAGATTATAGCTTGGTCTCAATTGATCAATCCATGCCCAATGCGAGACCAAGCTAGGGTTCAATTGTTGGGTGGCGAACAAGTAAGTAATCAATAAACAAAAGAGATTATTAGACTTGGTAACAGGATAGTAAATGAAAGGAGCTAGCAGTTTCGTTGAGCGAACAGTTTTGTAAAAAAGTACTAATGCGGCAAGCAGGATTGTGGCGAGCAGCCTTGCAAAGAACAGTTGTGCAAGCAACTCAAGCCAAGATCAATTTGGCGGAACAGATTCGTATTTAAGCGAGCAACATTGTAAAGTAAGCCCAAGCGAGGAGCGAACAACTCAGACCGCAAAGGATCACATCCAAAGAAGACGTACAAGCGAGCAGTCGGTCACTGTCGAGAGCATCTCAATAATGCCAAAGACCAAGTACAACATGGGGAATTCCAAGAGTCACTAGCTTAGATATAGTCCAAGTGTCCTAACACTTGGCACCCATCCAATGAGCAATAGTGTAGATGTTGTACAAATGTCCTAACACTTGGCAAAGATCCAATGGTTAAGCCACCAAGATGGTGACACATGGCCACTTTGTATGTCTATAAATACTCCCTTCATGTACATGAAAAAGGGGGAGAACAATTCAATAATATAGCTAAACTCTTGCAAAATTATTCCTTGAGCATTACTTAGCCAAATTTCATGATTTCTTGATCTTGTTTGGTGATCTTAACTAGGGAAAACAGCCACTAATCATCTTGATTACTAAAAGGTCATCAACACATGGTTCAATAGCCTTTTTAATCACTATTCAAATAGAATATTCAAAAATGAAATATAAAACAAAGAAAAAAAATTGTTACATTAACATTCAAAAGAAGCTTACATATGAATAAATTACCTTTGTGATATTTTTACCCCCAATTCCCAACCCCTCTACCAATAGACACTCATGTGATAAAATATAAATCATATTTTTCACCAATAGATAAGAGTGGTGAGAGAGTGAGTATGTTTGATGTTTGTATTGAAATTGAATGAGATAAATAAATTAATATTTGTTGGGATGTAGGTGTAAGTATTATATGTTGGATTAAAATATAATTTTATGGTGGGTATACTTAGTAAAAATTATAAAATTAGGTAGATGAACTTAGTAAAATAGTGGATATAGATAGTTGTCATTATAATAAATTTATCTATAAATTATTATTTTTATTTAATTTGATTTTAAAAATTAATAATCTCAATTTGTGGTTTTTAATTCTTTTATTTTAAGACAAAGTATAGAGTGAAAATGATTCATATATGAACCATTGAATGATATTAACTATTTTCGTTAAAGAGTATTAGTTGTTTTAACAGAAGTGTATTAGTTATTTTCACTGAAGAGTATAAGTTATTTACTGCAAACATATCAAGACTCTTCAATGAAAACAACTAATACTCTTCAGTGAAAACAACTAAAACTCATTTGTGAAAATAACTAATATCTTTCAGTGATTTATATATGAACCAATTTCACTTTATACATATTCTTATTTTAAAGCAAATTTGTTTATTTTAAAACTAATAACAAATTTTTGAAGAAAAATATATGAAAAAAGTACCTCAAGTCATACAAAAAATCATCAAACTCAAAACACCATGACCAGATAGTGAACTGTTTCAAAAATATTAATATCCACATAAAATAGTACTCGCTCCGATTCAAAATAAGTGTCGTTTAAGAATTTAAATTTTGTTTCAAAATAAGTGTCGTTTTAGCTATTTTTTCACGTTTTTTCCTGATGTACCCTGAACTTGAATTCAAAATATAAGAGATATTTTAGGGATTATATTAAAATATAACATACTCCTATTAAAGATTATCAAAATATAATAAATCTTTTAGAGATTTATGTGGGGTATATATGTCAAAATTTAAAATTCTTAATTTGTTCTAAAATCTCTAGAACGATACTTATTTTGAATCGGAAGGAGTATTTTTTATATAATAACAAAATATTATATAGTCGCTGAAATTGATGGATACATATAAAAGAATCAATAAAGTGGTTTATTTTAAAAACAATATCAAATACCCAACTTTGATATACAAAACGAAAATCCATTCGTGCTCCGACATCAATACCATTATACTTCATAAAAATATTTTTATATTTTTCACACAGTCCAACACTTTTAACAAATATAAATGAAAAATATGAAAATACGGGATTTGAAAAATAAAATTTCACAAGTATTTATGTTAATCATAATAACCGGACATAAATTGAAGACTGCAACTAAACAAACCCCAACATTAACAATACATTAAAGACAAAGTATAGAGTGAAATTGGTTCATATATGAATTATTGAAGGACATTGGTTGTTACCACTAAAGAGTATTAGTTATTTTCATTGAATGATATTACTTATTTACACTAAAGAGTCTTAGTTATTAAGTGAAAACAAGCTAAGAATTTTCAGTGAAAACAACTAATACCCTTCATTAAAAATAAGTAATACATTTTTTAGTGAAAACAACTAATACCCTTTAATGTTTCATATATGAATCAATTTTACTCTATATATACTCTACATTAATTTAAAAAATATATACAAATAAAAAAAAACCAAGCATTAATTATCAATTTTCCATTACGGAAAGATATTGTAATATAATCAATATTCCAAACTTAATGAGTGGAAATGTTCAATTATATCTTTGCTTAATTTTAGGGAGTGAGTCAACTAATTTTCGTAAATCTTTTATTCATATATTTCTCTACAATAGAACACTTAATTATAGGAATTGGGTCAACTAATTCCTTAAAATCTCTTAATTGTGTTTCCCCATAATAGAATATTAATATTTTTTTATTGTAACAGTAAATATATAAAATTTAGTATTATTTTCAATGTTAATCTATACCGGCATTATAATCAATACTTTGGACTATAAAAGACAAACTCAACCTTTACACATCAAGAAGTGTCAATCCAAACTCAAAAAATACAACTTATCAATACCTTGATTCTAAAAAAGAATATATACAAATTAAAATAAATTCAATATTAGTTTTCAAATTTCAATAGTCAAACATTTCAAAATTAATTATTGAATATATAGAAATATAAATTATACACATAATTGTGACCATTACTTATTATGAGGGTTTTTTTTTTACTATAAAAAATTATGGTGTATTTTATATTTATAGATTAATCCATATATACATATATATATATATATATATGTATATATATATATATATGAATCTCAATAATAAATAATCTCATAAGAAGGATTCACGTTCAATATTATTTCAAATATCCCAGTCAAAGTTTAATTCCTAAATTGTAGGCACTACTTTAGATGATTGTGGATTTTAAAACGGCAACAAAAAAAATTTGACCAATTTTTTTTTTAATCGGATCTGCAAAATCTTTCACGTCCACAACAATATTTAAAAAGTGGGCCGATTTTTTTATATTTATATGCTCACCATTTTATTTTATTTTATTGATTAATTGAACAATATCAAAAATAACAAAGATAGTCGATACCTTCATGAGAATAATATATATGACAATTTATTATAAATTTGTAAAAAAATATTGAGATCAGCTGTTATATATATATATAAAATATCTAATAAAATTTAATGCATACGTAATAGTCAGTTATAGATTTACATTAAGAATGTTTCCCAACGAATTCTTTCAAAATATCCCAATAAATATTATTTAATTATTATATATTTATATCAATAATGAATAATTAACATGTACATTAATTTGCTGCAACAAAAACGTTAGATAACACCTACAACTTAAACCCACATGCTAATTATTTATCAACTACAAAAAAAATCGGGATTATGGGTACAGAAAGCAATAAATCACAAAAATGTAATTATTATTATTATTTTTTCTTATCAAAACTAATTCAACCTAAAAGAATCAGAAATAGACAAAATTGGGGAAATTTTTTCCTCCACAGCTAAATCACGCAAATCAGGGAAAATCTCCATAGGCTACAAATTACACCTTTAAATCAAGAAAAAAAAAAGAGCGCCTCTATGAACGACACATTGTCGACAAAGTTTCTTCAATATCCGGCGGACTCTTGAACGACGCTATATACACAGATACACAGCAGACGAACACAAAATCACCGGAACCGGCCGATGGATCGCAAGAAACATCCGACGCCACTACACTGCAAGCAAACAATGTCAATTGAAAAATAAAAATTGAATTATTCAATAAGCACAAAAAAGGTAGCAACGAGTCGAAAATCCACTATAAAAGAGCACACTGGAATGAACCGCATATATAAAGGACAATCGAGACGTAACCGCTCCTACATCAATACCACCAAATAATAAACATAATTGTAGGGTCATAAACATCTCCCGCTGAAACTATTTATAGAAAGGTAGTGTATTTTATATATTATATAGATATAGATATAGATTATAGATTACTTAAAATAAAAGCCCAGTAATTTAAACATCCATTTACCGTACGTGCCTAATTTAGGAACACCAAAATCACGGACCATTATCATTTTTTTTTTAAAGGTAGTCAATTACAATAGTTTCCTAACATAATCAATTACAATAGTTCCTTCGACCACCGGGTACATGGCAACATCTTTTCATCTCGTTGTAGACCGGAACCGCAATCACCATAAGAGGGGGACCACCCGAACCCGCAACTCCGAACCACAACCGCACTGCAGCCGGAACTGCAACCACCACAAGAGGGGGACACCAACCCACCACAATAGCGGAACAACCACCCCACCATAATAAGGGAACAACCACCCCACCACAAGAGGGAAATAAATTCCCTCTCTTTTGTCTCGAACCCAAGATCTCTGGGTCTTAGGTGGTGGCCTCAACCACTTGAGCTACCAACACTGACCATTATCATTAAAAAACTGAATCCAGGGAGTAAGTTATCATTAAAAACTGAATCCAAGGAGTAAGTTTATCAAAAATAATATGGGATGTTAAAATCCCATTACTTACGGTAGTGGTGCAAAAAATTAGGGCATGGAATAATTTATTAACTTATATCTGGCGTAAAATATGGGCATGGAATATTATGAATAATTTATCAAAATTTAAGCATTTGTTTTTTTTTTTTTTTTTTTGAAAGGTAATCAATTACAATAGTTTCCTAACATAATCAATTACAATAGTTCCTTCGACCACCGGGTACATGGCAACATCTTTTCATCTCGCTGTAGACCGGAACCGCAATCACCACAAGAGGGGGACCACCCGAACCCGCAACTCCGAACCACAACCGCACTGCAGCCGGAACCGCAACCACCACAAGAGGGGAACACCACCCCACCACAATAGGGGAACAACCACCCCACCACAAGAGGGAAATAAATTCCCTCTCCGTGTCTCGAACCCAAGACCTCTGGGTCTTAGGTGGTGGCCTCAACCACTTGAGCTACCAACACTTGACAAATTTAAGCATTTGTTAAGATATATATGGATTGAACATTTTATAATTGTATTGTGAGATATTATAGGCACGGTATTAGATCCTAAAATTGTAAAGCGCAACTTTTTTTCTAAATTGTATGAACGGTTAAATTGATAGTTGAATTTAATTGTTTTCTGTCAAATTTGGAACAATATCTTTCTTAATAGTTTTTTTTTTTGAGATCGTGGATGGTGATATTTCTTGATAAGTTGAACAACAAAAAACACTATTGTTTTAATTATATATTAATAATTAAACACTGGCATTTGATTGCTACATTAGCTATATTATTTTAAGTCGGTTTATATCATATAAAAACCAGACTATAATGAACGCCCAAAAAAGTGGCTAAAAATAGATTTTATTTTATTAATTAAATAGAGATCAATAATTATTAAAAAAAATTATTAGCTGGACAATTATCATATGATGCTGATATTAAATGCACAAATCATGGGCTAATTAAACCACAATAAACGTGGATACCTAATTAACTAATTTATTCATTAAAAATTGCCATCTAGTTTACAAAATATCCCAAATTTTAAGTTGGTGCTGCAAACAATTAGGAAATAAAAAAACAAATTCCATATACTCCAATTTTTTTTTTTACAAATGATACACAAATAACGTCAATCTATATTATAAAATGGATAATGGAAACATGAACAAACCAATCCATTATATTAATCAACCAACCCAATTAATTACAATCTACACAAATACACTTGATCAGATAACTCAACAAACGCTTTAAAAAAAAAACAAATCGGCTGATCCGATAAATCGACAAAAAAAATACAAAATAAAAATCCGAGATGGCATGTTGCTTTAGTCCTTCATTGATATCATTATCAAACTTTATAAGGCCACAATAGCGCTAGGAAATGAAGCAGGACCGAAGAAAATTTATAATACCATGGCTTTCATGTTCGACTCATGTCTAATTCCAATGAAGATCGAGAATGGAAACCAACCCGAGATGAAAACCACATACAAACAACAGCAACCGGCACAAAACAAAAACCTATAAAAAACCAAAAAAATGGTAAGCGAAGAAGAGGATGCAATGAAAATGAAAGTTATTTTATTATTATTTTAATAATAATATTATCCACATATGAAGTGGATAAGAGGGAGGGATGTTACGGGACTTCCAATCACATATATATGAGAAGGAGAGATAAAGATAAGTGAGGGGAATTCATTTTATCTCTCTCTCCTGGAAAAAGATTTTTCTCTCCTGATACGCAGTAAAGAAGAATTCTCTAACAGAATTCTTCATCATACACAAACATATATATCATACATGTACTCAATACTAAAGGGCATTTATATTTATATTGTGGAATACGAATCAATTCATGAATTAATTTCATGTAATTGAGTTCTGACAACGAGGATCACAGTACGTATGTAGAATCCAACCAGGCTCGAATTCCTTCCGCTGTAATTACGAGGTTGGTCGTTCCAACTTCCTTATTTTTTATTATCGAAATCCAACAGAAAAATATGAGAAAACACATAACATTATATATACACACATGGAAAGCAAAACAACAAAGCACAATCCAGGGACAGATTTAAAATTAAACGTTTGAATCCATGTGTAACGCTCCAAAACAATTCAATGTAGCAGAAGATTTAAAACCACATTCAATGCAAATTACCATATCAGAAATAAACGTCATAGATCAATAGATCAAATACAGTAAACCATCGAACGGCCAGAAGTTATTCCCGCCCAAATCCATTTTAGGAAAATTAGATCACATCATAGTGATACTCGTATGCACAACAATACTACTTTATAAAAAAGTTAACGGAAATTTGACTTTATGCTTTTATTAAACTGGTGTAATAAAGACTTTGTATATGAAATCCTTTTAAGATTTATTAGCTAGGATTGATAGAATTCAAATTTGTAGACCAGGTTCATACTAATTTTCATTTTATTAAAAAGGTCCAGCAGTGCATGACAAAACAAATACCTTGTTAAGATACGGTGATTCATTCTCCGCTAATTCCGATCGAAACGAGAGTTATTTAACAAAGTTTGTTACATTGGTTGAATCCAAATTTGTTTGTTGAACACGCGAAATTTCTTATACGTTGGTTGCTCCTTTGTTAAATTGCATTTGACGTCCTACATTACAAAGTCATGTGAAAAGAATCTGTCGTAATTTCTGGCTCTATCAGTTGGTGAAGTTGGATCAATTACTAGTATTTACAAATCTAATAAAATATTTTATTTGACCAAATTCATTGGAGCTTTTACAAAAGACAAAGTTTAATTATATGAAAATATAGTTCATAATAAGCTCGTGATGAAATTATTTTAAAATACTAAATATTTAATAAAAATATAAACAATTTCATTAGGAGTGCTGATTATTCGATCTAACTGTGAGCATTAGTGGCTGTTTATTTTTTCGAGAATCACCAAACAATTACGCGTGGTTGATTATCGTAGTAAAAATGGTAAATACGAAGGATTGTGGTAAATACAAATATTAATTTCATATATATATATATATATATATATATATATATGTATGCATGCATTTTCCTATGAACATTAGTATAAAAGGCTTGTGGTGTATTTTTGTGTGTATTTTGGATAATTGAATTATTTGTATTCATAAAAATACAAGTATATATATAAGTGACCTACAAGTAGGTGGTGACATAACCTTTCTTCTTCTCGCATGCATGCTTGACACATGTCTATTTGACCTTATTTAAGTCATTACTTGGTTACAAAGTCTTTTTAGTGTAAGGTGTTCAGTTGCTCGTTCTGGAGCCTCTCTGATGAGGATTCTCATATATGCTCTCCCTTAGGCTGCTCGATTTTCTTAGAGTCGTACTCCACTTTGCTCGCCAGCTTTCTACACACTTATACTTTATTGGATAACTCTTAAGGGCTGCTCGACCATTAGAGTTGTTCGTCCAACAGGGTTGCTCATCCTATGGGGTTGCTCGCCCTACTGGTGGTTGACCCACCGTTAATCTTGTATTAAAGACTAACAGTTGTTCGCCAGTTCATTAGGTTTTTTGTCTATCAACAAGGAGTATAAAAAATTGAGGTTAGTGATGTAAGCACCAAAATTTTATTAAATCTAACGGTGTTATATTTTATGTAAATCTTAATTTTGGAGATAAAAATATATAATAATATCTCCAACACTTGTGATTATATTTTCCTTACTATCAGATTTGGGAATATCTATGAGATTTAAAAATATCTCATTCTTGTTCTTCAAGTCTCTGATCTCTTATAAATACAAGACTCGGTATAGAGTTTTAGTAGATCTGATGGAATAAGTCTCAATGACCCCATCAACTCCCTACTACTACTGCATCGTAGGCTAAATCCTTCCCAAAGTAGAGCTCTGATGGAATAAGTCATAATGACCCGATCAACTCCCTACAACTAAATTGTAGGTTAAAATCCGGAATATGTCGCTGAGACTCCGGTAACTCAAATCAAATCCGGAATACGTCGCTGAGACTCCGGTAACACAAATTAAATCTGGAACACGTCACTGAGACCCTGCTAACATAAATCAAATTAGGAACACGTCGTTGAGACCCCAGTAACACAAATCAAATTCGGAATACGTCGCTGAGACTCCAGTACCACAAATCAAATCCAAAATACGTCGCTGAGACCCCGGTATCATAGATCAATCAAATCCATATCCTTGGAGAGAGGAATCAAGAGATCAACGAGAGTTGTAACCCACATAATTCCTAATAAAATATATGTTTACCTCTTTTTCTCGCCTTCTATATATATTTATTTGCAGGTGTTAAAATAATTTGGTTTTACAAATTGGCATGCCCAGTGGAATTATTTTCGCTCTTCATCTCCACTCTTTAAGGATAATATTCGTAAAATTTCATGGGGCATGTCAAATTCACCTCCGAGGGCATGTCAAATCACCTTCTGAATTCTACACCAAGATTTCGAGACCAAGTTGCAGCTGTCATACGTCTCTACAATATGTCTCGAGGGGGCATCTATAAACACCGAAATTTTATTAAGTTTAAATGTATTATATTTTATGTAAATCTTAATTTTGGAGAAAAAAATATATAATAATATCTCCAAGATTTGTGATTATATTTTCCTTACCCTTAGAATTGGGAATATCTCCGAGATTTAAAAATATCTATTTCTTATTCTCCAAGTCTCTAATCTCTTATAAATAGGAGACTCATAATAAAGTTTTAGTAGATGTGATGGAACAAGTCTCAATGATCCCATCAACTTCCTACTACTAAATTGTAGGCCAAATCCTTCCCCAAAGTAGAGCTCTGATGAAATAAGTCACAATGACCCCATCAATTCCCTACAACCAGATTGTAGGTCAAAATCCAAAATATGTCGTTGAGACTCTGGCAACACAAATCAAATCCAGAATACGTCGCTAAGACTCCGGTAATACAAATTAAATCCGGAACACCTCGCTGAGACCCAGGTAACACAAATTAAATCTGAATTACATCGTTGAGACTCCGACACCACAAATCAAATCCGAAATATGTCGATGCGACCCCGGTATTATAGATCAATCAAGTTCATGTCCTTGGAGAGAGGAATCAAGAGATCAACGAGAATTAGAACTCACACAATTCCTAATGAAATATATGTTTACCTCTTTTTCTCGCCTTCTATATATATTTATTTGCAAGTGTTGAAATAATTTGGTTTACAAGTGATATTATATTGTAATTGATATTTTTCTACCCTAATTTTAATACTCTTAACAAATTTTTTTATACTTTTAATCAAATGTTTGATACCTTAAGATAGTTTCATAATAAATATTTTTGTAGTGTGAAATTTGTTCATACATAAATATTTTTGTAATACTTTTTAATAGAACAACTCATACTCTTTAGTGAAAATAATTAGAACTCTTTTTAACGAGGCTTACTCTTGTATGCACTAGATGCACCGTACAATTCAAGTACATTTTTGAAAAATTACTTCTGTTATCATTGAAAATTCAGCCTTGTTTGTATTGAAAGTTACCCCTTGTTAAATTGCAATATGGGTAACATTTTAGTAATAGCAGAGCTAACTTTTGAAAAATGCATTTGAGTTTTATGATACTTACTCTTTTAGTCAAACAATTCATAATCATACCTTTCAAGTTATACTCTTTAGTGAAAAGTGAAAGCAATTTATACACTCCAATACTAATACTACCTTTTAGTGAAATCAACTAATATGTTTTAATGAAACAACTAATACCCATCAAAGTGGTTCATGTGTGAACCAATTTCATTCTATACTTTGACATCAAATATACTACCTTCGTCCCGAAAAAACTTGTACATTTGCCTTTGTGGTCCGACCTAAAAGAGCTTGCATCCTATCTATACTATATTAAAAAGTGACAATCCAATGAGAATCATTTTCGGACCAAAATACCCTCAACATATTTTTCTACGGCCAACTAACCCCTCGCTGACAAGAAACCCCCAAATGACAAGAAACTCACCCACACGCGCTCAAGCTATCTCCACATCCCCCCACCCACTCTCGCTCTCCCCATCTCACCTCCTCCGCCTCTTCGGCTCAGGCCAACCGCCGCGCGATTTCAACTCCTCCAAAATTTGAGAATCAAGCGATCGACTTCTATTGAACCCGTCAAATCTACGAACCAAACAGCCAAAAATCGGGGCTAAAAGATCTCCATAAGGCTGGAAACCAGCGACGAGATCTCCATATAGCTGGATTGAGAATTTTCGTAACCGAGATGCCCATTCGTACCAACGGGCAAACTAATCGCCGATCTGCATCTTCCAAAGTGGATAGATACGCCCTGTCAAACCCTAACCTCCAAAAAGAATAAAGATCTGAACGACGAAGCGTCCTCCCCTCCCATGGCTGCTGTAATTATTCCAATCGTCGAGCGCCGTGATCCAGCGCCGAGAGATACACCTCTGTCAAACACTAACCTCCAAAAAAGAATGAAGCGTCCTCTCCTCTCATGGATGCGGTAATCATTTCAAACCTCCACTCAAACGCACCGTCTTTCATTTGCATTTGCAGTTCATATTTCCTCTTTTGTTCCTTTACAGAGCAGTGGTATAAAAAAATTGAAAGATAGGATGCCGCCTTGGCATCTGAAGGAGAAACTGCCTCGAATTCTCCAGATATGCGCTAGGACTTTCATAGCCGACATAAGTTACTCCAACGATTTGTGCTACCTTCGCGTTTGATTGCAATTGGTATCTCTTTCTTTCCTGTGTTAATAGGTTTTTGTATACATTTTATCTACTATTATTGTTCGGCTAAAATGTGGTTTGATTTGTGTATCAAGTTAAAATCTGTACAATTATTAATTTGAATTATTTCTTGGTTGTATCAATGTGTAGGAGCATGATGTTTTCTTGCTCAATCTATATAAGCGCGCACTTGAGGTAGATGAATCATCTTTACAAAATTAGTGAATCACGGTGTGTCAGCGCTCTATACCTCTAATAGGATTCTGGTGAATTTAAAGTACAACTTTTTTTTATAATTTTTCAAATTTGCTAATTAACTTTGGATGTATTTATAATCTTGCTGGGATCCGTTGAGGTGTTGAGACTCGCCCATATTGTTGTATGAATTTTTTGTTATATATCAAATATCTTGTACTCAAGTTATATGCTTTCATTTTTAAATTTCTTAAGAGTCATCCGATAAAAAATGCTTTCGACGATGTTTTGAATTCTTATGAAAGCATCCCATCAGCAGCTAGAGAAAGGTATCGTTTTACCCTTTTTCTTTATGAAATTTGACTACTTTATTTACGATGTGTAAATGTATAATTATCTGCATTTTTTCATGTAATTCAATTTGTTTAAAAGAACTCGAAATAAAGGAAAACCAGAAAATTTATATGCATTCAATTAGCATATTAAGTAGACACATACCCCTGAGAACTTGAGTTATATGCACAAGTTCCATGTCTTACTTCTATCATGTTACAGGAGGATGCCTTTTTACTTTTAAATTTTATGTAGCAGCGATGAAGTTAGTGGTAAGGAGAGATGGAGGGAGGAGACTATTACTCTTCTAGGGAGCAGATCAAGACAACCCAAATATGATCTGATATTTGGTGGAATCCAATTGAGTAAGGGTGGTATGTGCCTATCCTAAGGTGTGGGTCTTTGGACATCCGGTAGATGGACTAGGAGCTTGATGTAATAAAGAAATTTGAAGTTGAGAATCGTCTAGCTAAGAAATTTGTGGATTGTTGGGAAATAGAAGACAACCATATTGGTAAAACAGGTAAATTTAGAATAAGATTAATATCTTAAGATTTATAGTGATTTTGATCTCAAATTCTATGTCATTTCACAATTTTACAATTCGTTCTCTCTTCAAAACTCTAGATTTTTTTCTTTCTATAATTCTATTCTTGGGTGAAATTCTATTTGGGGATCTTTTTTTAGTGCTTTAAAATGTTGTTGCTGACTCCACACCTTAGTTGAGTGAGAGGACTGAGAAAATATCAAAGAAGAATGATTTAGGTCGAAGAAAATGGTTGCAAGATATTGATTGAACAAGAGAGAGAAAAAGATTAGGAAATTAATTAGGCTTTTTTCTTTCTCCTTCACTCTGCTTTTGCTCCATGAGTTTTTTTAAAAATTATTATTATATACAGATTATGATATGGGAAAATTTGCTTCTGTTAAAATGTAGAAATTCCAATATTAAAAGAAAGTGTAATGAAGTTTGGAATTGGAGATAATGCCTAGAGAGTGTGATGGACAACTATGATCAAGTTTGCATATATTAATGCTCAAAGATTTAACAAGGGAAAAAGTTGAATTATATTGATAAATTATTGATCATTCAAATGAGTTATATGGTTATGCTACTGGTTAGGTTACCACGTCAATTTTACTGATTAGATATCAGTTTTAAAATCAATGACGTTGAGGCTTCGAGCAATGGGTTCTTCCAATGACAAAGTAAGCAGGAAAATGAATAAGTATTATATTAATTAGACATATGTGATGGCAAATTTGGTTTCTAATGAATGATCAGATTACCAAGCTTTTAAGTTGCTACAGCTTTTGGTGATTTAAAATGATGCACTGCCTCATAGACATGTTGATGACACAGGTGAATTTTTTTCTATTTTAATCATATATGCTATCCTGATTTCTTTTGAAACTCAATGACATATCCATTATATTGTAGATGGGATGCATATGTTTGTGCAATCTCTTGTAATATCGATGGTATTGAAAAAGAATGTCGCTAATTGAAATGTGAGTGTACCTATATCTATGCCATCACTTGATGATAGTGTCGAAGTGTTACTATTTATTGTTGTTGCACCTGTTAATTGTCCACCTAATGATAGATTAATAGTGTCGAAGTGTCACTATTTATTGTTGTTGCACCTATTAATTTTTTTGAACTGTGATACTTTTTTCATCATACTATGTAATTTCACCACAATTCACTTTATTGATTTCTCCCATTTTGTAAATATTATTTTGATCTCTTCTCTACATGAGGCCTCATGTAGTCATGTTGTACTCTTCAGTTCATGCCTACTCTTTTTTTTTGCTACTTACGTACGACGTGCAACGCACGTGCTATATGTCTAGTTAAAAAAAGTATTGATTTGTGTGCACATTCATAAAAATATACACATATTTACTCATATGTCACTTTTTAAATAAAAAAATCACTTTTTATAGGCACTACTTTACTTAAAAAAAATTACAAATTTTTAAGGCATAATCTTGTATGCTTCAGGTGTGCCGTTCAACACAAGTGTATTTTTTTAAAAAATATACTATTTCCCCCGTCCCATAATTATTTGCTACTCAATTGTTTGCACAAGTTTTACGAAAAGAGTTGTTTATTACTCCCACCGTCCAATATTAGTAGTCCTAGTTTTTAGGCTGTTATTTTTTGTCATAAGTTGAAATAGTGAGGTATTGTGAGTAGAGCTGGCAAAATGGGCGGGCCGGTCCGGCCCGTCGGGCCAATCACTATTCGCGGGCCGGGCCGGCCCGTTTGCATGTCGGGCCTGTAAAATTCCAGCACAGGCCAACCTAACCCTAGCCAGCGGGCTAAC
Organism: Ballota nigra; assembly: GCA_947034835.1. Lineage (NCBI taxonomy): Eukaryota > Viridiplantae > Streptophyta > Magnoliopsida > Lamiales > Lamiaceae > Ballota > Ballota nigra. The sequence goes on along the minus strand of OX344724.1, from coordinate 36,172,116 downwards.
GGGCCGGCCCTGTCTGTTTCAACTTTTTTTTTTCTTAATCTCAAAATATGTTTGGTAGAGTTTTTTTATTCCACGGTACTGAAAATTGAGGGGCTTCATTTACAAAATTCCTTATTATGACATCAATTATCAAGTCAAGTATGTTTTAAAAAAAAATTTTAAATATACAACACTAAATATCATTTAAATATCACTAAATATCATTTAAAAACTAAATATACAACACTAAATTCCTTATTATGACAGTACATCAAGTTAAGTATGTGCATATATTTGTAATTACAACACTAGATATCATTTAAAGAAACAACACTAATTAATAGCTCAATACCCTCCAACTTTTGACCAAAAATAACAGCAAAAAAAGTAGGACTATTAATATTGGACGGATGGGGTAAAATTTAAAGTAATAAAATGATAAAATAGATACTTTTGAGTAGTAGTGTATGGAGAAATGAATGTAACTTACAAATATGAGACGAATTTTTTTGGTACTGTAACAAATAAGTATGGAACCGAAGGGGTATAACTCTTTTATTGTAATAGTGGTGTGCATGGGAGAGTATTTTTAAATTGCCATAAAAAATAGAGTACTTTTTAGGGGGACTTGCAGCTAGGTGTATTTTGGGGGAGTTTATTACAAGTAGGTGTACACCTTTTTTAAAATTGCAATGAGGTTAACCTTTTCTGATTTGACATTTTCTTTTTTACTTTTTCTTTCAACTTTTCTAAAATTATCAAGTTTTATATTCAGATTTTTTTTTATAAAAAAAGTCAAACATTATTCTATCTACATTTCTTTATTTAATAATTATTCTCGCAAATGTATAGCACAAAAAATAATATCATAGTACAAATTTGAACAATAGTAATTTTTTTTACCAAATATATCATAGAACAAAATTTGAGCACTAGTACAAATAAATTATTTGTACCATAGTGTAAAATATAATACCATATTACAAATTTATAATTTGTCGTACAATGCAAACTTCTCTAATTCTCGGGCAAGCTGGACTTTTTTCTTGGGTTCCAGATTGTTGTAATTGGCCCTAATTCTTGTTTTTGCTTTTCCTCTTCTTGATTATAATTGACCTTAATTACTTTTTCTTCTTAATTACTTACCCCCACGCAGCTCCCCTTCTTCTATGATAGTAGACCCCCACGCAACACCCCACATCCATCCCCTTTATTCTGCGTGGGAAGAGAAAGTCCGGTTCTTCATGATAGTAGACCCCCACGCCAGCCCCACTTCTTTCTCTTTCCCTTGCCCCCACCTCCCTCTAGCTTTCAAAATCCCACACCCACCTCTTCTGCAACAAATAGCCCCCCTCCTCAAAATTCACCCTAAAAAATCCACACCCACCCCCTTCTGTAACAAATAACCCCCATCTTAAAAAATTCCCAAAAAAAAAAAAAAAACAACATAATCAATAGAAAACTCTAGTTCACAGTGTTTTTTGTGCGTACCTTATTAGCCCGTTGCTGGAAAATACTCGATCCTCTAGATGCCGAACAGATCGGCGGCAAGTGGGGCATGTGAAAAATTCTTTGAGAGAGTTCCAGAGCTTGGAGGCGGAGGGCGATGTGCCAAAGCTTGGAGGCGGAGGGAAATCGCCGGCCCGATCGCCCGATCTTGCGGTGGCCGGAATATTTTGACGAGAGGCTTCGGCGATCTCATTGAGAAAGAGAGAGAGAGAAAGAGAAAGAGAGAGCTTTGAATTTTAAAATCTGATATTTATGGTGAGAGATGAGAAATAAAAGGGGATGAATATATTACTAAAAGAAAATTAAAAGATATAAATATATTATTAAATTAAAAAAGTTAACCCCTATGCAATTTTAAAATGGTGGTTAACCTCAATGCAATTTTGATCCAAAATACTACACCCTATATCAATTTTCTCTACTTTTTAATTTCTTTTTAAAAAATGTGTCCTTGCAAATGTGCAAATTGATTCACAATGGAGAGAATATTTTTAACTTTTAGTGTATTTCTAGTGTGCATTTGAGTGCATGATAATTTAAAAAAAAAAAAATTCAAGTAGAAATTACAATACTCGAAGAAGACATTAGTAATACCCCAAGAAGACATCAGTAATACTGCAAGAAGGCATCAGTAATACCCCAACTGCAAAAATACACACAGTCGGTATGTTTATGTATATTTTGAAAAATCAAAAGTAAAGTCAAAATTAAATTTAAAATTTAAAATTTAAATGCATATTATGTACTTGAATGTACACTAAGGGCTTGTTTGTTTTCAGCTTACGAAGTCCGGATGGGGGATGGGCCTCCCCCCGTCCCGGCCATTTTTCGGATTTGCACATCCCATCCCCCATCCAAATACACATCCATCCCTATTATACACCTACACCCCTATTTTCACATAACTCAATATCTATCAAATCAACTTTATCTTTTCACATTAAATATATATTTTATTAATCTCTATCTTCCACTTTATAATACACCATCAATTAAATTAGTATAATATTTATTTTAAATTATTTACAAAAATATCCAATGAAAACATATTAATATTAAATATCCATGAAATTAATTGTTATTTTCATTAATTATGTCTATCATATAAATAAATGCATCTTATAAAAAATTGTATTGAATATCTATCCATTAAAACAATGGTTATTTATTTTATTTTATAATTCATTATTAGACACAAAATTTAAAAATGAATAAAAATAATATTATGAATCTTAAAAAAAAAGAATAAAAATGATATTATAAATCTTTCTAAGACGGCAGACAAGTTAAAATAATTTTATAATTCATTATGAATCTTTTATTAATTCAATTGTTTTGTGTTTTCATTCAATTCAAATAATATAATATAATTAAATAATTATATAATTATACATAATAATATTAATTATTTTATATTACAATTCAACACAATTATTCAATCATTACATCTTTAATAAATAATAATATAATAATACATCATCATTATTGATTTGATATAAAGCCCCATCCACCCCTACTACATCCAACCCAAAACAAACAAAGGATTACTATTCACAGGATTTCGTCCATCCACTTTTTTTCCCCATCCGGATTTCCCCCATCCACCTCAAGACGAAAACAAACGTGACCTAAAGGACGAGCTTCACCTATCAACGATGTTCACCTATCAACTAACTTCACCAAATATTGGCAGACAACTGCTCTATCCTTCCCCAAATCCTTTCTTCATGAAAAACTATTTTGTGTAGCCGATTCAGCGAAGCTTTTGCGAAATGGGGAGTGAGCTTCACAAATCCCTCGACTGCATCACTTCATCCGATATAGCAGCGTTGGGCATACCCATCGAAAAAGCCGATGAATTCCATCGGCGCCTCGCCGGAATTATCGAAAATTCCGGCGCCGGAACTCCCCAAACGTGGCACAACATATCCAAAAACCTTCTTACGCCGGAGCTACCGTTTTCTCTACACCAGATGATGTACTATGGTTGCTACAAAAACTTCGGCTCCGATCCTCCTGCTTGGCTGCCCGACCCGTATGTCAATTTTCTTCTTCCCTATTCTGGAGTTCATTGTTAGAGAGCGTTTTCATTATGCTACTTTATTTAGTATTTTGCGTGGGGCATTTAATTTTTACTGGATAGTAAGTGTTGAAAGATAGGTAAATTGGCTGACTATGAACCGTGATATCGAAGACAATTTCTGGTGTTGGATTTGCTGCTAAGAACTATTATTGAAAAATTATTAGTGAACTAAAAAAGGTCCATTGTGTGCTGGAGGCGTTGCTAGTGAAGATTAAAATGAAAGTTTACATCCTTGAATCACTTCTTGAGCTGGAAAATTATGTTTGACGACAGAAAATAAATTTTCGTATTTATATGTGTTTTCACCTAAAATGGACACTTGAGATTCTGAAGGGCTTTTTATGCAATATTACTTCAGAATCACATGAATAACTACAAACGTTAGCCCGTCTAATGAGTTGAAATCATTGGAAATGAACTTGATTTTTTTTTTCTTTTTTTTTTTTTTAAACATCAGGGTGTAGTTAGTAGTTACTGCCCTTGCCTTCAAGTGTATGGAGTGCCATTAATTCTGTGGATACTATCCAGAGCTTGTTTTGATATGTGGATGTAATGCAAGGAAAAGTTGTTGACCGCATTCAAATTTCTATTGGTTGGAGGCGTACAAAATATAACATGACTAGGTTCAACTACAGAATAAGAAAACAAAGACATATAATTTACTTAAAAAGATTATTAAGTGTATCTAATTTATATCCTTAGTAACTGTTCTTCTGCACAGAGATGAAGCAAGGTTGACTAATGTTGGCAAACTACTGGAGGAGCATGGAAAAGAATTCTTGGGGTCCAAATACGTGGATCCTATTTCGAGCTTTGCCAGTTTTCAGGAATTTTCTGTCTCAAATCCTGAGGTCGGAAATCATGTTGAGTCCTTAATTATTATGCATAGATGAACCCGTTAACTGTTTTTTCAAGTCCCTTTTTTTGTTGACCTTTTTATAGGTTTATTGGAAATCTTTATTTGGCAAAATGAATATATGTTTCTCGACTCCCCCTGAATGCATTTTGCGTGAAGATCCTACTCACCCAGGTGGTAACTGGCTTCCATCTGCAACTACAAATCCTGCAAGTAATTGCCTGAGTTTGAATGCTCAGAGGACACTCGATGATATTGCTGTGCTATGGCGTGATGAAGGAGATGATGATGTGTCAGTTAATAAAATGACCATTAAGGAGCTACGTGCATCAGTTTGGTATGCTATTATTATTTTAAATGTTAGCAGTATTGGGTATTTGTTAATAAAAAGGTGTTCACTTGACGTATATCATGAGATTTTCAAAGTAGATTGAAAACATGGTATACTAGACTCATCAGTTTATTCATCTGTTTGTCCTGACATCCTTTACGTAGAAAGGAAACTATTGACTCTATGACAAATGACTGTCCATGTAAAATGATGAAACAAAATGAACTTCTCTTTCATCTTGAAAACTATCAGAAAGGAAAAATCATTCAACCTTCTGTCTTTTGTGTTGGGAGGTATTTCATATGGATTTGATGTTAGGATTTATATTGGGTGCTAAGTGGGTGTTTAAGCTTTACTTTCACCAACTGTCACTTATATCTCTTAGTTTTTGTTGCATGTCCATCACAAGACACTTAACTTCATTGAAAATCATGTCTTGCTCCTTGATGATTTTTGTCGGTTGCTATGTACCTCTTTCCGCTTTATCTTCAGAATTCATCTTGTCATTTCAGCAAAACTCCCTTCTTATTTCATGATTTATGGCTATATTATATTTTTTATTTCAACTGCTCTTCCCCGTTCTTAGGATTTCAATACCTCCTACATATGATGGTATGATTCTAAAGTTCTCAAGTGTTTGAGAACCCAACTTTTTGATGATGCGGACTTTGTTTAGGATTCTTTTGCAGGCTTGTTGCCCATGCTATGGAAACTTTGAAATTGGAGAAGGGCTCAGCAATCGCCATTGATATGCCCATGAATGTTAACTCTGTGGTGATATACCTTGCCATAATACTTGCTGGTTACGTGGTTGTATCTATTGCTGATAGTTTTGCACCAACTGAAATATCTGCAAGGCTCAAAATATCAAAAGCAAAAGCAATTTTCACACAGGTTGGAAATCTTTTAATATCAATGTCTTATCAATCTTCAATGTAATGGAATAAACCTGGTAAGTGCACTTTGCAGTGCAAAAAAATAATGCATTTTTCTTATCGCATGGATGATATACAGTAGATGTAGGTGCTTTTTATGAAATACTTCATTATTATGTCAAATTATTATAGACAACTGTAGTAATCATGTTTCAATTGTTAGGATCTGCAGATTCAATGTGCATGCAGTGTTGGTCTAGTTGATATATATCTGGCATCTTTGCTTTAATTACCACTCTTTGTTGTCTAATATCTTCGAATTGAACCTTCGGTCCCAGGACTTCATTATTCGTGGTGATAAAAGACTTCCTTTGTACAGGTTTATTCTTCTGTCTCTCTCTCTCTGTCTCCCCACCCCCTTGTGGTTAATTTGGTAGTGCACATATTCGAGAGGAAGGAGCGAACATAAAAAATTCTTCCATATGATGATTTACATTTTGGAATTCAGCTTATGGTTTGTTAAAAATTTATTTTATTCCAAAAAATAATAGATTTTATACTTTGATTTGCAAACATCTCCAATGCCTCAAAGGCTATCAACTACTTTGAAGATGGAATTGACATCCATGTTATTAAAAAGTTAAAAAAAAAGTAGCTGTAATAGAGAGAGAGAGAGAGAGAGCATAAGCATATTACAGAGTAACACGTCACTGTTGCAGTTTCTTGCTTCTTAACATGAGATTCACATAAGTAATTACTTACATAAATAATGTCAAATTTATCTCGTCGGACTTGACTGCATACATCTATTAGTTCCCTGTACTTTGACCTAGTTTCAGTAGGTCCCTGTACTTAATGTTTTTTCAGGCCCTGTACAACTTTTATGTGTTCATCAATATATGAACTTATATTCATCTCATGCAAATCCCGGGTAAGGATGACAATAGGACCTTGTGAGTTGAAAAACAAAAGTTAAAAGTACTGATTATAATGAATAAGTAGAAAAGGACCTATTAAGACAAAAGTTGAAACTTACTAAGAAAAAATGTTTACGTGAGCTACATTATTAATATGGGCTCCAGTTTACCATTACAATTACCAATATCATTTTTTTAAACTGAAATTTTATTAAACTAGAAAGTGTAGGGGATGAGAAAACCCTTACACGAAGTACAATTGTCAATTACAACACATTACACCAATCTCTGACTAAATTCATTACGTGACAGCTTTTAAGACTCTTGTGGCCCGTCCCCTTTGCAACAACTCTATATCTAATCCTATCCCAAACATCATCTAAAGACTCTATTGACTCTTCAAAAGTTCTTTTATTTCTTTCTAGCGAAATGGATTCCACCACCGGAACTATAAATCCCCTTTATATTCCCCCTTTTTGTAAATAAGACCACCAGTATTAATAATTAATAAATCTGAAACAGAATGCGGAATCGACCATTGTAATGCTCACTTCATGGAGTACTTTGTTCCAAATTCCACGAGTGAAATGGCAATGAAGAAATAAGTGATCGATATCTTCAAGCTTGCACCTGCACATAACACACCAATTTGGAGATAGGAGAACATTCATGAATCATTTTTGTAAGAAGTCAACAGTAGGTACCTTCCCCAAGACCATCATCGTTAGAAAAACCTGAATTTCCGTATGTATTGGAACCTTCCTATTTAACAATATCATGTATGTGCATAATACTCAACTTAAGCATCGAAAATATGAATTACAATTTAAAGTTCTATAAATGAAATGCACATGCTAGTTCAGAATTCGAAAATTTTGAAATTATGAGCTATATATAAATAAAATAAAAGAAAATGCAACAATGACCTCTATTAAGACAACCAAACAAACCTATAACTCATTAAGCACTATCTAACATATAACATTACATTATGTACTGCATTATAGTCTTAGATTATTCTTTGTTAATGTTTTTGTTTCTTTCATGTGCTATGCCAAATAGGCTAACACCCAAGTTTTTCTAATACTGCAGTAGAGTCGTTGATGCTCAATCACCAATGGCAATTGTACTTTCCACTGGAGGCTCCAGTATCAGCATGAAATTGCGTGATAATGACATTTCCTGGCAGAGTTTTTTAGAGAGAGGAAATGGTTCTAGGTTAGCATGCCAAAGAAAAGGATTGTTTATGATGGTTTTTATGTTAATCTAGAGGTGGCTGCTTGTACTGTTGTTTTCATATGTTAAAGTAATGTGTTGAATGCATGATTTTATAACGGATGCAAGAAAGATACCGAAGAATAATAAATAAAGAGCACAAATATATGTGTTCACTAAAGTTGTGTTAGCTACGTCCACGGGAAGAAGAGAGGAACACTTATTATTATGATGATCAAAGTGGCTACATAATACAGAATGACTCTTGGTCGAATAATAAGACTATTTACAAACCCTAATAGACCGGGCCTAACAATAGGCCCAAAAACCAAATTGAGTTCATGGTTCAAGTTATAGCAACACATTAAGTCCCAGACTCTATTACTAGTTGATTAAGATATATCTTACATGAGACCTTGCTAAAAAGTTTTTGATCAGAATACTAAAACTAGTCGAAATTTGTTTAGTGCTATCTCGTTAAGTTCTATTTTTATACTTATGTGGTCCCACAAGTTTGTGCCATCTTAAATCAGAATCTTGACAGTGAGGAAATGCTCTACTATTGGCTTCAGGGCTTTCCATTAACTATTTCTGTCAACATGCAATACATGATATAAAATGCATAGTTTCAAAACAGTTATTATTGTTTGAATGTGAAGTATCAAGGATGGATTCTGTTGAATAGCTCCCCCAGTATTTTCCACATTTTCAAGTTTAAGATATTAGTTCAGCCTATTTTCTCCCTCATTTTCTCTAACTAGTGATGTTTAAATATATCAGAACATTTGGGGACAATCAGCTAACTTTATGCTCTCTTACTTATATACATGTTTACTTGCAGAGAAGTTGAGTTTGTTGGTGTCGAACAAACAACTGAAGCGTTCACAAATATTCTCTTCTCATCAGGAACGACAGGTATACTGCAGTCTGAAGTTACACTAGTTATTTTTAGGCATACTAACTTGATAAAACGATATACTCAAAACCTCAAAAGAAATGTCCGGCCACATGTCCAGCATGTGTGCAACTGAAGATTTTGTCATGGTAAATTTTTGTAGGATATATGATAACCTTACAACGCAATAGTTGTGCAATTTTAAATGCTGGTTCTAACAATAACAAGTTTTCTTCCAGTGGCTTGATGCAATGTCACGAGCTTATATTGTGATGAGTTTGTTCCTCACAAATACTCTCAATTGGCAATATTGGTCTTCCTACTTTTGGCAATTATGTTAGCAGTGACATCCATAGGGATATTGAAGTTACTTTTGAACAAGCTTTTGTTGGAAATAGAAGAAACATGGGAAAAGTGGATCCACATATAGGTTGCAGTGTTAATAAGCCAGAAACTCTTGCTACAAATGAATAATACTTAATGAACAAACTGTTAGTTTGATAGGAAACACCTTATCCATGTTAGGAATTTAGGAATAGTACAGGTAACCTTAGACCTTAGTACAAGTTGGACCTTAATTCGACTTTGATATATTTAGAACCTTATTTAATATTTAGTTTCATGAGTAGATGATGATTCAATTTTTTTTTTAACCCTTGATTATTTGACTACAAGCCGATTTCAAAAAGTCGTCTATCAACACTGCTCTCTCTTGGTTAGTTGTTTCTTCCTTTTCCTTTAGTCTATTGAGGTGATCGTAGTTTTGAGAATTTTATTGAACCTTTATATCTTGATCAATTTGTCCTTGTCTTGAGCAGCCTTTAGCATGAGATTAACTAATCACAAGACTAATTACGTTTACGTCCCTCAAACATTTTTGCTAATTACCCAAGTTAACTCTCAAAGTTTTATGTGTAATTCCTTTATTAATGTTCTTATAATTTGACTATGACTATATGTTTTATTTAATATTTTTCTGATTTATATTGGATTTACAGATTCTATACAGCATTTCACTTTTTCTTCTTCCAAATGTAAAATATGAATAATATCTTAATATCTGTTGGAATTAATATATGTAAATAGTTCTAGGGTTTCCTAATGGGCCTTTACCTTAATTAGCTTGTAGTTGTATATAAGTATGTACTATTGGGAGTTGTTTAATACACAATAAAATTTTACTAATGTTTTTATTCTCTAGCTTAACATGGTATCAGAGCCAAAAGGCTCACGCCCGGACAAAGATCCTGGGTTCGATTCCCGCTAAGAGCAACTCCACTATATTAAATTGTCCACTCATTGGGCCTCCCCAAAGAGGAAAAGTTGAAAGTTCAGCCCATGAGTGAGGGGAAGTGTTAGGGAAATAATTAAAAGAATTAATTCTCAACTCTCTACAAGTTCGGACTTTTAGATGAGGAGGAATTCTTTCATGGTACCAGAACTGTACGATCTAGGGTTTTCAATTTCTGAAATTTAGGGATTGAGAAAATTAGGGTTTGAGTGTGCACTAAGGGAGAGTAGAGCGACAAAACACTTTTCCGGCAATAATTGGTTGACACCGCCACCTCAGGAAGGTGCGCCACCGTCCAGTGACCCTTCGCTCAGAATCTAGTCACCAGAGGCAGCGCGTGTGAGCCTCATGCGCCTAGCGAAATTTTCCGGCCAGATCTTTCAGCCGCGCGTGGAGGCTCGTCCGGCGGCAGAATAATCTCCAGCGAGTTTCGGTCGACTCGTCTTGACGTGCTCTATCAGTCTGTGTACCAGTTTTGGTCAACACCCAAGCAGTGTGTGATTTTGCGTTTTGGTATAGATTTGATATTAAGTCATTCTTATTTTCTGAAATTTTATTAAGTATTCAGTTGGCTTGTGATATTTACTATGTTTGAAGAGAATAATTTTGTGGACCGTCGTTCTGGTCACTTTGATAATTCCGTCACGATTTCTACTCGTGAGTATGCAAGGTTGCTACAACTTCAGAAAAAGAATTAGTCACAAACAAGTTTTGTCTCTACTATTGCTGAGTCAGGTAACTCTAATGCATGTCTTGTTTCCTCATCGACCAAGTGGGTCATTGATTCTGGTGCTACAGATCATATGACAGGTAATTCAAACTTATTTTTAGCTTTGATTCACATAATACTTCCTCTATCGTTACCTTAGCTGATGGTTCACAATCTCGTGTTGTTGGGCCAGAAACTGTCAATCTGACGCCATCTCTATCCCTGTCATCTGTGTTGAGTCTTCCTGAACTCTCGTTTAATTTGGTTTCTGTGAGTAAACTTACTCGCAATGTTAATTGTTGTGTCTTATTCTTTCCTGATTATTGCTTGCTTCAGGATCTTACGACGAAGAAAATTATTGGTAAGGGGCATGAATCAGCGGGCCTCTACATTCTTGATCCACAGAAAACTAAATCAGTTGTGTGTACAGGATCTGTCACTCCCATGGAAGCACATTGTCGGTTAGGTCACCCCTCTCTTCCTTTGTTAAAGCATATGTGTCCACAGTTCTCTAAGTTGTCATCTCTAGATTGTGAGTCTTGTCATTTTGCTAAACACCACCGTGTTAGTTTAAGTCATCGAGTCAATAAACGAGCAAGTGCTCCTTTTGAGTTAGTACATTCTGATGTTTGGGGTCCTTGTCCCATCACTTCAAAACCTGGATTTCGTTATTTTGTCACCTTTGTTGATGATTATTCTCGTATGACCTGGTTATATTTGATGAAGAATCGTTCTGTGGTATTTACACATTTTTCCGCCTCTTGTGCTGAGATTGGCTCAGTTTGGTGTTTGTGTGAAAACTTTGCAAAATGACAACACTAAGGAATATTTGTCTGAAACATTTCGTCATTATATGACACAAAATGGTATTTTTTTTATCAAACCTCTTGTGTTGACATGGTAGTTCCTAAACAGTTTTGGGCTGATGCTGTCTCTACTACTTGCTTTCTTATCAATCGCATGGTCTTTCGTTCTTAGTGGTCAGTCATCCTTTCATGTTCTATTTCCATCTCAGTCTAAGTTTCCTAGTGAGCCTAAAATATTTGGTTGCACTTGTTTTGTTCGGGATGTTCGGCCTCAAGTCACAAAATTAGATCCAAAATCTTTGAAATGCATTTTCTTAGGCTATTCTAGATTACAGAAGGGGTATCGGTGTTTTTGTCCTAGTCTTAACAAGTATCTTGTGTTATTTGATGTGGTTTTTGCTGAACACATACCTTTCCTTCATACGTCTCCACCTTCCATTGAGGAGGAAGATACAAACTTTCTAATATACACTATTTCTCATCCGGTTGTCCCTCCATCTGATACTACTAGACCACCTATCATACATACATACTCTCGTCGTCCACCACCACCTCCTACTACTGCTGATTAGGTTCCCGATGCGCCAGCTTCATGTCCTGACGAACCAATAATTTCGTCAACTGATCCTCCTCCAAGTGATGATCTTCCTATTGCCCTTTGAAAAGGTAAACGTTCATGTACTTTTCCCATTTCCTCTTTTGTTTCTTATGATCACTTGTCCCCTTCCTCTCAAACTTTTGTTGCGTCTCTCGATACTGTTCCTAAATCTGTTCATGAGACTTTGACCCATCCTGGTTGGCGTAATGCCATGATTGAGGAAATGAATGCATTATATTCTACTGGCACTTGTGATTTAGTGGACCTTCCTGAAGGTAAACGACCCATTGGGTGTAAATGAGTGTTTACAGTGAAAGTTAATCCTGAGAGCTCTGTTGCTAGGCTGAAAGCTCGCCTTGTTGCCAAAGGCTATGCTCAGACTTATGGTGTCGATAATTCTGACACATTTTCTCCTGTTGCCAAGCTTACATCGATTAGGCTCTTGGTTTCGTTGACAACTACTAATCATTGGGCTTTACACCAGTTAGACATCAATAATGCCTTTCTCCATGGTGATCTCATCGATACTATTTATATGGAGCAACCGCCCGGATTTGTTGCTCGGGGGGGGGGGGGGGGGGGCGGGGGGGGGGGGGGGAGTCATAAGGTGTGTTATCTTCGCAAGACTTTGTATGGTTTGAAGTAGAGTTCTCGTGCATGGTTTGGTACATTTACTCGTGCTCTTGAGAAGTTTGGTATGAAGCAGAGTAAATCTGATGATTCTGTCTTTTACATGCATTCTGAGCGTGGTAGTATACTAATGGTTGTGTATGTGGATGATATTGTGATCACGGGAAGTGATTCTAAATGGATTGTATCCCTAAAAGCTTTTCTTCCTACTCAATTTACTACAAAAGATTTGGGGATACTCAAATATTTGCTTGGTGTTGAGGTGAGTAGGTGTAAGAAAGGACTTTTCTTATCTCAAAGAAAGTATGTGGTTGATTTACTGTCTGAAACCGGAAAATTGGGAGCTAAGACATGTAGCTCTCCAATGATTTCTAATTTGTAGCTTACGAAAGAAGGGGTGTTAAATGATCCTGGGAGATACAAACGTCTGGTTGGAAAATTGAATTATCTCAGGGTGATATGCCCTGATATTGCTTATTCTGTAAGTGTAGTGAGTCAGTTTATGTCTTCACCAACTGTTGATCACTCATCACTGGAAGGCGTAGAGCAGATTTTGTGTTATTTGAAAGGGGCACCTGGACGTGGAACTGTGTATAGTGACCATGGTCACAATCGGATTGAATGTTTCACTGATGCTGATTGGGCAGGCTCGAAAGAAGATCGAAGATCTACTTCGAGATATTGTGTTTTCTTTGGTGGTAACTTGATTTCTTGGAAGAGCAAGAAACAGAAAGTAGTCTTACGTTCAAGTGCAAAGTCTGAATATAGAGCTATGGCCAAAGCTGCGTGCGAGATAGTATGGGTACATGAGTTTCTAAAGGAAATTGGTTTGAAGGTCTCAATACCCGCCAAGTTATGGTGTGATAATCAAGCTGCGCTCCACATTGCTTCAAATTCAGTCTTTCACGAGCGAACTAAACACATTGAGATTGATTATCACTTTGTTCGTGATAAGATTCAACAAGGCCTAATTTCAACAGGTTATTTGAGGACTGAAGATCAATTAGGAGACATCTTCACTAAGGCTCTTAATGGAGTTAGAGTTGACTATCTTTGTAACAAGCCATGCATGATTAATATCTATGCAGCTTGAGGGGGAGTGTTGGAATTAATATATGTAAATAGTTCTAGGGTTTTCTACTCTTGGGAGTTGCACAATAAAATTTTCCCAATATTTTTACTCTAGTTTAACAATATCAAAATCATTGAAGCAAAAAATTAGAATTTCTTAAACCAAAATCTTCATTGCATTGCCTCCAACATCCTCTGCTCATCTCTCCACCGCTGTTTCTCCGACTAGTGCCACTGCAACTTGCTCATTTTCTCCAACCACCCCCTTCCACTCAAGCTCCACCATCCCCACCATTCCCGTCCACCTTACATCACTAATGACATTGCCAACACATCCCTCAACAACAAGTCTTTCCAGTCTCCAATCTCTGCACTACAAACACACCAGACCCTTCCCCACCAGGACTATTGATCTCCTATAGTTACTAGGGGCGTGCCTAAGGCGCAAAGGGTAGGGTTAGCACCTCTACAGGCAAGAGGCAGGTGAAGTTACAGAGGCGTGCGCCTCCTGAACACAAGTATATTTCCACCCTCAAAACATGTTTTCACGTTCATTTTTAATTGTTTATATATCGATTTAGCTTATAGTTATATATATTATCTATGTTAAGTTAAATCATTTAGTTTGTAAGCAATACAAACAGTAGACTGAATCAAGTGATAAATAGATTGCTATTACTTTATAACATAAATATACGGTTTTTTTTGTTTTGTGTTCAAGAGGCGCACACCTTGCTCCTCCGGCCTAGGGAGCCTTTTGTGCCTTTTAACAACTATATTATATCTCCCCATGGCGAAGTACACTTATTGGCACCATTTTGTGAAAAACTACCACCATATTCTCCTCTCCCATCTCAGATTATTCACCCCTTTTGGTACCATTGTTTAGGTTGTCTTCATCTCCCATAGCCTTTGGACAGTCCCAGGTACCACTATCTTTCTTCCATCGTAAACCTGCTACCTTCTTTCCCACCTTGAAGCCACCCCCACCCCCAGAAGTGTGCAGGGTGGTTGTGATCTGAGGAAGGGAAGGTGTGGTTAGGGCTGAGGATGGAGTTTTTCTCTATCTAGTAACAAATGAATAGGAAGAATAAAAATATGATTAGTTAAAACGTATATTTTTCCAACACTGGTAAATAGATGTTAGATTTGGATTTTCTTAAAAAAAATTTAATCCTATCTAAGGGCACATGTGGAAGATTAATTCTTGCACGTGATTTAATGTGATTCTATTTATGGTTCATATAGCCTACCCCTATTATTTGGGATTAAAGGCTCGATTTGTTTGTTTTGTTCGACTTAGTCTTCTTGGATGTGGATTCAGTGGACTCTAGAACATAAGAATTTGTTATGATTAGTATATCAGTTGAATATTTAGAAACTCTTGTGTTTCAACAATACTGGAGTGGATTAAATATCTTTAACTGCATCAATAACTGGTGTTGTTTGTGACTCAGGGGAGCCAAAGGCAATCCCATGGACTGTGGCTACACCTTTTAAAGCTGCTGCTGATGGTTGGTGCCACATGGACATTCGCGAAGGTGATATAATTGCTTGGCCTACTAATCTTGGGTGGATGATGGGCCCTTGGCTTGTTTATGCGTCATTGCTAAATGGGGCTTCAATAGCACTTTATAATGGATCTCCTCTTGGTTCTGGATTTGCCAAGTTTGTGCAGGTAATGCTGGCACCTTTTAGTTCCTTGTCCTTATCAAAGATTTGGCCTTGTTTACATTGTATATGAAGAAATCAGAGATATAAGCTATTTTTGTTAAATCTATACGTAGATATTTTAGTGTAATGATGTAATGTACCCTAATTATTTTTGAAATCATTGTTTTGGGGATCTTGGAGGTCAAAAACGCCTTAGGATGATGCTTGACCAGGGTCAAGGGTGTTTCTTTCAGTTATTAATGATATGAGTGCAGGTGGACATTGCATGCTAGTTCAAACTATTAAAGAGAGATGAGTCATCTGACTATTGGTAATAGAACTTTTCTTCAAAGTTTAGCCCTATCCGCTACTTAGGTGAGAAATCCCTTACAAGAATTACAAACATCAATTATAAAGTATAATACCAATCTCCAACTAAATCTGAGGCATTATCAATATTTATATTTCCCTATTTAAAGCTTGAATGTGTGGATCCATTCCCTGCATTCACACTGTGAAACAACATTTAGAACACTTCATGAACAAAACATTAAATAATAAGCTAATAAAGAACGTTCGTGAAGAGAAAAGTGGGAATATCCATGTACACAGTTATTGGATTTCTGATACTTAGATTTAAATCCAGTTTCGACTTCATGTTCTGTCATTGAACTGTTCTGAATTCCAATGGAACTCTTTAGGATGCTAAAGTAACAATGCTGGGAGTGATCCCTAGTATCGTGAGGGCATGGAAAAGTGCAAATTCGACAACTTCTTATGATTGGTCAGCCATCCGGTAGGTGGGATTTTTTTTTTCTCTAATCACATGTTCTTAGCAGCATGTTACCTCATTCAATTTTCTCTTTGATTTTAATTGTTTTGTTTAGATTTTTGTTTTGGTTGTGGATATCTGAAGATCAGTAGTTTACTGTTGTGATATGTGGATTAAGTTGCGTTCTATGAGATGAGTTAAGCTTCTGCAGTCTTTTGAGACAGAAAAATGAGATCTGGACAATTAGTTAGTAGGCTTGAAGTTTTGAAATTGCTGAATCAGTCTACAAAAAGATGTTGCATCACTGAGATAACGCACTAAACCAAATTTAGCTAAATTTGAATGAAATTGCATTTGCAGTTCCCTTTGTCTGATACCAGTTACCACACACAACCCCACACGCATACAAGAAAATTAAGATAATGATTTCTATTTGGACTAACTGCATTTTATTTCCTAAATGAGGCGTAAATATTGTAAATATTTGTTTGGAATATGTTGGGAAACGGTTACAAGACCATCAGCATGTTAGTTTTTTTCTTTTATCTCATTTTCTTTTCACTAAGCTGTGTAAATAAAAAGGTTTTGAAAATGAAACTGATGTTTCTGATGAAAACAAGCAAAAAAAGGCATTTACAGAGAGAGAGATTACATCAGATATTCAATTTAGCCACTACTCTTATGGTAAGCTTGCACTATCTTTACACCGTAAATATCGCTTAACTTATTAATCTCCTGTAGTTGCTTTGCATCAACTGGTGAGGCGTCTAATGTGGATGAATACCTCTGGTTGATGGGTAGAGCTCGATACAAGCCTGTTATTGAATACTGTGGTGGCACTGAAATTGGTGGTGGATTTGTTACTGGTTCATTATTACAATGTCAGTCTCTAGCAGCCTTTAGCACGCCGGCCATGGGTTGCAGTCTGTTTATTCTTGGAGATGATGGTTTCCCAATTGTAAGCACCCTGAAACCTTGATCTTGCAGCAAAGCATATTGAAGTCTTCGCAACATTAGTTGTCCATGGCATGAACTTCTTGATTGCATGCGGATAGCCTTTCTCTTTATTGACTAAACTAAGTAATTCCTGAACAATTAAGATTTTATTCCAACTTATCAAAAGCCCGTCAAGTTGGTCAATTGGTATTCATTGCCCCTGCTTGCCTGCCTTCTAGGAAATTGAATCTTTCGTGAAACAAGGCCTTATTAAGGATATTTACTAAGTAATTCTTTGTAGAAACATATGATAGTCTAATTTCTCCCAGGTCAATCTCATGCTTA
Organism: Ballota nigra; assembly: GCA_947034835.1. Taxonomy (NCBI): domain Eukaryota; kingdom Viridiplantae; phylum Streptophyta; class Magnoliopsida; order Lamiales; family Lamiaceae; genus Ballota; species Ballota nigra. The sequence continues at coordinate 36,154,645 of OX344724.1, read as the reverse complement.
ATGAACAGAATAATATACAAATGCTTCATTCAGTGATGACTTACAGTGTTTACATCTTCAGTTGGTTTTCAATAAATAATCGATCGCTTCTCTTTGGTGGTAACTCAGAACGCTTTCTTAGGATTGCCTCTATTGCCTCTTGCCACTACCTACCTATAAAGAATGATTCAAAGACCTTTTGGAAAAATTAGTTGCATCCTTTTGTTATATAAATTCTGATGTATATTTATCAATGATGATTTATCTTGATTCGTATATCATTTTGTACATCAATTTAACGTGAAGAAATAATTGCTGTTCTGAACAAAAAGAGACAGACATCACTTGGTTGGTGTTCTGTGCTAAGCAACTTTCTTTTACATTTCTTTTGGTGCATTGATATACAGTAGAGGTGATGATTTTTTATGATATTTTCTCATGCAAGATGTTATTTTAATATTATCAATTTAGATTGGTGGCTCTTCAAGATGATGAAGAGCTGTGTTAGGTGGGTTTTGGAAGCCTAGGTTTTCCTGATGGAGAATTACTGAATTAGGGATGGTCAAATAGATTCCATTCATACAGAAAACTATTATAAAGAAACTATTATAATTAAGGAGGATATAACATACAAGCATTTGACAGTAGAATAAAGAAACAAAAGTAAAACCAGGTATTATCTGGTAGGGTGAAACTAGAGAATTAGTCTATCTGAGAGAAAGATAGTTGCAGGTTATCTAAAGGTTGTTTGCATTTCAAAGTTAGATTGTTAGTAGAACGGACAAATTTGGGAAGTCATCTGCACATAGAATAAATCTAAGGTTGGTCTTCTAGGTGATCAGCCTCTGCTAATACGGGTTATCACATATTATGACTGTAGTCTCTGTTGAAACTTTTACCAAGTTGAAATCTTGGTTTCTTGTTGTTGTGAAGCCACAAGACTCTCCTGGAATCGGTGAACTAGCCCTCGGTCCGCTCATGTTTGGAGCATCTACCACTCTACTGAATGCGGAACACTATGATATTTACTTCAAGCACATGCCTGTTTGGAACGGGAAGGTGAACAAACAGCTTAATCTATTGCTTTGGTATGTCTCTTACGTCACTAAACAAGTGTTCTGTTTTGTTTTCCTTTTCCTAACAGGTTCTCAGAAGACATGGAGATCTCTTTGAGCGCACCTCAACAGGATACTACCGTGCACATGGTCGTGCTGATGATACTATGAATCTTGGTGGTATAAAGGTGTGTAGAGCTGGATACAATTTCCTTTATCATTTGATGTGGTTGCGGGAATTGCATATATGGTCCATCTCTTGAGCTCTGGAATTTAAAATGAGCATCATTACTCATAAGCAATTATATCAGAGATCATTAAGAAAACTCTTAATGTTAAGATTAGTTACAGAAAGAACCCAATGAAGTTTTTCCTGCAATTACCCCTAAGGTACTTATTACAAACTACTACTTGAGGTGTGTAAAATCGTAAAAACAACCCCCTCAACTGGTGCAGTTTTCAATTTGCTTGGTATGCTCTGGTTGGCTTATTATCTTTGGATTTAGATAGAGACAAATTGCTGATGGCTCTTTCCCTTCTGGATTCAGGTTAGCTCTGTTGAGATTGAGCGCATCTGTAATGCAGTCGATACTGATATCCTAGAGACAGCAGCAATTGGGGTGCCGCCTACTGGAGGTGGACCGGAACGGCTAGTAATTGCTGTTGCGTTCAAAGATCCTGACAAACTATTGTTGGACTTGAGTGATCTAGCAGCATCGTTTAATTCAGCGCTGCAGAAAAAATTAAATCCTCTATTCAAGGTACAATATACAGGACTGCTCTCCTTCCTTCGACTACAGTGGGGTGGTTTCATGATTTTAAAAGTTCACCATATGATATATGTACTCTCCTTTTTTCGACCTTCTGCCTAAGATCAAGTGTAGCATTTATTCTTATTATTTCCTTTGTTCCAATCTCGATTGCCCCTTTGATTTTGACATGGATTTTAACATGGGAGTTGTTTATTAGTATGTATAGTGATAAAGTTGTTTTTGGTGTCATTTTATAATAAATAAAACTTAGCTATTTATAGAGATTGAGACGGATTTTTACCAGTTCCATCGAATTAGTGATCCATCTTTATGGCTAAAATTTGCAGGTGTCTGAAATTGTTCCTGTTGCTGCTCTTCCGAGAACAGCCACAAACAAAGTAATGAGGAGGATCTTACGGCAGCAGATCTGTCAAAGTGATCAAAATTCAAAATTGTGATGCAAAGTATTATACTTGTATATTCAGTACATAATTCGAATTTGTATGGTACATTGTGTACTGAAAATTCCTACACATTTGTATTACAAGTGAGATCATATTCGAATGAATTGAGTGGAAATAAGATGAATAATTACCAACAGGCTGTGAAAATATTAAAATATTTCAACGGTCCAAATTTAGTCTAACAGTCCAGACCACGCAAGTAGGCCTCCATATTTATTTATTTATGTAAAAATAAATAAATATTGAGTGAAACAAATACTTGTCATAAATATTTGTGTGAAACAAATACTTGTCTTGATAGTAATACACATTTGCTCTTAGACTAATAAATATTTGCTTTTTTAGTAACATAATTTGAGAGTGAGTTTTTATATGTTTCGTTTGTGGGATTTTTTTTGAAAAGATCTGTTTGATCCGGTTTAATCTAGTTAGGATCCACAAAATTTTCAATTAGGATTATATTTCCATGGACTCGCGACTCAAGAAATATAGTTTGAGTGTTTATTTCTCTCTAACACACATATATATTTACATAAATTATGTAAAAAGAAAACAGAAAGATAAAATAAACAAAATATTATGTGATGATAGTCAAGGTAACTATTGTTGTGAACAATAATTTACTAATACTTTATATTGAAACAATTAATATCCTTAGTTAAAATAATGAATTCCACTTCATTTATTATCTTTAGTGGAAATAACTAATATCATTTGAAGTTGATACATTTAATGCAATTCATTGATATCTATGTAATTGAGGTTTCACCGTGAATATAATTTACATGAAGCAAAAATTTGTGTGAGAACGTCTTATAGTATGAGACCGACTAAATTATAAAAAGTGATTGAATTATAACAAAATGTGAGAATATTTTTAAAGAAAAGTGATAAGTCACTTTTAACAAAAATATTATAACTTTTTTACTAAAGAATTATAAAGTGAGAACTTTTTAATTAATAAGTGACACATTTTAAATTAAAAGTGCGTCAAATAGTATAGGTCTCATATAGTTTCGTACAAAACTTACTCTTTACATGATACCTTCTTAAAAAAAAAAGGAAAGAAAGAAAGAAAAGCTTGCAAACAATTTGCTGGGGAGGTAAACATAATTTTGCAAAATAAGAGGATTTAGACGTCATTCAGGGAAAAAACAGTGGTCGTCATGCAATTACAATTATATCCAAAAACGATGAAAACAACCAACATTTGCTTTCCTGGTCTGGTCTCCTCCCTGCCCCAAACGCTCGTCTCTGGGAGCTGCGAATTTCATGGCGTCGTTATAAATTATAATCAACGTCTTCACAAATTTCAGAAGCGGCGAAGTTGGAATAAGATAAAGTTTAATCTGATGGCAGTGCCTCTTCTCACTAACCCTACCCTTCACTCGCCTTTCCTTGGCCGTCGACTGTAAGCTTTTGCAATCGTCTTCTATCTTTCTTTGGATTTGATTAAGGCTTTTTTTGTGCTAATATAATGTTTTGTGTACAGCTCAATTCGAGGCAATTTGAAGAGAATTACACCGTGCTGCTTCAGTTATACGCCTCCTAGATGTGCTGTGGATACGCCATATGAAGGTGCATTCCTTTTCGCGTTCTACTTATGAGGATTGAAATCAGTAATGGTACATTACAAGTTCTTGATGTAATTGTTTTCTAGTTATCTTTTCAGTCTCTTTCAGAATTTTGCAATTCGTTTGTTTTGTGAGTTTGCAATGATATTTATGAATTTCGAATTCAAGATATTTTAGTTGTCTTTGTGCCTATGCCGATTCTGCTTACCGTTTCCTCAACACAAACTTGACATATGAAGTATGATGCAGCTTGCTTTGCGTAGATTTTACAATATTATGTTTATAAATATCTGCAGGTAGCATTTCGAAATTCCCTAGAGTAAATGTTTGGGATCCTTATAAGCGGCTAGGTATAACCACTGATGCTTCTGAGGAAGAAGTTTGGAGTGCTCGGAATTTCTTGCTCAGCCAATATGCTGTCCACGAGAGAAGTGCTGAGTCAATTGAAGCTGCGTTTGAGAGATTACTGATGGCCAGCTTCAAGAATAGGAAGAGAGCAAAGATTAACATGAAGACCAGGCTAAAGAAGAAGGTTGAGGAATCTCCACCGTGGGTTAAGAATTTGCTCTCTTTTGTGGAGCTTCCTCCCCCTGTGATCATTATGAGACGTTTGTTCCTCTTTTCTTTTATGGCATGCTGGAGTGTAATGAACTCTGCTGAAGCTGGACCAGCTTTCCAGGTTCGTCACATTTCTATTACATAAAATATACTATTTATATTTCTTTAAGATTTGAGATGTGGAATCACCACAAATTGGCGGTAATAACTGTCTCTACTAATGGAGTATTATCGACTTATCTTTTTAAATAAATGTGAGAAAAGCTCAATAACAGAAACGGGGGAAATTAGAAGAGTAAGAGAGATGGAGAGAGGATTGTGAATATTTCGTCTAATTATATTGTCTTGTACTTCGGTACAGCATAGCATATCACTAGTTGATAGCAAATGACAATATGTAAGATTAATTAACTAACCAATAAGTTTTAAGTGGTTGTAAGGCCCAGATTACTTTGCTTTTCTCTTGGCTTTTACATGGCTGTTCTGCTCCAGGTCATCTACTCCTCTTTGAAATTACCAAAACCATTTTTGCTAGAAGCACCAAACTACTATTAACCAGGATAAGTCTACTCCCTGTGTCCCATTCAAAGCTTCTCATTTGCTTTTTGCTCGGAGGTTAAGGAATACAGTATAACATGTGTAGTGGTTAGTTGAGATGTGTTAAAGTACACAAATACCCCTAACTTTATGGAGAATTGTGTGGCGATTGTTCTAATAAAATCCAACTTTAGGGAGAATTGTCAACGGGTGTGGGGACACAACTTTTCATTTAAGGAAATGGGAAGCTTTTCTTGGGATGCCCAAAATGGACAAATTGGAAGCCTAGAGAGGGACAAAGGAGTGTATTACAACTAAACAAGTACCCAGTATATTATTGGATCAATTCGATGCTTTTATTTAAAGTAATTGGCCACCTTCATTGCCACTTTTTGTAATTTTGATTCTTGTTTGTTTTAGGTCAAAATAGAAGTTCTACTCTTTTGCAGGATAAGATTCTGTTTTTTAATAATTTTATGGTTGATGAGTAATGGTCTGATATCTTGCATGGCAAAGTGAAATTGTATTTCTCTAAAACTTTCTTTGCAATCAACTTTCATGACAGCTAATTAGAACTGCCAAAGCTTTGAAACCAATAATTTCCAACAGTGGAAGGCGTTCTAAACTCTAAAGAAAAACAAATGGTTGCTCTCTCTCTATCTCTCTCACATGTACACAACTCTTTGGGTTATGTGAGGTTTGCCTAAAACGATCACTAGTTGGCTGCAATCATGAACTATATGATTTCACAAGAATAATGATAATAATAATAAATACTCCCTCCTATTTAAAATAGATGTCATTTTAGATCAATGCACACATATTAAGGTAATCATTGAGTTCCTTTAATACCCCTAATTAATAACTTTGAGATTCTACATGACACTTTAAAATCTATCATTATCTAAGTTATTTTTAATAATTTTAGGGGTAAATTTGGAAGAAACATAATTAATTAACCTTGAAAAGTGCAAAGTGACAACTAAATTGCAAATGATGTGAATAGCTAAAGTGACATGTATTTTAAATTGGAGGGAGTAATAATTAAATGCTAAAAGAACTAACTAGTTGGAAAGAAAAATAGGAGAAATAAGGAAATAAAAATATGATTTAATCTACAGTTACAGGCACTTTTGATGCTTGGAATTTACATGTATATGTTTCAATTCCCAATACCAAAGTTTCACTCTTCACATGTATTCATCTTATTATATATTTCTTTCCTTGGCAGGTGGCGTTATCCCTTGCAGCATGCATCTACTTCCTCAATGACAAGAACAAAAGCTTGCCTAGAGCTGCCATTATTGGGTGAGTTCTATTGGGACAAGATTATCGTGTGCTTATTTTTCTCTTTCTTTGTAATAGCTCTTGGAGCTTGATTACTTACAAGTGGAAATATTTTCGTTTCATTTCAGATTTGGGGCTCTTGTGGTGGGATGGATTTGTGGTTCTGTGTTGGTTCCACTCATTCCATCATTTTTGTTGCAGCCCACGTGGACTCTCGAACTTCTTACATCCTTGGTAGCATATGTTTTCTTGTTCTTAGGATGTACTTTCCTCAAATAATACCTAGGCAACTGTGAGACTTGGGAACTTCTGCAGATTGCCCAGAAATTTCGTTTTTCTCCAGTCGCGATTCAATGCTTTTACGAATCACTTTGATCCCGTTATACTTGCAATCATCTGTTCGATTAGTTGGTTTTAGTAAACAGGGTAGTGCTTGAAATTTGAAATGTCCATTTGGTTTTGGAAGATGGTGCTTGGCAACCATCTATTATGAGATTTTATTCTACTTTTCTTCTTCATTTCCGATATCTATTATATGCAGTGGCAAACGTGAGAATCAATAGATTGCTAGGAAAGCAAGGCAGATGAGAGTGCATGATAATTGATAAATAATCATGCTTGCTTCATTCTCAAGAATCAAGATAGAAATTATAAATATTATTCCCTTTGTTAAGACATTATTTGCACATTTGTTTTATTGGGACGTTCCAATATTACTTGCACATTCTAAAAATAGAAACTTTGATTTGCGTACATACTTACAAATATATATACATGTTTATTTGTATACCATTATTTAATTCAAAAGGTGTTTTTTCTTAATATGTGTGCACAATTAAATGGGCAAGTAATGTTAGGATGGAGGCCTGTCAAAAAAAAAAAAAATGTTAAAATGGAGGAAGTAGTTTTTATCTTTATTAATTTAGAAATGATATTTCCAGATCACAGTTAGCAGCTAATCGTCCACACGTTATTAAGCCTTTTTGGTTTTGCTCATCAAAGCAAATGTGTCGACAGATAGCAAATAAATGGATATTATATAAAAGAATGAAAGGGAAAAGGAGGAAGTAATCTCCAGTCCAGCTTATGTAGACTGTTTTGGATTTTGTTTGAGGTTTATAAATAGTTATATTATTTAACCTATATCATTTTGAGATGACTAAATATACGAGTTCTTTTTTTCTGTCCGTAGACATAAACTAACAAGACGTTGGTGAATTACGTAAATTTTGTGTTCATTATTTCTTGTTTATGTATCTTTCTTGCATCCCATTTTAACTAGACTCTACAATTGAAGTGATGTTATTAGGCCTCGTTAAAATTTAATTCAATAAAATTCATTGGGAAAAATCGAAGTTAGGAAAGAGAGCATATAGTAGAACATCCTGTTATAAATCTAGAAGATTTAATATTCCAAATCTAGGAGATTTGGTGTGAAAATTACTTAAGAACCAAGAAATATATTGGGCTTTATCCATTAGACTAGGGTTTTACTATTATATATATCTATTTGTACTCATAAATTATGTATACTCATACACAAGAATATTAGTGGAACTCCTGGCTTGGATCGCTCCAGACGTAGTCGTTCTCAACGAACTGGGTCAACAAACGCTGTCTCTTTATTTACGCACTTATTTACAATACGTTATCAGCACGATTCTCTGCCAGAAGCTAATCGGTATGGATCCATCTCCTTTTAAGTTTTTTCTTTGAATCGGAAGTGTATGTGTTTCTTTTATGCGTGTTTGGGTTGTATACATACCAATTTGTTTTGGTCGTGGCAGTTATATAGCCTATCCATATTGTATAATCTTGGTTTGTGTATATACATCTTGATTATACGACCTTAAATCAATATGCCAATATATTACAAGGGAATATTCAAATAATTCTTGCTTTTGGTATATACTGCTAAACGAACTACTTTTCGTTCCATGCAATTCCGCCGCTGGAGTCCGCCCCCATTCCAACATATCCCGAGTTGCCCTAATGGGCCTCAAGTGGAATTAACCTGGAACTAAAACCTACGAATTTTTTTTTGCTGGCGGAAACTTTTAAGTAATCTAAATGGATCCTTTTTTCATTTACTTAATTGGGCCCTTTTTCATTTATATTACATGGGTCACTTAATTCTTCTTTGCTGGCCTTTTTAATTAATTTAGCCGGCTTCTTTCAATTAATTTTTGTTGAGCTCCTTTAACTATATTAATTTGGGCCTCTTATAATTTTGCTAATATTTTAGTGCCCCCAATTTAATTAATCAAGTTCCGAAAATTACTTGAAAAATTAAAAAAAAAAATAATCTTTTGCATATTAATTAAGCCCAAATTTTTAGAGTTAATTTTAATATTAGTTCTCAATAAATTATTCTATATGCTTAGTTGATATATACGCATGCCTTTTATGATTCAATTATCTTGCATGCATTATTACTTTTGCCCCGGTAGACGGCGCCCATCGTCGCACCCGCAGTCGCACATGGCCGTGTATCTTGTGAAACCCATCACAAAATACCAGTTAATTTAAAATTCTGAAAATATTTCGTTAAATTGCGTTAATATACATGAAATAATTATTTTTATAATTATTCCCTCTGTCTATTAAATCATACATTTTCTGCAAATTATTTTCATGCGATTATCTCCCTTATTTGTTTTTGCATGTTTATGTGATTTTATTATCCTACATGCATTAATCATGCGCACATAGTTTATTTATAGTCCGCTTATTATGCCCGAGTAGGCGGCGCCCGGTATTTGTCGGACCGTGAATTTATGCCTTGGGTAGACGGCGCCCAGTACGTGCATCTATGTGCCTCAGAATAACTAAATAAATCTTTGTCTCCCCGTTGTCTATGATTTTGGTCAATCCTCTTACCCATGTCACTTTAATTGTAGTGAATAATGTCTGATATTACCAAAAGAGAATTTGCTGAGCTTACTCTTGATGGTAGTAACTACCTGACATGGACGCTAGATGTCGAAATACATCTAGCCTCGAACAATCTTAGCGGCACGATTGTCGATGATCCAAAATTAACTGACGCCCAGAAGGCGAAAACTTTGATTTTTCTTAGGCATCATCTCAATCAGGACCTGAAAAATTAGTATCTCACTGAAAGAGATCCTGGAACGTTGTGGAAGTCCCTGAAGGACCGTTTCCAACAACAATATGATATACTCCTCCCTCAAGCCCAATACGATTGGTTAAACCTCCGTTTCCAAGACTTTAAGTCTGTAACGGAGTATAACTCAGCCCTACATCGTATTGTGTCTCAGTTAAAGTTATGTCAGAAAACTGTAACTGAGGACGACTTAATCCAAAAGACTTTATCGACTTTCCACGCAAGCAACCTTGTACTCCAGCAGCAGTATAGGGCTAAGAACTACACTGTACACTCTGAGATAATTTCTGCACTTCTAGTAGCGGAAAAGCACAACCAGCTCCTTATGCAGAATCATAATGCGAGGCCGGTTGGCTCGACAGCGGTGCCCGAAGCACATGCTGTAGCTCAAAGTGGTACAAGAGGTCGCAAACGTGGAAGGGGGAGAGGGAGTAAACGAACTCGTAGCCAAGGCCGAGGTCGTAGTAAATCAGGTGGTTCAGGTGCCTTGAATGACAATCAAGCTCAGGTTCGTGGGAAGACTGCACCTAACACGAACTCCGCTACCCGAAAATCTGAGAATCAAGATAAGGGTGAACAATCCTGCTACAGATGCGGATGCAAGGGCCATTGGTCTCGCACGTGTCGCATTCCCAAACATTTGGTCGAGGCTTATCAAAAGCAGTAGAAGGACGATAAGGGGAAGACTCCTAGAGTTGAATCTCACCATGCCAGTCTGCCCGAAGCAGACTCTGACCTAGACAACGCAAATCGTACAGGCATTGAGCTTAAGGATTTTGGAGATAACGAGTAGATTTACGTATTTAGTTATTCCTAGTATTTTGTTTTCTGAATAAAATAAAATTTCATTATGTTTTGGATCCTTTCTTTCGGATATTTTATTTATGAATAAATTTATTAGCTTTGATATGTTTACCTTAATAGCTGTCCATGTATTTACTTTGGATATTGTTGTTCTCATTTATGGCTTGTAAACAAATCAGCTATTAGGTTTGGACTATTTCCTCTTGCATGATGGACGCCCATAGTGATTTATGTCTGGTAGATAGCGCCACCACACATACGATCCTAAAGGATAGAAAGTATTTTCATAACTTGATAGAATGTAAGAGGAGTATAACGACAATTGCTGATGATAGTTCGTTGATAGTGGGTTCTGGAAGAGCTTCCATTGTCCTCCCCATGGGTACCGAATTAATAATTGATAATGCTTTATTGTTTCCGCAATCTAAGCGTACCCTACTCAGTTTTAGAGACATTAGGATAAATGGGTATCATATTGAAACTAAAACTGAGAACGATAACGAATACCTTTTGATGACTAGTACTCGAGGTAGCCGTAAGCAAGTTATAGAAAAACTTCCTTCCTTCTCCTCCGATTTGTACAATACCTACATCCGACCGTCTAGTTCCCATCTAGCGATGAGTATGAAATTCCATGACCCAAATTCCTTTAAATTGTGGCATCAGCGGTTAGGTCATCCCGGACAAACAATGATACGTACGATTCTATCTAATTCAACTGATCATAATATTTTGAATAATAGAATCCCTTCCGTTGATGAATATTTATGTGATGCATGTTCTAAGGGTAAGTTGATAGTGCGTCCGTCGCGCACCAAGGTTGGACTAGAGTCTCCGATTTTCCTTGAGCGAATTCAAGGAGACATTTGCGGACCGATTCACCCAGCATCAGGACCATTTCATTATTTCATGGTCCTTATTGATGCCTCCACTAGGTGGACATTTGCATGTTTGCTGTCCACCCGCAATCAAGCTTTTGCGAAGCTCATTGCGAAGACTATCGAGCTTAGAGCTCAATTCCCTGATTATCCAATTAAATCGATTCGCATGGATAATGCAGCTGAGTTTAGCTCGAAGGCCTTTACAGATTACTGTATGGCCCTGAGAATTAAAGTGGAGCATTCAGTCCCCTACGTCCATATCCAAAATGGTCTTGCTGAGACGCTAATAAAATGTATCAAACTTATCGCGAGACCATTGCTTATGAACTCTAAACTAACCACCTCATGCTGGGGGCATGCAGTCCTTCATGCATCACACTTAATCCAAATCCATCCAACTGCATATAATGATCATTCCCCCTACAGTTAGTGCGTGGGAAAGAACCTAGCATTTTCCATCTGCGTATTTTCGGATGTGCAGTATACGTACCAATTACGATACCCAAGCGAACCTCTATGGGCCCCACAAAGGAAACTCGGTATTTACGTAGGATTTGACTCTCCATCCATCGTGAAATACCTCGAGCCTTTGTCCGGGGATCAATTAACGGCCCAATTTGTTGATTGCACGTTCGATAAAGATTACTTCCCAGCATTAGGGGGAGATCCGAATTCAAAATTGAATGAATGCCGGGAACTTTCGTGGAACGTAAGTAATCTTCAGTATCTAGATCCGCGCACTAATCAATCTGAACTAGAAGTTCAGAAGATCATTAACCTGCAGAACTTAGCAAATAACCTGCCAGACGCGTTCACTGACCATAGAGGTGTGACTAGATCGCATATACCTGCAGTAAATGTTCCCCAAAGGGATGAGGTCCCAAGAAAAATGAGTACTCATGCCCCCACACGCCAAAAGGGTAAGGGACCCTCAAGAGATAGTAACACACCTAAACGAAAAGCTAGCAAATCTGGTCAGTCGAACGGAAAATCTCTAGAAGAGATCCGTCTAGATAATCCCAAGTCTCTAGGAAATAAGAGTCCTAGTGATGAAGCACGTGCACAAAACATTTCATGCACTAGGACCGTGGAACGACCAGACCAAGATACAATGGGAAATGAGGAAGGTCTGGTTGACGTAAACGTCGAAGTCTCTGTGAACTTCACAGATACGGGAGAAACATACAATAGAAATATTACTGTCGTCGACGACACATTTGCAGCGTCAATCGCCCTTTCCATTATAAATGATCTAGATCCAGAACCCAAAACAATCGCTGAGTGCCGAAAGCGCTCCGATTGGATTAAATGGAAAGAGGCAATTGATGCAGAGCTCGCATCGCTTAACAAAAGACAAGTATTTGGCTCTATCGTTCGTACACCCGCGCGCGCTATCCCTGTAGGATATAAATGGGTATTTGTACGAAAATGAAATGAGAACAATACTGTGGAGAGGTATAAAGCGAGGCTGATAGCATAAGGGTTTTCGCAGAGACCCGGGATTGATTTTGATCAAACCTATTCTCCCGTCATGGACTCAATAACATTCCGCTACTTGATATCTTTGACAGTTAAGTTGAATCTCCAAATGAGATTAATGGACGTAGTAACCGCCTACTTATACAGATCACTAGATGCCGATATTTATATGAAAATCCCAGATGTATTTGACATTCCTCAGTTAAGGGATGGTGAAAATTGCAGCATGTATAGCACATAACTGCGAAAGGTGTTGTATGGCCTGAAGCAATCGGGCCTTATGTGGTACAACCGACTTAGTGAATTCCTTCAGAAGAAGGGATACACGTTCGATAAAGCTTTCCCGTGCGTATTCACGAAGAAATTGCAAGACGGTTTTTGCATCATATCCGTATATGTTGATGACCTGAACATAATCGGAACATGCAAAGAGATTGAAGAAGCCAGTTCAATCTTGAGAGCTGAATTCGAATGAAGTCCTTGGGTAAAACCAAGTACTGCCTCGACTTGCAGATCGAGCATCTTCCAGAAGGAATCCTTGTTCATCAGTCGACCTACGTAAAGAAGGTATTGGAGAGACTTCACATGGATAAATCTCATCCACTTAGCATCCCGATGGTTGTCCGATCCCTCGAAGTGGATAAGGACCCATTTAGGCCAAGAGAAGATTCAGAAGAAATTTTGGGACCGAAAGTTCCTTATCTTAGCGCTGTTGGAGCTTTGCTCTATCTTGCAAATTGCACCCGGCCGGACATTGCATTTGCTGTCAACTTGCTTGCGAGACATAGCGCTTCTCCTACGAGGAGATATTGGAATGGTGTTAAGCATGTTCTACGATACCTCCAAGGATCCCAAGATCTTGGACTATTTTATCCTAAGAACCAAGACAAAACATTAGTAGGTTATGCGGATGCTGTCTATTTATCTGATCCCCACAACGCCGTATCCCAGACTGGTTATGTTTTTCTCTGTGGTGGAACCGCAATCTCATGGAGATCGGTTAAACAATCCATGGTTACCACATCTTCAAACCACTCAGAGATCATAGCTTTATTGAAGCCGCACGAGAATGTGTTTGGTTAAGGTCCTTGGTAAAACACATTGGTGACTCGTGTGGTATCACCAAAGGCGATACACCTCCCACCGTTATATTTGAAGACAACGCTGCTTGCATCGCACAAATGAGTAATGGGTACGTCAAGGGAAACCTGACGAAACATATTTCACCTAAGTTTTTCTACCCATACGAACTCCAGAAGAGTGGCGTGATTACCATTCAAAAGGTGCAATCTAGTAACAATCTAGCAGATCTGTTTACTAAGTCCTTACCTACGTCTACTTTTGAAAAGTACGTTCGTGGTATTGGGATGCAAAGACTTAAAGTGCTGTTGTCTTCAGGGGGAGCGGTAACCTCGAAATAAATCTGGAAGATTTAGCTCTAGAAGATCGATGACATTCCTCCCTACTTATTATTTGGCCGATCCCTAGTACGTGGAGTTTTTATGACAAGACATTTATGTTATGTCGTAATGTCCAAGGGGGAGTGTTATAAATCTAGAAGATTTAATATTCCAAATCTAGGAGATTTGGTGTGGACATTACTTAAGGACCAAGAAATATATTGGGCTTTATCCATTAGACTAGGGTTTACTATTATATATATCCCTTTGTACTCATAAATTATGTACACTCATACACAAGAATATTAGTGGAACTCCTGGCTTGGATCGCCCTCAGACGTAGTTGTTCCCGACGAACTGGGTCAACAAACGCTTGTCTCTTTATTTACGCACTTATTTACAACACATCCAATAGGAAGGCTAGTAAAATTATGTGTATATATAGATGTTTGATAATTAGTTGTGCAACGGAAGGAGCAAGGGCCACATAACTAGACAACAAAAATCTTCCCCGAAGCACCATTATGTTGTCATTAGTATTGAGCTTTTACCAACCTAATAAGACAATCTTCATCAGATGAGGAGGAACAACTTTAACCTTAATTTTGCCAAGAATATTTAATTTCGAATTCAAGCTGCAACCAATATCAAACTCAATCGACAATGAAATTTATAAATTTATGATACACTCCGTGGATATTGAGACTAAGTCCGCTAATGACCTATCTCAACCTCTTGACACTAGAAAACAAAAGAAAATTAAAAAGAAAATAAAATGTAAATGGAGGTTGTCGACCCCAAACCTGCAACAACTTAGGGCTGTACATTGACAAGTTACAAAATATAATTGACCATTGTAATTTTAATTGAATAATTAATGAATTTTCGATTTTAAGCATTATTTGTAAAAAAAAAAAAAAAAAAAAAAAATCACACCCCCTACATGATTCTGGGTCTTCTTTTAAATCACAAGAAACTTAGAATCTATTTAATCCAACTACATTTTCAGTCCATTTGACTACAAAAGATAACTCTGAGCCCATTGTACTTATATTATTATTTTAATTTAAAGTAATTTCTCTCACATCTCTCTTGTTTTAAATACACCCAGTCTCCCTCTCCCTCATTTGAGTCATTCCATTAATTTAAAAAAATATCAAATTCATCTCTCTTCTCTCTCTCTAAAATCCGACATTCCTTCCGGCAGATTCGCACCACTGTCGCTGTCTCTCAACCTCCACTGTCGCTCTCTCGAGATCCTTCTCCACTTTGGGAGTCGTGTTACGGAGTGGGAGTCGTCGTCCCTCCGTCGTGCCACCACTCAAAATGCTCATGTTAATGCTCCGCCGGACGACGATTGGGCTCCACGTGAACGGATCTGAGCGAGGTTGATGCAAACCACCACCACCGCGAAGGATCTCTGGGCTGATCTGATGGAGGTCTTCGAATTCGGTGAAGGCGTTGGTACTAGTTTTCTGATAAAGCCCCCTTCTCGGCTCCAATGAAGCCCCACGCCGCAAATCGAAAAGGTACCTTAATAGCTATGATTTTTGAATCAAGAGGGTTTCTATGTACCTCGACGGATCTATGGTTGTATTTCAGGAATTTTGTCATTCTGAATTCAAGAATTAGGTGCTAAATGTTGAAATTGAACTGATTGTGGTTGTGATTGTTGTGATTTTGAAGGTGAATCTAGTAAGAGGGTACTATGAAGCAAGAGACGATGTTAAATTTGGGCTTCCGATGGCCTTCACTATTATTGGGTGCTAGAAATAAATTTAGAAATTATTTATTTTTTGGCAGAGGAGAGTATGATTATTTCTATAGTTTATTTGCAGAGTATTGGAAAATATTTCAAGGAATCTGCCAAAGCACTGAATTTTTTGTAGTAATTTTGTAATTTTTGCAGTTGAGCCTTGAGATATTATATTCAATCTTTTTTCCTAGATGAGATTGCAGTTGAGATATTTTTGCAATCTTTTTATAGATGAATAATGGTACAATCTTTTTACAATCTTAGTTAATGGTACAATTTTTTTTATAACTATTTACGATGTATTATTGATTGCAGTTGAGATATTTAATACAATGAATAATGGTCACAGTATACTACGATCAATTACAGAATATTATAGAACATTGAATATTTGAATTTTTATGTATCTTTATATTTTGTTTAAAAAAAAATTCAAATATAATGGGAGAAAAAGAAATTTCAAAAGGAATTCAAATATAAAAAAGAGGGGAAAAAGGAAATTTCATCGGTACGCTGAATATGGTATACTATATATAATTATAGTACACTTAATACAATTATGGTACACTGAGGTGGAGTGATTTTGATAAATGAAATTTCAAAGTGAATAATATAAGTTTTTTTTCTTTCTAAAAGGTGATATTATTGATAAAATTGATAATAGATATGGTAAATAATAAATATTGAATATAACAATATTTTTAAAAAATAGGAATAATAGTTACGGTATACAACAATTAACTATAGTAAATATAAATATAGTAGAGTACACATAAATACACTATAATACACGTTATTATAGTACAATGTAATATAAATTGTCAAATGTAACTTTATGTCACATCAGAAGTGACATAAACTAAAAAATTTATATTGCATTGTAACTATTTGATAGCCCAAAAAGTTTTTGTTACTATATGTCTTAGGGTGCCATATTTTATATCTACATGTGGTTGTCCCTAAAAAAAAAAAAAAAGACACCAAAATTCATAGAATTTTTTTCTCTACAAATAGATGCTAATATTGATATACTTTGAATCAAAATATCAAATTCTCTATTTCTCTCCTAATTTTATAATCTCTACTAATTTATATAATTTTCTATTGTTTCTTTTAATTTCTATCATGGATCTACGTCCTTTTCAATTTGTGTGATTTTAATTATGTTATTGTAACTTATTTTAAATGTATGGTGATTTTTTTTTTCTTTACTAATTATCATATAGTTTAGCATATTTGTAACATTATTGTATATAATAAAAATTAATTATAGAGTACATGTAATTATTAAATAATAAAATAAATAATTATTTTAGGTTGAGTTGGATTACTAATAAAGTATGAAAAGTTGAGGTTTGGTTGAGTTATAAATTGAATATGCGTAGCAAAGAGAAATAAATTATTTATTAAGTGGTGAGTTGTTAGTGATGAATGTAGTCTAAACTATGTCCATCAACAACCTATCTCAACCTATTTGCACTAGTGGACAAAAAAAATTAATTTAGAGGTTGCCAACCTAATGACCCTAACAACTTGGGAGTGTGAATTGGATACCCCCTCCCCTTGATAAGTGTCAACATATAATTAGTTATTATGATTTTAATTGAATAATTTATAAATATTCGATTTTAAGCATAATTTGTAAAAAATACAAAAGATAAACCAAAATTCATAACTTTTTCTTCACTATAAATAAACACCAACATTGATATGCTTTAAATTAAAATATCAAATCTCTTTCTCTTTATATAATTTTCTACTGTTTCTTCTAATTTCTGTTATGGATCCACATCCTTTTCAATTCTTGCAATTTTAATTTTGTTATTGAGATTGTAGCTTATTTTAAATGCATAATAATTTTTTTACGAATTACGTGCTTTGAATATCATATAATTTAGATTTCTTACATCTTTATATAAATAAAAATTAATCACGATGTATATGTAATTATTAAATAATAAAATAAATAATTATTTTAGGTTTGGTTGAGTTATTTACAAAGTGTGAAAAAATTGAGGTTGAGTTGAGTTATAGATTTTGAGTATTTGGAGGGATAGAAATAAATTATTTATTAAGAGGTTAAATCGTGGGAGGTTATTGAAAAACATAATCTAAAATAATTGTTGATAGCTATAACCGGGAAGAGTTATGTAAAAGGTTCTTAGCCGGGAAAGATTATATAGTGGCTAAGAAGAGCTAATAACTATCCTATTGAATGCTAAGTGTATTGAATGCTCAAGTAAGAGTCTTTTCTCATTAATGGATTATGTGTTACAAATGGTTATAAATGCTCTATTTATAGATACAAATAGCGATCTTTCCCTTGGGGCCCGCTTGACTCTAGCTATTCCACAATGAATAGCTATGCCTCCACTTCTCAGCCAATAGGAGGGTGCCACGTGACCTTGTTGACACTTGGCGACCTGGCCCCTCATCTTTTGGCCAGACTGCGTATGTCCCATCCGCACATCTGATATACTAGTCTAGAGGTTGACTTTCCCTGTCACCTAGGATTGGGCCGGGGAGTGTCCCCGATAGGGGGTCGGGGGGATGCACCAAGGTCTTCCTGGGCAGCGTGTATGATCCTTGGATGACCGACTCCCACGTCGCCAGGTGGTTGGTCGCCATATCCTGGCATAACAATAACTAAGGTATTTGAGTATCTTCGATATCCTTATTAGTCTCCTTTAAGTGTTTATGAAGAATTATCAATGCAATTTTGATAAAGGTTGAATAGTATTACTTAGATCAATAACCAGTGATACTTCATATTGAACGAGACGAACCGAGTGAACCGGTAGTTAATAAACTAGATTAGTTGTTAAGAATTTAAAATATAATTTTGGGCGCATTTCTTAACAGATGTGTTGATGATCGAATCTAATTGAAAGAATTAGTGGCTATTTTTAGCTAATTCAAGTGACCATCAATGAATTTCGTGTGATTGATTACTACCGTAGATAGTAAATACAAATTTTGGGATTAAAAGATAAATACGTGTATGGATTATGTATTTATTTCGTATGTATGTGTGGATTGAGATGTTTGAGTGTGTGTAGAAAGAGTATATGTGTATTTATGAATTGTTACTTAGTTTTATTCAATAAAATTTAAGGTTTTTTATACAAGTCCTCCAAGTAGGAGGTGGAATGACTCTTGATCTCCCATGTGTGCATGCATGACACATGAAGAGTTGACTATTTGACCTTATCTAAGCTAATTTATGTCCTCTAAGCTGGATTAGCTCGTATTAGTGAGCTGCTCATCTCTTTTGGACTTGTCCTTGAGGAGTTCTTAGCTTGATTTGTTGGTCGGTTAGCTTTCAGTCTTAGCTCTCTGGCTAAAGTAGCTCACCATAGCCTTATTTATCTTCGGGAGTTATCCATTTTGTTGTTGCTCGTCTTTTCAAAGTAGCTCGCCTAGCTGTAATAGCTCGTCCGGACGTAATAGGCCGACTTCTCTAAATTTAACCCATTTAATCTTTCTTTTCTTGGGGTTAATCACCTTAATCTTGTTCGTTATAAGTATGATGTAGCTCGTCTATCAACAATCGCCCCCTAGCCTGCCTTTATGCTGAGAGGTAAGAGACAAGCTGCTAAAGGGCTGACTATGATAATGAGCTTTGTGGACGAGCTGCATCGATTGGACGACCTGATTCGGTGGGCGATAGTTGGAATTCCGAGGCAGGGCACGTCTTTGAGCTGTGGGTGGTATGATTGTTGCCACCCACATGCGCACTTGTTCAAGGCGACGTGCCCCCTAGAATTTCGGAATGGGGCCGTATGTGCCCAAAAATTGCATTTTAGTCCTCAAGTTTTTCTTTGTTTTTCACATTTGATCCCGTCTTTCTTCACTATAAAAGGAAAATTCTTCATTTTTCTTCATTTTCTTCGACTCTTTCAGCGCCAAAAGCCCTAGTTTCCTTCTTTAAAAAAATTTCCGACGATCATTTCTACTGTTTCGAATCTTCAAGGTAAAAATTTATCGTGTTTCTCCTTGTTCTTCTTTTGAAATCATCATTTTGGATCCCAAATTCCGATTGTTACCGTGTTTTTGCTAAAAAATCACCACCGCCTTTCCAAATTATCGTCGAAAAATTGCCATCGCCGCCGCTCCAAGCTTCTTCTCCATCTTTTCTTTAAAAATTAGTCAATGTCCTCGTTACGAACCAAATCAGACCCCCTTCAAAACCTTGGAAAATGCCTGATCGAGGAGATCTCTCCAGTTCTAATCGTTGTAGTCCCCATAGATTTGGACCCCGAAGCTGCTTCTGTAGCTCGCTCTATTGACTCGGGAGCTTGCATCTAGGGACGAGGTTGCCAAAGTTAACCTAGCTCGCGAGTCTGACGAAGAAACGTGCTCAAATCTCCATCTGGAGGAGGAGGGCGAGGACAAGGTACTCCAAGCCGTCCCAGTAGACGAGCTCACCTGGGAGTTCCTGGCGAATATAAACTACCCAATGCCAGACCCCATTGAGCGATGCATTCCAGTAGCAGTAGCTCGCCAAGAAGACTAGACTGCTTATGAAAGAGAGTACTTAGGTCGATTTGCTAGACTTGCTCGCTGATACCGCAAGTTGAGGACCACTGAATACATGGCGAGCTACATCGTGTCCTCCATCACTGAAGATGACCTCGCCAAAATTAGAAGGGATTACAAAATCCTTATGATATTGATATGTACGCACCGGTGGAGGATGACAGAGCATATCGCCCTCCGAGAGGCTGTACGATGATCAACTTAGAAATCTTGAAGATTGGGGTTACACTGCCCCTCCACCTCTTGATCGGCCGTTTTCTGGAGCGAACTAACTTGACAATCAGCCAGATCACTCCAGTGGGGTGGATGAATTTGATATCTCTCATGGTGTTGTTCGCCCTTGAGGGATACCCCAACAGATTCACCGCAGATGAGGTAAACTACATCATGGCACTAACGGCCTGTACCGGGGAAGAGATGGGATGGTTCTGTTGGGGAATTGGGGTGCCCAGATCTATTCGGGATGAAATTTAAATACAAATTTAAATCCAATTATTACTAGCATGAATTAATCCTAAATTAATTCAAATAATAATTAACCAACAACAAATAATTCATGCCAATGAATATAATCACGTAAAATTCTACGATGGAATATCTAGGAGTTTTACATGAACACGTACCTCTTGAAGCGTCGTTCAACCGAGAAGACCGAAACAAGCGAAACAATCCTATCAACTGTAAAAACCTTCTCAAGTATTCCCTCTTCGCCTTACTCGTTCGCCGGTGGGAAGCGCTCACGAATAATTTTAATAATATAAGGGAGGTAGAAAATTTTTATTGCTTTCGATTTTCCAACTCATGGAACTTGTAAACTGTAGATGAAATAATCATCCACTATTTATAGAATGAAGGGGCCGAAATTTTATGCTTATGGAGGGAGGAATTTTTTTTTTCTTGGCCTCCTAGAAATCTTGAATATATCTCATATATTCTTTTCTCCATAATAAAATATTCCACAAAACTCTCACCTCCTTATCTATAGGTATTGTTCGAAAACAATAGTGAAAGAATACAATATTTGGATCTTCTTGAATTTATGAGATAATTTTGTATTCCAAGAATACATATCTTCCATAATATCTTTCCAAGAAAATCAACAAAATATTTTCTCTCTCCTATCATCAATGTTCGAAAATATTAAGAAAAATCAGCAATTATATTTTCTTTTATTTTAATCACCTTATTATTATTGGACTACTTATTGGGCTACTTGAGGGGCATTTAGGAGAATTAAGATTGGACCTCCAATGAGCTTCTGAATTTCAATATTGAGCCTCAATATTATTCAACCCATTAATATTAATTAATACCGCTATCAAATTAATATTGCACTATCCATCTTAATACATATTTCAATAATATGGTCTCCCGGTTATTATTTCCCGTGTTTAAGATTATCTAGTCCATTTATTAATTGAGCTTCTGAATAACTCTAATAATTAACTTTTTGTGCCTTGGAGTAAAGACAACTCAACATTATTGTCCGTACCGGAAAAATAATTTCCCACTTGCAAGATTTGGTACGATAAAACTTCTGAGCCCAACAAGGGAACAAATCACACAAGCCGTACTCACACACGTTTCTCCGTATTAAATCTTAGCAACCGCCGTATGATTAATATTACTGCCCAAAACACAAGGTTCGAAGTCACGATGATTCTCACCCGATATGTATCAAAGCAATAACTATTAACCATACATGATCCTATTTAAGTGACAGAGATTAAGAAATCAATAACCAATGAAGTCTAATTCTCCAACTTTCAAAACAGAAGAATGTATCATTGTTGTAGGTCCTCTTCAACACATACAACATGTGCTAGTGCAATCTCTTGATCAAGACAGGCCAATCTGAGAACTACACATCGACCTTTCATGGCGGATTGTTTAATTCCACCTGGGTCGTGAATTTGTACGTTTAGTTACAAGGAACTGTTAATGTGATCTTCTGTGATCTGGTATCACCACATTAACGACAATATAACACATACTATATATTGAACGGGTTGCAATAAATATTTAACATTAATTTATATTCAAAGAAATAGTGATAAAAGATTTATTCTCATAAATAAGAGTTTAATACTTGAGTTATACAAAGTAAAAACATAATTTCACGTATAACTCCAACAATCTCCCACTTATACTCAAAGTCTGCTTTTAAGTATACGTAATGCATGTCGAGTGTAGTTCTACGTGACATCTTATGTCAACCTGCACTAACCTAATAATTCCTCCCATTTATACTCAAAGCAGATTGACAATAGTCTTGACACCCATTCCATCCACACGTCTCTCGAATGTACTCTGAGGCAGATCCTTTGTGAATGGATCAGCTAGGTTGTCCTCCGATGCGATCTTTGTCACCTCTATATCTCATTTCTTAACGATTTCTCGTATAAGATGGTATTTTCTTTCTATGTGTTTACTGGCCTTGTGGGCTCTCCGTTCCTTTGAATTTGCAACTGCTCCGGCATTATCACAATAGACGGTGATAGTACTGCGCAAATTCGGAACAACGTCCAAGTCCACTGAGAAATTCTTGAGTCAAACTGCCTCTTTCGCTGCTTCACAAGCAACTACTTATTTGGCTTCCATTGTCGAATCGGCAATGCATTTCTGCTTAATGCTTCTCCATGGAATGACTCCTTCTCCCATGCAGAACACACTACCCGAGGTAGATCTTCTAGAGTCTAGGTCTGATTTGAAATTCGAGTCCGTGTATCCCATGAGAATTAGACTGTCTGACTGGTAAATCAGCATTCTATCGCGAATTCTTTTCAGATACTTTAGAATGCATTTAAGTGCAGTCCAATGGTCTTTCCCGGGGTTACTTTGATATCTTGCCACCATGCCCACGACAAAGCAGATATCTGGTCTCGTACACAACATTGCATACATAAGGCTTCCTACGGTCGAAGCGTACGAAACACCTTGCATGTCATCTATCTCTACAGGCGTCTTAGGGCACATTTCTTTTGAAAGATGGATTCCATGCCTAAAAGGTATAAAACCTTTCTTAGAACCTTGCATGCTGAAATGCTCTAAAACAGTGTCTATGTATGAAGTTTGCGATAAGCCCAACATCATTTTCTTGCGATCAAGAGTGATTTTGATCCCAAGAATGTGATCGGCTTCCCCTAAGTCCTTCATATCAAACTGTTTTGACAGCTATACCTTTACGTCTGACAATACATTTACATCGTTTCCGATGAACAGAATATCGTCTACATATAATACTAAGAATATCACTGCAGTTCCATCACACTTTTTATACACACAACTTTCGAACTCGTTTTGATCGAACCCATAAGACTTATTAACCTGATCAAAACACTGGTTCCAACTAT
Source organism: Ballota nigra (assembly GCA_947034835.1). Taxonomy (NCBI): domain Eukaryota; kingdom Viridiplantae; phylum Streptophyta; class Magnoliopsida; order Lamiales; family Lamiaceae; genus Ballota; species Ballota nigra. The sequence goes on along the minus strand of OX344724.1, from coordinate 36,131,100 downwards.
GTGATGCTTGCTTAAGTCCGTACATTGACTTTTTTTAGCTTGCATATGAGATGTTCTTGGCTTTTCGCAATAAAACCTTCGGGTTGTCGTATATAGATATCTGATCAATCAAGATTTCCGTTAAGCAAAGTTGTCTTGACATCCATTTGCCAGATCTCGTAATCAAGATACACAACTATCGGCAAGAGAATACAGATGGACTTAAGCATAGCTACAGGTGAAAAGGTTTCCTCATAATCGATCCCTTCTTTCTAAGTATATCCTTTTGCCACTAGCCTAGCCTTGAAGGTTTCAACCCTTCCGCCGAGTCCTCTTTTCCTCTTATATACCCACTTGCATCCAATGGGTTCTACCCTACTGGGTGGTTCGACCAACTTCCACACTTGATTATGATCCATTGAACCCATCTCAACTTTTATTGTTGTTTACTAAGATGTCGCATTATTGTCTTGGATTGCCTCGTTGTATGTACCGTTGGGTTTTGTTGGGACGAACACCATGTTCGACGCAGCGGAAGAAAACAATTCAACAACAACGAATCTGATACATGGTTGTATAATATTGCTAAAATTAGAAATATCAACAAGCACCAAGCTTTTGATCAATTTCAAAAGTGTTTTCAAAATTATTTTATTAAAATTTTAAGAATTTGGTCGAACCAAACAATATCTTATTTTAATTTCTAGAAATTTCATACCTTTGGTCAAACCAAACACCCTTAATTTTGTATTTTAGAATTTCAAAAATTTCTTAAAACAAACTGGGCCTTAATATTTTCAAGAATTTAAAATATGACCTAGGGATAAAATTACAATTTCCATAAATTTCAGAAATTATATAAAAGTTCTAAGGGCCAAATTGCAATTTCCAAAAAATCCAAAAATTATAGAAAAGCCCAAGGATCAAATTGCTAATTTCAAAACTTATTAAAATTACAATTAGATCCCTTTAGAGAATCAAATTCTCAAGAATTGGTCCTTGGTTATACAGGTGTATGGGGGGAGGGGGGAATACACCTGTGTTTACAAATTAAAACTTTTCTCTTAAAACTTTATCAGAATACTCAAGAGTGAACCTTCAGTGGACTTAGGAAGTCTACTGATGATTTACTTAGAAAGCTTACTGAGATATCAGCTCCACTGAAAGCTCGAGACTTTCAGTTGAGTTGCTATCTAATTATCTTTCAGTTGCGGAATAGTGAGCCCTTAAGAAATACTCGTTTTAGATGATATAAACTTGTTTATCACAAGTCACACTTAAGAAATAACAGACAAGTAAATGCACAAGATATAAAGTGGTTCAGAGAAGAATCTCCTATGTCCACTGTCCTGATTAAACAGGAGAATTCTGACTTGAAGCGACTACACTAGCTTCTACTAGTAGCTACCCCGCAAGAGTACGGGTTCACTGTAGTATGGGCAAGTATAGGGACCAAGTATTATCGAACCCAAGGAATGGTGTATATGCGAATAGATCCCTGAAGATCTACGCGTCGTAGTTAATATGAGTGTGATGTTTTTGGTTTTTTTGAAAGATTAATTAAAAGACTGAATTAAACTAAGTAAACTAAAGAATGAAAAAAAAAGAACGAATTAACTACGGGTGTTTTCTAATGAGAGATGGTGATGCTCAGGATAGGAATCCCTACGTATACTAACGGAGCAGGTACATAATCAAAGTAATCGTGACAAACAAGAATTAACCTAAGTAAAAGATCGTAGAATGAAAGCTCAAGATTTCTCACCCTAATACTTTATCCTAGCAATCAACTTCACTAATCCACTAACAAGTTAATAGATAGCGCTTAATTAATGAGACCCTAATTTAACTAAGGTGATGCGGTCGTCCTCCTTCGCTAAACCGGTAAATGAATTAATCTTTCCTAAACCTTCTCGTTAAGACTACTAATTGTTATTGAGTGATGCGGTCGTCCTCTCTCTAACACTTTCGTACTAAATTCAAAGGTAAAGTTCAGATTAATTATAAGAATTCATTAATTACGAGAATTAAAACTAACGTCACGAATTACTCTAATTACGTACCCACAACCTACTTCTACGAGTTCATCCTAACCTAAGCACGCAAGGGTTTTAGCCGGACATGGTTTTAACATAAATAAAAGCAACAGAAGAAACAACGAACATAAACATGATGAATTGAATGAAGAAAATAAGCAACATGAACTAGGGTTTAAAAAGAAAATAAATACGAAGAACTGAAATTGAATTAACTAAAACGAAATTAAAAAGCGTTTAAAGTAACGAACTAATGAAAAGAAACTAAGAATTCGTATGCAAAACCTCAACAAAACGTAAAATAAAGCTTGCTCTTCTTCTTCCTCTCCAAAAACTAAGTCTAAAATTGATTTCTAAAGTTGGGGATCCTTCAAAACGTGTTTGGACGAGATATATATAGGCACGGGTCGAAACGGGAGTTAATGGGCCGAAAATACGAATCCGGAGGCAAAAGTATATGGGCGCTCGAGCAAAACGCTCGAGCGGTCCCGCTCGAGCAGTGTAGCTCGAATGATGCATTCGCTCGAGCGGTCGCGCTCGAGCTGCTCGAGCGCTGAAATGACTCTGTATGTTTTGGGCGCTCGAGCGATTCGCTCGAGCGGTGGCGCTCGAGCTGCTCGAGCGCAAGAATTGTTCTGTACGTTTGCGCGCTCGAGTAAGGCACTCGAGCGGTGGCGCTCGAGTAAGGCGCTCGAGTGATCTCTAATCCTTCCAAATGATACTTTTCCTCGTCCGCACTAATACCAATCGTATTTCTTCAATATCTTCTCATCCGGGCATCCGTTTGAGTCGATTCAAAGTCCTACGAACTCCGTTTTTCGTCCTCTATTCACCTATGAGCATCAAAGAGACAAATTTATCAATGTATAGAAATAACGCTCAATTGACTCTAAATACTCTATAAACTCGACCAAAACTAGGGCGTTTCTAGCTACGAATCATGACAATTTCACGCCTAATCAACCCCCCCCCCAAACTTACCATATTGCTTGTCCCCAAGTAATGAAATAATAAGTCAAGTGAAATTGTTAGGAATGAGTAGGAAAACTCAATCATGCAAGCTAATGAACTCAAGCTTCAAAAGTCAATCACCCGTATACTCACTCAATTCCTTTTATCGTATTCATGCAACAATAATGAGAAAAACCAAGATCAAGCATGGATGTGCACTCAACGATGTGTTTAACTCCCTCACAAGTGTATAACAATGATAAAGGGACTCACTCAATCAATCAATCACACAAATTGGCAGCCATAGGCTTGTAAATGCTCTCAACTTCGACCATACTCTAGAAATCAATGCCGAATCAAAAAGGACTTTCAAAAGGTTGTAATGTAGGCTCTTTGGACAGGTGGGATAACAATATGGTAAAGTGACTCAAGTGAATGGAGAATAGAAATTCAAAACTTCGGTACTTCGAGATTAAGAACGATCTACTTCAAACATATTCAATCACTACACTTTCGCTTTCAATTCTCTCAACACTTCAATTTTTTTCTTTCTCACTTTTTCACTTTTTCAAACACTTCATCATTTTTTTCTTTTTCGCACAAACACATGAGCTCATTTTTTCCTTTGCTCATTCTCAAATTTTTTTTCTTTTTGTTCTTTTTCCCACATCTCAAAACTTCATCACACCTTTTTTCTCATATTCACTCAACAAACAACCTTCTCCTTTTTTCAACTCAATTCACTCCCTTCATATTCACACTTTCCTATTCTCCACTCAAATTGGGACAAAAAGGCTTAGGAATTGGAATAGTGTTCATATGTGCTAGCAAATAAAATAGGCTTTAGGCTCAACGGGGCTAACAAGGGATCAATGTCATTGGTAAGGAAAATTTTGGCTAAGTGACTCAATAAAATCAATGATGGCCTAAGATCACATTCGGCATATCAAACTAGACACAATCTAGAAGCAAGAGCACATGCAAGTTCTAGCATCCTCTAAGGTGACGATCCACTCACAAACGAAGAGATTAAATCATGCATTTAAATCTCGTAAGGCTCAAATCTCACAGCTTTCACATCCAAGCTAGTCCTAGTGCATTCTCACTCTCATCACACAAGTACTCAAAAGAAAACTCATAAGCATACGGGTTCTCTCCCTAATCAGCTCAAACTCAAACACTCACACAAAAGAATTTCTAACTCACCCTTACAACTCACTCTACTCATCAAATCATACTCAAAGATAGCAATCAACAAGCATAAGATGATTGATAGGCATAAAATATTGAGTAACAAAACAAATTAATAATAGCCCAAGGAGTATCTCAAGGCACCAAATAACTAACTCAACTCAAAGATAAGGGGTGCTCCGGTGCAATGTAACAATAAAACAAATAAAAAAAACTCCACCCCCCCAAACTTCGACCTTGCTAGAGGTCTAAGTTTGGGGTTGTGGGTTACCTCAACCGAACAGTTCAGTTTCTCTCAATAGCTTTGCACACTCCCTTGTCTCAAGTTGGTTCCTTCAATCTGAGTAACTCCATGATACCTTTACTCCTTTAGAGACAAGCCTACAAAATAAAACTCTCAAGTACGAGGTTAAACATACGACTCAACAACATCCTAGTAACATAAAAGGAAAATAACTAAAAACACTCAAAAGCAAATAAAAATGGGTTGCCTCCCATTCAGCGCTATTTTTAAGGTCCTCATGCCGGACCAAGTTCAAAGGAACTTATGGGACATCATACTCAAATTTACCTCCCTTACTCTCATAAGAGTGGTGTTTGAACTTCTTTCCTTGATGCCCCACCATCATGAGTTCCTTTGCTCTCTTCTCATCCCCAAGTGTTATGGGTCTCAACTCCTTCTTGCCTCTATCTGGAGGAGTCTTACTAAACAATTTCTTGAATTTGGATTTTTTCTTCTTAACTCCTCCTTTACCTTCTAACTGGACCACGTCCACTTTCTTCACCTCCTCATCCTTCAACTTCTTCACTTTATCCCTATCAACATAATCAAGATCATAACGCTCATGGGTTAAATAATCAAGTGAAGGATTATAAAATTCATGAATATGAGAAGGATTAGGGATAGAAGGCGTGTCTTCAACACGAGGATCAATTGCATCCATGCAATACAAGCTCTCATCCTCCCTCGGGTGTTTCATGGCTTCATATAAGGAGATCTTCACTTCTTGATCATCAACCTTCAACGTGATCTTCCCGTTTGCCACGTCTAGCACCATCCCCGCCGTAGCTAAGAACGGTCTTCCCAAGATCAGGGGTACGTGCTCATCTTCCTCCATCTCTAGCACTACAAAGTCGGCTGGAAAGATGTGATCTCCAACTCTCACTAGGACGTCTTCAACCACACCTTGAGGTCGAGTAATAGACCGGTCGGCAAGTTGAAGCGTCATCATTGTGGGTTGAAGTTCACCACCTTCCAACTTCTTGAAAAGCGATAGTGGCATCAAATTAATGCTCGCCCCGAGGTCGCACAACGCTCCCTTCTTGATCCCGTTCCCAATATCACATAGGATCGTGAAGCTCCCGGGATATTTCAGCTTTGGTGGAAGCGCCTTGTGCACTAATGCACTCACCTCATGGTTCAGCTGCACCAACTTCGGCTCATCCACTCGCCGTCTTTTCGCGATCAAGTCCTTCAAAAACTTCGCATAATGCGGCATCTGTTCCAAAGCATTATAAAAAGGTATATTAATATGTAACTTTTTAAAAACATCAAGGAATTTAGCAAACTTTTCATCGAGCTTCGTTTTCATGAAGCGCTGTGGGTATGGGACAGGTATCACCGATTTGGGTACCCCCCATTCATCTTTCTCAGTTTCTTTCACTTTCTCCCTTGCTTCCTTTGCCTTTTTCCACTTTGGAATTCTCTCTATCTCCTCATCAGGCACTTTGCTCTTCTGGGTCTCATCCATATCTTGACTCTTATCAATCCCTTTACTTTCACTCCCCTTCTCAACTTCATCTCCTTTAGGCTCAATCTCTTCTTGGGGCGTCTCAGAATCAGCAGGCATCTGAGGACCTTCATAATTGGTTCCACTTCTAAGCTGGATCGCCTTGCACTGCTCTTTCGAGTTCCCCTCCGGCATTCTATTCACTGACTTTGCAATTTGGCTCATCTGGAGCTCTAAAGAAGTGAACCTTCGATTGTTCTCTTGTTGAGTTCTAGTCCACTCAACGTTCATCTTCTGGAGCTCTTGATCACGATGATCACCCTTCTTGTGCAACTCCTTAACATCGTACTCCAAGGATGACAACCGCTTGCTCCCTTCCTCCACCTTCTGAAGGATCGCTCTCAACATCTCCTCGGTTGATGCACCGCCTTCTCCACCAGGAGGTTTAGACCCCGGATCCACACCTGCAGGAACAGTAACACCAGCTTTTGGGTTAGCATAAGAAAAGTTATCATTCTTCCTCCATGTGTTTTGAGGAGGCTGCTGGCCTCCTTGATATCCTTGTGTGTTCCTCCATTGATTTTGAAGTGGCTGAGGGCCTGGAGGCATAAATGGTTGGCCATAAGAAGGCCTTCCATACTGATTACCACCTTGGTAGCCATTCTGATTGTAATATGGACCTCCCATGTAATTGGCTACCTCTTGTTGTCCACTGGGCTGGTCTACTCTCTCATTCTCTACTGCATGCTCTCCAACCAAACTCTTCCCCAACTCGAGGTTGTTGATCTTTTCCATCATGGCCATCAGCAGCCTTCTCGTTCCTTCTCCCTCTTCAACCTGATGCACCCTCTGAAAATCTGCATCTCCACTCCAAGCACCGGCATTTGTGACAATGTTGTCCACGATCTCCCTACACCTCTCTATGCCTTGATTGAGGAATGCTCCGCCCGCACATGCATCTAAATGGGCTTGACCATCCTTGCTGGCACCACTATAGAAGAATGCCATAATGTCTCCCTCGTTGTACCCGTGCTGCGGGCACTCAATCAGCATGTTTGAGTATCTCTCCCACGCTTGGCGTAAATCCTCTCCAGACTTCTGGCGAAAGGACGAGATCTCAATTCTAGCCTTGATCGTCCTAGATGGAGGGTAGAATCGCTCGAGGAACAGACGCTCGAGCTCTGCCCAAGTGGTAATACCTCCCCGCGGAAGCGTATTATCGTACCACTCCTTGGCTATTCCCGTCAATGAGAATGGGAACAGCCTAAGCCTCTTGGCATCTTCAGACATGCCATTATAATTAAATGTTGAGGCTATCATGAGAAAGCTCCTCAAGTGTGTATGAGGATTCTCCTTCCCGATTACTCCTTTGAACTGATTCTCTGTCAGCAGCTTTAAAATTCCTGGGGAAATAGAGAAGTTGTTTGCCTCAACAGGAGGCAAAGCCACTCCATCATAGTACCGTTGTGGCTGCGCTGCAAACCTCCCTCGAATAGCCATCTGATCTGCGTTCTGAGGAACGTGTTGAGGATTAGCAGCAGGTACTGGTACTTGTTGGGGTGGTGGTTGGTAAACAGGTGGTTGGTTGTAGACTGGTGGTGGATGGTATGGGTATGGTGGGTAAGGATAAGGTGGATATGGGTAATGTTGGTATACTGGGTTGTTGAAAGGGTTATTTGGGTTTTGTGGGTAAGCAGGGTTTTGGTTATGAGGATTATGGACAAGGTTCTGAGCTGGGTTCCCTACGTTTTGTGTACCCGGGTTTAGGCTCTGGCTATCCCCTAATGGAATTTGATTCTGGCTACCACTAACTCCAGTGCCTTCAATTCGGTCTACTGCCTGATTGAACTCGTTGGCGGCATCGTCCAACTCATTATTGATGTCCATTGGTTCCTTTCCTAAGTCGGCAGCGTTCATCCTTCTCAAGAAGGCTCGGTTCCTTCTGGCTATTGTCTCAGGGTCCAACGGTATTCTCTCTTCGCTCGTATTGCCTTGTGAGCGTGTTTTCATAAACCTGAAACACTAGCAGAAGGATCAAAACGCAACTGCCCAATTGAGTAAAAATAAAAATAAAAACAGAAATTAAATCACCCACTACTAACTACTAAGCTATCTACAAGTCCTATTCAAAAGCATACAACGCCATCCCCGGCAACGGCGCCATTGACTTGAAGCGACTACACTAGCTTCTACTAGTAGCTACCCCGCAAGAGTACGGGTTCACTGTAGTATGGGCAAGTATAGGGACCAAGTATTATCGAACCCAATGAATGGTGTATATGCGAATAGATCCCTGAAGATCTACGCGTCGTAGTTAATATGAGTGTGATGTTTTTGGTTTTTTTGAAAGATTAATTAAAAGACTGAATTAAACTAAGTAAACTAAAGAATGAAAAAAAAAAGAACGAATTAACTACGGGTGTTTTCTAATGAGAGATGGTGATGCTCAGGATAGGAATCCCTACGTATACTAACGGAGCAGGTACATAATCAAAGTAATCGTGACAAACAAGAATTAACCTAAGTAAAAGATCGTAGAATGAAAGCTCAAGATTTCTCACCCTAATACTTTATCCTAGCAATCAACTTCACTAATCCACTAACAAGTTAATAGATAGCGCTTAATTAATGAGACCCTAATTTAACTAAGGTGATGCGGTCGTCCTCCTTCGCTAAACCGGTAAATGAATTAATCTTTCCTAAACCTTCTCGTTAAGACTACTAATTGTTATTGAGTGATGCGGTCGTCCTCTCTCTAACACTTTCGTACTAAATTCAAAGGTAAAGTTCAGATTAATTATAAGAATTCATTAATTACGAGAATTAAAACTAACGTCACGAATTACTCTAATTACGTACCCACAACCTACTTCTACAAGTTCATCCTAACCTAAGCACGCAAGGGTTTTAGCCGGACATGGTTTTAACATAAATAAAAGCAACAGAAGAAACAACGAACATAAACATGATGAATTGAATGAAGAAAATAAGCAACATGAACTAGGGTTTAAAAAGAAAATAAATACGAAGAACTGAAATTGAATTAACTAAAATGAAATTAAAAAGCGTTTAAAGTAACGAACTAATGAAAAGAAACTAAGAATTCGTATGCAAAACCTCAACAAAACGTAAAATAAAGCTTGCTCTTCTTCTTCCTCTCCAAAAACTAAGTCTAAAATTGATTTCTAAAGTTGGGGATCCTTCAAAACGTGTTTGGACGAGATATATATAGGCACGGGTCGAAACGGGAGTTAATGGGCCGAAAATACGAATCCGGAGGCAAAAGTATATGGGCGCTCGAGCAAAACGCTCGAGCGGTCCCGCTCGAGCAGTGTAGCTCGAATGATGCATTCGCTCGAGCGGTCGCGCTCGAGCTGCTCGAGCGCTGAAATGACTCTGTATGTTTTGGGCGCTCGAGCGATTCGCTCGAGCGGTGGCGCTCGAGCTGCTCGAGCGCAAGAATTGTTCTGTACGTTTGCGCGCTCGAGTAAGGCGCTCGAGCGGTGGCGCTCGAGTAAGGCGCTCGAGTGATCTCTAATCCTTCCAAATGATACTTTTCCTCGTCCGCACTAATACCAATCGTATTTCTTCAATATCTTCTCATCCGGGCATCCGTTTGAGTCGATTCAAAGTCCTACGAACTCCGTTTTTCGTCCTCTATTCACCTATGAGCATCAAAGAGACAAATTTATCAATGTATAGAAATAACGCTCAATTGACTCTAAATACTCTATAAACTCGACCAAAACTAGGGCGTTTCTAGCTACGAATCATGACAATTTCACGCCTAATCAAATTCCTTTCACTTGGAATTCATTGTGTTATAGTGCTAAGGTACACTGATCAAATACTCCTCTCTTAGGATATTCGATCCCTAGGATAATTTCAGGTCCTAGTTTCCAACAAACAACTTTCAGACCGATATCAACTTATCAGCTTACTAACACCTCTTAACTCTAACTCTCAACCTAACTGTGGGCAGAGTTTTGAGTAGGGTTTGGTTCCAATTATTGTGAGATAATCCTTACAATGTAAGCTCATAAGCTTAAGGATGGATTATCTCGTTCTAAGCTTTAGATATGGCCTTAAGTATGGTTACAGAAGGTTTTGAATACTCTCTACAAAATAATGAAGCACTTGGAAAACTTGAGTGATTTCAAGTGCTTCATATGTGCGTTTGTGAGTGTAGAGAATGATTAGATCTTTTAAGTTTCCCGTGCTTGACAATGAGCACGACCTTTTGTATTTATAGACTTCTTGAAAATCTTCCTGTTGGAGTTTGAATATTCCCAAGTAAGTCTCTTGAATCTGATTGGCTCAAACGACTCTTTCTGGCTTTATGTCACATCAATAATTGGCTAGGAAGTCTTTGGCTGCAACCAGCTCTCTAAAAAAAGGTAAGGTATGACTTTTGGTGCGTGTCAGTTTGTGACAGACCGGCTGTCAGTAGAGTACGCTTACATGTCAACTTCTCATTGGGCTGCCCAGTCAACTTGGTGCAGAGCTTGTCTGGGTTTAAGGTGGAACTCCACTGAGAGAACCTTTTTTTATTCCTTCATTTATTGCGAGTTGTACTGACATTCCTTTTGCCTTTGTTCCAACCAGAATAACTAATAACTTTTAATGTGTTATGCCTTAAATGCATCCGTTAGTTCTTCATCAGTAAACTTCCAGTACTATACTGATGGTACTTCCCTTAGCATAAATGCACTTAGAAAACATTTGTGCTTAATGTGACTTCTTCAATAAACATTACTTCAGTGGACTTCATCTCTTCAGCGGACTTTAGTGAACAATATACACTACAGAAACTAGTAAATGTACTCCAGTTCCCTAACAGTTGAACTGACTAAGTTTAGTCTATCTCTACTGAATACAATTTACTTATATTATTCTAGGGAGAACATTTTGGAATCTTAATCAAAACTTAACTCATACAATTTCCCCCTTTTTGATTATGTCGAAACATATATATTACATAGTCTTGTTCCTTAAGTTGAGGTTATCTGTTTGGCATATTTAGTAAAGTTTTGTAAGTAAATTTATTCAACAGTGCAAAGCCTAAATGATAAAGAGATATTATCCTGGGCCATAAAAGACAGTAGAGTTTTTCATTTCCACTTCAAAAGAGAGCACAAGTACAACAAGTCCACTGACTTAGTCCAAAAACAAAAACAACTGTGACTTATAAACAAATGCCCAGTAAACACTTACAACATTCAAATAGAATCAAACACTGGTTCCAAACCATATTGTTTGAACACTCTCACCTTCAACTTGTTCTTTCTCTCCATAATCTCCTTTGAGTGACCTCGACCCCCCCAAGTGTTCACACAAGGAAACCCATTCAAGGGTGATCCTTTCTCTATCAGCAGCTCCAGTAGCATCAACTGGGGGCCAGAAGGTGATGGGTTCAGGTGCTTTCAAGGAGTGGTCTGGGAAGGATTTACTCCAGGCTTCAATGATATCAGTGTAAAGGTCTGGGTAAGAATCAAACAACCACTTATTGAAGAGACCTTGAGAGTTCTCCTTTCCCAACTCTCTTGTGACATAGTTGGAGTAGACGAACTCTCTCTTAGCTGCTTCCCATTTATCATTGAGCTTCTTCGGCACCCAAGAGTTGAGGATACTGAGCTTTGGGTTGAGCCTTCTTATCCTTCTTTAGTCTGGCAGTCCACTTCTGGTATCCATTCTTGAATTTCTTCGTTGTAGTCTTGTCAAAAGTGGCTAACCTCTCCTTCCTTTTTCTTTCAGCGAGCTCAAAAAATATATTCAATCTTTTCTACTTCTTTGACTAGTCTCTCCCTTTGTTTAGTTGCAATCTACATTGCCCTTTCATTCATTCCTCCTGCTTGCTTGATGAGTTCAGTCACTCGAGTTGGAGCTGACTTAGGAGCTTCAGTGGAGTTCTCCTCATCTGGCCTCTTTGAGGAGATAGGCCGTGGGTTCAAGACTGGAACAACATCAGTAGACTCTGCCTTAGTTTACTTTGCAGCCAACCCTAATGGAGATCTAGTCTTCTTCACCACCTATGCTGATAGTTCGTCAGTCGCCTTTCTCTTAGCAGATTCTCCTCTTAGAGCTGTTCTCTCCCTCTTGGCTTCAGTTGCTTCTTCTTTGAATTTTGATAGGTCCTCCTCAGGTTCAACTTCTTTTCCTTTTATCAGTAGGCTTTTCTTGTCTGCTCTCAGTTTAGCTTCCTTCTTGGCTTTTATCATAGTATTCTCGATTTTTTGAGATCTGGCAAAGTCATCTATTTCCAGAATGATTTCCATGGTGTTGCTTGGGTTCTTCTTCATCTGCTTTCTAGACACTAACTCTTCCCCCTTTTCGGCATTAATAAAAAACTCAGCAACAATTAAGTTCAACTGTTTTTGGTCATGCTCCACCACCCTTAGTTGAGTTGAACAATGGTCCATCTCATCTTCTAATCTTATCAGTGTTGCTCCAGCTGTTTGCTCAAACTTGACAAACTAGTCAAGTTTCTCACTGATGATAACATCAGTTTTCTCTTGGGTGGGGAAGTCTTCAACTGCCTGCTTCAGTACACCTCTCAGGCTCTCCTTCATCTTTTCTTCCTTCTCCTCCATCTTAGATACCCTCTTGTTCCATAGGTCTTCAACTTTCTCCAGAAGGTTGGTTGAGAAGGCCTCCACTGAAGTCTTCAAGCTGGTGGAGACAGACTCCACTGAAGACTCCAAGAACTTAGCTCGTGCTTCTTCCTCCTTCTTTCACATATCAGTAATGGCTTGCACAACTAACATGCTCTGGCCCTCCACAACATCAATCACCATTTTTTGTGAATCCTCAACTTTGAGTGTTAGATTTTTAAGAGAAGTAGTCGTGGCATCCATCATTTCATCAATATGTTCTGAGAGAAAGATGGTCACATCTATATTCTCTTCCAACTGATCCTCCAGATCTTTTAGATGAGCTTCAATTGAGGGGAGTCTCACTTCTTCAACTTTACTGAGAGCAAGCTTTAGTGGACTAAGACTGGGAACAATCTTGGGCTCCTCAAGGATTGGATTTCCTGCACATTAAGAAGGGTTAGTAAATTCCCCCTCAAACTCACCTTCTAACCCAACTTGCTCTTCTACCTCCATGTTTACTCCCTCATTCTCAGCTCTCTCACCCTCTTGATCACTCTCATTTTCAACTCTATTTTTTCAGCCAATTCGTCCTTTACAGGAACGATTGCTTTGATCTCTCCACTCACCACTTTTACTACTTCAACCTCCTTTTCTTTTTCAACACTCATATTTTTAACTCCTTCTTTACCAGACACCTCAGTTGACTCCATAGTCACCACTGAGGATTGTTGTGGAGCAGTCTCAGTATATACCTCTTCTTGACTGCTCTTAGGCAAGTTTTGAGCCTTAGTATCCCTTGCCAATGCCTCGGGGTCAGTTGACCCGTCCTCAGCGGATACATCCTTGGCCACCTCACCTTCACCTTGCATAGGTGAGGTCCCTTCAGTCTCAACTCCTTCTTCCACCTTCTCATTCAGTCTCCTTCTCCAGTACTTCATTCACAACCTTGTTTTGCTCATTTATCTAGGTAAATACAAGATTTCTAAACAACTTCTCATCATAAAGGTACCTGGTTTTAGAGAGACCAGTGAACTCATTTACCTCCTTCTCTTCCTTCTTCCACTCCTCCACCTTGCCTCCTCCTACTGCCAACATCATCTCCAAAACAGACTTATCCTTAAGTTGGATCAATAGCCTGACCCTTAAAATCATGGCTTTTAGGTCAGGATAGTCGTCCAACTCAAGATAGTTGGAATCAACAAAATAGGCTACATCATCTTTGAGGGTATCCAAGAAGGAATACCCTCTTTCATCATCAGAATCATCAGAAGGGATGGGTGATTGTGATTCAAGTGAGGTTGGGTCTGTGATAGGTTCAGTAGGGTTGGCTTCTATGTGTTGGGGTGAAGTTGTGGGTTCAGTAGGGTTGGGTTCAGTTGAGGTGGGTTCAGTTGAGGTAGATTCAGTAAGGGTGGGTTCAGTGTGTTCTTCACTTTCAGGCTATTGAGAGCCTACAGTGGGGGTTAATTTAGTGGAGTTGGGTGGATTTTTGGTTCCACTCTCAGACTGTTGAGAGCCTTTAGTGGGGGTTTTTGAAGAGCGTTTGAGGGTCATTTTTAATGGATTGTGAGGTCTGGTTTGGGGTCTTTCTTCAGCAGCAGCTGTTGGTGATCAAATTTAATCGGATGGATTAGTGACTATTTTAGTTCGGTTAAAAATCACCAATAGTACGTGGGAATCGTTGATTCGCACAAATTGGTCATCGCGCTTGATTGAAAAGCCAGTGACGCAAAGCTACCGTGCGCTGGATTATAACTGATCGCTTCTAAGTCAGAATTCGAGCTAGAAGCGACGCGTGCGCCCGCCGTCCGCTTGCCGACCCGCAGTAGGGGCCGTGAGGCCCCCAAGGGCATGGGTCGTTGGCCAAGCCCTCGCGGCGGAACAGCCGCGTCGGCCGCCTTGAAGTACAATTCCCATCGAGCGGCGGGTAGAATCCTTTGCAGACGACTTAAATACGCGACGGGGTATTGTAAACGGCAGAGTGGCCTTGCTGCCACGATCCGCTGAGATTCAGCCCTTCGCCGCTTCGATTGAGTGAACCAAATAAGGCAAACCAAGAACTTGCCTAATTTTTTGAAAATTTTGCTAAATATCGAATAAAAAGTAGTTCGGCACATTGTATTGTCTAATGCTGTTTCATCTTTTTTAATTTTAGATAAAGTTGCTCGGTAAAAATATTATAAGCGAGCATGTTTTGGTTAGTGTTCAAAGTTGTTCGTCAGGTTGTATATGTTAGTGACGAGCAGTCTTACAACACTTGTAATTTTTTTACAATGTATATATAGTTGTTCGTTGAAAGAAAAGTCCAAAGCTCGAGGTACAAGTCCATTTTTAAGGACCAAAGCCACTTAAAGGTTGTTCATTTATTAAATGGACAGAACCTAAGGCTAAACCCTGATTCCATCAAAAGGCAAAGTTCAAATTCACAAATAAATCCCAAAACACACACAAACACACCTAAACGTACACATACACGAGATAAATACGATTTCGACTTTCATATCTACGATTTCATTACCCAAATGTTTGATTTACCATTTACGGTGGTAATCAATCACACGTAATTGATTGGTGATTTTAAATCGAACTAAAACAGTCACTAATCCATCCGATTAAATTTGATCACCAACAGCAGCAGTGTCAGCCAATAATTGAATTGGAAAGGTTTCAAGGTTACCTTACACTGGCTCTTCAGAAGGGGTTGAAGGAATGATCGTTTTCATGGACTTCTTGATGGGGGTAGCTTCCTTTCCTGCTCCAGTTGATCTCTTCTCCTTATCAGTCTCCTCCTTTTTATCTTCCCTTCAGTAGATTCGATCTCCTCTTCCTCCTTACTTTCTTCATCATCACTTATCATCTTGCTCTCTAGGGCCTTTCCTCATTTGTACATCTTTTTCAAGTTACTCCATCTCCTCAGATTCTTCCATTGAACTCCTATATTCACATTCTCAATCAAAAAAGAGATTTTAGTGGCATAATTTAACTTGCTGGCCAGTTGATCCTTCTCCTTGTGGTTTAGAAATTTGTCAGCTTCTTTATTCAAGGCTTTGAGAAAGAATCGCTGCCAGTTGTATTCTTTCTCCTTACTCTCACAGATAGCTTTCATTAACCTGAGCTTTGGCTTGCTCACTTGTTCAGGACTTCCTTGATTCGCCAGGATACATTTCCCAACAATCTCACACCAAATGTTGTATACAGGTTTAAGAGTGTTTCTATTAAGAGTTGGGTGATATTGTACCCTCTTCTTCATGATAGTGTACACCCACTCTTCCTCCTTGTCCGCGATACACGTATCCGGATTTGGGTCTGTTGATGGAAGGTCAAAAAGCTCCTTCACACTCTCCCCCTCCAACCATATATCCTTCTTGACTTCTTTAATAGCAGTGTAGGTCTCTCCATCTTTGTCTATCCTCTTCTTCTTTTTTAAGTATAGTGTAGACTTGATATCCGTATCAGTATTTTGAACATTTAGGCAAAACTACAACACTTGCCTGTCATAGCAATAATCTGGATGCACTGAGAGAAAAATTTCAAGCCCCGCCGCCGTCACCATCTCTAGGGCCTCCTTAATGTGCTTGTACTCCAGTTTAGAGAGTACTTCGGGATTATTGAAATGAACAACGGATTCATACCAGAAATTATCCTTTTGAGATAATTCCATAAGATTGATAGGGTAGGTTTTAGCAATTTTAGATTGAAAAGGGTTTAGGGAATTTGGGGATTTTTCGAACGAGAGAATTTAGGGAAATACTGGCTTAGGAAAAAATATGAGAATTTGGAAAGGTTTCTACGAGAAGGGGTAATGGCCTTTTATAGTGAATTTGGACGGTGAAGATTTAATTTAGATCGATGGTTGGGGTTGATTCAGAGAAGATCGTGGGAGGGTAAGGGGTTGAGGGGAGGTTTTAATGAATCTGAACGGCTGAATTGAAACGCAAAAAATGAGCGGTATGGATTAAGTTTGACCATATTGTTAAGAATCACATAGTTGGACTTTTTGGGCGCGTGGGGTGGAAAACTGATAGCGGCTCTGACATGTACAATATGCCATCATTACACTTTTTCGAAAATCTTTCCCAAAAGATGTAAAATGATCTTATCTTTTCAGAAAGTGCTTATAACAAATTTTTTAAGGATTTCCTCTTATATAAGAAGGGTATCTTATCAATGATTTTAAAATGAGCAAATATGATTTCGAAAATACATAACAGTGGACTTTAAAGAAAACGGTTGAGGACATTTGACCTTTACTGAAGCTTTTATCTCTACTGAGATTTTATATCCTTACTGAGTGTTCATCTCCACTGAGATCCTATCTTCACTGAGGCTTCAGTGAGGTTTGTTAGGACTTTCCTTTGAACTTATTACTTCCCTGGATCCAGAAGTCCTAACTCTACTGATAGTTCTTGAAACCTTGCTTCTGCCAATGACTTGATGAGTATATCCGCTCTTTGCTTATCAGTGTGAATCTTGAGAATTTTGATATCCATCTTTTCCACATGATCTCTAATAAAATGATGTCTTATATCCACATGCTTGTATCTTGTGTGGAGAACTGGATTTTCTGAGATAGCAATGACACTATTGTTGTCACAAAAGTTGGGAACTTCATTTGCAATAATGTTGTAGTCCCTCAGTTGTTGCCTAAGCCAAAGGATTTGTGCACAACAACTTCCAACTGCCATATATTCAGCTTTAGTGGTGTTTGTGGCTACTGAACTTTGTTTCGTGGGAAACCAAGAAATTAGTTTACTTCCCAAGAATTGACAAGTGCCAGTGGTTGATTTTCTGTCAATTCTGCATCCTCCATAGTCTGCACCTGAGTAGCCTGTGAGCTCCAAGTTGTCATCTGAGGGATACCATAAACCTAAGTTCACAGTACTTTAAATATTTGAGAATTCTTTTAGTGGCCTCCAGATGACTCTTCTTAGGGTTTGCTTGATATCTTGTGCATATCCCAACAACAAAGGTGATATCTGGCCTGCTTGCTGTGAGATACAGTAGAGAACCAATGATAGCTCTATAGTTGGTCTGGTCTACTGATTCACCATCTTCATCAGATTCCATCTTTGTGTTGGTGTTGAGTGGAACTCTTGCAACCTTGTTGTTTTGACATCCAAATTTGTTGATCAGCTCCCTTGTATATTTGGCTTGATTGATAAAAATTCCTTCAGTAGACTGTTTGACTTGAAGTCCCAAGAAGAAATTCATTTCTCCCATCATTGACATCTCAAACTTTCCCTTCATCAGTTGAGAAAACCTTTCACAGAGGACTTGGTTTGGAGAACCAAAGATAATATCATCCACATAGATTTGCACTAGCAAAGTGTCCTCTCCATAGGTGATTCTGAATAGAGTCCTATCCACTCTTCCTTTGATGAAGCCATGATCAAGAAAAAACTGGGACAAGGTGTCATACCAAGCTCTTGGAGTCTGTTTCAGTCCATATAGAGCTTACTTAGTCTATACATCTTGTTGCTTTCTTCAAAACCTGGGGGATGCTCCACATACACTTCTTCATTCAACACTCCATTCAAGAAAGCACTCTTAACATCCATTTGATAAACCTTGAATCTCTTGTGAGCAGCATAGGCAAGAAATAGCCTTATTGCCTCCAATCTGGCCACCGGGGCAAAAGTTTCATCATAGTCAAATCCTTCAACTTGAGAATAGACCTTTGCAACTAGCCTGACTTTATTGACATCATTTTCATCCTTCTTATTCTTGAATACCCACTTTGTTCCTATCACATTGCAGTGATATGACCTATTCACCAACTCCCATACTTGATTCCTTGTGAATTGGTTGAGCTCTTCCTGCATGGCAATGATCCAGTTTGAGTCTTGAAGTGCTTCTTCAATGGACTTTGGTTCCTGGTTAGATAAGAAACAACAAAATAAAGCACTTTCACCATGAAAACTTCTAGTTTTGACTCCCGAGGAAGGATCACCTAGGATTTGCTCAACAGGATGATATGAGAGCCAATTTCTCCTAGACTGATACCCTTCAGTAGAGACTAGCTCTTCTGAAGTTGAGTCACTAGCTAAGGGAACAAAATTGAATTCAGGAAATAATGCAGAAGGTTAAAGGCCTGAGTCATCATTAAAGGTATTTTCATTCTCAATGACAGTGGCATTGGTTCCCCCTTGAATGATAGACTCATTGGATGTCTCAGCTGTGACCACATCTTAATTGACATTACTTACCTCTTGAACTGGGATAGGGTTCATCAGTTCAGTTAACTGGGTAGGAGAACTTTCAGTAGAGGTTGCAGGGGTGATGTTGGTCAGAGTATCTTTGTTGGGCTGTTGATCAGTAAGGTTGTCGCAAGTTGGTATGTATGCATCAACACTATTTTCAGGATAACCTTTTGATTTGATACTTAGTCTAGTTAGTTTCTTGCTTATCACCTCTTCAGTCTCCTTTTTCCTGGACTCAAAGGTAGATTCATCAAAGACCACATGAGGTGTTTCTTCCACAACAAGGGTTCTACAATTGTAGACTCTAAAAGCTCTACTGATTTGAGAATATCCTAAAAATATTCCTTCATCAGCTTTACTGTCAAAGGCTTTCAGTTGAGTTTTCCCATTGTTGTGAATGAAAAACTTGCAACCAAATATATGAAAATAAGATACATGTGGCTTTCTACCATTCCATAATTCATATGGGGTTTTTCCTTGCTGTTTGGTTACCATGGACCTGTTTTGAGTGTGGTAGGCAGTGTTGATAGCTTCAACCCAGAACCTTTTACGAACTTGAGCTTCAGCAAGCATTGTCCTTGTTGCCTCCTTAAGAGTCCTATTTCTTCTTCAGCTACTCCATTTTGTTGAGGAGTTCTTGCAGCCGAGGTTTCATGAGCTATACATAGCTCCTTACAAAAGTCAGATATTATTTAATTAATGAACTCAGTGCCCTTATCCGACCTTATCTTTACAATGTTCAGATTTTTCTCATTGCTAACTTTCTTGAGAAGTTCAGGTAGCCTGACTTGAGTTTCCTTCTTGCTTGCTAGAAATACCACCCATGTGTACCTGGAGAAATCATCAACAACAACAAGAGTATATTTTCTCCCATTGATACTTACAGGGGTTACTGGACCAAAAAGATCCATATGTAACAGTTGAAGTACTCTGTCAGTAGAGGTTGCCACTTTGCTTTTGAAAAAGGCCTTCACTTGCTTTCCCTCCTAACAGGCTTTGCATATATGATCTTTGTTGTATACTTTATTTGGCATTCCTTCTACCAGGGAGTGTCTTGCAATTTTGTTCATCACTTTGAAGTTCAGATGACTTAGTCTCTTATGCCATAGCCATTTGGTGTCAGTTGAGCTTTTTGCTATGAGGCATGAGTTGGGGGTACATGACTTCTAATCTACAAGATAAATATTTCCCTTTCTTGACCCAATTAGTAATACATGTTGTGTAGATGTTTCTTAACAAAACACAAGTTACATGAAAATTCAATATTGTATCCTTTGTCACAAAACTGACTGATAGATAGTAAGTTATGTTTAAGTCCACTGACATAGCATACATTATTTACCTTTATTGAGCCAATAACTAAAGTACCATAACCTTTGGTACCTCCTTGTGAATTGTCACCAAATATGACTTATGGGACCCTCTTTCTCAACAAAATCCTTCAGGAGACTTTTATTGCCAGTCATATGGATGGAACATCTACTTTCCAAGTACCAGACTGATGAATTAAGAGCTTCACCTTTGTTGAGGTCCACTGAGCCCTGCAATCAAAATCAAGCTTTAGGTACCAATTTTGTGTTGGGTCCTATCAGGTAAGCTGTACCTTTCGGAATCCAAATTTGCCTCACATTTCTAATTACTTTAGAGTGGCTAATTTTTCTTCCATAAACATCTATAATAAACAATTACCTCCCTAGATGCCTTAGGAGTAAACTATTTACGGGTTTCAGCCTTTGAAGGAACAGGAACCTTCTTAACTTTCTTCCTCTGATGCCTGGGTGCACCTGGTCTTAATTTTTATCATGGATGCAAAAAATAGCCTAGGCGCTAGGCGGTTGTCGGCTGCCCCAATTTCGGGCAAATCGGTGAGAAAAATAGTTTAGGGTTCTAGGCGGTCGAAGCACTGCCTAGGCGGTCAAATCGAGCTAGGTGGAGAAGAAATGAAACCCTGAAACAAAAATTCTCACCGTGATGGAGGAGAGAGAGGGGTGGTGGCGCTGCGATGGAGGGGAGAGAGGGGTGGTGGCGCTGCGATGGAGGGGAGAGAGGGGTGGCGATGCCGCGATAGAGGGGAGAAAAGGCTGGCGGCACCGCGACGGAGGGTAGAGAGGGTAGGCGGCACCGCGACGGAGGGGAGAGAGAGCTGGCGGCGACGCCGCGACAGAGGGGAGAGAAGGCTAGCAGCGCTGTGATGGAGGGGAGAAGAGAGCGGCAGCAAAATATGTGCACGAAGCCTGAGAAGAGAGGAGAGAAGACTGTGTAATTGTGTATGTATTATTGTACGTATATGCGTGTGTGCAGGAGAGGAAGATAGGTGAGATATTATTTTGATTTTTTACTTGGTTGTTGGGATTAGGGTGAGAGAGGGGGGATTTGGCAGATTTGATGTGATTTTGCAGCAGATTTGAGGGATTGAATTGGGGGGAAATGTGTATATTTGGGCAGTTTCCATAAAAATCTTTAAAAAAACTATTAAGCGGATTTCTAGGCGGCCTAGGCGCTAGGCGCCCAAAAAATGCCCGCCTAGCATTTTCCGACTTCTGCACCCTTGGTTTTTGTTGATAAAGGTATGGAGAACCTTTTCTATTAGGCACAAATGGAATAGGTTTTCTATATGAGACATTCTTTGAGGAATACTCATGCCTGGATACTCTCAGTAGAGGTTGCTTCGACCAATAGTACCTCTGCTGAATTCTTGGTTGATTAGTCAATTGAGCCTTTCCAATTGGTTTTGGCTAGTTTTGACTATTCTTTTGTTGAACTTCAGCTGGTCTTTTTCCTTTATCCAAAACCTGTGGTTGAAGGGCCACAGATTTAACAAAAACTCTTTTTGTGCCACTTGTAGAAGCAACACTCAGAGGACCTTCTGAAGGTTTTGGGAGATAACCAACTCTACTCTTGTTATTGGGATTGCTTTGAAAATTTTGAATTTCCTCTATGGCAAGAGAGGGTTTGTTTAAAGCATCAATCCTTTTTAACAAAGTCTCTTCATATTTATGTAAGATATCAATTTTCAGGAGAGAATCCTTTATTTGGTTTACCAGTTTTTTATTCTCTTCAGTTAGTTTTGTCTGGGTCTCAGTAAGGTCTTTGATCAGTTGATCCTTACCATTTACTTGACTCTTGAGGGTTTCCACCTCATTTGTCAGTTCAATGGTGGATTTAGCTGAGTTAAGATCAGCCTGATTCCCTGACTCAATTAACTTGGATTTTTCACTCAAGAGTTTATTGTTCTCATCTTGGAGACAAGAACTTGCTTCTTGCAACCTGGAGAAATCAATCATCAACTGTTCCAAAATGAACTGAAGATTGAGTTCTCCTGTTGACTCTGAGTTGAGCTCAAGTGAGTGTCCTAAGGAATTTGATGATTTAGATTGTACCTCAGGATCTTCTCTGGCCATGAGGCAAAGATCATCACCACTGCTATCAGAGAACATTGCATCAGAAGACTCCAGCTCTTCATCAATGTCTTCAGCAACCATGGCTTTCCATTCTCCATATCTTCTGTCTCTTTTGGCTTGCCTTTCTTTCCTTTCCTTGGTGCTCAGTTAAGGGCAGTCGTACTGAAAATGACCAAGATTTTTACATTGGTAGCATCTGTTGGCATCATCATCCTTTTCTTCAGTAGACTCTCTGGTCTTTGATGATGATCCTTCAGCTTTGGTGTAATTCTTGTAATCTTTCTTCTTCTCCTTTTCAGTGGTGCTTTTCTCTCCTTCTCTTGTGTCCCTTTGAGGGTAGCTTCTTCTTTCCCTGTTATCCTGATAAAATCTTTTATATTGACCAAATCTATTGTTAAGTTTTTCAAACCTTCTAGTCATTAGGCTTAGCTCCTCTTGCATCTCAGCTTTGCTCTGGGCCTTGCTTGCTTTTGTATTCTTTTGAGGCTTTGGAGATTTGGGCTCAGTTTCCTTAGCTTTGAAAGAAACTCCCTTCTTAGTTGAGGTCTCATCTGGAGCCCTTTTCCTATTCAAATCAAACTCATATGCCTTTAATTTAGAAAATACCTGTTGCATAGACATGTTGGACAAATAATTGGTATTTTGCATCATTATAGAGTACACATCCCATCTTGAGGTTAGACCTCTTAGGATTTTCAAGGCCACTTCTCTTTTTGTATAAACCTTTCCCAGAGAGTTAATCTCATTCATAATATCAGTAAACCTCCCATCAAGTTGATCAATTGTCTCAGTTGGCTCCATGGTGAAGTGCTCATATTTTTTAACAGCTACTGAGAGCTTGTTCTCTTTAATCTTGTCAGTTCCTTCACATATAAGAGCAAGAGTATCCGAGATTTCTTTTGCATTTTGGCAATGGATCACTCTTCCCATAACTGAGTCTGGAATGGTGGTATAGAGGATGTTCATGGCAATGAAGTTGAGGTTGTGACTCATTCTCTCATCTGCAGTGAAGTTATCTTCATCTTTAGGCCATTCATCTCTTGGATCAACAATTGTTGCAGCTATTGACCTTAGATTCGGAGTTATAAACACAAAAGGACCTTTTGGTGATGACTCGAAGCATCACATCATGGACATAGGCAAGATGTGCTCTCATCCTTATCTTCCAGAAGTCATAGTTCTCAACTGAGAATTGTGGAAGCTTATGATGGGACATATAGTTCAAAGGATTAACTCCCATGTTGGTTTCTACTGGTGGTGCAACCCTAGTTGTATTGTCAGTCATAGTGGATAAACAAATTTATCAATAGATCAATTCAGTTGACCAAATGAAAATTACCTTTTGAACACAAAGGTATACTAGAACAATGGTCTTTTGAACCACTGCTCTGATACCACTTGTTGGTCCCGAAATGAGTTATACAGGTGTATGGGGGGGGGGGGGAATACACATGTGTTTACAAATTAAAACTTTTCCCTTAAAACTTTATTAGATTACTCAAGAGTGAACCTTCAGTGGACTTAGGAAGTCTACTGATGATTTACGTAGAAAGCTTACTGAGATATCAGCTCCACTGAAAGCTCGAGACTTTCAGTTCAGTTGCTATCTAATTAGCTTTCAGTTGTGGAATAGTGAGCCCTTAAGAAATGATGTAGATAGAGACGAAGGACCCATTAGATATAATGATCTAAGAACCCAACATATAAATAAGCAGCGGATCTACCCAAATCGTGAATCTGGTTTGATCTTACTTAGAGCTAGAAAACCTCGACCCGTCGGCTATAGAAGAGCCAAGAACCTCGGTATAGTTGAACGCCACAAGATCTTGCTCAAGAATCTTGATAAGTTCTCAAATTAACAACCTCACAAAGAGAGTTATAACTAATTCACAAGGAATTTTCATATGTATATTTAAGCTTACTTTTTCAAGTGATTACATGGTCTATTTATAGGCTACAAATGGCTCTTGAAGTGTCTTCATGCATGTACATATTGATGACACTTTAATCCCACAAGTATGAACACATTTAAGCTACTTTTTAACTAGAAAAGACTCCATGCATGTAGACAATGTATCTAGGACCTTATAAATGTTGAATTAACACACTTTGACTAAGATGAAGAGTCATACTTGAATGGTTTTTGTGCATGGATGAAAAATGCATGCATTTTTCTCCATTTTGCATGAATAAATTGTACTCCTTTTATTGCATGGCTTTGCATGGGTTGATCCACATCATACCCTTCCTCTTCAGAAGGATTCGTCCTCGAATCTGTATTTCTTGAAAATAAACTATTACCAAGGAAAAGATATTCATCCACATCTCTCCAATATGTCCTCCAGGATCAAATACAACTCTTTTGATCTTTCCAAGCATCTTCTTGAACTTCAGAAGTGCGTTCAAGATAGTGATTTTAGTGGCTCGCCTGGAGTTACTCAAAATGTTTGTGAACTTTGAGTTAGAAACTCCTGGGTCAAAGGAAAATTTCTCAAAAGTTGTATCCTTCTCCAAGTGAAACAAACAATCACTCGTCTTCAAATACAAAATATCCATACTTTCCTGCATATGAACTTGAAAATCATAAAGTAATGAATACATAAGATTGCTAGTGTAAAAAGATATTGTCGGCTCCCCTCCACCACTTTTTTTCACTCCACTCATTTTCTTTATTCTCATCCAAAACGATCTTCTCAAGTTCTTTCCTTCCGTACTCATTCAAAAATTCCTCTTTCTCAACACTCAGTACTTCTGTTTCTTCATTTTCTTTTGGCCATATTTTATTTCTTTCAATCTCGACCAATCTCTCATTTTCTCTTTTCTCTCGCATCATTTGTTGATCCGCAAATGCTTCTTCTGGTGTTAAAGAAATAAGTAAGATGGTTTTCTCCCCCATACGAAATAAATACCTATTAGTAACACCATCATACTTAACTTGCCTATCATTCTCCCATGGACTGCCCAATAAGATATGACAATCCTCCATAGGTACCACGTAGCAAAGAATCTCATCATGGTACTTGCCAATAGAGAACGATACCAAAACTTGCTTACTCACAAGAATTTCTCCACATTCGTCATTACCCTTGAAACTTGTATGGATAAGGATGATTCAGAGTTGGTAAGCCCAACTTCTCAACCATATAATCACTAGCCATGTTGACAGATCGACCTCCATCAATAGTAATGAAACATACCTTGTTAGTCTTATTAACATGACACCTTGTATGGAATATCTTTTTTTTTTGAAGAATAAAGATTGAATATAGAAAGATAATCAAATCAATACCAGATTGCTCTGATACCAAACTGATGCGGATAGAGACGAAGGGCCCATTAGGTATAATGATCTAAGAACCCAACGTATAAATAAGAAGCGGATCTACCCAAATCGTGAATCTGGTTTGATCTTACTTAGAGCTAGAAAACCTCAAACCGTTGGCTATAGAAGAGCCAAGAACCTGGTATAGTTGAACGCCACAAGATCTTGCTCAAGAATCTTGATAAGTTCTCAAATTAACAACCTCACAAAGAGAGTTATAACTAATGCACACAGAATTTTCATATGTATATTCAAGCTTATTTTTTCAAGTGATTACATGGTCTATTTATAGGCTACAAATGGCTCTTGAAGTGTCTTCATGCATGTACATATTGATGACACTTTAATTCCACAAGTATGAACACATTTAAGCTACTTTTTTTACTAGAAAAGACTCCATGCATGTAGACAATGTATCTAGGACCTTATAAATGCTGAATTAACAAACTTGACTAAGATGAAGAGTCATTCTTGAATGGTTTTTGTGCATGGACGAAAATTGCATGTGTTTTCCTCCATTTTGCATGAATAAATTGTACTCCTTTAATTGCATGGCTTTGCATGGGTTGATCCACATCAAAAAATACTCGTTTTAGATGATAGAATCTTGTTTATCACAACTCACACTTAAGAAATAACAGAAAGGTAAATGCACAAGATATAAAGTGGTTCAGAGAAGAATATCCTACGTCCACTGTCCTGATTAAACAGGAGAATTCCTTTCACTTGGAATTCCTTGTGTTATAGTGCTAATGTATACTGATCAAAACTCCTCTCTTAGGATATTTGATCCCTAGGATAATTACAGGTCCTAGTTCCCAACAACCGGCTTTCAGACTGATATCAACTTATCAGCTTACTAACACCTCTTAACTCTAACTCTCAACCTAGTTGTGGGTAGGGTTTTGAGTAGGGTTTGGTTCCAACTTTTGTGAGATAATCCTTACAATGTGAGCTCAGAAGCTTAAGGATGGATTATCTCGTTCTAAGCTTTAGATATGGCCATGAGTATGGTTACAGAAGGTTTTGAATACTCTCTACAAAATAATGAAACACTTGGGAAACTTGAGTGATTTCGAGTGCTTCATATGTGCGTTTGAGAGTATAGAGAATGCTTAGATCTTTTAAGTTTCCCGTACTTGACAATGAGTATGACCTTCTGTATTTATAGACTTCTTAAAAATCTTTACGTTGGAGTTTGAATCTTCCCAAGTAAGTCTCTTGAATCTGATTGGCTTAAATGACTCTTTCTGGCTTTATGTCGCATCAATAATTGGCTAGGAAGTCTTTGACTGCCACCAGCTCTCTGAAAAAGGTAAGGTATGACTTTTGGTGCATGTCAGTTTGTGACAGGTCAGCTGTCATGTAACGCCCCGAACCCAGAATATATTAATTATATCGGATTCGAAGTGTTATTGTGATCAAAAGTCCGAATTATAATTTTTTTTTAAAAGGAATATGACTGAATTGAGAGAGAGAAGTTTATGCAGCGGATAAGTGGGAAGGAATATTATAACGTAAGTGTATTTGTATATATATATATAAATGGATAGAGGGTTCTGTATCTTCAGAATAATACACACTGAGTTTGGATAATTTAAACACACGGAAAGAGTATCGTCTTGCATGGCAGTAGCGATAACATTTATTGGGAAATAGAAATAATAGGCATCATTGTATTAATAATAATATATTTTAAGCAAATGGGAGACTTTGTGTCTTCTGTGTCACTGTCCTTGCTCCCCATAATTGTAATCTGCAAGGGGTTAGGAAAAAGGGGCGTGAGAATTGAATTCTCACTTATGGGTGATTGCAACATCATGGGATTGGTAAATCCGAAATATATTAAGTTATACTCATTGATAAAGTATTTATTTTATTTAATCAGTTGACATGTAATATTTAAACGACATTTAAACATATTTCGCATAATATAATTGAAATAGCACAAGTTGGTTCACATTAAGGCAAAGCCCAAAGTCATATCACATATTATCACAAACTGACAAACCATAAACATACAATCGTTCCACTTCCAACAAAGTTACTCTTTTCAACTCCAACAAATCAACAAAGTTACTCTTTTCAACTCCAACCAAAACTTACTTCATCCAACCACACAAGCTCACATCATCCAACCTTATAACATCCCTCAAAATAAGCAAGTATCAATGGCCTTCTTCCCAGTGCGTCAAACGACAGCTGACCGGGGACAGATCTACTTGATCAACAACCTTGATTCCGAGGGTGTCCCCGACAGCAGCCCCGGAGGTCGGATTTAAAACTCGATCCCGACTCCGTACATACTGACTCTCCACAAAACTGACTCAATGAACTTTACAAAGAATAATACTTGACTGACAACTGAACTGATTCATGCTCACGTAAGGTGTTTACTCATGCAGTGGGGATTGACTTACAAAACAACAGGCATTATATAACATATGTAGTTATATCACATAATCCAAACAGTTATATAGATAGGTGTTACATTTATGTTGGATTAGATATTTTTTATTTGATTTAATCGAGTTCAGGAAATACCGGCACGACGTTATTATTAGCAGATCAATCAACAGATCATCACCCACCTGATTGTTCTGAGTTCCGGGAATATTGGGTTGGCAGACAGTCGAGTCCTTCGTGCATGTTCCGCAAAGTACAGAATCCTAATAAGGAGTATTCCGATTAAAAGATTGACTTTTGAATTTGAAAAGCTTAAGAGTGTGAAACTCGAGGATTGAGTAGATTGTTGTCTTCAGAAAACTATTGAAAACCAAAGTTTTCAAAGGTTGATTTTTAATTGATAAGTACACCTCTTTTAAAGAGGAGGTGTACCAGGGGGTGTATTTACTGAATTTAGTGTGTAACAGGGGGTGTATTTACTGAATTTAGTGGTGTTAAAAAAAAACCCTTTAAGGAAAAATATAATTATTAAACATGGAAAATACTTAGAAAAATAAGATTATTACTTAATAAAATTAAAGAAAAGGTTTTTCTATCTTTCTTAAGAATTCTATTTCTTGTTTTTAAACGAAAACTCGAATATATAAAACTTCTCTTTCCTAAACTTATTAAAAGACTTGGACTTTTCTAAGAAAATTATATTATAAACTAAAAATAGTTTATAAAAAGGTATTTCCTAAAGTTGGTTTGTAATTCTTCTAAAAATAACGGATTAAAAATAAAAGGCTTTATTTTGTGTTTTCTAAAATTCTAATAGGGGTACGAGGTGAAGACGAGTTTCCCTTTGTTTACGAAATTTACTCTAAAGTGTTTTTATCCTTGAAAAACATCAAAGCAAGGATACTAAAGGATTTTGCTAATATCATCATAATACTAAAACAATGATACTAAACATTCATAAGAATAATACTAGTCCTCTAAGTCATTAATACCATACATCTAAAACAATAATATTTCAACATTCAACCACTATTACTAAATACTAAACTAAGAATTCCAATCTCATGGTTTGTGAAAGAAATAAAACAAAGAAACAACTATCCAAAAACTCACTTCTAAAGAGTGATACAAGTGAAACAAAACAATAATACTAAATAAGTTAATAACTAATACTAAACATCTAATCTACAAATTAACAGTAAGTTTTCTCTCTTTTCTTGTCCCAAGCTTCTAACAATTAACAAACTAACCCAAAATCTACCCAAGATGAAAAACGAAGTTAGAAACCTTACGAGCTTCAGTTTGAGACGTTAAACGGGCGGCCTAACGGCGTTGTTTTGAAACCCGGAAAGTGCTCACGACAATTGGGCAGCCTAACGGCGTTGTTCGGGAATTCGGAAAATGAAATTGGACAGCCTAACGGCGTCGGTTGGAAATTTCAGAAATTCGGCAATAGCAACCGGTTCAACTGCGTCAAAATCGAACGGAAAATAAACGAAAATAAGGCTTCAGTTAGAAATTGGAATAACCCGATGTTCGAAATCAAATTTTAAATGGAAAGAATTTCGAACAAAAGAGAAGAGGATTCTACTTACGGAAGATTGAGGAGGAGACGGCGGCGGCGGTGCGGCGGAGCTACGGCTGAGGCGGCGGCGCTTCGTACGGAGGAAGAGCGAGAGCGACGGAGAGCAGGGGAGAGACTCTGTGGCTTCGAACGGAGGAGGAGGAGCGGTCATGGCTTCGTCGCGGCGGCGGAGCTCGGCGGTGGGAGGCGGCGCTGGGTCTTCTTCACGAGCGAGAGGCGTCGCGGTGGCCTGGGGCCTGGGCGGCGACGACGAGGTGTGGGCGGAGGGGCGCAAGGGCTGGGCCACGGCGGCGTGGAGCTTCGGCGCGGCGGAGTGATACGACGGCGTTCGCCGGAGGGGAGGAAGGAGGCGGAAGGAGGGCGACCGAAGGAGGAGGAAAGGATTTTTGATAGAGAAAAAAAAATTGCGTGAAGGGAAAAATGAATGAGGAGAGAGACATTTCTTCTTTTATACCCTCCCTTTCCAAACTTATCTATTTCCTTTAAAACTTATCCAATAATTTTGGTATTTTCGTTCTCAACTGATACGGTTTAGGGGTTGTTTGGTTCACGAGTGTAATCTCGATTCAGAAATTAATACAGTTTTTAAACTCAAAAAATATTTTATTGTATTTTGATTTTTCTCAATAAATTAAACGGATCGAAATCCTTAATTTAATTTGAATAATTAATTTCACGTAGTCCTTTATTCGTTTGAAAGAATTCGTTTTCTTTCTTCGAATTTAGGAATTTTATAAAAAAGGGTATGTATATTTAAATACACAAATAACACACAAAATAATTTAAAATTAAAAGAAACAAAGAAAGAAAATAAAATAAAATAAAAAGGCTTCTAATTAAGAAAAGGGTACAGAACGGGACGGGGTATTACATCCTCACCCCCTTAACAGAATTTCGCCCCCGAAATTCATGTCTTAGGTATTACTTAAGCTTTGAGGGTATTTGGCTAGGACTTCATCCTCTCTTTCCCAAGTCGCTTCTTCCTTCCCGTGTCGGCTCCACTGAACGAGCACTAAAGGTATCTCTCGATTCCTTAACAAGTGTAACTTTCTTCCCAAGATAGTTACTGGAATCTCTTCATAAGTCAGGCCACTGTTTAGACCTAATTCTACGTGATTAATAACGTGGTTTGGATCGCTCACATATTTCCTGAGTGTAGATATGTGGAACACATTATGCACTCGGGATAACTCCGGTGGTAAAGCTATGCGATAAGCTACATCCCCGATTCTATTCAGGATGTCGAAAGGTCCAATGTATCGCGGCTTTAGCTTACCTTTCTTCCCAAAACGGATTAGACCTTTCATTGGTGCAACTTTGAGAAATACTTTCTCGCCGATGTCAAATTGTAAATCCCTTTTTCGGGTGTCTGCATACGATTTCTGGCGGTCCTGGGCCGACTTGATCCTTTCTTTAATCTTTGCGACTATCTCAGTCGACTTTTCGACTAATTCGGGTCCGAGAATCTTTCGAATCCCGACTTCGTCCCAACAAACTGGCGATCTACACCTCTTCCCGTAGAGTGCTTCGTACGGCGCCATTTGTATTGTTGCTTGATAACTGTTGTTATATGCAAACTCTGCCAATGGTAGGTGGTTTTCCCAACTTCCTTCAAAATCTAGAGCGCAAGCTCTGAGCATATCTTCAAGCGTTTGAATGGTTCTTTCCGATTGCCCGTCCATCTGCGGGTGGTACGCGGTGCTGAACTTCAATTCAGTACCTAAGGCTCGTTGCAGACTTCCCCAGAACTTGGAGGTAAAACGGGGGTCTCTATCGGATACTATTGAAACTGGTACTCCGTGCAGTCTGACTATCTCTGCTATGTACAGTTGGGCGAGCTTGTCCAACGTGTACGTCATTCTTATAGGGATAAAATGGGCAGTTTTCGTAAGTCTGTCTACGATAACCCAAATGGCATCGTGATTCTTCACCGTTTTCAGAAAACCGGTGACAAAATCCATAGTGATGTCCTCCCATTTCCACTCTGGCATCTCCAGAGGGTGCAACAACCCTGGAGGTCGTTGGTGATCTGCTTTAACTCATTGGCAGGTTAAACAACTCTTGACGAATTGAGCTATCGATCTCTTCATACCCCTCCACCAAAAGTTCTCTTTCAATCCTCGGTACATTTTCGTCTCTCCGGGATGAACGGTGTAAGGAGTGCTATGTACCTCTTTCAGAATTTCGTTCCTAATTCCGTCATCCTTAGGCACACAGATTCTGTTATCGAACATTAAAGCTCCATCAGTACCCAATACGAATCTCTGAATGGTTCCTTCCTCAGCGCGCTTACGTATTCATCTCAAGAATTTATCGTCCTTTTGCGCTGCTAGGATCCTTTCTCGTAAGGTCGGTTGTAGGGTGAACGCGTATACCATGGAATCTGCACAACACTGTGTGGAAAATTCCAAGTCTAAACGAGAGAGTTCTCCCATTAGTGGTAATTGCGTGGTCGGAACGACACTTAGTTTTGTATCTTCCTTTCTACTCAAAGCGTCTGCCACTACGTTTGCCTTTCCAGGGTGATAGTGAATAGTGCAATCGTAATCTTTTACCAATTCGAGCCATCTTCTCTGACGCATGTTCAAATCCTTCTGCGTAAAGAAGTATTTTAGACTCTTATGGTCAGTGTAGATCTCACACTTTCCTCCATATAGGTAGTGTCTCCAAATTTTAACGCGTGAACTACTGCGGCCAGTTCTAAGTCGTGCGTTGGGTAGTTTTGTTCATGATCCTTAAGTTGTCGAGATGCATAAGCTACAACTTTCTTATTCTGCATCAGAACACAACCCAAACCTGACAAAGAAGCGTCTGTGTAAATGACGAATCCTTCTGATCCATCTGGGATGGTTAACACAGGCGACGTGGTTAGCCTTTTCTTTAGCTCTTGAAAGCTTTCTTCACAAGTTGAATCCCAAGTAAACTTCTCAGTTTTCTTGGTCAGTTTCGTCAGCGCTTTCGCAATGCTGGAAAAATCTTGTATGAACCTGCGGTAATACCCTGCTAACCCAAGAAAACTCCGAATTTCATTGACGTTAGTAGGTGCCTTCCAGTTCATGATGGCTTCTACCTTTGTTGGGTCCACTTCAATCCCTTTTGCGGAGATTATATGCCCTAAGAACATCACACGGTCGATCCAAAATTCACACTTGCTGAATTTGGCATACAACTTCTCTCGTCTCATTGTCTCTAAGACTGCTTTGAGATGTTCTTCGTGTTGCTCTTTGCTCTTAGAGTACACGAGTATGTCGTCGATGAAGACAATAACGAATTGATCTAGGTACGGATGAAATACTCTATTCGTCAGATCCATGAAGATCGCTGGAGCATTCGTTACTCCAAAGGGCATCACGGTGAACTCGTAATGTCCATACCGAGTCCGGAATGCTGTCTTCGGGATATCCTCGCTCTTGACCTTTAGCTGGTGATAACCAGACCTCAGATCGATCTTTGAGAATATCGTAGCATCCTTTAACTGATCGAACAAGTCTTCTATCCTCGGAAGAGGATATTTGTTCTTAATGGTCAGTTGATTGAGACCTCGGTAGTCTATGCACATACGGAAAGTTCCATCTTTCTTCTTTACGAACAACACGGGTGCTCCCCATGGTGATGCACTAGGTCTGATGAACTTCTTTTCAAGCAAACCTTGCAGTTGTTCCTTCAGTTCTTCTAATTCTTTTGGGGCCATTCGATAGGGTGCTTTAGATATTGGTGCTGCCCCAGGTATCAAGTCGATGGAGAACTCTATCTGATGATCGGGAGGTAACCCGTTTAATTCCTCGGGGAATACGTCAAGATATCCATCCACAATTGGCACCTTGATGCGTAACTTATCGTCTATCTCTCCTGCTGAGATGTGAACGAGGTAAGCTTGGCATTTCTCTTTTCGTAATATTGCAGCAGCTTGGATTGCTGATATTACTCGGGTTTCCTTTTTGGTCTTGACTTCGCGAAACGTGAAGCGTTGGCCATCACGAGTTTCGAGGTCGATCTCGCGTTCGGCGCATTTTATTATTGCTTTGTTTCTCGTTAACCAGTCAATGCCTAAGATTATGTCAAAGGTTTTCATCTTAAGGACGTGAAGGTCGGACTCTATCGAGTAATTGTCTAGCGTTAGAGGTAAACCTCTAATTTGACCCTCAATTTCCATAGTAGTTCCAGATGGAATACTAACGTTTAAAACTTTTCCTTTTTTCTCGACTAATCCTAACTTTCTTTTAAATTTATCAGATATAAAGGAATGGGATGCTCCAGTATCAAACAATACATACGCAGGTTTTTCAAGTACAAAGACAGTACCTGCTAGCGTCTCATGCTGCTCAGGCTGAGCTGGTCCTTTCAGGCGAAGTTGCTCTCCACTGCTTTCCCCTTCCTCTAGGATAGCATTCACGTGGCCTGGCCTTCTCCGACTTTGATTAGACGGACCTCTGACTGGGGGTCCCGCCTGGCGGTTGTTAGGTGCAGGTAGCTGACGAGCCTGATAAATGTTTGTCTGCTGAGAACGGTACTGAGCGTTATTAACCGGTTGACGGTTGCTTCTCGGTGGTTGAACACATTCATTGGACTTGTGCCCTGGTTGATGGCAACAAAAACAAATTACTCCTCCCTGATTACAGGGTCCCCAGTGTCTCCTTCCACACCATTGACAGTTCTGGTTAGCTCGAGAGCCAACAAAGTTGTTCCCTTTGGATTGCGGAACTGAATTCCTTTTAAAGGGTGGCTGCCAATTCCGATTGGCAGGGACAGTAGTCGGAGTTTGTTTGTACTCCAAGTTTTGACTGATCGAAACCATCAATGCTCGATGGAAAACTTCTCCGTAATTTGGCACCTGAAGGCCAATTATAATTCCTGCTATCTTGGGCCTCAAACCCTGTTCGAACCTGCGAGCTTTCCTTTCATCGTCACCCACCAGATGTGGGGCATAACGAGACAGTTGGTTGAACCTTCTCTCGTACTCTATCACTGAGAGAGTTCACTGTCGAAGGTTGACAAATTCTTGTTCTTTCCGATCCCTCAGGACTCGTGGAAAGTATCGATCCAGTATAGCTTTCTTAAAGTCCTCCCAAGTAAGGACCTGTCTAGCTTCTTCGTCCATGGTTCGTTCATAAGATTCCCACCATTGGGCTGCATCCTCCATCAGTTGGAACTGGGCACAGGAGACCTTCTGTGCATCAGCCAGTGCCATGTGTCTGAAGATACGTTCCAATCCCGATATCCACTCCTCGACTTCAAAGGGATCTTCTTTCCCATCCAGCCTAGGTGGCTGCAGTCGTCGAAAGTGTTCGACAAAGTCATTCGCCCTGGGCGCTATCTGAGGTATAGGCCCGTACAACGGCGGAGGAGGTGGTGGAACTTGCTGTTGAATGTAGTTCTGGAGAGAGATCAGTATTTCTCTCGCGATATCGTTTTCTGGCGCGGCCTGTTGAGGCGGCTCAAGTTCAGCCTGAAGGGGTGGGTCTTGTTCTATCGGATCCATGGGTTCAGGGATAGGGTTAACGCGGGGTCGTCCACATTTACGTCCGGGTGTCATTCTAAAGGTAGTTCTGATCGAAAAGAATAATATTGTTACGATACGTATAGGTGCGGGAAAGTTATAAAAAACATAACCGGATTAACCAAATCAACACAACGCTAGCACTGAAACACGTGTGGTACGTAATTCACCAGCTGCGCATTGGGGCCCTCAATGGTACAGTGCTCACATTCGCAAAGTATTCTAGGAACCAGTGATGTGTCATTAAGCGATAATCAGATAAAATATGTGACAGTCAATATATAAAACAAGTAAAACACATTGACAAGTAGTGAGCACATAATACGTATATACATATCTAAAATTTTGGTTCTACGGAGTCAGTCTCCTTACATTCGTCATGGAATGCAAAAGGGTTCTAGGTAATGCTATAGCATCGCATCCTCACATCAATATGGACCACGAGCGACAAAATGAGGGGTTAGAGCTACGCTGCAATGGTCTATAAGGAAAACGACCACACAAAATGACTACTACTATAAGTCAAACGGCTACCACCTATACTATATATATGGGTCTACTACTATATACAAATTCTGGGGGTCCAACTAGTCATCAACTTCTGACTCTGGCGGGGAATCTACCTCTATCTCTGGCTCATCTCCCTCTGGTTCGTCTGCCTCGACCTCTGCTACCCCCGGCTCAATCCCTTCTGGCTCAAACACAGGAGGTGGGGCTTCCCCAAAGCCGAAAGATCCCCCCCAGGTAGTCCACTCGCTATCCAGTAAGCGATGGAGTTATCCCGTTACGCGAGAGCTGCGTCCAAGTACAGCATGGACCTTCTGAGGGTGGTACGGGAGAACTCTTCTTGAGAGTTTGCGGCAGCCCTTGATGCGGCGGCTGAGACTCGGGCAAGTACGACATCCTCATGAAGAGCTCCGGACATGGCAAAATCACTCCGAGAAATTCCGGCGGCCTGTCGGGACAGGGTGCGGTGATCATCCGCGTGCCGAATCACTCTCTGGGCCTCCACCCAGTAAGAGTCTAGGTGAACCAGAGGTCCCTGCTCTGGGTCGTCTACCCTCATGCGATCTAATAGTCCGGCAGCGATAGGGCGGAAGATTTCGATCACTCCTCCTGCGAATCGGGTCGCAGCTGCGAAGTCAATCTCGATGTGGGGCTCCGGGGCAGTCCTTGCCCTTTCGCGTGACTCTAAAAAGCGGGCAGTGAAGGCATCAATGGTCTCTACTTCTAACTGCTCAATCTCTAAGTACTGGGCCACATCCATCTTAGGCTTCCTATAGGGAAAGGAAAATTCTAGTCAAATTTTAGTTTAAAAGGAAAATAACCGTAAAGTGAACATTTAAAGCACGTAATCAAAGAAATCACGTAATATCATTTATGAAGTTCACAAATTATTCGAGTATTCTTACCAATTATTCGAGTTCCAAAAGCAACATAGACTAGATTTTGTAGTTCCTTCTTCGTAGTATGTACGTTATTTTGAGTCATCATAACCTTTTTGATCGGGTAGTATTATGAAGTCAAGCAGTTGTGAATTTAAAGGCCTTTAAACAATATTATAAAAGTAGCAACGTACCTTCGAGGAGCTTGTAGACAGTAACCAGAGACACGTTTCCCTCAGAAAATTTTAATATTTTAGTACTTAAGTGATAATAAATAATTTTATTGTGACGAGAAAACAAGATTTGGGGTTGGGTTCGAAAGTTTTGAACATAAGCTCTGATACCACCTGTAATGCCCCGAACCCAGAATATATTAATTATATCGGATTCGAAGTGTTATTGTGATCAAAAGTCCGAATTAAATTTTTTTTTAAAAGGAATATGTCTGAATTGAGAGAGAGAAGTTTATGCAGCGGATAAGTGGGAAGGAATATTATAACGTAAGTGTATTTGTATATATATATATAAAAATGGATAGAGGGTTCTGTATCTTCAGAATAATACACACTGAGTTTGGATAATTTAAACACACGGAAAGAGTATCGTCTTGCATGGCAATAGCGATAACATTTATTGGGAAATAGAAATAATAGGCATCATTGTATTAATAATAATATATTTTAAGCAAATGAGAGACTTTGTGTCTTCTGTGTCACTGTTCTTGCTCCCCATAATTGTAATATGCAAGGGGTTAGGAAAAAGGGGCGTGAGAATTGAATTCTCACTTATGGGTGATTACAACATCATGGGATTGGTAAATCCGAAATATATTAAGTTATACTCATTGATAAAGTATTTATTTTATTTAATCAGTTGACATGTAATATTTAAACGGCATTTAAACATATTTCGCATAATATAATTGAAATAGCACAAGTTGGTTCACATTAAGGCAAAGCCCAAAGTCATATCACATATTATCACAAACTGACAAACCATAAACATACAATCGTTCCACTTCCAACAAAGTTACTCTTTTCAACTCCAACAAATCAACAAAGTTACTCTTTTCAACTCCAACCAAAACTTACTTCATCCAACCACACAAGCTCACATCATCCAACCTTATAACATCCCTCAAAATAAGCAAGTATCAATGGCCTTCTTCCCAGTGCGTCAAACGACAGCTGACCGGGGACCAGATCTACTTGATCAACAACCTTGATTCCGAGGGCGTCCCCGACAGCAGCCCCGGAGGTCGGATTTAAAACTCGATCCCGACTCCGTACATACTAACTCTCCACAAAACTGACTCAATGAACTTTACAAAGAATAATACTTGACTGACAACTGAACTGATTCATGCTCACGTAAGGTGTTTACTCATGCAGTGGGGATTGACTTACAAAACAACAGGCATTATATAACATATGTAGTTATATCACATAATCCAAACAGTTATATAGATAGGTGTTACATTTATGTTGGATTAGATATTTTTTATTTGATTTAATCGAGTTCAGGAAATACCGGCACGACGTTATTATTAGCAGATCAATCAACAGATCATCACCCACCTGATTGTTCTGAGTTCCGGGAATATTGGGTTGGCAGACAGTCGAGTCCTTCGTGCGTGTTCCGCAAAGTACAGAATCCTAATAAGGAGTATTCCGATTAAAAGATTGACTTTTGAATTTGAAAAGCTTAAGAGTGTGAAACTCGAGGATTGAGTAGATTGTTGTCTTCAGAAAACTATTGAAAACCAAAGTTTTCAAAGGTTGATTTTTAATTGATAAGTACACCTCTTTTAAAGAGGAGGTGTACCAGGGGGTGTATTTACTGAATTTAGTGGTGTTAAAAAAAACCCTTTAAGGAAAAATATAATTATTAAACATGGAAAATACTTAGAAAAATAAGATTATTATTTAATAATATTAAAGAAAAGGTTTTTCTATCTTTCTTAAGAATTATATTTCTTGTTTTTAAACGAAAACTCGAATATATAAAACTTCTCTTTCCTAAACTTATTAAAAGACTTGGACTTTTCTAAGAAAATTATATTATAAACTAAAAATAGTTTATAAAAAGGTATTTCCTAAAGTTGGTTTGTAATTCTTCTAAAAATAACGGATTAAAAATAAAAGGCTTTATTTTGTGTTTTCTAAAATTCTAATAGGGGTACGAGGTGAAGACGAGTTTCCCTTTGTTTACGAAATTTACTCTAAAGTGTTTTTATCCTTGAAAAACATCAAAGCAAGGATACTAAAGGATTTTGCTAATATCATCATAATACTAAAACAATGATACTAAACATTCATAAGAATAATACTAGTCCTCTAAGTCATTAATACCATACATCTAAAACAATAATATTTCAACATTCAACCACTATTACTAAATACTAAACTAAGAATTCCAATCTCATGGTTTGTGAAAGAAATAAAACAAAGAAACAACTATCCAAAAACTCACTTTTAAAGAGTGATACAAGTGAAACAAAACAATAATACTAAATAAGTTAATAACTAATACTAAACATCTAATCTACAAATTAACAGTAAGTTTTCTCTCTTTTCTTGTCCCAAGCTTCTAACAATTAACAAACTAACCCAAAATCTACCCAAGATGAAAAACGAAGATAGAAACCTTACGAGCTTCAGTTTGAGACGTTAAACGGGTGGCCTAACGGCGTTGTTTTGAAACCCGGAAAGTGCTCACGACAATTGGGCAGCCTAACGGCGTTGTTCGGGAATTCGGAAAATGAAATTGGACAGCCTAACGGCGTCGGTTGGAAATTTCAGAAATTCGGCAATAGCAACCGGTTCAACTGCGTCAAAATCGAACGGAAAATCAACGAAAATAAGGCTTCGGTTAGAAATTGGAATAACCCGATGTTCGAAATCAAATTTTAAATGGAAAGAATTTCGAACAAAAGAGAAGAGGATTCTACTTACGGAAGATTGAGGAGGAGACGGCGGCGGCGGTGCGGCGGAGCTACGGCTGAGGCGGCGGCGCTTCGTACGGAGGAAGAGCGAGAGCGACGGAGAGCAGGGGAGAGACTCCGTGGCTTCGAACGGAGGAGGAGGAGCGGTCGTGGCTTCGTCGCGGCGGCGGAGCTCGGCGGTGGGAGGCGGCGCTGGGTCTTCTTCGCGAGCGAGAGGCGTCGCGGTGGCCTGGGGCCTGGGCGGCGACGGCGAGGTGTGGGCGGAGGGGCGCGAGGGCTGGGCCACGGCGGCGTGGAGCTTCGGCGCGGCGGAGAGACGCGGCGGCGTTCGCCGGAGGGGAGGAAGGAGGCGGAAGGAGGGCGACCGAAGGAGGAGGAAAGGATTTTTGAGAGAGAAAAAAAAATTGCGTGAAGGGAAAAACGAATGAGGAGAGAGACATTTCTTATTTTATACCCTCCCTTTCCAAACTTATCTATTTCCTTTAAAACTTATCCAAGAATTTTGGTATTTTCGTTCTCAACTGATATGGTTTAGGGGTTGTTTGGTTCACGAGTGTAATCTCGATTCAGAAATTAATACAGTTTTTAAACTCAAAAAATATTTTATTGTATTTTGATTTATCTCAATAAATTAAACGGATCGAAATCCTTAATTTAATTTGAATAATTAATTTCTCGTAGTCCTTTATTCGTTTGAAAGAATTCGTTTTCTTTCTTCGAATTTAGGAATTTTATAAAAAAGGGTATGTATATTTAAATACACAAATAACACACAAAATAATTTAAAATTAAAAGAAACAAAGAAAGAAAAGAAATAAAATAATAAGGCTTCTAATTAAGAAAATGGTACAGAACTGGACGGGGTATTACATGTCAATAGGGTACGCTTGCGTGTCAACTTCTCATTGGGCCGCCCAGTCAACTTGGTGCAGAGC
The DNA here is from genome assembly GCA_947034835.1 of Ballota nigra. Taxonomy (NCBI): domain Eukaryota; kingdom Viridiplantae; phylum Streptophyta; class Magnoliopsida; order Lamiales; family Lamiaceae; genus Ballota; species Ballota nigra. The sequence continues at coordinate 36,090,945 of OX344724.1, read as the reverse complement.
TTGTCTGGTTTAAGGTGGAACTCCACTGAGAGAACCTTTTTTATTTCTTCATTTATTGCGAGTTGTACTGACATTCCTTTTGCCTTTGTTCCAACTAGAATTACTTACGGCTTTTAATGTGTTATGCTTTAAATGTATCCGTTGGTTCTTCATCAGTAAACTTCCAGTGCTCTTGTAAAATCCAAGTTTATTGAACGTCAAAGTTTACTAAAATGCATAAGTCATTTGAGCAAAATAATTAATTAATAAATGTATTTTTTTTTTATAAAATATGATTTAATAAGTAATTTATTATTATTATTATTGTTTCTGGTAAAGGTTTTGAAATATTTATAAATATATAAAAATTCGGATGAGTAACTTAGATATGTTTCACTATATGTAATTAATATTATCATTTAAGAGTTTTTATAATTATAGATTTTCATGGAAACTTTGGCCCTAATTATCTCAACACGGTTAACTGCTTTTAAAGATTCAAAGTAGAGGGTCATGATTTTGAAGCTGTCAAACTGACTCCAAGATTTTCTCAACAAAATTTCCTCTCCAAGTCTTTATTAATCGGCCACTCTTTCAAAGTAAATCATAGAAAACATACTTAATAGGATTTACGTGTAATTTTATTTTAATAATAATAGATGGCCGCCGAGTTTTTACCGATTTTTTCTTTAAATTGGGATTCAAATTGTTACTCCTAAGTTTTTAGCTTTTAGAAGAAGACTTGTGAGGTTTGAATAGGTTTGCAGGGATAGAATCTGATTCATAATTTTTTGTTTGCATTACATTATACATGTTTGGACTTATTGGATTAAGTAGAGGATTGTTTTATAAAGGAAATGGTCTCGGGTTGCGTTGCAAAATTAATGGACCATGAAGTAATTTATATGATAAAGTAAGGTATAGATGAGGTATAAGGTGCAATTCATATGAGTACTTCGTGTATAAACTTGATGCTATTCATATGAGTACTTCGTGTATAAACTTGATGCTATGCTAAGTGGGAAGTTTTCTTTTAATAAATATATGAATAGGTTTAATCAACTTAAGGTACTACTGATTAGTGATAAAAGAATAGTTTTGGGTTACGTAGGATTATTGGTAAGGTTAGGAATTTTTGTTTAAGTAGGATTAAATTATATATATATATATATATATATATATATATATATATATATATATATATTGGAGATATCAACTTAGAGATACAGGTTAAGCTCTCATTTAATTTATAGATTTCTTCTATAATTTCTAAATAGATTTAATTATCTATTTTAGGTGACGGTAATCGCGAGATATAGGCTATTGAGGTATTGCATTCACTTCATCCACGACATTCATATGAGGTGGGGTTTTCTATTTAAAATTATCACTACAATGGTTAGTAGAGTTTGTTGTTCATGTTAAATGTTTTATGTAATGTTGAACTTGTCTGCTACATGTTATATTTCATGTGTGAAATGTTATGAAATTTAGCCAGGGACTATTTCACGGGTCCAGGACCATATAAGTTGTCCTCGGGATTATCAGGTCATTAAATTGGCTTTGAGAAGGCCCGCAGTGCTCATTGAAAGTTACGTGTGGGAATACCTTAGTCATTAAAATGGCTTTGGGACGGCCTACAATCACAGTACGAGGCAATGTATGGTTATGTATTCATGTTTGCATTGATGTGTTTGACAATCTGTTTAATATTTAACTTTGAACAGCTTAACCCCACTGAGTGTGCTTGCATACTCACCCCATCATTTTAACATTTTCAGATTGAGGAGCTCGTGGCGAGGAGCAGCGGTGGATGCCTTTCTACTATGGTTTTCAGTATTTTTGCAAAACAATTTTATTTCTTTAGCAAACTCGTACTTGAGAGGTTTATTGTTGGTTATTTACCTTTTGGTACTTTGATTTCTGAAGTTAAATTACCTTTGAGGGTTTGGTTTAATTTGTTTAGTCTTTCGCTGCTTAATTTATGATTTTGTGTTTTAAAAATAAAAATTTAGTTTCACGCCTTTTTCATTTATAAATAAATAATTATTTTTAGTAAAATTATTTGTATTAAAATTGGGGCGTCACAGTTTGGTATCAGAGCAGGTCTACGTTCTTGTAGACTTGTTAAAAATAATAATAAAAAAATAAAAAATCTTCTTTCATTAAGGGTCAAAATTATTTAATAAATTTAACTGATGGAAATTTATAAGATAAAATAAAATAAATAAAGGTCATCTACCACAGCTTCCCACTTCAGCTCCACAAGGTACGCGCATTATACATTTCATTCATGTTACATATATTATTTTATGATACACAAAAAGTTAAATACTATGTTACTCAGTGACGTACAAAGACATTAATATGTTTCAAGTTCATCATTAACATGAAATTTATGATTTTACCACATGAAAATTTTATTTTTCAAAAATATTCACAGTACATGCATATCATATTTTATAGAACCTTGCTATAGGATGCACAAGTGTGATGGTATAACTTAGTTATTAGGTTATAGCATAAGATATTTAGGAATAGTATACAATTATACGTCATGATAGCTCACGCTTGGCATGTCAGATGGCTCCATGTTATGCTAGAGGAAATGCTCGAGCGGGCACATCACGAAATGCCCCTACTGCCCCTGTTCATGCTGGTGCAGCAGATAATGCTCCTGCTAATGTTGGCGCAATTCATAATGCCCCTGTTCAAGCTGGCGCGGGACTTAATGCTCAAGTTAATGGTAACACCGCTCAAGTAGTAGAGCAGTTCCATCGCTAGAAACCTACGACATTTAATGGAAGGGATGGATCGAAAGTTGTTGAGCAGTGGTTCCGCTCAATGGAACGTATTTTTGAGCTTATTGGGTGCACAGAAGCTCAAAGACTCAGGTGTGTTGCCTTCTAGCTAGTGGAGGATGCGGACCATTGGTGGGAGAGTTACTGGCGGATCAGGTCTGCCAAGGAATTTGAGGCCTTGACGTGGGACGGATTCCAAGAGATTGTGATGAACATATACTTTCCCAAGTCCTACCGGGATAGTAAAGAGACAAAATTTCTTGATCTGAAACAAGGAGGAATGATAGGAGCACAGTATGAGATAAAGTTCAGCTAGCTAGCACGTTTTGCTCAACATCTAGTGGACTCAGAGGAAAAGAGGGTTTACGGGTTCACGAAAGGGTTGCGGCCTGAGATTTAGAGTATTCTCGCTAGCCACGGGGATCTCACTTTCTGTCAGACATTTAAAAGAGCAGAAACGATAACATCATGTATGAAGGATAATACGAGTAGGAGGCCTTCTGAGAATTATGGCAAGAGAAGGTATGAAGGCCCTAGCAGAGGCGTTAATAAAAAAATAGATGAAGGCTCCAGGAAACACAAGTTAAAGTAACCCGACTAGCAGACCAGTATGTTCGAAATGCGGAAAGGGTCATTATTTTGAATGCCTCAGAGGGCAAGGCAAATGTTAAATTATATATATTTTTTTTTGGAGATATCAACTTAGAGATACAGTTTTAAGCTCTCATTTAATTTAGAGATTTCTTCTATAATTTCTAAATAGATTTAATTATCTATTTTAGGTGACAGTAATCGCGAGGTATAGGCTATTGGGGTATTGCATTCACTTCATCCACAACATTCATACGAGGTGGGGTTTTCTATTTAAAATTATCTATACAGTGGTTAGTAGAGCTTGTTGTTCACTGTTAAATATTTTACGTGATGTTGAACTTGTCTGCTACATGTTATATTCCATGTATGAAATGTTATGAAATTTAGCCAGGGACTAGTTCACGGGTCCGGGACCATATAAGTTGTCCTCGGGATTATCAGGTCATTAAATTGACTTTGAGAAGGCCCGCAGTGCTCATTTAAAGTTACGTGTAGGAATACCTTAGTCATTAAAATGGCTTTGGGACGGCCCACAAACACAGTACGAGACAATGTATGGTTATGTATTCATGTTTGCATTGACGTGTTTGACAATCTATTTGATATTTAACTTTGAACAGCGTAACCCCACTGAGTGTGCTTGCATACTCACCCCATCATTTTAACATTTTTAGATTGAGGAGCTCGTGGCGAGGAGGAGCGGTGGATGCCTTTCTACTATGGTTTTCAGTATTTCTGCAAAACAATTTTATTTCTTTAGCAAACTCCTACTTGAGAGGTTTATTGTTGGTTATTTACCTTTTGGTACTTTGATTTCTGAAGTTAAATTACCTTTGAGGGTTTGGTTTAATCTGTTTAGTCTTTCGCTGCTTAATTTATGATTTTGTGTTTTAAAAATAAAATTTTAGTTCACAATAAATAATTATTTTTAGTAAAATTATTTGTATTAAAATTGGGGCATGACAACTCTACTGATGGTACTTCCCTTAGCATAAATGCACTTAGAAAATATTTGTGCTTAAGGTGATTTCTTCAGTAAACTTTACTTCAGTAGACTTCATTTCTTCAGCGGACTTTAGTGAACAATATACACTACAGAAACTAGTAAATGTTTCCCTAACAGTTGAACTGATTAAGTTTAGTCTATCTCTACTGAATACAATTTACTTACATTATTCTAGGGGGAACATTTTGGCATCTTAATCAAAACTTAACTCATACAATTTCCCAACAATACACGCTCGGTTACAACCTGTTACACATAAAAACCAAAGTCAATCTTGTCTCCGTCCGACACAAAATCCAGCCACAAATCCACGGCGAGAGCCCCCGGTCCTGTTCGCCAGTTGTGGGTGACCAATAGCGACCTCGATCGACCTAAAGCACCACTGTGTGGTCCGAACGAGCCCTCGCCCAACGAGCGGTCTATTCTTCCATCAATTTAGAAGCCATGGCCATTGGATCTGTTGTCTCCGGATTCCTCATACACCAAAATAGGCAGTCGTGTCGGAAAATTGTACAATGCCCTCATCACCGCCAGCTAGAGTTGTTAAAAGAAACGAGCCGCTCGTGAGCTCGGCTCAACTCGGCTCTTTAAGGCTCGACTCGTAGGGTTAAACAAGCCAAACTCGAGCTCGAAAAATACTTAATTGCTTAACGAGCCGAGCCGAGCTCGGCTCACGAGCTACTTATTAAGCTCGAACAATAAGGGTTATTTTATAAATTTTACATAATTTAGGAGTTGACATAATATTATTACAAAATATTAAAAATTACAACCCTAAGTCCCAAATCTACCTAATTCATAATTCAAACTTTCAGATTCTCTCAAACACTCTCTGCCTCTCCTCACGACATGTGCTATCGTAGCCCTAGCCGCCACCATGCCAGCCACCACCAAACACCGTCGAATATCGACCATTCGTTCGCCTGGAACACCGGTGGCCCCCAAGCTCGCTCGCCTTGCCCAGCAATTTCGATCACCCGTATGTGGCCATCGACGCCCAGCGTCTCACGACCCTGGATATCAGCCGCCAACGGCGTTTGAATGACGCCCAATACCGCCGCCTGATCCAACCCACGACTTGATGCAACCGTGACCAATAAAACTCCGATGAACGCCTAGCGTCGAAGGCGGCTGCTACCGATTCACGGTCATAGTGTGGTCGCAGCAGTTGAAATTCACAATACCAGAAATTGCTCACCTGGCGAGCAATCTTGAGTGGCGGTTGGATCTCAATGAAGAGGAAGACCTCAAGCCGAAATTGGCGTTGAAAAGGAACCCAGTACCCTTCGTTCAGTTTACCCAGTTTTTTTAATTAATAAAATTAAATTTTATTAATCACAATCAAAATAGATTTTAACCATTCAAAATCCACAAACTGGCTTAAGGTAAAATCATAATAAAACAATTAACAATTAATTATTTTGTAATTTACGTAAACACGAAACAGATCATGATTTTTGGGCAAAATAAATTAGGAAAATACATACAATATTTCACATATGAACTAACATAATTATGTATACAACCAGTAAAAGAGCCTGATGCTCTGATACCACTATTGGATTTTGTTGGGACGAACACCATGTTCGACGCATCAGAAAAAAATGATTCACCAACAACGAATCTGGTACATGGTTGTATAACATAAAACATAAATGATAAATAACAATATATAAATTCTTACAAAGATTCGTATGCAGAATCCTCCACTATGGTATCCACGTAACAGCTTTCTACCAACCCGCACTGATTTGCCAGCGTTGAATCTCGAGATAAGTTTTCTAGGAAAATTATGACTGGAGATTTTATGGAGAAACTATATTTCTTGTGTATTTCTGAATTCCCATAGGGCTGATATTTATAGGGATTATCTTGGCTTAATTCTTAAGCAAGATAACAGGTCTAGCCCGTAAATATAATCTCTACGGATTATATTTCCCTATAGATAATTTCCTACGTATAATATTTTAACCATATATTATTCTTGTATAATAATATTCCAAATATTATTATTGGGATTTCATATTTAATTAAATCTAATTTAATTAAATTAATAATAATTAATTCTAAATATAATTATTATTATATCCTCCATAAATTAAATATTATATCTAATGTAATACTTAATCAACCAACTATAATTGGTAAATTGCCATTACTTGCTGTGTGACCCTTAGGCCCTCATATATCGAGCGATTAGTCAAACTAACGGTCTTAATTGAACCCTAGACAATAAATAAGACATTCTCAATATACGAGGTACGTTGCGAGAAAATCTGCAACTACCTGTAATACTATAGGCTATTGTGGTATCTTCTTTTTATTCGCGAATACCCGATTAAGTCTTGAATATGATGAAGTGTATATTCAATTAACTTAATCATATTATCTCAAATTACTAACTGATCAAGTATATCACACTTCGCCACAAAGTCTAAGCTGATGTGCGTACGACTTAGATCCAATTATGATGAGAAGACGAGTATTTTCTCTAAATCCACATTGAGGAATAAATCATATTCTTGGCTCAACTACCACGCACATGCATTTCGTGATGAATCAAATCCATGCCATATCTACCCGTGGAAAGGTGTAAGCGTCGGTCATGGTCAAAGTGTTAGTGTTAGTGTCCTAGAGACAATCCATCGAAAGGACATAATACTAAGATAATATTCAGATTTAGTTTAATATTACTATTGGTTTAATATTAAATGTATGGAGTTACACTTATCTGAATATGATGTTTGATTGTTTGCATATATTTTTATTTGTGCTCCCATGAATCACTAATGTCATTGAGTGAGTGAGAACTCAGATGACTTAAGTATGATTCTCAAATAGCCCCGATCAAGGATCATCAAAAATGGGATATTGATGATGCAATTGAGATTGGTGTGCGATCTGCATCATACTCTTAGAGAGTGTAGTAAGATCTCACTTACTACGAGATACCGGGTATCTCATGATGGATGCACAGATACCTTAGAGGGTATTGGTATACCCATCCGAGAAACTGTTTGATGTAATTCCACATAATGTGACTACGGGTGTCTCGGTTAGTGGGAGCGATGTGATACTCCTCTGACTTGAGGCCAATACGCACGACATGTGTGTAGTGATGAACTTTGACCATGACCGACACTTGCACCCTTCCACGGGTAGATATGACATGGATTGGGTTCATCACGAAATGCATGTGCGTGGTAGTTGAGCTAAGAATAGGATTCATTCCTCAATGTGGATTTAGAGAGAATACTCGTCTTCTCATCATAATTGGATCTAAGTCGTCGGCTGACGCACATCAACTTAGACTTTGTGGCTAAGTGTGATATACTTGATCAATTAGTGATTGGAGATAATATGATTAAGTTATTTGAATAGACACTTCATCTTGTCAAGGTTTAATCGGGTATTCGCGAATGAAAGGAAGATATGACAATAGCCTACAATATTACAGGTAGTTGCAGATTTCCTCGCAACGTACCTCGTATATTGAGAATGTCTAATTTATTGTCTAGGATTCAATTAAGACCGTTAGTTTGACTAATCGCTCGATATACGAGGACATATGGGTCACACAACAAGTAATGATAATTTACCAATTATAGTTGGTTGATTAAATATTGTACTGGATATAATATTTAATTTATGGAGAATATAATAATAATTATATTTGGAATTAATTATTATTATTATTTAATTAAATTGGATTTAATTAAATATGAAATTCCAATAATAATATTTGGAATATTATTATACAAGAATAATAGATATGTTAAAGATATTATTTGTAGGAACATATCTAGGGAGATATAATCTGTAGAGATTATATTACGGGCTAGGCCCAATACTTGCTTAGGAATTAAGCCAAGTTAATCCCTATAAATATGTGTCTTATGGGAATTCCGAAAAACACAAGAAATATAATTTCTCCATAAAATCTCAGTTTGAATTTTCCTAGCAAATTCGTCTCGAGATTCAACGCTGGCATATCGGTGCGGGTTGGTAGAAAGCCGTTACGTGGATACCATAGTTGAGGATTCTGCGTATAAATTGTTGTAAGGATTTATATATCGTTATTTATCCTTTTAATTGTTATGTTATACAACCATGTTTGAGATTCGTTGTTGGTGAATCGTAATCTTCCGCTGCGCCGAACATGGTGTTCGTGCCTCTAAAACCCAACACAAAGTTCATCACTCCACACATATCGTGCGTATTGACCTCAAGTCAGAGGAGTATCACATTGCTCCCACTAACCGAGATACCCGTAGACACATTGTTGGAGTTATACATGAAAGTATGCTTTTACTTTATATAACTCATGTATTAAACACTTGTTTATGAGAATAATTATTTTATCATGTTTGCTTTAGATATGAATGAATGTTAAATATTTATTGCAACCTGTTCAACATATAGTATGTGTTACATTGTAGTTAATATGGTGATACCAGATCACGGAAGATCGCATTGACGGTTACTTGTAACTAAACGTACAATTCACAACCCAGGTGAAATTGAACAATCCTCTGTGAAAGGTCGAGGTGTATATCTCAGATTGGCTTGTCTTGACTAAGAGATCACACTAGCACATTTAGTATGTGTTGAAGAAGACCTACAACGAGGATAAATTCTTCTGTTCTGAAATGTGAAGAATTAGACCTCAGTGGTTATTAATTTCTTAATTTCTGTCACTTAAATAGGACCGTTAGATCTGACTAAGTCAACTGATCAGTCAGGTTTTGAACCTCAGTACTCAATTTCTCGTTCTCTTTTACCAAGAAGACATTAGTTTCCTGCAGTCGGGAGAATCAACCATCAATTGATCCAAACTGACCTGAAGGTTCATTTCTCTAACTGATTTTGAGCTAAGCTCAGGATTTTGACCAGTGTATGAACCACACACAGAGTTAGAATTTACCTCAGGCTCCTCCCAGCCATAAGGCACAGATCATCGTACTCATCGTCGGAATAGAGTTCAGGCGACCTCTCCTCAGAACCATCCGAGTCAGATCCATCTTCAGCGAGCATGGCTCTCCTATCCGCATATCTCTGGTCTCTTTTAGTCCTTCTGTGTTGGTCCCGGTACAAGTCTGAGTGATATGTGTATGGGGGGTGTTGGGACATTGTTAGTTTTGATTAAGATCCCAAAGCCCCTGAAAAGATGATTTGCCTTGGTTTGTCTTAGTCAGGCTAGTCTTGGTTATTTCACTAAATCCACTAATCCTTGATGATAAAGCATGTTGTTGTCCTAGAATTTCCGCATCTAGGATGTTTACTTTATTATATATATATTCTTGTAATTGTATAATAACATCAACAGTGATGCTTCGGAATTATTTGGCCTAGATCAAAGAAAAAGACGGCAAGAATACTTGATATAGCGAACAAAAAAATAATAAACACCTGCACACTCAAAGATTTAATTAGGTAGAACACTCGTGCGGATAAAGACTCGTGCTGATAACGTGTTGTAAATAAGTGTGTAAAATAAAAGACGAGATTTGTTCACCCAGTTCGTGTAAATCTCGTCTTTTATTTTACACACTTATTTACAATACGTTATCAGCACGAGTCTTTATCTGCACGAGTGTTCTACCTAATTAAATCTTTGAGTGTGCAGGTGTTTTTTATTTTTTTGTTTGCTATATCAAGTATTCTTGCCATCTTTTTCTTTGATCTAGGCCAAATAATTCCGAAGCATCACTGTTGATGTTATTATACAATTACAAGAATATATATATAAGATAGTAAACATCCTAGATGCGGAAATTCTAGGACAACAACATGCTTTATCATCAAGGATTAGTGGATTTAGTGAAATACCTGGATTCATAGGTACTTAGTTATTTTACACTTCATAGGTACTCAGTAAGAGGAGCACTTACTGATGACAATCAAGACAAGAGCCTGAAGATGAAGTTTACCATCCTGAACTCATGGCAGTCTTCCAAGATGGCTGAGTGAGCATCAGTGATGAAGAGTATGACCCTGAGGTCATTACTAACTCAGTCCTGAAGGGAACAGGATGACACTGAGTTTATGGGAAGACTTGGAGTAGAGCTAAGCAATGCAAAAGGAATGTCAGCGTCAGGACAGACCGTTGTGCTCGGGACAAAAAGAACTTAATAGGACAAGCCTGATGCCCAGGAATAAGTTCTGATATTCTCACCAACCTGATGACGTGGACCAATCCGGGGAGTACACGCATGTACGGAACCTGACATGAAGACTGACTTCAGACTGTATATTCAATGGGCAAGCATTTAATGTGCATTTAACGCAACTACCTAATTCCATGCAAGGACGGCTGCTGCATGAAGATATGTCCGTTTGAGCCACTCTACACAGATGACTAGAAGGCTATCTCTCCAACGGATAGTTTTTCAAATCACCTATAAATACAGAAGGCCTTGTACCCATTCAAGGTTATGGGAAATTTCCAAGCCAGAAATTACTCAAACTCTCAAGCATTCAAAGCATTCAGTCTTTAGAAGAAGCACTCGAAACCATCTAAATTTCCCAAGTGTTTCTTAGCTACTGAGAGTTATTCTGTATTCCAAAGAGGGAACTAGCATTATCTTAAGCTTAGAGAGATTATCCAATCCTTAGCATAGCTTTGCATTGTAAGGATAGTCTCAACTTAGTTGGAATCCAAACTGAAACCAAAACCCTGAGTTAGGTTTGTTGGAAGTAAGTTGTTAGTGAGTTAGTAAGGAGTTTGTATAGGTCAGTGAGGTAGCTGATCTTGGTGCACCTTGGCACGTTAAAAACAAGAATCCCTTGAGTGAATTTCCTGTTAAATCAGGCCGTGGACGTAGGAGCTTGAGTCTCTGGACCATGTTAAACTCTCTGTGTTCTTATTGCTTTGATATTGTACCTGCTTGTCATATTACTTATTCATTCATAGCATTCGGTTTTTATCAAGCTGAATCAATAAGCCTGATCATTAAACGAGAGCACTGCTCTACTAATCACTACTTCAGAATTGAGTAATCAAGTTTTCAGAAAGCAAACAAAACAAGACTTTAAACTATCAGGGCTCACGCATTTCCACTCTAAACTCGAATTGATAGTCAGCCAACTGACCCACATTAAGTGTAGTTAGTGGGGAGATTATCAACTCTGAGTTCTTTACCACTCTGAGTAAAGGGGACTCAGCAAGGTTTTAAGTTGAAAAATCGGTATACGTGTATTCTCCTCCCCCCCATACACGTATTCATCAGTCTTGTATCGGGACCAACAAGTGGTATTAGAGCAGTGGTTCAAACGACCACTGACTTTGAATACTAATAGTTTTAGAGGAGAAACTGTTGGTGGTCACTGAACAGATCTGAGTTTGCTTTGCATAAAACTTGCATCATCATGACTTCGAGAAGACTTGAAGCTTCGTTACCTGAATTCTCTGTATCTAACTTAGTCTATTGGAAGTTCAGATTAGAAGCGCATCTTGATGCCATCCATGACCAGATGCCGCGTGTTCTCAGGGAAGGACCGATCAAGATCACTATCCCCAATGTCAGAGGGAGGGGATATGACGATCTTGAGATTGGCGTACCTATTCCTAAGGAAAGGAAGGATATGAGCACTGACGAGATCAAAATGATGGGACTGGACAATGTGGCCATAAATATCATCTTGCATACCGTGCCTTTCGAGGAGTCAGCAAGGCTGATGAACTTAAAGACGACAAATGAGGTTTGGGATGAGCTGACCAGGATGTGCGAGGGGTCAGAAAAGATAAAGGAGAACAAGAGAAATATTGCCATTTAGAAGTTCGAAGCTTTCGAGATGTTGTCTGATGAGACTATTGATCAGATGGAGTCAAGATTCATCAAGTTGATGAATGAGTTGGTGATGCTGGACAAAGATGTCCCAAAGAGAGATGTTGCTTCAAAGATCCTGAATGCCCTTCCTGAGAGATGGGACAACATTGTAATTATGCTTAAGAACACTCAGGATATGAGTAACATAACTTCTGCTTTACTTTTTTCAAAGCTCAAAGAATTGAAATTTGATCTTAACAAGAGAAAGAAGAAAGTTCAGCTAGAAGAGGAAGAGAAGGAGAAAACTCCTGAGAAAAGTGTGGCGTTCAAGGCCAGGTCTGAACCTGTTGAGTCTTCATCAAAGTCACTGATGGAGATGAGCAAGGAAGAGCTTGCTGAGGAGTACAGCCTGATGGCCAGACGCTTTGAGAAGCTAAATTCCAGGTTTGGTTGTTATAAGAAATTTTATCAGGACTCACGTGACAGGAAACCTGAAGGAATCCACCAAAGCTCAAGGAGATATGAGGAAAGGAGAAATACTGACCAGAGGAGAGATCGTGGCGATGAAAGAAGATATTCAGATCCAAAGCCCGATCGTAGAGATGAACAGAGACATACTCATGATGACAAGCACTCAGGGAAGACTGAAACCTCATCAAGACAGAGGGAACCTGACTCAAGGAGGAACCCTGAACCAAGGAGAGAAAGAGGAGATGAGCAACCAACATGTTACAACTGTAACAAGAGCGGGCACTATCAGTATGATTTTCCAAAGCTGAGTGCAAGGGAAAGAGAGGATAGGAGGGCCAAGAGAGACCAGAGACTTGCTGACCGGAGAGCCATGCTTGTTGAGGATGCAACTGACTCGGATGGTCCTGAGGAGAGGTCGCCTGAACTCTTTTCTGATGATGAGTACGACGATGTTTGCCGGATGGCAAGGGAGGAACCTGGGGTAACATCTAACTATGTATGTGGTTCCAACGCTGGTCAAAATCCTGAGCTTAGCTCAGTCAGTCAGAGAAATGAACCTTCAGATCTGCCTAGATCAATTGATGGTTGATTTCTCCAGATTGCAGGAAACTAATGTCTTCTTGGTAGAGGAGAACAAGAAATTGAGTACTGAGGTCCAGAACCTGAATGATCAGCTCACTCAATCTGATCTTAAAGAATCAACTCAGATTGTGAGACTAACTCAGGAGATTGATTTAATTAATGGTGAACGTCTCCCAAAAGAGAAGATTCTGAAGGAATTGGCTGAGGAAGAGTTGGTCAGGAAGGAAGAACTGAAAGCACTCAAAAGTAAGTTTGATGACCTCTTTGCCAGATATGAAATCCTGAAAAAGAGTGAGGACTCACTCAAGCAAAAGGTTGCAGCAATGAATAAATCCTCAGTGGCTAGAGAGGAAATAAATAGTAGCCAGATGCTTGGGAACGAGAAAAAGGGACTTGGATATGTTCCTAAGAAATCCTCACAAGGTCAGTCTCATGTTGCTTCAGGGAGCAACACTGAGAGGGTATTTATTCAGGCAGGCCACAGTGCACCTAAAGTTGTACTTCAGGCCCGTCAAACTGATTAGGGCAAGGAAACTGTTGACTCAGTCAGGGTTGCCCCCAAGGTTGCTAACCCAAAACCCAAGGGAAAGGCAAAGCAACCAAAGGAGGTCCCTGAGAGCTCAGGCTAGAGAAAGCCTCAGCGAAAGCAGAGGAAGACTCAGGCCAAGAGCCCTCAGACTGGTCAGCGAGGGTACCATTATGCTTGGCAATACCAACAGGGAAGGCCAAACATGATGACACCCCCATGGTTTTGGCATCCTGAGGCCTTTAACTGTTTTCCATTCCCTCACTTGCCTAGGGGGAATAGAACACAGGGTCCTTATCAAGAACAAGGCCCAAGACCTGCTGCACCCAGACCTAGGAAGAATAGGAAGCCAGCCCAAAAGGCACCCACTCAGGCTCCTGTGAAGCCCAAGTCTAGCACTCATACACCATCTTCCTCTCAGGCAAAGAAGAAAAAAGTTGTGTATGTTGATGTTTCAGGGAGACAGATTTACCACTCTGAGGCAATCAGGGTAGTTAAGCAAGTCTGGATCCCGAAGGGTACAACTGACGCAATAGGACCCAACACCCAATGGGTACCTAAAGCCTGAATTGTTTGCAGGCAGCTGTGGATCACAACAAAAGAAGAGAAGACTCAAACAAAGTTGTTTGGTACCTAGACAGTGGATGCTCAAGGCATATGACTGGAATGAAAAGTTTTCTCCAAGTGTTTCAAGCTAAAGATGGTCCGCAGGTAACCTTTGGTGATAACTCAAAAGGTGTTACTAAAGGTTTTGGTGTCTTGATAATAGGTACAGTCAGAGTGGAAAATGTGTCCTTTGTGGAAGAACTGAAGCATAACCTATTTTCAGTAAGTCAGTTATGTGACAAGGGTTTAAGTGTTGAGTTCTCATCGAATATATGTTCAGTCAAGGACAAATCAACACAAGTGCTTCTATCAGGTATCAGGAAAGGTAACGTTTATCTCGCTGATTGGAGCAGCACTATTCCTAATACTTGTTTTGTTGCTAAAACCTCTCTAGAGCTCAGTTGGCATGGCATAAAAGATTAAGCCACCTGAACTTCAAGATTCTTAACAAAATTTCTAGACAATCACTTGTTGAAGGTCTACCTAATGAAGTTTTTAGCAAAGATCATATGTGCAAAGCTTGTCAGGAAGGGAAGCAGGTCAGAGCTTCATTCAAAGAGAAAGCTTCCCATTCCACTGACAGGATTCTTCAACTCTTGCACATGGATTTATTTGGTCCCATAACACATGTGAGTATGAATGGTAGGAAATATACCCTTGTGGTTATTGATGATTATTCTAGATATACTTGGGTTATTTTTTTGTTAAATAAGAAGGAAACACAGGTGAAGCTTCCAGAGTTGTTCAGGAGACTCAGCAATGAGAAGAATCAGTCCATTACCAAAATCAGATCTGACAAGGGCACTGAATTTATAAATTCATATATTTTTGTCTTTTGTAATGAACTTGGTATAGCACATGAGACTTCTGCAGCTAGAACCCCACAACAGAATGGTGTCGCTGAAAGGAGGAACAGGACACTGAAGGAAGTTGTCAGGACCATGCTTGCTGAGTCAGGATTGCCCAAGAAATTCTGGGCTGAGGCAATTAACACTGCATGCTACACTCAGAACAGATCCATGCTGAACAAATAACATGCACAGACCCCTTATGAGACATGGAATAAGAGGAAGCCTCATATCTCTTACTTTCATGTATTTGGTTGTAAGTGCTTCATCCTCAATAATGGGAAGACCCAATTGAAAGCCTTCGATAGCAAATCTGATGAAGGAATATTCTTAGGATATTCTGAAGTCAGTAAAGCATTCAGGGCTTACAATTGTAGGACCCTCGTTGTGGAAGAATCACCACATCTTGTGTTTGATGAATCTGTTAATGAGTCTAAGGTAAGAGTGTTGAATCCTGACACTGAGGAGGTCACAAGGAGAGTGACAAGGCTAAGCTTAAAGAATCAACATGATCCAAAGGTCAAAATTGTGCCAATTCCTAGATGGGATGATGACGATGATCAGGATGATGAACCAAGTGTCATTCCTAAGCCGAGCACATCAGGGATAGTTGAGCCTCAGACTGAGGGACAGGCTCAACCTGAGGTAAGTACCATCTATGAAGATGCGGTCGCAGTTGAGACGGTTCCTGAGTCACCTCATCAAGGGGGAATTAATGTCCCTGACATTGAGCTTATTAATTCCTTTGGTATAGACTCGGGTTCATCCCCTTCTATTCAATTTCCTGAATTTTATGAGCCTGTGGACACTAACATTGCAGGTACTTCAGGAACAACTCCAGGTAAGAGAACATGGCTAGAGGATCATCCCATTGATCAAGTCATTGGTGATCTAACTGAGGGAGTCAAGACCAGACGGTTCCATGGTGAGAGCGCACTGTTCTGTTGCTTTCCCTCAGAACAAGAGCCTCAGAACATTGAAGAAGCTCTCACTGACTCGAACTGGATCATAGCCATGCAAGAGGAGTTGAATCAGTTCACAAGGAATCAGGTTTGAGAACTGGTAGATAGACCTAGGCACCAAGGGGTTATTGGTACCAAGTGGGTCTTTAAGAACAAGAAGGATGAGAATGGTGTTGTAGTGAGGAACAAGGCTAGGCTGGTTGCAAAAGGGTATTGTCAGTCTGAATGAATAAACTATGATGAGACTTTTGCTCCAGTGGCTAGGTTGGAAGCTATCAGGTTGTTCCTTGCATATGCAACATACAAGATGTTTAAGGTGTATCAAATGGATGTCAAGAGTGCCTTCTGAATGGTGTACTCAATGAAGAGGTATATGTTGAACAACCTCCCGGGTTTGAGGTTGGAGATAGAGTATACCATTTGAAGAAAGCACTCTATGGACTTAAGCAAGCACCAAGAGCTTGGTATGATACCCTCTCTCAATTCCTGACAGACCATGGGTTCAAGAAGGGAACTGTGGATAGGACTTTGTTCAGGATCACTGAAGGTGATGACATTCTCTTGGTCCACATTTATGTGGATGACATAATATTTGGATCACCAAATCATCAGCTCTGTGAGAAATTCTCTAAGTTGATGACTGGTAAATTTGAGATATCAATGATGGGAGAGATGAACTTCTTTTTAGGATTGCAGGTCAAGCAGACAGATCAAGGTATCTTCATTAATCAGGCCAAGTATACAAGAGACTTGATTCATAAGTTTGGTGTTCAGAAAAGCAATCCAGCCAGGATCCCAATGAACACAAATTGGAAGATGGATCCTGACACTGAAGGGACTTCAGTAAATCAGACTGAGTATCGAGGGCTGATAGGTTCTCTGTTGTACTTGACTGCAAGTAGGCATGACATTACGTTTGCAATTGGTATGTATGCTAGGTATCAGTCTGATCCCAAGAGAAGTCATTTGAAGGCTGCTAAGAGGATACTTAAGTATTTGAAAAGGACAGTTAATATGGGACTATGGTATCTTTCAGATGACAACTTAGAACTGACAGGTTATTCAGATGCAGATTATGGAGGTTGTAGGATTAATAGGAAATCAACCTGTAACGCCCCGGAATTCAGAAAGTTGACCTGTGAGGTCACAACGTCCTAAACCCGAGTCATCACTTAGTGAACCATAAAAACTGAGCCAGAAAATTTCTTATAAAAGATAAAACGATAAATATAATTATACAGATGCAGCGGAAGAACTTAACATAATACCTATTTGAGAAAACATCAGTTTGTTACTTAATAAAAACCGGCATCCCATTACTTAATAAGGAAACATCCCGACGAGTCCTGGGTATGACTCTCGAGGCATTAGTGACAAAAGATTAACAGTAGTATAGCATAATGTCTCAATCTTGATAAAAACAGTTTATTTAATTAATAAGAGGGAGTGGGAAGTAGTCATCTACGACAGCTCCCAGACCTCAGCATCATAACCTGAAAATGTTTAGAGAGGGGCGTGAGATAAAATCTCAGTGGGTAACCTGTATGATGTTATACAGATTGTCAGGAGATCCAAAATTATAATACTTTTAAGATTTTCACATTTCAGTTGGTTCATTATAATTCTTGGTCATGTGTATTCGTTTTCTTTAACATAAAACTTATAAACACTGATTTAGAACAAAGCATTCATATGGCCCGAAGGCTCATCATTCATATGGCTCAAAGGCCCATCAATCATATGGCTCAAAGGCCCATCAATCTCCTTTCTTATTCATATGGGGGGGCACCGGTGGCATTTCCACCGCGTCCTTGTCCCTAAAAATATGGGGGCACTGGTACTCTTTCAACCACATCCTTATCCCTGTTGTGGGGGCACCGGTAGCGACTCTACCGCATCCTTGTCCCTTAAAGTTTGGGGGCACTGGTACTCTTTCAACCACATCATTATCCCTGTTTGGGGGGCACCGGTAGCGACTCCACCGCGTCCTTGTCCCTTCCGTCCTTATCCCTCCATCAGCTTCCCTTACAACTTTCACATAATTCACAAATCACATACCACATGCTCACATTGTTATAAATCGCATACTCGCATTCACATTCATAAGATTGTTCATGTCTTTTACTGATATTCATTACGTTTGTTTCAGAAAACTGACAACAGTCCATATAACATTAACTAGCTATACAAATAGTGTCACCCACCTGGAAACTTTTAGAGGTAAAGCTTAACTTCTTGATTGCTTAGAACACGGGCGACCTCCGAGCTTCCGAGCTAACCTCACTTTACCTAACACAGTCCGTTCATTTAGTCATCGTTCATTCTTTTAGTTTATTACTCAACTTCGCATCATACTTAGGGCTTTTCAGTTATGGGAGAATATTTATTCATTAGAACAGCCCTAGGGTTATTGTTCAAGTTCAAGGAGGGCGTTGAAACTTGTTCATTCGGGTAGTAAGGCTACTCTAATTCAATACGGGTCCACCAGTTGGGGTTTTGGATCTTCCGGGTTCATTCAACACTCAAAAGCAAGTAAAACACTCAAACACATTCTTGGACAAGTAAACAAAAGTCATTCATATACCTAAAGCATGCTTTTTTTTATAAAAGTATCACTTATTACTTCTTCCTAGTGTTACTTATTTAACAAAAGACATACATATATGTATTAACTGAAAAAGATATTTATACTTACTGGAAAATTATGAAATTTTCGTATGTTATACATAGGATGACATGGAATAAAGTTCGTTAATGGTACCAAGTCATTTGATCTACGAAAATAGGGTACATTTGCATTTGAAAATAGAACAGCAAGACACTCGTCAAAACAGTGTACATTGAAGTCTAAAAAATCATATCTCACAGTAGATACATTCAAAAATCGTGAAATTATAATATGTTATAGAAAACTTAAAAATTAACATTTTTCATTTAGAAACCTAAGTCATTTGAGTTATGAAACATTACAAGATGTTTGATAGAAAACGGGTTTAAAATATAGTTTGTCATACAGTATATGTTTTACTTAAAAATACATAACTTATTGTAAACTTAATCCAAATTAACCAAATATTTTATAGAGCATTTCAGACTCAGTGAAGAACATTTCCAAATTTTTTTAAGATTTTGAAACACTTATAAAAGGGTTAAATGAATTTTTCAAATCAAAGAATCAACCTCAGTCAAGTATTTACTACACAATATTAAAACAGGTATATATCATTATATTTTATATAAAATGCTAGGATATTTGGATATGTATTAAAATACAATAAGGAAAATATCCCCAAATTTTTCTATAATTTTATCACTTGTGGAAATAGGCAAAAAGGTTAAATAGAGTCGCTGCTCCCAGTTTCGCACAGTTACAAACATATATATTTCCATGAATTTATTCTACCCCAATATAGATCAGATGACCACGAAATTTTCACAGTTTTGTATATACATCAAATAATACATCCAGGAAATATTTCATAATTTTTCAACATCAACAAAGGTCCGAAATGGTTTCGTCAAAAAAGGGACAGTAGCTAACTCGGGTAGAAACGAACTTTGTCAAACTTTCTCATAAACGATCATATAAGCTCAAAATCGTGGGGAATCTTAAACTCAAACCTCATATATCATTCTTACAGTTTAAAAAAAGCTTGGGAAGGGTTCTTAACATGCCATTTCTAAGGGTTTCATGCCCAAAACAAAATATGATCAAAGTATTAAGAGAAATGGGTTTATAGGGCTTACCCTTGTAGTTTTCCTCTCTTTCTTGGAAGATTGGGAACCAAAGATGAACATCCTAGCTTCTAACACTCCATTGGCTTCAATATGGTGGGGAAAACACTCCTCCTAGGTGGTGGTGGTGTAGGCCAAGAGGGGGAGGAGAGGAGAGGGCTCCTTCTCCTTCTACTCTTAATCCTAACTTTCTCTCTCTCTCTCTCTCTTTCTCTCTCTCTCTAAACTTCTCTTGTGTGTTTGCAAGATAAAGAATGTGGGTTGGATGTTGGTATTTATAGAATGGGAGAGGGAGGAGTGAAGGGTTAGTATTGGGTGTATTAAATGTAAGGTAATAATGATTGAGTGTGTATGGGGGTGTTTAGGGCTAGGCATAGTATATCATCATGAGATTGCACTTGAGTATGGGACTTCATGAGGGGATATTTCTATCAGATTTGGGGCTACCATTTATGGTAGTCCCGATCCTAGACGCAATTTTGGCTTCAACAGTTTATTTTTTTTTTATATTTTTCGGTTCGGCTTTTGGTTCCAAAATTTAATTCAAACATACCGTTAAATTCGTATGATTTTTTTGGTTCATATAAATGTTCTTATTTATCATTTTGAATTCTTTAAATTTTTATTATAAAAAGTCAACCCGTTTTACGGATAAAACTCAAAAAGTGCTAGTAGGGTTTTTCGGCTCGAAATGCTCGTCTGTCACCTGAAAAATTAGAACTTGCATGAACATATATTTAAATCAAACATTTCATTTAAACACATTAAACATAAATCATGAAAATCCTAATTTGGTTTCGGGTCGTTACACAACCTCAGGGACATGTCAGTTTTTGGGAAGTAAGTTGATCTCGTGGTTTAGTAAGAAGCAGAATTCAGTTGCAACATCCACAACTGAGGCTGAGTATATGGCTGCAGGTAGTTGTTGTGCTCAGATTCTATGGTTGAGGCAACAGTTGAGGGACTACCAAGTATTTGCTAATGAGGTTCCAATCTATTGTGACAACAATAGTGCTATAGCAATTACTCAGAACTCAGTGCTTCACACAAGGTGCAAGCATGTGGATATAAGGCATCACTTCATTCGAGATCATGTGGAGAAAAAGGACATTAGGATGGAGAAAATTCACACTGACAGGCAGAGAGCTGACATCTTGACTAAGCCTCTGGCTGAAGCAAGGTTTTTGGAACTGTCAGTGGAGTTAGGACTCTTGGATCCGGGAGAGCAGTCAGTGTAGAGTTTTAGGGGGAACTAGGCCTGACTCGACTCAGTGAGGTATCAGGGTGCTACAACGTCTCCCTGACAGGTATGAGTTATATCCTGACTACTGTGAATCTCAAGCGTCTCTCTGAGTCCTTCATCCTGAAAATCTTTATTAAATGCATTCTGTTTTCATTAAAAGCGCGCCTTTTCATATTTAAACCCACGCGCAGCGGAGCATTTAATGCTTCAATTACTTTTTCATATACGTGTCCATTTTATACGGAATATGACTGACGTGAGAAATTGATTGATACTGAGATTAATCCTGGCCCTTCATTTTGAAACCTTTCAAATTCAGGAATTAATCTCAACCCCACGTCTGAGTAACTGACTTGTTCTAATCAATCAAGAATGCCATTTGAGGTTTTTACGCAAACACAAAGCCCCTCTGCACACTGAGTTTTCTCTTGCTCAATCACTAACAGTATTTCGAAAAATCTCTCTTTAAAAAACAATGGCATTTCTTGACTCCAACTAGACAACAAACAAGCTTGAGGATGTCGTCAACAACAAGCTGGTACACATGGAGCAAGTCATCTCCATGGATGGTATCTGTCTCACTGTCGAGGAGATTAATTGGATCTCCCAGGTAAGGTTGGAGAAATACTTCTTTTTGCGCCCAGTTTCTGTGCTTCCGAAGGTGATGGTGGAAGCTTACTTCAATATGTTCCTGTGCAAGGGGGAACTTTTCACCAAAATCACGGCTCTAAAGCCAACTGGTGAAACTGATGAGGATGGTGAACCCTTCTACAGCACGGAGGTGAAGGACATCAACCTCAAAAAGACGATCAAAGAGGTCTACATATTGCCGTACTCAGGCATCAACCCCGGGGTTTACAGGGAGAACTCCTGAGTAAGTGGACCAAAATGGGCTCATCTGAGTTCAAAGCTCGTCAGAACAAGAGCACCCTGAAGTCTGAGTATAGGGCTCTTGTGGACTTAGTGTCCAAGGTGGTGATGGGATCCACAGGCTCTCATGAGCAACTAAGCCTGCCCAAGCTGAGGATAATGGGAGTAATAGTTGATGGTGTGGAAGCAAACTGGGAGCAGTTCTTCCTTGATCAACTCTAGGGATGACGACAAAAAGCACTTCTCAGTTGGTGTTATTCTCCCATTCGGAACCAGGCTGTCCATCCTAATTGCTCACGCCTGCCCAGGATATACCTTCGACATGGAGGACAATCTTTCCTCTAAGAAGGTAATGTTTACTTCACTAAGTGACACTTACTCGATGCTAAGGCTGACTTATCCCAATGCTAAGGCAAAGGGTCAGGCTAAAAAGCCAGCTGGAAAGGCCAAGAAGGTGGCAACTAGTCTCATTGAGAAAGTGGATGAACTTTTTGAAAGGAGTAAGAAGGTTGAGAAGGAGATGGCTGCTGAGAGAAAGGAGGCTCAGCCTGCAGTGGAGGAGGCTGAGAAGAAGAATAAGGTAAGGGTGGTGCTGTCAAGAAAGAGCACCAAGCAAGGGACTGAGTCAGATCCCAAGAGAGCCGAATCTGAGGCTGAGGGAACTGACGATGACGTTAGGAAGGAGAAAGATCAGGGCGCGAGGCTGCTGAAACGTTTGAGGAAGGGACCTAAAAAGTCCCCAGCAAAGAGCCTGCCGGAGATTAGTGAGAGGGAGGAGTCAAGCTCTCCTAGAGCCTCTGACTTGGAGGTAGTAAGAACCACGATCGAGACGGCTGAGATTTTGCAGCCTGAGATCAACCCCACCCAATCACCAAATCACCCTGAATCCATTTCCAACCCTGACCCAATATCCCAACCAACCCAAACACCCTCAGAGCCAAATATCCCAACTGAGTCAGTGCCATCAATCTCACCTATACATGAGCCTGACCAGTCCTCAGAGCCAAACCTTCCCAATCCCGAAGACTTCCCTTCATACCCCAACCCCAAAGATTTCCCTAAATCCTTGCCAACTGTAGAGGATGATTTCCTTGAGATGTAGGAGGAGGAGGAGTTGGATGAGAACCTGGTGGGTAATGTTCTGGAGAACACGCTGAGGGGGAATGCCATGGAGTGGGCATCTAAGTGTTGGCCCGGGCTGAACAGGTACAAGGAGCTGCTAGCAAATGTTATTGAACTGAAAGTGTGGTTGGAGTTTAAACAGACCAATATGCAAGAACAACATATGCTAGTTGATGCTCGTGGCTGGGAGCACTGGGAGTCAGAGGAGGTGAGGTTGTGTACATATTTTGGCCTTACTAATTGGCTTTAACTCCTGAACTTCGATAATCTAAAGCAACTGGTGACCGAGATGATGTCCAAAATGGAGGCTGATATCCGTTCAGATGGGGAGGAGGATAAGGATGATGATGATGAGGATGCTCAGGATGGAGCTGTGGAGAAGGCTGTGGAGGAGACAGCGAGAGAGGTGGATCTTATGATCCCTGAGTCTCAGACTCAGGGGGAAGTTGCTAAAGACGTTGGTGCCAAGGGTGGACCAACGGCTGAGGATGTTGTGAACATCTCAGCCGCCGATGAGACATCTGTCAATAAAGAGATTCACTGCCCTGAGACAAAGGAGGATGATGTTGAGGCGTCAAAGGAGACTCCTAGTTCTGAGGGACTTGTTCCCAAAGTTCAAGATAGATTAGCTGAGCCTGAGTGGGCGGCTATGAATTCTTCTCAACTGCCTTCAGTGTACCCTGAAGAGGGGACTGAGGATGCAGGGGCTGCCAAGGGAAAGCAGCCGGCCACTGACGATGCCGATGAAGACGACAATGTGCTTATCACTGGGGTCGGACGCGCTGAATTCACAAGTATAGTCGAAGTGAAGAAAGAAAAGACTATAGAGAATCTAGCTGAACTTCAGGAGGAAGTAATGAGGTTACGCACTGAGAAGAAAGAAGAAGCCAAGGCCCTGGCTAAGCACATCAGGTGGACGAAGTCAGCATACAACACCCTTGCGAACAAGGAGCTGATATTGTTAAAGCGTACAATGACTGACACGGCCAAGTCAGTGAGGAATGAGAGGAAGCGGACAAAGAAAATGCTGAGGCAGACTCTCAAGCAACTTGAGGAGAGGGATGCGATCAGGGAAGAAAAGCTGAATCAGACAGTGGACAGGCTTGCAGTTCAGGCTGGAGCACTTGTCACTCAGGCCATAAAAGACTCAGCGTCCAAACTGGAGCTGGAGTCAGCGAAGTTAGATCGAACCTCTCAGTCTGTTGCAGAGATTTTGGCAAAGGCCACTGAAGAGTCAGCGAAGATACTAGCTGAAGCTAGCAGGGTCAGCGGTGAGTCCTTGAAGGTGGAGGAAAGGATCACTAAGGCTGAACAAAGTCTCCAACACAACATGGAGGTCTTTGAAAAGAAGTTGAAAGTTGCTATCAGCTCAGTCTCTTATGCAGGCACTGGGATTGCCACGGGAGTTGAAATGCTGAAGGAGGGTGTTTTGGAAGTTCAATCTCTAGCCTCTTTCGTCATCAACAGTGGAGCTGAGGCACTCCCATCCCAGGCCGATGATGATGCCAAAAAGGAGGAAAGTAAGAAGAAAAGATCCCGCCCTGAGGCATCTGAGGCAGTCAACCGTGGGGAAACGGTTGGGGCTGATCCTGAGGCAAACCCTATGGAGAATGTGCTCAGAGTAAGGAAGTCAGCAAGGCTGGCAGCGGCTGAGGCTGAAGATGCGTCCGAAGCTGCAAAGCTAAGGGCTGAGGCTGCAAAGAGGGCAAAGGCTAATGAACCTTCCAAGGAACTTCAACTTTCCAAACCAGCTGAGGCAACTCAGAAGTCTCCCCAAGTTCATACGAGGAAAAATCCAATTACTTACTCTGCGGAGACGGTGGTGGAGTTATGCGCTAAGGCATGGGGAACTCCTTCTGAGAAGTCCGAGGCTGAGCGTAGGGCTGACATTGCTCAAAAGGAGAAAATGCGCATCTTGGAAAAGAAAGTGGAGAAGCTAACTGATCTGACTGAATTGCAACAGCGAGAACTTGACGTTGCGATGATCAGTTTGCTTAGGAGAAAGAAGGCGAAGCCTGAGCCTAGGAAATACAGGAGAAAGCCAACGGCCAGGAAATCAACAATTCTTCAAGTCAGAAGGCCAGAATCAGGTCAGAGGGAAGCATATGTCGACGAGTTCATCTCTGAGGCATTGAAGGAGTTCTGGGCTGACACAAGGGATGAGTTTGTGAAGTTATGGTACGTGGTGAAGAAGTGGGGTGACACTGGAGATATCAATGCCCATTTCACTGACTACATGATGGACAATCATCCTGAGCTGATCCAAAAGATCTTGGAGGAGGCTGAAGCAGCTCAAGTCCAAGTGAAGGCCCCTGAATTCGTGATTCGTTCACCACCTTTAGTTCCTGGAACTGGAAAGCATGATACAAAGGCCATAATGACTGAAGTATTGAAGATTGCGAAGGCTGAAGGATTCGTGAACCAACCTGGAAGAGTTGACGAGCTGAAGGCAAGAGTCTATGCAGGCTATGGACTCAAACCTGAAATGAGATTAATCTAGGTGTTCACTGCTTCTTTGTAATAGATAGGATTCATTGTAACCACTTCTAAAATCATTCAATGAAATCTATTACTTTGCCCACAGACAAAAACTCATTGTCTTTTTAGCTGCTATTTAAATTATGTACTTTATCAAGAACTGCTCTAACACTGACTTATCTTATAGATAGAACTTTATAGTTCCTCTAAGTGTTTTGAGGATCTTTTCAGTATTTTGGCATCATCAAAAAGGGGGAAATTGTTGGGACATTGTTAGTTTAGATTAAGATCTCAAAGCCCCTGAAAAGATGTTTTGCCTTGGTTTGTCTTAGTCAGGCTAGTCTTGGTTAGGTCTTGTACTTAGTTATTTTACACTTCACAGGTACTCAGTAAGAGGAGCACTTACTGATGACAATCAAGACAAGAGCCTGAAGACAAAGTTTACCATCCTGAACTCATGGCAGTTTTCTAAGCTGGCTGAGTGAGCATTGGTGATGAAGAGTATGACCCTGAGGTCATTACTAACTCAGTCCTGGAGGGAACAGGATGATACTGAGTTTATGGGAAGACTTGGAGTAGAGCCAAGCAATGCAAAAGGAATGTCAGCGTCAGGACAGACCGTTGTGCTCAAGACAAAAAGAACTTAATAGGACAAGCCTGATGCCCAGGAATAAGTTCTGACATTCTCACCAACCTGATGACGTGGACCAATCCGGGGAGGACACGCATGTACGGAACCTGACATGAAGACTGACTTCAAACTGCATATTCAACGGGCAAGCATTTAATGTGCATTTAATGCAACTACCTAATTCCATGCAAGGACGGCTGCTGCATGAAGATATGTCTGTTTGAGCCACTCTACATAGATGACTAGAAGGCTATCTCTCCAACGGATAGTTTTTCAAATCACCTATAAATACAGAAGGCCTTGAACCCATTCAAGGTTACGGGAAATTTCTAAGCCAGAAATTACTCAAACTCTCAAGCATTCAAAGCATTCCGTCTTTACAAGAAGCACTCGAAACCATCTAAATTTCCCAAGTGTTTCTTAGCTACTGAGAGTTATTCTGTATTCCAAAGAGCGAACTAGCATTATCTTAAGCTTGGAGAGATTATCAAATCCTTAGCATAGCTTTGCATTGTAAGGATAGTCTCAACTTAGTTGGAATCTAAACTGAAACCAAAACCCTAAGTTAGGTTTGTTGGAAGTAAGTTGTTAGTGAGTTAGTAAGGAGTTTGTATAGGTCAGTGAGGTAGCTGATCTTGGTGCACCTTGGCACGTTAAAAACAAGAATCCCTTGAGTGGATTTCCTGTTAAATCAGGTCATGGACGTAGGAGCTTGAGTCTCCGAACCACGTTAAACTCCCTGTGTTCTTATTGCTTTGATATTGTGCCTGCTTGTCATATTACTTATTCATTCATAGCATTCGGTTTTTATCAAGCTGAATCAATCAGCCTGATCATTAAACGAGAGCACTGCCCTACTAATCACTACTTCAGAATTGAGTAATCAAGTTTTCAGAAAGCAAACAAAACAAGACTTTAAACTATCAGGGATCACGCATTTCCGCACTGAACTCGAATTGATAGTCAGCCAACTAACCCGCACTAAGTGTAGTCAGTGGGGAGATTATCAGCTCTGAGTTCTTTACCACTCTGAGTAAAGGGGACTCAGCAAGGTTTTAAATTGAAAAATTGGTATACATGTATTCCCCCCCATACACGTATTCATCAGTCTTGTACCGGGACCAACATGGGGGAATACACGTATACAAATTTTCTGTACTTAAACCTCACTGAGTCCCCTTACTCAGAGTGATAATGAACATAGGGTAGATAACAAACCTACTAACTACACTGAGGTGGTCAGTTGGCAAACTATCTACTTATGTTCAGTGCGGAATGTGTGAGCCCTGAAAGTTTATAGACTTGTTTTATATTTGCTTTTAGAAAACTTATTTTCCTCTTAAGAAGCCGTGGTTAGAAGGGTTGTGCACTGAGTTAATGAGTCAGGCTAATTGATTTAGCACTGACAAGATATGGAATGAATGACTTAGCAATATAACAATATAAAGCAATAATCAAAGCAGTAAAAACTCAGAGAAATAATGTAGTTCAGAGACTCAAGCTCCTACGTCCATAGTCCTGATTCAACAAGAGAATCCACTAATGGATTGGCTTGTTTTTAACGTGCCAAGGTGCACCCAGATTAGTCTTCTCACTGACCTTTCCTTCTAACTTACTCAACTAACTTCAACCAACAAACCTAACAAGGAGGGTTTTGGTTTCAGTTTGATTCCAACTAAGTGTGATTATCCTTACAAGACGAAGTTATGCTAAGGATTTGGATAATCACTCTAAGCTTAAGATGATTCTAGTATGCTTAGTGGAATATAGAATAACTCTCCAACTCTAGAAACACTTGGGAAATTAAAGATGGTTCGAGTGCTTCTATGAATGCTTGAATACTTTGAGCGCTGAGAGTTTGAGTAATTTCTGGCTTCGAAATTTCCCATAACCTTGATTGGGTCCAAGGTCTTCTGTATTTATAGGCAACTTTGAAAACTATCCGTTGAAGGAGATAGCCTTCTAGGTTGTCTATGTTGTAGGATACTTCAACATATATAATCTCCATGCAGTAGCCGTCCTTGCATGTATTTGGTAATTGCATTAAATGCATGCCCGTTGAATTCTGCAGGGATGTCAGGTTCAGGTCAGTGTCCGTATATGACTTGGCGCTATCTGATTGGTCCACGTAATCAGGTAGGTGAGAGTGTCAGAACTCATTAGTTCAGTCTTGTCTTTACTGAGTTCAGGTTTATCCTCATCTACGTACGTTTTCCGGCGCTGACATTTCTTTTGACTTGTTTGGATCCTACTCCAAGTCTTCCCAAATACTCAGTGTGATCCTGTTCCCTTCAGGCTGAGTTAGCAATGATCTCAGGATCATGCTCTTCATCCTGACACTTACTCAGTCAGCTTAGATGAACTGCCATAAGCTCAGGATAGTGCTCTTGTGTCTTCAGGCTTCAGTCTTGATTGACAACAATGAGTTCTCCTCTCATTGTGTACCTGTGAATGTAAAATAAATTAACTTACAAACCTAACCAAGACTAGTCTGACTATTACAACACTTAGGCAACTCATCTTTTCAGGGTATTTGGGGATCTTAATCAAAACTGACATTGTCCCAACAATTTTCCCCTTTTTGATGATGCCAAAACACTGAAAAGATATTCAAAATACTTAGAGAAAATAAGTCCTAATCTATAAGATAAGATCAATGTTAGAGCAATTCTTGATAAGTACAGAAAATAAATAACAACAAAAAAGACAATGAGTTTTTGTCTGTGGGCAAAGTAATAGATTTTATTGATGAATACGAGCATGAGTACAATGAACCCTATCTATTACAAATGTCAGGGTACAACTAGATCTTTCTCATCTCAGGTCGAAGTCCATAGCCATTGTAGACTCTGTCCTTCAGCTCATCAGGCCTATCTAGTTGATTCATGTACCCCTCAGCCTTGGCAATCTTGAAAACTTCAGCCATGATAGCCTTCGAGTCATAACTCTCCCCATTAGGTTGAAGTGGTGGTGGGCGAGTAAGGAACTCAGGGGCCTTGTTTTGAACTCTGGCAGCGTCAGCCTCCTCTAAGATTCCTTTCAAGAGTTCAGGGTGGTTCTCAGACATGAAGTCGATGAAGTGGGCATCAATATCGTCAGAATCGCCCCACTTCTTCACAATGTACCACAACCTGATGAACTCATATCGCGCATCCAACCAAAACTCCTTCAGCTTCTCAGAGATGAAATCATCAATGAGTACAATCTTCTCAGCTTGCTCCTCGGGCTTCTGCACTTGAAGTAGACTTGTCTTCCTTGCAGTTGGTTTCTTTCTGTACTTCCTTGGTCAGGCTTCGCCTTCTTCCTCCTCAGCAGACTGATCACTGCATCATCAAGTTCTCTCTGTTGCAGCTCAGTGATGGCAGTCAGCTTCTCAACCATCTTCTCCAAGATCTTCATTTTCTCCTTCTGGGCAATTTAGCCCTGCGCTGAGCTTCACTCTTCTTAGGGGCAGATCTCCATGCTTTCGCACACAATTCAGCTACTTTGTCAGTGTCATATGTGATTGGATTCTTCCTTGTGTTCACCGGCGAGCGCTCTGAAGAAGATTTTGGAATGGATGGAAGTTGAGGAATAGGGTCATTAGCCTGAGCCACTGCTGCTATCTGGTTTACTTTCTGGGTGTTCTCGTCAACACTTCATTTTTCTCAGCCTCCGATGCCTCATGGAGAGATCTTTTCTTTGACTTCTCCTTCCCCCCCCCCTTTTTGGCATCATCCTTGGTCGGTGGAGGTGGGAGTGCATCTCTCAAAACTTTTTCACCGTTGTTGATAACAAAGGCAGTCAAGGACTGGACTTCTATAACTCCTTCCTTCAACATCTCAACTCTGGTGGCAATCCCCATCCCCGCAAACGACACATTAGCAATGCTTACCTGGAGCTTCTTCTCAAATATTTCCATCGAAGTATGAAAGCTTTTCTCAGTGCGGGTCAGCCTGGCCTCAACCTTTCCCGACTCTTCAAAGATCTGAGCAGACTTGGATAAAATCTTTTCTGACTCCTGAGCAATCTTGGCAGACTCCTGAGTAATCTTGTCTGACTTCAGTGCCATCTTAGCCACTGAGTCATTAAGAGCCTGAGTGAATAGGTCTGCAGCCTGACCAGCCAAGTGCTCCACTGCTCTCTGCATCCGTGCGTCATACTCATCTCTAAGTTGGGTCAGTGTGTTAGCCATAATTTTCTTCATCGTCTTTCTCTCTGACTTGACAGATTTGATGGTTGACAACATCAACTTCTTGAGGCTCTTCACTTCAGAGTTGGCAACCATCTTGAGAGCAGACTTCACCCATTTGAGCTGCTTCTGAATCCCCTTACCGTTGTTCTCAGCCTCTGCCTTGATTACTTTAATCTCCCGCTGAAGGTCGGCAAGGTTCTCAGTAGTCTTCTCTAGTTTGACACGAATGATACTGGTGAAGTTTCCATGCTGAGTTCCAGTGATAACTACTTCGTTATCCTCAGCTCCGTCAGTCAGTAGCTAATCTCCCTTGTCAGCCCCTGCAGCATCAGTCCCCTCTTTAGGGTGCACTGAAGGCAGTTCAGGAGTGATCATGGTCGCCAGCTCAGGCTCAACCAAGTCAGCTCGAACTTTGGGAACTTGTCCCTCAGAACTAGAAGTCACCTTGGACGCCTCTACATCATCCTCCTGTATCTCAGGGCAGGGAGTCTCGTCATTGACTGATGTATCATTGGCGGCTGAACTGTTCACAACAGTCTCAGCAGTTGGTCCACCCTTGGCACCAACTTCCTTATCACCTTCCCCCTGAGCACTTGTCTCAGTGTTCATCTCATCCAACTCTTTGGCAGTTTCCTCTACCAAGTCTTCAACCCTTCCACCAACCTGACCATCTTCAGGGCCATCATCACCATCATCATCTGAATCTTTGTTGTCCTTTTTAGGAGTGTCAAAGAATTTGGATTTTTCACTGCGCGTGGCAATCATTCTGGCAACCAGCTCCCTGACTTCATCCATCTCCAGCAACTCCAGGTAGCTTGTTATCCTAAAGTAGTTGGTCATTCGGGCTTCCCCCAAGCACCAGTAATCCCATCCCTTCAACTCTACCAACATTCGTTGCTCCACCATGTTAGCCTGCTTGTACTCCAGCCAGACTTTCAGATCAACCATCATCTCTCGCAGCTCCAGAAAATTATTTAGTGAAGGGAAACTCCTAACCACCCAGTTCTCACCCCTTCTTTTGATAGAATCAAAGAAGAGAAGGGATGTGACATCTTCTCCAGCTTCTTCGATGATCAAGTCGAGCTCAGGGTCGAGTTCCTTCGGATCTTTGGATGTGATAGGGAAATCCTCAGGATTGGGTAGGTTGGGTTCTGGTTGGGTGTCAGGCTCAGAGGTGTTAGGATTATTTGGCTCTAACTCAGTTTGGGGTGGGGGTAGGTCAGTGTTTGGCTCGGATATTTCAGTGGGGTTTGAGGAGGGTTCAGGGTGGATTGAGGGTTCAGATGAGGTTGGGGGTTGGGGTTCAGTGAGGTTAGGATTGGGTTGGTCAGGCTGGTGTAATGTTGTGGTTTCTATTGTCTCCCTTACCTGAACCAGGTTAGATGCTTCCCCCGATCCTGACCTTTTACCTTCCTTCTGAGGGCTCAGATCCCTCATCTTCTTCACTGGAGACAACCCTTTCTCAACCTCTTCAGAGGCCTTGCCTCAATCTCAATAGCAGGCTCCTTCATATTGGCGTCATCGTTGGCTTCCTCAACCTCAGGCAGGTCGCTCTTGGAAGCCTTCTCAGCCCCTTTCCTCGTCCCCTTCACTATGGCCTTTGACTTCAGCACCACCTTCAACTTAGCCATCTTCTCCTCCTTGGCTTTCTTCTCATTCTCCTGCTCAGCGGTCGTGGCCTTCCTCTCAGCCGCCACCTCTCGAGGAGGTTAGCAATCACTTTCTTCCCCTTAGCCGCCTGCTTCTTCTTCTGACCCTTTGGAGGAGCATTGGGGTCAGTCAAGCCAAGGATGGCATAAGTGTCACCCTCAGTGTTGAACATGACCTTCTTCAAAGACAGGTCATCCTCCATGTCGAAGGTACATCCAGGGCAGGAGTGGATGATCAGCATGGACAATCTTGTCCCAAAGGGCAGAATTGCACCCACTGAGATGTGCTTCATGTCCTCATCCTTCTTCAGCTTGTCCAATGCGGCCTGACACAGCTGATCCAGAAACAGCTGCTCTCAGTTAGCCTGAACTCCATCCACCAAGGCGCCCATAATCTTTAGCTTTGGCAGACTCAGCTGCTCATGGGAGCCAACAGTGCCCATGATCATCTTAGACAAAATATCAATGAGAGCTCGATATTCAGGCATGAGTTTGTACTTATGTTGTCTCGCCCTGAATTCGGGTGATTACGATTTCGTCCACTCCCTCAGGAGCTCACCCTCCTTGTTCTCCATGTACACCTTGGGATTGATCCTAGAGCAAGGCAATCCAAACACGTCCTTCACCGCCTTCCGGAGGTTGATGTCCCTGTACTCCTCGTTGTAGAGGTTCTCACCATCCTCATTTTTCTCCCCCGTGGGCACCAGCACGGTCACCCGCGTGAATAGTTCACCTTTCCTTGTGAACATATTCAGATAAGCTTCCACCACCGCCTTTGGAAGCACAGAAGAAGGCCTCTTCGAGAAGCATTTATCGAGGAACACCCTAGAGATCCACTCGAACATGGGCTGGATCTCCTTCACTTTGAGACACAATCCATCCATGGATATCACGTGCTCCATGTTGACAAACTTGTTCTCGAAGACATCATTGAGGTCATCCATGGTCCAAGCAGTGTCAAGAAAAGCCATTGGTATGTTTTGGAAGTTTTGAGAAATTTGCAGAAAAGGTTTGAACAGAAGAAAGTTCAGTGTGCAATGTGAGTGTTGTGTTTGCGTAAATTTCTCAAATGGCTTTTCAGATTGATATGAATTGAACAGTTACCCTGACGTATGGATGAGATTAACCCTGAATTTGAATTTTTTTGAAATGAAGGGCCAAGATTAATCTCTTATCAATCATTTACCCAACGTCAGTCATATTCCATATAAAACGGACACGTATATAAAAAAAAGTAAATGTGTGCGTTAAATGCTCCGAAACCCATGAGTTTAAATATCAAAAGGCGCGCTTTTAATGAAAATGGTAAGCATTTAATGAAAAATTTTAGGACGTAAGATTCAGTGAGACGGTTCAAATTCACAAAGTCAGGATTGAACTCATACCTGTCAGGGAGACATTGTAGCACCCTGATACCTCGCTGAGTCGAGTTTGGCCTGAGTTCCCCCTTGAAACCTGAACCTTAGTTCCCCCTAGATCCTACACTGACTGCTCTCCTGGATCTAAGAGACCTAACTCCACTGGCAGTTCCATAAACCTTGCTTCAAACAGAGGCTTAGTCAAGATGTCAGCTCTTTGCCTGTCAGTGTGAATCTTCTCCATCCTAATATCCTTATTTTCCACATGATCTCTTATAAAATGATGCCTAATATCCACATGCTTGCACCTTGTATGAAGCACTGGGTTCTGAGTGATAGCTATAGCACTATTGTTGTCACAATAAATTGGGACCTCATTTGCAAACACTTGATAGTCTCTCAATTATTGCCTCAATCATAAAATATGAGCACAACAACTACCTACAGCCATATACTCAGCCTCAGTTGTGGATGTAGCCATTGAATTATGTTTCTTACTAAACCAAGAGATCAACTTGCTCCCTAAAAACTGACATGTCCCTGAGGTTGATTTCCTATCAATCCTACAACCTCCATAATCTGCATGTGAATACCCAGTCAGTACTAAGTTGTTATCAATCCTACAACCTCCATATTGACTGTCATTTTCAAATACTTAAGTATCCTCTTAACAGCCTCCAAATGACTTCTCTTGAGGTTAGAATGATACCTAGCACACACACCAACTGCAAAAGTTATGTCGGGCCTACTTGCAGTCAGGTACAACAATGATCCAATCAGCCCTCTGTACTCAGTCTGGTTCAGTGAAGCTTCTTCAGTGTCAGGATCCATCTTTCAATTTGTGTTCATTGGGATCCTAGTGGGATTGCAATTCTATTGGGACAATGTCAGTTTTGAGTTGATCCCAAAACTCCTGAAAAGATGATTTGCCTAAGTGTTTGCAATTGTCAGGCTAGTCTTGGTTAGGTTTGTAAGATAGTCTATTTTACAATTCACAGGTACTCAATGAGAGGAGTACTCATTGATGACAATCAAGACTGAAGCATGAAGACACAAGAGCACCATCCTGAGCTTATGGCAGTCCCTCTAAGCTGGCTGAGTAAGTGTCAGGATGAAGAGCAAGATCCTGAGATCTTTGCTAAACTCAGTCCTGTAGGGAACATAATATCACTGAGTATTGGGAAAAGACTTGGAGTAGGATCCAAGCAAGCCAAAATGAATGTCAGCGTTGGGAAACGTACGTAGATGAGGACAAACTTGAACTCAGTAAAGACAAGACAGAACTGAAGAATGAGTGCTGACATTCTCACCTACCTGATGACGTGGACCAATCAGAGAACGCCAAGTCATGTACAGACAGTGACTTGAACCTGACATCCCTGCGCAATTCAACGGGCAAGCATTAAATGCAATTACCAAATACATGCAAGGATGGCTGCTGCATGGAGATTATATCTGTTGAACAAATCCTACGAGAAGACAACCTAGAAGGTTATATCTTCCAATGGATAGTTTTCAAGTTGCCTATAATTACAGAAGACCTTGGACCCAAGCAAGGTTATGGTAAATTTTGAAGCCAAGAAATTACTCAAACTCTCAGCGTAGAAAGCAATCAAGCATTCAAAAGAAGCACTTGAAAAACCATAAATTTCCCAAGTATTTCTTAGTTAGAGAGTTATTTTGTATTCCACTGAGCGAAGCAAGTTATATCCTAAGCTTAGAGTGATTATCCATCATTAGCATAGTTGTGTCTTGTAAGGATAATCACACTTAGTTGGAATCCAAACTGAAACCAAAACCCTATAGTCAGGTTTGTTGGTTGAGGTTAGTTAGTGAGTTAGAAGGAGTTTGTAAGGGTCAGTGAGTGAAGCTGATCTTGGTACACCTTGGCACGTTAAAAATAAGTCAATCCTTAGTGAATTCTCCTGTTCAATCAGGACCGTGGACGTAGGAGCTTAAGTCTCTGAACCACGTTAAACTCCTTGTGTTCTTATTGCTTTGATTATTGTTTTTAATTGTTCATTTGTTAAGTCATTCATTGCATTGTTTTATCAGGCCTGAATCTATCAGCTTGATCATTAAACTGAGCACTGCCCTTCTAACCACAGTTTTTTAAGAAAGAAAACAAGTTTTTCAGAAAGCAAACTAAACAAGACTATAAACTTTCAGGGCTCACACATTCCACACTGAACATAAGTAGATAGTTATCCAACTAACTTGCACTCAGTACTGTTAGTAGGTGTATTATCTACTTAGTGTTCAACACCACTCTGAGTAAAGGGGACTCAGTCAGTTTGAAAGTCAGAAAAATTTGTATACGTGTATCCCCCCCATACACGTATCACTCAGTCTTGTACCGAGACCAACAAGTGGTATCAGTGCAGTGGTTCAAAAGACCACTGACTTTGAATAATATTAGTTTCAGAGGAGAAATTGTTGGTGGTCACTGACGTAGGGGCTTGAGTCTCTGAACCACGTTAAACTCCTTGTGTTCTTATTGCTTTGATTATTGTTCTTAATTGTTCATTTGTTAAGTCATTCATTGCATTATTTTATCAAGCCTGAATCAATCAGCCTGATCATTAAACTGAGCACTGCCCTTCTAACCACGGTTTTTTAAGAAAGAAAATAAGTTTTTCAAAAATCAAACTAAACAAGACTATAAACTTTCAGGGCTCACACATTCCGTACTGAACATAAGTAGATAGTTATCCAACTGACTTGTACTCAGTGCTGTTAGTAGGTGTATTATCTACTCAGTGTTCAACACCACTCTGAGTAAAGGGAACTCAGTCAGTTTGAAAGTCAGAAAAATTTGTATACGTGTATTCCACCCCCCCATACACGTATCACTCAGTCTTGTACCGAGACCAACAAGTGGTATTAGTGCAGTGGTTCAAAAGACCACTGACTTTGAATACTATTAGTTTCAGAGGAGAAACTATTGGTGGTCACTGAACAGATCTGAGTTTACTTTTAAGAAAACTTACATCATCATGACTTCGAGGAGACTTGAAGCTTTATTACCTAAATTCTCTGTGTCTAACTTTTTCTATTGGAAGTTTAGACTTGAGGCACATCTAGATGCCATCCATGACCAGATGTCGCAAGTTATCAGGGATGGACCGATCAAGATCACCATCCCAAATGTCAGAGGACTGGGATATGATCATCTCGACATTGGCGTACAGGTTCTTAAGGAGAGGAAGGATATGACCAATGATGAGATCAAGATGGTGGGACTGGACAACGTGGCCAGGAACATTATTCTTCATACGGTGTTGTTCGAGGAGTCAGTGAGGCTGATGAACTTAAAGACGGGAAAGGAGGTCTGGGATGTGCTGACCAGCATGTGCGAGGCTCAGAAAAGATAAAGAAGAATAAGAGAAATATTGTCATTCAGAAATTCGAAGCGTTCAAGATGCTGCCTGACGAAACTATTGATCAGATGGACTCAAGATTCATCAAGATGATGAATGAGTTGGTGATGTTGGGAAAAGAGGTTCCCAAGAGAGAAGCTGCTTCTAAAATCCTAAATGCTCTTCCTGAGAGATGGGATAATAGTGTCATTATGTTGAAAAACACTTAGGATATGAGTAATATAACTTCACCTTTACTTTTTTCAGAGCTCAAAGCTTTGGAATATGATCTGAACAAGAGAAAAAAGAAAGTACAGCCTGAAGAGGAAGAGAAATCACGTGAGAAAAGTGTGGCATTTAAAGCCAAGTTAGAACCTGTCGTGTCTTCATCAA
Source organism: Ballota nigra (assembly GCA_947034835.1). Classification (NCBI taxonomy): domain Eukaryota; kingdom Viridiplantae; phylum Streptophyta; class Magnoliopsida; order Lamiales; family Lamiaceae; genus Ballota; species Ballota nigra. The sequence continues at coordinate 36,053,789 of OX344724.1, read as the reverse complement.
AGTCACTGATGGAGATGAGCAAAGAAGAGCTCGCTGAGGAGTATAGCATGATGGCCAGACTCTTTGAAAAGTTTAGTTCCATGTTTAGTCGTTATAAAAAATATTATCAGGATACTCGTGATAGAAAACCTGAAGTAAGCCACCAAAGTTCTCAGAGATATGAGGAAAGAAGAAACACTGAACCAAGACGTGATTGTGGTGATGAAAGGAGACAGTCAGACCCAAAGCCCGATCGCAGAGAAGAACAGAGACGTACTCGTGATGATAGGCACTCAGGAAAGACTGAAAACTCATCGAGTCAAAGGGAACCTGACTCAAGAAGGAAACCTGAGCCAAGAAAGGAGAGAGGAGATGAGCAAGCAGCATGTTACAACTGTAACAAGAGTGGGTACTATCAGTACGATTGCCCAAAGCTAAGTGCACGGGAAAGAGAGGACAGGAGGGCCAAGAGAGACCAGAGGTATGCTGACTGGAGAGCTATGCTCGCTGAGGATGCTACAGACTCGGATAGTCCTGGGGAGAGGTCTCCTGAACTCTTTTTCGATGAGGAGTACGATGACTTTTGCCTTATGGTTAGAGAGGAGCCTGAGGTAACTTCAAATTATGTATGTGGTTCACATAGTGGTAGAAATCCTGAGCCAAGCTCAGAGTTAGCAAGAGAAATGAACCTTCAAATCTGCTTAGATCAATTGATGGTTGATTTCTCCAGGCTGCGGGAAACTAATGTCTTCTTGGTAGAGGAGAACCCGAAATTGAGTACTAAGGTTCAAAACCTGAATGATCAACTCACTCAGTCAAATCTGAAAGAGTCAGCTCAGATTGTGAGACTAACTCAGGAAATTGACATGATCAATGCTGAGCATCTTCCCTGAGAGAAGATTCTGAAAGAACAGGCTGATGAAGAGCTGGTCATAAAGGAAGAACTGAAAGTACTCAAGAGTAAGTTTGATGACCTCTTTGCCAGACATGAAATCCTGAAAAAGAGTGAGGACTCTCTTAAGCAGAAGGTTGCAGCAATGAATAAATCCTCAGTGGCTAGAGAGGAAATAAATAGCAGTCAGATGCTTGGGAATGAGAAAAAGGGGCTTGGATTTATCCCTAAGAAATCCTCACAAGGTCAATCTCATGTTGCTTCAGGGAGCAACACTGAAAGAGTGTTTGTCCAGGCAGGCAAGGGTACAAAGAAAGTTGTATTCGAAGCTCGCAAAACTGATAAGGGTAAGGAAACTGCTGAGTCAATCAGGGTAGCCCCAAAAGTTGCTAAGCCAAAACCCAAGGGAAAGGCTAGGCAACCAAAGGAGGCCCCTGAGAGCTCAGGCCAAAAGAAACCTCAGCGTAAGCCGAGGAAGACTCAGGCCAAGAGCACTCAGACTGCTCAACAGGGGTATTATCATGCATGGCAATACCCTCAGGGAAGGCCAGGCATGATAACACCTCCATGGTTTTGGCATCCTGATGCATATAACTGTTTTCAATTCCCTGACTTGCCTAGGGGAACCAAAAGCAAGACCCTCATCAGGGACAAACCCTAAGACCAGCTGCACCAGGGCCTAGGAAGAACGGGAAGCCAGCACAAAAGGCACCCACTCAGGCTCCTGCGAAGCCTAAGCCTGACACTCATACACCATCTTCTTCTCAGGCTAAAAAGAAGAAAGTAGTGTATGTGGATGTTTCAGGGAGACAGATCTACCACTCTGAGGTAATCAGGGTAGTAAAGTAGGTCTGGATCCCAAAAGGTACAACTGACACAATAGGAACCAACACCCAATGGGTACCTAAAGCCTGATCTGTTTACAGGTGGTGGTGGATCACAACAAGAGGAGAGGAGACTCAATCAAAGTTGTGTGGTACCTAGACAGTGGTTGTTCAAGGCACATGACTGGAATGAAGAGTCTTCTCCAAGAATTTCAAGCTAAGGATGGTCCACAGGTAACCTTTGGTGATAACTCAAAAGTTTTTACTAAAGGGTTTGGTGTCTTGAAAATAGGTACAGTCAGAGTGGAGAATGTGTCCTTTGTTGAAGGACTAAAGCTTAACCTGTTGTCAATTCTGTGACAAAGGTTTCAGTGTTGAGTTCTCATCGAATATATGTTCAGTCAAGGACAAATCAGCACAAGTGCTTCTGTCAGGTATGAGGAAAGGTAACATTTATTTAGCTGATTGGAGTAGTATTGTTCCTAATACTTGTTTTGTTGCTAAAATCTCATCCAAGCTCAGTTAGTTATGGCATAAAAGATTAAACCACCTGAACTTCAAGATTCTTAACCAAATTTCTAGACTTTCTCTTGTAGAAGGTTTGCCTAATGAAGTTTTTAGCAAGGATCATATGTGCAAGGCATGTCAGGAAGGGAAGCAGGTTCGAACGTTTCCACTGACAGGGTTCTTCAGCTTTTGTACATGGATTTCTTTGGCCCTGTAACACCTGTGAGTATGAATGATAGAAAATATACCCTTGTGGTTATTGATGATTATTCTAGATATACTTAGGTTACTTTCTTGTTAAATAAGAAGGAGATACAGGTGAAGCTTCCAGAGTTGCTCAGGAGACTCAGCAATGAGAAGAATCAGTCCATTACTAAAACCAGATCTGACAAGGGCACTGAGTTTATAAATTCATATATTTCTGACTTTTGTAATGAACTTGGTATAGCTCATGAGACTTCTGCAGCTAGAACCCCACAACAAATCGGTGTCGCTGAGAGGAGGAATAGACTATGATGAGACCTTTGCTCCAGTGGCTAGGTTGGAAGCTATCAGGTTGTTCCTTGCATATGCAACATACAAGAAGTTTAAGGTATATCAAATGGACGTCAAGAGTGCCTTCCTGAATGGTATACTCAATGAAGAGGTATATGTTGAACAACCTCCTGGATTTGAGGTTGAAGATAGAGTATACCATTTGAAGAAAGCACTCTATGGTCTTAAGCAAGCTCCTAGAGTTTGGTATGATATCCTCTCCCAATTCCTGACTGTGTTCAGGATCAATGAAGGTGATGACATTCTCTTGGTCTAGATTTATGTGGATGACATAATATTTGGATCATCAAATCATCAGCTCTGTGAGAAACTCTCTAAGTTAATAACTGGTAAATTTGAGATGTCTATGATGGGAGAGATGAACTTCTTTTTAGGATTGCAGGTCAAGCAAACTGATCAAGGGATTTTCATTAATCAGGTCAAGTATACAAGAGACTTGATTCAGAAGTTTGGAGTTCAGAATTGCAATTCGGCTAGGATCCCAATGAACACAAATTAGAAGATGGATCCTGACACTAAAGGAGCTTCAGTGAATCAGACTGAGTACCGAGGGCTGATTGGATCTTTATTTTACCTGACTGCAAGTAAACCTGACATTACTTTTGCAGTTGATGTGTGTGCTACGTATTAGGCTAACCCCAAGAGAAGTCATTTGGAGGCTGCTAAGAGGATACTTAAGTATTTAAAAAGGACAGTCAATATGGGACTATGGTATCCTTCAGATGACAACTTAGAATTGACTGGTTATTCAGATGCAGATTTTGGAGGTTGTAGGATTGATAGGAAATCCACCTCAGGGACATGTCAGTTTTTGGGGAGCAAGTTGATCTCTTGGTTTAGTAAGAAATAGAATTCAGTAGCTACATCTACAACTAAGGCTGAGTATATGGCTGCAGGTAGTTATTGTGCTCAGATTTTATGGTTGAGGCAACAATTGAGAGACTACCAAGTGTTTGCAAATGAGGTTCCAATCTATTGTGTCAACAATAGTTCTATAGCAATCACTCAGAACCCAGTGCTTCACACAAGGTGCAATCATGTGGATATTAGGCATCACTTCATAAGAGATCATGTAGAGAAGAAGTATAGTAGGATGGAGAAGATTCACACTGACAGGCAGAGAGCTGACATCTTGACTAAGCATTTGGCTGAAGCAAGATTTATGGAACTGTCAGTGGAGTTAGGACTCTTAGATCCTGGAGAGCAGTCAGTATAGAATTTAGGGGGAACTTAGGCCAGACTCGACTCAGCGAGGTATCAGGGTGCTACAATGTCTCCCTGATAGGTATGAGTTTAATCCTGATTTTTTATGAATTTGAAGCGTCTCACTGAGACTTCCATCCTGAAAATCTTCATTAAATGCATTCTGTTTTCATTAAAATGCGCCTTTTGATATTTAAACCCATGTGTGTCGGAGCATTTAATGTGTGCAGTTACTTTTTCATATACATGTCCGTTTAATACGGAATATGACTGACTTGGGGAAATGATTGTACTTGAGATTAATTTTGGCCCTTCATTTCAAATTCTTTTCAAATTCAGGATTAATCTCAACCCCACGTCTGAGTAACTGACTTTGTAATATCAATCTGAAAAGCCTTTTGAGAAATTTACGCAAACACAATCTCACACTGTACTCTGAGTTTTCTCTCGATTCAAATTTCTTTGTGAATTTCTCAAACACAAATCTCAATGGCTTTTCTCGACACCACCTGGTCTACCGATGACATCTCTGATGTTGTCAAGAACAAACTGGTGAACATGGAGCATATAATCACCATGGAAGGAGCGTGTCTGAATGTAAAAGAGATTCAACCCATCTTCGACTGGATTTCTAAGGCCCGAATGGAGAAGTACTTCACGAAGAAACCCACATATGTTCTTCCTAAGGCAGTTGTGGAAGCATACTTGAACCTTTTCATCTGCAAGGGTGAATTGTTCACAGGGGTTACTATGTTGGTGCCCACTGGGAAGAAGAATGATTATAGGGAGGCTCTATAGATGCGCGATATTGATCTCCACAAGATGGTGAAGGAAGTTTTTGGACTTCCATGCTCTGGGATCAACCCAAGAACATACAAGGAGAACAAGGAGGGAGAGCTCCTAAAGTAGTGGACGAAGTCAGGCTCTCCTGAGTTCAGGGCAAGGCAGCACAAAGACACTCTCAAGCCATAGTATCGTGCCATGATCAATATGGTGTCAAAGATGATCATGGGCACTGTTGGGTCCCATGAGCAGCTGAGCCTGCCAAAGCTGAGGATAATGGGAGCTTTGGTGGATGGAGTGGAGGCCAATTAGGAGTAATTCTTCCTTGGCCAGTTGAGTCAGGCTGCACTGGATAAACTGAAGAAGGATGCGGCTGAGAAGCATATATCAATGGGAGTTATCCTTTCCTTTGGGACCCGGCTATCGTTGCTCATCTCTGAAGCTTGTCGGGGTTGTACATTCAACATGGAAGATGACCTTTCTCCCAAGAAGGTCATGTTCACTTCTGAAAGTGACACCTATGTCATGCTTAGCTTAGCTGGCCCCAGGGCTCCGATGAAGGGCTAGAAGAAGAAACAAGGAGGCAAGGGTAAGAAGGTGGTGACCAACTTGCTGGAGTATGTAGATGAGCTCCTGGAGAAAAGCAAGGAGATGGAGGAGATTACAGCTGAGCAGGCAGAGAAGGCTCAGGCTGCTGAGAAGGCCAAGAAGGAGAAGATGGTCAAACTGAATGTGGTCCTTAAGACTAAGGCCACAGCTAAGGGTACTAAGAAAGGGACTGAGAAGGTCTCCAAGAGTGCCTTATCTGAGGCTGAGGAGACTGACGATGACGTCAGACTGGAAGAGGCGGAGAAGGAGATGAGGCCTTTGAAAAGGCTAAGGAAGGGGCCAAAGAAATCCCCTATGAAGGCTCTGAAGGAGGTAAGCCTAGTCAGGGAAGAGTCAAGCTCTCCGAGAGCCTCTAACTTGGTGCAGGCCAGGGACACCATTGAATCTGCAAAGCTGCTGCAACCTGACCTACCCAACCCTTCTGAACCCCAACCCCAACCTTCTGACCCCTCTCCCAACCCTGAAGTTCCTACTCATCCCACTGAACCCTCCATCCCAGACCCAAACATTGATCTACCTCCACCCCAACCTGAGTTAGAGCCAAATATCCTAAACACTTCCACTCATCTACCCACTCTTGAGGATTTCCATGTTTCATCCAAGGATCCAAAGGAGCCAACCGCCTCAGAAGTTGAAGAATTCCTCGATGCAACAGAGGAGGAGGAGTTGGATGTCGGGCTGATGGGAGACATGTACAAAAATATTCTCAGGAGGAACGCCTGCGAATGGGTTTCCAAATGCTGGCCGAATCTGCACAAGTACAAGGTGCTTTGCGCAAATGTCATCGAGTTGAAGGTCTGGCTGGACTTCAAGTAATCCAACATGCAGGAGCAGCATATGTTGGTGGATGTTAGAGGCTGGGAGCATTGGGAGACGGATGAGGCTCGTCTATGCTCATTTTTCAACATCACCAGCTGGTTGCAGCTCTTGAACTTTGACAATCTCAAGCAGCTGGTGGAGGAGATGAAGATTGCCCGCAAGGAAGACTATGCGGATGATCCTGAGGGTGATGATGACGATGATGAGGATGGTGGTGATGGTCAGGGAGGAGCAAATGAGAAAATGGTTGAGGAAACGGCCAAAGAAATGGAGGGGATGAACTCTGAGCCTGAGGCTCAGGGGGAAGGTGTGGTGAAGGAGACTGGGGCCAAGGGTGGACCAGTCGCTGAGGATGTTGAGAACATCTCAGCCGCCAATGATATAACAGTTGATGAAGGGACTCCCTGCCCTGAGACACAAGAGGTTGTTATAGAGGCATCCAAGGTGACTCCTAGTTCTGAAGGATAAGTTCCTGAAGTTCGAGTAAGAGTAGCTGGGCCTGAGCAGACGGCTACGACTTCTCCAAAACTGCCTTCAGTGCACCCTGAAGAGGGGACTGAAGCCGCAGGGGCTGACCAGGGTGACCAGCCACAGCCTGATGGGGCCCAGTATGATGGAAATAATGTTATCATCACTAGAACTGGGCGAGCTAACTTCACCAGTATAGTCCAAGTTAAACAAGAGAAAACAACTGAGAATCTCGTTGAGTTGCAGCAAGAAGTGGCAATGATCAAAGGCCAGGCCGATGCCAAGGACCAGGGGATTCAGAAGCAGTTTAGATGGGTGAAGTCCGCGCTCAAAACGGTGGCCAACTCTGAGGTAAAGAGCTTGAAGAAGATGATGTTGACCACCATTTCATCTGTTAAGGCTGAAAGGAAGACCATGAAGAAGCTGATGGCGAAGACACTGACTCAACTTCGAGATGAGCACGATGCAAGGATGGAGAAGGTTGTAGAGCACTTGGCAAGTCAGGCTGCGACACTCCTCACTGAGACACTCAACACCTCAGCTTCCAAGATGGCCTTGGAGTCAGAGCGGATCGCTCAGGAGTCTGCCAAGATTACTCAGGAGTCTGAGAAGATTTCAGCTAAGACTGCTCAGCTCCTAGAAGAGTCAGGGAAGATGGAAGCCAGGTTATCACGCACTGAGCAAAGCCTTCACACTAACATGGAAATATTCGAAAAGAAGTTGAAGGCCAGTATTGCTAGTGTGTCCTTTGCGGGGACGGGGATTACAACGGGAGTGGAGATGCTGAAGGAATGAGTTGAGGAAGTCCAGTCCTTAACTGCCTTTGTTATAAACTCCGGTGAAGAAGCAATAAGAGAATCACTCCCACCTCCACCGGCCAAGGATGATGCCAAAAAGGGGGAAAGAGTGAAGAAAATATCTCTCTCTGAGGCATCAGAGGCTAAGAAGGGTGAAGCATTAAAGACACCAAGGAAGTCAGCCAGATTGGCTGCAGTGCTAGTGAACCTTCGGAGAAGCAGGTTCCTCAACTCCCTTCAATTCCAGAATCTTCAGTTAGTCAGAAATCTCCGCTAGTGAACACAAGGAAGAACCCAATCACCTATTCTGCGGAAACGGTGGCTGAGTTATGTGCAGAGGCGTGGGGAGCTGCCCCTGAGAAGACTGAGGCTGAGCGCAGGGCTGAAATTGCTCAGAAGGAGAAGATGCACATTCTGGAGAAGAAGGTTGAGAAGCTGACTGACATCACTGATCTGCAACAAAGAGAACTTGATAATGTGATGATCAGTTTGCTAAGGAGGAAGAAGGTGAAGCCTGAACCAAGGAAGTACAGGAAAAAGGCCAACTGCAAGGAAGACCACGCTGCTACAAGTGAAGAAGCCTGAATCAGTGGAGAGGACAGTTCTCGGCGATGAGTTCATCTCAGAGACGTTGAAAGAGTTCTGGTTGGATATTAGGGATGATTTTTGTCAGGCTCTGGTACATTGTGAAGAAGTGGGGTGAATCTGAAGATATTGATGCCCACTTCACTGACTACATGGCGAACAACCACCCTGAACTGCTCGAGAAGATCTTGGAGGAGGCTGACCAAGCCAAAGTCCAGATCAAGGCCCCTAATTTTGTAACTCGGCAACCACCTCTTATCCCTAGAACTACAAAGCATGATACTAAGGATATTATGTCAGAGGTCTTGAAGATTGCAAAGGCTAAAGGATATGTGAACCAGATGAAGCGCGTTGATGAGCTGAAGGCAAAGAGTCTATGCTGGATATGGACTCGAACCTGAAATGAGATTAGTCTGAGTGTTCATTAAATCCTTGTAATAGATAAAGTCATTGTACCCAATTCTTCATTATCAATGAAATCTATTACATTTACCCATAGACAAAAACTTATTGTCTTTTTGGCTATTATTTATTTTCTATACTTATCAAGAACTGCTCTAACACTGACTTGTCTTATAAAATAGGACTTTGTTTTTCTCTAAATGTTTTGATGATCTTTTCAGTGTTTTGGCATCATCAAAAAGGGGAAAATTGTTGGGACAATGTCAGTTTTGAGTTGATCCCAAAATCCCTGAAAAGATGATTTGTGTAAGTGTTTGTAATTGTCAGACTAGTCTTGGTTAGGTTTGTAAGCTAGTCTATTTTACAATTCATAGGTACTCAATGAGAGGAGTACTCATTGATGACAATCAAGACTGAAGCGTGAAGACACATGAGCACCATCCTGAGCTTATGGCAGTCCCTTTAAGCTAGCTGAGTAAGTGTCAGGATGAAGAGTAAGATCCTGAGATCTTTGCTAAACTCAGTCCTGTAGGGAACAGGATAGCACTGAGTATTGGGAAAAGACTTGGAGTAGGATCTAAGCAAGCCAAAAGGAATGTCATCGCTGGGAAACATACGTAGATGAGGACAAACCTGAACTCAGTAAAGACAAGACTAAACTGAAGAATGAGTTCTGACATTCTCACCTACCCGATGATGTGGACCAATCAGAGAGCGCCAAGTCATGTACGGACACTGACTTGAACTTGACATCCCTGCAAACGGGTAAGCATTAAATGCAATTACCAAATACATGCAAGGATGGCTGCTGCATGGAGATTATATCATTTGAACAAATCCTACGAGAAGACAACCTAGAAAGATATCTCTTCCAACGGATAGTTTTCAAAGTTGCCTATAAATACAGAAGACCTTGGACCCAAGCAAGGTTACGGGAAATTTTGAAGCCAAAAAATTACTCAAACTCTCAGCGTACAAGCAATCAAGCATTTAAAAGAAGCACTTGAAAAACCATAAATTTCCCAAGTGTTTCTTAGTTAGAGAGTTGTTTTGTATTCCACTGAGTGAACCAAGTTATATCTTAAGCTTAGAGTGATTATCCATCCTTAGCATAGCCTTGTCTTGTAAGGATAATCACACCTTAGTTGGAATCCAAACTGAAACCAAAACCCTCTAGTCAGGTTTGTTGGTTGAGGTTAGTTAGTGAGTTAGAAGGAGTTTGTAAGGGTCAGTGAGTGAAGTTGATCTTAGTGCACCTTGGCACGTTAAAAACAAGTCAATCCTTAGTAGATCCTCATGTTCAATCAGGACCGTGGACGTAGGAGCTTGAGTCTCTGAACCAGGTTAAAATCCTTATGTTCTTGTTGCTTTGATTATTGTTCTTAATTGTTCATTTGTTAAGTCATTCACTGCATTGTTTTATCAGGCCTGAATCAATCAGCCTGATCATTAAGCTGAGCACTGCCTGAAAGTGTGCGTGTGTTATAAAGTGCAGATGTTGTAACAAATGTTAAACCAAATATTACAACAAACTGGAAAATCAGAATATAAAATGTGTACAGCGGAAGACTTAAACACACAATTGCGAAAGGGAATACTTTTTAACACAAACTATCTTAAATAGTTTGTGCTAGCCTTACGGCGAAAGGTTTACTATAAAAAGATTAGTGATACAAAAGTTGTGTGAAGAGTATAATCGTTCACAAGAGAAACAAGACTCGATATCACCTATCAAATCTAAATTGGCTAAGTGTATTTCACAATACACCGTCAAAGTTGATCTTACTCTATATCTATGATCTCTCTATCTATGGATATAGGTTCGACCGCAAGTTATACGAGAAGAACTCTACTTCTAAGTATAACATAAATGTTGAAATAACTGCCCTATCACCTTTAAACTCAGGATCAACACTAGAGTAGGTGTACTCGTTTACTCCACACTTGGTATTGAAAGATTCGGCCTCTATTTATAGGCGCAAGACTTCAATCCAAAAATAACTTCTCTTTATAACTGCTCCATGATCTTTATGTAGTCTCCACATTCTTATCTTTATTCTTGATCTTCCATGATGCAACCGCCTGATCTAGATTGTTCTAAAACGACCTGGATAAGTCTGGATCGTGTAGGCCCTAGTAGATCCTTGTAGATCCTTCTAGAACCCGTAACCGCTCATGTTGCAACCAATGTTATGCAACATTCACCGCAACATTGAGTATTCCAGAACCTTGTAGATCCTTCTAGATCTTCATCCTGCATGTTAAAACATCTAAGACAACATTTGATCATAAAGTGTTGGTTAATGAGAAGAAAGGGCAAATTCATGTTGTTTTAAAATAATAGTGAATACTTCACTACCAACAACATTAACAATCTCCCCCTAATTTGACCTTTCTGCTACAACACACCTGATGTATATATTTCTCAATATATAAGTCAGTGATGTATGTACAATAGAGATCAACATCGTATTGTACACTTAGCATTTCACACTTGTGTAGCAAAACAGCCAAAAAAAATAAGATGATTAACTGTAAGTTGAATCACCAAAATCAAGATGAAATAACAATAAGTTAATTTCACCAAAATAGAATGAACATCATCATATATGCTCATCAAACAGCAAAATGAGTAACATAATGTTTACTCATTCAAATTACAACTTTCAAAATGAAATAAATCCTATCAATTCTAATATAATATCCTAACAACTAATATAATATTGTCTTTCAGAAATTAAGAACTTCCTATCAAAGCAAAAATTTCTAACATAGCAAACTTAATCAAAAACATGAATCAACCAAGAGTACTTAGAGGCATCACAAAAAAGGAACTTGATATCACTGTATAATATATACAGCTGCAGCTTCAAGCATCTTGCACTAAGCTCCCCCATAAATTGTGCTTCCTCCAGTCTCTAAACCATCTTCAAACTTTGGTAGAAATATCTGGCAGATCACCATACAGCTTTTCTTCCTCTGCTTCCTGGATATGAATTGTTGCAAGATTTGCAACAACATCTTCAGCAGCATCAGGTCCAGTTGCACCACCTTCCTCAGCAACCTCAGCAGCAGGTTCAGCAGCATCATCCATCTCATGAATCTCAACTCCTCGAGTAGCAGCAACTGGTACTCCCCCTATTGTGGCAGAAAGTAGGTTTTCCCAGTAGTTCTTTAGGAATTGAAGTTCATCAATTGAGTCCTGCAAGTGCTTCAGTTGAGTTTGAATAAACTCAGGTGAGATATTCAGAGAATAGGTTGTGGGAGCTGGAATGTTGCTAGGTATGTTCCCAGCATTCTGTGCAGCATCTTGTGCAGGAATAGGTTGGTGTGGTTCTGCATCTTCTTCTTCAGCATTATCCTGCAGAGGTAAGTCTAACACTCTATTTCCATACAGTAAATAATGAGATATACCCATCAAATTGACTCTCCCCCTCAACAACTCATTTCTTCTGTGAACAAAGTTGTGACTCCTCAAATATCCATAAATCAGCACAGGGTAAGGCAGGTTTCCTTTCTCAGAGATCTTTCCAGCAAATTTCATCATGTGATGAAAAATAACCAACCCAAGGTTAAAGTTTTTCACACCAATTCTGTACATCAGTACAGCCTGATCTCTGGTCACCTTTGTGGAATTTTTAGAGGGTATCCAGTTATACACCACTAGTTTGTGTAAGATTGAATACAGAGAGGTCAATGAGGCAGCCAACATATTCTTCTTCCATTTGTTAACTCTCCCTCCAGTCAGGACATTTATGATCTCATCCATATGAGGAACATCTTCCTCCTCAACATCCTCAACATGCAGAAACTGATTAATCAACTTAGGAGTAAAAGGAACATTTATATCCCTAAATCTCACAGAACCATACCACCTATAATTCTTTCTAGCATGATTCTTTCTCAGACAAGCATAGAATTCATACACCCAATCAGTGACAAATGCATCAGCAAAGGTAACAGTATGCATTAAACTTCTTTCTTCTAAGTATCTAACTAGACCTTTAGACTCAAACTCATCAATGGTAATTTTTCTTTCAATTAACAAATTTCTCTTCCTTGACCTTTCCAACTTTTGGTCTAGAAATTCATCATCATCATTATTAGAACTGACATGCTCAACAGAATGTTCAGATGCATTACCTTGATCAGAATCAGTTTTGGTTTTGTCTGAGCTACTTTCAGAACTGTTGTCATCAGCTTCAGGTTCTGGTGCTGCTGCACTTGTTCCAGCACCACCAGCGGCATACTCAAACTTCCTCTTGGTCCTTAGCTCAGCTCTTGCTCTCCTCCTTAGTTCAAATATAGGTACATCACTCTCATCAGATTCTTCCTTCTCCTGGCTTTGAGAGTGATCAGTCTCTTTCTCAGGTGAGTCTTTGGAGCTTGACTCATTTTCAGATTCAGAAAACACTCGAATAGGTCGAGTAGCAACATCTCCTTCATCATCCTTCTTCTTCCTTGCAGTTTCAGAGTAGTTCACTCTTTTCTTTGCTCTACCCGATCTCTTCCTTAATTGAGCAGGGCTCATTTTCCTCTTGCCACCCTTTTTCTTCACAGCTTTGGCTATTGGAGCAGGCTCAGAGTCCTCAGACATTGAAGAATCAGTTTTGGGTGATTCTTCTTTGTCTTCCTCTGACATCTCAACATCAGGGACCTCAGCATTAGGGTTTTTCTCCCTAGTTTCTTCAGCAACAGTCTCCTCGGCAATGTCAGCATTCTCCATGGCTTGATCACCTGTTTCAATATTTTTTGAAACATTAGCAGTAGGGTTATTGGCTTGGCTTGAGGATTTTGGAATTTCTGGTTGAGCAATCGAAGAAGTGCCTTCGATGTGAATAGTAGGTGAAGGGTTTTGAGTTTGGTTCAGGTAGGATGCAACATCCACTTCAATCGAACCAATGGTTAGCTTGGGAACCACAGGGCTTCCTCGAAGGCTTTGAGCAATACCTCGTGCGATCGACTCAAGCTAATCGACAGTGGCTTCATTTGGGATGTAGATGTTTACTGGGAAAGCTTGAACAGGAGTTAGAGTAGTAAGAGGTGTTGTGCTCGATGATGGAGCAGCAGAGGCAGCATTTGGGTTTTGGCTTGAGGTCATTTCTGCAAGAAGGTTCAGGTTTGAAGCTTGAGAAGGTGGAGAGTTTGAGGGAGTTTTCGAACTGTGGGAGTTTTTCTTTTGATTTCCAGCCATTAAGTACTTAGTAAAAGCAAGTGAAATAAAATTTAAGAGAAATAACACTAAAACCCTAGAATGCAAACACACTGAATTTCAACACTTGTACGAAAAATCTGAACTTTACTCATATGCTAAAACACATAAAATTAAACATAGGACATGAAGGATATATATAGAAGAGAGTACGGAAGTTATTTTAATTACCCACAAAAGGAATATTCTGGATTTTAAGAATTTGAAACCACCCACTCCCCCATAAAAGATCGTGGGTTAGTCCAAACCGAATTTTAATTAATTAAACATACTAAATTATGCACTACTTGGATAAAATTGAAAATGTGGGTTATGCATGTGGAAATTAAAAAACAAATTCCTGAAAAATCGGTCCACAATTTGACTTAGAAAAATAAATACGAACTGCATATGATGTTGTATTCAAAATTGGAACACACACTTCAACATCGGTTTTAATATCCAATATCGCACTTTTTATCAAACACTTTTAGCACTTTTTATTCACATTGATCCATCTTTTCAAGAGAGTGCATCGTAGCAGCGAACTCTGTGCCCCATAATTACTCAATGAATTTGTGACATATTGATGTTTTACTAATCACCTTTTGAAAAGAAGGCATCGTAGTAGCGAACTTCGTGCTCCATAGTTACTCAGTGAATTAGTTACATCTTGATGTGTTTTTTCAAAAACTTATTATGCATTTGAGATGAGTGATTCCTCTTTATTTTTACACAACAAATGTACTTAGTCCTGATTTATTTTACAAAGAAATTATGAATCAAAATACAAGAACAAGCTTTAATTAGAACATGCAAATACCCTGATGTTGTTATAGATATTTTAACAAACATAACAACATCCGCTTCTCAGTTACTCAGATTGTGCACATATCAAGAGATTTCCTCAAGAATGAGAATCTCTCATGGTCTAATGCTTTAGTAAACACATCAGCAAATTGATTTTCAGTGGGTATGTATTCTAGCTTCACAATATTCTTTTCTACAAGATCCCTTATGAAATGATGTCTAATACTTATGTGTTTAGTAAGTGAGTGTTGAACTGGATTTTTCGAAATGTCGATAGCATTTGTGTTATCACAAAATACAGTTAAAGTGTCACTCTCTAAACCATAATCACTAAACATTTTACTCAACCAAAGAAGTTGTGTACAGCAACTACCTGTAGCTATGTATTCAGATTCTGCAGTAGATTGTGATACACAATTTTGCTTTCTACTATGCCATGAAATCAAATTGTTACCCATATAAAAGCAACCACCACTCGTGCTCTTCCTATCATCAATGTCTCCAGCCCAGTCAGCATCACTATATCCAACAAGTGCACTGCTTGTGTCTTTGGTATACCATATACCAAGATCAGTTGTACCAGCCACATATCTTATGATTCTCTTGATTGCATTCAAATGAGACTCTTTGGGACAAGCTTGGTACCTAGAACAAACACAAACACTATACATAATATCAGGCCTGCTTGAAGTTAAGTACAGAAGACTACCTATCATGGATCTATACAAAGTTGGATCAACATCTTGACCAACAGTATTTTTACACAACTTTTGTGTAGATCCCATAGGAGTTTTCATGACTTTTGAGCTTTCTAAACCAAATCTTTTCACTAAATTCTTTGCATACTTACTCTGAGAGAAGAAAATACCTTTATCAGTTTGTTTGATTTGAAGTCCTAGGAAGTAATTCAAATCACCTACCAAGCTCATCTCAAATGTTGTTGTCATTGCTTCAACAAACTTGTTTAACATAATGTTACAATTTGAACCAAAAACAATGTCATCAACATATATTTGAGCTATTAACAAGTCTTCTCCAAATTTTTTAATGAACAAGGTTCTATCAGCCTCTCCTCTTATGAAACCAAATTGCAACAGAAAGTCAGTAAGTCTACCATACCAAGCTCTAGGAGCTTATTTGAGACCATACAGGGCTTTCTTTAGTTTGTACACATGATCAGGATATTGTGGGTTTTCAAAACCTTTAGATTGTTCAACAAATGCATCTTCAATTAATATGTCATTCAGAAATGTAGCTTTTACATCCATTTGATGAAGATTAATGTTAATGTAACATGCAATTGCTAGTAATAGTCTAATGGACTCTATCCTAGCAACAGGTGCAAATGTTTCATCAAAATCAATACCTTCAACTTGAGTGTAACCTTGTGCAACTAATCTAGCTTTGTTCCTAATTATGTTACCAGACTCATCAGTTTTGTTTTTAAAGATCCATTTAGTTCCAATAACATTGACATTATCAGGTCTTGGAACTAATGACCAAACATCATTCCTCTCAAACTGATTAAGTTCCTCATGCATAGCATTAATCCAATTTTCATCTTTTAATGCTTCTGTAATATTTTTAGGTTCAATTTCAGAATAGTAACACTGAGCATTCACAATATTGCATATTGAAGATATGCACACAGACCTTACCACATCAACACGGTTTGCACTTACTCTTCTTCTCGTTTGAACACCAACTGAAGCATCTCCAATGATCTGATTCGAAGGATGACTCTTTGTAATCCAAGTAGTTGGATTCTTCTTTGGGGTATACTGATTGTTCTGTGAAGTATCAACTGAATCTGCAGAGGATGTTGAACCAGATACTGTAACATTTGGTGTAACATTCTCTGTTTTCAGTGATTCTTTTGGAACATCAGTAACTTCAGTCACATCTTCTGTGTCATTTCCATCTATCAGATTCATGTCATCATCAAAAACAACATTCACAGATTCTTGAACAGTGTTAGTTTTAAGGTTATAGACTCTATAGGTTTTGCTATTTCTAGAATAACCTAAGAAAAAACCTTTATCACTCTTAGAATCAAACTTATGCAGTTGATCCCTATCATTCAGAATGTAACACACACAACCAAAAACATGAAAGTATTTCGCATTCGGTTTCTTATTGTTCAAGATCTCATATGGAGTTTTGTTGCTTCCAAATCTAAAATAGACTCTATTAGCAATATGGCATGCTGTATTCAATGCTTCAGCCCAAAATTTCTTTACAAGATTTTTTGAAGTAAGCATTACTCTTGCCATTTCTTGAAGAGTTCTATTTTTCCTTTCAGCTGTCCCATTTTGTTGTGGAGTTTTAGGAGAAGAAAACTCTTGGATAATTCCTTTCTTATTACAGAATTCTGAAAACATGCTATTTTCAAATTCTCTACCATGATCAGACCTAATCCTGCTTACTTTCAAGTTGAAAACAGTTTAAAATCTTTTGTAAAGAATTTTAAAAACATCAAATGTTTCAGATTTCTCTCTTAAGAACTCAATCCAGGTAAACCTAGAGTAATCATCTACCACAACCGGTGAATATTTCTTACCTCCAATGCTTTCAGTTTCCATAGGACCCATAAGATCCATATACAGTAATTCAAAACAACGATGTGTCATGCAATGTGATAAGATTTTATGTGATATTCTTACCTGCTTACCTTTTTGGCATGAACCGCATACAGTAGGTGTAACAATCTTCAGTTTAGGCAAACCTCTCACTGCTTCAGACTTAACCAATTTTTGCATGAATCTATAATTTGCATGTCCAAGTCTTTGATGCCATAGGACATTATCATCACAATTTGACAAATGACATACTTTGTTTGTTCCAATTAGATTGACTTATTTCCAGTCATTAGACACTTATTATCCTTGTTTAGAACATAGCATGAATCTTTATCAAATTCAACATGCAAATTGTCATCACATAGTTGACTTATACTAAGAAGATTAGCAAGTAAACCATCAACATGCAAAACATTCTTAAGCCTAGGAAAACCTTCAACATTTAAGGTCCCCTTTCCAATTATTTTACCTTTTGATGACAAGTAGTTAGCATGACCAGTCATATGTCTAGAACAACCACTATCAAAGTACCATAGATCAGGAACACATGCTTTCAGAGAAGTTTGAACAACATTACAAGTAACATGCTCTTTCTTTTTCTTGGCAGATTTTGACCAGTGTTTCTTAGAATGTGAAGACATTTTAGACAACACTCTTTGAATTTCCAGATCTCTTTTCATCTTTTGACAGTAAGGACGAATATGACCAATTTCAGAACAATAGTGACATACATACTTCCTAACAGGTTTATCAATCACATGTACTTTTGTCTCAGCAAAAAGTTCAGTTTTTCCCTTGACAAATTTTACAGGATTATTCACATATTTAGAAGTAGTCTCACCACAATAGCCTAAATCATGTTTACTAGACTGTCCAGTAGTGAAAGAATCACTAACAATGGAAGAGCTTTTAGAAAACTTCTTAAAGCTTAAGGTAGAATTTTTCAATTCTTCCTTTAGCTTAGAAATTTCTAAATCCTTCCTTGTTAGAATGACTTCCAACTTTGTCACATTCTCTCTGAGATCATCATTCTCTTTGGCTATACTGGAATCATCATTCCTTATGTCATTAGAACCTGTCTCATCAACACACCCATTAAAACAGTTCAAATCTGAATGATTTTTTACAAATGTTGTTTCTGATGTTATAACATTGGAAACAGCATCAGTGTCTAGATCATCCAGATCATCATCTAAAGAATCGTCATAATCAATTCTTGCAGAAAAAGCTAATTCCTCATCTTTAGAACCTTCAGGTTCATCATCATCTGAGTCATCACTAAATGTAACATTAAAATTCAGTTTCTGTCTTAACCTGGTATTTGCACACTCATTTGCATAGTGTCCAAATCCAGTACATGCATCACATCTAACAGATTTTCTAAATTCAAGATCATACCTTGATTTATTACCTCTGAATTGCCTTGATTGATTCTGATCTTTCCTTTTCTCTGGGTCTGATGGTGTGTTGTTGAAAGGAGTCCTCTGTTGGACATTTCCTCTGGATCTGTTCAGTTTCTTCTTTAGGTAGGAATTGAACTTCTTTGTGAGAAAGGCAATGTGCTCAGGAGTGTTGTAACATTGGTCTAAAACATCTTCATCAGACTCAATCTCAGTAACAAAGGGCTGATTTTCAGTGTTAGAAGATGTTTCACCTTTGAAAACAACAACCTTCTTTCCTTCACTTGTATCATCAGATTGAGTTGTGTTCATCTCATATGTTTTGAGAATACTTACAAGCTCATTCTGACTTAAAGTGTCAGTGTCCTTGGCTTCTTCAATAGCACAAATTTTTGCATCGAACCGTTTAGGAACAGATCGCAAAATTTTGTGTACAACTCGTACATTGGAAATAGGATCACCAAGTGCGTGTGATTTGTTGACAATTTCACTCAGCCTCTCATTGTAAGCCGTGATCATCTCATCATCCTTCATCCTTAGATTCTCGAACTTGGTTCCAAGCATACGAAGTTTGGTCCTTCGAACACTTCCACTTCCTTCGCAATGTTCCTGAAGCCTCTCCCATGCATCTTTAGTTGTGGTACATGTTGATATAATCTTGAACATAGATACATCAATAGAGGTAAAGATAGCATTGAGAGCTTTGGAATTGTAGCTTGAAGTCGTGGTCTTCTCATTTGTCCATTCAATCTCTCGTTTGACTCTTGTCTCACCATCATCATCTGCTTAATTTTTGGGCCATTCCCAGCCGGTCAGAACACTTCTCCAATCGCGTTCATCAATTGACTTGATGTACATACGCATCTTAGGTTTCCAATAGGCATAGTTGTTTCCATCTAGTATGGAAGGCCTAAGTGGGGTGTTTACAGGATATTCCATAGCAAAAGACACACTTAAAAACTCAGGATCTAAACTTAGTATATTAAGTTTATGGCTCTGGTATCAAATGAAAGTGTGCGTGTGTTATAAAGTGCAGATGTTGTAACAAATGTTAAAGTAAATATTACAACAAACTGGAAAATCAGAATATAAAATGTGTACAGCGGAAGACTTAAACACACAATTGCGAAAGGGAATACTTTTTAACACAAACTATCTTAAATATTTTGTGCTAGCCTTACGGCGAAAGGTTCACTATAAAAAGATTAGTGATACAAAAGTTGTGTGAAGAGTATAATCGTTCACAACAGAAACAAGACTCGATATCACCTATCAAATCTAAATTGGCTAAGTGTATTTCACAATACACCGTCAAAGTTGATCTTACTCTATATCTATGATCTCTCTATCTATGGATATAGGTTCGACCGCAAGTTATACGAGAAGAACTCTACTTCTAAGTATAACATAAATGTTGGAATAACTGCCCTATCACCTTTTAACTCAGGATCAACACTAGAGTAGGTGTACTCGTTTACTCCACACTTGGTATTAAAAGATTCGGCCTCTATTTATAGGCGCAAGACTTCAATCCAAAAATAACTTCTCTTTATAATCGCTCCATGATTTTTATGTAGTCTCCACGTTCTTATCTTTATTCTTGATCTTCCATGATGCAATCGCCTGATCTAGATTGTTCTAAAACGTCCTAGATAAGTCTGGATCGTGTAGGACCTTGTAGATCCTTCTAGAACCCGTAACCGCTCATGTTGCAACCAATGTTATGCAACATTCACTGCAACATTGAGTATTCCAGAACCTTGTAGATCCTTCTAGATCTTCATCCTGCATGTTAAAACATCTAAGACAACATTTGATAATAAAGTGTTGGTTAATGAGAAGAAAGGGCAAATTCATGTTGTTTCAAAATAAATAGTGAATACTTCACTACCAACAACATTAACACTGCCCTTCTAACCACGGCTTTTTAAGAAAGAAAATAAGTTTTTCAGAAAGCAAACTAAACAAGACTATAAACTTTCAGGGCTCATACATTCCGCACTGAACATGAGTAGATAGTTATCCAACTAACTTGCACTCAGTGCTGTTAGTAGGTGTATTATCTACTCAGTGTTCAACACCACTCTGAGTAAAGGGGACTTAGACAGTTTGAAAGTCCGAAAAATTTATATACGTGTATTCCCTCCCCCCATACATGTATCACTCAGTCTTGTACCGGGACCAACAAATTCTGAACTCCAAACTTCTGAATCAAGTTCATCTCTCCCATCATAGACATCTCAAATTTACCAGTCATCAACTTAGAGAATTTCTCACAGAGCTGATGATTTGGTGATCCAAATATTATGTCATCCACATAGATCTGAACCAAGAGAATATCATCACCTTCAGTGATCCTGAACAAAGTCATATCCACAGTTCCCTTCCTGAACCTATGGTTCAGGAATTGGGAGAGGGTATCATACCAAGCTCTAGGAGCTTTCTTAAGTCCATAGAGTGATTTCTTCAAATTATATACTCTATCTCCAACCTCAAACCTGGGAGGTTGTTCCACATATACCTCTTCATTGAGTACACCATTCAGGAAGGCACTCTTGACGTCCATTTGATACACCTTAAACTTCTTGTATGTTGCATAAGCAAGGAACAACCTGATAGCCTCTAGCCTAGCCACTGGAGCAAAGGTCTCATCATAGTCTATTCCTTCAGATTGACAATACCCCTTTGCAACCAGTCTTGCCTTGTTCCTTACAACAACACCATTCTGATCCTTCTTGTTCTTGAAGACTCATTTGGTACCAATCACACCTTGATGCCTAGGTCTATCTACCAGTTCCCAAACCTGATTTCTTGTGAACTGATTCAACTCCTCTTACATGGCTATTATCCAGTTCGAGTCAGTGAGAGCTTCTTCAATGTTCTGGGGCTCTTGCTCAGAGAGAAAGCAACAGAACAGTGCGCTCTCACCATGGAACCGTCTGGTCCTGACTCTCTCAGTTGGATCACTAGTGACTTGGTCAATGGGATGATCCTCTAGCCATGTTCTCTTGCCTAGAGTTGTTCCTGAAGTACCTGCAATGTTAGTGTCTACAGGATCTATAAATTCAGGAAAGTGAACAGAAGGGGATGAACCTAAGTTTATACCAAAGGGATTTACCAACTCAATGTCAGGGACATTGATTCCCCCTTGATATGTTGACTCAGTGACCGTCTCAGCTGCGACCACATCTTTATTGACGGTGCTTAGCCTGTTCCTCAGTCTGAGGCTCAACTGTCCCTGATGCACTGGGTTTAGGAGTGGCTCTTGTATTATCATCCTGATCTTCGTCATCATCCCAGCATGGAATAGGCACTGCCTTGACCTTGGGATCAGGTTGATTCTTCAAGCTCAGCCTTGTCACTCTTCTTGTGACCTTCTCAGAATCAGGATCCAACACTTTTACCCTAGACTCAGTGACAGATTCATCAAACACAACATGTGGTGATTCTTCCACAACAAGGGTCCTACAATTGTAAACCCTAATGGCTTTACTAATTTTATAATATCCCAAGAATATTCCTTCATCAGATTTGCTATCAAAGGCTTTCAATTGGGTCCTCCCATTGTTGAGGATGAAGCATTGCAGCCAAATATATGAAAATAAGAGATACGAGGCTTCCTCTTGCTCCATGTCTCCTATAGGGTCTGTGCATGTTGTTTGTTCAGCATGGATCTATTCTGCATGTAGTGTTGATTGCCTCAGCCCAGAACTTCTTGGGCAATCTTGACTCAGCCAGCATGGTCCTGGCAGCTTTCTTCAATGTCATGTTCCTCCTTTCAGTGACACCGTTTTGTTGTGGGGTTCTAGCTACAGAAGTCTCATGTGCTATACCAAGTTCATTACAAATGTCAGAAATATATGAATTTATAAATTCAGTGCCCTTGTCAGATCTGATCTTAGTAATGGACTTATTCTTCTCATTGCTGAGTCTCCTGAGCAACTCTGGAAGCTTCACCTGTGTCTCCTTCTTATTCAACAAGAAAATAACTCAAGTATATCTAGAATAATCATCAATAACCACAAGGGTATATTTCCTACCGTTCATACTCACAGGTGTTATAGGGCCAAACAAATCCATGTGCAAGAGCTGAAGAACATGATCAGTTGAGAAGGTAGCTTTCTCTTTGAATGTAGCTTTGACCTGCTTTCCTTCCTGACAAGCCTTGTACACATGATCCTTGCTAAAAACTTCATTAGGTAAACCTTCTACAAGAGAAAGTCTAGAAATCTTGTTAAGAATCTTGAAGTTCAGATGGTTTAATCTTTTATGCCATAACCAACTGAGCTCTAAAGAGCTTTTAGCAACAAAACAAGTATTAGGACCAGTGTTGCTCCAATCAGCTAAATAAACATTACCTTTCCTAATACCTGAGAGAAGCACTTGTGTTGATTTGTCCTTGACTGAACATATATTCGATGAGAACTCAACACTGAAACCTTTATCATAGAACTGACTTACTGATAACAGGTTATGCTTCAGTCCTTCAACAAAGGACACATTCTCCACTCTAATTGTACCTATTTTCAAAACACTAAACCCTTTAGTAAAACCTTTTGAGTTATCACCAAAGGTTACCTGTGGACCATCCTTAGCTTGAAATTCTTGGAGAAGACTCTTCATTCCAGTCATGTGCCTTGAGTACCCACTGTCTAGGTACCAAACAGCTTTGATTGAGTCTCCTCTCCTCTTGTTGTGATCCACAGCCGCCTGCAAACAGATCAGGCTTTAGGTACCCATTGGGTGTTGGGTCCTATGGTGTCAGTTGTACCCTTCGGGATCCAGTCCTGCTTAACAACCCTGATTGCCTCAGAGTGGTAAATTTATCTCCCTGAAACATCCACATACACAACTTTCTTCTTCTTAACCTGAGAAGAAGATGGTGTATGAGTGTCAAACTTAGGAATAACAGGGGCCTGAGTGGTTGCCTTCTTGGTTGGCTTCCTGTGTTGGGAAAATAGGGTTGCCCGGAATCTATTCGGGATGAAATTTAAATACGAATTTAAATACAATTATTACTAGCATGAATTAATCCTAATTAATTCAAATAATAATTCCAATAACTAATTTTCATCATGCATGTTGAATTAATTTCACATATTAACTAGGCGGAATAAACAAGTAAATATGCGATTAACGTAGCTCTTGTAGAATTGGCCTTTGGATATACGGGACAATTATAATCTCGCTCTATCAACCCAAAGCCTTCTCAAGTATTTCCCTTTTCACCTCACTTGATCACCGGTGGGAGATGCTTTCAAGTAATTTAATAAACTAAGGAAAAAGAAAAATATCTATGCTTCTTGATTTTTCCAACACATGGAATTACGTACTTGGGGATAAAATAATCACCCCATATTTATATGTGAGAGTGGACGAAAATTGTAGGATTATTTGGGCTTGGAGAAAATCTTTTCTTAGACTCTAAGAAATCTTGAATATATCTCATATATTCTTTTCTCCACAATAAAATATTCCACAAAAATCTCACTCACCTATAAGACTTGAAATTTTCGAAAATAATAAGATTGAATACAAGATTTGGATCTTCTTGAATATATGAGATAATATTGTATTCCAAGAATACTTATCCTCCATAATATCTTTCCAAGAAAATCAACAAAATCTAATCTCTCTTAATATCCTAATTTTCGAAAACTTTAAGGAAAAATCAGCAATATAATTTTTTTTTTATTTTAATCACCTTATCATTATTGGGCTACTTAATGGGCTACTTGAGGGGCCTTAAGGAGAATTAAGATTGGACCTCCTAATGGACTTCTGAATTTCAATATTGAGCCCCAATATAATTCAGTCCATTAATATTAATTATTACCACTAATAAATTAATATTGCACTATCCATCTTAATCCATATTACGATAATATGGGCTCCCGGTTATTATTTCCCGCATTTAAGATTATCAAGTCCATTAATTAATTAAGCTTCTGAATAGCTCTAAATTAATTAACATCTTTCACCTTGGAGTAAAGACAGCTCAACATTATTATTCGTACCAAAGAAACTAATTCTTCACTTGCAAGATTTGGTACAATAAAACTTCTGAGCCCACCAAGGGGACTAATCACACGAGCCGTACTCGCACGCGTTTCTCCGTATTAAATCTTAGCAACCGTCGTATGATTAATATTACTGCCCAAGACACAAAGTTCGAAGTCGCAATGATTCTCACCCAACATGAATCAAAGCAGTAACTATTAAGCACACACGGTCCTATTTAAGTGACGGAGATTAAGAAATCAACAACCACTGAGGTCTAATTCTTCACCTTTCAGAACAGAAGAATTTATCCTCGCTGTAGGACCTCTTCAACACATACTAAATGTGCTAGTGCAATCTCTTAGTCAAGACAGACCAATCTGAGCCTTACACATCGACCTTTCACGGCGGATTGTTCAATTCCACCTAGGTCATGAAAATGTACGTTTAGTTACAAGTAAACTGTTAATGTTGTCTTCCATGATCGGGTATCACCACATTAACTACAATGTAACATGTACTATATATTGAACGGTTTGCAATAGAAACTCAACATTCAATCATAACTAAAGCAAATGCGATAAAAGAATTATTCTCATAAAACGAGTGTTTGATACACGAGTTATACAAAGTAAAAGCATACTTTCACGTATAACTCCAACAATCTCCCACTTATACTTAAAGTCTGCTTTTAGTATACATCACGCATGTCTTAGTGTAGTAGCTCTACGTGACATCTTATGTCAACCTACACTAACCTAATAATTCCTCCCACTTATACTTAAAGCAGATTGGCAATAGTCTTGACTCCCATTCCATCCACATGTCTCTCGAATGTAGTCTGAGGCAGACCCTTTGTGAATGGATCCGCTAGGTTGTCACCCGACGCTATCTTTGCCACCTCTATATCTCCTCTCTTAACGATTTCTCGTATCAGATGGTATTTTCTTTCTATGTGTTTGCTGGCCTTGTGGGCTCTCGGTTCCTTTGAATTTGCAACTGCTCCGGCATTGTCACAAAAGACAGTTATCTTGTCGGGAAAATTCGGAACTACATCCAAGTCCACTAAGAAGTTCTTGAGCCACACTGCCTCTTTCGCTGCTTCACAAGCAGCTACATACTCGGCTTCCATGGTAGAATCGGCGATGCATTTCTGCTTAACGCTTCTCCATGAAATGGTTCCTCCTCCCATGCAAAACACACTACCCGAGGTTGACTTTCTTGAGTCTATGTCTGATTGGAAATCCGAGTCCGTGTATCCTACGGGAACTAGACTATCTGACTGGTAAATCAGCATCCGCTCCCGAGTTCTTTTCAGATACCTCAAGATGCACTTTACGGCAGTCCAATGGTCTTTCCCGGGATTACTTTAATATCTTGCCACCATGCCCACGGCAAAACAGATATACGGTCTCGTACCCAGCATTGCATACATAAGGCTTCCTACGGCGAAGCGTACGGAACACCTTTCATGTCATCTATCTCCGCTTGCGTCTTAGGGCTCATTTCTTTTGATAGATGGATTCCGTGCCTAAAAGGTACAAAACCTTTCTTGGAATCTTGCATGCTGAAACGCTTCAAAACAATGTCAATGTATGAAGCTTGCGATAAGCCCAACATCCTCTTCTTGCGATCGTGAGTGATCTTGATCCCAAGGATGTGACCGGCTTCCCCTAAGTCCTTCATATCAAATTGTTTTGACAGCCATACCTTTACGTCTGACAATACCTTTACATTGTTTCCAATGAGCAGAATATCGTCTACGTATAATACTAAGAATACCACCGCAGTTCCGTCACGCTTCCTATACACACAACTTTCGAACTCGTTTTGATCAAACCCATAAGACTTAATCACTTGATCAAAACACTGGTTCCAAGTACGCGATGCTTGCTTAAGTCCGTAAATGGATCTCTTGAGCTTGCATACGAGATTCTCTTGGCCTTTTTCAATGAAACCTTTGGGCTGTTGCATATAGATATCTATCCCGTCAAGACTTCCGTTAAGGAAAGCCGTCTTGACATCCATTTGCCAGATCTCGTAATCTAGGTGCGCAGCGATCGACAAGAGAATACGGATGGACTTAAGCATAGCTACAGGCGAAAAGGTTTCCTCATAATCGATCCCTTCTTTCTGAGTATACCCTTTGGCCACAAGTCTCGCTTTGAAGGTTTCAACCCTTCCGTCCGGTCCTCTTTTCCTCTTGTACACCCACTTGCATCCAATGGGTTCTACCCCACTGGGTGGTTCGACCAACTCCCACACTTGATTATGATTCATCGAACCCATCTCGGCTTCCATTGCCGTTTGCCACGACTCCGCGTCTTTGTCTTGGATTGCCTCGTCGTACGTCCATGGGTCTGATTCAACACCAGGAACCAAATCCGAAGATTCTCCTATCCCCATGAATCTCTCGGGTTGCCTAGGAACCCTCCCACTACGATGGGGTTCCTATTGTGAAGATGTGACGTGTGGTACATCATCTTGTATACTTGGTATCGAGGTTTGACCTCTCAATTCTTCTAAGGTAATTTCACTTTTAGGTTTCCGATTGTTCATATAGTCTTCCTCCAAGAATTTAAAGTGTGTACTAATCACGGTCTTTTGATCCTTGGGACTATAGAACATACACCCTTTCGTTCCCGCAGGGTATCCTATAAACAGCCTTAATTCCGAACGTGGATCCAACTTACCGGCTTCCTTGTCTAGCACGTATGCCGGACAACCCCAAATCCACAAATGTCTTAGACTGGGCTTGCGCCCGGTCCACAATTCCATTGGGGTTTTAGGAACCGATTTGGATGGCACCAAGTTTAGAATATAAGCCGTCGTTTCCAAGGCGTTACCCCAAAACGACTTGGGTAAATCCGAATAACTCATCATGGATCTGACCATCTCTAAAAGAGTCCAGTTCCTTCGTTCCGCCACACCGTTCTGTTGAGGGGTTCCCGGTGTGGTCAACTGGGATACGATCCCTTCGTCCGATAGGTAGTTCAAGAATTCATCGCTGAGGTATTCGCCTCCACGATCTGATCGTAGAAACTTGATACTCTTTTCCCTATGTTTCTCGGCTTCGGCCTTAAACTCTTTGAACTTTTCAAAAGTTTCAGACTTATGCCGCATAAGGTAAATGTACCCATATCTTGAGTAATCGTCAATGAAGGTAACGAAATACTCATACCCCATTCTCACTTTGATCGTCATTGGACCACACACATTGGTATGAACGAGTTCTAACACTTCCGTGGCTCTATTCCCCTTGGCTCCAAATGCCCTCTTGGTCATCTTACCCTCTAAACAGGATTCACAAGTTGGAAATGGCTCGACTTGGAGCGATTCCAAGGATCCATCTTTCACCAATCTCTCTATCCGCTTTAGATTAATATGACCTAGTCTAAAATGCCATAGAAGTGTTTCGTTCATCTCCGAAGAACGCTTTCTTTTATTGCTCGAAATGATCGACGTGTTATTAGATTCATTATTTGAGTGGTGTGCACACTTAATCGTATAGAGATTGTTTACCAACGTTCCATGACAGATAACATCATTCTTAAAAGAAACAGTAACAACTTTATTAAAAGTAACTGAATATCCATCAAAAAACAACTTAGAAACCGAAATTAAATTCTTCCTAAAGTTCGGAACGTATAAAACATCTCTTAAAATTAAAACTCTATCTTCAAAAGATATGTGCACGACTCCCACTGCTTCAGCTGCCACTCTCGTAGCATCGCCCAAAGTGATGGTGATCTCATTCTTGCTAAGTCGTCGGGTTAGCTGGAACCCCTGAAGAGTGAAACAAATATGATCAGTTGCCCCGGTATCCACTACCCAAACGTGGGCAGCATACGCCGCAATATATGTTTTACCGACTAAAGCATGAGACTTACCTTTCTTTACCGCCTTCTTAGGCTTAGAACAGGTAGACCTCCAATGTCCTCTCTCCCCGCAATTGAAGCACTTACTCTTACCGGATATCTTCACGCCGTACGGCTTGAAAGCTCTTTTCTTGCCTCTCAAAGTGAGTCTAATGGTTTGGTTCCGATCAACCACCTCCTTCTCAATCTTACCTTCCATTGGCCTAGATTTCGAGAAAAAGCTCTTGATCACCAAAGCCTCGTCCCTACTCCCCAAGTATGACTCTACCGTTATCAGGGCTTTGAGCAGGGTATCCAAAGTGAACTTGTGTTCAGATAACACGTATTCCCAAAAGAACCCATCAAAACTACTCGATAGCTTTAGGAGTATGGAATCGATTTGACTTTCTTCACTTTTTCCGGCACCAAGAAACTCGAGTTTCTCAAACTCACGCCTAAAATTGAGAACATGATCCCTTACAGGTGTTCCCTTCACCATTTCCTTCGTGAGCTTCTCACGAATGGTGAACAGATTCGCCATGGGGTTCTGATGTTGAAACATCTCTTCAAGGCTATTCATGATATCAACAGCCGCTTCAATGCCTTCATGAATGCGCTTCAAATCCTCAGACATAAATGTCAAGATGATGTGCTTCATGTGCTCATTGGAATGCTTCCAATCATCGAATATCGCCTTTTCCCCATTACTTGACTTATCATTAGGTTTCTTGGGTACGTCAACGCTAAATATCCAATAGTGTTCTTGCATAGGAAGGACCATGTTTATATTACGTTTGCAATCAACATAGTTCTCACCAACAAGTTTATTATCTTTAAGTATACTATACAGTGGATTAAAAGGTTGCGACATGATGAACTGAGAATAAAACATACATTCATATTAATATCTAGAAAAATACGAAATTATCACATGATTTTGATCACATCAATTATATTGAAACCTTAAAACAATATAATCATGCATCAGCCAACATCTCGAAACAATTTAAATGCGCCACGAGGGGTGGTCTATACATTTAAACACATTCAAGCGGATTACAAACTTAAAAGTTACAAATCCTTAATTCAAAATTAATAGTTGGCTCCCACTTTGACCACATAGAAATTGACAGGGACTCCGAGGGGAGTAAGTTAATATCAATTTTCTATGCCTAAGTAATAACCATAATTAAATACAGGATTATTATTTCGCTTTGAGCAAGCCACTCGTGGCGAGGGTCAATACCGCCACTAGTAATAATCCACAATCATCCTTTCGTAATTTATTCATGTGAAATCCGTTCTTTTGGCCGATCCGAGGGGGAAATGTATTCCAAAAGAACTTCACAAATAAATAAATTATGGAGGTCAAAATAATCCAATTTTAATATCCGGAATAAAATTGCGATTATAAAAACATACTTAGTAATTTTCGAAAGTAAGGTTTTTCTTGGACAATTAAATTCATGCAAACACATATTAACAAATAATAATAAGTGCACGAAATAAAACATCCATCAAAACAAAATTAAACACATTGGAGCACTCGAATCCAATTGTCACGGTTTAATTTCTTCACGTCTTGATGCGAAAAATCGTCCTTGTTGCTTTCCGACGTTCATCTCGACACGCTCCCACTCGAACAGCAACACTTCATCAAAAACAGCATCGTTTGGGGTTCGGGACGACGTTTAAAATCACACGGAAAAAAAACACGAACTGAAAAAATTCCAAGGCCGGAGATACGGCGTGCCCAAAAAGCGCCGAAATACTGCCCGAAGCGCGCCGAGGCGCAGCCCCGAGGCGCACCCGAGGCGCTGCACGGAGGCACGCCGAGGCGCCGCCCGGAGCGCCCCGAGGCGCTGCAGCCCGCGCCCGAGGCGCGCGCACGCGTGCGCGCGGCGCCGTGCTCCCGTTGCGCACGGTGTGCGCCGTGCACCCCCGTGCGCCGTTTTTTTTTTGCCGTTCGTCCTCGTTTTCTTCACCCCTTGCATGATTTTACGTCCATACACGCGCCACGCTTGTATGCATCGTCCGGGTACGCCGTTTTTAATTCTTCGTTCTTCGTCACGATCCGGTTACAATTTATTTTTACAAAAAAAAAAATACTAGATCTAGACTAGTCTATTACAATGATCGGATCAAAATAAAAACAACTAATCTACTCGTGGATTTTCTCACGAGAAAAACGAATTCGAACGAATCGAATTAAAAAACAATTAATTTACACGCATGAAATTAACAACATTAAAACCATGACAATTGGATACCTGCAAAAAAGATCTAACAATTCTACTATCCAATTTCAATTTAATGTTTAACAATTTAAATTCCAATTTAAAATTCAGAGTCCGAAACCGTGGCTCTGATACCAGTTGTTGGGAAAATTGGGGTGCCCGGAATCTATTCGGGATGAAATTTAAATACGAATTTAAATACAATTATTACTAGCATGAATTAATCCTAATTAATTCAAATAATAATTCCAATAACTAATTATCATCATGCATGTTAAATTAATTTCACATATTTAACTAGGCGGAATTAAACAAGTAAATATGCGATTAACGTACCTCTCGTAGTATTGGCCTTTGGATATACGGGACACTTGTAATCTCGCTCTATCAACCCAAAGCCTTCTCAAGTATTTCCCTTTTCACCTCACTTGATCACCGGTGGGAGATGCTTTCAAGTAATTTAATAAACTAAGGAAAAAGAAAAATATCTATGCTTCTTGATTTTTCCAACACATGGAATTACGTACTTGGGGATGAAATAATCACCCCATATTTATAGGTGAGAGTGGACGAAAATTGTAGGATTATTTGGGCTTGGAGAAAATATTTTCTTAGACTCTAAGAAATCTTGAATATATCTCATATATTCTTTTATCCACAATAAAATATTCCACAAAAATCTCACTCACCTATAAGACTTGAAATTTTCGAAAATAATAAGATTGAATCCAAGATTTGGATCTTCTTGAATATATGAGATAATCTTGTATTCCAAGAATACTTATCCTCCATAATATCTTTCCAAGAAAATCAACAAAATCTAATCTCTCTTAATATCCTAATTTTCGAAAACTATAAGGAAAAATCAGCAATATAATTTTTATTTTATTTTAATCACCTTATCATTATTGGGCTACTTAATGGGCTACTTGAGGGGCCTTAAGGAGAATTAAGATTGGACCTCCTAATGGACTTCTGAATTTCAATATTGAGCCCCAATATAATTCAGTCCATTAATATTAATTATTACCACTAATAAATTAATATTGTACTATCCATCTTAATCCATATTACGATAATATGGGCTCCCGGTTATTATTTTCCGCGTTTAAGATTATCAAGTCCATTAATTAATTAAGCTTCTGAATAGCTCTAAATTAATTAACATCTTTCACCTTGGAGTAAAGAAAGCTCAACATTATTATTCGTACCGAAGAAACTAATTCTTCACTTGCAAGATTTGGTACAATAAAACTTCTGAGCCCACCAAGGGGACTAATCACACGAGCCGTACTCGCACGCGTTTCTCCGTATTAAATCTTAGCAACCGTCGTATGATTAATATTACTGCCCAAGACACAAAGATCGAAGTCGCAATGATTCTCACCCAACATGAATCAAAGCAGTAACTATTAAACACACACGGTCCTATTTAAGTGACGGAGATTAAGAAATCAACAACCACTGAGGTCTAATTCTTCACCTTTCAGAACAGGAGAATTTATCCTCGCTGTAGGACCTCTTCAACACATACTAAATGTGCTAGTGCAATCTCTTAGTCAAGACAGACCAATCTGAGCCTTACACATCGACCTTTCACGGCGGATTGTTCAATTCCACCTAGGTCGTGAAAATGTACGTTTAGTTACAAGTAAACTGTTAATGTTGTCTTCCGTGATCGGGTATCACCACATTAACTACAATGTAACATGTACTATATATTGAACGGTTTGCAATAGAAACTCAAAATTCAATCATAACTAAAGCAAATGCGATAAAAGAATTATTCTCATAAAACAAGTATTTGATACACGAGTTATACAAAGTAAAAGCATACTTTCACGTATAACTCCAACATCCTGTTCTTCCTAGACCTTGGTGCAGCTGGTCTTGGGGCTTGTTCTTGATAAGAGCCCTGTTTTCTGTTCCTCATAGGCAAGTGAGGGAATGATAAACAGTTAAAGGCCTCAGGATGCCAAAACCATGGAGGTGTCATCATGTTTTGCCTTCCCTGTTGGTATTGCCATGCATGATGATACCCTCATTGATGAGTCTAAGATCTCTTGGTCTGAGTCTTCCTCTGCTTACGCTGAGGTTTTTTCTGGCCTGAGCTCTCAGGGACCTCCCTTGGTTGCTTAGCCTTTCCCTATGGTTTTGGCTTCACAACCTTGGGGGCAACCCTGACTGTATCAACAGTTTCTTTGCCCTTATCAGTTTGATGGGCCTTGAATACAACCTTCTTGGTATTCTGGCATGCCTGAACAAACACCCTCTCAGTGTTGCTCCCTGAAGCAACATGAGATTGACCTTGTGAGGATTTCTAAGGGACATACCCAAGCCCCTTTTTCTCATTCCCAAGCATCTGGCTGCTATTTATTTTCTCTCTAGCCACTAAGGATTTATTCATTGCTGCAACCTTTTGCTTAAGTGAGTCCTCACTATTTTTCAGGATTTCATGTCTGGTAAAGAGGTCATCAAACTTACTCTTGAGTACTTTCAGCTCTTCCTTCCTGACCAGCTCCTCATCAACCAGTTCTTTCAGAATCTTCTCTCTTGGGAGACGCTTAGCATTGATCATGTCAATTTCCTGAGTTAGTCTCACAATTTGAGCTGACTCTTTAAGATCTGACTGAGTTAACTGATCATTCAAGTTTTGAACTGCTGCACTCAGTTTCTGGTTCTCCTCAGCCAAAAAGACATTAGTCTCCTGCAGTCTGGAGAATCAACTATCAATTGATCCAAGCATATCTGAAGGTTCATTTCTCTGACTGACTCTGAGCTTCGACCACTATTTGAACCACACACAGAATTAGATGTTA
Source organism: Ballota nigra (assembly GCA_947034835.1). Classification (NCBI taxonomy): domain Eukaryota; kingdom Viridiplantae; phylum Streptophyta; class Magnoliopsida; order Lamiales; family Lamiaceae; genus Ballota; species Ballota nigra. The sequence goes on along the minus strand of OX344724.1, from coordinate 36,020,473 downwards.
CCTCAGTCTCCTCCCTTGCCATAATGCACAGATCATCGTACTCATCATCGGAAAAGAGTTCAGGCGACCTCTCCTCAGGACCATCTGAGTCAGTAGCATCCTCAACGAGCATGACTCTCCGGTCAACATACCTCTGGTCTCTCTTGGCCCTCCTGTCCTCTCTCTCCCGTGCACTCAGCTCAGGGCAGTCATACTGATAGTGCTCACTCTTGTTACAATTGTAACATGTTGCTTGCTCATCTCCTCGATCTTTTCTTTGGTCAGGGTTCTTTCTTGAGTCAGGTTCCCTGGTTCTTGATGAGTCATTCTTGGTTGGGTGCTTTTCATCATGAGTACGTCTCTATTCAACATCTCTACGATCGGGCTTTGGGTCTGAGAGTCTTCTTTCATCACCACGATCGCGTCTCTGGTCAGTGTTCCTCGGTTCTTCATATCTCCGGGAACTTTGGTGGCTTCCTTCAGGTTTCCTGTCACGAGTATCCTGATAATATTTTTTATAACAACCAAACCTGGAATTTATCTTTTCGAAGCGTCTGGCTATCATGCTATATTCCTCAGCGAGCTCATCTTTGCTCATCTCCATCAGTGACTTTGATGAAGACTCGATAGGTTCTGACTTGGCTTTAAATACCACACTTTTCTCAGGTGTTTTCTCTTCCTCTTCAGGATGTACTTTCTTCTTTCTCTTGTTCAGATCGTACTCCAACGATTTGAGCTCTGAAAAAAGTAAAGCTGAAGTTATATTACTCATATCCTGAGTCTTTTTCAACATAATAACACTGTTATCCCATCTCTCAAGAAGAGCATTCGGGATTTTCGAAACAACTTCTCTTTTGGGAACTTTCTTTCCCAACATCACCAACTCATTCATCATCTTAATGAATCTTGACTCCAACTGATCAATAGTCTTGTCAGGCAGCATCTCGAATGCTTCAAACTTCTGAATGGCAATATTTCTCTTGTTCTCCTTTATCTTTTCTGAGCCTTCGCACATCCTGGTCAGCTCATCCCAGACCTCATTTGTCGTCTTTAGGTTCATTAGCCTCGCCGACTCCTCGAAAGGCACCGTGTGAAGAATGATGTTCTTGGCCACATTGTCCAATCCCACCATCTTGATCTCATCATTGGTCATGTTGGCTCTCTCCTTGGGAACCTGTACGCCAATTTCGAGATGATCATAACCCAGTCCTCTGACATTCAGGATAGTGATTTTAATCGATCCTTCCCTGATGACTCGTGGCATTTGGTCATGGATTGCATTTAGATGTGCCTCAAGTCTGAACTTCCAATAGACAAAGTTAGACACAGAGAATCTAGGTAATGAAGCTTCAAGTCTCCTCAAAGTCATGATGATGCAAGTTTTCAAATGAAAGAGAAAACACAGATCTGTTCAATGACCACCAACAGTTTCTCCTCTGAAACTATTAGTATTTAAAGTCAGTGGTCTTTTGAATCACTGCTCTGATACCACTAGTTGGTCCCGGTACAAGTCTGAGTAATACGTGTATGGGGGGAATACACGTATACAAATTTTTTTCTGAACTTAAACCTCACTGAGTCCCCTTACTCAGGGTGATAATAAACACAGGGTAGATAACAAACCTACTAACTGCACTGAGGCGGTCAGTTGGCAAACTATCTACTTATGTTCAGTGCAGAATGTGTGAGCACTGAAAGTTTATAGACTTGTTTTATGTTTGCTTTTAGAAAATTTATTTTCCTAAGAAGTCGTGGTTAGAAGGGTTGTGCACTGAGTTAATGAGTCAGGCTAATTGATTTAGCACTGACAAGATATGTAATGAATGACTTAGCAATATAACAATATAAAGCAATAATCAAAGCAGTAAAAACTCGGAGAGATAATGTGGTTCAGAGACTCAAGCTCCTACGTCCACGGTCCTGATTCAACAAGAGAATCCACTAATGGATTGGCTTGTTTTTAACGTGCCAAGGTGCACCCAGATCAGTCTTCTCACTGACCTTTCCTTCTAACTTACTCAACTAACTTCAACCAACAAACCTAACAAGGAGGGTTTTGGTTTCAGTTTGATTCCAACTAGGTGTGATTATCCTTACAAGACGAAGTTATGCTAAGGATTTGGATAATCAATATAAGCTTAAGATGATTCTAGTATGCTCAGTGGAATACAGAATAACGCTCTAACTCTAGAAACACTTGGGAAATTAAATATGGTTCGAGTGCTTCTATGAATGCTTGAATGCTTTGAGCGCTGAGAGTTTGAGTAATTTCTGGCTTTGAAATTTCCCAAAACCTTGATTGTGTCCAAGGTCTTCTGTATTTATAGGCAACTTTGAAAACTATCCGTTGGAGGAGATAACCTTCTATGTTGTTTTTCTTGTAGGATACTTCAATGGATATAATCTCCATACAGCAGCCGTCCTTGCATGTATTTGGTAATTGTATTAAATGCATGCCCGCTGAATTCTGTAGGGATGTCAGGTTCAGGTCAGTGTCCGTACATGACTTGGCGCTCTCTGATTGGTCCACATAATCAGGTAGGTGAGAGTGTCAGAACTCATTCTCCAGTTCAATCTTATCTTTAGTGAGTTCAGGTTTGTCCTCATCTACGTACGTTTTCTGGTGGTGACATTCCTTTGACTTGTTTGGATCCTACTCCAAGTCTTCCCAAATACTCAGTGTGATCATGTTCCCTTCAGGCTGAGTTAGCAATGATCTCAGAATCATGCTCTTCATCCTGACACTTACTCAATCAGCTTAGATGAACTGCCATAAGCTCAAGATGGTGCTCTTGTGTCTTCAGGCTTCAGTCTTGATTGACAACAATGAGTTCTCCTCTCATTGTGTAACTGTGAATGTAAAATAAACTAACTTACAAACCTAACCAAGACTAACTCATCTTTTCAGGGTCTTTGGGATCTTAATCAAAACTGATATTGTCCCAACATCCTGTCTTCTCTCTCCCGTGCACTCAGCTCTGGACAATCATATTGATAATGTCCACTCTTGTTACAGTTGTAACACTTAGTTGGCTCATCTCCTCCTTCTCTTCTTGCTTCGGGGTTCCTTCTTGAGTCAGGTTCCCTCCGTCTTGATGAGTTTTTATTCTTCCTTGAGTACTTGTTGTCACGAGCACATCTCTGGTCTAACTCCTCACGATCAAGTTTCGGGTCAGAGTACCTCCTTTCTTCACCTCGATCGTGTCTCTGGTCAGCGTTCCTCCGGTTTTCATACCTTCTGGAACTATTGTGGCTTCCTTCAGTTTTTCTATCTCTTGTGTCCTGATAGTATGTCTTATATCGACCAAACCTAGAATTCAGTTTCTCAAACTGTCTGGCCATCATACTGTACTCTTCAGCGAGTTCCTCTTTACTCTTTTCCATCAGTGACTTTGATGGAGATTCTGTAGGTTCTGGCTTGGCTTTGAATGCCACACTCTTCTCTGGATCTTTCTCCTTATTTTCAGATACTACCTTCTTCTTTCTCTTGTTTAAATCAAATTCCAACGCTTTGAGCTCTGAGAAAAGTAGAGCTGAAGTAATGTTGCTCATATCCTGAGTGTTCTTGAGCATGATAACACTGTTATCCCATCTCTCAGGGAGAGCATTCAGGATTTTAGAAGTAACTTCTCTCTTAAGGACTTCTTTCCCTAATAGGACCAACTCATTCATCATCTTGATGAATCTTGACTCCAACTGATCAATAGTCTCTTCAGGCAGCATCTTGAAACTATCAAACTTCTGAATGACAATATTTCTCTTGTTCTCCTTGATCTTCTTTGATCCTTCACACATTTGGTTCAACTCATCCCATACCTCTTTCACAGTCTTTAAATGCACCAGCCTCGCTGACTCCTCAAACGGCACCGTGTGAAGAATGATATTCTTGGTCACGTTGTCCAGCCCTATGATCTTGATCTCATCATTGGTCAGCTGGCTCCTGTCCTTCGGTACTGGAGCTCCAATAGGGAGATAATCATATCCAAGCCCTATGACATTTGGAATAATGATCTTGATGGGTCCGTCCTTGATGACTCGAGGCATTTGGTCATGAATTGCATCCAAATGCACTTCCAATCTAAATCTCCATAAGACAAAGTTAGAAACAAAAAATTCAGTCAAAGAGTTTCGAGCCTCCTTGAAGTCATGATGCAGAGTTTACAGAATAATGCAAACAAAGATCTGTTCAGTGACCACCAACAATTTCTCCCCTGAAACTATTAGTATTCAAAGTCAGTTGTCTTTTGAACCACTGTTCTGATACCACTTGTTGGTCCAGTATAAGTCTGAATGATACGTGCATGGGGGGAATACATGTTGATGCTCCGCTAGAATGGGCAGAGCACATCAATCATAAAGAAGTCAGATCAAAATAAAAAGCTCTGCTTAGAGATCGTGAAAACAAAGATCTGAGCTTACAGCTATGAAGGGCCTCGAAGTAGCCAAATAAACCCTAATGATGAATGAGAATCTTAATAAGAAGCCTTATTAGAGCTTACCTGTTGGGATTATTGAAAGGAGAGATAATGTTTTGAAAGCTCTGTCAGAGCTTATGAAACTGGGATTTAAAGAACTCTGAAAAATAAAGACCCGGTAAAGGGCCTAGAAGTCCTCTGTCAATATAAAAACTCGTGAGAAAATATTCGGCTCATTCGAAATATATCTCTCCAGAGCTTTTCATAAGCTCTGGATATCGATGACAATATGTGAAAATACAAGTCAAGGAGTAAAGTATTAATGGATCCCAAGATCCCTAGAAGCTGGGAATGTTCTCTCACTCCCTGCTGGCACAAATATTGGAGAGAAGAATACAAAATATGTCCTTTTCACAAGCTCCGGGACTGAGGCTCAAAAAAGGACAATTATGTCAGGATTTGCTTGTACCAAAGGGAATCAAGCAAGCAGGCCTGGGGACACGCGTCGGCTCCCAAGGCATCTGGGTCCCCAAGTGGTCCCAAGAACAATTAGGGCAACAGAGACGATTTTACTATTCTGCCCCCACAGCTTAAAGGTATAAATATCTATTTTCCTTCTTCATTACAAGGTATCATCGCTATTATTCACTCATATTTCTAGTTTTCAGCCATGGTCTTTCTTCCATAGCAAGTTTTCTAACTTAAGCGTCGGAGGATCAACGCCGGAGCCCTCTCCGGCCCGACTTTGTGCAGGGATTTTGCCGGAAATCTGAGCTGTCGCTGGAGGCTTTCTTCTTCAAGCTCCAGAGATCTTGTTTACAGCCTTCTTTCAGGTACCATTCTTAGTATTTCCTTAAATACTTGCTCGATTTTGTATTGATCTTGAGTTTACACTCATCAACTGGCGCCGTCTGTGGGAAAATTGAGTTTTGACGTGAGTTATTTCTTATTTCCCTTCATGAATCGTGAGTGAAAATGGTGAAGTCATGCATGGTTATTTTTTGTCCCCTGTTTTTCTGGAAAAAAATCTCATGAATATGAGTACCTTCATGCGTCACAGCTTTTCTTTTTAGTCATTTTAGTTATAAAAGTGCTAGATCTGTACTAAGATTTGTTGTTATAGTATGAATATGGGTCGTCTTTATTGTTTCCATAATGAAAAGTGTTGTTTCTTTGCCAAAATATTAAGTAAGTCCTTTATGAAGATGACTTAGCATGAATGATGTTATGAATGTATGGATCTGGGCATATAGTGCTATTTGATAGCTTTATTTTTTCAAAAAATTAGCTCTCAACACGTGAGTTGATCTATTTGAAAAATTGCTAAGTTTTCAAAAGATGTTATTATGATTTTCAAGAAACAAAGGAAATTATGATATTTTCTCAGAGCTTATGAAAATTCTTATTATCTCTAAAACTGTTGGCTCTGCAGAGACAACCACTACCTTTTGGTTATTATGTGTTCTTAAGTGTATGTCATTGAAATCTCGATGAAAGAAGTACAAATACTCGGTTGATTGATGTGCGTTTTGAGAAAACCATAAACTAAGCTTCTATTTTTTCCCTATCTCTCAAAGATGACGAATCCTACTCCTCGAGATCTGGGGAAGGATTTTGATGATGCTAGTAATGTACGCTCTACCAGAATGGACAGATCACATCAATCCTAAAAAGGTCCGACCAAAATAGAAAGCTCTGCTCAGAGATCACAAACATCAAAATCTGAGCTTATCGCTGTGAAAAGCTTCGAGATGGCTAAATAAATCTGAGAAATAGATGAGAATCCTCATAAACGCCCCATTAGGTTTTATTTGTTTTATCCCTCGAAAGGAGAGATAAAACATCGACAGCTCTGCCAAAGCTTATGAAACCAGTATGCGGAGGACTCTAAGAAGTACTCGATGAAGGACCCAGAAGTTTTCTACTTATATACGAATTTGTAGGAACAATATCCGGCTCGCTTAAAATATATCTCTCCAGAGCTTCTCATAAGCTCTGGATATTGATGACAATACGTGAAAATGCAAGTCAAAAAGTAAAGTATTATCAAATCCCAAGATCCCTGAAAGTTGGGGAATGTTCTCTTATTCCCTGCTGGCGCAAATATTGGAGAGAAGAATACAAGAAATGTCCTTCTCACGAACTCTGGGACTGAGGCTCTAAAAAGGATGATTCTGTCAGGATTTGTCTGTGCTAAACGACACCAAGCAGGCCAGCCAAGGGACACGCGTCGGCTCCTAAGGCATTCGGGTCCCCAAGTGGTCCCAAGAATAATTAGGGCAACAGAGACGATTTTACTGTTCTGCCCTTATAGCATAAAGGTATAAATACTCATTTTCCTTCTTCACAACGAGGTATTATCACTATTACTCACTCACATTTCTAGTTTTCAGCTATGGCTTTTCTTCCATAGCAAGTTTTCTGACTTGAGCGTCGGAGGGTCAACGCCGGAGCCCTCTCCGGCACGACTTTGTGCAGGAATTCCACCAGAGGTCCAAGCTGTCACTGGAGATTTCCACCTTGAGCTCCAGAGACTGTTTTCTAGCCTTCTCTCTTGTGTTCCTGGGCTTTTACAGAGAGGCTTTCAGGTACTACTCTTAGTATTTCTTTTAAATACTTGCTTGACTTTGTGTTGATCTTGAGTTTGCACTCATCAGCTACCATGGCTCCGATGGATACTCCTACGAGCGCGAATGTGGTAGGAGGTTCGAATGCCTTTGAAAATGTGAACACTTCTGTGGTTACAGTTGTGGATGTGGAATATCCAGAGACTATGCCGGCTCAGAATACTTCGGCTCTGATTCTGTTGATAGTCGAACAGTTGAGAACATTGATTAAGAGTGCAGTTGATCAGGTTGTGGCAGAAAGGACTCCCACCCGGAGAGATCCTCAGTATTTGAATACAAATGAACCCCGGGCACATGATGTGTCCGGACCTTATGCCCCGAGTGCGCCTCATCCTAGAGTCTTCAATGTGGTTCAGGACACTAGGGCCTGGATGCCCCGAAACATTCAGTTGTCTTCTCCCCCTGGAGACGTCCTAGGGGAGACCAACGTGAGAACTAGTTTTGGCAGAGCAGCTGCCGGTGGGACAGCCACCAGGGAAAAAAGACCAAATCTGGGGGGTGCAACCCCGAGAGAAGCTAGAGCTGCGTCACAGCTGCCACGGTTGAGGAACAGAGACCTCGTTTGGTTGAATATGATGGAGGTGGGTCAGAAGAAGATGATGTTAATTCCACGACTCGGAACACCACCTCTCGTAGAAGTGGTACTCAGCGAGAGCTGGCGTCTTTAAGAAAAGACATTGAAGTAATGAAAAAGCAACGTGAGAGAAATGGAAAGTAGGGAATGAGGCAAGATGGATCTCCCTTTTTGGAGGAAATCCTCTTGGATCCTCTTCCAAAGAACTTCAAAACTCTGGCTTATGAATAAAATATCACTACTGATCTGCATGATCACTTATTGAGATTCGAAAATGGGGCCTTGCTCCACCAATACTCTGATTGCGTGAAATGTCGAGTATTTATAACCACCCTGATAGGATCTGCTCAGACGTGGTTCAGTCAGCTGCCCAATGAGTCTATATACTCTTTTAGAGGGCTCAGTACACTCTTCTTGTATCAGTTCGCTAGCGCAAGAAAGATACATAAAACATCTATGTCCTTGATGAACTTTAGGCAAGACACTCAAGAAAGCCTGAGAGATTATATCTCTCATTTTAATGAAGTTGCCCTAGAGGTGCTGATAGCCACTGACGAAGTTAAGATTAACGCTCTAGCAAGAGGGCTAAAGGGGGGAGATTTCTTCAAGTCTTTGGCTAAGAAAACCCCTGATACTTTTGATGAGCTCCAGCAGAGAGCTGATAAGTACATCAACCTAGAAGAGGCTACGTACTTACGGAAAGAATAGACCACTGGGAAGAATGCTCCAGTTAAGAGAACACCAGATAAGAAGAAAGGGGTGGAAGAAAAGGAAAGGGGTAGAGAAAGAAGGTCGAAGCCTCTCCAGGAAAGGTTTGAATCTTATACCCCACTGACTCTACAGCCAGCAGAGATGTTGGAGGTAGTGGCTGATCACCCGAAATTCAAGTTCCCATCCTCTGCAAAGACAGGGCTTCGTCACCCTAGGTCAGAGTTGTATTACCATTTTCACAATGATTACGGGCATGATACTAACTCGTGTAGGCATTTGAAAGATGTCATCGAAAGATTGATCAGAGATGGACATTAGGTGGAATTCGTGAAAAAGAAAAGAGATAGAAGTCACAAAAGAAAGGATGACAGAGATAGAGGCAAAGAAGTGGCAGAGTCACCTAAGAAAGATGGCTCTGACCACAAGAGAGGATTTATCCATATGATAGTTGGAGGGCCAGCGGATGGAGACTCTCACAGAGCTAGAAGGGTCTCTGTGAGAGCCGCCCATCTCTGGCATAAGGAGGATGTCCATGAAGTAAAAAAGAATGGTGAGTACACCAAATGTCCAATTTGGGCCAGAGGATGAGTTTTCAATACTTAGGCCCCACAATGATGCTTTGGTAATCACTACAGAGATTGGTGGATATGATGTGGCTAGAATCTTCATAGATACTGGAAGTTCTGCAGATATTATATTTCATGATTGCTTCATTAAGATGAATTTAAATGCGGAGTTGAGGCCTGTAGAGACGGCTATCTTTGGATTCACAAGAGGTGCTATCCATCCTAAGGGGTAGGTATCTCTGCAGGTCCGTTTCGGAGAACCTCCCATCTCTAATGTAAAGATGGTGAATTTCTTGATTGTAGACACACCATCAGTGTACAATGTGATTTTAGGAAGACCATCTCTTAATCTTTTCCAAGTTGTGGTCTCCACATATCACATGAAGCTAAAGTTCCCAGTAGGGGACGAAATGGGAGAGTTTGTGGGTGATCAGATATGCTCACGAAAATATTATGTTGAAATCGTTAAGAAAGCAGCGCACACATTCCCAGGACATCAGAGTCGAGGAGATGATCCTATAGGGAAAAAGTTGAAATATGCAGAGCTCATGGAAGAGGAACCAGAGCTGCAAATCAAGCCAGAGGAAGAACTCATACCTGTAGAGTTGTTTCCTAACAAACAAGGGTTCATTACCCGTGTTGGAACACAGATGCCACATGACGTGGCTGAAAATGTCATTAGATGTTTGCGGAGAAATGCAGATCTCTTTGCATTTCAACCAGAAGATTTGTTGGGGATTGACCCTAAGGTGGTCGTACACCACTTGAACGTTGATCCGGAGGTCAGACCTGTGAAACAGAAGTTAAGGCAATTTGGGCCAGAAAAAGATAAGATAATTAAAGAAAAAGATGGAAAGTTATTGAAAGACAAACACATTGAAGAAGTGAAATATGTGGAATGGCTATCCAACGCTGTTATGGTAGACAAGGGAAGTGGAGCTTGGCGTATGTGCATTGATTTTTGGGATCTGAATAGAGCTTGCCCGAAAGATCATTATTCTTTGCCGAGGATTGACCAGCTAGTGGACTCGACATCTGGCTGTGAACTTTTGTCTATGATGGATGCATACCAAGGGTACCATCAGATATGGATGAATCCTCAAGATGTGCCCAGAGCTTGCTTTGTAGTCTCATGTGGTACTTACGATTATCTGAAAATGCCTTTTGGACTTAAGAATGCTGGGGCTACTTACCAGAGGATGGTGGATCTGGTTTTCAGAGAGCAGAGTGGGCGGAATATGGAGGTTTATGTGGATGATATGTTGGTGAAAATTTTCAAAGCCAAGGATCATGCTGCAGATCTGGAGGAGGTCTTTGGCGTGATCAGAGCTTATTAGATCAGAATTAACCCTACAAAATGTGCTTTTGGGGTAAGAAGTGGAAAGTTTCTGGGGTGTATGGTAACCCCTAAAGGAATCGAAGTAAATTAGGCTACGGTGAAGGCAATCCTTGATATGCAGCCAGCTCGAAACTTGAAAGAGACCCGGAGTTTGAATGGGCGAATCACACCTTTGAGTCGCTTTATCTCCAGGTCGACGGAAAGAAGCCTGCTGTTTTTTAAGATCCTTCGGAAAGGATCCAAATTCGAATGGGATCGATGATGAATGCCAGAGAGCTTTTGAGGAGCTAAAGAAGCATCTGACGAGTTTAACCCTTCTCACGAAGCCAGTGCCAGGGGAAACTTTGTACTTGTATTTCTCTGTAGGAGAACATGCTCTGAGTTTTGTTCTCCTCAGAGAAGAGGGGGTGAAACAGATACCCATATATTATATGAGCAAAGCTATCCAAGGACCAGAAATGAGATACTCTGAAATAGAAAAATCAGCTCTGGTTGTGATGGTGACAGTGAGAAGGCTGAGGCCATACTTTCTTTCTCACAAAGTTATCATAAGGACCAACTTGCCTCTGAGGCAAACGATGGGAAGGCCAGATCTGTCCGGAAGAATGGTGAAATGGGCAGTAGAACTGGGTGAATACAATGTTGAATTTAAGCCTAGCGCCGCTATCAAAGCTCAAGCTCTGGCTAACTTTATTCAGGAAACGACCAGAGCTTATGAGATAGAGTTCTGGAAGGCATATGTCGACGGATCCTCATCAATGCATGGATGTGGAGCAGGGATTGTGATCATACCCCCAGCAGAGGAAGAACTGCAGTTCACAATAAAGTTTGAGTTTCGAACTTCGAACAATGAGGCTGAATATGAAGCTCTGATCAGAGGAATGCAGATGTTGTGGGAATTGGGAGCACAAAGAGCAATTGTGTACTCTGACTCCCAGCTAGTTACTCAACAGTTGTTGGGCGCCTATGAGAAAAAGAATGAAAAGATGGTGAAGTATGCTAGTTTGGCTGAGCAAATCAGAGCAAAAATTGAAGAAATAAGGATTGAGCAAATACCCAGAGCCGAAAACCAGAAAGTTGATTACCTAGCAAAATTGGCAAGCACTGCAGAAGAGGGAGCCAAGGGTAAGATCACATTATTGACAGCCGAGAACCAGGTGTCAACTCTGGATGTGGTATCAATCGATAAAGTAGACAATTGGAGAGCTCCCATTATCCACTTCCTGAAAACAGGGCAGAGGCTTGACAAGCCAAACATCCCCAAGAAAGCAATGTACGCCAGATATTGTATGATGGGTGAATATTTATACAAGAGATCATTCTCCCAATCATACTTGAGGTGTTTATCTGACCAAGGGGGGAACTATGTGTTGAGAGAGGTGCATGAAGGCTATGGGGGGAGTCATACTGGCTTCCAAGATATGGTTAGAAAGGTATTGAGAGCTGGTTATTACTGGCCAACTCTCAACAGAGATGCAAAAGAACTAGTGAAAAGATGTGATAAGTGCCAGAGAAATTGCCCCCTAATCCATATTCCAACAGAGGAATTGGGAGTTATGTGCTCCCCATGCCCATTTGACAAATGGGGTATTGATATTGTGGGAAAATTCCAAACAGCTTCGGGAGGCAGAGCCTTTTTTTGTAGCAGTTGATTATTTCAGTAAATGGGCAGAAGCCGAGGCTGTGAAGAAAATCAATGAGTCAGCCATCATCAAGTTTTTATGGAAAAACATATGCAGTAGATTTGGGGTCCCCAGGATCCTAGTTTCGGATAATGGAACACAGTTCACAGGCTCTCAGGTGCAAGTCTGGTGTTCAAAGACGGGAATTCAGCAGAGATTTGTATCAGTGGTTCATCCACAGGCCAATGGACAAGTGGAAGTCACAAACCGAACTATTGTGGATGGAATCAGAACTAGGTTCTCAGGAGCTTGTGGAAAGTGGGTGGAGGAACTGGACTCTTTCCTTTGGGCTTATAGAACAAGTCCAAAAACTGCTACTGGAGAATCTTCTTTCAATCTTGTATACGGATCTACAGTTGTGATCCCTGCAGAGATAGGAATGGAAACTCACAGGATCATGAATTATGATGAGGATCAGAATCCGAAATTGTTAAGAGAAAATCTGGATATGATAGATGAGCAGCGAGAAATGGCTCGTATCAGAGCCAAACGATACAAGAGTAAAATGAGAGTTGTCTACAACAAGCGTGTGAAAGTCAAAAAGTTCACGTTAATTGTCAATTTTTGGTCATTGAGATTCGGGTCAATTCGGATTAATATTTAGGTATAGATATTACCTCTTTTTTCTCCTTTTCAAAAAATTGAAATAATTGAAGTTTTTCTATTTGGAATCGCGCCAGGTTATTAGGAAGATTAGGAGGATTGCAAATAAACCTAAACTTAAATGTGTCAACGAATAGTACGATCCTGGCTGCTTGCTCTCTTAGAACATATGGCTTGCATCCTCAAAAGCATCACGCCCATTCCCGTCTTTTCCTTTTTTCTGTAGAAGGTTGGATTCCAGTTTGGAGATGGTAATAAAGCCAAGATGCAAAGCATTTCTTTGCATCTGCGGTGTGCTCGGTTTACTATTCTTTTGTACTCTCTTCGCTTTTCGGGCTGTAGTTTCCCCGTCCCCCCTTCGTCGTGCGGTGCTTGTGTGGGGGATGCGCCACCAGAAATCGGGCTTGAAGCTCTCACCTTACTAATGAGCTGACAGCTGATGGCTGTTGGTCACGACGACTACCAAAAAGCTCCAATGAAGATGAATATTTCACTTTTAAGCTTGAAGGGATATAGCTTTAGCATCGAAGCCTGGAAGCATAAGGCTAGGAAGGATATTAACGACTAGTTATGAAAGCCAGGAAGGCCGGAAAACCCGACTTCGCTCATCAAGTTAAGCTGAAAAATGTGTGTACTCGTGCTCAAAAGCCATATCGCACGCTTCGGTCCGAAAGAATTGGTATTCTCTTAAGAAAGCTCATCGTACCTGTCAGTACGGTATGGATAAAGTCCACCTCACTTAGGATATTTGTCAGGAGATGGGAAATCAGGTGTTGGGCAGAGCCGATGCGCTCAAACCAACAAAAAAGTTAGAGCCGAATTGAGAAGGCCCATACGTAGTTACCCAAGTGCTGGTTGGGGGCGCGTATGAGCTGACAGATCAGGATGGAAAGAGAATGCCATACCCTTGGAATGTGAACAACTTGAAGAAGTACTATGTCTGAGTCTTTTCAGATCCTTTACTAGTTTTTCAATCAAAGTATGTAAGCACAGTTTGTTTGCATCATCGTACATTAGAGATTTAATGAAAAACTGACAGAGCTATACCCCGAGGCTCTGGTGGATCCTTAGATAAACTCTGATTAAGTTATGAATGCCTTGAATTTATATCCTATGAGCCTTAATACGAATTAAGCATGGATGATGATCGAAAAATCGAATTGCAGCAAATAAGCAAATACGAAGAATAAATTCCAGCTCTGCAGAGCTGAAAAATGAAAATTGAGAATTTTTATTTCAGAGATGTTGGAAATAAAAAATGAAGAAGGGAGTATGCTTTAGCATCATCTCTACAAAGCTGAAAAATGAAAATTGAGAATTTTTCAAGATCATACAGTAACCAATGAAGAGATCATGCATCTAAGAAAGTAACATGCATTTCAAAAAGACATAGGGACAAAACATCCAAAGCACGCATAGAATATGATTGCAGAAAATAGTAACAGTATCATAAGCACAGAGAGTGCAAGAGTACGACGAAAGTATAAGGATAAAAATAGTCAAGAGAGCACGCAGGCTCTAAACAAAAAGTAGAATAAAATATAAGTAGTAAAAGCAATAAAGATGACCCTCAAGGTCCAATCCTCTATTGACTTGGATGATCACCCAGCTCGGGTTCAGTAGACTCTTTTTCAAGAATAAGAGAAGTGGATGGCTCGGGAATAGGGCCGGAAAGGGCAGTGGTCTCTGGCAAAGAAGAGGCAGCTGTGATAGGCGAAGGATCTGTAAACAAAAGATCGCGCAAGTGAGGCTCCATCTGGGGCAGCTCTGGAGAAATCTCTACCTCTTGCGCCAATTTCAAGATAACCTTCTGTGCCACATGAGAAAACTAAGATTAGTCCGCCTTCCCTTTAGGATCGCCTTTGAAATAAGGAGAAGGCGTAAGACCTTGTTTGGCATGGGAAAGGCTAAGTTTCTCGGTGAAACCTTTTTCTTCAGCCTGAGAGACGGCGGAATTGAAGCCCTACTTGATGAAGTGGCCTAAATGAGGGCCCATGTGATACAGAAATAGAGGACTTTGATGATAGGCCTTGAGAGACTCTTCAATTAGTTCTTTGAGAAATTCTTGGCCCAGAGTAGTCCCTAAGAACTTCTTGCGGCATCGGTCAATACCCTCGGATAGACCCTGTGAAAAACATTCCTCCCTCGATGACATCTCTCTCTGTTCTACCTCGGAAAATTTCTTCTCCAAGATGGAAATTTTAGACGCTTGCTCAGATGTGAGAGTAGTAGCTTTGCTTTTCACTTCTTTAGCTTGGGCGAGATCAAAATCCTTGAAGGATAGTTCTTGCTCCTTTTTAGATAACTCTTGCTGAAGCTCAGCAATGGAAGTGGAATGGCCCGAGGTGAGAAACTGGGCTTGTAAATCCAGAAACTGAAAAGAAAAAATAAATCCAAGAAATTAGAAACAAATCTAAAAGGATAAAGTAAAAAGAAAAGAAAGAGTTGAGATCTTTACCTCAACTAACTTGCGAAACATAGAGCCCTGGAGTTGGTCAGGAGACAACGGGGCAGGAGAAGAGTCATGATCCAACACCTGGAGAGACTTGAGAAACAGAATACACTTGTCCTCCACCGGAACAGAGGGATCATGTAGAAGATCATTGGAAGTCAAATCCTCGAGTTTAGCTGAATTAGAAAAATCGCTATTGACTGTTTTTTTCGCTTGGAAGGAAGCTTGGCGGTGGAGGCAGGGTTTGCAGCTCTATTTCCCCGAGTCTGGTAAGAGAGTTTGCTTTTATTGCCCTCAGCCCTTCTGAAGCCAATACAACTTGAACAGGAACCGCATTTATGGGATCCACAAAAGAAGCAGAGATCTCGGACGCAAGCAGTGGCAGAGGAACCTTCTTCCTTCACTTGCTTTGGTTGAAAGAAGCAGCAAGGTTGGGAAGTGCATCGCCATCATCCGATAAGAGAAGCACATTCTCCCAACTCATGTTTGTCCAATAAAACATGTATAACATGTAAATAAGTAAAAACTATGGATCATACCTAGGTAAAAAAAGGTTATGGGGATAAGGTGAATACCAGCTCCAGGAGGAGGAGAAGCTGCAGAACCCAAAAACCCGAAGCTAAAGAGAACAACTATGTCTTTCAATAGGTGGAAAACCTTAGTTTTCCCCTTCTTATCGTCAACGCGATTCAGATACATCATCAATTCACGAGCAGCTGGGGGAGTAATTTCCTCAGGAGAAAGTGATAGTATGATAGGGTCTGGGACCTCATATTGCCATCCTTCCAGATCACAATATAAAGGCCACTGGCCAGAACGAGGAGTGACTATGAAGAAGTTATCTTTCCAATGAGAATCGATACCGAGTGGTTTACCTATGAACTTAGCTAAGCCACTAGGACGAGAACTAAATAGTAAAAAAATTATATCCGCTTGAGATCATGGTGGAAATGAAATAGCTCTGCAGTGGGGAACCCCCCCGTTAACCTCAAACACGATATAGAAGGATAGAGCTAGCCTTATAGCAAACGGGTGTAGTTGATTCAAAGGAGTTTGATACAAATTGCATATTTTGGCTAGATAAGGGCAAACGGGAAAACGTAACCCAACCAAAATTTGAGAACCCCAGAAGGCAAGAGAAGGGTATACAATATAATTAGGCCTCTCACCAGGATGTGGGAGCTCAATGATGAATTCTGGGTGCGGTTCTAAATCCCCTGTTATTACTTTTAACTCCTCGGGAGTTAAATTGGATTGTCGAGAAATCATGTTTATTTTATCCGCCTCGCGGAGAGATTCGGGAAAAATGCGGCGGTCAGAACTAGTAGACCTAATGGATCTGAAGGAAGAACCAGATGCTGGTAACCCTAAAACAGCCAAACGCTTCGAAGACCTAAGTGGTAACGGCGCTGAGGGGCTCTCACAGGAGAAGTGGGGTAATTTCGACATACTAAATTTTAAAAAATAAAATAACGATAGTGGAAGAAGCAGTAAGGAAAAGAGGGAATACCTCACTAAGGTTGGAATGGCTGCTGAAAGGCGGGAAGAATGGGAACCCGCCGGAAAATGTGCTTCAAAATCTACAAAAAAAGTACGTCGTCGGGAACGATGACCGAAGAGGGTATGCTGAAAAGAAGAATAAAGGAAAAATGAAGTGTAAAAGTCTTTTCCTAATACGGACACGTGGGACCTGGGCCAAAAACCGCCCCTCTTTTGGGCTTCCACGTGTACTGCCCGGATGAAGGTAGTTGGAAGGACCCTTTAATCCAAGGGTCCTAATGACATACTATTTTCGAAATAAAAAGAGTGGGAAATGAATTATTAACCCCGTGAACTTAGAAATTTGAGATCTCATGATAAGTATTCGAGAGCTCTGAGTTACCTCAAGACTAAAGATGTCTATTCCAAGAGATTTTTTGAAGTATCACTTGGAATATGGGGAGTAATTGATGTAGGCTCTGCCAGAATGGGCAGAGCACATCAATCATAAAGAAGTCAGATCAAAATAAAAAGTTCTGCTCAGAGATCGTGAAAACAAAGATCTGAGCTTACAGCTATGAAGGGCCTCGAAGTAGCTAAATAAAATCTGATGATGAATGAGAATCTTAATAAGAAGCCTTATTAGAGCTTACCTGTTGGGATTATTGAAAGGAGAGATACTGTTTTAAAAGCTCTGTCAGAGCTTATGAAACTGGGATTTAAAGAACTCTGAGAAATAAAGACCCGGTAAAGGGCCTAGAAGTCCTCTGGCAATATAAAAACTCGTGAGAAAATATCCGGCTCATTCGAAATATATCTCTCCAGAGCTTTTCATAAGCTCTGGATATCGATGACAATATGTGAAAATACAAGTCAAGGAGTAAAGTATTAATGGATACCAAGATCCCTAGAAGCTGGGAATGTTCTCTCACTCCCTGCTGGCACGAATATTGGAGAGAAGAATACAAAATATGTCCTTTTCACGATTCTGGGACTAAGGCTCGAAAAAGGACGATTCTGTCAGGATTTGCTTGTACCAAAGGAAATCAAGCAAGCAGGCCTAGGGACACGCGTCGGCTCCCAAGGCATCCGGGTCCCCAAGTGGTCCCAAGAACAATTAGGGCAACAGAGACGATTTTATTGTTCTGCCCCTACAGCTTAAAGGTATAAATATATATTTTCCTTCTTAATTACAAGGTATCATCACTATTATTCACTCATATTTCTAGTTTTCAGTTATGGTCTTTCTTCCATAGCAAGTTTTCTGACTTGAGCGTTGTAGGGTCGACGCCGGAGCCCTCTCCAGCCTGACTTTGTGCAGGGATTTCGCCGGAAATCTGAGCTGTCGCTGGAGGCTTTCTTCTTCAAGCTCCAGAGATCTTGTTTACAGCCTTCTCTCCTGTGTTCTTGAGTTTACAAAGAGGCTTTCAGGTACTATTCTTAGTATTTCCTTAAATACTTGCTCGATTTTGTGTTGATCTTGAGTTTGCACTCATCACATGTATACAAATTTTTAACTTTCTTTTCAAAGTCGAGTCCCCTTAACTCAGAGTGGTGATAGACACTGCAGTGAGGCAAGTCAGTTGGCTAACTATTTATTTATGTCTTAGTGCGGAAATGTGTGAGCCCTGAAAGTTTAAAGACTTGTTTTAGATTGCTTTCTGATAACTGATTTTCCTTTTACGAAGCTGTGGTTAGAAGGGCAGTGCAATGAGTTCAATGGTCAGGCTGATTGATTCAACACTGACAAAGCATGCAATGAATGACAATGATAAACAAATAAGCACAATATCAAAGCAATTAAAGAGCTCAGAGCGATATAACTTAAGAAACACTTGGGAAATTCTAGTTTTTTCAAGTGCTTCTTTGAATGTTTGAATACTTTGAATACTGAGAGTCTTGAGTAATTTCTGGCTTCGAAATTTCCCGTTACCTTGTTTAGGTCCAAGGTCTTCTGTATATATAGGCAAACTTGAAAACTATTCGTTGGAGAGATAGCCTCCTGGTCACCTTTCTTGTAGGATAATTCAAACGGGCATATCTTCATGCAGCAGTCGTCCTTGCATGGATTTGGTAAATGCATTAAATACTTGTCCGTTGAAAACTGCAGGGATGTCAGGTTCAAGTCAGTATCCGTACATGACTTGTCTTCCTCTGATTGGTCCACGTCAGCGGGTAGGTGAGAATGTCAGAACTCATACTTCAGTTCAGTCTAGTCCTTTCTGAGTTCAGGTTTGTCATCATCTACGTACGTGTTTCAGCGCTGACATTTCTTTTGTTTGCTTGGATCCTACTCCAAGTCTTTTCCCAATTCACTCAGTACAGTCATGTTCCCTTCAGGCTGAGTGAGCAATGATCTCAGGATCATGCTCTTCATCCTGACACTTATTCAGCTTAGAAAGAATGTCATAAGTTCAGTGTTGGTGCTCTTGTATTCTTCAGGCTTCAGTCTTGAACGACAACAATGAGTACTCCTCTCATTGTGTACTTGTGAATATAAAATATTCTAACCTAACAAGACTAGCCTGACTATTACAACACTTAGGCAAATTCATCTTTTCAGGGTATTTGGGATCAACTCAAAACTGACATTGTCCCAACAGTTGCGAATCTATTCATTCAGTTTTCCCCTTGAGTTTGTTATTATTGTGAGCTTAATTTCGGTTTTAGGGTTTTTATGAGTTGTTGCTTAAGAATCGAAAATTGAGTGGCGTAATCTGTAATTTCGAACTTGATTGATAGTGAAGAGTCCTGATCCTTTGTAGATGTAGATCGTTATTGATCGAACCACGTAATTTGTTGTGTTCTTGCGTTGAATTAGCATTACTTGATTTTTCATGTTCTTAGCTTGCGAAGTTAAATTGTAGAAGCAATTTGAATCTGTTAATTTTGATTAATTTTAACAAGTGTGATATTAGGCTTGGACCAACACGGAGCTTGATTTGGAAAACGTGAGTTACAGACAAGCAAGACTCTTGGTGAAAATATTTGCAATAGAAGAGTAGACAAAATATAAGGAAAATAATTAAATGAATTAATTTCACATCTCTCTATAAATTTAGACTATTAGATGAAGCAAAATTCTTTATTGGTATCAGAACCAAAAAGCCTAACTCCCGAACAAAGATCTTGGGTTCGATTTCTGCTGAGAGCAACTCCAATCGAATTCAAAATCTTTGTCTGGATGTGAGCCTTTTGACTCTAATACATGCATACAACAAATCTCTAAACAAGGAAATAAATTAATTGTTTCCACCGAAGGATATGAATTGTTTATACTAAAAAATATTAGTTTGTTTTCACTAAACAACCAATATTTAGTGAAAATGACTAATATTTTTAAGTAAAAATAACTAATACTTTTTAGTGAAAACAATTAATACCCTTCATCAATGATTCATACATGAATCATTATCACTCTATACCTTGGTGTTGAATTGATATGTTTTGTATTCATTTTCAATAAATAGGAGAAATACTTATACAGTGAAGTAATATGTAACAACAAATCTCTAAACAAGGAAATAAATCAGTCTACGAGTCAACACGAAGTAATCAAGGTATTTAAAATATTGACACGTGATGCTCAATTTATACTACTCTTTAATTTAATAGTAGTGCGGTTGCTTTGTGTAAGAACGGGATTGGTTATTCCGAAGAGCACAGCAGCCGATGGAGTAGATGATTGTAATGGCTAAAAGAACGCAGGAGTTGAAGATGGCAAGAATCTTCCATTCTGCAGTTATGTTGTCCAACACAGCCGTTTTGCAGGATTCGCAGTTGAAGCACAGTTGGGTCGGGTCGGGGCTCCATGCTTTACAGTCCACGGCCTCATTTCCCTTCGCCGCCGCCCCGCACCCATTCGGCTGCTTGCAGCAACCCGACTGCATAATCATATCATGAGATAAATATATGATCGATAAAGCTCACATCATGACATGTAATTTGATTACTAGATTTTATTTATTATTTTCAATAGAAATTGTGCAAGCTAAAGTGTTGTGCGAACAAGTTTCACACTAAAAAATATTTAGAAAGTAGCATCAGTCATTTTATTATAATTGTTTTACTAAAAAATATTAGTTGTTTTATTATAAAATATTACTCCTTCCGTCCCAAACTCAACTTCCTATTTACTGTTTGCACGATTTTTAAGAAAATAGTTGTTTATAGTATTTAAAGTGATGAAGTAGATGTTTTTTGTTATTAGTGTATGGAGAATATAATATTAAAAAATATTGTTACATTTTTGCCAAAAGTAGATGTAACAAACGAGTATGAGACGGACCTCTTTGGCAATGTAGCAAATGAGTTTGGGACGGAGGGAGTAGTTGTAAACCAGTTTTACGGTGAAACTTGTTTACACAATACAAATTCATTATTGAATATGTAATAGAGTGAAATTAGTTTACACATTAATCATTGAAGGATATTAGTTGTTTTCGTCAAAGGTATGCGTTGTTTATACTTTAAAAAAAAAAAAAAAAAAAAAAAACCTTGCGAAACCAAATACTATATAGCAATGTACATTCGTAAAAAATAAATAAATAAACATAGATATAAGTTCTACTCCCTGTGTCTATAAATTCCGTATTTTTATTTGTCTTTTCCATCAAGATTATTCATACACTCCAATCAATTTATTATAAATTCTAATCAATCGCTTAATTATTCAAAATGTCAGTAATTTTACATTATAAATCATCACTTTATTTATCAACAAACCCTTCAACACCTTTTATTTTTATTTATTTCTTCTTAAAACATCTGCAATTTTGGATGGGAATAAACTTTGTGAACAGAGATTTAAACAATTATATGTTTTTAATTAATACAAAAAGCATGCATACATTATATGCATGAGATAATAGAAATCCAATAATAATTAGTACCTGAAGGGGCGAGAAGGTGCGTTTGATGTGGTGAGCATTGAGGTGGCACAAGCTGGCTTTGGCCATACAGCTCTTAATCTCATCCCAGTTTTTATCATTGATGACGTGATCCTGCAACCAGGCGGAGTACTGGGTGAGCTTGTGGTAGCCGACGGTGTTTCCGGTGGTGGAAAGCGCGCCCCCGATGGCTTTGTTGGTGACGACGATGGTGAAAATGGTGAAGGCCATGAGAGAGAGAATGAGGAGGAAAAGCGCGATGAGGTAGATCCAC
This sequence comes from Ballota nigra, assembly GCA_947034835.1. Lineage (NCBI taxonomy): Eukaryota > Viridiplantae > Streptophyta > Magnoliopsida > Lamiales > Lamiaceae > Ballota > Ballota nigra. The sequence goes on along the minus strand of OX344724.1, from coordinate 35,998,883 downwards.
ATGAAGAAGGAGATGCCGCAGCAGGAGCCCAGAAGGCCCACCATCGACACCCCCAGGAGGGCCCCGCCCACCACCAGCAGGGGCATCCGCACCGCCCTCTCGCATGGGGATTCCACTTTCACGTACAGCACCACTGCTGCAAATATCACGCATATTGACACCACTACCGTTACAATGTTGATAATTGTGATTATTCCGTTGCTTATACGACCCATATTCAAGGATCACACGGAAAAGAAAACTACTCTAGAATCAAACACCAGACAGAAAAAAGGGAGGGAGGGAAAGAGCTGCACAAAAGGATGGCTTCTGTTTCTTCAACAACCTAGGGTGCCAAATAACTACTGTTTATAGGATAGGACCATCATTTTAGTCACTAAAAATGAAAAATTAAAGTCAAAAATTATAAGGTTAATATATATGCAAAATACTTTATTATAAAACTATATTACATTATCGAATATTTCACCATATCGATAACTTCACCAGGAGTATCATTAATTTGGGTTGGTGGTATTATATTGTAATTATTATAAATTTTCTTGAACCCAAATTAATAATACTTCTCATGAATTTTTTGATACACATGATCGAATATTCTATATTTTAAAATAAACTATTTTCTTATAAAACCTACTCTACTCATATATATATATATATATATATATATATATAAGTGTCCAATATAGGCAAACTATGCATGTTCGTGAAGGTTTATATACATATATGGAAAACTGACATTATATTAGGATACTAACATTTGAAACTCCTCAGATTATACATGAAATAATTACAGGATACTAATATTTGAAAGAAACGGATCAAAATTCTTAAATTAATCAGAAAGAAATATTTAACCTGATTTAGCAGTAAAATGCATATAATTCTAATTCATCTCACTACTCATCTGACATTACTCTATCTCACACCATAATTTTTCTACCCACTTGGATTCGAAGCTTAAAGTTGGGCATTCTCCTGACAAAAGTCATATATATATATAGTGAGTGCACCATTCTGATTTCTTATACAGAATCGTATGAATACAGAGGTCTGTATGAACAAAAAAAATAAAAATTATGGCAGTCAATTCTTAATAGCTGGACCGGCATATGTTCCGGAGCGCATATAAAGGTCATCAGGTGCATCTATCAATTCAAGCCACGCGTACTGATCCTCTGCTTCCTCAAGATCATCATCTTCATTGGCTACAAAATTTGATTCATGCTAAAACATGTATTCAACTCAAGTGTAGAACATTCAAGAGTTTTACCAATTGAGATGAAGATACTTACAGAAGCTGGAAAAAGGATAGTCGCGGTAGTAAGAACACCTCCGGCCAGAAAATTCATCATAAGGGGGGGCAAGGATGTCAAGAACAGCACAAGGAGTGATTGCCGTAAAACAGTGCACATTCCCTCCAGTCCTTGGGTACAGTACGGACGTACTACATGGTGCTGTCAATACTTTATCTACAGCCAATTTAGCCAGTCTCACTGACGCACAACGGGGATTTCAATTAAAATTCATGTCATGATTATCAGCACTCACAACTTAAATTTGAAAATAAGCAAGCTCAACATTCAACCAAAAAATGTCACATATTCATTTTATTTGTCAATTGAACGTATCGATGACAAATTTGTGCCCCTTCTATAGTAATCAAGTTCATCTTCATCACCGACTTTAACTTTCAGTGTTAAATTCAACTTCATAGGCAATTCTGCAGTAGTAGAATAGGAATAATGTGGATCAGTAAAGCTTAAAAATGAGGATTAAGGTAAGTTCAAGATGTGCCATCAACCGTGCAAAGAGTACTGCAGCCTCCAAATTATGTAGAATTTACACAGCAAGAAATCAGCTTTTCTACCAGCATCAATTGTTGCGTATTTTCACATCAGACATTAGAGCTTCACAAAAAAAAAAAAAAAAATCTGTAATTCAAGTGGTAAAAATTTTCAGGTCTTCTATAGGTCCATTTTAGTCAATTTGAGAACTATAATGCCACTTCAAGAGTGTGTACTCCAATATGATTAGGTCCGAACACGTGCATCAATCTAATGATACTGGATTTTACTCAGCAGTCACTGATGCCTTCACAGATCCATTCAAATAATTTCCAACTACAAGAAATTCTTCAGCGAAATACGGGTAAAACCCTACTATCAGCTGAAGCACATTCTCTTCTAGTAAGATCCAGTCAATTTATACACAGTTTATCTCGATTAGGAAAAGGGGGAGATGCAAAATCCTACATTTTTCATTTTCCACAAAATCACTATGACAACATGTTTCACAGGTGTGAGTATATATATATATAGCTCAAAATGATTGTTTATTACTGTGTCAAAATATGCCTTTCAAGTAGGGTTTGGTGCATTTGTTCAATTTCTTCAATTATCAAAGGTCATAAACTATCAGCATCCTTGCTCTTATGTGATGAACACACACACCATAGATTGCAACTTTTTTTTATCAATCATCCAAGAATAGGTATATCATGACATTCTAGGTCTTTTTTAGTATCTCTCTCTCTTTTTCTATAATTAACCACAGGAGCTTAAACTGCAGAGGAAAGACTAATATCTTCTATTTTTCTTAGCAGAAACTGTGATCTGCTTCTTACATCATTAGCACCACAATCATCGGGCTATGGATATGGTCTCCAAGTGCACATTACAGAAGTTTGTAATGATTTCAGCTAATTCAGCAGGGTAACTCGTGCGACTACAGTGATGTAGTGTTCTAAATAAAAGTTGGCGACCATATTAGTTCACGATTGAGTCCTCGACTCACTTGGATACTAGATAAGTTGGTTTATTCTGTACTATATCATAAGATAAGCTTGTTTACTAGTTGTTTATTCCTACCTTTCGGGGCATGGATTTTTTGAGTCACGTTTTTGGTCACCAGGGTCATTTTTGGGCCCGTGGTATTTTGTTTATTTTTGGGCCACTTTTGGGCCCCATGCTCTTTCTTTTTCTCTTTTATATATAGTACCACAATCATCAGTCTTGCCAATCTAAAAGGCCTAATATCGATCCCCCAAGAGATTAACTAAGTCCTACCAAGAGTGCTCTTAGTAAATTTAAATTTTTATCTTCTTAGCTCTCATGTGTGCTCAAGACCTTCAAGTCCATCTGAAGACATCTATAATAAAAGCAAACATATATAAGCAACCCTCTCTTACTTAATAAGACAGAAAATTATCCCTTCAAGTGTGCAATCCTTTGTTCAGTTTCAGTGAAGGTTCCAGCAAATACAAAAAGTACTTCACCAATATATCTAAACAAAATGTAGATATTCAAATGTCATCATGCGCCATGGAAATCAAAACCAACTTGATGCATAAAATTAATGCTGATCGCAGCAATTAAAAAAAAAAAAACTGGTTTTGCTCATTTAATGACAATGTGCACAGTGAAAAACAGCCTTCCCATCCAACAAAAAAACCTTTCCTCAAACACAGATTAAATATCAATAATAAATGTTTCAAATAATGAAGATCCCAACAAAAGAGGAAAACGTGCATGGAGCAGAGCCTAGGAGAAGACAACTGAATATAGGATCAGACCTGTTGAAAGGTCAGCTCCTTGAATTTTTCTGTTGCGGGCTGGCTCTACCCAATCATAAGCTTTGACATGCAAGGAACCATATAAAACTTTGCTCAAAACAGTCATGCCAGGATGGTCATGAAGTGGAATCACTGAGGAGGTAGGGAAACAAAATATGCACATCTGCAAATAAATCCATACAAGTGCTCAAACAGTGAAAATGTCAAAAGTTGCTTTTATTGCGCTAATTCCATGGAATAAACAGTAATTTATCAATCTGATGGACAAAGGACAGGTTCAGCAAAAATCAGTGAGGAAAAAGGACAACATAAATTGAGTAAAAATGTTATTCACACAGCTTATTGATGGAACTGTTTCATAACAAATAGATGATAGCTGTGGGTTGGAGAAAACACCAGGTACAACCCTAACCCCTCCATAGTTTTCATGTTGTTCATTTGTATCATTGAAGAACCTATGGAATAGAAATGATTTTCCCAGTCATTCTTCCAACTGTGAGTTGAATGTGTTCATTTTCAGTAGAATTAGGGAACTACCAACGTGGAAAAAGACACCCAAGTATGGTCTAAAGATGATAATGCTAGAGCGGAACTGTGTGAGAAGATCAATCCCTAAATGACGAGAATGTTAAAGACATCAGAAGTTGGAGAACCATAAGCAAAATAAATATAAAAAGCCTTTAAAATAGAGAATACCGTGAAATTTTCTCCCTCGTGTATATCCACATATGTAATTGGTTGAGCCCATCGATCAACTCTATTGAAAGAAAAGACGCCAAAGGGACCATGACCTCTGTCATCCGTTTTGGTAGCATCAGTAAGACCGACATCAGCAGGACCAATAGAGTCTGCAAAACAGGCATGCTATCTGATACACTCAACCAGGCCTCGGAGGATCTCAAATAAAGATTGATTTTAGCAGAAAGATGGCCATTAATAATTGCACAACAACAAAGAATCTCCAAATCCTAATAAATGACAACAGGAACTTGCAGCAATGAGCTAACGTCGTAAATGTTGGCAGGATTATTATGAAAATATAAGCGTATTACTATTATGAGAGTAAAACAACTAAATATTTCTAAGCCCTCAAAATAACGGGAAGGCTGTTGTTCCATTAAATGCTGGCACCCCAAATCAAGTTTCTAGTTGGTGAGGGCATCTAAATTTCCTTCATGAAATTTCAAGAACTAGGCAGAAATTCTTTTATCTTTTCTTTCATATAAATTTTGCTTCAGATTAACATCGATTAGATGCAAATTAAATCGAAGCATAGTAAACACCGATTCTAGAAATTCATATTATGAATGCAGAAGAAGAATAAGCTCGAAATTAAATTACAAAAGCAATTGGAAAAGGGAAAAGGAGAGGAACCGAGTAAAGAGGAGAGGTTGTGTGTTGCGTGGGTAGAAGGTGGGGAAGAGGGCGTAAAAGTTTGAGCGCAGAGATCGTAGAGAGCTTGAATGGCGGAAGTATTGCTGTGCTTCTTGGTCATCGTGCTAAACCTTCGGTACAAACGCATACAAATTGATTCCATAAAATAAAAATGAAACGAAAGATAAAATAGCAATAGCAGACACAGTGAGTGGAGTGGAATGGAGGCTTGTTCTGGGAAGTAATTTCGGCATTCACCATTCACGCCTTTTTAGTTAATAAACAAAATCCAAAAAGCGACGGGTGAATTCGCCGGTGCATCAGGAAAATTCGTCCCAAATCCCTTATATTACTAAAAGGGAGTTCTAAATGTCCATGTGTCATTCTCTCATTCAATTTGCTTATGTGTCATTTTGAGAAATTTTTAGAGAAAATAATATACATATCATTTTCCATCTATATGCCACATCTTATTATAATAATAGGAAGTTTTTCATGCTTATGTGTGTGGAAGCAATACATGCCAATTTTATAAATCATATGTGTCATCCATGAGGTCTTATTATACAATAAGGAGTCTAACAAAAAACATTGTACTCATAAAGGATTTGAACCCTGTACCTCATAAGCAATATTCATAAAAGTTACCAATTAAACCATGTAATGAATATGTTTAAACTTTGAATATTATTGTATATAACTTGAGTTTACAAAAGTATATTATAAATTTTATTATAACTATACTAAATTATATTTTATTTAACTATATTTAGGATATCGTATATTAAAAAAATGTTAATGTATTAGTAATTCAAGTAGGTAACTTAAGTATATTTAATTCTACATACTATTACGTACTTAATTGATTAAATAAATTTAAAAAACTCTAATTATTTGAATTTTAATGTTTAATTGAGTTATTTTTATTGTTTCACTATATTTGAGGATTTCATTTTTAGAAAATCTTGATTTGTGAAAAAATAAAAAATATAATTAAGTATATTAAATTATTTTAATTTCGATTAAATATTAATTATTAAAAAAAAAATTATCTTAAATATAACATTTAATTGATAAACTCTTATTTTCTAGAAAATATAGTAAACCAAAATTATATTTATTCATCCTTTTTTTATCTTAAATCAAACTTGATATATCATTTCGTTTTTAACTTAATTTTGTTTAATATGTGATACTATGTTTTTGTTGAAATGTAATCACATGAATTTAAACCTTGCACACATCTATAAATCTTTATATTTTGAATATCAATTTTATTTAACATAATGTTTATTTTATTAAAATTAAAAGTTGTATTAAAACCTACTAATAATTTTTAATGTTTTTTTTATTTTTTATTTTGAAAATGCTTGAATTTATTTGTTATATAATTTAAATGACATATATATTAATTACATATTTTATACATGCAATGAACTGCATATATATATTGTAACATATATTATTTAAATAACTTATAGATTTAACATATTTTGAAAAGTAAACTTTAAATATTAAATCAAAAAAATATTAATAACTTTAGGGTTAAATATAAATCGTGATAATTTAATTACAACTTTCAATAAATTTATGAAAATTCACTACACCTTTAGTTGTTTAATTTGATATTTGACTTGCACTTTTAGAAGAAGAAAATAATAGATGAATGAGAGTGTATTAATGCTTGAATTGAAAATCTCTCTACATTGAGGAAATCGTTTTGGGGAGGCAATAATTGAGAAAATTATGTTATAATTTTAAAATGTATACTAAATTAAAAAAAAATTACGTAATTTTTATAAGAATATTAAAAATTATAATTAAATTGAGATTGAGTCTAAAAATCGTGAATTAAAAAGTTTTTCCATAATTTTATAAATACATATTATTTGAATGTATTATTATATAATATAATTATACTTCTTCCGTCCACAAAATATAAGCTTGGTTGCCTTATTGGGCCGTCCACGAAAAATAGTCTTGTTGCCTAAATGAAAACAATAAACTTTATCTACACTTTTCAACATACACACATAATATTTTTAAAATAATTTATTTTGTACTTGATGTGACACAATAATCTTACTTTTTACATATTATATCAACTTTCTTAATAACCGTGCAAAAAGTAACAAACCTATTTTTTATGGACGGAGAGAGTATTATTTTACAGCGAACAAATGTATTTTAATATATATATAACATATATATAATTTATTTTTACAAAAGCCCCGCGTAATACGCGGGCACTCATCTAGTTAATTTCTATTTTACTGTTTCTCATTCTAAATTAAGAGGAATTCTAGGGTGTTCCTGGGACACGGACTCCCAGTCCCAGGTAACCCTCTTTTTTATTTTATTTTTTTATTTTTTTTTTAATTTCACGTAGTACGAGGCATATCAATAATTGGCAGCTACACATATGTTGCAAATCAGCTGTACATGTATTTCCATCTTATTTGGGCTTTCGGCCCATTAGCTACTTTTTTCTTTTCTTTTTTGTCATTATGGATTAAAAAATTTGGCCCATTTATTTTATTTATAATTCTAATACAATTATTATGCAATTTAATCATGTAGGCATAAAATAATTATTAAACATATCCTCTATAATACTAAAAGGGAGTTGGTCTTGCTTATGTGTCGTTATATGCTTGATTTTGCATATGTGTCATTTTATGGTTGATTCTGCCTATGTGTCATGCTTGTGAAAATAATACTTATCAATTCATTATGCTTATGTGTCATTATATAACAAAGATTCTAACTAAAAATATATATGCATATACATGGATTCGAACCTAGGACCACATGAGCAAAATTTATGATTTTTACCAATTAAGCTAAACTATAAACATATACTATAAAGTTGGAATATTTATTGTATATAACTTGAGTCTATAAAAATATATTAAATTGAATTGATCAATTAAATTTAAAACTCTAATTATATGAAACTTTAATATTTAATTAACTTATTTTATTGTCTCGCTATTGTTGATGATCTTTTCTAATCAAGGTGATTAGTGGTTGTTTTCTCTAGTTAAGATCACCAAACAAGATCAAGAAATCATGGAATTTAGCTAAGTGATGCTCAAGAAATTATTTTGCAAGAGTTTTGCTATATTATTGAATTGTCCTCCCCCTTTTTCATGTAAATGAAGGGAGTATTTATAGACATACAAAGAGGTCATGTGTCACCATCTTGGTGGCTTAACCATTGGATCTTTGCCAAGTGTTAGGACACTTGTACAACATCTACACTACTGTTCATTGGATGGGTGCCAAGTGTTGAGACACTTGGACCATATCTAAGCTAGTGACTCTTGGAATTCCTCATGTTGTACTTGGTCTTTGGCACTACTGAGATGCTCTCGATGGTGACCTGTTGCTCGTTTGTACGTCTTCGTCGGATGTCGTGGTCCTTTGCATTTCGAGTTGTTCGCTCCTTTGCTTGGGATCGTTTTACAATGTTGCTCGCTTCATTGCGAAGTTGTTCGCCCGAATTGATCTTGGTTTGAGCCGCTTGCACAGCTGTTCTTTGCAAAGCTGCTCGCCCAGTTTGTCTTACAATATTAGAGCTTCTTGCTAAGCTGCTCGCCCAACGGAGTTGTTAGCTCCTTCCGTTTTTTTATCCTGTTACTGAATCTAATGATCTTTTTTTGTTTACTAATCACTTCATTGTTCGCCCATCAACAATTGCCCCCTAGCTTGGCCTCATGTTGGATACGGATTGATCAACTGAGACCAAGCTACGATTTCATCTACGGAGGATGGGCGAGCAAAAATGGAATATGGTTGTTTGTATGGGCGAGCATCCGGGCAGTTGGTCTGTGACTGGGCGAACAAACGAGCATGGGAACTCACGCGCGCGACCAGCAGCGAACGCCCTTTCGTGTCGAGACGGTTGGATTCCCGAGGCACGGAACGCGAGGCGTCGCGTCAGTCATGCGCGTCCCCCAATTTACCCATAGGGGCCTATAGAATTTTGTAAATATTGCATTTTCGCCCCGGCCTCATCCTTATAAATAGGCTTCGACTTCTTCATTCTTCTTTTTTTCGATTCTTTTGCCTTCTGCCATTGACAAACCCTTGGAAGTTTTTCCCTCTTGCAATTCTTGTGCTCGAATCTTCTTGTGTCCTTTAGCTTCTTGTCCTTCGAAGGTAATTATATCTTATATTTCTTTTTCTCCTCTCAATTTCGTAAATTTTTTCTCTTTTTTCCGCATTTCTCGTAACTGTGATTGTAATTCCGGCCGTGGACCGCCGTTGCGCCGCCGTCCTGTTGATACCGTCGCCGCCGTAATTCCTCAGTTGGCGTTATTGTCCGTATACTACCTCATAATTAGCCAAATTCCTCCTTACTATTTTAAATGGAGTTTTCCCCCTCAAGTTCTTCTCAATCCGGACCTGGGCGAAACTCGGAAAAATAACCCGTAAATCCGGCTTCTCCGCGCAGATCTGTTCGCCAAGCGTTGGCGAACAACCCGCGCACATTATTGGTGGACGAAGGCACGGACTCAGATGCGAGCTCCGTTGTTTGCTCAGTCGAGATGTATGCTGCTGATCGCTCAGGAGATCAAGAAGAGGTCTTCCCGGTTACCCGCGATTCCGAGACGTCTTCTAACCTTGGAGAGGATTCTACGGAAGTGGCCGCGGAGATAGAGGGTTCAATTGACCTTGAGGGCGATCAACCTGACACTGCTGGCGAGCAGCGAGTTGGCGAGCAGCGAGGCCCTACTCTCACTTGGGAGTTTTTAAGGGAAATCAATTTTCCCATTTCTCAAACCACACCAGAATCTCGGATCCCGGAAGGAATTGTTCGTGATGACGAGTGGGCGGACTATTCTGCTCGCTACTCGAAGACCTTTGCCCCCACATCGAGGGTAATTATGAAGACTCAGGGTGGGGACTATGCAGCGAGCAAAATTGCTATTGTATGTGTGGAGAGTGATCTGGCGAGCATCCGTGCAACATACAAGATTCCTTATGATATATTCATGTATGTGCCGAAGGAAGGAGAGACTGCTGATCGTCCCCCACCTGGTTGCACGGCGATCAACTTGGATGTGCTAAACACGGGTTTCCCGCTCCCCGTTCATCCGCTCATTGGTCGTTTCTTGTCTGACATGAATCTGGCGATCACTCAAATCACTCCAAATGGTTGGAGTACTCTTCTAGCCTTCATGACTCTTTTTGGTCTTGAGGGTTACAAGAATAAAATAACAACTGCGGAGCTTCTCTATGCCTTAACTATTTCTGCTCAGCAAGAGGACTGTGCTGGCTGGTAATATGTTAAGGCGAAGACCGGAGTGAAACTTGTTGAAGGTGTTCCCAATAAAATTAAGGGTTGGCATTGTCAATTCTTCTATATTGGTGGAGATTGGCGAGCAACTGAGGGGTTCGCTGGCGGGCAGGCGCGCATCATGTCACCTGAAGGCTTTGGAAACATCAAACGTAGGGCTAACTTCGTCTTGCTAATTCATAAGTAGGACTAATTTTAATCCTCTTCGTTGTTTTGCAGGTCCGAGAATCTTGAAGTGGGGGCATCCTGATCTCAGCGACGAATACCTCTTCATGTTAGCTGTCATTTCTCTTCGCGATACTGCTAGTCGCGATTTGGAACATCTTTCAAAAGCTCACTGCCGCAAGCTTGCTGGCTTGATTACGAGTCCCCACCATCTTGAAGCTCAGGCTGCTATCCCTGAAGGTAAGTCTTCTTTATTCTTGTTCTTGTTGTTCGCCTATCCTTTCCTGCTCGTCTAAATTCCTTGTTTTTGTTAGATCAACGAGTCACCGTTGCTATCCCGTTTGTGCCTGAATCCTACTACTTGCTCGCCAGACGAGTTAAACAGATGGCCGAAGCTTCAAGAAGGAAGATGGACCCTCCCCTTGCCATTATTCGCCTCCGAGCAGGGGAGGACCCCACTGGTCGTCCAGCCGCCGGAGCTGGTCGTCGTAAGCCTGCGGCCAAAACTACCTCCTCTCCGCGGGATGCAAGGAAGGAGAAGGAGAGGGAACGGGAGAGGGAGAAGAAGAAGGCGCCGCGGGGCGACGATGTTCGCGGCACTCGCGGAGATGATCGTGCCTCAAAGCGATCAAAAACTGTAGGGGAGGCGAGCAGCATTGCTCCCCGGTCTCCTGCTTCTAAGTCCACTTCCTTGGAAGTAGTGGACGAACAACAAGTGGTTGCTGGCCTGGTGGCGACCAAGAGAGGGGACAATCCCAAAGATACTTCTTATTTGGGTTGGGATCCCGTTAAAATCAAGGAGTAAGTTAATTGTCTTTGATTTGTTTGTTGTTCGTCACTTGGCGCAATGTTGCTCGCTTACTGACTACTGTGTTTCTGTTTCAGGTATAACCCGGCACATTATCCTGGCCGTGGGACCACTCTTCACCATTTTTCTGTGGTGAAGAATGCACCCTCTTCGTTCTCCGACATCCCTGATGTCCCTGTTCGCTGAGCAGCCGAGACAGTTCCAAGAGCCTGGATGAAATCGGCGAACACCATTGTTGCTAGCCAATCTGCTAGTGACAATGTTCGCTTGGTGGCGTACAATGCTAGCCATCAATTGATCCAGTCCCAGATGCTGCTCGACCAAGTCATGGGGCTCGAGCGGACAAACCGTGATTTGGGTCGCCGCGTGGAGAGGATGGACGAAGAAAAAGCTTCTGCCATCAAAGAGTGCAAGGCCGAGCATGCTAAGGAGCTGGCTTTGATGGAGAGGAAGATGGAGGCCTCCTTGGTCGGCGAAAAGAGTGCCTTGGACAAGGCTGAAAAAATGATGCTGGAGGTGAAGTCTTCAGATCTGAGAGCTGAAAGGGCTGAAAAAGAGCGAGCAGACTTGGTTGCTCGCCTGCTAGCTGTCGAGGAACATATCAAGAGGTTGGAGGAGGAGCGCAAAGGCATGATCGACTATGAAGTCCACGAGCAAGACGTGTTGGACAAGACCAACTTTGGGTACATCTGTGCCTTTGCCGAATGCTTGAGGTCTGTCCACTTCGCCCACGATCACAATCAAGATATTCGTGGCGCGGTGAAGGCGAACTTCATCGAGTACGTGAAGAACTACCCTCCTGCTCCTGGTTCAACCTTGTTCGTCTCCGATTTAGTCGATCTCGGTTTCCCTCTAGATGTATTTGGCGAGGAGGTCGACATCGCTGCCCCTACTTACGATGGCCAGCCTGACCCTGCTCCAGCAGCGACCAGCGTGGCAGCCACTGATGAGGTCTTTGAGGGGTTGCCTTCACTTCATTTAACTCCTCTAGATGGGGCTGGTACAAGTGCCCCGGGCGAGCAGCCTAGTGCTCAGGCGACCAGCGTTGCAGATGCTCCTCCTTCTTAAAGGATTTAGCTTTTTATTTACAATAGGATGTCTCTTTTTGTACTTATCCGATCATTCCTATTGTAAACATATTTTGGTAATGAAATGAAAACTTTTTGCTAATCTGCAAAATTATGCCTCTTTGTTTGTCTTACTTAGTTGCTCGCCTATTACTTTTGCATGTCTAAATGTTCCTTTTTTATTAAGGTAAACATTTAGTGAAAATTTTAAGTTGGTCGTTTGGTTCTTATAGAACTTGACCTTTAATTGTTTTGGGCCTCTTTGGTCGCTTATGGACTTGGCCTTATACTAATGTGGGCTATTGATCCGCTACGGACTTAGCCTTGTTTTTGCATTTAAAAAGCTCTATTGTTCGTCTTATGACAGACTTGCACTTTGCAAGTTTTAGGCGAGCAACTGAGTAATCAGGACTTAAAAGGATAAAAAAAAAGTTTTTAATGAAAGCAGGATAAATGTTAACTACAACACTGCTCGCCTAGTAACTGCATAACTGCTTGCTTATATATAAACTTGTGCCAAAAACTTCAAAATTACAAAAAAGTCATAAGGGATCTATTCGTAAAACTTCTAAGACTTACAGGACTTCATTGATAGTACTTCTTGAGCAAGGTAGTATTCCAGGAGTATTGGGACGACTTGCCTTCCATGTCTTCAAGGTCATATGTGCCGTTGTGCCACTTATTCGTCACCTTGTATGGGCCCTCCCAAGTCGGGCCGAATACTCCTGGTGGTGTTAAAACTTTTCGAAGTACTAAGTCCCCAATTTCGAATTCTCTTGCTTTTACTTGAGAGTTGTAGTACTTCGCCGCTCTTTTCTTATAAATTGCATTTTTCAATTCTGTTGTTATTCTTTTTTCTTCAAGCAAGTCCGACTCTGCTGCCAATGCAGAGTTATTTTCTTCCTCGTCAAACGCAGTTGTTCGACCTGTCGGGATTTTTAGCTCAATTGGTATTACTGCTTCCGTCCCGAATGCCATTGTGAAGGGTGTTTCGCCTGTACTGGTTCTGTGTGATACTCGGTATGCCCACAACACCTCCGGCAGCTCCTCAGACCATTTTCCCTGTTTGTTGGCTAAGCGGATCTTTAAAATATGTTTGATTATTTTGTTCACTGCTTCTACTTGGCCATTCGACTGGGGGTGGTACGGTGTTGAAAAATGTTTCTTCATTCCCCACTTTTCACAAAAATCTCTTATCTTTTTTCCTTCAAACTGTTTTCCGTTATCCGTCACGATCGCTTGAGGCACCCCGAAATGACAAACAATGTTTCTCCATATGAAGTTAATCATTTTCTCCTGTGTGATTCGCACAAGCGCTTCTGCCTCAGCCCACTTCGTGTAATAGTCTACTGCCACCACTGCGAATCGAACATTTCCTTTTCCCGGCGGAAAAGACCCGATGAGGTCAATTCCCCATTTCGCGAATGGCCACGGACTATTGACTGAAATTAGTTCGTGTGGGGGCTTGTGGATGTTTGGGGCGAACAACTGACACCTGTGACAAGTTCGGGCAACTTTGATTGCGTCCTGGAGGAGGGTCAGCCAATAATACCCTTGTCTTACGGTCTTGTACGCTAATGCCCGTCCTCCAGCGTGATTTCCGCATATGCCTTCATGAACTTCCTTCAGTACTGCTTGACCTTGCCCCCTAGCCAAGCATTTTAGAAGTGGGAGTGAAATTCCTCTTTTGTACAACTGTCCGTCCATCATGGTGTATCTTGCTGCTCTTTTGACCAACTTGTTAGCTTCAAACGGGTTGTCTGGCTTTTTGTCGTTTTGTAAATATTCAGTGATTGGTATCCTCCAGTCGTCCTCTTCGAAATCTTCGTTGACTTGATACATTTTGTAGTCTTCGGTTGATGGCTTGGACATTTTTGTTAGCGTAACTCCTGTCAACTCTGCTGGTCCTGTGCTAGTTGCTAGCCTGGCTAATGCATCTGCTTGAGCATTATTGTCTCTTGGTATCTGTTCGATATACAGGTGAGCAACGATCTTTTGATACAAAGTCATGTTCTCGTCCTTTGCCTCGTACTCCCCTCGAACTTGGTTGATAATCAATTGTGAATCCCCAAAAATCTGCAGCCTTCTTACTCCAACTGCTAATGCTAGGCGTAATCCAGCGATCACAGCTTCGTACTCTGCTTCGTTATTTGTCGCCATGAACTCGAACCGGACTGCTGAAGTAAAAACTTGCCTGTCTGGGCTTATCAAGACTATACCTGCCCCCGATGTTGTATTAGTTGACGATCCGTCAACATACATGTGCCAGGGATGGCTATGTCCTCTCGTTGGATCCTGGGGGAAAGTCAGTTCGACTATAAAGTCTGTTAAGGCTTGCCCCTTGATCGCTGTTCGAGGAGCATATGAAATCCCGAACTGACTGATTTCCAATGACCATTTCAGGAGGCGACCAGCCGCATCGGGTCTGTGCAGTATTTGCTTGAGCGGGAACGTTGTCAACACTTCCACCTGGTGGTCGAAAAAATATGGACAAAGTTTTCTGACGCTCATCACCAGTGCATATGCTAGCTTCTCTGTTGGTGAATATCTGAGTTCTGCTTCGTGTAAAGCTTGACTCACATAGTAGATGGGCAGGTGGAACTTTCCTTCTGCTCGAACGAGTACTGAGCTGATTGCTACTTCTGAAGCTGCCAGGTACAAGTATAACTTCTCCCCTGGGATCGGCTTGGCAAGAATTTTCGTATCGCTGAGATATTCTTTCAGCTCCCTTCTTGATTGCCTCGAAGAACGGCCTGCACTTATCTCCGGATCTTGAGACGAACCTGTTCAAAGCTGCTAGGCATCCGGTTAGCCGTTGGACTTCTTTAACTGATCTGGGTGGCTGCATTTCCATGATCGCTTTCACTTTTACGGGATTTGCTTCGATTCCTCTTTGACTGACCAGATGTCCCAAGAACTTCCCGGAATGGACCCCAAAACTGCTTTTCTTAGGGTTCAGTTTCATGTTGTATGTTCGAAGTATCTCAAACGTTTGAGTTAGATGCTGCAAGTGATCTTCCTTTTTGGAGCTCTTGACAACAATATCATCTACGTATACTTCCATCGTCTTCCCGATGTGATCATCAAACATCTTATTGACCAATCTCTGATATGTAGCTCCAGCGTTGATTAACCCAAATGGCATTCTCTTCCAGCACAACAAGTTTTTGTTGGTGTAGAACATCGTATGCTCTTGATCATCGGGATGCATCGCTATTTGATGATATCCTGCGAATGCATCCATGAACGTGAGAAGCTCATGTCCAGCGGTGCTATCAACTAGTTGATCGATGTGAGGCAATGGGAAATTATCTTTTGGGCAGGCGGCGTTGAGATCTGTGAAGTCGATGCAGAGTCTCCACGCTCCAGTCGCTTTTCTGACCAATACCGGATTCGCCACCCATTGCGGGCATAACGCTTGTTTGATTAAGTCGTTATCCAGCAGCTTTTTAACCTCTACGTCGAGCGCCTCGTATTTGTCGGGATCGAATTTTCTCCTCTTCTGATGGACTGGCTTCTTCCTTGGGTCGATGTTGAGTCTGTGGCAGGCATGTTCGGGGCTGATGCCCACCATGTCTGCATGCGACCATGCGAACACATCGAGGTTTGCTTTAAGAAACTCAATCATGTTGGTCCTGTACGGCTCTGGTAGCTCGGACCCTATGAAGAGTTCTAAGCCCTCTTGGTTCGGGTCGACTTTTACAGTTTCTAACTCTTCGACCGGGGTAGCCCTTCGTTTCTGGCCTTTCCATCTGGGGTCAATAATGGGCCCCTCTGTCTTTAGCTCATCTTTGATTTCCATCGGTTCTGCTCCCAATCGTGGCTCAATGTCCTCTGCATCAACGTTCATTGCCATTGTTTGTTCTTCCTCGTTGCTGGTTGTAACAGCTTCTCTACCTCTTGTTTGGACAGACTGTCCACCTTCGCGTTCTTACTCGTCCTCGTTTAATTGTGCGCCCATGCACAGCTGTTCGTCTGTGCATAGCTGCTCGTCGACTTCCATTACTTCAGTGTCAATAGATGTCATGGCCTCGCTATCGCCTTCGTCTTTACCTGGGCATCTGTCTACCATGTTGACCTGGTGGTCCTCCAGTTGTATCTGCAAAAGACACGCACGAGCCTTCCTTTGATCTCCTTTGATAGTACCTGCACCTTTCTTTGTTGGGAACTTTAAACAATAATAGTACGTTGAAACAGCTGCTTTAAATTCATGCAAGAAAGGACGGCCGAGGAAACCGTTATAGGTGGACTGTTGGTCTACAACTAGGAAGTCTACCATCCTATTCATTTTCCTTTCCGGGTCCTCGACCGATACAAGCTCGACTGCCAACGTAACTATTCCTAGTGGGACGGTCACAGCATTTCCGAATCCCACGATTCTGTGATCACAGTCTTTGATGTACTCGGCGCAATCTCCTAACTGGTCCACCGTGTTTTTGAACAGGATGTTTGTATAGGAACCAGTATCGACAAGTAGACGGTGCACTTTTGTCCCCATAATATTGGCACAGATGACCAACGAGTCATTGTGGGGAGTGAGTACCCCGTCTAAGTCTTTTTCTGAGAAAGTCAGGTCCCCTATTCGTTTGGTCGATGGATTTACACCCACTTCCATCACTTGATCCACTGCTCTCAGTTCCGCTTTCCTCTTTCTTTTTTACGCAGGTGGTCTCCCGTCAGAACAACCGCCTACTGGTCCAGTGGGTTCCAGCATTAAGATCTCCGGGATATGCCTTGCTGGGGCTGCTGGGACCTTCCTTCCTCTCTTGCCAGCTTTGCTTGGTTGTTCATCACTGTCTCCATCATCCGAACTGGATGGTACTGGCGCCCTTGGCCTTTTACCTGGTTCCTTTTTCACGAACTCGGACAGCTTTCCTTCCTTATAGAACCTCCACAACTGCTTCAACAAATCTCGGCACTCGCTTGTGAAGTGGCCGATGTTCTGATGATATGCGCAGTATTTGTTCGGGTTCAGCTTTCCTCTCTCTTGCCTTATCCTCCGTGGCTCTGACAACATTTTCCTGTCTTTAACGTTGTCGTACACAGCATCCACGGACATGGTAAGGACTTGATTCAACTTTTCTTTTAACTCAGCTCCCTCATTGAACGACTTCATGTTCTTCGGAGCTTTGTAATCACTCCCTCCAGACTTCTTGCCGAACTTTTTTGGATCAGCTTTGTCTCCCAACTCTCTGTGCAGGGCCTCCTGCATCGACACGTGGATTCCTGCTTTGTGTCTGAATTCCACGTACGTTTTTGGGCAGGTTAGATGCATCTCCTTCCACAGATCAGTTCCTTTCTTCAATCCAGCCATCACTGCCACTATCTTCGTATCCTCACTCACCATTTCGCCTTCCAATAAAACTTTATCAAATTTTTCTAGAAATTGCTTATCAGACTCCTCGTCTCCCTGTCTGATATCTGCCAGACGGTATCTGTGGGTCAAGTAGGACCCGGCAGTTGAGAAATGAGATAAAAACTCTTTGCTTAGTTGGGCGAAAGAGTTGATGGAGCCGGGAGTCAATGCCGAAAACCATCTGTGCGGGCCGTCTCCAAGGGTGAGTGGAAAATTTCGGCATTGTGTGGCGTCGGTTGCCCCCATTGAGATCATGAAATCTGAATATTTCGTCACATGAATTCGAGGGTCCGACGTTCCCTCATACAAATTGATGGTTGGAAACTGTATCTTCTTCTGGATTGGTGCATTGAGGACAGACGGAGATAACGGTGAAGAAGGGAGAACAGTCGATCCGACACCTCTCTGAGATTCCAACTGTCTCTGTAATTCCTCGATTGCCTTTCTCATTTCCTGCAATTCATTTGGGGGAGTCCTCCCGTTGGAAGGCTGTTCATCGTGATTGGGTTCAGCGACCTCTTCACGATGCAGTCCCTTGCCAACGGGACGTTTCTCCTGAGTCGTCTTCCTAGCAGCGTTGCTAGCTCCATATGGCCCTAGTCGGCCAAAAGCTGATCTCCGAATTCGGTCATGCACTGATGGGCGAGCAGGAGGGCGTGATCGCTCCTCATTTTTCCGGGATAGCTCCCTCCTATTTTCATTCCTTGTTCCAAGTCTTTCCAAAGCACTTGTTCGAGAAGTACTTTTGCTTGACTCATCTGCTCGACTTGGTGATGATTCCCCTCGACTCCCTAGACGTTCGCTCAATGGAGCTTTCCCTTTATTTCTACGGACCTCCTCGCTGTCAGCCTCGTCCCGACGTGCATCTTCTCTCATTTTACTTCTTTGTTCGCCCGTACGTCCCTGCTCGCCTGCTCGATTGGTCGTCACAGGTGCTCTTGACGGTCCTGCTGCTTGTCGATTTTGTAATGATTGAAGGACAGCGATTGTTTTTGCTAACTCCTCCGGATTCTGAGCAAGTGCTTCTACTTCTGGTGGGATTGTATCAATGGTGACCTGAATGTTTCTTTGTGAAGTTGTTCTCACAGTTCGTGCATGTCCCTCGGTGGACGAAACCCTAGTCCTCGGTTTACGACTCGGAGATACACTCGAATGTCGTTCTTCTTGCGATCTGATCATCTTGGTTGCCAAAATGTATGAGATAAGCAAAGGAGTGAGGTAATCTTGCTTCCAAAAAACACCTTTCTAAGAGTCACTAGCCTTGTATATATGAATATAGTGGTTTTGAAAACCCTAGTTCATATACACATGCATTCAAACTCTTAAAGTGATATGTAAAAGGATAACTTTGCTCCGAATAGTGTGTACACTTGATTTCCGGTGGTGTCTTCCCGGATTCCGGCCAACTTTTGCAGATTCCGGCGAAGATCTTCAAGCTTTCTTCGATTTTTACAAATCGAAGGTTCGAACCCTCCTTCTAGCGCCAATTGTTGATGATCTTTTCTAATCAAGGTGATTAGTGGCTGTTTTCTCTAGTTAAGATCACCAAACAAGATCAAGAAATCATGGAATTTAGCTAAGTGATGCTCAAGAAATTATTTTGCAAGAGTTTTGCTATATTATTGAATTGTCCTCCCCCTTTTTCATGTAAATGAAGGGAGTATTTATAGACATACAAAGAGGTCATGTGTCACCATCTTGGTGGCTTAACCATTGGATCTTTGCCAGGTGTTAGGACACTTGTACAACATCTACACTACTGTTCATTGGATGGGTGCCAAGTGTTGAGACACTTGGACCATATCTAAGCTAGTGACTCTTGGAATTCCTCATGTTGTACTTGGTCTTTGGCACTACTGAGATGCTCTCGATGGTGACCGGTTGCTCGTTTGTACGTCTTCGTCGGATGTCGTGGTCCTTTGCATTCCGAGCTGTTCGCTCCTTTGCTTGGGATCGTTTTACAATGTTGCTCGCTTCATTGCGAAGTTGTTCGCCCGAATTGATCTTGGTTTGAGCCACTTGCACAGCTGTTCTTTGCAAAGCTGCTCGCCCAGTTTGTCTTACAATATTAGAGCTTCTTGCTAAGCTGCTCGCCCAACGGAGTTGTTAGCTCCTTCCGTTTTTTATCCTGTTACTGAATCTAATGATCTCTTTTTGTTTACTAATCACTTCATTGTTCGCCCATCAACAGCTATATTTGAGAATCTTCAATTTAGAAAATACTAATTTGTTAAAATAAATTAAAAATTATAATTAAACATATTAAATACTTTTGATATTTTTTATCGATTAAATGATTGATTGAATTTTTAAAAATCCAATAATTAAAAAAATTAACCTTATTGTCTTGAAAACACAGTGCACCAAAATTTTAATTATTTGAATTTTTTTAATCTCAAATCGAATTTAATATGTCTTATATTGACTTAACTGTGTTTAACATATGATATTATTTTGAATATAATTTATTATATAATATAATTATATTATTTTACGATGAATAAATTTATAGTGTTATTGTATATGTAATGCATTATAATATATAATCAGTTTTTTTACGAAAATCATGCGTAATACGCGGGACTCTCATCTAGTTATTTATAATTTATTGTTTAAATATATAATTTAGTGTTTAAACATATTATTTATAATTTATTATTTAAACATATTATTTATAATTTATTGTTTAAACATATTATTTATAATTTATTGTTTAAACATACTATTTGAGCTCATTTCTCTGATCATGTAAGCATTTAATTTCTCAACATAATGCAATTTGTCTACCAACTTAAATTTTAGACATTAATTACACAAAAGCAATTCATCTAAAAATATTATGTATAATGAAATTAAAAAAAAAAAGTGAATCGGTTTTATATAATAAAAGTATTGGAGAACAAGTCAAATAAAAAAAAATTATTGATAATTTGACCGTATCTAATGGAGAATAAGTTGGGATTTGAGGGAGTGAAATTATTATAGTGGGCAGGTGGGGGAGAAATATTCTACATTAATATAGGAATGGTTATATTTTTTTATAAAATATATTTCCTCCATCCACCAAATTTTTACCCGCTTTCCTTTTTGTTCCGTCCACCAAATTTTTACTCATTTCTCTTTTGGAAATAAACTACACTCACAAACAAAAAATGGGTTCCACAATACCCACCACAATATTCTTACTTTATCTATTTTATTCACTTTTTCAATAAAATATCAATTTTCATTAAAAACTGTGCCCTACAGTAACCGGGTAAAATTTTCGTGGACGGAGGGAGTATTAAATATCGTAAAAAAATAAAAAATAAATATGTATGATTAATTTTAGATAAGATCAAACAGTTCAATCGTATTCAATTTGATATTTTAAATACGTAAATTTTAAGTAAAAATAAATATCTAGTAATAATAATCAATTTTAATTATCATCAACAATTTAAATTTATTATGTACCGTGTAAAACTTATTCATACATAAATCAATATACAATACTTTTTAGTAGAATTAACATCATTTAGTAAAAGTAACTATTTTTATCTAGTGAAACAACCAATGCCCTTCAGTAAAATAATTTCAAAAATTCTGAATTTTCGTAAAAGTATTGAATGTGTATGTATATATACGGATAATGTAAGATAACTTAAAAAAAAGTAAATATTTTTAAAGATATGGTGAATATTGACATAGCATTGCAGGCGGTTGAAAGTTGAAACTTTTTTTAAGGATGGCGCTAAACATCCATATTCTGGACATCCATAATGTGACATTTTGGTAATTATTGTATTAAATGCCAATTAAAAGGTATAATATACCCCTAAGCAAAAATTATGATATTTGAGTGTATTTTCGGATGATTTAAAATTTGAAATATGATTCTCTCTCCAACTTATATTTCCAAGATATTATAAAAGTTCCAATATTTGATTTATTCTCCATCTTTTTATATATTTCATTTCTTATTCCATTTCTTTTATCAAAGAAAAATAAATTCAGAAAATAGAAATTATTATGTTTTTTCATATAACTTAAATATGGAATAAAAAATAAAATAAAATAAAACTAGAGATCATGAGTCGCATATGAGATAAAACTAATAAAGTAAGATATTTTTAAAGATATGGTGAATATTGTAAAATAAATTAATTTATTTACTTTTTCTTGAAAATTAGAAATTTATGATGTATTTAAATAGTACATACTACATTAGAACATTTATATTATATTTGCCTAATACACCATTTCTCACTAAAACTAATTAAAATATTTCAAAATCGCAAATAATACTATTTAGTGCAACCATTAATACATACTACATTAAAACATTGATATTATCTTGCATAATACACTATTTCTCACTAAAATGATACATTTAATGTTTTACAATTGCAAATTACACTATTTATTGCAACCATTAGTACAAAATACATTGGAACATTTAATTTTTTTTACGGGAAAATACATTGGAACATTGATATTATCTTGCATAATACATCATTTCTCACTAAATTGAATTAATATGTTTCACAATTGCAAATAATATTATTTAGTGCAACAATTAATACATACTACACTAGAGCATTGATATTATCTTACATAATACAACATTTCTCACTAAAATGAATTAAAATGTTTTACAATTGCAGATAATATTATTTAGTGCAACCATAATTACATACTAGAACATTGCTATTATTTTGCATAATACAACAATTCTCACTAAAATGAATTAATATATTTCACAATCGCAAATAATACTACTTATTGTAACCATTAGTACATACTACATTAAAATATTGATATTATATTGCATAATGCATCATTTCTCACTAGCGTGAATTAAAATATTTTACAATTGCAAATAATATTATTTAATACAACTCTTAGTACATACTACATTAGAACATTAATATTATTTTGCATAATACACAATTTCTCACTAAAAAGAATTAAAAGATTTCACAATTGCAAATAATACAATCTAGTACAACCATTATTACAATAATAAAATATTAATATTATTTTGCATTATACACCATTTCTCATTAAAATGAATTAAAATATCTCACACATGGAAGTGATACTGTTTTGTGCAACCATTAGTACATACTTTATTAGAACATTGATATTATTTTGCATAATACAACCTTTCTCACTAAAATGATTTAAAGTGTTTCACAACTGCAAGTAATATTATTTAGTAAAACCATTAGTAAAAAAATTATTGGAACATTGATATAATCTTGCATAATACACAATTTCTCACTAAATTGAATTAATATGTCTCACAATTGAAAGTAATATTATTTAGTTCAACCATTAGTACATACTACATTAGAAAATTGATTTTATCTTGCATAATCCATCATTTCTCACAAAAATAAATTAAAATATTTTATAATTGCAATTAATACTCCCTCCGTCCCAATTTTGTTTTCCCGTTTGACTGTGCGCGGAGTTTAATGCGAGAGTTGAATTTTAGTATTTAAATTAATAAATTAGTATTGAGAATGATGAATGGTGAATAAAGTATTATTTAAATGAATAAAGTAGTTTCCATTTAGGGATGGAAAAACAAAATTGGGACGGATGGAGTATTATTTAGTGCAATAATGATTACATATTACATTGAAAAATTAATATCATTTGCAAAAATACATAATTTCTCATGAAAATAAATTAATATATTTCGTAATCGGAAATATTACTACTTAATGCAACCATTAGTACATACTAAATTGGAACATTGATATTATTTTGCATAATACACCATTTCTCACTTAAATGATTTAAAATAATTCACAATCACAAATAATATTATTTAGTGAAAACCATTACTACATACTACATTAGAACATTGATATTATCTTTAATAATACACTTTTTTTTTTTACTAAAATGATACATTTAATGTTTCACAAATAAAAGTAATACTATTTAGTGCAACAATCAGTACAAAATATATTTGAACATTGATATTATCTTGCATAATACATCATTTCTCACTAAAATAAATTAAAATATTTCAAAATCACAAGTAATAATATTTAGTGCAACCATTAGAACATTGATATTGTTTTGCATAATACACCATTTCTCACGAAAATGAATTAAAATATTTCACAATCGGAAGACTATTTAGTGCAACTATTAGTACATACTACCTTGGAACATTGATATTATTTTGCTAATAAACCATTTCTCATTAAAACAATTTAAAATGTTTCACATTTGCAAGTAATACTATTTAGTGCAACCATTAGTACAAAATACATTGGAACATTGATAGTATCCTGCATAATACACAATTTCTCACTAAAATTAATTAAATTGGTCTGCAATTGCAAGCAATACTATTTAGTGCAACCATTAATACATATTACATTAGAAAATTTATATTATCTTGAAAATTTTATATACAATACTTAAACTTGAAAAAATTAAAATATCCAGTATTTAGAATCTTATCATGAATATCAAATATCGAGTTGATATTATATTATTGGTAATGAGTAACAATATTCTTTTTACTGCGTATATTACTCATTTTTAATACAAAAAATATAATATAGTAATATTTAAGTTTTAACATATCAAATTTTTAAAAGAAAATATTTAAAGTATTCAATATTTAACAAATAAATTTATAATTATTTAAAATATTTGAAAGATTATCACACAAAAAATTTGGTCAAATGTTATAATACTACTCAAATATAAAATCTTAATAACACTCAAATAAATGTTGATGATAAAAAAATTTCCAAACTATTCTATTTTTTATAAAATCAATTTAAGTAAAAAATGTTTAAGAAAATATGTATAATTCCACGCTATTTAATTTATCATTGCTCATTTCTAATGCAAAACATACAATATTGTATAATTTAAGGTTAAATATCAAGTCTTAAAAAAATATTAAAGTATTAAATAGTTGTCCAAATATTTTTTAAGAGTAAATATTTACCCAATAATTTTTTTTAGAGTAAATATTTGTCCAATAGTTTTAGATCTTAATAATAATTATTATCAAGAACACACGTTCACATAAATCCTATTCTATTTAATGTTATTAAAATGTGTTAATAATTATTTAAAATAATTAAATACATTTATAAAAATCATAAATATTTATATTATTTGAATGATTATCATCCATAATTCCTAATTCAATAATGTATTCAAATCCTGTGAGTTCGCCATAAAATCTTAATTAAATAATTAAATAAATAATAAATACAAGAAATAATTCTCACTCGACTCTCCTACCCCACCCCACATCACCATACCCTACTCTACCTAATCCACTGTCTTCTCCAAACACCCCACCCAACCTTTTCCTTCCCGGCTTCTCATACTGTTCTTTCTCAAATTTCCGCCACCTCAACCCCTCTGCAAAAATCTTGCGGAACAGAGTTATTTACATCCACAAAATCCCTCATCCACCCAACTTCCTCGTCTCATCTTCCTCAATTAAATAATCTTTAAATGGAGCCATGGCGAAAGTGCAAATGATGGTGGTGTGGCAGCGAGAACAGTCTTAATAGCTTCGCCTTGGTCTCAAGAACATTTTCCCCAAATTAATTTTCTAAAAAAAAAATATAATAGTGCTTCTTCAAATAACAAAGACCACAATAAGACCTCCCAAATTCTCTCCCCCGTGTAAATCAACTCGACAACCTACCCAAACACAACATTCCTACGCTGAATCGCATCACGAATACAAGAAAGGCCCTGGGTTTCTTCAAATTTTTATTGACTGGATTTTGAAGAGCTATTTATCAGGAGCAAATTACCGATTTCTTGCAACGGACATAGCCTGAGTAGAAAATAAAGAAAAAGTCTCGTACAACCAGTATGCAGACGCATACATAGATATTTATTGAAAAAGAAAAGAGCTCGTAAAAAGCGAGAATTGTTTTTGGAAAAGAGAGGAAAATGTTTAGGCACCATTGGAAAGAGAGAGAGAGAAAAAAACTATTGTTTTTCTTTTATATATTGGAGCCAAAATGAATAGTGCATACACCCCTAAAATTCCAATTGTCTGTGGTAAATTGTAGTGAATCACCACAAAAAGCATTTTCCTTTTAATATAGATAGATTCAATTCCATGGAATAAAAAATATATGATTTCAATACAGAATTTTTTAATGTCAAAATTAAAAATATTGATAAAGTTAAAATAATAAATTTTGTAATTTTTTTTAAGATATGGTTATACAATAGCATATTGTAACTTGTAAGATATATTAAAAATGTTAATTTCAAAGAAGGTACTATGTTTATGATATTTACGGTGAAACTTGATAAAACCGTATTAGTGAATTGCACTAGAGGTATCATTGAATAAGCAACATTAAATATTTTATTTCAATCTCTTTTTATATTTATTTTGAAGTTAATTTTTCAAGTATGTTGCAAATACTAATATAAAGAAAGAATAAGTGAATTAAAATTAGTGATTTGATAGTGGGACTCCCCAAAAGTAACATTTGTTAATATCAATATCCTAATGCAGTATGTATTAATGGTTGCACTAAATATTATTACTTGCGATTATGAAACATATTAATTTATTTTAGTGAGAAATGGTGTATTATGCAAGATAATATCAATGTTCCTATGTATTTTGTACTAATGGTTGCACTAAATAGTATTACTTGCAATTGTGAGACATTAAATGTATCATTTCACTGAGAAATGGTGTATTATGCAAGGTAATATCAATATTCTAATGTAGTATGTAATAATGATTGCACTTAATAGTATTACTTGCGATTGTGAAACATATTAATTCATTTTAATGAGGAATGGTGTATTATGCAAGATAATATCAATGTTTCAATGTATTTTGTACTAATGGTTGCACTAAATAGTATTACTTGCAATTGTGAAATATTAAATGTATCATTTTAGTGAGAAATGGTGTATTATGCAAGTTAATATCAGTGTGAAACATTAAATGTATCATTTTATCAATTATTTGTATTTTTTAATTTTTTAAATCATTTCTTCCGTTTTTTAATCATAACAATGTTTTATTTAACAGGTAACAATTATAATTATAGCTTTTTATTTTGTTAATTCTTGATAAAATTTTCTAAATAAATTGTATTTATTAAATTTGGATATTATTTTTACTAATAGTTAAGGGAAATTAAGCTTAGTAAACTGTCAAATTAGATACGAAAAAAGCTTGCAATTACCCTCAATTTTTTGTTTAACAACCGTGCCAATATATAAATTAAGCCAAGAAGTTTTTAAACATGGGTGACTGGTGGTTATATTTGGTGGGACTACGAAAATTTTGAATTAATTGATGGGAAGACGATATATAGGCCCCGAAATACATGGTGGCAAAACGAAAAAAAATTGATGGGATGGCGAAAAAGTTTTGGTGGAAAGACGAAATATATTTGGTGGGAAATAGGCAAAATAGTAAATTTCTATTTCCTATCTTTTTAGCTTCATGTTTTGAAAACTACTCCTTCGCAGTAATATACTCCATTTTATCTGCCATGTGTACGGTCCATATGTGTCAACGAGAGAAGTTGCTAGAATAGAAATGATACTCATCCATTTTGTTTATTGGTTATTTTCCAATTGCATTTTATTTTCTATTTAATTGTCGTTCACAATAATATACATATATTTACCCATATGCTACTAATTTACTTTACTAAAAAATAATTTTGTACTAAAAATGTATCGTTTCAACTATGCAAATAATATCGGAACGGGAGGAGTCAAGTATAGAAATAGTATGCGAAATCTTAACAAAATATAGTCATGATGGGTACAAGCTGGTGATCGAGACTCATTTTAACTCTGGACTTAGACATAGGGTGTGATTTGAGTTAGTGATAATGAGGTATAGACATTTATTATTGAGCTACGTGGATGGGATGTTGATGTGAATCTTTTTTATCACAATTTTTTTTTTGAAAATTGTTTAACATCTATTTGATCACGGTTAAATATATACATTAGCAAGTGTAGTCACATTGCTTTATATTTTATCGTGCGTTTTTTTAATTCACCACATTGCTTTATATTTTATCGTGCGTTTTTTTTAATTCACCCTTTAATGTACTATGTCTTAAACTAATAGTTTTTCTAAAATTTTATATTGCATTTGATATACATAACATGTAAACATATAAGAAATATTAATTCTAATTTAAATATGCATTTTAATAATTATAGTTTTTATTTTGATGATTGTTTGTCTATCATAAAGAAAATGGTGTATTGTGCAAGATAATATCAAGCTTCAAATTTATTATGTACTAATTGTTGCACTAAATAATACTACTTTAAATGTATTGTGAAACATTAAATGTATAATTTTAGTGATAAATTCATCTTAAATTTTTCTATTAACCATCATCCATATATAACTCAGTTATATTGAATATTTCTAAAGAAGATTGTCCACAAGAATATTAATTTCTAAAGAATATTTCTAACTAAAGTAAATAAATAATATAAAGTGGATTTTAGTGCAAGACAAAATTCAGAATTTTCGATTTCACGACACTTCATCATAATTAGTATTTTTAACAAATTTTATTAGATGGTCCACAAAATATAGTATGATAGTGGATTAGTGTTACAATGTAAATGATTTAGTGTTACAGTTTACCCTTACAATGAAGGAAAATTGAAACAAGAGATGCACTTGTGATTTTGCACCAATTTGATGAGATAATCCACAATACATATATGATAGTGGATTGGTATTACAATTTTAGTGGTTTAGTAGTACAATTAATCCTTCATACTTTTTCCTTGTAATAAAATTAGTATTACTCGACAAATATTTGTTACCGAAAATTCAAATTTGTAACCTAATTTTTGTTCTAATATTAGAAATACTAGTGTGTGTTCTTATATTATGCATGTGTGTGTGTGACTGAAAAGGAAAGATATATATACTATTAAATACTAAAATTTATAAAATAATATTTAAATTACATTTATACAATCATATATAGAAAGACAATTTGTTTGAGACATAGTAGTAGATTAAAATAGATTTCAAACAAAAAAACTTGTATATGAACAAATAGATGTGCAACAATTTTAAGACAATAACCAATGCAAAATAGTGTATAATGCAAAATAATATCAATGTTCTAATGTTGTATGTAATAATGATTGCACCAAATAGCATTACTTGCAATTATGAAATATTTTAATTTATTTTAGTGAGAAACCGTGTGTTATGCAAGATAATATTAATATTCTAATGTAGTAAATACTAATGGTTGGCAAGTAGAACATCACATCAAATAATGATGATTTATGATATATATATACAAAATTTTCAAAAATAGAAAATCAACAACAAATAAAATGTAAAAAAGTGAAGGTATAAAAAAATTATAGATAATAATTATTTCTTACTCATTTAACAAAAAAAAGAGCATATAACTTTTCTTAGTCGAGATAATTAAATAACCCTAGTCGGTTGTCTAGTTCGTGGGACGATGCATTTTTTAAAAGGAAAACATAATTTTTTTTAACTCGGGAGGATCACCATTCACTCAAATACTTTCATTCTGTCCCATTACAGACTAATTCCGCTTAAAATTACTTGATTCACTCGAATTTAATAATGTTTCATCAAAAGCTTGTTTTTTCATTAAATAACTCTAGTCGGGTTGTCTAGTTCGTGGGACGATGTGTTTTTTTATAGGAAAACATAATTTTTAAACTCGGGAGGATCTCTATTCACTCAAATACTTTCATTCCATCTCGATCCAGACTAATTCCGCTTAAAATTACTTGATTTCACTCGAATTTTATAATGTTTCATCAAAAATTTATTTTTTCATTAAATAATAGTTCGTGGAACGATGCATTTTTTCAGATGAAAACGTAATTTTTTAACTCGGGAGGACCTCCATTCACTCAAATACTTTCATTCCATCCAATTCCAGACTAATTTTGCTTAAAATTTCTTAATTTTACTCGAATTTAATAATGTTTCATCAAAATTTATTTTTTCATTAAATAACCCAAGCCGGACTGTCTAATCCGTGAGACGGTGCGTTTTTTCGAGGAAAACATAATTTTAAAACTCGGGAAGGACAAAGAAAGTATTTATATAATAGTAATATATCATAATGAAAATAACAAAAAAAAATTTACATTGCACGATAAAATATTATATGTTACCCTCGCTTAATTCACACTCTTGGCACAAAATTGTCTTTACCTTGTAGGGTTGGGTTTGCTAATTGCCATAAAAACGTTGTAGCACTTGAAAAAAGGTTGAATTTTGATAAGTAAAAAAAACCAGTTAATTAAACAATGTGATCCACTTGGAATCAAATAAACAAATATAAAAATTTGTTAATCATGTAATCATCTCTTGAACCGATTAGGATAATTTTGATTACATTATATTTTTAATTAATTAAAATTATCAAAGAATTATAATTAACAAATTAATCATCTCTTTGTGGGGCTTGTTTTTTTCCTATGTTTTAAAAGCGGTGCGGCGTTGAACTGGACCCAAATTGAAACAAATAAAAAAGGGTTAATTGCAAAAAAAATCATGAACTTTATAGTCTTTATCAATTACAACATGAACTTTTAAAGTTTGCAATTCGATACACGAACTAATTTATTATTGCAATACGATACATGGTGTAAATTTTCGAGGATACTCTACACATGATGTAAATTTTTCGGCAATACTAACTCTACGTGGTAGCCTAAGCCGCTATCGAAAATGCGTCACGCGCTACATCAAATGTCAAATCTAGAAAAAAAAAATCAAAATATTTTTTTAATAAAAAATTGTTCAAACAAGGTTTAATAAAAGTGAAGATAGTAAAAAAAATTGTTTTATAGTATCTGTACAAGTTTGTATGATGTGAGACATATTTTCCTACATAAACTAGACAACACCAAATTTTATAATCAATTATTAAACATGTTTGAGCAATATTTTTTATAAAAGAACTTTTTGAAATATTAATTTTTTTTTTTTTTTTTTTGCAGATTTGGCATTTGACGTGGCGTGTGACACTTTTTTGTATCAGCTCTGGCTGCCACGTGAGCGTACATATCTCCAAAAATTTACACCATGTATCGAATTGCAGTAATAAATTAGTTCATGTATCGAATTGCAAACTTTAAAAGTTCATGTTGTAATTGATAAAGACTAAAAAGTTTGTGATTTTTTTTGCAATTAACCCAATAAAAAAATAATTAATTTTCATGAATATATTAAATATCGTGATTAATTAAAATTGTGTATAAAGATCGTGAATTAATAGAATTAACCCTATTTATTATGATAAATTTAAATTATTAACCATATACCGACTTCATTGCCGTCTAAAAGAAAACCTCCCTTATTAATTTGTAAATATTGCTTATTAGATTAAGTTTAGAAAAATTAATTGAATAATTCATATTAACCAAATGAAATGTATAGCTTGATTGATCAGGCAATGAAGGCATCCATTACTTAGTAATTAGTATAAAAGGTAGTATTTCCGTCATAGAAGATATTACGCATATTCTTTTTTTATTTGTTCGAAAGGGTTTACACACCTCAAAAAAAAAAATTGATTTATGTGCACACTCACAAATATATATACATATTTATCTATATGTCATTACTTTATTTAAAAAATAATTTTTTTCTTAAATAAATATGCCCGTAGAAGTAGGATGTTGGTGATCAATTTTTATCGGATGGATTAGTGACTGTTTAAGTTCGGTTTAAAGATCATCAATCAATTACGTGTGATTGGTTACCACCGTAAATGGTAAATCGAGGGTTCGGGTTATGAACTTGTAAATGTGAAAGTCGAAATCGTAATAATTTCGTATGTGTGTACGTTTAGGTGTATTAGTGTGTGTTTTAGGAGTGTTTATGAATTTGAACTTGTATTAATAAGCTGGAGAACAACTATTTATAGAGGCTAGCAAGCATGAGGTGTCTCAGACTCTTGGTCTCCCTAGCTTGCATGCCTGACAAGTGTTCTTTGACCTTAGTTTGACCTTATCTAAGCTGAATCTTAATTACAAAGTCTTCTTTTGGTCTTATCTTGGACTTCATTGTTGTTCGTCCAGGTCAGCTTAGTGCATCCAGAATGATTTTTCATCAAAGTTGTTCGCTTTTTGGGTGCATGGCTCAGAAGTTGCTCGCCTTTGTATTTTACACAGTTTGGCTTTGGGATCTTGATCCTTTGTTCGTCGACATGCACCTCTTAGGTTGGTAGATGCACCACCTTTCGTCAATGTTGTTCGTCATTCAGCGACTTAGCAGAATGTTCATATCTGGTCTTGGGTCTTAATACTTGTTCGCCAGTATGTTGTTCGTCGGTAGAGTTGTTCGTCAGTTTATACACTCTCTGGATTTATTTATGCACCCCGACTTGATTTTCTTTGTTGATCATCTTTGATTTGGGGTTGATTCCTCATAATCCTTACTAAGGATTTAATTCTTGTTCGCCATTCATTGATTTATGTTCGCCTATCAACAATTGCCCTCTATCCTGACTACATGTTGTCCCAGACGAGCAACTTTGTGGCGAGCAACTGTAGTTAGGATACTATACTGGTGACGATTTGGACGATCATCATTGAAATAGGCGATCAACTTTGGGTTCACCATTTCGTCTTCCCAAGATCTGGGGGATGTACGAGGATGACGTGGGCGGCATGATTGCGCGCCGTCCACGCGCGAGCAACCCCGAGGCCACGCGCCCCTGTATTTGCAAATTGGCCCTTTAATTTTTGAGCTTGCTCGGTGATTACCCCATTTTTTGGCGTTTTGGTCCCCATTTTTGGGGTAATTACGGATTTTACCCCGTTTTTGCTTGGGGTATAAATATGGGAGAAACTGAAATTTTTCCCACTTTTTCCATCTCTGCTACAGTGCTCCGACGATTTCTCCTTCTCCGGCGACTCCAAGCTTTTCCGGCGTCCGTTCCTCCAGTATTTGGCTTCAAATTTTGTTTCCCAGGTAGTTACTTTCTTTCTTCATCTCATTTCTTGGGTTTTTTCTTCAAAAGCCTCCATCGCCACCGTGTGGGGCTTTGCGCCGCCGTCTTCTCCGAAGGATCGCCGCCGTCTTCTCCGAAGGATCGCCGTCGTCTGCAATTTCTTCTTCTTTTCCTCCTATGTCTTCGCATTCGAGCAACAAATCCGAGGAAACTCTCGATCCCCTATTTCCTATTGTGGCACACGAAAATCGACCCCTTTCGAAGTTTCTTCGGCCTCGGATCCCCACGTGGACTCCATCGTCCGATCTGTAGAGGATACGGGTGCTCGCCCGTCAGGGAGGGAAGTGGTGGTCACTGCGAACAGAGATTCCGATGAGGGCTCCTCGACTAGTGCTGAATCGAAAGATCCCCAATTTGACGAATTGACCCGTGAATTTCTGGAAGGGATAGGGTTCCCATCTCTGAAAATGATGGAAAACGAGATCCCAGTCGGAGTTGCTCGGCCTTTCGAATGGCGAGCATATGCCGAGGAGTACGCGAACCACTTTGCTCGTCCGAAAAGATAAAAAATGGATTTAATAAAAAATGAATTCCAGGCGAGCAGAATCAAGAGCGTCGTCCTCGAGGAGGATCTCGATTCGATCCAAGAGACATACAAGATCCCATATGACATTCATATGTGGGCCCCCAAGAGAAAGGAGAGAGCCGATCGCCCACCCCCAGGATGCACGGCGATCAACATTCATACTTTGATGGTCGGCCTGAAGCTGCCGCTGCCTCCCGTTGTTGGTTGTTTTCTTGAGGCGACCAACCTTGCTATTACACAGATTACGCCGATTGGATGGATGAATCTGCTCGGCGCAATGTGCCTGTTCGCTCTCGAAGGATACGTTGATCGCCTGACTGCAGAAGAGATTAACTATCTCATGACAATCACTAAATGTCCCATTGGTGAAGAAGGCTACTACTACCTCAAGGCCAGGACCGGACTCAAGATGGTAGAAGGGGTGCCGAACAAGATTAGGGACTGGAAAGAGCACTTTTTCTTCATAGGGGGTGACTGCCGAGCATCTTCCGGTCCACACGGTGGCATTGGGCGAATAAACTCTCCCGCAGCCTATGGAATAATTAAGCGTAAGTTTATCTTTGCTCGCCTTCGAATTGTGTTGTTCTAATTTAACTTTTATTGTTTGCTCGCAGATCATCGACTACCAAAGTGGAATTCGGAAGAAGAGGAGATTGGTGCGGAGTTCCTGTTCACTTCTTGTTTGGTTGGCTTGCGCAATAGAACGGACAGGACCATCCAATATCTAAGCGACGAGAAGCGTCAAAGAGCTGCTCGTTTGCTTACCTATCCCCACCACTTGGAAGCACAAGCTGAAGTGCCCCCAGGTATATAAAAAATTTCTAACTTCCCACTGAAAACTTGCTCGTCTTTTTTATTCTGAACTTGTTCGTCTAACTTTTTTCTTTTTTTTTAGCCGAGCAAGTCATTGTTGTCGTTCCCCCCTGCTTTGCTCTCCTCGAACAAAGAGTCTTTGAGATGGCGCCTCCGAAAGGTCGAAAAAGGAAAGGTGACCCGCCTACCAAAGTACTGGGAATGACGAACAAGGCTGAAGGAGCCAAAGTTCCTCGGTCTGCGGCACCTTATGGCCATGCTCGGCCAGCTTCTCCGATTTCTCCTCCCCATGGGGGGAAACGTTTAAAGAAAGCGGATGAGACTCCACTGGCCCAGGATGTCCCCTGTGGTGGCAAGGGGAAGGAAAAGGTGGGCCAGAGTCATGCTCGCCCCGAGGGGTATACTGTTCGACACTCCCCCGTCGAGACTGCGGAGATGACGGGCAAAGCGGGCAAAAGCGTTACCCCAACTCACGGCCCTGAGGATATCACCATACTGGGTTGGGACGAACGAAAGTTCCATGAGTAAGCATATCTAGCTTTGTGGCCGGCGAACAACTTTTAATAACATCTTGTAACTTAGGTTTTTGTTTGCAGGTATCGGCCTAATGATCATCCTGGGCGAGCAGCCGCGGTTCACCAATACGCCTGCTCAAAAACTCCGGTGAACATTCGAGAGATCCCGGGCGAACATGTTCGTCGGGCAACTGAGTTGATCGCCCGATCGTGGACCCGGCCTCTGGAGATAACCGTTTCTGCTCAAAGCATTACGGACAACTTCCACTTTTCTTTGATGCATCATGCAAACGGCCTTGCTATCGCCCAGAAAGGAATGATCCAGCTCGCCGAGCTTGAAGATGCTGTTCGTCGTTACGCCAGTACAGCTCGGCAGCTGACCGAAGAGAAGGACGGTCTGGTCGGCCAGTATGAGGCCAAAGTTGCCCGTCTTAATAATCAAATCAATGTTTATATTGATTCTGAAAAGAAATACCTTGAAGACATTCAAGGTTTGTCTAAGGAATTGAAAGGCAAAGATGCCATGCTCGGCGAGGGGGAGAAGAAGTTGTCCGCGGCCGAACAAGAGATCGCTGAGCTCAAAGCGGAAGTTGCTCGTCTTCGGGAGGCGGAAGCCAACCTCTTCACAAACGAGCAACTCGAAGCTGAAGTTCAGGCTCGAACTGCCCCCATTTCAAACCTTGGGTACATTTGCGCCTACGCGGACAGCATCCGCACGGCCGATGCTTATGATTACAAGGATATGGTTGAAGAAATGAGCAAAGACTTGAATGAATTCATCGAGCACTATCCACCGCCGAACAACATTGAAATTCAGCTGGCGGATTTGGCTGTACTAGGGGTTAAACTTGACAAACTTGACTCCAGTATCGTCATCACTCATCCTCCGCCTCCAGTTGATGAAGGCGAACAAGAGGAAGAGGCGGCTGTGGCTGACGAGCAAAATGCTAAAGAGCAGGAGCAGAAGATCGCCGAAGACATGGTCAGAGATATGATTGTCGATCCTCCTGCCGAACAAACTCAAGATCCTCCTCCAGCCGAGCAGCAATAGTTCTTAGGACTTAGCTTTTTTCTTTTCACCTTCTTTGTAATAGTTGTTCGCTCCTTTTGTAGTACTTGACTTCTAGGATCATTGTACTATTTTTTAGGCTTAATGCCTTTTGATTAATGGAATGTCTTTCTCATGTTCGCTCATTTTCTTTATATGTTAATTGCCTTTACATTTTTATCAATGCCTTTGCAATTATAACATATAGTGTTGGGCTTTTGTTCGAATTGAACTTTGCCTTTAATGGAATTAGGGTTTAGCCTTAGGTTCTGTTCATTTTAAAAAACGAACAACCTTTAAGTGGCTTTGGTCCTCAAAATGGACTTGTACCTCGAGCTTTTGGACTTTTCCTCTTGACGAACAACTACTATATTTACATTATGAAAAATTTACAAATGTTGTAAGACTGCTCGTCACTAACACATACTACCTGACGAACAACTTTGAACACTAACTAAAAAACATGCTCGCTTATAATATTCTTGCCGAGCAACTCTGTCTAAAATTAAAAGATGAAACAGCACTAAACTATACAATGTGCCGAACAACTTTAAATTCTATACTTAGCAAAATTTTCAAAAAATTAGGCAAGTTTTTGGTTTGCCTGGTTTGCCTCATTTGGTTCACTGGCCCCCCAAGCAATTTGTTCGCCCAAATAAGAACTTGTTCGTCTTATTGATAGTACTTCTTCAGATGTACAACATTCCAGGAGTATTGGGCCGGCTTGCCTTCCATATCTTCGATATTGTATACACCATTAACGAATTTTTCCGTTATACGATACGGGCCCTCCCAAGATGGTCCCAATACACCTGGAGGTTGGGCGAGCAACTTTCTTAGAACCATATCTCCAACTCTGAATTCCCTAACTTTAACATGGGAATTATAATAGCATTTTGCTCGCTGCTTATAGGTAGCATTTTTTAGCTCGGCATTCAGTCTTTTTTCCTCGAGCAAATCCATTTCAGTAGCTAGAGCAGAGTTGTTCGCCTGCTCATCAAAGTTGGTCGTCCGGTATGTGTTGGTCTTTAACTCGATTGGTATTACAGCCTCTGTTCCGAAAGCCATTGCAAAAGGTGTTTCTCCGGTGCTTGACCTGGGAGAAACTCTGTATGCCCATAAGACTTCCGGAAGCTCCGTAGACCAACTGCTTTTGCTTTCTGCTAGCCGTACTTTTAACGTATGCTTGATAATTTTGTTTACGGCCTCGACTTGTCCATTCGACTGGGGATGATAGGGCGTAGAATAATGTTTCTTGATCCCCCACTTTGTACAGAAATCTCTCAACTCTTTTCCATCAAACTGCGGACCATTGTCTGTTCACGATGGTTTGTGGAACTCCATAACGACAAACAATGTTCTTCCAAATGAAGTTGATCATTTTCAATTGCGTGATTTTCAACATGGCCTCTGCTTCTGCCCATTTTGTATAATAGTCGACTGCCACAATGGCAAATCGAACTCCTCCAACTCCCGCCGGGAAGGGACCAATAATGTCCATCCCCCATCTTGCAAATGGCCACGGGCTGTAAACTGATACGAGCTGTTGAGCCGGGGTATGAATGTTTGGTGCAAAAATCTGGCACTGGTGGCAAGTCTTTGCTTTCTTGATTGCATCTTGACGTAAAGTTGGCCAATAATAGCCTTGTCTGATGGTCTTGTATGCCAAGGCTTGCCCCCCAGTATGATTTCCGCATACTCCGGCATGTATTTCTTCGAGTATTGCTCGTCCTTGCCCCCTAGTCAAACATTTGAGAAGTGGGATTGATATTCCCCTTTTGTAAAGTTGTTCGCCCACCAGAGTATATCTGGCGGCTTGCTTTGTTAGCTTGGCAGCTTCAAAAGGGTTGTTTGGTTTTTCTCCACTTTTCAAATATTTGACTATATTTGTTCTCCAGTCTTCTTCTTCACTTGCTTGTTCATCAAGTTGGTTGACATTATAACTTCTTGTTGATGGATCATTCATCCTTGTAATTATAATGTCTGCCAACTCTGCTGGTCCCTCACTTGTTGCTAGTCGGGCCAACGCATCTGCTTGTGTGTTGCTTGTTCTTGGAATTTGTTCAATGAAGACTTGTTCTAACAAGGACATCAGGTAAGCAACAATTCGTTGATACTCGATCATGTGATCGTCTTTTGCTTCGTATTCACCTCGGACTTGGTTCACAATCAATTGAGAGTCGCTAAATATTTGTAACCGTCTAACACCTACTGCGAGAGATAAGTGGAGACCAGCAATAAGAGCTTCGTACTCAGCTTCGTTGTTGGTTGCCATGAAACCAAATTTACCGAGGTGAATACTTATCTGTTTGGACTAATTAGAACCACTCCTGCCCCCGAGACTATGTTAGTTGAAGATCCGTCAACATAAAGATGCCATGGGTGATCAAGTCCTCTCGTCGGGTCTGGTGGGAAGGTTAGTTCGACAATAAAGTCGGCTAACGCTTGCCCTTTGATCGTTGTTCGAGGAGCATAGGTCACCCCGAATTGGCTAATCTCTAGTGACCACTTTAATAGACGACCAGCTGTGTCGGGGCGATGGAGAATTTGTCTGAGTGGGAAAGTTGTTAACACTTCAACTTGATGATAAAAAAAGTATGGTCGTAACTTCCTTACACTCATGACAAGTGCGTACGCCAGTTTCTCAGTTGGAGAGTATTTGATCTCCGCGTCGTGTAAAGCTTGACTGACGTAGTAGATTGGTTGATGAAATTTGCCGTCTTCTCGCACCAGAACAGAACTGATGGCTACTTCTGATGCTGCTAAGTATAAATATAGCTTCTCTCCTGGGACAGGTTTTGATAGGATTTTAACATCTCCCAGATATTCTTTGAGTTGGTCAAACGCCTTTTGACAGTTGTTAGTCCATGTGAACTGTCCTTTCTTGATTGCTTCAAAGAATGGACGGCATTTGTCCCCGATCTGGATATGAACCGGTTTAATGCTGCTAGGCATCCCATAAGCCTTTGCACTTCTTTTATTGAACGTGGTAGTTGCATATCCACGATTGCTTTGACTTTTATTGGATTGGCTTCAATCCCTCGTTGACTAACAAGATGGCCCAGGAATTTTCCTGAATGAACTCCGAAACTGCTCTTCTTTGGATTCAGCTTCATATTGTAATGTCGAAGAATATCGAAC
The DNA here is from genome assembly GCA_947034835.1 of Ballota nigra. Lineage (NCBI taxonomy): Eukaryota > Viridiplantae > Streptophyta > Magnoliopsida > Lamiales > Lamiaceae > Ballota > Ballota nigra. The sequence goes on along the minus strand of OX344724.1, from coordinate 35,960,159 downwards.
ACCTGGGTCAAATGTTGAAGATGGTCTTCTTTTCGGGGGCTTTTGACTACGATATCGTCTACATAGACTTCTACCGTATCTCCAATTTGTTCGTCGAACATCTTGTTCACCAACCTCTGGTATGTTGCTCCGGCATTGATGAGGCCGAAGGGCATTCTTTTCCAACACAACAAGTTTTTGTTCGTATAAAATGCTGTGTTCTCTTGATCGTCTGGATGCATTGGAATTTCATGACCTGCAGTGTTGTCCACCAACTGGTCAATGTGAGGGAGTGGAAAGTTGTCCTTCGGGCATGCTGCATTCAGATCTGTAAAGTCTATGCATAGTCTCCAGGTCCCGTTTGGTTTCCTCACAAGGACTGGGTTTGCTACCCACTGCGGACAGAGTGCTTGTCGGATTAAGTCGTTGTCTAACAACTTCTTTACTTCTTCATTTAAAGCCTGATACTTGTCTGGGCCATATTTTCTTTGTTTTTGATGGAAAGGCCTTTTTGCTTGATTGATATTGAGCTTGTGACAAGCATGTTTTGGATCTATCCCCACCATGTCTGCACGAGACCAAGCAAAAACATCTAGATTTTTGCTGAGGAACTCTTTCATTCGGGATCTGTAAGGCTCAGGGAGCTCAGATCCTATGTATAATTCAAGATCCGGGTTTTCAGGATTAACTTTGAACGCCTCCAGCTCTTCAACTGGAGTTGCTCGTCGTTTTTGTCCTTTCCACCGAGGATCAAGTATTGGTCCCTCAGAGTTGAAATCATTTTAGATGTTCATTGGCTCTGCCCCCAGGCGGGGATCTAGACCATCTGTTGGCCCTGATTCGTTGTTGTTAGTCAACACCTGGCCCTCCAAGCCATCATATGAATGTTGCTCGTCACCACCCCTTTGTTGTTCGTCAGGATGATATTCCTCATGGGTGGTGAGGAGTTGTTCGTCCAACACTTGCTCGTCATGATGTTGTTCGTCAGTATCCATGTGGTCTTCCTCTATGTCCATCATGTTCTTTAGTATTGATGGTTCATCAGCAGGATGGCTAGTTGTGGCTTCCATCGTGGATACTAGTGCATGTTTGGCCTGCAACTGTAAGAGACATTCACTGGCCTTTCTTTGATCTTTTTTTATAGTGTCTGCTCCACTTGCTGTTGGGAATTTCAAACAATAATGATAAGTGGAACATGCCGCTTTGAATTCATTCAAAAAGGGTCGACCAAGAAACCCGTTATAAGTTGAATCCTGGTCTACAACCAAAAAGTCAACCATTCTCGTAATATTTTTCTCGGGTTCGTTGGCCGTTACAAGTTGTACTGCTAAAGTAACTATTCCCAATGGGTCCATTACAGCATTTCCGAAGCCTATTATTCTGCGAGTCGTATCCCGGATATAGCCCGAATAATCTCCAAGATGATCGAGCGTCTTTTTGAATAGGATGTTGGTGTAGGCTCCGGTGTCCACCAACAATCTGTGGACTCGTGTTCCCATAATTTTTGCGCATATTACGAGCGAATCATTGTGCGGAGTTAAGATTCCTTCCAAGTCATTTTCGGTAAAGGTCAGTTCTGCTGTCTGCATGATAGATGTTTTAACCCCCATTTCTTGGACTTGATCGATCGCTCGTAGCTCAGCTTTTCTTTTCCGGTTGGAGATTGGCGGTCGTCCATCAGAACACCCTCCCGCGGGGCCTGCAGGTTCCATCATGTATAAGTCCTCCAACGGACGAGCAGGAATGGTAGGAACTGGTCGTGCTGGTTTATTGTTCTTCTGAGGTTGATCATCCTCGTCCTCAGAGTTGTTCTCCCGGACTCTCTTCCCGGGTTGTCTTTTGACAAAGTCGGAGAGCTTTCCGTCCTCGTAGAAACGCCAGAGCTGCTTGAGCAAATCTCTACATTCACTCGTAAAGTGCCCTACGCTTTGATGGTAGGCACAATACTTGTTAGGGTTGAGTTTGCCAGTATCCTGGCGAATTTTCCGGGGAGGGGAGAGCAACTCCTTATCCTTCACATTTTCATAAACAGTATCAACTGACACTATTAGCACTTGATTCAACTTTTCCTTGAGTTATGTCCCTTCAGTGAACGCCTTCATGTTTTTTGGGACTCGATAGCTTGTTGCACCAGGTTTCTTGTTGTTCTCCTTGGGATCAGTTTTGTTCTCCCCCAAGTTTGATTGCAAAGCCTCATGCATGGAAACGAATATGCCGGCTTGATTCCTGAATTCGGCATAACTTCTTGGGCACTTCAGACGTACCTCTTTCCATAGCTTTGATCCTTTCTTCAACCCGGCCATAATGGCAACGATCTTCGTATCCTCACTGACGGTTCTCCTTCTAACAGTACCTTGTCGAACCGATTTGTCTCGTCATCATTTTGTTTTAGGTCAGACAATCGGTATTTCTGAGACAAGTACGACCCTGCCGTTGAGAAATGAGAAAGGAACTCTCGACTCAGTTGAGTGAATGAATGGATAGATGCTGGGGGCATTGCCGAAAACCACTTGTGTACCCGATCCCCCAAAGTTAAGGGGAAGTTTTGGCATTGAGTGGCATCGCTGGCTCCCACCGAGACCATATAATCTGAATACTTCGTCAGATGAACTCTGGGATCAGCAACACCGTCATACTGTATGCTTGCCGGGAACTGGACCTTCTTCTGAATCGGGGCTTTCAGAATGACAGGTGATAGTGGTGAGGATGGCAAACTGGTTGTCCCCACACCTCTCTGTTGGTCCAACTGTCCCTGCATGTTCTCCACTGCCCTTCTTAAACTTGATAGCTCATCCAAAGATGCTCCCTGGCTTGGAGGCTGTTCGGCGAGCAAAGGTACTAACCTTTCTGCTCGTCGCAGTCCCTCACTTGGAGTGGGCAAATCCTGGGGCTGTTTTCTAGGGTTGCTCACCGCATTTGGCCCTAGACGCCTGAAGGTAGATTGAGAGAGCCTCTCATGAACTGATGGGCGTGGTTGCTCCAATGTTGCTCGCTCACGCTCCACCTCCTGGCGAGCAACTTTGTCTTGCTGTTGGGGTTGGCCAAGTCTGTCCTGGGCACTGGAACGGGTAGTTCCATGGCTCGACATTGTTGTTCGCCCGCGAGCAGACTCAGCCTGGCCCTCTCTTGGTTCGACCATCTTAGCTTTGCCTTTATCCCGCCTGACCTGGGCACTGTTTACCTCGTGTTGTTCGCCCCTGGTTGACCTAGCCCTAACAACCTCTATGGCTCTATCTTTAGGCCTCACTTGTGAAGGCCTATTTTGATCTTGCTGTCTCTGTAGTGCCTGGAGAGCAGCAATGGTTTTGGCTAGTTCGTTGGGGTTGTTCGTCAGGGCCTCCATTTCAGGCGGGGGATTATGAGTTATGGCAGTATGCTGCGATCTATTCACATGTCTAGGATTACGATCCTGGTGGTCGGCCGACGAGGCTCGGGTGGGAGATGCTCTCCTTGACAAGCGTGACGCTTGGGTTTCCTTGGATTGAGGCATTCCGAATTAATTTGTCTTAATTCTTATGATGAAGAACACCAAGAACACTTTTGTTTGAATCTTCAAATATTTCTTGAGGTTTTCTTTGAATCTTCAAGTTTTCAGCTTGAAGTTCTTGAGTAATCACACTAATTCGAAGGTTCGAACCCTCCTTCTAGCGCAAATTTGTTGGTGGTCATTTTTTATCGGATGGATTAATGATTATTTAAGTTCGGTTTAAAGATCATCAATCAATTACGTGTGATTGGTTACCACCGTAAATGGTAAATCGAGGGTTCGGGTTATGAACTTGTAAATGTGAAAGTCGAAATCGTAATAATTTCGTATGTGTGTACGTTTAGGTGTATTAGTGTGTGTTTTAGGAGTGTTTATGAATTTGAACTTGTATTAATAAGCTGGAGAACAACTATTTATAGAGGCTAGCAAGCATGAGGTGTCTCAGACTCTTGGTCTCCCTAGCTTGCATGCCTGACAAGTGTTCTTTGACCTTAGTTTGACCTTATCTAAGCTGAATCTTAGTTACAAAGTCTTCTTTTGGTCTTATCTTGGACTTCATTGTTGTTCGTCCAGGTCAGCTTAGTGCATCCAGAATGATTTTTCATCAAAGTTGTTCGTCTTTTGGGTGCATGGCTCAGAAGTTGCTCGCCTTTGTGTTTTACACAGTTTGGCTTTGGGATCTTGATCCTTTGTTCGTCGACATGCACCTCTTAGGTTGGTAGATGCACCACTTTTCGTCAATGTTGTTCGTCATTCAGCGACTTAGCAGAATGTTCATATCTGGTCTTGGGTCTTAATACTTGTTCGCCAGTATGTTGTTCGTCGGTAGAGTTGTTCGTCAGTTTATACACTGCCTGGATTGATTTATGCACCCCGACTTGATTTTTTTTGTTGATCATCTTTGATTTGGGGTTGATTCCTCATAATCCTTACTAAGGCTTTAATTCTTGTTCGCCATTCATTGATTTATGTTCGCCTATCAACAATTTCCCCCTATCCTGACTATATGTTGTCCCAGATGAGCAACTTTGTGGCGAGCAACTATAGTTAGGATACTATACTGGTGACGATTTGGACGATCATCATTGAAATAGGCGATCAACTTTGGGTTCACCATTTCGTCTTCCCAAGATCTGGGGGATGTACGAGGATGACGTGGGCGGCATGATTGCGCGCCGTCCACGCGCGAGCAACCCCGAGGCCACGCGCCCCTGTATTTGCAAATTGGCCCTTTAATTTTTGAGCTTGCTCGGTAATTACCCCATTTTTTGGCGTTTTGGTCCCCATTTTTTTGGGGTAATTACGGATTTTACCCCGTTTTTGTTTGGGGTAAAAAGTAGTAGCAAACGAAAGATCGCCAAAATTAATGATCGAGTAAATTGGCTTTCATTTATGCAAATTGTTCTAATTAGTATTTCTCCCGTGCGATGCACGGTTTATATTGTTACTAATATATAAAAATATTGTGCTATTACTAACTTTGTTTTTTTAATGCATGCATACATATTTTTTTTATTGACAAAGTACAGAGTGAAAATAATTAATGAATTATTGAAAATTATTAGTTGTTTTCACTAAAGAATAATAGTTGTTATCAATGAAGAATATTGATTGTATAGTGAAAACAAACTAATATCCTTCAATGAATCACGCATGAACCAATTTCACAATACATTCCCTTGTTTATTATACTAGATTTTTGCTCGTGTGATGCACGGGTCTATTGTAATTCTTTTATTTTGAATGCATAAGTGTTAAATAATGTTTAAAACATGGAATATGGTGAGCAAATGAGAGACATATAGTACCTTAGCGGTTCTCTAGATAATGTATGAGGAGTGTTAGTCAATTATTTTTGCCCTGTAATATTCATTAATAAACTAATATATTAATCATAAACTGATTATCCCAATTTGTTAGTTTTGTGTGATATTTGGGTTTATGAAACACAAATTCACACACGTAATTAACTAACAGATCGTACAATCCTATATTTGGAGTATCATATTCAATTGTCTCCACGTGATGAAGCTTCAACTAATTCAGTTGTATACAAAAAATTTGAAAAAGTATTGACTCAATCTCCTCATAGCACCATTACTACGATCAATTATGTTGTAGTAAGAGTGGATGACATACAATAATCACACAAAGTAAGGGCTCGCTTGCAAACCCAGTAGAAAAGGAAGTTCTTTTTTTTTTTTTTTGAAGAGTCAAGTCTAAAACTTTTTTAAAAAGTGCTTCTACACACCTTTTAGACTATGATCACCAATAATCTAACACAACCTAACCTCTTAATAAATAATTCATTTCTCTCTCCTCCACATATTTAATTTACTACTCAACCCAACCTCAACTTTTTATTACTTTATTAATAACCCAACCCAACCTAGAATAATTATTTATTTTATTGTTTAATAATTGCATATACTTCATAATCAATTTTTTTTATTATACATAAAATGTAATAAAAATGCTAAACTATATGATATTCAATGTACGTAATTAGTAAAAAAAAACTACCATTTTTTTTAGGAAATATCAATAACAAATAGAGATGTTAATCCGGGCCGGGCTAATAGGGCCGGCCCGTTTAACCCTAAAAAATACAAGGTTAGGGCTATGGTTTAAGGGGCCCATTTAAATCAGGGCCTTTTTGGCCCGGCCCTATTAGCCCGCGGGCTAATAGGGCTAGCCCGCCAGCCCGGGTTATATATATATATATTAATCATTTATATTATATAATAAGTGTATTAATTATTTATTACAATTAAAGTATTAATATATATATATATATATATATATACTCACATTTTTTCAATTCGTCATCTAGCCCTAACTTCAGTAAAAGATGATGTATGAGAAATTTAATCCATCCATTTTAGTGTTATTTTATTTTTAGTTACTTTTTAGGTTACTCCATCCATGAACTAGTAGTACTTAGATACACAAGTGTCCAATTAGATTAACTTTTTAGTTAATTTGCTGCTAATATTGTTTATTCTTTTGTTTCTTGGATATTAAATTTATTAGTATCATTCCGATTAAATTTTTTATTTTTTTTGGTATGATATGCATGGTAGTGAGTTGAATTATTACAAGTATAATTGAGTGAATTTTTTGTAATTATAATACTGCAATAAATCGAAAATTAGTCGTGTTGATGTTTGAATTATTACGTGTTGGTGTTTTGTACTTTTTAAGTATTGATATTTGAATTTTTATAATTACTTTGAATTGTTTTTATATAATTTTAATTAATTTATTAACAATGTTTAAATTCATTAACATTTTATTGCCACTATTTTAAATTTTGTGTTAAATTTTATTTTTTTTCGACATAACCCGTTTAGCCCGAGGCCCGCTAGGGTTAGGGTTAGGTCTTAATTATTAAAGGCCCGTTAAGAGTGAACCGGATAAGGCCCTAACCCGTTTAGCCCGAAGCCCGTTAGGGCCGGTCCTATAGGGTTAGGGCTAGCCCGTTTAACATCTCTAATAACAAAGTTAAAATAAAAAAAGTAGAACATGATGTAGATCCATAATAAAAATTAGAAGAAACAATAAAAAAATTATATAAATTTGTAGAGATTATAAAATTAAGAGAGAAATAGAGAATTTGATATTTTGATTCAAAGTATATCAATATGGGTGTCTATTGATAGAGAAAAAAATATTACAAATTTTGGTGTCTTTTTTTTTTTTTTTACAAAGAATACTTAAAATCGAAATTTATTAATTATTCAATATAAATTATCACAGTCAATTATATTCTGACACTTCTCAAAGATTTGAGAATATTCAATGCCCAACCCCAGGTTGGTGTAGCACGGAGGTCGACCACCTCCATTTACATTTACTTTCTCTTTTTCTTTTTTTAATTTTTTTTGTCTTTTAGTGGATTTAGGTTGAGATAGTTTATTGATGAACATAGTCTTATTGAGTTTGCAAACACACACTAATGCTAAAATTGAAACTTTTTTTTTAATTTACTTTTTTTTTCATTATTTATATTTTTACAAATGCTTTAATGTGTTAATATTCAAGTGATAATTATATTATAACTGTTTTTATTATTTATAATAAAACACATAATCTTACATGGGAATTGGGATTCATGATTTTTTTAATATTTTTAAACTATAGAACTCAAAAAAAAAAATGGTGTAATTATCCTTAATTATAGACACAACTTTTAATTTTTAAATTTTGCATTCTTCTGTTTTTTTAAATTATAATTGTATGTCTTTTCAAGATAATGTATATGTGTAAGGAAGAATGATTATTTGTCTTGGAGCTGCTATGGTTCAAACATATATACATTAAAAAAAAAAATCTTACAGCAAAGAGAGAGAAGTTGAACCAATAAACTAAATTCTCCTCATCCATCAAGAAAATATCTAGTCTTAAATTAAACAATAAAGTTGATTCTCCTCTTCCGGCTAAAAATGCCTATTCTGTCCATTATTTACATGACTTGGCTCCAAGTTTTGTATGATGCCTAAATAAATTATCTCTCCAATTTTATTTATGAGACTCTTTATCTATTAAAATGGACACTAAGATGACCTTTGAATATGAAATCAAAGATGTTGATATTTCGTTCTTCGATCTTCTCTTCCGCCATATATATATATTTTCTATCTCTAACATTCCAATCTAACTTTTGTCAAGATTTGTCTTCTTAAAGACATATACTTGATCTTTGGATGGTTAACCTCTGCTCTCGGCCATTACAATTGGAGTTGCAACAACATGTATGTGTACATCAGCCCATGTCTTCCTTCACACATTAAAGTCACTAATCAAATTTAGTTGCAACATAGAGGAAACCAAAACTGAAATGAAGCCATTACAGGTCTATTCTAATTTTTTTTTACATAGTTGTTATATGATAAGTGAATACATGTATATAGACACGGTTTGCTAGTTACTGGTATTCACTAAAAGTTTTAATTACAAACTACATAAAATATTTTCACTTAAGCCGTTGTATTTTGAATAATATCCTATAATTCCTAGATGCTATATTAAGAAAAAATCATCAAACTATTTATTCAGCGAGAATAAGCACGAAATGTGAAAATACTACTGGCGAGATTCATGGGAAATAACATCAACACACACAAAATGAATGTCGTTATTAAAAATAAAGTGTTTAGTGTAATGACCTAGAAATTATAATCAAATGCAAATTTTATTTTTCTCAACCATTCAAAAACATATGTAGTCCAATTTTACCCAAGGAAGCAGAACTATCATTTTTTAGTGGAGAGAGTAATATATAAGAAAGACATTCCAATAAAATTAACAATAATGCTAAACTATTATAGATAAATTGCTTAAATAATCATATTATATAGAAATGAGGACAACTTATATTAACGTTACCAACATTTATAATATGATTTATATGATAATATCGAAAATAAATAAATAATTATTTTTAAAAATATCAAAACTTAAATTAGTACATTACCTAAACCGTTGATGCTAGACTCCGGATCTCGAGTAAGAAAATGGCCCAGAATATTGAATACTATATATAGTTTGCTTCTATATAACAAAGACGGGATTATGTGTAACACCCCTTCCCGTTTTATACCTTTTATATTCCAAAAACCCTTATTTTATATTATTATCTTTGTTTCTTTTAATTTTATTATTTTTTGTGTGCTATTGTGTAATTTAAATATATACCCTTTTATAAATTCCCAAATTCGAAGAAAGAAATCGAATCTTTCAAACGAATAAAGGACTACGAGAAATTAAATATTCAAGTTTTAATTAAGGATTTCGATCCGTATAATTTATTGATAGAAATATACTTTTATAATTCAAATACGATAAAATATTAATTGGGTTTTAAAACTGTATTAATTATCAAATCGAAATTTAACTCGTGAACCAAACGATCCCTAAACCGTATCTAGTGGGATCGAAAATATCAGAATTAAAGAGGCTTAAACCCTAACCACATGAATTACTTTCTCCTTTTGAATTAAATTAATTAGAGAATTAAATCACACCCACATATTAATTCCTTCCTTTTAAATTAATTAATTAAGAAATTATATTTCAATAAAATATCCTTCTCTCTCCTTATCAGTACAGAAGACACGCTTTTCTTATTTCCCAATTTCACCATTTTCAATTCTTTCTCTCGGCTCTCTCTCTCCTTCACGAACGCGACCGTCGTCGCCCTCCATCAACGATGGACCGTCTTCCCCTTTGGCCGCAATCGCCCCGTCGCCTCTCCTCCTCCTCCGCAGAACTGCCGCCCAAACGTTGTCGTTGTACAGCAAGCACCACTGCCGTTTCACCACTCAGCGCCGCCTCCTGCCGTCGCGGAGCCACCGTCGCGCCGTGCCTCGTTCCCCCTTCACTACTCAAGGACGACGTCGTCGAGTCGCTGCCTCGCCCTCAATTCTCCAGGCGCAAAACCGCTCCGCCATTCCTCGTCCTCAATCGCTAGCACCGCCGCGACGCCGTCGTCCCAGCGCCGCGGTGCTCCTGACTTGGTGAATCTCATTTTTATCTCTCCCGATTCATTCACTGGTTCAATTCCTTCAATTGAGATTTCTCCCAATTTCTCAACTCCGATTTAATAAATTTCTATTCGTGTCTAATTGAGATGCCGTCGTCTCTTCATATTTTCCGATGAAGCGAGGGAGATGAACTGCTGCCCATTCTTTTTCGAGAAATCGAAACTACGCCGTTAGGCTGTTCAACTTCTTCGATGAATTCCCGAACTACGCCGTTAGGCTACCCGATTTGGGACTCGTAAGGTTGCTAACCCTATTTCTATTTCTCGTAATAGTTGGATTAGGAATTGAGTTGATTCCCCGTTGAGTCGTTGTAAGTTTTAAGATAATTGTTTTGGATTTGAGACTTGTAGATGGACTTTGATATTGTCGATTTTGTGAGTATTGAATTAGCTATGTGTTGTGGTGAATTAGAGTATTGGTTATTTTGGTTCGAGCTAGTAGAACTATAGATGAAATACTATTGTTGTTGAAACTCCTCTTTTAATTCTTCGGACTAGTTTTTGGTGTTGTTGATTTAGTCTTTTACTGGATGAGTTGCTGATTACTGTTAGAGTAATTGGTCTTTGTTGTTAAATGAACTATTGACATATTTTTGGATTAATTATTAGTATTATTGAATTAACTAAATGGTGGTACAATTAGTTGTCAGTATTATTAATTGAATTTTATGGACAAAGGGAAATTCATCTTCTCCCATATCTACTGTTCAAATTAGGAGTAAAGGGAAACTTTATTTTCTTTAAATCGTTGTTCTTGTTTCTTTGGGAAAGGACTAATACCATTAGATTTTACAAGTAGTACTTTTGATTATCAAAATTATTATCGAGTTTAGAAAAAGAAACAAAAAGATAAGTCAAGTTATATCCAAATTAGTAACAAATGGAAAAGAGTGTTTTTTTTTTGGGAAATTAATATAATCCTTCTATTTTAAAAGTGACACTAATCAACTTTAGAAGTATTACTAAAATTTGAGAAAAGAGAAATATATATTTATATATAATTTTAGTTTTATAATACAAACTCCTTTAAGTCAAAGTTTAATTAAAAAGTTTAATAAAGAGATTTTTATTTATAAAAATATAATTATATTAAAGAATTCTTTTAAAATAAAATATAGATTTTAGAAAGAATAATATTAAACTTGAAACTTTTATTATATTAATATATTACTTAAATAAATTTATTTTCTTTTAATTATTTTCAAGAAAAATATTATATGAATATACTTTTAAGTATAAAAGTTTTTAGTTATAAAAGTCTAAGATATTAAGAGATTGTTTTATAAAGATCAAAATAGTATTGCAACAAGGAAATTAGTTAGTACACTCCCTCAATACAGCACCCTTTTAGAAGTGGTGTATTTACCAAGTTAGTATGTGTTTTTAAGTAGGTCTATTTCCATAGGTCTATAAGATAGCGATCTCCTCGATTCTCGTAACACAAACTCTCAAGCTTTCCTAATAATTCAAAGGTCAACTTTTAACTAAATGATTTCATACTAAGATTCAGTGCTAATCGGAATACGCATGAGGGATCCGACTCTGTTTGTGTATCACTCTCGGGATGTCTATACAACACGAGTTATCTTCCAAAGGAATTTCAAGACAGTTGTAACTTAGTTATAAAGTTAACAGGTGGGTGATGATCGGTTGATTGATATGCTAATAATAATGTTGTGCTGGTATACTCTGAACTCGACTAAATCAATCTAAAACAATTAAATCCAACATAAATGTAACACTTATTATATAACTGTTTGAATTATGTGATATGACTATACATGATATATAATGTCTGTTGTTTTGTAAATCGATCACCATTGCATGAGTAAGTACCTTATGTGAGCATGAATCAGTTCAGTTGTCAATCAAGTGATTTTCTTTATAAAGTTTGATGTGTCAGTTTTATGAAAAGTCAGTAAGTATGGAGTTGGGATCGAGTTTTTAATCCAACCTCCGGGGAGCTGTCGGGGATGCCCTCGGAATGTAGGTTGTTGATTCAAACTTATCTAGTCCCCGGGTCAGCCGCCTACGTTGTGCACTGGGAATAAGGCCATTGAAAATTTGTTATTATTTTGAGGGTTATTGTGGGTGGATGAATTAAGTTTGATGGTGATTGGAAGAAGTAAGTTTGATGGTGGTTGGAAAGAGTAAGTTTGTTGGCAGTGGAATGGTCGAACGAATATGGGTTGACAGTTTGTGATAATACGTGAATATGAATTGGGCTTTGCCCTAATGTGAACCAACTTGTGTTATTTCAATTATATTATGTGAAATATGTTTAATACTGATTAATTATTATATAAACTGTTCTTCTATGGAATATTGTAATATTGTTTATATGTAAAACTGATTAAATGAAATAAACACTTTATTAATGAGTATAACTTAATATATTTCGGATTTACCAATCTCATGACGTTGCAAATCACTCATACGTGAGAATTCAAATCTCACGCCCCATTTTTTACAACCCTTGCAGATTATGATTTCGTGGAGCAAGGACAGTAATAGAGACGACACGGAGTTCCCCGCTTAAATAAAACGTTACTGTTAATACTATGTTTTATGTGTGTGTGAGATACTTATTAAAATTATTCTACTCATTTCTTCCGCTGCATAAAAACTCACCATCTCTCATTTCCGTTATATTTTCCTTTAAAAAAATTTATAGTTCGGACTTTTGATCACAATAATACTTCGAATCCGATATAATTAATATTTTCTGGATTCGGGGCGTTACAGGTGGTATCAGAGCCTAGGTTCAAAACTTTCGGACCAAAAGCCAAATCATTGTTTGCATCAAACCAAAATTCTTTTTCTTTATTAAATTTTATTATCATATAAGTATAGATCACTAATTAAATCACTTGAGGGGAAATGTGTCTCCTATTACCGTCAGAAGCAGCTCGAAGGTATGTTCTTATTTTATTGCCTAAAAGTTTATGATATTGCGACAACTTGACTTTCATAACAAAACTCCAATCTAAAGATCGCAAACTCGAAACAACACCTAAGAGGTGTAGAAAGAACCACAAAATGTCGTTTATATTACTATTGAAATGCAGATAATTAGTGAATGATAGAAATAAATATATTTGTGTAAATATATAAACTTCATAAATTATGTTATATGATTATCTGAACTATGTGTCTTAATTGCTTAAATAATGTTTCTGCATAACTAAAATTTTGACTAGGAATTCCCTTCCCATATAAGAATCCACCTAAGATAGTTATATCCCGATAATTAGAAAACACTTAGCTAACCTTAGAATCTATCAGTGTGTGTATAACCCAATTCACGAGACTGCGTGCAAAGGCAAGAGCCACTCCAATATTCCACGATGAGACATATTTGACAGCCGTGATTCATTTTGCCAGAAGGGTTACTGAGTTGTTCTCCGTCCTATCGCTGTAAGACTACTCGAACGGACGAGAATAGAAGACCCAGTTCAAGGGCCCCACATTCACTTGGAGACATACTTAGAAGAAGTCAACGATGAAGATTTCCGTATGATAGTAGCGATCATTCAGAGTGATCAAATCCTTTTAAACAGTTATCCTTTTGGTGTAGTCACAAATACGTACAACATAGATGTGCCACCCTTTCCTGACATATAGTAGTAGTCAGACGTATGACCGTTTTACTTAGACCATAGTAGCATAGCTTTAACCCACTTCTTTTGTCGCTCGTGGTCCGTACTGATGCAAGGATACAATGCGTTAGAATTATACTTAGAAGCCTTTTGTATTCTATGATGTAATGTAAAGAGACTGACTCTGTAGGACCAAAACTTTTTAGATATATATATACTTGTTATGTGTTCACTGCTTGTCAATGTGTTTTACTTGCTTTATATATTGACTGTCACATATTTTATCTGATTATCACTTAATAACACATTACTGGTTCCTATTATACTGTGCGAATATGAGCACTGTACCATTGGGGCCCCGATGCGAAGCGGTGAATTACGTACCACACGTGTTACAGTGCTAGCGTTGTGTTAACTTGGTTAATCCGGTTATGTTTTTATAACTTTCTCACACTTATACATATCGTAAAAATATTATTCTTTTCCGATCAGAACCACCTTTAGAATGGCAACAGGACGTAGACGTGGACGACCCCATGTTAACCTCATTCTTTTACCAATGAATCCTATAGGACAGAACCCACCTCCTCAAGCTGAACCTGAGCCACCTTAGCAAGCCGCTCCAGAAAATGTCTGGAACTACTATAGAAATTGAGGGCCGAATTAAAAGTTTACCCCTAATGCTAAGCGACCACTTGGTAGAGTTCGATCTTCACATCCTTGAGATGAAAATCTTTGATATAATCTTAGGCACTGACTGGTTAACAAAGGACGAAGCGATAATAAAAATGTGCAGAACGGGAGATTGACCTTGAAACCCGTAATGTTCAACGCTTCACATTTCGTGAAATCAAGACCAAGAAGGAAACCCGAGTAATATCAGCAATCCAAGATGCAACAATATTACGAAAAGAGAAATGCCAAGCTTACCTCGTCCACATCTCAGCATGAGAGAAAGACGACAAGTTGCGCATCAAGGTGCCAATTGTGGATGGATATCTTGACGTATTTCCTGAGGAATTAATCGGGTTGCCTCTGGATCATCAGATAGAGTTCTCCATCGACTTGATACATGGGGCAGCACCAGTATCTAAAGCACCCTATCGAATGGCGCCAAAGGAATTAGAAGGACTGAAGGATCAACTGCAAGGCTTTCTTGAAAAGAAGTTCATTAGGCCTAGTGCATCACCATGGGGAGCACCCGTGTTGTTCGTGAAGAAGAAAGATGGGACTTTTCGTCCTCTTCCAAGGATAGAAGACTTGTTCGGCTAGTTGAAGAATGCTACCGTATTCTCAAAGATCGATCTAAGGCCTGGTTACCACCAGCTAAAGGTCAAGAGCGAGGATATTCCGAAGACATCATTCCGGACTCGGTATGGACATTACGAGTTCACCGTGATGCCTTTCAGAGTAACAAATGCTCCAGCGATTTTCATGGATCTGATGAATAGAGTATTTCATCCGTACCTGGATCAATTCATCATCGTCTTCATCGACGACATACTTGTGTACTCTAAGAACAAAGAGCGATACGAAGAACATCTCGAGGCAGTCTTAGAGACAATGAGACGAGAGAAGTTGTATGCCAAATTCAGCAAATGTGAATTTTGGATCGACCGTGTTATGTTCTTAGGGCGTATAATCTCCGCAAAAGGAATTGGAGTAGACCCAGCAAAGGTAGAAGCCAACATGAACTGGAAGGCACCTACTAACGTCAATGAAATTTGGAGCTTTCTTGGGTTAGCAGGATACTACCGAAGGTTCATACAGGACTTTTCCAGCATTGCAAAAATGTTGACGAAGCTGACCAAGAAAACCGAGAAGTTTATTTGGGATTCAACTTGTGAGGAAAGCTTCCAAGAGCTAAAGAAAAGGCTAACCATGTCGCCTGTGTTAACCATCCCAGATGGATCAGAAGGATTCGTCATTTACACAGACACTTCTTTGTCAGGGTTGGGTTGTGTTCTGAAGCAGAATAAGAAAGTTGTGGCTTACGCATCCCGACAACTTAAGGACCACAAATAAAACTACCCAACGCACGACTTAGAACTGGCCGCAGTGGTTCACGTGTTGAAGATTTGGAGACACTGCTGATATGGTGGAAAGTGTGAGGTCTACACTGACCATAAAAGCCTAAAATACTTCTTCACGCAGAAGGAATTGAACATGCATCAAGGAAGATGGCTCGAATTGGTAAAAGATTACGATTGCACTATCCACTATCACTCTGGAAAGACAAACATAGTGGCAGACACTTTGAGTAGAAAGGAAGATACGAAACTAAGCGTCGTTCCGACCACACAGTTACCACTAATAGGAGAACTCTCTCGATTAAACCTAGAATTTTCCACATAGTGTTGTGCAAATTCCACGGTTTACGCTTTCACCCTACAACCGACCTTACGAGAAAGGATCCTAGGAGCGCAAAAGAACGATAAATTCTTGAGAGGAATACGTAAGCGCACTGAGGAAGGAACCATTCAGAGGTTCGTGTTGAGTACTGATGGAGCTTTGATGTTCGATAATAAAATCGGTGTGCCTAAGGATGAAGGAATGAGGAACAAAATCCTAAAAGAGGCACAAAACACTCCTTACACTGTTCATCCCGGAGAGACGAAGATGTATCGGGGACTGAAAGAGAACTTTTGGTGGAGGGGTATGAAGAGGACGATAGCTCAGTTCGTCAAAAGTTGTTTGACCTGCCAATGGGTTAAAACAGATCATCAACGACCTTCAGGGTTGTTGCATCCTCTGGAGATGCCAGAGTGGAAATGGGAGAACATCACTATGGATTTTGTCACCGGATTCTCGAAAACGGTGAAGAATCACAAGGCTATTTGGGTTATCGTAGATAGACTTACGAAAACTGCCCATTTTATCCCTATAAGAATGATGTATACGTTAGACAAGCTTGCTCAACTATACATAGCTGAGATAGTCAGACTGCACGGTGTACCAGTCTCGATAGTATCCGATAGAGACCCCCATTTTACCTCCAAGTTCTGGGGAAGTTTGCAACGAGCCTTGGGGACTGGATTGGAATTCAGCACCGCATACCACCCGCAGACTGACGGACAATCGGATAGAACTATACAGACGCTCGAAGATATGCTGAGAGCTTGCACTCTAGATCTTGAAGGAAGTTGGAAAAGCCACCTACCATTGGTAGAGTTTGCATATAACAACAGTTATCAAGCAACAATACAAATGGTGTCGTACGAAGCACTCTACGGGAAGAGGTGTAGATCACCAGTTTGTTGGGACGAAGTCAGAATTCGAAAGATTCTCGGATTCAAACTAGTCGAAAGATCGGCTGAGATAGTCGCGAGGATTAAAGAAAGGATCAAGACGGCACAGGACCGTCAGAAGTCATATGCAGACACTCGGAGAAGAGATTTACGATTTGATATTGGCGAGAAAGTATTTCTCAGAGTTGCACCAATGAAAGGTCTAATTCGTTTTAGGAAAAGAGGTAAGCTAAAGTTGCGATACAACGGGCCATTTGACATCCTGAATAGAATCGGGGATGTGGCTTATCGCTTAGCACTACCACCAGAGTTATCACGAGTGCATAATGTGTTCCATATATCTACACTCAGGAAGTACATAAGCGACCCAAACCATGTTATTAGTCATATAGATTTGGGTCTAAGCAGTGACCTGACTTATGAAGAAGTCTCAGTGACCATCCTAGGAAGGAAGTTACACTTGTTAAAGAATCGAGAGATACCATTAGTCCTAGTCCAGTTGAGCCGACACGAGAAAGAAGAAGCGACTTGGGAAAGAGAAGATGAAGTCCTAGCCAAATACCCTTAATGCTTAAATAGTACCTAAGATATGAATTTCGGGGGCGAAATTCTGTTAAGGGGGTGAGGATGTAACACCCCGTCCCGTTTTATACCTTTTATATTCCTAGAACCCTTATTTTATATTATTATCTTTGTTTCTTTTAATTTTATTATTTTGTGTGCTATTATGTAATTTAAATATATACCCTTTTATAAATTCCCAAATTCGAAGAAAGAAATCGAATCTTTCAAACGAATAAAGGACTACGAGAAATTAAATATTCAAGTTTTAATTAAGGATTTCGATCCGTATAATTTATTGATAAAAATATACTTTTATAATTCAAATACGATAAAATATTAATTGGGTTTTAAAACTGTATTAATTATCAAATTGAAATTTAACTCATGAACCAAACGATCCCTAAACCGTATCTAGTGGGATCGAAAATATCAGAATTAAAGGGGCTTAAACCCTAACCACATGAATTACTTTCTCATTTTGAATTAAATTAATTAGAGAATTAAATCACACCCACATATTAATTCCTTCCTTTTAAATTAATTAATTAAGAAATTATATTTCAATAAAATATCTCTCTCTCTCATTATCAGTACAGAAGACACACTTTTCTTTCATTTCCCAATTTCACAATTTTCAATTCTCTCTCTCGGCTCTCTCTCTCTCCTTCACGAACGCGACCGTCGTCGCCCTCCATCAACGATGGACCGCCTTCCCCTTTTGCCGCCATTGCCCCGTCGCCTCTCCTCCTCCTCCGCAGAACCGCCGCCCAAATGCCGTCGTCACGCAGCAATCACCGCTGCCGCTTCACCACTCAACGCCGCCTCCTGCCGTCGCGGAGCTACCGTCGCATCGTGCCTCGTTCCCCCTTCACTGCTCAAGGATGCCGCCGTCGAGTCACTGCCTCGCCCTCAATTCTCTAGGCGCGAAACCGCGCCGCCATTCCTCATCCTCAATCGCTAGCGCCGCCGCTCCGCTGTCGTCCTAGCGCCGCCGTGCTCCTGACTTGGTGAGTCTCATTTTATCTCTCCCGATTCATTCACTGGTTCAATTCCTTCAATTGAGATTTTCCCCAATTTCTCAACTCCGATTTAATAAATTCCTATTCGTGACTAATTGAGATGATGTCGTCTCTTCATATTTTCCGATGAAGTAAGGGAGACGAACTACTGCCCATTCTTTTTCGAGAAACCGGAACTACGCCGTTAGGCTGTTCAACTTATTCGATGAATTCCCGAACTACGCCGTTAGACTACCCGATTTGGGACTCGTAAGGTTGCTAACCGTATTTCTATTTCTCGTAATAGTTGGATTAGGAATTGAGTTGATTTCCCGTTAAGTCGTTGTAAGTTTTAGGATAATTGTTTTGGATTTGAGACTTGTAGATGGACTTTGATATTGTCGATTTTGTGAGTATTGAATTAGCTATGTGTTGTGGTGAATTAGAGTATTGGTTATTTTGGTTCGAGCTAGTAGAACTATAGATGAAATACTGTTGTTGTTGAAACTCCTCTTTTAATTCTTTGGACTAGTTTTTGGGTTGTTGATTTAGTCTTTTACTGGATGAGTTGCTGATTACTGTTAGAGTAATTGGTCTTTGTTGTTAGATGAACTATTGGCATATTTTTTTATTAATTATTAGTATTATTGAATTAACTAAATGGTGGTACAATTAGTTGTCAGTATTATTAATTGAATTTTATGGATAAAGGGAAATTCATCTTCTCCCATATCTATTGTTCAAATTAGGAGTAAAGGGAAACTTTATTTTCTTTAAATCGTTGTTCTTGTTTCTTTGGGAAAGGACTAATACCGTTAGATTTTACAAGTAGTACTTTTGATTATCAAAATTATTATCGAGTTTAGAAAAAGAAACAAAAAGATAAGTCAAGTTATATCCAAATTAGTAACAAATGGAAAAGAGTTTTTGTTTTTTTGGGAAATTAATATAATCCTTCTATTTTAAAAGTGACACTAATCAACTTAGGAAGTATTACTAAAATTTGAGAAAAGAGAAATATTTATGTATATATTATTTTAGTTTTATAATACAAACTCCTTCAAGTCAAAGTTTAATTAAAAAGTTTAATAAAGAGGTTTTTATTTATAAAAATATAATTATATTCAAGAGTTCTTTTAAAATAAAATATAGATTTTAGAAAGAATAATATTAAACTTGAAATTTTTATTATATTAATATATTACTTAAATAAATTTCTTTTCTTTTAATTATTTTCAAGAAAAATATTATATGGATATATTTTTAAGTATAAAAGCTTTTAGTTATAAAAGCCTAAGATATTAAGAGATTGTTTTATAAAGATCGAAATAGTATTGCAACAAGGAAATTAGTTAGTACACTCCCCCAATACACCACCCTTTTAGAAGTGGTGTATTTACCAAGTTAGTATGTGTTTTTAAGTAGGTCTATTTAAATAGGTCTATAAGATAACGATCTCCTCGATTCTCGTAACACAAACTCTCAAGTTTTCCTAATAATTCAAAGGTCAACTTTTAACTAAATGATTTCATACTAGGATTCAGTGCTAATCGGAATACGCACGAGGGATCCGATATTCTGTTTGTGTATCACTCTTGGGACGTCTCTACAACGTGAGTTATCTTTCAAAGGAATTTCAAGACAGTTGTAACTTAGCTATAAAGTTAACAGGTGGGTGATGATCGGTTGATTGATCTGCTAATAATAACGTTGTGCTGGTATACTCTGAACTCGACTAAATCAATCTAAAACAATTAAATCCAACATAAATGTAACACCTATTATATAACTGTTTGAATTATGTGATATGACTATACATGATATATAATGCATGTTGTTTTGTAAATCGATCACCATTTCATGAGTAAGTACCTTATGTGAGCATGAATCAGTTCAGATGTCAATCAAGTGATTTTCTTTATAAAGTTTGATGTGTCAGTTTTATGGAAAGTCAGTAAGTACGGAGTTGGGATCGAGTTTTTAATCCAACCTCCGGGGAGTTGTCGGGGACGCCCTCGGAATATAGGTTGTTGATTCAAACTTATCTGGTCCCCGGGTCAGCCGCCTACGTTGCGCAATGGGAATAAGGTCATTGATGGTTTGCTATTATTTTGAGGGTTGTTGTGGGTGGATGAAGTAAGTTTGATGGTGATTGGAAGAAGTAAGTTTGATGGTGGTTGGAAAGTGTAAGTTTGTTGGAAGTGGAATGGTCGTACGAATATGGATTGACAATTTGTGACAATACGTGAATATGACTTTGGGCTTTGCCCTAATGTGAACCAACTTGTGTTATTTCAATTATATTATGTGAAATATGTTTAATATTGATTAAGTATTATATAAACTGTTCTTCTATGGAATATTGTAATCTTGTTTATATGTAAAACTGATTAAATGAAATAAACACTTTATTAATGAGTATAACTTAATATATTTCGGATTTACCAATCCCATGATGTTGTAAATCACCCATACGTGAGAATTCAAATCTCACGTCCCATTTTTTACAGCCCTTGCTGATTATGATTTCGTGGAGCAAGGACAGTAATAGAGACAACACGGAGTTCCCCGCTTAAATAAAACGTTATTGTTAATACTATATTTTATGTACACATATATGTGTGTGAGATACTTATTAAAATTATTCTACTCATTTCTTCCGCTGCATAAAAACTCATCATCTCTCATTTCTGTTATATTTTCCTTAAAAAAATTATAGTTCGGACTTTTGATCACAATAATACTTCGAATCCGATATAATTAATATATTCTGGATTCGGGGCGTTACATTATGTAAATAGAAATATGAGGTTTGTAAAATTAGATAGAACTCACTCATATAAAAAAAATTGTCTGTGATTAAAATTATTTTTCCATCACATCCTTCATAAAAAGGTAGCAGAAATATATAAATGCTAAAATTTATAATATATGAAATGCATAAAAAGAAAAGCAAGTTGTATAGATCCTAATTCTAAAAGTATAGAAATAAATAAGCAAATGATGATATTTATAAGTATTAATAGACAAGAGATACAAATTTAGGTGGATATAAGATGTAAAATTTTGATAAATAGCACATAAAACAATTTTCAACCCTCCATCCGAATATTCCATAACTGAAGTAGCTAAAATAAGTTTGGGCATTAACCTATTTTTAAATAAGGAAACAACTAAATTTGTGTTGTCTATTACACATCTAATGCATATTATGATGTAAATTACTAAAAGGCATCAATGTGCCAAACTATATAAAGAATTAAAGCAATTAATCCTCACCAATTCCTTCAACTATTTAAATAATCAGATTAATATTTTTAGGCATTTTGTACTCCAAAAATCACTTCATACGTTCTCTGGGTAAGAAAATTGTAAGCATGACACTGAGGCCTAATTTTAATCACCAAACTTAATAGGCTTTCCATGATGTAGGGTTAAATATATATAGAAGCGACTATATGAAATACAAAACACTTGGTTTTCAAAAGTTTCATGGATTGTATGTTTAGCCACATCATTCACCAAGCTAGATGCCTCTGAACTAAGATGTCTACCTACAGAATTAGCCACCATATCATTTTCCATTATATATCATTGCCTCAATATAAATGTCCTAAAATAACAAAAGATTTACACCTTCATTCTTTCATAGCCTTCCCGCATCAAAATCTTCACAGCCACCTAAGTTTAATTACCGGATGTCCTCATACTCCATGTCAGCAGGCAACAATTGGAAAATGCAAAAGTATTAATTTTCAAACCAATAATCAGAAACAAAAGAATGCATTGTCGAATCGGTCTTCACAAATACATGAACAATCATAATTAATATGGTAAACTTTCTACCACTAAACAATTCCATAGGGCAAGCATATTTCCACTTAAAAATCACAAATGTAAACTCTAGGTTGAATTTATTTTCAAATTTGAAATCAGAACACAGAAATAAATCTGATTTCACATCGAAGAAGAGAGACATGAATTTTTGGGCGAGGCCAGCGAGCAAACATCGAGGGGCAGCCACTCCACGTTTGTGAAACGCGCAGAAATGTAGGATTGAAAGTGAATATTTCTGAACTGGTGTTTTGGATGATAGTTTTCTTCCGTTACAATAATATCCCATTTAGGACAATAAAAAGAGGCTTTTCAAGTGCAATTTACAAAATAATTGAGATTTTGATTTGTCTTTTAATTTCTTTTTCTTAATTTACACATGGTGGAACACTAAGAGCGACCGTTTGGAGCAGGGAGGTTCTCCTTTTATAATACCTGTTGATAGGCGAGCAGGAACAACATTTGGGCGACCAGGATTAGCGCAAATCACTCAAGAATTAAAGTGGAGTTAACACATGATTCACCCAAGATATCCGGCGAGCAAAACCTACATGCGATCAAGACACATAGGCGAACAAAATCAGATCAAAAGCCACATGACGAGCTCAAACGGCATTCTACCGATCAGATCTAACCACAGCGCCGAAATAACAATTAAACAAGATGAAAGACCATCAGAATCAGACTAAAGACTCCTCAAGGATAAGTCCAAAGTGACGAACAGCTCCTGACTGCGAGCAAGTCCAGTAGATAAGGATAGAATTTAGTTAAGATAAGGTCAAATTAGTCAAAGGACAGGTGTCGAGCATGCAGGCTTGGTCGGCCAAAGGTCGTGCCACCTCCTGCTGGGCAAAAGTCTATAAATACTTAGATTTTTTCAGCAAATAAAACAGGCACAAATTATTATACACGTCCAAACTTCGATTATGAATCTAAAGCAGCTCGATTAACTTACAATCGAACTTAAACACGTAAGCTTTCATACGATTCTAATCCATCTAAACCCGAAGATCCGTATTCACTAATTACGTTAGTGATAAATCACACGTAATTGTTTGATGATCAATTAACCATCTAAAACAGTCATTAATCTTCAAGATTAGAACTAATCGTCAACAAATTGGCGCTAGAAGGAGGGGGTTCGAACCTCCGAATCATTGAATACGAGAAGATTACTCCAGAATTGAAGAACAAGTTTGAGTCTTTTAAGAAGAAAACTCAAGAACACTAAGAACAACACTTGATATCTTCTGTGAAAATGACTCAATCACGGGAGACACAACGTTCTCAACATATAAACCGGGATTCACACTCCCGAATGTCCCAAGCTGGTGGGCGAGCAGGGGCGAGCAGAAACAACCAAGAAAATCAAACTAATGTTGCTCGCCAGTTAATACCACCAGAGTTGGACGCCATTGCCCGTAACCCCGACGAATTGGCGCGCACAATCGCCATGCTCCAGGCTTTACAAAGACAACAAGCCCAACCTGGCCCTTCATATGTGCGAGCAAGGTGTAGCCCCACAAAGACTCGCGAACATGAAAAGGCTAAGGGGGGTCATGTGAATGAGGCAGATAGCGCCCAAGCTCGTAAGGCCAAAGGCAAAGAAAAATTGAACGTTGAGGCTGCCAGTCAGGGAGGTTCAACTCAGAATCCGGCCATGATAGGAAGTCAGGGCACACGCCAAAGTGCTCTTGAAAGATTGGGTCGTCGTGGCCGGGGAGTCATGGAAGTCCAACCCACTACAGGAGCAGTTCGCCCAGCCGTAGCACCTGCTCGCCAATCAGTCCATGACAGGCTGACCAGGTCAGCTTTTGGTCGCCTTGGCCCAAATGCAGAGCCCAATCCTAGGAGGCCAATCCAGGGGG
This sequence comes from Ballota nigra, assembly GCA_947034835.1. Classification (NCBI taxonomy): domain Eukaryota; kingdom Viridiplantae; phylum Streptophyta; class Magnoliopsida; order Lamiales; family Lamiaceae; genus Ballota; species Ballota nigra. The sequence goes on along the minus strand of OX344724.1, from coordinate 35,936,038 downwards.
TTCCCGCTCCCAATGAGGGACTGGAGCGAACAGACGGCTGTGCGCCTCTGCTCGCCGGACAGCCTCAGGGTCAGGGGGGATCCTTAGAAGAGCTCGCCTCCATGAGAAAGGCCATCGAAAGCATGCAGGGCCAGCTAGATCAACAAAGAGGATACGGGAACACGACTCTTCCGGTCTCACCCTTATCTGTGGTGATTCTGAAGGCTCCAATTCAACAAAAGATCCAGTTTCCAGCAAGTATCCAATATGAGGGCACGGCGGATCCCTGAGTGCATCTGATGAAGTATACCAATTATATGGTATCAATGGGGGCAAGTGACGCAACGCAATGTCGAAACTTTCCTTTAACTCTCGGGGATCGTGTCCATAAGTGGTTTTCGGCCTTGCCACCAGCTTCAATTCATTCGTTTGCCCAGCTGAGCAAAGAGTTCTTATCCCATTTCTCTACGGCCGGGTCTTATCTATCCCAAAGACATCGGTTATCCGACTTGAAACAAACTGACGACGAGTCGGACCGATCGTATTTGGAAAGATTCGACAAGGTCTTGTTAGAGGGAGAATCCGTCAGTGAAGACACCAAGATTGTGGCCGTCTTGGCTGGGCTCAAGAAGGGTACTGAACTCTGGAAAGATGTGCACCTAAGATGCCCGAAGACATATGCCGAGTTTCGGGATCGGGCAGGCATTTTTGTCTCCATGCATGAAGCCCTGCAAAAGGATATGGGAGACAAAAGAGAGCAGAAAGAGGGTGCGAAGAAGCCTGGAACTGGTTATCGAGCTCCCAAGAACATGAAAGCATTTACTGAAGGGACGGAGCTGAAAGACAAACTGAACCATATTCTTACCGTATCAATCGATACAGTTTACAATAGTGTCCGAGATAAAGAATTGCTAACACCTCCCCGTAAGATACGTCAGGATACGAGCAAGTTGAACCAGAATAAATATTGTGCCTAACACCAGAGCGTGGGACACTTTACAAGCGAATGTCGTGACTTGCTGAAGCAGTTGTGGCGTTTTTATGAAGAAGGAAAGCTATCCGATTTCGTTAAAAGACAGCCCGGCAAAAGAAACAGAGACGAAGATTCTGATGAAGAAGATCAAGAACAGGCACCTCATCGGAATCGAACTGGGCGACCAGCCCAGGCGCCTGCCGGGGGACCAGTACCAGACATCCAGATGATGAAACCTGCAGGACCCATAGGTGGTTATTCTGATGGACGACCACCAATTTCTAATCGGAAAAGAAAGGCAGAATTACGAGCGATCGGACATGTACAAGAAATGGGGGTCATTCCACCTACCATGCAAACACCGGAATAAACTTTTACCGACAGAGATTTGGAAGGAGTACTGACCCCACACAACGATTCGCTTGTGATATGTGCCAAGATTATGGAAATGAGGGTTCATAGATTGCTGGTGGATACTGGAGCCTACACTAATGTCCTTTTCAAAAAGACGCTTGATCAAATGGGAGATTATGCAGGCTACATCAGAGACACAAATCACCGTATCTTGGGATTCGGAAATGCTGTGACAATCCCATTGGGAATAGTAACTTTCGCTATGCAACTTGTGACGGTCAAAGAGCCTGAGAAGAATATCGCAAGAATGGTGGATTTCTTGGTCGTCGATCAAGAGTCATCATACAACGGATTCCTGGGTCGACCTTTCTTAAACGAATTCAGGGCCGCGTGTTCAACTTACCATTATTGCATAAAATTCCCAACAGCAAGTGGAGTTGGCACGGTGAAAGGAGACCAGAGAAAAGCTCGAGAATGTCTTCTGCAAATTCAGTCAAGACAGGGACAAGTATCTATGATGGAAGCATCAACTAGTCAACTCGAAAATGAACCCTCAATCTTGGAGGACATTCTTGGAGCTCAAAACGATAAGATGGACATTGACGACCAACCTTCGCCCACGGGCGACCAGGCACAGCAGGGCGACGAGCAAAACCTGCCAAAAGCAATGTTACCCCCCGTGACCGACTGTTTGTGCCCAAATGATAACCAGGGGAGTCCAACTTTGGTGGCCGAGTCTCACCCAGAGCCCGCGGACGATTTTGACCCCCGGTTGGGTGTTGAACCCATGGACATCGAGGATGAGCTAAGTCCGGAAGGACCAATAGTTGACCCTCGATGGAAAGGTAAAAAACGACGGGCAACTCCCGTTGAAGAATTGGAGGCCATCAAGATTGATCCTGAGCGTGACAGTCTTGAACTTTACATCGGGTCTGAACTCCCTGAGCCTTACAGAACGCGCATGACGGACTTTCTGAAGGCTAACTTGGACGTCTTTGCATGGTCCCATGCTGATATGGTGGGAATCAGCCCGAAGGATGCCTGTCACAGGTTGAATATCAACCCAGTCCGAAAACCTGTCCACCAGAAACGGCGAAAATATGGACCAGACAAGTATCAAGCTTTAAACGAAGAAGTCAAAAAGTTGCTGGACAACGATCTAATTAAACAAGTGTTATGTCCACAATGGGTTGCAAATCCTGTCCTGGTACGGAAGCCGAACGAAACCTGGAGGCTATGCATAGATTTTACAGATCTTAATGCAGCATGCCCAAAGGATAACTTTCCGCTCCCGCACATCGATCAACTGGTGGACAGTACTGCCGGTCACGAAATGTTCACATTCATGGATGCTTTCGCAGGATACCACCAGATTCCAATGCACCCAGACGACCAAGAAAATACGGCCTTTTATACAAATAAAAATCTGTTATGCTGGATGTTGATAGGCGAACATCTAATATGGAGCGAACAACAATTAAAGTCTAAACAAAGAAAATCACGATTTGGGTGCATTAACCAATCTGGGAGGTGTATAAAGTGACGAACAACTCCCCCGACGAACAACTAATAGGCGAACAGGTTTTAAGACCCGAGACCAAGGATGAGCCAATCGTGGAGTCACCAATGACGAACAACTTGGTCAAAATATGATACAACAATCAGCCAAAGAGGTGTGCACATGAACAAAGGACTAAGATCCCAAAGCCAAGCTGAACGAAGCCATAAGGCGAACAACTTCCAAAGTACAACCTCAAGAGGCGAACAACTTTCAGTTGAAGAGTCATCAAGATCAGTCATGCCGACCTAGGCGAACAACAATGAGTCCGAGATAAGGCCCAAAAGAAGACTTTGCAACTAAGATTCAGCTTAGATAAGGTCAAACTAAGGTCAAAGGACACATGTCAGGCATGCAAGCTAGGGAGACCAAGAGTCAGTAGCACCTCATGCTTGCCAGCCTCTATAAATAGTTGTTCTCCAGCTTATTTATATAATTTTGAATTTTAGACAAAAAATACACACACAAACACACCCTAATCTACACATACACGAAATAAGTTCAATTTCAAATTCGATAAATTCACACCCCGATTTACCATTTACGGTGGTAATCAATCACACGTTATTGATTGGTGACGTAAAAACGGATAAAAACAGCCACTAATCCTTACGATTAGATTCGTTCACCAACAATTTGGCGCTAGAGAGAGGGGTCGAACCTCCGGTTTAGTGTGATTACTCAAGAACTTCGAGTTGAAAACTTGAAGATTCATAGGAAATCTCAAGAAATATTTGAAGATACAAACAAAAGTGTTCTTGGTGTTCTTGGTGTTCTTTAATTTATAAATTAAGAAATAATTTAAATTGAAATGCCTCAATCTAAAGAAACCCAAGGATCACGTTTGTCGAAAAGAGCATCTCAGGCCCGGGCCACGTCGGTCGACCACCAGGACCGCGACCCGAGACATGCGAACAGGTCACAACATACAGCCATAACACATAACCTCCCTCCTGAGATGGAGGCTTTGGCGAACAACCCCAACGAGTTGGCCAAAACCATAGCTGCTCTCCAGGCCCTCCAGAGGCAACAAGAGCAGGTCAGGCCAACACAAGCAAGGCCAAGGGACAAGTCCCTAGAGGTTGTTAGGCCCAGAACTACTAGGGGCGAACAACGAGAGGTTGATAGTGCCCAAGTTAGACGGAATAAGGGAAAGGCCAAGGTGGTCGACCAAAGAGAAGTGCAGGCTGAGTTTGGTCGCGGACGAACAACTATGTCTAGCCATGGAACAACGCGTTCCAGTGCCCAGGACAGGCTTAGCCAACCCCAGCAACGGGAAGCTGCTCGCCGGGGAGCAGAAGATGGGCGAGCAACTTTTGAACAGCCTCGCCCATCAGTCCATGAAAGACTCTCCCAGTCAGCCTTCAGGCGCCTAGGGCCAAATGCAGCAAACAACCTTAGGAGGCAAGCCCAGGAAGTGCCCACTCCAAGCGAGGGACTGCGACGAGCAGAAAGGCTAATGCCTTTGCTCGCCGAACAGCCTCCAAGTCAGCGGGCACCTCTTGATGAATTATCGAGCCTAAGGAGGGCTGTGGAGAACATGCAGGGGCAACTAGACCAACAGAGGGGGATGGGAACGACCAACATGCCATCCTCACCTTTGGCAGCTCACATTTTGAAGGCCCCGATACAGAAAAAGATTCAATTTCCGGCTAGCATTCAATATGAAGGCATCGCCGACCCCCGGGTCCACTTAACGAAGTATACGGACTACATGGTCTCCGTGGGGGCCAGCGATGCCGCCCAATGCCGGAATTTTCCTTTAACATTGGGCGATCGGGTTCACAAGTGGTTTTCATCAATGCCCCCGGCATCAATTCACTCGTTCGCCCAACTAAGTCGAGAATTTCTTTCTCACTTTTCAACGGCGGGGTCGTATCTTTCCCAAAAACACCGGCTGTCGGATTTGAGGCAAAATGATGATGAAACTGACCGGGCGTTTATGGAAAGATTCGATAAAGTTTTGCTAGAAGGAGAACCGGTAAGCGAAGATACAAAGATCATCGCTGTGATGGCCGGGTTGAAAAAAGGGTCGAAGTTATGGAAGGAGGTACGTCTTAAGTGCCCAAAGACTTATGCCGAGTTCAGAAACCAAGCTGGTATTTTTGTTTCCATGCACGAGGCCCTACAAACAAATTTGGGGGAGAACAAAGCTGATCCCAAGGAGAATAACAAAAATCCCGTCGGGACAAGTTACAGGGTCCCAAAGAATATGAAGGCATTCACCGAAGGGTCGGATTTGAAGGAAAAATTGAACCAAGTGTTGACATTATCAGTTGATACTGTGTATGAGAGCGTAAAGGAGAAAGAGTTGCTTTCCCCACCACGTAAAATCCGCCAGGATACTGGCAAACTCAACCCAAACAAGTATTGTGCCTACCATCAAAGTGTGGGGCACTTTACGAGTGAGTGTAGAGATTTGCTTAAGCAACTCTGGCGATTTTATGAGGATGGAAAGCTCTCCGATTTCGTTAAAAAGCAACCTGGGAAAAGAGCCCGGGAAAACAACTCAGAAGACGAAGAGGATGGTCAACCTCAGAGAAACAACAGACCCGGGCGACCAGTTCCCAGTATTCCGGCTCAACCTTTAGAAGATCTATTCATGATGGAACCCGCAGGTCCCGCGGGAGGGTGTTTTGATGGACAACCACCCGACTCTAATCGGAAGAGGAAAGCGGAGCTCCGAGCAATTGGCCAAGTACAAGAAATGGGAGTTAAGCCGTCCATCATGCAAACGGCGGAATTGACCTTCACCGAAAAAGACCTTGAAGGCGTCTTAACTCCGCATAATGATTCGCTCGTAATCTGCGCAAAGATTATGGGGACCAGAGTCCACAGACTGTTGGTGGACACCGGAGCCTACACCAACATCTTATTCAAGAAGACCCTCGATAATCTGGGTGATTATTCGGGTTATGTTCGGAATACAACACATAGAATCATAGGCTTTGGGAATGCTGTGACAACACCGTTAGGAATTGTAACATTAGCAGTACAACTTGTAACGGCTAATGAACCCGAGAAAAATATAACAAGAATGGTAGATTTCTTGGTTGTAGACCAGGAGTCGACCTATAACGGGTTTCTGGGCCGACCTTTTCTCAATGAATTCAAAGCTGCGTATTCCACTTACCACTATTGTTTGAAATTTCCAACAGCCAGTGGAGCAGGCACGGTTAAGGGAGACCAACGGAAAGCACGAGAATGCATTCAACAGCTACGAGCAAAATTTGTACAAATATCCATGGTGGAAGCAACAAGTTATCCCGTCGATGAACCATCAATACTGAACAATATGATGGACATAGACGACCACATGGATACGGACGAACAACACTTGAACGAGCAAGTTTTGGACGAACAACTCATTACCACCATCTGACGAACAACAAAGGGGTAATGAGGAACAACCTTCAGTGGGGGACTTGGAGGGCCAAGTACAAACGAACAACAATGGGACGGAGCCAACTGATGACCTAGAACCCCGCCTGGGGGCAGAGCCCATGAACATCGAAAATGATTTCAACCCTGAGGAACCCATACTTGATCCCCGTTGGAAGGGACAAAAACGACGAGCAACTCCAGTCGAAGAACTGGAGGCGTTCAAAGTTAATCCCGACAACAAAGATCTTGAATTATTCATAGGATCTGAGCTCCCAGAGCCTTACAGATCCCGAATGAAAGAGTTCCTTACCAAGAATCTAGATGTCTTTGCTTGGTCTCACGCAGATATGGTGGGGATAGACCCGAAACATGCTTGCCACAAGCTGAACATAAATCAAGCAAGAAAGCCCGTCCATCAAAAGCGGAGGAAGTACGGCCCAGACAAATACCAAGCTTTGAATGAAGAAGTTAAGAAGTTGCTAGACAACGGTCTCATTCGACAAGCACTCTGTCCACAGTGGGTAGCAAACCCAGTACTCGTGAGAAAACCAAATGGGACCTGGAGGCTATGCATAGATTTTACAGATCTGAATGCAGCATGCCCGAAGGACAATTTTCCTCTCCCACATATCGATCAATTGGTGGACAGCACTGCAGGTCACGAGATGTTGACATTTATGGATGCTTTCGCCGGGTATCACCAAATTCCTATGCATCCAGATGATCAGGAGAACACAGCGTTTTATACAAACAAAAACTTGCTGTGTTGGAAAAGAATGCCGTTTGGCCTCATAAATGCCGGAGCAACATATCAAAGACTGGTGAACAAGATGTTTGATCAACAAATTGGAGACACGGTTGAGGTCTATGTAGACGATATCGTAGTCAAAAGTCCCAAGAAGGAAGACCATCTTCAACATCTGACTCAAGTGTTCGAAATTCTTCGACACTATAACATGAAGTTGAATCCAAAGAAAAGCAGCTTTGGAGTTCACTCAGGGAAATTCTTGGGTCATCTTGTTAGCCAGCGGGGAATTGAGGCCAACCCTTCAAAGGTTAAAGCCATCATGGATATGCAACCACCACGTTCGGTGAAAGAAGTGCAAAGACTCACCGGATGCCTAGCAGCATTGAACCGGTTCATATCCAGATCGGGGGACAAGTGTCGTCCATTCTTTGAGGCCATCAAAAAAGGAAAGTTTGCATGGACTAACAACTGCCAAGCGGCCTTCGATCAACTCAAAGATTACCTGGGAGATGTTAAAATCCTATCAAAACCAATCCCAGGAGAGAAGTTATTCCTATACCTGGCCGCATCAGAAGTTGCCATCAGCTCTGTTTTGGTGCGCAAAGACGGCAAATTCCACCAACCTATATACTACGTCAGCCAGGCTTTGCATGAAGCAGAGATCAAATACTCCCCAACGGAGAAGCTGGCATATGCCCTGGTTATGAGTGTGCGAAAGTTAAGACCATACTTTTTCGATCATCAAGTCGAAGTACTAACAACTTTCCCGCTCAGACAAATCCTCCATCACCCTGACACTGCTGGACGTCTTCTAAAATGGTCACTGGAGATTAGCCAATTTGGGGTGACCTATGCTCCTCGAACAGCGATCAAAGGGCAAGCATTAGCCGACTTTATAGTCGAGCTAACCTTCCCACCAGATCCGACGAAAGGACTAGATCACCCCTGGCATCTCTATGTTGACGGATCCTCGAAAAATGTGGCTTCAGGTGCAGGAGTAGTATTAATCAGCCCAGACAGACAAGTATTCACTTCGGCGATCAGATTTGGTTTCATGGCAACCAACAACGAAGCTGAGTATGAAGCTCTCATTGCTGGTCTCCACCTATCTCTCGCAGTTGGTGTCAGACGCTTGCAAATATTCGGCGACTCACAATTGATCGTGAACCAAGTCCGAGGTGAATACGAAGCAAAAGATGATCACATGATCGAGTATCAACGGATTGTTGCTCACCTGATGTCCATGTTGCAGCAAGTTTTCATACAGCAAATTCCAAGGACGAGCAACACTCAAGCAGACGCGCTTGCCCGACTAGCAACAAGTGAAGGCCCCGTAGAGTTGGCAGATATTATAGTCACAAAGATGAAAGACCCATCAACAGTAAGCTATAATGTCAACCAACTCGACGATCAAACCAGTGAAGAAGAAGACTGGAGAACAAGTATAGTCAAATACTTGAAAAGTGGGAAAAAACCAAATAATCCTTTTGAAGCTGCCAAGCTAACAAAGCGAGCCGCCAGATATACTCTAGTGGGCGAGCAACTCTTCAAAAGGGGAATATCAATCCCACTTCTCAAGTGTTTGCCTAGGGAGCAAGGGCAAGCGGTACTCGAAGAAATACATGCTGGAGTATGTGGAAACCATACTGGGGGGCAAGCTTTGGCATACAAGACAATCAGACAAGGCTATTATTGGCCGACTTTACGTCAGGACGCAATAAAAAAAGCCAAGACTTGCCATCAATGTCAGATTTTTGCCCCAGGCATCCACACCCCGGCTCAGGAACTTGTATTTGTATACAGCCCATGGCCATTTGCAAGATGGAGGATGGACATTATTGGTCCTTTCCCGGCTGGAGTCGGAAACGTTCGATTTGCCGTGGTGACAGTCGATTATTACACTAAATGGGCGGAAGCAGAGGCCATGGTGAACATCACACAGCAAAAGATGATCAACTTTATTTGGAAGAACATTGTCTGTCGTTTTGGAGTTCCACAAGCAATTGTGACAGACAATGGTCCACAGTTTGATGGACAAGAGTTGAGAGAATTCTGTACGAAGTGGGGGATCAAGAAGCATTACTCCACACCTTATCACCCCCAGTCGAACGGACAAGTTGAAGCTGTGAATAAAATCATAAAGCATACATTAAAAGTGCGACTGGCGGAGAGTAAAAGCAGTTGGTCTATTGAACTCCCGGAAGTTTTGTGGGCATACAGAGTTTCTCCCAGGTCAAGCACCGGAGAAACACCCTTTGCAATGGCTTTTGGGACAGAGGCTACAATACCAATTGAGTTAAAGGCCACTACGTTCAGGACGACCAACTTTGATGAACAGGCGAACAACTCTGCTTTGGCTGCAGAAATGGATTTGCTCGAAGAAAAAAGATTAAATGCGGAGCTAAAAAATGCCACCTATAAGCAGCGAGCAGAACGCTACTATAATTCCCATGTTAAACTTAGGGAATTCAGAGTTGGAGATTTGGTTCTAAGAAAGTTGCTCGCCCAACCTCCAGGTGTATTGGGACCAACTTGGGAGGGCCCGTATCGTATAACGGAAAGATTCGTTAACGGTGTATACGATATCGAAGATATGGAAGGCAAGCCGGCCCAATACTCCTGGAATGTTGTACATCTGAAGAAGTACTATCAATAAGTTTGAAGCTGGGCAAACAAATGTCTTGGGGGGCAAGGGATGCGTATGAGCTGAAGGAAGGCTAAAAACTTGCCTAATTTTTTAAATTTTCCTAAGTATAGATTCAAAAGTTGCTCGGCACGTTGTATAGTCTGGTGCTAGTTCTTTTGATTTTAAAGCTGTTCGTCAGATTGTATATGATAGTGATGGACAGTCTTACAACACCTGTAATTATTTCGCAATGTAAATATAATAGTTGTTCGTCAAAAAGGAAAAGTCCAAAAGCTCGAGGTACAAGTCCATTCAAAGGCTGTTCGTTTTACAAATGAACAGAACCTAAGGACCAAAGCCACTTAAAGGTTGTTCGTTTTTTAAAATGAACAGAACCTAAGGCTGAACCCTGATTCCACTAAAGGCAAAGTTCAATTCGAACAAAAGCCCAACACTATATGTTATAATTGTAAAGGCATTGACAGAAATGTAAAGGCAATTAACATATATAAGAAAATGAGCGAACAAAAGAAAGGCATCCATTAAAGAAAGGCTTTAAGCCCAAAAAATAGTACAAGCTGGAAGCAGCCATTACAAGTACTACAAAAAAAAAAAAGAACGAACAGCTATTACAAAAAGTAGTCTGGAAAAGACTAACACCTAAAACTATTGTTGCTCGGCGAGGGGAGGATCTTGAGTTTGCTCGGCAGGAGGGTCAACAATCAAATCTTTGGCCAAGTCCTCCGTAGCCTTCCGCTCAATCTCTTCGGCATTCTGCTCGCCCGCGGCAGCCGGCTCCTCTTCCTGCTCGTCGTCATCAACAATTGGTGGAGGTTGAGTGATGGTGATGCTGGGGTCAAGTTTATCAAGTTTAACCCCTAGCACGGCCAAGTCCGCCAACTGGATTTCAACGTTGTTCGGCGGAGGATAGTTCTCAAGGAACTCGTTCAAATCCTTGCTCATCTCCTCCACCATGTCCTTGTAATCATAGGCATCAGCCGTGCGGATGCTGTCCGCGTAGGGCACAAATATATCCAAGGTTGGAGATGGGGCCGGTGCGAGCTTGAACCTCTTCTTCAAGTTGCTCGCGGGTGAAGAGGTTGGCTTCCGCCTCCCGAGGGCGAGCATTTTCAGCTTTGAGCTCGGCAATCTCTTGTTCAGCCACAGTCAATTTCTTTTCCCCCTCGCCGAGCAAAACCTCCTTGTCCCCGAGCAGGGCCTCCTTGTCCTTCAGCTCTTTGGACAAGACTTGAATTTCTTCGAGGCGCTTGTGCTCAGCATCAATGTAAACATTGATCTGGTTGTTGAGGCGAGCAATTTTAGCCTCGTATTGGCCGACCAGGCCATCCTTTTCTTCAGTAAGCTGCCGAGCAGTGCTGGCATAATGACGAGCAGACTCTTCTTGCTCGGAAACTTGAGCAATGGCCTTTTGGGCTGTGACGAGGCCGTTGGCAACGAGCATCATTGAGAGGTGGAGATTGTCCACTAGCCCTTGTTGAAGAATGGCTTTGTCCAAAGGACGCGTCCAGGCTCGGGCGATCAACTCCGTCGCCTTGCGAACATGCTCGCCAGGAATCTCCCTTATGTTAACAGGAGTCTTCGAGCAAGCGTACTGATGTACAACACTTGCTCGACCGGGATAATCGTCAGCACGATATCTGCGAACAAGAAAGGAAAGGATACTTAGAAGAATAATAAAAGATGATGATGGAACTTGCTCGGCAGAAACTAATGTGGACTTACTCCTTGAATTTTCGCTCATCCCAACCCAGATGGGTGAGATCCTCAGGGCCGCGACCAGAGGTAGAATCCTTGCTCGCTTTGCCTGTTCTTTCCACAGGCTCAATAGAGCGACGAACAGCATCCCCCTCCGGGCGAGGATGACTGTGGCCTACTTTCTCCTTCCCCTTACCAGCAATGGGGACTTCGTGGGCCAACGGAGTCCCATCCGCCTTCTTTAAGTGTTTTCCCGCGCGGGGGGGAGAAATTGGTGAAGATGGCTGGGCAGGAGCAGGAGGGGCAGCAGGCCGCGGAACTCTGGCCCCCTCAGGCCTGTTCGTCATGGCGAGCACCTTTTGAGGGGGGTCACCTCTCATTTTCTTCCCCTTTGGGGGCGCCATTTCAAGGACCCTTTGCTCAAGGAGGGCGTAGCAAGGGGGAACAGCAACTGTTACTTGCTCGGCTAAAAAAAAAAAAAGTTAGAATTAGACGAGCAAGTTAAACAAGTCAACAACGAACAAGACTTGAACCATAAGTTAGAAATTTTCATACCTGGGGGCACCTCAGCTTGAGCCTCCAGGTGATGAGGGTAAGTCAAAAGGCGAGCAGCTCTTTCACACCTTGCTCGGCAAAGATAGTCAATAGTCCTATCTGCCCTATTGCGGAGGCCAACCAAGCACGAAGTAAATAGAAACTCGGAGCTCAACTCCTCTTCCGAATCCCACTTGGGTAGACGAGGGCCTGCGAACAGACAAGAAAAGTTAAATTAGAACAACTTAGCCCAAAGGCGAGCAAGAATTGAACTTACGTTTCAGTTTTCCATAGGCTGCTGGAGAATTTATTCGTCCAGGACCGCCGTGTGGACCAGAAGATGCTCGTCAATCACCCCCAATCCAGAAGAAGTGTTGCTTCCACTCACGAATCTTGTTCGGCACCTCTTCCACCATTTTCAACCCAGTCCTGGCCTTGAGATAGTGATAGCCTTCTTCTCCTAAGGGGCAGTTTGACATTGTCATCAAGTAATTGATTTCTCCCGCAGTGATCCGATCAACATACCCCTCCAAGGCGAACAAACACATGGAGCCTAAAAGATTCATCCACCCAATTGGAGTAATTTGGGTGATGGCCAAGTTGGTCGCCTCCAGGAATCGACCAACAATGGGTGGAAGAGGCAACTTTAGTCCGGCGATTAAGGTGTGAATGTTGATCGCCGTACACCCTGGGGGTGGGCGATCAGCTCTTTCCTTTCTCCGGGGAGCCCACATATGAATATCATATGGGATCTTGTAGTCCTTCCGGATAGAGTCCAGTTCATCTTCGCGAACAACACTTTTAATCTTGCTCGCCTGGTATCCGGTTTTCACCTTGTCCATTATTTGTCTCTGTGGGCGAGGAAAGCTGTTCGCGTATTCCTCAGCATATGCTCGCCATTCGAATGGCCGAGCAACTCCCGTTGGAATCTTATTTTCCAACATCTTTGGGGATGGGAAATTAATACCCTCCAAGAACTCGCGGGTGAGTTCGTTAAGATCTGGATCTTCAGATTCAGCAGAAGACGAAGAGCTTTCGTCCAAATTGTTGTTCGCCACAACTGTTAGTTCTCTCCCAGATGGGCCCGCATCGGTGTCCTCCACAGAGCGAACAACTGAATCCATGTGAGCGTTCGATGCTGAAGAAACTCCAACGGGTTGTGGATCGTAAGCAACAGTTGGAAAAAGGGGATCTAAGGTCTCCTCAGTTTTATTGCTCGAATGCGAAGACATAGGAGGGAGAGGAAAAATCTGGGTGGTGACGGATAATGTTGCACACGGCGGCACTTTCCCGGAGAAGACGGTGGCGCTCGGATCCACACGGCGGCGATAGAATTTTCGGGAGAAAAAGATGGAAAAAAAAGAGTAACTACCTGGGAATTGAAATTTGAAGTCAAATGCTGAAGGACGGACGCCGGAAAGCTTGAAATCGCCGGAGGGAAGTGGAAATCGCCGGAGCACTGTGGCAAGAGGGGGAAGAGTGGGAAAATTTTCAGTTTTCCCACTATTTATACCCCAAGCAAAAACGGGGTCCCAGACGTAATTTCCCAAAAGCTCAGGGACTAAATTGAAAGAAGACGGGGTTAATTCCGAGCTAAACCACAGGTTGAAGGGCCAATAAGCAATTATAGGGGTGCGTGGCCTCGGGGTTACTCGCGCGTGAACGGCGCGCAATCATTGCGCTGGCGTCATCTTTGTGATCTCCCCAGATCATGGGAAGACGAAACGGTTATCCCAATGTTGCTCGTCACAAATATGTTGTTCGTCCAAATCTTGGCCAAGACAATATCCTAACTACAGTTGCTCGCCACAAAGTTGCTCGTCTGATGCAACATCTAGTCAGGATAGGGGCAATTGTTGATAGGCGAACATCTAATATGGAGCGAACAACAATTAAAGTCTAAACAAAGAAAATCACAATTTGGGTGCATTAACCAATCTGGGAGGTGTATAAAGTGACGAACAACTCCCCCGACGAACAACTAATAGGCGAACAGGTTTTAAGACCCGAGACCAAGGATGAGCCAATCGTGGAGTCACCAATGACGAACAACTTGGTCAAAATATGATACAACAATCAGCCAAAGAGGTGTGCACATGAACAAAGGACTAAGATCCCAAAGCCAAGCTGAACGAAGCCATAAGGCGAACAACTTCCAAAGTACAACCTCAAGAGGCGAACAACTTTCAGTTGAAGAGTCATCAAGATCAGTCATGCCGACCTAGGCGAACAACAATGAGTCCGAGATAAGGCCCAAAAGAAGACTTTGCAACTAAGATTCAGCTTAGATAAGGTCAAACTAAGGTCAAAGGACACATGTCAGGCATGCAAGCTAGGGAGACCAAGAGTCAGTAGCACCTCATGCTTGCCAGCCTCTATAAATAGTTGTTCTCCAGCTTATTTATATAATTTCGAATTTTAGACAAAAATACACACACAAACACACCCTAACCTACACATACACGAAATAAGTTCAATTTCAAATTCGATAAATTCACACCCCGATTTACCATTTACGGTGGTAATCAATCACACGTTATTGATTAGTGACGTAAAAACGGATAAAAACAGCCACTAATCCTTACGATTGGATTCGTTCACCAACACTGGAAGAGGACGCCGTTTGGTCTAATCAATGCTGGAGCAACCTACCAGAGGCTGGTCAACAAGATGTTTGACGAACTTATAGGGAAAACAGTGGAAGTGTACGTCAACGATATAGTCGTCAAGAGTACACAGAAGGAAGATCACCTCCATCATCTTTCCCAAGTATTCAACATACTCCGAAAATACAACATGAAGCTAAATCCGAAGAAAAGTAGTTTTGGAGTACATTCTGGGAAGTTCTTGGGCCATCTGGTCAGCAAACGTGGAATCGAAGCTAATCCAGCAAAAGTGAAGGCGATCGTCGATATGAAACCACCACGCTCTGTTAAAGAAGTGCAAATGTTGACCGGTTGCCTAGCAGCTTTAAACAGGTTCATATCACGATCAGGAGACAAGTGCCGTCCATTTTTTGAGGCCATCAAAAAGGGCAACTTTGTCTGGACAGAAAACTGCCAGAAAGCCTTTGATCAATTGAAAGAATATCTGGGAGATTAAATTTTTTTGTCAAAACCGATTCCCGGTGAGAAGTTATATTTATACCTGGCAGCGTCTGACACGGCCATAAGTTCGGTGCTAGTTCGGGCAGATGGCAAGTTTCACCTGCCAATCTACTATGTCAGCCAGGCCCTGCATGATGCTGAGGTGAAGTACTCACCAACTGAAAAGCTGGCATATGCTCTTGTCATGAGTGTCAGGAAATTAAGACCATACTTTTTTCGATCATCAAGTCGAAGTCTTGACAACTTTCCCACTCAGACAAATATTACATCGACCTGACACCGCTGGCCGTCTTTTGAAATGGTCCATAGAGATCAGCCAGTTTGGCGTGACTTATGCACCTCGAACCGCGATTAAGGGACAAGCGTTAGCCGACTTTATAGTTGAACTAACCTTCCCTCAAAATCCAACGAGAGGGCTTGATCACCCATGGCATCTTTACGTAGATGGTTCGTCAACGAATCTAGCCTCGGGGGCAGGAATAGTGCTCATCAGTCCCGATCGGCAAGTATTCACTTCAGCAGTCAGATTTGAATTTATGGCCACCAACAATGAAGCTGAGTACGAGGCCCTCATTGCAGGTCTTCACTTGTCACTAGCAGTTGGAGTAAGATAACTCCAAATTTTCGGAGACTCCCAACTCATTGTAAGCCAAGTACGAGGTGAATATGAGGCCAGAGACGAGTAAATGATCGAGTATCAATGAATAGTTGCTCACTTGGTATCTCTGTTAGACCAAGTGTTTATCCAGCAGATACCACAAACGAGCAACACACAAGCTGATGCCCTAGCAAGATTAGCAACAAGCGATGGGCCAGCAGACCTGACGGACATTGTCATTACCAGAAAAGCCCAACCATCAACAATGGACTACGAGGTAAACCAAATAGTCGAACACGACAACGATGAAGATTGAAGAACTCCTATAGCCAAATACTTGAAAGACGGGGAGTTACCAAGCAACTCATTTGAAGCTGAAAGAATTAAAAAACAAGCGACCAGATATACTCTGGTAGACGAACAACTTTATAAAAGGGGCTTCTCACTCCCGCTACTCAAGTGTTTGTCTAGGGGACAAGGAAGGACAGTCCTGGAGGATATACATTCTGGAATTTGTGGGAATCACACTGGGGGGCAAGCTTTGGCCTACAAGACTGTAAGGCAAGGTTATTATTGGCCAACCTTACGGAAAGATGCAATCCAGTTAGCCAAAGTTTGCCGCCAGTGCCAGGTTTTTGCTCCAAGTATTCATGCCCCGCCCCAGGAGCTCGTATCGGTTGACAACCCATGGCCATTTGCAAGATGGGGAATTGACATTATTGGTCCTTTCCCGGCAGGAGTGGGAAATGTTCGATTTGCCGTCATAGCAGTCGACTATTATACAAAGTGGGCAGAAGCGAAGGCCATGGTGAAAATTACACAGCAGAACATGATCAACTTCATATGGCAGAACATCATCTGTCGCTTTGGAATTCCATGAACAATTGTGACAGATAATGGCCCGCAGTTTGACGGTAAGGAATTGAGAGATTTCTGTGCAAAATGGGGGATCAGGAAACACTATTCGACTCCCTACCATCCCCAGTCAAATGGGCAAGTTGAAGCTGTAAATAAGATCATCAAGCATACATTGAAAATACGTCTGGCAGAAAGCAAAAGTAGATGGTCAGAAAAACTCCCGGAAGTCCTGTGGGCGTATAGGGTTTCTCCCAGGTCAAGCACCGGAGAAACACCTTTTGCAATGGCTTTCGGGACAGAGGCGGTAATACCAATTGAGTTAAAGACTAACACAGTCAGGACGACCAGTTTTGATGAACAAGCAAATCATTCTGCTCTGACCACAGAAGCAGATTTGCTCGAAGAAAGAAGATTACATGCTGAGCTAAAGAATGCCACGTACAAGCAAAGAGCAGAGTGTTACTATAATTCCCAAGTCAAGATAAGAAAATTCGAAGTTGGTGACCTCGTTCTAAGAAAGAAGCTTGCCCCACCTCCAGGCATATTTGGCCCGACTTGGGAGGGCCCGTACAGGGTAACAGATAGGTTACCCAATGGAGCATATGACATAGAGGACTTAGATGGCAACTCGGCCCAATATTCTTGGAATGCAGCTAACCTAAGAAAGTACTTTCAGTAGGCGAACAGTTTTGCCTTATGAAAGAGTGGAGTTGAGTTGGGCGAGCTACTAAGTCCACTGGGCGAACCGGAATGGCAAAGATACAAGATGGATCTAAAAACTTGCCTAATTTTTTTGAAATTTTCACCAAGTATAAGTGGTCGAACAGAGTTGAATTGGGTCAAGTCTGGTCGCGGGCTAGAAGGCCAATATCTTGTATGGTTTTATTTCCTCTTAAGAAGTCTAAAGGATGCCCTGACAAATTGTATAGTAGTCGAGCAACTTTGACTCCTGATGTAAATAATGTTTTGTATTGGTTGGAGGTTTAACATTGTCTTTGTCGAGCAGATCCAACCTAGCTAGTATAGGATTACTTTTTTTGGTCGCTTTCAGCACTTGTAATTTTTTAAGATCTTTTCAATGTTAAGTTGTTCGTTTAAGCAAAAATGTAAGCTCAAGGCGCAAGTTGATTATACAACCAAGCCCATTGAAGGCTGTTCATTTTTAAATGAACATAGCCTAAGGCCAAAAGCCCATTAAATCCTAAGGCCAAAAAAGTTCTCAAGGAACAAGGCTCAATTACATTAAGATTGTTGAAGCACAAATAAAGATGCAAAGAACAATTAATGTAAGATAAAAGACGAGCAATTAAGCAAAGTATATTCATTGAAGATAAGGCTTAATCGCCCAAAAATTACAAAAAGACGAACAACTACAACAACAAAAAGAAAAGAAAAAGTACAAGTCCCTAGCTAATCCTGTCCGCTAAGATCCTTGCCCGGCAGGTGGAGAGATGTTATCATCTTTGGGGTCTTCAAGAGGAGAACCTTCGAGGGCAGGGTCAACTGGGACCACTTGGGTTAGCTCGGCAATTAGCCCCTCGGCGTCAGCACGCTCTTTTAGAGCTCTCTCACTTTGATCGGCAGGGAGGATTTGCTCGCCCTCCGCAGCATCGCCCTCTTCTTCTTCCTCGTCCTCGGGAGGACTTGTGATAATTATTTCAGGGCCGAGGAAGTCAAGCTTGACTCCATAGTCAGGCAGGTCGCCAATTTGGAGAGTTGTGCCCGGGGCTGGAGGGTTCGATTCGACGAAGTTGCACAGCTTCTTGCCGATCTCCTCAACGACTGCGGCAGCCTTGAATTCGTGAGCAATTCGGATGCTCTCCGCATAACCAGTTACGTAACCAAGAATCGAGCTCACTTCCATCTTAGGAATAAGTTCCTCTTGGGTAATGGAGTTGGCGAGCTGGATTTCAAGGTCCGTAATTTTGGTTGTCGCCTCAGTCGCGAATTTATCGGCGACCTCCTTCTGCTGCTGAGCGCGGGCAAGTTCTGCCCGCATTTGCTCGACCTCGGCCATCTTGACCTTCAGCTCTTCGGAGTCTTTGACGTGCAGGTCCAGGGTACGTTGCTCGCTAACTTGATGAGCTTTGGCTTTATTCTCAAGGTCGGCGATAATCTTCTTCGCCTCAGCCTTAGCGTCATCGCGCTCCTTAGCAATACGGCTGACGGTGGCCGCATGCTGACGTGAGTCCTTCTCAAGGTCCTCAACCTGGTCGACCAAGCGCTGCACGGCCGCCAGGGTGTTGCCTGCCTCAACAAGACAGAGACGGCTATTGTCGCGAGGCGCCTGTGTCTTGACGGTCTCGTTTAGCTCCTTGGTCCAGCTACGAGCAACGACCTCGGAGGCGCGGCGGACAAAAGAGTCCGGGATCTCATGAAGGTTGGTTGGCACCTTCGAATAGGCAAAACGATGCACCAAGTTAGATCACCCTGGGTACTGCTCGGGCGAGTAGCTGAAAAGAAATATTCAGTTAGTAAAAAATAAGATGAGAAAAATGTTAAGTGTCCTGGGCGAGCAGGGTTGTACCTGTCAAGACGACTCTTGTCCCAGCCGAGGTAGGTGGGGTCAGATGAAGGGCCAGAACCTTCACGGGTAGTGACGACCAAAGCTTGCTCGCCGGGGCGCTCCACAGAAGGAGTTTGCTCGCTGTCGCCTTCGGATGGTCGGACAGCCACGGTTACTTTTTCTTGAACACTCTTTGCTCGTTTGGCTGCCTTTTCAGCCTCAGAGACGGGAGTGCCATCTCCACAAAGAAGCCTCTTCGTCCTCGGAACCAGTGTCTTGGGCGGACTCCCCACTGGGGCAGGAGGCTGTGCCGAGCTCAACCCTCCGGCTTGCCTAGGGTCGCCTTTTTCACCCTTGGCCGCAAGGGCGATGATCTTCGAGAGGGGATCCGACTTCTTGCGTCCTTTTTTAGTCGGCATCTCCCAAACACGGTTATCGAGCTCTAGGAAGGAAGGGTGAAGCGCAACTGTGGCGAGCTGATATGTAAAGGACATGAAAAACAAATTAATACTAAGTGTAAGGCCGACCAGATCTGTTCGCCCAACATGAAGATACTTACCCTCTGGGATACAAGCTAGAGCCTCGAGATGGTGAGGGTAGGTCGTAAGACGAGCGACTCGCAGTGTGTCCTCGGAGAAGAGATGGCCAATGCTTCGATCCTCTCGGCGACGAAGGGCGATCAAACACGCAACGAACAGGAATTGATCGCTTATGCTATTCTTCACAGTTCGCCACCCCAAGTTCTTGGGACCTGAAACAAAGGAAAAAGAGAATTAAAATTAGTCCAACCACTTCAAAGATATAGAAGAGGTAAGACTCACGCTTTAATTCCCTAAACTCCACCGGGGTCTCGATTCGTTCAGAACCCCCTGAAGAGCGAGCAGAAGCACGCCAGTCGCCTCCGATCCAGAGCCAGTCATGCTTCCAATCTCGCACTTTCCCAGGGATGTCCTCGACTAGTTTTTGGCCTGGTCGCGCCTTCAGATAGTACCAGCCCGCCTCTTCCCCAGTGCAGCCGGTCATCGTCATCAGGTAGTCAACTTCCTCGGTGGACAGCCTATTGGGATACCCCTCCAGGGCGAACATCACCATCAGAGCCATCAGATTTATCCACCCAACGGGAGTAAGTTGGGTGATAGCCAAGTTCACGTCATGTAGGAATTGGCCGACCAAAGGATGCAACGGCAAAGAAACTCCAGCATTTAGGGTGGCGAGGTTGATCGCCGTCAATCCGCGTGGTGGGCGATCAGCTCTGTCGTCCGCCAAAGGAGCATACATCGGGATGTCAAAGGGAGTCTTATAATCCCTCCGAATCTCGGTCAAGTTCACCTCGGTGATGGCGGACACGATACAGCTCGCTGCGAACTCGGTCGCCTTTAGCTTCCGTACTCCGCGAGCAGGAATGACGAAGCGATTGGAGTGCTCCTTTTCGTACTCATTCCAGTTCACACGGCGAGCAACCGCAACTGGAACCCGATGCTCGATCAGTCTGGGCGCAGGGAAGTTGATGTCTTTGAGATAGGCCCAGGTTAGTTCGTCAAGGTTCACCGGCTGAAGTACCTCGACCTCTTCGTCCTCGTCTTCGTGGAGGTCCGAGCTCGTTTCTTCCAAGAGCTGGCGAGCAGGATTTGCTCGCTCCTCTCTTTCCCCGGAGGGATGAGCTCCAGAATTGACCGAGCGTGCAACCGAAGCTGCCTCGGGATCGGATTCCAAATTGACTATAGGAAGATTCTCTCCGACGGGCCGTTTTTCAGGGTTCCGGGGAGGAAAAGAACCGGTCTCAGAGTGCGACGCCATCCAATAAGTTAAGGGGAGGAAGTTAGTGTTTTGCAGATTCCGGCAAGGGAAGAACACGGCGGCTCGGAATTTTCCACGGTGGAGTAGGGATTTTTGGTGAGTCTATAAAGCACGCAACGCAAGAAAAGAAGAAAGAGAAGAAAAAACAGAGAAGAAACTACCTTGACGTTGTTTGAAGATCGCCGGAAACTGGAAACGATCGCCGGAAATTTGAAAGAATGAAGAAAGAGGAATTCGCGCTTAAGAAACAGTGTGAAAATGAAAAAAAATGGAAAAAAATTTCCTTATATACTTCTGGAAAAACGGGGTACCGGGCAAACAAAGTTAAAAATTGAAGGACCAAATTGCAAATTCTGGGCGCGTGCAGCACCTGTCCGACAAAACGGGAAGGCGCGTCACCTCGGGATCGTGTGCGCGTGGGCGGTAGCAATCATTCCACCCACGTCACACCTCGAGCCGTGCCCAGACCTTGGGATCCCAACCGTCCCCGACCCGAGTCTGCTCGACCAATGTTGTCCGCCCGTGAAAAGCTGCTCGCCCCCGCGACATTCTTGCTCGCACTAGTGACACTTAAAAGTTGCCAACCCAAAAAGTGCTCATTCACCATCTTCACAATTTATTGATCGGCAAGGGGGCAATTGTTGATAGGCGAGCAGGAACAATATTTGGGCGACCAGGATTAGCGCAAATCACTCAAGAATTAAAGTGGAGTTAACACATGATTCACCCAAGATATCCGGCGAGCAAAACCTACATGCGATCAAGACACATAGGCGAACAAAATCAGATCAAAAGCCACATGACGAGCTCAAACGGCATTCTGCCGATCAGATCTAACCACAGCGCCGAAATAACAATTAAACAAGATGAAAGACCATCAGAATCAGACTAAAGACTCCTCAAGGACAAGTCCAAAGTGACGAACAGCTCCTGACTGCGAGCAAGTCCAGTAGATAAGGATAGAATTTAGTTAAGATAAGGTCAAATTAGTCAAAGGACAGGTGTCGAGCATGCAGGCTTGGTCGGCCAAAGGTCGTGCCACCTCCTGCTGGGCAAAAGTCTATAAATACTTAGATTTTTTCAGCAAATAAAACAGACACAAATTATTATACACGTCCAAACTTCGATTATGAATCTAAAGCAGCTCGATTAACTTACAATCGAACTTAAACACGTAAGCTTTCATACGATTCTAATCCATCTAAACCCGAAGATCCGTATTCACTAATTACGTTAGTGATCAATCACACGTAATTGTTTGATGATCAATTAACCATCTAAAACAGCCATTAATCTTCAAGATTAGAACTGATCGTCAACAATACCCCCTCCGTCCCAATTTTGTTTTCCCGTTTGACTGTGCGCGGAGTTTAATGCGAGAGTTGAATTTTAGTATTTAAATTAATAAAGTAGTATTAGGAATGATGAATGGTGAATAAAATAGTATTTAAATGAATAAAGTAGTTTTCATTATAGGGGTGAGAAAACAAAATTGGGACGAACCTTTTTGGCAAATAGGAAAACAAAACTGGGACGGAGGAAGTATAAGATAAGATTCTAGTATGTTGGAGTATAATACATTAATATTTAATTATTTTGAGTAAGTGTAAGATTCAACAAAAATAAAATAAAATGAACAAGCTAAATGTTAATTAGTTAAGCTGAGAAAAGTTATAATTTTCAGAATACTTTAACACAGTTTTTTATGTATCTACTATAGTGGCCATCATGCTCAGAAACAAAAAAATAAAAAAACCTTAAAGTCATTTAATTTGTAATTAATTTAATTGAGTTTTTTTTTTTTTTTTTTAAATCGAGTAGATAGTTTCGTTTTTTTTTATAACAATTAATTGGTAATGGTTATATGATTAAAGATGGTGTAAAATATTTCATGAAAAAATATTTATAATACATTTTAAATTCAAAATGTTTAATTTCTTAGTTATTCCCTCAATCCAATATTAATATATATTTGTTTATAAATAATCACTTAAATTTTAAAGTGACCTCATAATATTATATAATATCCTCCACATGTTACATTAAAAGAAAACGATAGATCACTAATATTGAATTGAGAGCGTAAGCCAACATTGGGTTTCAAGCTTCAAAGATAAGGACTCAAACATAAATTTTAATATAAATAAATTGCAAATTTAATATACATTAAATTATACTCCCTCCGTCTGGAGGAATTTACACATTTTTATTATTTGCACATCCCACATTAATTTGCACATTACCAAAAAGGAAAATATTGATTTATATGCACACTCTCATAAATATACGCATATTTATTCATATATCACTATTTTATTCTTTTTTTAATCAATATGTAATCCCAGTAGTTCAAATTCCCCAGATACGGGGGAGTGAGTATAATTATTTGCATAAGCATTTCAAAACAATTAATTAAATAATTAAAAAAATTATACAAATAAAAATAGATAATATTCAATTCTATTATGGTCCAATCGACGTGTATGAAAGAAATTTTAACGATTAATCCATTATTTTGGGTCAAGCAAGTTTCCCCGTACATCAATTTTATTCAAGCCAAAACTTATTTGGTAAAAACTAAAATCCTTGCATCATATTTACAATCTTATTATAATATATTTCCAAACCTCTCCAAGATGATGTGTCAGCACCACATTATTCTTAGGCTGATGTGGCATGTCTCAAATCTCTCCATTTCGAAATAACGTGCTCTCATTAAAAGTTTATTAAATTTTTAATCTCGACCATCCATTTCATCAAATTAAATCTAAACCGTACATCTATTCATCTAGGTTAATATAATAGTTGTGATCTTCACTCTCTAGAATCTCTCCTTTATCTCACTCACGTATGTATCTCGAGGCGTCGTCTTCCTTCACGCCGCCTTCCTTCTTTTCTAAACTTTGTCACGAACCGCCGCCTCCTTCACGCATATGTATCTCGAGCTTTATCACGAACCGCCGGCGTATCGAGTAGTGCCGCCATCGCATTGGGTGATGTCGCCGCCGCATCAGGTAATGCCGCCGCCTCAAGGATCTCCTCCTGTCACCTCGAACCGCATCGGGAATGCCGCACGCTGCCGAATCAGGTAAAATATCAATTTTTTTAATAATAATATCTAATTGAATTTCAGTATTTATAGATCCCCAATTTACAGAGGTCTCGGTCAAGAAATCAGGTATTCCAATCTACCTTTTCTTCCTTTGCAATGCGATGATGTTGTCCCAAAAAAATTTGGTTGCTTCCATCTGGGTCAAATCTAAAACAATGGCGCCGCCCCCGACTTTTGTATCAGCACGCGAGGAGGAGGAGGTCACTTGAAAGAATGAAGGAAGAAGGTGAAACTTGATGGACTAAGGAGGAGGGAGGGTAATAAAACAAAGATGCTGCAATGTGGAAGGAATGCTTTTAATTCTTCCATTTCTTTACTTGATACTTACTACTCCATATACCAGCAAGCAAATACCTACCTTTTTCTTAAACTCAAAATAAACTGCATGTGTTGTATTCTCTATGATGTTGCTTTTGTGGAAACTGAATGACCGACTAATATCAGAAATACAAAGTTTCGTCTTTTTCTTACTTATTTTTTGTTTCATCTTTAAATGATGAATTTTGGATAGTTCTTGCATGAGATATCTCATACTGAGACGAATATAAATTGAGCATGATGCATTAACACTTTGAAAACAATGAGCGTTAATTTGTGAATATCTCACACACATTTTGCCTTTTATGTTTATTCAATTAATAAAGACTGAGAGATGTTTTGTATTTTGAATTAATCCTAAAATACTATGTGCAACTTGCATTAGTCTTCTAAATTTTTTAAGTTTGAGATAATATTAGTTTTGTTTAATGCTGTGGAACTGGATAATTTATATGTTTTCCCGGTCTACATAACTCAACTAAAATCACTAATATTATTTACACATGTTCATGTGACAAAAGTATAAAAAATGTTTTCCAGGAAATGCCCAGCCGAGCAGGAAGGGTTATCAAGTGTGATGATATTCATGTTTCTCTCCAGTTGCTGCCATTTGCTTGCACATCCCGTCGCCGATTCAATCAATCTGTAAGTATCACTAACCCCTTATATGTGATTTGATGACTTTTGACTATAGGATTTTATTTCTATGTCCGAAAAAATATTCTGGTGATGCTGCTCCATATTTGCTATTAATAGATTACTTTGATTAGGTATTACTTTACATTTTATGTTGTGTCTTTCTTCACACTTACATTTTAACTTTCATCACACACCATGAAACAAAACATTGTCATTAAACATTTTCTCTTTTGCCATTATTTTCGATCCAAATCGTTGTTATTTAGATTTTAGCCATTTTTCATTTTATCTGTGAATTGGAAATCTTGATTTCTAAAGAATGATATTCAGATATTGGTCGAATTGCCTCTCGCCACAGTTGCATAGAGACTTCATACTAGGGTAAGAATTAACTTTTAACGCTGTTTTTTCATTTCTAAGTTCATTTTCTGATTTTTTATTTATGTTTTTGGTGACTGATCAATAATTTCCTTTGGCCGGTTTAAATCTTCATCTCAAATTAATGGTGAGAATCTTCTCCTCTTAATCTGAATAGTGTTTTACTTACTTTTTAATATCATTTTACTCAGTAAAGACATCTCAATATTTCACTTATCTTAAAAAATATAAGTGATTCTATTCATCTATGACTATGCATTTTCTACTTGGTGCCTTCTTATTTCGATAATTGAGTTATGTTTCTATTTCATGTACTTATTACTTTTACTTTATTGTTCTCGATTTTTGTGAGTGGGGTCACAATCTCATATAAAATCTGGTAATGATTCATTGGGAATTTTATAGGAGAACCGTGAGAAAGCATAAAAAATATGTTAATAGAGCATGAGTTTGAGGTATTAGGCTGTTGTAAGGTAACAATCCTGAGCCCGTCAGTACTGATCTTGCTAAATCAAAAGGAAAACTTAAACGTGGGAACCGAAGGTAAGTATGCTTCACATATTATCATCTAATGCATGAAGTTGTTTTATCCTTCTTTTATCTGATAAAGGAGCACTTATGCAGATTCCCAGAATCTGTTGATGAAGTAAGCTCCCAAAGAAAAAACAAATTTACTAAAGCTATCGAGCGAAGTTTGAAGTGAGTTAAACATCCTCATTTCAAGTTCTTGATCTACATTATTATACATTGACCTTTATTCCAAATATCCATCTCCATGGTGACTAGCTACCTATTTTGGGAATATATGAGCTTATTACAGCATTTTGTCTTCTATGGAAATAGTCGCATAGTTGCTGTAAGTTGTCAAGGGGTCTTTCAAATTGATGTCTTGGATATAAAGAGGTAGAATTGGATAATAGTTATCAATTAGGTTTGACTGATTAATTGCACTGCTTTTATTTTTTGTTTTGAGTTTTAATCTGATGTTCTTTGTGTTTATTTGATTTTCTCTGTTCTAATTGCTGTAAGAATCAATTTATTTTCTTTGTTGTAAATAATTTGCTTCTTTTTCACCGTTCTATCCTAATATTGTTTGTGTATATTGATGTTGTGTTTTTTATAAGATCTTATTTATTTAAGATACTAGATGTCTCGCTTAGAAATTTGTGACGTCTATCTTAGAAATTTTGTTCTTCTTTCATTTTTTCCTGGTGTTTGGTGTTCTTATGGATTGAGTTATTCTTGGCTTGAGGTAGATGATTCTAATATAATGTCACTATTGTGATTGAGGAAAAACAAAATTGGAACAAATTAATGTGGTAACTATTGATTAAACATGCCACTTTCATTAAGTTGTTTCAATACTATATTGCAGTTGCATATATAATATTACCTCTTCTTAGACCATGTACGTAGAGTATAGTTTCGGGAGTCCTTCCCAGGATTTGGGGGGGTTCGTTAAGTTCTACTATGTATAAGATTTTACATTTAATATGTATATATTTTATTTATAAATGCAAGCATGTCGTGATATGTGCTTGAGGAGTCAAAAGATGTGATTTTTTTTAGTTGTGTTTATTTTGGATAATTCTTAGTCTGGATTATTTGGTTTGAATAGTTTGAATGGACTCTTGGTGATTTTTCTTGATGTGTGGATATACATTTATCTGGAAAGTGGACCAAAAGAAGGAGCTTCAAGTGAGCATAATAGACTCAGTTATACATTATCCTTCCATGTAATTTTTGAGCAAATGTGTATTCGATAAACTAAATAAATTATTATTTTTTCTTCCATTATTTTGACATATGCTAATGAAAATATTTATACATTGTTTGCTGGAAAGGCAACAAATGAAAGAATGAAATATGTTTGGAAGGTCTGGTATTGTTACGTTGGTTGCTAGCCTGATCTGTGCTATTACTCTTTGGCATTTAGGTCCCAAGTCTAATAGCTAATTTTGTATACAATATAAGTATAAATTGGAATCCATATAGTTTCCACTGACTTTTGTTTTTTTAGTTTTTTTTTTTTTTTTCACACCTCTCTTGGAACTACTATGTAAGTTTTTAGCCTCCCTCATGATGCTACCTCTTATGCATGGAACATTGTTATGGATGAGGAATAAGTGGAGTATATGTCACAGTTCTTAGTGTCGTTTTTCAGTTTTGCTTTGGAATAATATGTGTGACTACTGAATTATGCTGGGTTGCATCTCATAGTGTGACAGGAGAACTCGAAGTTTCTAGACAATCTTTCAAATTATTTCCTCCTGAATCTGTGATGGAACTCTTTGTGAGTTGTATCTTCGTTTTCTGCTAGAGATATTTCTTTCGAAGCAGGCACAATGATATAATATTATGTTTTCTTATTTATTCTTTAGTAGGGCATTTTGGTTGTACACATATCAAGTGTAAAAATATGATTTTAACATATGCATTTGCTTTTGGTGTATTTTAGTAGCAGCATTGTTTGGATCTCCATGAAGGGATTAATGATTGAAATTCTAAAAAGCTAAAGGGCTACAACGAATTACTGGAGTTGATGTGACTGAGATTGAAAAAAACATTTACCTTCTCTTGAGAGCAGATTAAGGAAAAGTTTGTGTGCATATATACCTATATGGTTTATAAGTTTTCCACGTGCACTTTTGTTTGGATGTAAATGCAAAAAATGCAACATATAGTATATACATTAGTATTTATAGATTTTCTTGATTATCAATTGTAGTGTTGTAATATTTTAGGTAGCTAGGCAAGTGATTCTATAACAAGTTTACACCACATGATTACTCTAAAGTCTAACATAATGTCATCTTCTTAATCATCACAATTTAAAAGTGCCGATTGTTCAACTCTCTAGGAATATAATCTTTAATATGAGAAATTTAGTATGGTGTTCAAGGTAAATTTGCAAGGTTTGCAAGATTTGTTATTTAGTCCATTAAATTTAATAGTCGAACTACCATTATACAAGAAGTATTACTACCTATATCCAAAAGGTTATGCATTGTTTTATACAAGAGGTATTACTACCTTTATCCAAAAAGTTATGCATTGTTTTTTGTGCGCAGATTTCAAGGAGTATTGTTTGTTTACACTAAAAAGAAAATGCAATGTGAAAATAAAGGATATTATTGTCAATTCATAAGTAAGAATTAAAAAAGTAATTTTATAGGAGGATATTGAAACATTTTACAAAAAATATTATCATGAAATAGCATATGATTCACAAAAAATCTTGCAGTTTCGAGAGTTGAAAACAAAAGAAGATTATAAATTCTTTGTCTTGATTCTAATAGTAGATCATGCAAGTATATAAATGTAGCCTACGGAGAAGTTTTCAGAAACATGTAATTTTAAGTAATACTGTGTTATATTAATTTGAGATTGAATGTGTGAGTTAGTTAATATTTTTTCAAAAAATCTATTTATTCATGTTTAGTATTTTTATTGTTCATTGAATTACAATTGCAATTTTAATATTATATCGAAATTACAAACTATTTTTAAAAAAAATACTAATATTTATAACTTGAATTAATAATAACAATGTTTTTACAATCCGCGAAATTCGCGGGGGTACGGACTAGTTCATCATAAACTGACACATTACACACATGAACCCACCCATGAGTAATGTTTTTAAATCCGGATTGAACATTGAACCGGATAAAGTGGGTCACTGGTTCGATTGGTTGAACCATTTTAGGAAAAACGTATAACCCGGAAATATATATATATATATATATATATATATATATATATATATATATATATATAAATTATACTCCCTCCAATTCGATTTTGATTGTCCATAAGACTAGGTTCATTAACAACCTGCTCTGCAGGTTGTGAGGATAAAGACAAAAAATATTTTTTAAAATAAAGGAAAAATAAATGAAGGAAGCTCGACCCGGTGCCTAGGGATGTAATCAAACCAAGCTATTCGGGACTCGGCTCGAAAAATATTCATTCGAGTTCGTTTGTTAAGTTTCACGAGCCGAGCTCGAGCCCGATTTCGAGCTCGATTATTTTATCAAGCCGAGCTCAAGCCTGACGGTATTCGGCTCGAAAGCTCGCGAATAGGCTCGTTTACTGAGCTCGCGAATAGGCTCGTGAGCAGGCTCATTTAATTAATTTTTTTCTTTTTATATAAATATTTTAAAAAATATATCCATAAGAATGTAATGTAGAGACAAATTTATTATGATATTAGTATTATTATGTGTTATTAGGGACAAATTTATTATTATGGAGTATGAACTATTATGTTTTTAAGTAGACATAGTTTAGATGTGTTATTTTTGTATATTTTTTTATAATTTTAATTAGTTTTTCGAGCCGAGCTTTTTGAACCGAGCCTTTCGAGCCGAATTATTCGAACTCAAGCTCGAATTATGCTTGATTAATTTGAAAATGAGCTTTTTTCGAGCCGAGCTCGAGCTAAGCTCGTTTACTTGGTTAATGAATATTTCACGAGCCGAGCTCGAGCCTATAAAAACCCAAACGAGCCGAGCTCGAGCTTGATGGTATTCGGCTCGTTTACATTTCTACTGGTGCCTGCAACAAACTGGGGTTGCGTTAGTTTGATGTCCCATCACTTGACATGTGGCAATTTACTATTGGTCAGTTTTATTTTTATTAAATAACTTTTATTTTTTAATTTTTAAATAATACCTATTAAAAAATATATAAATATGTATATCAAAATTCATATTTTTTATTACTCTACAAATAGAGACCAATATTGACATACTTTAAATCATAATATTGACATATTATTTTCGTATAATTTCTATCATATCTCCCATTTTCTAATATTTTTTTAATCATTTTTCTATCTCATAAAAATTTGTTTCAGTTCTATAATTTTAATTTTATTATTGAGATTGTAGTTTATTTTAATGGTATGTTAATTTTTTTTACAAATGAAGTTGATTTGAATATCATATAATTTAGTATCTTTCTTATATTTTTATATAAATAAAAATTAATTATGGAGTATATGTAATTATTGAATAATAAAATCAATAATTATTTTAGGTTGTGTTGGGTCATTAATGAAGTATGAAAAATGTGAGATTGGGTTGAGTTGTAGATTGAGTATGTGGAAGAGAGATAAATGAATTATTTATTGAGAGGTTTGGTTGTGGGAGGTTATTGATGATCATAGTCTAAGAAAATGACACGGGTTTTAATAAAAAGAGTTGTTTATTAGTATTTGTGGGTATAAAGTAACTTTTTAAAAGGTGTAAGGGTTGTTTATTAGTATTTTTTGGTATAAAGTTGATAAAGTGGTGGCATGAGTGTAAATAAATGATATTTTTTAAGGGATAAGTTAAAAGGAGTAGTAATTGTTTTTTGCTATTTTGGGTAAGTGGAAAAAAAAAACCTTCCTTTTTTTGTAATACGGATAATAAAAAAATGGATCAGAGGGAGTAAAGAATAATACATTTTTAAATAAGTAATTTAAAAATTAATTAATTATAGCATTTAATAATTACAACATAATTACAACTAAAATTTACAATAGATTTATTACTACTTATTGAGAATTTACATTAAAAAAATTTAAAAGCCCAAAAATAAATTAGTACTAAAAAGCCCATTACATTTTGGTGCTTTCTCTTTTAACCTAATCTACCTTCACCTCTACCTAAGTAAACCCACACTGCCACGCAACCCTTATTTCTCTATTCAGTTTCTCAACTCCCTTGTCTCACGCCCATATGGCCATATTTACACAGAGTGAGAAATTATAGGAATTGTTTTGCAATATGGAATTCTTCAATAGAAATGGAACAGAGTGTCAGATTCTTCAATGGAAATGGAATAGAACCAACAATGATGCAGTCTTGGAGTAACAACAATTCTTCCTCAATTTCTATCGCATCTTTTTTTTTCTCGATCTACATATGTTCGCTTATTCTCTCTCTCTCTCTCCTAGAAAATCGGTCCTTTGGGTTCACCGGTTTAATCCGGTTTTTGACCGGTTCGTTAAATATAAACCATTTTTTACACGAAAACCTTATTCTCCATCTCCAAAGTGGAACCGCTCATTTTCTCTTTCTTATCGATTCAAAAAAGTATTGAATATTCTCAATTTACCACTTCCTTCTCGTTTCTTTTTAAAAATAAAAATAAAATATTCCAAAACTAAATCTCAACAAATATCTCACCCATTTGTTTGATTTCTTAAACTTTGCCCCAAAATCATGAAAAATAAAACTTACAATACTTTTTTTCCTGGGGCAAGTAAGATACAATCCAAGAGAGAGAAGATTTCCAGTAAAACTAAATACTTACCATAGTACAGTATTTGACCTTCTCATTTCTCAATAACTTCAAGCTTCTATTTCATTGAAAGTTAATAATCAACTAATTTCATTATACATTTTGACGAAATGCAGGTTCTTCATTTTTCTATCGACTGAGTCACATTTATTTTTAGTAGTCTGAGACACACATTTGAGACCAGATTCCAAAATCATATTCCAACAGAGGTTAAATCGTTCAAGCTGAAAGCGATTAATAATTGATATTGCTATAAAAAATTACTAAATTCAACTGAAATAAGGCATAGTATATAGGCATTTCTCCAATGCAATTATAAGAACTCATGATAAAACCAACAATAACTTATTGCTCCAAAATTTTCATAAAACTGCATATTAGACTGGAATCCACAAACCTAATCCAAATAATTTCATAAAAAACAAAAAGTCCAAAAAAGGTTTTAAATTCCCATAAAATTTGAAAAACACAAACACGATTCTGAAAATGTAAATAGAGAAGAAAATACCTTTTTTATGAAAATTTTGTTGGGTATGTTAGGAAACCCATTAACCCCCCCCCCCCCCCCCCAATTTTCTTCAGACCTGAAAGCGTTCCTTATCGGTAGCATGGGCGGATTTACTCGAGGGCTGCACTGGGCTAAACAATTACCCTGTATCTATAATATATAAAGCACACTACTTTGCCATATTTAGTTTCGGCGGGAAAAAATTTGCCATATTTAGTTTCGGCGGGAAAAAATTGTGGCCATTGATTAGTATTTCCTGAGTTGATCTTCACCATCCATTTCTTTGTCTAAAAATTAAGGTAATTTAGTATTTAATTTTACCCCTAATTTGCTATAACTTACTCCCTCCGTCCCAGACGAATCTGCACACTTTCCTTTTTTGGATGTCCCAAACCAATTTGCACACTACCTAAAAAGGAAACATCGATTTGCGTGCACACTCACATAAATATACACATATTTACCCATATGTCATTACTTTAACACTTTTCTTAATATGTGTGCCATCCCAGGGGTGCAAATTCCCCTGAGACGGAGGGAGTATAATTTAATTTACTCATGAATGCTATAATTTAGGAGACGTTTTTTGTGTGTGTGTCCTATATATACAGAATGTATCCGTCAATATTTCTACTACAATTGTATAATTCTTCCTTTTGTCTGTTTTCTTTAGATTGTTAGATTTTTTTTAATGTAGAAAATTTATGTACATGATGTATTTGTATATTCTTTAGAGAGTGCAGACATTTGTTGAAGGTTTGGAGATATTCATTAGAGTTAATAATATCATATATTAGCGAGACATATACAATTTTTGATATTAAAAGTAAAGTGATCTGATGAAAGGTATTGTTATTTTCAATTATATATTGAAAGTTGAGATATTCTCTTCAGGGAGGGATGAGTCTCATTTTGTATGTAAGAAATATTGCATTGTTTTCGCTTCTGCAACTAAGTTCTCAAAGGTGCTTGTGATGATTTTTTAGAGATTGTAACTCATATTTTTAATGATGAAATTTCTGGATATTTCATAGAGAAATAAATTTTCATGTATATTTTTTAAAATGATGATTTTATTATGGCATGCTCATAGATATAACAACTTAAAAAAAAAAAATCATATTCATTGAATTATCTCCTACCCTAGATATGTGAATAATACCCACATAGCTATTATTGTGAATAACAATTTGCTTATATTGAAATAACAACTTCAACTAATTAATACATTTAGTTAAAACAACTAATATCTTTCCGATCTAATATGTTTAGTGTAATTCACTGATAATTTTAATATAATTTACAAATACCCTTAAAGTAAGTTTCACTGTGAATATTATTTCATAATTCTTTTCTCTAATTTTTTTTATTCAATTTGTTCATTAAATACATATATTCTACATGGTTTATAAGTTTAATATAATTCTTATTAATGTATCGTACTTCAGTTATTTGTTCATATATTCTACACTACACTATATTTATTTTTGTTCATATTTTGTAATTACTTTTTTATTATTTGCAAGCTCATCTAAATATTATTAGTGGGGTTTATACAATTATATTATTATAATTTAGTAATTTAATATATTATGTTAATGATATTCACGGTAACTATTATCGTGAACAACAATTTACTAATACTTTATATTAAAACAATTAATGTCTTAGTGAAAATAACTATACTTATTCAATTAATACATTTAGTGAAACTAACTAATATACTTTGCAGTTAATATCTTTAGTGCAATTCACTGATACTTTTATTGCAATTCACTAATATACCTCCTAACAAGTTTTCACCATATACCTCCTCATCTAATATAGGTAGTTTTAAATAATATTAAGTTTAATCCATATTTTCTTTATTTAGTAATAAATATATTGTTTATTTATTTAGTTTTAATGAAGAATTTCTTTTTTAGTATTATTGTATATAGTTACTGTTTCATTTTTTTAATTATGGTCATCAATTTAGCATTAGCAATTTCAATACCAAATTATGGACATCAACTTAGTCAATTAGTTTTTCAATTAAACAAATTTAAATGTCAATTAGTTTTTTAATTAAACAAATTTAAATGTCAATTGATTTTTTAATTAAACATATTAATGATAACTCATAATAGGCTTCTTATTAAGTTATTATAATGAAATAGTAGGCTCCTGATTAATGTGCAATCCTTTTTTTTTTTTACAACAATTATTTGTTACTGGTTGATAATAGAAAGATTTTAATCATATTGCACCACCACATCCCATAAAATTAGGGAACAAATTTCATTAGCCAACCTAACACGTATCTTTTAAATTTCTTCATTTAGTTTTTTTTCAGTATAAGGCTATTAGTTTTGGAGTGTATTAGTTATTTTCGCTGAGGTATTAGTTGATTACACTAAAAAATATTAGTTGGTTACACTAAAAAGTATTGTAATTGGTTCATGTATGAAACAATTTCACTCTATACAAAATCTTAATTTTTTATAATTTAACTTTTAATAATAATAAAAAAAAATCTAGCTCAACCATATATAAACTATTTAAGTTTTCCTCCAGAATGTTAGTTGACCATGTGTAAATAACTTAATTTTTAAATTTGGTTGTATTTATGATGAAAATTATATAATTATTTACACCTTAAATAATATTATGGTTGTTTTTTCATTTTTTTTTAGCGCATAATAGATTCGAGTGTAAATTTTTTGGAGAAGAATCATATTTTATTATATTTGAAGTATTTCGGAACAAAAGAATTTCCCCTATTTCATATGAATGCAAGTTTATTGGTGGCACAAATCGTCACATAATTCATCTCACTAAAGTTTTGTTTAAATTTGTTATAATTGTTATATTACATAAAAATGATTAATTTTTTTAAGAAGTATAATAGTATTTATGTCGGAGCAAGAATGATTTTTGTAAGGACCGTAACTTTGGGATGATAGGAATATTAGGATTTTAAACCTTTGGGCAAATAATTTAAGGACATTAACTTTCAAAAGTTGAGATTTAAGGCTGAATCAACCTGGATCAAAGCAAATTGGACTAATTGGCCCGATGACTTTAAATTCGCACTTAATGGCATAATTTAGCTTGAATTCGGGTTGAATTTATACCCAATTCTAACTGATTTGGGTTGATATGACAAAGATTAACTACTTTTAAAAGTTATTGTCCTTAAATTGTCAGCACTGAAAGCCGTGATCCTCATTTTTTCAGCCCAAAGAGTTATTGTCCTCATTTTGCCCCTCCCTTCCCCTCAACTAAGTAAATATCAATTCTAAGAGTTAATGTTTATCACTCAATCGTCAAGGTGAAAGTTAATATTCTGAAAATGTTTGTTTAAGAACCGTAACTTTGGGCCTGACAATTTAATGATTGGAATTTCTAAGTATTGTATAGACACAATTAGCCTTAATAAACCCAAATTGAGCTCGAATTCACCCCCCGTTAGGCCATGTGTCAATTAACCCAAAATTTAGATTGAATTCATCCCAATCGAGCTATGTAGCATTGTCTGATTTGGGTTTGTTTGGGATAGTTTAAATTTGGCCATTAAATTTATTAATATTTAAATATTTTTTAAAAATAACACCGCTTTTGTTTTATATATCAGAAATCAAATATGAAAATTATTAATTATTAATAAAATTAAATACTGTTTTTTTTACGAATTTTTTATTTATTTATAGAATGTAGCTATCTTCTCACACTATTTTAATAAGTTCACCCACTTCTTAACTCATTATCTTTTTTTTATTACTAAATATACCACTTTAAAATTAATATTTTTATCCAACATGTAGTACTTATACGTCTCTAAAGATACTCACTCGCCAATCTTCTTTAATTTTAATACAACTACCAAATATATTATTTACTTCTTGGGTATTACTAATTACTGTTTGAGATATTTTTTTCAAAATTCAAATGCATACATACACTTCAGTGCATACAAGAATCACTTTTTATTCATATATATTTGGTTAAGTTACTTCATATTGCTCATTCATAATTCTAGCTTAAAATCTTCTACTGCATACTTTAACTTGAAGGTTTGATTATAAATAATAAATATTTGAAATTAGTGTGATCACATCCAACTAATATTTTGCATGATTATAATTCTTTATATATATTATCGAAATATACGGTCTAAACATCTCCTATTAATGGAAAAATGGTAGAATAGATAGACACACTTTATTTAATCTATTAATGCACAATAGTTGCACATGTAGTGGTAAATCAATTTTCTCCTTAAGCCTCAGTAATTATATCAAATATTTAGTATATCAACTCTTCGGTAATACAACCGCCAATTCCATGTTATTCACGTGCATAGCTTATTTCAATTTTAACATGTTGATCGTGTGAGGTAATTTTTATGTTAGGAGAGTGTAAGTTTTTTATATTTTTTGACGCAAATCTTCCTTTTACTGAAATCTTCAAATGTTGTCAATTTTTGCGGTGAACAGGTCTTGGTTCATACGTTGATAGAAGAAATCAAAGCACTTTTATGGCATTTGGATCACGGGGAGAGAATTGAGATGTCTGAATTTCATATTTAAAGATTAGATTTTCAACCCAAAGAATTATTCTAGGATTTTAAAGTATTATGGGAGCTTTGATGTCTTTGTTTTAATATATGCAATTTTCACTTTGGGACTATGTTGTAAACCTTTTTTTTTTTTTTTAATTTAATAGATCTAAATAGCATGCTTTATAAAAACATATAAATGTTCTTCAACACAAATAGTCAATCAATTTAGAGATTTACCACGATTAAATGAAATTAGAGAATTTTTAATCATAATTGCAGAATGGATCGGTTTGAATCAATTCTTACACAATTGGAATGATGGTTTATCAAACAACCATTATCACCCTTTCCTCAATATTATGTAGACAAAATACATAATTTGTAGTGAACGTAATAATGTTTAGGGACCATAGCCATACTCATGATAATAAATTATCCTTTTCTATTAATTTGGTACCTCGACAAAATAAAAATATCTTGTGGTATCTACACATAAAGCTCACGAGCATTTAATACTCATATAAGTCCATAACTTACACTTTAGTGAGTCACTTTAATGGAACTTCCTTAAAACAACTATACACATTTAATTCGACGCGTGGAAGCCCAAATATATTGAATATTTCCAACACTTTGTCCTTTGGAAGGGTGTTGTGTTATACTCAAATGTAGTGTTATCCACCTTTCCTTAAAAAAAAAGGTAATAATAAGTAGTTATAATATTTATTTATTTTTTTGTAAAAAAATTATAAAAGGTTATATTAGAGATTCTTTTTTAAGAACAAAAGTCTTTCTCTATTGAGCAAAATACCATCTAAAAGGTTATATTAGAGATTCTTTTTTAAGAACAAAAGTCTTTCTCTATTGAGCAAAATACCATCTAATATTAGATGTTCATTGTCTAATATATCTTACGAAATTATTCTCTTTAAAAGTTCTCTAATCCTTATTTTTATATAATATTGTCATCGATTTGAAATATAATAAAATCTTTATTTACAATAGTTTATATACTTTAATGTTCAAATTTTACATTCAATTAAATAAGAGCAACACTCATTTGAAATATTTTAAGTTGATTGTAGCTCATTTGAAGAATATGCAACACGTATTCTAAGTGTGTCGTACCATGGTCAAATAAATAATCCTAAGATTTTTTTTACACCAAGGTCAAAATAGAAATCTTGCTCTCAGGTGTGTTACTATAAGGGCAAGTATATGTTACTTTAAGAATAATTATGTGTTACTAGACGTTACAAAAATAAATATATATATCCTTACAATAACTTTAAAGCAACAATGTGTTTATATAAGGACAAATATGTGAATTTTTAATCCACTATTTATCTCTTTAATTCTAGGTCTTTTCCCGAATTTGTACAGATTTTGTTCATACAATAACATACTTTTGTTCATATAATAACATATTTTTCAATACCTTACATGTGTTAAAATAAGTTCAATTATGGGTCCTTATACTACAACATGTTTCCGTTTATAGCAACACAACCTGAGAGCGAACTTCTATATTCTATGTTTGCGCGAGTTTTTTTTTTTAAAGATTCACTTAACCCGGTCTGACCCAGTTAGAATCTGCGAAATATTTCAATTTGAGCTACAATTAATGGATCCTTGATCTCTGAAAATTTTATATGAGAGTTTATCATTAGATAAATTTAATTGTAATGATAAACATATTTAACCATAAATTATTAACTAAAGTATATATATTGTTTTATTATAAATTAATTAACTTCAATAAATTTTAATGATTTTTAAAGTAATATTATGTAATGAATAAAGATAATTTTATTATTATACATGATATAGATTAATAGTATATAAATTAAAGATTATGTTGAAGGAAAATTGATTATTTGGAAGATTATTTTGAAGGAAAATTAAAATTAGTGAATGTCACAACCAAAGAATTGTCCCCTATTTATTATGAATATGAGTTTATGACACAAATTATCGCATGTTTCGTCTCGCTAAAGATTGATTTAACTTTGTTAGAAGTATTGGATTGAGTAGATAGGATAAAAAAAATTTGGTTGTTTATCAGAAGGGAAAGAATATTACATCAAATACACCTTATGTTATTCGTAATGTTATGCCAATTAAGTATACCAAAAATGAATATATGATGAAATTTATCCATTTGACGAAGATACATGAGTGTTTTACAATGAGTATTACAAAATCAACAATTGACTTTATTAGTTTCTGAGAAATTCAAAATCATAATGTTGATGTTTCAATATTGCGTGGTAAGAGTTTGTGTGGTTAATTATTGTTCTTCAATTATACATGTGTATATTTTGTTTCCAGATTGTGTTATTTTGTAATTGATTTTTTTGTTATGTATATATTTTTTACATATATACATGTTCATTTGTTACATATTGGTTCAATTTGTGTTATTGATTTGTTGATGTCTGGTTGTGTTTGGTTTGTTCAGCTTCAACTTCAAGATAATATGTTGTTATAATGAATTTTTTTAAAAATATTTATAGTCTCTTAACATTATTTATCTGATATTTTTTTCCTCTTTTGTAGTGACTTTGAGATGCGATGTTTTTTGGTAAATGAGTCATGTGGTCAACTCATAAACTTAGTTATTTGAGATCACATTCCTCCATTAACCATAATTTTACAGAATGCAAGGATATTCATTTCTAATCGAGGTTTTTCTTTTGTGGTTAAGGTTGATAGTTGTCTTTGTATATTTCTTGAGCAAATTAAGGATCTTTTTGTTTTCCGAAAAACAACTTGGTGTCTTTCTCAGGCTACGAGGATATTTTTCAATCAAGACGTTGATTTGGAGTTATATAATTGTTTTAGCTTGATTGCAATATATTATTTTTTAACATTACATCATTATAATAATGGAGATGATTAATTAATAAATGTATGTTTGTCTTTGAACACGGCTATTATGTAATATATAATTATTTAAATGAATGTGTTATTTTTAGTTTATTATCTTGCATTTATGATTTATGATTACATACATATATATATATATATATATAAATTATATGTGTATATATAAATATATATAAAGTTTTCTAATTTGATATTGATTGTGTCGTTTACCGTTAATTGAATTTGATTTTTACAAAAATGTTCTTATATGCTAAAATAGGAAAAATAAATAAATTAAAATTTAGTAATTTGTGTGTAAATTTAGAAAAAAATTGTATATATTCATATAAAAATATAATCACAATATTTCATTCACAAAATGCTTCTTAACATCTCTCCGAGGGATTTATAGAGTAATTTTGTTTGTGTTACAAAATTTCTAAACTATTAAAACTTCGGGTTTTTTTTAGATTTTCTTCTACATAAACATTTTAAAAATCATTCTAAATAAAAGTTTATGATTTCATAAAATTTAAAAATATTTTGCATTACTATATTATATTCTTAGAAAATATATATATATATATATATATATATATATATATATATATATATATATGTATATATATATATATATATATAATGTTATTGTTTCACATGTATCATGCAAAGTATAATATATTCAATTCTTGGTTGCATTTTGACTTTCACGAAGAAAGTGAAAAAAATTGTTTGCTATGTACTAACATGGATATATCTCTTTTTATGGATATATTGAATGTGTTCGTTATTATGCCATTTTCAACTATTTCCTGACGACCAAAAGCCAAGTTGTAAATGAATTTGTTCATTATTCTGTTTTTTTCACTAACTTAATTTCATGATTTTATTTTGTTTTCATCAATAATTTTGGATTTGAAAAATGGTCCTAAATTGTGAAAAATTTCCCCATAAAAATAAATGTCAAATAAATTTTTTTATTCTTTTTATTTTTTAAAGAAGTACAATGATATTTAATGTCAGAGAAAGAATGATTTTCGTAAAGACTATAGCTAGAAGTGATAGAAAAATTAGGACTTTAGATCTTTGGCTGGACAATTTAAGGACAATAACTTTTAAAAGTCGAGATTTGAGACCAAATCAGCCTGAATCAAAGCAAGTCCGATTAATTGGTCTGACTTGGCTTGAAATTTGTGTTTATTGGCGTGATTTGGCTTGAATTCGAATTAATTTGTACCCAATTCTAAATGATTTGGGCTGATATGACAAAAATACACTACCTTTAAAAGTTATTGTCCTTAGATTGCAGCTCGGAGGGTTACACTACTCATTTTTCCAGCCCGAAGAGTTTTTGTCCTCATTTTGCCCCTTCCCCCAACTAAATATCACCTCGAAGAGTTAATACCTATCACTCAATCCTCAAGGTGAAACTTAATATTTTAAAAAAATTTAAGGACCGTAATTTTGGGGTTGGCAATTTAAGGACTGTAATTTCTAGGAGTTGCAAATTTAGGCACAATTAGCCCTAATAAACCCAAAAAAACACTACTTTTAAAATTAATGTCCTTAAATTCTCAATTTGGAGAGTTACAATACTCATTTTTCCAGCCCGAAGAGTTTTAGTCCTCATTTTATCCATTCCCCCAATTAAATAACACCTCGAAGAGTTAATGTCTATCACTCAATCCTCAAGGTGAAAGTTAATATTTTGAAAATATATTTTTAAGGACTGTAACTTTGGGGTTGACAATTTAAGGATTGTAATTTCTAAGAGTTGTGAATTTAGGCACAATTAGCCTTAATTAACCAAAAAAATTACTTATTTAAAAAGTTAATGTCCTTAAATTGTTAGGTTGGAGATTTACAGTCTTTATTTTTTCCAGCCCGAAGAATTGTTGTCCTTATTTTGCCCATTTCTCCAACTAAATAACACCTCAAAGAGTTAGTGTTTATCACTCGATCCTCAAGGTGAAAGTTAATATTTTGAATTTTTTTAACGATTGTAACTTCGGGGTTGACAATTTAAGGACCGTAATTTCTAAGAGTTGCAAATTTAGGCACAATTAGCCTAATAAACCTAAATTGCATCAGAATTCATCCCCAGTAACGCCAACCCATGTTAATTAGCCCAATCGAGTCATGTAGCATAGTCTGGTTTGGATTTATTTGGGATGATTTAACCTCAATTTGTGACTTTTAAATTATTGTCCTTAATTACAATCTCTAAAGTTATATTCCCCATTTTGCCATCCACTAAGTTATAGTCCTAAAAAAATATTTTTTCCCATAACTTGATATACTTATTTTTGTTAAATTTATCTTAATCATTTGTGTTTAATTTCATCTGTGTGTTTTTACAATTATATTGTAAAATTAATTTTTGCTTATAAATAACATTAAATTTATTATTATTTAAACATTTTACAAATATATAACATTGTTTTTGTTTTATATTTCAAAAATCAAATATGAAAATTTGTTAATTATTAATGCAAGAGAAATACAATATTTTTTATAGATGATTTTTTTTTTTATAGAATGTAGTTATCTTACCACTCTATTTTAATAAGTTCACCAACTTCTTAACTCACTCACCTTTTTTTACTGGATATACCACTTTAAAATTATAATTTTATCAAACATATAATACTTTCACCTACATCTCTAAAGATATTCACTCGCCAATCTTCTTTAATTTTAATACAACTACCAAATATACTTACTCACTCAACTTTCTACTCTAGCTAGCAAGGGAAAAAAATATTAGCGTCTTGCACAATAATGTCTATTAGTATTAGGCAAATGAATTGAGAATTTGGTATGAAAGAAACCAATAATTTTTTTTTTATTTGTATGTAATATGTATTTTAAATTTTAATGTAATAAACTTTTGTTCTTTGTATAATATTACATATTTTATTATTTTCTATTTGAATAGTGATGAAAAATTCAATTGAATCATCTATACGCAAATTAAGTTTTTCTCAAAATAATTTTGCTGTATCGACTCCCCCACCTCTTTAAAACAAACGGTGGAAAACATGATTAAGGTCACCGTACAAGAGTCTTTATAAGTCAAGAGACTTAGAATTGAGTATGAAAGAAACCAATTTTTTTTTTAAGAAAATGTAATATTTTTTAATTTCATTATATTATTTTATTTGTTACTTTTTGTTTAAATAATGAAGAATGTAATTGAACCATTTAAAGATAGTTTAAGTTTTCCTCCAAATGTTTCAGTTAAAAGTCAAATTGATCATTTTAAAGATTATTTTGAAGGAAAATTAGAACCAGTGAATATTGGTGAAGTAATTGTGATTTCTGTTAAATGCAATAATTTTGAATTTAAACGTAGTCTGATGATAGTTTTATTTATTTGGATGAATTTTTTTTCCTTACTGAAATTGTAAATTTAATATGTTTATCATCTTTTTGTTGTTTTCTTAGTACATACCAGTGTCGAGTATAAATTCAAATGGGTTTGAGTTATATTATATTGAAGTGTGTTAGAACTTAAGAAGTGTTCCCAATTTATTATGAATCCAAGTTTATTGTTTATACGGATTATCACATTTTTTATCTTGCTTTATTTGGTATAAATTTGTTAGAAATGTTAGACTGCGTAAATATGATTTTTATTTTTTTAAAGAAATATAATTGTATTTATGTTAGAACAAGATTGATTTCCATTGTATGTGTACAAAGGTTGAATATTTTATATTAATTTTTATTTTTAATTATATTCATTTGTTGATTATTTTATTTGTATTGCAATATTTTAACAACAATATAATTTTTTTCATTATAACGAAAATTTATTATTTTATGTGAATTAATGTTTAAAAATAGTTGATTGTCGGGTTATAGAGATTCAAATTTAGTGATTTTTGTTATGGTTTGAAGTTTTTTTATAGTTTACTTAAACATTTGATTTTAAATTTTATTTGTGTGTTTGTTCCTTTATTAATAGAAAATAAAT
The DNA here is from genome assembly GCA_947034835.1 of Ballota nigra. Classification (NCBI taxonomy): domain Eukaryota; kingdom Viridiplantae; phylum Streptophyta; class Magnoliopsida; order Lamiales; family Lamiaceae; genus Ballota; species Ballota nigra. The sequence goes on along the minus strand of OX344724.1, from coordinate 35,892,661 downwards.
TTTAAAAAAATATACTTTTAAGGATTGTAACTTTTGGGGTGACAAAGAGAAGACCATAATTTTTTGGGGGACAAAATGAAGGACATTTACTTTCTGTGCTGGCAATTTAAGACTGTAATTTCTAATAGTCGCGAGTTTATGCACAATTTGCCATAATAAACCCAAATAGGGCGGACAAAATGAAGACTGTAATACATTTGAAAGTGTCACGTTGTTTAAGAAAAAATTTGTTATGTGAGTGTAGAGTTGAATAAAATAATACTCCCTCCGTCCACCAAATTTTTACCCGCTTTCCTTCTTGGTCCGTCCACAAAAATTTTACCCATTCCTCTTTTGGAAATAAACTACACTCACAAACAAAAAATAGGCCCCACAATACCCACCACAATACTTTTACTTTATCTACTTTATTCACTTTTTCAATAATATATTATTTTACATTAAAAACTGTGCTCAACAGTAATTGGGTAAAATTTTCGTGGATGGAGAGAGTAATAATTTTATGATTTATTCATTTTTTTTGTGATGCATAATTATTTCTTTTTATGTGGCATGAAAGTATTTGTGGAATGTCTTAATTAGTCAAATATCAAAGTAATCACGAAACGGATAAAACAATATCTTCCAACCATCATTTATTTATATTTTATTGTACGATACTTTTCAATAAATTCTTTATCAATTAACTTAAATTTATTTAATAAAAAAATGATCTAATAAATCCTCAAATTTTCACTTTTTATAGTAATGAATAATTTGTGCATTATATTTACCTTATTAGACATATATAGTTTTATTTTTATCAAAAGGACTACTTTTTAAATAGTTTTTTTTTTAATGTTATTGTGTTAAAAAATTAAAGCAAACATGCAATTTTATTTGTAATTTTATTTATAATAATAAAAGAAATGAATGATAACATGTCATTTATATTTGTGAACATAAATGGTTTTTCTGTAACTATTTTTTTTAGTTATTTTTGTTAAAGAAAAAAAAGTTCAATTTTAAAAGTCAATATTAAATAAAAAATAACTTCTGTGCGAAGCACGGGTTTGACAGTTTCTAGTTCATATAATATGCCTTTGTTAATTAATTAAGCCCACCCCAAATAATTAAATAAAGTTATGAAAGGTCATTGCAGTTGAATTCGTCGCTCTCCTAATTCTTGGAGAATGTGCAAAGAATCAGATATGTGTTCATTCTTTAATTCAGATTTGAGATCGGCGCTTATTGTTTGATCATTTCCTACTCTCAATTTCTCTCTCTTTGAAAATATAAAATATTTGTATTTAAAATATTTTCCCCCAATTTCACTATAAATTTTCTATTTTTTTTTCATGTTTCACTATAAATTTTTTATTTCATAAAAAATAAAAATAACACTCCTTATATTAATACAAAAATAATTTTTTAAACAACTACTCTTTATTTTTTCATAACTTCCAATTACTTTACACAAAAATCAACACATGATTCACCATATATTTAATAAACAATATGCTTTTTTAAAAAAATCAACAAAAAAAAAAAAACTTATATCAGGACGGAAGAAGTATATAATTTTAAATTATGCATAGATAAAAAAAAAATTAATACTATATTTTTAATAAATATTTATCTTTATTAAAATAACACATTTATCTAAAAAGAAATACAACTAATTTACATGGAAAAGTGTAAGACATCGTTTTATTTGCAAATTAAATAAATAGTCAAAACGTCATTTATGATGAATAGAAAGGAGTATAGAATATTGAAAGTAAGAAGACAATATTCATCAACAAGTAACAATTTTTACTACCTCTGTCCCTCGAAAGTTTGTGGTATTTTTTGGGCAAATTAAGAAAAAATGTAATGAGTAGAATGTGTAGAATGGAGATTTTAAGGGTGGAGATTGTGAAAAATATTTCTATTTTGGAAATATATAAATTTTTGTGGGACAAACTAAAAATAAAAGTATGCAAACTTTTCAGAGATGGAGATAGTATTATTTTATTGGAGTAGATCTTGCGTGTGACCATCTTATGGTGAGATTGAATATAAGTTGGACATGACGCATTAACACTTTGAAATAAATAAATATTAACTTGTGCTAGTTTGTGAACCGTCTCACTGTGAGACCATCTCACAAAAACTTTTTCCTTTTTGTTGTTATCTTACTTGTTGAAGATGAAATTTGTTCCCTGTTTATTTAAATTTTGACATTTTCTTGTATCTTGTAAATTCAATTATACTAAGTAGATCAGATTATTTGGGGTACTAGGTCAAGGAAACTTGTTAAAGATATAAATATAGACTTAATTATTAATAATTTTATGTTTGAAGTCTCATAGAGAATGATTTCAGAGAACAACAAAATATTTGTGTGCCGAAGCGTTTATTTTTTCAGCCCACCCCACTCTCAAATCCTGGATCCGCCCCTGATCGGTAGAGATTTACTGCGATGCTGATATGTTGAGCTTGAACGAGAAAACCAAAAATAAAAATCGACCAGTACGAATGGAGAATTAAAAAAATATGAAGAAAGCTTTCGATCCATTCGCCGAAACAGGGGTGAATCAAGAAAAACGACAATAAAAAACCAATATATTCAACAATAATTATACACAGACTAAATAATTGGAAAGAAAATAAACTAAAATTAATTTGATTCTTCAAATTTGTAGAAAAAAAAACAAAGTTAGGGCACAAAAATTAGGAAACCAGAGCACAAAGATCTTTCAAAATTTCACAAAAGGAAACTTCATGGGTTGTATGATAATCGAACGAACATCGGTGCCCTTCACCAGTCCTCAGTCGTGGAGAGGAATTCGCGACACATACCTTAAAAGTGTGCTCAATTTTGAAGACCAGGAATGACGCTCGAATGAAGAAGAAGTAAAAGCTTTGGCTCTCGAGTGTGAAGGGGGTGTGAAGACCGTGTGCAGATGTGAAGAAGCAATCATTGCTTTGACTGCTATAGAAAAAGGGGAAAACCGCCTATGGAGGTCGCCGGTGGAGGGTGATGACTGGACCTGTGACATGGAGGCTTGGATGATGCACATCAAAGCAAGGATGAATTGGAGCCGTTCAATTTCCAGGTACACAGGTGTACCTGGTACACCCTAGCACGACCCCTAAATTAATATGTCTAAAAGCAATAATAAGTATACTAATGTAAAAAAATATAATGATAAAAATAATATTGTTACATTGTCATTTATGAAAACTAGTAACAGTCCTATTCGTGTTTCGCACAGAAGTCTTTTTTTTTTCAATTTTTATTCTAAATTTTATATATATATTTTGAATGATTTTAAAAAGGAACTTTTTTTAACAAAAATAACTAAAACTAATTGTTACATAAAAACCATTTATATTCACAAAAATAAATGAAATATTGTCATTCACTTTTTATGGGGTAGTTATTGTATACTACAATCCTAAAGCCTAAAATACAAAATGTGGTGCAATAAATCTCATGGTACTCTTTGCTATATTTAGTGGTCCCCACTGTTGGTCCCAAGGGTGTATCAAGGTCTAGAGGGGGGGGGGGGGGGTGAATAGACCTTCGTTTTTAAAAACTGATTTTAAAAACAAACTTTAATAAACTATGCATTTTTAAACTCTGCAGCTGTAGAGTTAGAAAACAAAAGCTTGCAGCTGCAGACCTAAGAAATTCAAAGTCTGTAGGTTTCAAACACTTATCAAAGTTAGTGTTGTAATACTTTTGAGTATTTTAACACTGTGTGCAGCGGAAATAAACAAATGTGTGAGATGAAAAATCAAATAACCAGATGATGAGAAAAATATGAATGAAGCACAAAGCACAGAAATAATATAAGTATGAATGATACAAACAATAAATAGAGAGAGATAGAGATTTATAGTGGTTCAGTGGTGTTGTAATTTTCCTACATCCACTGTTACACCACAAAGGTGCCAAATTCACTAAGAACAGTATCACATAGATACAAGATTGTTCCCCCTTAGACTTAGAATATTCACTCAGTTTACTCTAATCTAAGTAGAAAACACACTTTCACTAACCAGGTGGCTTAGCCCACCTGGCCACCGGGTTCCTCACTCTAGTGAGTGACCCGGGTTCGATTCCCTTTGGGAACGAATTATGGGAGTTATAAGGTGGGCTTGGAGTTGGAGATTTCTTGGAGTGTTTGGAGACTTGGTGAACTAATCTAACTACTAACAACTAACATTTACCGATAAAAAAAAAACACACTTTCACTCAGAACTATTTTCTCTCTCTCTCTCTCTTTCACTCAGAACACTACACTCACTAAGAATGATATCTACACTAAATAGATTTTACAAGGGTATATTTTAGTGAGGGAACAACAAACAAACTGAAATACAACCCAAATCCCTATCCTCTAAGTCCGATAATTCTAACTATGATAGTTGTAGACTTTTAAGAACTGTAGACTTGGTGTATGTTTTGCTTGAATGCTTGAGGTTGTTATTTTATTGCTCCTCTGAGGTCTCCTCTTCTATTTATAGGAGTCTTGAGGGGTCCTCTAGCCGTTGGAGGGATTCAAAATAATTTGAAATAACTTCTCCTTCAGCTTTGACTTCAGCTAATAAAAGTTTCTTGTCATATAGCTTAGTATTTGACGTAGTACAAGTTGTCTTTTAGTGATGACTGCTCAAAAAACTTTTAATAACTGAGACACTTGTTTCTACTGGCTAGTAATTAGCTCTGATAAACTCTGAGATATTTCAAACTAAGTAGGTGAATGTACAGATTGTACTACACTCAATTAGTCCTACTAATCTCAAGTTTATAGCTTACAGTCCTTAACTCCGCAGATGTAGACTTCTCGGCTGTAGACTTGTCTTCAACTTTGCGGATGTAGACTTGTCTTGAACTAACTGTAGAGTCTTTATCCAATTCTGCAGATGTAGATTTTCCATCTCTTAAGTTCTTCCATTCTTTGTGTACTTGCAATGTTAGTTTTCACAAGAATATATGTTTTGACATTATCAAAATCTGGGAGAACATTCTTAGGACAAAAATATCCTAACACCCACCATTTAACCAAAACCACATACTCATACAATTTGGTGGGGCCCATGTTCAAAGTCAGCTTCTTACAAAATCTGACACATCAATGACTGATTGGTGCTTTTTTGCACATTTCCCGAGGCAAAATACTGATAAACATAAATTTTATGAACACAGATATAAAGTATTTTGAACATAAAATATAAATATTTGAGAATTCAAACAAATTGAAATTTAAATTAAAAAATAATTTATTTCATTATTAGTTTGAGAATTACATCTAAAAAAATTTCAGCGTATTACATATGAAAAATTTATGAACAGACCTAAAAATTTCAGTGTTTTAGGGCAGGCAGGATGCATTACTTTCCAGAGTTATGTTCCCTTTTTCAAACCGGTCATCACGGCCATAATCTTTGTATCTTCGCTCACTGATTCTCTCTCCAGCAGAACCTTGTCAAATTTTTCTAGAAACGATCAATTAGATTCATCGTCTGCTTGTTTTAGGTCTGTCAATCTATATTTCTAGGTAAGATATGATCCTATTGTGGAGAAAATGGAGAGAAGCTTCTTCCCTAGTTGAGCGAAAGAATGAATGGATGTTGTTTACATGGAAGAGAACCACTTGTGCACCCGATCCCCCAGAGTTAGGGGAAAATCTCGAAATTGGGTAGCATCACTTGCCTCCAAGGAGATCATATAGTCAAAATATTTGGTCAAATGGACCCTGGGAACTGTAGTGTCCTCATATTTAATGTTGTAGAGTAATTTTATCTTCTTTTGGATCAAGGCCTTCAGAATGATTGAAGATAATGGTGAGGAAGGCAATGTGGTCACCTCAACCCCTTTTTTAGAGTTTAATTGACTCTGCATATTTTTAATGGCCACCAGCTCGTCTAGAGATCCCCCCTGACTTGGAGGCTATTCAGCGGGCAATGGTACGTGACCAACAGCCCATCACAGTCCCTCACTTGGAGGAGGCATTTCATAAACTGGTTTTCTAGGGTTGATCGCCCCATCAAGGCCTAGACGCCCGAAAGCTAATCTGGACAGTCTTTCGTGGACTAAGGGGTGAGCAACATTAGGGGATGCTCGTCTTCAGCTGCTCGTGGGAGAGCATCGTCCCTGTTTTCCCTGGGCCTGCCCAGCCATTCCAGTGTACTGGGACGTGAGGTATCGTGGCTGGATTCGGCTGCTCGACTGGGGGTTGATTCCCTGTGACTTCCCAGTCATTCGCTCAGTTTTCCCTTCCCTTTGGCCCCTTGGGCTTGTGCCCTGTCAGTCTCATTAGGCTGCTCATCTCTGGCCTTCCCCTGCCTCTGTGTGCCAATTGGATTTGGCACAACCCTTGCTTGGGACGGATCGGGCTGCTCGCGCCTCTTCTGAAGAGCTCGGAACGAGGCGATTGTTCGATACAGGTCCTCGGGGTCACGAGTTAGAGCCTTTAACTCTGGAGGAATTGGTGGTTTGTTGATTTTGAGTTCGCCGACCAACCGGATAGGTTCTGATCAGTGGAGTCTTTGCTGGGTTGCGGGACAATGGTTTGTCTGTTGATTGAGGCATCTTGGTATATGTTTATTCAAATCTTCAAATGAAGAACACAAAGAGCACTTTTTCTTGAGCTTTTGAATAAAATCTCAAGAACACATTCAAATCTTCAACTTTTCAACTTGAATTTCTTGAAGATTTCTTCGATAATCGGAGGTTCGACACTTCTTCTTGCGCCAATTTATTGATGATTTATTTTAATCATGTGGATTAGTGGCTGTTTGGAATCATCAAACAATTATGTGTGATTAACTACCACTCTAAATGATAAATACGAAAGATTAGGGTAAATACGTGTATGGATTTCGTATTATTTTCGTAAGTATGTGTGTTTCGAGATGTATTTGTGTATGTATGAGAATTTGTAGTGTATTTATGAATTTTGACTTACTTTTATGGGGCAGTTACAAATAGGTTCACCATATTTGAGTTTATTAACCTTTGGTGTAAGAATCTTCCATAAATACAAAATGGTGTAAAAGTGGACCCCTTTTTTCTCACATGCTGCAGTTTTTCCCCAACCCCCTGCGTCCTCCTTCCATGTCCCTACCCCTTTACTCTTTCAAAATTGTTTCAAAAATGGGTGGGCCCTGTCACTTTTACGTTTTTTATTAATTTAATATTTACATTTGAATTTTCTAATACCTAATTATTCATTAAAAGTTAAATTTTATTTTTTAAAATTCCTTCAGGATTTTTATATTCCATTTATAACTTATTAAAATTTAATTTTTTTTTTAAATTTCTTCAGCTATTTTTATGTTCTTTTTTTTAAATACCTTCCGTATTTTATTGAACAATTATTTTGCATAAAAATTTTGAACAACTATTTTGAACAATATTCCACATTCTCTATCCAATTTTATTTCACATAAAATTTGAACAACTATTTTACATAAAAAAAATTGAGCAACTATTTTCCATGTATATTTAAAAAATATTGAACTATTTTGCATAAAAAAAAAATTGAACAGCTATTTTTATCAGATATTTCAAGATATACTTTAATCGGATAAATTTATTTTTTTATTAAATATACAGCATGCATTTTTCATCCATTACATATTTAAAATTAAAAAAATTACATATGTGAATTTCAAATTAACAAACTCATAACTTAAATTACATGTGTATGCTTACATACGAAAAAAGAGTTCAAAAAAAATATGCAATTTATTTTTGCAGTATCTTCATCTTCAAATTACAAACTCTTCTTTTCTTCTCCCAGGAATGTAATTTGTAACGCCCCGAACCCAGAATATATTAATTATATCGGATTCGAAGTGTTATTGTGATCAAAAGTCCGAATTATAAAAATTTTGGAAGGAATAATACTGAATTGAGAGACAGAAGTTTATGCAGCGGATAAGTGGGAAGGAATATTAGAATGTAAGTGTGTTTGTATATATATATATATATATATATGGATAGAGGGTTCTGTATCTTCAGAATAATACACACTGAGTTTGGATAATTTAAACACACGGAAAGAGTATCGCCTTGCATGACAGTAGCGATAACATTTATTCGGTAAATAGAAATAGTAGGCATCGTGGTATTAGTAATAATATTTTAAGCAAATGGGAGACTTTGTGTCTTCTGTGTCACTGTCCTTGCTCCCCATAATTGTAATCTGCAAGGGGTTAGGAAAAGGGGGCGTGAGAATTGAATTCTCACTTATGGGTGATTGCAACATCATGGGATTGGTAAATCCGAAATATATTAAGTTATACCTATTAATAAAAAGTTTATTTTATTTAAACAGTTGACGTATATAAAAGATTATAAAATTTAAACGGTACTTAAGCATATTTCACATGGTATACTTGAAATAACACAAGTTGATTCACATTAGGGCAAAGCCCAAAGTCATATCACGTATTATCACAAACTGACAAACCATAAACGTACGACAATTCCACTTCCAACAAAGTTACTCTTTTCAACTCCAACAAATCAACAAAGTTATCCTTTTCAACTCCAACCAAAACTTACTTCATCCAATCACACAAGCTCACATCATCCAACCTTATAACATCCCTCAAAATAAGCAAGTATCAATGGTCTTCTTCCCAGTGCGTCAAACGACAGCTGACCGGGGACCAGATCTACTTGATCAACAACCTTGATTCCGAGGGCGTCCCCGACAGCAGCCCCGGAGGTCGGATTTAAAACTCGATCCCGACTCCGTACATACTGACTCTCCACAAAACTGACTCAATAAACTTTACAAAGAATAATACTTGACTGATAACTGAACCGATTCATGCTCACGTAAGGTGTTTACTCATGCAGTGGTGATCGATTCACAAAACAACAGGTAATATATAACATATATAGTTATATCACATAATCCAAACAGTTATATAGATAGGTGTTACATTTATGTTGGATTAGTTATTTTTTATTTGATTTAATCGAGTTCAGGAAATACCGGCACGACGTTATTATTAGCAGATCAATCAACAGATCATCACCCACCTGATTGTTCTGAGTTCCGGGAATATTGGGTAGGCAGACAATCGAGTCCTTCGTGCGTGTTCCGAAAGGTACAGAATTCTAATAAGGAGTATTTCGATTAAAAGATTGACTTTTGAATTTGAAAAGCTTAAGAGTGCGAAACTCGAGGATTGAGTAGGTCGTTGTCTTCAGAAAACTATTGAAAACTTAAAGTTTTCAAAGGTTGATTTCAAATTGGTAAGTACACCTCTTTTAAAGGGAAGGTGTATTAGGGGAGTGTATTTACTAAATTCAGTGTTGCAACAGGGGGTGTATTTACTGAAATTGGTGGTGTGACAGAGGGTGTATTTACTGAAATTGGTGGTGTAACAGGGGGTGTATTTACTGAAATTGGTGGTGTGACGGGGGGTGTATTTACTGAATTGAGTGATGTTCTCAGAAAGGCCTTTTAAGGGAAAAAAATCATTATTAAACTTGGAAAAATACTTAGAGAAAAAAATAAGATTATTATTTAATGAAATTAAAGAAAAGGTTATTCTTTCTTAAGAGTTCTAATTCTCGTTTTTAAACGAAAACTTGAATATAAAACTTTTCTTTTCTAAACTTATTAAAAGACTTTATTTTTGCGTTTTCTAAAATTCTAATAGGGGTACGAGGTGAAGACGAGTTTCCCTTTGATTACGAAATTTATTCAAACGTGTTTTTAATCCTTGAAAAACATCAAAACAAGGATACTATAGGATTTTGCTAATATCATCATAATACTAAAAACAATGATATTAAACATTCATAAGAAAAATACTAGTCCTCTAAGTCATTACTACCATTCATCTAAAACAATAATATTTCAACATTCAACTACTAATACTAAATACTAAACTAAGAATCCAATCTCATGGTTTGGGAAAGAAATAAAACAAAGAAACAATCTATCCAAAAACTCACTTCTAAAGAGTGATACAAGTGAAACAAAACAATAATACTAAATAGGTTGATAACTAACACTAATTCATCTAACCACTAACAGTAAGTTTTCTTTCATTTCTTTTCTTGTTCTAAGCTTCTAACAATTTACAAAATAACCCAAAATCTACCCAAGATAAAAACGAAGATAGAAACCTTACGAGCTTCAGTTTGAGGCGTTAAACGGGCGGCCTAACGGCGTCGTTTCGAAACCCGGAAAATGTTCACGAAAATTGGGCAGCCTTACGGCGTTGTTCGGGAATTCGGAAAAACGATTTGGGCAACCTAACGTCGTCGGTTTGAAATTCCAGAAATTTGGCGATAACAACCGGTTCAACGGCGTCAAAATCGATCGGAAATTAAATGAAAAGAACGGTTACGGGTGAAAATTGAAATTGAACTTCAAAGAGTGGAATTGAAAGAGGGCTTTTTGTATAGACTTACTGGAAGAGGAGAAATCAAGAGGCGGCGGCGCGACGGGAGAGCGACGGCAGCAGGGGGAGGGGGAGCGCGACGGGAGCAGGGGAGTCGTAGCCTGGGTTTCGTCACGTCTGGGTTGGTCCACGGTGGAGCGGTGACGGCGGTGGGAGGCTTCGCGGCTGAGCGGAGCTCCGGCGGCGCTTGTCGATCGAGCGGCGGCGTCATTCGCCGTGGCTTCACGGTGGCGTGAAGAGGACAGCGGCAGAGGAAGGCGGCTCCAGCGGCGACGCGGCGTGCGGTGGGCGGTGCTGGGTTCGTCGGCCGGAGGAGGAGAAAGGAGGCGGAAGGAGGCGGAGAAAGGAGGAGGCCGAAGGAAGGAGGAGAGAATTTTTTTTTAGAGAGAGAAAATTTCTGCGTGAAATGAAAGAAATGAATGAGGAGAGATACAAATTTTCTTTTATACCCTCCTTTTCCAAACTTATCTAATCCTAAATTCTTATCCAAAATTTTCGATATTTTCGTTCCCAAATGATACGGTTCAGGGATTGTTTGGTTCACGAGTATAATCCCGATTCAGAAAATAATACAGTTTTTAAACTCAAGTAATATTTTATTGTATTCTGATTTTTCTCAATAACTTAAACGGATCGAAATCCTTAATTTAATTCGAAAAATTAATTTCTCGTAGTCCTTTATTCGTTTGAAAGAATTCGTTTTCTTTCTTCGAATTTAGGAATTTTATAAAAAAAAGGGTATGTATATTTAAAAACACAAATAGCACACAAAATAATTAAAATAAAAGAAACAAAGAAGAGAAAATAAAATAAAATAAAATAAAATAAAATAAAAAGGTTTCTAATTAAGAAAAGGGTATAGAACGGCACGGGGTATTACATCCTCACCCCCTTAACAGAATTTCGCCCCCGAAATTCATGTCTTAGGTATTACTTAAGCTTTGAGGGTATTTGGCTAGGACCTCATCCTCTCTTTCCCAAGTCGCTTCTTCCTTTCCGTGTCGGCTCCACTGAACGAGCACTAAAGGTATCTCTCGATTCCTTAACAAGTGTAACTTTCTTCCCAAGATAGTTACTGGAATCTCTTCATAAGTCAGGTCACTGTTTAGACCTAATTCTACGTGATTAATAACGTGGTTTGGATCGCTCACGTATTTCCTGAGTGTAGATATGTGGAACACATTATGCACTCGTGATAACTCCGGTGGTAAAGCTATGCGATAAGCTACATCCCCGATTCTATTCAGGATGTCGAATGGTCCAATGTATCGCGGCTTTAGCTTACCTTTCTTTCCAAAACGGATTAGACCTTTCATTGGTGCAACTTTGAGAAATACTTTCTCGCCGATGTCAAATTGTAAATCCCTTCTTCGGGTATCTGCATACGATTTCTGGCGGTCCTGGGCTGACTTGATCCTTTCTTTAAGCTTTGCGACTATCTCAGCCGACTTCTCGACTAATTCGGGTCTGAGAATCTTTCGAATCCCGACTTCGTCCCAACAGACTGGCGATCTACACCTCTTCCCGTAGAGTGCTTCGTACGGCGCCATTTGTATTGTTGCTTGATAACTGTTGTTATATACAAACTCTGTCAATGGTAGGTGGTTTTCCCAACTTCCTTTAAGATCTAGAGCGCAAGCTCTGAGCATATCTTCAAGCGTTTGAATGGTTCTTTCCGATTGCCCGTCCGTCTGCGGGTGGTACGCGGTGCTGAACTTCAATTCAGTACCTAAGGCTCGTTGCAGACTTCCCCAGAATTTGGAGGTAAAACGGGGGTCTCTATCGGATACTATTGAAACTGGTACTCCGTGCAGTCTGACTATCTCTGCTATGTACAGTTGGGCGAGCTTGTCCAACGTGTACGTCATTCTTACAGGGATAAAATGGGCAGTTTTCGTAAGTCTGTCTACGATAACCCAAATGGCATCGTGATTCTTCACCGTTTTCGGAAAACCGGTGACAAAATCCATAGTGATGTCCTCCCATTTCCACTCTGGCATCTCCAGAGGGTGCAACAACCCTGGAGGCCGTTGGTGATCTGCTTTAACTCGTTGGCAGGTTAAACATCTCCTGACGAATTGAGCTATCGATCTCTTCATACCCCTCCACCAAAAGTTCTCTTTCAATCCTCGGTACATTTTCGTCTCTCCGGGATGAACGGTGTAAGGAGTGCTATGTGCCTCTTTCAGAATCTCATTCCTAATTCTGTCATCCTTAGGCACACAGATTCTATTATCGAACATTAAAGTTCCATCAGTACCCAATACGAATCTCTGAATGGTTCCTTCCTCAGCGCGCTTACGTATTCCTCTCAAGAATTTATCGTCCTTTTGCGCTGCTAGGATCCTTTCTCGTAAGGTTGGTTGTAGGGTGAACGCGTAAACCTTGGAATCTGCACAACACTGTGTGGAAAATTCCAAGTCTAAACGAGAGAGTTCTCCCATTAGTGGTAATTGCGTGGTCGGAACGACGCTTAGTTTTGTATCTTCCTTTCTACTCAAAGCGTTGATTAGGCGTGAAATTGTCATGATTCGTAGCTAGAAACGCCCTAGTTTTGGTTGAGTTTATAGAGTATTTAGAGTCAAATGAGCATTATTTCTATACATTGATAAATTTGTCTCTTTGATGCTCATAGGTGAATAGAGGACGAAAAACGGAGTTCGTAGGACTTTGAATCGACTCAAACGGATGCCCGGATGAGAAGATATTGAAGAAATACGATTGGTATTAGTGCGGACGAGGAAAAGTATCATTTGGAAGGATTAGAGATCACTCGAGCGCCACCGCTCGAGCGCCTTACTCGAGCGCGCAAACGTACAGAACAATTCTTGCGCTCGAGCGAATTGCTCGAGCGCCCAAAACATACTGAGAAGATTCAGCGCTCGAGCAGCTCGAGCGCGACCGCTCAAGCGAATGCATCATTCGAGCTACACAGCTCGAGCGGGACCGCTCGAGCGTTTTGCTCGAGCGCCCATATACTTTTGCCTCCGGATGCGTATTTTCGGCCCATTAACTCCCATTTCGACCCGTGCCTATATATACCTCGTCCAAACACGTTTTGAAGGATCCCCAACTTTTAGACATCACGTTTCATAGAGTTTTTAGAGCGAGGAGGAAGAGAAGAGACGAGCGAGTTATAGATTTACGGTTTTGAGGTTTTTGCTTACGAATTTACTTTACGATTTCACGTTTTAGCTTCGATTCTTAATAACTTTTGTTCTTAAATACGTTGAGACCTAGTTTTTGTTAATTAATTTCAGTTTAATCTTTTACATATTAAAACCTCAGTTTATGTTCATTCTTTTCTTCGTTTTCGTTATCATGTTCATGTTCGTCACTTGTTTAATTTCTATTGTTTACGTTCAAACTATGTCTAGCTAAAACCCTTGCATGCTTAGGGTAGGATGAACTCGTAGAAGTAGGTTGTGGGTATGTAATTAGAATAACTTGTGACGTTAGGTTTTAATTCTCTTAATTAATGAATTCTTAAAATTAATCTAGATTTCACTCTTGAGTTTCGTTCGAAAGGTGTTAGAGAGAGGACGACCGTATCACTCTTTAACAACGAGTAGACTTAACGAGAGGGTTTAGAAAAGGTTAATTCATATACCGGTTTAGCGAAGGAGGACGACCGCATCACCTTAGTTAAATTAGGGTCTCATTAATTAAGCACAATCTAATAACTTGTTAGTAGATTTGTGAAGTCGAGTGTTAGGGTAAAGTATTAGGGTTTAGAATCTTGAGCTTTCACCTTGCATTCTTAGACTTAGGTTAATTCTCGTTTGTCACAGTTATTTTGATTATGTACTTGCTCCGTTAGTATACGTAGGGATTCCTATCCTAAGCATCACCATCTCTTATTTGAATCCAACCCTTAGTTAATTCGTCTGCTTTAGTATTTTAGTTTAGTTAGTTTATTTTAGTTTTAATTAATCTTTATAAAAATCCAAAAACAATACACTCATATTAACTACGACGCGTAGATCTTCAGGGATCTATTCGCATATACACTGTCCCTTGGGTTCGATACTACTTGGTCATTATACGTACTTATACTACAGTGAACCCGTCCGCTTGCGGGTAAGCGACTAGTAGAAGTTAGTAAAATCGCTTCAAGTCAATGGCGCCGTTGCCGGGGATGGCGTTATATGCTCTTTGAATAGGACTTGTCGATAGCTTAGTAGTTAGTAGTGGGTGCTTATTTTCTGTTTTTATTTCTTATTTTTATTTTCATTTATTCGGCAGTTGCGTTTTGATCCATCTGCTAGTGTGTCAGGTTTATGAGAACACGCTCACAAGGGAATACGAGCGAAGGGAGAATACCGTTGGATCCTGAGACATAGCTAGAAGGAACAGAGCTTTCTTGAGAAGAATGAACGCAACCGACTTAGGGAAGGGACCAATGGACCTCAATAATGAGTTGGACAATGCTGCTAACGAGTTCAATCAGGCAGTAGACCGGGTTGATGGCTCTGGAGGGAGTGGTGGTCAGAATCAAGACCAGTTCGTAGATAGTAGTAGCCAGAACCCGGGTGCACAAAATGTAAACAATCCAGCTCAGAATCTTGTCCCAAATCCTCTGAACAACCCTGCCTACCCACAAAACCCGAATAACCCGTTCCACAACCCAGCATACCAATATTACCCATACCCACCATACCCTTATCCACCATACCCGTATCCTCCACCTCCTGTCTATAACCAACCACCTGTGTACCAACAACCTCCAGTTCAAAACATACCAGCACCACCTGTCGCTCCTCAGCCTGCGCCCCAGAATGCAGATCAGAATATGGCAATTTGGGGGAGGTTCGCGGCACAACCGCAGAGGTACTACGATGGAGTGGCCTTACCTCCAGTTGAGGCCAATAACTTTTCAATCTCCCCAGGAATTCTCAAGCTGCTTACTGAGAATCAATTCAAGGGGGAGGTTGGGAAGGAGAACCCTCACACTCACTTGAGGAGTTTCCTCATGATTGCATCTACTTTCAATTACAATGGCATGTCTGAAGATGCCAAAAGGCTCAGGTTGTTCCCATTTTCTCTTACGGGAATAGCCAAGGAATGGTATGATAACACGCTCCCACGGGGAGGTGTTAACACATGGGCCGAGCTCGAGCGTCTGTTCCTCGAGCGATTCTACCCTCCATCGAGAACGATTAAAGCGAGGATTGAGATCTCTTCCTTTCGCCAGAAGTCTGGAGAGGATTTACGCCAGGCATGGGAGAGATACTCGAATATGTTGATCGAGTGCCCGCAGCACGGGTACAACGAGGGAGATATTATGGCGTTCTTCTACAGTGGAGCCAGCAAGGCTGGCCAAGCCCACCTAGATGCATGTGCAAGTGGAGCTTTTCTGAACCAGGGAGTAGCGAGGTGTAGAGAGATCGTGGACAATATTGTCACGAATGCTGGTGCATGGAACGAAGATCCAGAATTTCAGAGGGTATGCAAGTTGGAGGAGAATGAAGGTACGAGGAAGCTGTTGATGGCTATGATGGAGAAGATCAGCAACCTCGAGATGGGGCAGAACTTGGTTGGTGGGAATGGAGCAGCAAGTGAGAAAGTGGAACCACCCACGAGTCAGCAAGAAGAGGTCAACTATATGGGAAGACCTAATTACCCACAAGGGGGGTATCCACAAGGTGGAAACCAGTATGGAAGACCTTCTTATGGTCAACCATTTGTACCTCCAGGCCCACAGCCGCCTCAAAATCAATGGAGGAACACACTAGGGTATCAAGGAGGCCAGCAGCCTCCTCAAAACACATGGAGGAAAAATGAGAATTTTTCTTATGCTAACCCAAAAGCTGGTATTACTGTGCCTGCAGGTGTTGATCCGAGGTCTAAACCTCCTGGTGGAGAGGGCGGTGCATCAACCGAGGAGATGTTGAGAGCGATCCTTCAGAAAGTGGAGGAAGGTAGCAAGCGTTTGTCCTCTTTGGAGTACGATGTGAAGGAGTTGCATAAGAAAGGCGATCAACGAGATCAAGAACTCCAAAAGAGAGACATCGAGTGGAATCGAGTTCAGCAAGAGAACAACAGAAGATTCAATTCCATCGAGTACCAAATTAGCCAGATCGCAAAGTCTCAGCCAAGAGAGCCTGGCAAGTATCCATCAATGCCCGAGGATAGCCCAAAGGAACATTGCAAGGCTATTGAGTTGAGAAGTGGGACCAAATATGATGGTCCCGAGATGCCTGCTGATTCTGAGACGCTCAAGGAGAAAGATGAGACAGAAGGGATAGAGTCTCAAAGTGATGGAGTTGAGGTTGAGAAGGAAGGAGTCAAGATGAAAAGTGATGATAAGAGTCAAGATGTGGATGAGACCCAGAAGAGCAAAGTGCCTGGTGAGGAGATAGAGAGAATTCCAAAGTGGAAAAAGGCAAAGGAAGCAAGGGAGAAAGTGAAAGAAACTGAGAAAGATGAATGGGGGGGTACCCAAATCGGTGATACCTGTCCCATATCCACAGCGCTTCATGAAAAAGAAGCTTGATGAAAAGTTTGCTAAATTCCTTGATGTCTTTAAAAAGTTACATATTAACATCCCTTTTTATGATGCTTTGGAACAGATGCCGAACTACGCCAAGTTCCTGAAGGACTTGATTGCGAAGAGACGGAGAATAGATGGACCCGAGCTAGTGCACTTGAACCATGAGGTGAGTGCTATGGTGCACAAGGCACTTCCGCCTAAGCTGAAGGATCCCGGGAGCTTCATCATTCTTTGCGATATCGGGAACGGGATCAAGAAAGGAGCTTTATGTGATCTCGGGGCGAGCATTAATCTGATGCCTCTTTCATTGTTCAAGAAGTTGGAGGGAGTTGAGCTGCAACCCACGATGATGACACTCCAGCTTGCTGATAGGTCCATTACGAGACCTCAAGGAGTAGTGGAGGATGTTCTAGTGACGGTGGAGAATCACGTTTTTCCCGCCGACTTCGTAGTACTCGAGATGGAGGAGGATGAGCATGTCCCGCTGATTTTGGGAAGGCCGTTTTTAGCTACTGCCGGGATGGTGCTTGATGTAGCGAATGGGAAGATCACGGTCAAAGTTGATGATCAAGAAGTGAAGATAGCTATCTACGAAGCTATGAAATACCCCATGGGAGATGAGAGTTGCCACTTCATTGACATCACGGATGCTTGTGTTGAAGACACACTTCTAGACTCTTGCGCTTTCTATGTTCATCAATTTGATTATCCAATTCTTGACGATATTTCTTATGATTCTTATAATCTTGATTATTTTGACAGCTTGAAAGACAATGAAGACGTCAAGTTCTTGGAGTTGAAGAAAGTGGAGGATGATGATGACTTGGAGGCCGAGGAGTCAACTTTCGAGAAGATGTTCGATAAGGCACCACCATTGGAGGCGAAGAAGGAGTTGAAGCCGCTGCCCGACCACCTCAAGTACGCTTACTTGGATGAGACCGACAAATATCCGGTAATTGTATCTGCCCTTTTATCTGATGATCAGCTTGAGAGACTTTTAGTGGTGCTTCGTAAGCACAAATCTGCTATAGGATGGTCGATCGCGGATATAAAGGGAATTAGTCCCTCGATTTGCATGCATAGGATTAGATTAGAAGAGGGTAGAAAACCGATAGTGCAAAATCAGCGTAGAGTTAATCCGGTTATTCAAGAGGTGATACATAAGGAAGTATTGAAGTTGTTAGATAGCAACATGATTTTTGCCATTTCTGATAGTCCATGGGTGAGTCCGTTACACGTAGTTGCTAAGAAGGGGGGTACCACAGTGATTAAGATGGAGTCTAACGAATTGGTAGCCACTAGATTAGTGACGGGTTGGCGTGTATGTGTTGATTATAGAGAGTTGAACAAGGCAACGTGTAAGGATCACTTTCCTTTACCGTTCCTTGATCAAATGATAGATAGATTAGGTGGTTTTGAGTATTACTGTTTCTTAGATGGGTACTCGGGGTATAATCAGATCATGATAGCCCCCGAGGATCAAGAGAAAACCACCTTCACCTGCTATTATGGGACTTTTGCTTTTAGGAGAATGCCGTTTGGGTTGTGTAACGCACCCGCCACCTTTCAAAGGTGTATGATGGCAATTTTTCATGGCTTGATTGAGAAGATTATGGAGGTTTTCATGGACGACTTCTCCGTTTACGGGGAGTCGTTTGATAAATGTCTAATCAATCTTGAAGTTGTGTTGAGCAGGTGTGAAGAGACGGACTTAGTGCTTAATTGGGAGAAGTGTCACTTCATGGTAAGAGAGGGTATTGTTCTTGGACATCATGTGTCCTCGAAAGGTATCCAAGTGGACAAGGCAAAAGTGATTGCTATCGAGAAGCTTCCACCACCTTCGACCGAGAAGGGGATTCGGTCATTCTTAGGACACGCGGGTTTTTATAGACGTTTCATAAAAGACTTTTCACAAATAGCTAAACCCCTTTCGCGGCTTCTTGAAAAAGAAGTCGCCTTTGAGTTTACTAATGAGTGTTTAGTGGCTTTTAATAGGTTGAAAGAAGCGTTGGTGAATGCCCCGATACTTGTCACACCGGATTGGTCTAGCCCGTTCGTGCTCATGTGTGATGCTAGCGATTATGCGATGGGGTTGCTTTGGGGCAAATTCGAGAGAAGCGTTTTCACGCTATTTATTATGCCTCGAAGATGCTGAATTCTGCTCAAGTGAATTACACTACGACCGAAAAGGAGCTGTTAGCGGTCGTGTATACTTTTGATAAATTTTGACCCTACTTAGTAGGGACAAAAACAATTGTATATACGGACCACGCAGCGATTCGGTACCTTATGAGCAAGAAGGATGCAAAGCCCCGTCTCATTCGTTGGATCTTGTTGCTCCAGGAGTTTGATGTAGAGATTCGAGACAAGAAGGGGTGCGAGAACGTGATAGCCGATCACCTTTCGAGATTGGAGCTCACAAAGGAGAACACCGTGGAGGATCGAGAGGTGAACGATGAATTCCCTGATGAGAAGCTCTTTGGCTTAGGAGACTTCCCTGTGTATAGAGTTGAGGGGAAGGCACCTTGGTTTGCAGATTATGCTAACTATTTAGCAAGTGGTGAGTTGCCCGTTGAGATAGACTCGGTGCATCGGAAGGCATTTTTGAAGAAGGTTCGGGAGTTCATTTGGGATGACCCCTATTTGTTCAAAAGAGGGATCGATCACGTGTTGAGAAGGTGTGTGCCAGAAGAGGAGTGGAGTGATATCATAAGGCATTGTCACGCCTTGCCATGTGGAGGACATTTGGGTGGAGAGAAGACCGGAAGGAAAGTCCTGCAATCCGGGTTTTATTGGCCAACTTTGTTGAGAGATTGCATGGAATGGGTTAAGAGGTGTGAGAAGTGCCAACGATTCGGCTCCATTACTAAGAGGGACGAGATGCCTATGCACGTGTTCATGGAAGTCGAGATATTCGACGTATGGGGGATTGATTTCATGGGTCCATTTCCTCCTAGCAATGGATTCTTGTACATTCTCGTATGCGTTGATTATGTCTCGAAGTGGATTGAAGCTGTCCCAACTCGCGTGAATGATTCCCGTGTCGTCATCGAATTCTTGAGGAAGAACATCTTTGCGAGATATGGAGTTCCAAGAGCTTTGGTAAGTGATGGGGGAAGCCATTTCGTGAACAAATGGATGGAAAAGCTGCTGTCAAAATACGAGGTAAGTCATCGAATCTCTACTGCTTATCATCCTCAATCTAACGGTCTTGCAGAGGTTTCTAACCGTCAAATCAAGGAGATCCTTGAGAAGACGGTGAGCATAAGTAGGAAAGATTGGGCGATGAAGTTGGATGATGCACTTTGGGCATATAGGACAGCTTTCAAAACTCCTCTTGGTATGTCTCCATATCAATTGGTGTTTGGAAAGGCATGTCACTTGCCCGTGGAGTTGGAGCACAAGGCATATTGGGTGATCAAAAAGCTGAATTTTGAAAGTGCCTTGGTTGGTGAGAGGAGATTACTCCAACTTCATGAGTTGGAAGAGTTTCGAGACGTTGCCTACGAGAATGCCCGAATTTTCAAAGAAAAGACGAAGAAGTGGCATGATGCACGGTTGAAGAAGAAGGAATTCAAGGTGGGTGATCAAGTCCTCGTATTCAATTCGAGGATGAAGCTTTTTGGTGGAAAGCTAAAGTCCAAGTGGAACGGGCCGTATATTGTAAGGGGAGTGCACAAGAGTGGATTCCTTGAAGTTGAGACGGACGATGGACAGAAATTCATGGTGAACGGGCATCGAGTGAAGAAATTCTTTAACTTCTCTTATGAGAATAAGGGAGGTATTTTAGATTCTCAAGCCCCGTGAGCTCCTTTGAGCTCGGTCCGGCATTAGGACCTTAAAACTAGCGCTTAATGGGAGGCAACCCATTTTTACTTGCTTTTTAGTGTTTTGTTTATTTTTAGTAGTTTGGGAATCGTAAGTGTTAACTTCGTTTGTTGAGATTTGTGATGTAGGCTTGCTTCGTGGAGTGAAATTCTGAGAGAGGGAGCTTAAGGAGGAAAGTCAGGAAGTTGAGCACGTTTCGAATAGGAAAGCATTCAATTCTTGAAGTTAGAGGTAACCGAACCCCAAACGTCGACCTCTTTGCGAAGTCGAAGTTTGGGGGGGTGATGTTTCTTTTCGTTCATTAGTCTGCATTGGTAGAAGTCGAGTTCATACGAATTTTGTGTACTTACTCTTACGTACTCATTCGTTTCAAACTTTGTCATCGCATAGCAAGAACAAAGTTTGGGGGGGTGTGTATTCGTACTTCGGGTTCGTACACGAAATTCTATGAAAAATTGGTCAAATTTTTTCGAAAACATCAATGCTTGAGGGTCGTTGAGTCGAATTGAGTGAGAGTGCTAAGTTCAACTTGAAGTGGATTGGTGATTTGCACGTATGGAAGAGACCCCAACTCCTCGGTCGAATGAGCGACCTGGCTTAAATCGAGGAGTTCTCAGGTTAGTCGTGTTTTGGGTTGAATGTGATAAGTTGTCGAGCTTGGTTCGGATGGAAATTTCAAGTGTTGAACATAAAAAAACGAGGTTGAAATTTTGGCGCGCTCGAGCAGCTCGAGCGCCACCGCTCGAGCGCATTGCTCGAGCGCTTAAAACATACAGAACCATTCTCGCGCTCGAGCAGCTCGAGCGCCACCGCTCGAGCGTATTGCTCGAGCGCCCAAATCTTACAGAGTGTTTTAGACGCTCGAGCGAATTGCTCGAGCGCGACCGCTCGAGCGAATCGCTCGAGCGGGTCGCGGGTTGACCCATCGGATTTCCCCCTCTATAAATACTCTTTTCACACATTTACACACACTTTCACACACTATTTGGGGCGATTTGGGGGCGATTTGGAGCACTTCTCACGAATTTTGCTTGGTTGCTCACGTATTCACTCGAATTTCTTCACACTCTTCCTTAAATCTTCGAACAAGGTACGTAATCTCTAACTTTTGTGATTCAATTCGTAGTTTATGGTTGAATTAGGCATGAGTTGATGCATATGAACTAGGGTTCATGAGTTAGTCGAAATTTTTGGGGATTTTTGCGAAACTTGTTGATTCTTGATTCCTTGATTGATGAATGTTGATAATATGTTATGGGTTTGCTTGTTTTACTTTCAATTTTGGAATTGAATGAGTAGAAGGGGTGAATTTCTAGAGTGAGAAGTAGGAATTTGAGAAAAGGAAATGGGTTTTGCATATTGAGAAGAATTTTTTGTGAATTGAGATGGAATTGAGCATGAATGAGTATGAGTTGAGTCTTGAGCATGTAAATTACATAGTTTGTGTAAAGTTACTTCATGATAGACTTAAATGTGGGGAATTTTGGGTTGAAATGGAAGAATTAAGTGTTGAAGGCTTGAGAACTTTGAACGAAAAACATGGGTTAATTGTTGTGAATTACGTTGAACTTGATTGAATGCTTTGAAATGAATATTGCTTTGAACTTGAGAAAAGCATGAATAGTGAGTTGAATCGAGTTGAGATGCATTACTTGGAATTGCTTGAGTTTGAATGAATGATGAACTGTTGTGAACTTAAGGAATGTTGCTTAAATCCTTGCTATGTCATGATTAGGTACAATGGCTCCTAAACACAAACTCCTGAGCGACGAAGAAGTGAGAGTGCTCACGGAACAGCTTAGACAGAAGAACTTATTGCCCTCGAGATGGGGAGGGTTAGACTATCACGATGACTGGAAGTACGTGGCTTACAGATGGAGCCTCATAACCGGGAAGGTTGAGAAAACCTGGAGACCCGTGGTAAGCTTCATGAAGGACCTGGGAATTGAGGAGGAAATACGAAGGATATTCACCAGGAACAACATGGCTGAGTTCTTCGACATGCTGCTAACCATGGAAACTAACGCCGATCTGGTGGAACAATTTATGGCCACAGTGGAAAAGACGGGCACCGACACCTTCAAATTCAAATACCAGAACGAGTGGCAATACCACGTGGTGGGGGTTGTCAACCTCGCATTCGGGCTCCCAGCCCTATCTCGTCCCAACCGTGAGCTAAAAGCGTACAACGCTAATGCATTTTGGAATGCAATAACGGGCGGCTTGGTTGGGGACTACAAGGGGCAGTACGCGAGGGCATCGGCTATCCGAAACCCGGTGATCAGATATCTGGAGCGGATACTGGGGAACACGATTTATGCCAGATCTGAGACGGGGACGGTGACGAGCAAGCAGCTCTACGGAATCTGGTGCCTTTTGCATAAAAAGGACCATGACTTTGGAAGGGACTTCCTAGAGCACCATTTCGAGGCTCCGTTCAAGCTTAGAACGAGAACCTCGAAGATCCGAGGAGGAGGGCTGATTTCAGTCTTGATGAAGCACCTCGGATTCGAGCCGTGTTCGGGACCTTGCAAGGGCATGGATTTGGGATTCGAGCAGATGAACAACACTTGGATGTTTGAGCATTGGATGGGAAAGTACTGCATCAGATACAATGATGATGGCTTGTTCCCGCTGCCGAACAAGAAGCTCGTGACGCTGGTGGGGATGAAGAAGGATAACGTCGGGATGAACGGAGAGCAGCACCTCGCTATAGGTGCTAAGTACACATCAGAGATAGATGGCAAAGGACTCCGGGACGTTAGGCCGGTCAAGAGGAGCAGAGGAGAAGGCACGAGTGGTGCCGGATCGAGTGGAGCAGCGGAGCTGCAAGAGGAGGAAGAACAAGAGTACGAGGAAGGAGGAAACATGGCTGATGAGGAAGAAGCTGATGTGGGTGAAGGAGGTCAGGGACCTCAAGAGATGGAGTTTGGGATGCCTGATGCACCGACTCCAGAGCCGTGGTACCCAAACCAGATGGAGTGGTACGGAATGCGAACTGACCTTCAGGGCCTGAGGGCAGATGTCACGGAGCTTCGCACCACTCAAAATCAGTGGTACGCGGAAGCTTCTAGCATGAGAGGGGAGTTTCAAGGAGTTCGATCGGAGGTTTCAGATTTGAAACGCTGGATGGAGGCACTCTTTGTCTCCCACTTAGGATCCGATCACCCTAGCTACCGGCCACCACCACCTCCAGACGCTTGAGAGACCTGGGATGCCCCCAAATTTCTTTTCCTTTTTCTTTCCTCTTCTTTTTCCTTTCTTTTCTTATTTATTTCTGTTCCTGAGTATGAATTGTAGTGATTGCGTGGAGTGCATGTTCTTGGGGATTGTATTGGAAGTCTTTTAACTTTTGAGGGATTTGTTTCGATTTGCTTTGATTGATGATTGATGATTTCATGCTTATTAACTCTTCTAGACTGCTTATTTTTATTCTTGAGTATGACTTAGTGAGGAGAGTGGAGTTGTGAAAGTGAGTTGAAAATTTCTTTGTGTAAGTATGTGAGTTTGAGCTGATTAGGGAGAGAACCCGTATGCTTATGAGTTTTCTTTTGAGTGCTTGTGTGATGAGAGTGAGAATTCACTAGGACTAGCTTGGATGTGAAAGCCGTGAGAGTTGAGCCTTACGAGATTTAAATGCATGATTTAATCTCTTCGTTTGTGAGTGGATCGTCACCTTAGAGGATGCTAGAACTTGCATGTGCTCTTGCTTCTGGATTGTGTCTAGTTTGATATGCCGAATAGGATCTTAGGCCATTTTTGAATTGAATAAGTCACTTAGCCAAAATTTTCCTTACCAATGACATTGATCCCTTGTTAGCCCCTTTGAGCCTAAAGCCTATTTTATTTGCTAGCACATATGAACACTATTCCAATTCCTAAGCCTTTTTATCCAAATTTGAGTGGAGAATAGGAAAGTGTGAATATGAAAGAAGTGAATTGAGTTGAAAAAAGGAAAATGTTGTTTGTTGAGTAAATATGAGAAGAAGGTGTGATGAAGTTTTGAGATGTGGGAAAAAGAACAAAAAAATTTGAGAATGAGCAAAAGAAAAAAAAATGAGCTCATGTGTTTGTGCGAAAAAGAAAAAAAAATGATGAAGTGATTGAAAAAGTGAAGGAGTGAGAAAGATAAAAAATTGAAGTGTTGAGAGAATTGAAAGCGAAAGTGTAGTGATTGAATACGTTTGAAGTAGTTCATTCTTAATCTCGAAGTACCGAAGTTTTGAATTTCTATTCTCCATTCACTTGAGTCACTTTACCATATTGTTATCCCACCTGTCCAAAGAGCCTACATTACAACCTTTTGAAAGTCCTTTTTGATTCGGCATTGATTTCTAGAGTATGGTCGAAGTTGAGAGCATTTACAAGCCTATGGCTGCCAATTTGTGTGATTGATTGATTGAGTGAGTCCCTTTATCATTGTTATACACTTGTGAGGGAGTTAAACACATCGTTGAGTGCACATCCATGCTTGATCTTGGTGTTTCTTGTTATTGTTGCATGAGTATGATGAAGGAAAGTGAGTGAGTATACGGGTGATTGACTTTTGAAGCTTGAGTTCATTAGCTTGCATGATTGAGTTTTCCTACTCATTCCTAACAATTTAACTTGACTTATTATTTCATTGCTTGGGGACAAGCAATATGGTAAGTTTGGGGGGGGGTTGATTAGGCGTGAAATTGTCATGATTCGTAGCTAGAAACGCCCTAGTTTTGGTCGAGTTTATAGAGTATTTAGAGTCAAATGAGCATTATTTCTATACATTGATAAATTTGTCTCTTTGATGCTCATAGGTGAATAGAGGACGAAAAACGGAGTTCGTAGGACTTTGAATCGACTCAAACGGATGCCCGGATGAGAAGATATTGAAGAAATACGATTGGTATTAGTGCGGACGAGGAAAAGTATCATTTGGAAGGATTAGAGATCACTCGAGCGCATTGCTCGAGCGCCAGCGCTCGAGCGCCTTACTCGAGCGCGCAAACATACAGAACAATTCTTGCGCTCGAGCAGCTCGAGCGCCACCGCTCGAGCAGCTCGAGCGCCACCGCTCGAGCGAATTGCTCGAGCGCCCAAAACATACTGAGAAGATTCAGCGCTCGAGCAGCTCGAGCGCGACCGCTCGAGCGAATGCATCATTCGAGCTACACAGCTCGAGCGGGACCGCTCGAGCGTTTTGCTCGAGCGCCCATATACTTTTACCTCCGGATGCATATTTTCGGCCCATTAACTCCCGTTTCGACCCGTGCCTATATATACCTCGTCCAAACACGTTTTGAAGGATCCCCAACTTTTAGACATCACGTTTCATAGAGTTTTTAGAGCGAGGAGGAAGAGAAGAGACGAGCGAGCTATAGATTTACGGTTTTGAGGTTTTTGCTTACGAATTTACTTTACGATTTCACGTTTTAGCTTCGATTCTTAATAACTTTTGTTCTTAAATACGTTGAGACCTAGTTTTTGTTAATTAATTTCAGTTTAATCTTTTACATATTAAAACCTCAGTTTATGTTCGTTCTTTTCTTCGTTTTCGTTATCATGTTCATGTTTGTCACTTGTTTAATTTCTATTGTTTACGTTCAAACTATGTCTAGCTAAAACCCTTGCATGCTTAGGGTAGGATGAACTCGTAGAAGTAGGTTGTGGGTATGTAATTAGAATAACTTGTGACGTTAGGTTTTAATTCTCTTAATTAATGAATTCTTAAAATTAATCTAGATTTCACTCTTGAGTTTCGTTCGAAAGGTGTTAGAGAGAGGACGACCGTATCACTCTTTAACAACGAGTAGACTTAACGAGAGGGTTTAGGAAAGGTTAATTCATATACCGGTTTAGCGAAGGAGGACAACCGCATCACCTTAGTTAAATTAGGGTCTCATTAATTAAGCACAATCTAATAACTTGTTAGTAGATTTGTGAAGTCGAGTGTTAGGGTAAAGTATTAGGGTTTAGAATCTTGAGCTTTCACCTTGCATTCTTAGACTTAGGTTAATTCTCATTTGTCACAGTTATTTTGATTATGTACCTGCTCCGTTAGTATACGTAGGGATTCCTATCCTAAGCATCACCATCTCTTATTTGAATCCAACCCTTAGTTAATTCGTCTGCTTTAGTATTTTAGTTTAGTTAGTTTATTTTAGTTTTAATTAATCTTTATAAAAATCCAAAAACAATACACTCATATTAACTACGACGCGTAGATCTTCAGGGATCTATTCGCATATACACTGTCCCTTGGGTTCGATACTACTTGGTCATTATACGTACTTATACTACAGTGAACCCGTCCGCTTGCGGGTAAGCGACTAGTAGAAGTTAGTAAAATCGCTTCAAGTCAAGCGTCTGCCACTACGTTTGCCTTTCCAGGGTGGTAGTGGATAGTGCAATCGTAATCTTTTACCAATTCGAGCCATCTTCTCTGACGCATGTTCAATTCCTTCTGCGTAAAGAAGTATTTTAGACTCTTATGGTCAGTGTAGATCTCACACTTTCCTCCATATAGGTAGGGCCTCCAAATTTTTAACGCGTGAACTACTGCGGCCAGTTCTAAGTCGTGCGTTGGGTAGTTTTGTTCGTGATCCTTAAGTTGTCGAGATGCATAAGCTACAACTTTCTTATTCTGCATCAGAACACAACCCAAACCTGACAAAGAAGCGTCTGTGTAAATGACGAATCCTTCTGATCCATCTGGGATGGTTAACACAGGCGATGTGGTTAGCCTTTTCTTTAGTTCTTGGAAACTTTCTTCACAAGTTGAATCCCAAGTAAACTTCTCAGTTTTCTTGGTCAGTTTCGTCAGTGCTTTCGCAATGCTGGAAAAATCTTGTATGAACCTACAGTAGTACCCTGCTAACCCAAGAAAACTTTGAATTTCATTAACGTTAGTAGGTGCCTTCCAGTTCATGATGGCTTCTACCTTTGCTGGGTCCACTTCAATCCCTTTTGCGGAGATTATATGTCCTAAGAACATCACACGGTCGATCCAAAATTCACACTTGCTGAATTTGGCATACAACTTCTCTCGTCTCATTGTCTCTAAGACTGCTTTGAGATGTTCTTCGTGTTGCTCTTTGCTCTTAGAGTACACGAGTATGTCGTCGATGAAGACAATAACGAATTGATCCAGGTACGGATGAAATACTCTATTCATCAGATCCATGAAGATCGCTGGAGCATTCGTTACTCCAAAGGGCATCACGGTGAACTCGTAATGTCCATACCGAGTCCGGAATGCTGTCTTCGGGATATCCTCGCTCTTGACCTTTAGCTGGTGATAACCAGACATTAGATCGATCTTTGAGAATATCGTAGCATCCTTTAACTGATCGAACAAGTCTTCTATCCTTGGAAGAGGATATTTGTTCTTAATGGTCAGTTGATTGAGACCTCAGTAATCTATGCACATACGGAAAGTTCCGTCTTTCTTCTTTACGAACAACACGGGTGCTCCCCATGGTGATGCACTAGGTCTGATGAACTTCTTTTCAAGCAAACCTTGCAGTTGTTCCTTCAGTTCTTCTAATTCCTTTGGGGCCATTCGATAGGGTGCTATAGATACTGGTGCTGCCCCAGGTATCAAGTCGATGGAAAACTCTATCTGATGATCGGGAGGTAACCCGTTTAATTCCTCGGGGAATACGTCAAGATATCCATCCACAATTGGCACCTTGATGCGTAACTTATCGTCTATCTCTCCTGCTGAGATGTGAACGAGGTAAGCTTGGCATTTCTCTTTTCGTAATATTGCATCAGCTTGGATTGCTGATATTACTCGGGTTTCCTTCTTGGTCTTGACTTCGCGAAACGTGAAACGTTGGCCATCACGAGTTTCGAGGTCAATCTCGCGTTCGGCGCATTTTATTATCGCTTTGTTTCTCGATAACCAGTCAATGCCTAAGATTATGTCAAAGGTTTTCATCTTAAGGACGTGAAGGTCGGACTCTATCAAGTGATTGTCTAGCGTTAGAGGCAAACCCCTAATTTGACCCTCAACTTCCATGGTAGTTCCAGATGGAATATTAACGTTTAACACTTTTCATTTTATCTCGACTAATCCTAACTTTCTTTTAAAGTTATCAGATATAAAGGAATGAGATGCTCCAGTATCAAACAATACATACGCAGGTTTTTCAAGTACAAAGACAGTACCTGCTAGCGTCTCGTGCTGCTCAGGCCGAGCTGGTCCTTTCAGGCGAAGTTGCTCTCCACTGTTTTCCCCTTCCTCGAGGATAGCATTCACGTGGCCTGGCCTTCTCTGACCTTGATTAGGCGGACCTCTGACTGGGGGTCCCGCTTGGCGGTTGTTAGGTGCAGGTAGCTGACGAGCCTGATAATTGTTTGCCTGCTGAGGGCGGTACGGAGCGCTATTAACCGGTTGACGGTTGCTGCTCGGTGGTTGAGCACATTCATTGGACTTGTGCCCTGGTTGATGGCAACGAAAACAAATTACTCCTCCCTGATTACAGGGTCCCCAGTGTCTCCTTCCACACCTTTGACAGTTCTGATTAGCTCGAGGGCCAACAAAGCTGTTCCCCTTGGATTGCGGAACTGAATTCCTTTTAAAGGGTGGCTGCCAATTCCGATTGACAGGGACAGTAGTCGGAGTTTGTTTGTACTCCAAGTTTTGACTGATCGAAACCATCAATGCTCGATGGAAAACTTCTCCATAATTTGGCACCTGAAGGCCAATTATAATTCCTGCTATCTCGGGCCTCAAACCCTGCTCGAACCTGCGAGCTTTCCTTTCATCGTCACCCACCAGATGTGGGGCATAACGAGACAGTTGGTTGAACCTTCTCTCGTACTCTATCACTGAGAGAGTTCCCTGTCGAAGGTTGACAAATTCTTGTTCTTTCCGATCCCTCAGGACTCGTGGAAAGTATCGATCCAGTATAGCTTTCTTAAAGTCCTCCCAAGTAAGGACCTGTCTAGCTTCTTCGTCCATGGTTCGTTCATAAGATTCCCACCATTGGGCTGCATCTTCCATCAGTTGGAACTGGGCACAGGAGACCTTCTGTGCATCAGCCAGTGCCATGTGTCTGAAGATACGTTCCAATCCCGATATCCACTCCTCGACTTCAAAGGGATCCTCTTTCCCATCCAGCCTAGGTGGCTGCAGTCGTCGAAAGCATTCGACAAAGTCATTCGCCCTGGGCGCTATCTGAGGTATAGGCCCGTACAACGGCGGAGGAGGTGGTGGAACTTGTTGCTGAATGTAGTTCTGAAGAGAGATCAGTATTTCTCTCGTGATATCATTTTCTGGTGCGGCTTGCTGAGGCGGTTCAGGTTCAGCCTGAAGGGGTGGGTCTTGTTCTATCGGATCCACGGGTTCAGGGATAGGGTTAACGTGGGGTCGTCCACGTTTACGTCCGGGTGTCATTCTAAAGGTAGTTCTGATCGAAAAGAATATTATTATTATGATACGTATAGGTGCGAGAAAATTATAAAAACATAACCGGATTAACCAAATCAACACAACGCTAGCACTGAAACACGTGTGGTACGTAATTCACCAGCTGCGCATTGGGGCCCTCAATGGTACAGTGCTCACATTCGCACAGTATTCTAGGAACCAGTGATGTGTCATTAAGTGATAATCAGATAAAATATACGACAATCAATATATAAAGCAAGTAAAACACATTGACAAGTAGTGAGCACATAATAAGTATATATATATCTAAAAGTTTTGGTTTTACGGAGTCAGTCTCCTTACATTCGCCAAGGAATGCAAAAGGGTTCTAGGTAATGCTATAGCATCATGTCCTCACATCAATATGGACCACGAGCGACAAAATGGGGGGGTTAGAGCTACGCTGCAATGGTCTATAAGGAAAACGACCACGCAGAATGACTACTACTATAAGTCAAACGGCTACCACCTATACTATATATATGCGTCTACTACTATATACAAAGTCTGGTGGTCCAACTAGTCATCAACTTCTGACTCTGGCGGGGAATCTATCTCTATCTCTGGCTCATCTCCCTCTGGTTCGTCTGCCTCGACCTCTGCTACCCCTGGCTCAATCCCTTCTGGCTCAAACACAGGAGGTGCGGCTTCCCCAAAGCCGAAAGGTCCCTCCCCAGGTAGTCCACTCGCTATCCAGTAAGCGATGGAGTTATTCCGTTGCGCGAGAGCTGCGTCCAAGTACAGCATGGACCTCCTGAGGGTGGTACGGGAGAACTCTTCTTGAGAGTTTGCGGCAGCCCTTGATGCGGCGACTGAGACTCGGGCAAGTACGGCGTCCTCGTGAAGAGCTCCGGACATGGCAAAATCACTCCGAGAAATTCCGGCGGCCTGTCGGGACAGGGTGCGGTGATCATCCGCGTGTCGAATCACTCTCTGGGCCTCCACCCAGTAAGCGTCTAAGTGAACCTGAGGTCCCTGCTCTGGGTCGTCTACCCTCATGCGATCTAATAGTCCAGTAGCGATAGGGCGGAAGATTTCGATCACTCCTCCTGCGAATCGGGTCGCAGCTGCGAAGTCAGTCTCGATGTGGGGCTCCGGGGCAGTCCTTGCCCTTTCGCGCGACTCTACAAAGCGGGCAGTGAAGGCATCAATGGTCTCTACTTCTAACTGCTCAATCTCTAAGTACTGGGCCACATCCATCTTAGGCTTCCTATAGGGAAAGGAAAGTTCTAGTCAAATTTTAGTTTTAAAGGAAAAATAACCGTAAAGTAAACATTTAAAGCACGTAATCAAATAAATCACATAATATCATTTATGAAGTTCACAAATTATTCGAGCATTCTTATCAATTATTCAAGTTTCAAAAGCAACTTAGACTAGATTTTGTAGTTCTCCCTTCGTAGTACGAATACTATTTTGAGTTATCGTAACCTTTTTGATCGGGTAATATTATGAATTTAAGCAGTTGTGAATTTTAAAGGCCTTTAAGCAACATTATAAAAGTAGTATCGTACCTTCGAGGAGCTTGTAGACAGTAATCAGAGACACGTTTCCCTCAGAAAATTTTAATATTTTAATACTTAAGTGATAATAAATAATTTTATTGTGACAAGAAAATAGGATTTGGGGTTGGGTCTGAAAGTTTTGAACATAAGCTCTGATACCACCTGTAACGCCCCGAACCCAGAATATATTAATTATATCGGATTCGAAGTGTTATTGTGATCAAAAGTCCGAATTATAAAAATTTTGGAAGGAATAATACTGAATTGAGAGACAGAAGTTTATGCAGCGGATAAGTGGGAAGGAATATTAGAATGTAAGTGTGTTTGTATATATATATATATATATATATGGATAGAGGGTTCTGTATCTTCAGAATAATACACACTGAGTTTGGATAATTTAAACACACGGAAAGAGTATCGCCTTGCATGACAGTAGCGATAACATTTATTCGGTAAATAGAAATAGTAGGCATCGTGGTATTAGTAATAATATTTTAAGCAAATGGGAGACTTTGTGTCTTCTGTGTCACTGTCCTTGCTCCCCATAATTGTAATCTGCAAGGGGTTAGGAAAAGGGGGCGTGAGAATTGAATTCTCACTTATGGGTGATTGCAACATCATGGGATTGGTAAATCCGAAATATATTAAGTTATACCTATTAATAAAAAGTTTATTTTATTTAAACAGTTGACGTATATAAAAGATTATAAAATTTAAACGGTACTTAAGCATATTTCACATGGTATACTTGAAATAACACAAGTTGATTCACATTAGAGCAAAGCCCAAAGTCATATCACGTATTATCACAAACTGACAAACCATATACGTACGACAATTCCACTTCCAACAAAGTTACTCTTTTCAACTCCAACAAATCAACAAAGTTATCATTTTCAACTCCAACCAAAACTTACTTCATCCAATCACACAAGCTCACATCATCCAACCTTATAACATCCCTCAAAATAAGCAAGTATCAATGGCCTTCTTCCCAGTGCGTTAAACGACAGCTGACCGGGGATCAGATCTACTTGATCAACAACCTTGATTCCGAGGGCGTCCCCGACAGCAGCCCCGGAGGTCGGATTTAAAACTCGATCCCGACTCCGTACATACTGACTCTCCACAAAACTGACTCAATAAACTTTACAAAGAATAATACTTGACAGATAACTGAACCGATTCATGCTCACGTAAGGTGTTTACTCATGCAGTGGTGATCGATTCACAAAACAACAGGTAATATATAACATATATAGTTATATCACATAATCCAAACAGTTATATAGATAGGTGTTACATTTATGTTGGATTAGTTATTTTTTATTTGATTTAATCGAGTTCAGGAAATACCGGCACGACGTTATTATTAGCAGATCAATCAACAGATCATCACCACCTGATTGTTCTAAGTTCCGGGAATATTGGGTAGGCAGACAATCGAGTCCTTCGTGCGTGTTCCGAAAGGTACAGAATCCTAGTAAGGAGTATTTCGATTAAAAGATTGACTTTTGAATTTGAAAAGCTTAAAAGTGTGAAACTCGAGGATTGAGTAGGTCGTTGTCTTCAGAAAACTATTGAAAACTTAAAGTTTTCAAAGGTTGATTTCAAATTGGTAAGTACACCTATTTTAAAGGGAAGGTGTATTAGGGGAGTGTATTTACTAAATTCAGTGTTGCAACAGGGGGTGTATTTACTGAAATTGGTGGTGTGACAGAGGGTGTATTTACTGAAATTGGTGGTGTAACAGGGGGTGTATTTACTGAAATTGGTGATGTAACAGTGGGTGTATTTACTGAAATTGGTGGTGTGACAGGGGGTGTATTTACTGAATTGAGTGATGTTCTCAGAAAGGCCTTTTAAGGGAAAAAAAATCATTATTAAACTTGGAAAAATACTTAGAGAAAAAAAATAAGATTATTATTTAATGAAATTAAAGAAAAGGTTATTCTTTCTTAAGAGTTCTACTTCTCGTTTTTAAACGAAAACTTGAATATAAAACTTTTCTTTTCTAAACTTATTAAAAGACTTTATTTTTGCGTTTTCTAAAATTCTAATAGGGGTACGAGGTGAAGACGAGTTTCCCTTTGATTACGAAATTTATTCAAACGTGTTTTTAATCCTTGAAAAACATCAAAACAAGGATACTATAGGATTTTGCTAATATCATCATAATACTAAAAACAATGATATTAAACATTCATAAGAAAAATACTAGTCCTCTAAGTCATTACTACCATTCATCTAAAACAATAATATTTCAACATTCAACTACTAATACTAAATACTAAACTAAGAATCCAATCTCATGGTTTGGGAAAGAAATAAAACAAAGAAACAATCTATCCAAAAACTCACTTCTAAAGAGTGATACAAGTGAAACAAAACAATAATACTAAATAGGTTGATAACTAACACTAATTCATCTAACCACTAACAGTAAGTTTTCTTTCATTTCTTTTCTTGTTCTAAGCTTCTAACAATTTACAAAATAACCCAAAATCTACCCAAGATAAAAACGAAGATAGAAACCTTACGAGCTTCAGTTTGAGGCGTTAAACGGGCGGCCTAACGGCGTCGTTTCGAAACCCGAAAAATGTTCACGAAAATTGGGCAGCCTTACGGCGTTGTTCGGGAATTCGGAAAAACGATTTGGGCAGCCTAACGGCGTCGGTTTGAAATTCCAGAAATTTGGCGATAACAACCGGTTCAACGGCGTCAAAATCGATCGGAAATTAAACGAAAATAACGGTTACGGGTGAAAATTGAAATTGAACTTCAAAGAGTGGAATTGAAAGAGGGCTTTTTGTATAGACTTACTGGAAGAGGAGAAATCAAGAGGCGGCGGCGCGACGGGAGAGCGACGGCAGCAGGGGGAGGGGGAGCGCGACGGGAGCAGGGGAGTCGTAGCCTGGGTTTCGTCGCGTCTGGGTTGGTCCACGGTGGAGCGGTGACGGCGGTGGGAGGCTTCGCGGCTGAGCGGAGCTCCGGCGGTGCTTGTCGATCGAGCGGCGGCATCGTTCGCCGTGGCTTCACGGTGGCGTGAAGAGGACAGCGGCAGAGGAAGGCGGCTCCAGCGGCGACGCGGCGTGCGGTGGGCGGTGCTGGGTTCGTCGGCCGGAGGAGGAGAAAGGAGGAGGCTGAAGGAAGGAGGAGAGAATTTTTTTTTTAGAGAGAGAAAATTTCTGCGTGAAATGAAAGAAATGAATTAGGAGAGATACAAATTTTCTTTTATACCCTCCTTTTCCAAACTTATCTAATCCTAAATTCTTATCCAAAATTTTCGATATTTTCGTTCCCAAATGATACGGTTCAGGGATTGTTTGGTTCACGAGTATAATCCCGATTCAGAAAATAATACAGTTTTTAAACTCAAGTAATATTTTATTGTATTCTGATTTTTCTCAATAAATTAAACGGATCGAAATCCTTAATTTAATTTGAAAAATTAATTTCTCGTAGTCCTTTATTCGTTTGAAAGAATTCGTTTTCTTTCTTCGAATTTAGGAATTTTATAAAAAAAAGGGTATGTATATTTAAATACACAAATAGCACACAAAATAATTAAAATAAAAGAAACAAAGAAGAGAAAATAAAATAAAATAAAATAAAATAAAATAAAAATATTTCTAATTAAGAAAAGGGTATAGAACGGCACGGGGTATTACATAATTAGTACCTAGTCTGTAGATGATTAAAATGATCAAGCCACCAATTACACATACAACATATTGTACCATTGCAAAAATCCAATTTAGATAAAAAAAAAAAAAAACAGAGCATGAGGAAACACAAAAATACAAAAAACTGAGCATTTCTTTCACACACATATCAAAGTTCAAACTATTGGTACTGCTGCATCTGGGTGTAACAAAACCCCAATTTATTCAACAAAAAACTTTTATAAGATGAATCTTCAAATTTATTTACATCAAAAAAACCCCAAATTAAATTTAATTTGTCCCAAAAAAAAATTCATCTATTACATATTCAACCTTAAATATACATGCCTTCAATCTATTTGTCGGCGAGCTCTACCCACCCCCTATCAGTTGTACCAGCCGAACACCCATCCCCCCTCCTCTATCTCTCTCCCTCATTTGGATCGGCGCTTGTGCCAGTGTTCATCCAGATCGGAGTCGCCTTGGTCGAGTGACAACATCGTCCAGATCGGGAGCCGCCTTTGGTTGAGACCCCTTGCAGATCGGAGCCTCCACCGCCGCCGTTGACCGTGCATACTGGACCAGATCGGGAGCCGCCTTGGTCGAGACCCCTTGCAGATCGGAGCCTCCACCACTGCCGTCGACCGCACAGATCGGATATGGGCGTCGCCCCCCCCCCCCCCCGCTAAGAGATGAGGGGAATCGCCGTCGCTGAGTCATATTGAGGGAGAGGGAGAGAGAGAGAGGCATTTAGAGAGAGAGAATTTAGAAAAGTGAATAGGGAGAGCGAGAAGTGCAGTAAATTGGGGGAGGGGGGCGGTCAAATGGGTGTGAGTGGGTAGATGATTAAATTGAGTGTGGTCCCCACTTTTAAATTAAACTGCAATTTAACAAAAGTTGTGAAACCTATTTGTTTTTTTAACCTAAAAGGAGAACTTATATGTAATAAACTCTACTTTTATTAGTGGAAATCAAGGTTTTTATACAAGACCATCAAGTAGGTGGTGGACAATCCTTTCAACTTCTATGCTTGCATGCATGACATGTGTCATG
The DNA here is from genome assembly GCA_947034835.1 of Ballota nigra. NCBI lineage: Eukaryota > Viridiplantae > Streptophyta > Magnoliopsida > Lamiales > Lamiaceae > Ballota > Ballota nigra. Next base: position 35,856,295 of record OX344724.1, on the reverse strand, counting down.
TTGGACAATTTGACCTTATCTAGACCTTCCTTAATTATAAAGTCTTCTTAGCTCGTGGTGCTCAATTGCATAGTTGTTCGTCTTAGAGCTTGATGTTATTCATCTCTGCTCTTTGATATAAGTTGTTCGATTCCCTTGAAGTCTTGCTTCATCATGTTCGCTTGGCTTATTAGGCGTTTGATTTGTTTTGTCATTGTTGTAAAGTTGCTCGCTTATCTGGAGTTGCTCGTCAAATGGTTCTGGGCTTTTATTCGTTGTGTTATGTGTTGATAGCCTAAATATGGGGTAGATCTATGTTTGTTAATGTGGCTGAATCTAGGCTAAACACCTAAATAAGGACTCCATTGGGGCAATAAATCCAAAAATGAATGGTGAATAACAATGATTAGTCATGAATGAAGATGAATGCAAAAAGCAATTAAATGCAAGAGTATTTGTCAGGGTTTTGGGCCCTGGACTTGAAGAGTATTTTTGTGTATATTACTTGTGTTTATAATACAATGTTATATCTATTTATGGAGATTACAAAGAGGGGTATGATGGTCAATCCCAACTATGGTAGGGGATCATTGCATTTAATGCCCGGATTTCCTGCTCTGGCGTGATTATCCTTTAGTGCAGGGATTGAACCAATGGCATTTTGACAACAGGATTGCATTAGAGTTTTTAGATTTTATTCCCCTTATGTGGGAATAATTATGGGTGTACCTTGTGTACTGGGGCGGCTCTTTTCTTGATTTAGATTGGTTTTGTCTACTCTAATCCTTGTTAGTACTGGGTCCTCATCAGTCGGAATGCTCGGGTTTATTGAACACCTTGTTCACTTGGTTTGATCCCCGAGCCAAGAGGTGGTCAATCTAATCGACTAGGGTGTTCTTGGGACGACTCGTGGTATTGAAGGAATTTTGGGGTTGTCCCTCGCTTAGATCGGAGCTTTGGGCTGGTGGTAATGATCAATGGTCAACTTTCTATCTTGGTCGGCCTCTTGCAAAGTAAAGGTCGGTTTTTTGGTCGTGTTGATCGCTAATAATTATGTGATGATCAGTAGTCGGCCCTTGCTGGCTTGGCAGACCACCATTGGTTAAGTGGTGATCGGCATTTATGTCTTCATCGCTTGGCCAATCACCCAAAAGGTGAAGTGTGGTCGGTCCCAAAGTGGTTGTGAGGTTAACCATGTAGTGCTCAACAGTGACCTGGATAAATGTGATAACAACATTCCGTGTTAACTGTTCCTATAAATAGCTGCTCGCATGGAGTGGTTGTTCGCTGCTAGAATCACTGAAGCTTTGTTGAATAATCTCACGTTTAAAGGCTTGTAAAGTTGTTCGTCAGTCCATTAGGTTGTTCGTCTATCAACAACTTCACTCTTAAAAAGAAAACTCTCTTACAAAAAAGTATTGAAGTATCATTATTTAATTCAACCCCACACTTACATACTCCATTTTTCTTTAAAAATATATCAATTGCTACATAGAACAAAGCGAGTAACAAATACGAAAGAGGATTCCTCAACATCTATAGATGTCTGGGCCCTTTGCTGTTACACAAGTTTATAATGCATCCAATCTTTTTCTTATCTTTTCTCAGTTTTCATTCTTAAATCTACAGAATGATGCAGACTTTATGAATCAAGAAGCCAAGGGAATGGATAAAAAACTCATAACGATGGTAACTAGAGCGGTTAACACCAGTGCAACAGTTAATTATTTTGTCGTTATCTCATCCAGAAACTCCTGAAGTTCGTCCAGTTTTGAGCCAAAAAGATCTGCAAAATCAGTAGCCAAAATTTTAGTGAAAAGAAATTAATTGAATCTTTAAAGCAAAGACATAAATTCTGCACTACCATTACAAAATATTACCATTGCCACGAGTTGGTAATGTAAGCACATCACCGCCATGTCGCAGATGCTGCCTGTCTACTCTATCATGTTTAGTTTCCATCCTTTTTCTTTTCAAATTCTCCAATTGTGTGCGAAACTCTGGTACCATACTTGTCAGTTCTGCAACCAAGAATCTATTTATTTTTTTTATTTTTTTGGGAGGGGGGTTGGTGGTAGTTAATCTACTTGCTTAGATTAAGCAAATAGGAACAGTGGCAAGTTAAATTCTTATTGATTTTCTTTAATATATATATATAAGCAAATCAATAAGAATTTATCATTGATTTTGGCCAGGAGATTACACCTATTTGAGCTCTATCAAGTTAGTAGATTCAGAGAGCAACTAAAAAAGCTATTCAACATGAGAAGATCATGACAAGTGAGAACCACAAGTTTAAACAATCAACTAATCCATAACCTGCTCTGGCTTCGTGGAAGAAAATTAACGGGAAATATCATGAACAAGCTCAAAACTACCAGGAAAGGGACAACATGTTTATCGTCCAGACAAATCAAGGCACAACCTTATATAAGCCAATTTTGAAATGTGATTTGAAGTATGATTAGATCACTGTTGGTTGAATTACTAATTACCAATTTGCAGAAAGACTGGAAATATTTATAAATGGTATACAACATAACCAGGATAGACCTCCAAAATGGAAAGTTGAAAATTTACTGGCCAAATCTACTTTTCAAAAGAGAGACCTGGATAAAAACAAAAAAAGTTAAAACAAATGTTTCGTTGCAAGCCAGTTTTTAAGGCACAATATATTGAATTAAAGATTTTTTACAATCTTTAATTTGACATTCCTATTGCTTACACAAAAATGAAACTTATTACACCTTTCACATAAAAATCTGTCAAATTACGAACTGTGCATGAATCATATAAAAGTATAAAACTAGATGTATACAAAGGTGATACCCCCAGGCAAAGAAAACATACTGCCACAACTAACATATTACAAAATTCAAATAGATTTGTTATCTACAAGAAAGCAAGTGTTTTCCACCTATACTTAAATTTCTTGATCTTTGGCATTGTACTTGTAGCACTATAACTAATTACTTAGGCCTAGTAACGTAATAACAATAAAATTAAATTGCAACTAGGATGCATGCATATGTTTATATAGAAAAGTCTTAGGCAAAGGAGCTTTTTGTATGTTTGTATAGCAAAAACATCTGGATTTTGGCATCATAATGAAACACGGTAAATTCTGATTATAATTTTAATTTTGGACATGCAGACTGAGAAATATTTTGTTTTAATGTAAAATTGCTACACTGAGTTGAATCAATTATTTTTTTCTTGACTGTTCTAGTTGTAAGAAACATAATTACATAGAGAACTTCACAATGATCATCACCCTTTGGCCCTTCCAATACTTCAATTCTGCATAATTCCTTACTAGCATTGAGCTTGGTGCAGATCAATGGAAGTTCATAATTTGAATGAGGTGGAGGGAGAGAATAAGAAATGAAAGGAAATGGTGTTATGGGTGGTGAAGAGAAAGGGATAGTGAAGGTGGCACCAGGAGGAAGGAAGAAGAGGTTGGGTCAAGACTCAAGAGACTAAATACTGGCAAAGAAAAAGATCAAGAAACGGTATTGAAAGTAAAGACAGAATGTAAAAGTAAAAGGAAATAAGAAACTTGATGTGGATTAACAAGTAAAAATCATATGCTTCAGTTTCAGGTATCTCCATCTAATTATACAGACCAAACACAAAACCAGAGCTACAAAATCTTAATGCCTAAATTTATACATCAAATTCAATCTCATACCTTAAAGCAAAAGTCCCATATAAGTAAAAACTATTTTACTTATCTATATGCTGCTTTTAGCTTACGAAATTATTATATCAATCTTATAATAATATATTTTCAAACCTCTCCAAGATGATGTGTCAACACCACCTTATTCTTAGGCTGAAGTGGCATGTCTCAAATCTCTCCATTTTGAAATACTGCGCTCTCATTAAAAGTTGGTTAAACTTTTAATCTCGACTCTTCGTTCTATATCATTAAATCTAAACCATTAATTTATATCTGCATAATTAATGCAAATAGATATTTTTTCCATTTTTCTTATTTAGTTATTTTTAGAATTTATTATAAATCATATTTTTTCCAAACTTTAATGTAATTAAATATGATCTACTTATTTGAATGAATCTAAATTTATCATTTCTAAGTTTGAGTTAGTATATATAGTATGATATAATGTTCGATTATTTTTTTCCTAAAATAAAAGGTATATAGTTATATATTCCAAAGAATATTCTTATGTGATATATTCTTATTATGGACAAGATATAATATTGCATGCATTTTTTTTTATTATAAATAAGAGCATATTGTATTTCACTTTTTCACATCAAAGTTTCATTTGTTCCACTCTTTTGCTGAGATTTCTCCCATCAATTATTGGTTAGTTATATATCTATTGTTATTAGTATATTTATTTTATAATTAAATTCATCATTTTAAGTGCTCACAATTTGATTAGATTTAAATATCAATATCAATATCAATATAAATGTAATAATGATTGTTGATTTATGCTCTACATCGTTCAGTTTAAAAATTCTTCATGTGCAAAAATAATAGATTTAACTATACCAAATATTTTTATCTGAATAATTATGATGGTTTAATTGTTGTAATATAAATCTCATTTTAGATTTCAAGAGTAATTTCTAATATCAAGAGTGAGAGCAAAAAATTGACCGTTAAAGTTAGGATTGAAAAAGTTGGACAATATTTTTTAATGATTTTAATAGAGACAAGTTCTACTTGGAACTCATTTTGATCGATGAACAGGTATTTGTAACGTTAAAGTTTATTTCAAATTTTGTATTGTTTCTTATATAAATTAATTTCTTACCGTATACTTCCAATAACTAATAATGTTGATTAATTTATAAATTATTCAATATTGAATGGAAATTGATTATTATTAAATTATTAGTCTAAGTAATGTTATTCCATAATTGTTATTAATTTATGTGAATTTTGATTTTTTTTTTAATTATTTAGTTTGTAGGATATACCTGTAGGGTTTAGTGAAGGGCACGGGCCACAGCTAAACAAACCCCGTAATTTATTGTATATACTTTGAAATTTTTTAAACAAAAATACTCTTATATTAAATGTCTACAGAAAATAAATATAATATATTTTTTCAGTACGCGAAATTCGCGTGGGTACACTCTAATATTTTATATTTCACTGCAGTCTACATGTCCATTATATATTTATTTTGGAAGAATTTTATATCAAGCCCCAAATTTTAGATTATGTCTCAATTTAAGTACTCATTTTAAAAGTGTCTCAAATTAAGTCTCAATTTTTACGTTTTTCTCAATTTAAGGCTTATTTTGAATTTTTATGTCTCAATTCAAGACCCAACAAACAATTATTTTTTAAATTAAATTCATTAAAAAAAATAGAGACATCCGTTATAAAAAAAATTTAATTAATTCTAAAAAAATATTAACCTTTTATTAAAATAATGAATATTTCTAATTTTTTTATATCATCGTGTTAATTTAATTTAAAATTTTAATTTATTGTTAAAAAAAATTGATAACTAGCATTTTGAAATTAAAAAATAAAACTAACATTTTTCACGACGGGAAAATGCTAGTTGTCATATTTTTTAAAATACTAAATTAATACATGGTGATAATAAATAAAAATTATAAATATGTATTATATTAATAAAAAAAATTAATTTTTTATAATTTAAGACGAATGTCTCTAATATTTTTTTTTAATGTTTTTAATACATTTTTTGTATTCAATGAATTTAATTGTTTGTTGGATCTTGAATTGAGACACAAGAATTCAAAATAAGTTTTAAATTGAGAAAAAAGTAAAAATTAAGACTTGATTTGAGACACTTTTAGAATGAGTACTTAAATTGAGACATAAACTAAAATTTGGGCCTTGATATGAAATTCTTCCTATTTATTTTCCTTATTCATTACAAACACACGGACCCACCATAAGTGACCAATTTAACAACACAAACATGAGATCACTGGAACCAATCTACATGCCAAAGCATGCCAAAAAGGGGTGATCACCCAGACCTAACATCATCCCTAAATTTAAAAAAAAAAAATAACAATAATAATACTCCCTCCATCCCACCATAAGTGACCAATTTACTATATGCATACTTCTTAAGAAATTTAGTATTAAAATGTGTACTAGGGTGTTGAATTGCGATGATAGATAGAGAGAGAGAGTAAAGGTAGAGAGAGATGTGGGACACACACTTACCATTTAAGGAAATGGATAACTTTAGGGACACCTGTTTTGGTAAAATGGGTAACTTACGACAGGACTGAGGGAGTAGTAATTTAAACAAAAACAAAAAAAAAACTCTCCTTAATGTTAGTACAGGTGATGGCTGATGGCGGAACAGAAAAAAAGAAGGTACCTTGGAACATTTGTGTTGCATCATGTTCCTTGTACAGCTGCAGGACTTCATCAATAGACTCAGCAGATTGGTTAGTTGACAAAGACTGTCTCTCCAAGGCACGAACTTCTCTACCAAGCTCAGCAGATTCTTTTCCAACCTGTATCAGAAATCAGAATTTTCGAAAGTATAAGTAACAAATTACCCACACAATTATGCAAAACTAAGAAATCCTTATCATCTTAGTTACCAAAGCAAGTCTGTCACGCACACATTTCAACTGTGCATCCAGCTCCACATCAGTGAGAGCATCAAGGTCCGGTAAATCATCTCCATGCCCATTCTACAATGAAATATTCAGAGGAGATCTGATATACAACTCGTGAAAGAAAAAGAAGGAAACAACCAAAAGAAAATTGAAATTCAATTTTGTATTGAAAAATTACATGTAATGAGTTAACAAAATTTGAATAATGAATAACTGGGAACCATGCTAAATTGCTAACCAAATGGCAAGATTGAACAGCTGGAGATGAAATGAACTAATACATTATTATATAACATGATTGTCTTTGGTACATGGCATTCAGCATTATCACATCCCTGAATTTGCCATTTAATGTAAGTTACCTTGTTAATAAGTTGCACTTTAGAGATAATATAAATTCAAAAAGTTCAGTTGGTACTACGCAATAGGAGCTGCATATGCAACCACTGCTTCATGCCAAAAAAAAAAAAAAACCAGGAATAATTATTTCTAGTTTTAGACAATATTTTGCTTCAAGAGTTCTAATTAGTTCTAAAACCATGTATAGTGGACATTAATTAGTTTCACAGTGCTTCAGAATTTCCAAACTGTGGTTTCCAAAGCACAAGAAATCTAAAATAACATATATGTCATCTCAATTTTCTGGCCCTAGGACTTCTCTACTCTAAGGTATACTAAAAGGTTTAATCAGCACTCTGCAGACACGCACTCTATACAGCTCAAGGGAACAAATTCTTGGGGTTTTAGAACTTCAATAGAAAGCCTGGCCATGAATGACAAGCAATTTCTCTTGCTTAACTCATTTTTTCTCTTCATTTAAGAGAGTTTGCTTAGTTTTCTACGTCCCATTGTATCTACAGCAAAGGCTGGGGTTTGTCAACCTGAACATCAAGATTCCTATTATCTGCCTAATGGCGTTCTCATTATTAAGTATATGCATAGCACATAGTTGTATGCATTCTCCAGACCATAAAGATTTCAAGGATACTATCTCATCCAAATTAGATTGGTGCTACATCAGAAATGATGTGAAAATTTCTGGAAAGATATACTGCGTTGTTAACAGGGATTATGCCAATATATATGCTTCAAGCTGGTACTTTATCTTGCAATACTAGCATGCAGCTTGATGAGATCATGGCTGATAATTGATAATGACCAACAGGCCAAGGTTCATCTGTGTCCTAATGGTATAAGAAATGACGCAAGTGCCATACCTTTAATAAATGCTGTGAGGTTCTGAAATGAAACGGGGATTAACAGATTTAATAAATAAACAGATTAATCGTATGAGCCAATACTTAATTGTCCTGTGTTTAGTATTTCAACCTAGTTCAATGCTTGTAAAGGAGTTTCTTACTTTTAGGAAATACAAAGCAAATCTTTCAAACAATTTCAGCAATTTATAGTTATTCAAGGAAATTACAATCGCACCAATAATAGAACAAAGCATCCACAAATATTTCATGTAGTTAATAGCAAGCATGAAAGATGAAACTCAGTAGATTTATTTCATATTTCTGGATTGTAGCTGATTAAAGAGAATTCAGCAAAGTGAAAGAAATAAGAAAGAAAAATTTGCCACAGCATAAAATTCTAGTGCTATATGTCCATAGCTGAAAAAAAGAAGAAACAAGAAAACAAAAGACAACAAAAAAAAATAAAGGAAGTGAGAAAAGAGAACAGAAACACAGATAAAAATGAAAACAAACAAAATACAAAATGAACAGTAACCGGAGGATAGACGGGGCCAGGCTGCTGTGAGCTCTTTGAGGGAGATGAGGATTGATCTTCCTGGATTTTATCTCTATTTTTGGCAAATTGAAGTGCTGTATTACTTGTTTACAGATTAAAAATCTACCTACTCTTCTGTTTTAAAGAGCAGTAATCATATGAGTTTTATTAAAACTAAATTCATAACCTTAGCATTTAATTTGAAATAGGTGGATCTTCAGAGTATTGCAAAAGGTACAAAGCACATGCCGCATGCAACATGCAAAATGGAAAAGTGAAATATAAAGTTATCTGAAATCAAGAACTTAATTGCACAATTGCTAAATCTTATATATCCATTTTTTATTAGAATTTATATTTTAGGTTATCTTTTCTATCTCAAATGTGATTTATCATTCCGAGTTAATGTATGATTTTATACATATATAGTTGCTTTGAATTCATTATTAATATTAAGGCAGTTTTTGATAGATATAAAATTGTGAAATGATTTCTCTCAAACAAATCACTTTATTCAGTTTTGAATTACCGTTGAGTTTTCTCTTTGTATTAATTATGATAAGGGCATGTTTTCATTTGGTGTTTTCTCTACATTATTTGGTATTTGTTTGTGAAACGAATTCTCATTGTCATTTCTTTCAATTGTTATTTCTGATGCATCACTTAACAACTATGGATTAAAATTACTTCTGAACATGCGAGAGGACCTGGATGATCAGCTAAGCACAGATTCTTGTGAAAGGCACCACATAACAAAATCTCAAACAAAAACAAATCGCCAAAGATAAATACAATCATAGTATATTTCACAAGAGAGAAGACTGGTAGGAGGCAAATTAATTGGAGGAAAATATAAGGAGTGATATCATTCCGAGGCAACAAGTATAATTCCTTAAGCACATAAAGGCAGAAATGGTTGCACATTTGTTTCATTCTACTCATGTCTCTAACTCTATCACGCTAATAATATTTCCAGCAACAACAAATAGCCTAATTACTCCAAGAAAAAATGTTTGTGGTACTGTCCAGAAGAACAAAAAATCAATGCATCAGAAAATTATGGGAATTAGTTTTCACAGGCTTTGACCAAAATCTCCAAAAACTTTGATTTAGACATTCAATCCTAATGAAGACATAACAGCCAGAGATATAACTAAAAATGTGTAAATAAATAATAAAGCGACTGTAACATACGGCTTTAGGCAGTGAAAATCCTTCAGGTACACTAAAACTAAATCGAAGACAATATTCTTCCCACTTCTGCAATCGCTGGTCCAGGGTCGATTGGATCAAATCCCGAATATACGCCACTCCCTACATTTCAAAACAAGGAAAGGAACAACATCTGATAGACCTGAATTCGTAAAAACCCTAACCGGAAAGAGAAATGGATAAAGAAGCAATTAAAACGATAGATTCTTTTTTTAAACAAACTCATCAAGGAGAATAAGAAATTAGCAAGAAAAACCTTGCTCGGTTCAGCGGATCTATCGGTGCCCTCAGATTTAAGCAGTGTAGAAGCCTCCCTGTAACGAAAAAAAAAACTAAGATGAGCCGATAAAATTTATTGGTAATATATTATGCTGTAAGAAGGATGGGGAGAGGTCTCACTGGAGGAAGAAATCGAAAGCCTCATCAAGCAGATCGTCGACAAAATTGAGGACCTCATTAATGAAAAGCTGTGGACTTAGATTCAACGATTCAAATATGGCCTCGCTGTCGGTTCCTTTCATTTCTTCTTTTTCAGCTTCAAGAAAGATAGGAAAGAGAGGTTTTCAAATTGGCATTTCTTTTTCCCGCCAGAGGCAGGTGAAAGTGAAAGTGAAAGTGAAATGGTGAAATTTCCACTCGAACTGGTTTTCAAATTGGCCGCATGGCTTTCGCTTACGCTATGTTTGGGAATTGGGATGGTTAACATGATAGGACTCGGTGGAAAATGGAAATAAGTAAGCTTGGCCAAAAAAAAAAATTAATAATAATAATAACCTACCTCCTCTCAACTCTTTTTTTTACAATCTCACTGTTCATCCATTCGAAATAAAATTATATTTATATATTGTATTAATTACTTTTGGTGGGAAATTTAACTTTAATGATAAACACAATATATAAATGCAACCCTATTTCGAACGGGTGTAAAATAAAATTGTGTAAAAAGACTTGTAACAGATGGAATAGTCAGTATGATTTAACTTATTTAATACTCCTTTCGTCTACCGTTTAACATTGTTAATTGGGAAAGACACAAATTTAAAAAAAAAAAAAAATTATAAAGTTGTGGATGTAAAATATATGAAAAATAAAAATTTGAGAGAAATTGTAATTAGTATAATAGTTTGTTGAGGAAAGTTTTCGAAAAATATATATATATATTCCCTCCGTCCACGAAAATTGTGTCTATTTGTTTTAACGGGTTTTAAAAAAGGTAGATAAAGTTGATAAATAATGATATTTTGAAGTATTGTATGGTTTATTTATGAATTAAGTGGTTGTTTGTAAGTGTAAAGTTAATAATATTTGGAATTATTAAGTGATGATTGTATAGTAAAGATAAACTAATTGTTGAAAATAAATAGAGTTGGTGCATTTTTTGTGGAAAAATGAAGTAAATGTTAAGCTTACAAGAGACATCCATTTAAACAAATATTAAAATTAAAAAGAATGAATGGGAAGTATACCAACCATACGTGGATTGAGCTTTTTATTTTTATTAAATATAAGGAATATAGAAAATAGTTAATCAAAACAGGCAAAAATGTATGAATTGGTTAAGTTGACAATTTACATAAAAATTATGCAGAAGATCCAAGGTTCAACCCTACAAAATATTACCTTTTTTTTTTTAATTAGACTCAATATTAACATTACACGTGAATGTCACATATTGAATGCAAACCAATAGAAAAATAACACATCACCACTATATGTTATGCACTTCATGAGAATTTGACAGAGCATTCAAATGCATATAAAGATGACACATCATCAAATTAAACTTCTTATTAGTAAATATAAGAGATATAAAGGGGTCTAATGTTAAAATGGACCGGTTTTATTTCTTTGCAGGTTGCCCAATTCATTGCCAAAAAAAAAATCTTTTTTTTATCTGAAATTATTATAAAATCGTTCTTTCATAAGTGTTATAATACAATTTGGTTCATCCACTTTATCAAATGTCAATCTTATATTATAAAAGTATAAGCAACCTACTTCAAAAGGTGACAAGTGTTCCTCCTCATAAGTTGTCACGTGTATTTTAAATAACTTTTTTTTTTTAAAAGACTCCTTCTAAATTATTAGGGATTAGTATCCCGCTAATCTTGGAATTAGGAATTAGTATCCCACTAAATTTTGGATCTAATTCAATCTGTAAATTATAATTTTATTTTTACCAATTATTGTAAGTTGACTTAGTCTTGTAATTCCTCTATAAGAGGCACACGTTGTACATTCACTCAATAAAAAAAAAACTCATGTCAATCTCTTATATGGTATCACGAGAGGTTGCGATCTAGAAATCTTCTCACCACCACGTCTACCGATAGCACTTTCGGCACCACCCCACTGATTAGGCGTGAAATTGTTATGTTTTGGTGTCCATGATGCCCGTGTTTTGAGTGAATTCGATGAGTTTTGGAGTCAATTGAGTATTATTTTCATAAACTAGTGAATTTGCCTCTTTGGTGCTCATAGATGAATAGAGGGTGAAATATGGAGTTCGTAGGACTTTGAATCGACTCAAACGGATGCCCTCATGAGAAGATATTGAAGAAATACGAATAGTATTAGTTCGTGCAAGGAAAAATATCACTCAGTTGAAGAAGAGAAGTCACTCGACCAAGAGAGGTCGAGTGCCCCCGCTCGATGAATGCATTTGCTCAAATGCCTTGACTTACAGAGGGTTTTTACCGCTCGAGCACCTCAGCTCGAGCGCCACCATTCGAGCTCCAGAACCGCTCGAGCACCTCAGCTTGAGCGACCCCGTTCAACTGCCGCAATCATTCAAGCATGTTAGCTCGAGCGCTCGAAGTCCACTGGAAGCGCCCTCATTCGAAAAAAAAAGGGTCGAGCGCCACCGCTCGACCATAACCCAAAAGTGCACGATTTTGATCTTTTTGACCCATTTCCGGCCCGTTGTTATCCGAAGTGACCCATATCTATAAATACATCATCCAAAGCTCGTTTTTTAAAAACCACTTCACAAATAGAGATAGTTTTTAGAGAGAGAAGAGCACCGAGAGTTTGAGCAATCATATTTTACGTGTAATCGAGGTTTTAACATTACGAATTCGTAGTTTAGATTTAGATTTTGATTTTCTTTCATTCATCAACACTTGTTACGTGAGACCTTTGATTTCTTCTTTATTTGATATTCGTTCTTAGATTTAACTTCTTTCTTCAAAACTTAGTTTATGTTCTTGAGTTTTTCAATTCAATTCGTCATGTTTATGTTCGCTGCTTGTTTAATTGTTTTCGTTATCGTTAAAACCATGCTAGGCTAAAACCCTTGTATGCTTGGGGTAAGATGAACTCATAGAAGTAGGATGTTGGTACATAATTAGGATAACTTGTGATGTTTAGTGCTAGTTCTCTTAATTAATCGAATTCTTAAAATAAACCCTAGAATTATCTTAGAATTGAGTACGAAAATTATTAGAGAGAGGACGATCTTATCACTCTTTAATAACAAGTAGGCTTAACGATAGGGTTATAGAAGGGGTTTATAATCTACCGGTTTATCTAGGGAGGACGACCGTATCACCTTGGGTAAATAAGGGTCTCATTAATTAAGCATAATCCATATAACTGGTTTAGTGGGTTGTGAAGTAGGTTGATATGACGAAGTGTTAGGGTTAATTCTTGAGCTTTTAGTCTTTAAATCTGGTGCTAGATTAGGGAAGTTGATTGCCTAGTTTTAGTACACTTAGGATTAATACTTGCACTTCACGTTTATTTTAGTTATCGTACTAGCTCCATTAGTATACGTAGGGATTCCTATCTTGAGCATCACCATCTCATATTTGATTAAACTCTTAGTTAGTTATTTGATTTTATAATTTTGCATTGATAGAAGTAGACTTAGAGTAGTTAAATTTCATTCTCAAATCAGAACGCACACTCATATTAACTACGATGCGTAGATTTTCAGGGCTCTATTCGCATACATACCTTCCCTTGGGTTCAATACTACTTGGTCCCTATACTTGTCAATACTACAGGGAACTCATACTCTTGTGGGATAACTACTAGTATAGCTAGTATTTTGCGTTCAAGTCACCCACCCGCCGTCACACAGGCGGCAACAACCCCTTCCCTCCCACTGATCATTCCGATCACAGCCCATCATCTTCCCATTAAACTCACTCTATCAAACTACCCCCCTTGGCGAGCTCACCTTATTGCCCTTCTCCGTGGCCACAACCTTCTCAACTGTATTAACGGATCATTCTCTTGTCCCTTGCTGCTATCCAATAGCTCCAACGCCGAAGCCGTCAGCCACTGAATTTGCCAGGATCAGCTCCTCCTTGCGGCCATCATCGGCTCTTTGTCGTCCGAAGTGCTTTCCTACATTTCTCTCAAAGAAATATCATGTGACTCTTGGAACACTCTCTCCCGCTTATGTGCGAGCAAATCCCGATCTCGGGTGAATCAGTTGAAAAGCAAGCTTTATCGCATGCAGATTAAAGACCGCTCCATGACTGAATATCTTCGGTACGTGAAAGCCAAATCTGATGAACTTGCCCTCATCGATGAACCAGTTTCGGCGGATGACTTAACTTTATTTGTCATCAATGGTTTGGGTCCCGAGTATGCCTCTATTGTCGGCCCAATTACACTCGTGAAACTCTCTTTCGTTTTGAATAGTTGCATGATCTCCTTCTTGAACATGAATTTGTCATCAAGTCTAGGGGTGGAGGAAATATCGAAAATACCGGTATACCACACTTACCATACCGAAAAATACTGAATTTATCAAAAATTTCGGTATACCGTAATTTTTGGTACGGTACGGTATCGGTATGAATATTTAGAAAATTCCGGTATTCGGTATCATACCGAAATATCAAAATATTTTGGTATATACCGGTATACCAAAAATATTTCGGTATACCAAAAATATTTTGGTATACCGATAATAATCCGGTATATACCGTACTGATAACTTATTACTAAACTTTAATATTTAATTTATTTTCATATTATATAATTAATTAAATATTTCGGTATGGACCAATATTACCGGTATATCGATATGATCGGTATTTCGGTATGAATCGGTATATCGGTATGAATTGGTATTTCAGTATGGACCGGTATATACCGAAACATCGGTAAGGTATGGCATACCGAATGTTCGGTACGGTATGCGGTTTGCATACAAAAAATTTCGGTACGGTATGTGGTACGGTAGTGTATGGCCGGTACGGTACAGTATGCCAGCCCTAATCAAGTCACTGGAAGACTCTCAACGCCTGTTTCTTGCCACAGCCAATGCTGCGAATACATCGCTTGGTTCGTCTAGATCACACAAGCATCCTAACTCTAACCGTGGCAACTGTTGGAGTTATACGTGAAAGTATGCTTTTACTTTGTATAACTCATGTATTAAACATTTATTTATGAGAATAAATCTTTTATCGCATTTGCTTTATATATGATTGAATGTTGAATATTTATTGCAACCAGTTCATTATAAGTAGTACGTGTTACATTGTAGTTAATGTGGTGATACCTAATCACGGGAGATTATATTAACGGTTTCCTTATAACTAAACGTACAAATTCACGACCCAGGTGGAATTAAACAGTCCGCCGCGAAAGGTCGATGTGTATATCTCAAATTGGTCTGTCTTGACTAAGAGATTGCACTAGCACATTTAGTATGTGTTGAAGAGGACCTACAACGAGGATAAATTCTTCTATTCTGAAATGTGAAGAATTAGACCTCAGTAGTTATTGATTTCTTAATCTCAGACACTTAAATAGGACTTTGTGTGCTTAATGGTTACTGCTTTGATTCATGTTGGGTGAGAATCATCGTGACTTCGAACTTTATGTTTTGGGCAGTAATATTAATCATACGACGGTTGCTAAGATTTAATACGGAGAAATGCGTGCGAGTACGGCTCGTGTGATTTGTCCCCTTGGTGGGCTCAGAAGTTTTAACGTACCAAATCTTGCAAGTGAAGAATTAGTTTATTCGGTACGGATAATAATGTTGAGCTGTCTTTACTCCAAAGTGAAAGATATTAATTAATTTAGAGCTATTCAGAAGCTCAATTAATTAATGGACTAGATAATCTTAAACACGGGAAATAATAATCGGGAGCCCATATTATCGTAATATGGATTAAGATGGATAGTGCAATATTAATTTATTAGTGGTACTAATTAATATTAATGGACTGAATTATATTGGGGATCAATATTGAAATTCAGAAGTCCATTGGAGGTACAATCTTAATTCTCCTAAAGGCCCCTCAAGTAGCCCATTAAGTAGTCCAATAATAATAAGGTGATTAAAATAGAAGAAAATATATTTGCTAATTTTTCATGCTTAATTTCGAAAATTAATGATTTAGGAGAAAAAAGATTTTGTTGATTTTCTTGGAAAGATATTATGGAAGATGAGTATTCTTGAAATACAAGATTATCTCATATATTCAAGAAGATCCAAATCTTGGATATTCTCCTAAGAATTTCGAAATTTACACTCTTAATAAGGAGAGTGAGATTTTTAAGGAATATTTTATTATGGAGAAAAGAATATATGAGATATATTCAAGATTTCTAAGAGGCTAGGAAAAGATTTTCTCCACCTCTGAAATATCATGAAAATTTTCGGCCCTTCTCACTTATAAATAGGGGATGATTATTTCATCCCCTAGTACATGGTTCCATGTGTTGGAAAAATCAAGAACAAAAATATTTTTCTTTTTCCTGGGTTATTTTAATTGCTTGAAAGCACTTTCCACCGGTGATGAGAATAATTTTTTTATCGCATTTGCTTTAGATATGATTGAATGTTGAATATTTATTGCAACCAGTTCATTATAAATAGTACGTGTTACATTATAGTTAAGTGGTGATACCCGATCACAGAAGATCACATTAACGGTTTCCTTGTAACTAAATATACAAATTCACGACCCAGGTGGAATTGAACAATCCGCCACGAAAGGTCGATATGTATATCTCAGATTGGTATGTCTTGACTAAGAGATTGCACTAACACATTTAGTATGTGTTGAAGAGGACCTACAACGAGGATAAATTCTTCTATTCTGAAATATGAAGAATTAGACCTCAGTGGTTATTGATTTCTTAATCTTCGTCACTTAAATAAGACTGTGTGTGCTTAATGGTTACTGTTTTGATTCATGTTGGGTGAGAATCATCGTGACTTTGAACTTTGTGTTTTGGGCAATAATATTAATCATACGACGGTTGCTAAGATTTAATACGGAGAAATGCGTGCGAGTACGGCTCGTATGATTTGTCCCCTTGGTGGGCTCAGAAGTTTTATCGTACCAAATCTTGCAAGTGAAGAATTAGTTTCTTCGTTACGGATAATAATGTTGAGCTGTCTTTACTCCAAGGTGAAAGATATTAATTAATTAAGAGCTATTAAGAAGCTCAATTAATTAATGAACTAGATAATCTTAAACGCGAGAAATATTAATCGGAAGCCCATATTATCGTAATATGGATTAAGATGGATAGTGCAATATTAATTTATTAGTGGTACTAATTAATATTAATGGGCTGAATTATATTGGGGCTAAATATTGAAATTCAAAAGTCCATTGGAGGTCCAATCTTAATTCTCCTAAAGGCCCCTCAAGTAGCCCATTAAGTAGCCCAATAATAATAAGGTGATTAAAATAAAAGAAAATATATTTGCTGATTTTTCATGCTTAATTTCGAAAATTAATGATTTAGGAGAGAAAAGATTTTGTTGATTTTTTTGGAAAGATATTATGGAAGATAAGTATTCTTGGAATACAAGATTATTTCATATTTTCAAGAAGATCTAAATCTTGGATATTCTCCCTAAGAATTTCGAAATTTACACCCTTAATAAGGAGAGTGAGATTTTTGTGGAATATTTTATTATGGAGAAAAGAATATATGGGATATATTCAAGATTTCTTAGAGGCTAAGAAAAGAAAAATTAAGAGCAATTTTTTTTTCTTTTTCCTTGGTTATTTTAATTGCTTGAAAGCACTTCCTACCGGTGATCGGCAAAAGGAACATACTTGAGAAGGTCTTTTGGTTGGTAGCACGTTCGTGATAGTCCCGTGATAATCAAAGGTCATATCTACAAGAGGTACGTAATCACATAATTTCCTAGTTATTCCGTCATAGATTTTATGTGAATTAATTATACATGCATGATGATAAAATTGTTGTTGGAATTATTATTTGAATTAATTAGGATTAATTCATGCTAGTAATAATTATATTTAAATTCGTATTTAAATTTCATCCCGAATAATTTTCGGACACCCTGTTTTCCCAACAGCAACTATCGTGGTAATAATGCCAGTCGCAGCTCGACCAATGGTGGCAACTCTAACCGCTGTCAATCGAATGGAATTTCTCAAAATCGTGGGCATAATTTCAATAATCGTGGAAATCAATCAGGTATATTATCTAACAATCACACTCTCGGGTTGTTATTTGTCAACTCTGTGGTTTAGCAGGTCACGCTGCTCCTACTTGCCGTCGTGTTCCTGTTTTGGCCAATTATGTCAATTCTGTTGCAAATTCTCCATCTCACCCATGGTTTCTGGATTCCGGGGCCTCTCACAACCTCACCTCCAATCTCAATAATCTCTCAATACATTCAGAGTATGATGGTACATATAAGGTTCACATTGTCGATGGCTCGGGTCTTCTTATTACTCATACTGGTAAATTTGAACTTCACTTTCCATGCAGATCTTTTATACTTGATGATGTCATGTGTGTGCCTTCTACTCGTCAGAATTTGTTACCAGTCAGTAAATTTACTCGTGCTAATAATGTGTCTCTGGAATTCTTTCCATCATTTTATGTTGTTAAGGACCTAGTCACGGGGCGCGGCTAATTAAAGGTCCCTGTCATGATGGTGCTTACCACTTATCTCCGTCTGCTCATGTTGTTCGTTCGAATATAGTCTCGGCCTCTGTGTTCGGGCATCTCCTTCCAGGTGGCATGCTCGTCTTGGTCACCCCTCGCTAGACACTAGTTCTTTTATTATTCTCACATTTAATTTACATGTAATGGACAAGTCCTGTATTTTGGGCAATGATTGTGATTTTTTTCAGCTGAGCAAATGTCATAAACTACCATTTCGTACTTCTTCTTTTCGTGGCCTTCATCCATTGCATTATATTTATGTTGATGTTTGGGGACCAACTCTTGTTGTTTTTGTGGATGGCTCAAAATACTTTTTATTATTGGTTGACTTGTTTACTCGTTACTGTTGGGTATATCCAATGAATGTTAAGTCACAGGTGTTCTCTAATTTTTTCTCAATTTCATCGGTTGGTTGAAAAGCAGTTTGGGCACTCAATTCGCAATGTATATTCTGATAATGGTGGAGAGTTTATTGCTCTGCGCCCATACTTCCTCCAACATGGTATTTTCTGGATCACAACTGCCCCTCACACTCCTCAACAAAATGGCATTGTTGAGCGCCGAAATTGCCATGTTCTAGAGGTTTGTCGAGCTCTCTTGCATACAACATCATTGTAGTTAAAAATGGAGTTACTGAGGAAATAATAATTCAGTAAAAGAAAATTAAAAGAAATTACAACTCGATGAACTTTTACAAAATATGAAAAGAAAAGACAGCAGTGAGTGACGAGTCGAGGAAGGCCTCTTCCCGCAAGACAAAATTTCCTCGGTAGTGCTCTTCGGTCTTGGAAATTTGTCCCCAAAGGTAAAAACGTCACTATCGTCTCCAAGAGTGTAGCACCACAGGTCTTGGAACTCCGGCGAACAAAACGAGTGCTTCGAACTGGACTAACTCTTAAGACTCTATATGCAGAGATAGGAGAGAGCAAAGTTCAGTTTTAACCTAGCCGAACCGAATCGAAATATCAATTTGGTTCGGTTATTTCGGTTTTTGGTTCGGTATCGGTTTTAAATTATAGAAATTTTGGCTTCCGGTTTCAGTTTCGGTTATTTAGGTAAAAATACCAAAATAACCAAAACCGAAATGAGATGATATATATAAGTATCCAATTTCTAACTCTAGTTACATTTACTCATTTCCAAATTTACTGTCTCTGTCTCTTCTGGTCTTCCCTTCCCATTCTTTAATTTTTTATTGTGGTTTTTTGTTTTGGTTGCAATCTATTAATACATGTTGGTTTAGGCTGTTAGCACGTTATAAGCGTAAAAATATGGTCCAATTTTAAAGTCCATTATATTTCGGTTTTTCGGTTATTAACCGAAACCAAACCGAAATTTTCAGTTTCGATATTTTCGGTTTTAAGAATTTTTGGTTCGGTTTTGGTTAGTTTTATATATAATTCGGTTTATTTTGGGTATGACTTTCGATTCGGTTTGGTAACCGAACCAAGCCATGCTCTGCCCTATGCAGAGACACTGAGGGAGAAGAGAAGTTTTCTGAGTGTGGGCAGACGAAATGCATGAGGACGCTATTTATAGGCGAACCTCCACTCAATGCAGAAGGGAAAAACGCGTGAGCATTTAATGCAGACGCATTTCGTTAGTGGCAAGTCTGAAACCAAAGTTGACCATAAACGCGTTTCCACAAATCATGCTGGTAACTGTCCCACAAATGTAGCACATGTGTCAAATGTGCTCAATGAAGCATCTGACCGAACCGGTTCGACTCTCTTAACCAGATGGTTCTCTGAATCGAATCGAACCGAACTTTGTGGACCGGATATCTTAATTTTCGTTCTCCAAAAAATTAGATACCCGCTGGGCCCAAGGCCCAAATTCCACCCAAAGTCCAATTGCCAAGAACCAAGATCAAAACCAAGTCCAAGGCCAAGGCTAAGGGCGCGGGCGCGGTGCGGCAAGGCTCGGTGCGCACGCGCGTGTGGCAACTTTGATTGACTAGTAATCAACTATAATTTATTATACTCCATTGTTTCCATACTAATATCATGTATATTAGTATTCTAAAAATCCAATGTGGGCTGAAGAATTAAATGACTCATTTAATTCCTTCATTAATCCCATAATTGGGCGTTGAACCATTCGACTTTCGATTCAATTTCTCACTCATCAAAAATCAGTTTTGCTAGTATGAATACACCATTCTCATCTACTCCGTGAGTAGAACGCACTTGTAACAATTAATTTCCGAGAAATTAATTTCAACACCCAAAATTAATTGGTCAACTATTAAAGTCTCAATAAACTTTAATACCAATTAATTATAAATTAATATCACCAATCATTTTCTCTAACAATCCCCCACATGAGTGGAAATTGAACCTATAGACATGCAGACTCACAGTCCAGTTCAAACACAAAATGTTATTGCATCTGGATAGGTAGTTACCTTCCATAGTCAAGTATTACCGAGTACACCGGCAGCCTGGTGCACACATTTCCTTGAACCATTCCGCCTAGGTGTGCACTTAGACAGTAATACTGACACAATAACATCTCTACGCTCATTTCTTGTTCTCACATTTTTTTCCGTTTCGGCCATAAACACCCTTTGGATTCATAAGTGTTTAATATCCACTGATATTTGGGGCGGCCTCTCACCTCACACTTACATAGTGAACTCCTCTACAGTATCCCGCAATATTTCGTCCCCCACATGGACTTAGGATTCATTAAAAGTCGTATACACTTAGCCTGTACCACACACGGGTTCTCACTTGGTGCATTGTCCTCTAAGGAATGGTCGGTTTACCAAGTGATCCTCTAACTCCCACAACTTAGTTTTCCCGTTGAACCAAGATCTTGGGATCTCCAGTCAACTTGGTTGGGTTACCACTGCTTCAGTTCACTTTTGTGGATTTCAGACCCATTCCTTCTGACAGTTTAGACAACTGATCTCGATTTATGCTCTTAGTTAACGGATCCGCTAGATTGTCCTTAGACCTCACATAGTCTATGGACATCACACCACTTGAGATCAATTGTCTCACGGAGTTATGTCTACAAAAAAAAAAATTAATAATAATAATAACCTACCTCCTCTCAACTCTTTTTTTTACAATCTCACTGTTCATCCATTCGAAATAAAATTATATTTATATATTGTATTAATTACTTTTGGTGGGAAATTTAACTTTAATGATAAACACAATATATAAATGCAACCCTATTTCGAACGGGTGTAAAATAAAATTGTGTAAAAAGACTTGTAACAGATGGAATAGTCAGTATGATTTAACTTATTTAATACTCCTTTCGTCTACCGTTTAACATTGTTAATTGGGAAAGACACAAATTTAAAAAAAAAAAATTATAAAGTTGTGGATGTAAAATATAAGAAAAATAAAAATTTGAGAGAAATTGTAATTAGTATAATAGTTTGTTGAGGAAAGTTTTCGAAAAATATATATATATATTCCCTCCGTCCACGAAAATTGTGTCTATTTGTTTTAACGGGTTTTAAAAAAGGTAGATAAAGTTGATAAATAATGATATTTTGAAGTATTGTATGGTTTATTTATGAATTAAGTGGTTGTTTGTAAGTGTAAAGTTAATAATATTTGGAATTATTAAGTGATGATTGTATAGTAAAGATAAACTAATTGTTGAAAATAAATAGAGTTGGTGCATTTTTTTGTGGAAAAATGAAGTAAATGTTAAGCTTACAAGAGACATCCATTTAAACAAATATTAAAATTAAAAAGAATGAATGGGAAGTATACCAACCATACGTGGATTGAGCTTTTTATTTTTATTAAATATAAGGAATATAGAAAATAGTTAATCAAAACAGATAAAAATGTATGAATTGGTTAAGTTGACAATTTACATAAAAATTATGCAGAAGATCCAAGGTTCAACCCTACAAAATATTACCTTTTTTTTTTAATTAGACTCAATATTAACATTACACGTGAATGTCACATATTGAATGCAAACCAATAGAAAAATAACACATCACCACTATATGTTATGCACTTCACGAGAATTTGACAGAGCATTCAAATGCATATAAAGATGACACATCATCAAATTAAACTTCTTATTAGTAAATATAAGAGATATAAAGGGGTCTAATGTTAAAATGGACCGGTTTTCTTTCTTTGCAGGTTGCCCAATTCATTGCCAAAAAAAAAATCTTTTTTTTATCTGAAATTATTATAAAATCGTTCTTTCATAAGTGTTATAATACAATTTGGTTCATCCACTTTATCAAATGTCAATCTTATATTATAAAAGTATAAGCAACCTACTTCAAAAGGTGACAAGTGTTCCTCCTCATAAGTTGTCACGTGTATTTTAAATAACTTCTTTTTTTTAAAAGACTCCTTCTAAATTATTAGGGATTAGTATCCCGCTAATCTTGGAATTAGGAATTAGTATCCCACTAAATTTTGGATCTAATTCAATCTGTAAATTATAATTTTATTTTTACCAATTATTGTAAGTTGACTTAGTCTTGTAATTCCTCTATAAGAGGCACACGTTGTACATTCACTCAATAAAAAAAACTCATGTCAATCTCTTATATGGTATCACGAGAGGTTGCGATCTAGAAATCTTCTCACCACCACGTCTACCGATAGCACTTTCGGCACCACCCCACTGATTAGGCGTGAAATTGTTATGTTTTGGTGTCCATGTTGCCCGTGTTTTGAGTGAATTCGATGAGTATTTGGAGTCAATTGAGTATTATTTTCATAAACTAGTGAATTTGCCTCTTTGGTGCTCATAGATGAATAGAGGGCGAAATATGGAGTTCGTAGGACTTTGAATCGACTCAAACGGATGCCCTCATGAGAAGATATTGAAGAAATACGAATAGTATTAGTTCGTGCAAGGAAAAATATCACTCAGTTGAAGAAGAGAAGTCACTCGACCAAGAGAGGTCGAGTGCCCCCGCTCGATGAATGCATTTGCTCAAATGCCTTGACTTACAGAGGTTTTTTACCGCTCGAGCACCTCAGCTCGAGCGCCACCATTCGAGCTCCAGAACCGCTCGAGCACCTCAGCTCGAGCGACCCCGTTCGACTGCCGCAATCATTCAAGCATGCTAGCTCGAGCGCCACCGCTCGAGCGGTGCTAGCTCGAGCGCTCGAAGTCCACTGGAAGCGCCCCCATTCGAAAAAAAAGGGTCGAGCGCCACCGCTCGACCATAACCCAAAAGTGCACGATTTTGATCTTTTTGACCCATTTCCGGCCCGTTGTTATCCGAAGTGACCCATATCTATAAATACATCATCCAAAGCTCGTTTTTGAAAAACCACTTCACAAATAGAGATAGTTTTTAGAGAGAGAAGAGCATCGAGAGTTTGAACAAGCATATTTTACGTGTAATCGAGGTTTTAACATTACAAATTCGTAGTTTAGATTTAGATTTTGATTTTCTTTCATTCATCAACACTTGTTACGTGAGACCTTTGATTTCTTCTTTATTTGATATTCGTTCTTAGATTTAACTTCTTTCTTCAAAACCTTAGTTTATGTTCTTGAGTTTTTCAATTCAATTCGTCATGTTTATGTTCGCTGCTTGTTTAATTGTTTTCGTTATCGTTAAAACCATGCTAGGCTAAAACCCTTGTATGCTTGGGGTAAGATGAACTCATAGAAGTAGGATGTTGGTACATAATTAGGATAACTTGTGATGTTTAGTGCTAGTTCTCTTAATTAATCGAATTCTTAAAATAAACCCTAGAATTATCTTAGAATTGAGTACGAAAATTATTAGAGAGAGGACGATCTTATCACTCTTTAATAACAAGTAGGCTTAACGATAGGGTTATAGAAGGGGTTTATAATCTACCGGTTTATCTAGGGAGGACGACCGTATCACCTTGGGTAAATAAGGGTCTCATTAATTAAGCATAATCCATATAACTGGTTTAGTGGGTTGTGAAGTAGGTTGATATGACGAAGTATTAGGGTTAATTCTTGAGCTTTTAGTCTTTAAATCTGGTGCTAGATTAGGGAAGTTGATTGCCTAGTTTTAGTACACTTAGGATTAATACTTGCACTTCACGTTTATTTTAGTTATCGTACTAGCTCCATTAGTATACGTAGGGATTCCTATCTTGAGCATCACCATCTCATATTTGATTAAACTCTTAGTTAGTTATTTGATTTTATAATTTTGCATTGATAGAAGTAGACTTAGAGTAGTTAAATTTCATTCTCAAATCAGAACGCACACTCATATTAACTACGATGCGTAGATTTTCAGGGCTCTATTCGCATACATACCTTCCCTTGGGTTCAATACTACTTGGTCCCTATACTTGCCAATACTACAGGGAACTCATACTCTTGTGGGATAACTACTAGTATAGCTAGTATTTTGCGTTCAAGTCACCCACCCGCCGTCACACAGGCGGCAACAACCCCTTCCCTCCCACTGATCATTCCGATCACAGCCCATCATCTTCCTATTAAACTCACTCTATCAAACTACCCCCCTTGGCGAGCTCACCTTATTGCCCTTCTCCGTGGCCACAACCTTCTCGACTGTATTAACGGATCATTCCTTTGTCCCTTGCTGCTATCCAGTAGCTCCAACGCTGAAGCCGTCAGCCACTGAATTTGCCAGGATCAGCTCCTCCTTGCGGCCATCATCGGCTCTTTGTCGTCCAAAGTGCTTTCCTACATTTCTCTCAAAGAAATATCATGTGACTCTTGGAACACTCTCTCCCGCTTATGTGCGAGCAAATCCCGATCTCGGGTGAATCAGTTGAAAAGCAAGCTTTATCGCATGCAGATTAAAGACCGCTCCATGACTGAATATCTTCGGTACGTGAAAGCCAAATCTGATGAACTTGCCCTCATCGATGAACCAGTTTTGGCGGATGACTTAACTTTATTTGTCATCAATGGTTTGGGTCCCGAGTATGCCTCTATTGTCGGCCCAATCGCACTCGTGAAACTCTCTTTCGTTTTGAATAGTTGCATGATCTCCTTCTTGAACATGAATTTGTCATCAAGTCTAGGGGTGGAGGAAATATCGAAAATACCGGTATACCACACTTACCATACCGAAAAATACTGAATTTATCAAAAATTTCGGTATACCGTAATTTTTGGTACGGTACGGTATCGGTATGAATATTTAGAAAATTCCGGTATTTGGTATCATACCGAAATATCAAAATATTTTGGTATATACCGGTATACCAAAAATATTTCGGTATACCGACAATAATCCGGTAATTCGGTATATACCGTACTGATAACCTATTACTAAACTTTAATATTTAATTTATTTTCATATTATATAATTAATTAAATATTTCGGTATGGACCAATATTACCGATATATCGATATGATCGGTATTTCGGTATGAATCGGTATATCGGTATGAATTGGTATTTCAGTATGGACCGGTATATACCGAAACATCGGTAAGGTATGGCATACCGAATGTTCGGTATGGTATGCGGTTTGCATTTTTGGTTGCATACAAAAAATTTCGGTACGGTATGTGGTACGGTAGTGTATGGCCGGTACGGTACAGTATGCCAGCCCTAATCAAGTCACTGGAAGACTCTCAACGCCTGTTTCTTGCCACAGCCAATGCTGCGAATACATCCCTTGGTTCGTCTAGATCACACAAGCATCCTAACTCTAACCGTGGCAACTGTTGGAGTTATACGTGAAAGTATGCTTTTACTTTGTATAACTCATGTATTAAACACTTATTTATGAGAATAAATCTTTTATCGCATTTGCTTTATATATGATTGAATGTTGAATATTTATTGCAACCAGTTCATTATAAGTAGTACGTGTTACATTGTAGTTAATGTGGTGATACCTGATCACGGGAGATTATATTAACGGTTTCCTTATAACTAAACGTACAAATTCACGACCCAGGTGGAATTGAACAATCCGCCGCGAAAGGTCGATGTTTATATCTCAAATTGGTCTGTCTTGACTAAGAGATTGCACTAGCACATTTAGTATGTGTTGAAGAGGACCTACAGCGAGGATAAATTCTTCTATTCTGAAATGTGAAGAATTAGACCTCAGTAGTTATTGATTTCTTAATCTCAGACACTTAAATAGGACTGTGTGTGCTTAATGGTTACTGCTTTGATTCATGTTGGGTGAGAATCATCGTGACTTCGAACTTTATGTTTTGGGCAGTAATATTAATCATACGACGGTTGCTAAGATTTAATACGGAGAAATGCGTGCGAGTACGGCTCGTGTGATTTGTCCCCTTGGTGGGCTCAGAAGTTTTAACGTACCAAATCTTGCAAGTGAAGAATTAGTTTATTCGGTACGGATAATAATGTTGAGCTGTCTTTACTCCAAAGTGAAAGATATTAATTAATTTAGAGCTATTCAGAAGCTCAATTAATTAATGGACTAGATAATCTTAAACACGGGAAATAATAATCGGGAGCCCATATTATCGTAATATGGATTAAGATGGATAGTGCAATATTAATTTATTAGTGGTACTAATTAATATTAATGGACTGAATTATATTGGGGATCAATATTGAAATTCAGAAGTCCATTGGAGGTACAATCTTAATTCTCCTAAAGGCCCCTCAAGTAGCCCATTAAGTAGTCCAATAATAATAAGGTGATTAAAATAGAAGAAAATATATTTGCTAATTTTTCATGCTTAATTTCGAAAATTAATGATTTAGGAGAAAAAAGATTTTGTTGATTTTCTTGGAAAGATATTATGGAAGATGAGTATTCTTGAAATACAAGATTATCTCATATATTCAAGAAGATCCCAATCTTGGATATTCTCCTAAGAATTTCGAAATTTACACTCTTAATAAGGAGAGTGAGATTTTTAAGGAATATTTTATTATGGAGAAAATAATATATGAGATATATTCAAGATTTCTAAGAGGCTAGGAAAAGATTTTCTCCACCTCTGAAATATCATGAAAATTTTCGGCCCTTCTCACTTATAAATAGGGGATGATTATTTCATCCCCTAGTACATGGTTCCATGTGTTGGAAAAATCAAGAACAAAAATATTTTTCTTTTTCCTGGGTTATTTTAATTGCTTGAAAGCACTTTCCACCGGTGATGAGAATAATTTTTTTATCGCATTTGCTTTAGATATGATTGAATGTTGAATATTTATTGCAACCAGCTCATTATAAATAGTACGTGTTACATTATAGTTAAGTGGTGATACCCGATCACAGAAGATCACATTAACGGTTTCCTTGTAACTAAATATACAAATTCACGACCCAGGTGGAATTGAACAATCCGCCACGAAAGGTCGATATGTATATCTCAGACTGGTATGTCTTGACTAAGAGATTGCACTAACACATTTAGTATGTGTTGAAGAGGACCTACAACGAGGATAAATTCTTCTATTCTGAAATATGAAGAATTAGACCTCAGTGGTTATTGATTTCTTAATCTCCATCACTTAAATAAGACTGTGTGTGCTTAATGGTTACTGTTTTGATTCATGTTGGGTGAGAATCATCGTGACTTTGAACTTTGTGTTTTGGGCAATAATATTAATCATACGACGGTTGCTAAGATTTAATACGGAGAAATGCGTGTGAGTACGGCTCGTATGATTTGTCCCCTTGGTGGGCTCAGAAGTTTTATCGTACCAAATCTTGCAAGTGAAGAATTAGTTTTTTCGTTACGGATAATAATGTTGAGCTGTCTTTACTCCAAGGTGAAAGATATTAATTAATTAAGAGCTATTAAGAAGCTCAATTAATTAATGAACTAGATAATCTTAAACGCGAGAAATATTAATCGGAAGCCCATATTATCGTAATATGGATTAAGATGGATAGTGCAATATTAATTTATTAGTGGTACTAATTAATATTAATGGGCTGAATTATATTGGGGCTAAATATTGAAATTCAAAAGTCCATTGGAGGTCCAATCTTAATTCTCCTAAAGGCCCCTCAAGTAGCCCATTAAGTAGCCCAATAATAATAAGGTGATTAAAATAAAAGAAAATATATTTGCTGATTTTTCATGCTTAATTTTGAAAATTAATGATTTAGGAGAGAAAAGATTTTGTTGATTTTTTTGGAAAGATATTATGGAAGATAAGTATTCTTGGAATACAAGATTATTTCATATTTTCAAGAAGATCTAAATCTTGGATATTCTCCCTAAGAATTTCGAAATTTACACCCTTAATAAGGAGAGTGAGATTTTTGTGGAATATTTTATTATGGAGAAAAGAATATATGGGATATATTCAAGATTTCTTAGAGGCTAAGAAAAGAAAAATTAAGAGCATTTTTTTTTTCTTTTTCCTTGGTTATTTTAATTGCTTGAAAGCACTTCCTACCGGTGATCGGCAAAAGGAACATACTTGAGAAGGTCTTTTGGTTGGTAGCACGTTCGTGATAGTCCCGTGATAATCAAAGGTCATATCTACAAGAGGTACGTAATCACATAATTTCCTAGTTATTCCGTCATAGATTTTATGTGAATTAATTATACATGCATGATGATAAAATTGTTGTTGGAATTATTATTTGAATTAATTAGGATTAATTCATGCTAGTAATAATTATATTTAAATTCGTATTTAAATTTCATCCCGAATAATTTTCGGGCACCCTGTTTTCCCAACAGCAACTATCGTGGTAATAATGCCAGTCGCAGCTCGACCAATGGTGGCAACTCTAACCGCTGTCAATCGAATGGAATTTCTCAAAATCGTGGGCATAATTTCAATAATCGTGGAAATCAATCAGGTATATTATCTAACAATCACACTCTCGGGTTGTTATTTGTCAACTCTGTGGTTTAGCAGGTCACGCTGCTCCTACTTGCCGTCGTGTTCCTGTTTTGGCCAATTATGTCAATTCTGTTGCAAATTCTCCATCTCACCCATGGTTTCTGGATTCCGGGGCCTCTCACAACCTCACCTCCAATCTCAATAATCTCTCAATACATTCAGAGTATGATGGTACATATAAGGTTCACATTGCCGATGGCTCGGGTCTTCTTATTACTCATACTGGTAAATTTGAACTTCACTTTCCATGCAGATCTTTTATACTTGATGATGTCATGTGTGTGCCTTCTACTCGTTAGAATTTGTTACCAGTCAGTAAATTTACTCGTGCTAATAATGTGTCTCTGGAATTATTTCCATCATTTTATGTTGTTAAGGACCTAGTCACGGGGCGCGGCTAATTAAAGGTCCCTGTCATGATGGTGCTTACCACTTATCTCCGTCTGCTCATGTTGTTCGTTCGAATATAGTCTCGGCCTCTGTGTTCGGGCATCTCCTTCCAGGTGGCATGCTCGTCTTGGTCACCCCTCGCTAGACACTAGTTCTTTTATTATTCTCACATTTAATTTACATGTAATGGACAAGTCCTGTATTTTGGGCAATGATTGTGATTTTTTTCAGCTGAGCAAATGTCATAAACTACCATTTCGTACTTCTTCTTTTCGTGGCCTTCATCCATTGCATTACATTTATGTTGATGTTTGGGGACCAACTCTTGTTGTTTTTGTGGATGGCTCAAAATACTTTTTATTATTGGTTGACTTGTTTACTCGTTACTGTTGGGTATATCCAATGAATGTTAAGTCACAGGTGTTCTCTAATTTTTTCTCAATTTCATCGGTTGGTTGAAAAGCAGTTTGGGCACTCAATTCGCAATGTATATTCTGATAATGGTGGAGAGTTTATTGCTCTGCGCCCATACTTCCTCCAACATGGTATTTTCTGGATCACAACTGCCCCTCACACTCCTCAACAAAATGGCATTGTTGAGCGCCGAAATTGCCATGTTCTAGAGGTTTGTCGAGCTCTCTTGCATACAACATCATTGTAGTTAAAAATGGAGTGACTGAGGAAATAATAATTCAGTAAAAGAAAATTAAAAGAAATTACAACTCGATGAACTTTTACAAAATATGAAAAGAAAAGACAGAAGTGAGTGACGAGTCGAGGAAGGCCTCTTCCCGCAAGACAAAATTTCCTCGGTAGTGCTCTTCGGTCTTGAAAATTTGTCCCCAAAGGTAAAAACGTCACTATCGTCTCCAAGAGTGTAGCACCACAGGTCTTGGAACTCCGGCGAACAAAACGAGTGCTTCGAACTGGACTGACACTTAAGACTCTATATGCAGAGATAGGAGAGAGCAAAGTTCGGTTTTAACCTAGCCGAACCGAATCGAAATATCAATTTGGTTCGGTTATTTCGGTTTTTGGTTCGGTATCGGTTTTAAATTATAGAAAATTTGGCTTCCGGTTTCAGTTTCGGTTATTTAGGTAAAAATACCAAAATAACCAAAACCGAAATGAGATGATATATATAAGTATCCAATTTCTAACTCTAGTTACATTTACTTATTTCCAAATTTACTGTCTCTGTCTCTTCTGGTCTTCCCTTCCCATTCTTTAATTTTTTATTGTGGTTTTTTGTTTTGGTTGCAATCTATTAATACATGTTGGTTTAGGCTGTTAGCACGTTATAAGCGTAAAAATATGGTCCAATTTTAAAGTCCATTATATTTCGGTTTTTCGGTTATTAACCGAAACCAAACCGAAATTTTCAGTTTCGGTATTTTTGGTTTTAAGAATTTTTTGTTCGGTTTTGGTTAGTTTTATATATAATTCGGTTTATTTCGGGTATGACTTTCGATTCGGTTCGGTAACCGAACCAAGCCATGCTCTGCCCTATGCAGAGACACTGAGGGAGAAGAGAAGTTTTCTGAGTGTGGCCAGACGAAATGCATGAGGACGCTATTTATAGGCGAACCTCCACTCAATGCAGAAGGGAAAAACGCGTGAGCATTTAATGCAGACGCATTTCGTTAGTGGCAAGTCTGAAACCAAAGTTGACCATAAACGCGTTTCCACAAATCATGCTGGTAACTGTCCCACAAATGTAGCACATGTGTCAAATGTGCTCAATGAAGCATCTGACCGAACCGGTTCGACTCTCTTAACCAGATGGTTCTCTGAATCGAATCGAACCGAACTTTGTGGACCGGATATCTTAATTTTCGTTCTCCAAAAAATTAGATACCCGCTGGGCCCAAGGCCCAAATTCCACCCAAAGTCCAATTGCCAAGAACCAAGATCAAAACCAAGTCCAAGGCCAAGGCTAAGGGCGCGGGCGCGGTGCGGCAAGGCTCGGTGCGCACGCGCGTGTGGCAACTTTGATTGACTAGTAATCAACTATAATTTATTATACTCCATTGTTTCCATACTAATATCATGTATATTAGTATTCTAAAAATCCAATGTGGGCTGAAGAATTAAATGACTCATTTAATTCCTTCATTAATCCCATAATTGGGCGTTGAACCATTCGACTTTCGATTCAATTTCTCACTCATCAAAAATCAGTTTTGCTAGTATGAATACACCATTCTCATCTACTCCGTGAGTAGAACGCACTTGTAACAATTAATTTCCGAGAAATTAATTTCAACACCCAAAATTAATTGGTCAACTATTAAAGTCTCAATAAACTTTAATACCAATTAATTATAAATTAATACCACCAATCATTTTCTCTAACAATCCCCCACATGAGTGGAAATTGAACCTATAGACATGCAGACTCACAGTCCAGTTCAAACACAAAATGTTATTGCATCTGGATAGGTAGTTACCTTCCATAGTCAAGTATTACCAAGTACACCGGCAGCCTGGTGCACACATTTCCTTGAACCATTCCGCCTAGGTGTGCACTTAGACAGTAATACTGACACAATAACATCTCTACGCTCATTTCTTGTTCTCACGTTTTTGTCCGTTTCGGCCATAAACACCCTTTGGATTCATAAGTGTTTAATATCCACTGATATTTGGGGCGGCCTCTCACCTCACACTTACATAGTGAACTCCTCTACAGTATCCCGCAATATTTCGTCCCCCACATGGACTTAGGATTCATTAAAAGTCGTATACACTTAGCCTGTACCACACACGGGTTCTCACTTGGTGCATTGTCCTCTAAGGAATGGTCGGTTTACCAAGTGATCCTCTAACTCCCACAACTTAGTTTTCCCGTTGAACCAAGATCTTGGGATCTCCAGTCAACTTGGTTGGGTTACCACTGCTTCAGTTCACTTTTGTGGATTTCAGACCCATTCCTTTTGACAGTTTAGACAACTGATCTCGATTTATGCTCTTATTTAACGGATCCGCTAGATTGTCCTTAGACCTCACATAGTCTATGGACATCACACCACTTGAGATCAATTGTCTCACGGAGTTATGTCTACAACGAATGTGTCTAGACTTTCCGTTATACATGTCACTTAGAGCCCTACCAATTGCGGCTTGACAATCGCAATGTACCATTATAGTAGGTACGGGTTTATCCCAACATGGAATATCCTCGAGGAAATTTCAAAGTCATTCTGCTTCTTCACCAGCTATGTCCAAAGCTATGAATTCTGATTCCATGGTGGATCGGGTTATGCATGTCTGCTTAGTCGATCTCCAGGACACAACCGCTCCCCTATAGTGAATACATATATCCACTAGTGGAGAATGACTCTATAGTGTCTGAGATCCAATTAGCATCACAATACCCTTCAAGTACAGTGTGTACTGTAGCCCAAAGTCGAGAGTATACTTTAAGTATCTCAAGACTCTCCCGAGTGCATTCCAATGCTCATTGCTTGGATTGCTTGTGAATCTACTAAGTTTATTCACCGCACATGCTATATCGAGATGCGTATAATTCGAAATGTACATTATGCTACCGATAACTCTAGCATATTCTTGTTGAGCTACATGACTACCTCTGTTTTTGCTCAAATGCACACTCATGTCCAATGAGTGGGATCATCAAAGTCATTAAACTTCTTTAGCATTTTCTCAACATAGTGAGATTGTGTTAAAGATATGTCATTTGATGTCCTGCTGATCTTGATTCCTAGAATCACGCCAGCAACACCCAAATCTTTCATGTCGAAGTTTCGACTCAACATGCGTTTCGTACTAATGAGTAAATCATGATCATTACTCATAATGAGCATGTCATCAACGTATATGCACAAAATGACATATCATTTAGGTGTACTTTTTACATATACACACTTGTCACACTCATTAATACGAAAGCCATTTGATAACATGGTACTATCAAATTTCAAATGTCATTGTTTTGGAGCTTGCTTGAGCCCATACAACGACCTCACTAGTTTGCACACCTTCTTCTCATTTCCAGGTGCTACAAACCCCTCTGGTTGATCCATATATATGTATGTATCCATTTCACCATTGAGGAACGCAGTTTTAACATCCATTTGGTGAATTTTGAGATTGTGCAAAGCAGCAATCGCGATTAGCACCCTAATGGAAGTAATCCTCGTTATAGGTGAATAGGTATCAAAGAAATCGTACCCTTCGATTTGTTTGAACCCTTTAGCAACTAAGCGGACTTTGTACTTATCAACTGACCCATCCACTTTGTACTTTCTTTTAAGGATTCATTTGCATTCTAAGGGCTTACAACCTTGTGGGAGATCAACCAACTCCCACATGTGATTTTGCATGATATAGTCGATTTCACTGTTGTAACACCCCTAAAATTTAGAATAAATTATTTTATTAGATCTAATAGTAAAATAGAATTAATAATTATTTTGATATACTAAAATATTAGAGTCTCAAATTTTTATCTCAAATCTTATTCATTGAAGATCCCATAATATATTTTCTAGCAACTTGATATTTGTGGGAGATCTTTAAATCTCAAATTAATATTTTTTTTTTTTACTTATTTTCCTATTTTCTCGATATTCCTTGAAAATATTCGAATTCTCAATGTAAATTAAATATTTTTCATATCTTCCTAATATTTACTAAAGATTTAAATCTCAATCTTTCCCCGCAAGAAACCTTTAATTCTTCTATAAATACACATTCATTGGTAAACCTAAATTCAAATAATTTCCAACTTAAAAACTTCGGATGCTAATCGAGTTGTTCATGTAAGTACTCATTCTTTTTTTAATTATTTTTCCTTCCAACTCGATTTGATTGCAACTGTTTCTCTCTTGATAGGTGTTCACGGCAGAGACTTGGTAACATTAACAATATTAATGCTTCTTCCTTATTTCCATGATTTTGAAAAGGAATAATATAAATTTATTTATATTTCTCAATTTCCTATTTATTCTAAAACACCCAGATGAAAATTTTACTATGCAAAGATTTATGCAACCAATCCTTCCTAATTCCTTTTTCATGCTATCAATATTTTTAAAAGACAACCAGCCTTTCTTTGTTTCAATTCGTCACTATTATTCTCATATCTATCTATCTTTATTATAATCATTAATAATATGTTAAGGTTTGTTATTTAATTATTTTAGGTGAAAAAGAATCTACTCCATAAGATAATTTATTTACTACAGATTCAATCAAAGATTTAAGGTGTGGTTTAATTGTTACTATTAAATATTTCGTACGAGTAAATTGTTTATCTACATGCATGCTACATGAATTGTTATTATCTGTAGTTTACTTGCCTTTATTAAATATTCTGTGTGAGTAAATTGTTTAACTACGTGCAAGCTACATGATTTATTTGAATTATGCATGCATGATTATTTATCTTTATTAAATATTTTATGTGAGTAAATTATTTACTTGTAATATGATATGAATATATCAAAGTGAATGATATTTATGATAAGAACAATTAAGATACGAACACGAGACTGGCAAGAGGTCTTCGTGGGGGATCCAGTGGGATTGATAAGGAATCCTTGGGTAAACCGTGACAAGCAAGAAAGAACACGAGACTGGCAAGAGGTGGAGAAGATGGGAGCCTGGGAATTTGATCGGGGTGTTGAGGTCATCAAACATTCTGGCGACGCTGTAGGATCGAATTAGAGACGAGGCGAAGGGTTCTTCACTGATTTGGGGTTGTGATTTGTGCGCTTCGAGGAAGGTTTCGATGTTGGAGAAGCGGTGGGTTTTAGCGAGGCGGCAGGCGGAGGAGCCATTAGCGGCGACAAAATTGGAAGAAGATAATGAATAGTAACTGGGAAGAACTAAATTCAACCGTCCATGGTTTCTAAATACCTGGGTTTTATTTTGTGGTGCTCGACCCGTTTTAACCCGATCCGTGACCCGCCCAAAATAATTAAGTCCATCAATTATAATAAAAAATATTTAAAAATAATGACGTGGCACATAATAAATAAATAAAATGAAAATTAAAATCCAAGTAGGCGGTTACCGGATAGGTAACCGACACTATCAGGTCAAAGGACCAATTTAAAAAAAAATCTAAACTTATGGGACCAATTTCAAAATGTGTATTCGTCCTGGACCAAATTCAAAGTTGGGTCAAATTACTGGACTTATAAATATATAATCCCTTAAATTTATACTGCACTATCCATCTTAATCCATATTACGATAATATGGGTTCTCGGTTATTATTTGCCATATTTAAGATTATTTAGTCCATTAAATGTTTGAGCTTCTGAACAACTCTAAATTAATTAATATCTTGTGTCTTGGAGTAAAGACACCTCAATATTATTATCCATACCGGAAAACTAATTTCCACTTGCAAGATTTGATATGATAGAACTTCTGAGCCCACCAAGGGGACAAATCACACAAGACGTACTTGCACACGTTTTTTGTATTATATCTTAGAAATTGTCGTATAATTAATATTATTGCCCAAAACACAAGGTATCAAAGCCATAATGATTCTCACCCAGCATGAATCAAAACAATAAGTATTAATAACATACAGTCACATTCAAGTGACAAAGATTAAGAAATCAACAACCACTGAGGTTTAATTCTTCTTCATTCAACACAAAAGAATTTATTGCAGTGTTAGTGTCCTAGAGACAATCCTTTATAAGGACATAATACTAAGATGATATTTAGTTTATGGTTTAAGATTATTGATTGGTTTAATATTAAATATATGGCTTTACACTTATCTGAATATTATGCTTGATTGTTTGTATTATTCATATCTGTGTTCCCTTGAATCGATATTGTCATTAAGTGAGTGAGAACTCAGATGACCTAAGTATGATTCTCAAATAGCCCCAATTAAGGATCATCAAGAATGGGATATTGATGATGCAATGGAGATTGGTGTGCGATCTGCATTATACTCTATGGAAGAGTGTAGTAAGATCTCACTTACTACGAGATACTAGTTATCTCATAATGGATGCACAAATACCTTAGAGGGTATTGGTATACCCATCCGAGAAATCGTTTGATGTAATTCCACATAATGTATCTACGGGTGTCTCAGTTAGTGGGAGCGATGTGATACTCCTCTGACTTGAGGTTAATACGCACGACATGTGTGGAGTGATGAACTTTGATCATGACCGACGCTTGCACCCTCCAAGGGTAGATATGACATGTATTGGGTTCATCACGAAGTGCATGTACGTGGTAGTTGAGCCAAGAATATGATTCATTCCTCAATGTGGATTTAGAGAGAATGCTCGTGTCTCATTATAATTGGATCAAAGACATCGGCTGATGCAAGTCAACTTGGACTTTGTGGCCAAGTGCAACGCGAGTGATCAATTAGTGATTTGAGATAAGATGATTAAGTTATTTGAATAGACACTTCATCATGTTCAAGGCTTAATCGAGTATTCACAAATGAAAGGAAGATATCACAATAGCCTACATTATTACAGGTAGTTGCAAATTTTCTCGCAACGTACCTCGTACATTTAGAATGTCTGATTTATGGTCTAGGGTTTAATTAAGACCGTTAGTTTGACTAATCGCTCGATACACGAGGGCCTATGGGTCACACAACAAGCAATGTCAGTTCGCCGATTATAGTTGGTTGATTAAGTATTATATTAGATATAATATTTAATTATGGAGAATATAATAATTATTATATTTGGAATTAATAATTATTATTATTTAATTAAACTGGATTTAATTAAATATGGAATCTCAATATAATATTTGGAATATTATTATACAAGAATAATAAGATATGGTAAATATATTATTCGTAGAACATATCTGAGGAAATATAATCCGTAGAGATTATATTTATGGGCTAGACCCGATATCTTACTTAGGAATTAAGTCAAGTTAATCCCTATAAATATGTGTATTATGGGAATTCATAAACACACAAGAAATATAATTTCTCCATAAAATCTCTAGCTCGGGTTTTCCTATCTCGAGATTCAACACTGGCACATCGGTGTGGATTGGTGAATAACTGTTACGTGGATACCATAGTAGAGGATTCCGCATACGAAGCGCTGTAAGATTCCTTGTTTAAGATATCTCGTATTTAGTTATACAATTAAATGTTCGTTGTTGGAGAACAATTATTCTACTGCACATGTTTTATGTGTTTACGTGCCTCTAAAACCCAATAGTGGTATCAGAGCTTTAGGCTCTCATTTAATTGCTAGATTAAATTGGTTTTATAATTAAATTTTTTTTATAAAACATAAGGGCATGGTCAAAAGTGTTGATCACACCCTTTTTATGTTAATTTTGGGGGTGCTTATTTTCGGTAAACAAAGGAGAAGCCCTTTGGGGTCTTCGTCCTCCACGCTGCTCGCTGAAACCCTAATGTATGCTGCTTCGCTGGCGGCCGAGTGCGGTGCGACAGCGCTAGAGGAGACGGCAAGACGCCGATGCCTCGCACCTTTTGCACTTGGCCGCTGCTCCGGACTTCGTCCTTGGTTCGTGTGCGATGCGCGACGCTGGAGGCGGTGGCGTACTGTTGCGCCTTATGTCTCACACGACCGCTCATATTTCCCGCGGTGGCGACGCTCCTGATTTGCGTCTCTGCCTTTTTTGCGGTGGCGCTCTATCTCTGACGATATATTGTCTCTTGATCTGTTAATACGACAGAGGCAGCACTTTTGCCTTGTCGCTGCCGCCAAAGCGGTGATGTGACGGCGATTGTAGCACCGCCCGTGTGCACAACCTCCAAGATGGAGCTTTTGACTCGCACCGTCGTGACGGCAACGCCGAGTTCTCTCCTTCGCTCGTGTCTCGCCGTCTCAGGCTGTGATGCAACGGCGTAGGTGCTCTCGTGCTTAGGTTATTTTCGATTCATGATGTGAATTTTGAATTTGTTTTCTAAACCGATTCAATTACTATTCTTGACTGAAATTAGATGATGTTGATGAACAATTCATGAATCTTGAACATTTGGGGTTAATTCGTAAGAATTTTTTGGATTGGATCTGAAACAGTTGAGGCGATGATGTAAATGGGCTGTTTTGAAAATTTAATTTGAGACAGGCCCCTTGGTGCAATTTTGGAAATTGCACCTGAGCCCACTAAAATTAACATGTAAAATTAAATTGGATTTAATTAACCAGGTGGCTTAGCCCACCTGGCCACCGGGTTCCTCACTCTAGTGAGTGACCCGGGTTCGATTCCCTTTGGGAACGAATTATGGGAGTTATAAGGTAGGCTTGGAGATTTCTGGGAGTGTATGGAGACTTGGTGAACTAATCTAACTACTAACAACTAACATTTACCGATAAAAAAAATTGGATTTAATTTAAAATTAACAATCTTTCTTTTAAAATTTGTATAAAGGAGACATATTAGTTGGACTAATATTGAGACCTATTAAATGAGAAATTTTATTAAGACATTTTAATTAATAAACATTTTTAAAATTGGATTTTAAAATTGGTTTATGAGAATTAAAATGATTTGTTAATTCCTACTTGGTTAACATTAGATGTTAATGCATTTATAGTCCGCTTTCTAGTTTTGGGTAGGCGGCGCCCAAATAATTATCAGACCGTATTGTATGATTGGGTAGACGACACCCAAATAAATGCTAGTCCGCATAAAATTATGTTTGGTTAGGCGGCGCCCTATAATTGCTCAAGTGTGATATAGATTAACATGTCGGATCTCAATTAAGAAATTAATACACCATCTTTAAAATGATCCTCACTGAAATATATTTTTTCATTAAATTGAAAGATGTCTTCCATTAAAATTAAAAGTAAACCGGAGATTTCGTTCCAATGAGTATTTAAGGCCCTAGTCTTTTGCTCGAATCTATATCTAACGAGACTTTTATAGGGACATGTTTGTCGCCGCTTAATGGTTGTAAACCAACTTAATTCTGTTTCACCAGCCCTAGCAGGAAACGAGAATTAGGTGACATCCGATTGAACTAGGTTCAATCAACTAGAAATTGCGTGAGGTAATTGGTTTAGAGACCTACCAGTTATGTTGTTGTAATGTTCAACCCTAACAGTCATTGTAATAGTAGGAATGTGGATCCTAGTCCATTACAATTTATATTGGATATAAATTCGTACTCTTCCGATGAGGTCGTTGAATATGCGAAAATAATGGAGACACAATAAATAAAAGGACATGTTTATTTTGATTACTGAATATTGATCATTGGAATTACGTGTTTTAATTCCCGTTTAAATTTTATTTCCTAGAATTGTTGAAATGAATAACTTGTCGTTGAGAAGTGTTTTAGAAACAAATAAATTGGTTGGGCCAAATTTTCTGGACTGACACCAAAACGTGCGTTTGTTGCTTACGCAAGAAAAGATTGAGTATGTGTTAGACACGCCAATCCCTGCTACCCCTGAGGCTGGTTCTGAGGAAGCCGAAGCGTTTGACGCTGAAGCTCAAAAGAAGTATCAAGATGATGCTTCCCAGGCTCAGCGTGTTATGTTGCTCGGCATGACTCCCGAGTTGCAAAGGTAACACGAGAGGATACTTCCCTATGAGATGCTTAAACATCTGAAGGATCTCTTTGATTATGAGTCTCGTTCTGAGATTTATGAAGTAATGAGGGATTTGTTTAGATGTCGGTTGTCTGAAGAAGGGAAAGTCTCCCCTCATGTATTGAGGATGATAGGGCTAATCGAGAAACTTGGTCGTTTGGACATTGAGCTGCAGACCAATGTTGTTGTTTATGTCACTTTCGCTGCCCGATTCATACTCGAGTTTCATAGTAAACTTTAATATGAATAAGACGGTTTCGACCATGACTGAGCTTCATAAAATGCTCAAGACTTTTGAGTCTTCCACTACTAAGGAAAAACTCGTGCTAATGGTGTGCACTTCTACTTCCTCTGCCTTGAAAGGCAAGAAGAAGCGAAGAAGCAAGGCTAAGAAAGGGTCTAA
The DNA here is from genome assembly GCA_947034835.1 of Ballota nigra. Classification (NCBI taxonomy): domain Eukaryota; kingdom Viridiplantae; phylum Streptophyta; class Magnoliopsida; order Lamiales; family Lamiaceae; genus Ballota; species Ballota nigra. The sequence continues at coordinate 35,815,723 of OX344724.1, read as the reverse complement.
ACCTAATTATCTCAAGCCGAAAGGTGGGATTCAAAAGAAGAAGCGGGTAGATAGGGATGTATGCCTCCACTGCAAGCAGAAGGGGCATTGGAAGAAGGACTGCAAGGTTCTAGCAGCTGAAAAGAAGGCACAAGGTGCTTCAACCACTGGAATAGGTATGTTTGTTATTGAGATAAATATGTCCACAAATGATTGTAACTGCTGGGTATAGATACCTGTTGTGGCTCACACATTTGTACAAATGTGCAGGGACTTAAGGACAGCAGAGCGGTTAGATCGGGTGAAGTCGCCCTTCACGTGGGGAATGGAACAAGAGTTGCATTGTAGACTTGGTCATGCAAACGAGAAAAGAATCGCAAGGTTAAGAAAGTTGGACTACTTAACCTCATTTGACTTAGAGTCTTATGGTGATTGCGAATCTTGTCTCATGGGCAAGATGATTGTTGGTCCCGTTTTTTCATTCACAAACAAAGACAATATGGGAAATTAGGAGAAATTTTTGTTTTAACACTGATGTTATGCAAGTCAGTAAAGCAATAAAGAACACAACAATGTAAAGTGGTTCGGAGGCTCAAGCTCCTACATCCACTGCCTGATTTAACAGGAAATCCACTACCCGGGATTCTTGTTTTTAACGTGCCAAGGTGCACTCACAACTGGACTCACACCCCTCCGCGGAGCTGCCTCTCGAACTGGCCTCACATCCCTCTTCACTCAGGGACTGCCTCTCCTCACCTCACTGCAACACCTAACACTATTCTGGAAAGGGTTTAGTTTGGTTTGGTTCTCTCCAACTAGGTGAGATTTTCCCTTACATGGTTTTAGCCTTTAAGCTAAGGTTGGGAAAATCTCTCTAAGCTTAGGATGTATATGATGAGCTCGAGTATACAAACTGGAACACTCAAATATGACTATGAAGAACTCAGGTCAGTGTTCTTGATGGAGATGGTGCCTCCTTATGCCTCCCTTGAAACGCACCACTCTCACATCAGCTCCTTGCTCATTCACAAATGAAGCTTGAGTTTGTATTTATAGTGTGGATTTGAATGTTACCGTTGGAGAGAGTAACATTCAAATCCAGACTGTCTCTGGAGTGAAATTCTCCTTTTCAGTAAAGTATGGCCTTTGTCAGCTTTTGTCAGATTTGCTGCCTTGACTTGATTGGTCCACGTGGACTGAGTCCAACGGCTCTTTTCTTCAGGGTACTTGATCAGGGTAGTCCTGACTTCAGGCGACTTGTCTTCAGCTGACTTGTAATCCTCTCAGGATATCTTTCTTCAGTAGACTTGAAGTCCTCTTAGGAACCATCATTGGACTTTAAGTCTTCTCAGTGGACTTCCTTCAGTAGACTTGAAGTCATCTCAGGGGAGTTGACATAAGGCTATTTGTCAGGCTTCCCAGCCTCAGTAGCCTGACTCCTTCAGGTCCTACTAGGCACAACACTGATCCTCTTGATCATGCTCTTCACTGAGTAGTCCACTGACCAGCTTAGAAAGTCAGGTTTATACTCAGTGGGACTTCCTTCAGGCTTCTCTTCAGGTTCAGGTCTTCTGACATGGCTTCAGTCTGTTCTCTTTTTGATGTTATTTTGACTTCCTCAGGCTGTGTCAGTGAGTTCCCCCTCACTGAGTTCCTCTCAGTAGAGTTCCCCCTCAGCTGAGTTCCTCTCAGTAGGGTTCCCCCTCAGCTGAGTTCTTCCTCCACTGATAACCTGTTCTCCTGAGAAACAACCTAGCCTGACCTGAAACTAAAAGATACTATCCTGACTGCTTTCAAACCTATTACATGTTGTTTTGGAAAATCATCAAAACTAAAATATGTCCACAAATAATTGTAACTGCTGGGTATGGATACCTGTTGTGGCTCACACATTTGTACAAATGTGCAGGGACTTAAGGACAGCAGAGCGGTTAGATCGGGTGAAGTCGCCCTTCACGTGGGGAATGGAACAAGAGTTGCATTGTAGACTTGGTCATGCAAACGAGAAAAGAATCGCAAGGTTAAGAAAGTTGGACTACTTAACCTCATTTGACTTAGAGTCTTATGGTGATTGCGAATCTTGTCTCATGGGCAAGATGATCAACAAACCCTTTTCCGGGAAAGGGGTGCATACCAAAGAAGTTCTAGAGTTGATTCACATCGATGTTTGTGGACATTGCCCACTCTAGCTAGGGGTCAATTCGGTTACTTCATCACCTTTACCAACGATTACTCAAGAATCAAGATACGGATATGTATATCTCATGAAACATAAATCTGAATCGTTTGAGAAGTTTAAGGAGTACAAGGCCGAAGTAGAGAAACATCTTGGAAAGGATATCAAGACTCTTCGATCGGATCGAGGAGGTGAGTACCTTAGCCATGAATTCACGCATTACTTGAAGCTTCATGGGATCCAGTCATAATTGACTCCTCCTAGAATGCCCCAGATGAACGGTGTGTCCGAAAGGAGAAACAGAACCCTGTTGGACATGGTGCGGTCCATGATGAGCTTTTCCTCCCTTCCAACATTCTTATGGGGACACGCATTACAAACCTCAATCTACATTCTGAATAGAATTCTGTCCAAATCAGTTGAGCAGACTCCATACGAGCTATGGTATGACAAGAAGCCATCCTTTTTACACATTAGAACGTGGGGTTGCCCCGCAGTTGTGAAGAAAATACAAACTCATAAGTTGGAATCCAAAGGTGAAAAGGGTTATTTTGTGGGATATCCTAAGGAGACTAGAGGATATTATTTCTATCTACCGGAGAAACAAACGGTGATTGTTTCTAGGCAGGCTAAGTTCTTATAAGACGAGTATGTCTTTAAGGAAAAAAGTCGTAAGAAGATAGAACTTGAAGAGATTCAAGAACCACGAATTAACATATAGACCGATGATTTGTCAAAGAAACATGACAAAGAATCAATGGGAGCATTCAACGACTCTCATGGTGGAAGTTTATCACTAGGTGATCCTCTTTCAGCCAGTGGGAGCGTAATTGGAGTTGCATTGCCTTCGCAACAACCTCCAAGTAGACTAAATGAGAATAATATAGTTCAAACTCCCGCCCAAGAGGCATCTGAAAGTGTCGCTCTTGAGGACTCTCCGGTCAACGATGAAGTCGCTGCACCACAAAATTTTCATGATCAGAATGTACAGTCTGCACAACCACAACTCTGTAAGTTAAATAGGATTCGTAATCCACCCGATAGGTATTATGGTTTCCTTGAGGAGGAACATGATGACGTGAAAATACCAGATAAAGACGAACCTAAGACTTACACTGAGGCAACATTAGATGTTGACTCAGAGAAGTGGTATGTAGCCATAAAATCCGAGATGGACTCAATGTACATCAATCAAGTTTGGGACTTAGTTGAATTGCCAAAGGGGGTAATACCTATAGGTTGCAAGTGGGTCTTCAAGAGGAAGACCGATGAAAATGGCAAGGTACAAACCTACAAGGCTAGGTTGGTGGCGAAAGGGCATAGTCAACGCGAAGGCATTAATTATGACGAGAGCTTCTCGCCAGTTTCAAAGATAAAATCCATTCGTATTTTACCTGCGATAGCCGCACACTATGATTATGAGATTTGGCAAATGGACGTCAAAATAGCCTTCCTCAATAGAAACATTGATAAGGACATGTTTATGACTCAACCGGAAGGTTTTATATCTAAGCCAAAGTCTAATCTTGTGTGCAAGCTTAAACGATCCATCAATGGATTGAAGTAAGCTTCTAGGAGTTAGAATATCCGATTTGATGAAGTCGTCAAGTCTTTTGGCTTCATTGGAAATTTGGAAGATCCTTGCATTTATTGTAAACGCAGCGGGAAGAGTATTATCTTTATAGTCATATATGTCGACGACATATTGATTATAGGAGATAACATCCCGCTCATGAAGGATCTTGGTGAAACATACTACATCTTAGGGATCAAGATCCATAGGGATAGATCCAAGAAGATGCTAGGACTGTCACAATCCACTTACATAGATAAGGTGTTGAAGCATTTTGCGATGAAGAACTCTAAGAGAGGGTCTCTTCCGGCAAATCATGGGATAAAGCTATCAAAGAAGGATTGTCCTTCTAGCGAAGCTGTATCAAGCACATGAAGGACGTTCCATATGCATCTGCAATTGGGTCCATCATGTACGCCATGACTTACACCAGACCAGATATGGCTTACGCTGTCAACATCATTGGTAAATACCAGCAGAATCTAGGTGAGCCTCACTGGAATGCTGTCAAGAATATTCTGAAGTACCTCAGGCATACTAAGGAACACTTTCTTATCCACAGTGGGCAGTCAGAGCTAGTCGTTACGGGTTATGCTGATGCGAGTTTCCAATCCGATTGTGATGATTACAAATCACAATCAGGGTACATTTTCACTCTCAATGGAGGGGTGGTTTGTTGGAATTGTTCCAAGCAAGATACAACCACGAATTCAACAACTGAGGCTGAGTACATTGCTGTGGCAGAGGCCGCCAAAGAAGCGTCTGGATAAAACAGTTCTTAACTGAACTAGGGGTAGTTCCAAGTGACAGTAGTCCAATGAAGTTATATTGTGACAACACTGGTGCGGTTGCACAAGCAAATGAACCAGATCCAACAACAGAAACAAGCATGTACCGAGATGTTATCACTTGATAAGAGAGATAATCGCTAACAAGGAAATAAAGTTATAACGCATTCCCACAAAAGATAATTTGGTTGACCCATTTACCAAGGCTTTGAGTGTTCATGTACACACTAGACATTTTTATGGTCTAGGGGTTAGAAATATAAGTGATTGACTCTAGTCCAAGTGAGAGATTGTTAGTGTTAGTGTCATAGAGACAATCCTTAGTAAGGATATAATACTAAGATGATATTCAGCTTATGATTTAATATTATTGATTGGTTTAATATTAAATATATGGCTTTACACTTATCTGAATATTATGTTTGATTGTTTGCATAATTCATATATGTGTTCCCTTGAATCGATACTGTCATAGAGTGAGTGAGAAGTCAGATGATTTAAGTACGATTCTCAAATAGCCCCAATCAAGGATCATCAAGAATGAGATATTGATGATGCAATGGAGATTGGTGTGCGATCTGCATTATAATCTATGGGAGAGTGTAGTAAGAGTGTAAGATATCACTTACTACGAGATACTAGGTATCTCATAATGGATGCACAAATATCCACGCAACATCTATTCACCAACTCACACCGACTTGCTAGCGTTGAATCTCAAGACGAACTTGTTAGGAAAATAAAAGCTAGAGATTTTATAGAAAAATTATATTTCTTATGTGTTTGTGAATTCCCATAGGAACTCATATTTATAGGGATTATTTTGGCTTAATTCCTAAGCAAGATAACGGACCAAGTCCATAAATTTAATCTCTACGGATTATATTTTCCATAGATATTTTCCTACGAATAATATCTTGACCATATATTATTCTTGTCTAATAATATTCCAAATATTATTATTGAGATTTCATATTTAATTAAATCTAATGTAATTAAATAATAATAATAAATAATTTCAAATATAATTATTATTATATTCTCCATAAATTAAATATTATATCTAATATAAACTTAATCAACCAACTATAATTGGTGAACTGCTATTTACTTGTTGTGTGACCCATGGGCCCTCATATATCGAGCGATTAATCAAACTAATGATCTTAATTGAACCCTAGACAATAAATCAGACATTCTCAATATACGAGGTATGTTGCGAGGAAATCTGAACTACCTGTAATACTGTAGGCTATTTTGATATCTTCCATTTATTCGCAAATACTCGATTAAGCCTTGAACATGATAAAGTATCTATTCAAATAACTTAATCATATTATCTCAAATCACTAATTGATCATTCGTGTCGCACTTGGCCATAAAGTCCAAGTCGACGTGCATCTGATGAGAAGACGAGTATTCTCTCTTGAATCCACATTGAGGAATGAATCCTATTATTGGCTCAACTACCACGCACATGTATTTCGTGATGAACTCAATCCATACCATATCTACCCTTGGAGGGTGCAAGCGTCGGTCATGGTCAAAGTCCATCACTCCGCACATGTCGTGCGTATTAACCTCAAGTCACAGGAGTATCACATCGCTCCTACTAACCGAGACACACGTAGACACATTATGTGGAATTATATCAAACGGTTTCTCGGATGGATATACCAATACCCTCTAATGTATTTGTGCATCCATTATGAGATATCTAGTATCTCGTAGTAAGTGAGATCTTACTACACTCTTCCATAGAGTATAATGCAGATCGCACACCAGTCTCCATTGCATCATCAATATCCCATTCTTGATGATCCTTGATCGGGGCTATTTGAGAATCATACTTAGGTCATCTGAATTCTCACTCACGCAATGACAGTATCGATTCATGGGAACACAGATATGAATAATGCAAACAGTCAAACATAATATTAAGTGTAATGCCATATACTTAATATTAAATCAATCAATAATATTAAACCATAAACTGAATATCATCTTAGTATTATGTCCTCACAAAGGATTGTCTCTAGGACACTAACACTAACACTAACAATTGGGACAGTGAAACGTGAATGGGTCGTTCTTTCCCCAGCGAGAAAGAGAGAAGAGATTCCATTTGAAGCCACATTGAGCACTATTTCTCCTTTGGATCTCAGAGCTGCAGATAAAGTCTTACACACATATGTCTTTCCTGATCCTCTATATCTATACACGAAGAGAACCCACCCGGAGTTCATCTATACTGTATTTATTACCGTGTCATACACAACACACTGCTCATCTGTCAAGTTGTGTATGAGTTGCATGTGTTCATTTGTCAAAGTTTTACGCTCGTATTGTAACTCACCGTTGACCAATTTATTATGACAGCTTACTGAGTGTACTTCTTGTGGAATTGACGTCGTTTCAAAATCTTTCAAACTTTTGCCCCAATTTCTCAAGATTTTTTCTATCTCCAACATAGCGAGATTTATTTATTTCATTGTTGCTCAATACCAATTCTGAAATGTGTCAGTTTTAATAAAAAAAATCATTAGAGCGATTTTTTGTTTGATTCTTAGTGAACATGTAAAATATATCAAGAAATTGCATGATATTTGTACCTTGATGTTGCAACAAACGACGTTGATTATGTAAAGTATCATCAAATAAATATGTCCAGCTTCTGTCCCAAATCTTTTCGGGTTGGCTTAGGCAGTTGGAGTTGAGGAGAGTTGCAAACAAAGTTCCCAGTGACTCTGCTATCGCCCATTGGCTCGCTTCAGTTATTCCATCAATATACTATTTATCATCTTCCAACAATCCTAGTGTGTAGCAAGCTTCACGGAACGTGGTGTACAAAATATCGTTAATATTTTTCAGTTCGTCGTATCTTTAGGCCCTTGGACTACATTGAGCAGACACCTCAAATAGTATTTCTCTCCACTCTCTGGTGGAACATAAATTATCCTTCCCAGCGAGATTTTTTTTAGTCTTGACACCCATTTTATTTCTGCCTGTTTCCATACAAATTTTGTGGGGAATTCCACGCATGTTAGGTTTTTTGTCAATTCAGGATACTTATTCTTCTCCCCAAACCAAGATAAAAATATGATATGGTTGACGAAAGGACGATCTTGGACTTCATGCAGTGGATATGTGTCTGAAAAACTAATGTGATTTTTTCTGGGAGGTAAAAGCTCAAACGTTCAATAGATGGATTCATATACTGGATCTCAAAACGTAATAATCTCCATGCAGCCTCACATGATGAAATGTACCTGCAGTCGTAGAACATTTCAATCTCACCACATTTCTTCCAGAAGTTTCTTCATTTGCACTCTGGTAAAAAGTAGTTGTGACATGATCATCTCCTTTGTTGACGTACTTGAACAAATACTTGATTGACCTGGATTGGTTGCACCACTCGATACTTATGTGAGCTTTGTACTTTAGCAGCAGATAACGATTATGTGGAACAACGTATCTGTTGTCGAGCTCAATGTTTTTTCCTGAGAACTATTCTTTCGTTATCTCTCAGTCTATATATGGAAATCCTTCATCGTCAACAGTTGTTGCGTCGATAATTTTTTTTTGGAAATGCTTAGTGCATTGTCCATCAGACATGCAAGGGGAGTTATTGTTCGCGGTCCCACAAGGGTCGTGTAACATGAAGTCCCGAACCGTATTGTAATAATTGTGGTCAGTTTCCTTGTCTAAGATTTCTGCTGAAATGATGCGGTCTATGTCGACAATTGGGAGACACACTATTGGAACTCCACATTGTATACTACTGCAAATTGTTTGTGGATTGTCATGAATAATTGTTGATTTTTGTAAAAAAAATAAAGAGGTTTTATTTTTCACCTACTTTGATTGTTCCAAAAATCTCCTTTTGTTGAACGATCTTCATCAACGCGTCGAATTTCATTTGAATCACAAAAAATAGTAACCTCACTGAGCATTATTCATTATTACTAGTGTGTACCCACGTGAATTTCGCGTACTGAAAAAAATATTATTTTTATATTCTGTAGACATTTAATATAAGAGTATTTTTGTCTAAAAAATTTCGGGGTATATACAATAAATTTTGGGGTTTGTTTAGCTGTGGCCCGTGCCCTTCACTAAACCTTATAGGTATATCCTACAAACTAAATAATTAAAAAAATATCAAAACTCACATAAATTAATAATAATTATGGAATAACATTACTTAGATTAATAATTTAATAATAATCCATTTCCATTTCAATATTGAATAATTTATAAATTAGTCAACATTATTAGTTATTGGGAGTATATGGTAAGAAATTAATTTATATAAGAAACAATACAAAATTTGAAATAAACTTTAATGTTACAATACCTGTTCATCGATCAAAATGAGTTCTAAGTAGAATTTGTCTCTATTAAAATCATTAAAAAACATTGTCCAACTTTTTCAATCCTAACTTTAACCGTCAATTTTTAGCTCACGCTCTTGATATTAGAAATCAGAGAAAATTGAGGTGTCATACTCTTGAAATCTAAAATGAGATTTAAATTACATCAATTAAACCATCATAATTATTCAGATAAAAATATATGGTATAATTAAATATATTATTTTTGCACCTGAAGAATATTTAAACTGAACGATATAGAGCACGAATCAACAATCATTATTACATTAATATTGATATTGATATTTAAATTTAATCAATTTGTGAGCACTTAAAATGACGAATTTAATTATAAAATAAATATATAACTAACCAACAATTGATGAGATAAATCTCAGCAAAAAAGTGGAACAAATGAAACTTTGATGTGAAAAAATGAAATACAATATGCTCTTATTTATAATTAAAAAAATGCATGCAGTATTATATCTTGTCCATAATAAGAATATATCACATAAGAATATTCTTTGGAATATATAACTATATACATTTTATTTTAGGAAAAAATAATCGAACATTATATTATACTATATATACTAACTCAAACTTAGAAATGATAAATTTAGATTCATTCAATAAGTAGATCATATTTAATTACATTAAGGTTTGGAAAAAATATGATTTATAATAAATTCCAAAAATAACTAAATATGAAAATGGAAAAAATATCTATTTGCATTAATTATGCAGATATAAATTAATGGTTTAGATTTAATGATATAGAACGAAGGGTTGAGATTAAAAGTTTAACCAGCTTTTAATGAGAGCGCAGTATTTCAAAATGGAGAGATTTGAGACATGCCGCATCATCCTAAGAATAAGGTGGTGTTGACACATCATCTTGGAGAGGTTTGAAAATATATTATTATAAGATTTCATCTGTCCCAATAGTGCAATACTCTTCTGAGGTTCACTCGTAGAGATACATATAACTTATTCTACGAATGCAAGTGTATGCTTGCTAAATTTTAAGTCATGAATTAACATCAATTTTATTTTTCTTGCTTAGACACATAAGCTGGAGGAGCAAAAATTTCTTGGTGAAGCTAGTTGTACATTATTGGAGGTTTGTTTGTTTGTCATCATATGTTCTCCCTATATAACATGTTCATCCGAAAACCAAAATGAAAACTACAACTTGTTGCACCCTTAAGTGATCCATGTTTTAGTCTATGGTTTTATGATTATGCTTGATATGTTTTAGAACCGAGCTTACAATAGTTGTAGCTCTAGGAGATAATTTATATGGTAGACGAAAACTGGAATAATAATTTCTAGGATATGTCTTGTTACCTCTGTATTCTTGGATATATTTATCTTTAAGGCTGGATATTTGACATTGTTCAACTCCGTTTATGTACCTTTTTTTAAGTTATCAATCTAACTTTTAGCAATCGAAATATAATTAAAATAAAAAATTTTGTTTAGCTTTTGAAAACATGTACATTTTATTTGCCAAGTTGACCTTTTTTTAACCTAGCTAACATCTTATACCTTTTTTTGTGCGTGTTTGTAAGATCAAACCATTGGAAGTGAACACTAAACCATTGAAAGGGAACGATCTTCGTGATTTTAAAGTAGTGGAATTGTGCTCCAACAGGTAAAAACATCCAGTAATTTGCATTCTATGACATAATAACACATGTAGATGAGTTACTCTTAATAAAAAACTCCAAAGATTTTCTCTCTCTAAAATTTGCTCTATCTCGAGCCGCACGCTAGGGTTCTTTCACCGAAGATTATCATTTCGTCGGAGGCTTCGTAAGCCGCGCGTGAAGCCTGCCGAATCTGTCTCACCAGTAGGGAAATGAGACTCTTCCGCTTCTAACAACCTCCCTCGATTCGTGTTGGGGACTGTTAGTAAGATGTGCCACGCCAAGAGTGCGAGTACCCTGGCCGAAATGGCTATAAATAGCCCCTTCTGGAAGCTCTTGAAATCACTGGTTTTTGAAAGAAATTTTCAATCTAATCAAATAGAGTTGCTTCGAGAAATTTACGACCTCCTGATGGCAGAAAGTTTGAATGAGCTGTGGGGAAAGCTCTCTTTGACAGAATCGGAGAGCGTGGGAGTCGAGATCGAAGAGGAGAAGCAAGTTATCCCGAAGAATATGCTGGCCGGAAGATTTGCGATGAGGAAAATCATGGGGGCTGCGGATATGAGTGTTACGCTGAGGAAGATCTGGAAGCTGGAGCACAACTTGAAGGTCTCGCTAATTGACGAGGGACTGTTTGTTCTTGAGTTTGACAGCAGGGAGGACATGACCATGGTTATTCGGAAACAACCGTGGAATGTAGGAGGGGCGCTTCTTATCCTAAAGAAGATAACAGGACATGAGAGACCGACCGAGATCGTGCTGAAGGAAGTCCCGTTCTGGGTCCAAATCCATAGTTTGCAGCTTTTCTCCATGACAAAGGAAGTCGGGATGAAGATCGCAAGAATTGTAGGGCATGTTCTGGAGGTGGAGGGCATGGAAGGGGAGTCGAAGATAGGAAAATGCCTGAGAGCCAGAGTGCTGCTGGATGTGACTAAACCTCTCACCAGGGTCACCATAACAATCACCAAGGGAGAGAGGAGCCTGGTCTATTTCAGGTATGAGAAGCTGGGGGATTTCTGCTACCTATGTGGAAAGCTCAGACATACCGACAAAGACTGCCCACTGATTTTCGAGATGGAAGAGAAGGGAGAGAAGCCGGAGCCGGAGCCGGAGTACGACCAATGGTTACGTGCGGACGGGCAAAAGAGCCTTAAGCTACAGGATGTTGAGAAATCGCTGATGAGAAAGAAGGGAAGGGCCCAGAAGGAGAGGAATGAAGGGGGGAGAGAAGATGGGCAGGTGAAGATTGAGGAAGAGAGAAGGGGGGAGGAAAGAAGGATGCTGATGGGAGCAGGGGAATGCAACAAAATGATGGGAGGACCTAGCTCATCCCAAGTCACAAAATTTGATGAGTTGATCGGTCGGACCCAGCTGAGGATTATGGACGAGCAGAGAATGGCGATGGAGATTGCAAAAATCCAATCACCATCTAATATGGCGAATAGGATCTTTGGAGATTTGGGAAAGGGCAAGGAGGTGATGATGCTCGAGAACAAAGGGATGAAGTTCGAGGTTGGAAAAGGCGGGGGAGGAGGCCATAAAAAGAGGGACATCAAGCAAATGGCGGCAGGGGGAATGAAGGGAGAGAGAAAGAAAGCCAAGAATGAGGAAGGGCAGGAGAAGACGGGAGAGACTGAAAGCGCAGAACAAGAGGCGGAGACTGAGAGAGCTCAGTCCCGCCTAGAGCCATGAAGATCATTATTTGGAATGCCCGTGGCTTATGCAACCGCCGGGCATTCCGGAATCTGCAGCGACTTGTCGCTGATCACAAGCCTTCTGCTCTTTTTTGTTATGGAAACTAAAGTAAGTGGTAATATGGGAAATTTATGGAAGTGTTATCTAAATTTCTCTTTTGTAATTGGTGTGGATGCAATTGGAAAATCTGGTGGCCTAATGTTGTTTTGGAATAGTGAATTGAATGTTTCCCTTTTGTCTTACTCTTCGGGTCATATTGATTGTAATGTCGTATATAACTCCATTGCGTGGAGGTTTACTGGTTTTTATGGTAGTCCCACCACTCAGCTTAGATGTTTCTCTTGGGAGCTGTTAAGAAAGTTAAAGGATTACGTGCCTCACTCTAATGAAAACTGGCTTATTGGGGGGGGGGGGGACTTCAATGAAATTAGGAGTAGTGGAGAAAAGAAGGGGGGAATGAAGAGAACTTTCAATCAAATGGATGCTTTTAATAAGATTCTGAATGAGCTGGAGATGATGGACCTAGAAGCTAATGGCCCGAAATTTACGTGGATTAATAAGAGGAAAGTGAAAGCATTGATAAAGGAAAGGTTAGATAGGTTCGTGGCTAATTCGAAGTGGAGTGAGACGGTTAAGAATTGGGAGGTTAGTAATCTTAGTTTCTATGGGTCAGACCATAGGGCGATAATGGTGCGTTTTCTGGGGGAGGAGGAACAGAGGAGACAGCGGAATAAGACCTTCAAGTTTGAGATGAAGTGGTTTATAGAGGAGGATTATAAAGAAATACTTGAAGAACTTTGGAATGGAGGCAGGAGAGATAAGAGTCTACCACAAAAGTTGCAGGCGTGTGGGGAGAGGTTAAGGGGATGGGAGAAGGAGAGAGTGGGAATACTTCCAAAAAGGATCAGAGAGGCAAGGGAGAAGTTGGAGCAGTTATGGTATAGCGACACTAAAGAGGTGACAAAAGAGGAGGCTAAGAGATTGGAAATAGAGCTGGAAAAGTTGGAGTTACAGGAAGAAATTCATTGGCACCAAAGGTCAAGAGTATCATGGATGAAGGCGGGGGATAAGAACACGAAATATTTCCACGGGAAAGCGTCGGGAAGGAAAGCAACTAATATATGATAAAGGGTCTTTTCAATGAACAGGGAAGATGGTGTAGAGAAAAGGGGGAGATCGAAACAATTGTGCTGGATTACTACCAACAGCTCTTCACGTCACGAATTCCCATCGACGAGGACATTGAGAAAGTCGTTCGAGTGGTTAAACCAGTGGTTACAGAAGAAATGAATGACTTTCTTAGTACGCCCTTTACAGAGGAGGAGGTTAAAAAAGCTGCTTTTGATTTACATCCTTGCAAAGCCCCGGGGCCGGACGGGTTCCCAGCGGGATTTTATCAGAAGTCGTGGGAGGTAGTTGGAAAAGAAGTGGTAAGTTGCATCCTGGAAGTGCTAAACAGGGGGGATGAGATTAGTAGCTGGAACAACACAATCATTTCTCTTATCCCAAAGAAAAAGAACCCTGAATACTTAAAAGATTTCAGACCCATCAGTTTATGTAATGTTGGGTACCGTATTTTGGCAAGAGTTATTACGAATAGGCTCAAGAAAGTCATGGCTGAGATTATTGATCCGAACCAGAGCGCTTTTGTTCCAGGGCGGCTAATAACCGATAATGTGTTGATTGGATTTAAGTGTTTGCACTGGATAAAAAATAACAGAGGCAAGGTGGGCTACGCGGCCTTAAAGTTGGACATGTCAAAAGCTTATGATAGAGTGGAGTGGAAATACTAAGAAAAGATTATGGAAAAATTGGGGTTTAATGCGAGGTGGGTCAACTTGATCATGAGGTGTATGAGCTCAGTATCGTATGCTTTTAAAATTAACAATGAAATCACGGGCGGGTTGATCCCTTCAAGAGGATTGAGGCAAGGGGACCCTTTATCCCCATACTTGTTTGTTATATGCGCTCAGGGTCTTTCTGCTATGCTTACAGAGTTGAGTAGAAGTATGAAGATTAAAGGGGTTGCTGTTGCTCGGGGGAGTCCAGTAATAACGCATCTTTTCTTCGCGGACGACAGTTTAATTCTCTGCAGGGCAGATCCGATAGAGTGTGCAAACCTGAAGAAGTGTTTTGATGACTACGAGAAGGCTTCAGGACAGCTCATAAATTACGACAAGTCGGCCATTACCTTTAGTCAGAATGTGAGAGCCCATGCAAAGAATAAAATAAAGGAAATGTTGCAAGTGAAGTTGACTCAAGGACATGAAATCTACTTGGGACTGCCGACCTTTTCTATGAGAAATAAAAGACTACAGTTCTCCTATTTGAGAGATAGAATAGCTAGCAAGATAGAAGCGTGGAAGAATAAGGGTTTTTCCGAGAGGGGAAAGGAAACTCTTATCAAGGCAGTCGTAAATGCTATTCCGACATATGCGATGTCCTGTTTCAGGATACCCACCTCCTTGTGTCGTGAAATGGAGTCGATGGTGGCGGACTTTTGGTGGGGGTACAATGAGCATGGCAAGAAAATGCATTGGAAGAACTGGGAGAAATTAAGTGAGCCGAAGTATAGGGGAGGGCTGGGCCTCAAGAGACTCCTCAACAAGGCACTCTTGGCAAAGCAAGTATGGAGGATGATAGTAAACCCGGATTCACTGGTGGCAAGGGTGTTCAGAGCAAGATATTTCAAGCATGACGATATTATGGATGCGGGATTAGGATCAAACCCATCGTTCATTTGGAGATCTATATGCTGGAGTAGAGACGTACTAGAATCAGGGTTGAGATGGAAGATTGGGGATGGGAAAAGAGTGAATATTTTCAAGGATGCATGGGTGATAGGGCTGGAGGAAGGAAGGATCAAATCGAGAATTGCAAGTGGCTCTAAAGTGGAAAGGTTCAAAAAGTCCAACAGAGAGTGGAATGAAGAATTACTGGAGCAAGCATTCCTGCCATTTGAGAAGGAAGCAATAATGGGAGTGCCGATCAATAATGATGATGAAGGGGATTCTAGATTCTGGAGTCCTAGCCCGAAAGGGAAATACACGGTTAAATCGGGATATGAGCTCCTTTGTTCGAAGTTGGAGAAGAGGAAAGAGGAAGGATGTTCTAATGGTGAAGAGCAGGAAACCAAATGGTGGAAAAAGATATGGGGACTGAAGATACCTCCAAAAGTTAGAATTTTTATTTGGAAGCTGCTGAACGAAGCAATCCCAGCGGAGGCAAATTTATACAGTCACCATGTGGACATAAACCCGAGATGTTGGTGGTGCGGGTTTAACAAAGCGGATGCCTTGCACGCTATATTCCTATGTCCCCTTGGAAAGAAGTTGTGGAAAACAGGAGGCGTTGGGAATCTCATAAAGAACAACGCATACATGGGGATAAGAGAGGTTATGCAGCTGCTTTTGGAAAATATCACTGAGAGGAGGAACAGGACACTGAAGGAAGCTGTCAGGACCATGTTGGCTGAGTCAGGATTGCCCAAGAAGTTCTGGGCTGAGGCGATCAACACTGCATGCTACAATTAGAATAGATCCATGCTGAACAAACAACATGCACAGACCCCATATGAGACATGGAACAAGAGGAAACCACGTATCTCTTATTTCCATATATTTGGTTGCAAGTGCTTCATCCTCAACAATGGGGAGACCCAATTGAAAGTCTTTGATAGCAAATCTGATGAAGGAATATTCTTAGGGTATTCTGAAGTCGGTAAAGCCTTCAGGGTTTACAATTATAGGACTTTTGTTGTGGAAGAATCACCACATGTTGTGTTTGATGAATCTGTCACTGAGTCAAGGGTAAGAGTTTTGGATCCTGACTCTGAGGAGGTCACAAGGAGAGTGACGAGGCTGAGCTTGAAGAATCAATCTGATCCCAAGGTCAAGGCAGTGCCAATTCCATGTTGGGATGATGACGAAAATCAGGATGATACTGCAAGAGTCACTCCTAAGCCCAGTGCATCAGAGACAGTTGAGCCTCAGACTGGGGAACAGGTTCAACCTGAGGTAAGTACCATCAATGAAGATGCGGTCGCAACTGAGAAGGTCTCAAAGAGCGTCGTTTCAGAGGCTGAGGAGACTAACGATGAGGTCAGGGTAGAGGAGCGAATGAGAAGCTGGATGATGAGACAACGAAGGAGTTGGACGAGATGAGCACTGAGCCTCAGGCTCAATGGGAAGGTGAGAAGGAGACTGGTGCCAAGGGTGGACCAGTCGCTGAGGATGTTGTGAACATTTCAGCCGCCAATGATACATCAGTCGATGACAGGACTCCCTGGCCTGAGACAAAGGAGGATGGTGTAGAGACGTCCAAGGTACAGTGATCACATTCACCCCGTATAATAGCAACCAGTGACATGTCATAAAATGGTAATAAGATCAAATATAACATGTAATATAGAGCAAGTAGCACACATCATCAAGTAGCAATTTCACAACACACACATATATATATAAAGGTCCCGGTTCCTATGAAGGTTAGTCTTCTTACTTCTTATCCCAAAATGAAAATTAAGGCTTCCAAATCTAATGTTAACGAATCACATCTTCTCTTCATCACGGATTGCGAGTGACCAAAAGGAGTAGGGTTTAAAACTATGTTGCTATGGCCCAAGTAAAACAATCATACATCTGACTACTACTATATGTCAGGAAAGGGTGATACACTTATGTTGTATGTATTTGTGTCTACATCAAAAGGGTAACTGTTTAAAAGGATTTGATCACTCTGATTGATCGTTACTATCGCACAGAAATCTCCACCGTTAACTTCTACTAGGTATGTCTCCAAGTGGAAGTGGGACCCTTGAAATGGGCCTTCCATTCTCATCCGTTCGAGTAGTCTTACAGCGATCAGACGAAGAATAACGCAGTAATCCTTCTGGCAAAACAAATCACAACCATTAAATCTATCTTCGTCATGGAGTATAGGAGCAACTCTTGCTTTTTCACGCAGTCTCGTGAACTGGTTTATAAATACACTGATAGATTCTAAGGTTAGCTAAGCGTTTTCTAATTATCAAGTTATAACTATCTTAGATGGATTCTTATATGGAAAGGGAAATCCTAGTCAAAATTTTAATTATGAAGAAACATAATCTTACCAATTAAAGCACAAAATTTAAACAATTAAAGCATATAGTTTAAACAATTAAAGCATATAATTCAAACAATTAAAGCATATAATTTAAACAATTAAAGCATATATTTTAAATAGTCATATAACATCTTTTATGAAATTTATAAACTTACACAAATATATTTATTTCTATCATTCACTAACAATCTGTATTTCAATAGTGATATAAACGATATTTCGTGGTTCTTTCTACACCTCGTAGGTGTTGTTTCGAGTTCTCGATTTTTTATTGGAGTTTTGTTATGAAAGTCAACTTGTCGCAATGTCATAAACTTTTAGGCACTTTTAAAAATAAAATAAGAACATAGCTTCGAGGAGCTTCTAACGGTAATAGGAGACACATTTCCCTTCAAGTGATTTAATTAGTGATCTAAACTTAAATGATAATATAATTTTAATTAAAGAAAAAGAATTTTGGTTTGATGAAAACAATGAGTTAGGTTTTGGTTCGAAAGTTTGAACCTAGGCTCTGATACCACCTGTAACGCCCCGAATCCAAAACACATAAATATCTCAAATTTGAGGTGCCACTTGTGACTAAAATCCGAACTATAAAATTTTTTGATATGAAAAGGGATAATAAAAGGTATGTGATGAGTTTTATGCAACGGAAGAAATGAGTAGAATAATTTTTATAACATATCTCACACACATATATAAAGCTTAATATCAATAGTATCATTTTATTTAAATGGGGAACTTTGTGTCGTCCCTATTACTGTCCTTGCTCCACGAAATCATAATCTGCAAGGGTTGTAAAAAGGGGGGTGTGAGACTTGAATTCTCACGTATGGATGATTTGCAACGTCATGGGATTGGTAAATTCGAAGTACATTAAATTATACTCATTGATAAAGTATTTAGGGGGCGCTTGGTTAACAACTCTTCAATGGTAATAGGAATGAGATTGAAAATTAGTGTAATTAGCATGATTCATGAGAACAAAATCACTACCTCTCCTCCTAAATAAGGTAATCACTACTCCATTTTGATTACTCTATTCTCTTCCTACAATCATCCTCCTCAATCACTCCCCCATTGCTCCACCAACAACCATTTGTTGTCAACTTCTATTCCAAAATTGGGGCATGACACTAGCAATGGTGTCATCATTGGAACATTTCTTCCCCTAACATATCAATTTTCTTATGAGGGCATAGATGGAAATAAATTTTCATTCCCATTACCATTGAAGAATTGCTAACCAAGCGCCCCCTAAATTTATTTAAGTAGTTGACATATAAATATGAATAACTTATATCACAGAAGTAACAAGTTCATGTAATAATTAATTGAGCATAACAAGTTTCACATTCACATAATTGATACATCACAGTTGATTCACATTCAAGGGGCAAAGCCCAAAACCATTTTCACGTATCGGCCCAATCTGCCAAAATCATTTTCCACATATTGTAAATCTCTCTCAAATCCTTTCTCATATTCAATTCTAACTTATTAATGACCTTGCCCAGAACTTTACTGAGCACCTTATCCGGAGGACAAACTTATTAATGACCTTGCCCGGAACTCTACTGAGCACCTTATCCGGAGGACGAACTTATTAATGACCTTGCCCGGAACTCTACTGAGCACCTTATCCGGAGGTCGGGTTTATTATTCAATCACTAGCTTTCTTATTTCTCATACAAACTGTCATTTTAAATTGTGGAGGGAGTTCACATAATTCATACTTAAATAGATTCATGCTCACGAAAATGCCCATATTGTTATGCAGTCATAAACGATTTATATAATTAGATAAGCACAAACAATCTAAGTAAGATCCATACAATGATATCATATAGTTCACACACTTATATAATAGGTTTACATTTATGTTGTATATTTGATTTTAGATTTATTTAGTGGAGTTCAGAGTATACCAGCACAACGTATTGTATTATTAGCATATCAATCAACCGATCATCACCCACCTCTTAACTTTATAGATAAGTTACAACCTATGTTGCACAGGTGCGGGAGTGCGGGGGCGATACGATACGGGGATACGAATTTTCAAAAAATTTAGGGTGCGATTCGTCAAGGATACGTCTATTAATTTATATTTTATTATATATAAAACCTAAAAAATTATATATATTTTAAAATTTTGTAAATCGAATGTATATAATTCACATTTTCTCTGACCCAAAACTTAAACATATTCAATAATTTAATATAATTAAGTAACCAAAAATCAATTTAAATTCAATTAGCTTAATATATACGTCATAACAGTGATTACAATATAAAACAAATGTTACATTGTCAATTTGAATTATATTATGTAATAAAATTCAATTGAAATAACACATTTAATGCTTAATAAGTAGGATACGCAAGGAGGATTCGAGTATCCGTTAATGAATTCGCCACGTAGCAGCCGGATTCGCCACGTGGAGAATCCGATTCGCGGATTCAAGAATCTCACCCCTTTTAGGGGGCGGGTGCGAATCCGATACTGCATTGTGATATTTTTAGAAGAATCCGTGCATCATAGGTTACAACTGTCTTTGGATTCTTTTGGAAGATAACTTGCGTTGTAGAGACGTCCCGAGAGTGATATGCAAACAGAATGTCGGATCCCTCGTGCGTATTTTGATTAGCACAGAATCCTAATATGAAATCATTTGATTAAATAAAAAGGCTTTGGATTATCAAAAGGCCTAGAAGTTCGTGTTACGAAAACAAGGAAGTTGTTGTCTTATAAACCTATTGAATATACTTGTCTAAAGGTCACACATATTTTTGTAAGGGCCGTGCTAAATGGGCAGATTCTGTCCAGGACAGAATCATTAAAAATTAAATCAATTCACAATTAATATTATATAATTACTAATTTACCCTTTACTTAATTTAACCTCCAATACCATTAATATAATCATTAAATATAAGACATTAATCATTTGTTTCTAGAGAATTCCTTCTTCCTCACAGAGTCACAAGACATGATGCAGCGCCACTGCCGGAATGACGCGCCGCCGCCGCCGAGTCGCTGCAACACCGTCGTTTATTTTGCAAATACAACAATATTTTCATTTAGGGGTGAGTCATCATAGAACCCAAAACGTAAATGGTGATTTCAACTTTCCAACTTCGATGGTTATTTCCACTGTGGTGCTTCATCAAGATATTAGAAATATTTTCCCAAATCTATTTTTTACTTTGATATTCTCCTATTTCCTCGATTTATTAAATTTTTCTCCCGATTTTTCCTTGTATTTTGCGATTTGAAATCGCTACTCCTAATAGTGATGGGAAGACAGATTTGTGATTGGTGAAACGAGAATTAGGGATTAAATTGCAGAATGTTGAAGATCAAATATGAAGTTGGAGACAAATGCTAATGGGTTTGGAGGGCTTTTTTTTTTTTTTTTTCCGGTTAAAGGATGGGTTTGAGAGGTTAGAGACTGTGGAAATGGGGTGAATGGATACATGGGTGAAAGGCTGAGAGTGGTTGTGCTGGAAGGGAACTGAATCGTCTGGTTTCCTCCCTTCCTTTTTTTTTTTTTCTAACCATTTTCTTTTTTCCTTTTTATATATGTTTGTGCTGATTAAGTCATGAATTTGTTTTTTTTTTTTTTTTTTTAACTTTACTGATTAAGTAGAAAATTTTATATTCACAACAAAAGTGATACGTAGATACTTAATTTATTTTTAATTTTTATAATTTTCTCTATTTAATATTTATTATCTTCTAGTATATTATGTTTAGTAATTTTTATCTTTAATAATTTTCTACAACTCTAATATGTTTACTTATTTGTTATTTTAATAATTATCTAATGTTTGATATTTTAATAATTTTCTAAAATTCAAATATGTTTTTATTAAGCTTATCTTTAATAATTTTTTAAAACTCAAATTCAAAATCATAAATTTTGATAAGTATTCCCCATATTTATCTAAAAAATCTAATATATATTTTACTAATACTTATAAGATCTATTACATTTTAATAATTCTTAAATGATCTCTTTTATATATATATATATATATTTTTTTTTTTTATTACGTGGTATCCAGTTCATTGGTCAACTATAGAGCATCACACTCTTAAATCTCAAGCCCCCTCACCACTAAGCCCACCCTTGGGAGTTAAATGATCCCTTATATATTAAATTAAGATTCAGCGTAAATTAGAAGGATGTATGAAATTAGAGTATGTATAGAGTGAAATTGGTTTATATATGAATCACTGAAGGGTGTTAGTTATTTTCACTGAAAAGTATTAGTTGTTTTTACTGAAGAGTATTACTGGTTTACACTGAAGAGTCTTAGTTTATTTTCACCGAACAATTAAAACACTTTAGTGCAAATCAGTAATACTCTTCAGTAAATACAACTAATACTCTTCAATGAAAATAACTAATACCCTTCAGTGATTTATGTATAAACCAGTTTCACTCTATACTTTGTCTTTGTTTATTTATGTTCAATTTGGGTTATAATTAGATATACAAAAATAAAATAAAAAATTAGAACTCACTATCCTATTCACAAACCCTTTACCATAAATCCTAAATTCCGCACCACAAACATTATCATATCACTTGAGATAAAAATAAAAATATATAAAAAAAAAATTCAAATTACTATATTCTAGGGGTGTTCACGGTACGGACCAAAACGAATATTTGAAAATTTCGTGTTCGTACCAAAGTTCGGTTATTTTAAAATTTGAGTATCTGTGTCCTTACCAAAATTTCGGTACAGTACGGTACGTATATTTTATTTTTCGGTACGGATTGGAGTGGATTTTCGGTTATAAACGGACCGGATCGGTACGGTACGGAGGGAGATACGAATTTTTTACCTTTTTTTATCATTCTCTCCTTTTTTTAATCATTAAAAAAATATTTCGATGCATGCACACTCACGAATACTACTCAACTTCAACTACAATCAAGCATATATCATTACAAGCTTGAATATAACTCATTATACTATAGTTGATGGTTAAAATATGATTGTAAATCACCACCAATAGAATATTTAAAATACAATATATATATTTTGAAATGTCTTGTGAATGGAACGTGCAATATTAAAATTATGGTGATCGTAATTCATGACACAAGGTACACCATATCCAAGATTTTGTAAGAAATGAATATACATGAACAATTAAATTAAAAGAATAAGAAATTAAATTTAAAACATTTTGATATACACCTAAACATAAGTTAACATTTTATGAACTTAATAAGACAAATAATATAGTGTTTGTATTCTGAAAAGGAGGAGAAATTATGAAATCGTTTAGTTGTACTTAAATTCAATAACATTATAATAATATTTGATAAATAAAAAATAATTAAAATTTAATACATATTTAATTCGGTTATTCGGTTCGGTACGGTACAGTTCGGTTTGGTACGGTCACATTCGGTTTTTCGGTATGGTTAATTTGGTAATATCCAGATCCGTACCAAAAAAATATTCGGTTCGGTTTCAGTACGGTTAAAATAAAAAAGTCCATAATTTTTTCGGTACGGTTCTTTTTCGGTGCGGATTTCGGTTCGGGTTTGGTAATCTCCGAATTCCGTGAACAACCCTACTATATTCTATTTGTTTATTTATGTTTATATTTGGTTCCTGATATGCAAAATATTTTACATATTTACGATGATAAAGTTTTATATGAAAAGACAAAATATAAAGTGAAAATGGTTCATGCATGATACTTTTCAGTGAAAATAACTAATACTTATTAATGAAAACAACTAAGACTCTTAAGTGAAAACAATTAATACTCTTAAGTGAAAACAACTAATACTCTTCAATGAAAACAACTGTTACTATTTAATAAAAACAATTAATACCCTTCAATGATTCATGTACAAACCAATTTTACTATATACATACTAATATGAAAATTATTCATGTTATTTTAAAGTATCATATATTAAACAAAGGGTATTAAGATTCTTATGTGAAGTATAAAAAATTGGAGTCAATAATATCATATTATTGTTCAGGAGCATTAACAACGAAAAAAATTTACTATCTAAATTATTTATATTTAATGAGGAAAAATATTGTATTATTATATTTAAATTTAAAGTATCCGGTCTTCAAAAAAAAACTTTTAAATTATCAAGCATTTGATAAAAAATAACAAGTATTTGACGAGTATCAAGAATTGTATAGTTGTTCATTAAATTTTATAGTGGTTCATATCACGAACTATTTTTATATAGACTAAAAAAGGACAAAGTATAGAGTAAAAATGGTTCATATATAAACCATAAAAGGTTATTAGTTGTTTTCACTGAAGGGTGTTAGTTATTTTTGCTGAAAAGTTTTAGTTGTTTACTGAAAATAAACTAAAACTCTTCAATAATAACAACTAATATTATTTAGTGTAAACAACTAATATTCTTTACTGAAAACAAATAATATCATTCAATAATTCATATATGAATCAATTTCACTCTATACATACTCCTAAAAAAATCCATTTAGTAATTACAATATTCACCATATCTTTAAAAAATTCATTTTACAAAAAAGTATTAATTTTCAATTTATCTTACAATATTCACCATATCATTAAAGATCTTATAACTTTTAACTATAAAAATATTATTCACAATATCTTTAATAATCTTCTAATTTTTAACAAAAAAAGTTATATTTCAGTTTAGCGTACAATATTTGACTCTCAATATTCAAATTTGACAAAGTATAAAGTGAAACTGGTTTATACATAAATCACTGAAGGGTATTAGTTGTTTTTATTGAAAAATATTAGTTATATTTATTGAAGAGTATTACTGATTTACACTAAAGAGTTTTAGTTGTTTAGTGAAAATGAACTAAGACTCTTCAGTGTAAACCAGTAATACTCTTCAGTAAAAACAACTAATACTCTTCAGTGCAAACAACTAATACCCTTCAGTGATTCATATCTAAACCAATTTCACTCTATACATACTCTTAAAATTTTAACACCAAAACAATTCTTAGTATTCGAATTTGGAAAAGAAAAATTTCATACAAAGGCTTGAATTTAAGAAAATGTCTCATAACAGGGCCCACATTAACAATAGTCTCAAATCAAGATTCCATATTTCATTTTTTCTCAAATTAAGATATACTTAAAACTTTTGAGTCTCAATTTAAGAATAGTTAACAGTTGACTTAACAGCATCCAAAAAAAACTTTTAAATCGTTTTTTTCCTTTTAATAGGTAACAAATGGTCCGATCTCAATTCAACAATCCTTCTCTCCTCATCCTTAAAGTTCATTGAACAATAGTCTCCCTCAAATAGACGTATGCCTTCTTGAGTCAATTTGCACTCCATTTACGACCATCAACCAGTCAGAAATTGACAGCACGCAAGCCTCGGACGAGCAGCATACCTTGGAGCGGATTTGCGGGCAATTTCCCCCAAGCATTTCGTCGAGCAGGTTGCGTGCGCGGACTTCAGAGGGGACGGGATTCTGAGAAGAGAGGCGACGCTGGCGCTTTGGGTGATGGCGGCTCTGATTTCTTTGCGTGGTGGCTTCAGCCAAGCGAGCGGCTCCAGGTCACAAGCGTGGCGCGATTTCCGACTGAGGTACACGTGCGGCGGCTTCGGGCATCGTGGGCAGAGGTGATGCGCGGCGGCTTCAGGCGGCGCGAGGCGGTGGTTCTTCGTCGACGGTGGCGATTTATGGACGCAACCAGGGCAGAGGGGCGGTACCGTGGTGCTCGCAAACTGCTGGCTTCCGTGCAAGAGGGAATTAAACGAAGGGAGTGCCATCTCCCTCAATGAGTTTTATCTTTTCCATCCACTAAAATGACGCACGAATGTAAATGCTTCCAGGTTGCCGATGGAATCAAACTTAATTTTAAAGAACAAAATGATCCCTCAAGTAAACAATTAATATCTTTTTATTTTCTTGAGATCATTTGTGTGACTCCCCAGTGGAATAATTCTTGCTATGTTGGTGTTTATTTAACAATGAATTGAGTTATATAGTTTAGACAAAACAAGAAAATAAACAAGACTTTGTTCTTCTGCCCTCAATGTGTTCGACGAAATGTGTCAAATGAAGGTCTTGTAAATGGCTATATTATACACATCGATATTAAATGTAGTTGTCTTATAAATCTGCTAAACCTTGGAATTGCTATCTTGGGCAGCTTCAGTAAGCGCATGTTACCACAATTGAACTTGGTGATTTTTTTTTTTAAATTGTGCCTGGTATAATATCTGTCAAGAGCATAAGGTTGTTGAAGAAGAGAAGTTATTTGGAGAATTTTGGCTTTCAAATTATGTGAGACAAATGATGAAATAATCCTTACCATGGTCAATGGATCTGCAATGCTGACTCTTGCTGCATTTAAACAGGTTCACAGATTGAAAATAAATGCTCCAAGATTGGTTCATGAGGTGGAGAAATAGAAGAAGCATAATTAAAGCAGAGAACATTTAATTTCTATTGTACTACGATTTTAGGACTGCCTTTGCATATCAAATTGTAAAATTAGATCACATTTTTAGTTTGCTTTGTATTCAATGTGCACAACAAAATATGATTGGCTTTTTTAAGGATGGTTGAAGTAGTCATCCATTATTTCTTATTCTTAACTTGCTGTAATTCAACCATCATCGTGAATGGTTTATCCATCCAAACATCATCATGAATGCTTTTAGTATATATTATATACTCCTATTAGCAAACTATGAGAATTACAATTTTTCTCCGTTAACAATATAAATGAGAAATACCAGAACATTGCATCAACACCATCTTCATACCAGACATTTCTTACTTGGTCTTGGAACATGATGATTCATGAGTTGGTTTAAATGTAGAGACAGGAGTGGAAAATGTAAAAAAGGACATCAAAGATATTAGTAGGATAATTTTATTTAGCTCATCTATCACAATAAATAGATCCACACTTCCATAAGCTACTTAAAGATAGCATCCTAATTGCATTTTGTGTCAAATGTGCAGATCATATATAACTTGATAACATGAAGGGAGAAGAAGTTGCAATCACAGCTTGGGGGATATGGAGGGAAAGATGCAAGATGAAGACAGAGAGGAAGAAGGGGAATGGAAACAAGGACCAAATTTATGTGGAATGGGCGCTGGCTTTTCTATACAACTACCAGAAGGCGAATGGAGTGTGTAAAGAATTGGATTGCTCGACACGGGTGATCAAGCACTATGTTTCCAAGAATGAAAATGATCTGGGAAACGTGATAATGGTGGATGCTGCTTTTGTAGAAGAAAGAAGAATGGCGGCGTCGGGGTATGTGGTTTTTGACCAAGAGAGGAAGTGCTTTGCAGCTGGCTATAGGAATATGGAGTTCCCTGGGTTGGCTCTGGAAGCGGAATTGCAGGCCATCGCGAGGGGAATGCGCAGGAGTAGGGAGCTGTGTCTTCAAAATGTAAAGGTTTGGACGGACTCCCTGGAAGCTGCACGTATCATTGACAAAAGAGAGAGATGTTACGGACCAATTCGACGAATTCTGGAGGAAATTTGGAGCGAGATGAAAGATGACTTATGTTCCGAGAGAGAAGATTGATAAGGCTATTACCTCTCCGTTGCCTCAAGATTGGATCGGAGTAGAAGTTCCATCATGGATTAGGAATTAGATACCCTTTGTTGTATCAGGTTTTCACGTCTGTAAGGGTAATTCCTTTGTTAAAAAAAAAAGAGTCTCTCTTTTTGGTTGTGGTAGTGTTAAATTTAGTCTTTATTTTATAACTCATTAGTTGTAACACCCTGTCCCATTTAATACCTTTTATATTCCTGAAAATCTTATTTTATATTATTATTTTTGTTTCTTTTAATTTTATTATTTTTGTGTGCTATTGTGTGATTTAAATTTATACTCTATTATAAATTCCTGAATTCGACGAAAGGAATCAAATCTTTCAAACGGATAAGAGACTACGAAAAATTAAATAATTAAGTTTAAATTGAGGATTTCGATCCGTATAATCTATTGATAAAAATATATAAATATAATTCAAATGCAATAAAATATTAATTAAATCTTAAAACTGTATTAATTATAAAATTGGGATTAAACCCGTGAAACAAATGATCTCTGAACTGTATCAAGCAGGAACAAAAATATCAGAATTAAAAGGGGTTAATCCCTAACCACATGAATTACTTTCTTTTTTTTGAATTAAATTAATTAGTGTATTAATCTCAGCCATACATTATTTTCCATCCTTTAAAATTAATTAATTAAGAAATTAATTTCTAAAAATAACTTCCCCCTCCCTTAACACTTAAATCAGTTCCAAAATTTTCACTCCTCTCTCTCTCTCTCCAGAAATCACGCGTCCTCCCTCCTCTTCTTTCCGGCGAGTCGCGCCGCCTCACGCAACCAACAATCGCTGTCTCCCCTCCACGTAGCCGACGCCATCCCTCTCCTCTTTCCAGCGACAAGCACAGCACCACCGCCTCTTAGATTGACGCCGCCGTCGCGCCACCAGCTACCACGCAACGCCGCCATCTCCCTTCGAGCAGCGCTGCCTTCAGCCTGCAGCCATCGATCGGCCGCCATTCACCGTCGCTGGACACCGCTTGCAACCGTCTCCAGCAAGCACTGCCTTGCCGTCGCCTCCGTCTCCAGCAAGCACTGCCTTGCCGTCGCCTCCGTCTCCCTCCATCGTACGGAGCGCAACCAACTACAGTGGCCTCGCCCCTGGAGCACCGCCCCTCTCCCCGTCGATCGGAAGCCGATGCCTCTTTTTTTCTTTCCAGCAAGTGTTTGATAATATCCCCCCCTTCAATTTCTAATTTCAACAAATTTCGATTTCACTCGTAACCCCTTTTGTTTCAATTTTAGCCAAGACGATGCCGTCAATTCAAATCGCTGCTTCCGAAAATTTCGAAAGGACCAAAGGACGCCGTTAAGCTGTTCGATTTTGATTCACGATTCACCGACCTCCTCAAACCGGAGTTCGTAAGAATCATTAACATTCTCTCTAGTTCTCATAGTAGTTTGATCAATTCCCTGTTGAGACTTTGTGAGTTTTGGATTGGAGCCTGTGAGCGTGTAGATGAACTTTGTTGTTATTGAATTTCATACAATTGTGATTAGCTATTGTTGAGTTGTTGATTTTTAGTCTTTCAGATTTTGGATTAGTGTTTTTTGGTATCACTGGATGAGCTGTGGAATACTGTTGAATTAGTATTGTTGGTATATTAAGTTAAGTATTATTGAATTAGTTGTTTGATACTATTGGTTAAGCTGGTTGGTGTTATTGAATTGATGAATTAGTGTTGTTGGCTTAGTTGGTTAATATTATTGAATTAAAATGTTTAGTATCTTTGAAATAGTTGTATGGTGTTATTAGATTAGTTGATTAGTATGCTGTTATTTTCTTCCTTTTCTCTAAGGTTTCAGTTTTCTGTTGTTTTTCGAAATAGTACTAGTACGGTTAAGTTTCGAAAGTAATATCATATTAGTCGAGTTTAGAAAAAGGAACAAAAGATAAGTTTTTAATATCCAATTTTGTAAACAAATGAAAAGGGTATTTTTGGTAAATTAATATAATCCTTTTTATTTTAACAGTAACACTAATCAACTTTGAAAGTATTACTAATATTAGGAAAAGAAGAATATATTTATATATTATTTCATAATACAAACTTCTTAAATTCAAAGTTTATTAATGAGATTAATAAAGAGAGTTTAATTTATAAAATATAAATTATATTCAAACTTCTTTTAAAATAAGAAAGAAAAATTTTAGAAAGAAAAATATTAAATTGAGACTTTTATTATATTAATATTATTTAAATAAATTTCTTATTCTTTTGAGAAAATTATTATATGGATATACTTTTAAGTTATAAAACCTTTTACTTATAAAAGTCAAAGAATATCAAAAGACCGTCTTTATAAAATTGGAAAAGTCAAAGGAAATTAGTAAGTACACCCCCAGTAGATTAATCTTTTGAAAGTAGTGTATTTACAAAAAGGGTAATGCTACTTGGACAGAATCTGCCCAGGCAGAAAAGGGCATTTTGGTCATTACAAATTTAATTGAGGTTTTAAAATGACTATTATGCCCTTATTTCAAAATTGGGAAAATTTCACATGAAGGTCTGAATTTAAGAAAATGTCTCATAATAAGGCCCAAAATAATAATAGGCTCAAATTAGGGCTCCATATTTCATTTTTTCTCAAATTAAGATATATTTTAAACTTTTGAGTCTCAATTCAAGAATTATTGACGGTAGATTTAACAGCGTCCAATATTCTCATCTCTTCCTTCCTGTACGCGGTTTTATATTCCTCTACCAAAAATTTGAGCGGGAAATCACATGGTTATTCCCTCTCCTTCATATCAATCTTCTTTCGTCCGCACAGATATAGGTTGCAGCGGTTTCTCTTTTCCTTTACGTCCAACAAGAAGATAGCATTCCATCAAAATATTATTCTACCTCAAGTATTGATGATCTAAAAGGTATAAATCTCAGTTTTTTTTTCTTTTATTGTATAACTTTATTTTATTTTGCAAAATCTTTCAGAATATAGTTTAAGTACAGGGAAGCACCCGAAACAGCATATCATGTACCTGCCCTTCATGCCAACAGTGATCGATGTATATATACAACCACCACACATAATCGAATATGAGTTTTTTCTTTCATCGTTTGTCTCTTCTGCATATAGTAAAATCCTATCAATTTACCCGTGAATTTCTCTCCTTGTAGATGTTAGATGATGATTTCAATGAGATTGGCCCCATCGAGGAATATAGTAACTTGTCCAGTGAATCAATAAAATCACTGAGTCAATTGAGGACCATTGAAGACTCTCATTCTTATTCATCAGATTATGGAGAGGAAGCCGACTCAACGTGCGTCCAAAATACAAACAGGCAAGTATGTTTTAAACTGGGCCAAAAGTTCTCTTCCATTGATGAGTTTTATGAAACTGTGAAAAGTTATGCTGCATATTTCAACTATGATTTATCAATTATGAGGAAAGATAGGAAGAGATGTAGAGCAAGATGTGTGAGTGGTTGTCCGTGGCTTATTTATTGTTCTAAAGTGGGTCACCTAGAAACTTACGAGGTGAAAACATACTATGAAGAACATAACTGCAAGAAAGGATTAGATGCAAAAGCTAAGTTTATAGATACCAAATGGTTAAGTACAAATGTGGTTGATGACCTGAAAAAGTTTCCAAATATGACAGGACCACAGTTGAGAATTCATATTGCAGGGAAGTTTAATATGAAACTTAGTAGAGCTAAAGCATATAGAGTTCGAAGTCTCGCCCTTAATTCTATGGATGGAAATCATGATGACCAGTTTGCAAGATTGTGGGACTATCGTGAGGAATTATTGAGAACTAATCCAGGAACTACATTTGAAATATTGGCTCCAGGAGTACCTTCTCGATTTGATCGACTTTATATATGCATAGATGCATGTAAGAAGAGTTTTTTAGTCGGATGTCGACCCTTAATAGCAATAGATGGATGCTTCTTGAAGGGGTATTATCGAGGACAACTTTTAGCAGCTGTAGCTCAAGATGGGAACAACGGCCTATTTCTTATTGCATTCGCTATAGTTTCTTCAGAAACTCGAGATACATGGTCTTGGTTTTTAAGTAACTTGTTGAGGGATATTGGACTTATGTCTCCACGTGGTGAAAGATGGACTTTTATTTCAGATCAAGGAAAGGTAATAACTTGTAATATTATACCACTTTTTTGTTTATTCATATGATATTTAAGTATTTGATTTAATATGTTAATTCTAATTGATTTTATGAATAGGGTCTTGTTTCAGCTTTGGATGATGTGTATCCGTCCAAGTATCATCGGCTATGTGTTTTACATTTGTTCCGTAATTTCAAAAAAAGATGGAGGGATAAACAAGTTGCAAATCAATTTTGGAAAGCAGTAAATGCCACCACTTTTGTGGACTACAATGTTCACATGAATGAGATACAAAGAACTTGTGAAGAGGCTTGGAAACACTTAATTGATATTGGCATGGAAAGATGGAGTAAAGCTGGTTTTGAGGCTCATGTCAAGTCATCTGCAATTTCAAGCAACATTGTTGAATGTTTTAATGGTAAAATCTTAGAATATAGAGGTTGTGGGGTTACTTCTTTAATTGAGAACATACGGGCTCAAGCGATGACAAGAATGTATGAAAATGGAGAAAAGATGAGAAAATTAAATTGTGAATTATGCCCTAACATAATTGAAAAGCTAAATGTGTCGATTGTGGATAGTAAAGTGTGGAATGCCGCTCCATGTGGTGATTGGCAGAGGGCTATCTTTGAGGTGTCACGCAGACCTGAGAAGTTTATTGTGAATCTTGACAAACACACATGCACTTGTAGAAAATGGGATATATCGGGAATTCCTTGCAAGCATGCAGTAACTGCCATTGAAGAAATAAATATGAAACATGAAGATTATGTAAGTGACTATTTCACAAGGGAGACATTTTTTAAAACTTATGGTCATTGCATATTTCCTTTGACGGGTCCTCGCTTTTGGCCTAAAAGTGATCACGAACTCATTTTACCACCACTTTATAAAAGGCCTGCGGGAAGGCCAAAGAAGCGCAGAGCGAGAGATCCTGCTGAGCCTAGAGATTGTCATAAAGCTAAAAGGAAATACGGACCAACAAAATGTGGTGAATGTGGTGGACTTGGCCACAATAAAAGAAGCTGCAAAATTAAGAATGATGGACAGGTTATTCTCTTTTCAAATAGTAGTGTAAATTTATTATTATGTTTTAAAAATAATTTTCTAAAATAATTAATTATTTTCTTATTAGGGTGGGCTATCACGAGATGTGCCTCAATCAGAATCTACTACCTCATGCACTAGAGAAGATTTGGTTGAACCACAAAGGAGCGTGTCATAATTAGTTGACAGGAATATAGTTATCTATTTTTATTTTGATGAGAATTTTTAGTTTAGTAATGCATTATTAGCTCTGGCTTGGATAATTTTTTAGAAACAATTTTCTTTTTTAAACATGGTTGATTGTTTAGTCGATTAGTTTTTAAACATTCTTGAATAAAAGTATAGAGTTGGCATTGCGACTTTAATTCCTGGATGGGTTGTGATAAGGTGTGATGCCAATAGAATGTTACTGATCATTGGTTTTCAAATGTTAATCTGTTAATTTGTTTAAAAAGCTAGGATAGGAGGGTCTTTTCTTTTGATGTTGCAATTGCTTTGATGTACTGATATGTTTGGGGAATACTCATGCCTTATTTTTATTTTTATAAAATGATACTTTATTGATAAAAAAATATTGGTGACACCGTTTTGTTGTGGGGTTCTAGCTGCAGATGTCTCATGAGCTATACCAAGTTCATTACAAAAGTAAAAAATATATGAATTTATAAATTCAGTTCCCTTGTCAGATCTGATCTTAGTAATGGACTGATTCTTCTCATTGCTGAGTCTTCTGAGCAACCCAGGAAGTTTTACTTGTGTCTCATTCTTATTCAACAAGAAAATAACCCAAGTATATCTAGAATAATCATCAATAACCACAAGAGTATATTTCCTACCATTCATACTCACAAGTGTTATATGGCCAAACAAAACCATGTGCAAGAGCTGAAGAACCCTGTCAGTTGAGAAGGTAGCTTTCTCTTTGAATGTAGCTCTGACCTGCTTTCCTTCCTAACAAGCCTTGCACACATGATCCTTGCTAAAAACTTCATTAGGTAAACCTTCTACAAGAGAAAGTCTAGAAATTTTGTTAAGAATCTTGAAGTTCAGATGGTTTAATCTTTTATGCTATAACCAACTGAGCTCTGAAGAACTTTTAGCAACAAAATAAGTATTAGGAATAGTGATGCTCCAATCAGCTAAATAAACATTACCTTTCCTAATACCTTATAGAAGCACTTGTGTTGATTTGTCCTTGACTGAACATATATTCGATGAGAACTCAACACTGAAACTTTGTCACAGAACTGACTCACTGACAACAGGTTATGCTTCAGTCCTTCAACAAAGGACACATTCTCCACCCTGATTGTACCTATTTTTAAGACACCAAACCCTTTAGTAAAACCTTTTGAGTTATCACCAAAGGTTACCTGTGGACCATCCTTAGCTTGAAATTCTTAGAGAAGACTCTTCATTCCAGTCATGTGCCTTGAGCAACCACTGTCTAGGTACCTGACTTGAACGCAAAATACTAGTTATACTAGTAATTACCCTGTTGGGAAAATAGGGATGCCCGGAATCTATTCGGGATGAAATTTAAATACGAATTTAAACACAATTATTACTAGCATGAATTAATCCTAATTAATTCAAATAATAATTCCAACAACTAATTTTCATCATGCATGTTGAATTAATTTCACATATTAACTATGGCGGAATAAACAAGTAAATATGTGATTAACGTACCTCTTGTAGAATTGGCCTTTGGATTAACGGGACAATTACAATCTCGCTCTATCGACCCAAAACCTTCTCAAGTATTTCCCTTTTGCCTCACTTGATCACCGGTGGGAGATGCTTTCAAGTAATTTAATAAACTAAGGAAAAAGAAAAATATCTATGCTTCTTGATTTTTCCAACACATGAAATTACGTACTTGGGGATGAAATATTCATCCCCTATTTATAATATGTAGGGGCCGAATTTTTGGGCTTATTTTAGGCTTGAAAAAAATATTTTCTTAGACTCTAAGAAATCTTGAATATATCTCATATATTCTTTTCTCCACAATAAAATATTCCACAAAAATCTCACCCTTCATATTAAGGGGTTAATTTTCGAAAATTACAACAAGAAATCCAAAGATTTGGATCTTCTTGAATATATGAGATATTCTTGTATTCCTAGAATACATATCTTCCATAATATCTTTCCAAGAAAATCAACAAAATCTTATTTCTTTTTTATTCTCTTATTTTCGAAAATTACTTGAAAAATCAGCATTAATATATTCTTTATTTTAATCACCTTATCATTATTGTGCTACTTAATGGGCTACTTGAGGGGCCTTTAAGGAGAATTAAGATTGGACCACCTAATGGACTTCTGAATTTCAATATTGAGCCCCAATATAATTCAGCCCATTAATATTAATTATTACCACTAATAAATTAATATTGCACTATTCATCTTAATCCATATTACGATAATATGGGCTCCCGGTTATTATTTCCCGCGTTTAAGATTATCAAGTCCATTAATTAATTGAGCTTCTGAATAACTCTAAATTAATTAATATATTTCACCTTGGAGTAAAGACAGCTCAACATTATTATTCGTACCAAAGAAACTAATTCTTCACTTGCAAGATTTGGTACAATAAAACTTCTGAGCCCACCAAGGGGACTAATCACACGAGCCGTACTCGCACGCGTTTCTCCGTATTAAATCTTAGCAACCGTCGTATGATTAATATTACTGCCCAAGACACAAAGTTCGAAGTCGCAATGATTCTCACCCAACATGAATCAAAGCAGTAACCATTAAGCACACACGGTCCTATTTAAGTGACGGAGATTAAGAAATCAACAACCACTGAGGTCTAATTCTTCACCTTTCAGAACAGAAGAATTTATCCTCGCTGTAGGTCCTCTTCAACACATACTAAATGTGCTAGTGCAATCTCTTAGTCAAGGCAGACCAATCTGAGCCTTACACATCGACCTTTCACGGCGGATTGTTCAATTCCACCTAGGTCGTGAAAATGTACGTTTAGTTACAAGCAAACTGTTAATGTTGTCTTCCGTGATCGGGTATCACCACATTAACTACAATGTAACATGTACTATATATTGAACGGTTTGCAATAGAAATTCAACATTCAATCATATCTAAAGCAAATGTGATAAAAGAATTATTCTCATAAAACGAGTGTTTGATACACGAGTTATACAAAGTAAAAGCATACTTTCACGTATAACTCCAACAATCTCCCACTTATACTTAAAGTCTGCTTTTAGTATACATCACGCATGTCTTAGTGTAGTAGCTCTACGTGACATCTCATGTCAACCTACACTAACCTAATAATTCCTCCCACTTATACTTAAAGCAGATTAGCAATAGTCTTGACTCCCATTCCATCCACATGTCTCTCGAATGTACTCTGAGGCAGACCCTTTGTGAATGGATCCGCTAGGTTGTCACCCGACGCTATCTTTGCCACCTCTATATCTCCTCTCTTAACGATTTCTCGTATAAGATGGTATTTTCTTTCTATGTGTTTGCTGGCCTTGTGGGCTATCGGTTCCTTTGAATTTGCAACTGCTCCGGCATTGTCACAAAAGACAGTTATCTTGTCGGGCAAATTCGGAACAACGTCCAAGTCCACTAAGAAGTTCTTGAGCCAAACTGCCTCTTTCGCTGCTTCACAAGCAGCTACATACTCGGCTTCCATGGTCGAATCGGCGATGCATTTCTGCTTTACGCTTCTCCATGAAATGGCTCCTCCTCCCATGCAAAACACACTACCCGAGGTTGACTTTCTTGAGTCTATGTCTGATTGGAAATCCGAGTCCGTGTATCCTACGGGAACTAGACTATCTGACTGGTAAATCAGCATCCGCTCCCGAGTTCTTTTCAGATACCTCAAGATGTACTTTACGGCAGTCCAATGGTCTTTCCCGGGATTACTTTGATATCTTGCTACCATGCCCACAGCAAAGCAGATATCCGGTCTCGTACACAGCATTGCATACATAAGGCTTCCTACGGCCGAAGCGTACGGAACGCCTTTCATGTCATCTATCTCCGCTTGCGTCTTAGGGCTCATTTCTTTCGATAGATGGATTCCGTGTCTAAAAGGTACAAAACCTTTTTTGGAATCTTGCATGCTGAAACGCTTCAAAACAGTGTCAATGTATGAAGCTTGCGATAAGCCCAACATCCTCTTCTTGCGATCGCGAGTGATTTTGATCCCAAGGATGTGACCGACTTCCCCTAAGTCCTTCATATCAAATTGTTTTGACAGCCATACCTTTACGTCTGACAATACCTTTACATTGTTTCCAATGAGCAGAATATCATCTACATATAATACTAAGAATACCACCGCAGTTCCGTCACGCTTCTTATACACACAACTTTCGAACTCATTTTGATCAAACCCATAAGACTTAATCACTTGATCAAAACACTGGTTCCAAGTACGCGATGCTTGCTTAAGTCCGTAAATGGATCTCTTGAGCTTGCATACGAGATTCTCTTGGCCTTTTTCAATGAAACCTTTGGGCTGTTGCATATAGATATCTATCCCGTCAAGACTTCCGTTAAGGAAAGCCGTCTTGACATCCATTTGCCAGATCTCGTAATCTAGGTGCGCAGCGATCGACAAGAGAATACGGATGGACTTAAGCATAGCTACAGGGAAAAAGGTTTCCTCATAATCGATCCCTTCTTTCTGAGTATACCCTTTGGCCACAAGTCTCGCTTTGAAGGTTTCAACCCTTCCGTCCGGTCCTCTTTTCCTCTTGTACACCCACTTGCATCCAATGGGTTCTACCCCACTGGGTGGCTCGACCAACTCCCACACTTGATTATGATCCATCGAACCCATCTCGGCTTCCATTGCCGTTTGCCACGACTCTACGTCTTTGTCTTGGATTGCCTCGTCGTACGTCCATGGGTCTTATTCAACACCGGGAACCAAATCCGAAGATTCTCCTATCCCCATGAATCTCGGGTTGCCTAGGAACCCTCCCACTACGACGGGGTTCCGGTTGTGAAGATGTGACATGTGGTACATCATCTTGTATACTTGGTATCGAGGTTTGACCTCTCAATTCTTCTAAGGTAATTTCACTTTTAGGTTTCCGATTGTTCATATAGTCTTCCTCCAAGAATTTAAAGTGTGTACTTATCACGGTCTTTTGATCCTTGGGACTATAGAACATACACCCTTTCGTTCCCGCAGGGTATCCTATAAACAGCCTTAATTCCGAACGTGGATCCAACTTACTGACTTCCTTGTCTAGCACGTATGCCGGACAACCCCAAATCCGCAAATGTCTTAGACTGGGCTTGCGCCCGGTCCACAATTCCATTGGGGTTTTAGGAACCGATTTGGATGGCACCAAGTTTAGAATATAAGCCGCTGTTTCCAAGGCGTTACCCCAAAACGACTTGGGTAAATCCGAATAACTCATCATGGATCTGACCATCTCTAAAAGAGTCCGGTTCCTTCGTTCCGCCACACCGTTCTGTTGAGGGGTTCCCGATGCGGTCAACTGGGATACGATCTCTTCGTCCGATAGGTAGTTCAAGAATTCATCGCTGAGGTATTCGCCTCCACGATCTGATCGTAGAAACTTGATACTTTTTTTCCTATGTTTCTTGGCTTCGGCCTTAAACTCTTTGAACTTTTCAAAAGTTTCAAACTTATACCACATAAGGTAAATGTACCCATATCTTGAGTAATCGTCAATGAAGGTAACGAAATACTCATACCCATTCTCGCTTTGATCGTCATTGGACCACACACATCGGTATGAACGAGTTCTAACACTTCCGTGGCTCTATTCCCCTTGGCTCCAAATGCCCTCTTGGTCATCTTACCCTCTAAACAGGATTCACAAGTTGGAAACGGCTCGACTTGGAGCGATTCCAAGGATCCGTCTTTCACCAATCTCTCTATCCGCTTTAGATTAATATGACCTAGTCTAAGATGCCATAGAAGTGTTTCGTTCATCTCCGAAGAACGCTTTCTTTTATTGCTCGAAATGATCGACGTGTTATTAGATTCATTATTTGAGTGGTGTGCACACTTAATCGTATAGAGATTGTTTACCAACGTTCCATGACAGATAACATCATTCTTAAAAGAAACAGTAACAACTTTATTAAAAGTAACTGAATATCCATCAAAAAACAACTTAGAAACTGAAATTAAATTCTTCCTAAAGTTCAGAACGTATAAAACATCTCTTAAAATTAAAACTCTATCTTCAAAAGATAGGTGCACGACTCCCACTACTTCGGCTGCCACTCTCGTAGCATCCCCCAAAGTGATTGTGATCTCATTCTTGCTAAGTCGCCGGGTTAGCTGGAAACCCTGAAGAGTGAAACAAATATGATCAGTTGCTCCGGTATCCACTACCCAAACGTGGGCAGCATACGCCGCAACATATGTTTCAACGACTAAAGCATGAGATTTACCTTTCTTTACCGCCTTCTTAGGCTTAGAACAGGTAGACCTCCAATGTCCTCTTTCCCCGCAATTGAAGCACTTACTCTTACCGGATATCTTCACGCCGTACGGCTTGAAAGCTCTTTTCTTGCCTCCAAAAGTGAGTCTACTGGTTTGGTTCCGATCAACCACCTCCTTCTCAATCTTACCCTCCATTGGCCTAGATTTCGAGAAAAGGCTCTTGATCACCAAAGCCTCGTCCCTACTCCCCAAGTAAGACTCTACCGTTATCAGGGCTTTGAGCAGGGTATCTAAAGTGAACTTGTGTTCAGATAACACGTATTCCCAAAAGAACCCATCAAAACTACTCGATAGCTTTAGGAGTATGGAATCGATTTGACTTTCTTCACTTTGTCCGGCACCAAGAAACTCGAGTTTCTCAAACTCACGCCTAAAATTGAGAACATGATCCCTTACAGGTGTTCCCTTCACCATTTCCTTCGTGAGCTTCTCACGAATGGTGAACAGATTCGCCATGGGGTTCTGATGTTGAAACATCTCTTCAAGGCTATTCATGATATCAACAGCCGCTTCAATGCCTTCATGAATGCGCTTCAAATCTTCAGACATAAATGTCAAGATGATGTGCTTCATGTGCTCATTGGAATGCTTCCAATCATCGAATATCGCCCTTTCCCCATTACTTGACTTATCATTAGGTTTCTTGGGTACGTCAACGCTAAATATCCAATAGTGTTCTTACGCAGGAAGGACCATGTTTATATTATATTTCCAATCAACATAGTTCTCACCAACAAGTTTGTTATCTTTAAGTATACTAAACAGTGGATTAAAAGGTTGCGACATGATGAACTGAGAATAAAACATACATTCATATCAATATCTAGAAAAATACGAAATTATCACATAATTCGATCACATCAATTATATTGAAACCTTAAAACAATATAATCATGCATCAGCCAACATCTCGAAACAATTTAAATGCGCCACGAGGGGTGGTCTATACATTTAAATACATTCAAGCGGATCACAAACTTAAAAGTTACAAATCCTTAATTCAAAATTAATAGTTGGCTCCCACTTTGACCACATAGAAATTGACAGGGACTCCGAGGGGAGTAAGTTAATATCAATTTTCTATGCCTAAGTAATAACCATAATTAAATACGGGATTATCATTTCACTTTGAGCAAGCCACTCGGGGTGAGGGTCAATACCGCCACTAGTAATAATCCACAATCATCCTTTCGAAATTTATTCATGTGAAATCCTTTCTTTTGGCCGATCCGAGGGGGAAATGTATTCCAAAAGAACTTCACAAATAAATAAATTATGGAGGCCAAATTAATCCAATTTTAATATCCGGAATAAAATTGCGATTAAATTAAACATACTTAGTAATTTTCGAAAGTAAGGTTTTTCTTGGACAATTAAATTCATGCAAACACATATTAATAAATAATAATAAGTGCACGAAATAAAATATCCATCAAAACAAAATTAAACACATTGGAGCACTCAAATCCAATTGTCACGGTTTAATTTCTTCACGTCTTGATGCGAAAAATCGTCCTTGTTGCTTTCCGACGTACGTCTCGACGTGCTCCCACTCGAACAACAACACTTCATCAAAAACAACATCGTTTGGGGTTCGGGACGATGTTTAAAGTCACACAAAAAAACACGAACCGAAAAATTCCACGGCACGAGATACGGCGCGCGTCGGCCCACGAAGTGGGTCTGCGCGCCTCCCGGCCCAAAAAGCGCCGAAGTACTGCAGGAGGCGTGCCGAGGCGCACCCGAGGCGCTGCACGGAGGCGCGCCGAGGCGCCGCAGGCCGCGCCCGAGGTGCGCGCGCGCGTGCGCGCGGCGCCGGCCTCCCGTCGCGCGCGGGCGTGCGCCGTGCATCCCCGT
The DNA here is from genome assembly GCA_947034835.1 of Ballota nigra. NCBI lineage: Eukaryota > Viridiplantae > Streptophyta > Magnoliopsida > Lamiales > Lamiaceae > Ballota > Ballota nigra. The sequence goes on along the minus strand of OX344724.1, from coordinate 35,775,292 downwards.
GCGCCGTTTTTCGCCGTTCGTTCTCGTTTTCTTCACCCCCTGCATGATTTTACGTCCATACACGCGCCGCACGTGTATGCGTCGTTCGGGTACGCCGTTTTTAATTCTTTGTTCTTCGTCACGATCCGGTTACAATTTATTTTACAAAATAAATAAATACTAGATCTAGACTAGTCTATTACAATGATCGAATCAAAATAAAAACAACTAATCTACTTGTGAATTTTCTCACGAGAAAAACGAATTCGAACGAATCGAATTAAAAATAATTAATTCACACGCATGAAATTAACAACATTAAAACCATGACAATTGGATACCTGCAAAAAAGATCTAGCAATTCTACTATCCAATTTCAATTTAATGTTTAACAATTTAAATTCCAATTTAAAGATCAGAGCCCGAAACCGTGGCTCTGATACCAGTTGTTGGGAAAATAGGGATGCCCGGAATCTATTCGGGATGAAATTTAAATACGAATTTAAACACAATTATTACTAGCATGAATTAATCCTAATTAATTCAAATAATAATTCCAACAACTAATTTTCATCATGCATGTTGAATTAATTTCACATATTAACTATGGCGGAATAAACAAGTAAATATGTGATTAACGTACCTCTTGTAGAATTGGCCTTTGGATTAACGAGACAATTACGATCTCACTCTATCGACCCAAAAACCTTCTCAAGTATTTCCCTTTTGCCTCACTTGATCACCGGTGGGAGATGCTTTCAAGTAATTTAATAAACAAAGGAAAAAGAAAAATATCTATGCTTCTTGATTTTTCCAACACATGGAATTACGTACTTGGGGATGAAATAATCATCCCCTATTTATAATATATAGGGGCCGAATTTTTGGGCTTATTTTAGGCTTGAAAAAAATCTTTTCTTAGACTCTAAGAAATCTTGAATATATCTCATATATTCTTTTCTCCACAATAAAATATTCCACAAAAATCTCACCCTTCATATTAAGGGGTTAATTTTTGAAAATTACAACAAGAAATCCAAAGATTTGGATCTTCTTGAATATATGAGATATTCTTGTATTCCTAGAATACATATCTTCCATAATATCTTTCCAAGAAAATCAACAAAATCTTATTTCTTTTTTATTCTCTTATTTTCGAAAATTACTTGAAAAACCAGCATTAATATATTCTTTATTTTAATCACCTTATCATTATTGTGCTACTTAATGGGCTACTTGAGGGGACTTTAAGGAGAATAAAGATTGGACCTCCTAATGGACTTCTGAATTTCAATATTGAGCCCCAATATAATTCAGCCCATTAATATTAATTATTACCACTAATAAATTAATATTGCACTATCCATCTTAATCCATATTACGATAATATGGGCTCCCGGTTATTATTTCCCGCGTTTAAGATTATCAAGTTCATTAATTAATTGAGCTTCTGAATAACTCTAAATTAATTAATATATTTCACCTTGGAGTAAAAACAGCTCAACATTATTATTCGTACCGAAGAAACTAATTCTTCACTTGCAAGATTTGGTATAATAAAACTTCTGAGCCCACCAAGGAGACTAATCACACGGGCCGTACTCGCACGCGTTTCTCCGTATTAAATCTTAGCAACCGTCGTATGATTAATATTACTGCCCAAGACACAAAGTTTGAAGTCGCAATGATTCTCACCCAACATGAATCAAAGCAGTAACCATTAAGCACACACGGTCCTATTTAAGTGAAGGAGATTAAGAAATCAACAACCACTGAGGTCTAATTCTTCACCTTTCAGAACATAAGAATTTATCCTCGCTGTAGGTCCTCTTCAACACATACTAAATGTGCTAGTGCAATCTCTTAGTCAAGGCAGACCAATCTGAGCCTTACACATCGACCTTTCACAGCGGATTGTTCAATTCCACCTAGGTCGTGAAAATGTACGTTTAGTTACAAGTAAACTGTTAATGTTGTCTTCCGTGATCGGGTATCACCACATTAACTACAATGTAACATGTACTATATATTGAACGGTTTGCAATAGAAATTCAACATTCAATCATATCTAAAGCAAATGTGATAAAAGAATTATTCTCATAAAATGAGTGTTTGATACACGAGTTATACAAAGTAAAAGCATACTTTCACGTATAACTCCAACATACCCCACAGGAGTATGGGATCACAGTAGTATTGGCAAGTATAGGGACCAAGTATATCGTACCCAAGGGAAGGTATGTATGCGAATAGAGCCCTAAAGATCTACACGTCGTAGTTAATATGAATGGATGTTCTAGTTTAAGAATGAAATTAAACTACTCTAAAGTCTACTTCTATTAATGCGAATTATGAAATCAAACAAATAACTAAGGGTTTAATCAAATACGAGATGGTGATGCTCAAGATAGGAATCCCTACGTATACTAACGGAGCTAGTACGCTAACTAAAATAACCATGATGTGCAAGTATTAATCCTAAGTGTACTAAAACTAGGCAATCAATTTTCCTAATCTAGCACGAGATTGAAAGACTAAAAGCTCAAGAATTAACCCTAATACTTCGTCATATCAACCTACTTCACAACCCACTAAACAAGTTATATGGATTATGCTTAATTAATGAGACCCTTATTTACCGAAGGTGATGTGGTCGTCCTCTCTAGATAAACTGGTAGATTATAATGCCCTTCTATAACCCTATCGTTAAGCCTACTCGTTATCAAAGAGTGATAAGATCGTCCTCTCTCTAATAATTTTCGTACTCACTTCCAGGATAATTCTAGGGTTTATTTTAAGAATTCAATTAATTAAGAGAACTAGCACTAAACATCACGAATTATCCTAATTATGTACCAACATCCTACTTCTACGAGTTCATCCTACCCCAAGCATGCAAGGGTTCTAGCCTAACATGGTAATTGAAGTAACGATATCAATCATAATAACGATGAACATTTGCATAATTGGATAATCAAAAAAATTGGAAAGCATAAACAAAAGTATATCTCAAAATCTCAATAAATCCAGTAAAGTAGGGTTTTGAAGTCTCAAGGGTTCAATAACGATAGAATTAAACGAAAAGAATCAAAAGAAGTATCTAAACTAAGAATTCATAAATCAAAACCTCGTTTACAAGTGTGAAACTCTCTAAGATCTCTCTACCAAGCTCTAAGTATGCAAGAAATATGAATTGCGATCAAAAGGGTGTCCAAAAACGAGCTTGAGATCGGGTATTTATAAGCAACGAGCCGAAAACGGGTGAAAAAGGGTCGAAATCCGCAACTTCGGGGTGAGGTCGAGCGCTCATGTTGGTCGAATGGGTACCTTTCCAGAGCTCTTAGGGCGCTCGACCCCTTGTTGGTCGAGCGGGGGAGCTCGACCCCTTTGGTCGAATGACTCTCATGGTCGAGCAAGGGCGCTCGACTGGTGGTGCTCGAATGAAACACCACTGCTCGACCTCAGCCTGGTCGAGCGCCTTCTCTTCCAGAGCCAACAATGCGCTCGACCCCCTCTTGCTCGAGCGGTGGTGCTCGAGCACCTCCTCCTTTTGAGCCAAGTGATACTTTTCTTTGCACGAACTAATACTTTTCGTATTTCTTCAATATCCTCTCATTCGGGCATCTGTTTGAGTCGATTCAAAGTCCTACGAACTCCATTTTTCACCCTCTATCCATTTATGAGCATCAAAGAGGTAAATTCATCAGTTTATGAAAATAGTACTCAATTGACTCTAAATACTCATCGAATTCACTCAAAACACGGGCAAAACAAGCTAAAAATCATAACAATTTCACGCCTAATCAGTACCAAACAGCTTTGATTGAGTCTCCTCTTCTCTTGTTGTGATCCACAACCGCCTGCAAACAGATCAGGCTTTAGGTACCCATTGGGTGTTGGGTCCTATGGTGTCAGTTGTACCTTTTGGGATCCAGACTTGCTTCACTACCCTGATTACCTCAGAGTGGTAGATCTGTCTCCCTAAAACATCCACATACACAACTTTCTTCTTCTTAGCCTGAGAAGAAGATGTATGAGTGTCAGGCTTGGGAGTCATAGGGGCCTGAGTGGGTGCCTTCTTAGCTGGCTTCTTGTTCTTCCTAGGCCTTGGTGCAACTGGTCTTGGGACTTGTTCTTGATACGAGCCCTGTTTTCTGTTCCCCCTAGGCAAGTGAGGGAATGGAAAATAGTTAAAGGCCTCAGGATGCCAAAATCATGGGGGAGTCATCATGTTTGGCCTTTCCTGTTGTTATTGCCATGCATGATGATACCCTCGTTGATCAGTCTGAGGTCTCTTGGCCTGAGCCTTCCTCTGCTTACGCTGAGGTTTCTTCTGGCCTGAGCTCTTAGGGACCTCCCTTGGTTGCTCAGCCTTTCCCTTAACTAACTTCCACCAACAAATCTGACTAGAGAGTTTTGGTTTCAGTTTGGATTCCAACTAAGTTGTGATTATCCTTACAAGGCAAACCTATGCTAAGGATTGGATAATCACTCTAAGCTTAAGATAATTTTAGTACGCTCAGAGGAATACATAATAACTCTCTAACTAAGAAACACTTGGGAAATTTAAGGTATTTCGAGTGCTTCTTTGAATGCTGAATACTTTGTATGCTGAGAGTTGAGTAATTTCTTGGCTTCGAAACTTCCCGTAACCTTAATTGGGTCCAAGGTCTTCTGTATTTATAGGCAACTTGAAAAACTATCCGTTGGAAGAGATAACCTTCTAGGTTGTCTTTCTTGTAGGATACTTCAACGGATACAATCTCCATGCAGTAGCCGTCCTTGCATGTATTTGGTAAATGCATTAAATGCATGCCCGTTGAACTGTGCAGGGATGTCAGGTTCAAGTCAGTGTCCGTACATGACTTGACGCTCTCTGATTGGTCCACATCATCAAGTAGGTGAGACTGTCGGGACTCATTCTTCAGTTCAGTCTTGTCTTTACTGAGTTCAGGTTTGTCCTTATCTACGTACGTTTTCCAGCGCTGACATTCCTTTTGACTTTCTTGGATACTACTCCAAGTCTTTTCCCAAATACTCAGTGTCGTCCTGTTCCCTTCAGGCTGAGTTAGTAATGATCTTAGGATCATGCTCTTCATCCTGACACTTACTCAATCAGCTTAGAAGAACTGCCATAAGCTCTTCAGTCTTGATTGTCATCAATGAGTACTCCTCTCAATGAGTACCTGTGAATGTAAAATAAACTAACTTACAAACCTAACCAAGACTAGCCTGACTACTAAGGCAACTCATCTTTTCAAGGGCTTAGTGATCTAATCAAAACTGACATTGTCCCAACAGAACTCATCAAAACTAACAACTAACAACTTTTATCCTAACATACAATTACAGTGATCACACACAGAAGTTCTGAAGTCCAGAGAGATTCGATGAGAGGGAAAAGGACGCGCGGCATTGTGGATAGAATCTTCTACTACGTGAAAGCAGCCACCTTATAGAGAAGAAAAAATTTGAATCTACGGTATACTCGAAGAAAATTTCTTTATGAAATTGTTTACGCACCATCCACCATAGCCGATGGCTCCAATTAGAATTCTTTAAGTTAATCAAACACAAAGAGAAACACAGAGAAATTGAAGCATATGAAGAGAATAAAATAGAGAGGTTGTCATCGTTGTCGACGACTCAATCAATGGGTTACACAAATCAACAGTTTCTCAAGTCCGTCCCCTCTTTGAGACATGTGACATCGAGTGGAGGAAATGGTTTCCGCTGGAGAAGAGCTAATGAAAAATGAAGCGACAAAAGTGAAAAACTAAAAGAAAGGGCTGATGGTATGGAAGAGAAACATGCAAGCCTAAAATTGTAAAAAAGAAAAAAATGTAAGGGCAAAATCGTCCAAAAATAATTTACAAATGTTAGTCACTTTTATATATATTATAAATATAACGGTTTGATAGTGAGGAGCTGAATAGTTGCCTTTTTCAATTATATAACGGTTACATATTTACTCTGACCATGTTAATTAATTTAATATTTTTGTTAATGTATTAAATTAACAATGGAAGGCTAACAATTTATTTGCATTGAACTTTTCCTTGTTAATCATTTCTTACCAGTAGTCACAAACTCTTGAAGCGTGTCTTTAATTTTCAACCGAATTTCTTTAATATATGAATGACCAGGTTCATTTTGCACCTTTAATTTTTAACCACTTTTTTTATTCTTTAAAATATGAATGGTCAGGTTAATTGACTGATTTAGAAAGTAGAAAAATTTCTTTAGAAAAGTCTATATTTGGCAAAAGATTTTGTTATTATATTAGTATAAATTATTATGTGGAGAAGATAATGATATATTTATTATTAATATTATATTTATTTCAGTTGAGAATAAATTTTTCCGTTATTAATTCACTTTCTATACGTAACATTTTTGTTGTTTATGTATAAATATGTTTATCTATTCGTTACTTTTGAATTTTGATATCAGACATCATTCATTTGCAGGTCACAATTTCTAGTTGTCGGTAGGGGTGGGCAATGGGTTTTGAGTACATGAACCGAATCCAAAAAAAATTCTCGATCGGTTCGGGAATTTTTACTAAAATTTCGGGTAACCCGAACCCGAAATTTAAAAATTAGGTTCGGGTATCAAAATCGTACCCAATTTTTCCGATCGGGTACCCGAAGTTTTTTTTATTTTTTATATATTAATATAATATATTTTAAATATTTAGTATTGATGTGAATTATGAATTTTTTTTATATTGATATGAATTATGAAATTTTATGAAGTATAAGATATTTGACAGTTGAAATTATTGCATTAGTCATTAGTATTTGTGGTTATGACATGTTAATGCTATAGAGTTGATTATGTTGATTCAATGTATTAAGAAATTATATTTTAAGTCGTGATATTAGCCACATATAGACATGCCTAGAAGATAATTTTTTTTTTGGTACCTTATCCTAATAAAAGCTAGATGATAATTGATAAGTAGATATTGGATTCTTTGTCCAATTGTTCTAATGTAAATTAGTTTACTAAAACAAACAAAAATAAAATAATAATAAATGAAAAAAAATGGGAACCCGAATTCGGGGTCGGGATCGGGTATATAAATATAAAACTCGAAAAACCTGAACCGATGCCCATCCATAGTTGTCTGTATAATTCTTTTAAAGAGAAATATATATTTTTATTTGTTTAATAATCTTTTTTACTTTCTTAATTGATTAAACAACTTTAAAACTTTTGCAAATATGTCTTCTAACGTATCATTGATAAAGCATATTAATTCAACCAAGACTACATGGTTAATAAAATTACATTGTGTTTGTGTGTAGTGGTCCTACTTATAGTGTTAAAAACTCGTTACGAAATTTGGAGTTTGTTTTTTGTGATTATATGGTTTAGTTATTTATTTATATATGATTCTTATTTTACGTACATAATATGTTATATGTTTTTTTTATACCTGTTTTATTTGTTTATTTGATTTTTTTTTTGTGTGTGTATTAGGGGGACCTGATTCATGCTACCGTAAAGTTATACCATTTTTATAAGTTTAAGGATAAAAACATTGTTGGAGACAAATTGTACAAATATTGTTCGAAATTTTATTGTGACTACACATAAAACGCCCTTCAGAACAATTGTTAATAACTTTAAAGATACAGTTCATTACTAATACTTAGAATTCTAGAAGTTACTGATGTTGATTTCCTACATAACATCTATTCGCTTAAGGATTTTTCTTAGTTAATAATTGATAGTAATATTGATGAAAAACTTATGGTTGGTAAATAAATATCTATATTATTTTCTTCATTTGTATACCATTAATTATATATATATATATATATATATATATTTGAAATAAGTATAACATAATATTTTATATTGTAATAAATATGTTGTGTATGTTTGTGTGTGTGTGTGTATATATATTATATGATGTCGGCATAATTTACTACATCGGTGATATTGTTGATAGAGATGTTGGTACATGAACTACGAATTTGTTGGAACTTACTATAGAGGACAATTTGTAAGTAATTTAATTTTTCTACCATATTTCTACAATTTGTAAGTATTTCGTTGATGATAGTTTTCATTTGATTTAAGCTCTTGTGAAATATTTTACATGTAAAATATAACTTAAATAGGCAAATATTAAAAAATTCACGGGTCGGTCGCTCCAGGTCAAAATTCGCGGATCCTAAGCGAGTCAAGCTGATTTTCAAAAATATTTCGCGCAATGCTTATTTCAGAATTTTCACTCCCAGGTTATGTTACTATATGAGCAAATGTGTATTACTGTAAGACAAACCATGTGTTACTAGTCCTTAAAAATAGATTTTTGTACTTTAAAGTAACAGTAAGGATAAATATGTATTTTTACAAGAACAAATATGTATTTTTTAATTTATTTCTCGTCCCTTTAAATATAGACTTATTATTTCATACATTAACACACATTTGCACCAACAATAACATAGATTTGCTCTAACATTAACACACTTTTGCAGTACACATATTTACTCTAAAGGTAACATAGATTTGCTCTAACATTAACACACTTTTGCAGTACACATATTTACTCTAAAGGTAACATACATTTGCTCTAACATTAACACACTTTACTCCAATAGTTACACTCATTTACGCTAATATTAACACACATTTGTAGTAACACACATTTTCTCTAACACCAATACATATTTACTCTAATATTAACACACATTTGCAGCAACACATATTTACTCTAACATTAACATACATTTGCTCTAACAATAACACATATTTTCTCTAACATTAACACACGTTTGCTTCAACAGTAACACACATTTGCTTTTACAGTAACTTATGATTGTTTCATGGTAACACAACCTGGGAGGGTGCATTTATGTATTTGTGCAAACACATCTTTATCCATTGAGTAAGACATTTACGTTATTATTATAATAATACAATTTTCACTACCTTACATGTGTTTGACAAATTCTAGGGTGCATCAAAGTGCATGCTATGCACTTGGATTTTAAGCTCAATTTTGATTTTTTCAAAATACACACAAACATACCGAACTGTGTATTTTATTTTTGTATTTGGAGTATTACTGATGCCTTCTTGGGGTATTACTGATGTCTTCTTGGGGTCTTGTTGATTTCTGCTTGAAGTACTTTTTTCAAAATCCAAGTGCATATTATGCACTCAAGTGCACACTAGAACTACTCCATGTGTTTTTGTATGGAAAAATAATTATTTTTGTAAAAATAAATAAATATTTGTGAAAATCAATATTTGAATAGATAATAAAACACATTTTGCTCTTATTGTATGTAAAAATATTTATTTAGTAAAAACACACAAAAATTGGTGAAAAAATAACATTTAGTCTAATAGAGTAACACACATTTTGTCCTTCAATAACATGCATTTGCAAATATAAAACCACAAATTGGGAATGAAAATCCTAGAACTAAACTTGCTCGAGATTTTGGAAAAATTCACCAAATTCGATTCGATTCGATCAAGATCCACAATTTTTTTAAATATGAATTATTTGTACGGATCCTCTATTCGTAGAATGTTTTATACAATAATGAGTAATACATTTTATTATATCTAGATTGTTGATAGGCGAACATCAATTATTGCTTGGCGAACAAGAATTAAGGCATAAATGAGGATTATGAACCTAAATATTTAAACCAGAGATGACTAACAAGAATAATAAAAAAAAGAGTGCATAAATCAATCTAGGAAGTGTATTATATGACGAACAACCTCCTTGACGAACAACTTTATGGCGAACAAGTCCTAAGACCTGAGGCCGAATATGAACCCTACGCCAGGTCATGGATGACGAACAATATTGCCAAAATGTGGTGCACTTACCAGTTTATGGGGTGTATATCACCAATCAGCCTATCAAGTCGACCAGATTCTTGACGAACAAATATTAAGAATCTAGAATCATGCCAATACTACGTTTATATATATACACAAGCGAACAACTTGTGGATCCCCCAACCCAGGAGCGAACAACTTCTACAGAAGACAATTGAGTATTAGACCAACAAGCAAACTACGACGAACAACTATGGACACGAGATAGGATCAAGTACAAGACTTTGTAATTAAGTTTCAACATAGATAAGGTCAAATATGGTCAAAAGGACACATGTCAAGCATGCAAGCTTGGTAGTCCAAGAGTCATGTACACCACCTACTTGGTGGTTAGTATAAATAAGTTGTTCTCCTTCAATAAAAACAAGTTCAAATTCACAAACACTCCAAAAACACACACTCATATACCTAAACGTACACTCATATGAATTCAATACTCGTATTTACAATTTTATAACCCGATCTTTCGAATTTATTATTTACAGTGATAATCAATCACATGTTCTTGTTTGGTGATCCCAAATTCGGTTAACAACAGTCACTAATCCACACAATTAGAACCAATCACCAACAATTTGGTGCTAGAGGAAGGGGTCGAACCTCCGCTTAAGTTTGATTATCAAGAACTTCAAGATTAAAACTTGAAGATTCGAAGAAATCCTTAAGAAATCCTTGAAGATTCAAGTGTTCTTGGTGTTTATTCAAATTCAAATTTGAAGATTCAAAGATTGAGAAGATAAATCAAATCTGGATGCCTCAATCCAAGGAAACTCGAGTTTCACATCCCTCGATGGGGGTCTTCCCAACTCGAGTATCCTCCACTGGTCATCAGGACCGTAATCCGCGATATGCGAACAAGGTTCAACCCTCAACAACAACTCACATAATGCCTCCAGAATTAGAGGCATTGACCAGCAACCCCCATAAATTGGCCAAGACGATAGCAGCTCTCCAGGCAATTCAGAAATAACAAGAACAACCTAGACCTTCACAAACAAGGCTAAGTCTCGACTGCTTGAAGTAGTGAAAACTAGATCTGCCCGGGGCAAACAACATGAGATTAATAACGCCCAGAATCGAAGAGACAAGGGCAAAACTAAGATGGTGGATCAAATGGAGGGCCAGGCTGAATCTGCCCATGGGCGAACAACAATGTCTAGTCATGGGATATCTCGTTCTAGTGCACATGACACACTGGGTCGACCGCAACTTCAACCAGAAGTTGCTCGCCCGAGGGCAGGACAGGGGCGAGCAACTTGCGAACAAGTACGCCCATCGGTACATGAAAGATTGACTAGGTCTGCCTTTGGGCGCCTAGGGCCAAACGCGGCGAGCAATCCAATGAGACAACCTCAAGAGATTCCCCCTCCAAGTGAGGGACTGCGATGAGCAGAAGGACATGCATCCTTGCTCGCCGAATAGCCTCCAAGTCAGGGGGCATCTCTTGATGAGTTGTCAAGCTTGAGAAAAGTTGTGGAGAGCATGCAGGGACAACTTGACCTTCAGAGAGGGATTGGGGCGACCAACATGCCATCCTCACCACTATCTTCAATCATTTTGAAGGCCCCAATCCAGAAAAAGAAACAATTTCCGGCAAGCATACAATATGAAGGCATTGCTGATCCCCGCATTCATTTAATAAAATATTCAGATTATATGATCTCTGTAGGGGCAAGCGATGCTACTCAATGCCGGATTTTCCCCTTAACTTTGGGGGACAGAGTCCACAAATGGTTCTCAGCTATGCCACCAACATCCGTTCATTTGTTTGCTCAGTTAAGCTGGAAATTCCTCTCACACTTTTCGACTGCAGGATCATATCTTTCCCAGAAACACCGGTTATCAGATTTAAAATAAAACGAGGATGAATCAGAATGGGCTTTCATGGAAAGATTCAATAAAGTATTGCTGGAGGAGGAACCGGTTAGCGAGGATACCAAGATTGTGGTTGTTATGGCCGAGTTGAGGAAAGGATCAGACTTATGGAAAGAAGTACTTCTGAAGTGCCCAAAAAGTTATGTCGATTTTAGAAACCAAGCAGACATATTTGTCTCCATGCATGAAGCTTTACAAATAAATTTGGGAGACAACAAAACTGATTAGAAGGAGAACAACAAAAAGCCCGGTGGAACAGGCTATCGAGTCCCAAAAACATGAAGGCATTCAATGAAGAGACGGAGTTGAAGGAAAAATTGAACAAGTTGCTAACAATATCTATTAATACTGTGTACAATAACGTAAAGGAGAAAGAGTTGCTCTCCCCTCCTCAGAAGATTCGTCAAGAAACTGGCAAACTCAACCCAAACAAATATTGTGCCTACCACCAAAGTGTGGGGCACTTTACAAGTGAGTGTAAATATTTGCTCAAGCAACTTTGATGGTTTTATGAGGAGGAAAACTCTCTGATTTTGTCAAGAGGCAACCTGGAGAGAGGCCAGGAGGGTAGCTCAGGGGATGAGATAGATGACCAACCTCCGAGGAACAACAAACCTGGACGACTAGCCCCCATCGTTGTTGCTCGCCCAGTGGAAGACGTATATATGATGGAATCCGGAGGACCTGTCGGAGAATGTTCTAATGGGCGACCACCAATGTCAAATAAAAAAAAGCTGAATTACGGGCGATTGATCACGTACAAGAATGGGGGTTAATCCATCCGTCCTACAAACATCTGAGTTAACCTTTACAGAAAAGGACTTAGAATGAATATTGACCCCTGTTGGGATATGTGTTTTAGTTTTGATGATTTTCCAAAACAACATGTAATAGGTTTGAAAGCAGTCAGGATAGTATCTTTTAGTTCAGGTCAGGCTAGATTAGTTTTCAGTAGAATAGGCTGTTCAGTTGAGGGGGAACTCAGCGAGGGGGAACTCTGCAACACAGCCTGAGAATATCAAGGTAACACCAAGAAGAACTGACTGAAGCCATGCTTGCAACCTGAACCAGAAGAGAAGCCTGAAGGATGTCCCACTGAGTGTAAACCAGGCTGATCTAAGCTAAGTCAGGTGGACCACTCAGTGAAGAGCATGATCAGGAGGATCAGGGCTGCACCAAGTAGGCCCTGAAGGAGTCAGGCTACTGTGGTCAGAGAAGTTTGTCATTCAGCCTTATGACAAACTTCTTGGAGTGATCTTCAAACAGTCTCTGAAGGACAACCACACTGAAGACGTTCAGTCCACTGAAGATCACCAGTCAGTGAAGGAGGAAGCTACCTAAAGTCAGTGGGTCTTGGTCAACCCACTGAGTCAAAGATCCGTGAATTCAGGCCACGTGGACCAATCAGCACGAGGCAGCAACTCTGACACTGACAAAGGCCGCATTCCAAGAAAAGTGGTTGAAACCATTAAATGTTGGATTCAAATGTATCTTCCCTCCAACGGATACATTTGAATCCCCATTATAAATACAAGCTTCCAGCTGCGGATTGAAGAGTGTGTGAGAGGAGAAAATCTACACCTACGAGCTGTGAGGGTGTGAGAGTTTTTGTGCGTTTCAAAGGGAGATATAAGGAAGCACATCTTACACCTAGAACACTGACCATTAGGGTCTTCACATATATTATCTGAGTGTTCAGCTTGTAACTCATAGCTTAGAGAGGTTTTCCTAATCCTAGCTTTAAGGCTAACACATTGTAAGGGAAAACCTCACATAGTTGGAGAAAACCAAACCGAAACCAAAACCCTCTAGTTAGGTTTGTTGGGAGTAAGTTGTTTGTAAGGAGAGGCAGCTCCGTGGAGGGGCGTGAGTCCAGTTGTAAGTGCACCTTGGCACGTTAAAAACAAGATTCCCAGGAGTGGATTTCCTGTTAAATCAGGCCGTGGATGTAAGAGTATTGAGACTCTGAACCACGTTAAACTGAGCGTACTTATCTTTCAAAGTATTTACTAAAGTGTTGTGAAAATCAGCTCACTGAGAGCTTTGTTAAGAAAACTTTAGTTAAGCAATCAGGTCAGAGAGATTCCTCTCACTGACCAGATCAGGCTAGGCACTCGAGAGTTCAGTCTCTCGAGTCACTGCCTTGTTGAGAGCCTGAGCTTTCAAGTCTCATCACTGACTTGATAGCTCTGACTCTCAGCAACGCAGTGACTTGAGTATTCCGCCACTGAACTCACTCAGGGTGCAACGCGAAGGTTTTAAAAAAAAAAAATTTGCTCCTGAATTCCCATTTTGGTTTTTCGAAAACGGGACCATCAACCCCCCATAATGATTCTCTCGTAATTTGTGCCAAGATTATGGGGACCAGGGTGCATCGATTGTTGGTGGACACCGGAGCTTACACCAACATCCTTTTAAAAAAGACGCTCGATCAACTGAGAGATTATTTGAGTTATATTCAAGATTCAAACCATCGCATCTTAGGCTTTGGCAATGCTATAACAGTCCCTTTGGGAATCATTAGGTTGTCTGTACAACTTGTGTCGACCGAAGAACCCGAAAAAATATAACGAGAATGATAGATTTCTTGGTCATAGATCAAGAGTCGACTTATAATGGGTTCCTTGGTCGTCCCTTTTTAAATGAATTTAAAGTTGCATGTTCAACCTATTACTATTGCATAAAGTTCCCAACAGCGAATGGAGCTGGTTCAGTAAAGGGAGACTAAAGAAAAGCTCGCGAGTGTCTCCTACAAATGCAATCAAATGAAGGACGAGTTTCCATGATGGAAGCCACCACCAATTATCCAATTGACGAACCATCAATGTTGAGGGATGTGATGGAGACTGGAGAAGACCACATGGACCTGGATGAACAACTTTCCATTGACGAGCAATATTTGGACGAGCAGCTCATTACCACCAGGGAACAACCTTCACTTGACAAGCAACATCCAAGTAGTGACGAGCAGCTTGTTGTCATTGACTTGGAGGGCCATGATCCAGCAAGTAATGATGAGCCAGGACAAGTAGATGATCTTGAACCCCACCTGGAAGCAGACCCAATGGACATCGAAAATGATATTGACTTTGAGGGACCAGTGATTGATCCTTGTTGGAAGGGATAAAAACGATGGAACAACTCCAATCAAAGAACTGGAAGCCTTCAAAGTTAATCCAAAAAATGAGGATCTAGAGCTGTACATTAGATATGAGCTCCCTGAGCCTTACAGGTCCCGAATGAAAGAGTTCCTCAAGACAAATCTAGATGTATTTGCATGGTCTCATGCAGACATGGTGGAGATAGATCCGAAACATGCTTGCCATCGACTCAATATCAATCAAACAAGAATGCCGGTCCATTAGAAAAGAAGGGAGTACGGCCCAGACAAGTATCAAGCTCTCAATGAAGAGGTGAAGAAGTTGCTAGACAATAACTTAATTCGGCAAGCACTTTGCCCTCAATGGGTGGCAAACCCGGTTCTTGTGCGGAAGCCGAATGGGACCTGGAGGCTATGCATAGATTTTATAGATCTGAATGCAGCATGCTCGACGAATAACTTTCCTCTTCCACACATCGATCAATTGGTAGACAACACTGCAGGCCACGAGATGCTAACATTCATGGACGCATTTGCTGGTTACCATCAAATTCCGATACATCCCGACGACCAAGAAAAAACAGCTTTCTATACAAATAAGAATTTTTTATGCTGGAAAAGAATGTCATTTGGCTTTATCAATGCGGGAGCAACTTATCAAAGAATGGTGAACAAGATGTTTGACGAACAAATTTGGGACACTATGGAGGTCTACGTGGATGATATTGTGGTTAAAAGCCCCATAAAAGAAGATCATCTTCAGCACCTAGCTCAGGTGTTTGATATCCTCCGACATTACAACATGAAGCTAAATCCAAAGAAAAGTAGCTTTGGAGTACATTCGGGGAAGTTCCTGGGCCATCTTGTTAGCCAGCGAGGAATTGAAGCTAACCCGACAAAAGTAAAGGCTATCGTGGATATGCAACCACCCCATTCAATAAAAAAAGTAGACTGATTGGTTGCCTAGCATCTCTGAACAGGTTCGTATCCCGATCGGGAGATAAATATCGTCCATTCTTTGAAGCTATCAAAAAAGGAAAGTTCACATGGACGAGCAGCTGCCAAAGAGCATTCGAGCAACTTAAAGACTACCTGGGAGATGTGAAGATTCTATCAAAGCCCTTCTCAGGAGAGAAACTATATTTATATCTGGCAGCATCTGAAGTGGCGATCAGCTCTGTATTGGTGCGAACAGATGGTAAATTTCATCAACCAATCTATTACGTCAGCCAAACTTTGCATGAAGCAGAAATCAAATATTCACCAACCGAAAACTGGCGTACGCACTTGTCATGAGTGTAAGAAAGTTAAAATCATACTTCCTTGATCATCAAGTCGAAGTGCTAACAACTTTTCCACTTAGACAAATTCTTCATCGCCCAGACACAACTGGTCGTCTATTGAGATGGTCACTGGAGATTAGCCAATTCGGAGTGACCTATGCTCCTCGAACAGCGATCAAGGGGCAAGCATTAGCTGATTTTATCATCGAACTAACTTTCCCCCAAGATCCGATGAGAGGACTTGATCATCCATGGCATCTCTATGTTGACGGATCATCCACCAACGTGGCCTCGGGGGCAGGAGTAGTTCTCATCAGCCCCGATAGACAAGTCTTCACTTTGGCAATCAGATTTGGATTCATGGCAACCAACAACGAAGCTGAGTATGAGGCTCTTATTGCTGGTCTCCACTTATCCCTTGCGGTAGGTGTCAGACGTTTGTAAATATTCGGTGACTCACAATTAATTGTGAACCAAGTTCGAGGTGAATACGAGATAAAGAATGATCATATGGTCGAATACCAACGAATAGTTGCTCACCTGATGTCCTTACTAGATCAAGTTTTTATTGAGCAAATTTCAAGGACGAGCAACACTCAAGCGAATGCACTAGCTCGTTTAGCAACAAGTAAAGGTCCACCAGAATTGGTGGATATTATTATAACAAAGATGAACAACCCGTCAATGACAAATTACAATGTTAATCAGCTAGACGAGCAAACCGGAGATGAAGACTAGAGAACAGAAATAGTCAAATATTTGAAGAGTGGGGAAAAACCAAACAACTCTTTTGAAGCAGTTAAGCTAGTCAAACGAGCTACCAGGTACACTCTGGTGGGCGAGCAGCTTTTCAAAAGAGGAATATCAATCCTACTACTCAAATGTTTGCCTAGGGGACAAGGACGAGCAATACTCGAAGAAATACATACCAGAGTATACGAGAATCACACTGGGGGGCAAGCCTTGGCATACAAAACTATCAGACAAGGATATTATTGGCCAACTTTACGTCAGAACACAATCAAAATAGCGAAAACTTATCATCGATGCCAGAATTTTGCCCTGAATATTCACACCCCGGCTCAAGAACTCGTTTCGGTTTACAACCCTTGACCGTTTGCAAGATGGGGGATGAATATTATTGGTCCTTTCCCAACAGGAGTCAGAAATGTTCGATTTGCTGTTGTGGCAGTCGATTATTATACAAAATGGGCAGAAACAGAAGCTATGGTAAAAATCACACAGCAGAAGATGATCAACTTTATATGGAAGAACATTGTCTGTCGTTTTGGAGTTCCACAAACAATCGTAACAGACAATGGTCCGCAATTTGATGGGAAAGAGTTGAGAGACTTCTGCACAAAGTGGGGAATTAGAAAACATTATTCTACTCCCTATCATCCCCAGTCTAATGGACAAGTTGAACCTGTCAACAAGATTATAAAACATACTTTAAAAATACGATTGACGGAGAGCAAAGGAAATTGGTCTGAAGAGCTCCCGGAAGTCTTATGGGCATACATGGTTTCTCCCAGGTCCAGCACCGGAGAAACACCCTTTGCAATGGCTTCCCTTCTGAGCAGTTACAAGGGAGTTGGCGGCTTGCATCATTGAGAAGTGGAAGTTGTCCGCCACTCCTTATGCAGAGATGGTCTTGTCTAGAGGCCTCGACCATGCACGAGCGATCAACTCTGTGGCCCGGCGAACATGCTCGACTGAAATCTCCCTTATATTGTCTGGGGTCTTGGAGCATGCATATTGATGGACGGGATTTGCTCGCCCAGGATGATTGTCCGCCCGGTATCTACGAACAAAGATACAAATGGCACTTAGAATTTTTTTAAAGAATGAATTTGCAAAGGCCTAATACCAAGTTATGGTACAAACTTACTCGACAAATTTCTTGGCGTCCCAGCCAAGATAAGTGATGTCCTCCGGCCCTCTCGGGGGAGTCTTCCTGTCCTTGCCAGCTTTGCTCGCCCACTCCACTGGCTCGATTGAAGTGTGGCGAGCAACTTCATCATTTTGGGCACGGGCAAAACCCTTCCCCACTTTCTCCTTCCCCTTGTCACCAGTAGGGGCAGCCTAGGCTACATGGGTCCCATCTCCTCTTTTTAACCGTTTGGCTCCGTGGGGAGATGATGTTGGAGGAGATGGTGGTGAGCACTTGGGGGAGGGGCAGTTTGCCGAGCAAAAGGAGCCCCTGAGGGTTTGTTCGTCATCGCCAAGACTTTGGAGGGCGGATCTCCTTTGACCTTCCTTCCTTTGGGGGGCGGCATATCGTGGACCCTTTGTTCCAAGAGACCAAAGCAAGGAGGAACAACTACAGTAACTTGCTCGGCTAAAAAAAAGAAAGTATGTTAGACGAACAAGTATTGAAATAAGAAATTATTGACGAGCAAGGTTGTCTTTGAGAGTTAGAATTTTTGTATACCTGGGGGCACCTCAACTTGGGCCTCAAGGTGATGGGGGTACGTGAAGAGGCGAGCAGCTTTCTGGTACCTCTCCTCGTTCACGTGTTGAATGGTCCTATCTGCCTTGTTCTGAAGGGCGACCAAACAAGAAGTGAAGAGGAACTCTGAGCCAATCTCTTCTTCTTCAGTATTCCACTTGAGCAACCGGGGATCTGCGAGCAAACATGAAAAGTTAAATTAGAACAATTTAATTCAAAGATAGAAAAAAGCAAGCTTAAGTTTAATCTTTCTATAAGATGCGGGGGAGTTTATGCGCCCCACACCACCATGGGGGCCGGAAGATGCTCGCCAATCACCCCCTATGAAGAAGAAGTGCTCCTTCCAGCTTCTAATCTTATTCGACACTCCTTCTACAATTTTAAGTCCAGTCCGGGCCTTCAAGTAGTAATATCCTTCTTCGCCCACTGGACATTTGGTGATCGTCATAAGGTAGTTGACCTCTTCAGCAGTAATACAGTCAACATACCCTTCCAAGGGTGTTGGTCCCGAAACGAGTAAACAGGTGTATGGGGGGGGGGGGGGGAATACACCCGAGGTTACAAATTTAAACTTCTTTAAAACTTATCAGGTTACTTCAGAGTGTAACTCGTCAGTGGACTTTAGGTCTGCTGAGAATTACTTGTGAAAGCTTACTGAGATAATACCTCCACTGAAAGCTCAAGACTTTCAGTTGAGCTACTATCTAATTAGCTTTCAACTGCGGATTAGTGAGCCCTTTAGAAAACTCGTTTTACTTGATAAACTTTGAGTGGATAACACACACTCAGGAAATAGCAAAAGGTAAGTACACAAGGTATAAAGTGGTTCAGAGATGAATCTCCTACGTCCACTGTCCTGATTAAAAAGGAGAATTCCTTTCACTTGGAATTCCTTGTGTTATAGTGCCAAGGTGCACTGATCAATTAATCCTCTCTTAGGATGATTGATCACTAGGATAATTCCAGGTCCTAGTTCACAAAATAAACCAGCTTTCAGACTGATACACATAATCAACTTACTAACACCACTTAACACTAACTCTCAACCTAACAACTGAGTAGGGTTTTGAGTAGGGTTTGGTTCCAACTGTTGTGAGATAATCCTTACAATGTAGCTTAAGGCTTAGGATGGATTATCTCTATCTAAGGTTTGGATATAGCTTTTAAGGTTGGTTACAGAAGGTTTGTTATGCTCTCTACTGATTTGAAACACTTGGGAAACAAAGGTAATTTCGAGTGCTTCTTGAAGGTTATGAATGTAGAGATATCTTTGATCTTGTGAGTTTCCCGTGCATAGAAATGAGCACGTCCTTCTGTATTTATAGGCTTCCTTGAAAATCTTCCCGTTGATTTGAATCTTCTCAAGTAAGTCTTCTTGTATCTGATTGGTTCAAACGGCTCTATTTGAAGCTTTAAGTCTTGTCAAGAAACGGCTGAAAGACCATGCATGTTCACCAACTTTCTGTAGATTGCTAGGGAAAGACTTTTGGTACTTGTCAGTCTGGGGCAGGTCGGCTGTCAGTAAAGTACACTGACGTGTCATCTTCTCATTGGACCTTCAGTCTGCTTGCCCAGATTCTTGTCTTGCTTTAAGGTGGAACTCCTCTGAGAGAGTCTTCTTATTCCTTCATTTATTGTAAGCTTCACTGAAATTCGTTTTGCCTTGTTTCAACCAGATTAACTAACAACTTTTAATATGTGTTAACATTGAATGTGCTTTGTTAGTTCTCATCAGTGGACCTTGGTCCTCTCCTGATGGTTTTAGTCTTAGTGAGAATGCACTTAGAAAACATTTCAAGACTTAGACTACTTCCTCAGATCACTTTGTCT
The DNA here is from genome assembly GCA_947034835.1 of Ballota nigra. Lineage (NCBI taxonomy): Eukaryota > Viridiplantae > Streptophyta > Magnoliopsida > Lamiales > Lamiaceae > Ballota > Ballota nigra. The sequence goes on along the minus strand of OX344724.1, from coordinate 35,754,891 downwards.
TCATCGGACTTCGTCTTCAGCAGACTTTGCTTTCAGCGGACTTCTTTCTTCAATACACTCTAGAATTTACTAACTGCACTCCAGTTCTTAACATTTTGAACTGTTTAACTAAACTCTAACTCTACTGAATATTTTACTTACAAACAACTTATGAGGAACATTTTGGCATCTTAATCAAAACTTTAAGTCTTATACAATTTCCCAACAAAGGGGAACAAACCCATAACACCGAGCAAATTTATCCACCTAATTGGAGTAATTTGGGTGATGGCAAGGTTGGTTGCCTCCAAGAAACGACCAATTACTGGGGGCAACGATAGCCTCAAACCGGCGATCAAGGTGTCAATGTTGATCGCCGTGCATCCTGGTGGAGGGCGATCAACTATCTCCTTCTTTTTTGGGGCCCATATAGGGATGTCGTAGGGGATTTTATATGCCTCTCGGATTAAGACAAGCTCGTCCTTGCGAACAACACTTCTTATCCTGCTCGCCTGGTATTCAGTCCTCACCAAATCCATCATGTGACGCCCCTGTTTTCCAAAATGTAGATTCGATATTTCAGAATTCCGAGTCATCACTTAGTGACAAAAAAATCCGAACTAAAAAATTTCTTTATATAGAATGCAAATAACAACTTCACATAGACAGCGGAAATACATAATTTTTGTTATAAAACGCGGCGGCCATTTATTTATTTTTTTAAAATTCTTATGGAAGGATCTTTATAAAAAGTTTGGCACAAAACAAATATTAAACATAAACATCATACATAACTAATCATCGAAGACCATGAGGTTGTTTGTCACCCCGACGTATGAATAATTTGTCATAGTAAAAGGAAATAGTGCATATAATTCTTTAGTATTAATTCCACAATAATCACCGGACTCGTATCACACCTCCACTGGCTCGAGCTCCCCTTCATCATATCCTGAAATTTGTTAAAAAATAGGGGGTGAGATTTGAATTCTCAGTGTGGGCGGTCTGCATGCTATTATGTAGTTGGGCGAAATAAATATGATCATTTTGTCAAACATCCTGTTATCAAACCATCATTTAATATTCCTAGAGCCGAGCCATATAGGCCAGACCGTCAAACATAATAAATCATTCCCTGGCACCGAGCCACATAGGCCAGACCGTCAAACATAATACATCATTCCCTGGCGCCGAACCACAAAAGCCAGGCCGTCAAACATAATTATATCATTCCCTGGTACCGAGCCACATAGGCCAGACCGTCAAACATAATACATCATTCTCTGGCGCCGAGCCACATAGGCCAGGCCGTCAAACATAATACATCATATAGCCCGTAGGCTCGCCCGAAGGCATCACGGTGCCTAGCTACAGAAGCCAGACCATTACGTATCGTTTAAGATACCATATATCATGTAATAACCATGTAACCCGACCCGAAGGCCAAAATATTTGTAATACCAACAAACCATATAATATTTCAGGCAATGCAGTAAAAACCACCCACCTTAGATGTTTTCCTTTTCGTAAAAATCCCCTTTTGCTTTCACCCAAAAATCCTCGTCACCGTGATTGCACTCAACCTAGCACATTTTGTTTGCAGTTTAACAATCTTTTACTTTTCAAGTAATTCTTTATATATTTAATTAAGAGCATTCTTAAATATCTTTAACTTATATTCCAACCGATAGAGCATATTGATCATATAACATTTCTTTTCATTACTTTTCCCTGATTAAGGATATTAGATCTTCATTTTATTTTTCACATCAGAAGTTCCTTTAATACTTTCTCAAATTCTTCTTACAATACATTAAGCAAGTCTCTTAGTATTATTTAGATTGTTAATAATTTTTAGCGGGGACGTTAATCTCCTTTCGTTTGTCTTCTTAATATAAAGACCTTATTCTCCTTTAAATTCTTTAAACATGATTTTATAAGCAAGCAATCTTTCACGAAAGCATGAATTCACATATTCTTATTTACTTTAATTATCGATGTCATAGAAAATTTCATAAAAGTTTATACGCGTTGGTTCAATAAGGACTTGTACTTTATTTAGTGTTTTATAGCTTATAGAGTTTACCAAAAAGCTTTTAATGTGACTAGTGTTTACTTAGAACATGAATCCTCATTTAGGCATGTTTAGTATACTCAAGTATTTTAGGGTTTTCATGAGATTTTCCTTTATTCTTTTCTCTTTTAAAGACACACATAGAAACATATAGTTCTTACTTTAAACTAACACCAAACGACACGTCATTCACATGTATTCACATAATACTTGAGTGTCTTAGATTAATGGATATCATGTTTATCAATTGAAACAAGGATATAGTCCATTCTTAAGTCGAAACAAGGAAAACAATTTGAGGAAATCACATCCGAAGATGAGCAGTTTGCTCCTTCGGATGTACGTCCCCTAACTTTAACCACTTTTGAAAAATACTAAAATATATCCGATCATCATGAAATTTATAAAGTATGTACCTTTTAGAGTTTACTACACATATAAAATTTGTTTCATGTCATTTGGTTTAAGAAAATATGAGTTATAGGTTCATTTTCAAAACGTGACAGTTTCTTCCAGAAACTTACAGTGTGCGCGCAGTGTTAAAAATAATTTTGGTAAAACTATTTATAATCATGTAAAAATTATGGGAAAATTCATGGAGATAGATAACTTCATGTAGTATTTTATCATAATTTTTATAAAATCCAAACTTGACTCGAAAGATACATTTTAGCCTATGAAAGTGAAAAATCTAACAGTTTTGTCACACTTTCTTTAGAAATCCATAACTTATCAAAGAAAATTCCAAATTGACTCAAACCAGTGGCAAATGAAAGCTAACTTGATCTACTTTCATAAAATATAACCACTTTCCCAAAATACGTAACATTTAGAGCTCGAAAAATTTATACAGAAGCTTAGTGACACTGTTCACAGTGTGTTTGTTGTGCATACTTTCTCTTGTATTTCCTATTTCACAACTATCATGACACTAATATTTTAACACTTCAATACATATTATTCAAGACTCCATTTAGCATGCATTTGAACATTAAAACGTAATATAGCCCTAAGGTTTCATGGTTTCTAAGCAAACAACATTTACAGCAACATTTCAAGCAAAACATTCATATTAACTATATTTTGAGTTGAAGGGTTTTACAACCTTTGTAGACTTGTCTTCTTAAGCTAGAGGACCTTATTAGTTCTTCAATCTTTTATTTCTTGATGTGGATTAGGGCTCCTTGAAAGGAATCCCTGGTTTTGAGCTAAAACAAAACAAGAGTTGGAGTTAGAAGCTGAAGATGATACTTTCATAAACTTTGAAAGAGAGAGGGAGAAAAATTGCTCATTTTTGCTTGGAGATGGCTTCAAAACTTCACACCAACACCTATGGAAACTTGGAGATTGAAATTGGAGTCCTCTTATGGTTGGAAATGGGAGAAGACAATTTTCTTCTCCCTTAGAATGGTGATGACCGAAACTTGCTAGGAAAAGGGAGAAAATGAGAGCTCTTTTACTTAAATCTTTTCTTGGCTTTCATTGAAATAATTGAAGGGAATTCAAGGTAGATGATATAGGAGAGGGGGGGGGGGGGGGGGGGGGGGGGGCTTGTGGACGGCAGAAAATAAGGCTGGGGGAGAGAGGAGAGTAGGTAGGAAAGGAAAGGAAAGGTATGGGGTGTGTTTGTTAATTTTTTAATCAAAGGTAAAGTGAGATTTTTTATTTTTAAGGAGGCATGGCAAGCTTTTGACTGCTGTGTTCCAGCTGATTGGGCAGTCAAGGTGGGGCCCAGGGGCAGGCCAATTGGTTTGCTTGGTATTTTTGGACACGGTGTAGTTTTCGGTATTGAAATCGGATGTTTTTCGGCTACGTTTTGGGCTCCGAAAATTAACGTTTTTGCTCGTTTTGTTATTCGAAAGTTAATATTTTTATTTTACTTGGTAAAACTGTTATTTAAATTTATTTTATCAGTTGTATCTTGGGTTGGGTTCGTATTTATTCACCTGGTTCGAAATTCGGAGGTTTTAGGGTTTTTCGTTCTACTTTTGGCGACAAAAGTATAATTTTATTTGAGAATTTTTTCATCAAGTTCAAAGCCTCAAATTTCCTATTCTAGAATTTTATTTTGTTTATTTTCTCAGTCTGTATAAATTTATTTCGTAGTTACAGTGCTAGGAGTGCTTTCGGTTCCGGTTTTTGACCAACCGTTGCGTAGAAATTGATTTTTAAAACTCACTGCTTTTAAAAGAATAATGAATCAACAAAAATAAAATAATTATAACATAATAATAATAATAATAATAATAATAATAATAATAATATAAATCCTAATTTTTTGGTTTGGGGTATTACACATCAATTGTCGTTTGAGGGGAGGAAATCTGTTCGCGAACTCAACAGCGTATGCTTGCCATTCAAATGGGCGAGAAACTCCGGAATGAATCTCATTCTCGAGCATCCTAGGGTTTGGGAATTCTATCCCCTAAAAAAATTCACGGGTAACTCGTCAAATTCGGGATCCGGCTCTTCAGATTTCGAGCTTGAAGAGGACTCCTCGCTTGAAAACCTGCTCGCTACCACCGCAACTTCTTCGTCGGATTGACGAGTACCGGTATCCTCCACTGACCGGACTACTGAATCAACGCCGGGGGGCATCGCCGATGAGACTTCAAAGGGAGGTTGATTTCTATATGCCACAATCGGGAAGAAGGGATCCAAATTCTCCACATAATCGTGGTTACTTGAGTGAGAGGACATGAGTTTTGGAGGAATGGGGATCAATTTCAAAAATCCTGGGGGAGTTTGGTGAATTCCGGTGGAAAAATCTCAGAAAGGCGGTGGCGGAATTTCAGACTCACGGTGGTAGGCACGGTGATGGTGGGGCAATTTTCGAAAGAAAAATAAAAGAGAAAGAGAAATGAAGCTAAGCAAGCAACAAAATAAATTAAATACCTTAGAATGTGAAACTAATCGCCGGAAAAGCTTTAAGGACGCCGAAGTTTATGGAGAATCGCCGGAAATGTGAAAGAAAAGAGAGAAGAGTGGGAATTTTTTTGTTTCCCGCTCCTATTTATACTTAAGGGAAAAACGGGGTAAAACCCGATTTTTCCCAAAAATATTGGGGCCAAAAGGAGAGAAAACGGGGTCCTTAGTATAAAGAGGGAAAAGATGAAGGGCCTACGAGCAAAACTAGAGGCGCGTCACCTCGAACAAACACGCGTGTGGGCGGCGCCCCATCATGCCGCCCACGTCATTCTCGGAGTAATCAATAGACTTGGAATATGAACGGCCACAGTAGTGTTGTTCGCCACAAAAGTGTTGTTCGTCAAGGCACCCATGAAATATTATCCTGACCCCAGTTGCTCGACACAATGATGCTCGTCCAAAGCAACATCTGGCCAGAATAAGGGGTAATTGTTGATAGGCGAACATCAATTATTGCTTGGTGAACAAGAATTAAGACATAAATGAGGATTATGAACCTAAATACTTAAACCGGAGATGACTAGCAAGAATAATAAAAAAAGGAGTGCATAAATCAATCCAGAAAGTGTATTATATGACGAACAACCTCATTGACGAACAACTTTCTGGCGAACAAGTCCTAAGACCCGAGGCCGGATATGAACCCTACGCCAGGTCATGGATGACGAACAACATTGCCAAAAGGTGGTGCACTTACCAGTTTAAGGGGTGTATATCGCCAATCAGCCTATCAAGTCGACCAGACTCTTGACGAATAAATATTAAGAATCCAGAATCATGCCAAAACTACGTTTATATATATACACAAGCGAACAATTTGTGAATCCCCCAACCCAGGAGCGAACAACTTCTACAGAAGACAATCGAGTATTAGACCAACAAGCAAACTACGACGAACAACTATGGACGCGAGATAGGATCAAGTACAAGACTTTGTAATTAAGTTTCAACATAGATAAGGTCAAATATGGTCAAAATGACACATGCCAAGCATGCAAGCTTGATAGTCCAAGAGTCATGTACACCACCTGCTTGGTGGTTAGTATAAATAAGTTGCTCTCCTTCAATGAAAACAAGTTCAAATTTACAAACACTCCAAAGACACACACTCATATACCTAAACGTACGCTCATACAAAATAAATACGAATTCAATACTCGTATTTACAATTTTATAACCCGATCTTTCGAATTTATCATTTACGGTGATAATCAATCACACGTTCTTGTTTGGTAATCCCAAATTCGGTTAACAATAGTCACTAATCCATGCAATTAAAACCGATCACCAACATAGATGGGGATACTCCTTTCATCCCAAATCAGTTTTCACAGTTAACTATTCATCCCTTACAAATATCTCTAAATTAGATCTCCTTTCATTAATAATTACGCAAAAAAACACCTTTGATTTGTTTCAATCGCTTATATTGAACAACATCCATTTAAGGACTACAAATCAAGTCTTATAATAAAATCCCCAAAAAGTAAATGTGGAAACAAATTTGGAACAGTAGTAAATAATAATGAGGTCTGAGGAAAAATAAAATACTACTACTAGTGATAATAATGAGAGGACGATGATGTTGGTACGAAGGTGAATCCTGCACCTTGGAACTTGATTATCCTTTCCTTTTACTTGAGCTCTCAAATCAAATCAAATTCGATGACGATTTTCTCCCACTTTATCCCTTGCGCAGTGCGGCACCCATCCACAACTCAACTCCGTCTCCTCTCCTCTCCATGGCACACCTACTTCCTTCTTCTGGAATCCCCACTATATGCCCATCCCCTTTCTCTATTCGCTTCTCGCAACCTACTCTTCAATCCCACTCTTTCTTCCACAGGAGCCGCAGTTTTCCGCGGTTCTCAACTAGGGCGTTTGATACTGCGAAGAAGATCGAAGGGGAAGAGTTGGTGGATGGTAATGGTGATGAGTACCCCAGTGGTGAATTTGTGTATAGGGAGTATGATCTTTTGGAGAAGTTTGCTGTCAAGTGCAAAATGTTGGTTGCGTGGCCTTGGCAGCGTGTCAAGAAAGGCAGTGTGCTCACAATGAATATACGCGGAGAGGTAGCCATTTCCTTCCTCTTTTTGTTCCAATCATAGTAATCGAATGCTGTTGTGTTAGTGTTCTCATTGCTATGACTTGTTTGCTCCTCCTAATTTCTTATAGAATGCGCTGCTCCATCATATAACTTCCAAGCATTTGTGTTATTACTTTTCAGTGATGATCATCTTCTGGAAAAATGTAGAAAATACTAGGAAGCATATGAACATTAACGCGCTTGCTTCTTTGGCACTCCGACTGTGGTTTTGCTTTTGACCACATACATAATTATGGCGGAAGGCCTGTCTATCCTAGGAGCTTCTCAACATTTTTTGAGCTTTTTGCTTTTGTCTGCGCTCTATCTTACTGAAATAGGGGTTTAAGAAACAAAAATGAGTGATTTTCTTAGTCTTATAAAGTTTAAAGAGCAGCTTACTGTTATACCACAATGGTTTGGTGGGAATTTGATTCATGTGATTGTGAAAATACCTGGATTTGTTGTGATATATTGGAGTTACTTTTGTGTTGTTTAAGATTTTGATTTAAAGAGTGACAGAATTGAAAATACATCCCACTTTTTCTTGTCAGATATCTGATCAATTGAAGAGCCGTTTTTCCTCAGGATTATCTTTACCTCAGATTTCTGAGAATTTTATAAAAGCAGCTTATGATCCTCGCATTTCGGGTATATATCTTCACATTGAACCACTGAACTGCGGGTGGGGAAAAGTTGAAGAAATTCGCCGCCACATATTAGACTTTAAGAAATCAGGTACAGAAATGAAAAGACCTGAGGGCTTGTTATGTTTGAATTGTGCTCTAATGTTGTGTTTATTTTTTTGATAAGAGACAATTATTATTGCTTATAAAGCTTAAGGATGAGAGTTCCTTACAAAATTACAAGCAATAGGCTTACAAGGCAAAGTACCGATTCTTAGCTACATCTGACAAAGACAAACCCTTAAAGAATGTTGACTCAAGGACCACAAAACAACTCTATATTCGATCCAATCCCACATATCATTTATTGACTCAACCTTATCATTAAAAATCCCGTTCCTTCCAAACCACGGAAACAACAACTTTAGAAACTTTTTTTTTTTTTTTTTTTGATTTGTGATCTATTTTAGAGTTTAAATGGAGCCACTCAAGGGTAGGATAGGCTCAAATCAGATTGTATATTAGAAGTACTACATGAATAGATCTTTGCTTGCATGAATGTGGCGTTGGTGTGTTACATATCTTACTGCATCTCTATGTTCTTTTTTTTTTGGTTTCTCTTTTTGTGTGCAATTGCTAATGCAACATTTACATAAAAAATAAGGATTACATGGTATATGAAAATGATTAGGTGGGATGATATTTGGGGTCAATATAATTTTTTTTTATCTCGTCACTCGTTTTACTTAAATAAATTTGATGCAACTTAATTCATTATTTTAATTTTATTTAATATTATATATATTTAAAGAAAATTAATATTTAAAAAAAGATATCCTGAAATGTTTCCTAAATAGAACAAGAGACTGAATATGGAGAACACTGCCGTCCCTGAAACAGTAAAGACTGAAAGTGAGTTTGTGGAGAAAATGGGAATTGTGATTGTGGAGGCACAGGCGGAGGAAAGAGGTCAACTTGTTTAATATACTTGTCTTAAGCTACAACTTTTTTATGGGAAATTTTGTGCTCTTCAAATCGAATCTTAATGTGCTATAATTTCCCGTAAATAAAAAAAAGAAAAAAATAAACTGCTATGATTTGTCTATTCGCTTGGGATGCAGCCTTACACAGGAGCCTTTCTACTCTTTGCTAATCATATAGATTCCAATAGGATACTCTCGTAATTCGCCTACAACTTTTGAACCGCTTTATGCAGGAACTGTAGTTGACACTTTGCGCAATCATTGATTTGAAACAACTACCGGAACTTCAAAGAAGAAGATGTGTTCTTAGTTTTCCAGAATTATGTGGGGATTAGTTAGGACACGATTTTTATTTTTAATTTTAAGAAACAAAGCTAATTTTATTGCTGTAAACAAAAAAGGGATGAGGAATCCCTAAATACAAACAAAGATGCAATCCTAAATCCTTACAAAGCAAATGATTAGTTAGGACACTATTCATACAACAGGGAGAAAATAGGCAAAAATAAGTGGTATAAAGGACACTTTAGTAATTACATATCTTATTCCCAAATCAAACTAATTCTCACACCTACTTTGGTGTGATTTTATATCCATGCAGTTATTAAAATATCCGGTTATCCCCGGGTCAGGAATTAAAAGAAATCTTCATTATTCAAAGTAAATAAGTGATAAGGTTAGATGATTAATTATTATCCAACCTTATCACTCAAAGTAAACGCAGTAGAAAGTAATTGTAAGGAAGATCGAAGATGTACCTTGAGGTATACATCACCCCTTTAAATTAAATATATTTATTAGTAAAATTTATGGTTTCTTATAATTAAAAAAAGGAAATTTTTTACTTGTACTATCAATGGTGGCTGGCATGAATAACTCTATGAATTAACAGTTATGCTATGATAGATGCAACTACCACTAGTTTTAGGTTTCCTAATGAATATTAGCATATGTTGCTGTCTTAAAGGACCATAATTTGTAATATATATTTTACATTATCTGAATAATGCAAGTGTAAGTTACATAATTTCGACATTTTACCTGAAGACCTGAAATTTTAATATGAGCTTTCTGATAAACCCTGATCTTAAGTTATGGATAGTTTCAGTTTGCTTTTGACATAGAGTGTTCGGGCAGCTGTATCTATGATCCTTTTAGGCTCTGTCATTGATCTTTTTTTTCTCTTTCTAATTTTGGAGGCTTCAGTAGTAGAAGTGGTCTAGGTGTTATTGCGCACTATCATCTCAGCATTGTGTTGGCTCTAGGTTAGAAAGGAATAGAAAAATATTTGGGAATCGAAAGGAATCATTAAAGGAAGTATGCGATGGGATTAATTAAATTTATGGTTGCTTGATGGGCTTCAAATCATAAAGAGTGTACGGTTGTTCTTTTTTTTTTTTTTTTCCTTTTAAATAAAAACTAAAAAGATTAATATCAGATATAGCTAGAAACTGTATACTTTCGTTTTATGAGATGACTAATTGCTTTATATTGTTGACTTATCTGTTGTTGCTGAGGTTCTAGGGTGAAGAATGGATTCTCTTATCAACACGTTCTTTCATCTACTTTGGGACCCTTTTGTGCCTTAAAAGTTCACTAAATAAAATCCTTCATGCAATATGTAGGCAAGTTCATTCTGGGCTATGTGCCAGCATGTGGAGAGAAAGAATATTACATCGGCAGTGCTTGTGAGGAGCTGTATGCCCCACCAAGTGCGTACTTTCAATTGTATGGGTTGACAGTGCAGGCATCATTCCTTGGAGGTGAGTTGTTAATAGTGGTAATTGAAAAGGCTTATTCTCTTTATAAGCAAAGGATCATCATAGTATATAAGTTATACAATTTTGCTAAAGAAATTATCTGATGCAGTATAATTCTTAATTTCTAAGTATTAGATGGTGGGGATCAGGGATTTTTAGTTCTGTAATTTATTGTCTTTTACTAAATCTTACTTGGTATAATGTCTGTCATTTTATTTCTAGATTCATCCAGGATGTTTCATTCCCAGCAAAGAATTTTGAACTAGCCCAGTATTGATCTAGCTGATAAAATGGTTGAATATAAACATTGGTTTTATGAAAGTATTAGTTCATGTGATACAATAACTCCATGATGAACACCAATACTATAGCTTTTCAGAGCCCCAAGTTCACCATTCAGTTTATGGAAAACCATTCACTTAATATACCATGTTAGACAAGCCATGCCAAGTCAGTAAGTCACATTCCTGGACTTGGCTTTTGTTGGCTGCGGTTGGTTTTCCTAATGGACAAAGCTCAGCCTATATCATTTTTGTGCATTTAGTCTGTTGTATTACATATTAGGGTTAGGCTTGTTCAATTAGTTCAGAGTTGTCTACCATTTTCATTATTCCAAGTTGAATGTCTGGAGTTTTTGAAAAAAAAATTTGTGTGTTTGGGTTGTTTTAGGCATGACAAAACTTGGAATATCCAGATGCTGAAATGCACTAATTTTTTTTTGTTACATTATACTTTTCTTCAGCATATTATGAGAGTGTCTAATCAGAAACTTGCAAGGTTGGTTTTCATATGTTATTAGCTTATTTAATTTTTTGGCAGTCTCTTGTCTTTGGAAAAAGTGATAAAGTTAGTTCATTTTAATTATATGGGAGCATTGTTCATTATCTCCAAATTTGGACAAGGGACTTTATCCGTTATTCTATATATCCTGGATTACCAAATTTTTAAAGATACAACTTGGTGAGACAGACTTTAACTTATGAGCATCTTGTAATGCATTTTTCCTTATCACATGACCTCCTGTTAACGCAGTTGTGGGATGACATAAAAAATTGTATTGTAGGTGTCCTGGAGAACATTGGAATTGAGCCACAGGTTCAGCGGATTGGTAAATATAAGAGTGCTGGGGATCAGCTTACCCGTAAAAACATATCTGATGAGAACCGTGAGATGTTGACTGCTTTGCTTGAAAATATTTATGAAAATTGGGTAGAAAAAATTGCACTTGTTAGAGGTAATTTGCATTGGGTGGCTTAGTTTAACTAAAGAAATGTTATCATATAATATCTTGATTCTTGATTACTATGCAGGAAAGAAAAAAGAAGAGATTGAGAACTTTATTAATGAAGGAGTTTTTGAAATTGAGAGACTGAAAGAAGATGGCTGGATAACGGATATAAAATATGATGATGAGGTACAACGAGTTGTATATGTCTTACTTTAATGTTGGAGCCTTGGTAATGTTCAAAATGAGTTCTAGATTTGGTCATCAAACATAAAAAATCACGGTCATCATGGTTCTATTTGTTCATATTGTTTTCATTTAGGGAAATGACATTTTAACATTTATATTTATGACCTCTTTGATGTAACACCTATAAAAACATTTAGAAATTACAACCTGACAACTTTTCCTCTTAAAAATAACATTTATATTTATGTTCTCTTAGGTAACATTTTCTTTTCTTTGTTTTCCTTTTTCTTTTTATTTGATAAGAAACAGATAAAGCCAATAGAATTTTTGGTAAATAAGTTATCTAATTGTATGTGGGAAATCACAGGCTGACAACTTGGCGCTAGTTAAACTTTGTGCAACTTTTGCAAACCTCAACTAAATGCTGAATGGAGATATATATATCTCTGTATGTAATATGTAGTACCACCCTTGTCGCTGTACATTGTACGTCTGGAAGTACCTAGAGACCTAGCAGTTAAACGCTTCCTCTGATCCTGAGGCATGTAATATTGTAAACCTGGTATATTAGGGGTGAACTTTAGGACTGGGCGTAGTACTGTAAATGTATTCATGTGTTTTGCCTCTGCATTATCTTAGAGATAAATGTACAAGCCACTGTTAACATATTTCTTGTAAGAAACTATGTGTCATGTTACAATTTAATTTAAGAACTAAGCATCTAGGATCTTGTTTCAGTTGAATTAGTAATTTCCTATTGCACACACACTAGATACAATATTTCATTCTTAAATCTTTTTGGGAAAATCAGAGCCACATATATTCTATTACCTTTTCTGACCCGATTCTTATCCACTGGGGAAAAATTAATTATTGGTCTCTGAATCTTGATCTTGTTCTAGATAGGAATTAATTAAGAGCAATGAATCTAACATCCTGTGTTAATTTTAGATGTTTGCTGCTTCATAAAAATAGGCTAGTTTAAAGGCTGATGTAAATGTGTTATTCTAAGTTCTGTGATTTGCTATTATGTTCTGCATGAAACATTTGACAATTTGGGAATGAGATATTGGATGTGTTCCTGAATCCCAGTTTCTCTTAGTCAGACTGATAATTAACATCTTTTCAGTAAGTTTCACATTTCAGGTTATATCACTGCTAAAAGAGCGTATGAAAATTCCCAGTGATAAAAAACTCCCTACTGTGGACTATAGGTACTTCTCTTTGTTGAAATCATCTTCATTGTTATGCTGCCATTATTATTTATTTCAGCTTTTCATGGTCTTTTTATGGTTTTGGTGTACTCTTTCTGAACTTTTATGTGAAAATTTGAGACTTCAGCATATAATTTCCTAATGAATAAAGTATTTGCACCTGATTGTTTTCAGCAGTGCCTGTTCTTCAATCAGTTTCTTGTGAAATACATTTCTATACTGTTAGTCTGTTACTAAAGTTGGCCTTTAGGACTAATCTACAATCCTCTATTTCAGCAAGCATCTACTGATAAAACCTGTACTTTTGCCTGCATAAATTTGGAAGATAATATTTTGATACTCTCCTAAGTGCATATAGGTAGCAGAATGAGTTCCTGAAAACCTCACCATGTATCTTATCTGGCAGAAAAAAGTCAAATATGCCATAGAAATATTTCATTTCTGTGCTGCTTCTTTTGTTTAATGTATGCTATTATGGAGTTACAAAATATTCGTACACTGCACTTGTAGGAAGTATTGCCGTGTCAAGAAATGGACATTAGGATTGACTGGTTCTAGAAATCAAATAGCCATAATCAGAGCTTCTGGAAGCATTAGCCGTGTACGGGGTCGACTAAGCACATCCAGCTCAGGAATTGTTGCCGAGCAATTCATTGAAAAGCTTCGCACTGTAAGAGGTATGCCTGTGTTGTGTACATGCAAAACTTATATTCCATCTTTTCTTGTGAAAGAATGCAAATGCTGAGAACAGAGCGCTGACGTAAACTATATTTACTGTATGAGAACTGCAGATTAGTCTGACTATCTATATATCATGTAAAGCAACTAAAAAAACTCTAAAATGCAATTGTTGGTGTCGGCAACTTGTTTCTTTATTTATAAATATTCATATAGGATCAAACTACGGAGAATAAAGCTAAACTCAGAAATTTTATGATTGTAAAGCTGTTGGCAGAGAGAAAATAAGATGCGTGTAATAGCTTGATATATGCACAATCCCCCTTTCAAGCGCTTCAATCTCTTTTGGACAAGGCAGTTGTAACTCTGCGTGCTAATTTTGTATTGGGTTTTTTGTATTTTGTTAAGGGACCACTCATCCCTTGTACTCATCTTTTTAAAGTAATAAAATTCTTTTTCTTATATAAAAAAAAAAAAAATTGACCTCTTTTTTTTCCTCATCCATAATATTTGATCACATGCTTTTCTATTCATCTGTCTAATGCTACATTTTCTCAGAGTCCAAAAAATACAAGGCTGTTGTCCTTCGTATTGATAGTCCTGGAGGGGATGCCCTTGCTTCTGATTTGTAAGTATTATTTTGTATGAGTGTTTATTTGTTTCTTCTGTCAGTTTTGTAACATTTGTTTAAAATATTTATTTGAGAATATGCAGCCAAATATATGTGTCATACATATCACAAAGTAAATAAAATTAAGGTTACTAAAGGTTGTGTTAATTCAGCTAAACACTGTTTATTGCTGTTGTGAGAAATTTTGTTGCTAAAACCATGCTGTATCTATTTCTTTCATTTAAGAATTTCGTTATGGTTAGTAGACCAGGATCACGCAATACACTGATATCTGATCTGTTGATGATGAGAGCTTGTTGCTCTTTTTACTTTTCTGTGAGTGAACTATGGTGACAAGAATTGTTTAAGCTCGTTAAAGGGAGCATAGACCTTAGTGACTCATTAGAAAGAGACCCAAACTCTTAGAATAATACTAACTTTTCTGCTGATCTTTATTCACTACTCATGATCTCTAAAACCAGAAAAACGATTACACGGGATGTAAAATTAGAAAATCTAGGAGCAGGGAAACTATATATGCGGGATTTTGCCATAATATATTACATACAAGGCTGGTATAACTTATTAACTTGAACAAGAGCAAAGGCTTAAAAAATTCAAAATCAAGGTTTCAGTCAGTCTGGTATCAAGTTGATTAAGATGCATTAAGTATCCACCTGAAAATTGGGTTTAAATCTTTATTTAAATAAAATTTTCTGTTTCCTATCAATTTTTTTTTCTTAAACTTTTGTTATTTCATTTAAATTTTGGAAATGTGTGATATTAATGTAATGATCTCTTCAGTTTGCTTGTTCTGAGTGCATGTAACGATTTGTTATTCCCTCGTGTTAAAGCACAAAATTCAATTAAGTTTATTCTAATTATGGCCAATTGTCAAGCCCTTTAATTATTTGTGTAGCTGATCTATTTTATTAAGTTTCAAGATTATGGGAAAGTGTATCAGGAAAAGAAGCATAGTAGGAAGGTTCCATTTCATTGATCAGTGTTGTGTTTCAACAGAATGTGGAGAGAAATCAAACTTTTGGCTTCCTCAAAACCTGTAATTGCATCAATGGCTGATGTTGCTGCCAGTGGAGGATATTATATGGCCATGGCTGCACAGACTATAGTTGCAGAAAATCTTACACTAACTGGTTCAATAGGAGTTGTCACAGGTGAGGCCCTATAACACTTTTTCTCAACCTCTTGCAATAAATAAGAAATTTTGGGGGGAAATGTCACTGAGTTCCACTATGCATCTTTAGATGTTTATAATGATTCCACTATACAACTTTTTAAAGAATCTTTTCCATCTTTATAGCTACCTTCTTTTTATTAAATATTGTAATACAAAACTCCTTGATGCACCTCACATATTTATCTTATTAGTAATTTTATAGTTGGGCTTTTTAATTTAAGTCTAGAATAAATTGCCCATGGGCTTTGTTATGTAGGGCTTAAGTTACGGTTTAAGGTTGAGACTATTTAAATAAGGTTTTCACTAGAGATAGGATTATCGAGTGATAATTACAGATTTGCAGCCTTTTGTATTGTGGCAGAGAGAGTCTCTATGTGGCCTCTTTTTAGATTTTGGAGATTTTCCTAGCAGTCGTAACCGAGCCAAACTACCTCAGCCGCGAGTCAATCTCAGACTACCTCGCCTTATGTGCCTTTCCTGGTGCGCCTGAGGTGCACCTTTCTGTGCTTTCCATATCTCTTGACCCCAAAACGTGTTTTATGTACAACTTTTGAGATATAAAACACCTTGCAGACAAAAAAACTCAATATTGACAAAATCATAAACAAGAAAAGAATGCTGATATTAGGCGTAGTTTAAGGGGAACTCAGTTAAGATGAAGTACCTTAGAAGCAGTGCCGCTTCTCCTGCGTGTCTGTACACTATGTTCTTTGCCCGTGTGACTAACTGTTCCTTTTGACTATGAATATGAGGTTGACAAATTGCCACACATTTTCTGATTAATGATCAGCCATTCATTATCGGTAGGGGCTGGGATTTTGCTCTATAAAGGTCTAGGATAGTTTTTCTTGCACTGTCTTTGTAGTTTGTACTGTGCTGTGATGTAATTTTTCAGGAATATCTCATTCTCTTCTAAGCAATAAAATATCTTTGTTTCTTATCAGCCATTCATTATTTGCAGAGGCAGACAAGTACTTGCTCTGAATTTTATATGGTTACTATTTTCTTTGGAAAAAATGTTTTTAGATAAATGCACTAGTAGAACATTCATTATCAGCGCAAGAGGCGTTTGAGCTCACTGATCGCACTCACACATACCGTAGTTCTCTCCTCATGGTTTAAGTTGACTTGTCTTCTATCAGTGTGATTTCCACTCTTCTGCCTCTCCTTTTGTCAATATCTTCAGTTGTCTTAGTATCTTTATATTATTTTCTATTTATCTCTCCATTGACTTCAGCTGGAAATGTTAGACAATTGTCTAAACTTGAAAAAAGATGCTATTGCTTTGAAATTAAAGGTCAAGAATTAAGAAAAACCTTCGGGGGAGGAGGGGGGACACAGAATTTAATCTCTCATTTGCTAGGTTATGAAATGTTGATAGATTGGGTATTTTGCTCCTAGGAAAGTTCAATTTGGAGAGACTGTATGAAAGAATTGGCTTCAATAAGGAGATTATATCTAAGGGAAGGTACGCAGAGCTTACGGCTGCTGAGCAGCGACCTTTCAGGTATGTTAATAACAAGTTGTAAAGTTCGATCTGTATTTTGTGTTAACTGAAAGAAGGGTCAATCTTAATGTTGCCAACTTTGCAAATTTTATGAAAAGACTCTGCCACATAGTTATTTCTATGTTCAGTGTTCTATTCCTTGGTAATTCAATCTCATTAGTTAAGGATTCTGTATTTGTAATATGAGGTCAAACTTTTAATTACAAGGTTTAAGACAGAAGTAATGCATTTAGGAACTCTAGACAATATTAAAGTCACTTAAGGAAGAATGATCAGTAGTCTTTAAATCACTGATCCATGCGCAAAAACATACCTCTGAACTTTGAGGGCTTTAGAAGTATTCGCCCAGCTCATGAGATAACTGTTGTATGGATTGAAGGCTAAACTATCACTGAAGTTGAGCTGTGAGCTGAAGCTGTACCAGAATTACTTTAGAATATTAAGGTTGGAATTACATAATATGATCATCAAGGCCCTGTGTTTGCCAATCTGTAATTATCTCGGTTACATGTTTAATGGATGGACAACACAAGTTCATTAGGCCCCCAAACTTCTGCTAGAGTAGCCGATTTAAATGTTCTAATTTGGACCATGCTAGATCTAACGTACTAAAATCAACTCTGCCACAAATAAGCCCCAAGTAAGTCTGGCTTTTAATTTTGCAAAATAAGACTACAGTATCTACTCACCGTTCCTGCAAAATTATATATTGGTGCGCATTGCATCCATGGTGCTTTGCAGTTTTTCCTTTTTCCCTCTTACACTTGTTATCACCACATCTATTACATCCTATTCTTAATATTTTAGCACGAGATATAGAAAAAGGTTCTTGTGACCTCTAGAGTTTGGAGGAGAAATTCAGGTCCTAAAAGCTTTTATTTATCATGTTAATATATTGATTTGATTCGTCATGCCTGTGAATTACTATCTAACTTAATTCGTGTGAATTCCAAATTATACACCCTCCGTCCCGGGGTAAGTTTCCCACTCTCCTTTTCGGGCCGTCTCACAATAAGTTTCCCATTTCATAAATAACAAATACAACACTCACTGCACGTAATTTTAACTTCCAAATTTACACAATATTATAAAAAATGCCACTAATTACTTTTTCAAGTCCATTTAATTTTCAACACTATTTATTATTATACACAAAAGTCAGCTTGTGACCCACCATATATTAATAAACAAATACACTTTTTTAATCAAAACAACAAAAATTTATGGAAAGCTTATTCCAGGACGGAGGGAGTAGGTAAAGAAAAAATTGGACTAAACTCTCTAAAAATATTTAAGATTTATTGTCGAATAGTGTAATATTAGAATTTTCACGTACTCTGAACATTGTTTTGGTATACTTTCAGGGCTGATGAAGCAGAACTGTTTGCAAAGTCAGCACAGAATGCATATAGAAGTTTTCGGGACAAGGCAGCCTCTTCAAGATCAATGAGTGTATGGTTTCCAATAGCATATTCTATATATGTTATATATCATCATGGGTTTCTAATCTTTTCTGAAAACAAAACTTATATCATTGGATGCCCAATATTACAGTACCAAGTTCCTTGATATTCAGTATAATGAATGCTTTAGGTAGACAAGATGGAGGAGGTTGCTCAAGGAAGAGTTTGGACAGGCGGAGATGGGGCTTCACGGGGTCTAGTTGATGCTATTGGTGGACTATCACGAGCTTTAGCAATAGCAAAACAGAAGGCTAATTTACCATTGGATGAACAGGTTACTTCTATTAAGTTATTAGCATTTATGAATTTTGATCATGAATATGTTGTTCGTCTATTTTCCATCTCACTTTACTATTGTTATTATTATTATCATCAAGTCTTAGGTTATTTTTATCGTTTATAATTTTATTAGAATCAGTGTAGCGCTATTGACAAATCATATGAACAGTTAACCAACTATTTATGTCTTTTAACACGAAAATTTAGGTTTGGCAACAAGCATTATGCTCTCCATTTTGTAATATTAAATGCTCTAAATTTGCTAAAATTTAGTGCTATTGAAACCATCACTTGAACAATCGACTAACTATTTGTGTCTGAATTATATTTTTCCTCAACTTAAACGCGTTCTAAATGACCTAAAATTTGCAATGTTTTGTTGATGTTCCTAACAATGAAAGCTGTAATAGGAGAAATGTATTTATCATTGAAACCTGTGCTTTTGGGTATTCCACATAGTTAGTTACTCCCCAAATTCTACTATATCAGTCGTTTAACAAAACGCAATATATTCCATTTTAAGTGATGTTTTTAGACTGCATTTCCCCCTTCCCTGCCGATTTTTTTGGCACTTCTAATCTGTTCCAAACATTGATTAGGTGACTCTCGTGGAGCTAACAAAACCTTCTACATCCCTACCCGAATTCTTAAGTGGGTTTGGTAGCTCCCTTGCAGAAGCCGACGCAGCGATCAAAGAGTTTCTACAGATTATGGCATCATACGATGGAATTCAAGCCCGTATGGATGGGATCATGTTGGAACAACGGGACGGAGCGTCTAATGCCTCCGTTATTTTTAGTATGATAAAAAACTACTTGAGATCTCTATAGTATTGTTCAATTCTATTTTAAATAGTCAATCAAATTAAGAGCAACAAGTACTTACATTTTTCAATTGAAGTGTACATGGAAATACTCTCCATGTGGAAGTTATATTTACTGCGGTCACCATATTGATATATATATAGTATAATTCCACACGAGTCTCTTTATATGAGAACTTCATTTATTAATCAAGTGAGATTGAGAACTAGTCTCGAAGTTTAGTTTTCATGTTTTGATGGGTTTCTTCGACTCTAGCTGTTTGTATGTTTTGGTGGCTATTGTTGAACTGGTCGTCAATAATGCCCTTGCACGGTTAGTTTTGTTCATGCAAAAAATGGCCCATTTATTTCAGAATGGTGATGAAACACAATTTATTTTCTAGAAAACCATCAAATTAATGGATGTTGCGCTTCAATCTATACTCTTAAAATTGGAGAGATGTCGCCTTAAAAAAAAAAAAAAAATTAAAAAAAAATTGGAGAGATGTCTACAAATGCTCAGGATAGTTTGCTTCTATGAGGAGCTTTTTTAGTCGAACGCCTACAACTGACTTCTTAAGACTAGAGAATTTGATGCACAACTTTATTTGGACAAAACAAGGTTTTAATTCGATTTCATGATCTAGAGTCAGTGGTGATGTTAGCCTAGACCATCAGTCACTGCTAAGAGCATCCAACCCAGCTGTCTCTTAGGTATGCTCATACCAATCAACCTAGTGAACCCAAGTCATAAAAGATTGACAAGAGGCAAACCCCTATGAAAAACACAAAGATGTCACCTATTTAGCTGAGACCTTTCACATCGAGACATCAACTTACTAGGCATACAAGAATTTAACTGTCTTTGTACATAGGGTGTGCAAAAATATGGTACGAGCCGAAAAAACTGACCAAACCAAATTAAAATATAATTTTTAGTTTGGTATTCGGTTTAGTTCGACTTTTCCTTTTAAAATTTGATTTTTTTTTTTTATTTTGGTTCGACTTACGATTTTTACAAATTAAAAACCGTAAAAATCAAACTGAACCACAACAAATAAATAAATAAATATATTAACTATTCACTAAATTATTATTAATAACTCCGAATCAAATATAATATAATAATTTTAATATTAGTTACATAAGTTAGATTACATACAACTCACATCATCTCTCTCTCTCTCTCTCAGCGCGAAAATTGAAACCCTAATCTAAAGAAATCTCAAATCTAAGAAGGAAATGCAGGATGCGGCGCTGCGCAGCCGTCGTCCGTGCATCACGCACTCACACAATATCTCATCTCTCATACCTCTCTCTCATGTCTTACACCTTGACTGTTATGTTGTTTTAAATTGTTGCTTAACTTTGAAAATTATTTTGTTGATATTTTTATTGAGAGGTTATTTCACTTTTGGTCCCACAGGACATCTACTAATTTCAAAACGGTCAAAATACTTTTAAAACTGGTCTCAAACGTTTTTTTCTTGCAAGTTTAGTTCCACCGTTACATAATCCGTTAAGTATCTTGTAGATTTGGTCCCACAGGATTTAAAAATTAATTAACAATTTTTAAATAATTTTCAGTGGGAAAAAATGTTGCAAATATGGTCCCATAGGAAATGAAACTTACAATTACACCTATTTATCAATTTTGGTGGAAATTTGATTGTAGATATTGTCCCATATAATACTTTTCTGGTCCCATAATTTAATGTGCATGTTATTTAATTTAGTATAAATATAAATTAATTTAACTTTTGTGCAAATTTTTATAAAGTAGTAACAACCCACTTTTATATTTTATTTAATTAAATATAAAATAAATTAATTTTTTTGTTAAAAATAGAAAATTTTATTTTGTTTTTTATTTACTTAAACATAAAATATTACAAATATTATAAAAATTGGAACAATTCACTTTAAATTTTATTTAAATAATTATAAAAAAAATTACAATAATTTACACTATAAGAATTTATGCAAGATACTAGAAAAATATTTTACAAAATGTTGTAAAATAAATATTGTGCTAGGCAGTATTATGTTAAGAATGCAAACATAATTTCGCGGAAAAAATAAATTAAAAAGGACTTTAGAAGTAAATCTGGTTTATACATGAAACACTTTGAAGGGTATGAGTTGTTTCATAAAAAGATATTAGTGGTGTTTCACTAAAGAGTATTAGTTTTCACGTATTTTTTTTTCAAATATCATTGTTATTTATAAAACTATCACTATTCTGCATATCAACTATCACTGCTTAAAAATGAGCTTGATTTTTAAATAGTGATAGTGCACATGCATAACAGTGATAGTAAAATATGTATCATAGTGATAGTGTGCATACATAAGAGTGATATGTAAAAGTAATTGTGGTACGTTCTAATAAAACAAATTTGAAAGTAATTGCGGACAAAAAGAGTATAATTTAAAAAAGATTGGATTGATTCAAAATATTAGAATTATTTTAGAGTATAAAACAAGTTTGTGCATAAAATTTTGATAAATTGGATATTACGTGTGATAGATACATAATAATTTTTATAATAGTGTTTTTTATAATGATTTTTAAAAACTTAAAAATAAAAATAAAATAAAAATATTATTTTTATTTATTAATTATTATAATTTTATATAATTCTATAGATTCTGATTTTAAAAGTATTCTGATTTTTCCACAAACAATTCTATAATTCTTCTTTTATAAAATTTGATAAAATTAATTAGAAAATACGAATATTTGTTTAAACAATTATAATAATTTAAAACATCAACACATAGTTTTTACTTATTCTGATATTAATAAAAAATACAGCATATTATTAATCATAAATAATATTGTATCATGTATTTAAAGTGCATTATATAAAAATTCAATATAATAAACTTCTTTATTATTTTTCTATTAATACAAGTTTTTTTAATAAAAAAATAAAAAAGTCAATTTTAATATAATTATATTGTTATATTTTACTTTATTTTATTTTTATAATGATTTATACAAATTCTATATTTTAATATAAAAAAATATATGAAAATTTTGCATATTTGGTACCTCTGGATGTATGTTTGGGATTAAATATGCAAACTTAACGTGCAATTAAAATTTCTGTTTACTTCCGTTAACTTTTGGGGTTAATTTTGCAAGCAAAAAATTTTGTGGGACTAAACTTGCAAGAAAAAAAATGTTTGGAACCAAATATAAAAGAATTGAATAGTTTTGAAATTAGTAGATGTCCTATGGAACTAAAAGTAGGGTTATTGATGATTTTTTTTTTTTTTTTGTTAAAATTAGTAGTATTTAGATGTTGGCATGTTGCAAGTAATTGGATGAAACAAATATGTTGATATTAATTTTTTTTGTTTAGATTTATAAAAAGAAAGAGTGAAAAATATTAATTTTTTTTGTTTAAATTTAAAAAAAGAAAGAGTGAAAAATTTGAGTTTTTCAGTTTGGGTCAACCGAAATTTTTCAGTTTCGAACCGAACGACTTTTCAAAATTTAGTTGGATTTTGATTTGTGGATTTAATTTTCAGTTTGGCGGTGATTTTTTTGGGAAATGTGTGGGCTTGGGGAAATTGTTTTTGTTTGGTACCTAGACAAATGATGTTGACGACATGATCGACTATACTCAATGCTTATAGAGATGAAGTTGACCTATGACGACATGAACGACTATAAGTCGGATATTACTACTTACATCCGACTGAATGCAATTTTCTGATCAATAAGCCCACCCAGTACTTACAAGATATATAGCTGATTGATGCATACTATGTATCTCAACATATCATTCGTAAGTCGTCTATATACACAAAAAAAAAAAAAAAGGCCGTTTCATCAAACCTCTTTTATTTATGAGATGACACAGTTTTCAGCAACAGGATACCTATACCTCCAACAGCCAAGGAGAGAAGTAAAGGAATGCCAATGGACCCAATGTCCGATTCGTTCGTCCGTCCTTGATGAGGCCTTTCACCGTAATATTCATGTAGGACGCGGCTTAGATTGTCGATCTGATGCATGATTTGGCGTTGACCCCGACCAATAAGTAGCACCTGTTTCCAAATCAAAGAATTGATTATTGGTAATTATTAAGCTATGAACATTTTCCACTTCATCAGAAAAATTGCAAATTGCAAATTTGGCCAAAATTATAACCAATTGATATAAATCATGGCTAAATAACTGAGCAGAATAGCAAATTCACACAAAGGTTTGGATTTTTTTTAGATCAAGTGATTTTTGGTTGGCACTCTTGAAAATTCTCAAAAGAATTATTTCCAACCTCTCCCATCTACCATATAAAGAAATCAGGAAATGAGAGAGATTCTCAGCCTAAATTCTACTTCTGAGTAAACTTTTCATAGCTACATATGCAACTTTATTGTCAAAGAAAAGGCATCCCAGAACACTTTTTTCCAGAGAACTGAAAAGGACACGCACACCGATAGTCATCGTTATCTCATACCATTATAAAACAGACCATCCACATAAATGGCACAGATGGTTTTTTGTTTCTACAGATTTACTTGTTCTTTATTTATCTCAAAAAATCATTTCTTTGAAATGATATTCCATGCAATAAAAGGTTCAGTAGACTATTTTCATAAGAAAAAGCAAATAATCATGTTTGACAACACATTGCCTAAAGGTTGCACAGACGCCACTGATCAACAGTTAGGACTCATGGAAATTTGTTCAACTAACATAAATGAGAATGTTCTCTATGATGCCCCCAAATCTCTAACTATAAACTGATTTAATTTAATTAAACTACAGATGATGCTGTAGTTCACATGCAAGTATACAATTTGACAATAAACTCTTTCCTATTTCTTCCTCTCCGCTTTGTGTAAAACCATCACAAAGTTAAACCAAAAAGGTTCTAGTCTTCTATTAATAAATCTTTTTTGTGAAATAATATTTTTGAAATCGAGATATATGGGAGATCACTGATTTTCTATGACACTCAAATTAACATATGGCTAAAACTAATAGAGCAAATTAGACTTCTAAATGTGAAAATGTAGTAGTTAATAAGGCTGCATGAGAAATCTTGTTTTCCTAAATTTAAAATGCTTAGTTTTACCTCACTCGGGATCTGATCACCCACATTTTCGCAAGGTCCTCGAGAAAAAACCATAATTCCCACCCAATATTTTAATACCAGGTCATCTAAATTGTCTTAAGGCCCTCAAAACCATATCATAGTTCCCATCCTCTCTCACTCTCTCACATTTCTTTCATCCCAAATGTGACATAAATGATCACGCTGTGACAACCCAGGTATTCATTAATGAAAATCTAGTTCCTCTTCTAAACACATTTCACAACCATACTGTGTAAAACGTCAATTGCAATTGCAGTTATATAACACCACAAAAAGAAACTACATCTATTAATCGTTTGATGTGGTTTGTGAAAAAGTGATGATTCTCCTGAGCTTCACCAACTAAATGAATGCTTCTTTGCTATCCCACAAAATTTACCACTTAAAGTTTCTCTCGAGATAAAACACTACAGCCAACTCCAGAAAAGTTAAACACAGTCATTTATACGATTATAAATGAATTAAATTCTTTCTTCTCTTGTTTCCTCCTTTTCTTTCTGAGCAAAACAATATAACCAACTCCAGCTCCTCTCATCTTACAACTTTGTGTCTTTCCTCTCTCAGATAGAGAATTATTGATTTTTTTTTTTTTTTTTGACAGGGAATAGAGGGTTTATGATACATTGCTTATTCTTAGTAATTACTCCCTCCGTCCACAAAAAATGGTCCTGCTTTTTTGCACGTGGTTTAATGCGATATTGGGGGGGAGGGGGGTGTTGTTACGGGGTATTGTGAGGTCTGTTTTGAATAAAATGATCGTTTATGGACCTCAAAATACCCTGTAATACCTCCCGACATATTGTATTAAACCACGTGCAAAAAAGTAGACTATTTTTTGTGGACGAAGGTAGCATTGTTTTAGGACTTTATTCTAAGTTGGTGAATAAAATGGTCCATGCATTTAGTTGCTTTGGACCAGTGATGCGATATCGGCCTAGGTGGTCATCGGGAAACCCAATTTTAGTGGTCATACAGATTGGGCGTTTCATGTATTAGGTGCCGCCTAGACGGGCTAGGCAGACAGGTGTCTCAGGGGATTCCACTTATTCTGAGGGAAACATGTGTGTAGTTGTCTAGTTGGACTATTTGCATTTGCATTTGGTAGTTGAAATTATGTTGTTAAATTACAGTGTATTTTTACTTGTCATTTACTCCATCCGTCCCAGCTTTACTTGCACATGTGCAATGACACTTTCTAAGAAAAAAGGGAGTGAGTATGGGTTTGAATAAGGAGACGTACTTAATTGACTTTTGTGAATGTGAGTTATTTCTTTTTTGGAGTGTGAAAATAATGTTGGGGCGTCCAAAAAGAGGCAAATGTGAAAGTAATTGCAGGACGGAGGGAGTAATTTTTTATATTGATTGTTATCATTAAATTATCGATTTATGCAGTTATACATACTTTAAAATTTTTAAGTCGTATTTAAATTGTTATCAAATGCCTTTTTGACATATTAGTAAGACATAGAGGGCAAAAAATAACATAAATAAGAAACTCATACCGACTAGTCCCCACCTAGGCATCCTATGCACAAGGCGGTCAAAATCCGTCCAACTAGTGATTTCTGACTTCTGCACCCTTGTTTAGGACTTGATGTAGGATTGGGTTACTAAGTCTATTTATATTGTCATTGTGTCTCCTAGTTAGATTATCTTAGGATCAAATATTGAATCAACTTCAGCTTGGGATCTGCCATTCGGCTAGGGCACGGGATTTCTCGCGTAAAGGACCATTTTATTCAGTAACTTGATATAAAACCTTTAAACAATAATTCCAAAAAAAAAAGAAGCAATGTATCAATTCCCTTCCCCTTAAGAAGAGCCTTGTCCTCAAGGCTGAAGGAAGGAAGTAAGCCCAAAACTGAAGCAGATACAATATTCAATAATCAGAAGATGATCTAAGAGACACAAAAACCATATAAATAGACTCCTAAACCTAACCATAACTTAAACCCTATGCAATAAAGTCCACGGACCAATTTATTCAATAATAACTTAAATTAAGAAAAAACCCTAACAATTATTAAAATAAAAACAGCAGCATATCAGTTTATTTAAAGAAAGATTTGGAGTGATGAAAGAGCAAGGTTGAGGAGTTACCTCCTCCATGAAAGCAGACTCCCTTGCCAATTGGGAAGACGAGGAGGAATTCGGTAGAAGTGAACCCGTCAATGGGCCATTACCTACACCATATAGCGAAGAGGCTGCTGTTGCATTGCAGACCTCAGCCTGCAATGCCAAATTCTGTTGGCTAGCTGATACTTTCCTGATCAAAATTTTTGAGTTTAGTTCTTCAATCCTTGAGGTGAACTCATCCATTCGGTCATTTAATGTAGAAAGTTGTTCAGATAGCTGAGTAACAATGCCCTGAAATAATTTGATCAGTAATAAGTGAATCACATATGACTACTAAAGAATACAAGATTAATGTACAATAAAAGAAGTGCCAATGCCGTGGAACTAGGGTTTAATTTCCTTTTATCTTTATTAGCAATACCATCATCACCACTACCAAAACATCAAGAGCACGGTGCGATAAAAACTTAAGTAACATGGCATCTAAATGCTTTCATTGATATCAAAATGGTCATGGATAGTGGTATCAAAGAAAAGGTATCACTGTATTAGTATGTTGAAAGTAGGATAAACAGATAAGGCCTAGTCATGAAACAAAAAATAGAAAATAAGAGAAATGTAGATGCACCAAGAGCACATTTATGCCATATCAAGGATTTTCAGTTTGCCCATGATCTGTCATAATACAGAAATGCATTCATCTCCTCTGCATTAATATGCTCGATAATACTATGGGATGAAGACAGAGATCTAAAGAAAAATTCGTAAAGTTGGAGATGAACTTGATCATATCATGAAATTTTTTGTAAGCCAACGTGAGTGTTGAGTATTTACTTAGACTTGGATGAAATCTTTGTAATTGGGTAGTTGCAATTTCAGCAAAAGAGTCGAATTCTTCTTACCCTACAATCAAGGTCTATTTATTGTAAAATTATTTAATTTAATTGCTTAGATTCCTACATGTTTAGACAATGCTATTAGGAGTTGGTACTATTTAGGGCTGCTGATTATTGTAGGAGGTTTTTATTGCCTTGTCAATATAATCTATTGAATATAAAGTGTATTTAGCTGATCTTACTGCACAGTATATAGGAGAAAAGATATGAGAAATATTTTACCAATTCACATGGTATCAGAGTTGGCTTTATATACATATATAAAGAAAATCAATTGTGGAAACCATCAGCCAATGTATTGTGATGCCAGGAGTTATTCAAGTCCGACGGAGGCCATCCCCATCACTGACTCAACTGGCCTCAATGGCTCTAACTCTACTCCAACGGACAGAACTTCAAAGAATGGGCTCAATGTGTTAAGTTTGCGAACTGGCAACAAGGAAGACAGAACAATAAGCCCCAGGTCAGTGATCCAAAATTTTCCCCACTGGTATGTTAGCTCAAAGAAGCAATTCCATACAAGCTCTAAAGACCTCTAGTGCTCCTACACCTTGGATTATACACGGGGGAGATGTAGGAAAAAAAAAAAAGCCATGAGATGTAGTCTACTCAGTGATGAGAACTTCATACTCGAAGCACTAAAACAGTCGGAACTGGTGGCAGATCCAAGTAATCATGAATCTCCCTCCAACCTAGAACAGGTAAGAGATCCCATTCTTAGTGAACCTAATGATCTTGGACTACCCATTACACTCGGAAATAGACTTGCATTGCACACTTCATACAATTGAAAAGTTTGTATCTATAATACCAAGTCCAATATTGACAGGGAAAAAACTCCAAATAACATTCAGGAGGGTACTAAAGAATGAAAGTTTGAAATTAATGAGTTTATCACATGTAAAGAAATAGCATTGGAGAAGAATGGAAGTTTGGAATTTATGAGTTTATCACATGGAAAGAAACCAGAAGCTGCAAGTGGCTATTCACCGTGACTTTGCAAATGGAATTGTGGAAAGATTGAAGCCACAAATTGTTGTGAATGGGTTCACTCAGACCTATGGTATCACCTAACTACATAGAAACATTTGCACCAAGCCAATCAGGACCGGA
This sequence comes from Ballota nigra, assembly GCA_947034835.1. Classification (NCBI taxonomy): domain Eukaryota; kingdom Viridiplantae; phylum Streptophyta; class Magnoliopsida; order Lamiales; family Lamiaceae; genus Ballota; species Ballota nigra. The sequence goes on along the minus strand of OX344724.1, from coordinate 35,726,091 downwards.
CTCTTCAACAACTTGATAACAAAATGCCTTCCTGGAGAACTAGTAGATGACAATTTCTTCAGGTTTATACCAGTGGCTTACGCATGAAATTTTCGCTCCCCCACCCCCAAAAAAATAACAGCAAAAAACAAAACACAGAAACATAAAAAATAATGTAAAGTTGACTAAGACTAGAAATAGACTTTCCCAATGCCAGGAAATCATCCAAAGTATTTTAAGGTAATAAATTAATCATGGCACATTCAATCTGAACAAATCAATACAGAACATTAAGAAAATAGCACTATCCCACAAAAATCGGTGAGACTTGCCTGATCAGCAAGTGCAGCTGGTGAATCTGGGGTTCTCCCATCATACCTCCTATTGTTAACAGCAAGTTTTGTCAGCTTGGTTATATTTTTCTCTCGTAGAGTTGAGTATGACTGAGAAATCCCACTGTCGATAGTGAAATAGTAAAAGAATTTTATTAGATATAAAATTGCTAAAAAATTCTGCAGAGGAAAAACGAATTACCAAATTGGCAATAAAATCGAAAAAGTTAAGACTAGTTTCAGCCATCAACAATGTCTGTTTCATATGCCAGCAAAAAAAGCATACCGATTTAGGAACTTCGTTCTCCTATCTGCAGAGGCTCGAGATAGCGCTTCTTTAGGACTTGAAACCAATTCATCATCAATGCTGAGTTTGGTCTTCAAATCATCAGGCAGTGCCTATGGAATTTGGGATGAGAAAATGAATAATGAAAAATAAGCAAATCTCAATCGTTTCACCTGTATCATACCATAACATCATTTATGAGTTTCTCCAGTTGAATCTGTTCTATGTATGTGTGTGGAACATAGGAACCGTCCAAGCCCAGATCTTTGGCAACATATTCGACATACAAACGATCTTTTCCTTGTACCTAAACAAGATAATACACATAAATAGCTATCAGATTATAATTTGCTCCAACAGCAACATTCCAAATCAGGAGCTAGAGAAAACTGACCAAAGACACATGGTATACTCCGCATATGTGAAAAGGAATAAACAACATTGGCCTCTCGAAAGATTGAAATCTAGAAACATATGTGTTATCTTTCTTATACTTTTCTAGATTCTCCTTGAACAACATGTATGCTTGTTCTAAGGAGAAAAAATTCCATATACATCGCTCCAACACTTAAAAAGAAAAGAAAAAAAGAAGGAATATTGTTTAGATCTGCGAGTCAACAGTAATAATTTACCTACACAATATACTAGACAACATACAAAGTATTGGTTGTTTGATATAATACCTGCACATACTTGCGGTTAAGTTGCTCCAACCAATCTGTTTTCACACAAATTTTATCAGTGGAGAAGATATGGCTACTTCTTTTTAGGATGGAAGCTATTGTGTACCCCAGGGCCATCAGTCCACCAAGAAGACGCACACTGACTTCAAAAGTAATTCTTGGTGATATAATAAAAGGTAGATCAGTGACCCACTCCTGAAAGTAATCCACAGAAAGGACCGATACTCATCAACACATTATTTTAATGCCACTTTCGACATTGCAACAAACAATTACATAAATATCGTCATAATAAGAATTTAACCGTTTCCTTAGAAACATGAACAAAAGGAAGCTGTGAAATATGAAACTAAAGCATACTACATATGTTTCAGCCAGAAAAACATGGATCTTTAAAATAAAATCAAGACTAAGGTCATGATGTTATTGTCCACAAGAATTGATCTTTTAGCTTTCAGGTCATGATTTAGTGTCCATAAGAGTTGATCATTCAGCTTTTGGTTGATCAATAATACATTCAAACTCCTCATACTTCAAAATGATATGGTGCCTCGAATGTGCAGTGCTAATGGTTTATGCTTTAAATAACAAGCATCATTTTCAAACATATAGAACGACCTATAGTTGCATGCATAGGCTAGGAAATATACAGTTAAAAGTAGAACACAAGGTAAGAAAGAGAATTTATGAATTTTGGAATTTTATATTTCCACCTAAGCACCAACTTAAAATAAAACAGTAGTAGTAAGAGAAGATTAACGAAGCTGGAAAAGTATGCATAGGTGATATATATGGAGGAACTTTCAATGAGTAACACCATTCAGGTAAGCTCATTAAATCTCTGTTATGACATACATTGTTAATAGGTACTACATAAGGAAGAATATAAAAAGGGAGCCTAATTTGCCAACCAACCTCAAACATGAGATTGTACTTTCCATCCCGGTTCCTCATCCTCAAGTACGATTGGCATGCTTCAGGATCTTCACCAGGTGGCAGAAGATAAATATCATAAGTTTCTTCTGTAGTTTCTTTATAATCTTCGGAAAGGACGGCCTTAATTTGATCTGCAGTCACGGGCTTTGTTGACTTGAGGGGAAAAAAATAGGAGAGCTGTTAAAATGTGTTACACATATGCAACACTTTTCACTATAATTGGACTCAGAAACAGATGACTCACCTTTAATATGTATGTCGGGTTTTGAAATCCAGCAAATGGATTAAACTTGTTAACAATTTTTATATGTGCTGTTTGCAGATCCGGCTCAATAAAAGCTTTGTACATCGGATATACCTGTATGCAGGATACTATAAAACTGCTATAACCCGTCTCAAATAAAAATTTATCAGGCAACTCAGATATATTATATGTAGATATTATGAAACAGTATAAACGTGGAAAAAGTTGCACCGTTTCAGATATCTGATGAATAATCTCCTCAGGCTCTTGTCCAGCACGTTGAATGTCTCTCAGAACACGTTTTACAAGGTCAAAGTGCACTCCGCCAGTAACAGAGACACGAAGGTCTAGAAGAGGCCGTAACTTTTCGCTCAAGGCATATATTCCTTCGATAATAACGATTCGAGAGCTAGGAACTTCCAGAGTCCTGCTAAAATTGACATTAGTAATGCTAGTCGGGGTGCAACCAACTCATGAATTCAAGATCCACAGAATTGAAACAATGTAGCAACACCATCAAATGAACATATATAACCAAGTCAAAATGAACTACAGAGGAAATATGAAATATCGCATTCTTAGAAGTCCATATGATGCTGAAATGTCAGGCATTATCAAATTCAACTGGATTTCATCTGTGGTATCATAATAATCTGAAATCCCTTTATTAAGAGGAGGAGAATGAAGAGGAAGTAAGATTTTGATTTGAAAAGGAAGATGATCTTCAGAGGTCTTAAATATTTCCAGATTCAAACAAGGTTTTCGAGAGTATCAATAATCTGCAGTAAACCACCGGTGTAAGACAAGATGTTGTGGATATTCTAAGAACTAGGGCCATCATTACCATCAAAATAGATAAAAAAGAAAATTTCTATGATTGTTTTGATTATTATACTTGGAAAAGAAAAAAAAAAGAATCAATAATAATAATAACAGGACTGCGAATCCAGCCACACGGTTGGTATGTACCTAACCTGTAACCCACGCGAGAACTAGACTTGAAATCGTATAGGGGTATTTGGACAGATCTTCCTGATTTCAGACCACGGATATTCTCAAGTAGAGTGTCATAGTCTGTCAAGCGCGGATCTGTTCAGGAGAAATAAACCACTATAAACTATAACGAGAATATTGCTGTTGGAATCTACCAGTAATTGCAGCTCAATATATAGTAAAAGAACATCAAAATATAGTCAGATGTAATAAGTATAATCCGTAGTGCATGAGCCATGAGCACAAGAGGTTCACTCCATTGCTAATCTCCACGTTATTCAACGTATGGAAAAAGACACGACCCACTCCATATGTATAGTACTATACCATGTCAAAACCAAAATTTAAGGCTTCAGGGGTGGGTGTATTTAACAAAAAGGTGGATGAAAATATCCCCATCCATTTACCTAAAAACGACAGTACCCTACTGTTACCATAAATTTCAAAAGTAAGTACACTATATGATGGTAAGTAGTCTTTTACATAAACATGAAAATTAATGTGAAACAAAGACCAATTACACGTATAGAGGATGTGTACAATAACACCTTTATTTAAAAAGATAAACACAAAAAAACATTTTCACAAATCAAAATCTTTATTTGTAATAACACCTCTTAATACTGAGCTGTTTAAGCATGCTAGACACCTTTGGCAATATTACTTTTCTTATATTGTACAAGTACATGCACAATGCCACGATAACAAAACAAACAGAGAGCTGCCAACATACTTCAGGCGCAGACTGAAACTTCTCTGAATTACAAAACCATTTCACAAACGTTAATAGCACGCAAAAGCCATTTTGTTCATTATCAATTGATGAAAATGGAGTTTTTCAAATCTTGTGATTCCGCCCCAGTCAAAAAATCATTTTAACCAGTTAAAACATTCAAATGACTTCCATAAGAGAGGTGAGCAAAGCGTAGAAAACAAAAAGACTCGATTATGCTAGTAATAGAATTCTGACTTTATCTTGATCACAAATACGTAACTACTGTCCAAAACTAACAACCTATAGATCCATAAGATCAGTAAAACATATTTATTCTGATTCACACAATTCACAATGATACGCCACTATTATATTTATCTTTCAATAATTATTATTGTAGTTGGACTTTTGTTTTAAGTAGAGTCTTTTAATTAAGTTTTGGATAAATAAATAGCTCTTATTGCTTGAGGCTTAAGTTAGGGTTTAGGTTTGAGTCTATTAAAAATATGGGTCTCCCTAGAGTTAGGGTTATCTTTTGATCATTGATATTTTTGTGCAACTGCGGTTGAGGCAGATAGAGTCTCTTCGTGACAGAGTGTAGCACTCTGTGGCCTCATTTTGAGAAGTCATCTAAGCTTTTCGTAATTTTTGTTATCTCTATCGTCTTCACTCTATCACCACAACCACAGTAAGAAATATGGAAATCATTGGAGTTCCAAGTAGTAGTGAGAAAATAGTTGAATATAACTCTTAAGTTATATGGGTCCAGTCGAACTCAAGTGCCTCATGCTGCAGTGTGGGCAAAATACTCCTTAGCACTTAGCAAATAATCTGAGGATTTATACTCATCAAAATTTCTGGGATGCAGCAGTCAGAACAATATAAAAATCTTGCAGATTAATAGGAAGGAAGCTATTCAGGACAAATCCAAATTTTATTCACCTCTTTATAAGATATCAAACAGTATGATGTATGAAATGATATCAGATTTTCAGCTCATAGTGCATAGGTTATACTTCTGAAATGCCAACTCCTACACTTCTATTTTGAAATACTCTATTTTTGATTTCCAATGTTCGGAAGAAATAAGAATACTTGACTTCGAGGAGCCCACTCATTTCCATTAAGCACATACTCCCTCAAATTCTAAATAAATGTCATTTTAGCCTTTTGCATCATTTACTTAATAAATGCCATTTTGGAAGAAAATTCCTATTCTATCCCTAATTAATTTATATGGAGTACATTTCAATGCATATCAAGTAGGGTATAGGATCTTTTGGACCAATGAAATCAATCTTTTCCAAAAAAAGTTAATTACTCCATCCATCCCACTTTAATTTGCACCCTACAAGATGACACATTTTTTAATAAAGTGTATTTTTTGAATAAAGTAGTGGCATATGGGTAAATATGTGTATAAGTTTGTGAGTGTGCACGTAAATCAATGTTTCTTTTTTTAGTAGTGTGCAAATTCAAGTGGGACGGCCCAATATGGAAAGTGTGCAAATTAAAGTGGGACGGAGGGAGTATTATTTAGGGGTAATTTTGACAAAAAAACAAGTGCCTTAATATGTGTGAAGAAACCTAAAATGACATTTACTTAGAATTGGAGGGAGTATCTACTTGGACATTTGACTGATCTCATCACCATGTTAACGCAAGGAAATGTTATTAAATATTAGTTTGTCAAGATCAAGAATAACTATTAATTTTTAATAACTTGTCTGTAACAGCAAAATAAAATATCTGGTCACATAATTGGAAAAGTTGATATCGCAACAGTCTGCTGCAATAGCTATATACGCTCCTTCCACAATTGCACTGCTTTGTACAGCTACGAACTAGCTATATGTAGATGTATCTATCTATCAGAAATATCTATGGTTCAATAATTGTATTAGCACTTACAAATTTCCATTAACCAACTTGAACCAATAATGGAAATGTGTAAGTGCTAATACAATTATTGAACCAAAAATTTTCTGTATTCATGTTCCTTGCAAATTTTTATAACCTCATATTGGTGTACAGAGACACATCTAAACAATAAATCCAGATTTATTATAATATGCACAACACTGAGGTGGCAAACTAAAATTATTTTGATTTAAAAATATTTAACATGAGTACTTAATGAAAGAAGCACTACAAGAGATATGGAAAATTGATTTGTCTGAGAAGCAATTTCTACAAGATTAATTTTCAGAAAAAATCATGAAATCATCCAGTATTAACTCTGATATAAAAATGACCAAAATTTACTGGAAGTGTTCTTTTTAATATTTTTTGAGTTGCATAAAGAGAACAAGATGGCCACACTATTATAAAGTAAAGAGAAAACTAGATAATAAGTTTTAATTTTCAGTTTGTAATTATATTATTCACAAAGGTTGTCCAGTTGTCCTTAAATTCTCCAATGTTTTAAGATCCATAAAGAGAGTCTAATCTTCAATCTCTAAAATGCATCCTCTGGTGATTCCTGGATGTCTTGAAAAGTTCTAAGTATCCAAATTATCCAAAAAGTACCACAGTGACAATATTACCAAATAGATGAGAAAAGAGTACACATAATTTTGGTCATATGATATAGCTCAAGGCAAAACAACATATTGTATCTAGAAGTCAGTTTGTATATCACAAAATTTATCACAAGTGAGAAACACAAAGTTGTATAAATTTACCATCAAAGTTGCCATCAATAATACGGGAAGCATCATTGTAGTTATCCATATTTATAACAGCAATGCTAGGCATAAAATTGAGGATCTTCTCTGTAAACACCGTCTTTCCAGCTCCAGAGGGGCCTGCTACCCCCACTAAAACCATCCCTTCGTTCTTCTGAGCCAACAACTGGCACGCACGAACAACTGCAAAGAAACCTTTCTCAAATGACAAAGGGTCTTGGATTGGAGCAATCTCGAAATGATCATTATCCTTTCTCTTAACTAACTGAACTTGATCTCTCAAAAGACCGGATCGTCTTCTCGGTGAATCAGCACTAGGAATAGTATTCTGAGCCATACGGAAGCTCACAAAACTTTTAAGGGTAGAAAATGAACTGCAACAAATACTCAATTTATAAATTTGGATAAAAAGGAAACCCCGTATCATACTTTTGGAAGAAATAGCAACACACACAAATCAAAGTAGGAAATCCACTACCAAAAAGAATCGCAAGTTATCAATCTCACTCTCTTCCATTACAGAACAAAATGACAAAAAAAATTGGGGAACAGGATATTTCCCCTTACTTTAAGGGAGGATGCAAAGAACTAGCTAAGAGCTTGCAAAACTTAAGGTTGTGTTTGGATGGAGGGATTTGGGACAATGGATTTTAAATCCAAAATCTAAATACACTCCACTTGTTTTGATAAGATATTCAAATTGATGGATTTTAAATACTTAGCCTTAACTCCAGAGCAAATTGGGGGAATTTCAAATGCTTAGCAAAACCAATTCATTTGAAATCCATGGATTTATAAATCCAGTCATTTTCAAATCCTTTGGATTTCAAATACCTCTATCCAAATGCAACCTAAATGAATTATGAACACACTTCACGCAAGATAAAATCAGGCAAAGGAGAATATCATTACGCACAATACAGTAGGAAGAATTCTCACATATAGTTCTATATGAGCCAAATAACTGAATTCAGATTACACAAAAATAAATAAAACCTCAACCTAATTATTTAATCACCCCCAAAGTCATGAAAGATTTGATATTAAGGATATATTTAACACGAATAATTACTTGAAATTAAAAAGCATCCCGGTAGTGATTTTGCAGAAGTACTAAAGAGAGAATGTTGCGTTGCGATACCAAGCAAAAACACCGATAACAGATTCAAACAGCGGAAATACCAGTGTAAGTTTATTAACATAGCGATTAGCGACTCACCTTAGAGATGGTCGCCAGTTCAGTTCAGTTCAGATTAAAGATTGGAATTGTTCAGAATTTTCAACTGTTCCAATCACATGTTTGTGGGATATTTTCCTTTTTTTTGTTGAAGTCGAAACGAATTAGTTTTAAGGTCATACTACCGTTTACCGACCTTCTAAAAAAAGAAAAAATGCAAAATATGTTCATTTAGTAAAATTTGCTCGTCGAGGATGGAATGTATGTTCTCATAACATATTACTCCCAAAAAAAATCTTGCCATGAAATGCAATATCTTAGCATGCATAATACAATAATAGATATTTTTTTGGAATAAATTGTTTTGCAAAATATTTATATATGCTAATTTTCAAAGAGGATATTGAAATATTTTGCAAAAGATATTGTCATGTAAAAGATGGCAAGATTCCCAAATAATCTTGTCATCCATTACCATATCTTACCATGAATAATAAATTATAACATTAATTTTTTTTTGGACAAAATTTTACTACCAAAAAGATATTGTCACTGAAATAACACATTATTTTCAAAAAAATCTTGCCATTATATACAATATCTTACCATGTATAATACTCCCTCCGATTCATTTTTGATTATCCGTATTACCATAAAAGGAAGGTTTTTTGTTTTGTTTTCCACTTACCCAAAATAGCAAAAAGCAAACACTACCTCTTTTAACTTACCCCTTAAAAACATCATTTATTTTCACTTATACCAATACTTTATCAACTTTATACCCACAAATACTAATAAACAACTCTTATCCCTTTTAAAAATCTACTTTATACCAACAAATACTAATAAACAACTCTTTTATTAAAATCCGTGCCACTTTGAAAGTGGAAATCAAAATCGAATCGGAGGGAGTACTAAGATACTGAAAGTTAACAATTTTTTTTTTAAATTTTTTATTTTTTTAATTTTTTTTTTCAAAATACATGTATACATGAAATGTTTAGGAGAGAATTGATTTTTTTTTTAAATAATTCGAATGACGTTTAATATTATATCGAAATTACAAGATATTTATTATATTTATAATTTGAAAATAAAAAAAATTATTTTTTTTTAGTCTGCGAAATTCGTGGTGATACGCACTAGTTTACTAATCCCACAAGTATTTGCACCATTATTTGGGCACAACTTTTAAGACAAAAGTGTAATGAGTAGTATTTTGTGGGGTATAAAGTGAAGAAATTGGTTGAATTAAGTGTATTGTTGGCCCAAAAAGTAATGTCAATTTATGTAAATATGTGAATATTGTGAGAGTGGAGTTTATAAAAAAAAATTCCTTTTATGGGTGTGCAAACAATTGTGGGACGGACGAATAAGGAAAGTGTGCAAATAACCAGGTGGCTTAGCCCACCTAGCCACCGGTTCCCCACTCTAGTGAGTGACTCAGGCTCGATTCCCCCTGTGAACGAATTATGGGAGTTATAAGGTGGGCTTGGAGATTTCTTGGAGTATTAGGGGATTTGGTGAACTAATCTAACTGTTGGTCCCGAAACGAGTTATACAGGTGTGGGGGGGGGGGGGGGGGGGGGGGGGGGGGCAATACACCTGTGTCTAAATTCAAACTTTTCTAAAAAACACTTTATCAGATAACTTAAGAGTAAACCTTCAGCTGACTTAGGAAGTCTACTGAGATTCACTAGGAAAGCTTACTGAGATATCAACTCCACTGAAAGCTCTAGACTTTCAGTTGAATTGCTATCTAAGTAGCTTCCTGATGCGGAAAGTGAGCCCTTTAAGAAATACTCGTTTTATTTGATGAAAACTTGTTTATCACAACTCACACTTAAGAAATAGACTGAAAGGTAAATGCACAAGATATAAAGTGGTTCGGAGATGAATCTCCTATGTTCACTGTCCTGATCAAATAGGAGAATTCCTTTCACTTGGAATTCCTTGTGTTATAGTGCTAAGGTGCACTGATCAAATACTCCTCTCTTAGGATATTTGATCCCTAGGATAATTCCAGGTCTTAGTTCCCAAAAATCAGCTTTCAGACTGATATCAACAATCAGCTTACTAACACCTCTAACTCTATCTCTCAACCTAACTTTGGGGTAGGGTTTTGAGTAGGGTTTGGTTCCAACTTGTGTGAGATAATCCTTACAAGTTTAGCTCAGAAGCTTAAAGGATGGATTATCTCGTTCTAAGCTTTGGATATGACTATGAGCTCGATTACATAAGGTTTTATAAAACTCTCTACAAATAATGAAACACTTGGAAAACTTGAGTGATTTCGAGTGCTTCGTTTGTGCGTTTGTGAGTGTAGAGAATGCTTGATCTTTGAAGTTTCCCGTGCTTATAAATGAGCACGACCTTCTGAATTTATAGACCTTCTTGAAAATCTTCCCGTTGGAGATGAATATTCTCAAGTAAGTCTCTTGCATCTGATTGGTTCAAACGACTTTATTTTTGGCTTTATGTCGCATCAAGAACGGCTTGAAAATCTTTGCCTGCTACCAGCTCTCTGAAAAAGTTAAGGCATGACTTTTGGTATTTGTCAGTCTGTGACAGGTCGACTGTCAGTAGGGTACACTTACGTGTCAAGATCTCATTGGGCCGCACAGTCAGCTTGGATTAGAGCCTGTCTGGTTTTAAGGTGGTACTCATCTGAGAGAACCTCTTATTCCTTCATTTATTGCAATCTTCACTGAAATTCGATTTGCCTTGTTCCAACCAGATTAACTAACAGCTTTTAATGTGTTTCACATTGAATGTGCTTCGTTAGTCTTCATCAGTAGACTTCTTCTTCTCTACTGATTGTTCTCTCCTAGCATAAATTGACTTAGAAAATATTTATTTAAGGTGTCTTCTTCAGACGACTTCATTCCAGTAGACTTGTCTTCTGTGGATGTCTCTTAGATACACTCCAAGAATTAGCAAATGTACTTCAGTTTCCTAACAGTTGAACTGCCTACTTCTAGTCTAACTTTACTGAATATAATTTACTTACATTATTCTAGGGAGAACATTTTGACATTTTAATCAAAACTTATCTTAATTATTTTCCAACACTAACTACTAACAACTAACATTTACCGATAAAAAGAAAAAAGGAAAGTGTGCAAACAATTATGGGATGGAGGGAGTAATATTTTGTAATTTATGTCTAGTTTTGTCAAAAAATTAAGAAAACCATTTATGTCACTGTCGCGGTTATTTTTTGGCAAAGATCGCGGCTAATAACACCCGGAGTTTTGCTCTTCAAATCCGTTATTCTACGCACCTACCCTAATATTTTAATTTTACTCAAAACACCTGTAATGAATTGTCTATTTTACCCTCTCAACTTAAATTTCAATATTATCTACACCTAATTCTTAAATCCTAACAAAAGAAAATATACACCCAAACTAAATATAACAAAACACACACCCAAGAGCACAACATCAACCACACGCTAGAAAAAAATGCGGGAAAAGGCGCATGAAGAAAAAATGACCAACACCGGTCAATTCCTATTATGAAGATGAGTAATATCAATTGTTGTTACCAAAATATATATCTTAATACGATTAATGTGGCTTTGAATGAGTAACTAACTTAATAAATATTGAGTGATTGGGCATTACTTGCTTGAGGCTTTAGTGAAATAAATGAAGAATAATAAGCAATAAATGCACAGAGATTTGTTAAGTTTTTATGAAGACTTGGGCCTGAAGTTGTTGGATCATTTATTAAATGTTAATGAGCATATATTTATAGCCCAAGGGTATACCCTTGGGCAGCCCTACAGCTATCCAGGCAGCCCAGCATTAAATACTTGGGCTGGCCCTAGTTTCGAGTATGAGACGAGGTCGGCCCTCCGAGATCATGACCTCGTCCCAATGCGAGGTGGACACGTGAAAAGTGTATGTCCTTTTCTCTGCCACTGATGGGATCATTTCCTTAAACTTGACCTGTCCCTCTGGGGTAGGTAGATATACACCGTTCCTTGTCCTTTTTAAGGTATGATTGCCTCTGATGGCGTCTGACACTGCCCTTTGTAGTGCGTACAGATCCCATTCTTGCCTTGTCATTGACGGTCCGCGCCTTTCCTTTATGCCGAGGCCGAGATCCTTTGTCGTGGTCTGGACACCGTCTCTCTCTCTTTGTGTACTTATGATCCAGCAGGTGATAAATCGTCTCCATGTCGGGGCCATCCTTGTTGGCTTCATGCCGAGTCTATCCTTGTGTCCCCATGGCTCCTTTCGTCTTCTTGTCTCGTCTCGAAGGTGGATTATTATGCACACAATGATTGCCCCCCAGATCCCGTATTATACTGAAATAATGTGGGATCCGGTAATCTTGTCGAGGTAGTGGGTACCGAGGTCGAGTTTGACAGACGGGATGAGATCCTTTGGGAACCTGGAATGTTCCATTGATTTGGCTTCTTTGTGACACTTGGCGTCTCATCGTCTCTCGAGGCACAATCATTGATGTTATGGGGAAAAAGGACGAGTGAGGCTCACTCGTGTAGGCGAGAAGTTGCGACTGGGGCTCACTCACGCGATTGGACAACACCGTTTCGCCTAAAAGATCATGACTCTTTGGTAATTTCATTCAGACCCCCAAGAATGTTTAGAAATATTTGCAAAATAGGCCCTCCGTCTTCATTATAAACGACGGAGTTGGGAATTTTGAAATTTTTCTTCCCGCTCTTGCAAAAACCCTAGCATTTTGAATTCCCATCTCTGATGACCTTGCTTTTCCAGTTTCCGGCGAGCTTTCCAAAGGTAAATTGCTACTTCTTTTAACCCTTTGCTCTTTATTCTTCAAAAGAAATGGTTCGACCCCAGTACAAAAAGAACCCCTCCGGCACCGGGAGTTCCTCCGGCGTTCAATCTGTCGGGTGGGTTCCTCCAGGCCTTGCTCATTGTGCTTATTCCATGTTCGATGAGGACGAGATGGAGCACCTCTTCCCTGGGCGCTCCTCCGATTCCGGTGTTGGGATGGTGGCACAGTCATCCGACGGCGGCGGTATGTACTATTTCCCTTCCACTATGCGGCGGTGGATGCGATGATGTAAGAGTTGGATATTACTCTTGCCAACGAGAGGGTATTAGCCGAGATCGCGGCCCAAAATGCCAAGGCAGCCCGACTCCGAAGCGAGAGATTGAAAGAGGTTGACAATGGTTACCAGTTGTGGGTTGGTTTCATGGACTCCCTTGTAGGTCCGGCGAAGACCTTTGATTACTATACCTATCTTGACGAGAACCCCTGCAACCGTCCTCCTTGGGATAAGACTCAGTTTCATCACTATGTTGTGTCAATGTTCTCGTACAACTCCGTGAAGAGCACCATCTCGGAGCAAGAGTTGGCGAACTGGCACCGTAAGTTCAAGGTGCCCATCAACATGCATTTTTTTCAACCCACCGAGCATGAGAGAGCCGACTGACCTCCTCCTGGAATGGTGGCTATATCGTATGACATAATGGATGTCGACCTTCGTTTGCCACTTCACCCAGCCGTCACGCACCTGCTCAATGCTTGGGAGTTGGCCCCCCTCCGGTTGAGTTCGAACTCATGGAGGTCCTTAGTGGGCTGCTTCATTTTGTTTGGTCTCCACCGTCTCCACAGAATGCCGATGCCTGGAGAGATGAACTATCTATTTCAGGTGGCCCGCGAGCCGAAGAAACATGGGGAGTACCATATTAAGACGAAACATGAACACATCCTGATGGGGCTTCCGAGCAAGGTTCATACCCGGGTCGACCATTGGTTTTGGGTGTCGAGAAGATGGAAAACTGGCACCGGCTAAAGGGGGGTCGAGCTCAGTGTTCCCGTCACTTTTAAGGAGAAAAAACTCAGTAAGTCGTCGTTGGCTTTTTCTTTTGAAGTACTGATCTAACTTGTTCTTTTTTGCAGGTTACCAAGCCATATCGAGGGATGAATTCCCATTTGACTTCAACCTCGTCCTTCAAAAGATCGATTCGCTCCCGGCCGAGGAGAGAACCCCGAAGGAGGTCATCACTGAGAAAAATAGACAACCGTCTCACTTCTTTTGCCATCCCAATCACCTCGACAACGTACAACGTAAGTATCTTAAATTTATCATCTTTTTTAGGATTAGACTTCGTCGTCGGCTAAAAAATATTTTCTTCTTTTGATGAAGGCGACTTTCCGGCCTATCCTGCTTGCCCGCAAGAGATCGTCATGGATATGTCGGATGTTTTTGCGCGGATGGTGACCAAATCTCCGAAGAAGAAGAAGAATGCACTTTCCCTCCCCCAACCTAAGTCAGCGGAAGTGCCGATCCCCGAGGCACTCCCTCAGGTTACCGTGGCGGCGGCTGCAGATAAAGGGAAATAAATCGCCGAGGAGGAGGCCTCGGTGATAACGCTGAGCTCACCCCTCTGCCTGGGAATCGGGACGAGTCCTGGGACGAGGAGACCTTGGGGCTGAGAAAGAAACGGGCTCAGGCCGAGCTTGACCTCTCTATTGATGATTACATGATGGATACTTAGACTCCACCGTTGAAGGAAAGGGATCCCAAAGATGGATCCTTCTTGGGACGAGATCCGAAGCGGGTCCAGGACCTCCCTTTGTAAGTCCTCCCCTTTGTTCCTTTTAGAGTTTGACTTTCAACACTTATATTTTGTTTGCTCGCTTTGCAGGCTCTTAGAGGATCCCCTGCCATCTCGGCAGGTGGTGGACTTTCTCGCCTCCCGATGTGGAACCGACTTGGACGTGTTGTCGGCGCACCTCCAACGCATAATCCGGGATGTGCCCCGGGTTTGGACTCTGGCGGCCGAGGAGGCGGTGTCCAAGAACTACTTAGATGGGAACCTGTTCCTGTCCCAATCCTTTTTGCTCCAAAACGCCTCTTGTATGTCGAAGGTATTCACGCAGCGGAATGTCGAGGAGAGGGAAAAGGCGGCTCTGCTTGACAGTCTAAATGCTAAAATTAGGGATCTAAAGGATGTTCGAGATGAGCTGAGCACTGAGAAGGCCAAGGTCGGGTCTGCATTGGCCGAGGTCGAGAGGATGAAGTCTCAGCTTGCCGAGGCTGAGCGTCTGAAAGTAAAGGCTGAGACTCGCTTGGCATAGTGTGTGGAGTAGATCATTCACCTCGGTCAAGAGGCTGAGGCCGCTGCCATTCTGAGGCGGTCTCTTGAGCAACAGATTGTGGAGCTCGAAGGGAGGGTGCAACGAAGGGATAATCAGCTTAAAGAGGTCAACGTGGTCCTTAGAGAATTGAAGCATAGGATGGACGTCCTCGACACTCCCCCAGTCTATGAGCTGTCCAAAGACACTCGACAACTCTCCAACTATGCCTATTATTTGGCTATCTCTGATTCTCTCAAGATAGCCAAGAATGCTGATGATCCCAAGGCTGAGTTGGAGAAGTTCTTCCGGGAGTATGTCCTCGGCCATCCGCTTGACCCGTCTTTCTATGTGGAGGTTAAGGATCTCGAGATCGAGTTCGGGGTCGACTTGTCCTGGTGGCCAGATCGGAGCGGGCTTCTGATGCCAGGAGAGGGTCCCCCCGAGTCTCCCGAAGACGAAAGCGAAGATGAAACCTCCTCGGCCAACGAGAGCGCCCCTGCCACCAAAGAAACCACCTCTGTCAACATCCAAACTGCTCCAGCCAGTACCGAGATTGCTCCTACCGGTACCGAGACTGCTCCTGCCGCCTAGTAGGATATACTTAATTTTTTTTGTTTTGATTAGATGATGCAACTGACCTTGGGGGCCTCCTTGTGTACTCCTCTTATTATCAATGAACTTTCCTTTCTCTTTCGTCATTGACTTTGTATTTTTGCTTTGTGATTCCTTGATCTCGACAAATATAAGACTTCACCTTGATTAAACTTGAGATCCTCACTTTGTGAAAGGATGACTCCGGAATCTTCTTTCTTTACTTTTAAATGGTCGAGATCGAACAGTAATGAATCTGCCCCGACTGATTGCTCCCGAGGTCTTGCCTCATCAGGGTCTTGACTCTTAGGCGGGGTCGGACCTCGTCTTTACTTTGGAGTAGTCTATGCTCGTACTTTGAGATGCGGCTCTAAGTATGAGCCTTTTCTGTGCTCATACTTTGAGGCGAGGCTCTGGGTACGAGTCTTTTCTGTGTTGGTACTTCGAGATGAGGTTCCAGGTACGAGTCTTTACTATGCTCGTACTTCGAGACGAGGCTCTAAGTACGAGTCTTTTCTATGCTCGTACCTCAAGATGAGGCTGTAGGTACGAGTCTTTTCTGTACTGTGCTTGTACTTCGAGACGAGGCTCTAGGTACGAGTCTTTCCCGATCTGTGTGGGATCTCTTTGCGAGGTTGGACCTCGTCAAGGATTGGTTTTAACTCTACTGCCTTACAAAGCTCGTATGTTAACACTCGCCTATGAGTTTAGACTCGTCGGGAGGCTTTTGCCCCTTTGAGATCTTGTCTCGTCCGGGGACTTTTGTGCCATTACAAAGCATGTCCGCATAATTGGTCTTAGTGCTCTAGGGAGGCTTGGCCTCTTAAAGAGTCAGGGTGTAACATGACTAATGTCTCGTCCGGGGACTTTATGCCATTACGATGCATGTCCTCGTAATTGGTCTTATGCTCTAGGGTGGCTCGGCCTCTTAAAGAGTTTTATGTGCCTTGGTTGAGATCTTGTTCAACTAAGGGCTTCTGCCCTCTGAGGCGGGTCCTCGACAAGGGTCTTTCGTCCCCCAAGGTATGGCCCTTGGACGGGGTTAAATCCTGGACGAGCACGGGTCTCGTTTCAGGACTCTGTACCCCATCCGAGGTATGTCCTTGGATGGGGGCTTGTTTTTCTTTGGTCAAGGACTTGCCTTGGACCTCGGCTCTGTGCCCTATTCCAGGTATGTCCTGGAATTGGGACTTTGTATTGCTTTGGTTGAGGCCTGGCCTCGTCCAAAGGCTTTGTATATCGAATCAGATGGTAAAATTTAAATTTATTTTATCAAATTTTAGAGTTACAACTGGTTAATGATAATATTTCTTGAGGTTGATAGCATTCCAGGGGTATTATTCTGGGATGCCGTCGAGGCGTTCTAGCTCGTATGCCCCATTTGTTAAAAACTTTGCAACTCGAAATGGTCCTTTCCAGTTTGGACCGAGGGGGACCTCCGAGGTGGCTTGGACTTTCTTTGGGACAAGGTCACCGACAGAGAATTGTCTGACCTTCACTTTGGAGTTGAAGAACTTCTCTGATTTTCTTTTGTAGTCTTCGTTCTTTAAAGCGGATGAGAGTCTTCTTTCTATTAATATGTCTAGGTCAGCTCTCTTGGCCTCATCGTTTTCTTCTGTTATGGTCTGCGATGTTCGGTGAAAGGGATTTCGCCCGTTGAGTTCCAAATGCTAGAATGAAAGGGATTTCGCCCGTTGAGTTCCTAGAAGTTGTTCAGGACCAAAGAACCTCGGGAAGGTCGACGACCCACTTGCCCTTGGCCTGATCCAATTTTGCTTTGAGCGTGTGCTTGAGGATCTTGTTCACTGCCTCGACCTGATTGTTCGATTACGGATGATACAGAGTGGATAATTTCTTCTTGATGTTCTATTTTTCACAAAACTCCATCACCTTTAGGCCATCTAATTGCTTCCCGTTGTCAGAGATGATTGCTTGGGGGAGACCAAAGCGACATATGATGTTCCTCCAGATGAACTTGATGATCTGGGCTTGGTCGATGGTGGTTAGTACCTCGGCCTTGGCCACGACCACATCGAATCTTCTTCCTCTAGGTGTCGTAGGCATTGGGCCTATGAGATCTATGCCCCATTGTGCGAATGACCATGGGCTGTACATTGACGTTAGGTTCTCCAGTGCCACCTTGATATTTGGGGTCATCAACTGGCATCAGTGGCAAGATTTGGCATACGCGATCGCGTCTCGGCAAATGTTGATCCAAAAGTATCCCCGTCTCAAAGTTTATGGTAGAGAGACTGCCCCCCGGCGTGATTTCCGCAGACTCCGCTGTGGATCGCGTCGAAGATAAGCCTCCCTTTCTTCGGGGTGATACATTTGAGAAGGGGTAGGGTGAAACTTCTCTTGTACAGTTGATCATTGATAATTGTGTACCTCCTCGCTCTTTGCTCTAATTGCCGAGACTAGATTCGGTCCTCCGACAAGGTGCCGTCTTTTAGGTATGCGAGGATCGGAGTCATCCAACTTGGCGCCTCGTCGGCTACCGGTGCCACCAATTGTTGGTTGATGGAGTGAGCTTGGGCTTGGTTAAGTTGATATTGGAGAGGTCGGCGGCGCCTTCCGAGGTGGTGAGTTTGGATAGGGCGTCGTCTTGTGAGTTTTGTTCCCTTGACCAAATCCCTAGAGAAAACTATGGTACATGTATTATTTCAAACTCAATTAAATTCATCTTCCTCAATTAGGGTTTGAATTTTTTTTTTAAAAGTTTGATGTAATATTGCATAAAAATGTATGAAATAGATCTAATGTTAGTAATACATTGTAGATATATGCATGAGTAATTTGATTGTGCGTGATTTTGTGTGAATTTTGCGGTTTTTTACAAACAAAATCGAGATTAGGAGAAATTTTTGTTTGGCTCTGGTTGTCCAAATTCTTGGATGTTGTTCGGCCAGAGATGGCCGAACATTAAGTCTTCATTTGAAAAACTTTGATCGAACATATTTTAAACTTATTTTGAGTGAATTTTGGGCAATTCTTTATGCAATGCTTTATTGAATTTATTTTGAGTCAATTCTTTATGCAACTCTTGTATGATTTTGAGTGAATTTTGCGTGTTTCGCTAAAAAAATTAGGAGATTAGGAGAAATATTTATTTGTTCTGGTTGTCCAAACTCTTGGATGTTGTTAGGCTAGATTTGACAGAACATTAGGTCTTTGGTTGGACAATACTAATCAAAGATTAGGTTCATTTTTGGACAATATCGATTAAACATTGGCGTTATTTTTAAATAATATTAGCAAAAAATTAATGCTTTTTTGGACTATTTTAGTCGAACAATAGCGGTCATATTTTTTTATTGATATTATCGACATACATTATGTTTTTGTACAGTGTATAGCAGACGACGACGTCCCATGGCTTCTGAAAGAAGAAGAATTTAACATAACTGTGAACAAATTGAGTCTCGTAAACTTGAAGATCTACCAGTTCAACCACAATTTTAAGATGTGCAATTGGTTGAGGAAATGGAGAAAATTTAGTCCTAGGTTGAGATGGATTAAACTATTTTTATTATATGAGGGTTATTGATATATATGTGGATTTAGGCTATTTTTATTATACAACTGTCATTCTTTTTTTTTTTACTAACTAGTATTCCTCTCGTGCGATGCACAAAATGAATATTGATGAGACATAATCATTAATATATTTTAGAGAAAAAAATGTGGCAAGAATTACAATTCAAATTGATTGTCCATCTAGAAAATGAATCATTATATATTTATTAATCTTTTATACTAATAAAATATTATACATATGAGTGCCCCAATATTATTATATGAATTTTATAGTTTATAATCAACACATAATTTATTAAATGAATTTATAATAATTTTTGTTTTAAAGAAATCAACTCATACAATCAAAATCAATTAAAAAATATTAAAACTAATATATCTTAAATTTTATTTTAATTTTTTTTACTTCCTATGTCCACCAAAATTGTGCCTAATTGTTTGGACACAATTTTTAAGAAAAAAAAATTAAGTCGATATAGTGAGGTCCATATGATTAAAGTAGAGAGTGAAGATAAAATTATTATTTTCGTTTCATGATTAAACACACTTTTGGTAGACATCCAAATAAAGAAAGTAGGTACGCTACAAGAAAACACGAAAATAACAACGGAAAAAAGTCGTTGCTAATTAAGAAAATCCGTTGGTAAATATGTTTACCAATGGATTATTGACGATTTGTCATTTGTTGGAAAACCACTTGTTGGTAAATTTTACCAACACAATATTTTAGTCCGTTGAGAAATTACAAACGGAATGCCAATGAAAGGTCTACGCCGTTGTTAAATTATCAACCAACTTATCATTGCTAAATTTGTTGGTATTCCTACGGTCGTTGGTAAAGTTTTTTTGGTGATGGATGAAAAACAAACAAAAGAATGGCGTCGTTGGTAAATCACCAACCAAGTGACTGTTGGAATAGTCGTTGGTAAATCTTTTTTTGTTAGTATTTCTTATTTCTTGTGGACAAAATGCCAATGAAAGAATATTGTAGTTGCTAATTTACCAACCAAGTTACAGTTTCAGTAAATCTATTTTCGTTAGTATTTTTTATTTTTTATTGATGGAATATCAATGGAAGGACATTATTGTTGCTAAATTGCCAACCAAGTGGAAAGTTGACAATGTTGTTAGTAAATCAATTGTCGTTAGTATTTTTTAAGTTATGGCTAAAATTTTATTAGTAATCCGTGCATAATTTACTAATGTCTAAAAATTCATGGTAATTTTGATGGTACTGATATATATTTTACTAACGAATTGAACTCCATTACTAATTTTGTTTATATAAATTAGTTGCTAATATGTTAATAAAATATCAATAGAATGATATTTTGGTTGATAATATTTACGTGGATCAACTAATACCATTTAAAAAGAAAATAGTATTATAATTTTTCAATAAACTATAAGATATATAAACATATTATATATAACTGACGATCTATTATCATCTTGAAAGTGTCTAATGAAACAAGATATGTAAAACTAATAAAAGATAACTCATGTAATGTAAAATACCTAAATAAGTACAAAAAAAGAATGTAAACCCAGTCACGAAAAAAGAGTATCAAAGTTAAGTAAAAAGTCTAAAAAACTATATAAAATATACCTAATAAAATCAGAATATAATTATTGGGACAATGTCAGTTTTGATTTGATCCCAAAGCCCCTGATAAGATGATTTGCCTAAGTGTTTGTAATAGTCAGACTAGTCTTGGTTAGGTTTGTAAGTTAGTTTCTTTTACTAATTTACAGGTACTCAATGAGAGGAGTACTCATTGATGACAATCAAGACTGGAGCATGAAGAAATCAAGAGCACCATCCTGAGCTCATGGCAGTCCTTCTAAGCTGGCTGAGTAAGTGTCAGGATGAAGAGCAAGATCCTGAGATCTTTGCTAAACTCAGTCCTGTAGGGAACAAGATCTCATTGAGTATTGGGAAAAGACTTGGAGTAGGATCCAAGCAAGTAAAAAGGAATGTCAGCGCTGAGAAACGTACGTAGATGAGGACAAACCTGAACTCGATAAAGACAAGACAGAACTGGAGAATGAGTTCTGACATTCTCACCTACCAGCTGACGTGGACCAATCAAAGAGCGCCAAGTCATGTACGGACACTGACTTGAACCTGACATCCCTGCACAATTCAACGGGCAAGCGTTAAATGCAATTACCAAATACATGCAAGGATGGCTGATGTATGGAGATTATATCCGTTGAACTAATCCTACAAGAAGACAACCTAGAAGCCGATCTCTTCTAACGGATAGTTTTCAAAGTTGCCTATAAATACAAAAGACCTTGGACCCAAGCAAGGTTACGGGAAATTTCGAAGCCAAGAAATTACTCAAACTCTCAGCGTACAAGCAATCAAGCATTCAAAAGAAGCACTCGAAAGACCATAAATTTCCCAAGTGTTTCTTAGTTAGAGAGTTATTCTGTATTCCTGTTGGTCCCGATACAAGACTGAGGAATACGTGTATGGGGGGGGGGAATACACGTATACCAATTTTCAAACTTAAAACCTAACTGAGTCCCCTTTACTCAGAGTGGTAAAGAACTAGGAGCTGATAACACACCTACTGACTACACTTGGTGCGGGTCAGTTGGCTAACTATCAATTCAAGTTCAGTGCGGAAATGCGTGAGCCCTGATAGTTTAAAGTCTTGTTTAGTTTGCTTTCTGAAAAACTTGTTTACTCAATTCTGAATAGTGATTAGTAGGGCAGTGCTCTTTTTAAGGATCAGGAGCCTGATAAACCAAATGCTTATGAATGAACAAGTAATATGGCAGGTATGCGCAATATCAAAGCAATAAGAACACAAGGAGTTTAACGTGGTTCAGAGACTCAAGCTCCTACGTCCACGACCTGATTTAACAGGAAATCCACTCAAGGGATTCTTGTTTTTAACGTGCCAAGGTGCACCAAGACCAGCTAACCTCACTGATCTATACAACTCCTCTTACTAACTCACTAACTGACTTACTCCCAACAAACCTAACTTAGGGTTTTGGTTTCAGTTTGGAATCCAACTAAGTTGAGATTATCCTTACAAGACAAAGCTATGCTAAGGATTGGATGATCTCTCTAAGCTTAAGATAATTCTAGTTCGCTCTTTGGAATACAGAATAACTCTCAGTAGCTAAGAAACACTTGGGAAATTTAGATGGTTTCGAGTGCTTCTTCTAAGGCTGAATGCTTTTGAATGCTTGAGAGTTTGAGTAATTTTTGGCTTGGAAATTTCCCGTAACCTTGAATGGCTTCAAGGCCTTCTGTATTTATAGGTGATTTGAAAAACTATCCGTTGGAGAGATAGACTTTCTTATCATCTATGTAGAGTGATTCAAATGGACATATCTTCATGCAACAACCGTCCTTGCATGGGATTAGGTAGTTGCATTAAGTGCACATTAAATGCTTGCCCGTTGAATATGCAGTCTGAAGTCAGTCTTCTGTCAGGTTCCGTACGTGCGTGTCCTTCCAGGATTGGTCCACGTCATCAGGTTGGTGAGAATGTCAGAACTTATTCCTGGGCTTCAGGCTTATCTTATTAAGTTCTTTTTGTCTTGAGCTCACCGGTCTTATCCTGACGCTGACATTCCTTTTGCATTGCTTGGCTCTACTCCAAGTCTCCCCATAAACTCAGTATCCTCCTGTTCCCTTCAGGACTGAGTAGTAAATGACCTCAGGGTCATACTCTTCATCGCTGAGACTTACTCAGCCAGCTTAGAAGACTGCCATAAGTTCAGGATGGTAAACTGCGTCTTCAGGCTCTAAGTCTTGATTGTCATCAGTAAGTGCTCCTCTTACTGAGTACCTGTGAAGTGTAAAATGACTAAGTACAAAACCTAACCAAGACTAGCTTGACAAAGACAAACAAAAGGCAAATCATATTTTCAGGGGCTTTGGGATCTTAATCAAAAGTGACAATGTCCCAACAATTTCCCCCTTTTTGATGATGCCAAAACACTGAAAAGATCCTCAAAACACTTAGAGGAAATATAAGAACCTATCTATAAGATAAGGCAGTGTTAGAGCAATTCTTGATAAAGTACAGAATTTAAATAACAGCCAAAAAGACAATGAGTTTTTGTCTGTGGGCAAAAGTAATAGATTTCATTGATTGATGTGAAGGTGATTACAATGAATCTAATCTATTACAAGAAGCTGTGAACACCTAGACTAATCTAATTTCAGGTTCAAGTCCATATCCTGCATAGACTCTTGCCTTTAACTCGTCAAGTCTGCTAGGTTGATTCACGCACCTTTCAGCCTTGGCAATCTTCAAAACTTCCATCATAATGGCCTTCGTATTATGCTTCTGAGTTCCAGGAACTAAGATAGGAGCTCGAATCGTGAACTCAGGAGCCTTCACCTGGACTTGAGCTGCTTCAGCCTCCTCCAGTATTTTTTGGATCAACTCAGGATGGTTGTCCATCATGTAGTCAGTGAAGTGGGCATTGATATCATCAGTGTCCCCCCATTTCTTCACAACATACCACAACTTCACAAACTCATCCTTCGCGTCAGCCCAGAACTCCTTCAGTGCCTCGGAGATGAACTCGTCGACATAGGCTTCCCTTAATCCTAACTCCGGCCTTCTGACTTGAAGAATTGTTGATTTTCTTGTTGTTGGCCTCTTTCTGTACTTCCTAGGCCCAGGCGTCGCCTTCTTCTTCCTTAGCAGACTGATCACTGCATCATCGAGTTCCCTTTGTTGAAGCTCAGTGATATCAGTCAGCTTCTCCACTTTCTTTTCCAAGATACACATCTTTTCTTTCTGTGCAATCTCAGCCCTGCGTACATCCTCAGTCTTTTCAGAAGGTGTCCCTCACGCCTCAGCGCATAACTCCGCCACCATCTCTCCAGAGTAAGTGATGGGGTTCTTCCTTGTGCTCATGGTAGAAGACTTCTGAATTGACTCATGTTGCTTGGATACTTGGAGTTCTTTAGAAGGTTCATTAGCCCTCGGCTTCTTTGCTGCCTCTGCCTTCAGCCTGGCAACAATTTCCTCACATTCCTTCTCTACTGCTGCCAACCTTGCTGACTTCCTTACCCTCAGCACATTCCCTTCAGGATTGGCATCAAGATCAGCTTGAAATGATTCGCCTTGGTTGACTGCCTCAGATGCCTCAGGGCGGGATCTTTTCTTCTTCTTTTCCCCCTTTTTGGCATCATCATTGGCCTCGGATGGGAATGCGTCAGATCCACTGTTGATTACGAAGGAGGCTAGGGAATGAACATAATTGATTCCCTCCTTCAGTAAATTAACTCCCATCGAGATACCAGTTCCTGCAAAAGAAACATAACTGATTGCAGCATTCACCTTTTTCTCAAAGACCTCCATGGAGAGTTGGAGTCTTTGTTCAGCTTTCTCGATCCTCTCCTCCACCCTGGCGGATCGATCATCTGCTTGAGTCAGCCTCTCAGCAATATCTTTCGAAGTCTAAGCAATTCGTCCTGACTCCAGCTCCAACTTGGACACTGAGTCCTGAATGGCCTGAGTGAATAGGGCTCCAGTCTGAGCTGCAGGCTTCTCCACGGCCTGATTGAGATCTTCCTTCCTTTGCTCATCCTTCTTAGCCAACTGCTTCAAGGTTTGTCTCAACATTTTCTTTGTGCGCCTTCTTTCGGCCCTCACTGACTTGGCCGTGTCAGTCATCGTTCTCTTGAGCAAAATCAACTCCCTATTGGAAAGGGTGTTGTAAGCTGATTTAGTCCATCGGATGTATTTTGCTAGGGCCTTGGAGTCCTCTTCTTTCTCAGCGCGTAGCCTCATCACTTCCTCCTGAAGCTCAACTAGATTTTCAGTGGTTTTCTCCTTTTTGACCTCCACAATGCTTGTGAATTCAGCTCGGCCGATCCCAGTTATGATCACATCCTCATCACCATCTACGGCCTCATCAGTGATTGGCTGCTTTCCCTTATCAGCCCCTGCATCCTCAGTCCCCTCTCCAGGGTGCACTGAAGGCAGTTGTTGAGTGGTCATGGTCGCCTGCTCAGGCTCAACCAAGCCACCTCGAACCTTAGGAACTAGTCCTTCGGAACTGAGAGTCTCCTTAGATGCCTCAACATCTTTCTCCCTTGTCTCAGGGCAGGGAATCCCTTCAACGACAGATGTCTCATCGGCGGTTGAGATGTTCAAAACATCCTCAGCCACTGGTCCACCCTTGGCACCAGTGTCTTTCACACCTTCCTCCTGAGTTTGAGACTCAGGGACCATCGCATCAACCTCCTCAGCTGTTTCCTCCAGAGCTTTCTCCAAAGCTCCACCCTGAGCACCTTCGTCATCCTCTCCATCCTTATCTCCCTCACCATCTGAAAGAATATCAGCCTTACTCTTGGACATTAAGTCATTGACTAGCTTCCTCAGGTTTTCGAAATTAAGCAGTTGAAGCCAGCTAGTCAATCCAAAATAAGAGCATAATCTTGCCTCCTCATTCTTCCAGTGCTCCCATCCATGAGCATCGACTAACATGTGCTGCTCCTGCATGTTGGATTGCTTAAACTCCAACCAGACTTTGAGCTCAATAACGTTAGCAGCAAGCTCTCCATACTTTGTCAGAGGCCCATTCAGTAGCGTTCCCCCTTAGGGTATTTTCAAGAATGCCTCCTGCCATATGCTCATCCAATTCTTCCTCCTCCACTTCCAGGAAGTCATCCTCTTCATTTGAAGTGGTTTTAGGAAAATCTTTTGGGTTGGGGTAAGCGGAGAAATCTTCAAGGTTGGGAATGGTGGGATCTGATGGTTGGTCAGGCCTCTGAGGTGATGGCACTGACTCTGGGATATTGGGCTCTGCTGTTTGGGGTGAGTTGGTTGGTTGAGGTGTGGGGTCAGGGTTGGTTGGTGTTTGGGTTTCAGGGTGAGTGGGTGAATGAGTGGGTACTATCTCAGGCTGCAACAACTCAGCCGTCTCGATAGATTTTCTCACCTCCTCCAAGTCAGAGGCTCTAGGAGAGCTTGACTCCTCCCTCTCACTCACTACAAGCAATCTCTTAGCAGGGGACTTTTTGACTCCCTTCCTAAGTCTCTTCAAAGGCCTCTCCCCCTGATCACTCTCCTTCCTGACGTCATCGTCAGTTCCCTCAGCCTCAGATTAGGCTCTCTTGGGATCAGACTCAGTCCCAGATTTAGTGCTCTTCCCTGACAGCACTATCTTCACCTTCTTCTTCTCCACTCCTTCCACTGCAGGCTGAGCCTCCTCTCTCTCAGCGGCAGACTCCTCAGCCTCCTTACTCCTTTCAAAGAGGTCATCCACTCTCTTAATGAGTCTGGTTTCCACTTTCTTGGCCTTCCCAGCTGGCTTTTTAGCCTGACCCTTTACCTTAGCATTAGGATCAGTCAGCCCTAGCATCGAGTAAGTGTCACTCACTGAAGTAAACATCACCTTCTTGGAGGAAAGATTGTCCTCGAAGTCGAAGGTGTACTCATGGCAGGCATGAGCAATCAGGATGGACATCCTCGTTCCAAAGGGCAGGATAGCACTGACAGAAATGTGCTTCTTCCCCTCATCACGCTTCAGCTTGTCCAGTCAAGCCTGATGGAGTTGATCAAGGAAGAACTGCTCCCAGTTCGCTTCCACTCCATCAACAATAGCCCCCATTATCCTCAGCTTGGGCAAGCTCAGCTGCTCATGAGAGCCTGTGGATCCTATCACCACCTTGGACACTAAGTCCACAAGAGCTCTGTACTCAGACTTCAGAGTACTCTTGTTCTAACGGGCTCTGAACTCAGGGGAGCCAGTCTTGGTCCACTTCCTAAGGAACTCTCCCTCCGAATTTTCCTTGTAGAACCTAGGATTGATTCCTGAGGATGGCAATACAAAGACCTCCTTGACAGCCTTCCGAATGTCAATGTCAACCACCTCTGAGTTATAGAGAGGTTCGCCGTCGTCGTCCTTCTCTCCCGTCGGTTTGAGCGCGGTCACCTTCGTGTACAGTTCCCCCCTACGCAGGAACAAGTTGAAGTAGGCTTCTATGACCGTTCTTGGAAGTATGGAGATAGGGCGTATGGTGAAGTATGTTTCCAACCCAGCTTTGGAAATCCAATTAAAAACTGGTTTGATTTCCTCCACTGTAAGACAGACACCTTCCATGGAGATGACTTGCTCCATGTGTACCAGTCAAGAACAAAAATATTGGTATCGATGGAAATATCGGTACCTTAAATTTATGGATATATCGATGGAAATATCGATATCGAATATCGATATCGGTAAAAAATAGAAAATTGACGGAAATTTCACTAAAATGATGGAAATTTAACATGAAATTTTAGATAATATTATTACTAACTTTAATATATTAATTTAGCTTAAAATTTCACCAAAATGAATTGCTTATGACAACATATCGATAAAAAAACACATAAATAGTGTAAAACAATACAACAACTGTTCATAATTAATTAATACAAGGTAACTAATACCAAAACAATGTCCTATGAGGCTCAAATGTAAAAGAAGATATGTCATCTTGGTCTAAAAAATAATGGTACCAAGTCATCAAATAGAGAAATTTTGGATATAGTTCTGGACATGTTAATAGTATATTGCTCTATCTTGTCCAACAGTTTGGCCATGAAGTGGATAGTTTGGACTTACCCAATCACCAAATTGTTGAGACGTGATTGGACCTCCATATGAATTTTGAGGGTGAGAGTGTTCAAAATTATTCTGCATGCTCCAATGAAATTGTGAACTCCCACGTGTATTATGACCATAGAATTCTTGATCACTACGATCAGTGTCCATGCTCATCGAGTCAAGACTGATGGCAAGTGATTCTATGTCTGTACTTGAACTCCCACCTTGGTTCCAAGCACGTCTTCGTACGTACTCCTTACCAATGGCACCTATCCCTGGACCTCCTGCTCTAGATCCATGATCTTCATCTTGAGTTGCATGTGTGAATCCAGCCTCACATGTAAATGGGCTCAAAGTCATTTGACTTGAGAAATCATTTTCATTGTCTCCACCATTTCCACCATCACTATTTCCACCATTTCCGCCACCACTACTTCCATCGTTTTCTCCATCATTTGTCCAGGTGTATCTAGTATCAATTGAGTCTGAACCACTAGCATTACCAACTTCTCGTTGCATTACTGCATTCACATCAATTCCATATTCATTAGCCGCAGCAACTACTCTTGGATCAGGATGTCCTTCATCATCATCTAAGTGTACTGGCCAAATCCATTGAAAAAGTGGGTCTCTCTCCTCATCGCTTGTTGCAGCAGCTATATCCACTAGATCTAAATAATCTGTCTCGGCAACCTTATCATCTTCAGCTTCCATATCTCGTAGCTTTAACTTCATGTTGTAATAACAAAATACAAGTTGTTGAAGTTTTGGATATGCAAGACGATTTCGTTGCTTAGTGTGTATCAGTGCGAAAGTGCTCCAATTTCTCTCACATGCTGAAGACGATGTTGTTTGTGACAAGACTCGTATGGCCAACTTCCTCAGTGTGGGAGTAGAAGTGCCATACATAACCCACCATTCAGCTGTCAAATTTTAATAAATATGAAACATATTTATTTATGTGTAATATATATAACATATATAATTTAAAATAAAAAAATTAATGAATAAATAACTTACCAGGTACCATTGTAGTTCGAGAAGCAACATCAGTAGGATTATCAAATCCTTTTTTTCCATCACGAAAGTATGTAAGCTTCACATACAAAATACTATGTTAGGAAAGATTTTAATAAAAAAAGACAATATTTTCTAATGAAATAAATAATATTTAAAATAATAGAACCTCATTTCCAAATTGAGCTAGACCATCAGAATTTGGATCCAAATTGTTAAAAGCCTGATGCACGGCATCAATTAATCTAGGATCCTCACCAAGTCCTTGTCAATATTGGAATCTTGGATTCAAGTAATAAACTACAATATAAATGAAAATTACTTAGGAACACAATAATCTTGGATTCAAGTAATAGTCAATTAACCTACGAAAAGTAAAATAGTTGTAACCTGCAGCATGTAATGGATGAGAAAGTGTACGATTCCACCTAGATTCAATAATCTCCAACACCCAATGTGATCCTTTTATGCATCAAACCTTTTCTTTCATAACATGGAACAAATGGTATAGAATTGGCATCGTAGGAATCACCTCAGTGTCTACCATTTGAAGAACATTATATAGTGGCTCATAAATAGCTACCACATGTTGTACATGATCCCAAAATGTGTGATCAAGAACTTGTTTTTCTAATGTTCTGCCCATATTTGTACGACTTAGTTGGTTTGCCGCCCACTCATCGCTAGTAAATAACTTCTTCAGGCTTGACTTTTTCTTCAAGAGACTGTCCAATGCAATATAGTTAGTTGCAAAACGTGTAGCCCCTGGTCGCACAATATCTCCATGGCATACCTCTCGCATCAGTGAAAGTAACCAACCATGATTATAAATGTAGTTAGTTAGTTGTCTAGCCTTAGCAATTACATCTGCAATGCTTTTTCTTTTCCCAATATCTTCAAGTATCAAGTCAATGCAATGTGCAGCACATGGTGTCCAATACAAGTTAAACTTCTGCATAAGTTTCTTTCTGGCCTTTACATAAGCCGATCCATTACCGGTCACAATTTGCACCACATTTTCCTTTCCGACCTCTAACACCACTTCCTTTAACAACTCAAGAATGTAGTGATGATCCTTGATTTTGTTAGATGCATCAACTGACTTAAGAAAAACAGTACTGCCTTTACAATAGACCATGAAATTAATGATTGACAATTTCGTTGGTCCTGTCCATCCATCTGCCATGATTGTGCATCCATATGTGCCCCATTTTTCCTTCTGCATGTCAACGTACTCCTTCATTTCTTTTTCCTCCATATCAAGATATTTTTTTTATCTCATATACACTTGGAGGTTGCACTCCCAGACCCACTTGTTGTGCACCAGCTATCATATTTTTGAAGTGGTGAGAGGATGCTTTGTTGGGTGGAAGATTGTCGTAAATGAAAAACTTACTCACCAACCTACCAAGTTTTTCTTTCACGTTGCCACCAAAAAACATACTTTTGATCCTCTTTTGTTTTGCACCTTGTGATTTATATAAAGATGGTTCAGGTGCACGATCGTAGTTTGATTCTCGACCACTTTTTGTTCGTCGGATTTGTGATGAAGAACCACCGGCATCTTTACTTGGGCTGCCTCTTTTATTAGTAGCAAAACTATGTATTTGTTCTCTTTCCCACTCGCTTGCTTTAGAAGCCCCTGCAGTAGCACGATATGCTTTCCGTTCAGAATGATCAAGGTCCTCAGGATACATCATCATATCATCCTCATCATCACTATCATCATCTTCTTCATCATATAACCCTTTCCGCAATTCTACTCTAATGTCGTCCATTCTTGCAGCTTTCTTTTGTTTTGCACCTTCCTTCTCTTTTATCAGACAACAAATCTCTTTTTTAACTTCAGGAGGCACATGTTAGCATGGACGTGAATTCTTTTTTGGATCACTGTGACTCAAGTGATATTTAAAACGAGTAATTCCTCCACTTTGTATATGAAGTCCACAATACATGCATATAGTTCCATTTTTATTACCCGGTATTCTACTACAGTATTTCCATGCGGAATCATGTCCACCACCTTCAGTTGCCATTTTTTACACTTTTCGAAAGTCCAATCCTATAATAATATGCAAATGATATGAAAGTTAATATCAATAAAAGATATCAAAATATTTATATAAATATACATAATACTAATTTTATAACGAACTATATCAATGACCACAATCACTAATATACAATGTTATATTATACCCTAGCAAAACACAAAAGTCTTGTTAAAAATACGAGTCATGTGTTGGTCCAAGCACACCATAAGAATCTAACATGTTTCACATTATTACTTCTTGAAGCAAACCAAATTCATATTGTTGGTCCACATTAATATTACGAAATGATGGCAAAATTAAGTTATCTGATGCAATTACCTTTTACATGTGATTTAGTTACAAATTAACAAATTAAATTATGATTGTGTAGTTAATATTGTAATTAATTTCAAACAATCTATTTTTAACAAAACCTCAGTCCGTTTTTAAAAAAAAAAAAGTTAAATTCATTATTCAACTTTTTCTTTTCTTTGTAGTTTTTTTTTTGCAACTTCAAGTAATTAAACTTATAGATAACATGAAAATTATACTCATTACGTTTCATTATTAACGGTGTAAGCAAACAAATTGAACCACTTTCCAAATGAACAAAATTAGCCAACACTTTAAGACTTATGCTATTTTTATAAATAAAAAAATAATTTAAAAAATTGTACTTTTATTTAAATTGAATGAAAAAAAAGTGATCATCTAAGTACCACTCCACATTCTACTAACCCATATAAAATTCTATCTCTTCTATTTTATATTTTTATCTATCTAATAAAAATAATTTTCTATCTCTTCTATTTTTAATTATACAACTTCCTTCCTCATTCATTCTTTCTTTACTAAATGACATGATTCTCAAATAAAATGAAACCCACATTAATCTCATCTCTTAATACGAACTATAATATATTTAAAGAAAATAATATATTCATATTGCAAAAAAAATTATGAGTAGTCATATAAC
The DNA here is from genome assembly GCA_947034835.1 of Ballota nigra. Lineage (NCBI taxonomy): Eukaryota > Viridiplantae > Streptophyta > Magnoliopsida > Lamiales > Lamiaceae > Ballota > Ballota nigra. Next base: position 35,694,233 of record OX344724.1, on the reverse strand, counting down.
TAAAAAATACAATAAGAGAGTAAATTACCTTGATGATGCTTTTTTTCTTGTAAAATGCAAATGAATAACAGTAGCTTACTAGCTAAATCCTCTCAAGATAATTTTTTTCCAAAGCTTATACATTTTGAAGAAATTTGCGTACAAGTGAAATGGAGGATGGGAAAGGAAGAGATGAGAGATGGTATGTATGTGAACTAAAATAATGAAACAATAATTTAAAAAATATAGTACAATAATTAAAAAAAAGAAAAATTTATAATAAAGACAAAGTATAGCCTGCAAAATAGGCTTAAAAGTGACATGCCTGAGTGATGTGCACAGACGCGTGGGAACTTGTTCATTTGAATGAGTTTTGAAAAATATTTAAAGCAATTTTTTAAAAAAAAATCGATATTCCGATATTTTAACGATATCGCCGATATTTCCTCGATATTTTGGAAAATTTGACTTGCAGCTTACCGAAACCGATATAGAAACTGATATTTCCCGATATATCCCGATATTTTACCGATATTTTTGAAAAAAACTCGTTCCAGCTAATATCCATGTCGAACCCACTAAAAATCCAAAATTTCGGCGATATTTCCCGATTTTTTCGTCCTCGGTACCAGCTTGTTATCGACAACATCCCAAAGCTTGTCTGTTGTCCAGTTGGAATCAAGAAGTGCCATTTATTTTGAAAGAGAGGTTTTTAGGAAATCTATGAATATTTTGAGCAGGAGAATACTCAGTGTGCAGATGTGCTTTGTGTTTGCGTATAGACCTCCAATGACACTATTGATTGATAAGATGAAGTCAGTTACTCAGACGTGGGGTTGAGATTAATTCCTGAATTTGAAAGGTTTTGAAATGAAAGGCCAGGATTAATCTTAGTTTCAATCAATTACCCCATGTCAGTCATATTCCGTATAAAACGGACACGTATATGAAAAAGTAACTGAAGCATTAAATGCTCCGCTGCGCGTGGGTTTAAATGTGAAAAGGCGCGCTTTTAATGAAAACAAAATGCATTTAATAAATATTTTCAGGACGAAGGACTAAGGGAGACGCTTGGTATTCACAAGAGTCAGGATAGAACTCATACCTGTCAGGGAGACATTGTAGCACCCTGATACCTCGCTGAGTCGAGTCTGGCCTGAGTTCCCCCTAGAACCCTACACTGACTGTTCTCCCGGATCTAAGAGTCCTAACTCCACTGACAGTTCCATAAACCTTGCTTCAGCCAAAGGCTTAGTCAAGATGTCAGCTCTTTGCCTGTCAGTGTGAATCTTCTCCATCCTAATGTCCTTCTTTTCCACGTGATCTCGTATGAAGTGATGCCTAATGTCCACATGCTTGCACCTTGTGTGAAGCACTGGGTTCTGAGTAATTGCTATAGCACTATTGTTGTCACAATAGATTGGAACCTCATTAGCAAATACTTGGTAGTCCCTCAACTGTTGCCTCAACCATAAAATCTGAGCACAACAACTACCTGCAGCCATATACTCAGCCTCAGTTGTGGATGTAGCCACTGAATTCTGCTTCTTACTAAACCACGAGATCAACTTACTTCCCAAAAACTGACATGTCCCTGAGGTTGATTTCCTATCAATCTTACAACCTCCATAATCTGCATCTGAATAACCTGCCAGTTCTAAGTTGTCATTTGAAGGATACCATAGTCCCATATTGACTGTCCTTTTCAAATACTTAAGTATCCTATTAGCAGCCTCCAAATGACTTTTCTTGGGATCAGACTAATACCTAGCACATACACCAACTGCAAATGTAATGGCAGGCCTACTTGCAGTCAGGTACAACATAGAACCTATCAGCCCTCGGTACTCAGTCTGATTTACTGAAGTCCCTTCAGCGTCAGGATCCATCTTCCAATTTGTGTTCATAGGGATCCTGGCTGGATTGCTGTTCTGAACACCAAACTTATGAATCAAGTCTCTTGTATACTTGGCCTGATTAATGAAGATACCTAGATCAGTCTGATTGACCTGCAATCCTAAGATGAAGTTCATCTCTCCCATCATTTACATCTCAAATTTACCAGTCATCAACTTAGAGAATTTCTCACAGAGCTAATGATTTGGTGATCCAAATATTATGTCATCCACATAAATCTGGGCCAAGAGAATGTCATCACCTTCAGTGATCCTGAACAATGTCCTATCCACAGTTCCCTTCTTGAACCCATGGTCTGTCAGGAATTGAGAGAGGGTATCATACCAAGCTTTTGGTGCTTGCTTAAGTCCATAGAGTGCTTTCTTCAAATGGTATACTCTATTTTCAACCTCAAACCCGGGAGGTTGTTCTACATATACCTCTTCATTGAGTACACCATTCAGGAAGGTACTCTTGACATCCATTTGATACACCTTAAACTTCTTATATGTTGCATATGCAAGGAACAATCTGATAGCTTCCAACCTAGCCACTGGAGCAAAGGTCTCATCATAGTCTATTCCCTCAGATTGACAATGTAACGCCCCCACTTAAAATAGTACGGAAAATATGATGTGGCACAAGTAGGAACATTTGTATTAAAATATACACACGCCACACATTTACACAGCGGAAGTAGTAAATAAGTATGATCGTAATTTAAGATACAAGCCAAAATTTAAAAATATTATTCTTGAAAACATAAAGTCTTTAAGAAAACTTCACAGCCTGCCGAGTTCATTCGCCCACGTCCGGATCCACAACATCTGTAAAAATTTAAAGTGGAAGGGATAAGTGTTTGTAAACACTTAGTGGGAAACCTCTTGTTAATTGCACAAACTAAACATCAATTGTTTATAACATGTGAGCCCCCGGAATTTCACCGGGTATATGCTTGGGTGGCGTGACCAACTCGTGGTGCCGGAACGACCGAACTATCTCATTTGCCAACATAAAGTTGGACTTATATGTGGGGCCAGTCGATAGCGGGCCAGACTCAAAATTTAACATTCAACGTTTAATAAGTGCAATTAAATAATAATAGAACACTCGGTGAAGAGCAAAGTGATTCCCCACCTTGCAGGTTTGTACCTACAAGTAAATTTTTTAAAATAAAAACATTGTTACTTATCCCTTCACTTTTGTAAATTATAAGACTTGAATTCAAATCTCCACACATATTCAAATATTGTATACTAACACCCAAATATCAATTAAGTGTATAAAATCATCAAATAGCAAGTTATAAATAAATATCGACTGTAAAAATGTAATCGGACCATTTTGAAACTTTCATACAAAATTTCGAATTTGGCAGATTACACACCTAACTTTGAAAATTCATATTAAATTATTCATACGTCCAAAAATTATGAAATTTTAAAAGTATATTACCAACTCAATAAAGCTTATCACCATATTTTCAGATTTCTCAAAATCCTTACCAAACATCAAATATTTCATAATGAACACACAGTAACAGATTCTGGTCACTTAACTTTAAAAATTCACCATAAAACAACTACATGTCCAATACTCATGGAATTTTAACCATGAACTTCCAACTTCATGTAATTTATCAACATACTTTGGTTTTCTATAAAAACCTAACCGATTATTCTCAGATCATAGCAAACTTCTACTGTTCCTGTATTTTCGTCCAAAACCCTAGCTCTACTTCGAAAAATTACCACGAATTGAATACCAGTCCAAAAATTATGAAATTTTAAACCTAAGTTCCTTCACAAGTATATTTTCATATATACAAATTTCAGAAGTTTCCATCGAAAAATTGGATCAAAAACGAAATTCCTTCACAAGTTGTCCAGATTTTCGGTTTTCATGCATATATGAAGAACATGACATCTTAAACTCACTTTAGACCATATAATTTCATGATTTCTACATCTAAAGCATATATAATCAAATAATAAACATGATTTTGATCATAACTCATGAATAAATTGAATTAAACATTCAAACATGAAGTAAAACATGGATAACATGCAATTTACTCATCAAAACCCATTTTCCTATCAATTAATTCACATATCATGCATAAATTTCATACTACCACTTAAATAATTACTCAATCAAGAAGAGAAGCTTACTTAGAGATAGGTAGCTACAAAAAATCTCTTCTTCTCCTTTCTCAACTTCTAAGTATAAGAGTAGTAGTATTTGTGAAATTTTCTTTAATTTTTTTTTTATGCTTATTTTTGCAAGCTTATGTATTTATAGGAGAATTCAACCCTGGAGGCTACTCCCTTCATTCTCTTGGCCGACTTTGAAGAAGAATGTGGAGGAAATTGGATAATCTTGGAGGTTAAGCCTTAAACACATGGCAACTTAGTATTAGTTGCTAATTTTGACTTTTATGCTACTAACTTTGACCTAAATTCATGAAGTTTCACCAATCTTCCTCCTTTCCTCATATTGGACGAAATTTTGAGGATAATTCAAGAGAATTCTTGTGTCTTGTAGTTAAGACACTTGTAGGCTTTGAATTTAATAAATAAAATAAAAGAAATTATGATTTTCTAATTTATTTAATGCTTTTAAGGTACATTATGCATAAAATTACTTATACTATCTTATAAAATAAAATTAAAACTCTTCTAAGGCTCTAAATAAATTATAAAGTCTATATACTAATCATAAAAAAATATCGAGCAATCGATACGTAATTCATTTCTTGAAGAAACGTTCATTTGTCAACTTATAACGTGTAAAATAAAATACTAGACTTAAGGACTATATTAATTTCTATATCAAATACTTTAAGACATAAAATAAAGAACATATAAAAATTATAAAGTTTCAAGAATAAGCATGTATTGAGCAAATAATATGTTAATTGTAAGTATCGAGTAAATAAAACACATAAACGTGCTTTGGCATGAATTTTGGATGTAAATGCATCACATAAATTCATATAGAATTATAAAGCATTTTGTAAAGCAAATAAGGTCATGAAAGTCTAGGGTATTACAGACAATACCCTTTTGCAACCAGTCTAGCCTTGTTCCTTACCACAACACCATTCTCATCCTTCTTGTTCTTGATGCCTAGGTCTATCTATCAGTTCCCAAACCTGATTCCTTGTGAACTGATTCAACTCCTCTTGCATGGCAATGATCCAGTTCAAGTCAGTGAGAGCTTCTTCAATGTTCTGAGGCTCTTGCTCAGAGAGAAAGCAACAGAACAATGCACTCTCACCATGGAACCGTCTGGTCTTGACTCCCTCAGTTGGATTACCAATGATTTGATCAATGGGATGATCCTCTAGCCATCTTCTCTTGCCAGGAGTTGTTCCTGAAGTACCTGCAATGTTAGTGTCTACAGGCTCATAAAATTCAGGAAATTGAACAGAAGGGGATGATCCAGAGTCTATACCAAAGGGATTAACAAGCTCAATATCAGGGACATTGATTCCCCCTTGATGAGGTGACTCAGGAACCGTCTCAGCTGCAACAACATCTTCATAGACGGTACTTACCTCAGGTTGAGCCTGTTCCTCAGTCCGAGGCTCAACAATCCCTGATGTGCTGGGCTTAGGAGTGGCACTTGATTCATCATCCTGATCATCGTCATCATTCCATCTTGGAATTGACACAGTTTTGACCTTTGGATCGGGTTGATTCTTTAAGCTCAGCCTTGTCACTCTCCTTGTGACCTCCTCAGTGTCAGGATTCAACACTTTTATCCTAGACTTATTAGCAGATTCATAAAAACAACATGTGGTGATTCTTCCACAACAAGGGTCTTACAATTGTAAACTCTGAAGGCTTTACTAACTTCAGAATATCTTAGGAATATTCCTTCATCAGATTTGCTATCAAAAGCTTTCAATTGGGTTTTCCCATTGTTGAGGATGAAGCACTTACAACCAAATACATGGAAATAAGAAATACGAGGTTTCCTTTTATTCCATGTCTCATATGGGGTCTGTGCATGTTGTTTGTTTAGCGTGGACCTGTTTTGAGTGTATCATGCAGTGTTGATTGCCTCAGCCCAGAATTTCTTGGGCAATCCTGACTCTGCCAGCATGGTCCTAACAGCTTCCTTCAGTGTCCTGTTCCTTCTTTCAGCGACACCATTCTGCTGTGGGGTTCTAGCTGCAGAAGTCTCATGAGCTATACCAAGTTCATTACAAAAGTCAGAAATATATGAATTTATAAATTCAGTGCCCTTGTCAGATCTGATCTTAGTAATGGACTGATTCTTCTCATTGCTGAGTCTCCTGAGCAACTCTGGAAGCTTCACCTGTGTCTCCTTCTTATTCAACAAGATAATAACCCAAGTATATCTAGAATAATCATCAATAACCACAAGGGTATATTTTCTACCATTCATACTCACAGGTGTTATGGGACCAAATAAATCCATGTGCAAGAGCTGAAGAATCCTGTCAGTGGAATGAGAAGCTTTCTCTTTGAATGATGCTCTGACCTGCTTCCCTTCCTGACAAGCTTTGCACACATGATCTTTGCTAAAAACTTCATTAAGTAGACCTTCAACAAGTGACTGTCTAGAAATTTTGTTAAGAATATTGAAGTTCAGGTGGCTTAATCTTTTATGCCATAACCAACTGAGCTCTAGAGAGCTTTTAGCAACAAAACAAGTATTAGGAATAGTGCTGCTCCAGTCAGCGAGATAAACGTTACCTTTCCTGATACCTGATAGAAGCACTTGTGTTGATTTGTCCTTGACTGAACATATATTTGATGAGAACTCAACACTGAACCCTTTGTCACAGAATTGACTTACTGACAACAAGTTGTGCTTCAGTCCTTCCACAAAGGACACATTTTCCACTATGACTGTACCTATTATTAAGACACCAAAACTTTTAGTAACATCTTTTGAGTTATCACCAAAGGTTACCTGTGGACCATCTTTAGCTTGATATTCTTGGAGAAGACTCTTCATTCCAGTCATGTGCCTTGAGCAACCACTGTCTAGGTACCCATTGGGTGTTGGGTCCTTTTGTTGTGATCCACAGCCGCTTGCAATCAAATCAGGCTTTAGGTACCCATTGGGTGTTGGGTCCTATTGTGTCAGCTGTACCCTTCGGGATCCAGACTTGCTTAACAACCCTGATTGCCTCAGAGTGGTAAATCTGTCTCCCTGAAACATCAACATACACAACTTTCTTCTTCTTTGCCTGAGAGGAAGATGGTGTATGAGTGCTAGACTTAGGCTTCAAAGGAGCCTGAGTGGGTGCCTTTTGGGCTGGCTTCCTGTTCTTCCTAGGTCTGGGTGCAGCAGGTCTTGGGCCTTGTTCTTGATAAGGGCCCTGTGTTCTATTCCCCCAGGCAAGTGAGGGAATGGAGAACAGTTAAAGGCCTCAGGATGCCAAAACCATGGGGGTGTCATCATATGTGGCCTTCCCTATTGGTATTGCCAAGCATGATGGTACCCTCGCTGACCAGTCTGAGGGCTCTTGGCCTGAGTCTTCCTCTGCTTTCGCTGAGGCTTTCCCTGGCCTGAGCTCTCAGGGGCCTCCTTAGGTTGCTTTGCCTTTCCCTTGGGTTTTGGCTTAGCTACCTTAGGGGCAACCCTGACTGTGTCAACAGTTTTTTCTTGCCCTTATCAGTTTGTCGGGCCTGGAGTACAACCTTGGGTGCACTCTGACCTTCCTGAACAAACACCCTCTCAGTGTTGCTCCCTTAAGCAACATGAGATTGGCCTCGTGAGGATTTCTTAGGAACATATCCAAGTCCCTTTTTCTCATTCCCAAGCATCTGACTGCTATTTATTTCCTCTCTAGCCACTGAGGATTTATTCATTGCTGCAACCTTTTTCTTGAGAGAGTCCTCACTCTTTTTTAGGATTTCATGTCTGGTAAAGAGGTCATCAAACTTACTCTTAAGTGCTTTCAGTTCTTCCTTCCTGACCAACTCTTCATCAGCCAATTCCTTCAGAATTTTCTCTCTTGGGAGACACTCATCATTGATTAAATCAATCTCCTGAGTTAGTCTTACAATCTGAGTTGATTCTTTAAGATCAGACCGAGTGAGTTGATCATTCAGGTTTTGAACCTCAGTACTCAATTTCTTGTTCTCCTCTACCAAGAAGACATTAGTTTCCTGCAATCTGGAGAAATCAACCATTAATTGATCCAGGCAGATCTGAAGGTTCATTTCTCTGACTGACTCTGAGCTTAGCTCAGGATTTTGACCAGTGTAGGAACCACATACAGAGTTAGATGTTACCTCAGGTTCCTCCCTTGCCATCAGGCAAACATTATCGTACTCATCATCAGAAAAGAGTTCAGGTGACCTTTCCTCAGGACCATCAGAGTCAGTTGCATCCTCAGCGAGCATGGCTCTCTGGTCAGCAAGTCTCTGGTCTCTCTTGGCCCTCCTATCCTCTCTCTCCCTTGCACTCAGCTTCAGACAATTATACTGATAGTGCCCGCTCTTGTTACAGTTGTAACATGTTGGTTGCTCATCTCCTCTTTCTCTCCTTGGTTCAGGGTTCCTCCTTGAGTCAGGTTCCCTCTGTCTTGATGAGCTTTCAGTCTTCCCTAAGTGCTTGTCATCATGAGTACGTCTCTGTTCATCTCTGTGATCGGGCTTTGGATCTGAATATCTTTTTTCTTCGCCACGATCTCTCCTCTGGTCAGTGTTTCTCCTTTCCTCATATCTCCTTGAGCTTTGGTGGGTTCCTTCAGGTTTCCTGTCACGTGAGTCCTGATAAAATTTCTTATAACGACCAAACCTGGAATTAAGCTTATCAAAGCGTCTGACCATCAGGTTGTACTCGTCAGCAAGTTCTTCCTTGCTCATCTCCATCAGTGACTTTGATGAAGACTCAATAGGTTCAGACCTGGCCTTGAACGCCACACTTTTCTCAGGAGTTTTCTCATTTTCTTCCTCTTCTGGCTGAACTTTCTTCTTTCTTTTATTAAGATCAAATTCCAGTGCATTTAGTTCTGAAAAAAGTAAAGCAGAAGTTATGTTACTCATATCCTGAGTGTTCTTAAGCATAATTACACTGTTATCCCATCTCTCAGGGAGGGCATTCAGGATCTTAGAAGCAATATCTCTCTTAGGAACATCCTTGTCCAGCATCACCAACTCATTCATCAACTTGATGAACCTTGACTCCATCTGATCGATTGTCTCATCAGGCAGCATCTCGAACGCTTTGAACTTCTGAATGGCAATGTTTCTCTTGTTCTCCTTTATCTTTTCTGACCCCTCACACATCCTGGTCAGCTCATCCCAAACCTCCTTTGCCGTCTTTAAGTTCATCAGCCTTGCTGACTCCTCGAAAGATACCGTATGCAAAATGATATTTCTAGCAACGTTGTCCAGTCCCACCATTTTGATTTCATCGTTGGTCATGTCTTTTCTTTCTTTCGGAACCTGCACGTCAATCTCAAGATGCTCATATCCCAGTCCTCTGACATTAGGAATAGTGATCTTGATTGGTCCCTCACTGAGAACACGCGGCATTTGGTCATGGATGGCATCAAGATGCGCTTCTAATCTGAACTTCCAATAGATAAAGTTAGATACAGAGAATTCAGGTAACGAAGCTTCAAGTCTCCTTGAAGTCATGATGATGCAAGTTTTATGAAAAGCAAACTCAGATCTGTTCAGTGACCACCAATAGTTTCTCCTCTGAAACTATCAGTATTCAAAGTCAGTGGTCTTTTGAACCACGACTCTGATACCACTTGTTGGTCCCGGTACAAGACTGAGGAATACGTGTATGAGGGGGGGGGATACACGTATACCAATTTTCAAACTTAAAACCTAACTGAGTCCCCTTTACTCAGAGTGGTAAAGAACTAGGAGCTGATAACACACCTATTGACTACACTTGGTGCGGGTCAGTTGGCTAACTATTAATTCAAGTTCAGTGCGGAAATACGTGAGCCCTGATAGTTTAAAGTCTTGTTTAGTTTTCTTTCTGAATAACTTGTTTACTCAATTCTGAATAGTGATTAGTAGGGCAGTGCTCTTTTTAAGGACCAGGCTGATTGATTCAGGCTTGATAAACCAAATGCTTATGAATGAACAAGTAATATGGCAGGTATGTGCAATATCAAAGCAATAAGAACACAAGGAGTTTAACGTGGTTCAGAGACTCAAGCTCCTACGTCCACGGCCTGATTTAACAGGAAATCCACTCAAGGGATTCTTGTTTTTAACGTGCCAAGGTGCACCAAGATCAGCTAACCTCACTGATCTATACAACTCCTCTTACTAACTCACTAACTGACTTACTCCCAACAAACCTAACTTAGGGTTTTGGTTTCAGTTATGATTCCAACTAAGTTGAGATTATCCTTACAAGGCAAAGCTATGCTAAGGATTGGATAATCTCTCTAAGCTTAAGATAATGCTAGTTCGCTCTTTGGAATACAGAATAACTCTCAGTAGCTAAGAAACACTTGGAAATTTAGATGGTTTTGAGTGCTTCTTCTAAGGCTGAATGCTTGAGAGTTTGAGTAATTTCTGGCTTGGAAATTCCCCGTAACCTTGAATGGGTTCAAGGCCTTCTGTATTTATAGGTGATTTGAAAAACTATCCGTTGGAGAGATAGCCTTTCTTGTCATCTATGTAGAGTGATTCAAAAGGACATATCTTCATGCAGCAGGCGTCCTTGCATGGGATTAGGTAGTTGCATTAAATGCACATTAAATGCTTGCCCGCTGAATATGTAGTCTGAAGTCAGTCTTCTGTCAGGTTCCGTACGTACGTGTCCTCCCAGGATTGGTCCACATCATCAGGTTGGTGAGAATGTCAGAACTTATTCCTGGACTTCAGGCTGACTTATTAAGTTCTTTTTGTCTTGAGCTCACCGGTCTTGTCCTGACGCTGCCATTCCTTTTGCATTGCTTGGCTCTACTCCAAGTCTTCCCATAAACTCAGTATCCTCCTGTTCCCTTCAGGACTGAGTAGTAAATGACCTCAGGGTCATACTCTTCATCGCTGAGACTTACTCAGCCAACTTAGAAGACTGCCATAAGTTCAGGATGGTAAACTGCGTCTTCAGGCTCTAAGTCTTGATTGTCATCAGTAAGTGCTCCTCTTACTGAGTACCTGTGAAGTGTAAAATGACTAAGTACAAAACCTAACCAAGACTAGCCTGACAAAGACAAACAAAAGGCAAATCATCTTTTCAGGGGCTTTGAGATCTTAATCAAAACTGACAATGTCCCAACAATTCCACTGAGCGAACTAAGTTATATCTTAAGCTTAGAGTGATTATCCATCCTTAGCATAGCTGTGTCTTGTAAGGATAATCACACCTTAGTTGGAATCCAAACCGAAACCAAAACCCTCTAGTCAGGTTTTTTGGTTGGTTGAGGTTAGTTAGTGAGTTAGAAGGAGTTTGTAAGGGTCAGTGAGTGAAGCTGAACTTGGTGCATCTTGGCACGTTAAAAACAAGCTAATCCTTAGTGGATTCTCCTGTTCAATTAGACCATGGACGTAGGAGCTTGAGTCTCTGAACCACGTTAAATCCATGTGTTCTTATTGCTTTGATTATTGTTCTTAATTGGTTATTTGATTAAGTCATTCATTGCATTGTTTATCAGGCCTGAATCAATAAGCCATATCATTAAACTGAGCATTGCCCTTCTAACCACGACTTCTTAAGAAAGAATACAAGTTTTTTCAGAAAGCAAACTAAAACTAGACTATAAACTTTCAGGGCTCACGCATTCCGCATTGAACATAAGTAGATAGTTAACCAACTGACTTGCACTCAGTGCTGTTAGTAGGTGTATTGTCTACTCCGTGTTCAACACCACTCTGAGTAAAGGGGACTCAGTCAGTTTGAAAGGAAAGAAAATTTGTATACGTGTATTCCCCCCATACACGTATCTCTCAGTCTTGTACCGGGACCAACAAGTGGTATCAGAGTAGTGGTTCAAAAGACCACTGACTTTGAATACTAATAGTTTCAGAGGAGAAACTATTGGTGGTCACTAAATAGATATGGGTTTGCTTTTAAGAAAACTTGCATCATCATGACTTCGAGGAGACTTGAAGCTTCATTGCCTGAATTCTCTGTGTCTAACTTTGTCTATTGGAAGTTCAGACTTAAGGCATATCTGGATGCCATCCATGACCAGATGCCACGAGTTATCAGGGATGGAACGATCAATATCACCATCCCAAATGTCAGAGGACTGGGATATGATCATCTCGACATTGGCGTACATGTTCCTAAGGAGAGTAAGGATATGACCAATGATGAGATCAAGATGGTGGGACTGGACAACATGGCCAAGAACATTATTCTTCATACGGTACCATTCGAGGAGTCAGGGAGGCTGATGAACTTAAAGACGGCGAAGAAGGTCTGGGATGAGCTGACCAGCATGTGCGAGGGCTCAGAAAAGATAAAGGAGAATAAAAGAAATATTGCTATTCAGAAGTTTGAAGCATTCGAGATGCTGCCTGACGAAACTATTGATCAGTTGGAGTCAAGATTCATCAAGATGATGTATGAGTTGGTGATGTTGGGAAAAGAGGTTCCCAAGAGAGCAGTTGCTTCTAAAATCCTAAATGCTCTTCCTAAGAGATGGGATAATAGTGTCATTATGTTGAAAAATACTCAGAATATGAGTAATATAACTTCAGCTTTACTTTTTTCAGAGCTCATAGCTTTGGAATATGATTTGAACAAGAGAAAGAAGAAAGTATAGCCTGAAGAGGAAGAGAAAGCACCTGAGAAAAGTGTGGCGTTTAAAGCCAAGTCGGAACCTGTCGAGCCTTCATCAAAGTCACTGATGGAGATGAGCAAAGAAGAGCTCGCTGAGGAGTATAGCATGATGGCCAGACGCTTTAAAAAGCTCAATTCCAGGTTTGTTTGTTATAAAAAATACTATCAGGATACTCGTGACAGGAAACCTGAAGGAAGCCACCAAAGTTCCCGGAGATATGAGGAAAGAAGGAACACTGAACCAAGATGCGATCGTGGCGATGAAAGGAGACAGTCAGATCCTAAGCCCAATCGAAGAGATGAACAGAGACGTACTCGTGATGAAAAACACCCAGCCAAGAATGACTCATCAAGAACCAGGGAACCTGACTCAAGAAGGAACCCTGACCAGAGAAGAGATCGAGGAGATGAGCAAGCAACCTGTTACAACTGTAACAAAAGTGGGCATTATCAGTATGACTGCCCTAAGCTAAGTGCACGGGAAAGAGAGGACAGGAGGGCCAAGAGAGACCAGAGGTATGCTGACCGGAGAGCGATGCTCGTTGAGGATGCTACAGACTCGGATGGTCCTGAGGAGAGGTTGCCTGAACTCTTTTCCGATGATGAGTACGGTGATATTTGCCCTATGGTTATGGAGGAGCCTGAGGTAACATCTAATTCTGTTTGTGGTTCCCACACTGGTCAAAATCCTTAGCTCAGCTCAGAGTCAGCTAGAGAGATGAACCTTCAGATCTGTCTGGATCAATTAATGGTTGATTTCTCCAGGCTGCAGGAAACTAATGTCTTCTTGGTAGAGGAGAACCAGAAACTGAGTACTGAGGTTCAAAACCTGAATGATCAACTCACTCAGTTAGATCTGAAAGAGTCAGCTCAGATTGTGAGACTAACTCAGGAAATTGACATGATCAATGCTGAGCGTCTTCCAAGAGAGAAGATTCTGAAAGAACTAGCTGATGAAGAGCTGGCCAGGAAGGAAGAACTGAAAGCACTCAAGAGTAAGTTTGATGACCTCTTTGCTAGACATGAAATCCTGAAAAAGAGTGAGGACTCTCTTAAGCAGAAAGTTGCAGCAATGAATAAATCCTCAGTGGCTAGAGAGGAAATAAATAGCAGCCAGATGCTTGGGAATGAAAAAAAAGGGCTTGGATATGTCCCTAAGAAATCCTCACAAGGTCAATCTTATGTTGCTTCAGGGAGCAACACTGAGAAATGTTTGTCCAGGCAGGCAAGGGTACAAAAAAAGTTGTATTTGAAGCCCGCAAAACTGATAAGGGTAAGGAAACTGCTAAGACAGTCAGGGTAGCTCCAAAAGTTGCTAAGCCAAAATCCAAGGGAAAGACTAAGCAACCAAAGGAGGCCCCTGAGAGCTCAGGCCAGAAGAAACCTCAGCGTAAGCCGAGGAAGACTCAGGCCAAGAGCACTCAGACTTCTCAACAGGGGTATTATCATGCATGATAATACCCTTAGGGAAGGCCAGACATGATAGCACCTCCATGGTTTTGGCATCCTGAAGCCTACAATTGCTTTCAGGTCCCTCATTTTCCTAGGGGGAAACAAAAGCAAGGCCCTCATCAGGGACAAACCTCAAGACCAGCTGCACTAGGGCCTAGGAAGAACAGGAAGTCAGTCCAAAAGGCACCCACTCAGGCTCCTGTGAAGCCTAAGCCTGATACTCATACACCATCTTCTTCTCAGGCTAAGAAGAAGAAAGTAGTGTATGTGGATGTTTCTGGGAGACAGATCTACCACTCTGAGGCAATCAGGATAGTGAAGCAGGTTTGGATCCCGAAAGGTACAACTGACACAATAGGACCCAACACCCAATGGGTACCTAAAGCTTGATCTGTTTACAGGCGGCTGTGGATCACAACAAGAGGAGAGGAGACTCAATCAAAGCTGTTTGGTACCTAGACAGTGGTTACTCAAGGTACATGACTGGAATGAAGAGTTTTCTCCAAAAGTTTCAAGCTAAGGATGGTCCACAAGTAACCTTTGGTGATAAAAAGGTTTTGGTGTCTTGAAAATAGGTACAGTCAGAGTGGAGAACATGTCCTTTGTGGAAGGACTGAAGCATAACCTGTTGTTAGTAAGTCAATTCTGTGACCAAGGTTTCAGTGTTGAGTTCTCATCGAACATCTGTTCGGTCAAGGAAAAATCAACACAAGTGCTTCTATCAGGTATTAGGAAAGGTAATGTTTATTTAGCTGATTGGAGCAGCACTGTTCCTAGTACTTGTTTTGTTGCTAAAAGCTCTTCAGAGCTCAGTTGGTTATGACATAAAAGAATAAACCACCTGAACTTTAAGATTCTTAACAAAATCTCTTGACTTTCTCTTGTAGAAGGTTTACCTAATAAAGTTTTTAGCAAGGATCATGTGTGCAACGCATGTCAGGAAGGGAAGCAGGTTCGAGCGTCATTCAAAGAGAAAACTTCCTTCTCCACTGACAGGGTTCTTCAGCTCTTGCACATGGATTTTTTTGGCCCTGTAACACCTGTGAGTATGAATGGTAGGAAATACACCCTTGTGGTAATTGATGATTATTCTAGATATACTTGGGTTATTTTCTTGTTGATTAAAAAGGAAACACATGTGGAGCTTCCAGAGTTGCCCAGAAGACTCAGCAATGAGAAGAATCAGTCCATTACTAAGATCAGATCTGATAAGGGCACTGAGTTTATAATTCACATATTTCTGACTTTTGTAATGAACTTGGTATAGCTCATGAGACTTCTGTAGCTAGAACCCCACAACAAAACGGTGTCGCTGAGAGGAGGAACATGACACTGAAGGAAGCTGCCAGGACCATGCTGGCTGAGTCAGGATTGCCCAAGAAGTTTGGGCTGAGGCAATCAACACTGCATGCTACACACAGAATAGATCCATGCTGAACAAACAACATGCACAGACCCCATATGAGATATGGAACAAGAGGAAGCCTCGCATCTCTTATTTCCATATATTTGGTTGCAAGTGCTTCATCCTCAACAATGGGAAGACCCAATTGAAAGCCTTTGATAGCAAATCTGATGAAGGATTATTCTTGGGATATTCTGAATTTAGTAAAGCTTTCAGGGTTTACAATTGTAGGACCCTTGTTGTGGAAGAATCACCATATGTTGTATTTGATGAATCTGCTAATGAGTCTAGGGTAAATGTGTTAAATCCTGACACTGAGGAGGTTACAAAGAGAGTGACAAGACTGAGTTTGAAGAATCAACCTGATCCCAAGGTCAAGGCAGTGCCTATTCCATGCTGGTATGATGACGAAGATCAGGATGATACTATAAGAGCCACTCCTAAGCCCAACGCATCAGGGACTATTGAGCCTCAGACTGAGGAACATGCTCAACCTGAGGTAAGTACTGTCAATGAAGATGCAGTAGCAGTTGAGACGGTCACTAAGTCAACATATCAAGGGGGAATCAATGTCCCTGACATTTAGCTGGTAAATCCCTTTGGTGTAGACTCAGGTTCATTCCTTTCTGTTCATTTTCCACAATTTATAGACCCTGTAGACACTAATATTGCATGTACTTCAGGAACAACTCCAGGCAAGAGAACATGGCTAGAGGATCATCCCATTGACCAGGTCATTGGTGATCCAACTGAAGGAGCTAGGACCAGACGGTTCCATGGTGAGAGCGTACTGTTCTGTTGCTTTCTCTCTAAGCAAGAGCCTCAGAACATTGAAGAAGCTCTCACTAACTCGAACTGGATCATAGCCATGCCAGAGGAGTTGAGTGAGTTCACAAGGAACCAGGTTTGGGAACTGGTAGATAGACCTAGGCATCAAGGTGTGATTGGTACCAAATGGGTCTTCAAGAACAAGAAGGATGAGAATGGTGTTGTGGTAAGAAACAAGGCAAGACTGGTTGCAAAGGGGTATTGTCAGTCTGGATGAGACCTTTGCTCCAGTGGCTAGGTTGGAAGCTATCAAGTTGTTCCTTGCATATGCAAATACAAGAGTTTAAGGTGTATCATATGGACGTCAAGAGTGCCTTCCTAAATGGTGTACTCAATGAAGAGGTATATGTTGAACAACCTCCCGAGTTTGAGGTTGGAGATAGAGTATACCATTTGAAGAAAGCACTCTATGGACTTAAGCAAGCTCCTAGAGCTTGGTATGATACCCTCTCCCAATTCCTGACTGACCACGGGTTTAGGAAGAGAACCGTGGATATGACTTTGTTCAGGATCACTGAAGGTGATGACATTCTCTTGGTCCAGATTTATGTGGATGGCATAATATTCGGATCACCAAATCATCAGCTCTGTGAGAAATTCTCTAAGTTGATGACTGGTAAATTTGAGATGTCAATGATGGGAGAGATGAACTTCTTTTTAGGATTACAGGTCAAGCAGACTGATCAAAGGATTTTCATTAATCAGGCCAAGTATACAAGAGACTTGATTCAGAAGTTTGGAGTTCAGAATTGCAATCCGGCTAGGATCCCAATGAACACAAATTGGAAGATGGATCCTGACACTGGAGGAACTTCAGTGAACCAGACTAAGTACCGAGGGCTGATTGGATCTTTGTTGTACCTGACTGGAAGTAGTCCTGACATTACATTTGTAGTTGGTGTGTGTGCTAAGTATCAGTCTAACCCCAAGAGAAGTCATTTGGAGGTTGCTAAGAGAATACTTAAGTATTTGAAAAGGACAATCAATATGGGACTATAGTATCCTTCAGATGACAACTTAGAGCTGATTGGTTATTCAGATGCAGATTATGGAGGTTGTAGGATTGATAGGAAATTAACCTCAGGGACATGTCAGTTTTTGGAGAGTAAGTTGATCTCGTGGTTTAGCAAGAAATGGAATTCAGTGGCGACATCCACAACTGAGGCTGAGTATATGGCTGCAGGTAGTTGTTGTGCTCAGATTTTGTGGTTGAGGCAACAATTGAGAGACTACCAAGTGTTTGCGAATGAGGTCCCAATTTATTGTGATAACAATAGTGTCATAGCTATCACTCAGAACCCAGTGCTTCACACATGGTGCAAGCATGTGATATGATGGTCCCATTTTTTAATGACTTTTTCAGGACAAATGGGAATTCAGAAGCAAATTTTTTTTAAACCTTTTGTTTAGGGAGTTCAGCAAGAGTGAATAATACTCAAGTCACTGCATTGCTAAGAGCCAGAGCACTCAAGTCAGTGCAACTGACTTGCGAGCTCAGTCTCTTAACAAGACAGTGACTCGAGAGGTTTCACTTCAAGTCACTGCACTGCTTAGAGGCTGAGTTACCAAGTCAGTGTGAAAACTTGGAGACTCATGCTCTAAGCAACACAATGACTCGAGATGCTGAACTCTCGAGTGCGTTGCCTGAACTGGTCAGTGAGAAGGATTCTCCCTGACCTAAATACTTAACCAAAGTTTTCTTTAACAATGCTCTCAGTGAGCAGATTTTCACAATACTTTAGTAAATACTTAAAACAATAAAACACTTAGTTTAACGTGGTTCAGAGACTTAAGCTCTTACATCCACGGCCTGATTTAATAGGAAATCCACTAACTGGGATTCTTATTTTTAACGTGCCAAGGTGCACCCAGATCTAGAACTCCCGATCTTGCGTACTTCCTTACTAACTCACAGAACAACTTACTACCGACAAGCCTAACTTAGAGTTTTGGTTTCAGTTGGATTTTCTCCAACTAGGTGAGGTTTTCCCTTACAATATGTTAGCCTAAATCTAAGATTGGGAAAACCTCTCTAAGCTAAGAGTTACAAGCTGAACACTCATTTGTGTATAACTATGGGCCCTAATGGTCAGTGTACAAGATGTGAATCGTGCCTCCTTATAACTCCCATACAATGCACTAAACACTCACACCTTCACAGCTCGCAGGTGTTGATTTTTCTTACTTCAACACACTTCAAACCGCAGCTATGAGCTTGTATTTATAGTGTGGATTCAAATGTAACCGTTGGATGAAATTACATTTGAATCCATACATTTAATAGGTTTCACCTACTTTTCTTGGAACTCGGCCTTGTCAGTGTCAGATATGCTGTCTTGACGTGATTGGTCCACGTGGACTGAGTCCAATGGATCTTTAACTCAGTGTGCTTGATCAGGGCGCACTGACTTCAGATAGCATTATCCTCCACTGACTGATGATCTTCAGTAGACATACTTGTCTTCAGTGATGTTGTCCTTCAGGGACTCTTGAAGATCTCTCCAAGAAGTTTATCATAAGGCTGAATGACAATCTTCCCTGACCACAGTAGCCTGACTCCTTCAGGGCCTACTTGGTGCAGCACTGATCCTCTTGATCATGCTCTTCATTGAGTGGTCCGCCTGACTTAGCTTAGATCAGCCAGGTTTACACTCAGTGGGACATCCTTCAGGCTTATCTTCTGGTTTAGGTTACTAGCATGGCTTCAATTAGTTCTTCTTGGTGTCATCTTGATATCTCAGGCTGTGTTGCTGAGTTCCCCCCCAACTGAGTGTTCCCTCAACTAAGTTCTTCTCAACTGACAGCCTATTCTACTGAGAGCTAACCTATCCTGACCTGAAACAAAAGATACAATCCTGACTGCTTTCAAACCTATTACATG
The DNA here is from genome assembly GCA_947034835.1 of Ballota nigra. Lineage (NCBI taxonomy): Eukaryota > Viridiplantae > Streptophyta > Magnoliopsida > Lamiales > Lamiaceae > Ballota > Ballota nigra. The sequence goes on along the minus strand of OX344724.1, from coordinate 35,675,040 downwards.
TTGTTTTGGAAAATCACCAAAACTAAAACATATCCCAACATGATAATAAGCATCACTTTATAAGAGATCATACGGAGAAAAAGGATATTAGGATGGTGAAGATTCACACTGACAGGCAGAGAGCTGACATCTTGACTAAGCCTTTGGCTGAAGCAAGGTTTATGGAATTGTCAGTGGAGTTAGGTCTCTTAGATCCGGGAGAGTAGTCAGCGTAGGGTCTAGGGGGAACTAAGGTTCAGTTTTCAAGGGAGAACTCAGGCCAGACTCGACTCAGCGAGGTATTAGGGTGCTACAATGTCTCCCTGACAGGTATGAGTTCAATCCTGACCTTTGTGAATTTGAATTGCCTCACTGAATCTCTCATCCTGAAAATCCTCATTAAATGCTGACCGTTTTCATTAAAAGTGCGCCTTTTGATATTTAAACCCATGCGTGTCGGAGCATTTAATGCAAACAGTTACTTTTTCATATACGTGTCCATTTTATACGGAATATGACCGACGATTGGAAAATAATTGATAAAGAGATTAATCTTGTCCCTTCATTTCAAATCTTTTCAAATTCAGGGTTAATCTCTGCCATACGTCAGAGTAACTGTTCAATTCATATCAATCTGAAAAGCCATTTGAGAAATTTACACAAACACAAAATTCACACTGCACACTGAGCATTCTCTTGTTCAAATCTTTTTCTTGCAAATTTCTCAAACTTTCTAAAACCTCTAATGGCTTTTCTTGACAAATCTTGGACTACTTATGACATCAACGACGTTGTCAAGAGCAAGCTTGTCAACATGGAGCACGTCATCACCATGGATGGTCCGTGTCTCAAGGTGAAGAAGATTCAACTAGTGTTTGACTGGATCTCCAAGGTGTTTCTCGATAAGTATTTCTCCAAGAAACCCTCCTCTGTGCTTCCGAAGACGGCGGTGGAAGCATATTTGAATATGTTCACTAGGAAGGGTGAGCTATTCACGAGGGTGACGGTGCTGGTGCCGACGGGTGAGAAGAATGAAGTAGGGGAGAATCTTTACAATGAAGAACAACGTGATATCGACCTCCGGAAGGCCGTGAAGGAAGTGTATGGGTTGCCGTGTACTAGGATCAATCCTAAGGCATACATGGAGAACAAGGAAGGAGAGCTCCTGAAGCAGTGGATGAAGTTAGGCTCTTTTGGGTTCAAAGCAAGGCAACACAAGGACACACTGAAGCCCTAATATCGAGCTCTCATTGATATTATGTCCAAAATGGTGATGGGGACTGTTGGTTCCCACGAGCAACTGAGCTTGCCCAAGCTGAGGATCATGGGCGCACTGGTGGATGGCATTCAGGCCAATTGGGAGCAACTTTTTCTGGACCAGCTCTGTCAGGCTGCTCTGGATAAGCTGTAGAAGGATAAAGAGAAGAAGCACATCTCAGTGTGTGCTATCCTACCTTTTGGCACAAGACTCTCTCTACTGATCAGCCACGCCTGTCATGGGTGTACTTTTGACATGGAGGATGACCTCTCTCCCAAGAAGGCCATGTTCTCCACTGAGGTTGACACTTATCCCATTCTTGGCATGACTGACCCTAATGCTCATCCCAAGGGTCAGAAAAAAAAGTAGGCCACCAAGGGCAAGAAGGTGGTGAGCAACCTGCTGGAGAGAATGTATGAGCTCTTTGAGAAGAGCAAGGAGCCTGAGACTGAGGTGGCAGCTGAGCAGGCTGTGGAGGCTCATGCTGAGGAGAAGGCCCAGGAGGAGAAGAGGGCCAAGCTGAAGGTGGTTCTTAAGTCTAAGGCCACAACGAAGGGTTCTAGAAAAGAGACTAAGAAAGTCTCCAAGAGTGCCACGTCTGAGGCTGAGGAGACTGACGATGATGTCAGGTTAGAAGGAAGAGTGGCGGAGGAGAGTTCGTTGAAGAGGCTGAGGAAGGGTGTAAAGAAATCTCCTGCTAAGGCGCTGAAAGAGATTAGCCCAATCAGGGAACATTCAAGCTCTCCAAGAGCTTCTGACTTGCTTCAGGTCAGGGACACGATAGAAACTGTAGAGATGCTGCAACCTGACCAACCCAACCCAACTGAACCCCAACCCTAACCTTCAGACCCCTCTCCCAACCCTGAAATTCCTACTCACCCACTGAACCATCCAACCCAAACACTGACCTACCCCCACCCCAGAATAAGTCCGAGCCAAATAATCCAAACTCTTCCGAGCCTGAACCCAACCTACCCAACCCTGAGGATTTCCCTGTTACATCCAAAGATCCGAAGGACGTCGACCCTGAACTGGATCTAATCATTGAAGAAGCTGAGGAGTAGGATGACTCTGAAGATACCACCTCCCTTCTTTTTCTTTGTTCCATCAAGGATAGGGCTGATAGATGGGTGGTGACAAGTTTCCCTTCACTAACAACTATCCAGAGCTGTGAGAGATGATGGTTGATCTGAAAGTCTGGCTGGAGTACAAGCAGGCTAACATGGTGGAGCAGCGCATGCTGGTAGAGCTGAATGGATGGGATTTCTGGTGCTCGGAGGAGGCAAGGCTGACTGAGTACTTTGGGATCACTAGTTACTTGGCTTTGCTGGAGATGGATCTATCAGGGAATTAATTGCCAAGATGATCGCCAAACGCGCTGAACGATCCAAGTTCTTTGATACTCCTGAGAATGATAACAAAGACGACGATGATGAGAGTGATGATGGCCTTGAAGGTGGTCAGGCGGGTAGAAGGATGGATGACTTGGTGGAAGAGACTGCCAAAGAGGTGGATGGGATAAGCACTGAGCCTGTAGCTCAGGGGGAAGGTGTGAAGAAAGTTGGTGCCAAGGGTGGACCAACTGCTGAGGATGTTGAGAACATCTCAGCCGCCAATGATACAACAGTCAATGAAGGGACTCCCTGCCCTGAGACAAAGGAGGATGTTGTAGAGGCGTCCAAGGTGACTCCTAGTTCTGAAGGACAATTTCCTGAAGTTCGAGTAAGTGTAGCTGAGCCTGAGCAGGCGGCTATGACTTCTCCAAAGCTGCCTTCAGTACACCCTGAAGAGGGGACTGAAGACGCAGGGGCTGACCAGGGAGAACAACCACAGACTGATGGAGCCCAAGATGATGAGGATGTGATTATTACTGGATCTGGGCGAGGCAACTTCACCAGCATAGTGCAAGTAAAGCAAGAAAAGACTACTGAAAACCTGGCTGAGCTTCAGCAGCAAGTTGAAATTCTTAAGGCTCAGGCAGATGCTAAGGATAAAGGGATTCAGAAGCAGCTGAAATGGGTGAAGTCTGCTCTCAAGATGGTTGCCAACTCTGAAGTGAAGAGTCTGAAGAAGCTGATGTTGTCAACCATCAAGTCCGTCAAGTCTGAGAGAAAGACAATGAAAAAACTGATGGCTAATTCACTGACCCAACTTCGGAATGAGCATGATGCAAGAATGGAGAAGACTGTAGAGCACTTGGCGAGTCAGGTTGCGACACTCCTCACTGAGGCACTAAACACCTCAGCGTCCAAGATAGCTTTGGAGTCAGAGAGGATAGCTCAGGAGTCAGCCAAGGTTACTCAGGAATCTGCCAAGATTGCTCAGGAGTCAGAAAAGATCATGGCTAAGACTGCTCAGCTCATCGAAGAGTCAGGGAAGATGGAAGCCAGGCTGACACACACTGAGCAGAGCCTTCATACGAACATGGAGATATTCGAGAAGAAGCTCAAGGCAAGCATTGCCAGTGTGTCTTTCGCGGGGACGGGGATTGCCACTGGAGTGGAGATGCTAAAGGAAGGAGTTAAGGAAGTCCAGTCCTTAACTGCCTTTGTCATCAACTCTGGTGAAGAAGCTATAAGAGAAGCACTCCCATCTCTGCCGGCCAAGGATGATGCCAAAAAGGGGGAAAGAGGGAAGAAAAGATCTCTCCCTGAGGCATCAGAGGCTGAGAAGAGTGAAATGTTGAGGATGCTAAGGAAGTCAGCCAGATTGGCTACAGTGACTCAGGCTAATGAACCTTCAGAGAAGTAAGTTCCTGAACTTCCTTCAATTCTAGAATCTTCAGTCAGTCAGAAATCGTCGTCAGTGAATACAAGGAAGAACCCAATCACCTATTTTGTGGAGATGGTGGTTGAGTTATGTGCAGAGGCGTGGAGAGCTGCCCCTGAGAAGACTGAGGCTGAGCGCAGGGCTAAAATTGCTCAAAAGGAGAAGATGCGCATTCTGGAGAAGAAGGTTAAAAAGCTGACTAACATCACTGATCTGCAGCAAGGAGAACTTGATGATGCGATGATCAGTCTGCTGAGGAGGAAGAAGGCGAAGCCTGAACCGAGGAAGTACAAAAAGAAGCCAATGATAAGGAAGATAAGTATACTTCAAGTCAAGAAGCCCGAGGAGCCTACTCAGAGGGTTGCTCTCATTGATGAGTTCATTTGCGACAAACTGAAGGAGTTTTGGGTGGACGCAAGGGACGAGTTCATAAGGTTATGGTTTATTGTGAAGTAGTGGGGCGACTCTGAGGACATTGATGCCCACTTCATTGACTTCATGTCTGACAACCATCCTGAGCTTCTCAAAGGAATCTTGGAGGAGGCTGACACTGCTAATGTTCAAATCAAGGCCCCTGAGTTCCTTACTCGACCACCACCACTTCAGGAAGATGGGAAGAGCTATGATTCAAAGGCTATCATGGCTGAAGTTTTCAAGATCGCTAAGGCTGAGGGGTACCTGAACCAACTAGACAGACTTGATGAGCTGAAGGACAGAGTCTATAATGGCTATGGTCTTCGACCTGAGATGAGGAGGATCTAGTTGTACCCTGACTTTTGTAATAAATAAGATTCATTGTACTCATGATCATAATTATCAATGAAATCTATTACTTTGCCCACAGACAAAAACTTATTGTCTTTTTGGTTGTTATTTAAATTCTGTACCTTATCAAGAATTGCTCTAACACTGATCTTGTCTTATAAAATAGGACTTTGTTTCCTCTAAGTATTTTGAGGATCTTTTCAGTGTTTTGGCATCATAAAAAAGGGGGAAATTATGGGGACAATGTCAGTTTTGATTAGATCCCACAGCCCCTGAAAAGATGATTTGCCTAAGTGTTTGTAATGGTCAGGCTGTTGTAGCACAAATTATCTCATAGTGTACTCTAATCCCGGCCCAAAACCGGGGTCCAGTAAGACTATGGTCTAGAGCTCGCCACGTCATTGGATCCGGCCAGATTTGAAGACCGGAGCTCGCCCCATCGGCGAGGTCCACGAAACAGCCCGCCTTATTGGCGAGGTCCACAGATCTAGAGACGACCCTGACCGTCTTCATCGGTGTTGATCCAAAATAAGATTATTGAATAAGATTATTGAATCTCGGAAAATCAGTAATTTTATCCGCCTTCATCGGTGTTGATCCGTTCGCTCTCGTGGCGTCGACTTCTCGTCTGCCTTTTTAGGTGTTACGTTTTTCATCCGCACGTTGATTCATCCACCTCCGTAGCGTCGATGACTCGTCAATCTTTTTAGGCATTGACATTTTTATCCGCCTTCATCGGCATTGATCCGTCTGCCTCCCTGGCGTTGACATCTCGTCCGCACCCTCAGGTGTGGATATTTTTTATCCGCCTTATTGGCATTGATTCATCCGTCTTTCTTAGGCGACCGATGACCTTTTCGCCTTTATTAGCGAAGATTTCTATCCGCCTTCACCGGCGTAGACCTGTCCGCCATTCCAGCGTGACCTTTCCGCCTTCATTGGCAAAGATTTTTATCCGCCTTCACCGGCGTAGACCAGCCCGCCACTCAGGCGTGACTCATTCACCTTAATTAGCAAATACATTACCCGCTTTTCGGCGAAGCAAGAAGACAAAATCCCCAAATCGCACCTAATAGGTCGACCTTCAAAAGGGGAAATGGGGGACTCCAGAGGTCCAAACTCTTTTCTCTCGACAAAGAAGAAGGGGGCGGACCGAAAAAGGGAAGAGGTGCTAAACTTGGTTAAAGGCCCAACCATTCTACTAACAGGGGCACCACCCGCCGTAAGAGAAACGACAGAAATCTCACGGCGAGCTAGCTCCCGTTTGAGCAAAGCCTCTCAATTTCCATCCTGGTAGTTGCCTAGATTGCAATGGAACCGACGATGACGAGACCAGGGCGAAGCGCTAGCACCTCCTATAAACCTAAAAAATGTGTGCACCATCTAACACAAATAGGGTATAAAGGAAAGAAACGCTAAGGCATATGCAGTCAAGCATAAGGGCTATGCCCAAAAGCCGACTCGCCCAGATGACAAAAAGACAGAAATGTCAAGTGCCAACAAGGCTAAACAAGTTATGCATAAAAATAAATGATTGTGCATTAGACATGGAAATGAAAATGCAAAAGACCAAACGGCCGAGAAACGAATTATTCAAGAGGTAAAAGGGTCAACGATTAGCCTCGTGCAAAGAGCCTCGTCTCGAAGCACGAGCACAGATTAGCCTCGTGCAAAGAGCCTCACCTCGAAGCACGAGCACAAATTAGCCTCGTGTAAAGAGCCTCGCCTCAAAGCACGAGCACAGATTAGTCTCGTACAAAGAGTTTCGCCTCAAGTACGAGAGCAGATTAGCCTCGTGCAAATAGCCTCGCCTCGAAGCACGAGCACATATTAGCCTCGTGCAAAGAGCCTCGCCTCGAAGCACGAGCACAAATTAGTCTCGTGCAAAGAGCCTCGCCTTGAAGCACGAGCACAGATTAACCTCGTGCAAAGAGCCTCGCCTCGAAGCACGAACACAGATTAGCCTCGTGCCAAGAGCCTCACCACGAAGCACGAGCACAGATTAGCCTTGTGCAAAGAGCCTCACCTCGAAGCACGAGTACAGATTAGCCTCGTGCAAAGAGCCTCGCCTCGAAGCACGAGCACAGATTAGCCTCGTGCCAACTGTAACGCCCCCACTTAAAATAGTACGGAAAATATGATGTGGCACAAGTAGGAACATTACTAAAATAGTACTTTGTATTAAAATATACACACGCCACACATTTACACAGCGGAAGTAGTAAATAAGTATGATCGTAATTTAAGATACAAGCCAAAATTTAAAAATATTATTCTTGAAAACATAAAGTCTTTAAGAAAACTTCACAGCCTGCCGAGTTCATTCGCCCACGTCCGGATCCACAGCATCTGTAAAAATTTAAAGTGGAAGGGATAAGTGTTTGTAAACACTTAGTGGGAAACCTCTTTATAATTGCACAAACTAAACATCAATTGTTTATAACATGTGAGCCCCCGGAATTTCACCGGGTATATGCTTGGGTGGCGTGACCAACCCGTGGTGCCGGAACGACCGGACTATCTCATTTGCCAACATAGTGTTGGACTATCTCAGGGGCCAGTCGATAGCGGGCCAGACTCAAAATTTAACATTCAACATTTAATAAGTGCAATTAAATAATAATAGAACACTCGGTGAAGAGCGAAGTGATTCCCCACCTTGCAGGTTTGTACCTACAAGTAAAATTTTTAAAATAGAAACATTTTTACTTATCCCTTCACTTTTGTAAATTGTAAGACTTGCATTCAATTTCAATATATATTCAAATATTGTATACTAACACCCAAATATCAATTAAGTGTGTAAAATCATCAAACAACAAGTTATAAATAAATATCGACTGTAAAAATGTAACCGGACCATTTCGAACCTTTCATACAAAATTTCGAATTTGGCAGATTTACACACCTAACTTTGAAAATTCATATTAAATTATTCATACGTCCAAAAATTATGAAATTTTAACAGATTTTCTCACCACATTTTCAGATTTCTCAAACTCCTTACCAAACATCAAATATTTCGTAATGAACACATAGTAACAGATTCTGGTCACTTAACTTTAAAAATTCACCATAAATAAACCACATGTCCAATACTCATTAAATTTTAACCATGAACTCCTAACTTCATGTAATTTATCAACATACTTTGGTTTTCTATAAAAAACTAACCGATTATTCTCAGATCATAGCAAACTTCTACTGTTCCTGTATTTTCGTCCAAAACCCTAGCTCTACTTCAAAAAATTACCACGAATTGAATACCAGTCCAAAAATTATAAAATTTTAAACCTAAGTTTCTTCACAAGTCTATTTTCACATATAGAATTTTCCATCGACAAATTGGATCAAAAACGAAATTCCTTCACAAGTTGTCCAGATTTTCGGTTTTCATGCATATATGAAGAACATAACATCTTAAACTCACTTTAGACCATATAATTTCACGATTTCTACTTCTAAAGCATATATAATCAAATAATAAACATGATTTTGATCATAACTCATGAATAAATTGAATTAAACATTCAAACATGAAGTAAAACATGGATAACATGCAATTTACTCATCAAAACCCATTTTCCTATCAATTAATTCACATATCATGCATAAACTTCATACTACCACTTAGATAATTACTCAATCAAGAAGAGAAGCTTACTTAGAGATAGGTAGCTACAAGAAATCTCTTCTTCTCCTTTCTCAACTTCTAAGTATAAGAGTAGTAGTATTTGTGAAATTTTCTTTAAACTTTTTCTTATGAATAATTTTGCATGAAAGCTCATGTATTTATAGAAGGAACCATGCTTGGAAGCTACTCCAAAATCCTCTTGACCGACTTGGATGAAAAGTGTGGAAGAATTTGGATGATTTTGGAAGTTAAGCCATTAAACACATGGTATCTTATAAAAAGTAGCTAATTTTGACTTTTATGCTACTAACTTTGACCTTAATTCATGAAGTTTCACCAATCTTCCTCCTTTCCTCATATTGGACAAAATTTTGAAGATAATTCAAGAGAATTCTTGTGTCTTGGACACTTGTAGGCTTTGAATTTAATAAATAAAATAAAAGAAATTATGATTTTCTAATTTATTTAATGCTTTTAAGGTACATTATGCATAAAATTACTTATACTATCTTATAAAATAAAATTAAAACTCTTCTAAGGCTCTAAATAAATTATAAAGTCTATATACTAATCATAAAAAAAAACATCGAGCAATCGATCGTAATTCGTTTCTTGAAGAAACGTTCATTTTTCAACTTATAACGTGTAAAATAAAATACTAGACTTAAGGACTATATTAATTTCTATATCAAATACTTTAAGACATAAAATAAAGAACATATAAAAATTATAAAGTTTCAAGAATAAACATGTATTGAGCAAATAATATGTTAATTGTAAGTATCGAGTAAATAAAACACATAAACGTGCCTTGGCATGAATTTTGGATGTAAATGCATCACATAGATTCATATAGAATTATAAAGCATTTAGTAAAGCAAATAAGGTCATGAAAGTCTAGGGTATTACAGTCTAACCCCCTTAAATAAATTTCGTCCTCGAAATTTTAAGTGTTACCGTGGATATTGAGGTAGGGGTACTTTGCTAAGATTTCATCCTCTCGCTCCCATGTAGCTTCTTCTACCCCATGTCTATTCCACTGGATCTTAACCATAGGAATATCTCTATTCCTTAACCTATGAAGTTTTCTATCAAGTATGGCTGTGGGAATCTCCTCATAGGTTAAGTCGGTATCCAGTTCTAATTCAAATGGTTTACTATGTGGGTAGGGTCAGGTATGTACTTTCGGAGCATCGAGATATGGAATACATTGTGTACTCCTGCCAATGATGGTGGTAACGCTAATCTATAAGCTAAATCTCCAACTCTTTCCAATATCTCATAAGGTCCAATATATCTAGGCTTCAACTTTCCTCTTTTTCCAAAGCGGAAAATTCCTTTTATTGGAGATACCTTCAAGAATACCTTGTCTCCAATCTCAAAACTTAATTCTTTCCTTCGCCTATCCGCATACAATTTCTGTCGATCTTGAGCCGCTTGCATCTTTTCTTTAATTTTCTTTACTACTTTGTTAGTTTCTTCCACCAATTCCGGTCCTAACAATTTCTTTTCTCCAATTTCATCCCAGCATAGTGGAGATCTGCACTTCCTTCCGTACAATGCTTCGTACGGTGCCATTTCAATTGTAGCTTGATAACTATTGTTGTAGGCAAATTCCACTAAAGGTATGTATCTTTTCCAACTTCCTCCAAAATTGATGATACAAGCTCTCAACATATCTTCCAAAGTTTGAATTGTTCTTTCCGATTGACCATCTGTTTGAGGATGAAAAGCTGTACTGAATTCCAACTTAGTACCCAAAGCTTCTTGAAGACTGTACCAGAATCTTGATGTAAATTGCGGATCTCTATCTGACACAATAGAAATTGGAACTCCATGTAATCGGATAATTTCCTTAATATAAATCTGAGCTAATTTATCCAATGTGAACGTCATCTTTATTGGTAGAAAATGTGCCGTCTTGGTCAATCTGTCAACAATTACCCAAATAGCTTCATTTCCTTGTATTGACTTGGGCAATCCTACCACAAAATCCATCGTAATGTGTTCCCATTTCCATTCAGGAATCTCAAGTGGTTTCAGCAATCCCGATGGTCTTTGATGTTCAACTTTTACCTGCTGACATGTCAAACATTTCTGTACGAAATTTCCAATATCCCTCTTCATATTTTTCCACCAGAACAACTTCTTTAATTCTTGGTACATTTTCGTTCCTCCGGGATGAACTGTATATGGTTTTGAATGTGCTTCTTCCAATATTTCCTTCTTGAATTCTTCTTTGTCTGGGACACATATTCTTCCTTGACATAACAATGTACCATCCTCACATACTGAAAACTCCTTTGCTTTACCTTCCTTGATCTTTTGTTTTATCTTTTCTAAGAATGCATCGTCATATTGAGCTTTTGCTATTCTTTCCTTCAGTGTTGGTTTCACAACCAAGACATTGATCTTTCCCTTGCGACTTAAGGCATCTGCTACTACATTTGCCCTTCCCGGATGATACAATATCTCACAATCATAATCTTTCACCAACTCCAACCATCTCCTTTGCCTCATGTTCAATTCCTTCTGTTCGAAGATATACTTCAAACTCTTATGATCTGTGTAGATCTGGCATTTACTTCCATACAAGTAATGTCTCCAAATCTTGAGTGCATGCACAACTGCTGCTAGCTCTAAATCATGCGTAGGATAGTTCTGCTCATGTGGTTTTAATTGTCTTGATGCGTACGCTACTACTTTCCCATTTTGCATAAGTACACATCCCAAACCTTGTTTAGAAGCATCACTGAACACTGTAAACCCTTCTGTACCCTTTTTAAAAATACTTTAGCAGGCGAACCTGCTCTAATTTTAAAATTTTAAACCTAAATTTTAAACCGAAAATCTGGACAACTTGTGAAGGAATTTCGTTTTTGATCCAATTTTTCGATGGAAAATTCTGAAATTTTTATATGTGAAAATAGACTTGTGAAGGAACTTAGGTTTAAAATTTCATAATTTATGTACTGGTATTCAATTCGTGGTAATTTTTCGAAGTAGAGCTAGGGTTTTGGACGAAAATACAGGAACAGTAGAAGTTTGCTATGATCTGAGAATAATCGGTTAGTTTTTTATAGAAAAACAAAGTATGTTAATAAATTACATGAAGTTGGGAGTTCATGGTTAAAATTTCATGAGTGTTGGACATGTGGTTTATTTATGTTGAATTTTTAAAATTAAGTGACCAGAATCTGTTACTATGTGTTAATTACGAAATATTTGATGTTTGGTAAGGAGTTTGAGAAATCTGAAAATATGGTGGTAATATACTGTTAAAATTTCATAATTTTTGGACGTATGGATAATTTAATATGAATTTACAAATTAGGTGTGTAAATCTGCCAAATTCGAAATTTTGTATGAAAGGTTCGAAATGGTCCGGTTACATTTTCACAGTCGATATTTATTTATAACTTGCTATTTGATGATTTTACACACTTAGTTGATATTTAGGTGTTAGTATACAATATTTGAACATATATTGAAATTGAATGCAAGTCTTACAATTTACAAAAGTGAAGGGATAAGTAACAATGTTTCTATTTTAAAAATTTTACTTGTAGGTACAAACCTGCAAGGTGGGGAATCACTTCGCTCTTCACCGAGTGTTCTATTATTATTTAATTGCACTTATTAAACGTTGAATGTTAAATTTTGAGTCTGGCCCGCTATCGACTGGCCCCTGAGATAGTCCAACACTATGTTGGCAAATGAGATAGTCCGGTCGTTCCGGCACCACGGGTTGGTCACGCCACCCAAGCATATACCCGGTGAAATTCCGGGGGCTCACATGTTATAAACAATTGATGTTTAGTTTGTGCAATTATAAAGAGGTTTCCCACTAAGTGTTTACAAACACTTATCCCTTCCACTTTAAATTTTTACAGATGCTGTGGATCCGGACGTGGGCGAATGAACTCGGCAGGCTGTGAAGTTTTCTTAAAGACTTTATGTTTTCAAGAATAATATTTTTAAATTTTGGCTTGTATCTTAAATTACGATCATACTTATTTACTACTTCCGCTGTGTAAATGTGTGGCGTGTGTATATTTTAATACAAAGTACTATTTTAGTAATGTTCCTACTTGTGCCACATCATATTTTCCGTACTATTTTAAGTGGGGGCATTACACCAAGAGCCTTGCCTCAAAGCACGAGCACAAATTAGCCTCATTCAAAGAGCCTCGCCTCGAAGCACGAACACACATTAGCCTCGTACCAAGTGCCTTGCCTCGAAGCACGAGCACAAGCACATATTAACCTCATGCAAAGAACCTCACCTCGAAGCACGAGCACAGATTAGCCTCATGCCAAGAGCCTCGCCTCGAAGCACGAGCACAGATTAGTCTCATGCAAAGAGCCTCACCTCGAAGCATGAGCACAGATTAGCCTCGTGCAAAGAGCCTCGCCTTGAAGCACGAGCACATATTAACATGCAAAGAGCCTCGCCTCGAAGCACGAGCACAGATTAGCCTCGTGCAAAAGAGCCTCGCCTCGAAGCACGAGCATAGATTAGCCTCGTGCAAAGAGTCTCGTCTCGAAGCACGAGCACAGATTAGCCTCGTGCGAAGAGCCTCGCCTCGAAGCACGAGCACATAGGAGTTAACAACTTGGGGGCACGATCGAGGAATCGTACCCCACCGAATTCAGGATGCCTCATAGGTCGTTAGACCCAAATTGAGGAAGATGTTTCTAGTAAAGTCTCCACCGTCAAAGATCAACCGGGGAACCCGAGCTATTTTATCGAGAGACTCGGGGGCAAAGTTTGTAACCTCTTACATAGCGAGGGGAAAAATTAATTAGAAGAAAAGATCAAGATTGAACTCCGACTAAAGTCAGACCCCGATCTTGGGGGCAATTGTTGTAGCACAAATTATCTCATAGTGTGATCCAATCCCAGCCCAAAATCGGGGTCCAGTAAGACTATGGTCCAGAGCTCGCTGCGTCATCGGAGCCGGCCAGATTTGAAGACCGGAGCTCGCCCCATTGGCGAGGTCCACAAAACAGCCCGCCTTATTAGCGAGGTCCACAGATCCAGAGACGACCCTGACTGTACGAAGATGAGATCCTCTCTCAACAAATGGGTCGACATCAAAGAATGACGAGATGAAGACGTTTAATGTAAATTAGGTTTTAGATCAAGGGTTGTAATTAAATCCCTAAAATAAAGGGATAAGATCAATTTTAGGTCATTTATAGCTACTAGGCTTGACCCTCTATAAATAGAGAGTCTCATCCACATTATAAGGGATCTCTCCCATATCTTCACAAATACACATATATAAAATCACTCCCAAGACAAAGGGGGACTCTCTGGAGAGGGACTCCCAAAGTCACATTCTAGGGAAGAACCCATCGGTTCTTCCCCCATTCTCATGTTCTTCGTGTTCATACTACTTTACTTGTTTTATCCGATAAAAGCCACATAAATGTTCACTCAAATATAAATCGGGTAACAACACGGGCTAGTCTTGGTTAGGTTTGTAAGTTAGTTTGTTTTACTAATTTACATGACAATCAAGACTGGAGCTTGAAGAACTCAAGAGCACCATCCTGAGCTCATGGCAGTCCTTCTAAGCTGGCTGTGTAAGTGTCAGGATGAAGAGCAAGATCCTGAGATCTTTGCTAAACTCAGTCCTGTAGGGAACAAGATCTCACTGAGTGTTGGGAAAAGACTTGGAGTAGGATCCAAGCAAGTCAAAAGGAATGTCAGCGCTGGGAAACGTACGTAGATGAGGACAAACCTGAACTCAATAAAGACAAGACTGAACTGGAGATTGAGTTCTGACATTCTTACCTACCAGCTGACGTGGACCAATCAGAGAGCGCCAAGTCATGTACGGACACTGACTTGAACCTAACATCCCTGCACAATTCAATGGGCAATTACCAAATACATGCAAGGATGGCTGCTGCATGAAGATTATATCCGTTGAACTAATCCTACGAGAAGACAACCTAGAAGCATGTCTTTTCCAACGGATAGTTTTCAAAGTTTCCTATAAATACAGAAGACCTTGGACCCAAGCAAGGTTATGGGAAATTTCGAAGCCAAGAAATTACTCAAACTCTCAGCGTACAAGCAATCAAGCATTCAAAGAAGCACTCGAAAGCCCATAAATTTCGCAAGTGTTTCTTAGTTAGAGAGTTATTATGTATTCCACTGAGTGAACCAAGTTATATCTTAAGCTTAGAGTGATTATCCATCCTTAGCATAGCTGTGTCTTGTAAGGATAATCACACCTTAGTTGGAATCCAAACTGAAACCAAAACCCTCTAGTCAGGTTTGTTGGTTGTGGTTAGTTAGTGAGTTAGAAGGAGTTTGTAAGGGTCAGTGAGTGAAGCTGATCTTGGTGCACCTTGGCACGTTAAAAACAAGCCAATCCTTAGTGGATTCTCCTGTTCAATCAGGACTGTGGACGTAGGAGCTTGAGTCTCTGAACCACATTAAATTTCCTGTGGTCTTATTGCTTTGATTATTGTTCTTAATATGTTATTTGATTAAGTCATTCATTGCATTGTTTATCATGCCTGAATCAATCAGCCTGATCATTAAACTGAGCACTGCCCTTCTAATCACGGCTTCTTAAGAAAGAAAACAAGTTTTTCAGAAAGCAAACTAAAACTAGACTATAAACTTTCAGGGCTCATGCATTCCGCACTGAACATAAGTAGTTAGTTAGCCAACTGACTTGCACTCAGTGCTGTTAGTAGGTGTATTATCTACTCCGTGTTCAACACCACTCTGAGTAAAGGGGACTCAGTCAGTTTGAAAGGAAATAAAATTTATATACGTGTATTCCTCCCCATACACGTATCTCTCAGTCTTGTACCGGGACCAACAATGATATATAATCCCCAGTTGATTATGGTCAACAATTTTTTTTACTATTACTGAAAAGTTACCTCTATTATTATTAAAAAATGATCTCTTATTAAATGAACTTTTCAATAATATCATGAATAATTTTTCAATAATAGTAGGAGCTAGTAACTTTATAAAAATATACATGAATTGCATGGTGCTCTAATAATTACCTTTATAATTTACTTCCTTTGTTCCACAAACATAGTCTTATATTATTATTATTTTGTCCCAAATCATAGTTCACTTCTATATTAAAAAAATCTGTAAATTTATACAAATTCTCTTATTTAATAAATATTGGGATTACAAATTATTGTTTTGAATTTATTAAATAAGAGTATATCAAGAACTTTTTAGTAAAATCCATAATTTTAAGCACAATAAATGATGTCTTATTGGTGTGTCTAAAAAATAAAAGTGAACTATTTTTGTGGGATGAAGAAATTAATTATCAAATAGTAATTTTTATGTAGTCACTACAATATAAATATGTTGATGAGTAGCAACAACATGAAATTCATTCGTAACTAATAATAAACTACAATGCAGTTTGATATTTACTAACACATTATGTTCATTAGTAATTACAAAACGAAATATCTATTAGTAAATATCAACTAACTGATAATATGTTGGTAATTAGTAATGGGTGGTAAATATATTAAAACATACCAACACACGATAACCTCATTTAAAATACTAATATTTTTTTTAGTTGGGGATGCAATGCTTTTTTTCCCAATAATTATTACCAATGGAAAATATTAGTTAGTAAATTTCGTTAATAATTTGTTATTAAATAGTTGCTAAATTAGACGCAGAAAAAGGGCGCCAAAATTACCAATAAATTAAGTCTGTTTGTAAACTTTTGTTGCTAATCAGTTGATAAATATTTGTATTTACCAATAGATGACAAGAGTTGGTATTTACCAACATATTTATGTGTATTAGTATTTACAAACCGACAAATCTATTAGTAATTACCAACTAATTGATAATTTGTTGTTAGTTAACAATGGATGAAACATCTGTTAGTACATACCAACACACGACAAATTCGTTGGAATTTACTAACAAATGTTTTGGTTGGGAATGCAATGTTTTTTCTGCCAAAAAATATTACCAATGACGAACATCAGTTAGTAAATTCTGTTAACAATTTGTTGTTAGACATTTGCTAAAGTTGGCGCAAAAAAGTGCGCCATAATTACTAACAAATTTAGTTCGTTTGTAATTTTTTGTTGTTAACCTGTGGTAAATCTGTTATAAAACTTAAAATATGAATTCCATTTCCAATTTGTTGTTATTCTGTTTGTATTTACTAACGAATGACATCAGTTGGTAAAATCTGTTTGTAAATTGGTGTTTTCTTGTAGTAGTACATTTTTTATGGACACACTTTATATGTTATATACGTCAAATTAAAAATCATAGGAAGCAATTACTTTGATACATAGGTATATATTAAAAATAGATTTAAAATGAAAAGTTTATAGTACTTTGAAAGTGTGAGTGAAAGTAAAAAAGTTAATATTAGTCATTCTCTTTGCTAGAGAGTGAAGTTCATTCATTGTATAGATAATTAATGTTAAAATAATATATAACAGTGATAATACAAATTTAGGGGGGGTGTATTGGTTGTGGAGTCTGTAGGATTTTTATAAACTTTCAAAGTCTTGGGTATTCAATCCGGATTTTTAAAAGTCTTTAAAAATCCCGAGGTATTCAATACGGATTTTAAAAAGTCTTAAAAATCTTTAGATATTCAACAGTTTATGGATTTTAATACTCTGTGGATTTTCTTTGATTTTCTTCCAAAAATATAAATAGATTTCACTCTCCAAAATCTCTTCTAACAACCAGAGATTTCTACGGATTTTAAAAAGTCTTAAAAAATCTTTAAGTATTCAACAATCTATGGATTTTTAATGTGTTTATGTATTTTAAATGGTGACAAGCTAACTAATTAAAGAAATTATATTTTTAGGTAAATATTTTCTCGTGGATTGTGGATTTGCTAAACAACGTCAATTTTTAGCTCCATTATGTGGTGTTCGATAGCATCTAAAATATTTTGGTGGTCAAGGTCGTCACCCAAAAATGCAAGTGAGTTATTCAATCTTCGTCATGCACATTAAGAAATGTGATTGAGAGAATTTTTGGTATTTTCCAAATCGTGATTCACAATTTTCAAACCGCACCTCCGTTCTCATTTCAAAACAAGCAAAGTTAGTATTGACTTGTACTGGATTACACGACTTTCTTCCGAAAGAATGCCGCTCTGATGAATCTCCAGTCGAATATGAAGAAGATCAAGATTCACCACATCTCTACATGGAAGAGGAAAATTTGGAATTGTTTTCTCAAAGCCAACTACAATAAAGAATATAAGTTAATGCATGAGAACATGTATTGTTAATGCTATGTGGGAAATGAGGCCGAGGTATAACAGTGATGGAAATAAAGATGATGGGAATGAAGATGAGAATAATAATGATGAGTAATAATGTATTTTTTTCAAACTAATGTATTTTTGGTATTTTTTACTTAACAATTTGGATAACTTTTTTTATATATATACAAGTGTGTTCCATATACATTTGCATCAATAGTTCCAACGTCGGAGTCTATGGAAAATTATGTAAATCAATAAAAAAAGTGTATTCCACAATCCTGTCAAGTCTATGAAAATCAATAAAAAAAAGCCAGTCAAACTTTGCATGGAGTCTATGGATTTTCTAAATCCACAAACTTTTTAAAGTCCAAAAAAATCCAATATAATCTTAATTGAATACACCCTACTTAGTAGAAAATATTAATTACTTTAAAAGCTATTACATTGTTTGAAAAATAGCAATTGAACTTTAAAAAAAAGGTTTTTTCTAGATTTGTTTTTTGAAAACATAAAGAAAATACGGATCAAGAATGACAAATATCGAGAAGATCTTCCAAAAAATCGGAAGCTCAAACCCAACAAGAAAGACTCTCAAATAGAATGTGTCAATGGATTAGCATTCCGACTGACCCAACTCACACTGAAAAATTGGTTTATATTAAGTTTGATTTTTGTTTTCAAGGAAAAAAATGCGATCTATTATTTACTTGAAGCTAAGGAAACTAAATCTTTTGAACTAACACAATTAAATTTAAAAAAAAAAAGCTGCTGTAAGGCAATTACAAAACAATAAATAAAAACAAAACAAAATCCATTAATAATTATAAATTTAAATAACAATTGTAGTATCATAATTAACATTTATCTGAAAATGGAAAAAGTCTTTAAATTTCTTGCATCTAAAAATAAGACAGGATAGGCAAAATTTTAAAATTAATTTTATGGGTTTCAATACATAGAACACCTAACTACTTTTATATGATTGATATTATCAATGTATTGTACATGATATCGCACGCTTGGCAAGACACTCATAATAGAAACTTTTTATGAACAACAAATAGGCTGAAAATCTGAAATTACTATTTTATCCTGACTATTGTGTTTATATATATATGTGTGTATATATAGGGACGTATCCTTCCACATGACTGTGGGGCTTCAACCCCCCAAACTTCACGTATAAATTCTACTATTATTTTCAGCCCCTGCAAAAAAATTGGTCTAGCTCAGCCCATGTGTGTGTATATATATATATATATATATATGTTGTGGATTTTAGATGTATTTGTTCGACCAATATAGTCTGCAAACTCCCACTGAATAGGCATACAGGCGAGCAACTGGTCACCTCGAAGAACAACCAAGAAATTCCACTAATAGGCATTGTATTAGAAGCAAACAAGTATCTTAATATTTGTCATTTGTATAAAATATAATAGCTTAGGAGTAAACAAGTGTCTTAAAACTTGTCACTATGTAAATAAATTTGGCTAAGAGAATGTCATCTCCTACTTTCTTAAATGTCTATAAATACCTCCTAATATGAATAAAAATATAAGTTCCAAAACTAAAAAATTGACCCAATTGCTGCCTTTTTCTTTCTTGATCATTACTTATCCAAATTTATCATCTTTGATCTTGTTTGGTGGTCTTCTTAAGCTAAAACAACCACTAAATTCTTAGTTTGGATCAAGGTCATCAACAAACTGGCGCTAGAAGAAATGTTTGAACCTTCGAAGTGTTGAAGAATTTGAGGTTAGCGTTCGAATTACCTTGGCTGGAATTTGGGAATTTTGGCCGGAAACTGAGTAAGAGCAGCCAACAACTGGGATTGTGTACCCTTTGTGACAAATTGAACACCTATACACTATCCTAAGGGTATTTGAATGCATGCATGTGTGAATTAGGGTTTGTAAACATCCACATTTACACATCAAGGCTATTTGCTCTTAGGATAAGTGATTCTAAAAACAAAGTTATCCCAATTTACATTTCTTATAATACCTGTTGATAGACGAGCAGAAGCAACATCTGAGCGAACAGAATTACACAAAGTGATTACACTCAATACAAGTTTAAGTGAACTAAACCAGACTAAGCTGGAATAGCTGGGTGAGCTATTCCAGCTCGGTGAGCTACAAATCCTCATGCGAGCACCTTTAACACAAGGACCATATGAACCCAAAAGATACCCTGGCGAGCAGTTCCAGCCAGTTGGCGAACAGATCTAACCAGAGTATCGTGATATCAAGCTAGCAAGAATGACCAACAAAATCAGGCTAATGACTCCTCAAGGACAAGTCCAAAAGGACGAATAATACTTAAATACGAGCAAATCCGGCATTAGAGGATAAGAATTAGTTTAGATATGTCAAATAGTCAACTCTCCAGGTGTCACACATGCACACTTGGGAGACCAAAGGTTTTATACACCTCATGCTAGGAAAACTTGTATAAATACTTCAATTTTCAGTTAATAAAGCAAGCACAAATTAATATACACGTCCAAACTTCGATTACACACTTAAAGCACCTCGATTCTCAAATATATGAATGAAATACGAAATTGACTCATATATTTATTTCTAATCTATCCAATTTTCGTATTCACTAATTACGTTAGTGATCAATCATACGTAATTATTTGGTGATCAAATTTATAAATAAAAACAGCCACTAATCCTTGTGATTAGAAACGATCATCAACAAATTGGCGCTAGAAAGGAGGGTTCGAACCTCCGGTTATGAGTAATTAAGCAAGAACTTCGAGCTTAAGACTTGGAGATTTGAAGGATTATACGGAAGTGTTCTTGGTGTTCAACACTTGACGATTTGAACATTTGAAGACTTATACCAATACTTTGGCTAAAGATGCCTCAATCACATGAAACACAACATTCACAACATTTGACAAGAGATTCATGTTCGAGGATGTCCCAGGCTGGTCGGCGAGCTGAAATAGCTCGACATGAGCAAGAAAACCAACAACTACCCATCAACTGATGCCACATGAGCTTGAAGCATTTGCTCGCAATCCTGATGATTTAGCTCGCACAATTGCAGTACTTCAGGAATTACAAAAGCAACAGGGATAACCTGGCCCATCTCATGATCGAGCAAGGCATAGCCCAACAAGAGCTCGTGAGCAAGAGAGGGCGAGTGATGAACACCAAAATGAAGCAGATAGTGCCCATGCTTGAAAAATCAAAGGCAAGGAGAAGCAATTCGACGAGCTGGCTAGCCATGGAGAATCAACCCCTAGCCAAGCAGCGGGAGGTAGCCAGTGAACTACATGCCAGAGCGCGCTTAACAGATTAGGTCGCCCTAGCCAGGGAATAACTGAGATTCGCCCCCGAGCTGAAATAGCTCACCCAACCCAGGCACCAGCTCGCCAGTCAGTTCACGAAAGGCTGACTAGGTCAGCTTTTGGTCGCCTGGGCCTAGATGGGGCACCTAATCCCAGAAAGCCAGTCCCGGAGGCTCCTCTACCAAGTGAGGGACTTCGACGAACTGATGGTCATGCACCACTATTTGTCGAACAACCTCCAAGTCAGGGGGGATCATTAGAAGAACTAGTATCCATGAGAAAGACA
This sequence comes from Ballota nigra, assembly GCA_947034835.1. Lineage (NCBI taxonomy): Eukaryota > Viridiplantae > Streptophyta > Magnoliopsida > Lamiales > Lamiaceae > Ballota > Ballota nigra. Next base: position 35,653,770 of record OX344724.1, on the reverse strand, counting down.
ATTGAAAGCATGCAGGGAAAGTTAGACTTACAGAGAGGTTATGGGAACACTTCCCTTCCATCCTCTCCATTGTCTCCGGAATTTTAAAAGCTCCAATCCAGAAGAAGATTCAGTTCCCTGCAAGTATACAATATGAAGGCACGACCGATCCTCGGGTACATCTGATGAAGTATTATGACTACATGATATCAATGGGGGCAAGTGATGCTACCCAGTGCCGAAATTTTCCGTTGAACCTGGGGGATCGTGTTCATAATTGGTTCTCGGCTCTACCGCCGGCTTCCATTCATTCGTTTGCCCAGTTGGGCAAATAGTTTCTATCCAATTTCTCCACGGCCGGGTCTTATCTATCCCAAAGACATCGGTTATCTGATTTGAAACAAGCAGATGACAAATCAGACCAATCATATTTGGAAAGGTTTGCCAAGGTCTTGTTGGAAGGAGAATCTATTAGCGAAGACACCAAAATGGTGGTTGTCCTAGCTGGATTAAAGAAGGGCACTGATCTTTGGAATGATGTACATCTCAGATACCCAAAGACTTGTGCAGAATTCCGTGATCGGACAGAAGTCTTCGTCTCGATGCACGAAGCCTTACAGAAAGAGAATGTAAAAAGACCGGTGGTGGAGGGTATCGAGCTCCTAAGAATATAAAAGCATTCAATGAAGGGGCAGAATTGAAGGATAAGTTAAATCAAGTACTCACCATATCAATCGATGCGGTGTACAACAATGTCCGTGAAAAGGAATTACTTACCCCTCCAAGAAAGATACGTCAAGACGCTAGCAAGTTAAATCAAAATAAGTACTGTACCTACCATCAGAGCGTAGAGCACTTTACGAGTGAATATCGAGACTTGCTAAAGCAGTTATGGCGATTTTACGAAGAAGGTAAGTTATCCAAGTTTGTGAAAAGGCAACCCGGAAAGAGAGGTAGAGAAGATGAGTCCGAGGATGATGATGTTGAACAAGCTCCTCGAAGAAATCGTACTGGATGACTAGCTCCAGCACTGGCAGGAGGACCAGTTCCCAAAATTCAGATGATGGAGCCAGCTGGACTTGTTGGTGGGTGTTCTGATGGGTGACCTCCAATATCAAATCGGAAGAGAAAAGTTGAGCTACGTGCAGTAGCTCATGTACAAGAAATGGGGGTCAACCCGTCAATTCTTCATACAGCAGAGTTGACCTTCACAGAAAGAGACTTAGACGGAATTGTAACTCCCCATAATGATTCCCTCGTAATCTCCGCCAAGATAATGAGGGCAAAGGTACACCATTTACTGGTGGAGATCGGAGCTTATACAAACATAATCTTCAAAAAGACGCTTGATCAACTGGGAGATTATGCCAGCTACATTGAAGATTCTAATCACTGAATTTTAGGCTTCAGAAATGTTGTAATAGTCCTGTTGGGAATAATTAGGTTGTCAGTACAACTTGTATCGACCAAGGATCCCAAAAAGAATATAACTAGAATGGTGGATTTTCTGGTCGTAGATCAAGAGTCCACCTATAATGGGTTCCTGGGCTGACCTTTTCTAAATGAATTTAAAGCTGCTGTTTCAACCTATTATTATTGTGTCAAGTTCCCAACAGCAAGTGGAGCTGGGACATTAAAGGGAGACCAAAGAAAAGATCGAGAGTGTCTCCTTCAACTGCGTCCAAATGACAAGTAAATTCTGATGATGGAGGCATCAACCAGTCATCCTAACAATGAGCCTTCTGTTCTTAGTGACATTCTAGGACCTCATGACGATTAGATAGAAACTGACGAATAGATCTTGCCCACGGGCGACCAACAACAGCTCACGGGCGAGCAACCTTGCTCGATAACAAATTACCACCAACATCAATAACCATTAACAAACTACCCATGAACATCAATCTAGAAGATCGAACCCTGGCGACCAACATTGTTCCCAACACAACAGACGATTTTGATCCCCGCTTAGGTGTTGAACCTATGGACATCGAGGATGAGCAAAACCCTAAAGTGCCAATTATCGATCCGCGGTGGAAGGGATAAATACGACGAGCAACTCCAGTCGAAGAACTGGAGGCCATCAAGGTTAACCCAAACTGTGATGACCTTGAACTCTACATTGGGTCCGAGCTCCCTGAGCCCTACAGAACTCGAATGGCAGAATTTCTCAAAGTTAACCTTGATGTTTTTGCCTGGTCACATGCAGATATGGTGGGGATTGACCCGAAGGATGCTTGTCATAGACTAAATATTAATCCGGCTCGAAGACCAGTTCATCAGATTCGACAAAAATACGGGCCTGATAAATATCAAGCTCCCAATGAAGAAGTTAAGAAATTGTTGGACAATGACTTAATCAGACAAGCATTATGTCCCCAATGGGTTGCAAATCCCATACTAGTGCGGAAGTCGAATGGAACCTGGAGGCTATGCATAGATTTTATAGATCTGAATGCAGCATGCCTAAAGGATAACTTTCCACTTCCGCACATTGATCAACTGGTGGACAACACAACTGGGCATAAAATGTTTACGTTTATGGATGCCTTTGCTGGTTACCACCAGATTCCGATGCACCTAGACGACTAAGAGAATACAACTTTCTACACAAATAAAAATCTACTCTGCTGGAAGAGAATGTCTTTCGGATTAATCAATGCAGGGGTAACCTATCAGAGGCTTGTCAACAAAATGTTTGACGAACATATATGGGAGACGGTGAAGGTGTATGTTGACGACATAGTCGTAAAAAGTACCCAAAAAAAAGACCACCTCCAACATCTATCTCGGGTGTTCGATGTACTCCAAAAATATAACATAAAGTTGAATCCAAAGAAAAGCAGCTTCGGAGTATATTCGGGGAAATTTCTGGGCCATCTGGTCAGCAAGCGGGGAATTGAAGCTAACCCGATAAAAGTTAAAGCAATCGTTGATATGGAGCCCCCTCGTTCCATCAAAGAAGTACAAAGACTGACGGGATGTCTAGCTGCATTGAACAGATTCATATCACGATCAGGAGACAAATGCCGTCCATTCTTTGAAGCCATCAAGAAAGGCAATTTTGTGTGGACGGGCAGCTGCCAGAAAGCTTTCGAACAACTAAAAGACTACCTGGGAGATGTAAAGATTCTATCAAACCCAATCCCAGGAGAAAAGCTCTATTTATATCTGGCGGCATCGAAAGTGGCAATAAGTTCGATTTTAGTACGAGTAGAAGGCAAATTTCACCTTCCCGTCTACTATGTCAGCCAGGCTCTACATGAGGCTGAGGTAAAATACTCACCCACAGAAAAACCGGCGTATGCTTTGGTCATAAGTGTTAGAAAGTTAAGACCGTAATTTTTCGATCATCAGGTCGAAGTACTAACAACTTTCCCACTCAAACAGATTTTACATCGACCCGATACAGCTGGCCGCCTGCTAAGATAGTCCATAGAGATTAGTCAATTCAGAGTGACCTATGCACCTCGAACAATGATTAAGGGTCAGGCATTAAAAGACTTTATAGTCGAGCTAACCTTTCCCCAAAATCCGACGAGAGGATTAGATCACCCTTAGCATCTTTACATGGACGGTTCGTTAACAAACATGACCTCGGGGGCAGGAATAGTTCTTATCAGCCCCGATCGACAAGTATTCACCTCGGCGGTCAGATTCGAATTTATGGCCACCAACAATGAAGCTGAATACGAAGCTCTCATCACCGGTCTCCACTTATCACTAGTTGTCGGAGTCAGGTGACTCTAGATTTTTGGAGATTCTCAGCTAATAGTAAGTCAAGTACGAGGTGAATACGAGGCCAGAGATGAACAAATGATCGAATATCAATGAATTATTGCTCATTTGATATCAATGCTAGATCAAGTATATATCCAGCAAGTACCTCGAACAAGCAACACGCAAGCTGATGCCCTGACAAGATTAGCAACAAGCGATGGGCCAGCAGATCTAACGGACATTGTCATCACCAGAAAAACCCAACCTTCGACAATTGATTATGAAGCAAATCAAGTTGTCGAGCAAAAGGACAATGATGATTGGCGGACTTCTATAGCTAAATACCTGAAAGATGGTGAACTACCGAACAACTCTTTTGAAGCTGCAAGAGTAACGAAACAAGCAGCCAGATATACCCTGGTGGACGAGCAGCTTTATAAAAGAGGTTTTTTAGTCCCGCTGCTCAAGTGTTTATCTAGGGGGCAAGGGAAGGCAACTTTGGAAGACACATATTCAGGAGCCTATGGAAATCATGCTGGGGGACAAACTTTGGCCTACAAAACCGTCAGGCAAGGCTATTACTGGCCGACCTTACGAAAAGATGCAATCCAGGTAGCCAGAGCTTGTCACCGATGTCAAATCTTCGCCCCGAGCATCCATATACACCGCCCAAGAGCTCGTTTTAGTTTTTAGTCATTGGCCATTTGCATGATGGGGAATGAATATCATTGGACCTTTCCCGCCAGGGAAAGGGAACATACGATTTGTCGTCGTGGCCGTGGACTATTACACCAAGTGGGCAGAAGGAGAAGCCCTGGTCAAAGTCACTCAGGAGAAAATGATTAATTTCATTTGGAAGAACATTGTCAGCCGGTTTGGAATTCCTCAAACAGTTGTGACAGACAATGGTCCTCAGTTTGACGGGAAGAAGCTTCGGGGCTTCTGTACTAAGTGGAGGATCAGAAAACATTATTCGACCCCCTATCATCCACAGTCAAATGGCCAAGTAGAAGTCGTAAACAAAATAATTAAACACATTCTCAAGATACGGCTAACAGAAAACAAAGGGAAGTGGTCTATAGAACTGCAAGATGTGTTGTGGGCATACAGAGTTTCTCCCAGGCCAAGCACCGGAGAAACACCTTTTGCACTAGCATTTGGAACTGAAGCGGTCATCCCAGTTGAGTTAAAGACCAAAACACTAAGAACTGCCAACTTTGAAGAAGTGACAATCAGTTCTGTCCTATCAGTCGAGCTAGATTTGCTCGAAGAAAAAAGAATTACAGCTGAACTAAGAAATGCAACATATAAACAAAGGGCAGAGCGTTATTACTGTAATACCCTAGGTTTTCATGACTTATCTGCTTTACTAAATACTTTATAATTTTTCATGAATCTATGTGACGCATTTACATCCAAATTTATGCAAAGGCACGTTTATGTGTTTTAATTACTCGATACTTACAATTACTGTATTATTTGCTCAATACATGCTATTTCTTGAGACTTTATAATTTTTATATGTTCTTTATTTTATGTCATAAAGTATTTGATATAGAAATTAATATAGTCCTTAAGTATAGTAATTTATTTCATAAGTTATAAGTTGAAAAATGAATGTTTATTTAAGAAACGCGTTGCGTAATGATTACTCGATATATTTTTATGATTAGTATATATACTTTGTAATTTATTTAGAGTCTTAGAAGGGTTTTAATTTTATTTCATAAGATAGTATAAGTAAATTTTATTAGAATTATCCAATAATCACAATTTCTACTTATTAAATTCATAGTATATATGTGTTATTTCTACAAAATACAAGACTACTCTTGTACTCCTCACAATTTTCGAAAACTTAGGGAAATATTAGGAGAATTAGAGAAGCTTCAAGATTAAGATTAAGATAAGATAAAATAAGTAGAAAGAAAAGTCAAAATTAGCAACTAAACTTAAGTTGCCATGTGTTTAACTTACTTAACCTCCAAGATTATCCAAATTTCTCCACAAGCTTCCTAAAATGTCGGTCAAGAGGGGGGATTGAGTAGCCTCCAAGCACATCTTCTCCTATAAATACATGTTCTTCATGCAAAAAAAAAAAAAAAAAAAAAACACTAGAAAAAGTTTAAAGAAAATTTCACAAATACTACTACTCTTATACTTAGAAGTTGAGAAAGGAGAAGAAGAGAATTCTTGTAGCTACCTATCTCTAAGTAAGTTCCTCTTCTTGATTGAGTAATTAATTAAGTGGTAGTATGAAGTTTATGCATGATATGTGAATTAATTGATTGGAAAATGAGTATTGATGAGTAAATTGCATATTATCCATGTTTTACTTCATGTTCGAATGTTTAATTCAATTTCTTCATGAGTTATGACCAAAATCATGTTTATTACTTGAATATATATGCTTTAGAAGTAGAAATCATAATGAGGACACACTTCAAAGCCCATAAATGCATCAATGCTTGAAGAAAATCTAATAATCTTACAGCTATTTGTATTGATGGCGAGTGGTTCTCTACAACTCAGGAAACCTTAGATGCAATCTTTAATCATTTCAAGCGGCATTTCCAAGCCAAAAAATAATTTCAACCGTCCCTTATGCCTGATTTCGTTATACGGAAGGTGAGCGCTGAAGACAATCATATGCTTGTTGAACCTTTTTCTGAAAGAGAGATTAAAGAGGCGGTTTGGAGCTGCGATTCATCTAAGAGTCCGGGACCCGATGGCTTTACTTTTGCTTTTTTCAAAGAGTATTGGGAATTGTTGAAAGATGACTTTCATAAGTTATTTGAAGAGTTTCATCGCAATGGTAATTTTGTAAGAGGCTTTAACCCATCTTTCATTGCACTTGTGCCCAAAAAAAGTGATGCTGCCAACATTAGAGATTTCCGTCCTATATCTATGATCAATGGTGCATACAAGATTATTTCCAAGGTGCTTGCTCGGAGACTTAGAAAGGTCATTGGGAGTGTTATTTCAGAAACTCAAACTGCCTTCATTCTAGGAAGGCAGATTCTTGATGGGGTTCTTATCCTGAATGAAGTAATTGATGAAGCCAAAAAAAAGAGAAACGAGAGGCTCCTTTTCAAAATTGATTTTGAAAAGGCATTTGACTCGGTTAATTGGGCCTTCTTGGACTGCATGATGGAGCGTATGGGTTTTGACTCAATTTGGCATAAGTGGATCATGGAATGTGTCTCCAGTGCATCGGCCTCGATTCTAGTTAATGGTAGCCCCACAAAAGAATTCAAGCTTGAGCGTGGTTTGCGCCAAGGGGATCCACTCTCCTCTTTGCTCTTTCTTATAGCGGCGGAGGCTTTGAGTGTCATGATGTGCAGAGCAACAGAATTTGACCTCTTTGAGGCTGCCCAAATCGGGAGAAATAGTGTTCATATTTCACATCTTCAATACGCAGATGACACAATACTCGTGGGGAATACATCCGTTAAAAATGTGTGGGCTTTGAAGTGTGTCCTCATCAATTTTGAGATGCTTTCGGGACTTCGTGTCAATTATTCAAAGTGCAACCTCTTTGGAATCAATGTGGATGGGGAAGTACTGCAAGATATGGTGCATTTCCTTGGATGTGAAGTTGGATTCTTCCCCATGAGCTACCTCGGTATTCATGTTGGCATCAACCACTGTGTCTTGGATGCTTGGCAGGGAGTTATTCAGAAAGTTAAAAACAGATTACGGGCTTGGGACGATAAGAATATTTCTTTTGGGGGCAGAATTGTTCTTCTCAATGCGGTGCTCAATGCGTTACCCATCTATTATATTTCCTTCTACCGTATACCCAAAAATACCCTGAGAGTGCTCACTAAACTACAACGTGATTTTCTTTGGGGGGGGGGGGTGTGCGAATGGAAAAAAAATTCCTTGGGTTTCATGGAATGATGTCTGCAAAGCTAAAGAAAATGGAGGTCTTGGTGTTAAAAATCTTGATTTATTTAATAAATCACTTCTTGGTAAATGGGCTTGGCGTATTCGAGTTGAACCCAACTCTCTTTGGGTGAGGATACTCGATTCTAAATATGGGATCAACTCGTCCTCTGGGTCTTTAGGAACCTCTAATAGGTATTATATGTCGGGATGGTGGAGGGAAATTTTTGACTTATTTTTTTCAGGATTTCAATGTTGTTGGTTTGGATCAAACTTGTATAGGAAGGTTGGGAATGGGGCTCTTACTTATTTTTGGAAAGATGTCTGGTTGGGTGATTCAAAATTAAGTGTATCTTTTCCTAGACTTTTTTCTATTTGTTCTAATAAAGATGCCAAGATTGGGGAGTTGGGATACTGGGAGGAAGGGGATTGGAATTGGTGTATAGACTGGAGGCGGGAATTTTTCTCATGGGAGGTTGAATTGCTGAATAATTTTTGGTCTTCACTTAATTCCATTAAGTTGCAAGTTAATAGCACCGAACGTTGGAGTTGGAAGCTGTCTAATGACGGAAAATACTCATCCTCTAGTGCCTATTGGTGCCAAGCTGCGCAAGTTCCGGCTTCTTCGCTTATCGATAAGGAGATATGCATTGCGCTCTCTCAAATCTGGAATAGGCTGATTCCATCCAAGCTCTCGGGGTTAGCATGGAAAATCATGCGTGAAAGACTCCCGACTCGAGTTGCTTTGAAGAGACGAAAGGTGCTTTGCGATGGAGATGACATTTCTTGCGGACTTTGTGGAGTTTGTGATGAAAGCACACATCATCTCTTTTTTTTGCTGCAATTACTCAGTCCAGGTTTGGGATCTTTGGTACTCTTGGTTAAACTCCCCTATGGCTCTCTCTTTAAAGCCAGCGTCCCATTTTCTTCAACACATTGGCATTTTGGGATGCAAAAGGAAAAAGTTTGTACTAGAGTGCATATGGACATGTGTTGTTTGGAACCTTTGGGAAGCTAGGAATGGGAGGATTTTTGAAAACAAGGAGAGTAAACCGGGGAAAATCTTTGAAAAAATTAGAGTTATGTCATGGTGTTTGTTTTATCAAAAAAGTCACGGTGCTATCACATACTCTTTTCAAGATTGGTGTAGCAATCCAAGAATGTGTTGTAGTTAGGTTGAATCGTGCATCCGGGTGCTCGCTCTTAGAGTGTTATAACTGTAATCTCTTGTAATCTATGTTTTGAAGTACCCCTGGTACTTCTTTTAATTTATATATTTCCTTTTCCGATCAAAAAAAAAAAAAAGAAGTAGAAATCATGAAATTATATGGTTTAAAGTGAGTTTAAGATGATATGTTCTTCATATATGCATAAAACCGAATTTCTGGACCAACTTTGGGGTAAATTTCGTTTTGACCAATTCATTCGGTGGAAAATTCTGAAAATTTTATATGTGAAAATAGACTTGTGAAGGAACTTAGGTTTCAAATTTCATAGCTTTTGGAGTAGTATTCGATGCATGGTGATTTTTCAAAGTTGAACTAGGGTTTTGGACTCTATAGCAGGAACAATAGAAGTTTTCAAAGTTAGGTGTGTAATCTGCCAAAATCGAATTTAATATGAATTTTCAAAGTTAGGTGTGTAATCTGCCAAAATCGAATTTTTGTATGAAAGGTTCGAAATCGTCCGTTTACATGTTTACAGTTGATATTTATTTATAACTTGCTATTTGATGATTTTATACACTTAATTGATATTTGGGTGTTAGTATACAATATTTGAATATGTATGGAGAATTGAATTCAAGTCTTACAATTTACAAAAGTGAAGGGATAAGTAACAATATTTTTATTTTAAAATTTTTACTTGTAGGTACAAACCTGCAAGGTGGGGAATCACTTCGCTCTTCACCGAGTGTTCTATTATTATTTAATTGCACTTATTAAACGTTGAATGTTAAATTTTGAGTCTGACCCGCTATCGATTGGCCCCACATATAAGTCCAACTTTATGTTGGCAAGCATATAGTCCGGTCGTTCCGGTACCACGGGTTGGTCACGCCACCCAAGCATATACCCGGTGAAATTCCGGGGGCTCACATATTATAAATAATTGATGTTTGTTTCCCACTAAGTGTTTTCAAGCACTTATCCCTTCCACTTTTAAATTTTTACAGATGCTGTGGATTCTGAAGTGGGCGAATGAGCTCGGCGGGCTGTGAAGTTTCCTTAAAGACTTTATATTTTCCAGTATAATATTTCAAATTTTGGATTGTAAATTAAGCTACGAGCACAGTTATTTACTACTTCCGCTGTGTAAATGTGTGGCGTGTGTATATTTTAATACAAAGTACTATTTTAGTGTCGTTCCTACTTGTGCCACATCATATTTTCCATACTATATTAAGTGGGGAGGTCACAGGTGGTATTAGAGCAGGTTCTCCTGCTAAAGTATTTTAGAAAAGAGTGTGTTTTAAAATTTTAAAAGGAAACAACCGCACCGAGATTATTCTCCACGACGGGAGCAGGTAAATGTTTTTTATGTGCTTAAATTATGTTATTTATTTGAAAAATACGATTGATTATTTGAAAGTTTGTATAGTTATTGCATTACATTGATGTTTGAATAGAACTATGAGTCGTAGAAGAAACCAAAACAACTCAGATATGAGCGAGGATCTAGCTTCCGTTTTAAGGGGGTTAGCTCAGCAAAGCCAATCATCCCAAACACCTGTATCTTCAGCCCAAAATCATGATATTGTTAGTCAGTTTAAGAAATTCAGACCCTCAACCTTAACTGGGAAAGAGAACCCTATGGAAGTAAAAAATTGGATTAGAAGTTTGGAGAAAATATTCGCTTATCTTAAGTGCACCGATGAGCAGAAAGTTTCTCGCGCTATATTTCAGCTGACTGAAGATGCAGATTATTGGTGGGAAGCTCACTGTAGGACAATGACTGAAGAAGAACGAACTACAGTTAATTGAGAAAAATTTGTAGAAGCAGTGGTTAAGAATTATATACCACAGTCATTCTTAGATCAGAAAGAGACTGAATTCCTACAGTTGAAACAAGGGAACCTGACAGTATAGGAATATGAAAGGAAATTTAATCAATTGGGAAGATATGATTCTCATTTGATTAATACTGATGAAAGGAAAGCAAAAAGATTTATGCAGAATTTACGACCGGAAATCAATACTATCTTGGCGGCACAAGATATTAAGTCTTATGCCTCAGCATTCGAGAAATCTCAGATGATAGCAGCATATATGAAATCAGAGGACGTAAGAACGCCGGAATCAAAACAAAATAAAAGAAAGTGGGTTGGTGCGAAACAAGGGGGAAATTTTAAGCAAGTCAAAAGGACGGGGATAGTACCATAACAACAACAGAGGCCATCTAAATGCAGAAATTGTGGAAAAGAACATTTTGGACAATGCCTGAAGGGAATAGGAATCTGTTACAGATGTAAGGAACCGGGACATGTCATAACTAATTGTCCAAAGTGGAAAGAACAACAGAAGATGGCACCTGCTCGAGTGTTTGCCATGAGTCAGCAGGAGGCGACAGCAAATCCGGAAGTAATGGCAGGTATGTTCAAAATATTCCAAATACCTGTTTTCACGTTATTCGATACTGGTGCTACACATTCATTCATCTCTACAAAGATGTTTGAACAAATTGAGACTGCCCATATTATGGTAGAAGAAAATTTCCTAGAAGTAAATATTCCCTCTGGTAGTACGACACAATCCTTAGGACTGTGTAGGAATGTGAAGATTGATTTTGAGCATGCAATACTCCCGGCAAATCTACATATAATAGAAATGAAGGACTTTGATATTATCTTGAGAATGGAGTGGCTTATAGCTAATCATGCTCTCATCAAGTGTCAAGAAAAAGAAATATCAGCACGGAGATCAAAGGATGAGAACCTTACACTATATTGTACTAGAATTGGAACTATACCTCAAGTAATTTCAGCAATGAAAGCCCGAAAATTATTGAGGAAAGGAAAGAATACGGTATTTCTAGTAAATATTGTAGTACGGAATCCAATGGTCCAACACTGGATGATGTGCCGATATTATGTGAATACAAGGATGTATTTCCAGATGCTTTGCCAGGATTACCCCCAGATCGTCAGTTGGAGTTCACTATTGATTTAATACCTGGAGCCGCGCCTGTTTCTAAAGTACCTTACAGAATGACACCAAAGGAGTTACAGGAGTTGAAGGTGCAATTGCAAGAATTATTGGACAAGGGCTTTATTCGACCAAGTGTGTCACCATGGGGTGTACTGGTATTATTTGTGAAAAAGAAAGATGGATCGTTGAGGATGTGCATCGATTATCGAGAACTGAATAAGCTCACTATCAAGAATAAATATCCACTTCCCAGAATCGAAGATCTATTTGATGAGTTAAGAGGAGCTTGTGTATTTTCAAAAAATGATTTGAGATCGGGATATCATCAAATAAAGATTAAAGAAATCGATATTCCGAAGACAACATTCAGAACCCGATATGGTCATTATGAGTTCGTAGTGTTACCTTTTGGACTCAGTAACGCGCCAGCTATATTCATGGATTTGATGAATCGGGTATGTTGGTCCCGTTTTTTCATTCACAAACAAGGACAATATGGGAAATTAGGAGAAATTTTTTGTTTTAACACTGATGTTATGCAAGTCAGTAAAGCAATAAAGAACACAGCAATGTAAAGTGGTTCGGAGGCTCAAGCTCCTACATCCACTGCCTGATTTAACAGGAAATCCACTACCCGGGATTCTTGTTTTTAACGTGCCAAGGTGCACTCACAACTGGACTCACACCCCTCCGCGGAGCTGCCTCTCGAACTGGCCTCACATCCCTCTTCACTCAGGGACTGCCTCTCCTCACCTCACTGCAACACCTAACACTATTCTGGAAAGGGTTTAGTTTGGTTTGGTTCTCTCCAACTAGGTGAGGTTTTCCCTTACATGGTTTTAGCCTTTGAGCTAAGGTTGGGAAAATCTCTCTAAGCTTAGGATGTATATGATAGGCTCGAGTATACAAACTGGAACACTCAAATATGACTATGAAAAACTCAGGTCAGTGTTCTTGATGGAGATGGTGCACCCTTATGACTCCCTCATGACTTGCACCACTCTCGCACCACCAGCTCACTTTCAAATGAAGCTTGAGTTTGTATTTATAGTTTGGATTTGAATGTTACCGTTGGAGAAAGTAACATTCAAATCCAGACTATCTCTGGAGTGAAATTCTCCTTTTCAGTGAAGTATGGCCTTGTCAGCTTTTGTCAGATTCGCTGCCTTGACTTGATTGGTCCACGTGGACTGAGTCCAACGGCTCTTTTCTTCAGGGTACTTGATCAGGGTAGTCCTGACTTCAGGCGGCTTGTCTTCAGCTGACTTGTAATCCTCTCAGGATACCTTTCTTCAGTAGACTTGAAGTCCTCTTAGGAACCATCATTGGACTTTAAGTCTTCTCAGTGGACTTCCTTCAGTAGACTTGAAGTCCACTCAGGGGAGTTGACATAAGGCTATTTGTCAAGCTTCCCAGCCTCAGTAGCCTGACTCCTTCAGGCCCTACTAGGCACAGCACTGATCCTCTCAATCATGCTCTTCACTGAGTAGTCCACTGACCAGCTTAGAAAGTCAGGTTTATACTCAGTGGGACTTCCTTCAGGCTTCTCTTCAGGTTCAGGTCTTCTGACATGGCTTCAGACTGTTCTCCTTGTGATGTCATCTTGACTTCCTCAGGCTCTGTCAGTGAGTTCTCCCTCACTAAGTTCCCCCTCAGTAGAGTTCTTCCCTCAGCTGAGTTCCCCCTTCAGATGAGTTCTTCCTCCACTGATAACCTGTTCTCCTGAGAAACAACCTAGCCTGACCTGAAACTAAAAGATACTATCCTGACTGCTTTCAAACCTATTACATGTTGTTTTGGAAAATCATCAAAACTAAAATATCCCAACAGGGTATTTCATCAATATTTAGATCAATTTGTGATCGTCTTTATTGATGATATTCTAGTATATTCAAGAAATCAGAAGCAGCATGCAGAACATCTTCGAATTATATTAGAAACTCTGAGAAAAGAGAAATTGTATGCTAACTTCAAGAAGTGCGAATTCTGGTTGGATAATACGGTTTCGGCTTTGGGAATAGAAGTTGACCCTACAAAGGTAGAAGCTGTAAACCAATGGAAGACTCCAACTAATGTAAACGAAGTCAGGAGTTTTCTTGGTTTAACCGGGTATTATCGAAGATTCATTGAAGGGTTTGCTCGGATTGCAAAACCTTTGACTCAATTGACTCGGAAAGAAACAAAGTTTGAATGGACAGAAGAGTGTGAAAGGAGTTTTCAAGAACTAAAGCAAAGATTAATAACGGCCCCAGTTCTTACAATTCCTGAAGATACAAAAGGATTTATTGTGTACAATGATGCTTCTAAACAAGGCTTGGGATGTGTACTTATGCAGAATGGGAAAGTAGTAGCGTACGCATCAAGACAATTAAAACCACATGAGCAGAACTATCCTACGCATGATTTAGAGCTAGCAGCAGTTGTGCATGCACTCAAGATTTGGAGGCATTACTTGTATGGAAGTAAATGTCAGATCTACACAGATCATAAGAGTTTAAAGTATATCTTCAAACAGAAGGAATTGAACATGAGGCAAAGAAGATGGTTAGAGTTGGTAAAGGATTATGATTGTGAAATATTATACCATCCGGGAAGGCAAATGTAGTGGCTGATGCCTTAAGTCGCAAAGCGAAGATAAAGATCAATGTCATGGTTGTGAAACCAACCTTGAAGGAAAGAATAACAAAAGCTCAATATGACGATGCATTCTTAGAGAAAATAAAACGAAAGATCAAGGAAGGTAAAGCAAAGGAGTTTTCAGTATGTGAGGATGGTACATTGGTATGCCAAGGAAGAATATGTGTCCCAGAAAAAGAAGAACTCAAGAAGGAAATATTGGAAGAAGCACATTCTACACCATATACAGTACATCCTGGAGGAACGAAAGTGTACCAATAATTAAAGAAGTTGTTCTGGTGGAGAAATATGAAGAGGGATATTGGAAATTTCGTACAGAAATGTTTGACATGTCCGCAGGTGAAAACTGAGCATCAAAGACCATCCGGATTATTAAAGCCACTTGAGATTCCTGAATGGAAATGGGAACATATTACAATAGATTTTGTGGTAGGATTGCCCAAGTCAATACAAGGAAATGAAGTTATTTGGGTAATTGTCGACAGATTGACCAAGACGGCACATCTCTTACCAATAAAGATGACGTTCACATTGGATAAATTGGCTCAGATTTATATTAAGGAAATTGTCCGATTACATGGAGTTCCAATTTCTATTGTGTCAGATAGAGATCCGCGATTTACATCAAGATTCTGGTACAGCCTTCAACAAGCTATGGGCACCAAGTTGGAATTCAGTACAAGTTTTCATCCTCAAACAGATGGTCAATCGGAAAGAACAATTCAAACTTTGGAAGATATGTTGAGAGCTTGTATCATTGATTTTGGAGGCAGTTGGGAAAGGTACCTACCTTTAGTAGAATTTGCCTACAACAATAGTTATCAGGCTACGATTGAAATGGCACCATACGAAGCATTGTACGGAAAGAAGTGCAGATCTCCACTATGTTGGGATGAAATCGGAGAAAAGAAATTGTTAGGACCGAAATTGGTGGAAGAGACTAATAAGGTAGTAAAGAAAATTAAAGAAAAGATGCAAGCAACTCAAGATCGACAGAAAGTGTATGCGGTTAGGCGAAGGAAAGAATTAAGTTTTGAGATTGGAGACAATGTATTTTTGAAGGTATCTCCAATGAAAGGAATTTTCCGCTTCGGGAAAAGAGGAAAGTTGAAGCCTAAATATATTGGACCTTATGAGATATTGGAAAGAGTTGGAGATTTAGCTTATAGGCTAGCGTTACCACCATCCTTGGCAGGAGTACACAATGTATTCCATATCTCGGTGCTCCGAAAGTATGTACCTGACCCTACCTATATAGTAAACCAACCTGAAATAGAAATTGATGCCAACTTAACCTATGAGGAAGTCCCTATAGCCATACTTGATAGAAAGCTTCATAGGTTAAGAAATAGAGATATTCCTATGGTTAAGGTCCAGTGGAATAGACATGGAATGGAAGAAGCTACATGGGAACGAGAGGATGAAATTTTAGCAAAGTACCCTTACCTCAATATCCACGGTAACACTTGAAATTTCGAGGACGAAATTTATTTAAGGGGGTTAGACTGTAATACCCTAGGTTTTCATGATCTTATATGCTTTACTAAATACTTTATAATTCTTCATGAATCTATGTGACACATTTACATCCAAATTTATGCAAAGGCATGTTTATGTGTTTTAATTACTCGATACTTACAATTACTGTATTATTTGCTCAATACATGCTATTTCTTGAGACTTTATAATTTTTATATGTTCTTTATTTTATGTCATAAAGTATTTGATATAGAAATTAATATAGTCCTTAAGTATAGTAATTTATTTCATAAGTTATAAGTTGAAAAAATGAATGTTTCTTTAAGAAACGAGTTGCGTAACGATTACTCGATATATTTTTATGATTAGTATATATACTTTGTAATTTATTTAAAGTCTTAGAAGGGTTTTAATTTTATTTCATAAGATAGTATAAGTAAATTTTATTAGAATTATCCAATAATCACAATTTCTACTTATTAAATTCATAGTATATATGTGTTATTTCTACAAAATACAAGACTACTCTTGTACTCCTCACAATTTTCGAAAACTTAGGGAAATATTAGGAGAATTAGAGAAGCTTCAAGATTAAGATTAATATAAGATAAAATAAGTAGAAAGAAAAGTCAAAATTAGCAACTAACCTTAAGTTGCCATGTGTTTAACTTACTTAACCTCCAAGATTATCCAAATTTCTCCACAAGCTTCCTAAAATGTCGGTCAAGAGGGGGGATTGAGTAGCCTCCAAGCACATCTTCTCCTATAAATACATGTTCTTCATGCAAAAAAAAAAATAATAATAATAATAATAAACATAAGAAAAAGTTTAAAGAAAATTTCACAAATACTACTACTCTTATACTTAGAAGTTGAGAAAGGAGAAGAAGATAATTCTTGTAGCTACCTATCTCTAAGTAAGTTCCTCTTTTTGATTGAGTAATTAATTAAGTAGTAGTATGAAGTTTATGCATGATATGTGAATTAATTGATAGAAAAATGAGTTTTGATGAGTAAATTGCATATTATCCATGTTTTACTTCATGTTTGAATGTTTAATTCAATTTCTTCATGAGTTATGACCAAAATCATGTTTATTACTTGAATATATATGCTTTAGAAGTAGAAATCATGAAATTATATGGTTTAAAGTGAGTTTAAGATGATATGTTCTTCATGTATGCATAAAACCGAATTTCTGGACCAACTTTGGGGTAAATTACATGATGTTGGAAATTCATGGTTAAAATTTTAGGAGTATTGGACTTATGGTTGATTTATGGTGAATTTTTAAAGTTAAGTGACCAGAATCTGTAACAGTGTGTTCGTCATGAAATATTTGATGTTTGGCATAGTGTTTGAGAAATCTGAAAATATGGTTATATACTTTATTGAGTTTGGAATCTACTGTTAAAATTTCATAATTTTTGGACGTACAGATAATTTAATATGAATTTTCAAAGTTAGGTGTGTAATCTGCCAAAATCGAATTTTTGTATGAAAGGTTCGAAATGGTCCGTTTACATGTTTACAGTCGATATTTATTTATAACTTGCTATTTGATGATTTTATACACTTAATTGATATTTGGATGTTAGTATACAATATTTGAATATGTATGGAGAATTGAATTCAAGTCTTACAATTTACAAAAGTGAAGGGATAACTAACAATGTTTTTATTTTAAAAATTTTACTTGTAGGTACAAACCTGCAAGGTGGGAAATCACTTCGCTCTTCACCGAGTGTTCTATTATTATTTAATTACACTTATTAAATGTTGAATATTAAATTTTGAGTCTGGCCCGCTATCGACTGACCCCACATATAAGTCCAACTTTATGTTGGCAAGCATATAGTCCGGTCGTTCCGGCACCACGGGTTGGTCACGCCACCCAAGCATATACCCGGTGAAATTCCGGGGGCTCACATATTATAAACAATTGATGTTTAGTTTGTACAATTAACAAGAGGTTTCCCACTAAGTGTTTTCAAGCACTTATCCCTTCCACTTTTAAATTTTTACAGATGCTGTGGATTCTGAAGTGGGCGAATGAACTCGGCGGGCTGTGAAGTTTCCTTAAAGACTTTATATTTTCCAGTATAATATTTCAAATTTTGGATTGTAAATTAAGCTACGAGCACACTTATTTACTACTTCAGCTGTGTAAATGTGTGGTGTGTGTATATTTTAATACAAAATACTATTTTAGTGTCGTTCCTACTTGTGCCACATCATATTTTCCGTACTATATTAAGTGGGGACGTGACAATTATAATTCTCAAGTCAAAATAAGAGAATTTGAGGCCGGCGACCTCATTTTAAGAAAGAAGTTCGCCCCACCTCCAGGCATATTTGGCCCGACTTGGGAAGGCCCATACAGGGTAACAGACAGGTTACCCAATAGTGCGTATGATATTGAAGATCTAGATGGCAATTCAGCCCAATATTCCTGGAATGCAGCTAACTTGAAGAGATATTTCCAATAGGCGAGCTACTTTGAAAGGTGGAAGTGATACTCTTCTATTGGGCGAGCTACTATGTCACAAGGGCGAGCTAAGGCTGCACATGCACAAGTAAGATAAAAAAAACTTGCCTAATTTTTTGAAATTTCTCACCAAGTATTGGTGGTGGAACAAGTTTGATTAGTCGAGTTATTTGTGTTCAGTCACTTGTTTCATATTGTATAGTTTTAATCTTTCGATGAATCCAAAGTTAGCTCGACAAGATGTATAGTGGTCAAGCTACTTTGATTTAGTGTGTAAATTATATGTTTTGACAAGTTGATGATTTGTTCCGACAACATGTATAGAAATCAAACTGCTTTAGCTTGGTTAATTAAGGTTTGTAAATTAGATCGTCATCTATACTTGTAATTTTTTAAACAAGTTTAATCATAAGTTGTTCGCTCAAAGGAGATTCGAGCTTGAGGCACAAATTTGTTATACAATCAAGCTCATTAAAGGCTGTTCGTTTTTAAATGAACATAACCTAAGGTCAAAGCCCTTATTCCAATTTTTAAAGGCAAAGTTCTTAAGGAACAAAGCCCAACTACATTAAGATTGTTAAACATGAATATAAATGCAAGGATAATTAATGTAAAGAGGATACATCCGCAAAATAAGATATTTCATTAATAATAAGGTTGTTCGCCCAGAATGATTACATACTCCTTTACGGAGCGAAAACAACAAAAATAATAAGTAGAGACCTATCTAGTCCTACTTTCTAAGAAGCCTGCCCAGTTGGAGGAGGAAGGTTGTCATCCTTAGGATCTTCTAAGGGTGCCCCTAAAATTGTTGGATCAATAGGGACGTCCTCAGTTAGCTCGGCGATCAATCCTTCAGCGCCTGCTCGCTCTTGACGAGCTTTTTTACTTTGATCAACCAGCTCTGTTTGTTCGTTCGCAGCGACCTCTTCTTCCTCCTCATCCCCAGGAGGATTTGTGATTATGACTTGGGGGTCAATGAAGTCAATTTTGACCCCATAATCGGGCAGGTCGACGATATGAAGAGTTGTCCCCGGTGTAGGAGGATTAGATTCGATAAAATTTGTGAATTCTTTGCCAATCTCCTCGACAATGTGGTGGGCCTTGAACTCGTTCGCAATCCAGATGCATTCAACATAGGCCGTCATAAAGCCAATGATCAAGCCCGCCTCCATTTTCAAAATCAGCTCTTCTTGAGTGATGGAATTGGCGAGCTGATTCTCGAGGTTTGCAATTTTGGCTGTTGCATCCGTGGCAAACTTTTTGGCGACCTCTTTTTGCTTCTGAACCCGAGCGAGCTCGGCAAGCAGCTGCTCGTTTTCGGCCATCTTAATCTTTAGCTCCTCCGAGACTTTGACGTGCAAGTCAAGAGCGCGTTGCTCATTTGTTTGGTGGGCCTTAACCTTATCCTCAAGGTTGGCCACCATCTTCTTGGCCTTAGCCTTTGCCCCATTCCTCTTCTTCGCAATACGACTAACAGTGGCCGCATGCTGGCGAGCGTCCCTTTCCAAGTCTTCGAACTGGTCGACCAGTTTCTGCACGACGACTAGGGTATTGCCCGTCTCTATGATACAGAGTCATCCGTTGTCGCGAGGCGCCTGAGTTTTAACAATCTCTTGCAAGTTCTTACTCCAAGAGCGAGCAACAGACTCAGAGGCGCGTCGGACAAAAGAGTTCAGAATCTCCCTAAAGTTGGCGGGCACCTTCGAGCAGGCATACTGGTGCATCTTGTTTGATCGCCCAGGATACTGCTCGGGCTTATAGTTGTAGTAGATGCAAGTAAAGGGGTTAAAAAGAAGAAGTTTATGGTGAAGAAAAACTTACGCGTCATGGCGACCTTTGTCCCATCCTAAGTAGGTCGCATCGTGGGGATGATCCCCACGCCCTTCAGGAGCAACAACAATAGCGTGCTGCTCGGAGTGTTGCTCTACAGAAATAGCTCGCTCGCCTTCAGACTCGATCGGGCGAGGAGCGGCGACCACGCCCCCTTGGGAGACCTTAGCCTTCTTGGCCGCCTTTTCCGCATCGGAGACGGGAGTGCCGTCTCTACAAAGAAGCCTCTTCATTTTTGGAGTGGTAGCCACCGGCGGACTACTAGCATGGACGGGCTATTTAGCAGTGCTAGGCCCGTCTGCCTACCTGGGATCGTCTTTACCCACCTTCGCAGCTAGGGCGATCATCTTGGAGATGGGATCTCCTTTCTTCCTGCCTCGTTTCGTCGGCATATCCAAAACATGCTGGTCTAAAAGGCCGTAGGCGGGATGAATGGCGATAATGATGAGCTGATCTGCAAGAATGTAAACAATGAAAAGTTAGAAATTGGATATGTAAAGAAAAAAATATAGTGAACAAATTTGTTCGCCAAGGTTAAAAAATTACCCTCGGGAACTTGGGCTTGAGCTTCAAGGTGATGAGGGTAGGTAGTGAAACGAGCTACCCTACGAGTTGCCTCCGAGCATAGATGGTTGACACTACAATTAGCTCGGCGTCGAAGGGCAATCAGACTAACCACGAACAAAAACTGGTCATCAATATTGTCCTTGGCACTTCACCACTTGAGATTCTTGGGAGCTGAAACACAAAAAGAAAGAATTAAAATTAGTCTGATCACATCAAAGAACTTAGAAGAGATAAAACTCACGAATTAAGTCCCTAAACTCCACCGGAGTGTTGATACGCTCAGGGCCGCCATAAGGGCGAGCAGAAGCACGCTAGTCCCCACCAATCTAGAACCAGTCGTGCTTCTAATCTCGCACCTTCCCCGAAATATCCTCCACTAGCCTCAAGCTTGGTCGCGCCTTGAGGTAGTACCAGCCCGCCTCTTCCCCAGAACAGACAGTAGGTGTCATGAGGTAATTAACCTCTTTGGCGGACAGTTTGTTCGGATAACCTTCAAGGGTGCACAACACCATTAGAGACATAAGATTCATCCACCCAATAGGAGTTAGTTGGGTGATGGTCAGATTTTTCCGCTCCAAGAATTTGCCGATCAGAGGATGCAGTGGCAGAGTGACCCCGATATTTAGTATGGCTAAATTGATCGTCGTGAGCCTGTGGGGTGAGCGGTCTGCTCTATCATCAGTAAGAGGAGCGTACATGTGCACATCAAAAGGGATCTTGTAATCCCTCCTAATTTTAGGCAACTCCTCCTCGGTAATGGCGGACACGAAGCAGCTCGCCGCGTACTCAGTGGCCCTAAGTTTATGCCTCCCGTGAGCTAGGACTGTAAAGTGGTTGGAGTACTCTATCTCTTACTCATCCCAGTCCACTTGGCGAGCTACAGCGACCAGAATTTGATGCTCAATGGGATCCGACATGGGGAAGTGAATACTTTTCAAGTACCCCTGGTCAGTTCGTCCGGGTTGGCGGACTGTTGCACCCGACCTCCTCCTCCTCTTCGAGATCGGAGCTGGTCTCCTCTTTCCTCTTTGGCGAGTAGGATTTGCTCGCACTACTCTTTCCTCAGATGGGCGAGCTCCTGAACTCACGGAGCGTACAATAGAGAAGACGTCAGGATCTGATTCCAGATCCACCACTGGAACTGAAGCTTCTCCGATGGGCCATTTTCCAGGGTTGCGAGGTGGATAGGATACCGTCTCCGAGTGCGAGGACATTTGGATTGGAGTTATATAGTGGAAATGGTGATTAAAAAGCTTCAAAGACGTTAATGGCATTTTCCGGCGAAGCAAGGAAAAGGCGGCGGCGATTCGAAGGTTTAAACGGCAGAGTTTAGGTATTTGGACGTTTTTTAACCCAACAAGTTTGAAATTAAATAACAAGGAAGAAGAAAATAATGGAATTATTACCTTAAATGCTCGGGACTGGAGAAACCATCGTCGGAAATAAAGGAAAGTCGCCGGAGAATTTTGAAAGAAGGAAAGGAGCAGTTTTGGAGCTGAGAATGTGAAAAGAAAAATTTGCAAAATTTTCCTTTTATAGTATATGGAAAAACGGGGTCCCAGGCGAGTAAAGTCAAGAATATGAGGACTAAATTGCAAATAGAGGGCGCATGCGACTTCTCTCCGACCAAATTGGAGGTGCGTCACCTCGATTTCGTGTGCGCATGGGCGGCGACAATCATTCCGCCCACGTCACGCCTCGAGCTCCACCTAGCACCTGGGGATTCCAACCGTCGCCCACCCTGATCAGCTCGTCCATGATAGTCCATCCATATGAAGTAGTTCGCACCTAGCAAAATCAGCTCGCCTTCATAACACCAGATAGTTGCTAGCTCATAAGTAGTTCGCCTCACATCGTCACGACTGGCAAGGGGGCAATTGTTGATAGGCTAGCAGAAGCAGCATCTGAGCGAACATAATTACATAAAGTGATTACACTCAATACAAGTTTAAGTGAACTAAACTAGACTAAGCTGGAATAGCTGGGCGAGCTATTCCAGCTCGGCGAGCTACAAATCCTCATGCGAGCACCTTTAACACAAGGACCATACGAACCCAAAAGATACCCTGGCGAGCAGTTCCAGCGAGTTGGCGAACAGATCTAACCAGAATGACCAACAAAATCAGGCTAATGACTCCTCAAGGACAAGTCCAAAAGGACGAACAACACTCAAATACGAGCAAATCCAACATTAATGTCAAATAGTCAACTCTCTAAGTGTCACACATGCACACTTGGGAGACCAAAGGTTTTGTACACCTCCTGCTAGGAAAACTTGTATAAATACTTCAATTTTCAGTTAATAAAGCAAGCACAAATTAATATACACGTCCAAACTTCGATTAGACACCTAAAGCACCTTGATTCTCAAACATATGAATTAAATACAAAATTGGCTCATGTATTTATTTCTAATCTATCCAATTTTTGTATTCACTAATTATGTTAGTGATCAATCACACGTAATTGTTTGGTGATCAAATTTACAAATAAAAATAACCACTAATCCTTGTGATAAGAAATGATCATCAACAATACCTAAGCAAATCGGAATGACAAGATCACAAGAAGCAAGATCGTCAAATGCACCTAGCCGTAACTCTCAAACTAGGGTTTTGTCTACGAGCGGACATATGAGAACCGTGCGGGCAACTTCTCATAGAAATGTCCAAGTTACCATCGACAACCTCCCTCCAGAATTAGAAGAACTCGCCCAAAACCCTGGCAAACTTGCAAAAATGATAGCTATGATTCGTTCTTTGCAAATACGAAAAGAGCCCGTTGGGCCATCAAAAGCCCCAAAAGATCAGAATCGGGCAGGCAAGCAGCGGAGTAAGAGGAGAGAGGATAGACAATAGGATGAGGTTGATAGTGTGCAAGTGCGCAAGAATAATGGAAAATCTCCTGTGAGTGAGCGATTGGGAAGTCGAGGAGAGTCGACACCAGGCTGGGTCGAGGAGTCGAGCAAGAGCACCTTTCATACCAGTGTCTTGAAAAGTTTAGGCATAAAGAACAAAGATAGAAGGGAACCGTCTCTAGTAAATAAGTAGCGAGCATGCACAACTACTCGCCCCTCAGTCCATGATCGAATCAATAGATCTGCCTTTGGCTGTTTGGGGCCGAATGGAGCTAGCAATGTCGTTAAAAAGCTAACTCAGGAGAAATATCCCGTTGGTGACGGACTGCGTCAAGGAAAAGTAGAGGAACTCGACCTTGATGAACAACCTTCCAACAGAAGGACTTCTCCTAACGAACTCCAGGCTATGAAGAAGGCAATAGAAGAGCTACAAAAACAGTTGGAGTTCCAGAATAGTGTTAGATCAACTGTTCTCCCATCCTCACCATTAACCTCGTCAATTCTCAATGCACCAATTCAAAAGAAGATACAATTCCCGACCCTTAGCTTGTATGAGGGAACATCGGACCCCAGGGTTCATCTGACAATGTATTCGGATTTTATGATTTCAATGGGGGCTACCGACGCCACACAATACCGTAACTTTCTGCTCACTCTTGGAGATGGACCACACAGATGGTTCTTAGCATTAACTCCCGGTTCCATCAGTTCTTTCACTCAGATGAGCAAGGAGTATTTATCCCACTTTTCAATTGATGGGTCTTACTTAACACAAAGACACCGGTTGGCGGATTGTCAAACAAGGAGATGAGGAGTCGGACATACAATTTCTAGAAAGATTTGACAAGATCTTCTGGAGGGCGAGATGGTGAGTGAGGACGCCAAGATCATGGCAGTCATAGCTGGTTTAAAGAAAGGAACTGATCTCTGGAAGGAGATGCTGATTAGGCGTGAAATTGTTATGATTTGTAGCCCGATTTGTCCGTGTTTTGAGTGAATTTGATGAGTATTTAGAGTCAATTGAGTAATAATTTCATAAAGTAATAAATTTGCCTCTGTGATGCTCATAGATGGATAGAGGGCAAAAAATGGAGTTCGTAGGACTTTGAATTGATTCAAACGGACTCCCGGATGAGAAGATATTGAACAAATACGAAAATTATTAGTTCGAGTGAGCAAAAGTATTAATTGGCCTGAAGAAAGAGGTGCTCAAGCTGGGTTGCTCGAGCACTAGGTGCTCAAGCGGTCGAGCGGGTGCTCGAGTGGATACGAGTTGAGCGCCAAGCACTCGAGTAAGAGGAGTCGAGCACCATCTAAGTTCTGGAAGATTTTGGCACTCGAGCAAGGCCAAGTCGAGCGTGAAGCGCTCGAGCACTTGAGCGGGCGCTTGAGTGGAAGTGAGTCGAGCGCCAGGCACTCTAGTAAGAGTGGTCGAACACCACTTTGGTTCTGTAAGTTTTCGAGCGCTCAAGTGAGCATCACTCGAGCACTAGGCACTCGAGTAAGGGGAGAGCTCGAGCGTTCACGTGCGTTTTTTGGTCTAAGCCATTCCAAATCGGCCCATCCCTATATATATTCCTTTCAAAGCATGATTTTACTTACCACTTTATACTTAGAGATAGTTTTTAAGAGAGAATAGCTTGGGAAGGTTTGAGCAATAGTTTGAAGCGTGTAATCGAGGTTTTGATCTTACGAATTCATAGATTAGAGTTTTATTTCGTTCTTTCTTTCTTCAACGTTTGATACTACTAAACCTAGTTTTCGTTATTTATTAAGATTCGTTTCAAGACATCAATTTATTGTTTAATCTATAGTTTAAGTTATTGAGTTCGTTGTTAATATAATCATATTTATGTTTGTCGTTCGTATCATTGCTTTCGCTATCGTAATCACCATGTTAGACTAGAAGCCTTGCATGCTTAGGATATGATGAACTCGTAGAAGTAGGATGTTGGTACGTAATTAGGATAATTCGTGATGTTTAGTTTTAATTCTCTTAATTAATTGAATTCTTAAAGTAAGCCCAAGAATAATCTCGGAATTGAGTACAAAAATTATTAGAGAGAAGATGACCTTATCACTCTTTAATAACGAATAGGCTTAAGGAAAGGGATTAGAAGGGGTTTATCATCTACCGGTTTATCTAGGGAGGACGACCGCATCACCTTAGTTAAATTAGGGCCTCAATAATTAAGCACAATCCATATAACTTAATTAGTGGATTTGTGAAGTAGGTTGATAGGACGAAGTATTAGGGTTAATTCTTGAGCTTTTAGTCTTTCAATATTGTGCTAGATTAGGGAAGTTGATTGCCTAGTTTTAGTACGTTTAGGATTATAACTTGCACATCACGATTATTTTAGTTATTGTACCAACTTCGTTAGTATACGTAGGAATTCTTATCGTGAGCATCACTATCCCATATTTGCAGTTAAACCTAGTTATTTGTTCAGTTTAATTTAATTATTAGCATTAAGAGTAGTAGAATATAAAGTAGTTAAATAAAATTCTTTAACCTAAACATACATTCATATTAACTACGAGACGTAGATCTCCAGGGCTCTATTCGCATATATACCTTTTCTTGGGTTCGATATACTTGGTCCATATACTTGCCCATACTACAGGGATCCCATACACTTGTGGGGTAACTACTAGTAAAAGCTAGTATTTTGCATTAAAGTCAATGGTGCTGTTGCCTGGGAATGGCGAGTATGGTCATTGAGTAGGACTTGGAGATAGTTTAGTAGTTAGTAGTGGGTGCTTTTATTTTTCTATTTTATTAGTATTCATTAGGCAGTTGCGTTTTGATATCTCTTTTGGTGTTTCAGGTATATGAAGACACGCTCAAAGGGAGAAACGAGCGGAGATAGAACAAAGTTAGACCCTGAGATAATTGCCAGAAGAAATAGAGCCTTCCATCGAAGGATGAACACTGCTGGTGGTGAAAACATGAATATGGATCTAGATAAGGAGTTGGATCAAGATGCAGCTAATTACAATCAGATTGTGGAACATGTTGATGGAGTTGAAGGAGACAGCAGTCAGAAGCAACCTCCCACAGGGGACAGCCAAAATTAAAACTCGATCCCACAACATCGAGACAACGCAGCACAAAACCAAAACAGGATTCCCAATAACCCTTTCAACAACCCTGTCTACCAACATAACAACCCACCTTACCCATACCCGTATCCACTATATCCTTATCCACCATACTACCCTCCACAACCTAACTATAACCCATCTCATGTTCCACAAGTGCCTCTACCACCAGTATATCCCCAGCATGTTCCTCAGAATGCTGATCCTGGTATGGCAATCAGAGGAAGGTTTGAGGCGCAGCCTCAACGGTACTATAATGTTGTAGCTATGCCACCAGTGGAGGCCAAAAACTTTTCTATCTCCCCAGGGATCCTGAAGATGCTAGTTGAGAACCAATTCAAGGGGGAGGTCGGAAAGGATAATCCTCATACTCACCTTAGGAATTTTATGATTATAGCCTCAACTTTCAATCACAATGGTATGTCTGAGGATGCCAAGAGGCTAAGGAGTGGTATGATAACACACTCCCAAGAGGAGGTGTAACTACATAGGCCGATCTCGAGCGTCTGTTCCTTGAGCGATTCTATCCTCTGTCTAGAACGATTAAAGTCAGGAAAGAGATCTAATCTTTCAAGCAGAAGCCAGGAGGGGAATTGAGTCAGGCTCATGAGAGGTTCTCTAATATGCTCATTGAGTGCCCGCAACACGGGTACAACGAGGGTGATTTTATGACCTATTTTTACTATGGAGCCTGCAAGGCAGCTCAAGGCCACCTCGATGCATGTGCTAATGGAGCATTCCTAAACCGCAGTGCTGCTGAGTGCAGGCAGATAGTTGAGGACATAGTCAAGAATACGGGGCAATGGAATGAGGATCAAGAATTTCAGAGAGGGGACGAGAAAACTGCTGATGGCTATGATGGAGAAGATTAGTAATCTAGAGGTTGGGCAGAATCTGAATGGAGGGAATAATGCAATGAGTGAGAAAGTGGACCAACCAGCATGCCAGCAAGAGGAGGCCAACTACATGGGAAGACCTAATTACAACCAAGGCGGGTACCAGGAAGGTGGGAATCAGCAGGGAAGACTTCTCTACGGTCAACTGTTTGTACCACCAGGTCCACAACCTCCTCAAAATCAGTGGAGAAATAACCAAGGATACCAATGGGGTCAACCATTGAGTCAGAACCAATGGAGGAAGAATGAGAATTTCTCTTATAACAATCCTAAGGCAGGAATAATTGTAACTCTGGGAGTAGATCCAAGTTCAAAACCCCCAGGTGGAGAAGGCGGTGCCTCCACCGATAAGATGTTACGTGCTATCCTTCAGAAGGTGGAAGAGGGTAGTAAAAGGCTATCCTCATTGGAGTATGATGTGAAAAAGTTGACCAAGAAGAGCGATCAAAGAGATCAAGAACTCCAAAGGAGAGACATGGACCTTAACCGACGGTTCACTTCGATAGAGTACCAGATTAGCTAGATTGCAAAGTCACAAACGAGAGAGCTGGGTAAATATCCATCAATGCCCGAGACAAACCCGAAGGAGCAATGCAAGGCTATCGAGTTGAGAAGTGGAACCAAGTATAAAGGTCCTCCATTACCTGCTGATGTGGAGGAGATACATAGAGAGATCGAGAAAGAGGATGAGGAAAAGAAAGAAGGAGAAGAGAAGGTAGAAGAGGAGGTTGAGGTAGAAGGTACTCAGAAAAGCAAAGAACATGAGAATGAAGAGATTGAGGAGGTAAAGCGAGTACCCAAGTGGAAGAGGGCTAAAGAGGCAAAACGGAACGTGAAGGAAACCGAGCAAGATGAATGAGGGGGTACCAAAATCAGTAATTCTAGTCCCATACCCGCAGCGGTTTATGTAGAAGAAGTTAGATGAGAAGTTCGCTAAGTTTCTCGATGTCTTCAAGAAGCTCCACATCAACATACCATTCTACGATGCTTTGGAGTAAATGCCTAATTATTCCAAGTTCTTGAAGGACTTGATAGCTAAAAGGCGGAGAGTAGACGGGCCCGAGCTTGTGCCCTTGAATCATGAGGTGAGTGCTATTGTGCACAAAATGCTTCCTCAGAAGATGAAGGATCCCGGTAGCTTTACTATCTTATGCGACATTGGGAACGGAATCAAGAAGGGGGCATTGTGTGATCTTGGGGCTAGCATTAATTTGATGCCTTTGTCATTGTTCAAGAAGTTGGATAGGGGTGAACTTCAACCCACTATGATATCTCTCCAGCTTGCCGATAGGTCTATCACTTGACCTCAAGGAGTGGTGGAGGATGTTCTAGTGATGGTGGTGAATCACGTCTTTCCCGCCAATTTCATAGTACTCGATATGGAGGAAGATGAGCATGTGCCCCTAATTTTGGGATGACCATTCTTAGCTACGACCGGGATGGTGCTAGATGTGGCTAATGGGAAGATCACGGTGAAAGTTGATGATCAAGAAGTAAAGATAGCGATCTACGAGGCAATAAAATATCTAATGAGAGATGAAAGCTGTCACTACATTGATATCATGGACACTTGTGTTGATGACACACTTCTTGACCCTTGCTCTTTCTATGTTCATAATTATGATTATCCTATTCTCGATGAACTAACCTATGATCTTTATGACCTTGATTATTTTGACAGCCTAAAAGAGACCGAGGATGTAAAGTTCATGGATGTGAAGAAAGTTGAGGATGAGGAATAGTTGGATGTGGAGGAGTCCACTTTTGAGAAGATGTTCGATAAGGCGCCACCTTTGGAGGCGAAGAAGGAGTTGAAACCACTCTCGGATCACCTCAAGTACGCTTACTTGGAGGATAATGAGAGGTACCCGGTAATTGTATCTTCCCTTCTATCTGATGATCAACTAGAAAGACTATTAGTA
Source organism: Ballota nigra (assembly GCA_947034835.1). NCBI lineage: Eukaryota > Viridiplantae > Streptophyta > Magnoliopsida > Lamiales > Lamiaceae > Ballota > Ballota nigra. Next base: position 35,624,251 of record OX344724.1, on the reverse strand, counting down.
GTGCTTCGTAAGCACAAATCTGCCATAGGTTGGTCAATTGAGGATATTAAGGGTATTAGTCCTTCTATATGCATGCATAGGATTAGATTAGAAGAAGGTACAAAGGCCATAGTATAAAATCAACGTAGAGTGAATCCGGTGATACAAGAGGTAATTCATAAGGATGTATTGAAGCTGTTAGATAGTAATATGATTTTTGCTATTTCTGATAGTCCTTGGGTGAGTCCGTTACACGTAGTTGCTAAGAAGACGGGTACCACGGTAATTAAAACTGAAATTAATGAATTGGTTGCCACTAGATTAGTGATGGGTTGATGTGCATGTGTTAATTATAGAGAGTTGAACAAGGCAACGTGCAAGGATCATTTTCCTTTGCCGTTCCTTGATCAAATGATTGATAGACTAGGTGGTTTTGAGTATTATTGTTTCCTAGATGGGTATTCGGGATATAATCAGATTATGATAGCACCGAGGATCAGGAGAAAACCACCTTCACTTGCTATTATGACACTTTTTCTTTTGGGAGGATGTCGTTTGGGTTGTGTAATGCACCCGCCACCTTTCAAAGGTGTATGATGACTATTTTCCATGGGTTGATTGAGAAGATTATGGAGGTTTTCATGGACGACTTCTCCATGTACGGGGAGTCGTTTGATATGTGTCTAATCAATCTTGAAGTTGTGTTGAGCAGGTGTGAAGAGACAGACTTAGTGCTCAATTGGGAGAAATATCACTTTATGGGGAATGAGGGTATTGTTCTTGGACATCATGTGTCCTCGAAAGGTATCCAGGTGGATAAAGCAAAAGTGATAGCTATTGAGAAGCTTCCTCCACCTTCGACCGAGAAGGGGATTCGATCATTTTTAGGCCATGCAGGGTTTTATAGACGCTTTATAAAAGACTTTTCACAAATTGCTAAACCCCTTTCGCGGCTTCTTGAAAAAGAAGTCGCCTTTGAGTTTACTGATGAGTGTTTAGTGGCTTTCAACAGGTTAAAAGAAGCGTTGGTGAATGCCCCGATTCTTGTGACTCCGGATTGATCGAGTCCTTTTGTACTCATGTGTGATGCTATCGACTATGCTATGGGGGTAGCTTTGGGGCAAATATGAGATAAACGGTTTCACACTATTTATTATGCCTCAAAGATGATGAATTCAGCTCAAATGAATTATACTACTACCAAAAAGGAGCTGTTAGCGGTCGTGTATGCTTTTGATAAATTTTGACCCTACCTCATAGGCACGAAAACAATCGTATATACGGACCACACAGCGATTCGGTATCTCATGAGCAAGAAGGATTGTCTCATTCGTTGGATCCTATTACTCCAGGAGTTTGATGTTGAGATTCAAGACAAGAAGAGGAGTGAGAATGTGATAACTAATCACCTCTCGAGGATGGATCTTACCAAGGAGAATACGGTAGAAGATCGAGAGGTGAATGATGAGTTTCCAGACGATAAGCTGTTTGGTGTAGGAGATGTTCGGGTGTATCGAGTTGAAGGTAAGGCGCCATGGTTTGCTAATTATGCTAATTACTTAGCGAGTATAGAGCTGTCGGTGGATATGGATGCATTGCACCAAAAGGCATTCTTGAAGAAAGTCCGAGAATTTATTTGGGATGACCCATACTTGTTCAAGAGAGGGATAGATCTAGTGCTTAGACGGTGTGTGCTCGAGGAGGAGTGGAGTGATATTATAAGGCATTGCCACGCCTTACCATGTGGAGGATATTTTGGTAGAGAGAAAACCGGTAGGAAGGTGCTTCAAGCCGGTTTCTATTGGCCTACTATTTTGAAGAATTGCATGGAATTGGTGAAGAGATGTGATAAGTGTCAACGTTTCAACTCTATTACCAAGAGGGGAGAGATGTTGTTGCACGTGTTTATGGAGGTAGAGCTATTTGATGTATGGGGGATATATTTTATGGGTCCATTTCCTCCAAGTAATGGATTCTTGTATATCCTTGTGTGCGTTGATTATATCTCGAAGTGGATTGAAGTTGTCCCAACTCGAGTGAACGACTCCCGTGTGGTAATTAATTTCTTGAGGAAAAACATCTTTTCTAGATATGGAGTTCCAAGAGAATTAATTAGTGATGGGGGGAGTCACTTTGTGAACAAGTTGATGGAGAAGCTGTTGTCGAAGTATGAGGTTAGTTATCGGGTCTCTACGACATATCACCCACAATCGAATGGTCTCGCAGAGGTGTCAAATCGACAAATTAAGGAGATTCTTGAGAAGACGGTGAGTGTGAGTAGGAAAGATTAGGCCTTGAAGCTTGATGATGCACTTTGGGCGTATAGGACAACTTTTAAAACTCCTTTGGGTATGTCTCCATACCAACTAGTTTTTGGGAAGGCATGTCACTTGCCTATTGAGCTGGAGCACAAGGTGTATTGGGCAATCAAGAAGATGAATTTTGATAGTGCTATGGTGGGTGAAAAGAGACTACTTCAATTACATGAGTTGGAGGAGTTTTGAGATAGTGCATATGAGAGTGTCCAAATTTTCAAAGAGAAGACTAAAAGATGGCATGATGCACGGTTGAGAAAGAAGGAGTTCCAAGTTGGTGATCAAGTCCTAGTGTTTAATTCTAGGATGAAGTTATTTGGTGGAAAGCTCAAATCCAAGTGGAATGGTCTATATGTGGTGAGAAAAGTCTATAAGAGTGGATTTCTAGAAGTCGAGAAGGACGATGGGAACGTGTTTATGGTGAACGGGCATCGAGTGAAGAAATTCTATAACTTCTCTTATGAGAATAAGGGAGGTAATTTAGAGTGTCATGACCCGTGAGCTCCTTCGAGCTCGGTCCGGCATTAGGACCTTAAAAATAGCGCTGAGTGGGAGGCAACCCACTTTTATTTACTTTTGAGTGTTTTTAGTTGTTAGTGTCGTGTTTTGAGTCGTAAGTTCTAACCTTGTTATTGAGTGTTTGATTGTAGGCTTGTCTTGTGGTGCAAGAGTTCCGAAGTAGAGGCTTGAAGGGAGCAACTCGAGAAGAGGAGGTGTGCCTAGTAAAAGAGCAATCGAAATTTGGTGTAGGAGGTAACCCCGAACCCCAAACGTAGACCGCTTCACAAAGTCGAAGTTTGGGGGGGTGAAGTTTTTTATATGCTTTATATCATGTGCATTGGTAGTGATTTAAGTTCACGGTGAATTTAGTGCACGTACTCGTACGTACTCATTTTTTTTTCAAACTTTATTATTGCGTAGCAAGAAAAATTTGGGGGGAGGGGGGTGTGTCTTCGTACTTAACGTGTTGTGCACGAAAATCATATGAAAAATTGGTCAAATTTTTTGAATATATTGATGCACGAAGTGGGATTGAATTGAATTGAGTGTGAGTGAATTATTGTGTGGTGATTTGGATCGGTGAAAAACAGATTGGAATTGACTCCTCGGTCGAATGAGCGATCTAGCTTAAATCGAGGGGTTTTCCAGGTTTGTACTCGTGTTGGTTGTAAATTTTCGAAGTTGGGGTGAAAAAGTTGAAAAACATTTTTCAATTTGAGCACTCAAGCTCAAGAGGCTCGACCACTAGGCGCACAAGGAGGCACTCAAGGGGACTTACTCGAGCACTCGAGCGGGCGCTTGAGTGGAATCGAGTCGAGCTCTAGGCGCTCGAGTAACCCTGCTCGAGCGCTAGTTGGGTTCTGTAAGTTTCGGGAGCTCGACTGGCACCCGCTCGAACGCTAGGCGCTCGACCTCAGGGCCAGCTCGAGCGGTCCCATTTCCTTATGCCCTAGCACGTTTTTCCCCTCCTATAAATACCTTACCACACATAAAACACACACTTTACACACACACAAGGTGCAATTTTGCTGCTCTTGTTCGGCCCTTCCCTCTTTCACTTAAATTCTTCCAATTTTTACTTTAATCCTTCACAAGAGTACGGATTCTTCATTCCAAGGTATGTAATTTCTTACTCTCTTTTATCTTTTCTTAGTTTGGGCTTAGATTAGACATGATTTGGGTATGAAATTAGGGTTCTTAGTTTGGATGAGAATTTGAGGCTTTTTTATTTGTCCAATATTTCTTGATTCTTTGTTCCTTGAATATGCTTATAGGCTATGAGTTTGCTAGTTTTACTTTTAATTTCGTGATTGATTGAGTAGAATAGGTTAATTCCTTGAGTTTGAAAGCATGAATATTGGAGTAATGTGGGCATTGCTTGTTAAGTAATTTTTTGTGAATTATGGAATGAATAGAGTGAATAGATGAAATTGAAATAAGTCTTGAGCATGTAAATTGCAATTTTTTGTGACGTTACTTCATGATAGACTTACATTTGGAGCTTCATTGATGAATTTTGAGAATATTTGAGTTGGGTGAATGTGTTTTGAGATAGGAATAACACCTCTATGTGAGCTCTTGTGCACAATTGGATGAATGTGAGATTGATTGGCTACTTGAGTTGATTTGTATTGTCTATATTATTCTCGAGTAGTAATTTGTCTATATGATTTGTATTGGGACACACGATCTTTGCTCGGTCGGAGATGGGTACGGTGACTTCGAAGGAGCTGTATGCGTTGTGGTGTTTGCTTCACCGTAGGCAGCATGATTTTGGTAAGGACTTCCTTGAGCATCAGATTGAGACCCCTTACAAGTGTGGAACGAAGACGTCAAAGATCCGAGGTGGGTGTCTCATATCTATTGTGTTGAGGAGTATGAAAATTGAACCAGTGTCAGGACTGTGCATTGGAAAGGATATCGATTTTGATCAGATGTACCACACTTGAATGTGGGAGCATTGGTTAGATTCGTATTGTATCTGGTTCAGAGAAGACGAGCTCTTACCTCTACCAAACGGGAAGTTGGTGACTCTAAAGGGCCTGAAGAAAGAGAATATATGTATGAATGGGCCGAATCACCTGAAAGCGATCAAGAAGTTTAAAAAGATGATGGAGAAAAAAAGGGTTGTGGGACCAAAGGCCAAAGAAGCAGAAGAGAGAAGCAGCTACTAGTGGAGTTGGTAGGAGTGGAGCTCAAGACTTAGAGGAGGAAGAAGAGGAGGCATATGATGAAGGAGCTGATAATGAAGGAGAAGAAGAGGAGGAAGCTGCAGAAGGAGGCCAAATACCTCAAGATATGGAGTTTGAGGTGCCCGAAGCACCGACTCAGGGGGGTTGGGCTCCAACCCAACTTCAATGGCATGGGATGGAAGCTGACATTCAGGCATTGCATACTGATGTTACGCAAATTCGCACGACCCAGGATCAGTGGTACACGAAAGCCACTAGTATGCGAGGTGAGTTCCAGGGAGTCCGAGAAGAGGTCTCAGATTTGAGGAGATGGATAGAGGTACTTTTTGTCTCCCACTTAGGAACAGACCACCCGAGCTACCGTCCGCCACCGCCTCCAGATGCATGATTATTATGGGAATTCCCCCCAGTTCTTTTCCTTTTTCATTTCTTTCTTTTAATTTTGAGACTGTGATTTTTTATTATCTTGTTGCTTGATTCGGGTTTGTACTGAATTCTAACTCCTTGAGCTGATATTGTGTTGAACTGCTTTGATGTGCTACGTTATATTTCATGCTTATTGACTCATCCTGCTTATTGATTGTTATCTTCGAGTGTGATTTTATGAGTTAATGAGTGGTGGAGTTGAGTTAGGGATTATATTGTGTGAGTGTAGTAATTAGAGTGATTTGAGAGGGAACTCGTATACTTACGAATTTTCCTTTTGAATACTTGTGTGATAAAAGTGATAATTCACTAGGACTAGCATGAATGTGAAAGCCGTGAGATTTGACCCTATTAAGAGATTAAAATTCATTAAAATTGATCTCATCGTTTGTGAGTGGATCGTCACCTTACAGGGTGCTAGAACTTGTGGGTACTCTCGCTTCTTGATTGTGTCTAGTTTGAAATGCCGAAAGTGATTTTAGGCCATCTTTGATTTGTTAAGTCACTTAGCCTAAATAAGCCCACCAATGACATTTATCCCCTGTTAGCCCGTTTGAGTCTTAGCCTTTTTATTTGCTAGCACATTTGAACTTATTCAAATTCTTAAAACTCATTTTGTCCTAATTTGAGTCGAGAATAGGAAAAGTTATGAGTGGGAAGGGATCGAGTTGAGTTGAGAAGATGAATTATTAATGGTTGAGTGAATATGAGGAATGGTGTAATGATGATTTGAGTTGTGGGGAAGACCAAAAATTTGAGAATGAGCTAGAGAAAATATAAGCTCATATGTATAACGTGGAAAGGAAAAAAAAAGAGTGAAATGATTGAGAAAAAAAAAAGTGAAAAGAGTTAGAAAAAAATTAGGTGTTGAAAGTAGTTGGAATTGAAAGTGCATTGTATGAAGTTGTTGAAGTATTACGTTCCTTGTATCGAAATACCCAAGTTTGAGTTTCTATTCTCCATTCACTTGAGTCAGCTTATCCTATATCGTCACCCCACCTGTCCAAAGAGCCTTACATTACAACCTTGAGAAAGTCCTTTTTTATTCGGCATGGATTCTAGTTTATGGTTGAAGTTGAGAGTGTTTACAAGCCTATGGCTACTAATTTGTATGATTGATTGATTGAGTGAGTCCCTTATTATTGATAAACACTTGTGAGGGAGTGAAACACATCGTCGAGAGCACATCCATATTTGATTTTGGTGGTTCTTATTGTTTATGCATGAGTAGGATGAAGGGGGTGAGTTAGTATGTGGTGATCGATCTTTGAAGCTTGGACACTATTACTTGCATGATTTGGTTCAATGATTCATTCTTAACAATTTTACTTGACTTATTATTTTATTCCTCAAGCAGTATGGTAAGTTTGGGGGGGGTTGATTAGGCGTGAAATTGTTATGATTTGTAGCCCGATTTACCCGTGTTTTGACTGATTTCGATGAGTATTTAGAGTCAAATGAGTACTAATTTCAGAAACTAGTGAATTTACCTCTTTGATGCTCATAGATGGATAGAGGGCGAAAAATAAAGTTCGTATGACTTTGAATCGACTCAAATGGACTCCCGGATGAGAAGATATTGAAGAAATACGAAAAAATTAGTTCGAGTGAGCAAAAGTATTAATTGGCCTGAAGGAAGAGGTGCTCGAGCTGGGTTGCTCGAGCACTAGGTGCTCAAGCAGTCGAGCAGACGCTCGAGTGGATTCGAGTCGAGCGCCAGGCGCTTGAGTAAGAGGGGTCGAGCACCATCTAAGTTCTGGAAGATTTTGGCACTCGAGCAAGGCCAAGTCGAGCGTGAAGCACTCAAGCACTCGAGCGGGCGCTCGAGTGGAAGTGAGTCGAGCGCCAGGCGCTCGAGTAAGAGTGGTCGTGCACCAGTTTGGTTCTGTAAGTTTTCGAGCGGTCGAGTGTGCATCACTCGAGCACTAGGCACTCGAGTAAGGGGAGAGCTCGAGCGTTCACGTGCGTTTTTGGGCCCAAAGTATTCCAAATCGGCCCATGCCTATATATATTCCTTTCCAAGCACGATTTTACTTACCACTTGATACTTAGAGATAGTTTTTGAGAGAGAATAGCTTGGGAAGGTTTGAGCAAGAGTTTGAAGCGTGTAATCAATGTTTTGATCTTACGAATTTATAGATTAAAGTTTTATTTTGTTCTTTCTTTCTTCAGTGTTTGATACTACTAAACCTAGTTTTCGTTATTTATTAAGATTTGTTTCAAGACTTCAATTTATTATTTTAATCTATAGTTTATGTTATTGAGTTCGTTGTTTAATTTAATCATGTTTATGTTTATCGTTCGTATCATTGCTTTCGTTATCGTAATCACCATGTTAGGCTAGAACCCTTGCATGCTTAGGATATGATGAACTCGTAGAAGTAGGATGTTGGTACGTAATTAGAATAATCCGTGATGTTTAGTTTTAATTCTCTTAATTAATTGAATTATTAAAATAAGCCCTAGAATAATCTCAGAATTGAGTACAAAAATTATTAGAGAGAAGACGACCTTATCACTCTTTAATAACGAATAGGCTTAAGGAAATGGTTTAGAAGGGGTTTATCATCTACCGGTTTATCTAGGGAGGACGACCGCATAACCTTAGTTAAATTAGGGCCTCAATAATTAAGCACAATCCATATAACTTGATTAGTGGATTTGTGAAGTAGGTTGATAGGACGAAGTATTAGGGTTAATTCTTGAGCTTTTAGTCTTTCAATCTTGTGCTAGATTAGGGAAGTTGATTGCCTAATTTTAGTGCCCTTAGGATTATAACTTGCATATCACGATTATTGTAGTTATTGTACAAACTCTGTTAGTATACGTGGGAATTCCTATCCTGAGCATCACTGTCCCATATTTGCAGTTAAACCTAGTTATTTGTTCAGTTTAATTTTAATTATTCGCATTACGAGTAGTAGAATATAAAGTAGTTAAGTAAAATTCTTGAACATGAACATACATTCATATTAACTACGAGACGTAGATCTCCAGGGCTCTATTCGCATATATACCTTTCCTTGGGTTTAATATACTTGGTCCATATACTTGCCCATACTTAACCATGTCAGTGGATGCTGTGTACAATAGTGTCAAAGATAAAGATATGTTATCTGCTCCAAGAAAAATTAGGCAAGAGAGAGGCAAGATTAATCCCAACAAGTACTGCGCTTACCTTCAGAACATCAATCACTTTATGAGTGAATTTGTGTAGAGAGCACCAGGAAAGAGGCTACGAGCAGCTGTGCTGTCCAGCTCAGATGATGAAGATAGTGACGAGCAGGCGGGCAGAATAAACAAGCAAGGAAGAAAAGTTCCAATAGCTCCCGCAGAACCAGTTCGTGAAATTTTGACGTTGGAATCAACTGCTGCTCGGATGGAAGGCCATCTATGTCGAGGAGGAAGAGGAAGGCGGAATTGAGAGGAGTTGCGCAAGTGAAGGAGGTGGGAGTTAACCCATCAACTAAGCAGATGGTGGATCTAACTTTCTCTGAAAAGGACTTGGATGGAATTTTGACTCCCCACAATGACTCCTTGGCCATTTGTGCAAATATTATAGGCACTAAAGTGCATCGTCTTCTCGTCGATACAGATGCCTACACCAACATCATATTTAAAAAGACGTTGGATCAGCTGAGTGATTATGCAAGCTATATCGAAGACTGCAACCATAGAATTCTAGGGTTCGGTGATGTTGAAACAATCACGTTAGGGATAGTAAATAAACATGATCTTATTATTCATATTCTTTCTATGAGAAATATCCATGCAAGGTGCACAATTAAACTAGATGATGTACTGCTTAACAATGTGTTTGCATCTTTTAATTAATTCAGTGTGTAATATTCAGTACCATTATATTTTATGTTATTTTTAAGGGTTAATTGCAAATAAAATCACAATCTTTTTTTTTTTTTTCAAATTGCAATCTAATCTAAACTTTTGAATCTTTTGCAAATAAAACTCCAACTTAACATTTGGTTGTAATTCGAAGCAACAAATAAATTTTTTATTGTCCGAAAATGATGTTTCACTTGCTCAACAATGAGTAATTAATTGTATTAATATGTTTAAATTGATTCGGATGACAACACACAATTAATCATCATTTTCGAGCAGATTGAAATCTGTTATTTAGTTAGAATTGCTAATAAATTTAAATTTGAAGTTTTATTTGCAACGATTCAAAAATTTATACTAAATTGCAATTAGGGAAAAAATCGTAATTTTATTTGCAATTAACCCTATTTTTAATTGAGTGTGTTTGTATCTTTAGGACATGCATTGTGTTGCATCGATCAGTTGGATTTAACTCAGTGCATTAGCATATTTTAATTTATAACTAATATAATTATATTTAATAATGATTTAATTGCAGTTGGATTTAAAAATGAGTAATTAAGTACATGCATTTTGTAATTAATAATCAACATCTCATAAATTAATACTCCCCCCGTCCCAGTTTTATTTTCCATTTGCCAAAAAGGTCCGTCCCAATTTTGTTTTCTCATCCCTAAAATGGAAACTACTTTGTTCATTTAAATAATACTTTATTCACCATTCACTATTCTCAATACTACTTTATTCATTTAAATACTACTTTATTCACCATTCATCATTCCCAATACTATTTTATTCATTTAAATACTAAAAATCAACTCCCGCATTAAACTCCGCGCACAGTCAAACGGGAAAACAAAACTGGGACGGAGGGAGTAATTAATTATAATTTAATTTTTTTAATTTATTAATTAATAATTGGGTATGAATTTAGTAATTACTATTTTATTTATCTAATTATAATATTGTTTTAGTAAAATAATTATTAAACTATTTATTAATGGTTAGAATAATTAAATAATTTTTTTTGGATAATAATTATCCAATAATTAATAAGTAATGATTTAATAATTTATTGGTGTATAAAGTATTAATATTATGATTATAATAAGTTAGTTAACTATTGTTGTCCCTAATAACTCACTTTTGCAATTCCTTTATGCGAAAAAAGACAAAAAGTATAAATAAATAAAAAAGAAAAGCAACTACAAAAAATAAGATGTGATATGATGATTGAGGGTGGGCGGTGAGGGGTAGGGTTGAGTGAGGGGGTGGGGGTTGAGGGTGGGGCAGGGAAAAGTGGTCCCAATAAGGGTATTTAGGTCTTAAATTGTCAAATGGATATAAAAGAATTTTTTAAGTTAAAATGGGTAAAATAAATTTTTTAAAGTTGAAAGTGGGTACTTTGAGGTATTCCCACTAAAATTAATATATATGATATGCCAATTTTACCCTTATATATAAATATTTATAATATTAGTTTTACCTTTAATTTTTCGAATCCCATGTATTTTCTCAACCACCATTCATAAACTCCACTAAAGTCGTACAACTTCATAAATGTAATATATGATTCTACGGAGAACATCAATCTTTTGATCAAAGTATTTTGAGCATGTATAAGGTTTTTATTAGTTCCAGTCGCACCACCATTCAGCCAGAATTGCAGTTGAACAAATATTGTGGGTTCGACCAAACTAGTCTTACAAATATATTAGTTTTCTTCTAAGGTTTGTTTGGCTATAGTGGTCAAATGAAGTTAATACTTACATTTTTGTTATGGTCGAGCACTCGGAAAAAATTGTTTTAACTTATGCTCGGCAAGCCCCAACATAACGTTTTAATTTCTTACACTATGTTTTGGCTGAACTGAGGTTAAAAACTCACTTTTGTACTGACTTTAGTTCGATCATAGTTGGTTGAATAGTAACTTTTTTTTAATGTTTACTTTAGTGTTGCTTTCAGGAATCAAATGAAAATGAGTTGCTGGTTGATTATGGTTATTTTCTCACTAAAACATCAGCTTTGAATCTAGGGAAGTGTTATTTAGTTGGTTTCATCAAAACAACTAATTTGAATGATATGGTTATTCTTATAATTTACACAAAACATATCCTCGTGCTTGAGAAATGTTTATTCTTCACTTGATGATCTTACTAGGACAAATCCTCAAGTAGTGGAACCATATATGCAAGAGGTCACTGTTGATGATCTTGATCCAAATCGATAATTAGTGGCTGTTTTGCTCTTATAAGATCATCAAACAAGGGTATAATCAAAGATTAAAGCTGGATTTTTATAAGTAGGGATTGAGAGAGAAATTTGCAAGAGTTTTGCCTATTTTTGAATTAAGTGACCTTCTTCATATTATCCCATGAAGGGGTATTTATAGAGGTACAAGTAAGTAGGAGGTGTCATCTCCTTAATCATCCTTATTCACATGATGACAAGTGTTAAGACACTTGTTAATTCCTAAGCTATTACATCTTTACACAATGACAAGTGTTAAAACACTTGTTTGTTCCTAATGTAATGCCTAATTATTGGGATTTCTGATGATCTTCTGAGGTGCCCTCTTGCTCGCCTGCTCGCCTCTGGTTGGGTCTTTGTGTCTTCTTGGTCTGGCTGTTCGCCACCTCCTTGTGCCTTTCATGACCAGCTGCTCGCCTCCTATCCTCTATGACCAGCTGTTCGCCTACTTGATCTTGGTCTTCACACCCAGCTGCTCGCCTCCTAAGGTCGTCCCTGCTGGTCGTCCTCTTCGTTTATTATTTTCATTCTTGATCTCTTAATCTCATTATTTTAATATTTTTTATTTCTAATCTTGTTGCTCGGCTGTTCGCCTATCAACAATGCCCCTTAGTTTGGCATATAAGGATAGATTTTATCCTTTTTTGTCAAACTATAGGATAGGCTATATTATTCAACAGGAGGCGAGCAACAGGGAAATTGTCCTTCATTTTTGTAGGGAGCGAGCAACAGGTTTTTGAATTTTTGGGCGGGAACTTCTGGAGGCGAGCAACAGGGAACGACGCTTGATCTAGCGTCGTTTCATTTCTCGAGGCGCGGAATACGAAGCGACGTGACGTGGCCGCCCACGCGTGCGCCCCTAAAATTGCGTATATGGGCCTCAATTTTTCACTTCTCTTAATTTTGCCCCCGAATCCATATCTATAAATAGCTCTCTTCTTCTTCTTTCTTTCTTTTTCACGAATTCTCACAGAGAACTCCATAGCCAAAAAATCCTTAAGCTTTTCTTTCCGATTTTCTCTCCTTCTTCGTCGATTTCTTCGATTAAAAAGGTGAATTTCTTAATTTCTTTATCTTGGTATTACATTGTGTCTTCGATTTTGTGTTTTTCTTTCAATTTTTTGTTCCGATTTTCCGCCGCCGTGCCACCACCACGGCACCGCCGCCATTTCGCCCCTTTTCATTGATTTACACCACCACTGTCATCATTTCCCTTGTTCTTCAATCCTTTATTTGATTCTTTCTTAAATAACATCTCCTTCTTCAAGTACCACACGATCCGTTGAATTTATTGGACGAAACCCGGGAAAGAGACCTATGGAAGATGAACCGTCAGTCCCTGCTCCTCGCTGCTCGCTCCGACGAGCAGCTGGGAAAAACCCTAGGACCCTGCTTGTTGCTGAGGACACAGGCTCTGAGGCGAGCTCTGTTGTTCGCTCCGTTGACGAATTCTATGCTGTGGACAGCTCGGGCGAGCAGGACGTCCAAGGTCCTATTGCTCGCTCCTCGCCTCCTGAAGGTACCTCTTCGGACTTGGGCGAAGACTCTGCTGACGTTGCTGCTGAGATAGAGGAGATGAGTCTCCCTGGAGATACGGGAGCGAGCAGTGGGCACCAGGTCAGGAGCGAACAGGTGGCCCACTCAGGGAGCGAGCAGTTGGGAGTTACGTGGGAATTTCTTCGGGAGATAAACTTCCCTGTCACAAGGCCAACTCCCGAATCTCTCATTCCTAAAGCTGTGATTCGGAGGCAAGAGTGGATCGATTATGCCAACAAATATCACAATACGTTTCCTACTCCGCCAAGGCCTATTATGGAAGCCCGGGATTCTCTGTATATGGCAGGAAGGGTAGCAAGTGTTGTTACAGAAGAAGATCTAGTCCGGATACGGTCTCGCTACCGTATTCCATATGATATCCATTTGTACGCCCCCCAACCAGGAGAGAGAGCTGATAATCCACCTCCGAGCTGCACTGCCATCAATTTAGACATCCTCAACGCGGGATTCCCTCTTCCTTTACATCCAGTGATTGGGCGGTTCTTGGAAGATATAAATCTGGCAATCACCCAGATCACCCCAAATGGATGGAGTGCCTTGTTAGCCTTCATCACACTCTTTGGACTGAAAGGCTACAAAAATAAGATTAGCACGGTGGAGATTCATTATGCAATGATGATCTCCTCGACCGTCCATGAATAGGGTCTCGGGTGGTATTATCTTAAAGCCCGCAGCGGCGTAAAGCTGATTGAAGGAGTGCCCAACCAAGTTAAAAGTTGGCACAAACAATTTTTCTTCATCGGTGGCGATTGGCGGGCATCCTCCGATCTCTCAGGAGGACTAGGGCGTATAAACTCCCCTACGCATTTTGGCGAAATTCGGCGTAGATTTTGTTCTTTAGTTCATCATACCTTAGGTGAACTAATTTTAATTTCTTCTTCCTTGTTTTGCAGGTCCGCGTATCTTAAAGTGGGGACATCCCGAGCTGAGTGAAGAGTTCCTCTACGTCCTCGCTTTGATCTCTTTGCGGAACGTCGAGGATCGGAGCATAGACCATCTTTCACAGGCACACTGCCGGAGACTCGCTCAACTTACCACCAACGCTCACCACTTGGAAGCACAGGCGGAGGTCCCCGAAGGTAAACTTTCCTTTATACATTTTGGTTATTTCTGAATTTTTACCTATTGGTCGCCGCTTTCCTGTTGGTCGCCGCCTCTATGCTTTTTATCTTACCTTGCTTTTCATATTTTTGTTTTCAGCTCAAAGGGTAACGGTTGCAGTCCCTCAAATACCGAGAAGTTATCACCTCCTTGCTCGCAAAGTAAAACAGATGGCGGCTAACCAACCCTCTAAAATATAAAAAACTCGACCCTTTCACCTCCCTGATCAGAATAAGGGCAGGACAACATGATGATGAGGATGCTCCTCCAGCACCGGCTCCAGTTCCTCGCCCACCTCCTCGTTCCTCGCCTCCCAGAGACACCCGGGGGAAGAAGAGGTTAACCAAGGAAACTGCCCCCAGAAAGGAAGATGACCGTTCTAAACGGACCAAGGGACAAGGCTCTTCTCAAGTGGGCAAGTCTGCTGCTCGCTCCTCACCCGTAGAGGAGGTGACCGAGTAGCAGGTCATTGATGCGATGGTCGCCGGCCGAAGGGGCTCTTCACCTGATAGCTCCTACCTGGGCTATGACCCAGTGAAGACGAGGGAGTAACTTCCCTTCTGCTCGGCTGCTCGCCTCCCCGGATATTCTGACTTTTCTAATGTTTTTTTTGCAGGTACCGGAGAGATGATTATCTCGGTCGCTCTAGAGTACTTCACCAACTTAGTTGCATGAAGTCGTCCCCTGCCTACCCTGACCTCAAGGATTCTCATGTTCGACGGGCAACGGAGCTTGTCCCCCGCTCCTAGACGAAAACCGGTGAAGAAATCTTGCAGAGTCAGTCTCTCAGCGACAAAGCTCGCCTCCTGGGTTACAATGCTAGTTACCAAGCCATTACCGCCCAGAGGGTCGTTGACCAAGCCATTGAGCTTGAGAGGACCAACCGGAGCTTGGGTCGGAAAATAGAGCAGCTTGAGGCGGTCCGGGATGCTCAACTGAAGAGAAAAGACAAGGAACTGGCTTAGCTGAAGGCTGACTTTGAAAGGGCCAAGCATACTTGGGAGCGGGAAGTGAAAGCTGCCGAGGACCGGGAGATGGTAGCGTCCAATGCTTCGGAGAAGCATAAGTTGGACTTGGGCGTTGCTACTGACCGTCTACAGGTCCTGGAGACGGAGCGGGTGGGTCTGGTGGAGAGAGTCGAGTCTCTAAAGGTTCATGTTGACCAGCTGGAGAAAGAGAAGAAACGGGTCATTTCTTACAGCACGTATGTGCAGGATGTGACTGATAACACTAATTTCGATTACATCTGTGCGTACGCAGATTGTGTCCGATCCATGAAGTATGCCTTGGACAACGGTCTTGATGTAATGACTAGTACCGTCAAGGACTTCGCGAATTATGTTTTCAAAAACCCGCCTGCTGCTGGCTTCGAGATCCCCGTTGCCGACCTAGGGGAGATGGGGTTAGACTTGGGCATCTTTAAGGATGATGTTCAAGTTGTAGCTCCGACGGAGAAGGTTGAGGTGAGCAAGGATGCCACTGTTTTTTATGCTTTAAGCCCCATCCTTCCAAATCTCCTTGGTGAAACTAGTACTTCTGCTAACACGGGCGAGCAGCAGGCACCAGCGGTGACCAACCAGGATGCACCTCCCCCTCCTACTGAAGATTTCCCGGCACCACCAGCTCCTCCGGCCTCCGAGATTTAGAAGACCCTTTATTTTTCTGTTTTAGTTGATGTAGTAGGACGATCTTTGTACGCATTTCTTTCTTTGTATCTTTGTATTTTGAATGAATGGAATCGTACTTTTTTATTCGTTCGCCTTTTACTCGCCTTTTGTTTTATTTTTGCTTAAGTGTTTTCCTTCATTAATGAATGTTCCAACACTTTTCTTGCGAATTTTTGTTCATTAGTTATACATGGGTCACTTTGGTCCTTAAGGACTTGACCTTTTTATTTTTAATGCCCTGTTGCTCGCCTCCTCTATACATGTGCTTATGCTTTTAGTCTCTTGGGCGAGCAACTTCGTGTTATGGGGTGATCAACTGGGCTTCTGGGCTTCAGGAACCCTGCTGCTCACCTCCTTCTGGACTTGTGCCTGTAGCACTTGCTTGTCTTCCGGCGAGCAGCTTTTCTGTTAGGCGAACAACTGGGCTTTAATGCCTTTTTGTTTCCTTAGTTATACAATACAACGAATAATTGTCTCTGCTTTTACAAGATTTTGTAAAAAAAGTTTAAAATTTTTATCAATCTTACTACAATATAACAATACAAATGATAGTTTATATAGAAAACTTTACATTAGCCTCCTAGCTACTGATAATATTTTTTCAATAAAGCCGCGTTCCAGGTGTATTGGGCCGAGTTGCCCTTCATATCTTCGAGATCGTATGTGCCATTGTACCACTTGTGGGTTATCCTGAACGTGCCCTCCCAAGTCGGTCCAAATACACCTGGAGGTGTTGCTAGAATTTTTCGAAGTACCAGATCCCCGACTTCAAATTCCCTGATTTTTACTTGCGAGTTGTAGTACTTTGCAATCCTTCTTTTGTATATCTCATTTTTTATTTCTGCCGAGATTCTTTTTTCGTCGATCAGATCCATTTCTGCAGCTAGTGCCTTGTTTTTTTCTTGTTCATTGAACTCGGTTATCCTTTCAGTTGGTACTTTGAGCTCTATAGGTATAACTGCTTCTGTACCAAATGCCATAGCAAATGGTGTTTCTCCCGTGCTTGTTCTATGTGATATCCTATATGCCCAAAGTACTTCAGGTAGTTCTTCTGACCATTTGCCTTTTTTGTCTACCAATCGAATTTTTAAGATATGCTTGATTATCTTGTTAACTGCTTCGACTTGGCCATTTGACTGAGGGTGATAGGGTGTGGAAAAATACTTCTTGATCCCCCATTTTTTGCAGAAATCTCTTATCTTTTTTCCTTCGAACTGTCTTCCATTGTCGGTTAATATTGCTTGTGGGACTCCGAACCGGCACACTATGCTTTTCCATATAAAATTGATCATTTTTTCTTGTGTTATTGTTACTAGTGCTTCAGCTTCTGCCCATTTCGTGTAATAGTCTACAGCCACTACTGCAAATCTGACATTCCCCTTTCCCGTTGGGAAAGGTCCTATGATGTCTATTCCCCACTTTGCGAATGGCCATGGACTATTTACTGAAATCAGCTCTGTTGGTGGCTTATGTATGTTGGGAGCAAACAGCTGGCACCTGTGGCATGTTTTTGCAATTCTGATCGCATCTTGCAACAGAGTTGGCCAGTAGTAACCTTGCCTTACTGTTTTGTATGCCAGTGCTCGCCCTCCTGCGTGATTTCCACAAACTCCTTCGTGGATTTCTTTCAGTACCTCTTGGCCTTGCCCCCTTGCCAAACACTTTAGTAGGGGAAGTGAAAATCCTCTCTTGTAGAGTTGACCCTCCATGATCGTAAATCTTGCTGCTCGTTTGACTAACTTGGCTGCTTCTTGTGGGTCTTCGGGTGTCTTGTTGTCCTTGAGATATCTGTATATCGGCGTTCTCCAATCTTCTTCTGTTAATTCCTCTTCGACTTGGTTGATCTTGTAGTCACTGATGGATGGATTAGAAATCCTTGTTATTGTGACCTCCGTAAGCTCTGCTGGTCCCGTAATCGAGCAAGTGCATCTGCTTGTGCATTGTTGTCCCTTGGCACTTGTTCGATGTAAATTTGTTCGAATAATGAGGCCAAGTGAGCAACAATCTTTTGGTATAATGCCATATTTTCGTCTTTGGCCTCATACTCCCCACGGACTTGATTGACTATCAATTGGGAATCTCCGTAGATTTGGACTCTTCGGACCCCCACAGCCAATGCCAGACGCAGTCCAGCTATTAATACCTTGTTGGGAAAATGTATAAGACTTGTTTTGATTAGATGCCAACATGTCCCTCCTAAGGTGTTTTGTAAGTAAATTATTCAGTAGAGTTAATGTTTAGTTCAACAGTTCTAAATGTTAAGAACTGGAGTACAGTTAGTAATAACTAGAGTGTATTTTAGTATGAAGTCTGCTGAAGATAAAGTCCGCTGAAGTGAAGTCCACTGAAGACTAAGTGATCTGAGAAAGAAGTCTAAGTCTTGAATGTTTTCTAAGTACATTCTCACTAAGACTAAAACTATCAGTAGAGGACGAAGGTCCACTGATAAAGAAACTAACAAGTACATTGAATGCTAAACATATTTAAAGCTGTTAGTTAAATCCGGTTGGAACAAGGCAAAATGAATTTCAATAAAGCTTACAATAAATGAAGGAATAAGAAGGTTCTCTCAGAGGAGTTCCACCTTAAAGCAAGACAAGAATCTGGGCATACAGACTTAAGGTCCAATGAAAAGATGACACGTCAGTGTACTTTACTGACAGCCGACCTCCCCCAGCCTGACAAGTACCAAAAGTCTTTCACCTAGCAATCTACAGAAAGTTGGTGAATAGCATGGTTTTGCAGCCGTTTCTTGACAAGACTTAAAGCTTCAAATAGAGCCGTTTGAACCAATCAGATACAAGAAGACTTACTTGAGAAGATTCAAATCCAACGGGAAGATTTTCAAGGAAGCCTATAAATACAGAAGGACGTGCACATTTACAAGCACGGGAAACTCACAAGATCAAAGCTATCTCTACATTCATAATCATCCAGAAGCACTCGAAATTATCATTGTTTCCCAAGTGTTTCACAATTGTAGAGAGCCTAACAAACCTTCTGTAACCAAGCTTAAAGCTATATCCAAATCTTAGAAAGAGATAATCCAATCCTAAGCATTGAGCTAAAACTTGTAAGGATTATCTCAAAATAGTTGGAACCAAAACCCTACTCAAAACCCTACTCAGTGTTTAGGTTGAAGAGCTAGTGTTAAGTGGTGTTAGTAAGATGATTGTTGTATCAGTCTGAAAGCTGGTTTGTTTTGGGAACTAGGACCTGGAATTTCCTAGTGATCAATCATCCTAAGAGAGGAGAAGTTGATCAGTGCACCTTGGCACTATAACACAAGGAATTCCAAGTGAAAGGAATTCTCCTGTTTGATCAGGCCAGTGGACGTAGGAGATTTATCTCTGAACCACTTTACATCTTGTGTACTTACTTTCTACTATTTCATAAGTGTGTGTTAATCTCAAGTTTATCAAAGTAAAACGAGTTTTCTAAAGGGCTCACTAATCCGCATCTGAAAGCTAATTAGATAGTAGTTCAACTGAAAGTCTTGTGCTTTCAGTGGAGGTATTATCTCAGTAAGCTTTCACAGAATAACTCTCAGCAGACCTCAAGTCCACTGACGAGCTATTGTCTTAAGTAACCTGATAAGTTTTGAAGAAGTTTTAATTTGTAATCACAGGTGTATTCCCCCCCCCATACACCTGTTTACTCGTTTCGGGACCAACAATTGGTATCAGAGCGGGTTGTTCACATGACCACTGATCCAGATTTGTTAAGAAAAATGGTCAACCGAACAGATCTTAAATGTTTTAAAACTATGGGAATTTTTTTTAACTATTACTTGTGCTCTAACCTCATTCTTGTAATAGAAAATCTTTTTGTTAGAAGTTTTGGAATCATCAAAAAGGGGGAAATTGTTGGGATATTTAGTTTTGATGATTTTCCAAAACGACTTGTAATAGGATGTGTGCGGTCAGGATTGTCTTGTAAAGGTTCAGGTTAGGATAGTTTGTTTTCAGTTTACAGGTACTCTGTTGAGGGGGAACTCAGCGGACTCATAAACCTGAAGAAGTCAGAAGCCATCCAAGAGGAAACAAACTCAAGTCCCCTGAAGACCTGAAGACCGTCCTGAAGGAAGTCCCACTGAGTATAAACCTGACTTTCTAAGCTGGTCAGTGGACTACTCAGTGAAGAGCATGGTCATGAGGATCAGTGTTGTGCCGAGTAGATCCTGAAGGAGTCAGGCTACTGAGGAATGAGAGGCTGACAATTTGCCTTATGTCAACTCTCCTGAGTAGACTTAAAGTCCAATGAAGGAAGTCCAATGAAGGAAGTCTACTGAGAAAGTCTACTAAGAAACTCTCCTGAGTAGACTTAAAGTCCAATGAAGGAAGTCTACTGAGAAAGTCTACTGAGAAACTCTCCTGAGTAGACTTAAAGTCCAAAGAAGGAAGTCTACTGAGAAAGTCTACTGAGAAACTCTCTTGAGTAGACTTAAAGTCCAATGAAGGAAGTCTACTGAGAAAGTCTACTGAGAAACTCTCCTGAGTAGACTTAAAGTCCAATGAAGGAAGTCTACTGAGAAAGTCTACTGAGAAACTCTCCTGAGTAGACTTAAA
This sequence comes from Ballota nigra, assembly GCA_947034835.1. Lineage (NCBI taxonomy): Eukaryota > Viridiplantae > Streptophyta > Magnoliopsida > Lamiales > Lamiaceae > Ballota > Ballota nigra. The sequence continues at coordinate 35,603,852 of OX344724.1, read as the reverse complement.
GTCCAATGAAGGAAGTCTACTGAGAAAGTCTACTGAGAAACTCTCCTGAGTAGACTTAAAGTCCAATGAAGGAAGTCCAGTGAGTAGACTTCAAGTCCAATGAAAGTTCCTAAGAAGACCTCAAGTCTACTGAAGAAAAGTATCCTAAGAGGACTTCAAGTCAGCTGAAGAGAAGTCACCTGAAGTTAGGACTACCCTGATCAAGTACCCTGAACAAAAGAGCCGTTGGACTCAGTCCACGTGGACCAATCAAGTCAAGGCAGCAAATCTGACAAAAGCTGACAAAGGCCATACTTTACTGAAAAGGAGAATTTCACTCCAGAGATAGTCTGGATTTGAATGTTACTCTCTCCAACGGTAACATTCAAATCCACACTATAAATACAAACTCAAGCTTCATTTGTGAATAAGCAAGGAGCTGATGTGAGAGTGGTGCGTTTCAAGGGAGGCATAAGGAGGCACCATCTCCATCAAGAACACTGACCTGAGTTCTTCATAGTCATATTTGAGTGTTCCAGTTTGTATACTCGAGCTCATCATATACATCCTAAGCTTAGAGAGATTTTCCCATCCTTAGCTTAAAGGCTAAAACCATGTAAGGGAAAATCTCACCTAGTTGGAGAGAACCAAACCAAACTAAACCCTTTCCAGAATAGTGTTAGGTGTTGCAGTGAGGTGAGGAGAGGCAGTCCCTGAGTGAAGAGGGATGTGAGGCCAGTTCGAGAGGCAGCTCCGCGGAGGGGTGTGAGTCCAGTTGTGAGTGCACCTTGGCACGTTAAAAACAAGAATCCCGGGTAGTGGATTTCCTGTTAAATCAGGCAGTGGATGTAGGAGCTTGAGCCTCCGAACCACTTTACATTGTTGTGTTCTTTATTGCTTTACTGACTTGCATAACATCAGTGTTAAAACAAAAATTTCTCCTAATTTCCCATATTGTCTTTGTTTGTGAATGAAAAAAACGGGACCAACATACCTCGTATTCAGCTTCATTATTTGTTGCCATGAACTCGAACCTGACTGCTAAAGTGAACACTTGTCTGTCTGGACTAATTAGTACTATCTCAGCCCCTGCTGCTGCGTTATTCGATGACCCATCTACGTACATGTGCCATGGATGGTTATGACCTCTCGTCGGATCCTGAGGGAAGGTTAATTCGAATATGAAGTCGGCTAATGCTTGTCCCTTGATCGCTGTTCGAGGTACATAAGATATTCCAAATTGGCTTATTTCGAGTGACCACCTGAGGAGGCGACCAGCAGTGTCAGGCCTTTGCAAGATTTGTCTTAATGGGAAAGTTGTTAGATACTCCACTTGGTGATCAAAGAAATATGGCCATAGCTTTCTTACACTCATCACCAATGCGTAGGCCAACTTTTCCATGGGTGAATATTTAATCTCTGCCTCATGTAAGGCCTGACTTACGTAATAGATTGGCAGGTGAAATATTCCTTCTGCTCGAACCAAGACCGAGCTGATGGCTACCTCTGACGCGGTGAGATACAGGTACAGTTTTTCTCCGGAGATAGGTTTTGATAGAATCTTAGTGTCACTCAGATACTCCTTCAGCTGCTCAAACGCTTGTTGGCAATTACCTGTCCACTGGAACTGTCCTTTCTTGATGGCGTCAAAGAAAGGTCGACATTTATCTCCTGACCTGGAAATGAATCTGTTCAGGGCTACCAAACATCCGGTTAGCCGCTGGACTTCCCTGACCGACCTTGGTGGTTGCATGTCCATGATTGCTTTGACTTTTGATGGATTTACTTCAATGCCTTGTTGACTAACCAGGTGCTCAAGGAACTTTCCTGAGTGTACTCCGAAGCTACTTTTCTTCGGGTTTAGCTTCATGTTATATGCCCGAAGAATCTCAAATGCCTGTGTCAAATGCTCCAAGTGATCCTCTTTTCTTAGGCTTTTCACAACTATGTCATCCACGCACACCTCCATTGTCCTGCCGATGTGATCATTGAACATTTTATTGACAAGTCTTTGGTACGTGGCTCCTGCGTTGATTAACCCGAACGACATCCTTTTCCAACACAGTAGGTTCTTGTTGGTGTAAAACGCTGTGCTTTCCTGGTTGTCTGGGTGCATCGGTATCTGGTGGTATCCAACAAATGCGTCCATGAAGGTAAGAAGTTCGTGTCCTGTTGTGTTATCCACTAGTTGATCAATATGTGGTAGCAGAAGATTGTCTTTGGGATATGCAGCATTCAAGTCCGTGAAATCGATGCACAACCTCCATGTGCCATTTGGCTTTTTTACCAACACTGGATTTGCCACCCATCGAGGACACAAAGCTTCTTTGATCAGATCATTATCATCTTCACTTCGACATCAAGCGCCTCATATTTGTCAGGTCCAAATTTCCTTCTCTTCTGCTTCACCGGTTTTCTAGTTGAATCAATATTTAGCTTATGGCAAGCATGCTTAGGGCTAATGCCTACCATATCTGCATGCGACCATGCGAATACGTCGAGATTGGACTTAAGGAACTCGCTCATTTTGGACCCGTATGGCTCTGGGAGCTCAGATCCAATGAACAATTCCAAGTCTTCTCTATTCGGGTCGACTTTTATTGTTTCCAACTCCTCAACCGGGGTTGCTTTTCTCTTTTAGCTCTTCCATCGGGGATCAATTATCGGACCTTCTAAGTTGAGTTCATCTTTGATCATAGGTTCCACTTCCAATCTTGGCTCAATATCGTTTACTCTCTTTGGTTCAGGTGTAATTTCTTTTCCCTGTTGCTTGCCCAGGCCCTCCTGCTCGTCCTCGCCCTGCTGGTCATCCACCTCCATCATCTCTGTGTCGATGGACTCCATGATTTCATCTAACACGGGGGGTTCGTCCTCATCCCTGCTGCTCAGCTGCTCGTCCATGACAGACACACTGTTATCCTTAGGTTGGAGTTGCAGGAGGCACTCTCGAGCTTTATTCTAATCGCCTTTAACTGTACCTGAACCTTTCGAAGTTGGGAATTTAACACAATAGTAGTATGTTGAAATAGCCGCTTTGAATTCATTTATAAAAGGCCGACCGAGAAACCCGTTGTAGGCAAACTGTTGATTTACAACTAAGAATTCTATCATTCTAGTCAATCTTCTTTCGGGGTTCTCGGTCGATACAAGTTCGACCGACAACATTACTAAACCTAAAGGAACGGTTACAACATCTCCAAGTCCTACTATCTTATGATCACACTCTTTCACATACTCTTGTGCATCTTAGCGATATGCTTAACACATGTGAGTTGAAGATCATATTCTATCAAGGTCTCCCAAGTGTTTTGGGTACGAGCGCTACACTGCCAAGATCAGTCCACAATCAGAGGATATTGCCACCCTTGGTTTCTTTCCTGGTTGTCGTTTTACGAACTCTGATAGCTTTCCCTCTTTGTAGAACCTCCATAGCTGCTTCAAAAGGTCTCGACACTCACTTGTGAAGTGACCTATGGTTTGATGATATGCGCAGTACTTGTTAGGGTTCATCTTTCCTCGCTATTGTCATATTTTTTGGGGCTCTGACAACATGTCTTTATCCTTTACATTGTTGTATACAGCTTCTATTGATGTGGACAAGACATGGTTCAATTCCTCTTTCAGCTCAGAACCTTCATTGAAAGCTTTCATATTCTTAGGGGCTTTGTATTCCCCTCCTGACTTCTTTCCCGTCTTCTTGGTATCAGTCTTGTCTCCTAACTCTCTCTGCAGGGTTTCTTGCATCGAAATATATACACCAGCCTTGTGTCTGAATTCGGAGTATGTCTTGGGGAAAGCTAGGTGCATCTCTTTCCACAGATCTGTTCCCTTCTTGAGCCCTGCCATAACCGCCACTATCTTAGTGTCTTCACTCACCGGTTCTCCTTCCAGTAGGACTTTGTCGAATCTTTCGAGGAAAGCTCTGTCAGACTCCTCGTCTCCTTGTTTCAGATCTGCCAGCCTATGTCTCTGTGTTAGGTAAGATCCGACTGTGGAGAAATGTGACAGGAACTCCTTACTGAGTTGCATGAATGAGCTTATAGAGCCAGGAGCAAGTGCGGAGAACCATCTGTGAGGACCGTTGCCCAAAGTTAACGGAAAGTTACGGCATTGCGTTGCGTCAGATGCTTTCACAGATATCATGTAGTCAATGTATTTGGACAAATGCACCTTTGGGTCTGACGCCCCTTCATATAAGCTAACAGCTGGGAATTGAACCTTTTTCTGAACTGGTGCGTTCAGTATTGCTGGGGCCAACGGTGATGATGGAAGTATTGTGGCCCCACCACCATTCTGAGCATCTAACTGCTTTTTCATTTCCTCGATTGTTCTTTTAAGGTCAAACCACTCATTTGGAGGCGCTCCTCCATTAGAAGGTTGTTCATCGTGGTTTAGCTCGAGGCCTTCTTCACGATACAGTCCCTTGCTAACGGGACGTTTCTCCTGTGTGACCCGCCGGGCCACATTATTTGCCCCGTTGGGACCCAAACGGCCAAAAGCTGACCTTCTCAATCTATCATGTACTGAGGCGCGAGCAACAGGGTATGCTCGCTCCTCACTCTGTGATTCTCCCCTTCTGAATTCATTTTGGTTCCTTGTGCCCCTGCTGCTCGACTCCCTGTCCCCTCCTGGTGTGGACTCACCTCGGCTCCCCAGTCGTTCACTTATTGGCGTTTTGCCATTGGTTCTCCTTGCCTGGCTACTATCTACCTCTTCTACCCTTATGTCTTCTCTCTGTTTAGCTCTTTGCTCTGTTGCCCAGTTGCTCGCCTCCGGGGTCTTAGAGGACTTGTGTCCTGCTGCCCGGTTGCTCACCTCCTGGGCTCTCGATGGTCCGGCAGCTTCCTGTCGCCGTTGCAATGATTGCAAAATGGCGATTGTTTTTGCTAATTCCTCCGGGTTTTGGGCCAATGCCTCTACTTCCGGGGGAAGAGTGTCGATAGTGACTTGAACGTTTCGTCGGGACGTGGCTCGTACTGCCCTTGTATGGTCACCCGTTGACGATACCCTAGTTCGTGATTGCTTGATTCTTGATGATCTTGTGATCGCACCATTTTCTGAATTTTGATGTTTCCTTGATGAAGATCTTATTTTTGTGGATGTTTTGACCTAGAAACAACTAGCCTTGCATGTAAGGATTTGGTTGTTTACACACCTTTATCCACACATGCATGCATTCAAGTTTGTAGGTCTTATGTAACACCACCTAAAACACTCAAACCTTCTTCCCAATTCCAGTTTCCGGCGACTTATTGCCGGATTTTTGCAGTTTTCGGCGATTTTTCCAAGAAATTCCTTCAATTCTTCAACCGACGGAGGTTCGACCCTCCCTCTAGCGTCAATTGTTGATGACCTTGATCCAAATCGATAATTAGTGGCTGTTTTGCTCTTATAAAATCATCAAACAAGGGTATAATCAAAGATTAAAGCTAGATTTTTATAAGTAGGGATTGAGAGAGAAATTTGCAAGAGTTTTGCCTATTTTTGAATTAAGTGACCTTCTTCATATTATCCCATGAAGGGGTATTTATAGAGGTACAAGCAAGTAGGAGGTGTCATCTCCTTAATCATCCTTATTCACATGATGACAAGTGTTAAGACACTTGTTAATTCCTAAGTTATTACATCTTTACACAATGACAAGTGTTAAAACACTTGTTTGTTCCTAATGTAATGCCTAATTATTGGGATTTCTGATAATCTTCTGAGGTGCCTTCTTGCTCGCCTGCTCGCCTCTGGTTGGGTCTTTGTGTCTTCTTGGTCTGGCTGTTCGCCACCTCCTTGTGCCTTTCATGACCAGCTGCTCGCCTCCTAGCCTCTATGACCAGCTGTTCGCCTACTTGATCTTGGTCTTCACACCCAGCTGCTCGCCTCCTAAGGTCGTCCCTGCTGGTCGTCCTCTTCATTTATTATTTTCATTCTTGATCTCTTGATCTCATTATTTTAATATTTTTTATTTCTAATCTTGTTGGTCGGCTGTTCGCTTATCAACAGTCACACTTAGACCTTGAGGTAATCAGTTGAATACAAGATCAACTGATTTGGTATGAATATCTATATCCAACTCTTGTCAATGTTGGATTTTATTGGGACAAACACCATGTACGACGTAACGGAAATTATAGATTCACCAACAATGAATCGAGTATATAGTTGTATAACATAAAACATAAATGAAACATTGACAATATAAATCCTTACAGTGTTTCGAAGATAGAATCTTCAACTACGGTATCCACGTAATTCATGTTCATAGATCCTTACAAATTTTTCAGCGTTGAATTCTGAGATGAATTTGCTAGGAAAATTCCAACTAGAGATTTTATGGAGAGATTATGAAGTCATAGAAATAGAGAATTAATGAATCCCTATGATCTTATATTTATAGTGAAAGCTCAGCTTAAATCTTAAGCTATCAAGATTAGGAAATATATTCCATAATCTTGCAAATCAAATCTCATAGATTTAATTTTCCTATCTATATAAAATCCTAAAATAATATTCCATATATTATTCATGGATTTCTATTTAATTAAATAGCAATAATAATGAATTCCAAAGTAATATATTATTAATTTTCCATAATTTTAATATTAAATCCAATTTAATACTTAATCAACCAACTTTAATCTGCGAAATGAATTATTTTTTGTGTGACCCATATACCCTCATATATCGAGCGATTAGTCAAACTAACGGTCTTAATTGAACCCTAGACAATAAATCAGACATTCTCAATATATGAGGTACCGATGGTCCCGTTTTCGAATACCAAAATATGGGAATTTAGGAGATTTTTTTTAAACTCTGCATTGCACCCTGAATGAGTTCAGTGCGAGAACACTCAAGTCACTGCATTGCTAAGAGTCAGAGCACTTAAGTCAGTGCAACTGACTTGTGAGCTCAGGCTCTTAGCATGGCAGTGACTCGAGAGACTAAACTCTCGAGTGCTTGTTTAAGCCTGTCAGTGAGATGGATTCTCCCTGACCTGAATAATTAACCAAAGTTTTCTTAACAATGCTCCCAGGGAGCAAATTTTCACAACACTTTAGTCAATGCTTAAGACAAGAAAACGCTCAGTTTAACGTGGTTCAGAGACTCAAGCTCTAACATCACGGCCTGATTTAACAGGAAATCTACTAACTGGGATTCTTGTTTTTAACGTGTCAAGGTGCACCTAGATCTACAACTCCAGATCTTGCTTACTTCCTTCCTAACTCAAAAAACAACTTACTACCAACAACTTGACAATGGTTATGGTTTCAGTTGGGTTTTCTCCAACTAGGTGAGGTTTTCCCTTACAATGTGTTAGCCTAAAGCTAAGATTGGGAAAACCTCTCTAAGCTAATAGTTACAAGCTGAACTCTCATTTGTGTATAAATATGGACCCTAATGGTCAGTGTACAAGATGTGAATCGTGCCTCCTTATAACTCCCATACAATGCACTAAACACTCACACCTTCACAGCTCGTAGGTGTTGATTTTTCTTACTTCACACACACCTCAAACCGCAGCTATGAGCTTGTATTTATAGTGTGGATTCAAATGTAACCGTTGGAGGAAATTACATTTGAATCCATACATTTAATAGGTTTCACCTACTTTTCTTGGAACTCGGCCTTGTCAGTGTCAGATACGCTGTCTTGACGTGATTGGTCCATGTGGACTGAGTCCAACGGATCTTTGACTCAGTGTGCTTGATCAGGGTGCACTGACTTCAGATAGCATTATCCTCCACTGACTGATGATCTTCAGTAGACATACTTGTCTTCAGTGATGTTGTCCTTCAGTAGACTCTTGAAGATCTCTTCAAGAAGTTTGTCATAAGGCTGAATGACAAACTTCCCTGACTACAGTAGCCTGACTCCTTCAGGGCCTACTTGGTACAACACTGATCCTCCTGATCATGCTCTTCACTGAGTAGTCCACTGACTTAGCTTAGATCAGCCAGGTTTATACTCAGTGGGACATCCTTCAAGCTTTTCTTCAGGTTCAGGTCATCTGCAATGACTTCAGTCAGTTCTTGTGATGTCATCTTGATTTCCTCAGGCTATGTTGCTGAGTACCCCCTCAACTGAGTGCTCCCTCAGCTGAGTTCTTCTCAACTGACAGCCTATTCTACTGAGAGCTAACCTATCCAAACCTGAAACAATAGATACTATCCTGACTACTCTCAAACCTATTACATGGGTTTTGGAAAATCATCAAAACTAAACATATCCCAAAAATTTCCCCCTTTTTGATGATTCCAAAACTTCTAACCAAATGATTTTCTATTACAAGTTGAATGTCAGAACACAAGTAATAGTTTGAAATATGCAAAATTCCCATAGTTTAAAAATATTTAAGATCTGTTCGGTTGACCATTTTTCTTACATGTGAACAACCCGCTCTGATACAATTGTTGGTCCCGTTTTCGAATACCAAAATATGGGAATTTAGGAGAATTTTTTTTAAACTATGCATTGCACCCAGAATGAGTTCAGTGCGAGAACACTCAAGTCACTGCATTGCTAAGAGTCAGAACACTCAAGTCAGTGCAACTGACTTGTGAGCTCAGGCTCTTAGCAAGGCAGTGACTCGAGAGACTAAACTCTCGAGTGCTTGCTTAAGCCTGTCAATGAGATGGATTCTCCCTGACCTGAATACTTAACCAAAGTTTACTTAACAATACTCTCAGGGAGCAAATTTTCACAACACTTTAGTCAATGCATAAGATAAGAAAACACTCAGTTTAACGTGGTTCAGAGACTCAAGCTCTTACATCCACGGCCTGATTTAACAGAAAATCCACTAACTGGGATTCTTTTTTTTAACGTGCCAAGGTGCACCCAGATCTACAATCCAGATCTTGCTTACTTCCTTCCTAACTCACAAAATAACTTACTACCAACAACGTGATAATGGTTATGGTTTCAATTGGGTTTTCTCCAACTAGGTGAGGTTTTCCCTTACAATGTGTTAGCCTAAAGCTAAGATTGGGAAAACCTCTCTAAGCTAAGAGTTACAAGCTGAACACTCATTTGTGTATAAATATGGACCCTAATGGTCAGTGTACAAGATGTGAATCGTGCCTCCTTATAACTCCCATACAATGCACTAAACACTCACACCTTCACAGCTCGTAGGTGTTGATTTTTCTTACTTCACACACACTTCAAACCGTAACAATGAGCTTGTATTTATAGTGTGGATTCAAATGTAATCGTTGGAGAAAATTACATTTGAATCCATACATTTAATAGGTTTCACCTACTTTTCTTGGATCTCGGCCTTGTCAGTGTCAGATACGCTGTCTTGACGTGATTGGTCCACGTGGACTGAGTCCAACGGATCTTTGACTCATTGTGCTTGATCAGGGCGCACTGACTTCAGATAGCATTATCCTCCACTGGCTGATGATCTTCAGTAGACATACTTGTCTTCAGTGATGTTGTCCTTCAGTAGACTCTTGAAGATCTCTCCAAGAAGTTTGTCATAAGACTGAATGACAAACTTCCCTGACCACAGTAGCCTGACTCCTTCAGGGCCTACTTGGTACAACACTGATCCTCCTGATCATGCTCTTCACTGAGTAGTCGACTGACTTAGCTTAGATCAATCAGGTTTATACTCAGTGGGACATCCTTCAGGCTTTTCTTCAGGTTCAAGTCTTCTGCAATGGCTTCAGTCAGTTCTTGTGATGTCATCTTGATTTTTTCAGGCTATGTTGCTGAGTTCCCCCTCGCTGACTTCCCCCTCAACTGAGTGCTCCCTTAACTGAGTTCTTCTCAACTGACAGCCTATTCTACTGAGAGCTAACCTATCCAGACCTGAAATAAAAGATACTATCCTGACTGCTCTCAAACCTATTACATGTAGTTTTGGAAAATCATCAAAACTAAACATATCCCAACAGGTACGTTGCGAGGAAATGTACAACTACCTATAACTAAATGTGGGCTATTGTGATAATGTCCTTTCATTCGCGAATACTCGATTAAGTCTTGAACATGATGAAGTGTCTATTCAAATAAATTAATCATATTATCTCTAATCAATAATTGATCACTCATGTCACACTTGGTCACAAAGTCCAAGTTGACGTGCATCGGTCGATGACTTAGATCCAATTATGATGAGAAGATGATTATTATCTCTAAATCTATATTGAGGAATGAATCATATTCTTGGTTCAACTACCATGCACAATATTTCATGATGAACCCAATCCAAGCCATATCTACACATGGAAGGGTGCACACATCGGTCATGGTCAAAGTTCATTACTCCACACATGTGTGTATTGACCTCAAGTCAAAGGAATATCTTATTGCTCTCACTAACTGAGACACCCGTAGACACGTAAAGTGGAATTACATCAAACAGTTTCTTGGATGGGTATACCAATACCCTCTAAGGTATCTGTGCATCCATCATTGGATACCTAGTATCTCGTAGTAAGTGAGATCTTACTACACCCTCTAAGAATATGATGCAGAATGCACACCAATCTCAATTGTATCATCAATATCCTATTCTTGATGATCCTTGATCGGGGCTATTTGAGAATCATGCTTCAGTCATCTGAGTTCTCACAATCTCAGTGACAACAAAGACTCATGAGAACACAAATAGGAATAAATGCAAACAACCAAACATAATATCCAATAAAGTGTAATGTCATATATTTAATATTAAATAAACAATAATATTAAAACCAAAATTGAATATTATCTTAGTATTATGTCCTCACAATATGATTGCCTTTAGGACACTGTTGGTCCCAAAAGGTGAATCAAGGTTTGGGGAGGGGGTGAATAGACCTTGATTCTTAAAAATGGATTTTAAAACTTTTAAACTATACAATTTAAACTTTGCAGCTGTAGAGTTGGAAAACTAAAGTTTGCAGCTGCAGACTTGTTAAAAACAAAGTCTGTAAGTTTCAAACACTTATCAAAGTTAGTGTTGTAATACTTTTGAGTATTTTAACACTTTGTGTGTAGTGAAAAAATTAAACAACCAGATTATGAAAGATATGAATAATGCACTAAACAATAAATAAATAAGTAAGAAATACAGGAATTTAAATATAAGGTAGTAGAGAGAGTTTATAGTGGTTCAGAGGTGTTGTAATCCTCCTACGTCCACTGTTACACCACGAAGGTGCCAAATTTACTAAGAATATTCACTTAGACACAAAGTTGTTCCCCCTAAGACTTAGGATCTTCACTCAGGATACTCTAATCTAGGTTGAAACAAAAAACTCACTCAGAACTACTCTCAATCTCACTTAGAACAACACACTCACTAAGAATGATATCCACACTAAGTGGAATACAAATGTAAATGTATAGTGAGGGGAACAACAACGAAAGATACAACACAAATTCCTAGCCTCTAAGTCCTGAAACTTCTAATTCTGGAAGAACTGTAGACTTTTTTAGAGTTGTAGACTTTGTGTAGGTTTGATTGGGAGCTTGGGGTTGTTGTTATTCGTCCTCTGAGGTCTCCTGTCCTATTTATAGTAGTCTTGGGGGTCCTCTAGCCGTTGGAGGGATTAAAAAATTTGAAATATTTTCTCCTCCAGCTTTGACTTCAGCTAATAAAAGCTTCTTGTCATGTAGCTCTGTCCTCAAAGTAGTACAAGTTGTCTTTTAATGATGATTGCTCAAAGAGCTTTTAATCACTGAAACACTTGTTTCTACTGGCTAGTAATTAGCTCTGATAAACACTGAGACATTTAAAACTAAGTGAGTGAGTGTACAAATTGTACTACACTTAATTAGTCCTTCTAGTCTCAAGTTTACAGCTTGTAGTCTTTAACTCTGCAGATGTAGACTCTTCGGCTGTGGACTTGTCTTCAACTTTGCAGATGTAGACTTATCTTGATCATAGCTGTAGGGTCTTTATCTAATGTTTGCAGATGTAGACTTTTAACTTTTGAACTCTTCATATCTCTTAGTACCTGCAATGTTAGTTCTCACAAAACACATATATGTTTTGACATTATCAAAATCAAACAATTAAATTCTTAGGACTAAAATATCTTAAAAATTTCCCCTATTTTGATGATGGCAAAACCTTCAAACAAAATAATGAAAAACTAAATTGCATAAACAGATAAACAAGAACTAGGTGATATAGGGAGAATTGTATTCATCTGCAATTTCATTACAAATTCAGTGATCTATTACAATTCTTCCTGAATCAAACTAGATATCAACATTCTTACCTCCTCTTGTGATTAGGGTCAACATCTTCATCAGAATCATTCCTTTCAGGACTCTCAGGGATGATTCCTTGTGCAATAAGTGCTGCATTCTTCAAATCTTCTTCTTCATAAGCTTTTAGCATCTCAAATTCAATCCGAGCACTTTCCGCTTCTTCTTCTTCTTTCCTTGCTCTGGATCTTGGGGATAGAGTCCTGGGCATCTTCTTCTTCTGAGCTCCTCCTCCAAGCTTCCTTAAAAGTTTAGCATTGTCACCTGTATAAAGAGTACCTTGACCTTTCAAGGTTTTGAATAGTCTGAATCTATCTGAAAGACTGGCATGCTTCTTGAGTAAAAAATGTAGAGGACCAATCTTCCTAAATTCCTCCATAAGCTTCTTAGTCTCTTCCATCAGGTTCTCATCTTCTTCAATCGTTGTGTCTGTAGACTCCTTAACCACTTCAGCTGCAGAATTAACCTCAACTGTTGAAACAAGGTCTACAGGCACAATAGCTGAAGATCTCTCGACTGTAGGATTCTCATAGTCTTGACTTTGAATGTTTCCTAACAGTTGTTGAGCAAAGACTGAGACAAGCTGTATTTTCCTCTCTTGTACTCTAGCACCTTGAAATTTAGCATCTCTCCTTTGAATCATCTTGGCTTCCCATTTACTAATATGTCTCTGGTTTTTAGTCTGTGGGATCTTGACAATTCTTCCTGTATAGTTTTGTCCTTGAGGCTTCTCTTGCGGCTTGGCAAATAGGGAAACACCTCCAACTGGTTTATCAAAACCACTCAGTCCAGCATTAAAAGCTTGATTTATCTCTCTCTCAAAGCTTCCTTGAAGACCTTGAATATTGGATAGGGCTTTATCAAAGGCCTCTTTCTCTTCAGAATTTTCCACTAATCCCATGGATACAGTAGCATCTTCCCTCCTTTTGCCATCATCAAAATATCCAAGGAGGGTATCCATCTTTGCAGATAGGTTAGATTCCATCTGACTGGAATTAGCAGCTAGTGATTTCATGTTTTTGTTTATTCCTTCAATAACTTCCTTGATTTGCTTGTTGTCATCCAACACCTTTCCAAGGGTCTTATTCAATTCTCCAATCATCACATCCTTCTGTTGTAGCTCTTTCTTCATGGATAAATGCATACTGACAAGATTCTCAATAGATTCTTTGAATTTCTCCTGAATCCGCAGTTTTTCTTCTTTTGCTTTCTCAAAGAGCTTGGTCAGCATATTTGGAATTCCTTCTTTGATCTTTTTAGAAATAATGTGCTCTGGAATTCTCCTTAATTCATCATTGATGTTCTTTGACATTTCCCCCACAGTAGTTTCAATCTTGGTCACTTTCTCCAAAATTTCTTCATTATTCACAGTTTCCTCTTCAAGTATGTCTTCCTCTTCATCTTCAGAAATTCTTAGAACAATTTCAGATTTCCCTTCATTCTCAATTAACTTCTGTCTCTTAGGGTCGGTCTTGGGAGGGGCAGGGTCTTCCTTTTTAGATTTAAAGGTGTAGGCACATCTGGTGTAGCCAACTCCTTTAAGTAATCATCAAAATCTTTCTCCGTCATAGTCTCTTCACCTAAAGGTGTAGATGGGTTAGCAGAGTCTAAAACAATAAAGACGGATTAAGCTTTAAAAGTCTCTAAGTCCTTACCTAAATTGCCAGTAGACAGCAACTGCTGAGATCCATCTGTAGACTCTTGAGAAACTTGGTCTGTAGGCTTAGCTTCACTTGCTTTTGCTTCAAATGAAATATTTGCAATAGCCTGGCCTCCTTGAGGTGGTAAACCTCCATCACCAGCATCATCATCATCATCATCATTTTCTCCTTTCTTTGAATCAGTTGGTTTGCAGGGAGACTTATAATCCTTCTTGGCATCCATTCCATCTTCTTTTTCCTCAGTTTCTTTTCTCAGTAGGAAGTCCAGCTTGAGTAGCAATTTGTACTCCTTCTACCAAAGTGTTGAGGTTAGATAAGTCTTCCATAGGAGGACTAGGTGGCACAACTGAACTTCCACCTAAATCTTCATTATGATGCATGTCTTCCTCATCTGAGCTCTCATCATCTCCAGCTGCAGACAAAAGTTCTACTCCGGGAATTATAACTTTATCATCTGGCTCATTTGCCAGAACTATTCTTAGAGCCTCAGCTACAGATTTATTCAGAGGTTTTCCTCTAGGGTGTTCAAATACCACTTCTTTCCCTTTTCCCTTCTTGGCTTCTAGGGATTTTTTCCTCAATTTGTTTTTTCTTCATCTCAGCTATCTTCTTGAAAAAGAACTTATTGTCCAAAAGTTCCTCAATGTTTGAAGTATTACTCCATTCTTGAATCCAAATAAATTCTTCTGTCTTTTTCTTTTTTAGAATATCCAGCTTGTTCCTGAGATCTCTCCATTCCTCATATCTTTGCAGTTGTTGAACATGCTCTGCAGATAATTGTTCATCATCTAACATAACATCTCCATATTCTCCATCCACCAACTCCTTCATTCTCTCTTCAATGTCTTTTACTAGCAACTCTGCAGTTGAAGAGATTATGATGTCTTGAGTCTTCTTAGGAACAATTTCCTTTTCTCCATCAGCCTTAGCTATAGTTTCTAAGTCTGCATCTATAGACTTAGTCATCTGAGCTGCAAATTCTGTAGCTTCTTTTGAATGTCTTCTTTTCCTCCCCATTTCCTTAGAAATTTCTTTGTTGTTGAGAATAATAGTATCATCTACATCGTCAACCAACTCCAGCTTTCTCTTAGCTTTAGATTTGTAGTGAAGAACAACAGGGGGCTTTGAGGTTTCGACTACTTTGAACTTCTTTTGTTTCTTCTTAGCAATCAATGGTGCATCTGCAACACCTCTTTTGAACTTTCCTAACCCAATAATCCTGTGCACAAATATGGGTACAGGACCTCGTGTTTGAAACAATGGAATACCCAGGTGTTTCAAGATATAGTTCAAGAACAATCCAAATCCTTTAGTATTGCCAGTTTATGACACATTATAGGCAATCCTATTGAAAATCAACGAGCTTACATCTACCTTATCTCCTTTATCAAATGCAATCATTAAATCCCAGGCAATCTCAGGACCATCATCATGGCTACCAGTCCTATTGAGAAGGGATTTGTCCATTACCTCGTAAAGATAGACGTACTCTTTTGAAAGTTGATTCTTCTTAAAATGTCTACTCCAGTTCTTAGGTAGATCCAATCCACCAGTGAACTTGTTGTAATAGATGATGTCTTCATTCTTGAAGTCGAATTCAGTGAAGTGAAGTCCTCCTTGTGGTATCTTCAAAGCTTCACTTATGACTTTGATAGTGATCTTGACATCAACTCCATCAATGTTGGCAGTGATATAGTTCTTTCCTTCTGTGTATGATGCAGTTTTATAAAAAATTTGAGGTAAAACATCATCATAACCTTCGGGTCTGTTGGTTAAAACATATTCCAAGCCTTGGATTTTGATGTGTCGAAAATACGAGCCATTACTTTGGATTTATCAAGAGCTTCGATTAAGGCATTGAAATCGAACAAAGATCTGAAGAGTATCTTTATGATATTTTGTGTTTTAGAAACAAAGTAAGCTTTGGGTTCAAGTTTGCAGTTTAGAATGCGAAAGGGGTTCAAGCAAAAATGAACCAATTTTGTGCTAAGGGGTCGTATTTATACCTGCACAAAGCTCAAGGAAAAAGTTAACGTTGAGAAAACGGTTTTTCCTATTATTTTGGAAATCAACGGTCTAAAATGTTGGAGTATTTACTCACTTAAAAGATCAATGGCTTAAAAGTGAAATAATTAAAATCCTATTTTGAAAGTCAATGTATAAATGTACACTATCCAGTACGATTTTATCAATTAAAATCCTGGAACAATAAATCCAAAAATACTGTGTACAGTCAAGTACAAATATTTGG
The DNA here is from genome assembly GCA_947034835.1 of Ballota nigra. Lineage (NCBI taxonomy): Eukaryota > Viridiplantae > Streptophyta > Magnoliopsida > Lamiales > Lamiaceae > Ballota > Ballota nigra. Next base: position 35,587,757 of record OX344724.1, on the reverse strand, counting down.
AATTTAGTAGTGTACGCATTTAATGACTAAAAATGTAAAAGTCAAAGATAAATCTACAGTTTGAAGTTTGCAGTTTGAATTCTTCAGTTAGATAGTCTGCAGTTAATTAAAGTTTGCATCTGTAAACTTAAGTCTGCATCTGCATCCTTTTAAGTTTACATTTGAATAACTTTTTATAACTTTTTGACTCTCAATTGAAAATTTTGAACCGTATTCCTCATTCCTGGGTGATTTCCTCATAACTCTAACATTCCCAGTTCTCCTCTCAAAGTAGAGAATCTTGATTCACATAGGGGCTTGGTAAAGATATCTGCAAGATTAAGATCTGTATGGATCTTTTCCATTTTGATATCTTTCTTTTCAATATGATCTCTAATAAAATGATGTCTCACATCAATATGCTTAGATCTTGAGTGCAGAACAGGATTTTGTGTAATAGCAATGACACTTGCATTGTCACAAAATATAGTAGTGTTCTTTGACTCAATATCATAATCCTTTAATTGGTATTGCATCCACAAAATTTGTGCACAACAACTTCATGCAGCAATATATTCTGCTTCAGCTGTAGATAGTGCAATAGAATTTTGCTTCTGCTATGCCAAGAGACTAGTCTTTGCCCAATAAATTGACATATCCCACTAGTACTCTTTCTATCAACTTTACATCTAGCAAAATCTGAGTCTGTGTAACCTTCAAGTTCTATTCCACCCTCTTTTGAATACCATAATCCAAGATTTTGGGTAGACTTAATGTACTTGATTATCTTTTTCCCAGCATTCAAGTGTGATTCCTTGGGGCTGACTTAGAATCTAGCACATACACCCACAACAAACATGATATCTGGTCTGATAACTGTAAGGTAGAGCAAAGATCCAATCAATCTTCTATACAATGTAACATCCACACTCTTTCCATTTTCATCTTTATCCAACAGGGTTGATTGGTATATAGGAATAAATGTAGGCTTTGAACAACTCATTCCAAACTTTTTGATCAGTTCTTGAGTGTATTTGGCCAGACTTATAAAGATTCTGTTGTCCATTTTCTTTACTTGCAATCCTAAAAAGAAATTTATATTTACCATCATGCTCATCTCAAACTTTTCTTGCATAAGGTGTGAAAATTTCCTACATAATTCTTCATTGGTTGATCCAAAGATAATGTCATCAACATAAATCTGAACTAGTAAGATGTCTTCACCATGTTTGAGTCTAAATAGGGTCTTATCCACCATTCCTTTCTTGAAGCCATTCTTGATCAAATGATCACATAATGTATCATACCATGCTCTGGGGGCTTGCTTTAATCTATATAAAGCTTTTCTCAATCTGTAAACTTTGTCTCCGTCTGTAGAGTCTTCAAAACCAGGAGGTTGCTCTACATAGACTTCTTCTGATAAAAGTCCATTAAAAATGCACTCTTTACATCCATTTGATATACAGTAAATTTCATATGAGCAACATAGGCTAAAAATATCCTAATTGCCTCTAGTCTTGCAACTGGTGCAAATGATTCATCAAAATCAATTCCCTTAGCTTGATAGTATCCTTGTGCTACAAGTCTGGCCTTATTTCTTGTAACAACTCCTTCTTCATCAAGCTTGTTCTTAAATACCCATCTTGTACCAATAACTTTTTGGAGCCTTGGTCTGGAAACTAATTCCCAAACTTGATTTCTTTCAAATCCATTCAGTTCATCTTGCATGGCAAGTATCAAGTTGACATCCATAAGAGCTTCTTCTATATTTGAAGGTTCTATCTGTGATAGAAAGCTTGCAAACATAGCTTCATGATGTTGTCTTCTAGTCTTTACTTTATCAGTAACTTCTCCAATAACTTGTTCAGGGGGATGGTTTTTAAGCCATTTCACATTTAAAGGGTTATGGATAATATTCTGTTCAGCTGTAGAGTTATTAACTGTAGATTCATTTAATTCTTCAGTCAACTCTTCTACTGAAGGAATACTACCTTGATTTTCTTGACATATTTCATTCAAGTGTTCTTCAGTCCTTGGCAGCCCTTTAGAAGATTCTCTATTGCCTTGTTCAGTTATTCCTACTGGAATTTCAACTGTTACATATGGCTGTAGAGTCTACCTGTAGAGTTTTCTCCTTTTTCTTTAATGATCTTTTGATTTTCTCTGTCTGCAATATGTGGTTCATCAAACACAATGTGTGTAGACTCTTCCATAAGCATAGTCCTCTTATTAAATACTCTAAATGCTTTGCTTACTATTGAATATCTAAGAAAGAATCCTTCATCAGCTTTAGGGTCAAATGTCTTTAGATAATCTTTCCCATTATTAAAAATGTAGCATTTGCATCCAAAGATATGAAAATAAGATATATTAGGACTAAATCCTTTCCATAATTCATAAGGTGTCTTTGAACGTGTCTTGTTAATTAAGCACCTGTTTTGTGTGTAACTTCAGCCCAAAACCTTTTAGGTAAATGAGCTTCCACTAACATGGTTTTAACAGCTTCTTTCAGAGTTCTATTCTTTCTTTCAGCCACACCATTTTATTGAGGTGTCCTGGCTGTAGAGTATTCATGATGAATTCCATGGAGAGAACAAAACTCCTCAATAACTTGATTTGTAAATTCAATTCCTCTATCAGATATAATTTTTACAATCTTCAAACCTTTCTCATTTTGAATCTTTCTCATGAGTTCAGGTAGTCTCTGTAGAGTCTCACTCTTTTTCCTTAAGAACACAGTCCAAGTAAATCTTGAGTAATCATCTACAACTACTAGAGTATACTTTTTCCCACTAATGCTAACTGGTTCTATGGGTCCAAAAAGATCCGTATGAAGCAGTTCTAGTACCTTGTTTGGCATGCATCACAAAGATGATCTTTCTTAAATTTTGTCTCTGGTAGGCCTCTTACAAGTTAATTCTTCACAAGATCATTCATGGTTTTGAAATTTATGTGATTCAGTCTCTTATGCCAAAGCCAGCTTGTATCTGTAGAGTAGTTGGCAATAAAGCAAACATTCTCTTCAGCTGAGCTCCATTCGACTATATACACATTTCCTTTCCTAGTACCACAAAGTTTGACTTGTTTGGTGTCAGCATCTTTGATCATACATGAGTTTGGTGTAAAGTCTACAATGTAGCCTTTGTCACAAAATTGACTTACACTAAGCAAGTTATGCTTCAATCCATCCACAAGATATACATCATTGATCTAAACATTTCCTCTCCTTATTGAACCTGAACCTTTGGCAGTTCCACTGGCATTGTCACCAAAAACTACTCTAGGTCCATTTAGTTCTCTAAGGTTGGAAAATGCTTCTTTGTTACCTGTCATATGTCCCTACAATAAGTGAAAGATTAGTTTCTAGGTATCCAGAGATTTGGATCTCCTCCAGTGACATTCTTAACCACCCAAGTTGGTTTTACAATAGTTGGTCTTTTGCTTTTCTTGTATGGAACTTCCTGAGCAACTTTCTTGTCATCTGTGGACTTCTTTCCATTCTAGAATTTGTTAAGATTTTCTTTTCTTTTGAAGTCTACAGCTGCTTCCGGCTTCACAGTTGTTTTCTGTAAAGTTTGACTCGAAGTATCTTCTTTACAGATTGATTTGATCTTGTCTGTGTACAGATTGATCTTCTCTTCCAACTGTTGTTCATTTTTAAAATTTCCATAGATAATGTCAATAATCTTCTTTTGTTTCTCATTAGATAGATTTTTTTACTAATCTTTGGACAGTTGGTTCCTCAAGTTCTTGTAGTAGAATGCTTTCTCTCTCGAACTCTTGTTGTTGTTTTACAAAGGCAGGAACATATTTTTCAAGATATTCCATCCAATCATATGGATTGTAGCCAATACCTGTCATATCTCTAGAGGGTCTTTGTTGTAAAAGCATTGCTTTTAACTTTCTAGAAGATTTACCATAGCATTCCAATCTGTTTATGAAATAATCTCTCTTAGCCTCAACATTTTGAATAATGTTATCTTTCTTTGCAACTTCATTCTTGAGATCTATGCAGTCAGCAATTCTGCAGGTAGCTTCTTCAAAAAGTTCTTCATGACTCATCTTTAGATAATCAAATTCCTTTTGCAAGTCATTCATTGAGGATAGCTTGTGTTTGTTTTCACAAGTTTCAACAAGCAATTCCTCAATTCTTTGCTTTAGCTTCTGATTTTCTATTAAAAGTTCATCATAATCACTTCTTATGTGAAGCAGGCCTTCAAAACCTTTTTGGAGCAAGTGAATTATATCACTGGAAGAATTATTTTCAGTTAAAGAACTAGATGAGGATTGTACCTCTTCATCCTTTTCCATAAGAAAAATTAGTGCTTCATTATCCTCAGAATCTGTGGATTCACACTCTACAATTGGGTGAGAAGAAGAAGAGGAACTTTCTTCCTGAGTCTTTTCAAACTCGGATAGTAGTGTTCTTATTATTTCTTTATCCAACTTTTTCTTCTTTTCCAGTCTTGCAGCTTTCTCCTCTTCAGTATACTTCTTTGCTTCAGGATACGGGCAATCTTTGATGAAATGTCCAGGTTTCCTGCAATTATAACAAAGATAGTTGGAGTTAGCAATTGGTTTACTCGACTTACCTTCTAATTTAGATGAATTCTTCTTCCAGTTGGCTCTCTTGGTAAATTTCTTGAATTGCTTAATTAGAAGAGCCATCTCATCACTTTCTAAGTTTGATTCTGCAGTTGGATTAGACTCTGCAGCTACAAGAGCTGTAACTTTTGAGCTAGTTGAGTCCTTGTCTTTCCTCCTGTCAATATCAAATTCAAAGGCTTTAAGGTCAGACAACAATTCAAATATGGATACTTTGGATAAATCCTTAGATTATCTCATAGAAACAACTTTCATATCCCATTCAGATGGTAGGGCTCTTAGAACTTTCATGTTCTTTTCCCTTTGTGAGTACAGATTCCAAGCAGTTCAAGCTCATTGAGTATCTCAATGAATCTTGAATCAAACTTCTCAAGAGTTTCTCCAGATTTCATCTTGAAGTTCTCAAATTTTTGGACAACTATCATGAGCTTGTTCTCTTTAATTTGATCAGTCCCTTCAATGATCATCTCAAGTTTCTCCCATATCTCTTTAGCAGTTCTGCAACTTTTTATCTTGCTGAACACAATTTTATCTAGAGAATGATAAATAGTGTTTCTTACAACATTGTAGAGGTTTGCTCTCCTCTTGTCTTTATCTGTCCACTCCTTCTTGGGCTTTGGAATGATTTGGGCTAGACCAGTCTGATCTCCTGAAGTGTTGGCCTTTTCTATCACAATTGGACCATCCTCAATTATGGACCACATTTCATCATTCATAGCAGATAACTGAGCTTGCATTCGGATATTCCAATCATCATATTCATCTGTGGAAAACATAGGCACTTTAGATTTCATCATTTTAGGAGCCATAGATAAATGTAGATGTGATTTTTCAAAAATACTTTTGGATCTGGCTTGAAAACTTTTGAAAATTTGGTCAAAGCAGTGCCAACTGCTCTGATACCACTTGTTGGTCCCAAAAGGTGTATCAAGGTCTAGAAGGGGGGGGGGTGAATAGACCTTGATTCTTAAAAACTAAAGTTTGCAGCTGCAGACTTGTTAAAAACAAAGTCTGTAAGTTTCAAACACTTATCAAAGTTAGTGTTGTAATACTTTTGAGTATTTTAACACTTTGTGCATCGGAAATAAATAAGGGGTGTGTAGTGAAAAAATCAAACAACCGGATTATGAAAGATTTGAATGATGCACTTAGCAATAAATAAATAAGTATGAAATACAGGAATTTAAATATAAGGTAGTAGAGAGAGTTTATAGTGGTTCAGAGGTGTTGTAATCCTCCTACGTCAACTGTTACACCACAAAGGTGCCAAATTCACTAAGAATATTCACTTAGACATAAAGTTGTTCCCCCTAAGACTTAGGATCTTCACTATGAATACTCTAATCTAGGTTGAAACAAAAAACTGAACTAGAACTACTCTCAATCTCACTTAGAACAACACACTCACTAAGAATGATATCCACACTAAGTGGAATATAAATGTAAATGTATAGTGAGGTACTAGTCCCACTCGATAGATTAATTGCGGAAGCTTTAAAACAAAATAGTATCTTTAACAAAATCTTTTATAAGAGCACTAAAAGATAAGTAATATGAAAGGAAAGCAATAAATAAGACCGGATATATAGTGGTTCAGATATAACAATCCTACGTCCTCTCTCCCTTATTCAAAGGGGCCTTACTATGAACCAACCAACAACTTGCGTACTGGAATTGTGAAGTACCATTTCCTTCTTACAATAATCTTTAGATCTAACTTCGATCTAAAGCCTTACAATCTTCAACCTTGTCTTAACAGATGAACAAGTTGAGATTCAATAACTCCTTAATGAGTGAATAGAATTATGAACAAGATAAGAGTGTTTTAAGTGATGAGAACTAAGGCTTGAATATGACTTCGTGCGCGTGAGATCTCTCTAGAGCCTTTCTTCGAAACTGCACTCTTGTATTTATAGAGAAGTTTAGGAATTAGCCGTTGGAGAGCTAATCCAATCAAATCTCTAATTAAGGAAGCTTCAATCAATTAATTTCCTAATTGATTGATTGGGTTGGTGAGATCCTTGGATTTATTGACTTCAAATACTTTCAAATCCAAACTTGTTTGACTTGATTTGAATTACCAACGGTCAAATGCTTCCAATGCCTAACTCTGATTCTTCCAGAGAAGGCAGGATCAGACACCAGGCAACCTCGATGTCTTCTGGTCCAGAGTTGGTTAAGAAACAGAATACTCAGTAGAATCAGGTGATGATTCTGAGCATCTTTTGTTTCACCAGACTCGTCTGATCCGGACTCGTCTGATCTGGGGAAGGTCCTCTGCCTCTGGTCAGTCTCTTCTGATGAAGTCTTCTGGTGGAGTCCTCTGGTGAAGTCCTCTGGTGGGGTCTTCTGGTGACTCTTCTGGTGACTCTTCTGGTGAAGTCTTCTGGTCTGGGAGTCCCCCCTAGACTAAGTCCTAATCTATTTCCTCATCTGGCTAACAGGTCCAGATGGTCCTATTACATCTTCTGTTTTGTTTTAACTCATCAAAACTAAACAACTTTTATCCCAACAATTTCCCCCTTTTTGATGAAGTTAAAACACTACCAGAACTGATAAAAAAGAATACTTAAGCAAGAAAACAAGTAAAAGGATAAGACCTTAGAATATATCTTATCAGACAAACAAGAAGACAACAAGGAGTTGTATTTAAGACAGAGAAGATATGACTTTTTCATTAATAATAAGGACAAAAAGATTACATATTACATTGAATAACAAGGTCCTAATCTATGCATATCTTCTGTTCTCCTTTGGCACCAGAAACCAATCAAGGAATCTATCTTGAACAGCCTTGAGCTCAGTAAAAGATGTTGGGGTGAAATTCACCAACACCTTAGTCTTGAATAACTTCTTCAATTCAGCCCAATCAACCTGGTCCCCGATCATAGGAGTGTTAAGGTAGTGAAACTCAGGGGCAGTGACTTCCAGGTTGAACTGGATGGTAGAATCCATCAACTGCTTATACAAGTCTGCATCATAAGTCTTCATCCAAGAATGGAAAGTCCTGTTGATAAGCGCATCATCTTCTGGCGGGGGTCTCTGGATGTAGTGTTGGATAAACCATAAGGCCTTGGCTTCTCTCCATTTCTCAATGAGAGGAACAGGCACAGTAGAGTCAAACGACCCTTCTGTCCTGAGTGGCAAAATATCCATCACTTCAACAGGTCCTTTCTTCTTCTGACTTGATCCACTGGTACCACATGATATTTCAGCTTCTCTGGCCTTCTTGTTTTACCTCATAACATATCTGAGTCTTTGCTCTTCATCTATGTTCTTCCTGATTCTGGCAAGCTTTTCCTCTTCATATTCCTCCTTGAATCTCTTCTCTGCCTCTTCAACTACCTGCTCCAGGAAGCTCTTCTTGACCCTTCAGATTTTTCTCTTAGCTGGGCCAGGAATGGAGACAGGATCTTTCTCAGAGTCGAGAGACTCCTCCTCTGCTGCTAGCTGCTTGGTGATTAGGCGTGAAATTGTCATGATTCGTCACTCAAATTGCCCTAGTTTTGGTTGATTTTGTTGAGTATTTAGAGTCATTTGCGTATCATTTTCATAAACTAATGAATTTGTCTCTTTTATGCTTATAGATGAATAGAGGGCAAAAAGTGGAGTTCGTAGGACTTTGAATCACCTCAAACGGACGCCCGGATGAGAAGATATCAAAGAAATACGAAAAGTATTAGTTCGTGGGAGCAAAAGTATCATTGGAGTGCACAAGCTAGAAGAGCTCGAGCACAAGTGCTCGAGTGGTCGTGCATAGCGCACGAGAGAATGCTGGTCGTGCACCCCTGCACGAGTGCTCGTGCAGGGCGCTCGAGCAAGACATGTGGTCGTGCACTAGTGCACGAGCTCGTGTGGTCGTGCAGTTTTTCGGCTCTGGAAGATTGGAATGCTCGAGTGGGAAGTGCTCGTGCACTAGCAGTGCACGAGCAAGCACTTTAATTTGGCCCATGAGATCCCGACTTGACCCGTTGCGTATATATACCTCCCCGAACACGTTTTGAGAGGAGAGTACGAATTACCACTTACCACCACTAGATTCAAGAGCGTTTTAGAGAGTTAATTTTTGGAGAAGAAGGAATGAGCAAGTTTACTTTACGTTTTTTAGGTTTTTTTTTACGAATTCACGTCACAATTTTACTTTTTAGTTTCGTTTCTTCATATCTTTGTTCTTGAACACGTTGAGACTCGTTTTATTGATTTAATTTAAGTTATTCTTTTATTTCTTGAAACCCTAGTTTATGATTGATCTTTTCATTGTTATAATTATCATGTTCATGTTCGTTACTTATTCAATTGTTCTTGTTTACGTAAAACCCATGTCTAGCTAAAACCCTTGCATGCTTGGGGTAGGATGAACTCGTAGAAGTAGGTTGTGGGTATGTAATTAAGGTAACTTGTGACGTTAGGTTTTAATTCTCTTAATTAATGAATTCTTAAAATTAATTTTAACTTTACTTTTGAATTTTGTTCGAAAAGTGTTAGAGAGAGGACGACCGTATCATTCTTTAACAACGAGTAGACTTAACTAGAGGGTTTAGAAAGGGTTAATTCATCTACCAGTTTAGCGAAGGAGGACGACCGAATCACCTTACTTAAATTAGGGTCTCTTTAATTAAGCACGATCTATTAACTTGTTAGTGGATTAGTGAAGTCGAATGTTAGGATAAAGTATTAGGGTTTAAAATCTTGAGCTTTCATCTTGCATTCTTTTACTTAGGTTATTTCTTGCGCGTCACGGTTATTTTGATTATGTACCTGCTCCTTTAGTAAACGTAGGGATTCCTATCCTAAGCATCACCATCTCTTACTTGAACACAAACCTTAGTTAATTCGTCTTCTTTAGTATTTTAGTTTAATTAGTTTATTTTAGTTTCAATTAATCTTTCCAAAAAATCCAAAAACATTTCACTCATATTAACTACGACGCGTAGATCTTCAGGGATCTATTTGCATACACTCATCCATTGGGTTCGATATACTTGGTCATTATACTTACTCATACTACAGTGAACTCGTACGCTTGCGAGGAATCTACTAGTAGAAGTTAGTATTTTCACACTCAAGACACTTGGCCATTGATAGAGACTTGAGCTCTTCTTTCTTCTTCTTTTGCAACTCAGTTTGAGCCAGAGTGTTCTCTAACAAGTCCAGACGAGCACCATGGTTGAACAAGGTCTCGTTTGTGCTCTTCGCCAGACCAGTTCTGGCCTTCTCTTCTCCCTTTTTAACTTCATCAATCAGGGGCTGAACCACCTGCCGTATGAGATCAGGGAGCTCGGTGGAGGAGGAAGAGTGAAGATCACGCAGCTTCTTGGCTTCATCCAGATAAGCCTGAGCTTCAGCAACCAGACGCTCCTGCTTGGCCAGCATCTCCTGGAGCGAGTCCTTCATCTTGGCAGTCTCAAGCATCCGAGAAACCATCTCTACTTTGAGCACGGAGATAGGCCACATCTGGTCCAGAACATAGTGTTGAAGCTGCTTCTGGGACTCATGAACATCCATCTTGAGGTAGAGCCAGTCAGATTTGAAGGATGCCTTAGCAGAGGCAAAGCCATCCTTGATCTGCTTCAAGAATCTCCTCCTCTCTTCCTTGATCTGGTGCTCAACCAGAGCAGGAGCCAGATGCTGCATGGCCTTAGAAAAATGCCCTATCTGCATAATTTGTTCATTAAAGAGCATCTTCATCTTCTGCAGCATAACAGGGGTCACATCAAAGTCCTCCTCGTCTGAATAGAATTCCGAAGGGAAGGAGAAGTAAGGGCCAAAAGAGTAGGAAGGACCCTCTGGAGAGATCTTCACTCCTCTTTGGATCAGCAGAGTTCGAATCAACACTTTCGCTGCCTCTGGGGTCTCAAGCTCTGCAGGGTTCTGGATGTTGAGGTTCTTCTTGAGATCAATCTCCGAGGCAGTGAATGCAGAGGCAGTCATCTCCTCTAACAACAAGACCAGATTCTCCACATCTTCTAATCTGGTCTTACTCCATACCTTCACATCAGTCAAGTCTACCAGAAGAGGTAAGTGCTCTAAAAGAACTGGAAAATGCTCTCTTAGCCAGAGCTGAGCACTTACACTCATACTCTGCCTAATGGGACCCATATCATCATTGTTGAATGTGAAGGGTTTGGGCCCAGAGGCAGAGGAGGATGGTGCTAAGACCTTCGGCTCCGGTGAAGCATCCTCATCTTCACCATCATCACTAATCGAAACTGCAGGAGAGTCAGGAGGACCAGGAAACCCCAGAGCCATGGAAGAAGGGGGGTTCTGGTCAGCTTGGGTGGGGAAAGGGATAGGTATATGGGTTTGTGAAGGGGAGAGGTTTATATGAGAAGATGGGTCTGCACCAGAAGAGGTTGAGGGTGCCTCTGGTACAGGGTTTGAGTGAGGGCATGAAGGGTCTGTGGGTAGAGGTGTTTGAGATGGAGGGGATGAAGGTGTTTGAATGGGTTGGGTAGAGGATGTAAAAGGTGGGGTGTCTGGGATGGGTTGCTCTGGTGGAGTGATAGAAGCACCAGGAGCAGGGGAGAGGTTTTGTGTTTGGGTTTCTGGGGGAGAGGTAGTGGGGGTTATAAGGTTAATGGGGGTAGAAGATGGGATAGATGGGTTTACCTGCTCTGGGGCTGTAGCTTCTTCCATCAGGTGAGAAGCCTCTTCTATTGCTTGTTCCAAGACATCTCCCAAGTCTGACCTTGAGTCTGGGTCCTGCAGAATGGCCCTCTGGGCCCTGGGCTTCCTCTTCAGAGGTTCAACCTCTGCTTCATCCTCTTTCTCTGATGGCTCATCCACCAGAAGGGTTTTCTTCGAAGCCTTTCTAGAAGTCCTTGGCTTCTTGGCAGAGGACTTTCTCGCACCTCCTTCATTTTGCCTCACCCTTTTCTTAGCTGCACCTGCTTTCTTGGCAGCTTCTTCACCATCACCCCTCCGCTTCTTCAAAGCAGCCGTGAGGGGGATCTGGTCATCCTCTGATGAGCCAGAAAACACCAAATTGGAAGAGGCGGGAGCCTCATCCTTCTTCTTCAAGCTCCTCTTCTTCTGCCCTTTAGCAGGGGAGGGTACTACCTGGATGGGGGGGCAGGAATGGCTTCTTCTCCATCAGAGTCGGCATGGCCATGGAGAGGACCATCCTTGGAGAAGATGGTCTTGGACCTGTGGAAGCCCTTGCACCAGGAGTCCTTCCACTTCTTCTCTGGAAACATAAAGTTCAGAATCGGAGTTAGTTTCATCCCCAACGAAACATTTGCAGTCAGATAGAAATGCAACTCACAGGTTTGGTTTGGCATTCCTCCTTCTTTACCTTCGTCTTGTTTTTCCTCAAAATGCCCCAAAAGAACTCAACCCAATTACACTTAACACCATCGTACAAAGCCCTCATAACACAGAGCCTGCCAGTGAAGATGGCATATGTGCTATGGTTCTCGCACATCAGAACCTTCACGACAATGTTAAAAAGTACCTTGTACTTTTATCTCAAGTGCTTGTCCAGAAATCCCCTGGTCAGATTCTGGCATGAAGATCTTGCAAGATCTTGAAGGATTCAACAGCCTCATCCTCCTTGTACGTTAATGGATATACCTCTTCTGTCGAGACGTTCTCAAACAATCTGCAGAAATCGTGCTTGGAAAACACCACATCGTCCTGGTCAATTTTGGATGAAATATGGTCGTCGTGGATCTTCATCCTCACCAAGAACTGAGCAGCATATCCATCAAGAGTATAGAAATTTTGGGGAATCGTTGAGATCAACTTCTCTACTCCGGCTTTCTGTAGCAGTTCCAAAATAGCCAACGCCGCTGGATTCTTGGTGGTGTAGAAATCAACAACCATCTCTGTCTTTAATTTCTTCATTACATATTCATGGTTGAAGTTGCACTTGGGAGCCATGTCTGAATTTTAGAAAGAAAGAGAGAGAGAAACTTGCAGAGAGAAGTTAGGGTTTGAGAGTAAGAATAAGTGAAAAGCCAGATTGAAGTGTGAACGCGTGTAAGTTTAAAATTTAAGTTGGGGAACAAAATCAATTTGTGAATTGATTGACATTTTGCACGATAATTAAATCTGACGGCCAGGATTGAAGGGCGATATACAGATTTAATTTGGTGCGTGGGCATGGTCATTGGGACTGGGATCGAGGGAGGTTTGTGGCAGTCAAGGTGAAAATCAAAATGATTGCCTAGGCCCTCTACCCTAGTCTTAAATACACCCTGAAGATGAAACGTTTTGAGTGTATTTACTAATTTGAAAAGTTTATCCCAATGATCAGAGGCCAGAGAAGTAATTACATACCTGACACCTGATTTTGTAACCAGATGATACCTTGGTTAGCCTGGTGTTACATCTCATCTGATGGAAACCCACCTGGTTCTTGGTCAGAATAAACTCCAGATTTCTCTGGAATCCTACTCTGTATCTCATCTGGGATGTACCTCATCTGGTACATGTCTCATCTGGTATATGCCTCATCTGGAGATGTAACTTCCCTGGTATATCTATCCTGTAGGCATGTTAAATAATAGATAAAACAATAAAGTATGTATAATTGAAATGAAGGATACTTCTCTGATGTTCCCCCAAAACCAATTCTGTCTCTGGATCCAACAAACCTAACTCAAATGCTAACTCTCTGAATCTGGTCTCAGCCAAAGGCTTAGTCCGAATACCTGCTCTCTGCTTCTCTGTTGCAATTTTTTCCATCATTATATCTCCCTTCTCAACATGGTCTCTTATGAAATGATGCCTTATATCAACATGCTTGCATCTGGTATGAAGAACTGGATTCTGGGTGATTGCTATTGCACTATTGCTATCACAGAAGATTGTAATATCCTTAGTGTTGGTCCCGGTACAAGACTGAGGAATACATGTATGGGGGGGGGGGGAATACACGTATACCAATTTTCAAACTTAAAACCTAACTGAGTCCCCTTTACTCAGAGTGGTAAAGAACTAGGAGCTGATAACACACCTACTGACTACACTTGGTGCGGGTCAGTTGGCTAACTATCAATTCAAGTTCAGTGCGGAAATGCGTGAGCCCTGATAGTTTAAAGTCTTGTTTAGTTTGCTTTCTGAAAAACTTGTTTACTCAATTCTGAATAGTTATTAGTAGGGCAGTGCTCTTTTTAAGGATCGGGCTGATTGATTCAGGCCTGATAAACCAAATGCTTATGAATGAAAAAGTAATATGGCAGGTATGCACAATATCAAAGCAATAAGAACACAAGAAGTTTAACGTGGTTCAAAGACTCAAGCTCCTACGTCCATGGCCTGATTTAACAGGAAATCCACTCAAGGGATTCTTGTTTTTAACGTGCCAAGGTGCACCAAGACCAGCTAACCTCACTGATCTATACAACTCCTCTTACTAACTCACAAACTGACTTACTCCCAACAAACCTAACTTAGGGTTTTGGTTTCAGTTTGGATTCCAACTAAGTTGAGATTATCCTTACAAGGCAAAGCTATGCTAAGGATTGGATAATCTCTCTAAGCTTAAGATAATGCTAGTTCGCTCTTTGAAATACAGAATAACTCTCAGTAACTAAGAAACACTTGGGAAATTTAGATGGTTTCGAGTGCTTCTTCTAAGGCTGAATGCTTTTGAATGCTTGAGAGTTTGAGTAATTTCTGGCTTGGAAATTTCCCGTAACCTTGAATGGGTTCAAGGCCTTCTGTATTTATAGGTGATTTGAAAAACTATTCGTTGGAGAGATAACCTTTCTTGTCATCTATGTAGAGTAATTCAAATGGACATATCTTCATGCAGCAGCCGTCCTTGCATGGGATTAGGTAGTTGCATTAAATGCACATTAAATGCTTGCCCGTTGAATATGAAGTCTGAAGTCAGTCTTCTATCAGGTTTCGTACGTGCGTGTCCTTCCAGGATTGGTCCACATCATCAGGTTGGTGAGAATGTCATAACTTATTCCTGGGCTTCAGACTTGTCTTATTAAGTTCTTTTTGTCTTGAGCTCACCGGTCTTGTCCTGACGCTGACATTCCTTTTGCATTGCTTGGCTCTACTCCAAGTCTTCTCATAAACTCAGTATCCTCATGTTCCCTTCAGGACTGAGTAGTAAATGACCTCAGGGTCATACTCTTCATCGCTGAGACTTATTCAGCCAACTTAGAAGACTGCCATAAGTTCAGGATGGTAAACTGCGTCTTCAGGCTCTAAGTCTTGATTGTCATCAGTAAGTGCTCCTCTTACTGAGTACCTGTGAAGTGTAAAATGACTAAGTACAAAACTTAACCAAGACTAGCCTGACAAAGACAAACAAAAGGCAAATTATCTTTTCAGGGGCTTTGTGATCTTAATCAAAACTGACAATGTCCCAAAACTTAGCCCTAATCTGGTAGTCCCTTAGCTGCTGACTAATCTAGAGTAGTTGTGAACAACAGCTACCTGCAGCCATGTACTCTGCTTCTGTTGTTGATGTAGCAACTAAAGTCTGCTTCTTAGAAAATCAGGATACCAATTTATTCCCTAAAAATTGGCATGTTCCACTTGTAGACTTCCTATCTATTCTGCACCCACCATAATCTGAATCCGAATAACCACTTAACTCTAGGTTATCATCTCCAGGGTACCACAACCCCAAATTCACTGTTCCCTTAAGATATTTCAATATCTTCCTAGCTACTTCCAAGTGACTTTTCTTAGGATTATATCTGGTCTGCTTACAGTCAGGTACAGAAGAGAACCAATAAGTGCTCTGTACTGAGTCTGGTCCACAGTCTCTCCAGACTCATCTGGATCCATGTTGAAATTTATCATCATAGGGATCTTGGCTGCTTTGCTAGATCCTACTCCAAATTTCTCTAACATGTTTCTGATGTACTTTGCCTGATTTATGAAAATTCCCTTCTTTGATTGCTTTACCTGCAAACCCAAGAAATAATTCATCTCACCCATCATAGACATCTCAAACTGACTCTGCATGAGTTCACTAAACTTCTCACACAACTTCTTGTTAGGGGATCCAAATATAATGTCATCAACATATATTTGGACCAGAAGGATGTCCTTTCCTTCTTCTTTCCTAAACAAGGTCCTATCAATCTTACCCTTAGTAAAACCATTGTCCAGAAGAAACTGAGATAGAGTGTCATACCATGCTCTGGGTGCCTGCTTCAGCCCATAAAGAGCCTTCTTTAGCTTAAACACCTTGTCACCTTGTTCAAAACCAGGAGGTTGTTCCACATACACTTCCTCAATGAGAATCCCATTAAGAAAGGCAGATTTCCATCCATCTAGTTTACTTTGAACCTCGTGTGAGCATCATATGCTAGAAACAATCTGATGGCTTCTAGTCCGGCGACAAGAGCAAATGTCTCATCATAGTCTATTCCTTCAAACTGAGAATAGCCCTGAACCACTAGTCTTGCCTTGTTCCTAGTAATGATATCATTCTCATCTTCCTTATTCTTGAAAACCCACTTAGTGCCTATCACCTTTTGATGTCTTGGTCTGTCTACCAGCTCCCAAACATCCTGTCTGGTGAATTGATTCAACTCCTCTTGCATGGCAACAATCCAATTTGAGTCTTTCAGTGTTTCCTTGATATTCTTGGGCTCAATCAAGGACACATAGCAACTGAATAAGACAGCTAAGTTAAGAGTTCTCCTAGTCTGGACACCCTTAGCTGGATCTCCAATTATCAGGTCATTGGGGTGATCAACCAGAGTCCTCCTTCCCATGGTCTTACCTGATTGACCATCTGTTGTAGTACCTTGGTGATTATCACCAACTACAGGAGAGCTTCCCCCTACAGGAGCTCCAACCTCTTCTGGTTCTGCTCCTTATGAAGGCTTCTGCTTCAGAGAACCAGAAGATGGGTCATCATCTGAATCTGAATCTGAATTCTGTGTCTCATCAGAAGACTTTAAGTCCACCTTGCACTCAAAAATAGATTCATAAAAAACAACATGAGGTGTTTCCTCCACACAAAGTGAATTCTTATTAAAAACTCATTAAGCTTTACTGGTGCTGGAATATCCTAAAAATATTTCATCTGTTACTTTAGCATCAAAAGTTTTTAATTTAGATTTCCCATTGTCATGAATGAAACACTTGCATCAAAAAATATGAAAATATAAAACAGATGGGGTTTTACCTTTCCATACCTCATATGGAGTCTTACTATGTCTCAGGGCAATTAGGCATATATTCTGTGTATAACAGGCTGTGTTGATAGCTTCTGCCCAAAATCTCTGTGGTGTGTTGTACTCTGCTAGAAGAGTCCTTGCAGCCTCCTTGAGGGTTCTGTTCCTCCTTTCTGCTACTCCATTCTGTTGCGGTGATCTGGCAGCAGATGTGTGAAGTCTCCACTTAATATAGTACGGAAAATATGATGTGGCACAAGTAGGAACGACACTAAAATAGTACTTTGTATTAAAATATACACACGCCACACATTTACACAGCGGAAGTAGTAAATAAGTGTGCTCGTAGCTTAGTTTACAATCCAAAATTTGAAATATTATTCTGGAAAATATAAAGTCTTTAAGGAAACTTCACAGCCCGCCGAGTTCATTCACCCACTTCAGAATCCACAGCATCTGTAAAAATTTTAAAGTGGAAGGGATAAGTGCTTGAAAACACTTAGTGGGAAACCTCTTGTTAATTGCAAAAACTAAACATCAATTGTTTATAATATGTGAGCCCCCGAAATTTCACCGGGTATCTCCTTGGGTGGCGCGACCAACCCGTGGTGCCGGAGCGACCGGACTATCTCATTTGCCAACATATAGTTGGACTATCTCAGGGGCCAGTCGATAGCGGGCCAGACTCAAAATATTTAACATTCAACATATAATAAGTGCAATTAAAATAATAATAAAACACTTGGTGAAGAGCGAAGTGATTCCCCACCTTGCAGGTTTGTACCTACAAGTAAATTTTTTTTAAAATAAAAACATTGTTACTTATCCCTTCACTTTTGTAAATTGTAAGACTTGAATTCAAATCTCCCTACATATTCAAATATTGTATACTAACACTCAAATATCAATTAAGTGTATAAAATCATCAAATAGCAAGTTATAAATAAATATCGACTGTAAAAATGTAACCGAACCATTTCGAACCTCTCATACAAAATTTCGATTTTGGCAGATTATACACCTAACTTATGAAATTTTAACAGTAGATTCCCAACTCAATAAAGTTTATAACCATATTTTCATATTTCTCAAACTCTTTTCCAAACATCAAATATTTCATAACGAACACACTGTTACAGATTCTGGTCACTTAACTTTAAAAATTCACCATAAATCAACCATAAGTCCAATACTCCTGAAATATTAACCATGAATTCCTAACTTCATTTAATTTATCAACATACTTTGGTTTTCTGTAAAAAACTAACCGATTATTCTCAGATAATAGCAAACTTCTATTATTCCTGCTATAGAGTCCAAAACCCTAGTTCAACTTTGAAAAATCACCATGCATCGAATACTACTCCAAAAGCTATGAAATTTGAAAACTAAGTTCCTGAACAAGTCTATTTTCACATATAAAATTTTCAGAATTTTCCACCAAATGAATTGGTCAAAACGAATTTACCCCAAAGTTGGTCCAGAAATTCGGTTTTATGCATACATGAAGAACATATCATCTTAAACTCACTTTAAACCATATAATTTCATGATTTCTACTTCTAAAGCATATATATTAAAGTAATAAACGTGATTTTGGTCTTAAATCATGAAGAAATTGAATTAAACATTCAAACATGAAGTAAAACATGGATAACATGCAATTTACTCATCAAAACTTATTTTCCTATCAATTAATTCACATATCATGCATAAACTTCATACTAACACTTAATTAATTACTCAATCAAGAAGAGGAACTTACTTAGAGATAGGTAGCTACAAGAATTCTCTACTTCTCCTTTCTCAACTTCTAAGTATAAGAGTAGTAGTATTATTTATTTTAAATTTTTTCTTATGAACTTATGTTTTAAATTTTCATGCAAGGTTCTTATTTATAGAAGAAGAAGTGCTTGGAGGCTACTCAAAACCCACTTATGACCGACCTATAGGAAACTTGTGGAGGGTTTTGGATAATCTTGGAGGTTAAGTAAGTTAAACACATGGCATTCTTAAGTTAGTTGCTAATTTTGACTTTTCTACTAACCTTATCTTATCTTATCTTAATCTTAGTCTTGAAGCTTCTCTAATTCTCCTAATTCTTCTTCAAATTTTCGAAAATTATAAGAAGTACAAGAGTAGTCTTGTGTTTTGTAGAAATAACACATATATACTATGAATTTAATAAGTAGAAATTGTGATTATAGGATAATTCTAATAAAATCTACTTATACTATCTTATGAAATAAAATTAAAACTCTTCTAAGACTCTAAATAATTTACAAAGTCTATATACTAATCATAAAAATATGTCGAGTAATCGATACGCAATTCGTTTCTTAAAGAAATATTCATTTTTCAACTTATAACTTAATTATGAAATAAAATTACTATACTTAAGGACTATATATTAATTTCTAAATTAAACACTTTATGATATAAAATAAAGAATATATAAAAATTATAAAGTCTCAAGAATAAGCATGTATTGAGCAAATAACACGTTAATTGTAAATATCGTGTAATAAAACACATAAACATGTCTTTGCATAAATTCGAATGTAAATGTGTCACATAGATTCATGAAAAATTATAAAGCATTTAGTAAAGCAAATAAGATCATGAAAACCTAGGGTATTACAAGATGTCTCATGAAAAATTCCATGTTCCTTGCTGATGAGTGCAAACTCAAGATCAACACAAAATCAAGCAAGCATTGGGAGAAATACTAAGAGTGGTACCTGAGAGCCTCTCTGTAAAAGCCCAGGAACACAAGAGAGAAGGCTAGAAAATGGTCTCTGGACCTCCAGGTGGCGACCTCCAGTGATAGCTTGGACCTTCGGTGGGATTCCTGCACAAAGTCGGGCCGGAGAGGGCTCCGGCGTCGACCCTCCGACGCTCAAGTCAGAAAACTTGCTATGGAAGAAAAGCCATAGCTGAAAGCTAGAGAAATATGAGTGAGTAATAGTGATAATACCTTGTTATGAAGAAGGAAAATGAGTATTTATACCTTTAAGCTGTGGGGGCAGAATAGTAAAATTGTCTCTGTTGCCCTAATTATTCATGGGACCACTTGGGGACCCGGGTGCCTTAGGAGCCGACGCGTGTCCCTTGGCTGGCCTGTTCTGTGTCGTTTAGCACAGGCAAATCCTGACAGAATCGTTCTTTTTTGAGCCTCAGTCCCAGAGCTCGTGAAAAGGACAGATCTAATATTTCTTTCTCCATTATTCGTGATTTTGGGGAATAAGAGAATGTTCCCAGCTTCTGGGGATCTTGGGATTCGACAACAGTTTATCTTCTGGCTTTTATATTCACATATTGCGATCGGTATCCAGAGCTTTTGAGAAGCTCTGGAGAGATATATTTCAAATGAATCGAATATTATTTCACAAACTTTTATACGAGTAAGAGGCTTCCGAATCCCTCATCAAGTACTAATTTTCCAGAGTTCTTCAAACCATATTTCATAAGCTCTGGCAGAGCTGTTAAAATATGGTTTCCCCTTTCAAGGGGTAAAACAAGTAAAGCCTGACGAGGCCATGCAAGAGGGATCTCATTCGTTTTCCAGACTTATTCGGTCTCTTCGAAGTCTTCTATGATGGTGAGCTCAGATCTTTGCTCTCATTATCTCTGAGCAGAGCTTTTCATTTTGGTCTGGCTTCTTCAGAATTGATGTGCTCTGTCCATTCTAGCAGAGCCTACATCAACTACTCTCCCCTATTCCAAGTGATATTTTCAGAAGATCACTCGGAATAGATTCTCTTAACTGTGGTGTGATCCACAGCTCTTCAAACATTATTTCTAAGCTCTCAAATTTTCAGGTTTATAGGGCCAATAATTCATTTCCCGCCCGTTTTTCTTTTTAAAAGTCGTGTATTATTGGGACCCTTGGATTATGGAGTCCCTTCAACTGCCTTTATCTGGGCTGTACACGTGGAGGCCCAAAAAAGGGGCGGTTTCTCGGCCCACCTCCACGCGTCCACTTTAATAAGGGGTTCTTCGCGATTCTTCTTTCCTTTCGCTCTTCCTGTTCATTTCTTCTCTTTGGACCATCATCTCAGACGGCGTTTTCCTCCGCAAGTTTTGGAGGGGGTTTTTCTGATAGGCTATCATTTCTTCCGGCCCCTCCGCTCCCGTCTTCGTCTAGGTGAGATATTTTCCCTCCTCTCTTTTGTTCGTTTTATTGTGCTTATTTTTCTTTAGAAATTTCATCATGTCGAAACTCCCCCCTTTTCCGGCGAGAGTCCGGTGTCATCTGCACCTCTTAGGGCGTCAAAACGTCTAGCTATTCTAGGTTTACCGACATCTAGTTTACTTTCTAAATTGGTCGAGTCTCCCGGTTCCGGTCGCCCTCTTTTTCCTGAGTCTCTTCGTGAGGCTGATAAAATAAATATGATCTCCCGTCAATCTAATCTGACTCCCGAGGAGTTGAAGGTAATAACAGGGGCTCTAGAACCGTACACCAACTTCATCATTGAACTCCCTCATCCCAGTGAGAGACCTAACTATGTGGTGTATCCTTCCCTTACTTTCTGGGGCTCTCAGATTCTGGCAGGGCTGCACTTCCCCGTTTGCCCTTATCTCGCCAAGATATGCAATCTGTACCAAATTCCTCTAAATCAATTAAACCCGTCTGCTATAAGACTAGCCTTATCCTTCTATATAGTGTTTGAGGTCAATGGGGGGTTCCCTACTGCCGAGCTGTTTCATTTCCACCACGACCTCAAACGGAGAGAGAAATTTTACTACTTTAGCTCTCGTCCTAGTGGCTTAGCTAAATTCATAGGTAAACCGCCTGGTATTGACTCTCATTGGAAAGATAGCTTCTTCATAGTTACCCCTCGCTCTGGCCAATGTCCTTTCTATTGTGATCCGGAAGGATGGCAATACGAAGTTCCAGATCCTGTCAAACCATCACTCTCTCCTGAAGAAATTACTCCCCCGGCTGCCCGTGAGTTAATGGTGTATCTGAATCTTGTTGCCAATAAAAAGGGGAAACCTAAAGTTTTCCCTCTGTTGAAAGATACATTCGTTCTCTTTAGCTTTGGGTTCTTGGGTTCTGCAGCTCCTCCTCCCCCTGGAGCTGGTATTCTCTTTATCCCCACACCCTTTTCTATTCGAGTGTGTTCTATAGTCTTTATTTATATGTTGTATGTGTCTTGTTGAACAGACATGATCTGGGAGAATGCGCTCCTTCTATCAGATGATGACGATGCACCACCGAAGCCCGCGGCCTCTTCTCAACTCAAGTCAGTAAAAGAAGAGGGTTCCTCTGCCACTGCACATGCTCCTCAGATTTCTGTTTCTTCTATAGATCCCATCGATGCGGATCCAGTTCAAGCTGTGCTGGCTTTAGAGGAAAATGAAGGTGATAAGAACAAACCCTCTTACCAAACTCGAGAAAAGAGAGCTGTGAACCCGTCCTCTGCTAAGCTTCCTTCCAAGCGGAAGAAAATAGTCAAGAGTGATTTTTCCAATTCAGCTAGGCTTGAAGATTTGACTTCCAACGACTTTCTACATGATCCGTTTGTTCCTGTGGAGGACAAGTGCCTTATGTTTCTTAAATCCATCCAAGTGTTGGATCACAGCTCTTCCCCTGCTCTGTCATCTCCTGACCAGCTTCGAGGCTCTATGTTTCGCAAATTGGTTGAGGTAAGGGTCTCAATTCTTTTCTTTCATTTACCTTTCCCTGTTAGGTCTTTTTCTGACCTCTGAGATTTCATTTTTTCTTTTCAGTTTCTGGATCTGCAGGCCCAATTCCTTTCTTCGGGCTCTTCCCTTTCCATTGCCGAACTTCAGCAAGAGTTAACTAAGAAGGAGCAAGAATTATCTTCCAAGGATGTCGATCTTGCTCAAGCCAAGAAAGCGATAAGCAAAGCTGTTGCTCTTACAACTGAACAGGCTTCTCAAATTTCCAACTTGGAGAAAAAACTTTATGAAGCGGAGCATAGAGAGGTAACCTCGAGGGCGGAGGGTTTCTCACAAGGTCTATCTGAGGGTATTGACAGATGTCGCAAAAAGCTTCTGGGGACTTCTTTGGGCCAGGAATTTCTCAAAGAGCTGATTGAGGAGTGTCTTAAGGCTTATCACCAAAGTCCCCTATTTCTGTGCCACATGGGTCCCCACCTAGGTCATTTCATCAAGCAGGGCTTCAACTCTACCATCTCTCAGGTCGAAGAGAAGGGTTTCACTGAGAAACTTAGCCTTTCTCGTGCTAAGCAGGGTCTTACACCCTCTCCTTATTTCAAAGGTGATCCTAAAGGGAAAACAGATTACTCTTGGTTCCCTCCTGTAGCACAGAAGGTGACTTTAAAATTAGCACAAGAAGTGGAGATCTCTCCGGAGCTGCCCCAGATGGAGCCTCATTTGCGCGATCTCTTATTCTCGGATCCTTCTCCTGTTGCAACTGCTCCACCTCTACCAGAGGTTGTTGCTATTTTCGGCCCTGTTCCTGAGCCATCTACCTCTCCAGTTCATGAAAAGGAGTCCTCTGAACCCGAGTTGGGTGAAAATCTGAATCAATAGAGGATTGGACCTTGAGGGTCATCTCTATTGATTTTGTTGCTTGCCTTTTATTCTACGTTTTGCTTAGAGCCTGCGTGCTCTTTTATGACTATTCTCGCTTTTCCTTTTCTCATCGTACTCTTTGCATTTCCTATGCCTTTTACATTGCTACTGATGTAGGCTTAACCAGAGATGGCTTCCCACCATCAAGTCTATGGAAGAATGACACTCATCAGAGGAGAAGCTCTGAGCAGAGCTTGTAAAGAGCTCCAGAGCCGAAACGTACGAAGGCCAAGAGATAGGCCAAAAAGGGGGCTTACTCGCATATACATACCTTCAATGATGTGTTAACCCGATATGAACATATTTAGTCCAGAGCTAGTCACGGCTCGGGGGTAATCGTCTCTAAATGGAGACCAAAACTATGAAAACATGTCTGAGGTAGGCTCTGCCAGAATTGGCATACTACATCAGTTATAAAGAAAGAAGTTACTTGTCAGAATAACAAGCTCTGGGCAGAGCTTGCAAAACTGAGCAGCAGAGCTTATGAAAATAATAATAGTCAAATAAGAGCCTGAATAAATTCTTACTACCTTGGGAGTGATGTCCAATGTTTTTGGAACATATTTCTCCAGAGCCTAAATAGGCTCTGGAACTGGTAACAATGAACGAACAAAGGAATAAGTGTTAATCAATCATGCGCTCTTGAAGAACAGAGAGCATTATCTTTTCCTCTGATGTCATTTGAGCAATGGAAGAAGAATACAACACAAATGTCATTTTCCCGTCTCTGGATTAATGGCATAAATAATCCAGAGATAACAAGAATAATATGTATTACTTGAAGTACTAATATCAGCCATATGTGACACTTGGCAGCACCACACAGGTCTATGGTCCTAGTGGTCCCCAAACCAATTAGGGCAACACTAAGAGATTGACTCTTATGCCCCTCAGAGACACAAATATAAATACTCTCTCCCTTTACCATTTAAAGGTATGTTCTAACCTAAAATCACTCCTCTTGGCTGCATTTTCTTCCATGACAATCTGACTGTCTTGAGCGTCGGAGGACCGACGCCGAAGCCCCCTCCAGCCCGGTTTTGTGCAGGTTCATGGCCGGAGTTTTCTGCTGCTGTTCGAGAGCCAATTTTCTAGAAGATCCAGAGACGAACTGAAGCTTGTTTATGGCTTCTTGAGGGCATCCTCAAGAAATGTTTTCTTATCTCTTTGATTCTTTAAATATTATTGATGTGCTTCATTTTGCCGCATCAGTTGGCGCCGTCGGTAGGAAATCCGAGCTGAGACGTGAGGTTTCCGCAAAATCCGATGAAATCTTGTTGAATGCACAAGACCCGTTCCAGAAATTCATCAAAATATTGAAGCTAAGTTTTCATCCTTTTAAGTTTTTCTCCAGCTAGAAATTACAATTTAGGGTTTAATATACCCCTAATTTTGAGTCTCTTTCGATATAATTTTTGGGAAATTTCTAAAGCTTAATTTCCAAAAATTTATTTAAAATTTGTAGCAAGCTGGGATTTAATTCTCTCATGTCAATTGCAGAAGATCCGGGGCTGGAAAGAAAGCTCGTGCCCTAATATCAATTGGGCTGGAAAAAATAAAGAAGGCGTAAGAATAGCCCGATTCGAGTCCGTCAAGGAACTTTGCCAAGCCGCCATTGGGACGGGCCGATGTCGCGCCTCCCAGCCATGGACGGGACTTGGCCGGTCTTGCGCCGCCTTGTCGCCTCTCACTGAGCCCACCGTCGGTGGGGCTTGGCCGCCACCGGGTCGCTGCTTTTGCCGCTGTGACAGCTGACGTCGACCGCCGCTGTGTCGCTTCACCGCACTGAATCCTGTCGCAGTTCCAGGGTTGAACCCCTTTTCACACGTTGTTGCTTCAACGGAGACCAGCCGATGCCACTTATTTTCGCCGTCACACCATCGAAGTTTGGCTGCCTCCGTACTAGCGAAATCCGAGCGCTGTCGTGCCGCTCTGTTACTGCTCGCCGATGCCAATTTTCCTGGTATCATGGTGCGCCGCCACCATCGCTCGAACTGAGCATCGCCGCCGCTTCGCTGGCGTGATTTGCTCATTTAGAGCAGCCGCTCGTTAATTGATGGCTCGAATTACACGCAGCCGGTTCCATATTAACTTGGGCCTATGCCTTGGTTTGGTGGGCCCATTTCGAAAGTGGATTTTCAATGCCTAATATTGCACCTTATTTGCTGGCTTTTCATATATTCTCAATTGAATTGAAATGTGTTAACGTTAGAAAATAAATGCTTTCTAATAATTTTGTTGGACCGGGTGATGGAAAATTAGATATTACCCGATGTATTTTGAGACAAGCTGCTATAACTTCGCCTATGAGCAGCCCGTGGTTGGTGGTGCTTTGTGATCCGAATTTTGGAGTTGCGGTTTTCATTGTTTATGGATGGAGGTAATTTTCTTATCTTCTCCTAGAACTGCTTAATTTCTAGTATGTGAATGGGGAATTAAAGAGCCTTGTTTAGGCAGAAATGATGAATTGATGTTAAATTGCTTGCTGATAATTACTAATCCTAGTCGGATTAAGAATTTATTTGTGCTATCTAATGGATTGGATGGTAAAAATCCCATTTGAAAATATGGAGAATGGAATATCCAAAGCTTTTGGATCTTTCGTGAATATGTTGCATAGATGGAGATGCAGTGAAATTGATATGTGGAAATTATTGAAGTATGGTGTGTATTATGTGATGATCGAATGTTGCTAGGATATTTTAGATGATGAATCATGATTCGACTTTGATATGTGATATGCTAATGAATGTTTGTGCATAAGCTATCAACGTATTAGAATTTTGATTGAATTCATGTACTTTGTGATAATGGATATTGCTTGATACGATGTTTGAGACAAACCTTGTTGCTTCTATACTTGAAAATATGGTGGGATTAGTGTGTAGTGAAGAAGAGTATGATTTTCCCACTACATGTTTGATTAAATGCTCAAGAGAGAATAATGGAGTAGAAGGAATTTTTGCTAGAATTATCATGCAAAGAATATGAAAACGTGTTTTCTAGAATATGACTGGATGTTGCAACGGGCGTGTATGGTTAAAGGTGTCTGGCTTTGCTGAGACGTATGCTTGATTAGCATAGATGAAACGAGCATATATGTGCATATACATATGGGCATGATAATTCTTTGGGCTAAATGTGAAATTGCAATTTGTGTGATAAAATGCCTCTTTAGCCAAGCACAAGTATTTCGAAACGTAAACTGAGGACCGCGAGGTCTGAAGTTTAAAGTTTATGAACGTGGAACTGGAAAACCACTGACTATACACGTACTTATAAGGCATATTTGTGCATAGAATAAAATGTGATTGTCTGAAAATTTAGCCCAACAGTGGGGGCAGCTGAGTTTATTTTGCGATTCATGCTTAGGATCTATTCTTTCTAAGAAGATCTTGATATGATAAATGATTAGTCCTTTCGAATGAAAATAATTCGATTCCTAATGATTTTGTTTGTTTTCTCTGAGGGAAAATGTTTATGATTTTCGCATCGAGAAAAATGCGAGTGTTCGAGGGAAACTCATGGAAGGATGAATTTTTCTCCACTGAGAGGAAGGGGGTGTGGTGTCCATGGTTAAACGGACTTTGTCAATTCGCGCTTGATAATCCAAGATAAGTATCTCAGTTCCCTTACTATGTGACTTGAAATTGATGCATTGTTTGAAAAGCAATGAATAAATCTATTCATGAGTTATTCAAAATTAATCATGAAAAGAAAAAATTTAGTTCATATAAGAAATATGAATTTCGCGTGAGAACATGTGTTAGGTTTGTTAGAAACAATCACTTCTCTAACTGATATGCTGTGAAGATGCATCGAGTGTGTTAAAATTTGCATCAGTAACTGTTTCTTGGATGAAACCTCGTGAAAATGTATGAAGTATGCTAGAATTTGCATCAGTAACTTTTGCTTAACTGATATGCTATGAGAATACACTAAGTATATGTTTGAATGCATGTGAATATGCTCTTCGTAAATGCCATGATGAAAATATGAGTAGATATATGCTCTGACCCTTATGAGAATCCTTTTTCCCTTAGCTAATTTTGGGAAATATATGTCGAGTGTTTGCCGAAAATGTGTAACAGCATTCTTTTGAAATTGTTATCCTCCATACCTTGATGGTTAACATGAGAGCATGTGATAAGTATCGTATTGACGTATTTTTCTTTGTTAAATTTGTATGGAAATGTGATTTGATCCGTGTGGAAACTTACAAGGGTCCCCAAAAGATGTTATTATGATTCTGGAGAAACATGTTATGTTATGATCTCTATTGAGAGCTTTTATAAAAATTTAGTCTCTGAAAATGTTATCTCTGTCTTTACAACCACCTTTTTCTTCCGGAGATTTCGGCGAAAAGGGGGTAAGTATATGATGATTAATATGTGTTCTGTGAAAACCATGAACTAAGCTGTGATTTGTTCTATGGCTCTCAGACATGATAAATCCTACTCCACAAGATCTGGGAAAGGATTTTGACGACACTACCACTGCTCCTATGGGTACTCCGACGAGCGTGAATGTAGCAGGAGGCTCTGACGCCTCAGAAAATGTGACCACTCTCGCGGTCACGACAGTGGATGAGAAACATCTAGAAATAACACTGACTCGGAATAGTTCAGCTCTGATTCTGTTAACAGTTGAACAGTTGCGTACATTGATTAAGATTGCAGTTGATCAGGTTGTGGCAGAAAGGACTCCCACTCGGGGAGCTCCTCAGTGTTTGAATATGAACGTTTTACGGGCACATGATGTGCCCAGATTTAAGGCCCCGAGCGCGCCTTGTCCTAGAGTCTTCAATGTGGCTCAGGATGATAGGGTCTGGATGCCCTTCCGTTGTCTTCTCCCCCAGGAGATGTCCTCGGGGAGACCAACGTGAGAACCCGAATTGAGGCCCAGAGCGTGCCTACTCTCCCAGAGACATCCCGGAGAGAACCAGAATTGGCAGAGCAGCTGCCGGTGGGACAGCCACCAGGAAAGTGAGAAAAGATTTGAGGGGCGTAGCCCCAAGAGAAGCCAGAGCAGCTGTCAGAGCCGACAAAGTTACGGGTCAGAAACCTAGACCTGGCTGAGTATGAGCATATCAGATAAGTGTTACAATTTGCAGAGGCTTACATCCTATCAGCCTTAGCACGAGCTAAGCATGGATTACAGCCAAACTGTGAATAGAATTTATGCCTTATGAGTCTTAGCACCAAGCATAGGCAAAATTTGAGAGATGAATCTACATCCTATCAGTCTTAACACCAGTTGAGCATGGATAGCATTTATGGCGTGAGTCTTAATCGAAATCGAGATATGAATACCAATTCATAACGAAATCAGAATTGAATTTACACTTTATGAGTCTTGTTAAAATAAGCATAAGTTTTCTCGATAGAGTTTTATCAAAGATTTTGATACAAACTAAGATAAGAGTGTGCAAGCTCTGAAAGTACAGAAGAGCCTCAAGATCTGAGCACTGGCTGAAAAAGGTTTTTAACATGAAAGGAGCCTGAAACAGAAAGTAGAATTGAGAACATACTACTTTCGGAAAACCGAAATAGGTTTTTGCAAACCTAGATAAAAAACTTAGAAACTATTCTAAGTAATTGAAAAGTTGCGAGAATGATAATTTATTTCCTTGAACAGAAAGAAAGAGGAGTGGAGGCAAGATGTAGTCATACACTATCTCTAGAATTGAATAACACAGTCTACTTCTTAAACAGAAGTAAACTCTGAAAGGATGGGCATGAGTGTACACACACATTATCTCCCACAATCAGAATCCTTTTTACGGGATAAAAAAAGGCAGGAATTGAAAAGCACAACTGAACAGGCTAAACTAGAGATGGCTTCCCACCATCAAGTCTATGGAAGAATGACACTCATCAGAGGAGAAGCTCTGAGCAGAGCTTGTAAAGAGCTCCAGAGCCGGAACGTACGAAGGCCGAGAGATAGGCCAAAAAGGGGGCTTACTCGCATATACATACCTTCAATGATGTGTTAACCCGATATGAACATATTTAGTCCAGAGCTAGTCACGGCTCGGGGGTAATTGTCTCTAAATGGAGATCAAAACTATGAAAACATGTCTGAGGTAGGCTCTGCCAGAATTGGCATACTACATCAGTTATAAAGAAAGAAGTTACTTGTCAGAATAACAAGCTCTGGGCAGAGCTTGCAAAACTGAGCAGCAGAGCTTATGAAAATAATAATAGTCAAATAAGAGCCTGAATAAATTCTTACTACCTTGGGAGTGATGTCCAATGCTTTTGGAACGTATTTCTCCAGAGCCTAAATAGGCTCTGGAACTGGTAACAATGAACGAACAAAGGAATAAGTGTTAATCAGTCATGAGTTCTTGAAGAACAGAGAGCATTATCTTTTCCTCTGATGTCATTTGAGCAATGGAAGAAGAATACAACACAAATGTCATTTTCCCGTCTCTGGATTAATGGCATAAATAATCCAGAGATAACAAGAATAATATGTATTACTTGAAGTACTAATATCAGCCATATGTGATACTTGGCAGCACCACACAGTTCTGTGGTCCTAGTGGTCCCCAAACCAATTAGGGCAACACTAAGAGATTGACTCTTATGCCCCTCAGAGACACAAATATAAATACTCTCTCCCTTCACCATTTCAAGGTATGTTCTAACCTAAAATCACTCCTCTTGGCTGCATTTTCTTCCATGACAATCTGACTGTCTTGAGCGTCGGAGGACCGACGCCGGAGCCCCCTCCGGCCCGGTTTTGTGCAGGTTCATGGCCGGAGTTTTCTACTGCTGTTCGAGAGCCGATTTTCTAGAAGATCCAGAGACGAACTGAAGCTCGTTTATGGCTTCTTGAGGGCATCCTCAAGAAATGTTTTCTTATCTCTTTGATTCTTTAAATATTGTTGATGTGCTTCATTTTGCACGCATCAGCTACTATTTGTCATCATCGTACTCTATCGTATGCTTTTGAGCGCTTTATTCTCGTGCATGTTATTTTCTTAGATGTATAATCTCTTTATTTATTGTTATATATTCCTGAAAAATTCTCAATTTTCATTTATCAGCTCTGGAGAGATGATGCTTAAGCATACTCCCTCCTTAAGTTTTTATTTCTAACATCTGTGAAATAAAAATTCTCAATTTATATTTATCAGCTCTGGAGAGATGATGCTAAAGCATACTCCCTCCTTCAGTTTTTATTTCTAACATCTGTGAAATAAAAATTCTCAACTTTTCATTTTATCAGCTCTGGAGAGATGATGCTAAAGCATACTCCCTCCTTCAGTTTTTATTTCTAACATCTGTGAAACAAAAATTCTCAATTTTCATTTATCAGCTCTGGAGAGATGATGCTAAAGCATACTCCCTCCTTCAGTTTTTGTTTCTAACATCTGTGAAATAAAAATTCTCAACTTTTCATTTTATCAGCTCTGGAGAGATGATGCTAAAGCATACTCCCTCCTTCAGTTTTTATTTCTAACATCTGTGAAATAAAAATTCTCAATTTTCATTTATTAGCTCTGGAGAGATGATGCTAAAGCATACTCCCTCCTTCAGTTTTTATTTCTAAAATCTGTGAAATAAAAATTCTCAACTTTTCATTTTATCAGCTCTAGAGAGATGATGCTAAAGCATACTCCCTCCTACAGTTTTTATTTCTAACATCTGTGAAATAAAAATTCTCAACTTTTCATTTTATCAGCTCTGGAGAGATGATGCTAAAGCATACTCCCTCCTTCAGTTTTTATTTCTAACATCTGTGAAACAAAAATTCTCAATTTTCATTTATCAGCTCTGGAGAGATGATGCTAAAGCATACTCCCTCCTTCAGTTTTTATTTCTAACATCTGTGAAATAAAAATTCTCAACTTTTCATTTTATCAGCTCTGCAGAGCTTAGAATTTATTCTTTGTGTTCGTCTTTCGATTTCAATTCTATTTTTCACTTGTTATCCGTGCTTAATTCGTATTAAGACTTATAGGACGTAAATTCATGGCATTCATAACTCAATTAGAGTTTGTCTAAGGTTCTGCTAGAGCCGCGGGGTATAGCTCTGGCAGCTTTTCATTGAATTTCAAATATGCGACGATGCAAACAAGCTAGCTGTGCTTACATACTTTGATTGAAAAGACTAATCAAAAGATCTGAAATAGGTTTAGACATAATACTTCTTCAAATTGCTCACGTTCCAAGGACGCGGCATTTTTCTTCCATTCTGATCCGTCAGCTCAAATGCACCCCCAGCAAGCACCTGGGTCACTACATAAGGACCCTCCCAATTTGGCTCTAACTTTCCCGTTGGTTTAAGCGCATCAGCTCTGCGCAGTACTAGATCTCCTTTTGTGAACTTTCTGATCTTCACGCGTTTGTTGTAGACAGCTCTCATTTTACTCTTGTGTTGTTCGGCTCTAATACGAGCCGTCTCTCACTGCTCCTCTACCATATCCAAATTCTCTCTCAACAGCCTTGAGTTCTGATCCTCGCTATAATTCAAGATCCTGTGGGTTTCTACTCCTATCTCTGCGGGGATCACAGCTGTAGATCCGTACACGAGGTTGAAGGGAGATTCTCTAGTAGCAGTTTTTGGGCTTGTTCTATAAGCCCAAAGGACAGAGTCCAGCTCCTCCACCCAATTTCCACCGGCTCCTGAGAGCCTAGTTCTGATTCCATCTACAATAGTTTTGTTGGTGACTTCTACTTGTCCATTGGCTTGCGGGTGGGCCACCGATACAAATCTCTGTTCAATCCTCATTTCCACACACCAAGCTCGCACTTGAGAGCCTGTGAATTGTGCTCCATTATCTGAGACCAGGACCCCGGGGACCCCAAATCTACTGCATATATTTTTCCATAGAAACTTGATGATAGCTGCCTCATTGATTTTCTTTACAGCCTCAGCTTCTGCCCATTTACTAAAATAGTCAACTGCCACAATCAGAAAGGCTCTGCCTCCGGAGGCTGTTGGGAATTTACCCACGATATCGATGCCCCATTTGTCAAATGGGCAAGGGGAGTACATAACTCTCAATTCCTCTGCCGGAATGTGAATCAGGGGGCCATTTCTCTAGCATCTGTCGCACTTCTTTACTAATTCCTTTGCATCTCTATTGAGAGTTGGCCAGTAATAACCAGCTCTTAGTACCTTTCTAACCACATCTTGGAAGCCAGTGTGACTCCCTCCACAGCCTTCGTGCACTTCTCTTAACACGTAGTTCCCTTCAAGGTTAGAGAGACATCTCAGGTATGGTTGAGAGAATGATCTCCTGTATAAATGTTCGCCCATCATACAATACTTGGCATGTATTACTTTCTTGGGGACGTCTGGCTTGTCCAGCCTCTGCCCTGTTTTCAAGAAATGGATAATGAGAGCTCTCCAATCGTCTACTTCATCGATTGATCCCACATCCAGAGTTGACACCTGACTCTTAGCTGTCAATAACGTGATCTTACCCTTGGCTCCCTCTTCTGCAGAGCTTGCCAATTTCGGTAAGTAATCAGCTTTTTGATTTTCGGCTCTGGGTATCTGCTCAATCTTTATTTCTTCGAATTTGGCTCTGATCTGCTCAGCTAGGCCAACATACTTTGCCATCTTTTCATCTTTTTTCTCATATGTACCCAACAGCTGTTGAGTAAC
Organism: Ballota nigra; assembly: GCA_947034835.1. NCBI lineage: Eukaryota > Viridiplantae > Streptophyta > Magnoliopsida > Lamiales > Lamiaceae > Ballota > Ballota nigra. The sequence goes on along the minus strand of OX344724.1, from coordinate 35,554,884 downwards.
CAGTTTGGGAGTCAGAATATACAATCGCTCTCTGTGCTCCCAACTCCCATAACATCTGCATTCCTCTAATCAGAGCTTCATATTCAGCCTCATTATTCGAGGTTCAAAATTCAAACTTTATAGCAAACTGCAGTTCCTCTTCCGCTGGAGGTATGATCACAATCCCCGCTCCACATCCATGCATGGATGAAGATCCATCAACATATGTCTTCCAGAATTCTGACTCACGAGCTCTGGTTGTTTCTTGGATAAAGTCAGCCAGAGCTTGAGCTTTGATAGAAGCTCTAGGTTCAAATTCGACATCGTATTCCCCCAGTTCTACTGCCCATTTCACCATTCTTCCAGACAGATCTGGTCTTCCCATCGTTTGTCTCAGAGGTAAGTTGGTCCTCACAATTACTTTATGAGAGAGAAAATATGGCCTCATCCTTCTCACTGTCACCATTATAGCCAGAGCTGATTTTTCTATTTTGGAATATCTCATTTCTGGCCCTTGGACAGCCTTACTCACATAATATATGGGTATCTGTTTCACCCTCTCTTCTCTGAGGAGAACAGAGCTCAGAGCATGTTCCCCTACAGAGAAATACAAATATAGAGTTTCCCCTGGCACTGGTTTTGTGAGGAGGGGCAAACTTGTCAGGTGTTTTTTCAGCTCCTCAAAAGCTCTCTGACATTCATCATCTCATTCGAATTTAGATCCTTTTAAAAGGATCTTAAAAAATGGTAGGCTTCTTTCTGCCGATCTGGAGATGAAACGGCTCAAAGCTGTTATTCGCCCATTCAATCTCTGGGTCTCTTTCAGGTTTCGAGGGGGCTGCATCTCAATGATCGCTTTCACCTTAGCCTGATTTACCTCGATCCCTTTAGGGGTTACCATATACCCCAGAAATTTTCCACTCCTTACCCCAAAAGCACATTTTGTAGGGTTAAGTCTGATCTGGTAAGCTCTGATCACGCCAAAGACCTCCTCTAGATCTGCCGCATGATCCTTGGCTTTAAAACTTTTCACCAACATGTCATCCACATAAACCTCCATATTCCGCCCAATCTGATCTCTGAAGACCAGATCCACCATCCTCTGGTAAGTGGCCCCAGCATTCTTTAGCCTAAAAGGCATTTTCACATAACCATAAGTGCCACATGAGACTACGAAGCAAGCTCTGGGCACATCTTTGGGGTCCATCCATATCTGATGGTACCCTTGATACGCATCCATCATGGACAACAATTCACAGCCGGATGTCGAATCCACTAGCTGATCAATCCTTGGTAGAGGATAATGATCTTTCGAGCAAGCTCTGTTCAGATCCCGAAAGTCGATGCACATACGCTACGCTCCACTTCCTTTGGCTACCATGACTGCGTTGGACAACCATTCCGGATACTGCACTTCCTCAATATGTTTTGCTTTCAACAGCCTTCCAACCTCTTCTTTAATTATCTTATCTTTTTCTGGCCCAAATTGCCTCAATCTCTGTTTTACGGGCCTGATCTCTGGATCAACATTCAAATGATGTAGTGCTACCTTGGGGTCAATCCCCAACAGATCATCTGGTTGGAATGCGAAAAGATCTGCATTTCTCCTTAGACATCTAACGACCTCTTCAGCCACATCATGTAGCATCTGTGTCCCTATACGGGTGGTGAAGCCTTGCTTGTTGGGGAACAACTCCACAGGCATGAGTTCCTCCTCTGGCCTAATCTGCAGCTCTGGTTCTTCTTCTATGAGCTCTACCTGTTTCAACTTTTTCCTTGTAGGATCATCTCCTCGGCTCTGATTTCCTGGGAATGTGTGTGCTGTTTTCTTAACGGTTTCAACATAGCATTTTTGTGAGCATATCTGGTCACCTACAAGCTCTCCCACCTCGTCACCTACTGGGAACTTCAGCTTCATATGATACGTGGAGACCACCGCTTTAAAAAGGTTAAGAGATGGCCTTCCCAGAATCACATTGTACGCGGACGGTGCGTCTACGATCAGAAAATTCACCATTTTCACATTAGTAACAGGGGGCTCTCTGAAATGGACCTGCAGAGATACTTGCCCCTTAGGGTGGATGGCACCCCCTGTGAATCCAAAAATGGCCGTTTCTACCGGCTTCATCTCTACGTTCAGATTCATCTTAACAAAGCAGTCATGGAACATTATATCTGCAAAGCTACCAGTATTTATGAAGATTCTGGCTACATCATATCCGCCAATCTCCGTGGTGATCACCAAAACATCATTATGGGGCCTGAGTATCAACAACTCATTCTCTGGCCCGAATTGGACATTTGGTGAGCTCTCCAGTCTTTTTACTTCATGGACATCCTCTTTTCGCCAGAGATGAGCAGCTCTCACAGAGGCTCTTCTAGCTCTATGAGAATCGCCATCCGCTGGTCCTCCGACTATCATATGGATAAATCCCCTCTTGTGACCAGAGTCATCTTTTTTAGGTGGCTCTGCCACCTCCTTGCCTCTATCTCCATCATCTTTTCTCTTGCCGCTTCTATCTCTCTCTCTCTTCACAAATTCCACCAGGTGCCCGTCTCTAATCAATCTTTCAATGGCATCTTTCAGATGTCTACAGGATTAGTGTCGTGCCCATAGTCATTATGAAAACGACAGTACAACTCCGACCTGGGGTGACGAGGTCCTGTCTTTGCAGAGGATGAGAATTTGAATTTCGGGTAATCCGCCACTACTTCCAACATCTCTGCTGGCTGGAGAGTTAGTGGGGTATAAGACTCAAATCTTTCTTGGAGAGGCCTCAATCTTCTTTCTCTGCCCCTCTCCCTTTCTTCCACACCTTTCTTCTTGTCGGGCGTTTTCTTAATTGTAGCGTTCTTTCCAGTAGTTTCTTCCTTCCGTAAGTACGTAGCCTCTTCCAGGTTGATATACTTATCAGCTCTTTGTTGAAGCTCATCAAAAGTATCAGGGGGCTTCTTAGCCAGAGATTTGAAGAAATCTCCTCCTCTTAGCCCTCTTGCCAGGGCATTAATCTTAACCTCGTCAGTGGCTGCCGGCACCTCCAGAACAGCCTCATTAAAATGAGAGATGTAATCTCTCAAGCTCTCTTGAGCATCCTGCTTAAAGTTCATCAAGGACAGAGACGTCTTGTGTATCTTTCTTACGCTGGCAAACTGATGCAAGAAAAGCGTACCGAGCCCTCTAAAAGAGTGTATAGACTCATTGGGCAGTTGGCTGAACCACGTCTGAGCAGAGCCTGTCAGGGTGGTTATAAATACTCAGCATTTCATGCCGTCAGAGTATTGGTGGAGCAGGGCCCCATTTTCAAATCTCAACAAGTGATCCTGCGGATCGGTAGTGCCATTGTATTCGTAGGCCAGAGTTTTAAAATTCTTGGGAAGAGGGTCCAAGAGGATTTCCTCCGAAAAGAGAGATCCATCTTGCCTCATTCCCTGTTTTACACTTCTTTCTCGTTGCTTTTTCATTACTTCGATGTCTTTTCTTAAAGACGCTAGCTCTCGCTGAGTACCACTTCTTCGAGAGGTGGTATTTTGGGTTGTAGAATCAGCATCATCCTCTTCTGACCCATGTTCATCATATTCAACTAAACGGGGTCTCTGTTCCTCAACCCTAGCAGCTCTGACTGCAGCCCTAACATCTCTTGGGGTCGCACCGCCCAGATCTGTTCTTTCCCCTCTGGTGGCTGTCCCACCGGCAGCTGCTCTGCCAAAACTGGTTCTCACGTTGGTCTCCCCTAGGACATCTCCAGGGGGAGAAGACAACGGAATGTTTCGGGGCATCCAGGCCCTAGTGTCCTGAGCCACATTGAAGACTCTAGGACGAGGCGCACTCGGGGCCTGAGGTTCGGGCACATCATGTGCCCGAAGTTCATTCGCATCCAAACACTGAGGAGCTCCCGGGTGGGAGTCCTTTCTGCCACAGCCTGATCAACTGCAGTCTTAATTAGAGTTCTCAACTGCTCAACTGTCAATGGAATCAGAGCCGTGCTATCCTGAACCGGTGTAGTCTCTGGATGTTCCACATCCACAACTGTGACCGCAGGAGTGTTCACATTTTCAAAGGCTTTCGAACCTCCTACCACATTCACGCTCGTTGGAGTATCCGTCGGAGCAGTGGTAGCATCATCAAAATCCTTACCCAGATCTCGGGGAGTAGGATTTGTCATCTCTGAGAGCCAAGAAAAAATAACAACTTAATTCATGGTTTTCTCAAAATGCATATTAACCGACCAAGCATATGTACCTCTTTCATCGAGATCTCAACAATATACACTTAAGAACACATAGTAATGAACACCTATCTCTACAGAGCTAACAGTTTCAGAGATAATGAAAATTTTTACAAGCTCTGAGCAAACATCATAATATCACTCGCTACTTGAAAATCATAATAACATCTTTTAGTAACCTCGTAGATTTTTAAACAGATTGATTCACGTGTTGAGAGCTAATTTTTTGAAAAATAAAGCTGTCAAATAGCATTATATGTCTAGATCCGTACATTCATAACATCATTCGTGCCAAATCATCTTCATAACGGCATTACACCGTATTTTGGCAAAGAAACAACACTTTTCATTATGGAAACAATAAAGATAACTCATACTCATGCTATAACAACAAGTTTTAGTACAGATCTAGCACTTTCATGACCGAAATGACTAAAAAGAAAAGTTGTGACACATGAAGGTACTCATATTCATGAGATTTTTTCCAGAAAAACAGGGGACATAAATAATCATGCATCACTTCACTATTTTCACTCACGATTCATGAAGGGAAATAAGAAATAACTCACGTCAAAATTCAATTTTCCCACAGGCGGCGCCAGTTGATGAATGCAAACTCAAGATCAACACAAAATCAAGCAAGCATTGGGAGAAATACTAAGAGTGGTACCTGAGAGCCTCTCTGTAAAAGCCCAGGAACACAAGAGAGAAGGCTAGAAAACGGTCTCTGGAGCTCTAGGTGGCGACCTCCAGTGATAGCTTGGACCTTCGGTGGGATTCCTGCACAAAGTCGGGCCGGAGAGGGCTCCGGCGTCGACCCTCCGACGCTCAAGTCAGAAAACTTGCTATGGAAGAAAAGCCATAGCTGAAAGCTAGAGAAATATGAGTGAGTAATAGTGATAATACCTTGTTATGAAGAAGGAAAATGAGTATTTATACCTTTAAGCTGTGGGGGCAGAATAGTAAAATCGTCTCTGTTGCCCTAATTATTCTTGGGACCACTTGGGGATCCGGGTGCCTTAGGAGCTGACGCGTGTCCCTTGGCTGGCCTGTTCTGTGTCGTTTAGCACAGGCAAATCCTAACAGAATCGTCCTTTTTTTAGCCTCAGTCCCAGAGCTCATGTAAAGGACAGATCTAATATTCCTTTCTCCATTATTCGTGATTTTGGGGAATAAGAGAATGTTCCCAGCTTCTGGGGATCTTGGGATTCGACAACACTTTATCTTCTAGCTTTTATATTCATATATTGCGATCGGTATCCAGAACTTTTGAGAAGCTCTGGAGAGATATATTTCAAATGAATCGAATATTTTTTCACAAACTTTTATACGAGTAAGAGGCTTCTAAATCCCTCATCAAGTACTAATTTTCCAGAGTTCTTCAAACCATATTTCATAAGCTCTGGCAGAGCTGTTAAAATATGGTTTCCCATTTCAAGGGGTAAAACAAGTAAAGCATGACGAGGCCATGCAAGAGGGATCTCATTTGTTTTTCAGACTTATTCGGTCTCTTCGAAGTCTTCTATGATGGTGAGCTCAGATCTTTGCTCTCATTATCTCTGAGCAGAGCTTTTCGTTTTGGTCTGGCTTCTTCAGAATTGATGTGCTCTGTCCATTCTAGCAGAGCCTACATCACTTGCAATACTCTGCAATGTGTGAATTCAAAAACTCTGTCCCTTTGTCACTTCTGATCCTTACTATGCTCTGGTTCTGCTCATTTTGAATCTGCTTGAAGAATTCTGGTAGCTTAGTAATAGTTTCATTTTTCTTAAACAAGAACACTACCCGAGTGTATCTTGAAAAGTCATCTACTATCACCAAAGTGTACTTCCTGCCACTGAAACTAAGAGGAGAAACAAGTCTTGGGTTGTTTATCCTTCTGGCATGAACCACAAACCTGATTCTTCTTAAACACTTCATTAGGAAGACCTCGAACTAGACCTTTTCTGGCAATCTTGTTCAGTGCTTTGAAGTTAAGATGGCTCAATCTCTTGTGCCATAACCAGCTGTCTTCTGCAGATCCCTTTGCAACCAGGCAAGCATTTCTTGGACAACTGCTAAAATCTGCAAGAATATGTTACCCTTCCTCAAGCCTATAAGCAAGATATCATTATAATCGGAAGAAAAGACAGTGTATAATTCACTAGAAAACTTCACTGAGTAGCCCTTGTCACAGAATTGGGGTACTGAAAGCAGATTATGCTTGAGTCCTTCCAACTCCTCTGGTGACTCCATAGTTGTTGTCACCAAACATCACTCTTGGCCCATTCAGTGGCTTGAAATCTTGGAGATGATCTTTCTCAAATGTCATGTGCTTGGAACATCCACTATCAATGTATCAGACATGGTTGCTTGAAAATCCTTTCTCCAATGGGCTCTTATCCTCCTGCAGAGAGATCAATTAGGTCCCCTACTAGAGCTGGGTCCTGATTGGTTATTTCCAGGTTTTGTAGGAGTCCAAAGATAAAGATCATCCCTTGCTGGATGAGGAGATCTTATCTTCCTTTCAAATCTATCTACCAGTACATGTCTTCTGACAATTACATATTGAGCTACTGGTCTGATAAGAATACCTTTCCTATACACAGGTCTGTTGTATCTTTTCTCAAATCTGGCCTTTGGAATAGCCTGCCTTAAAGACATGGTCTTAAAGGTCTGGTTGTAAGGGTACATTCTAGAAGAACCATCTCTGGTGTTATAACCACCCAGATCAGTTGGTTTTCTATAGATGGGTCTCTAGTTCTGATGAAAACTAGACCCTCTCTGGTATTTATAGTTCTTCTGAGTGTATCTATTCTGGAATTGACTTTTCTGAGAAGACCGTCTCTGGGGTCCCTGGTTCTGATGATAGTTTTGTTGTCCAAAATTCCTTCTCTGAGTATTCTTATTCTGATTGAGATTCCCCCTTCTTGAGTGTCTCCTCTGAGATCCCCTAGTCTGCTTAGGTTCAACTCTTTGAGATTTTCTCTGAGGTCCTCTCATCTGATTAGAACTTACTCTTTGAGGTTTTAGGAGATCAGAACCTTCAATTGTCATTGGTTCCCCATTTAGACGTTTAGTCTCCAGAATTTTCTCTTCCAGTTCAGTCAACTCTTCTGGACTATATTCTAGATGATTATCATAGTAGTTCATTTTCCAAACAGGATTGTGAACTACTTTGTAACCATTACCAGTATAGTCTGTTTCATCCTAGATTTCAACAAACTCACCAGATCTTACAGACATGTTTTTGGTTAAGCGATATTTATGGGATCTTTTTACAATTCCAGAATATCTCAAACACTCTTATCATTTATGCAGTGAGAAAACTCTGATATAACAGATACAACAGTTGGTATCTTTGGAGCTTTTCTGGGCATATGTATCTCCTCAATGGTTTGTTCAATCAGTTTTCCCTTGATAAGAGTCTGGTATTTGGCTCTAAGTTCATTGAACTCATCTTCCTGAGAGTTCTTTTCTTTCATAAGCTGGTCTACCAGAGTATCTCTTTCTGTGATCTTTTCCTGAAGTTCAGAAACTTCTTTGGAATGAACTTTCATGAGTTCTCTGGTGGATTTTTGATCATGAGATAAGGATTGAACTTCAGCTCTGAGCCTACCATTCTCTTTCTCAAGTTTTTGACATAATTGAACACAATTTTGGAGATCTGATAGCATTTGTTGCATATCAGACTCTCTGGAGTTACCAGATGAATGAGAAGATTCAGTATATTTGGAATTAGATAAGCATAAGTTTGTTTGTTGTACCTCAGTGATGTCTGCCATGAGACATACATCATCATCAGATCCAAAATCAGAAGAAGAAGAAGAAGAATAAGAAGAACTGGAACTAGTATCCTCCTCCTCTGCTTCTACCAGTAGTGCTCTCTTGTCTGCATATCTCCTATCTCTCTTGAGTCTTTTCTCTTCTCTTTCCCTAGGAGTTAGCTGAGGATAATCATAACTGTAGTTGCCTGGTTTGTTGCAAGTGTAGCATGTGTTGTCTCCTCTGGGACTTGGACTTGGATCTCTCCTCCTCTGGTTGTATTCTGATCTGGCTGGGCTACTCTCTCTCCTCTGGTAATCAGGTCTGCCAGAACTGTTATCTCTCCTCTGGTAATCTGATCTGCCAGAGCTGCCATCTCTCCTCCTCTCTAGAGTTCTGAATCTGGTCTCCCTTGAGTCTCCAGATGTCTTTTCCTTATCAGCAGACTTGAAGGAACTCTTCCTATCTCTGGTATATTCCTTCCAGTGCTTCTTGTACCTGCCATATTTTGAACTCATTTTATCAAGTTTACGAGTTAGAAGGGCTACCTGCTCCTTGAGACTCAGGTCATCTGCAGCAGATTCCTTTGACTTGTCATCTGACTTGATAGTTGAGGAGAAAGCAACTCCTTTCTGACCAGAATAGAAAACCTCTTCTGTTTGATCCTCCTCTTGAAGGTCATATTCATATGCTTTGAGATCAGACAATAGAAGATGATGATCCAGAGTGTTGAGATCCTTGTTGTCTTTAATCACGGTGACTTTGATTCTCCACCTGCTGGTTAGTGATCGTAATATTTTACTATTTATTTCTTTCTCAGAATAGGTCTTACCTAAGGCACTAGCCTTATTGAGGAGATTTGTGAGACGCATATCCAGCTGGTCAATTGTCTCATCTGGTTTCATTTTGAAGGTGTCAAATGAGTATTTAACAACCTGGAGCTTGTTGTCCTTGATCTTCTCTGTTCCCTCACAGAGTAATGCCAACTTATCCCACATCTCCTTGGCCGTGGCACATATTCTGACCTTTTCAATCACCTCCTTTGTTAGAGTATTTATGATCTCTGTCCTTGAGACCTGGTCCAGGTTGTATAATTTCCTCTCATCATTGTCAAGCTCATCCTTTTTCTTTAATATCTTTTGTCTTCCAACTCGTTCGCCAGTTCTCTCCTCTGCAGATTCACTGGTTTCTACCCTGGACTCAGACCTGCCATCATCAATGGGAGTCCAGTAAAATTTGATTGGACCACTTTCTACCACATCTAACATGCGGTGGTGGATAGCTCCAAGATGATTACTTATCATGAAGCTCCAGTGGCTATAATCCTCGAAAGAGAATTCTAGTAACTTATGGCTTTTGTAAGAAGATTTTGAAGACATTTTTCTAAAAGGATTTAACAGGAATTTAACCAAAAATAATAAAGAGCAATGTATCTACCCGGTGACCAGCAAAAAGCTTTACAAAGCAGTGGTCTAGGACACACTGCCCTGATACCACTTGTTGGTCCCACTCGATAGATTAATTGCGGAAGCTTTAAAACAAAGTAGTGTCTTTAACAAAATCTTTTATAAGAGCACTAAAAGATAAGTAATATGAAAGGAAAGCAATAAATAAGACCGGATATATAGTGATTCAGATATAACAATCTTACGTCCATTCTCCCTTATTCAAAGGGGCCTTACTACCAACCAACCAACAACTTGCATACTGAAATTGTGAAGTACCAGTTCCTTCTTACAATAATCTTTAGATCTAACTTCGATCTAAAGCCTTACAATCTTCAACCTTGTCTTAACAGATGAATATGTTGAGATTCAATAACTCCTTAATGAGTAAATAGAATTATGAACAAGATAAGAGTGCTTTAAGTGATGAGAACTAAGGCTTGAATATGACTTCGTGTGCGTGAGATCTCTCTAGAGCCTTTCTTTGAAACTGCACTCTTGTATTTATAGAGATGTTTAGGAATTAACCGTTGGAGAGCTAATTCAATCAAATCTCTAATTAAGGAAGCTTCAATCAATCAATTTCCTAATTGATTGATTGGGTTGGTGAGATCCTTGGATTGATTGAATTTAAATACTTTACAATCCAAACTTGTTTGACTTGATTTGAATTACCAACGGTCAAATGCTTCCAATGCCTAACTCTGATTCTTCACGAGAAGGCATGATCAGACACCAGGCAACCTCGATGTCTTCTGGTCCAGAGTTGGTTAAGAAACAGAATACTCAGTAGAATCAGGAGATGATTCTGAGCATCTTTTGTTTCACCAGACTCGTATGGTCCGGACTCGTCTGATCTGGGGAAGGTCCTCTGCATCTGGTCAGTCTCTTCTGATGAAGTCTTCTGGTGGAGTCCTCTGGTGAAGTCCTCTGGTGGGGTCTTCTGGTGACTCTTCTGGTGAAGTCTTCTGGTCTGGCAGTTCCCCCTAGACTAAGTCCTAATCTATTTCCTCATCTGGCTAACAGGTCCAGATGGTCCTATTACATCTTCTGGTTTGTTTTAACTTATCAAAACTAAACAACTTTTATCCTAACATGAGGAGAACAACAATGAAAGATACAACACAAATTCCTAGCCTCTAAGTCCTAAAACTTCTAATCCTGGAAGAACTGTAGACTTTTTTAGTGCTGTAGACTTTGTGTAGGTTTGCTTGGGAGTTTGGGGTTATTGTTATTCGTCCTCTGAGGTCTCCTCTCCTATTTATAGGAGTCTTGGGGGTCCTCTAGCCGTTGGAAGGATTCAAAAATTTGAAATATTTTCTCCTCCAACTTTGACTTCAGCTAATAAAAGCTTCTTGTCACGTAGCTATTTCCTCAAAGTAGTACAAGTTGTCTTTTAGTGATGACTGCTCAAATAGCTTTTAATCACTGAAACACTTGTTTCTACTGGCTAGTAATTAGCTCTGATAAACACTGAGACATTTCAAACTAAGTGAGTGAGTGTACAGATTGTACTACACTTAATTAGTCCTTCTAGTCTCAAGTTTACAGCTTGTAGTCTTTAACTCTGCAGATGTAGACTCTTCGGCTGTGGATAGGGGTGGTTCGGTACGGTATACCGTAATTCTTAGGTCATACCTTATACCGTACCGAAAATATCGGTATGCAAAAAATATACCGTTACCGTACCGAAAATTTCGGTATACCGTAGTTCGGTATACCGAAATTTCGGTATATTATCGGCATGATTTCGGTATACCGTTCTTTCCCAAAAAAATTGTAAAATAAACTACTAATAAATGAAAAAAAGACATCTTTGAAATCTTAACAAGCGAGAACCTCGGAGAAAACATATGAATTATATTCTGCAAATAATTCTCCAAAAAGAAAATAGATTTCAGATTTACTCCACATATATTGTTACTATTGTCATGAATTTACTCACTTGACAACAACTGAATAAGACTAACTTCTGGTTTAAATAGAAATTTTCAATATTTTGGATTAAATATTCGACTACCGGTGTCTTTTTTATCTTTCTTTTTAGCAAAATGAGATTGAGAGAGACAACTTTTGATTGAGTTAGAGGGTAGGGATTGAAGGAGGTAGGAAAGGGATAAGCATACCGCTTATATAAGAATGGACTATGGGCCTATGGTTATATTAATTAAGAAAAATAAGTAGTTTATGCTTTTTTTAAATAATAAGATTAATTGGGCTTCCGCATTTTTATAATAAGACTACCATCTAATCATTTATAATGGTACAATATTAAAATAATTAAAATTATAAATTAATTTCGGTATTTCGGTATATACCTCGGTATGTCACTTTTCATACCGTTACCACACCGAAATTTTCAGTACGGCGACATATCTTACCGAAATTTTCGGTATACCAAACTTTTCGGTAAATTCGGTATTTTCGGTACGATAAGCTAGGTATACCGATTTTTTCGGTATTTTACTCAGCCCTAGCTGTGGACTTGTCTTCAACTTTACAGATGTAGACTTGTCTTGATCATAGTTGTAGGGTCTTTATCTAATGTTTGCAGATGTAGACTTTCAACTTTTGAACTCTTCATATCTCTTAGTACCTGCAATGTTAGTTCTCACAAAACACATATATGTTTTGACATTATCAAAATCAAACAAGAAAATTCTTAGGACAAAAATATCCTAACAGACACTAACACTGACATTTAATACATATGTTATTTGGACTAACATACAAGTTAAAGATCAACAGAGCTGATCAAAGGGTCCTACAAGCTTATACAAGATTTCAGCTCAATAAGAGAGGATCAATTGACTCTTATCAAGTCATCAAGTGACTTTACCAAGAGGTATCAACTGACAGATAAGTTCCTCTTATGCTTATGTTTATTTATTCTAAAATCAATTTAAAATTACAAGTGTTATTCCTTCCGTTTTCAAAATTTTTTATTTTAAAAATATAAAGGGATTATAATTGTTTTCAAAATTGCCAGCCCGTTGAAAAATGTTTGTTCTAAATTAGATTTACTTAGAGCCCGATTAGTTTTTTAAAATTAAAATTATTTAAATTAAATTATTGCAATAGTGTCTAACTGTCATGATTAAAAATCTCTTGATTACCTTGACAGGTTGCGAGCCTTTCTCACTTTATTAAAAAAAGTTACCATTTTGACATCAACATGGTTGGGCACACACGTGATTTTGAATACCAAACATCTAAAAAAATCATGGGTCTTTGGATTAAACAATGCCATATGTGAATCTATCAGATCTCACACAACACTTTGCAATTTTGCCGCTCACTACCTTTCCCTTTATAAACTCTTCTTCATCGTTTATTCTTTCTTTACTTCACTTTCGAAATTCTTTGCAAATAATTTCTCTCTATTTTTAGAAAAGAGCCAAACATTCTCAAATGACACCCATGGTTACCGCCAGTGCCAAGATGTGTGGAGATTTTGTAGCTTCTTGAGAGAAGAGGATTGAAGACCTCCTGTGCTGCTCACTCAGAGCACAAAAGGACTCTAGATGCCTGCACAGCGCAGTTCTACATAAAGGCAAAGTTCGTGGTCAATGGTAATAACTTTGGAATCTCATGGAGGAATATCAGTGAGTTGTTCAACCTCTGCATGGAAGGAATAGACCCAGAGAAATACCTGGAATCCTTATAGTCTATGGCGAACAAGTCATGCCAGGATGTGTCTACTAAGTTCAAGAAAAGGCATTTACATTAAAGTCTTGAAGACTATCATAGATGTAATTGGGTTGGAATGTTCAGGGAAAAGATGATAAATGAGAAGGAACATTTCAAGAATGTAACTGATGAAGAGAATTCAGGAAATAGGAAAGAAATGGATCTTGGATTAGACGATTTCTCTTAGCAACAAGACCACTCTCATCATTGAGAGTAGGCTTTCAAGTGAAATGCCCAAGTACCCCAGGTCTAAATTACTTTTGAACAAGGATGGAAAGATCAGTGGGCAGTGTGACTTCGAATGTGAATTCCATGCCTAAATGAATTAAATTGCATGATCATACTTGCCAACTAAATGCATGTGAATAATTACAACTCATATAGGATCTTGCATGCTAGAAAGGTCTTAAAAATGAGTTATGTGTTCTTATTACCAACACTAATTCAAAATAAAGAGCGAAAATAATATATGTTTTCATTGCTAAGAAATGCATAATGAGTAAACAAAGAGATAAAGATAATAATACAAAAATTGACTACTAGGCTTGGCTCGGAAAAACATTATCGATTAGACTTCCAATCAAGTTTAAGTCTCCAATGCAACGTGAGTATCTTATTATAATTTTTTGAGGATTCTATGGAACTAAGTTTATGACTATGAAAAGGAAATCCATATTAACAGTTATAAATTTAAGTATGATGTTCGGATCCGATGAAAAGTAAAGTGTCACAAATAATGGAAGTGGTTATGAGTGATTGCATTAAATTGCATAAATAATTCAAGACTCAAGGAATATGAATTAAAGTCAAGATTATCATACCCTATTATAATTTGTATACTCACTGGTCGTATGTCTCATATTACTCTTACATAATTTTTCAGGAGATCGAGTCTAGAGATGGAAACCGGGGGACGAGGTCGACCACTTGCTATAATAAAGGAGATTTTCAAGAATAAAGCTTTTCAAGAAGAAAATGATGGTTTACAATGATTTCTTTTGTAAAATGTAAATATTTTTTCATGACTTCCGCAACTATATATTTGAAATGTAACCCTTATATCTTCTTAAACAGATAAATTTGATATCTTTTATGACTTGACTGTTAGTGGTAGTGTCCTAGAGACAATTCATTGTATGGACATAATACTAGGATAATATTCAGATTTGGTTTAATATTATTGTTGATTTAATATTTTTTTTTTGATCGGGATTGTTGATTTAATATTAAATGAATGACATTGCACTTGTCTGAATATTATGTTTGATTGTTTGCATTTATTCTTATCTGTGTTCCCATGAGTCACTACTGTCATTGAGTGAGTGAGAACTCAAATGAATTAAATATGATTCTCAAAATAGTCTCGATCAAGGATCATCAAGAATGGTATATTGATGATGCAATTGAGATTGGTGTGCGATCTGCATCATACTCTTAGAGAGTGTAGCAAGATCTCACTTACTACGAGATATCGGGTATCTCATGATGGATGCACATATACATTAGAGGGTATTGGTTTACCCATTCGAGAAAACATTTGATGTAATTCAATAATATGTGTCTACGGGAGTCTCGGTTAGTGGGAGCGATATGACACTCATCTGACTTGAGGTCAATACGCACGACATGTATAGAAACTTTGTGTTTGAGTTATACGTGAAAGTATGTTTTTAATTTGTATAACTCATGTATTAAACACTTATTTATGAGAATAAATCTTTTATCACTATTGCTTTGATTATGAATGAATGTTAAATATTTATTGCAACCAGTTTAATTTATAGTATGTGTTACATTTTAGTTAATGTGGTGATACTAGATCATAGAAGATCACATTAACGGCTCCTTGTAACTAAACATATAAATTCACGGCCTAGGTGGAATTGAACAATTCGCCGTGAAAGGTCGATGTGTAGTTCTCAGATTGGCCTATCTTTACCAAGAGATTGCACTAGCACATTTTGTACGTGTTGAAGAGGACCTACAACGAGGATAAATTCTTATGTTCTGAAATGTGAAGAATTAGACCTAAGTGGTTATTGATTTCTTAATCTTCGTCACTTAAATAGGACCGTGTGTGGTTAATAGTTATTGCTTTGACACATGTCAGGTGAGAATCATCATGACTTCTAACCTTGTGTTTCAAGCAGTAATATTAATCATACGACGGTTACTAAGATTTAATACGGAGAAACATGTGCGAGTACGGCTCGTGTGATTTGTCCCCTTGGTGAGCTCATAAGTTTTATCGTACCAAATCTGCAAGTGGAAAATTAGTTTTTTTGGTACGGATAATAATGTTGAGCTATCTTTACTCCAAGGCACAAGGAGTTAATTAATTTAGAGCTATTTAGAAGCTCAATTAATTAATGGACTAGATAATCTTAAACACATGAAATAATAACCAGAAGCCCATATTATCTTAATATGAATTAAGATGGATAGTGCAATATTAATTTGATAGTGATATTAATTAATATTAATGGGTTGAATAATATTGGGGGTCAATATTAAATTCAGAAGCCCATTGGAGGTCCAATCTTAATTCTCCTAAAGGCCCTTCAAGTAGTTAAATAATAATAAAGTGATTAAAATAAAAGAAAATATAATTACTGATTTTTCTTGATATTTTCGAAAATTAGTGTATTAGGAGAGAGAAAAGATTTTGTTGATTTTCTTGAAAAGATATTACGGAAGATATGTATTCTTGGAATACAAGATTATCTCATAAATCCAAGAAGATCCAAATCTTGTTATTCCTTACTAAATTTTCAAAAATTATACTTATATTAGGAGGGTGAGGTTTTTATGAAATATTTTATTATGGAGAAAAGAATATATGGGATATATTCAAGATTTCTTGAAGACCGAGAAAAAGATTTTCTCTCCCCCTATTCCACACCATATTTTTTGTCACCCTCATCTATATATAGGGGATGATTATTTCATCCCCAGTTTACAAGTTCCGTGAGTTGGAAAACTTGAAAGCCAATAAATATTTTTCTTCCTCTCTTATATTATTAGATTGTTCGTGAGCGCTTCCCACCGGCGAATGAATAAGACGAAAATGGAATACTTGAGAAGACTTTTACGGTTGATATGATCATTTTGCTTGTCCCGGTCTTCTCGGTTGGGCGTCGCTTCAAGAGGTACGTGTTCATGTAAAACTCCTAGATATACCGCGATAGGATTTTTCGTAATTATATTCATTGGTGTGAATTATTTGTTTTTGGTTAATTATTATTTAATTAATTTAGAATTAATTCATGCTAGAAATAATTGGATTTAAATTCATATTTGAATTTCATTCCGAATAGATCCGAGCACACCGATTTCCCCAACACTTTGACCATACACTTGCACCCTTCCACGGGTAGATATGACATGGATTGGGTTTATCACAAAATGCATGTGCGTGGTAGTTGAGCCAAGAATATGATTCATTCCTCAAATGTTGATTTAGAGAGAACACTCGTTTTCTCATCATATATAATTGGATCTAAGTCGTTGGTCGACACACATCAACTTAGGCTTTGTGGCTAAATGTGATATACTTGATCAATTAGTGATTATAGATAATATGATTAAGTTATTTGAATAGACACTTCAACATGTTCAAGACTTAATCGGGTATTCGTGAATGAAAGAAAGATATCACAATAGCCTACAATATTACAGGTAGAATGTCTGATTTATTGTGTAGGGTTGAATTAAGACCGTTAGTTTGACTAACCACTCGATATACGAGGACCTATGGTTCACATAACAAATAATAGTTATTTACCAATTATAGTAGGTTGATTAAATATTATATTAGATATAATATTTAATTTATGAAGAATATAATAATAATTATATTTGGAATTAATTATTATTAATATTTAATAAAATTGAATTTAATTAAATAAGAATTCCCAATAATAATATTTTGAATAATATTATTTGTAGGAAATTATTTACAAGGAAATAAATCTGTAGAGATTTTATTTATTGGGCTAGAGCTCTTTTCTTGCTTGGAAATTAAGCCAGCCCATCCTTATAAATACAAGCCCTGTAGGAAATCCAAAATACACACAAGAAATATAATTTCTCCATAAAATCTTCAGTCATAATTTTCCTAGCAAATTTGTCTCGGGATTCAACGCTGACAAATCGGTTCGGATTGGTAGAAAGCTGTTACGTGAATACCATAGTTGAGGAATCTATGTATGAATCGCTGTAAGGCGATTCTGTTTATTTTTCTTGTATTTAATTATGCAATTAATTGTTCGTGGTTGGTGAACTGTTTAATTTCATTGTGCATGTATTACGTGCCTCTAAATTCCAACATTGACCCACCTATATTAATGGATCCGTTTAGGGATTATTTATCACATTCTACTTTGGTTAAGTGTGATGGACTCCACTGCGAGCACGTCACGTACCGGTTTCGGGCCAGCACGACAGGGTGGTATCAGAGCAAAAATTCTCCTAAAGATGGATAAAACTAAAGGTAAGTGACGATACTCAAATCCATGGCTCTCCATCTGAATGTGAACAAGGTGAAAATTGCATATTATTATGTGATCATATGTGGATATGTGTATGTTATATGTGAATGAAACAGAAAATGCATCCGCACATCGAAGCATACCTCATCACTAGGCAAGGAATAATAGAGCTTATATGGACATATGTAGCACAAATAACCTTGAACCGAGCCAAAGCCTGAGCTGTTGAAATAGAAGAAGATGAAGTTAGAGTTTATTATCGCCTACGAGATAGTATCCTGCAATGACTTTACGTAATTGCAGAAGCCACACTATGAGATCTGATGTTCGACCTCGACCTTTAGTCTATGTAGCCTATTGTTATTAGGTGGTGACCCGGATAAGGGAGTATGAGGAAAAAACTGGAGAAACTGAACACTTAGAGCTGAAAGCTCACATGTACGAATCTTATGCGGCTTGATGTACATTGTCATAACTTGCACCCAAGTCCGTACCATCCTTCCAAATTGAAGTACACGAGGCAATACTCAAGGCACATCAATCTAGAGCCCAACTCAGTACCTTTGGGATACCTTGACGTCCCGTAACGGAAAGGATGCTATAGAGATCTGCAGACGGTTAACTGATTTTGGAGTGATGGAAGTACCACAAGCGGGCCCCTCAACACATCCCACCTATTATGGACCACTGCCCAAAGCATGTCCATTACTACCCAACTCACTGAATGAGGGTTGCAAGATGTGGAAATGCAATACTATGTTTCAAATTTCTAATCTACATTATGTGTGATTAACCAAGAACACATATAATTTTTCCCTCCTCGATATGAACCCTATTTGTTCATGAACTTGGACTAAAAACATTTCATATTTACTATGTGGTTTTAAATAATGAGTCCTGCATGATAAATTGTGTGCATTTACATGATATTACATGATATATGTGTCAACTTGCATTTAATTGTGTAAACTTATGCGACTAACAGTCTTTTCAAATGACATGAATACATATTTCACAAACAGTGTCGTGGTAAAAATTATATTTCAAACCTTAAAAAAAATGACCAATAGCCCCAAGCACTCGCAACCACCAAACCAACAATAATGAGAATAGAGACAGAACCAAAACTAATGACTTTATCAGAGAACGCATGATGTCTAACCCGAGAAAGGATTAGAAATGGGGAAGCAATTACAATAACAGTGGAAATGATAACCCATTCAAACAGTTCAAACACTATAATCCGCCAAAGTACACGGGAAATGAAGGACCACGTGCAGTAGAAGAATGTATTGTTGAACTTGAGCGAATTTTTGAACATATGAAATTGAATGATCAACAAAATAGTCCCGTACTAAATTCCAATTCACTAAAGAAGCTACTCAATGTTGGAAAAAAAAAAAACTAGTGCCCAATAACAAAAAATGAACATTAAACTAAGAATTAAACATTTAAAACTACAATACTAGATCGCTATTTTCCATGACTCCTACGAGATTAGAAGGAGATTGAGTTCATAAACCTACGACAATAGAACTCCACTGTAATAGAATAAGAATGGAATTTCAATCGATTATCTAGATACACACCATGCTTAGTGGATACAGAAGAATGTAAATCCTGTAGATTTGAGAAAGGACTGCAACCAGAACTAAGTGGAATCATTACTAATCTCAACCTACCCCGTACGTATTTGAACGAGCACAAATAGTATCCCTCTACTATGGTAAATAAACATTCTCAGCATCATTACCACAATTTGGAAACTGGAAACATAACCACACAATAAACAAACATAGACGGTTCCCAACAACACCAAGCAACATGAACCCCACAAATTGACCACCTTGTAAAGACTATGGAAGACAACATCCAGGAGAATGTGTTAAAGGGAAAGACATTGGTTACCATTGCAGACAGACGATACACATATTCTTCGAATGTCCACAGCAAAAAGGGGAAGTCAGCAATGCCACAACTGACACTAAAGATAGGACTACACTTAACCCTACCTTGAGGGAGAAGTAGATCCGATAGAAATTGATGAACATGCTAGAGTACTGACAGATAAGTTAAGAATATCTAACCACCCCATACATGTCTTATTCTACATCGGAGCATCGCATTAATTCATAGCTCAACAATGTGTGCAAAGCCTAATCTTAACCAACATCTATCAAACATACTTATGAGTCTGATTACCATCTAGTGAACTATGAGAATATCCCAAATACTATTCCAAATACCTATACAATTCCCAAACCCAGGGCCGATCTTATAAATTGCGGAGCCTGAATCGACTTTAAAATTGGGTCTCTCAGCCCGCCATCAAATAAATTTTTAATTCAACATAACTTTTCTTATTTATTAAATCAAATTGTCAATTAAATACAAATTTTGTAAAGTATAGAGTGAAATTGATTCATATATTAGTCATTTTGAAGGATGTGAGATGAAATTTAAAATTTGAATTTGATAAATTTATCTATGTATGTGTTAATTCTTTTATATGTTTTGATCAATACTATTTAATAACTTATTATGATCGATTTATTTAGTTTTAATTATACATTATTTTTCTAGTACTATGTCTCGTAAAATTATAAGATGGATTATATTTAAGTAATTATTTTGAATGTACTTCTCATGAAAATTGAGTAATATTTAATTTCATATAATTTAAAATTGAGATTGTTTTTAAGTTAGTATATATATAGTTAAAAAGATTTGAAATCGCGACTGAAAAGATCAAAACAACGCCTCCATCCACTGGGCTGTATAACAGTAAACTTATAATTTCTTAGATTTACTTATATAATATATAACATAAATGTTAAAATAATTTTGGGCCCCTAATAAATCACGAAATTTGTGCGCCAGAGTCGAATGACTCATCCGACTCTAAATAG
Organism: Ballota nigra; assembly: GCA_947034835.1. Lineage (NCBI taxonomy): Eukaryota > Viridiplantae > Streptophyta > Magnoliopsida > Lamiales > Lamiaceae > Ballota > Ballota nigra. The sequence goes on along the minus strand of OX344724.1, from coordinate 35,534,401 downwards.
GAGCGGCCATGCCCAAACCATACCCTAACCGCTAACCTCTATGTCCTTGGAATGGGAAATTACGACATCATACAAAGTATGAACTGGTTAGGCAAAATATGGCAATCATTCGTTGTTCATAGTCAGAAGTGTATAGCAGCAATCCAGATAGAAGCCACCAAGAGAAACTTAGAGGATGTACCAATAGTTTGATAGTATCCCCAACATATTTTTTGACAAACATGGAGGACTCATGCCATAAGGAGAAATCAAGTTTACTATTGATTTAATACTAGGAGCTGCACTTGTATATAGGCCTCGTACAGAATTGCACCAAAGCAACTACAAAAACTTATGAAGCAGTTGCAGGAATTTCTCAAGAAGTACACTTGATATATATTCGGGAATAGACTTTGAACCTGTATTGGACAGTACCTACTTGATTAGTTTTAACATCGAACCTTAATTTGTGCTTATTTCTATGCTACACTAACAATCTTATATTTTTCGGTGTAGCATTTGTTACATTTGCTAGATAAACACCGCGATTCGTCTGGAAAGTTTAACAAAGTACGTACACAATAGGAAATCCTAGTCGAGCATTAATTCTTTACTAATAAAATTGTATAGAAGGGTTGGTCCGGTGGTGGGTGTGGATACCTCGAGAACTCCAGAGGAAGGCTGCAACATGTTGAAATCAGTACCATTTCCAATATTGGTATATAACTAAGGATTATGATTGATACTCCCTAGGCCCTGGAAGATAAAAGGGTAATTGTGTTAGGTAAAATTGCACTTTTAGTCCCATAGAAATATTTTCAAAAAAATTTTGGTCCGATATTTCAAAAGTAGTCATTTTGTTTGCAAAATTGGTCTCAATTATTAAATACTTAACATATTTGGTCCCAAAATTGTAAAATTGGTCCCAAAATTAGTCATTTTATTTAACGATTGGGAGCATTTTTGCATAAAAATAAGAACTTCTGAACATTGGGACAAAAAATATTTTGGGAATATTTTTATGGAAATAAAAATGCAAATTTTACCGTAATTATTATAATCAACAGGGAGATGGGTTCTCAGATGTTGAGTGCTATGAGGAGCAAGAAGTTAATGGAGAGATTGGAGGGGAGCAATAGTGATGAGAGAGAGAGTTGATTTGGGTTGGTGATTACGAGGTTGAGTTATAGGATACTTGAAGCTAAATTTCTAGCTGGAAGTAGTCCCAGATACTTGGCTTTGATACTAAGGCTTTAGACTCCTTCTTGCCCTAGACTGCTATTTATGTTTTAGAGCAATCTATTTCCATTGATTTTATAATTTGTTAATAAATAAAAGTTAGTGACAATTATCCTCTCATGTATGGGTATTTTCGAGGAAGCACATTTCTTGTCACTACAAAAAAATCTCTTTTAAAGAGAGAAATTAAAGAGGGAAATCAATCCCTTGATATTGAAGAGGAATTTAACAAGGGTCAATGAAAATCCCTCGGCAAACAACTGCTAAAGTTTCCTGAGGGTATATCCCTTGGTAACTTACCCTTTTTTGTTCCTTTATGAAAACTGGGCTAGGGACTAAATATCCTAGGCAACTTACCTTTTTTTTAATGTAAATGCGCCAATATCATATTTTTGTGTGTATATTTATATATAAGTCTATTATATATAAGTTTCTTATTTTTTTAGTTAATTAGTTATATAAATTATATTCTCTCCGTCTCATGATTATTTGCACACTACTTTTTTTTTTTTTTTTTTTTGTATTTTAGCGAATGAGTTGTTTATTAGTATTTGAAATAATAAACTGACTTTTAAGAAGGGGTATGATAGATCTATCTCTCATCTATTTTATATCTCCTTAAAAATTATTTGATCATTTTAAATACTAATAGAAAACCCGTTCATTAAAACACGAGAAAACAATAAATGTGAAAGTTTTGGGACAAAGGGAGTAAGTAATTAATTAATACATTTATTGTATAATTGTGTGCACGTATATGACTATATATATATATATTTGTGTGAGTGTAATGTTTACAGTATTAATATTTTAATTAACTAGTCTTAGTATTTATAATTATATATTAGTATTAATTTATTGTGCATGTGTATATCTGTACAAATATATTAGTTGTACATACTATGTGTATTATAATTAAAAAACGATCAATATATGTATATATATGTACAAACAGAGAAAATTTGATTTTTTTTATAATTTTATTAATTTTTAAAAAATTAAAACGATCAATATATATATATATATATACATTTTAATAAATAGTAAAAAAATATAAAGTGATTACTTTACAAATTTACTGTAAAGATTTTAATAAAACGATCAACATATATGTATATACATATATTAATAAACAGTGGAAAGAATATAAAAGTGATAAAATTTTATTGAAAATATTTTAAGTAAAACAATCAATATACGTGTATATATGTACATGTTAATAAATAGTGAAAATAATATATAAAAGTAATTATTTTACAACTTTATTGAATTTTTTTTAAGTAAAATCATCAATATGTGTATATATGTACACATATTAATATATACTTAAAAATAATATAAAAGTTAAATTAGTTTAAAAATAGTTAAATAGAATATATAAAAAAACAATTAAATTAAGTTAGTTTATAAAAGTTATGTAATTATAATAATTAAATAGAATATATAAAAACAATTAAAATTAACTTATTTTGATAAATAACAGAATATATATATATATATATATTTAGGAAGAAAACATAATGAATGACTCATCTTGCCCAAACGACATGACGAAATGGTAAGACATCTCCATGCATGGAGGTCTCGTGCTCGAATCCCCACGAGAGCAAAAAATCGCGTCTATATGTGGCCAGCGGATCCGCAAGGCTGTATGCTAGTGAGACGTCACGGGTTCGATACCAATCTCCTTTTTTTGCCTAATTCTATCTTCACGAGCATAATCTCTCTTTAATTCCCTCTGCAAAATGCTGACATCATATATTCCCTCTTTAATTCCCTCCTCAAAATTAACTAGGGTTCTCTATCCCTCTCCAATTCTGACACGATGTTCCCCCATTAATTCCCTCGGTAATGCCGATGACCCATATTTTCACTCGGGAAACTCTTAACGAGGAGCATTTTAATGAGGGCATTGTTCCCTCTTTAAATCCCCTGTTAAATGAAAATTCCCTCTTTAAATGAACTGTTTTTTGTGTGGTGTGTCTGTTGGAAAATATTAATTTTGACCATATTTATTAAATATTAAGTGACAATTTAACTATCCATTTTGCGTAAATGGATTTGGTTGGTTCGATTTCTCAAAACCAATTTTAGGATGAATGAGAAATTAATGTCATTTAATATATGGATAAATACATTAATGAATGTATTTATAAAGGTAATAGTGAAGGATTGTGACTTATAGACATGAAGTGTCATGTCTTTTGATAAAATTATTCCAAAGGTTGTGTCTTTAAGAGATATACCTTTTGGTGAATAGTTGTGCATTTCCAAAAGTTATGACTTTTGGAAAATAAGAGTTATAGTGAAGAGTCGCAACTATTACTTAACGACCCTTGGAAACCTATAAATAGACCCCCCACATTTGTCATTTGCATTCCATTCGGAAAATTGTTTTAATTCATGTTGAAAGTTGAATGAATCATCAAGTGCATACAAACATTGGTAGTTTTGCATTAGAATCGAGTCAGAAAGTTTCGGATACCCGAGTCCGTTCGCCGATAGCTTCCGTTACGTAGTGCAGTGTGCGGAAGACTTTAAAGTCGTTGTATCTTGGGGGGCGATTGCCATGAAACCGTATTGCACCGGAGAGCGAGTTAAACTCGTGCCTCGACTTTCGTATTATGTCTGTGTCTTGCATAAGTCATCTTCGTCTATACACACCTCATTTAATTCCTATTTTTTCCAACAATCGTAAGACGTTATTTGGTGTGTGTTTTCGAAGATCCAATCTGGTTTGTTTCGAGGGAAGTTTAATTCTAAAGCTTGGGTGTTTCTATAAATTTTCCTTATTATACACATGATTTAACCAACAGACATGATGCAATTTTATGATTGTGTAATAATTTTGTGAGGCTTGAACTCACTTGAAATTATGGATACAAGCGGAAAGCACTATGATTTGGGTCACTTTAGTCTCAAGTCTCAATGGTGTTAAAGAAATCTGTCAGTTGCAAAGATCATCTATTAAATGATCCAAGTTGCAGAAGCAAAATCCTATTTTATATAACATGTTCTTGCAGGCATTTCTACAAACACCTGGTGTGCAGCTGAGAAAATAAAAAAGGCGAGTTAGTGAGAAACAGAGCGAGAGGCGGCGATGCTTGGCAGCACGTAGAATTTGACGGTGGCGCATGTCCAGGCGCAATTGCGACATCACCGGATTCGAGAGGCGTGAACACCGTAGATGGCAGCGGGCATCGACGGGGGCCAACAGCGTTGGCGTCTTCATCAAATCAAGGCTGAAAAGCAGGCGAAGCCAATACTTCATCAGACCGTTGTGCGCAGCGTGACCAGGCTCAACGGAGCGACTGCGTCTCCAATCGGTATTCCCTTTACCTCCATGGACAGCCGGCGGGAGAGTGTTGCCGGTGACCCTGGAACCACCGTCCACTGATTACCATTGGAGATGATGAGTTAGAAGACTCGGAAAGATGTGGACGGCTGCTTCATCGGTAAGATGGCAGCGGTTCCAAGCGTTGTTCTGCAAAACGCGAGGGACTGGGAAGGTTCGAAAACAAATATTATGTATTTAGGCTTAATTTTTTTTTTTTTTTTTTTATCGGTAAATGTTAGTTGTTAGTAGTTAGATTAGTTCACCAAGTCTCCATACACTCCCAGAAATCTCCAAGTCTACCTTATAACTCTCTCCCAATTCGTTCCCAAAGGGAATCGAACCCAGGTCACTCACTAGAGTGAGGAACCCGGTGGCCAGGTGGGCTAAGCCACCTGGTTATGTATTTAGGCTTAATTAATTGAATATTGGGCCTAGTACTAAAATGGTCAAAATAATAGAAAATGGACCTAAGTTTTGTTGGGCTATTTGAACAAGAATGTGATCCAAGCAACTTAATTGAGAATACTTGTAGCAAAAAAAAAGGCGAAGCCCTCGCCCCCAGGGCCCCCACCCCCTGGCCCGACAGGATTGGGTGGAGGAAGTAAATCATGGTGACTCAGCGGCCCATTAGGTGGGAGGACCAGTGCCTGGTGCCCACAAGGAGCTATCCCCCACATTGGAGGGATAAAACTCCCACACTGCGGCTGCCAGGGCTCGATCCTGCGTCCTTGTAGCAATCTGCCACCCAGGAACCAGTTGAGCTACGCCCATGCGGGCACTTAATTGAGAATACTGTTTCTCAAATTAATTGAGACGGGTCATTTGAATAATTAGGCTGTTAAGCCTAATTAAATGAGTCCGGAAATTTTATGGAGTAAATTATTTATTACTCGAGGTATTATAATTATTCCATATTTTTTGGATCCCTTGATTGGTGATAACAAATTAAATTTTGATTTGGGATCAAAGGTTTGTGCTTGGGAATGCAAATTAATTTGGATTTAATCCAAAATATGAGTCGTTTAATTCGCTTGAGAATTGCTCGCGAGTAAAGGACGGTAATTGAGACTCATTTGGAATTGTGTTAGAATGCACAAGCGGTGTGAATTTAATTCACAAAATTTGACTCGTATAATTTAATGGAGAATTATTAAGAGTCAAAGGTGGCAATTACAACCATACTGAAAATTGAATTTAATTTGGTATTTGACCAAAATTAAATTTCGAACTTGCGGATTTGGAGTGTGACTTCAAACGTTAGATTTTCGATTTATTTCGAGATTGTGTCCTAATTAATATTTGATGAAATATTAAGTGGAATGGACGGGCAATTCGAGCGAGTATGAGAGATAAATTCTCGCCATAAAATACAATCGAATGTGGGGGAATAGAGGTTTATCCATGATATACATTCGGAATGTAGGTGGTTTAGCTAAGGCGTGACCTTGAAGCTAAATGGAAAACCAAGAGGCAGTAGCCAAAAGAGGTTAGTGGAAAAGTTTAAACACGTGGATTTGTTCAATCTCGTTCATAAAAAGTCACCACACAAGGAGATAAATCTGTGTAAAGTGTTAGGATAAAGTGATCCTACAATTATCTTAAAGTGTGGGGGTGACCTTAAAGATTGAAGCACTAGTAGTGTGCTTAATGATGTTTGTTGAACAAATCGAAAAATTCCTGACTTGGAATTTTGTATGGAAATATCCAGATGTGTTGGAAAGATACACAAAAGCGAACTGGATATTTGACACAAACTCCATGACCATCACTAGAAATGTGTGTGTGTGTGTGGGGGGGGGGGGGGGGGAGCAGTGACAAGAAATCCTCTAAAAATATGCAAATGATGGTTGCATTGAGACAAAAAACCCGGTCGATTAAAATTGAGATGTTTTAGAGGATTATGGGTAAGGGGAATGAGGTTAAAACCCACACATAAAAGGGTGTTCATAGCGGAAACTCGTCCATGGTGAATGGAGGATCCAAGAACTTGGTTCAACGAGACAACTAAGTTATGAAGCACTCAAATGTGCACTTGAAAATTTATTGCAACCTATTCCCGAATCCCTTCAAGTGCAACTCTGCGCCTTCAGGTGCAGCAAAACCTGCTAACGTGTGGTAAGGTTAAGCTTAACAGCTTTTAATGATTCCTATATCCCAATGGTGGAGTATTGCAGGTTACTCTTCATAGGAGATCACCTATATAAGTGTTGAAGTGGGGCCGCTTCTGACTGAGAAAAATTCAGAACACGCTTATGAATCCAAGATATGGTCCAGGGCCAAAATGGACAACAACGTGAGAACCAAAAAGGTATTAGAGTCATTATTGTGTGAATGTCATTGTCTTGATTTACACAAAAAGCCGACCAGTTCAAGACATCGTGTTCACTGAGTGGCGAGTAAATCCGATGGCATCTCACTAGGGAAGGTTCAAAGCCTGAAGCTACCTATCCCGATGTAGTAACGGTTCGTCGGAACTTTCTTAGGGTGTCACATGCATAAATTTCATTCATGTGGGGGATTGTTGGAAAATATTGGTTTTGACCATATTTATTAAATATTAAGTGACAATTTAATTATCCATTTTGCGTAAATGGATTTGGTTGGTTCAATTTCTCAAAACCAAATTTAGGGTGAATGAGAAATTAATGTCATTTAATATGTGGATAAATACATTGATGAATGTATTTATAAAGGTAATAGTGAAGAATTGTGACTTATAGACATGAAGTGTCACGTCTTTTGATAAAACTATTCCAAAAGTTGTGTTTTTAAGAGATATACCTTTTGGTGAATAGTTGTGCATTTCCAAAAGTTATGACTTTTGGAAAATAAGAGTTATAGTGAAGAGTCGCAACTATTACTTAACGACCCTTGGAAACCTATAAATAGACCCCCCTCATTTGTCATTTGCATTCCATTCGGAAAATTGTTTTGATTCACATTGAAAGTTGAATGAATTGTCAAGTGCATACAAACATTAGTAGTTTTGCATTAGAATCGAGTCTGAAAGTTTCGGATACTCGAGTCCGTTCGCCGATAGCTTCCGTTACGTAGTGCAGTGTGCGGAAGGCTTTAAAGTCGTTATATTTTGGGGGCGATTGCCATGAAACCGTATTGCACCTGGGTACGGGGCAATACCGTCTTACGGAGAGCGAGTTAAACTCGTGCCTCGACTTTGTATTAAGTCCGTGTCTTGCATAAGTCATAATTCGTCTAGACACACCTCATTTAATTCCTATTTTTTCCAACAGTGTCCTGGTAAAATATTTTAGGTCGAAATTAATTTTAAGGGTTACAAACTAAGGGAGATGGAAGATATTGTTGTGCCAAGATGAAATCATTATATTATTACAATAGGTAATATATTATCTAATGAAGTGTTTAGAAATGTATATATTTGGAAATAAAAAATAGTTTTGGTTATTGCTAATATCGATTTTATAATAAAAGATATATGTAGTTAAAGAGATATAATAATAACAAATTTTTTTCCAAATATGTATTAGATTATTGAGAAGTAAGACCTTACAATAGTTCCCATTTAGGACAAGCTCTCATTTACTGAACTTACGACTTATGCATACGTTTCGAAGCATAAAATTTAGGGTTTGCATTAATTACAAATACGTGGTTTTGAAGATTAATATTGGATGGACTTAAAAGAGAAAGTTAAGACACTCATTAACATGTATCCATGCAGAAGGGATTTGTTGGAGCCTACATATAAGTGCTGACTATATATAGATGCTACCCTTATTCTGTATCTTAACATACACTTGATATTTATTTATTCGGGAATGGACTTTGCCCATGCGTGGAACAGTACCTATTTGTGCCCATTTCTTGCTTGATCTAGAAAGTGTAACAAAATAGGAAATCCTAGTCGAGCATTACTTGTTCACCAATCAACATTATAGGAGAGTTGGTCTGGTGGAATTGTGTGGACAACCCCAGAGGTAGAAGGCTGTGGCATGCTGAAATTAGTAGCATTAATTCCCATATTATTGTATAGGTGAGGAATAGGAATAGCATTCCCTTGGCCCTGGCCCTGGCCCTGGCCCTGGGGGACGAAAGGGTAATCGTTATTGGTTCCTCGGAGGTGGAGTGCTGTGAGGAGCAAGGAGTTGATGGAGGGCGGCCAAGTTAGTGATGAGAGAGAGCTGGGTGCTTCTTCGTTCCAAGTGTTCATCATCATCATCATGTTATTGTTATGATCAGTGCTACTGCTACTGCTACTATTAATGTTGTAGTTTTGTAATCCCATGCTGAAATTTGGTAGGTTCTCCATCAGCTCGGTATCGCAACTGGGGGATTCAGAAGCTGAAGCTGAAGCTGTTTGTTGAGGCCTTCTTATCGCGGTGCTCTTCTGGAACACTCTACAAATCACCCATTCCTCCTGATACACCCACACCCACAAATTTAAACTACATATATATTAAAGAATTATATTTATTAATTTAGAAAAATATGTTGGAGAACACAAAATCTTCTAGTAATAACCATTATATGCATTCACCGATACCATTAGACTTATAAACTGAATGCATGCAATGGTATCATATTATGAATAAGTTTCACTAGAGATCTACTAAAAAAAAAACGTCTGCCATACAAAAATTGTTGTATTTTTCTTTAATCTCTAAATTTTTGCACATAAAAAATATAATTATTTTTTTAATTTCAAATTCACTGTTAACACACAATATTTCATTAATTAATTTCTACTCATATATATTTCATACTAGGGTTAGGATTAATGAAATTTCAGATTTAAAGTAAAGGTAATTTTTGTGGTTGGATTTAATTTTTATTAAAATTTGTTGAGTTCATATATTTATATATAACAAATTTGCGCATTTATGGTAGCTTAATTTATAAACTAGATCTTTTAAATAAGAACGCACGTACATATAATAATTAAGACAAAGTATAGAGTGAAATTGGTTTATACATGAATTATTAAAGGGTATTAGTTGTATTTACTGAATAGTATTATTGATTTACACTAAAGAGTTTTAGTGAAAATGAACTAAGACTCTTCAATACTTTTAAGTAAAAACAACTAATACCCTCATATATAAACCAATTTGAATAATTAAGTATAGAGTGAAAATTGTTGATACATGGTTTTCAGTGAAAAATGTTAGTAAAGTAGTATATGATATTCATAATTAGGTAAGTAAATAGAGGTAGGTACCTTAGTGGGTCGAAAAGCGTTGGTTTGAAGACGATATTCATGCATGACCCAGTTGGTTTTTTCACCCTTGGGAGCCCTCCCTCTATAGAAGACCAGCGTTTTCTTCATCCCAACCAAAACATTGGTGCTTCCTCGGAATATCTCCTTGTCTTTGCCCGTTGTTTTCCAGTACCCTGCTTCCGTTGCTCGGTTCGTTCTCAGTCCCGTTGGGTACTTTCGATCTCGTAGGCTGAAAAAGTACCATTCCTTTTCTCCCATCGACGCTTTCGCTGCACATATGTATAATTCATTCCAAAACATAATTAAATTATCTTTATTTTAATTAATAAATAAAATTGAATACCTGGGAGGTCCCAAGGTTCGTTCTTATTGAGATCAACATCGGCAACGGCCTTGGTGGTGAACTCGAAATCGGAAACTTTGTTTGTGAGATAATAAGTAATGAGTTCTTCATCACTTGGATGGAACCTAAATCCTGGAGGAAGAGGAAGAGTTTCGTCCATTGAATCGATGTAATGTAATTATGATGACCCTCTACTCATTGCTGCCCTTATTAAGCCTCTTCTCCATTCCTCTTTCTTCAACAACAAGCTCCCACTCTAAAAGTCTTTGTTTATTCTCATTATTACAGCTAACACTTTGACAAACATCCACATATATCCTTCGGATTAATTTATAGTATACAATACAAGCCTTTGCATACATACTAGTCATCACCAAATATAAGCACACACAATCCATATTCTCAACTCACACATCATATATTATTTTTTGTATCAATTTGTTTTGACACGTTGCCACACCAATTTTAAATTAATTAAACACCCCCTAGCCTCTTCATATAAAAATAGATTGGCATAGTATTATATGAAAATAGTTCATCATAAATTTATCATGAAACAATTTTAAAATACGAATATTTGTCCAGAAGTATAAAAAATCTAATCAGATTTATTTGTGTCAGTGATACTATATTGTAATTATTTTTAAAAAAAGTTGAACCCAAATTAATGATTCTCCTAATGAACTTTTTATACTCCTGATCAAATATTCGTTACTTTAAAACAGTTTCATAATAAGCTTATTATGATATATTTTCATATAAAATTTACTCAAATAGATTTACATATTCTTTTCCCAAAAATTAATAAATAAAAGTTATTATGATTAGAAAATCGAGTTTTATTTTGCTTTCTCATTTTGCACTTGTATCTGCTCATTTTTCAATATTGTTTTGAAGAAGAAAAAAAAAAACAATTAAATAAGAGTTAAAATGGAAATAAAAAATTAATGATTTATTAAATAGAGTAATTGGTCTTATGTTGTGGACGTAAATAAAAAATAAACCTATTTTTATGTGACGGAGAGGGTGTATATTTTACTATGTGTTCATTTACTCAATTTGATATTTTTTTTTCCTCCTTAATTGATACTACCATAAAAATTTATACACTTACTTTTTCGATCAGTTCTTGTGGATTTTATGATTTTGGTCGGTACATTTTTAGGTAAGAAATCTAGTCTCACGAGAGGGCTTTTCATTTAATGAATATTTGATTTCGAGATCTAGAGTGATCACTAATTTAAAATTACTAGGACAACGATAGTTAGTGTTATAATCCAATATATAATTAATACGGATTAGTGATGAAGAACACATATTAGAAGAAAGCGATGGCAAATAATGAATATAAAGGGGAGAGTGAATATTACAATTGTGATAGTTTTGTCGAGATTATGGGCATGAATGGTCCAACCACCTTCACCCATTCCCACCCACCAAAACTCTGGCTAACCCTCCAATACCAGCAGATTGCCTTATAATATATATTTTATAATATTCTGTTGACACATGTACATTTCCTTCAAATTTTAATTACTAAAACAGCTAATTAATTGAATATTTAATAAGGGGGCATACCATCTAGGTTTTGCTTGGATGGTGCGTATGATTTGAAAGCTAACAATTAATAGCTAACAAGTACATGTAATTAATCGAGAATAATTTTAGTGTGCTGTGAATTTGGATTTTGAAAAAAATATTCTAAACAGAAATTAGAAATACTATAAGAAGTAATTAGTAATATTTCAAGAATACACCAGTAATACCAAAAAAGGACATAATTAATAACTTAATTGAAAAAGAAAAAAACACACACACAAACAATGTGTTTGTGTGTGTTTTGAAAAAAAAAATCAAAATTGAAGTAAAAATTGAGTTTAAAATTCAAGTGCATGCTATGTAATTGAGTGCATGCTAGAATATATTTGTGATTAATTAATTGAGGTTTTAAATGTATAATGAATTTAAATCATCAAAATACATATTTATGAGTTCTATAATTTGAGATGTATGGTTCAACTCATAACCATAGATCGACTAGACGAATATCCGTGTATTTCGTGGGGCACGATTATCCTGATTTTATTTTAGATCAGCTTTGGAGTGCTATGTCCGGAGAGTACTTTAGCATTTCTCGATAGCTAGAAGTTGACGTGGGGCACTTGTTAGAAGTGAAGTACTTTTATTTTTCACACAAGGTTTTCGGATGTAGTTTTTAAGGAGCGAGGCAAGCCTTACCCTTTATTTCTTTGTATCATTACGTTTTTTCCCACTTATATAACTACCTTATTCGTCTGTGTATTACATGAGATGTTTGTAAAAATCAATTGAACAACACAAATAATTACATATACTTAAATTAATTAGTTCATCATTATATAAATATATTCAAAAATAGAGGAGTTCTCTTATGAAATATTTCACATATGAAATATACGTAAAATAGATAAATATTAAAAACATCATGGGTCGAGTCGGATTTTGTGAGTTTTTTCCAAAATCTCGCGCAAGTCAAGTTTCAAGATTTTCGCTCCCAGTTTGTGTTACTGTATGGGCAAATGTATGTTACTATAAGAGCAAATGTATGTTGCTAGTTATTAAAAAACAAGTTTTTCTACTAGAACAAATATGTTGTTGGGAAATTGTATTGATATAAGTTTTGATTTAGATGCCAAGATGTTCTCCCTAAGCTAATGTAAGTAAATTATATTCAGTAGAGTTAGTTTAGAGTTAGTCAGTTCACTTGTTTGGGAACTGAGTACATTTACTAATTTCAGGAATGTATGTCGTTCACTAAAGAGAAGTCCGCTGAAGAAGTGAAGTTATCTGAAGAAGTCACCTGAAGCACAAATGTTTTCTAAGTACATTTATGCTAAAGGAAGTACCATCAGTAGAGGTACTGGAAGACTGCTGATGAAGACTAACAAAGCATTTAAGGCAAAATGTATTTAAGGCGGTTAGTTATTCTGGTTGGAACACAAGGCAAAAGGAATGTCAGTAAGCTTGCAATAAATGAAGGAATAAGAAGGTTCCTTCAGTCGAGTTCAACCTTAAACCCAGACAAGCTCTGCACAAGTTGATTGTTCGGTCCAATGAGAAGATGACACGTAGGTGTACTTCACTAACAACCGACCTACGCAGACTGGCAAACACCAAAAGCCAGGTCTTACCTTTTGCAGAGAGCTGGTTGCAGGTAAAGACTTCAAAGTCAATTATTCATGCGACATAAAGCCAAAAGGAGTCATTTGAGCCAATCAGATACAAGAGACTTACGTGGGAAGATTCAAACTCCAATGGGAATATTTTCAAGGAATCTATAAATACAGAAGGACGTGCTCATTGTCATGCATGGGAAACTTCAAAGATATACACATTCTCTACACTCACAAAACGCACAATCGAAGCACTCGAAATCACTCAAGTTTCCCAAGTGTTTCACTTTTGTAGAGAAGTATTCAAAACCTTCTGTAAACGTACTTAAAGTCATATTCAAAAGCTTAGATCAAGATAATCCATCCTTAAGCTCTTGAGCTCACTCTGTAAGGATTATCTCAAAATAGTTGGAACCAAACCCTACTCAAAACCCTACCCACAATTAGGTTGAGAGTTAGAGTTAAGAGGTGTGAGTAAGTTGATAAGTTGATATCAGTCTGAAAGCTGGTTGTTGGGAACTAGGGACTGGATTTATCCTAGGGATCTAATATCCTAAGAGAGGAATATTTAATCAGTGCACCTTGGCATTATAACACAAGAAATTTCAAGTGAAAGGAATTCTCCTGTTTAATCTGGACAGTGGACGTAGAAGATTCGTCTCTGAACCACGTTTATATCTTGTGCATTTACTATTCAGTCATTTCTTAAGTGTGTGTTGGATAAACAAGTTTTGTAATAACTAAAACGAGTATTTCTTAAAGGGCTCACTTTCCCGCAACTGAAAGCTAATTAGATAGCATCTCAACTGAAAGTCTTTAACCTTCAGTGGAGATGATATCTCAGTAAGCTTTCTTAAGTAAATCAACAACAGACTTCAAATTCCACTGAAGGTTTACTGTCTTGAGTAATCTGTTAAGTTTTTAGAAGAAAGTTTTAATTTGTAACAACAGGTGTATTCCCCCCCCCCCATACACCTGTATCACTCGTTTCGGGATCAACATATGAGTTTTTAATTTATTTCTCATCCCTTTAAATTTAAATTTATTGTTTTACATGTTAAAACATATTTGCTCCAACAATAACATATATTTGCTCTAACATCAAATACATTTTTGCTCCAACATTAACACACATTTGCAATAATACACATTTGCTATAACATTAACACACTTTGCTTCAATAGTAACACATATTTCCTCTAACAATAACACACATTTGCTCCAATAGTAATACATATTTTTAGTAACATACATTTACTCTAACATTAAAACGCATTTGCAGTAACACATATTTACTCTAATAGTAACACACTTTGCTTCAATAGTAACACATATTTCCTCTAACAGTAACACGCATTTGCTTCAATAGTAACACATAATTTTAGTAACACACATTTACTCTAACTTTAACACCCATTTGTAATAATACACATTTACTCTAACATTAACACACTTTGCTTCAATAATAACACATATTTCCTCTAACAGTAACTCACATTTGCTCCAATAGAAACACACATTTACTCTAACGTTAACATACATTTGCAATAATACACATTTACTCTAACATTAACACACTTTGCTTCAATAGTAACACATATTTCCTCTAACAGTTACACACATTTGCACCAATAGTAACACATATTTTTAGTGACACACATTTACTCTAACATTAACACACATAGTAACACATATTTACTCTAATAGTAAAATACATTTGCTCCAATTGTAACACATATTTGTAATAACACACATTTGTTCTAATAGTATCACACATTTGCCCATATAGTAACACATATTTTTAGTAACACACATTTAGTCCAATAGTAACACATATTTTTAGTAACACAAATTTCTTCTAACATTAACACACATTTGCTCCCAATAGTAACACAAATTTTCAAAAACCTTTTCAAGACATTAGATCGAATAATTGGTGTACAAGGTTTGTTATGAGATTTTTGCATCCTTGTTAACATATTGGGGATTGAATTGCAGAGGAAGATTGATGAGAGAATGAGAGAATGAGAAGAGAAAATGAATTTTGGGATAGGGATGGGGGTGGGGGTGGAGGTGGGGAGGGTGGGGAATTGTGTGAGGGGAATGGGGGGTGATGCTGCAGAGGCGGAGGAATTTTGGGGTTGTTACGGGCGCCGGGACGGGGGTTGCAGACACAGCAGATATGGGGGAAAGAATGAGGATCCATTTTTTTTAATATAGATTCTTTTACGGATCCAGAATATGTATAATATTTTATATAACAATTTGCGATTCAAATAACATATATACACATTTTTCTGATATATATATATATATATATAATTTAATAATTTTTCTGATATGTATATTTTAAAGCTTTATTTTTCATATATTTTAAATTTATGAACTATCTAAAAACATAGGACTATATTAATTTGCCTCTTGTTTAATTTTTTTATCGAATTGTAATCTATGCTATACAAAATTGACTGATTGCAATCTAGCTAAATTATAACACAACATAATAAGAGGAAACCCCCATATTTAGTCAATTTTAATTTAAAAAGTTCAATTTTGTCAAGAGCTTTAATTTTATTATTTTTTAGCCAAGAAAATATATTATTTACCAACTTTACCCTTATTCCTCTTTTCTAATTTTGATTTTTTTTTTGTAATTTTTTTCCTACTTTTATTTTTTCCTTCTCCTTCATCTTTTTTTATAGCTTTTATTTCTCTTTTTTCCTTCTCCTTCATTTTATATAGCTTTTATTTTTTATTTGAACGCCACTTCCCTTATCTCCCCCTTCCTTTTCAATTTCTCGCATATATATTGCTGTCAATCGGTCTTTCTTCCGATTTCTCTCTCTCCAACATTAGGTGTCTTCATCTCCCTTCAATTTAAAAAAAAAATTGGGGTTTAAAATATATGGTGGTGTGGGTTTAATTATTGAGGGTTTAACATGGTGGTACGGGGTTAAAGATTATGAATGTGCGTCGTCTAAATTGTTTTATGAGGCTAAACACTAAAATTATATGGTCTTTAAAATGGTGGTACATGCATAATAAAGTGTGGTACGTGGTGAATTCATGGTGGTAGATACTTAATAAAGTGTGGTATGATTGTTGTACGAGGTGAATTAATAGTGGTACGGGTTCAAATAAATTGTGGTACGGGCATAATAAATGTTGTCGATGATCGATTCTAATCGTGAGGATTAATGGCTTTTTTTAAGTCATTTTAAAGGATGATCAAACAATAATGTATGTTTGATTACTGACTTGAAGCGAATGATAGTAACTTCTACTAATCGCTCACCCGCAAGCAGACGGGTTCACTGTAGTAAGGGCGAGTATAATGGCCAAGTATATCGAACCCACGAGATGGAGTGTATGCGAACAGATCCCTAAAGATCTACGCGTCGTAGCTAATATGAGTGTAATATTTTTGGATTTTTTAAAGATTAATTGAAAGACTAAAATAAACTAATTAAACTAAGAACGAAAGAAGACGAATTAACTACTGGTTGTTTTCAAATAAGAGATGGTGATGCTTAGGATAGGAATCCCCACGTATACTAACGGAGCAGGTACATAATCAAAATAACTGTGACGGGCAAAAAATAACCTAAGTAAAAGAATGCAAGGTGAAAGCTCAAGATTCTAAACCCTAATACTTTACCCTAACACTCGACTTCACTAATCCACTAACAAGTTAATAGATTGTGCTTAATTAATGAGACCCTAATTTAACTAAGGTGATGCGGTCGTCCTCCTTCGCTAAACTGGTAGATGAATTAACCTTTCCTAAACCCTCTAGTTAAGTCTACTCGTTGTTAAAGAGTGATACGGTCGTCCTCTCTCTAACACCTTTCGAACGAAGTTCAAAAGTAAAGTTAAGATTAATTTTAAGCATTCATTAATTAAGAGAATTAAAACCCTAACGTCACGAGTTATTCTAATTACGTACCCACAACCTACTTCTACGAGTTCTTCCTACCCCAAGCATGCGAGTGTTTTAGCTAGACATGGTTTTAACGTAAACAAGAGTAGTAGAAGAAACAACGAACATAAACATGATTAATTCAACAAAGAAAATATGAAACATGAACTAGGGTTTTAAAGAATTAAAAATACTAAGAACTGAAATTTTAATTGATAAAAACGAAGTTTAAAGCGTTAAAAGTTACCAAGCTAACGAAAAGAAACTAAGAAACGAAAATAAACGAAGACTTCGTATGAAAAACCTGAACCAAACGTAAAGTAAACTTGCTCGTTCCTTCTCCTCTTTCTCTCTCTAAAAACTAAGTCTAAAAGTGATGTGTGTCGTGGATTCTTCGTGGATTCTGAAGAATATATATAAGGATCGGGCTGAAACGGGAGTCAATGGGCCGAAAAAACGAAATTTGAAATTTTGCTCTCGGAGGCGCTCGAGCTGACCCGCTCGAGCGGAGGCTCTCGAGCATAGGTGGTCGAGCGAAAGTGATGGTCGAGCGAGGGCGCTCGAGCTAGGGTGGTCGAGTGAAAGTGATGGTCGAGCGAAGGCGCTCGAGCAGTGGTGCTCGAGCACTTTTCAGCAGCAGTACACTTGTTCGTAAAATCTTCATATCTCCTCAACCGGGAGTCCGTTTTGGCCGATTCAAAGTCCTACGAACTCCTCTTTTCGCCCTCTTTCTATCTATGAAAACCAAAGAGACAAATTCATTAGTTTATGAAAATGATACTCAATTGACTCCAAACACTCATAAAAAACACTCAAAACTAGGGCATTTCGAGTGACGAATCATGACAATTTCACGCCTAATCAACCCCCCCCCCCCCCAAAATTACCATGTTGTTTGTCCTCAAGCAACGAAATAATAAGTCAAGTGAAATTGTTAGGAATGAGTCAAAGAATCAATCATGCAAGCAAATGAACTCGAGCTTCAAAGATCAATCACACGTATACTCACTCACTTTCCTTCATCATACTCATGCAACAATAACAAGAAACACCAAGATCAAGCATGGATGTGCACTCAACGATGTGTTTCGCTCCTTCACAAGTGTTTAACAATGATAAAGAGACTCACTCAATCAATCAATCACACAAATTGGCAGCCATAGGCTTGTAAATGCTCTTAACTTCGACCATACTCTTGAAATCAATGCCGAATCAAAAAGGACTTTCTCAAGGTTGTAATGTAGGCTCTTTGGACAGGTGGGATAACAATATGGTAAAGTGACTCAAGTGAATGGAGAATAGAAAATCAAACTTCGGTACTTTGAAATTAGGAACAGACTACTTCAAACATATTCAATCAACACACCTTCAATTCCAATTCTCTCAACACTTCAATTTTTTTTTTCCTTTCTCACTCTTTCACTTTTTTTTTAATCACTTCACTTTTTTTCTTTTTCGCACAAACACATGAGCTCATTTTTTTTTTCCTTTTTTTGCTCATTCTCAATTTTTTTTTTCTTTTTCCTACATCTCATAACTTCATCACACCTTCTTCTCATATTCACTAACAAACAACCTTTTCCTTTTTCAACTCAATTTAATCCATTCACATTCACACTTTTCCTATTCTCCACTCAAATTGGGACAAAAAGGCTTAGGAATGGAATAGTGTTCATATGTGCTAGCAAGTAAAATAGGCTTAAAGCTCAAAGGGGCTAACAAGGGGTCAATGTCATTGGTAAGGAAAATTTTGGCTAAGTGACTCAATAAAATAAAAAATGGCCTAAGATCCTATTCGGCATATCAAACTAGACATAATCAAGAAGCAAGAGCACACACAAGTTCTAGCATCCTCTAAGGTGACGATTCACTCAAAAAACGAAGAGATTAATTCGTATATTAAAATCTCATAAAGCTCAAATCTCACGGCTTTCACATCCATGCTAGTCCTAGTGAATTCTCACTCTTATCACACAAGCACTCAAAAAGAAAAATTCACAAGCATACAAGTTCTTTCTCAAATCCACTATAACTCAAACACTCACACAAAAGAGTCCCTAACTCAAATCTACAAATCACCCTACTCATCAAATTGTACTCAAAGATAGCAATCAACAAGCATAAAATGATTGATAGGCATGAAATATGCAATAGCGACTCAGATCAAAATCACCCCAAGGAGCATCTCAGGGCACCAAATGACCAAACACACTCAAAGATAAGGGGTGCTCCGGTGCAATGTAACAAGGAACATAAAAAAAACTCCACCCCCCCAAACTTCGACCTTGCGAAGAGGTCTAAGTTTGGGGTTGTGGGTTACCTCAACCAAACAATTCAGTTTCTCTCAAACGTAGCACACTCCCTTGCTTGAGTTCCTCCCTTTTGAGTAGCTCCTTCGAGACAAGCCTACAACATGAACTCTCACGTACGAGGTTAAAACTTACGATTCAACAACACCCTAATAACATAACAAGACACTAAAAAACAAATGAAAGCAAATAAAAATGGGCTGCCTCCCATTCAGCGCTATTTTTAAGGTCCTCATGCTGGACCGAGCTCAAAGGAGCTTATGGGACATCATACTAAAAAATACCTCCCTTACTCTCATAAGAGTGATGCTTGCATTCCTTTCCTTGATTCCCTACCATCATGAACTCCTTTCCTTCCTTCTCATCCCCAAGTGTTATGGGTCTCAACTCCTTCTCACCTTTATCTGGAGGCGTCTTACCAAACAGTTTCTTGAATTTGGACTTTTTCTTCTTAACTCCTCATTTTCCTTCAAACTGGACCACGTCCACCTTTTTCACTTCTTCCTTCAATTTCTTCTTTTTATCTCTATCAACATAATCAAGAACAGAATGCTCATGGGTTAAATTATCAAGTGAAAGATTATAAAATTCATGAATATGAGAAGAGTTAGGGATAAGAGGTGTGTCTTTCACACGAGGATCAATTGCATCCATGCAATACAAACTATCATCCTCCTTCGGGTGCTTCATGGCTTCATATAGGGAAATCTTCACTTCTTGATCATTAACCTTCAACGTAATCTTCCCATTTGCCACGTCTAGCACCATCCCCGCCGTAGCTAAGAACAGTCTTCCCAAGATCAGGGGCACGTGCTCATCTTCCTCCATCTCTAGGACCACAAAATCGGCTGGAAAAATGTGATCTCCAACTCTTACGAGGACGTCTTCAACAACACCTTGAGGTCAAGTGATAGACCGGTCGGCAAGTTGAAGCGTCATCATCGTCGGTTGAAGTTCTCCACCCTCCAACTTCTTGAAAAGCGACAACGGCATAAGATTGATGCTCGCTCCAAGGTCACACAACGCTCCCTTCTTGATCCCGTTCCCGATATCACAAAGAATGGTGAAGCTCCCGGGATCCTTCAGCTTTGGAGGAAGCACCTTGTGCACTAATGCACTCACCTCATGGTTCAATTGCACCAACTTCGGCTCATCCACTCGCCATCTTTTCGCGATTAAGTCCTTCAAAAACTTTGCATAGTTGGGCATCTGTTCCAAAGCATCATAAAAGAGAATATTAATATGAAATTGTTTAAACACATTAAGGAATTTAGCGAATTTCTCATCAAGCTTCTTTTTCATGAAGCGTTGTGGATATGGGACGGGTATCACAGATTTGGGTACCCCCCATTCATCTTTCTCGGTCTCTTTCACTTTCTCCCTTGCTTCCTTCGCTTTCTTCCACTTAGGAACTCTCCACCCTTTTCAATGCCTTCCTCTTCAAGCTCTTTGCTCTCATGAGATTCATCCACATCTTTACTCTTCTCAATCCCTTCACTTTCAATCCCATCTCTATCTTGGGGCGTCTCAGAATCAGCAGGCATCTGAGGACCTTCATAATTGGTTCCACTTCTAACCTGGATCGCCTTGCAATACTCTTTCGGGTTTTCCTCCGGCATGGAAGGATTCTTACCCGGCTCCCTATTCAATGATTTTGCAATTTGCCCCATCTGAAACTCTATAGAAGTGAACCTTCGATTGTTCTCTTGTTGAGTTCTAGTCCACTCAACGTTCATCTTATGGAGCTCTTGATCACGTTGATCACCCTTCTTATGCAACTCCTTCACATCGTACTCCAAGGATGACAACCTCTTACTTCCTTCCTCCACCTTCTGTAGAATCGCTCTCAACATCTCCTCAATTGATGCACCGCCTTCTCCACCCGGAGGCTTTGAACCTGGGTCAACACCCGCAGGAACTGTAACACCCGCCTTCGGGTTAGCATACGAGAAATTCTCGTTCTTTCTCCATGTGTTTTGAGGAGGCTGCTGGCCTCCTTGATAGCCTTGTGTGTTCCTCCATTGATTTTGAGGTGGTTGTAGGCCTGGAGGTACAAATGGTTGGCCATAAGGAGGCCTTCCATACTGATTTCCACCTTGGTAGCCATTCTGATTGTAATACGGACCTCCCATGTAATTGACTACCTCTTGCTGTCCATTTGGCTGGTCTACTCTCTCATTCTCTGCTGCATGCTCTCCAACCAAATTCTTCCCCAACTCGAGGTTGTTAATCTTTTCCATCATGGCCATCAACAGCCTTCTCGTTCCTCCACCCTCTTCAACCTGATTAACTCTTTGGAAATCTGCATCCACATTCCATGCCTCGACATTCGTGACAATGTTGTCCACGATCTCTCTACAACTCACTATTCCTTGATTAAGGAATGATCCACTAGCACAGACGTCTAGATGGTCTTGCCCGGCCTTGTTGGCACCACTGTAGAAGAATGCCATCACATCCCCCTCGTTATACCCGTGCTGCGGGCACTCTATCAGCATGTTTGAGTATCTCTCCCACGCTTGACGTGGTCCTCTCCTTGCTTCTGGCGAAAGGAAGAGATCTCAATCCTTGCTTTGATCGTTCTGGATGGAGGGTAGAATCGCTCAAGGAACAGATGCTCGAGCTCGGCCCAAGTGGTAATACCTCCCCGTGGAAGCGTATTATCGTACCACTCTTTTGCTATTCCCGACAATGAGAATGGGAACAGCTTAAACCTCTTGGCATCTTCAGACTTGCCATTGTAATTGAAAGTGGAGGCTATCATGAGAAAGCTCCTCAGATGTGTATGAGGATTCTCCTTCCCGATCACCCCCTTAAAACTGATTCTCGGTAAGCAGCTTTAGAATTCCTGGGGAAATTGAGAAGTTATTTGCCTCAACAGGAGGCAATGCCACTCTATCATAGTACCGTTGTGGCTGCGCTGCAAACCTCCCTCGAATAGCCATATGTTGATCTACGTTCTGAGGAACGTGTTGAGGATTAGCAGCAGGTACGGGTACTTGTTGGGGTGGTGGTTGGTAAACATGTGGTTGATTGTAAACTGGAGGTGGAGGATACGGGTATGGTGGGTAAGGATAAGGTGGGTATGGTTAGGGTGGATAGGGTAAGTTGTTTTGTGGTAGGTTAGGATGTGGGTAAGAAGGGTTGTTATAAGGATTTTGGACCATGTTATGAGCTGGGTTGTTTTGGTTCTGAGTATCCGGGTTTTGGCTCTGGCTCTCTCCTAACGGATCTTGATTCTTACTGGTATTGCCATCAGTGCCGTCAACCCGGTTCAATGCCTGATTGAACTCATTCTCGGCATCCTCCAACTCATTAGTGATGTCCATCGGTTCTTTCCCTCCGGCAGCGTTCATCCTTCGTAAGAAGCCTCGATTTCTCCTTGCTATTGTCTCAGGATCTGCAGGTAACCTCTCTTCGCTCGTATTGCCTTGTGAGCGTGTTTTCATAAACCTGAAACACTAGCAGAAGGATCAAAACGAAACTGCCGAACGATTGAAAATAAAGAATAAAAACAGAAATTAAAACACCCACTACTAACTACTAAGCTATCGACAAGTCCTATTAAAAAACATACAACGCCATCCCCAGCAACGACGCCATTGACTTGAAGCGAATGATAGTAACTTCTACTAATCGCTCACCCGTAAGCGGACGGGTTCACTGTAGTAAGGGCGAGTATAATGACCAAGTATATCGAACCCACGAGATGGAGTGTATGCGAACAGATCCCTGAAGATCTACGCGTCGTAGCTAATATGAGTGTAATATTTTTGAGTTTTTTAAAGATTAATTGAAAGACTAAAATAAACTAATTAAACTAAGAACGAAAGAAGACGAATTAACTACTGGTTGTTTTCAAATAAGAGATGGTGATGCTTAGGATAGGAATCCCCACGTATACTAACGGAGCAGGTACATAATAAAAATAACTGTGACGCGCAAGAAATAACCTAAGTAAAAGAATGCAAGGTGAAAGCTCAAGATTCTAAACCCTAATACTTTACCCTAACACTCGACTTCACTAATCCACTAACAAGTTAATAGATTGTGCTTAATTAATGAGACCCTAATTTAACTAAGATGATGCGGTCGTCCTCCTTCGCTAAACTGGTAGATGAATTAACCTTTCCTAAACCCTCTAGTTAAGTCTACTCGTTGTTAAAGAGTGATATGGTCGTCCTCTCTCTAACACCTTTCGAACAAAATTCAAAAGTAAAGTTAAGATTAATTTTAAGCATTCATTAATCAAGAGAATTAAAACCCTAACGTCATGAGTTATCCTAATTACGTACCCACAACCTACTTCTACGAGTTCATCCTACCCCAAGCATGCGAGGGTTTTAGCTAGACATGGTTTTAACGTAAACAAGAGCAGTAGAAGAAACAACGAACATAAACATGATTAATTCAACAAAGAAAATATGAAACATGAACTAGGGTTTTAAAGAATTAAAAATACTAAGAACTGAAATTTAATTGATAAAAATGAAGTTTAAAGCGTTAAAAGTTACCAAGCTAACGAAAAGAAACTAAGAAACAAAAATAAACGAAGAATTCGTATGAAAAACCTCAACCAAACGTAAAGTAAACTTGCTCGTTCCTTCTTCTCTTTCTCTCTCTAAAAACTAAGTCTAAAAGTGATGTATTTCGTGAATGGTTCATGGATGCTTCTCCAAAAACGTGTTCGGAAGAATATATATAAGGATTGGGCTGAAACGGGAGACAATGGGCCGAAAAAACGAATTTTGAAATTTTGCTCTCGGAGGCGCTCGAGCGGAGGCGCTAGAGCATAGGTGGTCGAGCAAAGAAAATACTCTGCAAGTTTGGGGCGCTCGAGCTGACGAGCTCGAGCGGAGGCACTCGAGCATAGGTGGTCGAGCGGATCAGGTGGTCGAGTGGAGGCACTCGAGCATAGGTTGTCGAGCGGATCAAGTGGTCGAGCGGAGGCGCTCGAGCAGTGGTGCTCGAGCACTTTTCAGCAGCAATACACTTGTTCGTAAAATCTTCATATCTCCTCAACCGGGAGTCCGTTTTGGCCGATTCAAAGTCCTACGAACTCCTCTTTTCGCCCTATTTCCATCTATGAAAACCAAAGAGATAAATTCATTAGTTTATGAAAATAATACTCAATTGACTCCAAATACTCATAAACAACACTCAAAACTAAGGCATTTCGAGTGACGAATCATGACAATTTCACGCCTAATCAATTACCACCGTAAATGGTTAAATATGTTAAATTGAAGCTAGAAATGGGTAAATAAGTGTATTGATCATGTATTTATTTTGTATATGTGTGCGTTATGGTGTATACGTGTGTGTAAAAGTATTTGCTAGGTATTTGTGAATTTAAACTTATTTTATTTACCAAAATCTAAGCTATTTATACATCCCACCAAGTAGGTGGTGGACAACCTTTTGGACTTCTAGGCTTGCATGTTTGAAATGTGTCTTCCTTGACTAATTTGACGTTATCTAAGTCTTTACTTAGTTACAAAGTCTTCTTAGTTGGTTTAGTTTCGTCCTTTGAGTTGTTCGTCTCAGCTCACCTTGGTGGTATTCATCTTGGTTCTTTATCATAAACTACTCAACACCCTTGGAGTTCTTCTTCTCCTTGTTCGTTCAGCTTATTTTGCTCTTGGCTCTAATCTGGTCAACCATGAAGGAGCTGCTCGCATCCAAGCTATTCGCCAGAAAGTCTTACTTTTGAATATGGTACATTCCTTGTTGATTTGACCATTTCTTAGGTCACACCTAGATCATACTTGTTCGCTATGTTGGCTCAGATCAGGATTATTGAAATTAATCTTGGTGGTTGGCCTCAAAGCTGTTCGCCATGCCTGATTAATTGTTTGCCCATCAATAATTGCCCCTAGCCCATCTTCATGTTGATCTAGGCGAGCTACTTTTTCCGAGCAACAGGGGTAAGGGCTAATACAAAATCAGATGGGTTGGACGAATAACTTGTCTTGGGCGAGCTACTCTGGGGGCGATGCTTCATGTTTCGAGGTGTGTGTCCTTTCGAGATGCATGACGTGGGCACAATAATTATGTGCTGCCCACGTGCGTGTCTTCTCGAGGTCACATTGTTAGGATAAATATTATATAGTTTTGATGAGTTAAAACAAACCAGAAGATGTAATAGGACCATCTGGACCTGTTAGCCAGATGATGATCTAGATTAGGACTTAGTTTAGGGGGAACTGCCAGACCAGAAGACTTCACCAGAAGAGTCACCAGAAGAGTAACCAGAGGACTTCACCAGAGGACTCCACCAGAACACTTCACCAGATGAGATCTGACCAGAGGAAGAGGACCTTCCCAAGACCAAACGAGTCCGGACCAGACGAGTCTGGTAGAACAAAAGATGCTCAGTTTGATCCCCTGTTTCTACTGAGAATTCTGGTTGATAACCAGATCAGGACCAGAAGACACCGAGGTTGCCTGGTGTCTGGTCTTGCCTTCTCTGGAGAGAATCAGAGTTAGGCAGAGGAAGCATTTGACCGTTGGTGATTCAAATCAAGTCAACAAGATCGGATTGGAAAGTATTTGAAGATAATCAATCCAAGGATCCCACCAACCCAATCAATCAATTAGGGAATTGATTGATTGAGGCTTTCTTAAATAGAGGATCTGATTGGATTAGCTCTCCTATGGCTAACCCTAATCTCCTCTATAAATACAAGAGTGCAATCACAAGAAAAAGCTCTAGAAAGACCCTACGCGCATAAGTCACAATCCAAACTTTTGATAATCACTCTTAGCACTCTTATTGTTCATATTATATATCTACTCTTAAGGAGTTGTTGGACCTCAACCTGTTCATCTACAAGATAAGGTTGAAGGCTGTTGATCTTTAGATTGAAGTTAGATCTAAAGAGTTTATAAGAAGGAACTGGTACTTCACAATTCCAGTAAGTAAGTTGGCTGTTGGTTGGATAGTGAGACCCCTTTGATCAAGGGAGAGTGGACGTAGGATATTCAGATCCGAACCACTATATATCCGGTCTTATTTAATATTTTCTGCATTTAAATTCCTGTTTTTTTTTGTCTGCTCTTGTAAAAAGAAGTTGTCTAAGACATTTAACTTAAGCTTCCGCAATTTATCAATCTAGTGGGACCAACAAGTGGTATCAGAGCAGTGTGTCCAACGACCACTGCTTTGAAAAGCTTTTGGTGGTCACCGGGCAGATCCATTGCTCTTTATTGCTTTTGTTCAAATTCTTGTTAAATCCTTATTTTTGTCAAAATGTCTACAAAATCTTCTTACAAGAGCCGTAAGCTTCCAGAATTCTCTTTCGAGGATTACAGCCACTGGAGTTTCATGATGAGCAATCATCTTGGAGCTATTCACCACCGCATGTTAGATGTGGTAGAAAGTGGCCCAATTAAATTTTACTGGACTCCCATTGATAGTGGCAGGTCAGAGTCCAGGGAAGAAACTAGTGAAACGGCCTAGAAAGCTGCAGAGGATAGAGGCCCCAGGCAAAGAATCCTAAAAAGGAAAGATGAGCTTGACAACGATGAAAGAAAGCTCTACAATTTGGACCAGGTGGCAAGAACCGAGATCATCAACACACTTACTAAAAAGGTGATTGAAAAGGTCAGAACGTGTGCCACTGCCAAGGAGATGTGGGATAAACTTGCCCTACTCTGTGAAGGAACAGAGAAGATTAAAGATAATAAGCTCCAAGCTGTTCAACACTCGTTTGACACTTTCAAGATGAAACCAGACGAGACCATTGACCAGCTGGATATGCGTCTCACAAACCTCCTAAACAAGGCTAGTGCCTTAGGTAAGACCTATTCAGAGAAAGAAATAAATAGTAAAATATTGCGTTCACTAACCAGCAGGTGGAGAATTAAAGTCACTGTGATCAAGGACAACAAGGATCTCAACACTCTGGATCATCATCTTCTGTTGTCTGATCTCAAAGCTTATGAGTATGATCTGCAAGAGGAGGATCAAACAGAAGAGGTTTCCTCTTCTGGTTAGAAAGGAGTTGCATTCTCCTCAACTATCAAGCCTGATGTCAAGCCAAAGGAGTCTACTGCAGATGACTTGAGCCTCAAGGAGCAGGTAGCACTTCTAACCCGTAAATTGGATAAAATGAGTTCAAAATATGGCAGGTACAAAAGGCATTGGAAGGAGTCTACCAGAGACAGGAAGAGTTCCTTCAAGCCTGCAGAAAATGAGAAGACATCTGGAGACTCAAGGGAGACCAGATTTAGAACTCCAGAAAGGAGGAGAGATGACAACCCTGGCAGTTCTGAGAGATCAGATTATCAGAGGAGGGATGGTAGCTCTGGCAGATCTGACTACCAGAGGAGAGAGAGTAGTCCAGCCAGATCAGACTACAACCAGAGGAGGAGAGAGCCAAGTCCCAGTCCCAGAGGAGACAATGCCTGCTACACATGCAACAAGACTGGTCACTACAGTTATGATTGTCCTCAACTTACTCCTAGGGAAAGAGAAGAGAAAAGGATCAAGAGAGATAGGAGATATGTAGATAAGAGAGCACTGCTGGCAGAAGCAGAGGAGGAGGATACTAGTTCCAGTTCTTCTTCTTCTGATTTCGGGTCTGATGATGATGTATGTCTGATGGCAGACGTCAATGAGGTACAAGAAACTACCTTAGCCTTTTCAAATTCCAAATATACTGAATCCTCTAATTCATCTGGTGACTCCAGAGAGTCTGATATGCAGCAAATGCTATCAGATCTCCAAAATTGTGTTAAATTATGTCAAAAACTTGAGAAAGAGAATGGTAGGCTCAGAACTGAAGTTCAATCCTTATCTCATGAACAAAAATCCACTAGAGAACTCATGAAAGATCATTCCAAAGAAGTCTCTGAACTTCAGGTCAAG
Organism: Ballota nigra; assembly: GCA_947034835.1. Taxonomy (NCBI): domain Eukaryota; kingdom Viridiplantae; phylum Streptophyta; class Magnoliopsida; order Lamiales; family Lamiaceae; genus Ballota; species Ballota nigra. The sequence continues at coordinate 35,506,054 of OX344724.1, read as the reverse complement.
ATCAAAGAAAGAGATACTCTGGTAGATCAAATCATGAAGGAAAAGAATTCTCAGGAGGATGAGCTCAATGAGCTTAGAGCCAAATACCAGACTCTTATCAAGGGAAAACAAGTTGAGCAAAACTATTGAGTTACCTGTGCCCAGAGAAGATTCCTTGAAACCAGATGTTCTATCTATTATTTCAGGATCTTCTCAACGCATAAATGATAAGAGTGGTTTAGGATATCCTTGAATTATTAAAAGATCTCATAAATATTGCTTTACTAAAGACAAGTCTATAAGATCTGGTGAACTTGTGGAACTCCGGAATGAAGAGGATCCTTCTGATCACATGGTGATTCAAAGACCTGGTTGGAAATGGGACCCCCCTGCTGATAATTCAAAACATAATCCAGAAGAGGTGAATGTTCTGGAAGAAAAAATTCTAGAGCATAAAAGTCAGAAAAGAGAACCTATGAAGATTGATGGTTCTGTTCAGATGCCTAATCTGATTAGAGAACCTCAGAGGAATCCTAAAAGAGTGGAACCTAAGCAGATTAGGGGACCTAAAAAAGGAGACTCTAAGAGGAAATCTAATCAGAATAGGAGATACCAGAGGAGGTATACTGAACCAGAGAACCTCAATCAGAATCAGGGATCTCAAAGGTGGAATGCTCCAAGAAGATTCCAGAACAGGAAACCTCAGAAGGAATCCTATCATCAGTATAGATCCAATCCTCAGAACCAGAGTAGGTCTTCCATACCCATCTATAGAAAACCAACTGATCTGGGTAGTTATGACACCAGAGATGGTTCTTCTAGGATGTACCCTTACAACCAGACCTTTAAGACCATGTCTTTGAGGCAGGCCATTCCAAAGGCCATATTTGAGAAATGGCACACCAGACCTGTTTATAGGAAATGTGTTCTTATAAGACCAGTAGCTCATTATGTCATTGTAAGAGGACATGTTCTGGTAGATAGATTTGGAAGGAAGATAAGATCTCCTCATCCAACAAGGGATGATCTTTATCTATGGATTCCTACAAAAACTGCAACTAATCAATCAGGACCCAGCACTAGTAGGGGACCTAATTGATTTCTCTGCAGGTAGATAAGAGCCCATTGGAGAAAGGACTTTCAAGCAACCATGTCTGGTACATTGATAGTGGATGTTCCAAGCACATGACCTTCCAGAAAGATAATCTCCAAGATTTCAAGCCATTGAATGGGCCAAGAGTGATGTTTGGTGACAACAACTATGGAGTCACCAGAGGAGTTGGAAAGTTGACCTTTAATGGTGTATCTGTAGATGAAGTCTACTATGTTGAAGGACTCAAGCATAATCTGCTTTCAGTATCCCAATTCTGTGACAAGGGATACTCAGTGAAGTTCTCTAGTGATTCATGCACTGTCTTTTCTTCTGATTATAATGATATCTTGCTAATAGGCTTGAGGAAGGGTAACATTTATCTTGCAGATTTTAGCAGTTGCCCAAGAAATGCTTGTCTGGTGGCAAAAGGATCTGCAGAGAACAGCTGGATTTGGCACAAGAGATTGTGTCATCTGAACTTCAAAACACTGAACAAGATTGCTAGAAAAGGTCTTATTCGAGGTCTTCCTAATGAAGTGTTTAAGAAGGATCAGGTTTGTGGTTCATGCCAGAAGGGTAAACAACCTAAGACATCCTTTCAGGATGTCCAGAGCACAACCATAACCAGAGTACTTCAACTACTTCACATGGACCTGTTTGGACCTGTTTATCCTCTTAGTTTTAGTGGAAGGAAGTACACCTTGGTGATAGTAGATGACTTTTCAAGATACACTTGGGTAGTGTTCTTGTATAAGAAAAATGAAACTATCACTAAGCTGCCAGAATTCTTCAAGCAGATTCAGAATGAGCAGAACCAGAGCATAGTCAGAATCAGAAGTGATAAAGGGACAGAGTTTTTAAATTCACACATTGCAGATTACTGCAAGGACCATGAGATTTTTCATGAGACATCTGCTGCCAGAACACCCCAACAAAATGGAGTAGCAGAAAGGAGGAATATAACCCTTAAAGAGGCTGCAAGAACTCTTCTGGCAGAGTACAACACTCCACAAAGGTTTTGGGCAGAGGCCATTAATGCAGCTTGCTACACTCAGAACAGATGCCTAATTGCCCAGAGACATAATAAGACTCCATATGAGGTATGGAAAGGTAAAACCCCATCTGTTTCATATTTTCATATTTTTGGATGCAAGTGTTTCATCCATGACAATGAGAAATCTAAATTAAAAACCCTTGATGCTAAAGTGGCAGATGGAATATTTTTAGGATATTCCAGCACCAGTAAGGCTTTTAGAGTTTTTAATAAGAATTCACTTTGTGTGGAGGAAACACCTCATGTTGTTTTTGATGAATCTTCTTTTGAGTGCAAGGTGGACTCTAAGTCTTCTGATGAGACACAGAATCAGACTATTCCCAGAGTAATCAAGGTCAATCCACCTATTCTTGATTCAGATTCAGATGGTGACCCATCTCCTGGTTCTCTGAAGCAGAAGTCTTCACAAGGAGCAGAACCAGAAGAGGTTGGAACTCCTGTAGGGGGAAGCTCTCCTGCAGTTGGTGACAATCACCAAGGCACTGCAGAAGATGGTCAACCAGGTAAGACCACGGGAAGGAGAACCCGGTTGATCATCCCAATGACCTGATCTTAGGAGATCCAACTAAGGGTGTCCAGTCTAGGAGAACTCTTAACTTAGCTGCCTTATTCAGTTGCTATGTGTCCTTGATTGAGCCCAAGACCATCAAGGAGGCACTGAAAAATTCAAATTGGATTGTTGCCATGCAGGAGGAGTTGAATCAATTCACCAGACAGGATGTTTGGGAGCTGGTAGACAGACCAAGACATCAAAAGGTGATAGGCACTAAGTGGGTTTTCAAGAATAAGAAAGATGAGAATGATGTCATTACTAGGAACAAGGCAAGGCTAGTGGCTCAGGGCTATTCTCAGTCTGAAGGAATAGACTATGATGAGACATTTGCTCCTGTTGCCAGACTAGAAGCCATCAGATTGTTCTTAGCATATGCTGCTCACATGAAGTTCAAAGTATACCAGATGGATGTGAAATCTGCCTTTCTTAATGGGATTCTCATTGAGGAAGTGTATGTGGAACAACCTCCTGGTTTTGAACAAAGTGACAAGGTGTTTAAGCTTAAGAAAGCTCTTTATGGGCTGAAGCAGGCACCCAGAGCATGGTATGACACTCTATCTCAATTTCTTCTGGACAATGGTTTTTCTAAGGGTAAGATTGATATGACCTTGTTTAGGATAGAAGAAGGAAAGGACATCCTTCTGGTTCAAATATATGTTGATGACATTATATTTGGATCCCCTAACAAGAAGTAGTGTGAGAAGTTTGGTGAACTCATGCAGAGTCAGTTTGAGATGTCTATGATGGGTGAAATAAATTACTTTTTAGGATTGCAGATAAATCAATCAGAGAAGGGAATTTTTATAAATCAGGCAAAGTACATCAGAAACATGTTAGAGAAATTTGGAGTAGGATCTAGCAAAGCAGCCAATATTCCTATGATGACAAATTTCAACATGGATCCAGATGAGTCTGGAGAGAGTGTGGACCAGACTCAGTACAGAGCACTTATTGGTTCTCTTCTGTACCTGACTGCAAGCAGACCAGATATTACTTTTGCTGTAGGAGTGTGTGCCAGATTTCAAGCTAATCCTAAGAAAAGTCATTTGGAAGCAGCTAGGAAGATATTGAAATATCTTAAGGGAACAGTGAATTTAGGATTATGGTATCCTGCAGATGACAACTTAGAATTGAGTGGTTATTCAGATTCAGACTATGGTGGATGCAGAATAGATAGAAAGTCTACAAGTGGAACATGCCAATTTTTAGGGAATAAATTGGTATCTTGGTTTTCTAAGAAGCAGACTTCAGTTGCTACATCTACAACAGAAGCAGAGTACATGACTGCAGGGAGCTGTTGTTCACAACTACTCTGGATTAGTCAACAGCTTAGGGACTACCAGATTAGAGCCAAGGATATTCCTATATTCTGTGATAGTAATAGTGCAATTGCCATCACCCAGAATCCAGTTCTTCATACCAGGTGTAAACATGTTGATATAAGGCATCATTTTATCAGAGATCATGTTGAGAAAAGAGATATAAGGATGGAAAAGATTGCAACAGAGAAGCAGAGAGCAGATATATTAACTAAGCCTTTGGCTGAGACCAGATTCAGAGAGTTAGCTTTTGAATTGGGATTATTGGATTCAGAGACATATTTGTTTTAAGGGGAACATCAGAGAAGTATCCTTTATTTATACCTTACTGCATATTCTTTGTTATTTAAAACTAACATACCTGCAGATTAGACATATCAGAGAAGTTACATCTCCAGATGAGGTTTGCACCAGGTGACATTTGTCCTAGATGAGGTGCTGAGTCAGATTCCAGAAAGGTCCGGAGTCTTCTCTGACCAGGACCAGATGGGTTCCATCAGAGGATATGTAACACCAGACTAGCTGTGGTATCATCTGGTTACAATATCAGGTGACAGGTATGTCTTTACTTTACTGGCCTCTGATCATTGGGATACACTTTTCAAATTAGTAAGTACACTCAAAACGTTTCAACTTCTGAGTGTATTTAAGACTAGGGTATAAGGCCTAGGCAATCATTTCGCTTTCTCTCTTGACTGCCACAAAACCCCTTTATACCCAGTCCCAATGACCACGCCTATGCACCAGATTAAATCTGTATCTCGCATTTCATCGTGGCCATCAGATTTAATCGATGTGCAATATGTCAATCAATTCAAAAATTGATTTTGTTCCTAAAAATAAATTTTGAAACTACACGCGTTCACACCTTATTTATTAATCAAGCCATGCGTCTTGTCCTATTTAAATCAAAATTCTATTCAATATGTCCTTTCACGTTTCATATCTTTTCAAGCCCTAACTTTCTCTCTGCAAGTCTTTCGATCTCTCTCTCTCACAGCAATGGCACCCAAGTGCAATTTCGATCCAGACCATGTTTGCAAGAAGCTCAAAACTGAAATGGTGGTGGACTTCTATTCCACCAAGAATCCAGCCGCACTGGAGATTTTGGAGCTACTCCGACGTTCTGGGCTGGAGGAGTTGATTTCAAAGGTTCCCAAGGATCTGCGCACCTTGGATGGATATGCTGCTCAGTTCCTTATCCGGATGAAGATCCATGAAGACCATATCGCATCCAAGATTGATTCGGAGGATGTCGTTTTCTCGAAGGCAGACTTCTGTAGCCTTTTTGGTAACCTTTCTGCGGAAGGTGTGGATCCATTGAAATACAAAGAAGGAGAGGCATTGGATTCCTTCAAGATGTTTGCCAGAAATTCATGCCAGAATATTACTAAGGGCTTCTTGGACAAGCATCTTAGGCAGAAGTATAAGGTTTTATTTGACATTGTGGTGAAGATTCTCATGTGTGAGAGCCATTGCACAGATGCCATCTTCACTGGCAGGCTCTGTGTTATGAGGGCCATTCTGGATGGTGCCCAATGTAACTGGGCTGAGTTTTTCTGGGGAGTGCTGAGAAAGAACAAGGTGAAGGTCCAGAAGGAAGAATGCCCCCAGTTTCCAGGAGAGCAACAATTTGTGTTCAATGCTAATGTACCATTGGGTACAAAGCTCACCTTAATTTTGGACTCAATCCTTCCAGAGAAGAAGTGGAGACATTCCTGGTGTAAGGGCTTCCATAAGTCCAAAATTATGTTCTCTAAGGATGGTCCCCTTCATGGCCATCCTGATTCTGATGGTGAGCAAGCCATCCCTGCCCCTCCTATTCAAGCCATTCCCTCACCTGCTAAGGGGCAGAAGCAGCAGAGTACGAAGCAAGCTGCTGGAGCAACTGGTTCCTCAACAGTTGTCTTCTCTGGTTCCTCGGAGGAGGACCAGATTCCCCTTCTAAATATCTTGAAGAAGAAGGGTGAAGTTGCTGAGGTTGCTAAGAAGGCTGGAGCAGCCAAGAGGAAGAGGCCAGAGGAGGCCAAGAGAGGCTCTGCTAAGAAGCACAGAACTAGCAGAAAGGCCAAGAAAACTCTTCTGGTGGATGAGCCATCAGAGAAAGAAGAGGTTGAGCCTCTTAAGAAGAAATCCAAGGCCAAGAGAGCCATTCTTCAAGAGTCATACTCTGGCTCTGATCTTGGGGAGGCCTTGGAGAAGGCAATTGATGAGGCTTCTCAAATGATGGAGGATGCTTCTGCTCCAGAGCCTGTTGTGCCTGCTGATGTTGACTCAGCAGAGGTAAACCCTTCCAACCCATCCTCTATTCCCCCCTCTGCTCATGTTAACCTAGTTACCCCCACTACTTCACCACCAGACACCCAAACACAACCCATATCTTCTGCTCCTGGTGCCCCTATATCATCACCAGAGCAGACCTTACCAGATACAACAATATACACTACTTCAGCCATCCCTCAAACACCTTCTCCCCCACCTTCCCAAATACCTCTAAATACAAATCCCTCTCCCCCAACTTCTGTACCAGAAGTGCCATCAACCTCTTCTGGTGCAGATATTCCCCTTCCAAGCACCTCCACTTCACAAATTCCAATCTCACCCTCTGTACCAGAGATCCCAACTTCTTCTGGTGCAGAGCAACTCATTCCTTCCACCTCCACCTCTCAAAATCCTACCCCTCCCCAATCCCATACAGACCAGGACCCAACCATTTCTATGGCTCTGGGATTCCCTGCCCCTTCCCATTCTCCCACATGTTTAACAAGCGATGATAGTGAAGATGAGGAAGCTTCACTTGAGCCTGCTAACTTAGCACCTTCCTCCTCTGCCTCTGGGCCCAAACCCTTCACTTTCTCATCTGCAGAAATGGGTCCCATCAGGCAGAGTATGAGTGTGAGTGCTGAACTTTGGCTAAGAGAGCACTTCCCAATCCTTTTGGAGCACTTACCACTTCTGGCAGAGTTGACTGATGCCAAGGTCTGGAGCAAAGCCAGACTTGAAGATGTGGAGGACCTTATGCTGTTGCTTGAGGAAATGGGTCCCTCCAACTTCACTGCTTGGGAGATTGAGCTGAAGCAGAAGATGAATATTCAGAACCCAGCTGAGCTGGAGACCCCTGGTGCAGCCAAAATCTTAATTCGCACCCTGCTCTTCCAGAGAGGGGTAATGCTCACTCCAGAGGGCCCCTCTTACAAGTTTGAGCCTCACTTTGTCTTTCCTCCAGAGCTATACTCAGACGAGGAAGATTTTGATATGTCTCATGCCGTGCTCCAGAAGATGAAGACGTTTTTTAATGAACAGATCATGCAGATAGGGCGCTTCTCTAAAGCAATTCAACACATGGCCCCTGCTATGATAGAGCACCAGATCCGGCAGGAGAGGAGGATTTTCCTTAAGCAGATCAAGTCTACTCTGGCTGAAGTTAAAGCTTCCTTCAAGGCAAATGGCCTCTTTGTCAAGTTGGATGTGATGCACAGCCAGAAACAGCTCCAGGAGCACGTGTTGGAGCAGATGAGACCAGTCTCTGTGCTGAAGGTTGAGATGGCCAGCCAGATGATCCAGACTGCTAAGATGAAGGACTCCCTCCAGGAGATATTAGAGAAGCAGGAAAGGCTTGTTGCTGAATCAAAAGCCTACCTGGAGGAGGCAAAGCAGCTGCGTGATCTTCACTCTTCCTCCAACACTGCCTTGCCTGATCTTATAAGGCAGGTAGTAGAGCCCCTCCTTGATGAAGTTAAAAAGGGGGAAGAGAAGGCCAGAACTGATCTGGCGAAGACCACCAATGAAACTCTTTTTAGCCATGGAGCTCGTCTGGACCTGATTGAGAACACCTTGGCCCAGGCAGAGCTGCAGAAGAAGAAGAAGGAAGAGCTTAAATCTCTTACCATGGCTAAGCAGCTTGCTGCAGAAGAGGATTCCTCAGAAGCAGAGCAGGATCCCATCTCAATCTCTGGACCTGCAAAGAGGAAGATCAGAAAAGTCAAGAAAAGCTTCCTTGAGACTGTTGTTGAAGAAGCACAAAAGAGATATAAGGAAGAGACTCCAGAGGAGAAGCAAGCAAGGATCAGAAAGAACATAGATGAAGAGCAGAGGCTCAGATATATTAGGAGGCAAAATAAGAAGACCAGAGAAGCTGGTGTTCCTTCTGGTGCAGGTGGATCTAGTAAGAGGAGGAAAGCTCCTATTGAGGTGATGAACATTCTGCCTCTCAGGACAGAAGGGTCTTTTGACTCTACTGTGCCTGTGCCCTTGATTGAGAAATGGAAGGAGGCAAAGACTCTCTGGTTCATTCAACATTATATCCAGAGGCCAACACCAGAGGATGATGAGCTGATCAACAGAATCTTTCACTCATGGATGCAAGCTTATGATGCAGATCTGTACAAGCAATTGATGGACTCTACCATTGAGTTCAACCTGGAGGTGACTGCTCCTGAGTTTACTTATCTCAACACACCCATGGTAGGAGACCAGGTTGATTGGGCTGAGTTGAAGAGATTGTACAAGACAAAGGTGTTGGTCAACTTCACTCCAACATCTTCTGCCGAGTTGAAGGCCGTCCAGGACAGGTTCCTTGACTGGTTTCTTGTGCCCAAGGAAAATAGGAGATATGCATAGAATAGGACTCTGAACTTCAATGTAACTTGTAATCATCCTGTCCTTATTATTAATGAAAATATCATATCTTCTCTGTTCAAAAGACAACCTCTTGTTGTCTTAATTGTTTGCCTGATAAGATCTATTCTAAGGTCTTATCCTTTATTGTTTTCTTGCTTAAGTTTTATGTTTTGATTAGTTCTGGTAGTGTTTTAACTTCATCAAAAAGGGGGAAATTGTTAGGATAAATATTGTATAGTTTTGATGAGTTAAAACAAACCAGAAGATGTAATAGGACCATCTGGACCTGTTAGCCAGATGATGATCTAGATTAGGACTTAGTCTAGGGGGAACTGCCAGACCAGAAGACTTCACCAGAAGAGTCACCAGAAGAGTCACCAGAGGACTTCACCAGAGGACTCCACCAGAAGACTTCACCAGATGAGATCTGACCAGAGGCAGAGGACCTTTCCCAGACCAGACGAGTCCGGACCAGACGAGTCTGGTAGAACAAAAGATGCTCAGTTTGATCCCCTGTTTCTACTGAGTATTCTGGTTGTTAACCAGATCAGGACCAGAAGACACCGAGGTTGCCTGGTGTCTGGTCTTGCCTTCTCTGGAGAGAATCAAAGTTAGGCAGATGAAGCATTTGACCGTTGGTGATTCAAATCAAGTCAACAAGATCGGATTGGAAAGTATTTGAAGATAATCAATCCAAGGATCCCACCAACCCAATCAATCAATTAGGGAATTGATTGATTGAGGCTTCCTTAAATAGAGGATCTGATTGGATTAGCTCTCCTATGGCTAACCCTAATCTCCTCTATAAATACAAGAGTGCAATCACAAGAAAAAGCTCTAGAGAGACCCTACGCGCATAAGTCACAATCCAAACTTTTGATAATCACTTTTAGCACTCTTATTGTTCATATTATATATCTACTCTTAAGGAGTTGTTGGACCTCAACCTGTTCATCTACAAGATAAGGTTGAAGGCTGTTGATCTTTAGATTGAAGTTAGATCTAAAGAGTTTGTAAGAAGGAACTGGTACTTCACAATTCCAGTAAGTAAGTTGGCTGTTGGTTGGATAGTGAGACCCCTTTTATCAAGGGAGAGTGGACGTAGGATATTCAGATCCGAACCACTATATATCCGGTCTTATTTAATATTTTCTGCATTTAAATTCCTGTTTTTTTTTCTGCTCTTGTAAAAAGAAGTTGTCTAAGACATTTAACTTAAGCTTCCACAATTTATCAATCTAGTGGGACCAACACACGTGACTCCTGTATTTGCAAAGAGGTCCCCAAAATTTTTGTTATTCGTGGATTTTACCCTTTTTTTTGTCTTTCGGCCCCATATTTTCCCCAAAATTGGGGTTTTACCCTGTTTTTCTCTTGAGTATAAAAGGGAGAGTTGAAATTTTTTTTACACTTTTCCAATCCTTAATTCGAAAATTTCTGGCCACCTGCTTATTTTCCACTGACGCTTTTTTTTTCGGTATCAATCTCTGTCGTCGTCAACTCCCAAGGTATTAAATTATTTCCACTATCTTCTTTCTTCTTGTATTTTCTCTTCTTCTTTTTCAAGTTTTCATTAAAACTTGAGAATATGTGCCACCCACGCGCGCGTCTTATTGTTGTCAAGCGTCTCCTGTATTTGCAAAGAGGTCCCAAAATTTTTGTTATTCGTGAATTTTACCCCGTCTTTTTGTATTTTGGCCCCATATTTTCCCCAAAATTAGGGGGTTTACCCAATTTTTCTCTTGAGTATAAAAGGGGGAGTTGGAATTTTTTTATACTTTTCCAATTCCTAATTCAAAAATTTCCGGCCACTTGCTATTTTCCAGCGACTCTTCTATTTTCGGTATCAATCTCCACCGTCGTCAACTACCAAGGTATTAAATTATTTCCATTATCTTCTTTCTTCTTGTATTTTATCTTCTTCTTTTCTTTTAGTTGGAATAATATGTATATATTGAGTAGAGATTTAGGGCCTTTAATGGGCTTACCTTATATAGCTTAGTCTATTTCGTATATATAGACACTCAATGTAATTGGTGAATACATAATATTATTTTCCCTTATGATTTATTTCGTATCAAGTTAACATGGTATCATAGCAGTACGATTAGGGTTCTTGAATTAAAATTAAGGTTTGTGCACAAATAGAGGTGTAGCAGCTGAACACACTTCCGCTCATCACCGGTCGACACTGCCGTCACCAGGATAAGCATTACCATACGACGAACCTTCGCCTGAAGTTCGGTCACCAGCGGCGGCAAGTGAACAGTACACACGCGTGACACACTTTTTTTTCATAGAATCTCACGTCACGGCGGCGTGTGAGAGAGCGTAAGAAGCCGAATTTATTGCCGGCGACCACTGGTCGACTCGTCTCGACGTCCCCAACCCGTTTGTGTACCTATTTTGGTTAACATCTCATCGGTGTGTGATTTCGTGTTTGGGTACAAATTCGCTCTCTTGTTAATTTTGGAAATTATATTTTTTTTATTTGTGGTTCATTATGGGTGATGAAAAGAAACAAACTGCTGATGCTATGCCCGTGATGGTTAAAATTACGGAGCATAAGCTTAGTCCCACAAATTACTTGGATTGAGGTAAAACTATTGGACTTTATCTATTGAGTGTATCTATGGATACTCATATAACTGAAGATCCACCCACTGATAAAGCCAATAATTTGATTTGGTTACGAGAAGATGCTCATTTGTTTTTACAGATACATAATTATATCAGTAGTGAGGTGATTGGGATGGTTACCCATTGTAGAACTGTTAAGGCTCTTCTCTCCTATCTTAATTTTTTGTATTCGGGGAAACAAAACATTTCTTGAATATATGATGCGCGTGTCAAGCATTTAACAAGCCAGAGAAAGAAGATAGACCGTTAATAGAGTACTTTGTGGAATTTAAAAAAAACCTATGAAGAACTTAATGTTTTGTTTTGTTGGGGAAATTAGGGTGCTCGTATCTATTCGGGATGATATTTAAATACGAATTTAAATTCAATTATTACTAGTATGAATTAATCCTAATTAATTCAAATAAT